>CM037854.1:29609558-32381525 GCA_021234595.1 Delia radicum | reverse complement strand
GCTATTTTTAAAATGTTAAAAATAAAGAAAAGTAAGTATTGTTTGCTCTTTTTTAAATGACGTACTGAAAATTGAATCTGTGAATCTTTTTATGGAAAATTTGATTTTTAAATATAAAAAAACTGTACCGAGTTCTCTGAATTCATTAGCATCGATATAACAAATAAACTCTTTAATAACTCTGCGGATACAAATTGTTGTCCTGGTTTCCATATATTGTTGCTATTTTTGTAATCGTTGTTGTTGTTGTTGCTTATCATTTGGTACCCCACTCTTTCCACCATCCATCCAATACAGAATTGTAGCCATTGTCTGTTTACGGACAAGTTGAATCAGTATCTTGGTGTGCGAAAGTTTTATGGAAAGACAAAACATAAAAAGAATGCTAAAGGACATTGTTTTAAATTTGTATGTGTATTAGGGTGCTCCGATAAGAAAAAATTGAAGGAATAAAACTCAAACGATAAGTAAAGGGTGTTTTTTATAGAGGTATAGAACTTTGAAATGGAATAAAATAAAGACGAATTTTTAAATTGAAATGAAATTTAATCGAAAGATAATCTTCTGGCATTATAATTTAAATATGACTTCTGTCATATGAACTCCACAGCTGGCTCGGGCGCAGTCTAATCTGGTGGTCAAATTTTCGATGACTTTTTCCAACATTTGTGGCCGTATATTGTCAATAACGGGGCGAATGCTGTTCTCCAAATGATCAATCATTTCGGGCTTATCGGCGTAGACTAGCGACTTCACATATCCCCACAGATAATAGTAGAGCGGCGTTAAATCACACGATCATTGAGGCCAATTCACGGGTCCCAAACGTGAAACTATGCGGTTAATAAACATTTCCTTCAATAAATCAATTGTGGCACGAGCTGTGTGACATGTTGCGCCGTCTTGTTGAAACCACAGCTCCTGCCCATCATGCACGAAAAAGTCAGTAATCATGGCTCTATAGCGGTCACCATTGACTGTTACATTCCGACCATCATCGTTTTTAATTAAGTACGGACCAATGATTCCACCAGCCCATAAAGCACACCAAACAGTCAGTTTTTCTGGATGTAACGGTGTCTCAACATACACTTGAGGATTATCATCACTCCAAATACGGCAATTTTGTTTATTGATGTATCCATTACACCAAAGTTAGCTTAATCGCTAAGCAAAATTCGCTTATGAAAATCGGGATTAACGGTAATCTTGTTTTGGGCTCTTTCACCGAATCTACGCCTTGCTAGGGGATCGTGTGGCTTCAATTGTTGCACGAGTTGGATTTTGTAAGCACGCAAACTAAGATCTTCCTGCAAAATCTTCCATAAAGAGGATGGACACATATCAAATTTGTGTGCACGATGGCGGATAGACTGATTGGGGTCTTCCTCTACGCATCGCTCTACAGCAGCAATGACTTCTTCTGTACGCACTGTACGACGTCTCTGTGGATTTATATTATCATTTAGAGTAAATGTGGTGCGAAAACATTCCATAGTTAATCGAATTAATTTCTCTGATGGACGATTATGTTGACCGTAAAATGGACATAGTGCGCGATACGTATTTTGAACAGAACCATGATTTTCAAAATAAATTTGCACAATTTGGAAGCGTTGTTCAGGCGTCAGTCCGTTCATGTTAAAATGCCAAACCAAAATAAACATAAATCACTTGACAGCTGAGAAAATGCCAGCCAGTTAAAAAAGTGATGCCAACTTAAAGTTCTATACCTGCATAAAAACACCCTTTATTAATAAGCTGAATATGGGAAAAAATAAGTATAAACACTTTGGAGGGATTCTTTAGTTCCCTAGCAGCGCTTAAAGTTCGATATATTAATGTATATCGGTAAAAAAAGGTGAAATTGTTTGTACAAAATGCGTGTAAAAACTTGAATAATGACGAGGCCGTTTAAAAACATATGTTAAAATGTTTTGTTTGATTAGTTTTAATCCACTTGCACTCTGAAAAAACAAACGCCCTGTTGGAAATATAAATGCTGGTAAGAGACTTTTGTTTGGAAAACATTTTCGTTTTCCATGTTTCTAATATAACATGTTTGCTTGCAAATATAATTATGTTCACCTGTAAAAATATATATGTTTGGAACTAGTGAAATACGTCTGCAGGAAACATATATATGTTTGGCTGCATATATATACCCAGCAAAAAATAACCTGGATTTAGTAAGCAGTAGCTACATTTGTATGCTGCCAAAATAGCGCTTCACCGCCTTGCATACTATAAAGCAATTAGGGAAGGCATTCTGTCGTGCTTCCCATAATGCCTTCTTTAAAGCAGTGAATAATGCTTACTATGAAGCACTAATGTTGTCAACATTCAAAAAAGCGCTTCTTAGTGCCTAAAAAGGCATGAATTTCTTGCTTCTAAGAGCACATGAAAGAAGCGCTTTAAAAGAGGCATACCAAGTGGGACATCGTGAACAAAAATCATGCCTTCTTTATTTGCTTTGGAAGCGCTTCGTTATCAAATAATGCCTTCCGGAAGCGCTTCTGGGTAAGCACTATTTTTTGCTGGGTATAGATATGTTTACATATCCCAGACATAATATCTAAAAATGTTTAAATTACAAATATATCTTTGTTTAGGTTTGAAAATTTGAATCACTGGAAACATATATATAATTACCTGCAAACATATTCAAAAGTTCATTTTTTCTGCGAATATATGGAAAATATTGATTTTTTTTTAAGTTCATTCTTTTTATATATTTAAAGGCAAATGTGGGCTAGAATTGTTCCGTAGAGCAATCAAAATTAACAGGTTCGCCAAAGCGCAATTTTTATGATCCATTTTGACTAAAGGCCGACTAAATTTACTCCATAAAAATTTTTTATAAGCGTGCAACTTTTGTTACCAATTTTGTGAACAAAAGCAAAATTTTTTTTTTGCCAAAATACACCAATAAATAATTCTTTAATCGAGGATAGAGAACTATAGTTCCCCATCAAAAAAATCAATTCTTTGTTTTCAGCTAATACGCATCGGTTTAGTGTTATACCACAAAAGGATAATTTATCGGGACACCCTAATGTGTATGTATATTGGAAGGGTATTGAAATTAGTTTGATTGCAAATGTCATTGAAAGGTATAAATAGTTAAAAGAGACACAAAACTATTATAAGTTTTGTGTTGGTGCTGTTGGTGTTCTGGGAGAATGTTACACTCAGAATATTCTTACAGTAACTACATGTAGGTCATTCGGGTAGCAAACAGTAGTAGTTGTTTTAACTGCTATTGCAGTAATTTGCTATGATAAAATGAAAAACGACTAATTTCGACAGTCATTTCAAAAAATAGCGAACCAAAAATGATGTAGGGTAGAAGGGGGAGGTTTCGCCACTGGGGAACATACACCACCACTGATTTTGGCTGTATTTAAAAGAGCTATTAAAATGTTCCTTTTCATAATTTATGCAGCTATATTGATCATCTTTCATGTCACCAAATTTTACGCTTGTAATTAACACGTGGTCGACTATAGACAGATTTTTGTGTTTTTTATTTTTGGATTGCAAAAAAAATAATATAAGGTTTGAATATTTGGTATAACTTTTCCATTTCTCATACTAAAACCAAATACCCTATAAGATATCGAAGCGTTGCTATCAATTTATAATATTAAAACGATTTTTTTAGAATTTATTTCTAAAAAGTTTAAAAATAATAAAATTATGTAAGCAGCTGATCATGGGGCACATACGCCTGATCACCGGGTGGGGTAGTTTCGTTAGTAAAAAATGGTAGTACTCTAAAAGACTTATACGTAATATTAATTCGTTACTTAGTTATGGTTTGCACGGGTCAGACGTAGTTTTCGTTCATCAAATTCGAGGAAAATAAACTATTTAAATTTTTTTTTCTAAAATTACAGCTATTGATAACCAATTAAATGATTGTTTAATACAAAATATAAGTTTTTTACCAGAACCGTTATATTTATATTACTAGTTGACAAAAAGTTGATGTTGCACACATCAACTTGGCGAATTTACCCCATAGGTAGGGCAGTTTAGCCGATTTGAGTGAATTTGTAGATCTCAAACAAAGAAATATAATGATTAAAGGTAATTTATGTTTTTAACAATCAAATTAAATTTAAAATGTGTAACATTTTAGATAAAACAGTGGCGAATGCTCCCCCTCCTACCCTACTTCAGTAACAGTTGTTTTGAGTAGTTATTTTAGTACTTATTTAGTACTTCAAATAACTACCAAAACAGTAATTCTGCAGTAAACAGTTAATTTTTTTAGTTATTTAAAAATAGATGATTATGTCAAGTTTTTAAAATTCTCGTTTAGTTTATATTTGTTATTATTGATATATCCATAGTTTACAAAAAATATTAATTAGGAAATTTTATTGTATCTAATATGCATAAAAACGTCATATGGAATTTTAACTTTTCATTTTAAATAGGATGAAATTTTTATTTTCATTAAAAGAAAAAATATATATTTTTTTTATTAAAAAATATTTTTAAAATACCGAAAAAATAACTGTTAAAAGCAGTAGTTTTTACAACTTATGTATTCGTTTTATGTTCATTGTTTTTATTTCTTTACAACTCATTTTTATGATTTATGCATTCATTAAAGATTAGTTTATTTTGACCGCTTCGATAGTCATTTTTACTACTATTGTAGTTGTTTATCAATGACTACATGGTTAGTAATTTTTATGACAAAAACAGTCATCGCCTTTTTGACTACATTTGTAGTCGCATTAACTGTCATTTTTAGTCATGTCTACCTTCTTAATTTCCTAAGTGTATGTGTCAGTTGTGGGTGGATGTTAAAAATGTAAATTTACTAACAGGGATGTCAATATGAATTCAAAGCAAAAGGACATAAATTAGTAACGATATAATGAGAGAAATTTCTAACTAAATTGGGGCAAAAAATATGTGATTTATTAAAGAAAGAAAGAAAGTTAAATTGCATTAGGTATTTAAAATCGATTTTTATTTTACTTTGAAAACATTAATTTAGCAATTTTTAATTAAAACACAAACACACTTACAACCTGCAGTAGAGAAGTATTTTCTATGCAGGCACATGTTTTAGAAAATACCAAAAATAAACTAAGATTCACCCTCATTCAGGACACCTACACAGAAAAAATTAATGAAAATAAAATTTCTATTAAACTGTTGTTTGACTTCAAATTCACTTTCGACTAAGAGATTAATAATATATATTAAATGTTTCATAGAAAGTGAATTTGTTGTTTAAATTGTCAAAATTTAAAAAATCGCCGAAATTAAAAAAAGTTGGCAAAAATTAAAAAAATCTATTAAATTGAAAAAATCGCCAAAAACTTAAAAAAATCACAACTTTTTTAATTTATAGCTTTTTTAATGTTTGTCTTTTTTTAGTGAACATTTTTAAAATTTTTCCTATTTTTCCAATTTCTACCTTAATTTCTAATTTAAACAATTTTTCCAATATTAGCGATTTTGGTCAATTTCCATAGTTCTTTTCTCCAAATTTTAGCGACTTCTTTTCCAATTTTGTCTTTTTTTTTTAATTTGGTGATTTTTTCCAATGTCAGCGATTTTTTCATTTTGGCGATTTTATTAAATTTTGACGATCATTTCCCAATTTTTAGCGATTTTTTACAACTTTAGTTTTAGTAGTATATACTATAAATTTGTTTGAAATTAAAACAATATTCAACTATATTTTTAATAGATAGGATTAAGCTTTTAATTAAATTAACAAATATTTTAATTGAAACTCGTTTTCAGTTTTCTGTGTGTAGTAAATAAGGTCCGTCTCATATTTATAACACTTGTATGAAGTTATGCTTTGCAGCTCTATAAAATTTAAGCTAATGAAGTTTTTTTTTTTTTTTTTTTACTGCTGGTAATAGTTTACAAAATCTCAAAACTATAAGAACTATGTCGCGAAAAAGGATATTTTCAAAAACTCTATTACTCTTTGAGTTTCACATTTAATTTATAACCCACGTAAGGTTTTTTTAGGAAAAGGGCATTTTTAACTTGTTAATAGTCAGTTTGACCACCATTGATTTTTATAAGCTCAAATAATCTTTTATGGATAGACCTGATTAAGTTTTGTAATAAGTTTAAGTCCAAACTGTTAAAATAGCGGATTTGAGCTCTTCAACAGTGTTAAATTGCATCTCATTGGCGTACACCGAACGAACCAATAACTCAATAGATTCTCTGAGCAGTTCAGATCTTTGTTGAGAATGCAGGCCAGTCAAGAAGTGAAATGTTTCTTTCGCGAAACCACATTTCAGTTTGGTTGCTGGTATGAATTCCTCCATTGTCTTGCATGAAAATCCAGCTTCCATTGGGCTGATCTCGTAAAAATGACACCAAACTGCATTGCAAACCGCAGTATAATCAGAAGTAGGGTAGACCATTCGCCACTATTTTGTTGAAAGCGCTGTCTTTAGTAAAGCAATAAATTTTTTTTAAAAATTATTTTTCATCTTAAGATTTACATATTATGGCTTTCATTTCAATATATCAAATTCAAATTATTCCAATGGCTTATATATTATATTTAACTTTTTTCAGAGCAACTTAATATGGCTAAACTGCCCCATCTCGTGGGGAACAATTCCCAATTGGATTTACTTTAAAATAGTCCATTTTTAAGTGGGTTTTGGATATAATTACGTCATAATTATAAGTCTACATTAGTTTAGGAAAGACAGAGGAAATGAGATTTCAGTTTAATCCAAGTTTGATTTGATGATTCCCTTGTACCAAAATTATTCATTAAGGACAGGTGTATGAGTGTCCTTTTTTTAATATATAGGTTTCACTATATTTATTGTCTTTGGCGAAAGTTAACCATTTGTGAATTAGCCCCATTGGAAATATTTCCAAAGAAACTGCTATGCCTGCATGACGATGAATGTAGCCCAGGTGCAACCACACCCACAAAACTACACTTTTAGAAAACTATTTGCAAAAACTCCATCGGAATTTTTTGATCGAAGTCAACAGAACATCATACTAAAGGGTCCGCCAAATAACTTTTTTTTTTGAAAATGCTATAAAAAAAAACTATTGAATATTTTCTCAAATTTCTTTTTTTATTTGAAAGTACAATCCTTCCGGTTAATAATGGAAAATAATTTCATTCAAATGGCTGCCTCGGCTGGCCATGCAGTAGCCTACACGATCGGTCCAATTTTTAAGCACATTATCGATTGTGTGCAGCTGTATTTCACCAATGGCTTCACGAATATTGTCCTTTAAAGCGTCAATTGTCTCTGGCTTGTTGGCGTAACACTTATCTTTGACGGCACCCCGCAAATAATAGTCCAACGGTGTCAAATCGCAGCTCCGAGGTGGCCAAACGACATCATCTCTGCGGCTGATAATGCGATCTTCAAAAACAGGGCGCAAACCATCGAGTGTAGCTTCGGCTGTGTGGCACGTAGCGCCGTCCTGTTGAAACCAAATGCTGCCAATATCCTCTTCTTCAATTTTTCTGAACAAAAATTCGTTCAACATTGCCCGATAACGATCGCCATTGACTGTAACGGCCACTCCTTGCACATTTTCGAAGAAAAATGGCATGATTTTCAAAGTAATGTCGCAGTATTTCCCAGCGTTGTTCAAGCGTATACACAACCATATTCGTTTAGCGGAAGGATAAAACTAATTATCTGTCAAATCAGACATGAGCTAAGTGTTACCATTCACGAAATAAGCACTTGATGAAAAAAAAAACGTTAGATGGCGGACCCTTTATAAGATATGTTTTTTAAAACGCCAATTGAAAAAATTATCAGAGCATTTACTTACTTTCATATATTTTTTTGATTACCTTTTAAAACAAACTCCTTCAACTTGGAAGCATAAAACATGATCAAGAACTGAACAAATTATCATTTAAGCATTTTTATAATATTTCTTAAATTTGGATTCGAAAGCTCCCCCTTCTACCCTATTCATTCTTGATGATGTGAACTGAATTTCCAGCGTATCTGCTGAAGAAAACACACCCCACATCATGTGACATTACCACCACCAAAATTTGCGACGTGCGAAGTATCGTTTTTCTTTACGTAGGTCGCGCCAATAGTGCTTATTTTCATCAGATCCATTCAAATTCAATTTTTTCTCGTCCGTAAATATCACATTAAGTGAAAGAAAGGATTAAAAGGGTACAGTAATTTTGGCATACCGTGTTCCAATTTGTGATCGTGTTTAACTCTGCGAATTCCGTACGTTACATTTTGGGCCATTATAAAAGTCGTGGAACTACTTTCATTTTACTTCGAACGAGATTATTTGGATGTATTTAGAACTCTCTAAGCTGTTGATTTGTTTACAGAAGGGGAAGCTAGTTCATTGAGTTCTCTGCAGCGTATAGTAGAATTACTTGCTGTGTTTTAACTCCTTCGTGTATCGCGATTCGACAGATTGAAATTTCTACCACTTCTCTTCTTTATTCCATAATTTTCCTTATCATTCAAAAAGTTGGCGATTAGAATTCAACTTTAGTAAATTAATCGCGAAATTTTGGAAATTTTGGGGTTGTAAAAGCAAAATTTTGTCCTTTCTCCAAATCGGATAGTGCGGTTCCTTTTATCAGTTTACTAATAAATACTGATTATAAAAAAGTCGACAAAAATGCTGGATTCTTTTTATTAATTCAAATTGTATAGAGCTGCAAAGTATAATTTCATGCATGGACTATAAATATGAAACGGACTTTATATTTTTGTCCCTCAAAGTTGAGAAAGTTTTGCTATAATTCAATATTTAGTTATGGTTAAAATCGTAGTCCAAGTCGTAGCAAATGTCGTAGTTATATTATATCATAACTACGTCTTAGACTAGCAGTTGACTATTTTTTTATTATTTCGAAATTAATGACTAATTTCTTTCTTCTATTTTGACTACGATTTGAACCATGTATTTAATTTAATTATATTTCTAACTATGATTTTTATTCTTTATTAACTATAATTATAATAATGATTATTTTAACTCCTTACTACCCCCGTTTTTTGCTCACGTTAGTTACAAATTTGTTACAATTTGACCTTTTGTATTAAATCTCTAACATTTGCTATGATTATATAAATACAAAAGCAATCTTAAAGCCATATATGGAAATTTATTAACACATTTACACTACAAAAAAAAGCTAGTAAAACAATAGAAATATACAACAACATCGAAATCCAAAAACAAATAAACATAAACGCAGCCATTGAACTAAAAATTAACACACACACAAGCAAGTATTATCCTTTATACTCACACACACACATACATATCAACAACTACACACGATGGTCCTTAATAAATGAGTAAAGAATAAAAAGTAATTATAACAACATTGTATATATAAAGGACGAATTGTGAGTGGGTGTGGGAGGAAGCCGGCTGGTGTAAAAGTTGTTGGAATAAATGGGGATAACGATGATAGAAATGTTAATGTATTTTATAGCGATACGTTTTAAGAATCAATTTTTCTCATTAAAGAGAATAAAGCTTCGATGGAAATAATTCCCTAATTACTCTTGCAACTGAATTAATGTTTTGGGTCTGAATTCCTTAACAAATTTACTGAGTTATTTTTTTATTCGAGGAGCTGTTTTGTTATGCGTTCTCCAAAGAATTTTTCATATATAGTTAATTTAAATTTTTGTCATGAAATGAGGCAACCGTTGCTGATTAAATTTCGCATATATTTAAATTTTTTGTATACCCTGTTAAAAATCGACATATCGCTCATTTACTTCAATAACGTCATAACTCAAAAATTTTGATTTTGTAGAAAACGAGTTTAAAGTTTTCAATTTACTCCCACCTCCCATAACGAATAATTCTGCGTCATTAACTCAAAAATCATGTTTTTTGAGTTGTGACGTTCTTGCAGTAAATGAGCGATATATGGAATAGGGTTGTCAATTATTCGGGTTGTTATATTGATCGATTGAAGAAAATTTTGATCGCACGATCAAGCGATTAACTTTTTAAAATTGTTCGATTAATCGAACGATTGAATAACTTAAAAAATAATTCTTAAAAAAATAAAGTTGTTGCCCTATCGTCTCCAAATTTGGCGAATTGTTGCACCAATTTGAATACTAAAAACCCCAATACTTATTATTATTTCTTTTATTATTTCTTTTATTTCTAACTTAATGTTTTAATGTGTTTTAATTCTGATTATGTCATTAACATTGTTCTTATCCATATTTTTTTTTTTTTTTTTTCTTTATCATTTTTATTATCTTAATATATCATAATTATAAATTTTGTGAACGCATATATTTCTATGCTCTAATTATAAGATTTTATCTTGTTGCATAGAAAAGGAAATAAATAAATAAATAAATAAATAAAAATAAATATTTATAATTTTTTCTTCTTTTTAACTTTTAATAAAAGCTTTAATTGATATTAGCATTGCAGTGATAGGTGCTAAATCAATTAAAATATTAATTGATTCAATAAATTATTTAATTGAAACCAGTTTTTAGTTTTTTCTGTGTATGGGAAAATTTTTTAAACTATTTAGGTATTCTTATAAAATGGAATATATAATTTTATTACGATTTTCTGCTTAATAGTCATTAATAAAAAAGGAATAACTACCAAGTTTTTGTAGTTCAATGTCATTATGTTTTTGTACAATACCTTTTCCTAAGTTGATTGACAAAATTTACTGAAAATAGTTATTAGTTGGAATGCTCCTACTATACTTGGTAATATTATACCTTTTTGATTTGATAAACGTTTTCCTAGATTTGTTTTGTGTGTACTCAGTGTCTAGTGTTTTTTATGTTATTTTTAATGAAATTAATGCATTTATTTTAAAAATAAATGATTTAAATGTGTGATAAAATTTGTTTTAAGATTAAACCATAACCAAGAACTAGCGCCGTAAAAAAATGTGACTCGGTTACAGCAACAACCGCAGGTTTAATAAGGGGTCGAACGATGATTGGTTTAACTGAAACCTAGATATTACAAACACACATACATATGATGATATGCAAAGTATATTGATATGTAAAAATTGTTGCTTTTCAAAAAGTTTTGATTTTATGATTCAGCCAGTTTATACACTAAAACAAAAAAATCCCGTAAAGTTTATTTTGTTGGCTGTATGTTATGTACCGGTTTGAGTGAAGCCAAGCATCGTTTTCTAATTGCGCACAACTAAGGATTGGCGTGATGCCTATGATACAATTTTATTGCATATCATGAAAATGATGAAACTTTTTAAACAGCAACAAATAAAGTCTAATAAAACAATATCATATTAGATTTTGGACTTGAGGTACAACAATAATATAACTAATAATATTTAAAAAAAAAATTCAAAAGTACCAATTTTTTTTTTTTTATAAAAAAAAGAGAAGCAACACTCAGGAAATTCTTCCTATTAATTAATGTGTTGCTTTCTTTGGAAAGGGGATAGTAAAGAGATGAAAGGTGGTGAAAGATGAAGGGCTTCAAACATGGCAACACTGTAATTGCGCGAGATGATAAGTCTTAGAACAGTTGTTGCTCGCCACCTGATGTAGAGTTGGCGAATTTATTGAAGCTTTTTGTTTCATAGCTCTGATTCATTATTTTACTTCGGTGGGGTTAAGTGCTATGGGAACACCGAAGGTGGGCGTAGCGATACATATAAGTGATAGAAAACTCATACATATTATTTTTCTAAATTGATGTTGTCGTCACCGGGAATCGAACCCGGGACCATCTGTGTAACAGTCCAACGCGCTAACCATTACACCACAACGCCCACAAATTTATACACGTACCTACTCCAAATATGTGCTGCTTTCCATATTGAATTAATTTGATTTTTCTTTTGGTGGCCAATCAAGTTTAAAATTAAAAATTCTGAATGTCTTTGAAAAATTTGTATAAACATTATTCAAATTTGTATTTTGGTCTTTCCAGGGAACATGACCCCAGTGCTGGGGCCTTGTGTATACTTGTGCGAGGCCGATCCCAAAACTAGCCGACCTTTTCTCAACATAATCACTTTTTAGCTCGATACGCTTTTTCCAGCGATATTCAATAGCTTCGATACCCGGTTTATAGTAAGAACTGTCTGACTCCTTATAATGGCTATCAACCGCAGACTCCACCTCATCATTGTTGCCAAATCTTTTACCACCGAGCCATTTTTTCAAGTTTGGAAGTAGAAAATATTCCGAGGGAGCTAAGTCGGACGAATAAGCTACGTGATGAAGCAATTCGAACTTTAATTCATTGAGTTTGGCCATCGCAATAGTGGATGTGTGAACTTGTGCATTGTCTTGATGAAACAACACTTTCATTTTCGCCAAAAGCGGCCTTTTCCTTAATTCCATCACTTAAACGTTGCAATAAGTTAACACAATATTCCTTGTTGATTGTTTTTTCTTTTTGAAGATAATCAATAAAAATTAGCCCACACGCATTCTAAAAAAAACACGCCATGACCTTGTCTGCAGATGAAACTGTCTTCGAATTTTTTGGACACGATTCTCCCATTCTAGTCCACTGGTTTCACTGTTCCTTTGTCTCAGGTGTGAAGTGGTGGTTACGAATAGAGTCAAAAACTCGAAACATCGCCAATCACTCTATTAAAACATCTTCACGATGCTGTTTTTGTTCTATTGTGGGCAAATGCGGCATCGAGCTTTCTCATCTAAAATATTTCTGCCAATATGCGATGTATAACACTTTTTGAAATGCCTATCATTTCAGCTAGCTCATGCACCTTCAGCCGACGATCATCCAATACCATTTTCTGGATTTTCTTAACCATTTCCGGTGGAGATACCTCAATTGGTCGACCTCCACGGTGTTCATCTTGGGAGCTCGTACGCCCTAGTTTAAACTCTGCCACCCAATATTTTATAGTTGAAAATGAAGGTTCCGACTCCACCAGAGTATAATCAAGCTCGGCTTTAATATTGGTTGGACTGAGACATTTTAAATAAAAGTATTAAATTACATAATGGTGACCAATTTCTGCCATGTTTATAAGTTCACTAAGATCGTTTATTTTTGATGGATCAAAAAAAAATACTAAACAACGTGGCGCCTTGGAACTGAAAACATATACGTCTGATCGGCTAATTTTGGGACCGCCCTAGTATATCTTAAAATTACCACTAGGCAAAATAAAAAACTTAATAAAAGAAAAGTTTTAAATAGAACGTCAATAGAAAAATGCAAAGTTCCAAGGTACAAGATTTTCCCCTAAATGTTTTTTGTTAATGCAGAATTTATTATTAAGAAATAGGTCCCTTTTTAATATTTAATAAAAATCTAAAAAAAATCTATAATTATTAGTTTAAAATTATAAATCTTAAACTGTCCCAAAACCCATAAAATAAATTGTTATTACCATTAACAAGCACCAACCGAAATAAAACGAGAAAGAAAATATTATAAAAATATTAAGAACGAAAATTACAACCACCTTCTATTAATTATGATTTACTAACAAAAAGAAGAAAAAAACAAAAATAATTCTTCCAGCAAACAGAGGATGATGAGAGGAAAAGGACAATAATTGAAAATGGGGTTGGGGGAAAAGTCTGATATAAAATCAAACAGAAAATATAAAAAATTATATGCAAAAGCAATATACGAAACATATAAAAAGGACCCCCAATACACTTAACTACTTTAGTGTTGTATGTGTGCATATATGCATGCATAATGCATATAATATGCATTTTACATTATATACTACAAAGATGAAGGCAAAAAAAAAACAAGAAAAGCTTTGGGAAAATATACATATTTTTTGTATAAAATACTTTTTTTTATGCATAAAAGCCACACCCATTAAAATATCAAAACAAAAAGTTGTAAAAAAAATCTAAAGAAAATGCGCATTGCAATTGCGAATATGAAAAAACGCAAAACTAATGCGATATGTATGCTAATAAAGGGAAACGACAAAATGCATATAATACACATACAATTGGAAATATGGTAATTTCTTAAAGAAAGGACACAAAAACATGGATATTCACAAAAATTATAGAGAACAAATATAACAGAGAGAGAGAGCATAATACTGCAAAGAGAAGAAAATTGTGCAGAATGGAGAGACAAGAAAATGGAAACTGTTCATAAACGAAAGAGGGGTAAGCGGATATCTGTAGATTTTAAATTCTAATAAGAATTTCCATATTTAAACAATGAATGTGGATGATATTCATAGACGTTATATTGTGATGAGATTTAAAAGGGGCATCTGTTTACTATTACAGCGCAAGTGCTTGAGAAGAGAGAGGAAGAGCATAAATTCTTCATATTCATAATATTTACAGGGTAGTTTTTTTTACATTATAGTCACATACTAAAAACAATGTCATTTTTATTATCATTTACACACACATGCATATCATAAAAAAATATGCAAAAGTATCCTTTATGGAAAACGGAAATGTTTATATGATTATGCAGATCTGCAGGAAAAGCCGCAAATGAGAGCCACACAGGGGAAGGGGAAGTATTATAACAATGCATATATGCAGTAAAAACTATAAATGCTGCACTATACTACAAACTAACTCCGCTGCTTATAATTGTGAGTTTTTTTGGGTACTTTCTTACCAAAAAAAAAAATGTTTCTATGTGGATGATTAGTTTTGTGTGTTTTTCAATTGATAGTTCAAAAAAAAACTACAGAAAATAAAATAGAAATTGTGGTTCGGGTATGATAGTTATGTACATCAGCAAGTGTGATTCAGTTGCATTTTAACTGTGCACACAGCAAGACATATTATTTATATACATTTAGAAATAATAATGTTAACAAAATAATAAAAATTATTTAAATATAGTAAAATAAAAATTTTAAACAAATTAAAAAAAAAAAATTTTTAAATTATACAAAAAAACGTGCTATGAAATATTTAATTTAACAATTAAAATTCTTTATCAAAAAAGTGTTAAATTTTTAAATAAAACGAAATTTTTTAAAAAGTGTTTCAAAATAAACTTTTCTCAAAATGATGGTTTTACAACAACAAACGCTTTGGAATACTCAACAAAATTCAACGACAACAACACAAAATTCATCAAAAGATGATTCAAGATTATTGGATAATTCTTCACCACCCTGTTTAAGAGATTTAAAAACAGAAATAATGGATGAGACTGAAGAAGAACATCAACAATTACAACAACAAAAACATCATCATCATCATCAGCACTATCAACATAATAATGATGCTGATGATGAGGAGGAAGAAGAAGAAGATGATGAACATAATGTACCTGTTAAACAAACATGTAGGTGTCCACAAAAAAATTATTATTACCAAAAAAATTTAGAACAAAAATTGTTGTAAAATTAATATTTTAAAATGTTTTTTTTGTATTAAATAATAATTTTATACAATCTCAATAATCCTTGAATAAAATTACAAAAATTATGTCAAAATAACGAAAGATTTCTTAAAACTAACAAAATTTCGTATATTTTAACAAAATTTTCGTAATTTTGACATTTTTATCGTAAGTTTATGCAGGAATTGTTACGAATGTAATAACTCGGAATTGTATGACAAATTTTTTTAAATATTTTTGAAATTTATTAATTTTGATAGAAATTTTAAACAATTTTAAAGAATTTCAATGGATATAAAAATTTTCATAATTGTCATTTATAAAAAATATATATTTTTAAAATTTCAAAGTTAAATACAATTTTAGTTTTTTTGTTTAAACATTTCTCATTATCGTTTCTTATTTTCTAAATAATGCCGAATTTTATAAAAAAAATATCAAAATTTTTCAATGTTTTCGAAAATTGTTAAGCTCAAGTTGGGGATACATTAATAGTTTGGGTGAAAATTGGGATGGTTTTAAAATGTTGAAGGATTTTTAAATCATTTACCGACGGTATTTTGAAAAAAAATATGTTAAAAATTTCAAAGTTATATTACATTTTCTGTTATATGTTATAAATTGTGGAATATTTTTACTAAATCATTTTTTATATTCATAATAATCCGGATTTGATTGAAGCATTATATTCAATTTTCAATATTTTAGAAAAAAATGAAAATTTATCGAAATCTTAAGTTGGACTTAAATTTATATTTCGTTTTTAAGAAATGTATTTTTCCGAATTTTAATATTGAAAAGCAATTATAAAAGTGCTTTGCCGACGGTATTTTAAAATATAGAAATTTAAAACTTATATAAATTGGTTGATAGCTAGGAGAAATATAAGAATCTTTTCCATTAAAACTTTAATATTTTATAACAATTCTAAAAAATCGAATCATATTTTAAAATGTGTTAATGTTTCTTAAAAGTAAATTTACCGTTGAGATTAAAAAAAAAAATGTATTAACATTTTAAAAGTTAAAATTTTATAAAATTTTTCTAAATTTGTAGAAATTTGGGAATGTTTTTATAATTATTAATTTTAAACAAGTTTATTTTTAATAAAAATTATATTTTTTTCGACCTTTAATTGTGCAATGAAAATGAAAATTATTCAAGTTCGAGGCCATACTCTATATTTCTTTATTAGGATATTGTCCTAACAAATAATCTATAGAGTTTTTTGTTTTTAAATTTATTATTTGACCCTTTCAGGAATGTGTTGATAGATCTATTTCGGGAATTTTCTAGGTTCCCATCATCAGAACACGTTTTGAAAGCGGTAACAATCCCATGCCAAACATCAAACATTCATATAAACTAGTTTACTCACTACATGAGAACTAATATACATATGAGCTTGAAGTTAAAGATTATAACCATTGATCAAAAAATAAATTGAAAACTTGTTTGTTATGTGCAAGGTCCACCTCTTAAGTTTTTGTTTTTAGTTCTGATAATAATTCCGATTTGCATAAAAATCTTTTTTCAATTTTCATTATTCTGAAAATATATAAAAAATTATAGTAATCTCGATTTGAAGAAAAAATAATTGTTTTGATAGAAATAGGAATGTTTAAAAAAATCGAAACAGTTTTTTAATATTTTCAGTCATTTCTAAAAGAGAATTAATAAAAAAAAAGGTTTTAAAAAAGATTTCGATACTAAAAATTATATAAAATTTGTTATATTTGATAATAAATTTTGGAAAATGTATTATCATTAATGCTAATTTTCATTATAATCCCTATTTCCAAATGAAAATTTAAAATTTTTCATTGTTTTGGAAGAATATGAAAATTGATAGATATCTCAAATTAAAGAAAATTAAATTTTTTGATAGAAAAAGAGCGTTTAGAAAAATATATTCATTTTTAATAAATTTTTAAAATGTTTAATTATTCTTAATTAATAATGGCAACTAAAAGGAATTATAGTAAACCAATACCGATACCAAACCCATAAGCGATTAACTCGTCATAGAGCAGATGGAAAAAAAAATTGGCGTGTTTTCGACTTTGTGGAATTAATAAACTCATGGTGCGGTCGGTCAGAATTTCAAAAATTATTACAATCGATGAATTAATGTGTTGCAGGGAAAAACTTTTTCGTATTTTCTCTTAGCTATAACAATCAAAAATATAAAATTTTTGACTTTTTTATATTTTTAAGTAGTTTTTAAGCGGGTCGCATCGAAAAAGGAAAAACAAATTTTTTCAATTAATTATTTGGCAACTCCGGATTAAAATTTTCAGCTATTTTTTTGATTCACAATAAAGTTAAAGTGAAGACCTATTGTATGGTTTTTAAACCACTTTACCACCCAGTAAAAAAATAAAGCTGTTTAAAAGAACTGGTTCGAAAACGGAACAGTTTGAAATATAATGGTATTTCAGTTGGTTACGGTTTTTAATTTGAGTCGGTTCAGAGCTTACCGTTACCGGTAACCAAAACAAATATCGATTACGGTTTCCGTAGGGGCATAATGCTGTTCCTTATTTTAGTTGCGTTTACGGAGAATCGAGTTTTTAGCTTTTACGGTATCCATCCTTGATTTTAATAGTGATTTCCCGACGGGACTTAAAAAAAATCTAAACTTTTGAGCCTAAAAATTTCTGTTAAGAACAAAATTGAATCCAATATTTTTAAAATTTTGAAATTTCAATAAATTATTCAAAACCATTTTATGGATTTCTTTTTTATTTCAAAATCAAGCTTCTTATTTATTAAATATAATGGCATGACATTTTAAAATGGTGTTGTTATATGAGGAGGAAGTTGACCACGTGTGACATATCAAAGACTTTTTTCTGTGACATATCATAGAATATGTCACTGTCTATGACTAATCTAAAACATGTCACAGAACTGTTCTAAAAGACAGCTTTCGATGACATGTCCCAGGTTTGATCTGTAACTTATCATAAGCGTCAATTTCCCCCTCATATGACAACACCAGATTAAGGTGACAGGTCAGTTCCATGTAAAGGGATCGGTATGGTGGCAGTTCCTCTTAATTTCAAATAGGGTTTTAACTAGACTTGGGTTTTCACACTGCTCCTTTTTAAATTAATTAGTTCTATAGTTATCGTTCATGAATTCCGAATAATATGAGTGAAAGTCAGCAAATCTTTATTAAAATTAAACTAGTTTTTGAACTTGAGAACAAAAGCATCAACTCTACTTTTTACGAAATCACAATTATTTCCATTTGAGTAAAAACATCTTATTTTCTTGTCTTATTTTTAAAAAAATATGAAAATCTATCTAAATCTCTAGTGCGTCGACATTAAAATAATTACCCACCAATCAGATTTATTTTGATTTTTTTATGGGTTTTTCTATATAGTGATAAATTCATAGAAGTTTATTGATTAAACTTCTTTATTGTTATAATAAACCCGATTTCAGTGATAATTTATTTTAGTTCTTCGATAAGTTTGAAAAAGATGAAAATTGATGAAAATTGATGAAAATCGATGAAAATCTCAAGTTTGTTTAAACTCAAAAATTGTATTACCAATCGGGATTAATATAAATGTTAAAGCAATTTAACAAAAATTTAAACACTTTAAAAAATATTTAAACAAAAAATATTAAAAAAAACAAGTGACAAAAGCAATTTTCGTAGATTTTTTTTAAGAAAAGTTGGCTAAAATTTTTCTAGTCTTTAGTATATATTGAAAACTATTTGGATTACATAATTATTTTTTAATTTAATATTTTTTTTTTAATTTAATAATTTAAATTAAATTTTAATTCATTTTATAAGACTCTTACAAAACATTCGAAAAAAATCTGTTTTCAAGACAACTTGTATAGATTTTTTTTTTAAGAAAAGTTGTTTAAATATTTTAAGGGTTTTGGGTAGATCCTCAAAATCATTTGGTTTATATAATTTTCCCCATTTTTTTTTAATATTTGAATATAAGTATTTATGTCCTGTTTCTTTGCCGTAAACTCACCTGCAAATCTTATGTTACACTCATTATTGTGCCTACACCCCCTTATATATTGTTTTTTCATTGTTCGCTAGTAAAATTACCATATATCCTGCCGTGTTTTAGGTCTCAGGTTTCAACAAAAAAGGAAAGGAAAAAAACTATATAATGCAATAGATATTTAGAATTTACATGATAACCATGCAAATCTTTTTACATTGAAAATTCTCTTACAATAAGAAGTAGATCAAGTAAAAGGCGTCTAAATAAAACACACGTAGTAAAAGCCTCTGAGAAAAAAAGGACATCATGGCGAGCATATGATCATTTATTTAAATTTCGTACTACATTTTTATTATTGCTGAGATAAGATTTCTTTCAAATTCCTTAAAGTAAACACAACATGAATATTCAAATTTCAAATATTCTGGCATTGTTACAAAAGAAATCAAATTGATAAACATTTGCTTAGTTTGCACATTTTATTTCCAGTTTTTTTTCAAATCTTTTTTAAGGTTTAAAATATATATAAAGGAAAATTTCTGTTACCTGTTAGGAAAATAAAAAAAGAAAAGGTGTTTTGCATGTCCTTGTTTTGTTGTTTTTTTTTATTAACAAAAAAAAAGACAAGCATGAAATTTTCTCACAAATAAAATCCAAAGAATCTTTTTTAAGAAATACTTCTCTTTTTAAAAAAGGACATATGTCCATTTGTAGAGAAAAAAGAAGAATATTTAGAAAATTTTAGGTAATATTTTTTTAAGATTTTATTTCAAGGCTAAGACTTAAGAAGACCACAAAAGCCATAGTGAAAAAAATTGTGTGTAATTACATTTAAATAGTAGGTGCGTTTTTTTTTGTATTTCCAGGATAATTACTAGGATTAAGAATATGACTTTTTAAAAAAATAAGGAAGGTTTTACATAAAATCTAAATAGGAAGTTATAAAACCATATAATTTCACTTTATTACCTGTTTTTTTATATTTTGTTTTAAAAATCATACAAAAATATTTGACTTTTTAACATCTGCATATTGAAGAAATTTTACCATAAAAAGGACATTCTTTACTAAACAACAAACACGTTTTAGTTGTAATGTTTGTATCATAATCTTAATATAAAAATAGAAGCTTTTATTCCCAGGATAATTGATGTCTGGTACATTTATGTATATTTTTTTTTTTTTTTTTTGCTAAAGTTGTGGTGATAATCTAAGTATTTATGCTTTTTTTGTCACTGGAATTTTACATATTTTGTTATAAAAATATGTGTCCTTTATCACTGTTATTTTGTGGGTGGGGGGAAACAATGAGAGGGGTTATTTGTATATGAAAATATAATGTTGTGTTTATGGTTTTGTTTTCCAAAGATGATACTTTCCCCGGGGAGCTATAAATTTAATAACGGTTTTAGTGAGTTTTTTGTCCTTTTTTCAAATGACCAAGTGAATGGACACAATACAAAACAGTTTTTTAAATGGTAATCTCAAAAAGACATAAAGAATGCTTAGAAGGAATAATTTAGGCAAATAAATACTCAAGGAAATAAATAAGATAAAAACATAAATCCGCTGAAATATTTTCTGAAAGCGTCCTCTAGGAGAATTGTTAGCAAACACAGTTGAAACTTTGAGGGAATATGAATCCTAGAAGGTTAAAGATATTTTAAACGGTTTGATTTTATAATTAGAGTTACCAGAATAGGCATATTCTTATAGAGTTTATTTTGTCTGTTGTGTGTAATGTCTCGGTTTCAGTTAAGCCAATTGTTGTTTTTTATTGCAGACATCTGAAGATTTGGGTGATGCCAATGAAACAATTGTATTGCCTATCATGAAAATGATAAAAATTTTTGAAAAGCGACAAATAAAATCTAATATGACAATATCATATTAGGTTATTGGACTTGAGGTAGAACAATATTCCAACTAAATATATAAAAATACACACAGAGAAATATTTTGCTATTTGCCAACTGAAATTCGATTATTACTACTCACATTCGGTTATTACGAATTTCAGTCGATTGACACAACTTATCATTAGTTTTCACAACAAAGTTCGCTTAATTCAACTAAATTTTAGTTGCAACAACCAAAATATTCAAAAAACTAATCTAAATATCGTTGTACTAACTGAGTTTGTAAGTTGTTACAATTAAAATACACTTTTCAATTCTGTTGGCACTTTATTTGTATTTTTAATACAAAAATTAAAAAATTTTTGGAATACTTTAAGGGCCATTATTACAACTTGCCAATAGCTAAAGTTCGGATGTTATCTGACAGATTGTTAGTTTTTCGTTATTATAAGTATACTTTAAGCTAAAAGTGACCGATAAACTAAAGGGAAGATATGGTTGCCTTTAACTTTAAACGTAAGGTTTATGTGTTTAAAGTTGCCACATTTTCTGCTCTCTAAAGAAGAAGAAGAAAATACCGAATTTCACAAATTATTGTTTGTTTGTAAACAAATAAATAAAAGTACGTTGCCACTACGTATTTTTATAAACCAATAATCGGTTTTTAGTTTGGTGCTGCCACATTATCAAAAATATTAATTTTATTTTATTGGGAAGTTGTAATAACGAAAAACATTATAGCTCACTTTATTCCTCACTTTAGCTAAAGTTACTTTTTACTAACATTTACTTTAAAGGGAAGTTGTAATAACGGCCCTAAAAGTTTTAATTTTGTGCCTATAATTTGATGTACAAATCTTGATTAAAAATATATCAAATTTTAATTTCTTTAAGTTAACCAATTTTTAAAATGTTTGGAAAAATATTTGGTTTTTTATCATTTTTAAAAGTTGTAATATGGCAGCCCTGCCATTGTAGTTTTTATAACTTTAGTATTCTAAAAAAAACTAGCCATTATTTATATTTTGTGTAAAAATGGAACAAAGTTTAGCATATTTTCGACATTGTGTACTTGAGAAATGCATGTACTTAAAAAATGATATGCAATTAATGAACTGATTTTTAGCAGAGAAATAAATTTTCGTATTTTCTCATCTGCAGAACAACTAGAAAAAAAAACCACTTAAGGATTTTTATGAATAATTTTTTAGAACTTCACATCCAAAAATGTCAAAAACGGATTTTTTCGAATAATTACTTGGCTACTGTGGAAAACAATTGTATACTATATTTATTTACGATTGTAGCCAGGATGTTTAATGGTTTTTTAACCACTTAATTATCTTTATCAAGTAACAAAATTACAGCAGTTTAGAAGTACTAGGTTGAACGGAACAGTTGGTAAATAATGTGTTTTTTTTTCGAAAATCTTACTTTATTTTTACTAATACAGTTTGATATTAATTTCAATCGTTTCACAAACCATAATAATCCCGATAGAGTTGAAAATATTAAATTTTTGGGCAACTTTAGATTTCGATCAATTTTCATCTTTTTTGAAATTATTACAAAATAATAAGATTTTTTTAAGCAAACCGGGTTTAATATGAATATGAAGAATTTTAGTAAAAAGATTTTTTATAATTTTAAATTTTTGTAAAAAAAAAAAATCACAAATCTTAATTCAACATATATTTACTGAAGCTTTACCTAAAATTCCATAATAATCCCGATTGAAATGAAAAATAAAACTATCTTAAGTTGGGATTTCGATAATTTTTTTTTTTTGGAGCATAATAATTTTGAAAATAAAGAATTTTACAAAAGTGAATAAAATGTTTGGAAAAAAATTCTAATTTACTAAATATATTTAAAAAAATTCGGTTGGATTTAGATTA
Organism: Delia radicum; assembly: GCA_021234595.1. NCBI lineage: Eukaryota > Metazoa > Arthropoda > Insecta > Diptera > Anthomyiidae > Delia > Delia radicum. Next base: position 32,358,428 of record CM037854.1, on the reverse strand, counting down.
ACTGAATTAAAATATTTTCGTTCTTTAAACTCTTACTTGATTTTTACTAATAGAGTTTAATGGAACTTCTAATCGTTTCACAATCCGCTAGAGATTTGAAAATTTTGAATTTTTTGCAATTTGAAATTTTAATAAATTTTCATCTTTTTTGAAAATATCGCTATATGTAAAGATTTTTTTAAGCAATGCGGGATTATTATTAATATTAAGAATTTAAGTAAAGAGATTTTTAATAATTTCAAATTACAAAACTTAGTTTACTAAATACTTTCTAAAAATTGAGCTCAAAATCAATAATGATTCCGATTGCAATGAAAAAGAAATATTTCTGAAGATGGAATTTAGGATCAATATTTTTTTTATATAGCATAATATCAAGATTTTTTAGCCAAAACGAAATTGTTATGAATATTAGGGATTTTAATTAAGAGATTTTTAATAATTTAAAAAAAATTGTGAAAAAAATTTGAATGCACTAAATATTTTTTTTCAAATTTTTTTGGATTTTGATTAACTAAATTAAAATTTGTCTTTTTCTTAAAATCGTACTTTATTTTTATTAATAGAGTTTGATATAAATTTTAATCGTTTCATAATCCATAATAGTCCCAAAAGACTGGAAATTTTTAAATTTGTGGTCAACTTTAAGATTCTGATCAATTTTCATCTTTTTTAAAATTATTGCAAAATATTAAGATATTTGTAAGCAATGTGGGATTATTACTAACACTAAGAATTTTAGTAAAGCGAGTTTAGATAATTTAAAATTTTTGTTGAACAAAAAATTACAAAATTTATTTCACCAAATATTTTCAAAAAATTAAGCCGATTGTAGCCCGATTGTAATAAAAACAAAATCTTTCCTAAATTGGAAATACGATAAAATTTTAGACAAAACTGGATTATAATGAATATTAAGAATTTTACTTAAGAGATTTATAAAAATTGTTGAACTTAACTTGTTCTAACTTACTAAATATTCTTTCAAAATTCGGCTGGAGTTTTATTAATTGTATTCAAATACGTCTAAAGCGTTTAAAAATACATAATATTTCCGATTTAATTCAAAAAAATATTTTTCACTAAACTTGGGGTTTTCATCAATTTTAATCTTTTTTGAAGGTATTGCTAAATATTTATATGTTGTTGGTCCAAGCAGGATTATTATGAAAATTAAGAATTTTACAAGAGTAATCTCCAATAATTTTACAAATTTCTTGATCAAAATCACAAAATCTTATAAACCAAAATTCTTCCTAATAATCTAGCTTGATATCTATTAACTGATTTTAAAATACTCCCCAAACGTAAAACAAATTATTTACTTTTTTTGTATTTTATTAATTAATAATCATATAATTACAAATTATATACTATTACCCTAACCGAGCACTAGCTACTATGGCCTTCGGAACGTTTTAGCGAAAACAGAACAGTGCCTCTGGTGGGAATCGAACCCCCGACCCCCGCACTGATAAGCCAGCACGCTACCAACTAGCCTACCGGGGCGCACTAAAACAAATTATATTTATCCCGATAGAGGAAAACATTTCCGTTTTTTATAATTTTTGGGTTTTGATCAATATTTTTTCTTTTCAAAATTAATGACAAAACTAAAGATCTTTTTAGTCAAATCGGAATTTGCATATTTTATTGAATATTAGGAATGTTTATAAAAAAAATTTAATGAATTCAGAAAATTGGTGCAAAAAAATTTAGCAAAAAAAAATTGGCGTAAATAAATTTGGCAAAAAAATTTAAGGAAAAAAAGTTTGGCGGAAAAAAATTTCGCTAAGAAATATTTAGCGCTTTTTTTAATCGATGTATTTTTCAGTGCATTTCCTTTTCCACTATTGAATTGTCTTTATACAATGACGTCATATATTAAATGACTGTGAATTGAAACAAGCCTTAAAGTCCGCTTTGTCAAATTTTATTTACCGAAACCAATTCAAGCAAAAAATTGTTTTTAAAACATAATTAGCGTTTGCTTCAATCCATATTTATTAAAGCGCTTTTGAAGTCGTAAACTGCAATTATATATTCAAAGAAAAGAGAGTCCGGAAAAAAATTTGCTAACAAAAAATTTCGCCATAAAAACATTGGCAAAAAACATTCCTGTAAAACTCTAACTAAAAAAGAAATCTTCAGTAATTAATTATAATAAAATTAATTTCGATTGTCATTATATGACGGATACAAACACAATAAAAATAACTAATGAATGTGAATTACGCGCATCCTAATGTGATAATTACTAAATAGTGAGAAAGTGATAACAACAGGATTAAAATGGGGAATCATTCTAGTTGAAAAATAAACTGGTCATATGTAAAATTTAACTATCGCATGGGTTCTACATTCCGAAAATGAAGTGAAAGTGAAACTTCCGCTCAATTTGTGTTCCCAATTCCACATAAGTGATTTGAAAAGAAAAATTTCATTTTCATTTTGTTTCTAGTGGAATTAAAGTGATTTGATGTGTTCTATAAAACAATTTCACTACAAAAAAAAGTAATTGTAAAACGGTATTAGTTAACTGAGTGAAAAACCAAAATTTTTAGAAAATAAAATTATTTTGAATATTAAAAGTAAAATAAAAATCAAACAATGTAAGCAAATGTGATATGTTGTTAATATACGTTTACTTAACTGAAAAAGTGTTGTATTTTTTACTGGAAAACACATGAATCCGGAACAAGAGGCCCCATTTTTAACAATAATGGAAAAAAAAATCTGGTTTGGCCAAAGGTTTTTAGAGGGGCGACAAAACAGTTGAAGACCAGTTGTGGAAGGACTTAGCAAGTACATTAAACAGCTTAGGACCTCCAGAAAACGATGCAACTGGTTGTAAAAATTCTTGGGCTGATTGGAAGGCTACCATTCGTAAAAAATTGGCCGAAAATAGAGCAGAGGTAACGGCAACAGGTGGAGGACCCAATAATATCCAACACATATCATCCAAAGAAGATTCAGTTGCCAAACTTGCTGGCCTTTATACAGCAGTCGAAGGTGTTCCAGCTGCTAAATCATTCGGGACGACTAGCAAAGGGTAAACAACCACTAATTTATCTACTGAATTGTCAAACTTAGATGGCACCAGTTCCGACAATGTATTAAACGTGATTTTACAAAAATGAAATAAAAATGACGAAGGTACTCAAAATATAGAAAATGAGGAACCGCAACCGATGATTTCCCTTTCTGATTTCTCAATTTCTTCGCGACTTCTTTCAAATCTAATCCATTTTGGGTATATGACAGTTTTTAAAACCTTACACATATTTGTTAAAATTTTGACGCTGTACTTCTTTCAACTGCTAGATTGAAGTCTTTTGCGATCATAATAAATAAATACGCAATAAAACTATTTTTTTTTATTAATTTTAAACACTTGCGACTCAGTTTTAATTATTGTCTTACGATTTTTCTGGTAGTTCCAAAGGATTTGAACAGTCACGAAGCCTTTTTCTATATAGATTTTCCGTTCTTTGTTTTTCTTTTTTAATTAAATACCAGGAAATCGCAATTGCGAAACTCATTTTATATTATTTTAAAAATAAGTATTTTTTGTATTTGTATTTTTATTTTTGTTAAAAAAATGCACTCTTCTTTATTGCAATTTCATTCACTTTAAAGTGATAATTTGGTTTTATCCCGCATTTTTTTATGTTGTTGCTAAGAACAAAATGAAAATGAAATCGTCGTGAAAAAAACGATTCACTCATTTTTCAGAACACAGCGGAATTGAAAATGTGGAATTAAAAACGATTCCGCTTTCACTTTGTAGTGGAATATAGAACCCAGGCCTATGTCTCTTCTGATTAAAAGCAGTACATTGTGAATACTGCGATTGACAAAACCCCACACTCATCGCTGTGTCGACAGTGCCGCAACTCTTGAGGTATTGCTACGAATCATAGTCTAGTGTATGGCTGTGGGTTTGAAACTCACTACGACACAAACTTAAAAGTTTTTTATATAGGGCAATTTAACAACAATATAAAATACTTTGTTAAATCGACACATTAACCACTGACGAGTCCTTGGAGGGGACGAAACTGTTGCAGTCTCGCATATCCATTGTGTCCGTTAAATTTTTCAATAAAAATGTTTTCTTCTGTCTTCTTCTTTCTTCTGTAAAAATCTATTCAAAAAATTTTTCTTTAATGGTGAATTGCCACAATGACATCATAACTTTAATAACTGTGAATTTCTCAAAATCTGTCTGAATTAAAAGCAATAATGAGATTTTAGAATTTTTTTAAGTATAAGATTTCGATCAATTTTCACATTTTTCAAAATTGATCAAAATTTGTAATATCTTTTGGCCCAAGAAATTGTGTAAACGATTTTTAAAAATTTGAACTTGTGTTTTCAGCATTAACAATTTGCGATCATTGTGTGACGAATGACATTCATAAAAAGTGCTTAATTCCTTGAAAATATCATAATAAAATAAAACCTGCAGAACGAAACGTGTTTAACAAAAACTGAAAAATAGTTTCCTAAAAAATAAATATTTTTTTGTATAAATTATAAAATTTATTTTCCAGTATTCTACATAATGTTAATTTTTAAAACGTGCTTATATAAAAATTTTAAAATCCAAAATTTTTCCTTTCTCTTTTTTAGATCTGAGACACATGTCAAAGTCACCTTCACCCATACGATCATTATCAGGTGTGTATATGTATATTTTTTCACTCTCCATTATTTTGAGTTTTCAAAAAAGAAAGATTTTTATAATTAGATAAAACAAAAATACCGTTTCTTTGTGATAATCCTTTAGTTTTAAAATTTTCAACGGTATTTAGTTTTTAATTTTGAAAAAACGGTATATAAAATCCTTCGAAACGTGCAACAAATGTTAATGTTTGTCAAAAAAAAAGAAAAAAAAAAGATAACCAACACACGTGACCAAAATTTGTTAATGTTTCTTAAACGGAATTTTGATTGAATAACTACCCTTTTTATAAAGAATTTATCTTTGAAGACAGAAAAAGAAGAAGATTGTTAAAAGATATTGAATTGTGTATAAAAAGGGTGTCTGTCTTCTTTATTGGTTACTCAATTTGTGGTTTAGGAAAATTAAAATGGTAACCGATTTATTTATTACACAATCCCTTTTTATGGCAAAAATATCTTAAGTGCTACCCCTACACGTGCCTAAAGTAGGATCCGCACGTGGGTTTTTGCAACAAGAAAAAACAGGGTTAATTGGCTGTAAACTAAATTTGTCAATATTCTGATGGAAATTTAATTAATAAAAATTTCAGTTTATTGTAATGTTTGGGCAACAAATATTTTTATGTCAATGATTTTAAACTTTTTCATTTTTTATCTTTTGAGACATTAATATGGAGATTACTTAATTTTTTTTGATTATATCAAGCCTTGAGCCCATGTGACATATGATTTTCCAAGATCTTGAGAAGTAATTTAAACAGAGTGATTAAGGAGTGAGATCATAAAAATGTTAACACACATGTTTGCCTATAAATTTCGTTTAAAGCTTCTCATATTTTTTTTTCGGTAGTTTACATTTTAAAAATATGTCAGTTAATAAATTAATTTACTTCATGAGTTTTAATTTTTAATTTTTTACACAATGGACGATGAAAGAAAGGTGCGTTCAAAAATAATTAAATATTTTCAACAAAACCAAACATGGACATACAAAAAAATTGCCAAAGAATCTAATGTATGCCGTCAAATAGTTTCAAAAGTGGTAAAAAGGTAACTGGAACACCTAACAATTGAAAGAATGCCGGGAACAGCAACAACGACTGGTTATCGTAACATTGAAAAAGTTATCGTAACATTAAGAGAGCTCCTAACACATCTGGCAGTAAAACAGCTCGGTTAGCCCAATGCTCGGACTATTTTGTACGTAAAGTGAAACGTAAGGCAGGACTTAAGTCCTACAAAGCTCAAAAAGCTCCCGATAGAAACGCTTTTAAAAACTTGAGTCCAAAAACAGAGCTCGAAAATTGAAATCAAATTTCATACAAAAATACAACTGTTGTGTAATGGACGACGAAACTTATGTCCTGGCTGATTTTTCGCAGCTCACTGGTCAAGAATTTTATATTTCCGATGTTCGAGTAAATGTTGCGGAAAAATTATGGTCGAAAAAGCAAACGAAATACCCTAAAAAAATTCCTAGTATGGCATGCCATATGTAGCTGCGCCCAAAGAAGCCAGTCATTTGTGGCAACTGGCTCTATAAACAGCGAAATTTATATCCAGGAGTGTTTGCAGAAGAGACTTATTCCATTCTTGAGTCAGCACAATGTGCCCAATTACTTTTGGCCCGATTTAGCATCTTGTCACTACAGCAAGAAAGCGCTGGAGTGGTATAATGATAATAATGTGGTTTTTGTACCAAGAGAGGCAAATCCACCAAACTGCCCGGAGCTCAGGCCAGTGGAGAGATATTGGGCTCTGGTTAAAAGAGAATTAAAGGGCACGAAAAAGGTCTTCCAGGACATGCAAGATTTCAAACGTAGATGGACCACCTGCTCTAAAAATTTGACAGAAACTACCATAAAAGCCTTAAAGGGAGGATTTCCGAAAAATGTGAATAGCTTTATTCGTAGTAGTTAGAATTCCATGCGGTTTTTTGTTTAATTTTGTACTAAATTTCATTTAATAAAAATTTGGTTTGAAGTCTTTAAATTCAGTGGTTTGTTTTTTATTTAACTTTATGTGTGTTAACATTTTTATGATCTCACTCCTTAAGCTGCAAGGAGTAACTGAAAAAAGCTCTACCTTTTCTAAAACTTTGGGTTCTGATGAGATCTTTAGCCAGATCGAACTGCTAGTATCAACCTAGCTAATATGTTTGATTTGCTTTATTTTTGTTTTTGAAAATTTCCCGTGAACGGGAGTATTAAGGTTTTTATGTACGAGGGCGGATCAATAAGTCCATGACTTTTCCAACTTCCCTCGTAGTTATATGAAATCCAACACTGCTCCCATCAAGTATCCCTCGTTAATAGACTACTGTCAAATTTTAGGCAAGTTCCGTTTACAGCTGTTCAAAACATACAACCTCGTGGATTTTTTTTTTAATGGAAAAAAGTGAATTTCAATGCTCATTAAACACTATTTTTTTGGCGTCAATCAAACCAAGGAAAAGCTTGATAAATACTATGGGGACTCTACACAATCGATTTCAATGGTAAAAAGTGGTTTGCTGACTTTCGTTGTGGTCTCACAAGTACAAAAGACGCTGAACGTTCTGGACGGCCAATTGTGGTCAATACACTCGAAAATGTCAAAGTTATCCACGATATGGTGTTGGTAGATCGAAGAGTAAAATTGCGTGAGATTTTTGATGACATAGGCAATTCATATGGCAGTGTGGTTTCGATTTTAAATGATCAGTTGGGTTTAAGAAAGCTGTCCGCAAGATAGGTGCCGCGTTTGCTCTCAATTGACCAATAAAGTGATGGCAACAGTTTTTTGGGATGCACGCTGGATAATCCACATCGATTACCTTCAAAAGGGAAAAACAATAAACAGCGAATATTATGCCAACTTATTGGACCGATTTAATGAGGATTTAAAAAAAAAAACGACCCCATAGGGCCAAGAAATGACTATTTTATGGACCTCGAAAAATCCTATTTTTTGGAAGGGATACAAAAATTGGAGAAACGTTGGACTAAGTGTATTGAGCTAAAAGGAGATTATGTTGAAAAATTATTTTTTTTTGTATATGTTGTATATGGGGAAATAGGTTGTGGTTTATAGGAGGTTATACCTCGGGATCGATATGCGTGAAATTTTCACAATAGCTAATTACCTATCCGGAATTCATAATAGGCAATATTTTGGATATTTGAAGTGGGCGTGGCACCTGCAATACAACGAAAAATTTTAACTCTTAATATTGAGTAATATATATAAAATATATATATTTGTGCGTAAGCTTAAAACTTGTGCGTAAGCTTAAAACTTGTTCGTAATTGCTCCGTGAAGGTTTAGGAAAAAAGAAAATTTTAAATGGGCGGGGCACCTCCCATATAACGTTAATTTTTAACTCTTAATATCTGGAGTACTATGATAGCAAGAGTCCTGAAACTTGGCAGGAGCACATAATTTACTATTATGAATAGCCTTGGCAAAATTGGGAGGGTCTGGACCGGTGGTCATAACACTATTGGAGGTGTCATGACCATATCATGGGTACTGTAAAAGTCAGAGCCTCATAACATTCTACCAGTACATATACAGTAGTAACTCGATTCTTGCACACCTCGATTATTGCAACATAGGAAAATTTTTATTACGCACTCAGTACTTGCGACATCCGATAATTTTGAACTCGATACTTGCAACATTTTTGTATTATGTATATATATCAGCGTTCAATATTTGCTTAGAATGGGCAGAGCAAAACAATGCTTCATTAGACGATATTATGATGCTCCAGAGACTAAGAAGCAGTGTAGTACTGAACAAACGACTTTGTACAAAACAAACAAAAATTTTAAATTTCTTTAATTCCATGTGTATGTGTATGTATCTATTGTTATACGAATGCGTTGAACTTAAGTGTTTTGAATTGAAATATTGAACTTAAACTTTTATTTTGTATGGGAAATTAATACTCGGTACTTGCGACAACCTCGAAACTTGCACCGAGCCCGGTTTTCATTACGTGCAAGAATCGAGTTTCTACTGTATTACTAATGTGATGGGTTGTTACAAAAATGGCCAGGATTGGATGGTGGGCGTGACACCTCCCAAGCATTCCATTTCATAAATTATATCTTCATAAATTTAATGAAAATTTTCTTAAAAGCTATGAAATTATTTCAAAGACTTAATTTTTTTATTTTTCTTAAAAATGTCATGATTTCTTTAATTTTCAAACATTTCAAACTTTAGTTCTATGATTTAATTCTCAAGTGTTCAACATATTCAATGAAATGCTTTGTAATTTCAATATAACCTTTTATTAATTTTGGACTTCTATGAAATTGTTTAAAAATCATATGAAGCTGTTTATTGACATTTATGAAGAGTTTTAATATTTCAAACAAATTCTTAATATTAAAAAACTTTATGAAACAGTTTCATAATTTCCATAAACGCTTCATTGTCGAAATGATTCATTAGTTTTATGTAGATTTTCATTAATTCTACAAATATTTCATAAACATTGCCTTTATTGAAACCTGTTTTATAGATTCCATGAAAAGTTTCAATAGACAGTGTCAATTTTATGCTATGAAGAAATGCATTACTGAAGTCAGGATAATTCTCTCAGTGCACTAATATTTAGTAAATGTTTCTGCTGATTTTAGCAGATTATATTGTTGCTTTCAATTTACTAAAATTTGTAAGTTCAACAGATTTATTTTTGCTATTTTTATATTACTAATATTTAGAAAAAAATTTTGCTAATTGTAGCAGTTTTTTTTTTAACTAATTTTTATTAGCTTTTTTGGTATTTTTATAGGTTTATTTCTATGAGTGTAATAAAAAACGTGAAAAATAAAACATTTTTAGAAATTGCACTTTATGCCGGAGTTTTATGTCACAAAACGCGATTTTAATTATTAATATAGTATTGCCTATCAAGTGATGGTAGGTAAATATTTGAATGAATTTAAAGAAAAAATTAACATATTTAAAAAAAAAAAAATCGGAAAATCCAAAAACAAGCACTAAGGGGTAAAAAAAGCATAAAAAATATTCAACGAACAACGCTAATTTATGTTCTCAGGACTTGTTTTATTTAAAACAGAGAGAAAACCCTTGTAAATTATTACAAAAATTTTTACTTCCATGAAATTTTTTGATTAAAAAATATTCAAAAACGCCGAATTATACGAGACGAACCCCCCTGGTGCTCGAATAACTCAAAAACAGAGTCTTTTTTCAGAAACCGGTTTTTAAAAACCGTAAAAATAGAAAAAGAAACGGTTTATCGAATTATTCGGAGATCAGCTTGGACAACTCTATTTATAATGTTCGGAATTATGATTTATTTTTTTCAACAGAATTGATTTTATGTAAAAATATTGTAAAACTGTCGTTAATAAATTAAAAATTTCCTAATAATAGCAGATGATCAAAATTGTATAAAATTAAACACCCCTGCATTTCGTTTAAAACAACCATATACTAAACAATTGACCCTTAACAACAATTGACCATTATGAAGACAAAAACAAGTAACACATGACCTTAACATTTTTTTTTTTTTGTTTGGAAATCTTTGACCCACACTTTCAGAAATTTCAAGCATAAACATTAACAAAGACCAAACAATTTGTCAAAAATGCAAAACAAAAGGATATTCACAAAAATATTCATTCAATATTTTTTGAATCAAATTTTATTAAACACCCTCAAAATGTTACTCCATTTACACAGATTTATTCATTCGAATTAAAAACCTACCCCCTGTGTGATTCGAAACAGAAAAAATCAAATTTAAATAAAACACCTTGTTATGGATGGTTTGAATATAAAAATTTAAAATTTATCATGTTTAACACACTCGAAATCTACATAATATAAAATGTTTGCATAACAAGGTTACAACCCCTAAATAATGTTTTTTTTTCCATTTTCCGAAAATATTTCTATACGTGTTTATAAAATTTTATTATGTTAATAAAAGGTTATGTAAATTATACGCCATTTAAATACATTGATATGACACTTACCTTACCTTTTGGTTGGGCGCCGTTTTGTGGCAGTACAATACCGTGTTAAAATATTGTGACAACAATTAATTTTAATTTCCATTTTTGAGGTTATGATATTAAAAACCCGTAAATTAGGGTAATCTGTAATAATAGAAAGATATAAAAAAAAACAATTAGTTTTGTTTAGACTGGCACCCTTTTTTTATTATGCAAAATTATTTAAATGTTTGATAAGGGATTAAAAGAAAAGAACACTTCTTCAGCACCCTTTTTTTCAATCCTTGCTAATTTGAATGTTAGAATACCGTCATTAAAGCCTATTAAAATATCATTAAGGTAATGTTAGAGGGGTTTTTTCTGATTTTTCAAGTATAAATTTGACTTTGTGAGCGTTTTTTTGTTTGATGATTTACAAAAAAGGTGTTGCATTCAAATTATATGCTTATCGAAAAAGGGGTTTAACATTTTTTTTAATTTCAGATTTATCATGGTAATTGTTTGGATTGCGTGTTTTACTCGTGTTTATTTAAATTGTATGCAACAGGGTATAATTGAACATTTTTATTGATTTTTTTGTTGTTTGAAAAAAAGGGTTTTCAAAGGATCATTATGTAAATATCAATCATAAAAAAGAGGTGTTAATAAAGGGAGTTGAAGAAAAAAACACAAAAAGAACAACAGGTTGAAAAGAAGTTTAAATAGAAAATTATAGGGTTCAAAATTAAACGCTTAAGGAAACACAAAATTTTAATAATTTGGGGGGAATGTTCAGACATAATAATATTATTTTTTTTTTTTTTTTGGAAAAGTACTTAGCAAATAAAATAGTTATTTTAAAATTTAAAAAGTAATGTTAGAATTTAATAAATTTTTTTCTTGAGAATCGGTCTTATTGCGAAAGGTAGTGGACCTAAGTGACACGCAGGGTAGGTCCTAAAGTGATTGGAACCTGTTCTGGAAAATGATTTTAATAAGAAATGTACTGGTCATTTTAACTTAGCGTTATCATAGGCTGGGCTCAATTGACACATATTAGATACCATGGGACGAGTTATCGATCCCTGCAGGTGATAACAGTTTTTATTTGACACATTGTAGACAAAGCGTAACAAATTAGGTGGTGTATTTAATAATAGATTAATTTCTTTTTCCAGTGCAGGATCGAGGAGACTCTTGTCCCTCGGGAGGGGTGACTTGAGAACCCTGGTGTCTTACCTGACTGGACACTGCAATCTCAGATACCACCTGCGCAAAAGGGGTCTTTCGGACACGGATGAGTGTAGGTTTTGCGAACTGGTAGCTGAGACATCAGAGCATGTTCTTTGCGAATGTCCGAGGCTATGTGAAAGGCGTGCCAAGTTTCTTGGCAATCGCTTTGTCTCCCCTTCGGACATTATGAAGATTTTGCCTAATAGGATTATTGGCTTTATAGGTAGCTTGAATCTTTAGGGTAACTTTAGGCAACACATAAGACCTAAGTTGGTCGCGGTGCATAGTGCCATATAATCTAATCTAATAATAGATTATCAAATAAATTTAAAAAAACTCAGTATTTAAAAAAAAAATCTGCCCCCCGCTCAATTGAATTGACTTATTTTAGACATCTTGTGACGAGTTAGGTTTTGTATGTAATAAAAATATATAATGTAAAATTAAAAACTAAGAATTAAAAAAAATATACCCCTGCTGATGACAAGAACATTTTTTTTAATGACACATTTTAGACATATTGTAACGTGTTAGGTGGTGTGTCTAATAAAAGATTTTGAATTAAATTTAAAAAAAAATACGAAGAATTAAAAACATTTAACCCGCCTACGACAGCGCCTTGTCGAAAGTCAATTTTTTTTAAGTCTTAGTTTCATAATTTACTTTAAAATCTATTATTTGATCTTAACACTCTAAGCCAGGGGTGGCATGACTTTTTCCATTCCGTGCCAATAACAGACATATTTTGCTGTAAAAAATGTTAACTTTGTGGTTTTTATGCATGGATGGTAACCGATTCGATGCGGGTAACGCTATTTTCGTTTATTTCGGTAACGGTAGAAGGTAACGGTATTTCAGTTATTTCGGCAACTGTTGTTTAGTTTTAACGGTATTTTACTTATTTCGGCATCGGTATTTTAGCGGTAACGGTATCTTAATTATTTCGGTAACGTTATTTTAGAGATAACGGGGTTTCAGTTATTTCGATACCGATATATTAAGGATAACGTTATTTAAGTTATTGACATTACAAGACAATGCACATCGACAATTTTAGACCCATTATTACCGAATTGTAATGACTAGCTAGTTTATGATCAAGCTTTAAGAAAATATGTATTTATTTACAGCGATTATTTTCTCTGATTTTGTCAGATTATTTCGGAACGGTATTTTAAGGTTCACGCAATTTTAATTATTTCGGTAACGGCATTTTAGCGATAATGGTATTTTAGTTATTTCGTTAGCGGTATTTTAAAGTTATTGGTATTTAAGTTATATCGGTAACGGTATTCTACGGATAACGGAATTTCAATTATTTCGGTAACCGTATTTTTTGGATAACGACAGCTGAAAGAGCTTTGAATTGATAACGGTATTTTAGCGGTATTGCTACTTTTGTTTTTTGCGATCTTTTTCATTACAGTTTTATTGCAGAATTTAAAATGTTTTGTTAAACTGTTTGGCATTTATTTGATTTCTTCGATGGGGAGGCGCTTTCCCACAAAAGCTTCTAAACTTCTACAAAACAAAAAAACCAAAGAATTTCTTAAAATTTGTGTTACACAAAATTACATCTATTTAAATTTGTTTCACACATTTTGGGGGCAATTTCGACGATTTCGATGATAAAAATTTTAAACAAACTATACTATTTATGTTTTGAAAAACTTGTAGATATTCAGGTCTTGTAAAACAAATTTTCTATTTTTTACCAAAATTATTTGAAAAAAACGATTAGACTTTTTTAAACTTTAAAAAAATTTTTAACATTTTCGGATTAAAGCACATATTTTAATAGCGAAAATAAATATTAAAATGTCTGATAACTTTTTTTAACAGATTTTTTTTAATAAAATTACTTTATAAGTTTGTTATAATTTTTATTAAAAATAAAAATTATGTTTTTTCGACCTTTAATTGTGCAATGAAAATGAAAATTATTCAAGTTCGAGGCCATATACTCTATATTTCTTCATTAGGATATTGTCCTAACAAATAATCTATAGAGTTTTTGTTTTCAAATTTATTATTTGACCCTTTCAGGAATGTGTTGATAGATCTATTTCGGGAATTTTCTAGGTTCCCATCATCAGAACACGTTTTGAAAGCGGTAACAATCCCATGTCAAACATCAAGCATTCATATGAACTAGTTTACTCACTACATGAGAACTAATATACATATGATTTTGAAGTTAAAGATTATAACCATTGATCAAAAAATAAATTGAAAACTTGTTTGTGTGTATGTCTACCTTTGGTAAATATTCAATACACGTTTTTGTTTCTTTTCCTCCTTTTTATGTTTTGTTAAGTTTGTAAACAAAACAGGGGAAGTAAACTAGGCGGTACTTTGCCTTTTTTCACAAGTTTGTTATAATTTTTATTAAAAATAAAAATTATGTTTTTTCGACCTTTAATTGTGCAATGAAAATGAAAATTATTCAAGTTCGAGGCCATATACTCTATATTTCTTCATTAGGATATTGTCCTAACAAATAATCTATAGAGTTTTTGTTTTCAAATTTATTATTTGACCCTTTCAGGAATGTGTTGATAGATCTATTTCGGGAATTTTCTAGGTTCCCATCATCAGAACACGTTTTGAAAGCGGTAACAATCCCATGTCAAACATCAAGCATTCATATGAACTAGTTTACTCACTACATGAGAACTAATATACATATGATTTTGAAGTTAAAGATTATAACCATTGATCAAAAAATAAATTGAAAACTTGTTTGTGTGTATGTCTACCTTTGGTAAATATTCAATACACGTTTTTGTTTCTTTTCCTCCTTTTTATGTTTTGTTAAGTTTGTAAACAAAACAGGGGAAGTAAACTAGGCGGTACTTTGCCTTTTTTCACAAGTTTGTTATAATTTTTATTAAAAATAAAAATTATGTTTTTTCGACCTTTAATTGTGCAATGAAAATGAAAATTATTCAAGTTCGAGGCCATATACTCTATATTTCTTCATTAGGATATTGTCCTAACAAATAATCTATAGAGTTTTTGTTTTCAAATTTATTATTTGACCCTTTCAGGAATGTGTTGATAGATCTATTTCGGGAATTTTCTAGGTTCCCATCATCAGAACACGTTTTGAAAGCGGTAACAATCCCATGTCAAACATCAAGCATTCATATGAACTAGTTTACTCACTACATGAGAACTAATATACATATGATTTTGAAGTTAAAGATTATAACCATTGATCAAAAAATAAATTGAAAACTTGTTTGTGTGTATGTCTACCTTTGGTAAATATTCAATACACGTTTTTGTTTCTTTTCCTCCTTTTTATGTTTTGTTAAGTTTGTAAACAAAACAGGGGAAGTAAACTAGGCGGTACTTTGCCTTTTTTCACAAGTTTGTTATAATTTTTATTAAAAATAAAAATTATGTTTTTTCGACCTTTAATTGTGCAATGAAAATGAAAATTATTCAAGTTCGAGGCCATATACTCTATATTTCTTCATTAGGATATTGTCCTAACAAATAATCTATAGAGTTTTTGTTTTCAAATTTATTATTTGACCCTTTCAGGAATGTGTTGATAGATCTATTTCGGGAATTTTCTAGGTTCCCATCATCAGAACACGTTTTGAAAGCGGTAACAATCCCATGTCAAACATCAAGCATTCATATGAACTAGTTTACTCACTACATGAGAACTAATATACATATGATTTTGAAGTTAAAGATTATAACCATTGATCAAAAAATAAATTGAAAACTTGTTTGTGTGTATGTCTACCTTTGGTAAATATTCAATACACGTTTTTGTTTCTTTTCCTCCTTTTTATGTTTTGTTAAGTTTGTAAACAAAACAGGTATATGGCCTCGAACTTGAATAATTTTCATTTTCATTGCACAATTAAAGGTCGAAAAAACATAATTTTTATTTTTAATAAAAATTATAACAAACTTGTGAAAAAAGGCAAAGTACCGCCTAGTTTACTTCCCCTGTTTTGTTTACAAACTTAACAAAACATAAAAAGGAGGAAAAGAAACAAAAACGTGTATTGAATATTTACCAAAGGTAGACATACACACAAACAAGTTTTCAATTTATTTTTTGATCAATGGTTATAATCTTTAACTTCAAAATCATATGTATATTAGTTCTCATGTAGTGAGTAAACTAGTTCATATGAATGCTTGATGTTTGACATGGGATTGTTACCGCTTTCAAAACGTGTTCTGATGATGGGAACCTAGAAAATTCCCGAAATAGATCTATCAACACATTCCTGAAAGGGTCAAATAATAAATTTGAAAACAAAAACTCTATAGATTATTTGTTAGGACAATATCCTAATGAAGAAATATAGAGTATATGGCCTCGAACTTGAATAATTTTCATTTTCATTGCACAATTAAAGGTCGAAAAAACATAATTTTTATTTTTAATAAAAATTATAACAAACTTGTGAAAAAAGGCAAAGTACCGCCTAGTTTACTTCCCCTGTTTTGTTTACAAACTTAACAAAACATAAAAAGGAGGAAAAGAAACAAAAACGTGTATTGAATATTTACCAAAGGTAGACATACACACAAACAAGTTTTCAATTTATTTTTTGATCAATGGTTATAATCTTTAACTTCAAAATCATATGTATATTAGTTCTCATGTAGTGAGTAAACTAGTTCATATGAATGCTTGATGTTTGACATGGGATTGTTACCGCTTTCAAAACGTGTTCTGATGATGGGAACCTAGAAAATTCCCGAAATAGATCTATCAACACATTCCTGAAAGGGTCAAATAATAAATTTGAAAACAAAAACTCTATAGATTATTTGTTAGGACAATATCCTAATGAAGAAATATAGAGTATATGGCCTCGAACTTGAATAATTTTCATTTTCATTGCACAATTAAAGGTCGAAAAAACATAATTTTTATTTTTAATAAAAATTATAACAAACTTGTGAAAAAAGGCAAAGTACCGCCTAGTTTACTTCCCCTGTTTTGTTTACAAACTTAACAAAACATAAAAAGGAGGAAAAGAAACAAAAACGTGTATTGAATATTTACCAAAGGTAGACATACACACAAACAAGTTTTCAATTTATTTTTTGATCAATGGTTATAATCTTTAACTTCAAAATCATATGTATATTAGTTCTCATGTAGTGAGTAAACTAGTTCATATGAATGCTTGATGTTTGACATGGGATTGTTACCGCTTTCAAAACGTGTTCTGATGATGGGAACCTAGAAAATTCCCGAAATAGATCTATCAACACATTCCTGAAAGGGTCAAATAATAAATTTGAAAACAAAAACTCTATAGATTATTTGTTAGGACAATATCCTAATGAAGAAATATAGAGTATATGGCCTCGAACTTGAATAATTTTCATTTTCATTGCACAATTAAAGGTCGAAAAAACATAATTTTTATTTTTAATAAAAATTATAACAAACTTGTGAAAAAAGGCAAAGTACCGCCTAGTTTACTTCCCCTGTTTTGTTTACAAACTTAACAAAACATAAAAAGGAGGAAAAGAAACAAAAACGTGTATTGAATATTTACCAAAGGTAGACATACACACAAACAAGTTTTCAATTTATTTTTTGATCAATGGTTATAATCTTTAACTTCAAAATCATATGTATATTAGTTCTCATGTAGTGAGTAAACTAGTTCATATGAATGCTTGATGTTTGACATGGGATTGTTACCGCTTTCAAAACGTGTTCTGATGATGGGAACCTAGAAAATTCCCGAAATAGATCTATCAACACATTCCTGAAAGGGTCAAATAATAAATTTGAAAACAAAAACTCTATAGATTATTTGTTAGGACAATATCCTAATGAAGAAATATAGAGTATATGGCCTCGAACTTGAATAATTTTCATTTTCATTGCACAATTAAAGGTCGAAAAAACATAATTTTTATTTTTAATAAAAATTATAACAAACTTGTGAAAAAAGGCAAAGTACCCGCCTAGTTTACTTCCCCTGTTTTGTTTACAAACTTAACAAAACATAAAAAGGAGGAAAAGAAACAAAAACGTGTATTGAATATTTACCAAAGGTAGACATACACACAAACAAGTTTTCAATTTATTTTTTGATCAATGGTTATAATCTTTAACTTCAAAATCATATGTATATTAGTTCTCATGTAGTGAGTAAACTAGTTCATATGAATGCTTGATGTTTGACATGGGATTGTTACCGCTTTCAAAACGTGTTCTGATGATGGGAACCTAGAAAATTCCCGAAATAGATCTATCAACACATTCCTGAAAGGGTCAAATAATAAATTTGAAAACAAAAACTCTATAGATTATTTGTTAGGACAATATCCTAATGAAGAAATATAGAGTATATGGCCTCGAACTTGAAAAATTACTTTATGTGAAAATATTTAATAAAATTTCGAATGCCACCCATAGTTTTGCCACACCTAGTCTAAGCTAATGTCGACTATGCATCTGGGCTGGCTAACAGCAAACTTATATTTCTTACATGTGTTTCAAATAGAAATAAAAGTAAAAAACAAGAAAATAAAAGAAAAAATAACAATCACTAACACTAACACTCAAAAAAGATAAAGCACAATAATATGCCATCGGATGACCGGTCACCTAATATATCCTTTGAGGTCAATTGATTTATTTCTTTGTCGTTTTTTGCAGTTTTACTTTAATTGGAACGAAAACAAATGCTAAAATGGCTTTTAAAATTGACTTGATACCTAAAAATAACAAAACAAAAAACCACTTGAAATTCAAATTTAATTTTAAATTAAGAAAACACAATTAAAATACAGCAATCACAATCTAATTAAAAAATCAGATACAATTTAATAAAAACATGTAATACAAATTCAGTTAATGTAAACTAAAATTTACAAAATTCTGTTTAAATAAAAAAAAAAAACATTTAATTCAATTGATTAAAATAATAAAACAACATTTAAAAATACCGAAAATAAAAAACTTTATAAAAAAGGCAAAAGTTCATAAAGCACTTCAACGAGTTGAGTAAAATTGAAAAATATTTAAACCTTATATTTTTAGTTTAAAAAGGTAAAAAATTAATTAACTCCCACAATATTAAAAAAATTTAAACTCAATAAAATTCTAAAAAAGTACTTAATAAAAATTAAATAAAAAATATTTTGCAAAAATAAAATACAGTTGTGGCGCTATTTAAATAGTATGTACTCTTTTCACCAGTCAGGGGACCAGTTACTAATTGACACTGCTTAACACACAGAAATGACAAATTGTGCTAATCTGTCCCTTCTTAGCCAGTCAAAAAATAGATACTTTAAGGATTTTCTTAAAAATAGCAGAAAAAGCTATTAAAAATTCGTTAAAAAACTGTTAGCTTTACAAAATTTTACACACAGAGAAAAATTTAGCAATTTGCCAATTTTAGTTGCAACACCCAACATATTCAGAAATATAAATTTAAATATCATAGCCCAACATTTCTCCAATTTTTGTATCCCTTCCAAAAAATGCGATTTTTCGAGGTCCATAAAATAGGCATTTCTTGGCCATATGGGGTCGTTTTATTTTTTGAAATCCTCGTTAAATCGGTCCAATAAGTTGACATAATAATCGCCGTTTATTGTTTTTTCCTATTGAAGGCAATCGATGTTGATTATCCCGCGTGCATCCCAAAAAACTTATGCCATCACGTTATTGGCCACGATTACGTTTATGGTCAATTGAGAGCAAACGCGGCACCCATCTTGCAGACAGCTTTCTTAAACCCAACTGATCATTTAAATTCGAAACCACACTGCCATATGAAATGCCTATGGCATCAACAATATCACGCACTTTTACTCTTCCATCGGCCAACACCATATCGTGGATTACTTTGACATTTTCGGGTGTAGTGACCCCAATTAGCCGTCCAAAACGTTCAGCGTCAAGTGTACTTGTGCGACCACAACGAAAGTTAGTAAACCACTTTTTTACCATTGAAATCGATGATGCAGAGTCCCCATAGTATTTATCAAACTTTTCCTTGTTTTGATTGACGTATTTTTCTCAAAAAATAATGTTTAATGAGCACTCGAAATTCACTTTTTTCCATTTTTAAAAAAAAACCCACGAGGTTGTATGTTTTGAACAGCTGTTAAACGCAAAGTAAATGATGGAACTTGCTCAAAATTTTACAGTAGTCTATTAACAGGTGGTACTTGATGGGAGCAGTGTTGCATTTCATATAACAATGAGGGAAGTTCAAAAAGTCACGGACTTGTTGATCCGCATTCGTACCTTAATTTATTACCATTAAAATAGACTTTTCAATTCGGTTGGCATTATTTTTCTCTGCGTGTAGTTATATTCGAGTTGAATTCTAGTTAATTGAAAATAGCAATTAACTCTGCTAAAAATACCACAAACTTTTACTAAGTATTTATACACTCACAGTATTTTGTCCGTAAAGACTACTGAATATAACCATTAAATCAACTGAAAATCAGTTAAAAACAGGACTACTTACTTTTCGTTTAAAATAATTGTATTTTTTAGTTTATTTTCAACTGTTGAAAAATTAACTGCCAAAATCCATAAAAACAATAGATTGTTTTCGTTTATTTCAATACTCAATATAACATAACAACTTTTTGTTTTGAATAGAAAATTTTAACTGAATATTTTAACTATTACGGAAAGTCCGTTTTTTTGTTTATTTTTTTGTTATATAACAGACAGAACGTTAAAAAATATATTTCTTTGTTAATTTAACTGTATTTTCCATTGAAACAACTTTACCGATTAAACTTTTAAATAACTGTTGATTTTTTATGGAAAAGTTCTTGTGAGTGTAAACTAAAAACAGCAAACAACAACAAACATTTTTGATTTCATTGTGAAAGGCGTAATAGAGAAGAATGAGTGTATTTTCTAAAAATCATAACTACATTGTAAATTTTCCATTTTCTGAATCAGACTGCGCAGTTTCTGGTATTGAACCTTCGTCAGTGACCCTGTTTTTTTGAATAATGTAATATTTGTTATGTTTTTATTTGTGCGATTGCGTCTATATGAAATTTTCTGTGCAATCACTGACCGTGGTATAGATAAACTGATTTCTAATGCCACATGCACTCGCACTACACGTTAGACAGATCGCTTTAGCGCACTGATCTATAGTCAGGTCGAGTTTTGTTGTGATTAAAACTAGTTTTTATTCAATACACGGTGTTTTTGTTCTTGCATACATAATCTCAGAAGTACAACTCCAACAACACAACAGTTCTATTTTTAGAAACTTACCTCACTCTAATGTCCACTGTTTTCCCATATGTTGTAAGTGATGCCATATCTTTGTATATTCGATAGATGGCGCTTACGTAGTTAGGGAGTTACATTAAATTTAGTAGAATGTAAATAACAGTATATTTTGATAAAATTAACAAAAAAAAATGTTCCAAAAAATTGTAAATTGCTGCTTACAGAAAAGCAGACTTTTATTTGCATTAAACAAAACATATAAAACAAAACTTTAAAAATGTCATAGTTTAAGAGTTTTTTTGTCTACCAATATTTAACGAAGTATTTGTCCCATATTTTGGCATTTAATAAGCATCGATTCAGGGGTATTCCTAATTTTTTTTTTTATTCAAGATACCCTACTCTTGTAGATACATCACTGTTAAAATATTTACTTTTTTATGATAATTCGCTACATGAAAATATCTCAAAATCGTTTTCACAACAAAAGTTTTATAAAATGCACATCTGCCTATTTTTTTTTTTTTTTTATTCCAATTTCATATTATTGAAATTTAACATTACAATAAAATTCCTTTAAAAAATCCCTACATAATTTATTGACATGACAGAGAATAAAACGAAACAAAAAACTCCCTCAATTACACAATAAGCCAACCAAAATCCTGACTCCGATTACACGGAAAAAATGCCTCAAAAAACAATAGAAAAATAATTGTAAAAAAACAAAACTTAAAAACAAAAGAGGCTTAAATAAAAAAAAAATAGAAAAAAAAACTGACGGAAATGTCATAAAAACTAGGAAGAATTATATGACAGAATTGAATGTCTAAAACAAAAATTATTAAACGCAATGACGTTATTAAAAATTTCATTTTTTTTAAATCATAAAATGATGACTGATCTATTAGAATTATTTTTAGAGGTTTCCTTTAGATTAGGACATTTATTTATTTAATTATTTTTCTCTTAAACTATAAAGCTTTCATAAGTAAAAAAGCATTAAAACTTGTTAATTAATTAATTGTCTGTTGGGATCGTAATGCAGCTCTTTAGGAATTAAAACACTGCGTTGCAAAACTATAATTACACATTAATTTCACTAAATTTATAAGTTAAAAAAAAAGTAGAAGATTTTAACCGGCATAAATGTAAAACCAATGGAAAATTATTAATATTTAACAAAACAAAACAATTCATTTACTTTTTATTTTACTACGATATCAAAAACAAAATATATTTTAAATATAAAATCATATCCAATTCTAAATAGGATCATATCCCATATTTAAATATATAATCATTTCCCATTTTAATCTTATCCAAATTAATCTCAAAATTGGGGTATTCAGTAATATTACTATACTAAATTAGATCAAAATCGAAGTCAAATTGGATGATCCAATAATATGTAATTTAAGATCCTGATGTATCCTAAAATATCCCATGGGATCTATTTGTATCTATTTGAATCTTATTACACCCTAAAAGATAAATAATATGTGGTGGATCGAATAAGATAGTTTGAGATTTAATTGAATCTACTATTCCATGAAATGTATAATTTTGAATAAAATTAAAAAAAAAACTTGTCATTAAGTATTTGATTATATATATAAAAATACATAAACATATCTTATGCGCATAGAAAATATTATTCAAAAAAGGACCTTTTCAAAACAATGCCTTTTTAAAAAAGTATCTTTTTTAAAAACAGTAAACTTTTCAATTAAAGTACCTGTTTCAAAAAAGTACCATTTTATAAAAAGAGTCTTTTAAAATGGTATTTTTGATAAAGGGTAATTTTTTTAGAGAAATTTAATTTTTTGAAAAGTTTTCTTTTTTGTGAAACAATTAACTTTTACTGTTTACTTTTTAAGGTACTTTTTCAACAGATTTAAAATATTATTGTGAAAAAAGTAAAGTTTTTGATAAAAGGTACTTTTTCTTAAAAATTTTTAATTTTTTTGAAAAAAATAATTTTTTAAAACAGGATCTTTTTTGAAAAAATGTACTTTTGAAAGCAAGATACTTTTTTTTTTTTTTTTTTTTTTTATTAATTAATAATCATATAATTACAAATTGTATACTATTACCCTAACCGAGCACTAGCTACTATGGCCTTCGGAGCGTTGTAGCGAAAACAGACCAGCGCCTCTGGTGGGAATCGAACCCACGACCCCCGCACTGATAAGCCAGCACGCTACCAACTGGCCTACCGGGGCGCACACTTTTTTTTTAAAAAAGAGTACTTTATTTTTGAAAAAAAATAACTTTGTTTTAATCTCGCTGACCGGTTTTACGAGTATACTTGGTTTTCGGTGTAGCCGGACTTTCTGCGATTCCCAGGTTTTCGTTCTACCCGGTCTTTCGGTGTAACCGGGTAGACCGAAAACAGGGAAATCTGGGATAACAGTGTGGAGCGTAGGCTCTACTTAAAAATTATAAAACATCTTTTTAGCAACTCTGCTAGGTGGAGTTATACCGTTGCTAGGTAGTTGCTATTAACATGTTAATTTTCTCCAATTTTGCCCCATAATTGAAGCACCGGTTTTTGTAATTTAAGAAGAATATTGTTGCGCATTTTAGTCATCCTCCGTCTTACAAATACATTTTAAGTTCTGAAAGAAAAACGAGCAACTACAATCATTTTCGTTTATATGTACACAAAATTTAAGATTACCGCATCAGCATCTCCTTCTTGTTTTTTGCTACTATTCCACGGTGTTTGTTTAATTTTATTCCGTATTTTTTAAGCATTTAAAATTTGTGTACATATAATTTTTTACTAACAATTTTTTTTTTTGTTTCAATATTCTTTTTGTTATTTTTAAATAATTAATTTGACATAAATAGCAAATAACAATTATTTTGCTCAGAACAAGGTATGATAGTTACGGCAATTGGGAGCAAGGGTTACAATTAGAAGGGCAATAGGATCTAAATGGGGTCTGAATCCCAGGATGACACACTGGCTATACATTAGCGTTGTCAGACCTATACTGACGTACGCATCTGTAGTATGGTGGACATCGATGAGATTTGGCTCGTATGTGGGACTATTGCAGAAGATACAGCGCCTATGCTGTGTGAGCATTAGTGGCGCAATGAGAACCACATCTACTAGGGCTGTCGAGACTATTCTGGCAATTTGCCCAATTGAGTTACAGGTGAAGTACGAGGCCGCATTGACTATGATGCGGCTGAGGGCTATCGGGGAATGGGACAATAATGGCCATATTACCGGGTACCGTACTATTTTGGACCAATTGCCAGGGTATTGCGTCCCAGAATGGGACTGCGACAGGATTTCAGAGAGGTCTGTCACGACGCTCTGTGACACGTTAATCCCGGACAGGCAACCATGGTTAAATGGGATCTTCTTGAGGAACCAACCGGGGATCCACTTTTACACGGATGGATCAAAACTGGATGGGAAAACGGGTCTGGGCTTCCGTAACGCTGACTTCAATGTACGCAAATGCTTCCGTCTTCCTGACCATAACACCGTACTACAGGCGGAGGTCACCGCGATTACGGAGTGCATTAAGCAGGTGAATATCATGGGCTTGACCGGTGATATTGTGATTTTCACGGATAGCCAAGCGGCTATCCCGGCTTTATCTACGGACTCTGTGGGATCAATGACGATACTCAGGTATAAAGGGGAAATTAACGATTTCTCTTCACGGGGACGCATTGAGATTATATGGGTGCCGGGACACTGTGGTATAGCGGGGAACGAAGTGGCTAATGATTTGGCTAGGGGAGCATCTTCCCTGGAATTAGTCACTTTGGAGAACGCTAAACCTTTTCGAGCTCTCAAGGCGGAGCTGGTGGACTGGGCTGACACCATGCATAGGACCATCTGGGAAAATGCGGGTATTGGCAGGACTACAAATGTTCTCTGGGGCAACCCGGACAAGGACAAGACAAGGGAAATTCTGAATCTCAGTAGGAAGGAACTGAGTCTTTTGGTGGAAATCCTCTCGGGACACTCGACACTTAGGGCCCATCTCCATCGTATTGGTAGGGCGGACTCAGAAGTGTTTAGGGCCTGTGGGGAAGACGAGGAGACCTTGGAACACTATCTCTGTGAATGCCCGGCATTTGCCGGGATCCGGGTCGAAATACTATCCAGTGACCCAATATCCACATTGGGGGATCTTAGGGGCATAGGATGGAAGAAGTTGAGGAGTTTCGTCAGTGCGACGGAGTTCCTGGTATAGTAAGGTGACATTGGACATAGAATCGATTGTTTAGAGCGCACAACAAGCCGACATTCTGGCTTAAGTGTAAGTCCTCAGGGACTTGAGTCGGTTTAGCGAAGTATTTCCCTTCTCCGAATCCTCTTTTCGACCTAACCAAACTAACCATAATTATAATAAAATAGCTGTGTTTACTGAAGATTTTTTTTCTATGGTTGCATAGACTAGTAGTTTTTCTAACCATATTTAAAATTGTTTAATTAGGGAAATCAACCAATTGTCTGTCACTAAGAAAGTTAGTTTGTTAAGCTATTTTTTAAACTTTCACTAGACAAAATAACTGGTCCTGATTAACATTTGTATGCACACAGAGCTAATATATTTGTTTACCAACTGAAATAATATAATATCGAACGAATTCCAACTGATATTTTCCTTGTGTGTATCATTGGGAATCCAATAATTGGGAATTCAATCGATTTTTTACTCAATTGATTTGAAATTTGGGAATTGCCGAAATAGCCGAAAATACCAGCTTTTTTCCAACTTTTTAATAAAGTGAAAGAAAATTATCATTAATAAAATTATAATTCTTCGTATAATTTTGGGAAAATTTGTATTTACTAAATAAAAAGTTTCAATAGACGAAATCTAGTGCAATTTCATTGATTTAATTTGGAAATTCTTTAAAATCATGGAGATAATTCTCTTACAAATGGAGTCACCCGATGGGTTCCCTCCGATCTTAAAGAAATTTGGATATGTAATAAAGAAAAAAAATTAAGGATACGTTTGATTTTAGCGGCCTAATATCACGTTTAACAGTTTAAAAGTGATGCCAAAGTTAAATCATTTGTGTATGGAAACATATCTGAAACTACTGTAGATTATATAAATGGGATAAATTTGAATCCCACTTTTTAAACCCTAAGCAATAATGTTGGTCCGCTAAAAAAAATACGTGGCCCTTATTTTTTTCTTCATCATCCCATATACAAATTTCATTAAGATTAAAGAGAAAACTATCGGGAGATTCCCCTTGCTAGTGCAATATCGAAACTTTTGTATAATGCTTCAAAATGCCAAAAAAAAAAGGTTAAAATTTATTTTTTAACAAACTGTTAGGTCGGATAATACACTGAGAAAATTCTCTGCATGAAATTAATGAATTTTTGCATAGAAGCAACTGAAATTCGTCCTAATCAAAGTTCCATAAAATTTAATGAAAAATATATTTTTTAATTAATAGTTTCGTCTTATACACGTACTGAAAAGTTTTATTAAAATAATTGTTTTCTTTAAAGTAATAATCTTTTTATTGCTTTTATGAAATTGTTTGTACACTTTATGAATTAAATTTTCTCTCTGTAGAAATTATCTCCATCAATCATACTTTTTTAGGTTGATGTGCTATCATAAACCGGCGAAATTATTCTGCAAAGCATTTCAATGTAAAATTAATTTTATCGATTTTTTTTGGCAAAAATACAGATTTTTTCTAAACTATCCATTAACCAATAAATTTGTACAAATAATGGGTATAAGGCTTAGTTCAGGGGTCACCAACTGGCGGACCGCGGTCCGGATCCGGACCGTATACCTATTTTATGCGTACCTTGTGTTAACAATACAAAATATTTTACATTATGTAACAACAAATTCATGAGAAATATTTTCGTCTCGACATCAGCCTTTGGTGATGATCCGTTAACTAACAAGTAATAGGGAAACCTATGCAAAAAAAAAAGATAGTTTGGGAGCGATAACACCAAATATTTCATTAGTAATCATCAGCGAGGTGCAACAAAATCTCACACATACACTCGTCGGACAGGCTCATCAAATCATTCAAAACTATCAACACAGCCTGTGCTTTGCTGCAAACTCAATCTTAATCTCGAGAGAACAATGCAAGGAGTGATGAAAATAATAAATTTTCTTCGGGCAAAATCAGCAATGACTCATCGTGAATTGAAAATATTTCTTGACGAAGTGGATGCTCAATATGCCGATCTGTTATTTCATAATAATGTGAGATGGTTAAGCAAAGGATGCGTTTTACAACGATTCTTCAGCATTTGATAAGACTTGAAGACTTTTCTTTTCAAAATTGATCAAACGATTACTTAAGTTTTCTTAGCGATAAAGAAAATGTAACATCCATTGCTTTCTTATCAGATATTTTTAAACACATCAATGATCTGAACCTTAAACTTCAAGGCAGAGAAAAGCTGGTGTGGGAGCTCCTGACAGAAGTAAAAAGCTTTTTGCGAAAACTCAATATTTTCAACATTGATCTGGATAATGAACGCCTGCACTTCCATAATTAAAAAAAAAAATCGGAAAATACCAGACTTTATCGGAAATTGAAAACAGATGCGCAAATTTTAAGAAAATTGGGAATGTAGTCGATATCCTCAGTAACATTTACTCTCTGAATCCTGGGGATGAATGGAGTAATGAAGCTGCAAATATTTTCGGGAGTAATAAAGCTTCTCTCCAGATGGAAATGATCGATTTCCAAGAAAATACAGTTTTAAAACACCCCAAATAGGAAGTTTCTTGTCAAGAGTTTTGGATAAAATTTGTTTGTGCTAATAAATACCCAGAATTAAAAAAGTTAGCCTTGGAACTTCTCACTTTGTTTGGGTCAACATATGTTTGCACAAGATTTACTTCAAACTTCAGACGAATAGTCCTAGACAAAAAATGCAATTTTTCTCATTAATATTGTAAAAACCCTTAGTACTTACTTCTTTTTATTCAAAGCATTTGTTTATTATTTAATAAAATCATGCAGCGAACCACATTCGTTTTATTTGCCCATTGCTACAGTATCTAAACATATTATTTAAATAGTTCAGTTTATTACCTTCCGGTCGCGGTCCGTGATTTTTTGAAAAACGGACCCCAAATGAAAGTAGTTGGTGACCGCTGGCTTAGTTAATGGTAGAGGCTTGGCATACAGAAGAAGCATGCCCAGTATGCAGAATATTCTTGAAGTAAAAAATTTTTGATCAAAAAAATATTTTCCATCCCCACCACAAATGGAAAAGCTAGATCCGCGCCTGATCATATCAAGCACTGCATTCAGTCAAATTATTCCTTACATATATATAACGCCATGCAGTAAAGGGTTAAAACCTATTGAAAAGCTTAAATTCTCTTATTTAAATTTCTCTTTGTGACCTTAATCTCTTAAAAAAAAATTATATAAGAAAGCTGTGATATATAAAGAGGTCTCTTTCGCTCTTACAAAATAGGTACAGTGTTTTACTTTTTAATTTATTGTTTTCTCTTAAAGTACAGTATTTCTATTAATAACAGTTTCCATTGCCTTTGGTGATCCTTTTCAAGAGCAAAAATGGAATGAAATCCTTTAATCAAATAAATGATATTAACAAAATTTCAAATCTAAACATGTTCTCGTTAAAACACATGAAAATGTCAATAACCATAATAGAAATTTTTGAAATATCTCACAAAAATTACAGCTGCTCTTTACAATTCCCTAACAATATCACCTGGACACCACATCTCTCCCTTGCACTGGTAGTGATAATACAACAAAGTCAGTAGAAAGGCAGAATGTGTAGCATAGAAATTCATAGTGGTGCATCCCGAAGACAAATAACATCAGGAGGTGTAAAAAGACAAACAATTGAATTTTTACAACATTTAATGATTTATATTTTTTTGATTGAGATTTTTTTCTTTTTTTGAAATTTGAGCGCTATGTTGTTGTGAGAGTAAAAGGATTCGAAATTTCTTTTTTTTAACCACTTCTCAAGAATTGAAAAGAATATCAAAAAAAAAATGTTCCTCCTGGTTTGACTTCTTGTTAATTTAAAATTTTTTTGACTTTTATAAAATTTTAACAATAACTGTAACATTGTTCAAAAACTGCCAGTACTAAAAGAAACTATTGCCTCAAATATTGTTATAGTTTTTAATATTGAGAAAATTGTAGTTTCTATTCTAATAGTTTTGCTGTAGAACTGCATGATATGCTTTGATTTATCTTTTTAAATATGGTGGCACAATTTAAACATAGTGTTATTAAGGTTTTGCCATACTCCCCTTTTTGATTTTGGTGGACATTTCTTTATTCAAAGGGTGTTTTTAAATTCAAAATCACCCTTTTAGTCAAAATTAGTGTTTTTTTTTTGTAAATTTTTAGAAACCATGTTTAAATTGTTTAGAATTTTAACAAATGTTTTGCATTGTTTTTAATCCGTTTGATACAAGGGTTGCATTTCATTTAAATCTGTGAATTCGAAAAAAGGGTGAGATTTGAAATTTATATTTGTAATGATCAAATGACGATTTTACGAAATATGATTTTTATCTAATGTAACGAATTCTACTAATTTTACTTTTTAAATGCAATTTTTTCTGACATGACATTTCAAAATTTATGGGTATTTTTGAATTACTGCAATTATTTCAAACGAAATCTTTTAATACGATTATTTTCATCGTTTTACTAGGTTCAAAAAAACTGTACTTTTAGCTTAAAAGCTTTTAATTTGATTATAGATTTAGTGTTGGAGCAGAATATGAGCATAGCGTACAACGATTGTCGCTGCCAGAGAAAATGCTCCCAAAATAACGACGTTCGACAGTGACTGAAAAAGCTGTCATATTTATTTAGTGTAAAGACTACCGTAGAGGTTTATTCCTTCTCCTGTATCTCTTTCGCTTATTAACAAAACAACATTTTTTAGTTTTTACATATAATTCTTTTAAAAACACTAAAAAAATAATATATTTGAATGAAAATTTAGAATTCGAATATATTAAGTTGGTTTATATTACATTGTACATTTTCTAGTACACTAAGAGAATATATGAGAAACAAAAAATGAGAGAATAAGCACAAACGCTGTGAAAATAAAATAGATGCTATTTCACAACTGCTTCGCTCGACGTTTTTTTAAATGTCAATTTGTATGGAAATAAACGACAAGGTCTTATTCTGTTTCTACACTTAGTCTGTTATTCCTAATTTACATATTTAGCTACGTTTTAAGCTTTATTTCGATAAGCTTTATTTATTAATAAATATTAACAAAAAGCTTTTAAAATTTTTAAATATTTCTCATTACTCTTTTTAGCCAAAATAGCTTAAACTTTGCTTAACAAATCTGAAAAGCAGGGAGAAATATTTTAAAATTTAATAAAAGCTTTGTATGTACAAATAACTTTTACTTAACCATGGGTACTAAACCAGTGCTAACTATTTATACCAAGGTTAAATACAGAAAATTAATGTTTTAACACGGTTTTTCGCTAGTTTCTGGTCATAAAAAAAAATAATACAAATGGCCATATAGTTTTTCCAAGTTTCGCGATTGCTAAATGCTATGTGCAATTTGTCTTTTTGCATACTACCCGAGGTGATTTGAATAAATCCATTTCGTAAGTCCATATAATAAAGATGTTTTCAATAATTTGTTAGTGTTTCGTGCATAGTCAGCCAACCGCGCAAGTATTAGCGTATAAAATAAGAAAACAAAAAATAATAAATACCCGGATAAAAATCAACATATAGTCATCCATTTTTGAACATGTATGAACTCATGCATGCTCATATATACATGTCCATATACTATCATATAGGATTCATATATGCTCATATGGTATCATACATGCAAATATTACCTAAATTTTCGTTAATGAACACATATGACCATGTATGGAAATGTATGGACAAGTATGATTATATATGTTACTATTACCTCAATTTAAGTTAATGCACACACATGAAGATACATTTATGACCATCCTATGAACGTATATGAATCAATTATGAACACATATGAATCATGTATGGATGCATGGGGATATGTATGAAGCATGTGTCGATTTTTAACAGTGTATGGTGCATTAACATTTTTATTTAAAATTTTTTATTTTAAATTTAATTCACTTCCTCAAATCAGTGCATAACAGCGAGAAGTAAAATAATCTCCGTGCATGGATTTTTTTTTTTTATGCGGATTGTTAATATGAAATGATAATGAGTGGACACGAGTGTTTAGTAACTTTCAAAGTTCCTAATATGCTTTAAAATATTCAAAATATGATTGGTACATATGTTGTAAGTCCGCGTGTAAATTATTTGCAAACAGAAAAGTTTTTTAGTGTCACTTGTCATGCACTCAAAAAAGTATGACAGTAGAATTTGCTAGAAATGACAGTTAAAACAATTGTAAATTCAGTTAAAAGGTAACAAAGGTAATTACCGTAAAAATAACTATAAAAAAATTGTTATTTTTAACGGTTGACAAGCTACTAAAGAATGCAGAAAAATGTGATGTCAAAATGCCAGACGCTACACAGAGAGAATTTTGATGGACGGAAAATAAGGAAATTTTTCAATTAATGAATGAAACTTTTCTTCACAAAGTAAATGAAATTTTTCTTAAAATTAAGGAAAACCTTCATACTTTTTATGTAACCAGTTGTTTAATGAAACCTCTTCATTGAGGTTATAAAATTTTTAATTAATAAAATGATATTTTTCATACAATTTTACGAAAACTTGCATTAACTTTAAGAAAAGTTTCAAGGGACAAATTCCAGTGCACTTTCATTGATTTTCTGCAAAATTCGTAATTATCATGAATTAAAAATACATTAAAGTATTTTAATAACTAAGGCAACAAAAAATAAGCTACACGCAGAAAAAACGGGAGGAATATTATCGAAGTGCTTAGGAATTATACAACTACATAAGTTTCCAGTTAGTTTTACAAATTTTAAAATTTCTCTTTACTCTATTTTCACAGATTTTTTATTTATGTATATTTTTATATTTTCTTTTTCAATTATTATGCCTGATTTAATATTATTTAAAATAGCCATAAAATTAGCTTTTTCCATATTTTTGGGGTTTTTTTTGTATAAAGGCATCCTTTTATATACTTTGAAATTTTATTATTGCACTTCAACAAGTTTTTTTTTTGTAGAAAACCAATTACTCACTCAATTGGAAGATGGTTAAAGCAAAACAATTTTTACAATTTTTTTATACGACGACAATAATAAAAATAGTGGTTAAAAGACTGGAACATTTTCTTCCAGGAAGATTTAATTTTATTTTTATTTCTTTTTACTTTAACTTTATTTTAAAGCAAATATTTTTTTCTTATTATTTCCAGTTACTTATATCTCTATTTCTCTTTCTTTCCATTCCAGGTTGTCCTTCTTATCATGTTGAAGATGATTTGGAAAAATGTCGTCGTACTCCTTCACCCACCAATTTGAGTAATAAACGTTCTCGCGAATTGGATTCTGAATTGGAAAATGAAGTATTAAATTTAGCACGTCATACACCCAAAAGACCAGCTAGATCTCCTTCACCTATTACGGATAAATCAAGTCCAATAGAAAATCAACAATTTTCGTCTAACCCTAATAATATTGTGGCTGCCTTACAAAATCCTTTGGCTCCTTTGCTGTTGCAAAATCAATTGGGTTTAGCTGCTGCTGCCAATACCTTAAAACCGGAAGATATGCAACAGGCTTTTCAATTACAGTTACAGGGTTATATGGAAATGATGCGTCAAATGTCTCCAGAAACTTTTCAAAATCCTGCTGCTGCACAATTTTTATTGCAAAATTCGTTACAGGCCATGTTACAATTGCAGGCTTTACAGCAAATGAAGCAGCAACAGCAGCAGGACTTAGAAATGCCCGATGATATAACACGTAAAAGTCCTTTTAATGATATGAAAAATTATTCTACTCCTCATAACAATTCCCCTTTAAGAAGTCCTTCATTAAGTCCTGTATCAAGACATGGTGGTGCCCGTCTACAAACTCCAAATACTTCTCAACATAATAGCCAGCAAACTACTCCTCCTAATTCAGCTAATTTACCGGTTCATCTAAGCAGCGCTGCTATGACTCCTAATACTCCTGGCATGGCTCCTAACTTTCCCTGTAATTCTCTGACACAAGCAGCCATGACTTTTTCCAGTACTCCTCATAATTCTAAAAGCTCTGGTGTTAATACTTTATCTACCGCTGCTCGTACTTTAGATCAGTCTCCCGAAGAAACTACCGATTTGGAAGAATTAGAACAATTTGCCAAGACTTTCAAACAAAGACGTATTAAATTGGGTTTTACTCAAGGTGATGTGGGTCTAGCCATGGGTAAATTATATGGTAATGATTTTTCTCAAACTACCATTTCACGTTTTGAAGCTTTAAATTTGAGTTTTAAAAATATGTGCAAATTAAAGCCTTTATTACAAAAATGGTTGGAAGATGCCGATAATACTGTATCCAAACCCGGAGGCATATTCAATCTTACTGCCATTACTTCTTCAGCTTTAACAACACCAGAAAATATTATGGGTAGACGTCGTAAGAAGCGTACTTCAATTGAGACCAATGTACGAACTACCTTAGAAAGAGCTTTCAATATTAATTGCAAACCTACCTCCGAAGAAATTAATCAATTATCTGAACAATTGGGTATGGATAAAGAAGTAGTAAGAGTATGGTTCTGCAATAGAAGACAAAAAGAGAAGAGATCCAATCCCTCTCTAGATCTTGACAGTCCGACTGGTACTCCTCTTAGCAGTCATGCTTTTGGTTATCCTCCTCAATCGTTAAATCTAACCAATGGTCTTGAGGGTTCTTCTCTTTGCGGCAGCTCTATTAGTTCTCTTTCGCCGCATTACAATGGCAAACAGGAATGATGTTGGTATTCGGCAGAAGATTATCACAATGGTTATATAGATAATATGGACTCAACATATCGTCCAGGGACTCAAATGACACCCGCTGAGCTTAAAGCTTTAACAGCTTCTTCACAAATGATTAGCGGTTATCAAGGTCCCTATCAGGGTTCGTTTCCTCCAGAATCCTCCAATTCCTTTACATCCTCATGGCATACACAAGCTCAGGATTTTGAACATCATCATTACCACCACCAGCAGCAGCAAAACTTGATGAGTTTACCTTCATCTTGGTCTTCTCAGACCCCTTGAAACTAACTTTATTGTAAATATACAAAATAAGAAAATTACTACTAAGCACTCCTACGACAACATTCCATTTCAGTATTCATATCATATACTACTAAATCTTGTATTAGATATTTTAATACAACTTAAATTTAATTTCGCTAAATATTTTAGTTTAGACAAAACTCACACTTCCATTTAATTCCTTAATAATATTAACGAATTTATTTAAGCAAAACCAATTTGAAATTTGTATATATAATTAGATCCTAAGTAAAACAAAAGAGCATTTACCTAGAGTTCCTAAAAACCAACCCACTTACACTCCACTCCTCCTAAATTAATGAGTAATGTATGTATACTAAAAAACCCCCTATTTATTACAATTCATAAATATCATTTATGAATTTATATATAAAACAAAATCGTACTAAATAAATGTAAAATTTATGTTAATGTGTATAAAATAAATTATATAAACAATAAAAAAATATTATAAAAAAAAAAATGTAAATTATATGTTGTGTTATTTATTGAGATCAAAAGTTTATGTACTAAAACGGTTCGAAGGACCAAGGCTACGACAGATAGGACCAATTAGTTTCTTTAACTTTAATGAATTATTATCGTGATAACTTGTTTTCAATAATAGTTTCCTTTAATTTTAAGTCATCAAACTCTCAAAATTTTAAATTCCTTGAATGAATAAATCGAATTAACACTTTGATTGAATTATTCAGTGAATTCAATCATTGTATTTAGAAATTTGGATATTCAATCGATTTCTTATTCATTCGATTTTAAAATTTCTCAACAACTGCAGTTTAAAAATAAATTTATTCAATCCAAATAAAAAATAAATTCCATTTTCAAGGAATTCATTATAAATCAAATGCCATTCTTCGAAGCTCTGTGCTAAATCAGAAAACACTAAAACTTTTACGTTGGGTTAAGGAAAATTTAAGATACACAAGGAATTTTGTGTATTATAAATTACACATGAACTGACCATGGACTTAATATAAGTGTTGAGCGTATCGTCAGGCATCGGATACCTAACGATATGCGGAAATTTCACCAACATGCGTACATTATGGGAGATCTGTGGAAACTACAGGCTTTCAAAGGCTTTTCGGGACTTACCAATACCCTTATTAAGTACCTAGAATTTCTTGACGTGAACCGGGTACTTCTTGACTGGGTCGTCCACATTTAGGAGGGACAAAAAATTAAGGACAGTGGGACAGTAGGACTTTAAACAATGAAGGATTCGAACCCGTCTACTATGCAGATGATATGATGATAATAAGGGGGAAAATCCCAATTATTTTTGTGTTTACTATTTATTCACTCTCAGCAGATGCCGACTACTAATGAAGTGCTGAAAGTTATATATATGGATATTTGATTTGAATGTTTTCAAATTGAAAGTGTAAGGAAAGACGTCTAAGGAGAGGTTATTGCACAAACATGTACGACAACTGAACGAATTCTCTCTGTAAAGCGTTGTGGGATCCACTGTACTATAGACCACAAACAAATGAGATCTACTGGATAAGTTCACTTATTTCAGCAGAACACTTTCCATGGGAATATCAATAGGACTAAGTGACTCAAGCCCACATTACGACGATGCCTCAACGAATGAATAGAATCCTAATTTGAATAGAATCCTGCATGCTCATATGGGGGATTTGTATTCCATCTTCGACCGAATGTAGGTGGCATAAACAGTAAGAGATCAGAAGTAGTAAAGTAATTCTTGCACCCCAGCAAAGTCTTAGTAATGGGCTCTCAGACAACATATATTTGGTATAAAAAGATCAGATAGTTTCAATTATCGAATCGAATATTTGAAAATTGTTTTTTGGGTGATTAAAACAAATTTCGTTAAAATTCGGATATAAGATCAAGGAGACAAAAGTGATAAAAAATGTATAAGAAACTTAATGGGCTAATCGCATATTCAAGGTTAAAATAGATTTCAAAGTTAAAATTTAATATTTTTAACACTCCAATGGGAAAGTTAATACTAATTTTTATTTCATTTGATACCAAATTCGTATTTTGTTTCTTAAAAAAAAAACATGATAATTGGGATATTTTTGAGCCCAAATTTTAACCCTTGAACGTAAAATTGACCATAAAAAGATAACCATTCTTAATAATTTTCTCGTATCTAACACTTCTCCAAATTTTATGGCAATTGGAGCACATCAATCATTCATAGGGCAACAAAATAAGCTAGAGCAGTTTTTTATTTGAAAGGATAGAATTGTTTAGCTCAAATCCAAGTTATGATCGTGGAATTATGGAAATTTTAAGCTATATTTGTTAGAGATTTTTTTAGTTTATTTTTTTATATTTGCTTATTTTGCAAATATAAGCTGCTTTTTACTTTTTTCTTTAAAAACCTTTATTTAGCTTTTTATTTTAAAAAGAGAGCTTTTTTGCTATTTGTTACCAATCGATATTGTAGTATTTTTTTGAAAATTTAATGTAACATATTTTTGGTTTAAAAAAAATATTTTGATAAAACAATTTAAACTTTGAAGCTTAGAAAAAACAACAATACTTAATTCGATTGTAGTAACCGAATTGGGGTTTGTGGCAACCGCAGCAACCGAATCATTTCGGTCGGATACAATTTTTATGAAAGTGTGATTTTCAAAAAGGACAAATTTCAGCATATTTAAAAAGCGGCTTAATTTTTCAAAAAATTGCTAGAAAAATAAAAAGTTTACATGTGGTTGTCGCAAATTTTGCAAGTAATTCGAGTGCTCACGGTAAAAATAAAACAAAAGCCCTGATAAAAAGCTTTCTGATCAACTGTACCAGAACTCAATGAAAAGTCTCAATCAGATAATCGATGAATGTAAGGTAAATTTGTCTAAATCAACCTTTAAGGATTCCCAGAGAATTACTCGCCAAAATCTGATGTCTGTGCTAAAGTCATAAGTTTTTAACAGCTATTTGGGAGACCTACGTAAGAAACCACGATATTTCTCAAAAATAAATTTCGGAGGCGGATCGTTAATGGTTTGGGGTGCTTTTTGTTTCGACGGTTTGGTTGATTTGGCATTTCCAAGCACCAGAATGAATTCTTCTGAGTACATTACAGTATTAGAAGAGAAATTGCTGCCATTTATTAAAAATAGCAACGAAGAAGAATTCAATTTCCAACAAGACAATGGAATGGCTATCATCAAAAAATATAAGAGCATTGGAATGGCCCGCATGTTCTAATCCCATTAAGAACATTTGGGTATTAGCTCACATTTGGTATCAAATTTCTTTTAAAAAAAAGACGAGCACGCAGAAAAAAAGACACTTAAATATATTTGCAGGCAATTATTTATATGTTTACAATGATTCTAATTTTGAAACCTAAAAAAAGACATATTTGTAATTTTAAAATGTTTAGATATTATGTTTGGGACATGCAAGCTAAACATATATGTATATGTTTGACGGTAGACAGCTTTCACTTTTTGCAACCAACCATATATATGTTTGGCGGTAGACAGTTTTCACTTTTCCAAACGTATATACGTTTACAGGCAAACATAATTATATTTGCAAGCAAACATGTTATATTTGAAATATGGGAAACAGAAATGTTTTCCAAACAAATGTATATTACCAGCAATCATATTTCAAGCTGTAGATTTTTACAGCGTGTGGGGTCAAAATTACCCCATTTCATGTTTTTCGGTTTATTTTGATCTATTTAAAGTAACTTAAGACAAATTTGGTATCAAATAAAATTCTAGCATTTTATTAAAGAATTTTAGGTCTATTAAGCTAAAAATAATGAATAGCAACGCCAATTTAATCTAGGGGTGTATGAGCTTTTTGCGATATTGGAAAACGTTCAGTTTTTATGCAATTTTTCCCGAAGAGCCTGTTTCCCACATATTTCAAATATTCCAACTACATAGGCAATATAGGTATCAAAATTTTTGCTTTCTTGAGGACTTTAACCGTGCGAACAATTGAATCTAGTTTTCGTTAATTATGCATGTTTTCATACAGAAACATATGAATCTTTAACGTTACTTTTTATTCTTTAAACGTGAGATTGGGCAGCTAAAAAAAATACGTGTCTCTTTTTTGCTCCTTTACAACATATCTTAAGTTTATTAAAATCTGCGAGTTCGGGTCGGGATACCTCCCTTGTAAGCTGAACGGGGGAACTGGCTTGTGTTTCTTTTAATGTGTGTTTATCTTCACTGGTAGTCAGGCTGCGATAATGGAGCTGTCAAGGAATCTGTAAAAACTAGGTTGGAGACCCACACATTTTCGCACAAATTTTTTAATATATTTGTGCATTTTTATAATTGCACCAAAAAAGTTATAAAATGTCCTTCAATCATTAAAGGCCTTTAATATAATATATAACAAAAAACCAAACTCGTTCATTGCCAACGAATTATAAGAAATAAGCTTTGGAATAGTGGTACTTTTTGGAAAATAGGGTTATATTTGAGGTTATATAAGATTGCAACGGTAAAGGTATAGGTCCATGTATATACACTATTTCGCCTTTAAAATTTAGTTTTTGGAAAAATTGGGGTACTTTGGCGCTCTGTTTTGAATCCTGTGTTTCTCTACTCTAATCTTTAGGACATTTTTGTGAAAGCAGTGATCCTTCTAAATAATTGGAGAATGTTGGTGCGGCTAAGATGGTTCTGTGGGGAGACCTGGATGATTACAAGAAATTCTAAGGACTGATTAAAATCCTAACAGGCCACTCGACACTTAAGTCGTATCTTTCGCAAATGGATAGATATGACTATAGGACATGTGAGTTGTAGGACATGTGAGATCCAGGAACACTTCCTGAGCTTCTGTAAGGCTTTTGCAAGTATCTTAAGAAACCTACATAAATTTCAAGTTCCTTACTTTAATTATTCTAAAGTTAAAATAATTATGTCAACATACAATTTAATAAATTGACAAAAAAAAAACATTTTAAATCAAAACACAAAATTATTGTTATTGACCTTTTTTGGGGTAATGGGCATAAATCTACTACATACAACTGCCTAATACCACAAAAGTTGGAGGACAGTTGATGAAGGTTGGGTATTCTTTATAAAAATACCCAGGTAGAAATTGCCAACCCAACAAAAAAAAATAGTATTGGCGAACCCCTGCTATTTTTGTAAAATTCACCGTGTTGAAAATTACCAAAGCTACAAATAATATTTTACTAGGAAAACATTAATTTGTTTGCAAAGCATGTCTTTTCCCAGTACCAGCCGCAAAATTCTTTGCCAATGTCGTTTTTACAAATATTACAACCAATTGGAAGCATTTTTTTTTTAAATATTGTATTATATTTCATACATTTAAATATAATGTACAAGACTAAGACCGAACTGGATACTGCGACTTTTCAAATGTGTGTTAGTATACACATTGCTCAAACTCAATTTAGTTTCAAGCACCAACTTTTTTGAATTACCAACGTTATGCCAATGGTGGGAAGTTCGCTCACACCAACGGTTGGTCACTGTTATCAATCGGGTAACAGGATAGTACTGTCAAGATTGTTAATCCCACGTTCAGCCAACACATAACCGACCGTCGTAGACGTTTTGACAACACTGTGCCGATTGTATTTTTCTGATTGGGTATATTCTTAACGTTTTAAAATAACGGTAAAAGAATTGAAATCATTTAAAACATTATGTCAGATGGAAATAAAAATAAATAAATTCTAAACGACCAACAAACATGTGAACTTACCAAATAATACAAGAGCATAAAACAAACTTTAGAGCAAGGGAAAATTTGTTTTCCTTTAATAAGAAAAAGGGTTGCTGCAGGACCATATTTAAAGAGCCACAACAAGTTGTAGCAAGTAATGCAAGAACTACATAAACATCTGACATAACTATGTGTGAATAGATTGTCCATGTTAAAAAACCCTTTTGCTGTCAAATATAAAAAAATTTGCCTGTTTAGAACTCCTTTTTTTATAAGGGAGGGGAGTAAACAAAATATAAAGAAATATGGTTAAATATATTTACAATTTGAACATTGTAAAAGGATTTATATACTTTTTTTTTACTTGATAAACAAATAAGGGCTACACATATTTTAAGATTTGCTATAACGACCTAAGCCCAACATATTGTCACACAATTTTGTAAAGTGATTTTTTTGTTATCCTGTAAATCTACTTTCTAGTACCATTATTTAACTACTTTTCGAGATGAAGTGATTTTATTTCTGTTTGTTTGTGTTATTTGGAAAGAGTGAGAAAAAAAGGGTTTCTTACATAAAACTTATATGTAATATGAATTGTATAGAGTTATGAAGTTGAGTGGTTTGTTTTGATTTCTTCATATTTGCTTTTTTCGAATCAAAAGGAAGTTTATTTTAAAAAATGGTGTATCCTGTTTACTATTTGGCGCGTGCCATTTTTGGAGAATTGTTTGGAGTGGAATAAACGGAAATATTTGTAAGTTTTTCTAAATTGGCTAAATGTTTATTTAGGAAATATTTATATAATATTTGTGTTCAAATGGATAAATTAATTATAGCAATTTGAAGAAGTTTAAACTTAAATAACAGTTTTAATACTTAATAGACACTGGACTGAGAAGAGGTTGGGCGCCATTATGTTAGGGCATAGAAAATTTTTTTACATTATACCAACACTCAGGGGATGCCTACTGCTAATGCAGTGCGTTGTGTTGATATTAGGAAAATAAGTTATGGGAAGGAGGAAATAGGGAGTATACTCATAAGAACAAGCCCGTTCAAATAGTTGAACTTTTATCTAAGACAACAGAAAATAGTACCTGAATTTGCGACAGAAGAATTTTCAATAAAGTTAAGAAGCACCACACACACAAAAAAAATAAAAACACATTTCAATTACGAAAACCACATATTCCATAACTTTAATTGCGAAAATTCCACCAACAACGAAAATTGCAACTTCAATTAGAAATTGATAGCTCTTTAATTGAATTATTTTTCAATTAAATAATAACTCATTTGATTAAAAAGTGATCAATATTGTATATGTTCCCAAAAACCAAACAACAAAAATTGTTGTTGCCATACCAACAATTTTTTATAGTATTTTTAATTTTATAACATTGAATTTAAACCGGCATGAAATTCTCATTTAGTTAGCATATTTATTTATTCTTATGTGAACAAATTCACACAGAATTTCGTTTTTTCTTTCTATTCAAGCGTAGGGGTTATAGCAAATTTTTTTTGGAAGAAATTTTCAGTTGTAGTAAAATTAACTAAGAATTTAACTAAATAAACAGAATTTGTAAGCTGTATCAACAGAAAATATTTGCTAAAAATGTATTTGCGGGTTTATTACCGGGATTATGAATAGACTTTCGCTTCATTTTGCTCTATATCGCTTACACTCTAATAAATTTCTGTTGAAATTTACTAGGAAACTATACTCCGACTATAAGTTGGGTAAATTTACTCTATGCGTGTAAATGCAAAAAATACACACATTGCGTGTAAGTTGGTCAAAAAAAAGTGTGTAAATGTACTATGCAAGTGCGTAAAAATGTAATTAAATTTAGAAATAAATGAATAATTTTACTGAATTTTTGAGTAAAAAAACATGCTGTACTTGTAAATATACGGCTGAAATACTTAAAAATACATTTTTATATGCGTAAAACCCCCCTAAAAATGCGTATATTTATCTTGCGGTAAGAAAGAAAAATAGCCCAAAAAATGTTTCAAATAAAACAAAAATTAATTTTTATAAAGAGTTTTATTAATATGTTGTATAATAATAAATTTAATAATAAATATTTGTATATAAGTGGTTGTACATATACAGAGCTTCAAAGATTGAATACTATTTTGAAAAAATCAAATCGGATTTTTTTAAATCGAATGATTTTTTCTTAATCAATCGCAGAGAATTCATTCTTTGGAATTCACTAGTGGGGAATTCAATAAATTTAGCTCATTCGATATTATCAATTATTGAATTCAATCATTGGGAATTCAATCGTTGGGAAGTCAATCGTTGGGAATTCAATCATTGCGAATTTAATAATTGCACACAGGGAAAATATCAGTTGGAATTCGTTCGATATTACATTATTTTAGTTGGTAAACAAATATA
This sequence comes from Delia radicum, assembly GCA_021234595.1. NCBI lineage: Eukaryota > Metazoa > Arthropoda > Insecta > Diptera > Anthomyiidae > Delia > Delia radicum. The sequence goes on along the minus strand of CM037854.1, from coordinate 32,315,997 downwards.
TTAACTGTGTGTGCATACAAATGTTAATCAGAACCAGTTATTTTGTCTAGTGCAAGTTTAAAATTTAGCTTAACAAACTAACTTTCTTAGTGACAGACAATTGGTTGATTTCCCTAATTAAACATTTTTAAATATGGTTAGAAAAACTACTAGTCTATGCAACCATAGAAAAAAATCTTCAGTAAACACAGCTATTTTATTATAATCATAACCCTTGCTCCCAATTGCCGTAACTATCATACCCTGTTCTGAACAAAATAATTGTTATTTGCTATTTATGTCAAATTAATTATTTAAAAATAACAAAAAGAAAATTGAAACAAAAAAAAGTTGTTAGTAAAAAATATATGTATGTACACAAATTTTAAATGCTTAACAAATACGGAATAAAATTAAACAAACACCGTGGAATAGTAGCAAAAAACAAGAAGGAGATGCTGGTGTGGTAATCTTAAATTTTGTGTACATATAAAAGAAAGTTATTGTAGTTACTCGTTTTTCTTTCAGAATTTAAAACATTTGCAAGACGGAGGATGACTAAAATGCTCAACAATAGTCTTCTTAAATTATAAAAACGGGTGCTTCAAATATGGGGTAAAATTGGAGAAAATTAACATGTTAATAGCAATTACCCAGCAACGGTATTACTCCACCTAGTGCAGTTGCTAAAAAGATGTTTTATAATTTTTAAGTAGAGCCTACACTCCAGACCGTTATCCCGGTCATCGGTGTACCTGGTAGAACGAAAACCCGGGAATCGCAGAAAGTCCGGCTACACCGAAGACCAAGTCAACTCGTAAACATATGATTTTTTAACACAAAAAAGTACCTTTTTCAAAAAAAGTACCTCTTTCAAAAATAATGTACTCTTTAAAAAAGAAAAGTATCTTGCTTTCAAAAAGTACATTTTTTCAAAAAAGCTCCTGTTTAAAAAAAAAAATTTTTAAAAAAAAGTAACTGCTTTTTTCACAAAAATATTTCTTTTTCAAATCGAAGTACCTTCTTCAAGGAAGTTCGTTCTCGAAAAAACTAACTTCATTCAAAAAAGTACCTATTTCAAAAAAAAAAAAATACCTTTATCAAAAAAAAAAATTATATTATTTTTGTGAAAAAAGTACCCCTTTTCAAAACAATACTTTTTCACAAATGCAAAAAAAAAGTACGCATTTCAAAAAAAGCACTTTAAAGAAAAGTATCTGTTTTCAAAAAATATATTTTTTCAAAAAAATTATCTTTTTTTAAAATAAGTACCTTTTTCAAAAATGTACCCTTTTCACAAAAAAGTTTTTTTTTTTAAATCTTTTGAAAAAGTATTACAGTAAAAGTTAATTGTTTCACAAAAAAGAAAACTTTCCAAACAAGTAAATTTTTCAAACAAAAAACTTTCTCTAAAAAAAATACCCTTTATCAAAAATACCGTTTTAAAAGATTCCTTTTTTTTCATATGGTACTTTTTTGAAAAAGGTACTTTTATTGAAAAGTTTACTTTTTTTTTGAAAAAGATACTTTTTTTTGTTTTGAAAAGGTCCTTTTTTGAAAAAGAAATTTTTTAATAAAAGATATTTTTTTAATTTATTTATATTTATTGATGTAATAAATATAAAATGCTTTGCAATGCTTTGTTTTCTCGAAAACAAAGCATTGCAAAGCAAAAAGAGAATGAAGAAATTAATTCTTTAAGCTCTGTACATATATTACACAAGGCAACAATTTTGAAAAAATTTTAGGGGCTTTGAAAACCACTATACAATTTTGATGTATTGTGGTCCCAGTAGTACAAATATGGTTCAATTTTGAAATTCTATGGAGAGGTTTTTTTTTAAAAATTTTTTAATTAAAATTATAAATTTTTTTAGACGTTTCTCCACATAATTAATGATAACTAAAAAAAAATTAGTCCGATATTATTCAAATAAATTTAGAAAAACTGAAATTTACATAGCCTTTAATCCGTTAATATATTGCGTTTCAATCGGCTCAGTAGTTTTGGAGTTATAATAAAAAATTGAGGGAAAAAATATTTTTTTACGTGAAAATAGCAAATTTTTTTGTTTTAAAAAAATCATAAAAAATCGAAAACGTCAAAAATCGTTCAGATTTATTGCTTTATCGCAAAGCCACATGTAATAGGAACAAAATGAGATATCGATCATAAAAATCGATTGATTTTTTTCGAATTTATTCACAATTAAGTGAATTCGCTCATTTTCACCAAATTTTAGTTTTTTGTCTGATATACATAAAATTGAGTAGTTAATGTTCTTCTTTCGATTGATTGAATTTTGAAAACATTTTCCCCATGCTATGTACAAATTTTCACATCAAAAATGCATTACATAGTAACATTCGTGTATTTTTTGGCAAAACCCTACCTAGAATATACTGATTCTACTCTTCGGAATGTAATAAATGTAAATAAATAAATAAATTAAATAGTAGAAAATTTATATTTTATTATTCACATTTATTATAATAAATAAAACAAGAAAATAAATAAATAAATATGTATTATAAACTACAAACTCTGAAATTTTCTTTTAGTCGATTTTCTACTATTGTTGAATAACGAAGTGTTACTCTGAATACTCCAGCAAAAATCAGCCATCATGTGTGCATCCCAGCGACCCTGGTATCGTTCCTCCATTGTCCGGATATCTTGGTGGAATCGTTCGCCCTGTTCTTCACTCAAGTCTCCTAGATTTTCAGGAAAACGATCTAAGTGACTGTGCAGGTAGTGTACTTTGATGCTCATGTTGCATCCAAGATTCTGGAAGTGAGTTAACATCTCTTCAACGTGCGCTACGTAATCATCACCCTTGTTATTGCCTAAGAAATTTTGAATAACCCATACAAACGAATCCCATGCATTCTTCTCAATTTCTGACATTGAACTGCCAAATTCAGTATCGTTCACCAATTTGCGAATTTGTGGGCCATCAAATATGCCTGCTTTCAGCTTTTCCATACTTAGATTGGGAAACTTCCTTGAAATATACTGGAAACATTCACTATCTTTGTTAAGTGCTTTAACATATTGTTTCATCAGACCAAGTTTAATGTGAAGAGGGGGTAATATGATGCGATCTCGGGGCACTAGAGCCACATTTATAACATTTGGCGTACCTGGAACTAGTGTTTCCCTAGAAGGCCATTGTTTTCTCTTCCAATGTTCTGTTTTAGCTCTGCTGTCCCATAAACATATAAAACAAGGATATTTTGTAAAGCCGCTTTGTTGGGCTAAGAGGAAATTTACCATCTTAAGATCAACACAAATTACCCACTTATGTTCATCATACTTTATCTTCTTCATGACCAATGCAATTACAGAGTATTCTTCTTTTACTTTGGTTGAATGTGCGATCGGCAAGGAGTGAAATTTATTTCCATTATGCAAAAGGACACACTTCAAGCTGCGTTTTGATGAATCGATAAATAAACGCGATTCGTTTGAATCATATTTCTGTAAGCCCATGGCAGTCATCAAACCAGAAATATCTGTGCAGTACACAAAGTCATCCTCTTCAGCAAAATAATGAAGTAAGTCTTTTTCTCGAGTACGGTAATTCGAAACTTTAGTTTCTTTAGTTATGAGACCTGTTTCTTCCATCCGGGACGCAAGTAATTCAGAAGATCTTTTCGACAATCCAAGGTCTCTAATTACATCATTAAGCTGATCTTGATTCTATGGTCTCGGCGAGAAATGTTTGTGTGGGATGAACTCGTCATTTTCAGCTGTAGATGGTAGTGCTGGATCTGACATATCTGATTGGTAAGACATACTTGAGGTTGAGTGTCCTGGTGAAGATGAAAGCACATGACTACAGCTTGCACCCCGATCATATTCTATTTCTTGTGAATGTACAACTGCAAGTGTAAACCCATCAGCAGACCTCGTGGGGTAAGACCATCGCATATGTTTTCCAAAACCGCTTTTTGTACTTAAACAAAAATAACACTCGGATGCGTGGTTCGCTGTTTCTCTCCATAGCATAGGCTTCAAAATTTCCAAGTGTCGTCTGTAAAATGAAAAAAAAAAATTGAAATCAGGAATATGAAGAATTCAAATTTTAATTAAGAAATATTGTAATTATAAAATATTCCAAATCTATTAATTTATACTTACTTTACGTTAGAAGACTTCATAGATAAATTCAATCGACATGGAATGCATATAGTACTCGGTGTCCAATGCTGGTTCAAATTGTGCGGATAGATATTATAGCAATCTTGATATGACTTTTGCAATGAAGTTGAGATCTTATAAATACTGATACTATAATTTGGGATAACCCTTTGTGTGGATACAGTTTGTGTGTGCTGCAAATTTTTTATTATTCCCAAGAATCCTAAAAAACATTAAGGACTTTTATGAAAAAAAAAAATTATCCGTTACAGGTAGCTAACGGAAAATAAGAGCACTTCAGCGTACACGCACATTTATGAGCGTTTTATTACTATCCTACCGCAATCGTAAAAATTAAACAATCTTTTGTTTATTACTTATTTTTTTTTAATTATTAGAATCATAAAAATGTCATAGAGGTTTTTCCCAAAGGGGTTTTGCCAAAATGCGTGTCGTAAAATGCACCTGAGTTTTTATGTTCTGCATTTTCATTATATAGTAGGTACAATTTTCTACAGTGCTTGTAAATATGCGATACCTTCAATTAATTGTAAATAAAAATGTAAAGCATGCATCGATTTTTATGATCCATATCTAGTTTAATTCGCATGATATGTAGCTTTACTGCAAAAAAATAAAAAGTAATATTTTTTGCAGTTTTCGATTTTTTCCAGATTTTTGTTTTTCAAATTTTTTTTTTTTTTTAGCATTTTTTTTTTTTTTGCTAACAATTTGTTTCATAACTTTGAAACTATTGATCGCATTAAAAAAATTTGTACACGTTCTTTAAAGATATTGTAAACCTTAATTTTTGTAAATTTAATTTGACAAAATCGGACTAGTTGTTTTTGAGTTATGACAACATAAGTGGAGAAATGGCTCAAAATATTGTCAATTTTAAAAAAAAATTATCCATAGAATTGAAAAATTTTACCATTTTTGTACTTAGGCAGCCATGATGCATCAAATCTATATAGTGGTTAGTAAAGCCTTTTTTTGCTGTTGACCTGTGTTATATATTATTTTGTCTAGCGCAAGTTTAAAAATGTGCTTAATAAATTAACTTTCTTAGTGACAGACAATTGGTTGATTTCCCTAATTATAAATTTTTAAATATGGTTAGAACAACTACTAGTCTATGCAACCATAGAAAAAAAATCTTCAGTAAACAGAGCTATTTAATTATAATCATAACCCTTGCTCCCAATTGCAGTAACTATCGTACCTTGTTCCGAACAAAATAATTGTTATTTGCTACTTGTGTCAAATCAATTATTTAAAAATAATGCTATAAACACATAGACCACAGCAGACTGCAGAGCTACACGACTGCAAATGCCGTTGACTGCAATCGTCGCCGTGTGGTCAGCTACTTATTATTTTGGAAACGACAGCAGCATAGTAAACAGCTGATCACGATTCAATTTAAAAATATATTTTTATACAAATCAGGGATGTTAAAGTTGGTACAATTGTACTTTTTTTGGTACATTTTGACCTTCTAAAGTACCGTGGTACTACCGCGACTCATTTGGTACAATTTAAAAATTTTTAATTTTTCCCCTTTTTGAATTTTTAGTATAGCAAACAAATTGTTATTGTGTCCTTTTTCATTGCATTTATTCGTTTTATGTAATGAGCTCTTAAAATATATGCGACTATATCCGCCAGATTTTACGATTTATCATCATTTTAAGGATTTTGAAGAATAAAGTTGGCAATTTTTTTTTTTTTAATATCGATTAAAAATTTACGATTTTTTACAAAATTTATCTGGCAGCTCTTACATATATTGACACTTGTTGAAGCCAACTTCACTTTTATTTTGAATTTATTAAAATTCTGAAGAAGTGAAAATTGATATATAGATATGGCATCACTTATAACATATGGGAAAACAGTGGACATTAGAGTGAGGTGAGTTTCTAAAAATAGAACTGTTGTGTTGTTGGATTTGTACTTCTGAGATTATGTATGCAAGAACAAAAACACCGTGTATTGAATAAAACTAGTTTTAATCACAACAAAACTCGACCTAACTATAGTTCAGAGGGCTAAAGCGCTCTGTCTAACGTGTAGTTCGAGTGCATGTGGCATTAGAAATCAGTTTATCTATACCACGGTCAGTGATTGCACAGAAAAATTTCATATAGACGCAATCGAACAAATAAAAACATAACAAATATTACATTATTCAAAAATTCAAAAAAACAGGGTCACTGACGAACGTTCAATACCAGAAACCGCGCAGTCTGATTCAGAAAAAATTTAATATTTGCAATGTAGTTATGATTTTTAGAAAATACACTCATTCTTCTATACCACGCCTTTCACAATTAAATTAAATAAAATTGCATATTAATTATAGTATTAACTGCAATTGTCTGAAAAAGACGTTAAAATTCAAACTCAAACGAAAATTAAATTATTGTTAAAGAAATGAAAGAAAATTCCAAACAATCTTATATATGTTTAATTTAGAACGAGCTCTCAACCTCCGTATATTTACAAAAATAAAGCAAATCAAACATATTAGCTAGGTTAATACTAGTATTTCGATGTGGTTAAAGATCTCATCAGAACCCAATGTTTTAGAAAAGTTATAGCCTCCATAATAGGCAGAACTTTAACAAAAAACCGATTAATCATTAATTTTGCTCCATTCTTGTCTTCTTAGTAAAAATATTACTTGAGCCAGAGTAAAAACTAAAATTTTTTTAACTGAAGTCGTTAAAAAATTAAAACGTTTGTAGTTTTTGGTCGGTAGTAGCTAATTTTCAAAATGAACTGAATATCAATATGTTTCCAGACATTTCTAGTCGTTGCTGGAATTTTATCCATTCCACACTGGTCTGCAAATGTGGAAAGTTTTTTTCTTTTCAAAATATAATAAAAACTAAGGAAAGAAACAGACTACATTAGCCAACATTATCAAGTCTCATACAGACTAAGGATTGGTTAAGAGCGACAAATTTATGCTGCTATGATGTAGAAATTCCAAATAGTTTATTAACTAAACAAATAATTCCATGATTTGGTCTCATATATTCATAAGACTTTTTTATGCCTTATTTTATTCATACATATAATGTATGTTATTGGAAGGTTTTGTTTTTTTCTGTACAAGAGAATTTTTATGTATTTTTTTTTTTGTTGTTTTAATAAATTTAAAAAAAATGGTACCGTCAACGTCCAAAAAGTACAATTTTTTTTGGATGTTGGTACAAAATTGAAAACTCCATTTAACATCCCTGATACAAATGCATTTTTGTTTCAGTAGTGCCAATTACATCTTTTTTTTTCTTTATTAAAATAGAACAACATGCTTGGTTGTAGACACGTATATAAAGTTCACTTAAAAATACAATTACTTATTTATAATACATTATTATAACGTGAAAATAAATTTATATAACCCCTCTTGAATATTAATGCAATTATACCATTTGATGTTGCGACGTTTTTTGTGTTTAACAAAATAAAATATTTTTAAGCACTAATTTGTTACATATTTTGTTTTATTGTCAACACTATTTTTGTTTTGCAGCCAACAAAAATAGAAATTAACCTAAGTTGACTACAGCGGCAAAAGTAGTCGGGTAGCCGTGTAGTTGTGTTGGTGCCAAAATAATCGTTTTCATATAAACGTGTGTATTTTATTTTTGACAGGCTGTAGTCGTGTAGCTGCAGTCGTCTATGTGTTTATAGCATAACAAAACGAAAATTTAAATAAAAAATTTTTAGTAAAACATATAAGTACAAAAATTTTAAATGCTTAGAAAATAAGGAATACAAATAAACAAACACCATGGAATAGTACCAGAAATCAAGAAGGAGATGCTAATGTGGTAAGCTTAAATTTTGTGTGCATGTAAACGAAAATTATTATATTATTGTATTTTCTTTCAGAAATTGAAACATATTTGTAAGACGGAGGATGGAAAATACTTTAAATATGGGGTAAAATTGGAGAAAGCTAACATGTTAACAGCAACTACTTAGCAGCGGCATTGCTCTATCTAGCGAAGTTGCGAAAATATGTTTTATAATTTTTAAGTAGAGCCTACGGTCTATACCGGTATCCCGAGTTTCCAGGTATTCTGTCTACCCGATTAGACCGAAAGACCGGGTGAAACGAAAACCCGGGAATCCCAAAAAACCCGATTACACCGAAAACCAAGTAAACCGGTCTACTCGTAAAATCCGGTCAGCTCTATTAAGACAAAGAACATTTCCATTAAAAAAATATGATTTTTAATCACCTTTTTTAAAAAAATACTCGATCAAAAAAGTGGCCTTTTTCAAAAAATCTAAATTTGTTTAAAAAAAGTCCCTTTTTTCAAAAAAACGTAACTTTTCCAAAAATAGTACCTTTTTCAGAAAAAAATCTTTTACAAAATGAAGTACCTTTTTCAAAGAAGTTCCTTTTCAAAAAAACAACCCTACATTAAAAAAAAACATTTTTCTCAACAAAAATACCTTTTTCAAAAAAAAAAAAAAAAATTACCTTTGTCAAAAAAAAACAAGTATCTTTTTTCAAAAAAGTACCCTTTGAAAAAATACTTTTTCAAAATAGTATCTTTTTCAAAAAATTACCCTTACACAAAAGTACCCTTTTTAAAAATAATATAAAAAAATCTCTTTTTCAAAAAATACCTGTTACTTCTTTTAAAAGGAGTAGTTTTTTTCTGAAAATGGATTTTTTTGGAAAAGGGTAGTTTTTCAAAAAATACTTTTTTGAGAGAGGATATTTTTTGTGAAAAATATATTTTATTGAAATAGGGTAGTTTTTTGAAAAAGGTACTTTTTGAAAAAAAAAAAATACTTTTTGAAAACAATATACTTTTCTTATTTGATAAAGAGTACTTGTTTGTGAAAAAGGCATTTTTTTGAGGAAAGGTACTTTTGCGTTTATAAAGGGTATGTTTTTATGCACGAAGTACTTTGTTTTAATATCGCTGACCGGCACTAGTAGACCCGTCTAGTCTTTATTTCTATATTATTTATATTGATTGTAATATTTATTTTAATTAATAAAAATAAAAACATTGGATACGGTGTATTACTTAATTTAATTCGGTTAAATAGATAATAAATTCAATTGTGACAACAAGTATTTTTTTTTTTAATTCCGTAGGTATAATTGAATAGTCAGTACTCATAGTCAAATCTTAATGACTTCAATTGAATTTCTAAGTTAAAAATATATTAGTAAATGTAACTATCAAAATTCGGTTGGCAAAAAATTCGGTTGCAGCAATTGGTTCTCTTTTCTGTGTGTAGATTTTTTAGCATGTTTTATTTTTTTTTTCAATTTAAAAATGTCAATATATTTTTTACTATTATAAGTTAGTATATTTACAAACTTTGTGCGTAAAAATTTTATTTAACAAAATACTACTACTTTTAGGCATAATGTGTTTAATTGTAAACAAATAATTGGAAAAAATGCTGTGTGTATTATTGTATATAAAAGTGTGCGCAAAATAGTTTTACGCATTTTGATGTATAAATTTACCGAATTTGCGTAATAATACATGAAAATTTACTCGTTTTATAGTAGTAAATTTACAATCATTTTTTAGAGTGTAGTTACCGAGATAAAGCTTATTTTATGATTATAAAATAAAAAAAAATGAGAAAATAACGAAATCTGCAAGTGAGAATGCACACATAGAAAAAATTAGTTGGAATTTAGTTAAAAATATTAAAAATCAGTTGGCTAGCAAGAAATTTTTTACCGATTACATAATTTTCTTACCGATTACATAATTTTCTTCGTATTATCAATGATTTTGTAACACAACCAAATATTTGCTGCAATATTTAATAATTGGGTAAACAAACCAATACTGTATTAAAAAATGAATTGGTGTAATGATCGGCAGACCGAACCGAAACAAAAATTAAAAAGTAGTACTTGGTACTACACACACAATAAATTTTCCGTAAAGACTACGGATAAATAAATAGAAATATTAAATTAATAGAAAATCAGTTTAAAAAGGAATTTTCGATTAAAACAATAGTCTTTTTTAGTTTATTTCCAACTGTTAAAAAATTAATTGACAAAATCAGTAAAAACAATAGATTTTTTTCGTTTATTTTGATACTCAATATTATATAAAAAATTATTGTTTTAAATATAAAATTTTAACTGAATATTTTTACCAATACTGAAAGTTCGTTTTTTTGTTTATTTCGTTAATGGAATAACTACCAGAAAAGTTAAAAAATATATTTCTTTGGTAAACAACTTTACGGATTAACTTTTTTAAATAACTGTTGAATTTTTAAGGAAAAGTTTTTGTGTTCCACTAAAAATATCACCACACCAATTCACAACACTGCGTACTTTTTCTATTTTTATGTCTTTTTTGTTTGATATTGTTTAATTTGTCTGGACTGACTGCTTCTCTATCAACTTCTTTTCACAAAATCTCAAACAAGAATAAAACTAAAAGAGCAAAGACGCTTAAAAAAAATACTGATCATCTAATAGTTGGCGCAACTATAATATGGCTGTAGTTAGAGGAATATGATAATAAATAACATATTATGGTTGTAGACAAAAACATAATATGATAACCGATAAAAGATAGATTTTTACTATAACACGATTAAAGCAACCATGTTATTGGGGAAATATTATTGATACAATAATAATTTAATTAAAACAACCATTTATGACTGTAGGAAACATAGTTTTGTAGCAGCAATCATATTGCAAAAATAATTTTTCTCTGCGTGTAGTGATTTCGGAATTTGAGAATCACGAATTACTAAATTTTAGGTCGAAAATTAGTTCAAATACGGATGAAATTTGTTCTTGAGGTAAAATGAGGTAACTAAAAAATTTAGCTAAATACCTGGTTTAAACGATAACAGCTAAAAAAATTAGCTAAACTCAATTGGAACCCGTTTAACAGACTTACGAACTAACTTTTTTTATAAGTGTAGTGTTTGTGAATATATGATTAAAATTAATGAACGCGTTTTTTATGGATTTATTTTCTAGTTTTGTCGAAAATGCAGCATAAAATGCAATTTTTCATTAATAAAAAATCTGAACAACAAAAGATTTTTAAGGAATTGTCCAAAGCGGATTTTCGCAAACGGTAAGATTTGTATGCAAAATTTCAATAAAACTACTTTATTAATAAAGAAATACAATAATAACGCCCGCTAATCACAAAAAAACATTTTTTTCCAATTTTTTCGATTAAATTGATTTGTTGAGAATTTTAAAAGCTGCAAATTAAAAATTAATTGAATCAATTAAATAATTGCAACTTGCTTGACATTTTTTATTTTATCGCTTAAAAGCATTTGATAAAACAAAACAAGGTGCCTAAAACATATATAATGGCTAGTTTTCATTGAAATACCATTATACTTACAAAAATTATAATGTCAGGGTTGCCATATAAAACTTTTAAAAAGCAGTTAAAAACCACAATATTTTTCCAGAAAAAAAAATCGGTTAACTGAAAAAAATTCAAATTTTATGTATTTTTGAACTAAGATTTGTCAATAAAATTATACTAAACTTAAGCATCCAGTATTCATATTTTGTCAAAGTTTCAACATTGGTTGCTAATATTTCCTCTAGAGGCGCTTTAAGTAAAAACAAACTATATACTTCTTTATATCTGCGAATTCGGTTGAAAAATTGCCGGCGGATATATGACATGTCCTTTATTTTTAACAGTTTTATTAGTTTTTTGTTTTTATATACATCGAGATTATTTTTATGTTATTTTCACTTTATAACGAGCTTTCAAGCTCCGTATATTTACAAAAATAAAGCAAATCAAACATATTAGCTAGTTTGATACTAGTATTTCTATCTTTTTTTTTTTTAAAAAAGAGAAGCAGCACTCAGGAAATTCTTCCTATTAATTAATGCGTTGCTTTCTTTGGAAAGGGGATAGTGGAGGGATGAAAGGTGGGGAAAGATAAAGGGCTTCAAACATGGCAACACTGTAATTGCGCGAGTAGATAAGTCTTAGAACAGTTGTTGATCGCCACCTGATGTAGAGTTGGCGAATTTATTGAAGCTTTTTGTTTCAAAGCCCTGATTTATTATTTTACTTCGGTAGGGTTTAGTGCTATGGGAACACCGAAGGTGGGCGCAGCGATACATATAAGTGATAGAAAACTCATACATATTATTTTTTTAAATTGATGTTGTCGTCACCGGGAATCGAACCGGGACCATCTGTGTAATAGTCCAACGCGCTAACCATTTTAACACAGAACCCGAAGTTTTAGAAAAGCTAGAGCCTCCTAATAGGCAGAACTTTAACAAAAAACATATTAATCATCAATTTTGCTCCATTCTTGTCTTCTTAGTAATCAAGCACGTGGTTAGGGTCTTTTCCTTATTTCCTAATTTTTAGCTGTTCAGTGGTAACAAAAATTACTACAAAGGGATACTTTTTAATGCAGAATAAACTTTTAGTCTTGACTATGTCGAAATTTTGATTAAAATAAAAAATTAAACACTACATTTTGTTACCACTTACAATGTTTGAGCCAAACATTTGTTTTGGTGAAAAAAATTTATGTACAAAATATCTTCGAAACACGTTCAGTGGAAACGTAGTATAAAAAGCCTTTTTTCATTTATTCCACCAACATGTCATCAGTCACTTAAATAGCCTACTCTCTACGATAATATCAAAAAATCACATTAAATTTTCTATTTAATTTCCTAGACAGACGCCTGAAGAAGAAGAAAAAAATAGAAAAACCCGATCAAACTGGTCAATGAACATAATAAAGAAAAAATAGCTTCAAACACAAAAAACCATTGAACCATAAGAACTGTTTTTTTACAAAAAAGCTCAAGGCTGTTATAGTGAAAATGCCACCACAGCTTAATGCAACCACCAGTAGCCACCCTCTCTTTAGAATGGTAATTGCTTTTAAGGAAAAATTGTTTTGAATAAATACGCACACACATGCGTTCATTTATACAAAAGCCATTGAATCTTATCAAACAACAAACAGTCCTTAAGTCCCCAACACAATGCAAACTACCACAAGTTAAAGATTTTACTATCGTGTACATGCGGAGTAGAAAGGATAGCTGGACGACTGGTACAGATACCAGCCATCTTTAGCAATTTGAAAGGTAAATAAAGTTGGCTTTTTCTTTTCAATTTTCATACAACATCTTTTAAGTTTAATTCGATTGTGGATTTTGTTTTTTTGTTTCTTTAAGGGGTTTACTAGCTTTAGAAAGCAATAAAAACGACAATATTTAAGCAATTATAAAAAAATGGTTTATTCAAAAAATTCTCTTTGCGATAGAAAAACACAATATAAGATATTATTCTATAACTTGGAAAACGGACTACCATTTAAACACCCTTTTTTAAGCCAAATCGGGTATTATCGTGGAGCCTTTGGTACTCATGGGAGAAAACAAATTTTAACTTTGTTTCACACACGAATAAATTATTTAGTCTCTAACGCAGCCGGATTCTAAAATTTTTGATTTGCTTTAAAATGGAACGAGGGTAGTAAACTCAAAAATCAAAAAAAACACCCAAAATTGCTGTTTTTTATTTTTCAAAAAAAAAAAATACTGGCCAAAAATTTAAAAATGTCTCAACGTTAGGGACTTAATTTTTTAATCATCTACTAAACAAAAAAAAACGATAGAATATCGGTCCACCGTTAATGCTGAGTAGTGGCGTCCGATTTTCAATATCTTGTTTTCAGAAAAAGAGCATTTAAAGTAAATATTGCTCGTGTAAAATATAGAGCAAGGAGTTTGTTTAACAAGCTGTAACTTTTTTATGTCTGCGATTTTTTCTCCAAAATATTCATAACATACAGAAAAAAGTTCAAACTATTGAAATATGAAAAAAAATTAAAAAAAAAAATCTAAAGCTAGTAAACCCCTTAACTATTTGCTTATCTACATACGCATATTCAAAAATTAATAGCCTTTAACCTTTTTCTTAGGTCTGATACCCTACACTCTACATTGGATAACAAAAGTATTGTGGAACTACATAACGGCTAATAACACAAGTATACACGGTTTTGGATCTAAGCAACCAAAAGCTGTTTCTAAGGTTATTTGGGGCGCTGAATCCGAATCTGCATTCCGTTTTTTGGTACTGGTTATAGTTATCGAGATATTAAATAAACACATTTTTTACAACTTTTGATAATTAATCTCCATTTTATTCATTAAAAAATGTTAAATTAGAAGTGAAGAGCAGTCGAACTGAGTCGCTTGTACTGTTTGGGATCTGTTTCACACATTAAAGTCCAACAGTAGTCGCTCATCATGCCCTCGTCCCAAAATCCTTGGTATCGTTTTTCGATTTTCGCCAAATCTTGGTGTAGTCGCTCTCCTTGCTCGTCACTTGTATCACTAAAGTTTTCAGGAAAAAATTCGAGATGGGAATGCAGAGAATGTATTTTGAGAGACATTCGAGCTCCAATCTTGCAATAATTTTGCACACAAACTGTCGATTATCTGCTCGAAATCCGGGGATTTGCGGTTACCGAGAAAGTTGTGAACAACATCTTGAAATGATACCCAAGCTGCTGCTTCATTGGGCGTTAAACATTTTGTAAAGTTTCTGTCGGCCATTAATTTTCGAATATAGGTCCAACAAATATTCCCTCTTTTATTTTGGCGTACGACAATTTGGGAAATATCTTGGGCAAGTACTCAAAAGCCGGTCCTTCGCTCACAAACTAGAACCAATTTTGAAAAAGGAAACCCGGATTTGAATTCAGCACCTCAAATAACGTCAAGATTTGTTCTCATCTGCTCCGATCCAAAAGTTGACCGGAATTTGTAAACTTGTGTAATTAACTTAATTCGTGTCATAATTTAAAATGTTGTTCTAGAAAATTAGGTAAACGGACATTATTCACATTTCCAGTTTTTCATTTATGACCGAAAATTTTCGGACTAATTCACATATTGAAGATAGTGCTTATGACCGTTTTTATAATTATAATAATAATCCCTATGCAGAGTTGCCAAGTTTGACGATTTTTAGTACCCAAAATAACTAAATGACGATTGAGCGATTTTTGCTTCCAAAATGGCATTTTTTAACAAAAGATTAATATGTCAGCAAAACATATTTATTTGTAACCGGATCTATTTTCCGATTTATATTATTTCGTTAAACTTCAAAAAAACAACAATTATTTCCTAATATAATGTAAAATAAAATTTTGCAAAAATGCAAATACTAGAAAAACTACACGCAGAAAAAAGAGCATGTGATGATAGCTTAAGAGCTTCATGTTATGGTTGAAACACGTAACAACCATAATGTGATCCTCATAATCTTATTATGATTCTCGATGATGATAAAATCATCCTTAGCAAATATAATATCATGTTTATGATTGTTAGTATCATAATATGATAATTTCTTGTCCCTAATCATGTTCAATCAATAAAGCCGGTGCTTTAAAAAGAGGCATAATATAAAAAAAGTGTCCCAAAGTAAAACTTCAGATATTCACAATTTATATTTGAAAAGGTAAGAACAAGCAGTAATAAGCCATTTTTGAATAAAAACCAATTTGTATTTAGAAATATCAAAACCAAGCACAAAATGAAGAATATGAAATAATCAAAAATTTCAGAATATATTGTTACGTAGAGAGAATTTCTTGGACAAATTTGTTTTTTCACTAAAATGATGATGTTTTCATCACAATATGAAATAAAATTTTTTTAAACTTTATGAAAAAGCTTCATACTTTGATAGAAACTGTTTTAATGAAACCTTTTCATTAGTCGTACGAAATTGTTAATAAATATGAAATTTTTATTAAATAATATGAAAACTGCATTAATTTAATGAAAAGTTTTAAAAACTGCATTAATTTAATGAAAAGTTGTAATGGTCGAGTTTTCGTGACATTTCATAGATCCAATGCAAAAATTCATAGATAACATGCAGAGAATTCTCTCACTGTATGTCATCCAATGTAAAGCGATTTGAATTTGATCATAAATTTTAATTTGATAATAGAAGTCCAAATTTAAGAATTAAAGAAAATTAAATTGTTAAGGAATTTCCAAATTATTAAAAAGAATTTATGATTTAAAAATTGTTGGTCACAGAATTATGTAGAAGTGATTAACAATGTAAGTGGTAAAGTAAAGGGTCATCGTTTTAAAATATCATAATTTTCGAAGTTTTAACCATAGAAAAGTGTCGTAAATTACAACAATAGCATGTTAGCATTTGAAATGTCAATTACACTATTGTCTTTTATATTATTATTAAAACTTTAGTCCACTTATAAAAAATATTTTTTTTTGACGATTTTTTCACTATATTTTAAAATATGATGACTATTTTGACGTTAAGATGAGAACTCTCTCTCTCATGTCTCAGGGGGTATGCAGTTTTTGGAAGCATATTTTTATAATTATTTCAAAGCAACATTGGTTTGTTTTTCGTCGACTTAAGAGATTATGAGAAAAACATAAAAGTGACGATCTTACGATTTTTTTACAAATTATGTATCTAATTATTGGTTAGCATTGTATTCCCACTTATATGGATGGAACGTGTTTTGCAAAAACGAGTGCAACAGAATACATAACTTTTGTAATAGAATAAAGAGCTTAAATATGTGTGTTTTGGGTTTATCAATTAGGTGTGAACGTCATATTAGATAAATAATTGGATATGACCAGATAAAGATTTGTACAAGAAATTTAAGTTTTTGATATTAACCCCTATAGGCCCAGGCCGATTTTTTCATGTAGTAACTTTTAAAATGGAATATCGCCTAGATGAAACAATACACAACAATATGATAATATTTTTTATATATTTTGTAGTACCATGTGGTATTACAATTTACTCAGTGTGGATTTGATATACATTTTTTCAAGTTTATTTCTTTTTTTGTGTATAAAACATAATCTAAATTATGTGATACGTTTTCTTCTTTAACAAAAATTTGGGGTTTTTGTGCACAATAAATGTTTTTTTGATGGTTTAAAGGTTAAACAGGAGAATTATCAGACTTTTGCAAATTCGTCCCATCCAAGGACTCATTTAAATTATCTGTATACATTTGAAAAACTTTTTTCTACAAAGTATATGTATCCACGATCGGGAATCGAACCGGCAACCCTCTATAGGATTTGACTCGTTGCATCATCTCATAACAGGGAATTCTATGGTCGGCACAGCGATGTAAAATTTCTTTAATCACAGCCTATACTATGTACTCATATGTTATTGTAATTAGAAGAGTAAGAATAAATTAATACATGAACAATTTATTTTTTTCAATATGAATGTTTAATCCTCTTGATAAAGGGTCCTCCATCTAACGTTTTTTTTTTTCAACTAGTGCTTATTTCGTGAATGGTAACACTTAGCTCATGTCTGATTTGACAGATAATTAGTTTTATCCTTCCGCTGAACGAATATGGTCGGTATGTTCGTTATCTTGTGAAAAAAGTGAAAGAAACTGGCATCCTCATCGATAAAACCATAGCATGAAAAGCCAAAAACAGTGCGTACACCCGAGAATATTGCTGCTGTGGCAGAAAGTGTGCGTGAAGCGCCATCGACATCAATTCACCGTCGTTCTCAACAATTGAACATTTCGGAGACATCATTGAGACGAATTTTGCATAAAGACCTTGGTATGACGCCATACAAAGTCCAATTGGATCAGGAGTTCAAAAAAAAAATATTATTTGGCGGACACTTTATATCCTTTTCACAAGTAATTCAGGCATTGTTATTCGCTTTATCAGTCTCTGAAGCAGGTGGACAGAAATTTAAAAATGTTACTCTTTTCTTGCTGGGCTTCATATAATTTAGTATTGGGAAAGATATTCTTGCTTAATTAGTTATAATTTTCGATCTAGATGAAAACCTTTCAGCATAGAAACCACAAAAAGAACTGCAATATTTTTCCATATCTTCGGTCATGAACTCTTTCGCCATATACCAGCTATAAAAATATATAAAAAGACGAAATATTTACGATTTCTCATTGAAGTTACTGTTAGATATATTAAAGAAAAATGGATGGTAAAGATGTTGAATATTTGTCATAATTTGATTATGAAAGTTAAAATTTCACATGTGGACCAGAAGACGTTTTAATAAATAATGCCTCGAAAGATATTATTCATTATGTAAATGCCTAGTCACGATTTTGAATTCAAAATTCGTTAAAGAGCTTAAAATTTTTAGATTATAGAGTATTTCAGTGTCAGTTATGTCTTATCATAATATCCTCGCAATCTGTTTGAAGTTGAATAGCCTTTGGTCATTTAACTGCTACCATAACCCTCTCTTAATACTAGTCTCAAATACACTCCCACTCACACAAACTTTTTTTTAAGAATTTGTTTTATGCAGCAAATTCAAAAAAGAGGTTATTTTAAATTAAAATCTATTCCCAAAAAGGTTTTAATACGTATGCATGTGTTTGAAGAGGTAGCTACTAAAGCGGAGCATGAATGTCTTGCAAGACATTCGCAAAAAAATTTTTTATGAAACAAAAACATTTTGAAAATTATGAAAACATGGACAAAATTAAACTATCCCATTAAAAAAATATTTTTTTTTAAGCTAAATAGCCAGTTTTTGCTATTTTTAGTATAAAAGCATCAGAGTACGTAAGCGAATATCATGCACCCCTGTAGTAGCTACACCACCGCATACATAGTTTTTAAAGATGTACACTGTGTTGCATTAATATAATTACAAACTATAATTAATACTTTTAACTGTTTTCAAGAGTGTGATAACTGATCTCTTATTGTATAAAATTTAAGAGATTACCTAATTGATTTAAGAGAAAAATTGTGTAAAAATATTTAGTTAGTGCTTTAAGTCTCCCAAAATCACAAAATGCAACATTCGTTTACATAATAATTTATGTATTTGATTAAAAATTAACTACTAAACTTCACACAATAAAAGTAACTAATTTTTGTTACTCTTCAGTGTTATTTGGTGTGATTTGCCCAGATTTGATGACACGTTTTGACGAATAAAATATTGAAAAAATTACGCTTACATACAATTTACGATTCTGAAACTTCAAGAGCTATGTAACGGTCAGAACTATGCGAAAAGTCAGCAAACTGTAATGAGCAACAAAAAAGTTACAAACGAAAACGGTGTACGTCGATTCGGCGAAAAAAGTGATTTTAGGGTTAAAGGTGAGTTTTTCTAATGAGAAAAAGTTCAATCTTGATGGTACAGATGGTTTTAACAGCTATTGGAGAGACCTACGTAAGGAATCCCGCACTCAGGAAATTTAAAAGTTAGAAATTGCTAAAAATTGCATTTGAAATGACTACGAATGTAGTTAAAAAGGCGATGACAGTATTTGTCATAAAAATTACTAGCCATGTAGTCATCGACAAACAACTGCAATAGTAGTAAAAACGGCTATCGAAGCGGTTAAAATCAGCTAATATCAAATGAATGCATAACCCATAAAAACGTGCAACAAAACAATGAACATAAAACGACTACATAAGTTGTAAAAACTACTGTTTTTAACAGTTACTTTTTCGGTATTTTAAAAATATTTTTTCATAAAAAAAATATTTTTTTTTGTTAATTACAATACAAATTTGTATTTCCTACATCCTATTTAAAATGTAAAGTCAAAATTACAAACGGTATTCCAGTTATGGCGTTTTTGTGCATTGGAGATGAAATGAAATTTTCTAATTATTATTTGCAAACTATGATCACATCAATAATTACATATGTAAAGTAAACGAAAATTTTTCAGAACTCTATAATCATTCAGAACTCAACAGTCATAATCTTCTATTTTTAAATAACTAACCAAAATTAACTGTTTACTGCAATTGTTTATTATTATTATTATTTGTGGGCGTTGTGGTGTAATGGTTAGCGCTTTGGACTTTTACACAGAAGGTGCCGGGTTCGATCCCCGGTGCCGGTAACATCAAATTAATATGTATGAGTTTTTTCTATCCCTCATACGTATCGCAATGTCCACCTTCGGTGTTCCCATAGCAATTAACCCCACCGAAGTAAAATAATGAATCAGGGCTATGAACCAAAAAGCTTCAATAAGTTCGCCAACTCTCCATCAGGTGGCGAGCAACAACTGTTCTAAGACTTCTCATCTCACGCAATTACAGTGTTGCCATGTCTGAAGCCCTTCATCTTTCCCCACCTTTCATCTCTATACTATCCCTTTCCAAAGAAAGCAACACACTAAATATAGGAAGTATTTCCTGAGTGTTGCCTCTCTTTAAAAAAAAAAAAAAAAAAAAAAAAAATACTAAATTAACTACTTAAAACAAATGTTACTAAAGTACAGTATTTTTGGTAAGTTATTTTTTAAATGATTGTGTAAAATAGTCCTTTTCCATTTTCTAACAGATAAATTACTACACTCAAATAAAAAAGTCTGTAGAAGTTACAGAAAAAACTGTAATTGTTACAGAAAATTAGGCCAGCACATCGTTTTGATAATTTTAGCAAAACATGACTGTAATATTGTAGTAAAGTTAAAATAGGAAAAAATAATAGTAAAAGTTACTAAAATTTAGTCAAATTTTAGTAAACTCTTAATGGAAATCGATTTGCTAAAATCAACCAAATTTTGTACTAAATATTAGTAAATTTACAGTTATATTAGTTTTTTGTTTTTATATACATCGAGATTATTTTTATGTTATTTTCAATTTATAACGAGCTTTCAACCTCCGTATATTTACAAAAATAAAGCAAATCAAACATATTAGCTAGGTTGATACTAGTATTTCGATCTGGCTAAAGATCTCATCAGAACCCGAAGTTTTAGAAAAGTTAGAGCCTACATAATAGGCAGAACTTTAACAAAAAACCTATTAATAATCAATTTTGCTCCATTCTTGTCTTCTTAGTAATCAAGCACGTGGTTAGGTCTTTTCCTAACAAGCATCATGACGTTACTAAACTTTGAAGACCAAAAATGTTCTATTTATATAAAAGATTTTTAGTTTGTACTCTGGCTCAAGTAATATTTTTTACAGTTATATTAGTTTTTTGTTTTTATATACATCGAGATTATTTTTATGTTATTTTCAATTTATAACGAGCTTTCAACCTCCGTATATTTACAAAAATAAAGCAAATCAAACATATTAGCTAGGTTGATACTAGTATTTCGATCTGGCTAAAGATCTCATCAGAACCCGAAGTTTTAGAAAAGTTAGAGCCTACATAATAGGCAGAACTTTAACAAAAAACCTATTAATAATCATAGTTTAGTAGAAAACAATTAGTAAATATTACTAAATATTAGTAATATTTGTGCAGAATTAAAATTAAAATAAAACTGCTGAAATCAACAAAAAAAAGTTTACGAAATGTTATTAAATATGAGTCTTATTAGTAGCAATTTTTTACACTTTGGTTTGGATTTTTAGTATTCAAATTTGTTGATGTGTATGTGTATATAAGGTTTTTATTTAAAATACTTTGTATGATTAGGATAAAGTTAATTAAACCTTTTTTGATATTCAGCGTTTCCATTCAAAATTTAGAAAAAATTAAGCAAATTTTGGATTTTCCATTTAAAATTTAGAAAACAGCTATTGAAGTTAAGATTTTCTATTTTGTAAATTAAAAAAACATCAATTACAATTCAGAAAATTTAAGTTCAGATATGTTCAAAAAGTTTCATTTAATACAACATATTAAATAATATTCCCGGTTAAAAGTTAATTTATATTTTAGTATATCCACTTATACAATTCGATATGATTATGTATGTACTATATACAGTTTTATATTGTAGCATATATTATTTGATATTGCTTATATGGCTAATATGGACCAGCATATAAACATATATGAACATAGAAAATGATATATTTTTATATCTAATTTTATATTATTTGATCCAATTATACAGAACCCATTTCAGCATCTAATTATATGTGATTCAAACAATTATTTTTAACCGGGTTCAGAAAATATCTTTTGAAATTTAGGATATATTATTGTTAGCAAAAAAAAAACCCCCCATTTTAATTCAGAAAATTCTGTTTAAAATTCAAAAAACAGCAGGGAAAATAAGTAGGAAACTTCCGATTTTCAATTGAAGTTCCAGAATTTGCAAATATTATTGATAAGTTTTGAGTTTCCACAAGAGTTTTCACAAAGTTTATGAAAGTTTTTTATGATATGATGAATATCTATGAAAAATTTGAATTCAATATTTATGTATATTTATGAAAACTTCAAAAATATGATGAATAATTGATGACAAACGATTTATGAAATATTTTCATCAATATGATGAAACTTAGTTAGTAGTTACTATTTAAGAGCATAAATAAAATTCAAGTTTTTTCCCTATCAAATCATTTTTAGTTTTAAAAAAATTATATTATTAGTAATTTTTTTTTGCTAATTTTGTAATTTGGGTTTCAAAAGTTAGTAAAATTAAACTACCCAGCAAAAAATTTCCAAAAAGGTAAGCGGGTTTGTAATCAAGCATTTTGGGCAGAACGCATTCCTTAATCTAGTAATGCCCGTAATTTCAAGCAATAGATACCTACCGGCGTGTACACGAACAAAATCGGGTAGGTATCTAAGCACCGGTAGGTATCTATTCCTTGAAATTACGGGCATTACTAGATTACCTACTGGATTCTTTTAACAGGGCGTGAGACTAAAATAATTGATTCTTTAGAATTGATTATTTTTTTTACCGAAGAACCATTTACTTTATATTTTTAAGATCTACATACATTTTTTAATAAAGAAATAGTTCCATTGTAAAACTACGAAGTACTTACACAAAAAAATAGTTCCCTAGAAAAAATAAGAAGTACTTACATTTAAAAACAAAAGAAGTAGTTCCGTAAGTAAATTAAACTTTTACTCACACGTGATTCTCCTAGGTCACTCAAATATAACGATCAAAACTCATACGGAAATAAAATCCTAAAAAGTGAAACATCGGTTTGACATAACTTTGGAGCTATAAACCACGAAAATATAAATTTTTCAAAAAAAACAACAATTCAAAATTGAAAAACAAATTTATGATTCACGCACAATCACCCTCGAAAATTTTTTTTACACTCACTCACGATAACGTCAGTAATTTCAACTTCCACTCACAATTTTCTGCTCACGTGCGCTTCCCTAATTTATACCTAACCACAGTTTAACAAAATTTAGGCAACATGCAATTTCTGTTTTTAGTATTATTTTCCTGCAAATAAAAATTTGTTTGAAAAAATATATGAGATAAATTCTTTAAAATTGTATAACTTCTTTTTTCAAAATTAGGAACTACTTCCAATAACGTCCTTTTATTAAGAAAAAGCATATGATTACTTCTTGAGTACAAAAAGTTATACATATAAGTTAATAACATTGTTATTTTCTTTTAAGTAAATAATTACTTTGTTATTGAGTTCATGCTTTCTGGTTTAAATTTAAAGAATTGATTACAATACTACTTGCTTTTTTGACTCTATCGTTGGAATGAGTTTGGTATTACAGTTACTAAATTTGGCAATGAGATATGTAAGTAAGTGTGGGCATCACCTTCTTTTTGGAATGTGTAATTTTTTCCTGGGTAGTTAAATTAGCAACCAAAATTAGTAAAAAAATTAGTAATTTGTAAAATAAGAATAGCAAAAAAGTTCTGAGTGCGATATTTCTCAAAAAGAAATTTCGGAGGCGCTTATTAGTGGTTTGGGGCGCTTTAATTTAGCATTTTCAAGCACCAGAATGAATTCTTTTGAGTTCATTAAAGTATTGGGAGAGAAATTGATGCCATTTATTTATTGAAAATATAAACGAACAATTAATTTTAAAACAAAACAATGCATCAGTGCATGTGAGTCGTCAGACGATGGAATGGCTATCATCAAATAATATAAGAGTATTGGAATGGCTCGCATGTTTTCCAGATCACACCACCATTTAGAATATTTAGAGAGTATTAACCTGTCGAGTTTATTAACAGAAATTAGTTATTTTAACAAATTTATTTAATCAAATTGAATAATTATTTTGTTGTTTTAACAACGCGCTTTATACAATTTAACAATGCTCTTTATTTAATCTATTCGTATTTTGTCGACTTATTATTAAGTTTTAATTTTATATTTCTTTATCTTTTATATTTTATAAATTTTTAATAATATACGTCTTTTATTAAAAAAATAATAAAATTAAAAATTATAACGTCACACGCTAACACGAGTAATGACGCCACACACTAATAGCTGGTTTAACGAAAATTCACACCAATTTGAATAATATAATTCTTGTTTTAACAGTAAAATTTGTCAAAAGTTAACAAAAATTTTATGTTGATTTCACTTACGACTTTTGGTTCAGTGCAGTACGTCTGATCGAATTTTCGAGTTGGTAAGTGTATTTATAGTTATAAAACACTAATTGATTTTGTTATTCGTTTTTAAATAGTTAAATAAAAAATAAATTAATTGTTTCCATTGGTTTTTACATTTATGCCGGTTAAACTCTTCTACTTTTTTTTACTTGCGAAATTTAATAAAATTAATGTGAAATTATAGTTTTGCAACGCAGTGTATGTGTGCGCAAAATGGTCAAATGTTTACTTTAACTAACGGCTATTTTTATTTATTTGCTAATTTTCTATAGCATACGTTACGGCTTAGAAAGGATACAATAGATTTTTTTTTTGTTTTTTCTTCAATATAACGATAAATTTCCATAAAATGTAGTAAAAATATTTACAAATAAAGAAATTCCTTGAAGAATTTTATGAAAAATACTGAAACTTTGCATGTTTTTTGTTTGATTAAAAAATAATTTTTGTTATTTGTTGCAAATGCTTTTCTTTTCTCTTTTTGATTAAATGTTTTTGAAAAATGAGTTTTTTTTACAACAGCTTTCTTTAACCATTTATCATTGAGTTACAGTAATTTGAACTAAAATTATATTATGAATGTATGAATTGTTTGCTAACAACAATTTTAACGCCCAAAAATAAACATTAATCATAGAGAAACAACAAATGGTTTTATATCTTTAAATAAAATGTCGCTTTAATGGAGAAAAAAGGTTTAAAGTAACAAAATTCTTCACAAAAATAAGTTCGGGCTGGTAACATTGGTAATTTTAAATTAATCATCTACTTATTAAATACTTGCCCTAATAAATTAATTTTTTCAGATAGGAGGAATTTAAATATAATTTTATAACTTAACTTACCAGGTTAACAAATTTCATATGTGATCATATATATTTTTTATATGATCATATATGGCAATCCATATTCGTACATACTGGAAAAATGTACCTACATTTCCATATATGGACAAACATGGACATATACACTCAAAAAAATAAGTTAGTTAGAAAAGTTAGTGAAACATCTTGTAAATCAGGTATACTATTTTTCAGCAAATTTTTTGTTAAAATTATGTTTTAAACTAAAATTTTAGTTATACTTATTCAGCACTTAACTCTTTTGAACTAATGTTTTACTAATATTTTAATAATGTTTTACTAATTTATTTTGCTAAAAAAATTGTGTTGATTAGCACATCAATAGTATAAACGACAACCAGACTGAATGAATTAGATAAATACGCAGAATGAATTAGATGTCGCGGCATGTCACGATGTAGTAGTGACGAGGTAAATTATACTAAAAAGTACAACTCTTGTAAGACATATAAAAAAATCTACCATGGAAAACTTTTGTATCTGTTTTTCATACATAAAACAAAATTGTGGATTGAAACAACTTTTCGTTGGAACAGGTGTGTGAAAGTAATTGTCTATTAATTAAATAAAAGACAAAATAAAATATTTCAATTTAATAAAGATTAAATGTGTATTTGTTAACTAAATACACATTTAATTGTCTATTAATTAAATAAAAGACAAAATAAAATATTTCAATTTAATAAATATTAAATGTGTATTTGTTAACTAAATGTTTATATTTTAATAACCTTGTGTGTTCAAATTGCAAACAAATATGCAACAAGTAGACAGACTAAAGCGAAAGACAAAGACATATATGCATCTTAGTTAGATTTTTGTGTTTCCTTTTTCTTATTGCAAAAAAGGGTTGTATATGTTATATTTTGTTAGTTTTTCGTTTCGTTTCTATAATTCTCTGCGGCATTAGCGTTCCTTTAAAAGATATCATCATTTAGACAATAATTGATGTAAGTAGTTCAAAGATAATTTCGTTTATGTTATATATAATTATTTCTATTGTTTTTAGATATTACATTAATTCATACCGTCAATTTGGGAGTATGAACATTTTTATATTTTGTAACGTATTGTAAATTATTTTAAACAGAATCACAAAAATATGTTTTATGATTTTCAGCAAATACATCAACTAAAGTATAATTTTTCTACAAATTTTTTGAGTTTTTTTCAGTCTACTAATATTCAGCAAAAATTTTATTAATTTTTAGCAAGGGTTTTTAAATTTCTAATCTACTAAGTGTTAGCAAAACTTTTGCTGAATCAAAAGACATTAGCATTTTTTTTGGAAGCACCCTCCTGACTATAATTTTGCTGGCTCAGCAAAATGTTTGGCTGACTTTACTAACTTTTTTATTTGAGTGTATGTTCATATTTTATTTTATAGTGTCGTCCATATATGTTCATACATTATATATTTTTTGTAATTGTTTTGGAAAGCTTTGTGTTTTAAAACACTGTTTTGATAAAAAAAAAAAAAAAAATACTGAAATGTTAGTCGTCCTTTCTATAAGTGAAATTTCATTTGTTTTAAACTACATTTGCAGTGATCTTTACCTACATAGGATTCTAAGTGAAATTAAACAATTTTTTTTTTTGTTATTTTTAACAAACATCTGCCCGGTAAAAATCTGCCTTAAAAACAAATTTGAAATACATTTTAATTGTTCCTCTTTTGAATTGAAGCACTCTTATACTACAATACCAGACAAAGTAAATGTTTGCTTCTACTCAAAACAGGAACAATTAATATGTATTTTGCCTTTTACCAGGCTGATTGTGAATGAACATATTTGTACATATGTATATGAAATTTTTTAATCGGGAATACAATATTTTTTGTTTAAATAAAGTTCGTGAAAAGTTAAAGAATTGTTTGGACATTTCTTAATTTGCTTGTTTAAGTTCGTGAAATTGAAATTCATCTCTCGTCCATTTTTTTGTTAACAATTTAACCATCCATAAAAATTGTATTTGTGCTCATATGTTAAATTTCTTTTAACATTTAATTTGCAATTCTTGTTATTTCCACACCGATACAAATAATGATTTCTTTGATTTGCAGCCATTCCTAGTTTTGGTCGTTGGTTGATAAGTCGTGCGTATGCTTAAAAAAAATATTGTCAGTAAAACTGAATTGTTCTTATGCGTTTTAACCCAGCTAGCATTTTTTAAAATTTTTAATCATATTCGAGTCTTTTTTGACTCCCTAGCGCGATCAAAAAGCCAGAATATGCGCTCATTTTCTGATCATAAATGATACTGTTGTCGGGAGAAAAACGTGACCTCGCGCGACTCCTCTTGACAAATCACTTATGAGTCCTTTTCTATATTAGTTTAGAGTCATTTTCGACTCCTTTTTAATCGGTATTTTAAGTCTTTTTCGAATCGTTTTCTGATCATTTATGAGTCTTCTTTCACGGCATTTATGACTCTTTTTCGAGTCGTCTTTCAGTCATGTTTATGATTGCGTACGAGTCTTTTGTGAACATTTTTCGAGTCATCTTTCAGTCATTTACGAGTGTTTGATGAGTTATTTATCAGTCTTTTTAGGGGTCTTTTTAAAGTCATTTATCACTCATATTTCTATTCATTTATGAGTCTTTTTTATGTCATTTACGACTCTTATTTGAATAATTTATCAGTCGAATTTCTAATTCTATTTGACTCTTCTTCGAGTATTTTTCAGTCGGCTTTCTGAGTCCCCTTAGTTCCCAAAACAAAGGATTTTGCTGGTGCATCCATAACAAAACAACGAACTTTAATATTAAAAAACTTATCAGCAAAAACCAATCCTTCTTGCATCAGAGCATTAAGTTCTGTTATAAATTCTTTTAAAAAATTATCTGCGCAGTTTGGCTTTGAAATTCCTTCAAACACACCAATAACGAAAACATAGCTTGATCCAACAACACTTCCTAAAATCGGCCATGCTTGTTTAGAGCTGCTTTTAAATAGCGGCAGACCGTCAATGCCAAAATCTAGAACAATATCCAACAACTTACAATTATTACTTACTAAGAAATCGGTTAATCCGTTTTTTAATCCGTAGTGAATATATGTTCCTTCACCAACCTTTCTCTCAACTACAGAACTAGGCGTTTTTAAAAGTGTCCTAGCGTCTTTTGGAACTTTCATATTGCATTTAAGCAATAACAATAATAGTGCATTAATTGCAACAAAGCTCACTTGAAATTGGATTGCCCACTTAGCTAGTCCTTCACATAAATTAAATTCATTTTCTTCACTTTCATCACTTGAATCACTTTCATCACTTGAATCATAAAAACTGTCACTATCAACACTGTTTTCATTTGAATATTGACTTGACTCTTCATATTCTTGAATGTTTTCTTCAATATTATCTGTTTTTTTTTCAGGTTTGTTTTTTTTTGGCGAAATTAAATTTTCTGCCTCTTTTTTTGCTAATCTTTTATTTGCGCCTTTTCAATGCGTTTTATTTGGTTAGCTGACATTGCCTTTTAATAATTATTTAATTTTTACTTTTTAATTATTTTTTGTTTCACTTTCACTTTCACTTCTTCGATCTTTACACCACGATGTAACTTTTATAAATGAACAAAAAGTTAACTTTTTGCAATCTTTTCAAGAATATGCAAAGATTGCCCCGTTATTGTTAGAAAAAAAAAACACATTACAAGCAGTGTTTAATCATCTATCTGCGCAAAATATGATCATATAATACATAATTTTAATCAGTTTTTAAACACCTTCATGATCAATTATTGATTAATCATTTTCAATCTTCCAGATGAGTAAAATATGATAAAGTATAACGGAATTAAATGTCACATTTTAAACTTCTGTATGATTAATTTACAATTGTTATACAATTTGTTGTTGTATTTTAAATCGAACTCTTTTTACTCATTAACGCGAATCATTTTCGAGTCCCTTTTTAATCGTGCAAATGATTAATCAGTTTTTGGTCACCAAAAGTACTCTAAAAAGACTCAGCAAGGTGATTTTTCAAAAAATGATCTTCCAAATGCTAGCTGGGAAGTTCTTACAGAATATTTCATTGTGTGCTCTTGACATGTGTATTGGTGATTGATTTTTATTTGTTTAACGAAAGTTTTCAATTTTTTATACGATTACACACCTAAAAACACAAAAAAGACAAAGAAATTTAAGAAATTTAAGAAAACTGATAAAAACAGTAGCATATGTTAAGGAGATGAGGTGATTGGTTTGTAGTGGAGTGGGAACAGTGTTGCCAAGTCAGGGTCTTTCCCCCTAGATTTATGAGGTTTCTTTGTCGTTTAATGGTTAACAATTTGTTAGTTGTATTTTTGAGGGTAAAAATCTGACTAGGAGGTAATTTTGCATTTATGAAAGTTAAATTTTCGGTTCGATTATTATTTTTGTAAAATTTTTTATATAATTTTAATTTTCTTAGATTGTTGGTCAAATTTAAGTGCGCTGTTAAATAACACTTCAGATTTTGACTATGAAAACAGTAAAACTTTAACAAAACTTGTGTATTTTAAAATTTTATTCAAAGAATTTAAAATAAAAGCTAAAAATTTTAGCAGATTTTATGAAAAATAGTTTTTATAGCCCAATTTGAGATCGCCATGAAAATTTAAAAAAAAAAATTAATAATAATAAAAAGGGCGTAACTTCTAAAATAGGCAAATTAGAACCAAAATAAGCTTAGGCCTCTAATGCATGAATTTGTATTTACAATGAAATTCTACATAGTTCGATAATAATGGCCGAAGAAAATAAGGAAATAATTATTTTAAGAAATAAATTCATTACAAGAGTAGTGCCTCAGCGCCTTGTACCTTCCATTTGATGCCTAATGTGCCTCTAGTTTATTAAATTTTATGAGAAATATATTTAATACTACGTTCAAAATACGTATTTTCGTTTTATCACGTTTTCGATTTAAAATTTGTATGGAATTTGACAGTCGAAAACTAAAAAAAAAAACGAAAATACATATTTTGGCGTTCAATATGAGCGTAGTATAAAAAACATTAAATTTGGTAATTTTTGGGCGCTACGAAATAACCCCCAATGAAATAACACCCAAACGACAAAATGAAATAACCCCCAATGAAATAAATCCCAAAAAAAATGAAATAAGTCCCAACAAAAAAAAATGAAATAATACCCAAAAGAAATGAAATACTCCCCAAAGGTGAAAATGAAATAACACCCAAAATTTGGGGGTTGTTTCGTAATGAAATAACTCCCAAAGGAAGAAATGAAATAACCCCCATTGAAATAAGCTCCAAAGAAATGAAATATGTCCCAAATTTTTTTTATTTTTTGTTTTCATATTTTTGATTCTTTTGTTACACTGTTCAGTTTTTCTGCGTGGCGGCCTGCGGCCGATCTTAGAGGTTTTCTCCTCCATAGGACGCGGCAGGTGGCTTCGCTGAATACAGTTTTCCTGCGCGCGTCTCATTATCTTCCCTAGTGTGACGCGCGCAGGGAAACTTTATTCAGCGAAGGCACCTGCCGCGTCCCATGGAGGAGAAAACCCCTAAGAGCGGCCGCAGGCCGCCACGCAGAAAAACTAACAAATATTAAAAAAATTTCACTTTTAGCAAAATGAAATATCCCCCAAAAAATATGAAATAACCCCCAAAATAATTGCATATGAAATAATTTCCAAAGAATTTAAATTTTGGGCTTTATTTCATTGGGGGTTGCTTCATAATGAAATAATCTCCAAACCGTAAGATGAAATAATCCCCAAAAAAAATGAAAAAACCCCCAAACAATTTTACACAATTTTTTTGGGGGTTATTTCATTTTTGGCCGTTGGGGGTTATTTCATTGGGGGTTATTTCGTAGCGCCTAATTTTTGACTTCCCTTTTTTGCTTTATGTAAAAAATAACTACAAAGTTGACTTACACCAGTTTATTTTTTGCGTGTAAGTTTGAATTTCAACTCCGTTACCACAAATTGTTATAAATTTGTCAGTTTCAGATTGTCTTCGAACCTTTTGTCAAGCGATTTTAACCAAAAATTTAAATATTGCTAAAAATAAGAATTTTTGCACACAAAAAATAAAAATCCTACTTTTTGCTCCAAAATTCCGCTTTTAAGTCCGATGAATACCGCCTTTGGTTCAACAAAAGTAGCTTACGTTAGTTATACTGGGCTTTGAAGCGATATTAAAAAAGTATAATGCTATCATATTTAAACAAATTTTAGCCTCGTTTTTTCATTTTCTAATTTCCCAGATCCCTCCTCGAATTCGGAGTTATCTGGAAGGAGAACAATAACCAACTGGTGAATATAATTTTTACAAAACGCTACTATATGCAGTTGCCTTTGAGAAAAATATGATGTATGTGTTCCTGAAGAAACTTTAATCTGGAGGCAAAAGAATCTTGTCACATTTTTGACCAAAACATTACAAAAATCACGATTTTTTGTAATTTACAAATTTATAGGCATTTTATTTTAAGTGTGAACAAGATATTGCATTAAAGTTCTTTTGTATGTTTAATTAAATAACTTTTTGTTAATACCACCAACACTTTTCAAAGCAATCGGACTTAATTTGCCTTTTCCATTGGCTAAAAACGGACCAGTTTACACACAAACAAATAAAACCCATTAAAAATACGAAAACCACAGATTCAATAACTTTAATTGCTGAAATTCCGCCATCAATGAAAATTTGCAAATTCAATTAGAAATTGATAGCTCATTAATTGAATTATTTTTCATTAAATAATAACTCATTTGAATAAAAAGTACACCTTGAATAAAAAGTACACCTTCCCAAAAAGTACACCTTCCCAACCTTCCCAAAAAACAAAAAAAAAATGTTGCTGCATTGCCAAATTTTCTTTTTATAGAAGTGTTGTTGACATACCAAATGTTTTTTACAGCTTGATTTTTTAATTAGTTTTTCTTTCTATTGAAGCGTGGGGGTTATGGCAAAAAATGTTATAGATTTTTTCTTTGCAGAAATTAGCTCTTTTGTTGAAATCAGAATATTTTTTTTTTTGTTTAAAATAATTTTTAATTTATTATTTGCACATTCTGTTAAAAAAAATTTTTTAATTTTTTTTTAACGAAATTTAACTTTAAACATTACATTATCAATTTTATGATAATGTTTTAGAATAAATAAATATTCAAATTTTAACAACTGAAACTAAATCATTTAACTTAGTAAAGTAATAAACCTAATAAGAATTAATATCTAATTTAAATGAATTTAAAATATTTATTACTAATACCAATAAACTCAAACATTTATAAAAAACAACTACATATATATTACAAAAAACAACAACAATGTGTTTATGTTGGCTTTTGAGCGATAATATAAAAAATGTCAAGCAAGCAGGCCTGCCATATTTGCCGATTTATCGGCATTTTGCCGATTTTTTGCCTCAAAGTTATCAAAGTGCAGATTTGCGGATTTAAGCTCAAAAAATGCAGAGTTTTCGATAAATCTTTAAAACACGGTAACTTTTTTTATTTTAGTATAATTTATAAATTTGGGCAACACTGAAATACTTGTAACATTAAAAAGAGACAATTGCTAATAAGTCAGCGCTTTTACTAAAAATGGTGAGGTTTATTTAAAATGGTGTGCAGTGTTTGTGTGTGTAGGTTTAGAACATTTTGATGAAATTTATTTAACGGAATTTATGAGCACAAACAATTTTTTGAAATTTGATGATGAGCATTTGGGCTTTTTGGCTAAGGAGTTAATTAATATCAAAATCAAAACTTAACCAAAGCGAAATTAACAATATTGTAAATAACTGTATTAATTTTTATATCGAACTTGCAAATCAAATATTAAAACGTTTTGATTTTGAAGATAAGTCTTATAAATCTTTAAATATGATTAACCCTCACAATATTATGTAAAAGGACAATAATTCTTTTATGGAAATACTGAGAGAGTTTCCAAGCTTTATTTCTGAAAAAAACAAATTTTAGACTCTAAATTCAGTGAGTTAAAATTTTTAAATTTTGAAGAAAATTTTTGAAGGACTTGAAATAAATTTGCAAACTTTTTGGCAAAAAATGTCAAATTTAAGACGTGGGGTCAGTGCTGTCAAAGATTGTACAACAAATTATTGTTCTTCCACATTCTTCTGTAAATGTGGAAAGAATTTTGAGTCAAGTCAGCCAAAAGTTTCGATGTTCTCTGGAAAATGAATCTTTAGAGGCAATTATATTTGCTAAAGATTATTTAAAATATATATAAAAATATATATATATAAAAATTCAAACTGCTTTGATGCTGATATAAAAAAAGATTTGATAAAAATGTCAAACTCAAATATGTATGTATAAAATATATTTTTTTTAAATTAACTACAATTTATTTGGATAACGTTTATTTTTTTTTTTTTGATTTTTATGTTATTTTATATGTTATAAACATTAGTTCATGCTGAATTGTTATTTTTTGTTAATAAAAATATGTTTTATTGGATTTAAATAGGTATTTTAATTTGCCGATTTTTTGCCGATTTATTTAAATGAAAGGGCCGATAATGCCGATTTTTTGTTTTAAAATATGCCGATTTTTTATCAAAATCATCTGGCACCCTTGCAAGCAAGTTCCGAATTTGAGCAAAATATTTAATTGATTCAATTAATTTTTAATTGACATCTTTTAACATTTTCAACAAACCGATTTAATTGAAAAACGTAGAAAAATTTTTTTTTCTGTGTTATTTGCAAAAATGTTGATTTTCAAATGCGGATAACTTATGTACTTTAAGAGATAACCCACATGAGTAATTCATTGGAAATTCATTTATTTTTTTAAATCGGTTAATAAATATAAAATTGGCAAGCTCTCAAAATTGTGTAATACCAGAGATGTTCTACTTCGTAGTCTAATTGATCTGCGCCTGATGCATTTAGTTGGTCCTTTTTTCAAACTTAAGCTTGAAATTATGGCTGTGTGAAGTTTCATGGCAATCTGGTCAGCCAGTAAGAAATGTCCGAATTATTTTCAAAATATTTGTGAAACACCCCACTGTGGAGGGTACATCAAATTATCCTACTATTATGACCTGCAGTGTAATATATAAAGAATCAAATAGCTTTGGTAGCCAAATTATACTATTGAAACAATAAAAACTAATAACACATTAAAAACAAAAAACAGATTGTAAAATTTTGAAAACAGAAACATAATTTAAGGAGCCTTATATGAAGGCTAAACTAAAAATCTAAGTGTTTACTTTGCTTATGAAAACAATCAAATGAACAAATATTAGTTATTTAAAAAAAAAAAATAACAAAAAAAAAACTTCCAAATATAAACAATATGATGATGACAATGATTATGTGTGTGCTTTTGTTAAGACAAAGGACATAAGTGTAAACAAAAATATTGTATGCCAAAAATATAAAAGAGATTCCAAAAAAAATGAACTTCTTAAAACATTTTTAAATGAACATAATTCAAACAAATATTTGCTTAAACTCAAGCTAAATAAGAGGGGAATAGGTTAAAAACTTAAAAGAATATAAAGATGACCCTTTAATCAAATTACATTGACATCTTTTTAAAAGATTTGTTATGAGATGAAAAAAAACTAAACAAAGAATAGTCAACAAATTATGGTACAAGTTAAAAATCACCCTTTTATTTCTATAACATTTTCAAATTTTAAAACTACCGCCCTTTTAAAAACCCAACAAATTTGTAAACAAAATTAAAGGACAAGATTGTTACAAGAGTCCTTAACACCCGCACTATCATGTTTAGTAACATCCCGCCATGACTAATTAGATTAAATTTTAGGTAAATCCTCTTTAACAGAGTTTAAATTTTCTGCCATCATTTTTAACAAATCACCTTAACGAATGAGCAACTAAAGCTTTTTTTTTAGTTTCTAAAAATGGTATCTGATTTACAATGGGAGCCCGTTTGGAAAAGGGTGTGATTTACATGATTGATGTAAAGTCAAATAAGGGTTAATTTGCATAATAAAACATGAATGTTTTACAAAAAACTTGAATTTAACATTAATGGAAGAAGGCACCCCAGAAAAATCGTTGTAATCGGCTCTTTCTACGTATTTTCACAAAATATAGGGCAACAAAAAAAAATGTCAGCCTTAATGTTTCAAAGTCTTAACCCTCAAGCCCGCCTTCAGGCGGGATATTTTAAAATGTCCATAAGTTCGCCAAATGAGTGTTATTTTAATATGAATTTAAGCTATTTCGATAAAAAACCAAATTTATTATTTTGTGAAGTAGTTTTTTGTGAGCATGAATACAATGAAACACAAGCTATAGCTAAGAAAAATTAATTAAACCAAAAATTAAACTGGAATCCAAAGAGTATGGAAAGTTATAGACGAAAATTGAATAATAATATCAGGTCACTTCAAGAAAATAAACAAGAAATCGATGTGAATGATCTTAATAATTTGATAAAGCAATCATATACGCCGCCTTATGTAAATCCTAAACAAATTCGGTTTAATAATAAATGGTTTGACAAAGAGTATGAAAAAGCAAGAGAAAAGCCAATGGAAGCATTAAAATCATTCCGGAAGTCACAAAATGAATCAGATAAAGAAATTTATAACCAAAAATGACAAATATATCAAAATATTTTAAAAAGTAAAAGAAAAGATTATTATGAAACAATTGAACGAAGCTTAAATAATGTTACAGATAGTAAAGGATGGTGGGCTTTAGCAAGAGAGATACGGCAGCATGAAAATTATACTGGAAGTGATATAGAGATTAAAAGGTTTCGAGAATATTTTGAAACTCTCTTAAATCCCTCAGTTACATCTGCAGAGATAAGTTATGCCTCAAATTTAATTAAAGATGATTTTTTAGATAAACCATTTACATTGCACGAAGTGAAATCCCAACTGGCCAAAGTAAAACCAAATAAAGCACCAGGTGAGGACCGAATACCTTATGAATTTTATATTCATGCTGGTGATACTTTTTTGGAATTGCTCACGAAAACGTATACGAAAATTTTAAACGAATCAAACAGTTGCGACGTTTTTCAAAAGAGCATAATATTACCAATTTATAAAAAAGGTGATAGCAACCAACCCTGTAACTATAGGGGCATATCTTTCATGAATTGTTTTGGCAAAATCATGATAGGCATTATAAATGAAAGAATTGCTGAATGGACCAATCGTTACAATATTCTGAATGAATTTCAAGCAGGTTTCCGCAAAGGATATTCCACAGTGGACAACATATATTGCCTCACATCTATAGTCCACATAAAATTCGCTGAAAAAACGCAAAGTATATGCATTCTTTGTGGATTTTAAGGCTGCGTTTAATCGAGTTCCAAGAGGATTATTATTATATAAGCTGCACCAAATGGGAATATCTACAAAAATAGTAAATTTCATAGAAAAAATCTATCAAAATACTAAATCAGCGGTATGGACTAGCTCAGAACTATCCAGTTATTTTGATACACGGACAGGGGTTAAGCAGGGATGTCTGTTATCGCCAATGTTGTTTGCGCTCTACCTCAATGATCTTCATGATGATTTGGATATCGGTTTGTATGTAAATGAAATCAATGTTCGAGTTTTAATGTATGCAGATGATATTGTGCTATTGGCGGAGGATATAAATACTTTACAAAATATGAGTAACAAGTTAGAGGAATATTGTCGATTATGGGGTATGGAGGTGAATCTCGCTAAATCAGAAATAATGATATTCCAAAA
The DNA here is from genome assembly GCA_021234595.1 of Delia radicum. NCBI lineage: Eukaryota > Metazoa > Arthropoda > Insecta > Diptera > Anthomyiidae > Delia > Delia radicum. The sequence continues at coordinate 32,278,917 of CM037854.1, read as the reverse complement.
AGGTGGCAGACATAGTTTAAACGAAAAATGGACATTTAATGGTGAACCTGTAAAGATTAACAAGAGTATAAATACTTAGGAATAACATTAACACCCAAAATGTCGTACACCAAACATGTGGCAGTTAAAAATAATGCTGCAAAAGCTAGTATTAATTCCACCTGGAAGAATTTCATTGGGCGTAGAGAAGTATCACTAGCAGCTAAATGGAAAATGTTTTTAGCAGTTTGCAGAGCCATACAAACCTATGGAGCTCAAGTATGGGGAAACTCGCAATTTGAGGAAATTGATAAATTCCAAAGGTTTTTCACAAAGCGATTATTAAAACTTCCAGAAAACACCCCTAACTACGTTTTAGCTATAGAAACTGGCTACGAAGAAGGGCATTTTTATACATACTCCTTGCATCTAAGGTATATATCAAAAACTGTATTTGATTTAGAAGAAAGCAGGCTACCTCATAGACTTACGAAGCAAATTATGGAGAAAAATATATTTTGGTATGCTGACTTTAAAGATAAATTACGACTGTATAACATAAGTAGTGATGGACTAGAACAAAATAAGATCAAGTGGAACGATGCTTGTTCAAAACTTATAAATGAGATGAAAAAAGCTAAATATAATGATCATTTAACAAATGTGCACAGTAGTCGTCAACGAATTTATAAGAATCTAGATTACCTACATAATGAAAGCAAGAGGTGATCTCCTGTGGTTAAATGGCAACCAATTCAGAACAGGCCAAGCAATATTGTGTTCATTGTGCAATCTCAGAGAACCAGAAACAACTATTCATTTTATTGGCAGATGTCCCGTGCTAAATGCAATAAGATTTAAGTTTTTTCGAAGTACAACACTTACTGGCGATCAGGTTATTGACGTTCTTAATGGAGGTGAAGATACTTATTGGCTAGGTCTCTATAGTTTTTTAAAAGAAGCATTAAAATATAGAACTATGCTTATAGCTGAATTTAATTTTTAAAAGAATGTTTTAAATTTATAAAAGTTTAATTAATGTATTTGAAATTATTTATGTTTAACACCATTTTCCGGCTGACGGTTAATTACAACCAAGCCGTACATTTCTTTATTATTTTATTGTTCATAAAATTATCTTTAAATTTAAGAAAAATTTTGTAAACTTTTTGAAAAGAAATAAAGAAAAATCTAATCTAAATCTAAATCTAATCTAAAATTTAAAAAAAAAAATATTTAGAAATGAACGCACTTATCAAAAATCTTGAAAACGTATTTATATTGACAAGAAACCGTTGATACTAAACACAAAGTAAGATTAAAGCTTAAACATTTAAAAAATGGTACAAGCACATTTGGTCCAAGCACATACAGGATTTCAAAAGGATAACAGTAAAGGACATCGTCTTAACTTGAAAACGTATAGATGGATTTTTATTCAATATTAAGTTGTATTAGCAAAAGCAGAGCCTTGAAGTTTAATAAATATATGTTGAAGTTTAGGTGCGTTTTCGCTCAATTTCGCGTTTTTCGAAAAACGCCATATCTTCTTAAGTAAAAGCACAAATAGGGTAGTTTTTGGATTGTAATTATATATTGGTAAGAGGAATAATTTATGCCTAAACTTATTCATCTTAATGGATTAGTTTTTTAAATTCGCTCTAAACCTATTTAGGGCCATATCACCTAAAATAGGCAACGAAACCAATTTTGGTAGAAGAACATATTTTTGGTTTTTTTTTTTAAGAGAAGCAACACTCAGGAAATTCTTCCTATTAATTAATGTGTTGCTTTTTTTGGAAAGAGGATAGTGGAGAGTTGAAAGGTGGTGAAAGGTGGTGAAAGGTGGTGAAAGATGAAGGGCTTCAAACATGGCAACACGCGAGTAGATAAGTCTTAGAACAGTTGTTCCTCGCCACCTGATGTAGAGTTGGCGAATTTATTGAAGCTTTTTGTTTCATAGCCCTGATTCATTATTTTACTTCGGTGGGGTTAAGTGCTATGGGAACACCGAAGGTGGGAGCAGCGATAGAAAACTCATACATATTATTTTTTTAAATTGATGTTGTCGTCACCGGGAATCAAACCCGGGACCATCTGTGTAACAGAAGTATACATTCAGAGAGAGTTCCTTGGACGAGTTTTAATGAAAAATTTTTTCACTAATCTAATAAAATATTTTTCACAATGTTAAGGCAAAATTTCTTAAATTTTACAAAAAAGTTTCATAGTTGTAATGAAACTATTTTTAATGAAATTTTTTCATTAGTCGTATGAAATTTTTAATAAATAATTGTTTATTAAATTTTATGAAAAACTGCATTTATTTAATGAAAAGTCTCAATGGATGAATTCCAGTGACAATTCATAGATCTAATGCAAAAATTTATTGATATCATGAAGATAATTCACTAAGTGCATCAGTAATATAAACACCCATAAGGTCCGATTACTAAATGTGGAGTTAAAATTTAATAAACAGTTAAATTGAAAATTTATATGGGAAACAAAAACAAATGTGTTAGTTAATCTTCCAGTTAGTACCCTATGGGGAATGGGACCGGTTCTGCGTGTGCCACAGGATCTGTCCCTTCGTGCCAGAGACCGGTCCTCTGCTAAACCCTACCCTATGTAAACAACTGGCAACTTTAACATTGGCTTGTCATAGGAGGGGGTCATTTGTCCTGCTTTAAACCACATAGTGGCATGCCACAGGACTAACCAAAGATGGGCATACCACAAGACTGTCGCAAAAGGGTCATGTCGTATAAAATAAACGAAAACTAAACAGCTTCCAATGAGTAAAATTCTGGCCAACTGGCTTTTTCTTCTTAATAATTCTGGTTAAGTGGTATGTCCTCCCTTTACCAGTCACAGGATTGGTAATTTTAGGGCAATTGAGACTGCTTAACCCACTTCAGTATTAAATTATACCAATCCTGTGATAAGTCCTTCTTTAACCAATCACTTTTAGGTCAATTGACTCCTCATTCCCCATAGGGTAGCTAACGACACATTGTGAAAATGAGGGTAAAAGGTTTTGCAAACATAACTGGTATTTTTTATGACGTCGATTTCGCAAAAAAGCAAGACAGTGTACTCAGATTTCAGGATTCGTAATTTGATGACATGTGTGAAAATATAAAAAAAAAAAATTTGTAAAATTTAAATTTTAAAATTAAAAAAAAAAATCGCTAAAAATCAAAAACATATTTTTTAATTTTTTTATATTAAGTCATCATTCATTTTTTCATTGATAAATTCATCTTTATTTACATCCTGTACTTGTGGCATATAAATTCACAATTTCGAGATTTTATCTATAGATATTGTAACGAATAATGACACACCAAAAATTTTAGGTCATAGAATAAAGTGGCATACTCCGTTTTAATAGGTTAGCTCAAAATAAAAAATTATTTCAATTTAAAGTTTGCATTGACTCAAGCTATTTTTTGAAATAACACGCTCCTTTCCCTGAAAAATAAAAATGTATATATTTCATATGAAAGAAGATTTTATAATCTTTCCAGTGAGATATACTTTGTTCCGAACAGATAAGTAGTTTTTGAGAAATCTTTAGCCTTGTCGCCTCAAAGGGGTGTGTCTGACAAACAAAATAAAATTTTAGACACTGCTCACGTATCTGAATAGTAAGTATTTTTTTTTTATCCAAATCGGTGAAATAAAGACATGCCAAATTTCGAAAATTTTGATTGGCCGCGAAAAAAGCGCCACCTAGTTTTTTTTTTTGCTTTCGTTGGAAAATGGTTTAAAGACCATCTAGAAACAGAATCCGTTTTCAGATTGGAGTATCACGCAGATTTTATTTAAATTCACTTAGGAGCACCGCAGTATAAATAAAATCTTACAATGTGTTTTTGCGTAAAAAAATACAAATCGTTTAAGGAAACTTTAAACGTCCATATCTCGAAAACCAAAAGACCTAGAAAATAGTTTTGCAGCATTGGTTGCATATAATTTTAGATACAGTTTTTCTCGTAAACTACACTAACATGGAATATATCCCGACCAGAATTAGCAGATTTCAATAAACTTTTGATGTTGTAAATTAGCAAAAAAAAAAAAGAAACGCGTATTTTCTTAGCTGCCCAATCTCACGTTAAACGGTTAAAAAAGTGGGGTGAAAAGTCACATTTGTCTTTGTATGAAAATATTTATTTGTCATCAGGGTTAAAAGACTCAAGAAAACTAAAATTTGGATATCCATATTGAATATACCGTGAACCAACAGTGTATATTTTTTATTTATTTGATCAATGAATTATCACTCGAACTCGTCCATTGAAACTTCTCATTAAATGAATGCAGTTTTTCATAAAATTTTATGAAAATTTTCATATAATTTATTAAAAATTGAAATGAAAAAGTTTCATTGAAAATAATTTCATTAAAACTATGAAGCATTTTCATGAAGTTTAAGTAATTTTTCATTCACATTGTGAAAAAAACTTCATTAGATTATTGAAAAATTTTTATTAAAACTCGTAAAAGAAATTCTCTCTGTGTAGGGAATAAAGGCTTTTCGGAAGAAGTCGCATAGAAACCAAACAATTTCGATTATCGGAAGATAATCGATTAAATTCAATAGGAGCATTTCAGCAAATAAAGTTTATTCACAAAAGTTATGCAAAAATTTGTAACATTTTACCAAGTTTTTACTAGTTTCTACTTAATTATTGAATTCTTTATGTGAAAAAACTTTATTAGATGAAATGCTCCTAGTTACTTGGTAACGATTTTTTTGTGTGTATGCTTTATTTAATCTTAAAATAACTGCAATTCCTAAATAAAACCCCAGATTTAATGTTTTGTATAACAAGAATTTAATTTTTTGTATAACAAGACTACTTGATAGACATAATACTAAAGACATTATTTGAACACCAGTGAATATACTTTTAAAAAGCGTATATTTGATACCAAATTTGTTTATAATTACTTTAAATAGAACGAAATAAACCGAAAGAAATATAGTAATTTTTGAGCCTAATTACACAAATTATTTTATTGACATTATTTATATTTTATTATCTTTTATGCTAAGATTTTTTTTATATAAATTTTTCTTTCAATTTTGTTCTTGGTTATTTAATTTGAAGAATTGATCCATTGAAACTTTTAATTAATACTATACTACGTTCATATTGAACCCTAAAATACGTATTTTCGTTTTTTTTAAAGTTTTCGATTTAAAATTTGACAGTCGAAACCTAGAAAAAAAACGAAAATTCGTATTTTATGGTTCAATATGAGCGTAGTATAAGTTAATATGCAAATTTTTATAAAATTATACGAAAAACATAATTTTATTTTTAACTTTCATGCACTCAATGAAAAAGTTTCATTAAAAAACTAGTTTAATAAAATGAATGAAGTTTTTCATTAATTTTAAGAAAATTTTCGTTTATTTTGTGAAGAAAAGTTTCATCGATTTACTGAAAAATATCGTTAATATTTTTATAGCGGAATTCTCGAAATTATTTTTTTTTTATTTCGAAAGTTTTTTAATTTTGGAGATTTTTTAAATTTTGTCACTTTTTTTAATTTAGTTATTCTTTTACGTTTTGACGATTTTTTTTTAATATTATTTTATTTACAATGTGACATTTTTTTAACTTTTGGCTTTGTTTTGCAATTTTGACGTTTTTATTTATTTATAGACATTTTTTTAATTTTGGTTTTTTTTTTGAAATTTTAAGCCATGTTGGCGTTTTCTTCATTTATAGAAATTTTTTGCGAGGATTCTTTACAATTTTAGCCAGTGTGCGAGCAAATACGAACCCTTTTAATCATTCCAGCTTGTGAGTGAAAATGTTAAGATTTCCATACAAAATAACACTTTTTAGGACAACACTTAAGAGTTGTCAAAACCGGTTTCCGAAGCATTCGATAAACCTATTTCTTTCTATTTTTCCGGTTTTTTAAGCCGGGTTTTCTGAAAAGGGCGGTTTTGCGAGTTATTCGAAAAACCGGTTGTTTCGACACGAATTATTCGATATTTTCAAATATTTTGCAATCTGAAAATATCCGCAAAATATGCAATTATTTGGAATAATTTACATGGGTTCCTTCAATTTTAACCCTTGACGACGAACGGTTGATATTTGATATGCATTTCATATTATAAAAAGTACTCTAAAGCTTAACCTTTAAGATTTTTTTTTTTTTTTTGGAAATTTTAGTTTTGTATTATTCTCAGATAACCACAGAACGGATACTTGTTTGAAAAGTTTGAAAAAATTAAATTATGGTTGAGATAAATTTCTCTAAAGTCCGTACAAAAGTACACTTAGAATACTATGTAGGTAAAGACCACTGCAATTGTAGTTGAAAACAAATGAAATTTCACTTAAAGAAAGGACGACTTACATTACATTAAATTCAACTAACATTGTTTTTTAATGTTCAAAAAATGACTAACAATTGTAGTAACAATGAACCACATGGCAGTACAAAATAAACAAACATTTATTTTTTTTTATTTTTTTAAATAACAAAAACAACTGTAAAAAATGAATGTAAAATCATAAAACAGTCATTTGATGTTAGTTGTTTTTTTAAATGAACTACAAAGTAAGTAAATATTTTAATTTGTTCTATAAATGACTGACATTTACATTAAAAATAAAGAAACTGTATTACAACCCAAACAACTACATATTTTTAAGGCAGAAGTTCCCTGAGTGTAGTGTCCAGGTATATTTAAAAACCTGTATATTTCGGCAGACCACAACCGTTTGAATGTAATCTACTCTATTTATATTACTTATGATGCAAAATTAAGTTCATAAACATTAAGCCCTTTGACTACTCTAATGAAAAGATTCTCCTTTAATAGTAATCACCCGTTAATTTTTTAAAATTTGGCAGAGAGAATTTTAGTAGACGAAAAAAAATTATCACTAAATTAATTAAAACTTTTCTCTACAAAGTAAACAAAATATTTTTAATTAATTAAAAAATTAAATTAATGAAACGCTTCATGATTTTTATAAAACTAGTTTTTAATGAAGCTCTTCACAAATTGAATAAAACTTTTAATAAGTTAAATGACAGTTTTCATAGTATTTTATGGAAACTGCATCAACTCAATGAAAAGTCCCAGTCTAACTCATTGTATTAATGAAAAAATTTATAACTATCATGCAGACAATTCTTTCTGTGTACAAACATTTGCAGATATCAGCAATGCAAAGCGATTTATAAAAACAAGACAAACTGGGTTTGAATTTAAAAACCAAAAACCGGGTTTTTATAGAGATCGAATATCGACAGCAATAAAGACACTAAAATGTTAAATTTTTCGCATAATTTCTAAACCGATAGACCAATTTCGATAATTTCTAACATTAAACTATTCAGACGACTAAATCCGTTTCACAGTGTATTAAGCAGTAGATCTGCTGCTGTTAACTCTTCTGCAAATCCTATTATATTTATTAGGTGATGTTGTTTTTGTAAGTAATTTTCCATATTTTAATTGGAATTCACTTTTATTAGAAATTAATTTATTTAAAATTTAAAAAGTGCCAAAAAGTGTATTTTTGTAGCCAATATATCATCTCTAATGATACAGAATATTATAAATAAATCTTACCTTAACAACTGACATTATTTTGCATCACCTCATTTGGAATGTTTACTCATTAGCACACTGCTAACACACTTCTCTTTTTATTATGTGTGACAAAAACAACAAATACTATATTAACACTAATGCCAAGCCGACTCTTTTATTTTTTTTTTGTCTTTAAGCCATAACTTTAATTCATTTTTTCATTATGAAATTATTAACTTTTGATTTATATTTTTATATCAACATATAGACAAATGCTTGAACTTTAATTTTATTAACTTTTTATTTCACAAACTTTACTTTTTTCATGTACATTTTAAGATTTCCCGAATTTAACGAAGCGCTAATTTATTCACGAACCGCACTCGATTTGCATAAAATAAGAACTAAAGCTAAAATGCAAAATCTCTTTCTTTTGCTAATTCAAACAACAACAACAAGCATTAACTAACGGCATAGCAAAAGTCATTTACGCACACTAAAAACAAAAGGGCTTTTTATTATAACATTTTGTATAACACTTTATACATATATTTTAGGGTATACCAAACTTCTATTCGCGACCGTCTATGATTGCATTACCCAGCAAAAAATTTCCAAAAAGGTAAGCGGGATTGTAATCAAGCATTTTGGGCAGAACGCATTCCTTACTAGATTACCTACTCGATTCTTTTAACAGGGCGTGAGACTAAAATAATTGATTCTTTAGAATTGATTATATTTTTAGGTCGAAGAACCATTTACTTTATATTTTTAAGAACTACATACATTTTTTAATAAAGAAATAGTTCCATTGTAAAACTACGAAGTACTTACACAAAAAAATAAATAAATAAATAGTTCCCTAGAAAAAATAAGAAGTACTTACATTTAAAAAAAAGAAGTAGTTCCATAAGTAAATTCAACTTTTACTCACACGTGATTCTCCTAGGTCACTCAAAGATAACGATCAAAACTCATACGGACATAAAGTGAAACATCGAATTGTTATGATTACATGGTTTTATCATAATTTTGGAGCTATAAACCACGAAAATATAAATTAAAAAAAAAATGAACAATCCAAAATTGAAAAACAAAAATATGACTCACGCACAATCACCCTCGAAAATTTTTTTTACACTCACTCACGATAACGTCAGTAATTTCAATTTCCACTCACAATTTTCTGCTCATGTGCGCTTCCCTAATTTATACCTAACCACAGTTTAACAAAATTTAGGCAACATGCAATTTCTGTTTTTAGTATTATTTTCCTGCAAATAAAAATTTGTTTGAAAAAATATATGAGATAAATTAGGAACTTCTTCCAATAACGTTCTTTTATTAAGAAAAAGTATATGATAACATTGTTATTTTCTTTTAAGTAAATAATTACTTTGTTATTGAGTTCATGCTTTCTGGTTTAAATTTAAAGAATTGATTACAGTACTACTTGCTTTTTTGACTTTATCGTTGGAATGAGTTTGGTATTGCAGTTACTAAATTTGGCAATGAGATATGTAAGCAAGTGTGGGCATCACCTTCTTTTTGGAATGTGTAATTTTTTCCTGGTTAGTGTTGCCAAGTATTTTGTTACAAATCCCTCTAAATTGTCCCTAAAACTCCCTAGCTTTGAAGAAGAAGAACATAATTCAAATTAGAACATACGACTATGACTTAATGTCGTCAGTCGGAAAAACAAATTATAAGCTTAGTTCTAAACTCAAAAAAATAAGTTAGTACAAAAGTTAGTAAAACGTCTTGTAAATCAGGTATACTAATCGTGTTTTCAGCTAAAATTTTTGTTATACTTATTCAGCACTTAACTGTTTTATACTAATGCTTTACTAATAAACTAATGTTTTACTAATTAATTTGGCTAAAAAAAAATTGTGCTGATAAGCACATTAATAGTGTGGACGACAACCAGATTGAAAGATATACGCAGAATGAAGCAGATGTCGCGGCATGTCAAGATGTAGTAGATAAGAGGAAAATGATACTAAAAAGTACAACTCTAATAAGACATATAAAAAAATCAACCATGGAAGACTTTTGTATCTGTTTTTCATACATAAAACAAAATTGAGGATTAAAACAACTTAAATTTTGCGTTGTCACCGGCTTGTGAAAATAATTGTCTATTAATAAAAAAAGACAAAAGAAAATATTTTAATTTAATATGTATTTCTATAATAAATGTTAATAGATTAATAATCTAGTGTGGTCAAATTGCAAACAAACATATACAGACATGTAGACAGAGTAAAGCGAAAGACAAAGACACACATCTTAGTATGGTTCCTTTTTCTTATTGCAAAAAAGGGTTGTTTTTATAAAAAAATCAACCATGGAAGACTTTTGTATCTGTTTTTCATACATAAAACAAAATTGAGGATTAAAACAACTTAAATTTTGCGTTGTCACCGGCTTGTGAAAATAATTGTCTATTAATAAAAAAAAGACAAAAGAAAATATTTTAATTTAATATGTATTTCTATAATAAATGTTAATAGATTAATAATCTAGTGTGGTCAAATTGCAAACAAACATATACAGACATGTAGACAGAGTAAAGCGAAAGACAAAGACACACATCTTAGTATGGTTCCTTTTTCTTATTGCAAAAAAAAGGGTTGTTTTTTTCGTTTCGTTTGTTTTTGTTTATTTTTTCGTTTCGTTTCTATAAATATCTTCGGCAGTTGCGTCCTTAAAAGATAGCATCATTTAGACAACCATTGATGTAAGTAGTTGAAAGAAAATTTTTGTTATGTTATATATATTTATTTCTATATATTTTCAGATATTAAATTACTTCATGACATCAATGTGGGAAAATGAAAATTTTTATATTTCGTAATTATTGTAAATTATTTTTAAAAGAATCACAAAAATATGTTTTATGATTTTCAGCAAATATATTATCTAAATTACAATTTTTTTACGTTTTTTTTTCAGTCTACTAAAATTCAGCAAAAAATTTATTAATTTTTACCAACGCTTTTTTATTTCTAATCTACTAAGTGTTAGCAAACCTTTTGCTGAATCTACTAATTTTGTTGCTAAAAATCAGCTCGCTGATTTTCAGCAAAATATTTTGCTGACATTAGCAATTTTTTTGCTAGCACTTTCCTGACTAAAATTTTGCTGACTCAGCAAAATTTTTTGCTGACTTTACAAACTTTTTTTTTGAGTGTAGATAGTGTTTCATGTTACATATTTAGTAATTGAATTTAAAAATTAGATCTTTTCTATAACCTATCGCATCTATAATATAACGAGATATTTCATTGAAGTACTTTTTAGCATTGTTTAAAATATTGATTATTTCAGTTTCTGTCAACGTAGTTTTTTTAAAGTGTTTATATCTTAAGCATCGAAGTATAGGGCATTTCCCTATAAAATGAATAATATTTTCAACTTCTTTTGGATTACATAGGGAGCTGTGATCTTGTACCAAAAAACTCCCAGTAAAAATAATTTTTTCCGAAAATCTGATAAATTTTCTAGTCTTTATTTTAAATTCTTTGATTAAAAATGTTAAAATGCATTAATTTCGTTAGTTTTGCTGTTTTCATTGTCAAAATCTGATATTTTATTTTAACAGCACAGTAAAGTGGCTTAAATTATAACATCAATCTAACAAAAACTGAAAATATTATCTTAAAAAGGCAAAATTATCTCTTTTAATAATGGATGGTAACCGATTCGAGACTGGTATCTGTATTGGTAAAGCTATTTTCTTTTATTTCGGTAAAGGTATTTTAGCGGTTACGATATTTCAGTTATTTCGGTAACGGTTTTTTACTTATTTCGGTAACGTTATTTTAAGTATAACGGTTTTTCAGTTATTCCGATAACGGTGTATTAAGTGTAGCGTTATTTTAGTTATTCAGGTAATGTCAATGCACACTGATATTTTTAGCCAAATTATGCCCGAATCCCAATAACTGGCTAGTTCATGAGGAAAATTACAGCGATTATTTATTCTGATCGTGTCAGATTATTTCGGTAACGGTATTTTAGCGATAACGTTGTATTAATTATTTCGGTAACGAAATAATTCATTGTGTAATTGTCATGACTTTTGTTAAACTCGAATTGAGTTTTTTTTTCAATTTTCACTACTAAACGGCTTAAGATAAGCCATTTTTAAAGTTGAAACTTTCGAAATTTTTTTTGGTCAGACTACTTAGTATTTACTAATTTTTAGCAATTTTTTTTTAGCACATTAATTTGTTATTAGCTAATATTTTGTTCAAATAAAACTTATTTATGTGCATTCAACTTTTTTTTTTTTGCTACTGTTATCTTACTAATATTTAGCAGAAAAAATCTGCTAATTTTAGCCGGTTTTCCGTCATTTTTGTAATTTTTAGTAGCTTTTCTTGCTATTTTTACAGATTTATTTCTATGAGTGTATAAAATGAAGTTAAATACCAAAAAAAAAAAACATTTATATATTTTTAATATCTCATGTTCCTCTAAATCTGTTATCCTTAAAAAAAAAAAAAACCTTTGAGATCAAAGGAATTTCATGTTGTGTTATCCTTTTCTAAACAACTTATCTAATAAATTAATGAACTTTACACATTAACACCATTTATCACATTAATCCCCAACAAAAACAAGGAAACGAACATCAAGTAAAAAAAAAGGATCAAAAACTTTTTTTGTCAACAATTTGAAACGATATCAAGTGGGGATTTTTAATCATTTAATACACATCATAACATATCAAAACACTTTCATTGAATGAGTTTTATTTACTCAAAAAACAACCTTAAAACATTGAATTACAAAAAATATAAGAAAACAAATGTATTACATCAACCCAACCAAATAATCACCCAAAATAGTGTGACTAGATGAGATAAAACTTAAGAAACAAAATAAAAACCCTTTTCACACACACATTAAATTACTTATAAACCAACCCCCCATCTTTTTATTAAACGAAAAAATCTCAAGACAAAAAAAAAAACAATCATTACACCAATAACATGAAATCGTAGACAAAACCTCCTAGACACCACCTCCATTTCTCTGCATACATTCCTGAACACGTTAAGTCTAAACATTAAGTAGCCAACAACATATGGGTTGACAAATATTACTGCTCCTTCCTTCCATTTCCTCCATTTATATTTTCCGCAAATTTTTACAAACCCTTTTCTTCTGCATCTAACACGCACAATGTTTTGATGTAAAAAGATCATAAAAAAGTAAAAAAAAAAAATGAAAAGGGTCAAGTGCGTTTGTTTGCCAAGTGTCCTGTTAAAAAAAAATCTTTGAAAAATCATCTAAAAATAATGATTTTTCTTTCTGTTTTTCTGTTTTGTTTGAAATCTGAGTAAAGTGTTGATTAGTGTCAAATTAAAAGCATTTCATAATAATTTATTAACTTTTACAGCAAACAAAAGATTTCCAAAAAGGATAAAATAACAAAGTGATAAAAAAAATTTGGAGAAATTTGCTAAAATACTTTAAAATTACAATTTTTATTTACAAATTTTATTTTATTGGGATTTCTTTATGAAATAAATATGGTCTCTAGCATATCGATGTTCATTAGTTGACAATTAGAGAAAGTATTTGGTACACTCAGGGAACTTCTGCTTTAAAAATATGTAGTTGTTTGGATTGTAATACAGTTTCTTTATTTTTAATGTAAATGTCAGTCATTTGTAAAACAAATTAAGTTTTTTACAAACCTTGTAGTTCGTTAAAAAATAACAAACCACATCAAATGCCCGTTTTATGATTTTACATTCATTTTTTACAGTTGTTTTTTGTTATTTAAAAAAATAAAAAAAAATAAATGTTTGTTTATTTTTTACTACCATGTGGTTCATTTTTACTACAATTGTTAGTCATTTTTTGAACATTGAAAAACAAATGACAATGTTAGTTGAATTTAATGAAATGTAAGTCGTCCTTTATTTAAATGAAATTTCATTTGTTTTTGACTACAATTGCTGTCGTCTTTACCAACATTATTTCCTAAGTGTATACAAGTTAATAATGTCGATTTTTTTACTTGAAAAATGCATTTATTATAATAACACAATGAATTGATACATTATTCAAAGTATAGTCCATCGTTAGCCACTACTTTTCCCCATCTTTCTGGTAGCATATGGATTCCGCGCCAAAATAACTGCTCCGGTTTTGAGGTAAAGAATGAATCAAGCCAAAATCTGATACCCTGTTCTGAAGTGAAGCGTATTCCAGTAAGGGCGTTCTGCATCGATCGAAACAAATAGTAGTCAGAAGGGGCAAGGTCAAGGCGGGTAAGCCAAAACTTCCCATCCACTGTTTTCCAAATAGATTTTGACCGGTCTTGCAACATGTGGCCAATCGTTGTCATGATGGAAGATTATGGCCTCGTGTCTGGTCGAATATTCTTCAAACGAATCAATTGTGTTCGTTACAGGTTCCCTGTGATCGTCTGACCCGATTTCAACAGCTCATAATACAAAACACCCTTCTGATCCCACAGAGCATTACCTTTGCGCCATGGATATTCGGCTTCGTCGTTGATTTGGCTGGTTTGCCGGACTTTACATATGACTTTTTGCGCTTGGGGTTATCGTAATGTATGTTATGTGACTTGTTGTGTGACTCCCAATGATAATGCAAGTTCTTCCTGCGTTTGACAACAATCTTCGTGGAGTAATGCTTCCAATTCCTCTTCTTCAAACTTTTTCGCCTGACCAGCCCTCTTCTTGTCTTCTGTGTCGAAATCACCACTTTTGAATCACGCAAACTATCGTTCACAAGTTTTTCGAGTTGGTGCATGTTAACCGTAAGCTTCTACCAACAATCGATAACTTTCAGCTGCCGTTTTCTTCAAATGAAAGAAGGTTATCAGACAAAACATCTTTTTTAGGAACAAAATTCGAAATTATTATAGCGATTGAAAAAAATGTGTGTTTACACTTTGGCGTCTATCGAATACTGAATTATAATGACAGATGTTTACCCTCCAAAATACCATATTTGTTATTATTGTGTGTGCGCCCCGGTAGACTAGTTGGTAGAGTGCTGGCTTATCTGTGCGGGGGTCGTGGGTTCGATTCCCACCAGAGGCACTGGTCTGTTTCCGCTACAACGCGCCGAAGGCCATAGTAGCTAGTGCTCGGTTAGGGTAATAGTATGTTATTATTGACACAAACCATATGTGATAGTTATGCCATATGTTGTCCAAATCGACATTATTAACTTGTATACCCAATATGTCACACACTCAGGGAAAAAGCTTCATCACATTTATGAAAAACTTCGTAAATATGATGAAGAACATCATTGATGTTCGTTCACTGCAACACTTCATAAATATGATGAAGCTGTTTCATAAAAGAGCAAATTGATGCTCTAAAATGTTTCATATAGTAACCTAAAATGCAAAAGGGCTAACTAACAATCTTTCCAAACTATAATACCTGCCTTCACAAAATTTTGGATTTCTACGATAAAAAAAAATGGCGGTTTTATAAATAAAGTTCGAATCTTATATGTTTTTGTCTTCGCTTATTTATTTATTTTTTTTTTTTTTGGTTGCCCTGTAAAATATTGAAGTATGGTTGTGTGATTATGAAGCACTGCATCGAACTAAATTTCTCCACAAAATTGTTTGATTCTATAAGTTTGTTCGCTTACGCAAAAATTTGTACATATTTGTAAAAGTTTTTACTGGAAGGTGTTCGTTTACACAAATACTCAGTAAAAAATAGTTAAAAGAGAGAGTAAAGTGACAGGTTGGTGCCTAAAAACTTACAAGTTGTTACTGGATAAATTTTTGACAGTAAGAATTTGTAAGAAGAAAAAAACATATGATTGACAAAAAATATGCTTGTATTTTTAGTAAACAAATAAATTAAATTTTAATTGTTTATGGAAAGTGAACAATTTAAAAGAATTAACTATGGAAGAAGTTAAAAAACATTCTAAATTATTTTTGGTCGACAATTTCAATTAACTTTTATCTTTTCCATAACGACCAGTTGAATTTTTTTTATACATTTTACCAGTTCTTACAAATTTTCCGTTCGTTTACTTTTTTTTTTGTAAATTTGTCTTACTCTCTGTAATTTTGTTACAGAGTAATTTTTACTGGACTTTACTGGGAAAGTAATCGAACAGACTTTATGATGAAAACTATCAGTTTTATTAAAAAGAAATTAGCCGACCTAACAAAGAAAACAACAAATTTAGGAAAAAGTTTCTTTATTTCTCAACATAATCTCCTTTTAGCTCGATGCACTTTACCCAGCGATATTCAATAGCTTCGATACCCTGTTTATTAGGCCGGGTCGATTTGTATGGAGGCAAAAAAATCGCTCAACGTTCAAGGAAAATCGTATTCTAGGGATCAAAATAAGAAACTTTGCCGAAGGAAACATACCTTTTAAAACGAATTCTGATGTCCCGGCTTTTGACCCGTAGGGTCAAATTTTGAAAAAACCCACTTTGGTATTTCAGAAAGTAGGAGGAATCTCTCCAACATTATGGGAGATAAATTCTTCTCCGGGAGACGCGCTAGCAGATTAATGCATAAATCATCATTATAGGGGTTAAAATTTAGGTTAAAAGAGCGATTTTTTAGACGTGTTTTTTTTTTAGCAAAATGTACAAATCTCGGGATAGAGATATTTCAGAAAGTAGAAGGAGTCTTTCCAAGATTAAATTCTCTATTTCTTCTCCGGAAGAAATAGAGTATAAATATATTCGATTGGGTTGGATTCGATTGAGGCACTCTAAATGGGTCAAAGTGGAATTTTTCAAAATTTCACCCTACGGGTTAAAGGTCGGGACATCAGAATTCGTCTTAGAGGTATGGTTCCTTCGGCAAAGTTTCTTATTTTGATCCCTAGAATACGATTTTCCTTTAACGTTGAGCGATTTTTAAATCGACCCGCCCTACTGTTTATAGTAAGAACTGTCTAGCTCCTTAAAATAGCTATCAACTACAGACTCCACCTCTCTATTGTTGGCAAATATTTTTTCCTTAATTTCAAAATGTTTTCCCGTTGATTATTTTAAGTTTTTGAAGATAAAATATGTATTTTTTTACAACATTTGCATACAACTATCTGTACATTACTTTTTTCATACACTCATAGAAATAAACCTCTAGAAATAGCAGAAAAGGCTACTAAAAATTAGTTAAAAATGACGTTGCAGAAAAAACTTCTAAAATGAGCAATTTTATTTCTAAATATTAAAAAATTGAGAACAGCAAAAATAAACCTGTAAACTTTGCAAAATTTCAGTTATGTTCGAGTTGAGATGAAGGGCTTCAGATATGGCAACACTGTAGTTTTCTTATTATAATGAAAAACGTATTGGCAAAAATCTAAAGGAACTCAAGTTGAAAATTGAAGATTTTGAAATTCAAAGTCAAATTTTTTCTAAAGTATAAGAGCTACTATGGCATATAGAACATGTTTTATCTTTATATCGTAACCTAGATTAAAAAAGTCAAAAATCGGTCCACATTTGTAAAAGTTATGCGTCCATACAGCTTTTATTTATTTGAGATGGTCAACTTTGATACCCCGTATTAAAACAGGGTGACTATGGAATCCTTTTCTTCAAAGATTAAGTCTCCCTTACAATACTTGTAAACACTGTTTCCCGATTGGATCAGTAGTTTAGAAGATCCATAATTATAAACAATTTTTTTGAGTTTGGAATCACTGTGCGCCGCTAAAATTTATCTGTTTCCAATATTAATTTATAAATTTGTTTTAAGATTTTGTAATTACGTGTTTGAAAAAAAAACCGTTCAATATATTTTTTAATATATTCAAGAATCTGGCAAAACTAAATTTTTCTCATATTGCATTTCCTCTTCACTTTTTAGTTTTAACTTTGTTCAAATCAGTGTTGTTAGGGGGTTTAGCCCTAGATTTAGAAGGGTTTTTAGCCGTTTCTGGGGATTGTAAGGGGTAGGCATTTGTTAGGGGGAATTTTGGGGGTAAAAATATGTTTAAAAGCAGGGATGACAGGTAATACTGCTAAAATACCGTTATCTATTCAAACCCCTTTCAACAGACTATCGTTATACCTAAAATACCGTTATCCGTAAAATTTCGTTACCGATATAACTAAAACAACAACACCCGTAAAATACCATTATCACTTAAATACCGTTACCGAAATAATAGAAATACCGTTATCCTTAAAATACCGTCACCGAAATAATCTGACAAGATCAGAATAAGTAATCCCTGTAAATAGATATATAAGGTGGCGCAAAAGTAATCCTCCTATCAGCAAATGCTATACATAATAAAAAAAAACATCGGAAGGTTATTTTTACGCCACCTTATATTTCCCCAAATTTTCATCATAATCTAACCAGTTATTGGAATTCAGGCATAATTTGGCTATAAATATCAGTGTGCATTGACATTACCTGAATAACTAAAATACTTCCCGCATCGATTCGGTTATCATTCATGATAAAAAAGATTATTTTGCCTTTATACGATAATATTTTCGGCTTTTTTTAGATTGGTGGTAAAATTTAAGTCACTTTACTGCGCTGTTAAAATAAAAATTTTGTTTTCATCAGATAAACAATTTTTAGATGTGTTGAAAGCCAACATTGATTTTTTTTCTTAGCCAAATCAGTCTGTGGATGCGGGAGAATGGGTTGAATATTAATCCTGGTAAAACTCGGGCAATGTGTTTTGGTTTAGATTCAAATGACTTAAATATATCGTTGGATAATGTGGGGCTAAATTTCGTTTCAGAAATGAAATGTTTAGGCGTTTTTATAGATAATAATTTGAGTTTTGCAAAACATATTGATCATATATGTTCCCGTTTTAATAGTACCATTAGACGGTTATATCATTAGATTTATATGTGCCTCTTCACGAGATAGCTTGTTCACTGCTCATGTCGCCGATTATTTATGCTATGGAAGTATTTTCAGGTACAAACAGCGTTGTTCTAAGAAGGCTGCATCTGAATTTTTAACGTATTATTAGATATATTTATAAACTGAGATTAAGGGATCATGTGTCTCCCTTTGTAATGGACTTTGTTGGGTTTTCTTTTGAGAATTTTATTAAATTGAGAATTGTATTACTTTTTCGAAAAGTCGTTATGCGAAATTGTCCTGAGTACATTAGAGATGATTTTAGATTTTCTAGATCAAGTAGAAACCCTCAGATAATATGTCACCGTATATCCTCATCTATATATGAAAGATATTTTCATGTACGTATAACTAGGGTGTGGAATATCCTTCCCATAGATTTAAAATTATTTGCATTCACAGATACCACCTTTAAGCGTAAACTTAAACAGCATTTTGATGCTCTTTAATTGATTAATTTAAAAAAAAACTAACGAAATTAGTGTATTTTAACATTTTTAATCAAAGAATTTGAAATAAAAATTAAAAAATTTAGCAGATTTTAGGGAAAATAATTTTTACTGGGAGTTTTTTGGTAGTAAAGTAGTTTTTAGGGACAATTTAGGGGGTTTTGTAAAAAATACTTGTCAGCACTGATGAAAATCATAGACGGTCTCTAATAAAATAGCGTGTTGTTAATTTCGAGGAAAAAATAAAATAAAAGCCGAAAAAATTAAGTTTGTTAAATAAAAAGTTTTTAAACATTTAGCTCAAGTATTTTTGATATACATATATTGGTGCAAAAATATTTACGAAATGTTTACTATTTCATAAAGAAAAAAGTGTTTCAAGTTTGGTATACCCTAAAAAATATAAAGTGTTATACAAAATGTTATAATAAAATGCCCAATGTTTTTTAGTGTGCGTAAATTAGTTTTGCTATGCCGTTAGTTAATTGCTTGTTGTTGTTGTTTGAATAAGTAAAAGAAAAACAGAAAGAGATTTTGCTGAGCTTGTTGCATTTTAACTTTAGTTCTGATTTTATGCAAATCGAGTGCGGCTCGTGAATAAATTAGCGCTTCGTTAAATTCAGGAAATCTTAAAAGCACATGAATAAAGTAAAGTTTGTGAAATAAAAAGTTAATATAATAAAAGTTCAAGTATTTGTCTATATGTTGATATAAAAATATAAAGCAAAAGTTAATAATTTCATAAAGAAAAAAGCAATTAAAGTTATGGCTAAAAGTAAAAAAATAAATAAAAAAAGCCGGCTGGGCATTAGTGTTTGTTATACAAAATGTTATAATAAAAATCCCTTTGTTTGTAGTGTGCGTAGATCACTGTTGCCAACTATTTTCGAAAAAAAAATAGCTAAATCAGGCTAAAAAATCGCTAGAAAATCGCTAAATACATAAAAAATTCAAAAATTCTAAAATTTAGCGATTAATCGCTAAATTTTTTTTATTTTAAGTTTGTTGATTATTTTGAAAAAATAGCTAAATTTTTCGAAATTTTCAACTTTTGCTTAAAAAGTTTAGCGATAAATCGCTAAATTTAATAAAAATATTAACAAAACAGTAAACGCTAAGATTTATATATTTTATGGCATTTTATGTTATCAAAACAAAAGGAAGCAATTCATTTATCATGTCGTTAATAACAAAAAAATTGTAATTAATTAAAGCGTATAATAAATAGATATGAATAATAAATTTTATTAAAAAGGATAATCTGTTTAACTAAAGACTTGGAGCCAATCATCTTCATTAGGACTTTCATAGGTAGAATTGGTACCTATTTTTCTTAATGTAGATTGCGATACTTCGTAATTGCAGCAACATTTGTTGTTTAATTTTAAGCCATATCTATACAAAAAATATATTTTTGAAAATTATAATTGCTAATTCGGTAAGTACTTACCTTACGTGTAGAACTGCGTTCACTGAATGGGTCATTAATCTATTTCTTAATTTTGTTTTGACTATATTTAGTTGACTGAAAACCCGCTCAACGTCAGCGTTAGACCATGGAAGTGATAATACTTCAATAGCAAATTTGGCTAGTTCTTTAAATGGATTATTTCCAGCAGAATCTTTAAAAAGAAAAACTTCAGACCAAAACAAACAAGTTGAAGTGCTTTCAGCCCATTTCACATAACTAATGTTGTAGTACTGGCTAGTTATGGCATCAATTAAGTCCGGATTAGTATTAAATACTTCTAAAAGAGGATGTAGATTGTCCTTATTTGCTTTCAATACATTTCCAACAGAAAGTAAATTTACTAACTTCAAAATTTTATAATTTTCAGGCAATCTGCAATAATTTGACTTGTTCAGTAGTTTGCATAGGAAAAATATTAACTCATACCTTTTTTTTAGTTCCATCATTAAGTTAACTGCAAAATTAATGCACGAATTTCGTATATTTGCTTCCTGATCCCCATCTAAAATCCCTTGATCCTTTAAGCCTTTAACATTGGTTTCAAATGTATAACCTAAATAACAATTGTAGCACAGATGTTGTTGAAAATCAGAAGTTATTACGTCAACTTCTACGGTTGGGTTTATAACAAATTGTTTTAAAAAATTTATTGCCAATTCCATGTCATTTAGAAGTTTTGTTGGGTCACATTGCTGGCTTTGAAAGCTTTTGTTTAAAGTTTGGATTCGTGTCAATATTGGTCGAAGAAATAGCAAATAACACAAGTTATGATCATTGTATAAATCATAGAGATTTTGCGCCATGAAACATTTTTCGTAGTTCTTTGCGATACCAAAATGAGTTTGAAGTTCTGCCCACTGGTCTACAATTCTTGATATTGAAACTTCAATTGATAACCAACGTGTATCGCAAATATTTGTAATTTTTAAAGGATCCTACAATTCCAGAAGAAAATATAGTTCATTTAAGAAAAAATGATAACTAGCCTAAATACCTCTCCATCATTTATAGCCTCAAATATGTGCTTGTAGCTTTGCTGTCTTATGTAGCTTCTGGAAAACCAGTTGTAGGTCTCATTTACTAGATACTCCAGAGAATTTGGCATACACAGTTTCCATGAATGCGTTACCGCTAGCTGCACAGAGTGGCAAACACATCTTATAAGGATAAGATTAGGAACTTGTTTTTTCAATTCTACGTAAACGCTTTTTTTGTTACCAACCATAACATTGGCATTGTCAGTACCAATACCAAGTAGATTTTGCAAATTCAAATTAAATTTTTGCAGCACTTGTAGTATGACATGGGTAATACCTTCAGCAGTTGCATCGGCCACTTCTGCCAGGCTTAAAAATGTTGATACAACTTTTTGTTTTTCAGTACTAAAATAAATTATTACAACTCCTAAAAACAGGAAAGATAAAACATCATTTGTAAAACATGATATGACTTAAAATAATTACCTAACAACTTGATGGCACCAACATCTGTTGATTCGTCCACTAATATACTGTATTTCGAATCTGCAATATCACTTCTAAGTTCCGTAATGAAATGGGGTGCCAAAACATTTTTAATAACACTAGTACATTTGGTTCTATGAATACGAATTTTTTTCGCATCATTAAAATGGTTTTTACACAAATCATTGAGGTGATCAATCGAATTGTTTGAAGTATGTTGGCATATAAACAACGCTAAAGCGGCTTCTTGCTTTTTAGCTATGTCAAAATTTTCATTTGGAACAAAATCCAACTTCTTCCAGCAAGATCGTCTAAGAGAAACGGAAGTTTTATGCTTTTTGGTTTCTGCGTGATTTAATAGATCATACAGTTTTCCTGACAGGGAGCATTTGCAATATTTACAAAACCCTTTTGTTGCATCTTTTTCATCTTGTGCCACCCATGGCTTCAATTGTTCATGACTTAGCCATTCAGCTCGAAATTTTTGATAATATTTTGGCCCCATCACTACCCTAAAAAGATTGCACATTATAATAAAACAATAATCTCTTTATTTGTAAATATCTTACCAATATGATGAATTTTATAGAAAAATATTAAAGCTTACTTTAAATTTTTTTTATTTCTGCTTAAGGAAAAAATGCACTGTTTTTTTAGTTTACTTTTTTTTAATAAGAAACCGTTATTCGAGTCTCTTTTATCTACTTTTAGAGCAAATGAGAAAATCTACCAATTTTAGCAACTGTTGAACAAAGTTGTCAAAGAATTAAATGTATAAAAAACGCAAAAAAAAGTTGTGATTGCCTTGCAATAAAATCGCTAGATTTCCCGCTAATAGCTAAATCGTATTTTATCCCGCTATATGAGATTTAAAATCGCTAGATTTGACGAGAAAATAGCTAAATTGGCAACAGTGGCGTAGATGAGTTTTGCTATGCCGTTAGTTAATGATTGTTGTTGTTGTTTGAATTAGCAAAAGAAAGAGATTTTGCATTTTAACTTTAGTTCTTATTTTATGCAAATCGAGTGCGGTTCGTGAATAAAATAGCGCTTCGTTAAATTCGGAAAATCTTAAAATGTACATGAAAATAGTAAAGTTTGTGAAATAAAAAGTTAATAAAATTAAAATTCAAGTATTTGTCAATATATTGATATAAAAATATAAATCAAAAGTTAATAATTTCATAATGAAAAAAGGAATTAAAGTTATGGCTTAAAGTAAAAAAAAAAAATAAATAAAAGAGCCGGCTTGGCATTAGTGTTAATATAGTATTTGTTGTTTTTGTCACAAATAATAAAAAGAGAAGTGTTAGCAGTGTGCTAAAGAGTAAACATTCCAAATGAGGTGATACAAAATAATGTCAGTTGTTAAGGTAAGATTTATAATATTTTATATCATTAGCAGGGCTGTCAGATATGGCGATTTCTCGCCAAACATGGCGATTTTGAAACGTGTTTGGCGTCGAGATTTTCCATATGGCGAGTTTTGGCGATTTATGATGTAACTGGCGATTTTCTTGTCTATTTTCGCCATTTATATTATTTCAGTGATTTTTTTAATAGTTTGTCTTTTTTTGTTATCATTACTAATTAAAAAAAAAATAGTCGGGTAACCTTATTTGCGTGATTTTTGTTTTGTTATCATTTTAAGTGAATTTCATATTTAGTGTCAAAACGACATCAAAAGTCATGTCATGTCGTATGACATATAAACTTCCGTTCATAAATTGGAATAGTTATTTTAATAACGAAATTCCAACAAATTTACTTGATTTTTGGCTAAAAGTGTTTGATTATCATGATGCAGCAGGTACGTACCATTTTAAAGAATTATCTTTGGCCGTTCTTAATATGTTGGTTGTTCCAACCAGTAATGCCTGCGTTGAAAGGGTATTTTCCATAATGAATTATACCAAAACATGATTAAGAAACAAAATTCAATATGAGCTTTATAGAGCGTCTATATAGAGAATAATAAATCACATGAACGATAACAAATTGTGCTGCAATTTTTTTACACCGACTAATGAAATGATAAAAAAAATTCAATTCAAATAATATGTATAAAAGTCAAGACATAAGCAATAAAATCAATGAGGCTGAAGTTTACGATCTTATTTACTTATTTACTTATGTACTTAATTTTACTTTTTTAACATATCATATGATCTCCATTTTTATGTAATTTAAAAATATATAACACTAACTCTCTTTTTACAAAGTTTTAAAATTCTTTTAACAGTAAAAAAGAAAAAATGTGTATATATATATTAGAGTTATTCAAAAAAATTTGATTTTGGGATATCATCACTTTTTTAAAGGTTTTTGCATCAATAAAAATAATGGCGTTTTTATTTTTGGAAAATTCCATCTCCTTACCCGGCCTCTAGGCGCCTGAAAACGCGGATTTTGAGTGACGTTTTTAAAATAACCAAAACTGTTGAAAATTTAAAAAATTGCACTTGACTATTCGATTCTACAGGAAAAATCAAGTAGATAGGATTTTTCTTTACGCTTTTCTATTGTACCATACAGCTATTAGGGTAGTCCAAAAAAGTAATTTTTTTTAAAAAATATTTTTTAATTTTTTTTTTAACGCACAATGAACGTTTGGCTCCCTCTGAGGAAGATGGTGCAAACAGTTTTTTTTATCACAATCCGTTAAAAAGATATTCAACCATAAATCTTTATTTTTAACTGAATAAACATAATTTTTAGTTTTGCAATTTTAAAATTTTATTTATTGTTTTTATTTTTAATTAAAAAAAACTCGTGCAATAGTAGCCATTTCCTTTACTTTTATTTAAATTTTCATTGTATATAATTTTTAATCACAAACATTTTTAATTTCCCAATTGTTATCTAAAATGAGTGATTTGCTAATATTAACTGAAAAACGAATCAGAAGAATTCCAGGTATTTCTATTATATTCTAAATTTAATATACATAATATGTATTACATATTGATATATTTACCCATTTTATACTTAGACGTGCGGTCGTGTACTAATTTAGATGTTTTATGCCGGTTTCTTACTGTCCGTAATCTAAATCGAAGTCAAGATTGCTTTGGAATAGCTTCAACTGTTGTTGCTGAAATTGAGGCCGATGTTGAAAAGTTTAATATCTTTCCTAAACAGCGGTATTACCTTCGTAGTAAAATATTAAAACTTAATGAAGACTTTCTCAGTGCTAAAAAAAATTTTCAACCAAAAAGATTAGTTCAAAAACAAAAAGTTATCAGATTCCGTGACCAGCTCCTTAATTTTTTTCCTTGTACCCAGAAATTTGAGCGAGCAGTGAAAAATCCAATTATTAAAGTATGTGCTGACAAGAAAATGGAAGAAGATGATCTGCAAGTTGATTCTGATAACGAATGTATGGATCCAAATTGGTTGCTTAATGAAGCAAATTCAAGAGTTTCAAAGTTTGTCTTTATAAGTCCAAAAATTTGTGGTCTGTTGGACAATCTGGGAATATCATCAAATTCTATGGCTCGCCTTTTCTTAGAGCTTAAACATCTAAATCACGTAGAAGGTAAGATATCATTTCCCACTATTTTAAGAAACCGAAATAAAAATCGTCAGGATTCACTAAAAAGACTTCAAGAATTCCAATTTCCCGACTTTTTAATTTTGCATTGGGATGGTAAACGAATGGAAGATAATAGTAAAAATATGGTGGAAAGATTGGTGATAAGCGTATCTGCCCCAAATGGGCTACAAAAATTGATTTCGTGCAATTTTATAGATGATGGTTCAGCAAAATCTATTGCGTTTGAACTAAAGGCACAATGTGATAATTTAAATATTACAAATAATATTGTGGGTCTATCTTATGACACTACAGCAGCAAATTCTGGTATTAAAGGTGGTGCAGCAGTGTTGTTTGAAAAGTCAATCAAGAAACAATTAAATCGCCGACCATGCCGACTTCACCAGAAGGAGCTATGTGTAGCTAATCCATTTAAAGAAGTGGTGATGAAAAGTGTTGGTGCCGGTATTCCTATATTTGGTCAATTTCGAAAATGGTTCAACCAAAATCGTGATTTGGAGATTACACCTGCGATCCACTCGAAAACAGCTAAGCCAATTCTTGAGAAAAATCTACAAACTTTAGTAGATTTTTATGTAACACAAACCAACATTAATCATCGAAGAGCAGATCACTTAGAAGTAGCGGAATTGGCCCTTGTACATTTAAATGCGAACCCCGGCTACAAAATAAAATCATGTGGAGCAGATCATCATGCCAGATGGCTCTCGAAAGTTATTTATATTTTTAAAATTATGCTTTTTAAAGATCATTTCAATATACCGAAAGCCTTAGTGGAACAATTTGAATCTATGCTTTTATATTTTATAACAATATATTTAAAGTATTGGTTTACTTGCGAGTCAACGATATATGCTCCAAAAAATGATTTGGATTTTTTGATGGAACTCGAAGAGTTCTCCAAAATTGAAGGAAAATATTTTTCCTTGATTGCCAATAGCGCAAAATCAACTCAATTAAGACACATGGATTATGTAAGTGAAGAAAATTCTATATTTGCAATTTTTGATGAAAGAATTTCTGTAGAAGAAAAAGAAAATTTGCGTATAAAGCTGTTAGGCAATAATAATCAAGATCAGTTTACACAGCTTTCAACAATTGATTCAAGTGTTAGTCTTTTTTCAAACGATTTAGAAGAATATAATAACAAAATATTCAATACGGTTACAGTGGAAGAAAGCACGGAAGATATTGTAAAGTTGATTAATGGTACTGATCAAATACTATATGAGAAAGATTTTATTGATGTCGTAGAATGCGAAGAAGTGGTCAGTAATATCGAAGATGCAACTAACAAGTTAACATATATTGATTCAGTTTTTTGGAAATCAACGTTTCATTATATTACTCTCCAGAGTTTAAAAACTCTTGTTAATTTTGGAATTAATATTTCATTTATGCTTTTTAAGGCCGATGAATGGCCAGCCCAAAAAAGTTTTAAGAATGCAATTAAAATAGCTGAAAATATACAATCAACAAGTATTTACACGGAACAACTTGATGGTAAAATTTCAAGGCTGAATGATTCGTGTTTAGTGAAAAATAAAAACAATTTAAATGGTTTCGCTTTATCTGCGGTGGAAAAAAATTATTTGAATTAATATTTATTGTTGTTTTAAATAAATAATCAAATTTGTATAAGAATTACAAAACTATAAATTATTGTGTCTTCATTTAAGAATAATGATTTGGGGCTTAATAACTTTTTAACGGGTTGTGATAAAAAAAAATTTTTGTACCATCTTCCTCAGAGGTAGCCAAATATTCATTGAGCGTTTAAAAAAAAAATCTAAAAAATATTTTTTAAAAAAATGACTTTTTGGACTACCCTAATAGCTGCATGGTACATTAGAAAAGCGTAAAGAAAAATCCTATCTTCTTGATTTTTCCTGTAGAATCGAATAGTCAAGTGCAATTTTATAAATTTTCAACAGTTTTGGTTATTTTAAAAACGTCACTCAAAATCCGCGTTTTCAGTCGCCTAGAGACCGGGTAAGGAGATGGAATTTAGAAAAAAAAAGTACGCCATAATTGTTATTGATGCAAAAACCTTTAAAAAAGTGATAATATCCAAAGATCAGAAGCAAAAAATTATTTTGAATAACTCTAATATATATATGTAAATGCGTATATATTTTACTAAATTAGAATAAGTATGCAAAGTTCCCAATACAGTAGAATCTCACAAATTAGAACTCTCACCAATTTGAACCGTCCAGAAATTAGAATTGTTTTGTATATTCACTACAAATTATTTTTTTGCTCATTGAAGTAAAAATAAAACGGGGAATCCCCGAGTTATTCGTGGTGAGTACGATTCGGTCATATGCATGTGAAATTTGTTATGCTTGGACAAATTAAATACCTAATATTAAAAAAAAAATTTAAAGTTTTTCTATGAATTTAATATGTTCAATTAATTAAATATTGTTAAATAAAAATTGTTTTGTGTTAAAATAAAGCTTACATAACTACCCAGCAAAACCACACATTACCAAATCATGGGTAAAGTAATGTATCGCCATAGGGCCTCATGCATTACTTTACACGTTACTTCATTGATGAATTTTACAGGCGATGAGCCCCAAGGTAACTCATTACCTTGTAATGGGTAAAGTAACTGGTTACTTATATGGTTACATGGTGTTAAAAAGTAATCTGTCTATAAATAGATTTTCATAAAAAAAAAAATTCATAAAAATTTTTTTTACAGATATTTTTTTTTTAATTAAATAAATAACTTTTTTTTTATTAAATAAATAACTTGGTCATGCTGGGATTCGAACCTGGGGTCTCTGGTATTTAACAATTAGTTAGGCGAGAACTCTACCAACTGACCTATCGATACATACAATATTTGATTGCTTAACATGTAGATGAGTTTTTGTGCTTCGTGTTTTCGTTCGTGATATTAAAAATATACACCTTACCATTATGCTCATAAAAAATCACAAAGTAATGTGTCTATAAATAGATTTTCAAAAATATATATTAATAATTACTTTACGTTTATAATTCATGCATTATGTAATTGATGATCGGTAAGTCATTATTTTATGTTTTGAAGTAATGTAAAATGTAATGAGGTCTCATTACAAGGTAATCTATGAGTGTCCAATTATCGGTAACTCATTACTTCTTGTTGGAAATAATGATACGGGTAAGGAGTACACATTACAAGGTAATGCATTACTTTATCGCACCCATTACCAAAGTTTTGCTTGGTAGTTTTATTATAATTTTCTGTAAAAAAAAATTGTCCAGAAATTAGAACTTTTCAGAAATTAGAACTACCCGATGTACAAAGTGGTTCTAATTTCTGAGATTCTACTGTATTTATTAATTAAATAAAAAAAATTAACAAAAGCTGAACTAAATTACTTTTGGCGATTTTTTAGTTTGTTTTATCAGTTTTTGGCGATTTATGACTTAAGTATTATACTAGCTTTTTTTTGTGTAAACAAAATTTTATTTTTTTAAATAAAAAAATTATCAAAAACTGAACAAATTTGATTTTTGGCGACTTTTGGCGATTTTTGACATCCGGTTTGGCGATGCAGCCCAAAAAAATCTGACAACCCTGATCATTAGGGAAGATAATACACTTTTTGGTACTTTTTAAATTTAAATAAATTAATTTCTAATATAAGTGAATTCCAATTACAATATGGACAATTTCTTACAAAAACAACTTCACCTAATAAAAATAATAGGGCTTGCAGTAGAGTTAACAGCAGTAGATCTACTGCTTAATACTCTGTGTCACTGATTTAGCCGTCTGAGTAGTTTAATGTTAAAAATTATCGAAATCGGTTTATCGGTTTAGAAGTTGTGAGAGAAATTTAACATTTAAGCGTTTTAGTGTTGTCCAATATTCGATCTATTTAAAAAACCCGGTTTTCGGTTTTTTAAATTCAAAGCCGGTTTTTATAATTCGCTGATATCTGAAAATGGCTGTACACAGAACGAATTGTCTGCATGATAGTAATAAATTTTTTCATTAATACAATGAGTTAAACTGGAACTTTTCATTAAGTTGATGCAGTTTCCATAAAATACTATGAAAACTGTCGTTTAGACTATCAAAAGTTTTATTCAATTTGTGAAGAGCATTTAAAACTAGTTTCATAAAAAGTATAAAGCTTTTCATTAATTAAAATTTAAAAAAAAAATTTTGTTATACACTTTGTGGAGAAAAGTTTCATTAATTTAGTGATCATTATTTTTCGTCTACTAAAATTCTCTGTCAAATTTTAAAAAATTAACGGGTGATTGCTATTAAATGAGAATTTTTTCGTTAAAGTAGTCAAAAGCTTAAAATTTAGGAACTTGATTTTGCATCATAAGTAACATAAATAGAGTAGATTACATTCAAATGAAAATGAAAGAAATCATATCGGTTGTTTTCTGCCGAAATCTACAGGTTTTTAAATATACCTGGAAACTACTTTTGTACGGACTTTCGATAAATTTTTCTCAATCATAATTTAGTTTTTTTAAACATGTATCAGTTCTGTGGTTTTCTGAGAATAATACAAAACTAAAATTTCCAAAAATAAAAATTTATAATATGTAATATATGTATATCAATATCAACTATTCGTCGTCTAAGGGTCTTTGGGTTGAGAGAACCCATATAAATTACAGTTCACTCGCGAAAATATGAACACCCTAATATATGAACAACCTAAAATATGAACTTAGTGCCAAAGCTTTAAAATATTATTTTTGTATTTTTAACGGATTTTATCAACCTACGCAGTGTTTAAATCTAATCAACAGGATAGTGGTTAAATTTTTATTAAACTGCATTATAATTTGGGGATTTCCCTAGCTGTTTGCTTTTAAATTGTCTTCACCTGTCAATCATAGTTTCTAACATACACGTTTTAGTTAGTGCTCAGATGCAGCTAGAATTCCTTATTCGTTTTGTGAATATAAATTTAACGTGAAAAGTTCTTAAATATGCAATAAAAAAGCATAAGTTTTTAACTTTGAAAGAAAAAGCAGAAATTTTACAACATTTGGAAAAAGATGCAAGTGTAACTTTTAAACAAGTAACTTTTAAATTTTGTTTCTTTTTCAAAAATTAATTGTTTTTTTTAATCCAATAAGCAATAAATAAAAAATTTAACATAAGAAACTTTTATTTTTATTGGAAAAACGTTTTTAAGGTAAATTAGATGCCATTCGCAAATATGAACAATCTTGCAAAAGTGAATTGGCTTGGTTTTAATTAGTTCATATTATCGCGAGTGCACTGTATTTAAAAAAAAATGCATATTTTGCGGAAATTTTTAGATTGCAAAATATTTGAAAATGCCAATAATTCGAGTCGAAAACCCCGGTTTCCCGAAAAAATAGAAAGAAGCCAGTTTATCGAATTATTCGGAAACCGGTTTTGACAACTCTTAAGTGTTGTCCTAAAAATTTCTATTTTGTATGGAAATTCTAACATTTCCACTCACAAGCTGGAATGATTTGAAACGTTCGAAAATAACGAAAACGAAGAAAACGCCAAAATTTAAAAAAAAATTCTAAAAACTTAAAAATAACCAAAATTAAAAAAACGTCAAAATTTGAAAACTAAAATCGAAAGGTACTTGAAATTTTTAAAGTATAAAAGAAATTGCTAAATAAAAAAAAAATCAAAATTGCAAAATTGCAAAAAAGACAAAAGTTAAAAAAAAAAATTGTCACATTAGAAAAAAATATTATTAAAAAAATCGCCAAAACGTAAAAGAATAACTAAATTATAAAAGTTACAAAATAAACAATAAAAAAAACTGTCAAATAAATAATAAATGCCCTTCGGCAAGAATTACATTGAGCAAAAAAACCAAATTGTCACCAAAATTCGGTTTAAACCAGATTTCAGGTATAATGTAAATTTATTATTAGAAGCCATTGCCGTCAACTTTACTTGATATTTAACAAAAAAAGCAGTTCTTTGTATTTATATTGATAAAAACCTACAGAAATACTCTTATTTTGCAATTAAACGATTAATCGATTAATCTCCAATTTTGTCGAATAACCGACCCGAATAACCGGTTAATCAATTTTAGCTATTTTTCAAATAATGCCTCAACCGGTTAACCGCCTAGGTCGAATAATTGGAAAAACTAATAATAACATAGCATTTTGATAATACTCTTCCAGTTTTTTCTGCGTGTATACAAGAAGATTTGCATTAAAGCAAATTCTACAATACTTTCACACAATATTCATGTACGTATTTTGTTTTTTATTAGAGTATACCAGTTTAGTTTTTACGTGACCAAAATGCTATTGAAAAAATACAATTTCCGTTATTTTTGTTTAAACTGTTATAAATATCTATTCCCAGTAATTAGCCATCACTGTATGATATGCTTTTTAAATAATATGGCAGCCTTTATTTCTCAGCTGTTTCTTTTTTTATTGTTTTCTCTCATGTTCTCTCAAACTAAAAACATCAACAAACGACTGTCATTTTTTATATGCAAACACACGTGCAGTTGTTGGGAAAAACAAGCGACAAATTTTAAATTCTTTAATTCTTTCATCTAAAAACTAATAAAAATGGTAATAAATTAATAACAATTATAAAATCAGAATATTTTCTAACGCATATTTTCCATTTTACATGCAGGGCAAACAAAAAAAGACGCAGAAAATTAAAAAAACAAAAGAATGCCCAACTCAAGCGTTTGCTTAAACCCACAGATTCCCGCATCAAAGAGGAGTTGCGTAAAAAACGTAAAAAAACCATAGATTTAACACAAATTAAAGTAAATCAAGCGCCACAACAAAGTTCCGCTCTATTCTTCCAGTACAATACCCAATTGGGACCACCCTATCACATTGTTTTGGATACAAATTTCATTAATTTCAGTATAAAAAATAAACTTGATATCATCCAGGGTATGATGGATTGCCTGTATGCCAAGTGTATACCATACATATCGGATTGTGTGCGTGCTGAATTGGAGAAATTGGGCAATAAATATAAGTTGGCTTTAAGAATTATATCCGATCCAAGATTTGAAAGATTACCCTGTTTGCATAAGGGCACTTATGCCGATGACTGTTTAGTGGATCGTGTGAAGCAGCACAAATGTTATATTGTGGCTACAAATGATAAAGATTTGAAAAATCGTATACGCAAGATACCCGGTGTTCCTATTATGTATGTGGCGGGTCATAAATACGCTATTGAACGTATGCCTGAAGCTTATGGTGTTAAGGCGTAGTTTTTAGTTACTTTTGATTTAAACAATTTTGATTTTCTTCCACGTACTGTAAGAGATTTTTTTTAAGGAAGTTTAATAAAAAACTATTTTAATTTAAAAAAAATTTCAATATGTCTGTTTATTTGATTTAATTTTTACACAGATTTACAAAATTTTTGTATGAAAAACTTCTACTTCAATAATATGAATTTTTTTTTATATTATTTTTATAAAAAATTGCCTAATTTTAAGAAAATTCCCATTGGGGGAAATTTTTTATTTCTAAAATTTGCGACATTTTTGTGTGTAAAACTTCTACTTTTAATAATATAAACAAAATTTTATATATAACAAAAAAAAAATTGCTCGATTTTAAGAAAATTTCTTTTGAAGGAAACCTATTTCTATACGGACTTACAAAATTTTCGTATGAAAATCTGCTTCTCTAAAAATATAAGCAAAATTTTATATCTTTATAAAAACTTTCTCAATTTGTAAAAAAAAATCCTTTTAGGTACATTTTAATTTCTGCACAGATTTACTAAATTTTTGTACGAAAATCCTTTACTCGCCATATATTTTATAAATAATTATTCAATTTTAATAAATTCCCCTTTAAGGGAAATTTTTATTTCTACGCAAATTTACATACTTCTACTCCGAGGATATGAAAAAAATTTTATATTTGCATAAAAAATTGCTCAATTTTAAGAAATTTCACTTTAAGGGAAATTTTTATTTCTGCACAGATTTACAAAATTTTTGTATAAAAATCTTCTTAAGTCTAATATGAACAAAATTTTACATTTTTGTAGTAAATCGATCATTTATAAGAAATTTCCCTTTAAGGCAATTGCTTATTTATGCACATATGTATATACAAATTTGTTGTATAAAAATCATCTAATCCATTCAAAATAATAAAACTTTATATTATTATAAAAAATTGCTGAATTTCAAAAAAATTTCCTAGAATAAAAGTTTTTATTTCTACACAGATTTGCAAAATATTTTATAAAAAATACTTGACTTTCTAGTGGGTGGTGGATTAGAATAATTCTGAAGATGACCTGACCTAGTCGCTTAGGTCAAAAGTGCGGCTTAGGTCTAGCGCTGATCCCCACAAGATTTTTTGCATCTTCTTTTACATCTTCACTATTACTATTTGCAATAGTAGCATTTAATTATGATCTCAAACCTGACAATTCTAAACGATATGCAATTTTGAAAGATCAACAATACATGCAGAATTCTAAAATTTTACATTTTTATAAAAAAAAAATCCATTTTAAGATAATTCCCTTTTATGTAAACTTTTATTTCTTCACAGATTTACAGCATTTTCATTTAAAAAAAAGTCTAATATGTAAAAAATTTTATATTTATATAAAAAAAAAATCTGAATTTCAAGAAATTTTCTTTTAAAGGAAAAAAACACCATATTTTATATTTTTATTTTTAATAAAAATTATATCAAACTTGGAAATTTTTATTTCTACACAGATTTACCAAATTTTCATTTAAAAAACTTCTACTCCAATAATATGAACAAAAAATAATATTTTTATAAAAAAAATTTCAATTTTAAGAAATTTGAGTTTGTAAGAAATTTGAGTTTTTAAAACGAATTTACAACATTTTGGTATGAAAATCGTTTACTCCAATAATATGGAAAAAAAATTTAATATTATTTGAATTTTGATTTTTACACAGACTTACAAATTTTTCGCATGAGGATCTTCTACTTCACTAATAACAACAAAATTTTATATTTTTTAACCAAACTTTAAAATTTAAGAAATTTTCGTTAAAGGGAAATTTTTATTTCTTTTCAGATATACGATATTTGTGTATGAATAACTTCTACTCCAATTACACTGTGGAACAAATTCAGGTTAGCAAAAGTTAGGTCGATTCTGAGAGTGAGGGATGAAAATAGAGGCTAAATTAGAAGTCCCGTATCGCGGCGTTTGTTTATGTTAGTTCGAATTGTTTTTTAATCGACCTTCGAACTTTGCAGGCAAATGCCGACTTTCAGCATATTGTTTATATGGTTTTTGGTCAGGTCTCTAGCAATAATTTGGCTTTTACAGATTGAAAAATATCAATTAGTCGACGAGTTATAGCCAAAAAACCATATAAACAATATGCTGAAAATCGGCATTTGCCTGCAAAGTTCGAAGGTCGATTAAAAAACAATTCGAACTAACATAAACAAACGCCGCGATACGGGTCTTCTAATTCAGCCTCTATTTTCACCCCTCACTCTCAGAATCGACCTAACTTTTGCTAACCTGAATTTGTTCCACAGTGTTATACAAGCACAATTTTATATGTTTAATAAAAACTGTTCAGTTTTCAGAATTTTTAATTTGGGGAAATTTTCATTTCTACACGGATTTAAGCAATTTTTGTATGATAAACATCTACTTGAATAATACAAACAAAATTTTGTATTTTTATTAAAAAATTGACCAATATTAAGAAATTCCCTTTAAAGGAAATTTTATTTCTATATAGGCTCACAAAGTTTTCATAAAAAAAAAACTTCCTACTCAAATTATATGAACAAGATTTTTTATTTTTATAAGAATTTTTCCTTTTAAGGATATTTTTATTTCTAGGCAGATTTGCGAAATTTTTGTATACAAATCACCTACTGCAATAATATGAACAAAATTTTATATTGAAAAAAAACTGTTGAATTTTAAGAAATTTCCTTTCGAGGAAAATTTTTATTTCTACACAGATTTACAAAATTTTGATAAGAGAAACATCTACTCGAATAACATAAACAGAATTTAATACTTTTTTTAAAAAATTGTTCAAGTTTAAAAAATTTCCCGTTAAAGGAAATTTTTATTTCTACACAGATTTACAAAATTTTCGTATAAAAACTTGTAATCTAATAATAGGAACAGAATTTTATATTTTTGTAAAAACTGCTCAATATTTCAATATTATACAATTCTTTTAGAGAGAAATTTTATTTCTGCGCAGATGTGCAAATGTTTTGTATAACAAACTTCTACTACAATTATACCAACAAAAATTTCATTTTTTTTTTTTTTTGAAAACTTAAATTTTCTTTTAAGGGATATTTTTGTTTTTACACAGATTTACTAAATTTTTTTTACAAAAATCTTCTTAAATTCAATATGAACCAAATTTTATATTTTTATAAAAACTCGATTACTTTTAAGAAATTTCCCTTTAAGAGAAATGCTTATTTCTGCACAGATTTACAAAAACTTTGTATGAAAATCTTCTATTCAATAATGTAGACAACGTTTTATATTTATATAAAAAATAACTTAATTTTAAGAAATTTCTGTTTGAGGGAAATTTTTATTTCTACACAGATTTATAAAGTTTTCGTTTGAAAAACGTCTTATAAAATAATATCAACAAATTTAAAATTTTAACAAAAATTCCTCAATTTTAAGAAATTTCTACTTATGGGGAATTTTTATTTATGCATAGATTTAAAAAACTTTTTACAAGAAAATCTTGTACTCAAATAATATGAATAAAATTATTTCCCTCTTATGGAAGTTTTTATTTTTACACAGATGTACGAAATTTTGATATGAAAAACTTCTACTCCAAAAATATAAACATTTTTCTATTTATTTATTTTTATTAAATACTAGCTGAAGTGCCCGTTGTTTCCCGGGTCAA
This sequence comes from Delia radicum, assembly GCA_021234595.1. Lineage (NCBI taxonomy): Eukaryota > Metazoa > Arthropoda > Insecta > Diptera > Anthomyiidae > Delia > Delia radicum. Next base: position 32,242,628 of record CM037854.1, on the reverse strand, counting down.
CTGTAATTTTTGAATGCAGAAAAAATTTTAAGCTAGGAAATAGACGACTTAATTCTGTTGTGTTTTGCAGAATCAGTTGGGAGTTTAACGCTAAACTTGACATTAAAGATTCCATTTGAAATTTATGAAACAAGGTTACAAAATTAAAAATTATTTTATCTTTAAAGATGTTGAATACAAAATGAGGCTTTCAGTAGCAATTCACGACTATAAATCAATGTGCTTTATCAATAAAGATGGCTCATATTGATTTTAGTGCATGGTTTCGAAAAGTTTTTTAATGGAATTGTTATTGCCAAAAACGGTAAAGAAAAATAAAATTTAAAAAAAAACTAAATCATAAAAACATTGCGAAAAAATCAGTATGTATATTATACGGGGGAAAAAATTCTTAACAACGAAATGGTTTTTCCTAAAATGTTTTGATTGGATTTAATGCTTTCAAATTAAAAAAATAAGCTTTATTAAAAATAGTGGAACTTTTTGATTTTGATCAAAAGTCGGTATTGAAGTTGACTATGGTAATGAAACTTTTACTGAGGCCTTCCTCGGGAAACATAGACTATATGTGAGTAATTTCAAAGAATTCCGTTAAAACTTTCTTAGAAGTTTGTATTCGAAAAAAACGAAAAAAGTTGAAAAATGTGAAAAATTTTTAATTTCAGATTTTTTGTCGAAAGTAGCCGTAGAAGTGGGCGTGGTCGATAAAAACTATACTGCGATCTAAGTTGAGGTCCGAGGATTATTCGTGCTAAATTTGAGGAAAATCCGTTGAGAATTGCAAATTTGTATAGAGAACAAACTGAAAATGAGTTTTTTATATATAGATAGTGTTCAATTTTAATATGTTTCCTTATAGAGAAGTTTTTATTTCTGCGAAGATTTACATAATTTTTTAATGAAAATCTTCAACTCGAATAACACTGTGGAACAAATTCAGGTTAGCAAAAGTTAGGTCGATTCTGGGAGTGAGGGGTGAAAATAGAGGCTAAATTAGAAGACCCGTATCGCGGCGTTTGTTTATGTTAGTTCGAATTGTTTTTTAATCGACCTTCGAACTTTGCAGTCAAATGCCGATTTTCAACATATTGTTTATATGGTTTTTTTTGGCTATAACTCGTCGACTTATTGATATTTTTTCAATATGTAAAAGCCAAATTATTGCTTTGTTAGACAGGTTTTTAGCAATAATTTGGCTTTTACAGATTGAAAAAATATCAATTAGTCGACGAGTTATAGCCAAAAAAAACCATATAAACAATATGTTGAAAATCGGCATTTGACTGAAAAGTTCGAAGGTCGATTAAAAAACAATTGGAACTAATATAAACAAACGCCGCGATACGGATCTTCTAATTTAGCCTCTATTTTCACCCTCTCTCAGAATCGACCTAACTTTTGCTAACCTGAATTTGTTCCACAGTGTAATATGAGCAAACATTTTTAATTTATAAAAATTTGTTCCATCAAGGGAAAGTTTTATTTTTACACCGACTTGCAAAAATATTGTATGAAAAAGTTCTACTCCTATAATATAAAAAAAATATTATATTTAATATTTTTATAAAAAACGATTCTTGTATCAGTCACACAAAAAAAAAACACCGCTTCTAAAAATTTCCTTAGTATAATGATTTTATCTACTATAATATTAAATCTATAATAAAAACACAATTTTTCAATGTTAATTTGTTCTTATTTCAAGATTTTTATTTTCTTTTTTTCATTTTTCAGATCAGTTGATCAATGTTATTCAGATTTTTATGGGTGAGTGAAATTTTATAATTTGTTTTATTTAAATAAGTAATATATGTCAGGATTTACTTTTAATATAAGATGACAATGTTTAATCTGAATTAAATCTCGCCCAGCAAATAAAAATGTAAAATGCAATGTTAACATATAGAGAATACAAGTTACAAAATTAATAATAATGCAAAAAACAAATTTGTTAAAAGCATAGACAAAGAAAGAAATGATAAATTATGATGTGAATTTTTTTTTTTATGGGTTCTCTTAAAAGAATGGTTGGTGAAGGCAAAACTTAAGATATAGTATTGACAATATCGTCGATTTTCAAAATCGAACGTACAGTCTCAGTAGCTAGTGATATAGCTGAAATGCTAACCAAAGCCGGTTGGACAACGTTTTCAGCAAAGATATCTGTAATTGCGCCCTTACGAACATTAATACCAGCATTTATTTCACCCTTAACATGACGATTACGTAATTCTGTTACGGTGGCAATAGGATTTAAACCAGCATTTTCAGCCAAAGTTGAGGGAATAACTTCTAAGGCATCAGCAAATGCACGGAAACAATAAGCATCAACACCCTCTACAGTTTGAGCATAAGCAGCCAAACGTATTGCCATTTCAATTTCAGGAGCACCACCACCCACAATTTGGGCACGTTTTTTAACCAAACAACGTACGACACACAAAGCATCATGAAGAGAACGGGCAGCTTCTTCCAAGACAAGTTTGTTGGAACCACGGCAAATGATTGACACTGTACGACCAGGATTTTGAATGCCAGTTATTTTAACAAATTTATTTGTACCACTAGCAACCTCTTCAATCAAATCGGCACTAACCAAATTCTCGGCAACGAAATGATCCAAGGATGCAATGGGACGACAATTCAAAGTTTTACAAACAAATTCAATATCTTCACGTTCAACATCCTTGACAACCAAACACTTGATTTTATCTAAGAAATGTTGAGCCAAATCAGAAACGGCATCACTGCAGCAGAAGAAATAAGAAATTCAGTTGATTTGTTGATAAGGATGTATGATAAGGAAAACTTACCGCAAGATAGATTTTTGCACCAAGAGAACATTACATCCAGCCTTCTTAATTTGCTTGACAATGTTAAGTATATAGGAACGTTCTTCCTTCAAGACACGATCCATAGCAGCATAGTCGGAAACAATGACACTATGGTCCATCTAAAACAAAAGATAATAAAATAAATTAGAGACCCAATTGTGAAACTAAATTTGGCTAAAATTTTAGTTATTGTAAAAAAATTTATTCCAAATTACAAAAATTAATTTATTGTGTTTCACTCCGAATCAAAGCAATTTATTACAAAAGTTCGAATCGAATGGGAACAAATTTTCGTTACAAATTTACTCCGAATAGGAAAAAAAATTATTTTGAAAAACTAATTCTGAATAGGAAAATTTTTTATTCAAGTTTTTTCCAAATCAAAAACAAATTTTCTATGAAAAACAACAAATTTTGTATAGAAAATTTACTCCGAATCGGAAAGAAATTTTCTATAGAAAACTTACACCGAATCGGAAAGAAATTTTCTATAGAAAATTTACACCGAATCGGAAAGAAATTTTCTATAGAAAATTTACACCGAATCGGAAAGAAATTTTCTATAGAAAATTTACTCCGAATCGGAAAGAAATTTTCTATAGAAAATTTACTCCGAATCGGAAAGAAATTTTCTATAGAAAATTTACTCCGAATCGGAAAGAAATTTTCTATAGAAAATTTACTCCGAATCAGAAAGAAATTTTCTATAGAAAATTTACTCCGAATCGGAAAGAAATTTTCTATAGAAAATTTACTCCTAATCGGAAAGAAATTTTCTATAGAAAATTTACTCCGAATCGGAAAGAAATTTTCTATAGAAAATTTACTCCGAATCGGAAAGAAATTTTCTATAGAAAATTTACTCCGAATCGGAAAGAAATTTTCTATAGAAAATTTACTCCGAATCGGAAAGAAATTTTCTATAGAAAATTTACTCCGAATCGGAAAGAAATTTTCTATAGAAAATTTACTCCGAATCGGAAAGAAATTTTCTATAGAAAATTTACTCCGAATCGGAAAGAAATTTTCTATAGAAAATTTACTCCGAATCGGAAAGAAATTTTCTATAGAAAATTTACTCCGAATCGGAAAGAAATTTTCTATAGAAAATTTACTCCGAATCGGAAAGAAATTTTCTATAGAAAATTTACTCCGAATCGGAAAGAAATTTTCTATAGAAAATTTACTCCGAATCGGAAAGAAATTTTCTATAGAAAATTTACTCCGAATCGGAAAGAAATTTTCTATAGAAAATTTACTCCGAAACGGAAAAAAATTTTCTATAGAAAATTTACTTCGAATCGGAAAGAAATTTTCTATAGAAAATTTACTCCGAAACGGAAAAAAAATTTTCTATAGAAAATTTACTTCGAATCGGAAAGAAATTTTCTATAGAAAATTTACTCCGAATCGGAAAGAAATTTTCTATAGAAAATTTACTCCGAATCGGAAAGAAATTTTCTATAGAAAATTTACTCCGAATCGGAAAGAAATTTTCTATAGAAAATTTACTCCGAATCAGAAAGAAATTTTCTATAGAAAATTTACTCTGAATCGGAAAAAAAATTTTAATAGAAATTTTACTCCGAATCGAAAAGAAATTTTATGTACAAAATTTACTCCGAATCGGAAAGAAATTTTCTATACAAAATTTACTCCGAATCGGAAAGAAATTTTCTATAGAAATTTTACTTCGAATCGGAAAGAAATTTTCTATAGAAATTTTACTCCGAATCGGAAACAAATTTTCCATAAAAAATTTACTCCGAATCAGACAAATTTTCTACAAAAAATTTACTTCACATCGGAAACAAATTTTTTATAAAAAAAAATTACTTCGAATAGAAAACAAATATTCTATATCAAAATTTACTTTGAATCGAAAACAAAATTTCCTAAAATTTAAGTTTTTCATATGAATAATATAAGAGTCGTATTAAAACTTACATCTGTTTTTGGTGCTGAAATACAGAATTGAATCAAACCAATCTTGGCCTTTTCAATACGTTTGGGTGCATTAGTACCAGCAGAGCGGGAGGTGAAAACCAAACCATCAATCATTTCGGTATCTTCAACGGTACCACCCAAACTTTGAATAACTTTAATATTCTTCAAATCAACAGCACCATCACCGCCGAGTTCAGCAACTTTCAAAACAGCATCAACAGCAATGGGAGCCAACAAACTGCTCTGTTGCGAGACAACCTTGGAGTTCAAGGAAGTTGAAGCAGATTTAATTAAAGTTTCACGATCGGTCAACTCAATGGGAGTAGACATTTCATTTAAAATTTGTATAGCCTTGTTGGAACAACGTTGGAAAGAGTCCGAAATGGCGGTGGGATGGATACCTTTGTGTAAAAGTTGTTCACAAGCTTCCAATAGAGCACCAGCAATAACTACAACGGAAGTGGTGCCATCACCAGCCTCAACATCTTGGGCACGTGAAAGTTCGACCAACATTTTAGCAGCAGGATGTAAAACATTCATTTGTTTTAAAATGGTGGCACCGTCGTTGGTAATGGAAACCTCACCATTACTGGCTTGGATCATTTTGTCCATACCACGGGGACCCAAACTGGTGCGGATGGCATTAGAAACAGCTAAAAGAGATCAATAAAAAGAAAATTTTAACAAAATTCTTCAAATAAACAAAACAAGAATGAACAGATGTTACAAAAACTTAATAGACAGACCCTTAACAATTAAATCATGACGTCATGATGACTCTCAAATTTAACAATACCAAACAAAACGAAAAGTGAGTAATATTTTATTAAAAAAAATCCAAACCATTTTTTCAAATTTCTGTTAAAACTTCATAAAAACTTCTTATTTTTTTTTTTTAAATTTTCAATCACATGAGTCACTTTTTTAAGGCACATGTAGAAAATTCGAGAATCTCCATTTTTTTCACTCAATGTGTAACAGACATCAGCCGGCTTGTATGACGAAAAAAAAAAAGAAGCCGCCTTTTGTTTGTTGCAATTCAAACAAATGCTCTGGAAAATTACAATTTGTTTGAATATTTCACTTTAATAACAGAAGTTTTTAACAATTTCTTTTAATTTCCTTTATAAATATCCTTAATTTTAATTAAATTTATAAATTCCTGTCAATTTCATTGTAAATTTAACAGTTTTTCTAACCTTTGGCGGCCTGTATATTCGATAGACGAACATCAGTGGGTTTCGATTTATCTTTGAAGGCAGCGCCCATTGGTTTCATTGATACGTTTCCTGCTTTTGGTGGCATCGTTTTGTGAATTTTCGGTTTTAATCTTTTATTTTAAACGTTTCTTCAATTAAATTAATGGATTTATTTCGATTAAATAGCTTCAATTCTCACAGAAAAAATATTTGCTGCTGCTGAGAAATTTTATTGAAAATTACTGCTGTCACATGAAATGTCAAAGTGAAATGACAATGGCAATGCTTGAAAATATAGGTGGCATCTCAATCACAGTGCTAGCACTGTATTATAGTGTTGTATTTAATACTGAATTTACACTTCTCTGAAATTTTGTATAAAATCCATTCTCAAATCACACAAAATATCGGAAACTTGTTTTAAATCCAATTAAATATAGGAAGCCGGTCGGGCTTTAGTCACAGACTAAAAACACCCTACACAAGTGATAGATGCCAAAATTATTTATAGAAACAGTAAAATAACTCTCTGAATGCCGTGTGAGAACGGGTAAGAACGCTGAATTACCCATTAGTTATTATAGACACTGTATTGTGTATATATTTGTTTCATTTTAACACTACATTTTTAAGAGCTGCCATCAACAGTATTTTTGAGAAAATGTGTCAGAGCTGTTAGACTTTAAATGTTCCTGTCGCTGTAGGTAGTCTATGATTCAGTATTGCCAAAAATTGGAATCGAAAAAATGATAAATCCCAAAATAAAAAATAGTTTATCATTTCAACAGTCTGAAAAAATAATGCTTAAATCATCTCCAAAAACTGCTAAAATGTTACAGTTTAAAAAAATATTGCTTAAGTCTGTATGACACCTGCTTTGGGCAACATCTTTACCAGGAGTTTATAATAAAATGATTTAAAAAACAAAATGAAATATCAAAAAATTTTAAGTTTCTGATAGAAAAACCCTGGTAGGGGTCAGTAGGAGCTTTTCAACTAATAACTATTTTCAGTAAAGCTTATCAATCAACTTAGGAAAATGATTTGGGGGAACATATAATGTTATTTAGTCAAACAAACTTGGGAAAAAATACTACTTTAATTTTATGACACTTAAGCAGAAATATTATTAATATAATCCACTTTGTTAGAAGATAGATATTTTATTAAATTGTTATAGTTTTTTTTTTTAATAAAAATGCATTTTTTTCTGACAAATGTGTATAAAATATATTATTTAATTAAATTGTTATATTAAATACATTATTTTATTTTTATTCATACCTCCACCACACCAATAAGTTATAGTTCGTTTCTTCACTTAGCTTCAAGATAAAACACCAATACATGAACCTAAAAAGAATAAATAAAATCAGGGTTAAAATTTGTCTTTTCATTATTATTATTAACTAATCTAAACATACTTACTTTTTTCGTTTCATTTTATGTCAGGATGCTTTTTTAATCCGCACAATAATTTTTGTATTGATTTAAGTTGAGTTTATTTTTATTTATTTCATTTATTTAATAAAAAAAAGCAATTAAGAACGCATCATCTTCGTTTTGTGTTGTATCTCTTTTCTACGTACTTGATAAAAGCATTCTAATTTTAAGCACATATTTACAAGAAATTGCTTATTATGTGTTCTGTTCGTCCAAACTAATACTGTTAAATTTTACCAAGTACTATTTGAATAAAAAATGCAAACAAACATTAAAGGTTGTCAATAAAAGTTTAATTGTATTTTGGTGTATTTTATTAAATTAATGTATTGTTTTCCACTAAATAGACGACTTCCACTAAATAGACGAAACGTCGGAAAAATATGTAAAGAGACTTTGTTTTATTTACATTAAACATTTTAGGCCTTATTAGCTTAACAAAATCAATCTATTAAAATAAGTTTGACATTTTTAAAAGATTTAACATAATAGGAACAATTGTATACGTATATAAAAATGTTAAGTGAATTTTCACAATGTATGAAATGACTTGTCACGTGGAAAGTATTATAGGGAATTCGTGTAAATTCATAGACAACATTTACAAAGTGGGATACATCATTTATACTAAACTTGATAAAATACACAAAATTTTAATGAAAAAAAATTTACTTTCACCATCTTCCCTCTGGGAATTTTTTTTTAGGAACATTTCAACTGGGCTATATTACTTTAGTATTGGGTATTTTATATTGCAAATATCCCCAAATAATAAAAATTTTTATTTAATTATATTTTATTTATAAAAAATAATGAAAAATGCTAAATAGTTTCACGAATTTTTATTTTTTTTCTATATAAAGAAGTCCTTATAATCTGAGAGTTTTCACTATTAAAAAAGGTCTCACAATCTAAAGGTTTTTCTATACGAAAGAAGACTCTGAGGATCTGAGATTTTTTCTATAGAAAAAAGTCCTCTGAATCAGATGTTTTATCTATAGGAAATCAGAATCTGAGGTTTTTTCCATAGTTAAAAGTCCCTAGAATCTAAGGTTTTTTCTACAAGAAAAAATCATCAAAATGTAAGATTTTTATCTATAGGAAAAAGTTCTCAGAAGCTGAGGGTTTTTCTATAGGAAAAAGTCCTCCGTCTTTAGAATCTGAGAGAACTTTTTCCTATATACTGAGGACTTTTCTATAGAAAACAGTTCTCAGAATCTGAAGGTTTTTCTATAAGAAAAAGTTCTATCTGATTCAGATTCTAAAGATTTTTTCCTATACATTCTGATTACTTTTTTAATAGAATAACCCTCAGATTCTAATGATTTTTTCTATGGAATAACCCTCAGATACTACGGAACTTTTCCTGCAGAAAAAGCTTTGGATTCTGAGGAAATTTTTCTATAGGAAAAGCATTTTTTTTAAATACATTAAAATACTGTTACCGAAATAACTAAAATACTGTTATCGCTAAAATACTGTTACTGAATTAATTGAAATAGCGTTATCCCTAAAATACCGTTACCGAAATAATTTGACAAAATCTGAGGACTTTTACCTATAGCAAAACCCTCACTCAGATTATGATTTTTTTTTTGAAAAAAAATTTTTTTGTTTACCCAACGTTGTTAAGTTGCTTCCATTAAACCTTATGCCAGTGCTGACATATTTGAGCTGCCAACTGTTACGCAGCTTTTATCATTCACTTACCTTTTTAAGCTATCAATTATTATATGTCTCGTTAGCTCAGTGGTTGGAGCTGAAGGCTGCCAATCCGGTAGGCCGGCTTCTAATAACGGCGGTACCAAAAAAATATACATGAACTTTTTTTCATTATATTTTAGAAAACAATTTTTTAGACCACACATTTCATGGTTTTACCAACATTTTAAAAATTTTGTTTCCCCAGTAAAATATTTTTTGTCCGACACTTTTTGGATAGACCTTTTGTCTAATGATGTTATCATTTTGGGCTTGGGAAAGCATTTGTTGCCAGTACTTGTACCACTTTCTAAAGTGCCTTGTCAGCTATGGTCCGTTTTTCTTATTCTGACTGGGATATTTCATAATGTGTTGGACACATTGCGCACTTTTTATATCCCTCAAAAGTATCGTACATCTTATTGCGGTGTGTAGGGCAAAATGATAATAGCATTGGCAATAATATTGCAAGGTGTATAGGTACCTTTAAAATACTGTTACCGAAATAATTAAATAAGCGTTACCCCCAAAATACCGTTACCGTAATAAGTAAAATACCGTTATCGCTAAAACATAGTGACCGAAATAGCTATACCATCGGTACCCCTAAAATGCCCCTGCGAAATACAAGCAAATAGCGTTACCCAAACCAATATACACATCTTATCGGTTATCATCCATGATATAAAACGTAAAATTTCAACAGTAGACCGGCGAATTATTACATTTCGCTTTTAGCTTTAGCTTTTATTATAAACATTTTCTTAGAGGCCATTTAAACGGAGCAATTTGTTGCCTGCAACGTTGCCTGCAAGATACATTTATAATAGGTAGTTTTAGTAGCCCAGCTGTTTATCTTGCTCTTTTTTTTTTTTTATGTATGTTGGTCTTTAATATGTCAAAATTTGTCTAGCTATATTTTTTTGTTTACATTCAAGATATATTTAAATGTATAAATGTATATATAAAATGTATCTTGGTTGCCTGCAATTATTGTTTGTAGGCAAACGGGGTAGAGAAGCAAGCGGGGTAGCAAGATATTTTTGACATTTCTTTTTGCTATCGTTCGTATTCTTGTTAATTTGCTTTATTCGTATTCGGCTTCTCAAGTGTTGTGTATCGAAAATATTTCGTAAAATAATAAATAAATAATGTGAAATAAAGAACTATTTATATATTATTTTAAATTATATTATTTTATATTATATATATTATTAAATTATATTATTTTAAATTATTACGAATAAATTAAATTTCAACGAATGAACAATTAAAGAAGATTGGAAAAATAAACGTCAAAAAAATTGCATGTAAAAACTCCTCGTTTAAATGTAAATGATTTTTAGAATCAACTTTAAAAGAGAATTCAAAAATTGCCTGCAATTAATTTCTTCGTTTAAAAGGCCTCTTACAATATCTTTCCTTCATAATTTCAAACAATCTGGCAGCATCAAATTTAACCGACCGAACTGTCATAAAATATTCACATGCCATTGTTTTTTTATTCTGATTAGAATTGGTGTGCCTCTCTTTGCGGTAAAGAAAAAATACATTATTTTTACAGTTTTCTAATTTAAATTACATAAATTAACAAGTTTGGTGAATTAGAAATTTAATATAATAAACAAATACACAACCAAGATATATTTATATAGGTAGTCTTAGTAGCCCAGCTGTTTATCTTCCTCTTACCTGGTTTTGACATTTCTTACACGGTTTTGACAGTACAAAGACTGTATCTTGAGTATTTTGAAATGTCAAAACCCTGTTGTTTTTGTATTGTTTGTAGTTGTTTGTTGTAGTTGTTGTTCTAGTAAGACTACCTATATAAATATATCTTCTACACAACGACTTAAAGGTAAAATTTTGAGATTTACAAAAATTTTAGTGAAATTCAACGCCAAAAGGTTAGTCGGAGTTTTTCACACATACACCAACAACAAGGTGATAAAAAAAAATCGATTTTTTTTTTGTTATGAACGCAAAAAAGTGATAATTTTATTAAGAAAATGTGAAATTAAATAGCTTTTCTTAATTTTAGAAGGTGCAAGGGAGGTAATACTAAACAAACATGTCTACAACTTACAAATTTGGTTCTATTAAATTAACAAAATGGCAGTTGGCACTGTTGGTGGGAACACCATTAGCCATTGGCATGGGTGTGTATGTTTACAGAAAGATGGGAACACCTTCGGAGACAAGAGATAAACCAAAAACAGTGGCAAAATCTAAACAAGCTTTAGATTCCAATAAACAATCACTTTCCATAGATGGCACTGCCGAGGACAAAGAATTGGAAAAGAAGAAAAAGAAGGCAGAATTAGAAAATGAAAAGTTGTCTCCCCTCAAAGAAGCCACTATGTTTAAGAATGAAGGTAACATTTGTTATCGTAATGGTAAATTTGATGAAGCCATCACATTCTATGACAAGGCCATAGATAAATGTCCCAAAGAGAATAAAACCGATTTGGCCATATTCTATCAAAATCGAGCTGCCTGTTATGAAATGTTACGTAAATGGCAAAAAGTTAAGGATGACTGTAGTAAATCATTACAGTATAATCCCCGTTATGCTAAGGCATATTTCCGAAGAGCCAAAGCTTTTGAAGCCACCAATGAAATGTCTGAATGTTTAGATGATATTACCGCCACTTGTATATTGGAAATGTTTCAAAATAACAATACCATTATGTATGCTGATCGTATTCTCAAGCAAACTGGACGTGATGATGCTGAAAAGAATATGAAAGATAAAGTACCGCTTTTACCATCCAAAAGTTTTATTAGAACTTATTTACGTTGTTTTGTCGCTGATCCTTTACAATCTCTAAGATTACCTGAATCGGTAACAAATCAAGACAAATTACATGGTTTTGCTCGTGCCAAGCACGCTTTGGATGAACAGAATTATGATGATATTATTGCAGCTTGTACTGAAGAAATTGAATCATCTGAATCAGAGTCACAATATAAAACAGAGGCTCTTCTATTGAGAGGAACTTTCCATTTGTTTTCGGGTTCATTTAATGATGCCAAACAGGATTTTGATGCTGTTATTAATAATGGTGAGAATTGAAATTATTAAAAAATTAGGAGTTTAAATAGGCATCTTAAAATATTTTAAGAGGTTCTTGATGTCTTGGGTTTTTTTTTTATAGAAAACAAAAAAATGTCCAATATAAAAAAGCCGCTCGGATCTTATTCTGTATATTTATCGAATTATTGTTTAAGACGATAAAAACTTTGAATCTAGATTTTTTCAAATAACAGAATTTTTAGAATTGAGAGAGGAAAATGTTCATAGAACGCAAACTAAATTTCTATAGGAAATATGAAATTGTAAGTACTTTTCTTCAGATAAAAAATCTTTAATACCGAAAAGAGCCAATATGAAAAAGGTCAAAATAACTTGATAATATCAAAAACTGTGGGAAGTTTTTATTTATTTATTTTTTATTTAATTTTATGAATAAATTCTAAGATAAAAGTTTTTTTTCGAGCACTAGCTGCCAAGGCTATCAGCTCAGTGTTAAAATAATAATAGTAGTAATAATAATAATAATAAATGCACTACTATGAGATAATATTATTTACAATGATAGGATACTTTTATATTAACAATTCTGTTTCTCCAATAAAACTGAAGATACTGTTGACGTTTGTTGTTGATGGATCTTGTAGAAAGAATGTTGAGGGCTGGTATGATGTTGAATTGAAATTCTGTAGTGATAGGCATTCATTTAGCAGGTGGTTTACGGTTAGGTTTGAGTTGCAAGTATTTTTCATGAGTATTTTTCATGAGAGAAGATTGTATGGCCAAGTCGGAGTCTGGAAATATAGGACGTTTAAGATTTGGGTTGACGTTTGCATAATGCTGATGTTGTGTTTGGTCATCTCGGACCCTAATGATGAAGTAGTTTATGATATGTCGGCGTAAGTCAATGTTTTCAACCGAGTCGTCTAGCATAATGGGGGGTATATGAGACGTATCGTGCTGCAGTGCCCGCATTTTCGTTACCTATGATCTCTATATGACTAGGTAGGAACCCGATGTATTCTGATTTTCCCTCGTTGTACACTGGGTTCGATGATACCCAGAATAACGATTAATTCAGGAAAGGCGTAGTTTTAACTTAAAAATTTTTTATTATTGGAGTTGTAAAAACACAGCATTTTAGAAAAAAAGTTTAAAAAAAAATTTTCTTTTCTAAATGTTATGAGTTTTTTTGTTTTTCGGAAAAAAAAGAATTTAGTTGACAATTTTGTCTGTAAGTTTTGAACAAAAAGCGATTAATTAATAAATAAAATCTGAAATTAGAGCAAACACAATGTGTTATTAAAAAAATTAAAGAATATCTACATAAAATGTATTTATATTAGTATAAATTTAATTTAAAATCCAATTTTTGTTTTTCTCTAAATCCCATAAATGTACAAATTTAGCTCAAAAAAGTCTCTAATGAAAATATTATGAGAAATGTTGAGGTTAAGAAGAATAGACATTTTCCTCTAAAAATTAAAAACTATATTATTTTTAAATCAGACTAGACTAGTTTCTGCCTTTTTATGGACAGGCGTCATCTGTGATTTTCCATTTAAATTGTCTTATAACAGTCAGATTGTTTCTATATGATAAATTATTCAACAACCTGCGGCTGTAAGAATCAAACCTGTGTTTCTTCTTATATTACAAACGTAACAATACCAAGTCATGACCGTTTAGCAATCACACCCAAGTATGGCCTCGAATATAATGCAGTTAAATTGCAGTTTTCTTTCCTATTAGCTTTATCTGTTATTGTATATTATACTCAGAAGTGACCAACATTAATATTATAATTTTTATTGATGAATAATCATAAATACATAGAAGTACAACATTTTGGAAAAAAAGAAATGAAAGAAACACAAGTTTTAACCTGTTAGGCGTTCGTTTTAGTTTTTCCGAAAAACGATCTTAGTTCACAATTTTGGCTGTAAGTTTGGAACGAAAAGCGATAAATTAATAAATAAAATTGAAAATTAAAGACAACTTAATGTGTAATGTAAAGAATAACTACATAAAATGTATTTATATTAGTATAAATTTAAATTAAAATCCAATTTTTGTTTTTCTCTGAATCCCATAAATGTACAAATTAAGCTCAAAAAAGTCACGAATGAAAATATTATAATTTGTTATTGATGAATAATCATAAATACATAAAAGCACAGCATTTTGGAAAAAAAAAATTAAAGAAAAAAATGTTTTAAACATGGCAAAACTATAACGTTAACCTTACCAGGGAGAGTTGATATAATTTTCTTTATTTGGCACATCCCTGAATATCGAAGAAAAACAAACCATCAAAATATTCAAAAAAAAATGGTTTATAATTCAAAAAAAACATTTTTAAATTGAAATTAAACGATAACAAATAAGACGAAACGAACAAAAATAATATTTAAACAACAAGTAATGATTTAACGCATTCGCGTATTAAAGGATTTAAGCCAACATCAGAATTTAATGGTGGTAAATTACAAAAATCGCAAATATTAAACAAATTAATTTGATTTTAATTTTAATTTAAATTTAGTTTTGTTTCTTCTTTTGGAAAAGTTTTTTGTTTAATTTTTTTTTTTTTTCAATGCAGAGAACGTGTTTTCTTATAAGTCTGTCTACCTTGCCATGGTTTTAACCAGTTGTTTTTTTTTTCCGAAAAACAATCTAATTTCACATTTGGCTGTAACTTTGGAAGAAAAAAGTAATAAATTAATAAATAAAATTTTAAATTAGAGCGTACTTACGGTGTAATAAAAAAATTAAAAGAATAACTACATAAAATGTATTTGTATTAGTATAAATTTAACTTAAAATCCAATTTTTGTTTTTCACTAAATCTCATAAATGTGCAAATTTATCTGAAAGAAGTCACGTAGGAGAATATTATAATTTTTTATTTATGAATAATCATAAATACATAAAAACACAGCATTTTAGAAAAAAAAAATTGGAAGAAAAAATATTAAAATAATTGTGTTATTCTGCATTATCAAATTCATTACAAATATCCCAATTATCATAATCTTCAACATCATTATCATCATCGCTATCTTTATTGCTATTATCATCATCTTCTTTATAACTATCTTCATTATCAAAATCTTCATAATAATTTTCATCAGAAATATTTGGCAAAACTAATTACTCTTAATTCCGAAGTATCATCATTAAAAGCTTCTAAATCCCCTGGTTTCGACAATGTTCCCAACCTGCTTTTAAAGAAACTTCCAATTAAAGCCTTAAAATTGCTGGTAATAATAATTAATAGCTGCATCAAACTTAACTATTTCCCAAAAAAGTTTAAAGAAGCTAAAGTTATAGCTATCAACAAACCTAATAAGCCAAAGAATAATCCTAGCAGCTACAGACCCATTAGTCTTTTAAGCAATTTAGGTAAAATATTTGAAAAAATACTTCACTTTCGTCTGAGTGAATTTGTTACCACAAATTCCATAATTGCTAATGAACAATTTGGATTCAAAAAAGAGCACAGTACTACTCATCAAATTAACCGAATTAAAAATCAAATTATCGCTAATAAAAACAACAAACGATCAACGGGTCTTATACTGTTAGATATTGAAAAAGCCTTTGACACTGTTTGGCATAATGGCCTCTTATACAAACTTTTAGCTGCAAATACACCAAAATACTTATGTAAACTTATTGCTGATTTTATCGAAGAACGAACCTTCAAAGTTTGCATTAACAATGAAACCTCATCTTCAAAAACTATCACAACAGGATTACCTCAAGGGTCGGTTTTATCACCATTGTTGTACTCAATATACACTTCAGATTTTAAAACTCCAAAATATATGAAAATAGCTTATTATGCAGACGATACTGCATTAATTTCCTCAAGTAAACTGACCAGTGCGCTCCTAAAAAAAATGGAAAAAGGACTTACAAATTGCAATAAATATTTCCACAAGTGGAAAATTAAAATTAATCCAAATAAGAATCAAGCAATAATCTTTCCATTTAACAAATCTCCCAAAAGACTGCCAAGGCGTCAACTAACATTCGGAAACGACGTCATAAATGTACTTAACGATGTTAAATATCTTGGTGTTGTTTTGGACAAAAAACTCACATTTAAACAGCATATTAGTGAAATATGCCAAAAAGCAATTAAATCATTTAGAGCTTTATGGCCGTTACTAAATAGACGGTCATATTTGATCTACAAAAACAAAAACCTACTTTTTAAAAGTGTTATAAGGCCGATACTAACGTATGCGAGTCCTATTTGGAGTACTGCTGCTAAATGTCACCTTAAAAGACTCCAAATTATCCAAAATAAATGTCTCAAAATGATAAACAACAAACACTGGAGATATCCAACAAACCTTATCCACGAAGAAACTGGCTATGAAAAAATCTTGGACTTTAAACCAAGAATTAATAATAAGTATTTTGACAAAATTGAAAGTTCTTTTTATCCACTGATAAGAGAATTAAGAATATCAACAAATAATTAAACGCAAATTACCAAATCGGAAATGATATGTTTATGGAGGACTATTATTTCTAATAGTACTACTGTAAACATATATACATTTTCGAACAATATTTGAACTAATTTAAAATCATGTAAAGGTCTTTACCCATTTTGCCTTTAAAATCATCAAATAATAATAAAAAAAAATGTAAATATCTTTGACCCAATGTACCATTTGTTGTAATATCTATGTAAAGATAAGATCTCATATTTTGATGTCTAGTTAGTAAAAATGTAAATAAAGGAAGAATATTTAAATCTAAAAAAAAAAAAAATCTTAATTCCGAAGTTGGTTAATGTTTTTTGCTTATGCTATATATAAATGGGACAGACAGAACTTAATAGAAACCTATTGAAAATATCTTCATTGGATTTTTGCCTTCTGCGTTTATGAGCAAAGTGCTCTTCATAATTTTTAAAATCTTTGTTTCTTGCTTCTTGAGCTTCTTCAGATAATTCTCCAATTGCTAAAAGTGCGTGCTGTATAATCTCTCTGTTTTTACTTTAGTTCGTGAGCATAAATTCGTGTGCAAATCATTTGTGCTCGTAAATGAAATGCTATTTAATCACTTGAATTTTGCTAAATGTATTAAAAACATGTTTGGGCCAGAAAGAAACCTTTTAATGAAAATAAATCTAAACTATAAGAACACCCATAATTTATCTTCGGTTTGGATTTTAGGAAAAATTTTAAAAGATAATCCGCCAAAATGATTTAATTTGGATTTGAATTAAATTTATGATTGAGCTCAATTTGGACTATTATATACACACACAATTAGGATTTGATTTGGATATTAAGGAGATCCATGATTCAAATTGTATTTGGACTATAAGGAGGCTTACGACACAACCTATATAAATATATATAATGTCCTATGGTTCCTTAAGAGGAACAAAGGGCCACAACGAAATCGTTCCATTCATGTTTTCTTGATGCAAGATGTTTTATCTCTCTCCAGCTAGGCCGCTTTGATTAATTTCAAGCTCAAGTTGCCGTCTCCAGGTGTGAGATGGGCGTCCAACTCTTTGTGTATTTCCATGGGGATTCCAATCTATAGCAGCTTATGTTGTGTCATTCTGTGGTCTGCGGAACGTGTGACCAATCCAGCGCCATTTAGGATGAAGAATATCAATGTGGATTGGGCGTTGGTATGTTTTCTCCCATAGCTGCGTATTGGAAATGGTATTGGGCCAAAATATTTTTAATATCCTTCGCAGACAGCGTTTTATGAATACGTGGATCGCGTTTATATTGTGAGATGTTGTGTTTCATGATTCGCAACCGTATAGGAGGACTGACTTTACACAGGAGTTAAATATACTGATTTTAGTACGTTTCGTTATGACAGTAGACTTCCATATAGGTCGTAAGATACCAAATGACTGGTTAGCCTTTGAGATTCAAAAGGCTATATCATCACTGCAGACGCCAGTTTTTGTTAGTATGCTGCCAAGATAACAGAATGTTATAACTTCTTCTAGCTCAATATTCTGTATTTTAAATTTAGTGGTGTTAAGGGTGTTGCACAGCATGACCTTGCTCTTCTTTATATTTATCTTTAACCCTGCCTTTGAAGCCTCATTCTCAAGGGCTTTCAGTTTAGCAGACATGTGGCGATAATTGTGGGATAAGAGGCAGATCTCGTCAGCATATTCTAGGCTCTCTAGATGTTGATTGAGTCCCCATCTTATGCCCCTATTTGTCTGAGTTGCATTTCCTACAACGACGTCGAGTACGATATTAAATTGAAGGGGAGATAATACACACCCTTGTCGAACACCAGTTATCACGTTAAAACTGTTGCTTAGTGCGTTGTCGTGGACAACTCGGCATCTAACATCTTTGTACAAGGACTGGATTAGCTTAATAATCTTAAGTGGCACACCTTTACAGGCAAGTTCGTTCCATATTGCGTGGTGGCTCACACGACACAACCTATAAATGAGCTAAAATATACCCTATAAGATAATACACGACTTAGATCAGATATGCATTTTTAGTAGAACTATAATAAGGTTAAAATTTGGATTATAATTAAAATTCAGAGGATTCATAATTTCATATGAACTAGATTACATATTCTGAGCTGCTTTTTCGATAAATAAAATCTTTTTTAAAAAAAAAAAACTTTCATAGATTTTATTTGAAGAAAAAAACATAATCCCATGTCGCTTTTATGAAGTAAACTAACTTCGATCCTATATTTAATTAATTTTTATTAAAATATTACGAAATTTCAACTTCTTTTAGATAATGCCGATACAAAATTAAAATGTTATGCCTTTATAAGACGTGCTTCATTTTATATACAATTGGAAAAGCAAGACTTAGGTATGGATGATTTTACAGCAGCACAAAAATTAGAACCAGAAAATCCCGATCTGTATCATCAAAGAGCCCAAATCTATATACTGCTCGATCAATTGCCAGAAGCTTTGCAGGATTTTGAAAAAAGCCGTTAAAATAGCACCACACAATGCCATGGCATTTGTACAGAAATGTTATGCCGAATATCGTTTGGCTTTACTGTCGCAGGATCAAATGCGTTTAATGATTGTAATGAATGAATTTAAAAATGCTGTAGAGAAATTCCCCGATTGTGTGGAATGCTACAGTCTTATGGCTCAAGTATTAAGTGATCAACAACAATTCCAACAGGCGGATCAATTTTATGAAAAAGCCATTAAAATGGCTCCAGAAAATGCTAGTCTGTTGGTGCATCGTGGTATTATGACTCTACAATGGAGGGGTGATATTGAAAAGGCTGTACGATTAATGCAAAAATCTATAGAAGTGGATGATAAATGTGAATTGGCTTACGAAACTTTGGGTACGGTAGAAGTACAACGGGCCAATTTGGATAAGGCGGTGGAATTGTTTGAAAAGGCCATTAAATTGGCAAAAAGTCAAGCGGAAATGTGTCATTTGTATGCTTTGCGTAATGCAGCAGTGGCTCAAATTAATGTTACCCATAAATTGGGCATTGATATGTCAACGATATCGGCTTTAGCGCAAGCCGGTATTATGCCACCACAGGCATAAGTTATTATATTTACTACATATAACTATTTCTAACTATTTTTTTTTTGTTTTTTTTAGAAATTCTTAATCCATTATTATTTATATTTAGAATTACCTAAAGGCACAGCCATTTGTTTTATTTTGATAAACTAAATGATAATTTGAAAAAAAAAATATTGGTTTCTTTCTTATACACCTATTCCAAACGAACTTATCATTGTTTCACTATTTTTTAATTATTTGTAATGATGATATTTTAGTCTAACAATGTCACTAAATCGGTATTTTAAATGACTTTAATTTGCCTGTATTTAAAAATTATATAATTTTTTACAATAGGTCGGTTTTACTGGGTTAACGCAGATGCCGGCAGAAACCTAATTTACCCTAAGCAACAATACTTTACACACAATTCTGACAATAGAAACGCTTTATGGTTAAAGAACTTGGAATAAAGCTAATATCGGAATAACAAAAATTGTATTATTTTCACCACATAGAGTTTGAATAGCAAAGTTTTTGAATCATTATTACTTTTTGCAATAAATTGGTTTTGTACAACTGTTAATTTTTTTTCTCCCACCTTCACACAAATATTAGTTTTTCGTCTTTTATTCGCCAACATCACCCGAAGTTTTTATATTTTTATTTGTCTTCTTTTGTCTCTGTATAAATAATAGTATTTTTAGATTTTAATATTTCTTCGTTTTTAACGCGCTTTAAAATCATAAAAAAATCATAATTTGAAGTTTTGTTTCAATGAATAGAATTTCCAATCTTTAAGTTGTTTTGTAAATTAAACTAAAGTCATGAAATAAAAATATTGTTAATAAATTAGACCAAAATAACCAAATAATTCACGAATTAATAAAAAAATTATATTATTAAAACAGAAACTGTGTATATTTTTTTTATTATCTAGAACATTTGCAATATAAAAATACTGCAGCGATACAATTTCTCAGCTACTCAGTTAAAGAATTCCTCAGTTAAGACCAAAAAGTTTAAAATTTTACTGGTTCACAAAAAAATTTACTTTTTTTGTCGGTAAAATGCATTTTTTCAAAATCGGTGGTTCAAACCGCTGCACAGTGGGATAAATAACAAAATTTGTGGAAATAATTCGGCCATTTGTTAACTTGTGGTCCGATTGCAATGAAATTTGGAACATGCATAAAAGACATAAAATGGAGTTTAAGTTTTGATTTTGAAAATTCCAGACCCTTTGCGGGCGGCAAAATGGCTGCCCAAAGTTGGGTACTTTTTTCATAAAAAATATTGAGTGATTGACATTTTTTTGTTTCTCATCCGATTTTCAAAAAATTAACATATTAGTAATCTTCTTGTAAAGATGAACAAAAAACATGCTTACATGTGTGGGTTACCTCCAATAGTTTCCGAGATATTCCGATTTGAAAATGTGAAATTCCAAACTTTGTCCGACTCAGGTCCAAAGTTTTTCGAATATCAGGAGAAAATTGGGACCAATTTTCGTTTTAAAATAACGGTTATTTAGGCAATAAAATTCTTGATTGAGTAAAAAAAAAAATTAGTTCAATATCTTGTTTCAGTCAAAAATTACATTAGTTTAAAGTAGAAATTAAAAAAAAAAAAAGTAAATTTTGGCGATATTTTCCCCAAAAAGCACCAAACTTCTTATCGCTCCAGACAAATATTTTTCTTCTGAACATATAAAGTATGTATACTTTTCTGGAAGGTCTTTTTATATAAATGCGAGTTGTGGTAAAAAAATTTTGATTTGTAAATACTTTTCCACCCATCCGCTTCCAAAGTTGCCATATTTTTGAGGTAAATATCAACTTTAACTCACAGTTAAAATTTGTGCACGCCTCCAATTGGGTAGTGGAAACCGGTTTTAGATACTCCAACAGATACCTAATGTAGTGTGTAAGTCATTTCCAATCCCCGCTTTAAATGACGACATGGCAGCAAAAAACGAAAAAATCCCATTTTTGGAAATTTTTTTTTTATTTGTAGGAATTGTGGGATTGTTTTCAGAAAATCATAATTTCTGAAATTTGTTTCGATTTGTTGTCCTTAAAGTCTAGTTAAATCCAAAAACTCATTGGATTATGTCTATTAATAAATATTTTATTGAATAGTGAAAATTTTCATTTAAGCAAAAACTGAAATTTCTACCTTCATATTTGGATTACCCAAGTTTTTGTTTTACTAAGATGGCTAAATTTAACCTTTTTTAAAAAAATCGCAATCTACAGGTAATTTTCTTTTCAACGATACCAAACACTGGTATGTTATGTTCATAACTTCTAAACAGAAAATCTACAAATGTTAGCCCTTCATATATTTCTTCTAATGTGTCCTCGTATTCACATCTTACATAATTGGGTCAGGTAAAAATGGTATGTTATGTTCATAACTTCTAAACAGAAAATCTTCAAATGTTAGTCCTTCATATATTTCTTCTAATGTGTCCTCGTATTCACATCTTACATAATTGGGTCAGGTAAAAATGGCAAACACTCAAAATTTTTTATGAAAAAAGTACCCAACTTTGGGCAGCCATTTTGCCGCCCCAAAGGGTCTGGAAGGTACAAAATCAAAACTCCATTTTATGTCTTTTACGCATGTTCCAAATTTCATTGGAATCGGACCACAAGTTAACAAATGGCCGAATTATTTCCACAAATTTTGTGATTTATCCCACTGTGCGCTGTATTTAAAAAAACTGGATTTCTAAAATTTTTAAAAGAAATATATTTTAATTATAAATTATTCTTTTATACCGTTACCAAATCCCTATGTGGTACTCCTGCATGTTGCTGAGTTATTGGTTTTTTAGTTAATTTTTTTCACATTTTTATTCATAACTCAGGATACCGTCAGGGCTCCACATAGGAATTTGGACACGGCATAGGGAAGTAATATATAGTTAACATTTATTGTTTTAAACTGAAACAGTTTTTTGAAATACAGTTTTTTGAACAGCAGTTTTTGAAAACAATGCAGTAAAACTAAAATTTAAGTAGCTTTCAATTGAGGTATAAATATTTTTATATTTTGAAACGCGATATTTCAAGATCCGCTAGCTGTCTTACATTTGGACGAGTTTATACTTATATGATGTACATCTTCTATAACAAGTTTGGTTGAAATCAGAAGGGGTGGAGAAAATCGAGTGGTTGATTTTATATGTTTTCACTCAAAAAACATATTATTATAAAAGCAAAAATATTGTTATTTCTGTTTATGATTTAAAAATCAGAAAAAACAAAAAAAAAATTTTTCAAATTAAAAAAAACACGAAAAAATAAAAAATATCTAAATTTAAAAATTCGTTAAAATTTAAAAAAACAAAAATTGCCAAAAAAAAAAAATAGAACAATATGCATATCAAATCAAAAAATAGTGCTTACCCAGAAGCAGTTCTGGAAGGCACACTCAGAATAATCTTACACTATACATGCAGGTTATTTGGGTAGTAAACAGTTGTAATTGTTTTAACTGCTATTGTAGTCATTTGTCTATGAGAAAATGAACATTAAATTTAGACAGTCATTTCAAAAAAGTAACTTACCAAAAATACTGTACTTCAGTTAATAAGAAATAACTGCCAAAACAATAAAAAAGAACTAACAAAATGTTACACACTACATACATACATATATAAATTATTGTTGTATTAGACGAGCGATTCCGAGAAGCTAAAAAGTATTTAATATAATAAATGGAAAGAGTTGTATGTTTTTATATTCTTTCTTTTTAAAAGAGAAGCAACACTCAGGAAATTCTTCCTTTTAATTAATGTGTTGCTTTCTTTGGAAAGGGGATAGTGGAGAGATGAAAGGTGGTGAAAGATGAAGGGCTTCAAACATGGCAACACTGTAATTGCGCGAGATAATAAGTCTTAGAACAGTTGTTGCTCGCCACCTGATGTAGAGTTGGCGAATTTATTGAAGCTTTTTGTTTCATAGCCCTGATTCATTATTTTACTTCGGTGGGGTTAAGTGCCATGGGAACACCGAAGGTGGGCGCAGCGATACATATAAGTGATAGAAAACTCATACATATTATTTTTCTTAATTGATGTTGTCGTCACCGGGAATCGAACCCGGGACCATCTGTGTAACAGTCCAACGCGCTAACCATTACACCACAACGCCCACATATTGAAAATTAGATGTCGCCCAAACATTTTTTCATAAAATATTTGATCAGTTTTATAATATAATTAATAGTTTTGAAGTTTTTTATTTTTTTTTTTACTATTTTCTGGAATAAAAAAATAAATAAAAAAATATTTATTGTATTATTTTAGCGAAGTTGACAAAATAACTACGTAAAACAACTGATACTAAAATACGGTATATTTGGTTAGTTTTTCTTGTCTAATGACTGTCAAAAATGGTTATTTTACATTTTCCAAGAGCAAAATAACAACAATTACAGTTAAAATTATTATTACAGTTAAAATTATTATTACAGTTTACTACACGAATGACTGACATGTAATTGCGATTTTTTTGGGTGTATGTCCCTTGAAAGCAGGTGAAACCCTAAATAAAGCAACCCAGCCAGAAATTGTTGATGGTCAGAAAAAGGAAGCACTGGCAAAGCACTTTATTTTTAGTACCATTGGCAGAAATTGAAATTAAATCAGTTCTTGATTTATAAAAAATTTACAACCGTAAAAATAATTTTACACTGGCAAATAACTGGTTTAGAACACTTTCGTAACTTTATTTATAAAATTTAAATGAATAAACATTATATTAAACACAGACAATGCACTTGTTTAGAACGCTTTTCAAATGTTAACAAAAAGTGCTTTGGGAATACTTGATTAAATTTGGTCAAGTTGACAAGTACGCTTTAAAAATTTTTATTTTTTTAAATCGTGATTTTGCCTGTGGCGCAAAACACAACCACGTAAATATAAAAAAGCGTGATTTTTTCTAAAAAAAAACTTCAAAACCAAAAACATTACATATGCAATTTGTTTTATAAAAACGACTGCTTTCGATTGTTAAATGCATGTTTTTTTATCATAAAAAAAAAATTTAAAAAACCTGAGGAAGTTTTTTATTTGAGCACCCACAAGTATATGTTACTACGCGAATCGGCCCTGGAGTCCCCTAGGTCCCCCTAGGTCCCCCGGCACCCTTAACCCAAGACAGATCTTTTTTTTTACCAAAACTGTGAAACACAGCTGGTCGAGCCCGTGCCGGTGTTATTATAGTATTATTGAAAAAGCACTATCTTATTTTAAAAGTACTTTATTTGTTCGGTTTGCAAATACTTTGACAATGCTGTAAAATTGGAACGGCGAAGCCACGCACGGTGTTGTCATTTTAGGGCTTTCAAAGCACACACAGAAATCCAACGCTTTCCCAATGCTTGTACCAACGACGTAAGTGCTTTGCAAGCACTTTGCCGTTCGTATTTTTCTAGCTGGGAGTTAATGCATGCGTTCGTAGAAAAAAAACGTGTTTTTTGTGCTGCGAGAAGCGCTAAAATAATGTGCCATTATTAAAAATTAAAGCGATATTCACTTCAAAAAAGTTTTACAGTCGAATCTACTGAAAATGACAGTCATTAAAAAAAATTAAAGCGCTTATTCATTCAAAAAAGTTTTACAGTATAATCTACAGGAAATGACAGTTTAAACAACTGTAATTTCAGTTAAAAAGGCGTCAAAGGTAATTACAGTTAAAATAACTAAAAATGTAGTTGTTTTTAAATGTTGAAAAAACATCTAACAATTTTGTAAAAACAACTGAACGTTTTTACTACAATGATTTTAAAAGAAATGTGAAAATTGGTAAAAACTTCTGTTTTAACCGTTATTTTTTTGGTATTTCAAAAAAATTTTTTGAAAAAAAAAAACATATCTTTTTTTCTTTTAAACTAATAACTAAAAATCTGTATTTCCTATATCCTACGTAAAATATAAAGTCAAAAATCCAAACCGTACTCCAGTTATGACGTTTTAATGCATTGGATATACAATGAAATTTTTAAATTATTATTTGCAAACTATAAACACATCAATAAAACAAATATAAACTAAACGAGAACTTTTAAAAACGAACAAAAATTAACTTTTTACAGCAAAATTACTGTTTTAGCAGTTATTTACTAAAATGCAAAAATAACTTCTTTAAACAACTATTAAAAAATACAGTAGTTTTCAAATGTACGATGTTTACAATAATTTCAATGTTTACAAATAAAGAGTTCAGCCAGATTTGCTTTTCAACTTTAATATAAAGGGTGTTTTTTATAGAGGTATAGAACTTTGAAATGGAATAAAATTTACTTTATTCGTAAGATAATCTTCTGGCATTATAATTTAAATATGACTTCTGTCATATGACTGCCACTGCTGGGTTGGACGTGGTCTAATCTGGAGGTCCAATTTTCGACAACTTTTTCCAACATTTATGGCAATAACATGGCGAATGTTATTCGTTTCGGGCTTATCGGCGTAGACTAGCGACTTCACATATCCCCACAGAAAATAATCCAGCGGCGTTAATTCGAACGGTCTTGGAGGTCAATTCACGGGTCCGAAACGTGAAACTATGCGGTTACCAAACATTTGCTTCAATAAATCAATTGTGGCACGAGCTGTGTGATATGTTGCGCCGTCTTATTAAAACCACAGCTCCTACACATGATGGTTGTTTCATTGATTAACGAAAAAGTCAGTAATCATGGCTATAAAGCGGTCACCATTGCCTGTAACGTTCTGAACAGCATAGGATAGACTGATTGGGGCCTTCCTCTACGATACGCTCTACAACAGCAATGACTTCTTCTGTACGCATTGTACGACGTCTCTGTGGATGCATATTATCATTTAGAGTAAACGTGATGCGAACAAGTTCCATAGTTAATCAAATTAATTGCTCTGATAGACGATTATGTTGACCGTAAAATGGACGTAGTGCATGATACGTATTTCGAACAGAACCATGATTTTCAAAATAAATTTGCACAAATTGGAAGCGTTGTTGAGGCGTCAGTCTATTCATGTTGAAATGCCAAACCAAACTAAACGTAAATCACTTGACAGCTGACAAAATGACTGCCAGTTAAAAAAGTGTTGCCAACTTTAAGTTCTATACCTGTATAAAAAACACCTTTTGTAAATATGCATGAGGTATAAGGAGTTTATTTATAATTTTATATTTTAGGAAAAAAAATTACTTTATTAGGTGTAATTTTCTTCAGTTGTTATTTTAAATTACTGTCAAAAAAATTGTTTTGTAATTTTCCATAGAAAAACTACTGTAATTGAAGTTGAAAGCAACTACTACTGATTACTACACAAACAACTGTCATATAGAAACTGTAAAACTTTTTTGAGTGCACTTCTCCAAAGAAGCAGTAAAATATATGCTTTAATAATGAGATATTAAAAACTGCAAAATATTGTTGAAAAATATCCAGTGGATCTATGACGTGTCTTTAAAGAATTAAATTAATTCTCTTTGCATATTATAAATTATTATTATTTTTTTGTTCGACCTTTTTATTATTATTTTCCAATAAATTTCATTAATTTAATGATTTTTTATGTAAAAAATTTACAAAAATAATGAATTTTCATACAGTTAATGACATTATTTATTAAATCAATGAAATCGATTTATTGATACAGTATTGCCTCATTGTATGCATTCCCTACAGCTTCATTGTATGCATTATTTACTGCCTTATTTTATGCATTCTTTATTGCTTCAAAAGAATTGATTAAGGAAAGCACAACAAAATGCCTTTCTGAATTGCTTTCTTAATTGCTTTAGCGCTTAACCATAGTTATTAATGTCAAATTGATGTTGGAAATATCTGTGTTTAAAGTTATTTTTAAAGAAGTAACTCGCCCTTATACGGCATTCAGACTACATTGCAAAACACGTGTTTTACCAAAACGAGTGGAAAACAATAAAGAACCGTTGGAATAAAATAAAGAGCTTAAATACGTGTTTTGGCAAAACACGTGTTTTGATATCTAGTGTGAATGTGGCTTTAGTCATTTAAATATGTTGTTTGTAATTTTTACTACATTTACATTTGATTCTAATAATTCTAGTAATTGTTTCATGTTGGTAATTTTCACTGTTTTGTACAGTTGTTTTTACTTCATAAACTGATATGTGATAATTTCCATTTTCGATCGAAATTCAAAATTTAATCGTTTATAATTTGGTCAGAGAAAACAAATTTTCTACTGAAACATATCACTCATTTACTTCAAGACTGTCATAAGTCATAAGCAATGAGTATATACTTCATAGTGAAACTGTGCTACTCACGGGTCTCTCTATAATTAGCGAATTCGCACACAACTCTCACTAAGAGAAAAATACATTAAAACCCCCTATTTGTAAAAAACGTGACCAAATAATTAGAGAAAGTGTCCAGCGAGGCAGATATGAATTGAAAACATTAAACTCATTTTCTGCAAAATCGTGTTTTTTGAGTTATGTCAGTCTTGCAGTAAATGAGCGATATTCAATGTAAATAAGCGATAATCAATAAGTCCGTGACTTTTCAAACTTCCCTCGTAGTTATATGAAATGCAACATCAGTACCACCTGTTAATAGACTACTGTCAAATTTTGAGCAAGTTCCGTCATTTACTTTGCGTTTAGCAGCTGTTCAAAACATACAACCTCGTGGATTTTTTTTTTTTAATGGAAAAAAGTGAATTTCGAGTGGTCATTAAACCTTATTTTTTGCAAAAAAAAAACCGTCAATCAAACCAAGGAAAAGCTTGATAAATACTATGGGGACTCTGTACCAATTGGTTTACTGACTTTCGTTGTGGTCGCACAAGTACAAATGACGCTAAACGTTCTGGACGACCAATTGAGGTCAATACACCCGAAAATGTCGAAAAAATCCACGATATGGTGTTGGCCGATCGAAGAGTAAAAGTGCGTGATATTGTTGATGACATAGGCATTTCATATGGCAGTGTGGTTTCGATTTTAAATGATCAGTTGGGTTTAAGAAAGCTGTCTGCAAGATGGGTGCCGCGTTTGCTCTCAATTGATCATAAACGTAATCGTGTGACAACTTCAAAGGATTGCTTGTTTAACCGCAATTCTGTGGATGAAACATGGATCCATTACAACACTCCGGAGACCATGAAGCAGTCCAAACAATGGGTTTCTCCGGGTGAACCGGCTCCAAAGAAGGCCAAGGTAAGTTTATCGGCCAATAAGGTGATGGCAACAGTTTTTTGGACCGATTTAATGAGGATTTAAAAAAAAACGACCCCATATGGCCAAGAAAAAAGTTCTTTTTAATCAAGATAATGTATGGGTGCACACGTGTGCAGTATCAATGGCAAAATTCCATGAATTGGGCTACGAATTGGTGCCTCATCCGCCATATTCTCCGGATTTAGCCCCCAGTGACTATTTCCTATTTCCAAACCTAAAGAAATGGCTCGGTAAAAAGAGATTTAGCTCCAACGATGAAATTATTGATCAAACAAATGCCTATTTTATGGACCTCGAAAATTGGAGAAACGTTGGACTAAGTGTATTGAGCAAAAAGGAGATTATGTTGAAAAATTAATTTTTTTTTTCGTACAAAAAAAACTGTTTCATTCGAAAAGTCACGGACTCGTATCTAAAATTCAAATGTTGGGAAATAATGAGATTTCACATTTTGATTTCGATCGAAAGTGAAATTTACCACACACCAGATAATAGTTCTTTTTTTAATAGTTCAAAATTACTACAATATTAGGTGTGTTTATGAAAAATACAGTCATCGCCTTTTTAATTACCTTTGCAGTTATTTTAACTGTCTTAGTTATTTCTACCTAAATTATACCCTGAGTGGGTTATTGTAATTTAGAGTATTTTAACAATATTTATTAAAAGCGGATTTTATGTGAAAAATATGCATGATATTGTTTTTTTATCAAATCTAAATAATAACAATTGTTTTGGGCAGATGTTCACAATTTTTTGTCTGCAGTTTTTAACCTTCAGATGGTACGTTAAAATATTACTCCTTTTCATTTTTGTTAATATTACTTTTCTTCGGTTCATTCCAAGGTTGTATCTCACTAGTAGACCATATACAATATATAACAGCAGTTACAGATAAAATTAAAGCTGCTAACCAAAATACTAATCGCCATTCTTGTATGGTAGTCTGTTAAAATAAATGTCAGTTACATTTAAATATCCCCATAAACAAATCTTGTATTTAACTTACATTCGGTGTCATTAAGCCCACAGAAAATGGCGCAAAGATGCCTGTAATTGAACCAATACCATTTGTTATAGCCATTAGAGTGCCCGCATAATTTGGACTCATGTCAATTGGTGTCAATTTCATGCCAGCATAATAAGCCCCCATTAAACCCAGACACAAAGTAAAATTTATAACCACCCACATTTCATTACATCCTGCATAGGAGGCGAATATTGCAAATATAGCTGGACCAAAGGCAGCTATTCCAGTCATAAGTTTCCTTACAAATGTCAGAGACATATATTGATGTTTTATTAGATAATCCGCCGAAAATCCTGATATCATTGATAAAATCCACATCAGCAGATAGGGTAGTGAAGAATAAATGGCATTCTTTTTGATTGGTATTTGCATGACATCATTTAAATATTTTGGCAAGTCTGTGACCATAATATAAAATGCCCAATCATGACCAATTTGTGCGGCAATTAAGGCGTAAATGGGAACACTGGTTAATATATCCTTCCAGGGTGAGGCGCCTAAATCTCTTCTACGAGAAATAAAACCCATTTCTTGTATAAGATATTCTTTTTCACTTGCTTTTATAAATGGATGAGATGCAGGATCACTATAGCATAGAAAAGTCTGTGGAAAAAGAAAGTAAATATTTGTATAATTTGAGTTAACTCTTAAAAAGATAAGTATTATTTGGATTTTAAGTCCATCATCAATCATCGCAAGAGATTTGATACATAAAAGTTGTTTAACGGTTCTTTAATCGAGAAGATATTGAAACTTCAAAATGTAAACGTAAAGTTATGGCGGTGCACAAATTGACTACTGCGAATACTCTGTTTTTTTAAGGAAATAAGATCTTACTAATCAAAGAATGCTCAAAAATGAGAACTGGAGTTATTCGATCGGGATACAGACTATATTCCACCTATCACAAACTTCATGCGGTAGAGACTAAATTCCATCGATCAAAAACTTAATGATAAGCTTGCCGACGAGGCAGGACTGCTTCGCTGACTTTTTTTTGTGAAATAAAAGCTCAGTTATCACAGAAGGATGGATATGAAAACAATAATCTATTTTGAGATACTCGAGTGCTATACCGACCTTATTTCAGTGATCATAAACTTCGTGCGGACTTAAGAGACCTACTATGGATAACTTCTCTGCAAACTCTGGTTTTTTTTCTAAATAAGATCTTATTTATCACTGAAGGCTTTATGATGTAAATTAGAGAATATTCACAGATACTCGTTCGGGGTAAAGACTATAATCCAATGATTACAAACTTCAAGCGGATTTTAAAGACAACGAAATACTGATTCGGAAGATAAGGAAAACTGCTCCGGAAAGTGTTTTTTTTTTTTTAGCGAAATAAAATCTCAGTTATCAGAGAAGGCTAGAAAATGAGAATATAAGTCTATCAAGAGAAACTAAACATATGGATCACTTACAGATTTTCGCTACGATAACAATTAAATATATATCCTACAAAATTAATTTAATTTTGAGAAATGTGTATAATAAAACACATTTATAAAGCAGCAATAGCGTTCAGTCTTAGTCTTATGTGAAATATGATAAAATAATAAAAAAAAAAATGCTTTGGTTGTAATACTGGTAAAAGCAATATTGACAAAGAATTTTCCGGCTGGTACTGGCAAAACACATGCACTGCAAACAAAATAGTGTTTTCTTAGTACAATGCTAGTTGAACATTTGGTAATGTTTAGCAGGGTATGTTTTCAAAAATAGAAGCGGTTTGCCAGTACTATTTTTTTGTACGGTTGGCAATTTCTACCTGGTCGTATTCGTAGCCAATCGAATGGTTCGGTTGTAACTACCGAATTTCTGTTGAGGTAATAGAAGTTCGATGGTAGAATTCGTGTTGTTGCAATCGACTGATTGTTATCACAATCGAAAAATTTTGTCGTAGCAACCGAAAATGTATAACAAATTTAGGGTCACCGGTTGTATCCCAAATGAAACCAACGGAAAATGAAAGTAGACTATCAGTAGATAAAACCCCCCAAAAGGTTTTGAAAAATTAGCTCGGATTTTATTTTTATGGAATTCTAAATTTGGGTTTTTCTAGGTAAATTTTTGGATTTTTTTACATATTTCAAAAAAAAGAAACCACACCAAGTTAAAATTATATCATATAAGAACATATCGCTCATTTACTTCAAGACTGTCATAAGTCAAAAAAATGCGATTTTTTCCAGATAGAGGATTATATATTTTATTTTTTCTTTAAAGTGGGTGCAAAGAGTATATACTTCATAGAGAATTCGCACACAACTCTCACTAAGAGTTAAAACACTCTGAAAGTAACAAAATAATCTGCTAGAATCAGCAAACACATTTAATAAATATTAGTAGACAAAAAGATCATAAAAGAATGTGAAATTTTTAGTTTTTTTTTTAATGCGAATAAAAGTTTGCCTTTATGAAATCAGCAATCTACAAATTTTTAGCAACAAATCTTGTTGATTTTAGCAAAATAAACTATTATTTTTATTCTACTTAATTTGAGGTAAATACATCAAAAATTTTATTAATACTAAAGTTTTTGTTTGCTATTTTGAGTCTACAAATATTTAGTAAAAGTTTTGGCTAATTTTATAGAGTAAAATGCTATTTTCAATTAACTAAAATACACATCGAATATAAATAAAATTTTGTAAAGTTAACAGTTTTATTTTTGCTCTTCTTATTTTGTTAATATTTTTTTTGGAAGTTAATTTTGAACTAATTTTTAGTTTCTTTTTCTGCTATTGTTACAGTTTTATTTCTGCGAGTGTAATTTTGTAATTGTTTAACTTTCACCCTAAGTGGAAAAAAACGGTAAAAAGAGCCAAACTTCAAACTGCTGTACAATTTAAATTTGAGCTAAGTTTTCAAAACTCTTTGTGGTTTTGGTACATTGATAATCTATTTTCATTTCCCGTTGGAGTCGTTCGGGATACATTTTCTTGTTGCACAGTGTAATAGGACAGACGTTTAATAATAGGTTAATAGATCAATATATAGTTCAAAAACTGTAGAATCCAGGAAGACATTGAAATTTTAAGAATCGATTGGTTATATAACCCTCTAACAGGTAAGGCTGCCTCAGGGTGGCGTTTATGAACGCATCAAATGCGTCAAATGAATGGGAATTTATTAGAAATTAATATATTCCGATAGAAAACTAAATTTTCTAAATATTTTGCGAAGAAGTTTTTCGTTTGCCGTCCACGGTTTGGAAGCGAGAAAGCTTTAAATTCCAAATTTCGTAAAATTTCAAAAAATAATTATTTAAAAAAAAAAATTGTTTTCAAAAATCTAAAAAACCAATTAAAGTTGACTAAAAACTCTTTATAATAATATATGAGTAAGATTGAAGCTTTATCTTTAATAATAAGTCCTTACTTTAGTCCAAGGACTCACAGGATTTTATCAGGATTCCTCTAAAGGACATCGTCTTAACTTATAATCTAATAGACGGATTTTTATGAAATTTTGCAGAAAGAAGATATTAAGTACTAATAGCAAAGCGTTGAAGTTTGAACAATATAAATTGAAGTTTATATACTTTTTCGTCTAATTTCGCTTTTTCCAAAAAGCGAAAATCCCGATATCTTCTTAAATAGGAGCAGAAAAATAATAGTTTTTCGAGCGTGGTTATATCTTGGTAAGAGAAATATTTTTTGTTTAAAACTTCTCTTTTATATGCTTTAGTTTTCTAAATGCACCCTAAAATAGTTTGGCTCATATCGCTTAAATTAGGCAACGATAAACAATTTTGATGAAGAACTTATTATTTGTTTTTCGAGTAGAGCACATGGTATGAATTTCGTTGCAAAACATCGTTTGTCAGTTAGAGGGTTAATAATAGTTACGAAGTTCACGAAAATATCAAAAGTGCAAATAATCCAAAAACTGGATGATATTCTAAGTATTTATTAATCGATACTATGTGTGGGCGGTATTAGCTTCCCCTAATATTAAAAGGTCTATATGTTAAGAGCATGTTTGTTTGTTCAAAAAAGATCGATACTTCAAGTAAAAATTAATATCGGTAGCGTAAATATGTATTGATATTGATACTATACTTACAAATAATATAAACCAAATGACCGCCAAAAAGCCAAATATATAAAATACCCAATGCCAATCACAAAAATCCAGTATAAATCCCGTCAAAGAATTACCAATAATAGAGCCCACTTGTCCTCCACCCAATATCAGAGCACCAATTTTTCCTCTTTCGTTTGCCGGTACCCATTGTGCTATTAAAACACTTAGAGCCGGATAAGTGGTGCCTTCTCCACAACCCATTAAGATACGTGATATGACTAAACCGTAGTAACCTGATTTTTCAATGATCCAGGGAGTTATCAAAGTAAAAATGGCCGTAGATAAAATGCCCAAACTTAAAACCCATTTGGCTCCATAATTTTTAGCTAATTCGCCACCGGGTATATGGGTCAATAAGTAACCAATATAAAATGAGCATAAAATTAAACCCTGAGTCGATTGAGACCAGTCAAATTCACCACCGATAATCTGGAAAATATTGTGGAAGAATTTAGAATATTTTGCTTTAAAAACTTTTAAGTAAAGATCTCACCTTCTCATCATTATCAAATAGATCCTCTGATTTTGGGCAATGAGTTTCCATATCTTCTTCATCAGTATAATTACGTGGTAAAACTAAAGCTGGCATTACCATGGATAAACAAATACGCATTGTGTAGGCATTAAATACCGCCAAGAAACCCATTATGGCCATTATCACTCTTTGGGGTATAATAAAATCTAAACCAACAAAATATATGCAATTCTTCCGTTTATACTTCCAAATATATTTAGTATTAATACTTACATTTAGATAATTTAATACCCCATTCCGGCTGTGGTTTCGATATATAACCAGATGTATCTGCCATATTATAACTAATATCCTATATATATTCCAAAATTTTAACTAAATATTTATAATAGTTGTTGACTTAAATTTTTGAATTATTTTTATTAAATATTTTATTTGACTTTTTTCAATAATTCCGTTTGCTTTCGTTGCCAAAAACTTTAAATTTGTGTTTTCGTTTCCAACATATTTTTATTCAAATTTTGACTTTCTTCCGATGATAACACAATAAACATTAACCATATTAAGGGACTCCTTTTTTGTAAGGGGCCCTTTTGGATGCACACAATTATTTATGTTGTACTTCTTTTAAAGTCTCGAAATCATTATTTAATTTAGTTAACTCCTCCAAATATTGTCCTAAAATACCCTAAACTATGTGGGAATCATATCAAGTGATCTTAGTTTGATACACGTTTAGGTTCTGATTATAAAACTACATAACTTCGTTGAAAATTGAAAGTCTTTGGAAAAAAAGTTACTGATTCAGGAATTTGTTTAACCTCCTAAATCTTTGCTATGCAGGAGCATCTTGAAAGGATCTATTAGCCTTAAATTCATCTTGCATTATATTCGTGGATAATCTCATATCATATGTTTAATGGAATTATTGAAAAAAAATTGGCTAATGAATTTGCAACGATCAGCTGTGAGTTTATACCAGACTCAACACATAAGATTTCTCTCGCAGAGTTACTATAAAGGCTCTGGCCCATAACGAATTTAAAGACGATTGAAGAAACGGGATAACGGGGGTTCGATATATAAAGGGAATGCTGAACAAACCTTTAAGCGGGAATCTTTTTTATATAAAGAAAAAGATGGCGGTATGATTAAACGTTATAATGTATGGTTTTTATTAACCTTAATATAAAGTATTTGATTTAAATTTGTAATTTTATGTTCCGTTACAATTTTCAATATTTCACAACTTCAATTTTTTGAATAATACTTTTTGGGTCTATATAATTCACATTAATATCTTTTAGGAAATTTATAATAAATTTTACTATTTATCATTTATATCACTTTACATTTCACTTTGGGTAAGTACTTCCAAATATTTTAATATAGTTTTAAGTTTAGGGTTTAGGGTTTAAGTAATTTAGAATACCTTTATATAGTTTTAAGTTTAATGTTTAAGTTACACTTTCGGTAAGTACTTGAGAATACTTTTATATAATTTTAAGTTTAGGGTTAAGTAACACTGTCGGTAAATAATTTAGATTTAAGTAGAAGAGCTGCTGCTTAGTTGGTGGTTGAAACCTTATTAATTTTAAAGATGACAAATTATAAGAAGAGAGAGCAAAAGCCCTGTTTACTGCAATGATGTTTGTTACAGCTGATGGGTAATTTGTCACTTGAGGGCGTTGATGAAGATGTTGTCAGGGATGGGATTCCATTATTGTTCACTAAAGTGAACAACGATGGACATCATTGACTACCTGTAGGATAGTATAACAATTATGGCGGATGCCTAACCGGAAAAGAACAGAAACTCTGATAGTGTCAAGCAATAATGCGCTTGTCTTCGAACTAGATATAATCATGCGGGGCTTACTGTTGAAGCAGGAAACAAGAGATAAAGGACAAAACACAACGATTTAGACATAAAAGGAGATGTTTCTTTAAAAATATGGACAGCCGAAGGCATGTAAAGAAATCTGGATGGTTTTTGGTATAAATATTTATTTATTTTTATTAGAGTCAAGATCAAGCCCTTCGGCCGGTACCACAACGCCAAAACGATATTCTGTACCATAAATCAAAAGTCAGTCCAAACTACATATAACGCCCTTCTGAACCTTATAATTAGGGTTCAGTATTGGGAAACCCAGGAGAAGTCTATTGCCATTCCTAAAAAGGTCCAGTATTCCCCAATAAGAGAAGGCTCTTCTTGGTGTGATCAAATCGGGCTAGCGCTGCATCCCAACTTTAGCGATGAAGCTCATGTAAACTTTCATTGGAAACCATAATTTCCGGTATCCACTAAAGAGTTACCCTATTCCTAGCAGTCAAAATCTGCAAAAGTATCAAAGCATTCAAGAACGATTCCAAAGGATAATGTCCATGATGAGTGGGCCCGAATCGCAGTCTGGCTATAAGAAAAGATAACAATATGTCCATTTCTCCAGGCTGCTACCAATAATGTCCCTAGTACACCTGAAGATAGAATAGATTTTCAACTGAAAAACGATTGGCCACCTTCTCATAAGCTCCCAATGTTGGGTTCATATTCACCCGCTTCTACTCCAGAAGCCACCCTCGAACGTCAGTATGCCACTTCAGACAACGACAATTCACGACAGGTCCACCTTGTGCTCATTCTATTGAAATGCAATTTAGTGCCTATATACCAGTACTCCCCTTTCGGCTACGAAGTCTTCAATGTTCAATATCAAGTTTTCGAGTGACCAGGATTGCTGAAGTCTTAATAAAGATGTCAAAAGAAACCAGTTCCACAATGGCCTCCAAAGCGAGGGTGGGACAAGTTTTATAGAAGTCAAGCCAGGCGTTACACTTTACAGAGTTTCGTCGCGATAGTTTTTTACACTTCGTTTGGTCTACAAACAATCGACGCATAGGTGATTATAACCCTTACCTACAGCCAATAGATCCATGACTATTTTCGGGTTTAGTGACCATGTTTTATTTATATGAATCCTTGCAGCCCGGTTTCAACAATTTGAATTTTCCAATACAAAGATATCTCGTTTGGATAAAGGATTTTTAACGCCCTTATTTTTGTTTGGGGGGGTTATGTCCTCAAAGTTTTCTGCCATGGGCCCAAAATTGAATTGGAGATAATTTTTAGTTGAATTATGCATTTTACCACAACTTTCATCGAAATTGGAGAGTTAAGTTTTAGAGAGTTTCTAAAAACTTTCTTTCGAACATGTCTTTCAAACATATTTCATTATGAACATATTGAATAGCTCTAGGATTCTGTTAGCTTTAATCTTCATATACAAGAATTTTACTTTGGTATTCAAAATATCTTTATTAATTTAAGTGGCACTCAAAACTTCCTATAGTATCGAAACAACTCAACTTAAATACAAGAGTAAGAACCAGGGGAGGGACTTTCATGCACTAAAAATCGAAAATATGCGCTTAAAATATAAACGAAAAAATTAAATATATGCTCTTAAAATATGCACTTATATCGAAACATTCACTAAAAACCAAAAAATATAATTTAAAAACCAAAAAATTAAAATCAGTTTATTACATGTGTGAACACAAGTGATACATAATGTGAACACAAGTGATAATTTTTTAGAAACAGTTTATAAGTAACAGCCTTTTCCGAACTGTGGAGTTGTGAATAATAGCTATAAGTCTTTCTAAAGTTCCGTTCTAGTATTTTTTGAGTTTATCTTACTCTCCCTTTTTAAAAAGCTACATCTCTTGCTCTTGTTTTTCTCTTCTATCAACATTAGCCTTCTCTATTCGACTCTTTCTTCCAAGTGTCTCTATTTTTCTCCAAACCCTTATTAGCAGCTACCAAACTCACGCCACACTTCTGGAAAATAACTCTTTGAGTCGGGTTACAAATGTCTTGTAAAGGGTTACAA
Organism: Delia radicum; assembly: GCA_021234595.1. Lineage (NCBI taxonomy): Eukaryota > Metazoa > Arthropoda > Insecta > Diptera > Anthomyiidae > Delia > Delia radicum. The sequence goes on along the minus strand of CM037854.1, from coordinate 32,204,215 downwards.
ATGCCTTGTAAGGGGTTACAAATGCTTAATTTTGTTTATTTTTAATTAAACAAAATATGCAACAACACATCGATGCCGTTTTGTTGCAAATACTTTTTTTTTTTTATTAATTAATAATCATATAATTACAAATTATATACTATTACCCTAACCGAGCACTAGCTACTATGGCTTTCGGCGCGTTGTAGCGAAAACAGACCAGTGCCTCTGGTGGGAATCGAACCCACGACCCCCGCACTGATAAGCCAGCACGCTCCCAACTAGCCTACCGGGGCGCACGACTAAAATTTATTTTTTACATATTCTTCATAAATTGTTTTATGTTAAACAAATAAAAAAAATAAATCCGTTAAATTAAAACAACAACAAATTTAATAATAATAGATGTATTCAAAATGCAGGTGTTTAAAACATTTGCAACTCTCATTATTCTTACTCTTAACGAAACAATTTATACTAACAAATGCTAGGATATAACAGTAATTGCATTCCTTTTTAATGTGAGATTCAGGCTGTTACATTTTTTAAACAAATTTATTATAATTATTGTTCTTTAATAGTGGTAATAAGATGTTGGAAGCATAAACATCGTAAGAATAATTTTTGTAAAAAATGGCAGGAAATAAATACAATTCTGATTTTAAATCAAAAGTTTTAAATGATTTTCAAAATGGACTTTCCAAAAAGAAATTTCTATAAATTAATCCGTTCCAAAATCAACGATTTTCCGCATTGTTAATAGTGGTAACATCCACACAACTCATAAAGGTGGAAGATCCCGTATTACAACTGTAAGAGAAGATCGGAAAATCAAGAATTTTCTTACGAAATATCCCAAAGCAGTTTCTCGAGAAGCTAAAACTGAACTTTTAATAGATGCCAGAGTTCCCACCATTAAAAGAAGAGCCCAAGAATATGGTCTTAGAAGTTATAGATGTACAAAAAAACCGTTTGTGTCGGAAAAAAAACCGAAAAGCTCGGCTTGCATTTGCACGCACTCATTTGAACTGGACTCAAAGGCAATGGAAAAATGTATTGTGGTCAGATGAGTCTAAATTCAACCTCCGGGGATCAGATGGAAGAGCCAATGTTCGAAGACCAAGAGGCGAAAAGTTTAATCCCAGATACACAACCGAAACAGTGAAGCACGGAGGTGGAAACATTATGGTGTGGGGGGGTTTTTCAGGAAATGGAATTGGCCCAATTCACCGCATTACTAGCACAATGACGGCCACAATCTATAGAGATCTTTTGAGTTCATTTATGTTTCCGTATGCTGAATGGGAAATGGCACTCTCATGGACCTTCCAGCACGACAACGACCCAAAACACACGGCTGGGGTTGTAAAAAGTTTGGCTGCAGGAAAATGAAATTAATATCATGTCGTGGCCTGCTCAATCTCCCGATCTCAACCCGATTGAGAACATGCGGATGATTGTAAAACGGAATATCGACAATAAAGTATTCCGAAATGGTGAAGAACTTTTCGTCGAGTTGGAGAAGCAATGAAATGAAATTTCTGACGATTATATTAAAAAGCTCATTGCCTCAATGCCTAAGAGGTGTTCAGAAGTTATAAACAATAATGGCTAAGCTACAAAATACTGAGCGTTAAAACCATTGTTTGTATTTCCTGTTAATTACTTTAAAAGTTGCAATTGTTTTAAACACTGCACTATCGACTTATTTTGTTAAAATTACTTTATTTTATTTTTGAGAAGTTATGAATATTTTTTTTGTATTTGTAAAATAATATGCTTTAACTGAATTTAATAAAAAAAAACAAAAACTTATACCACAAATCTTTTTGATCAAAAAAATTATAATTACCTAAACCATGATTGCAAATGTTTTGAACACCACTGTATGTAAATTTTTTAGAACTCGACGTAATCTTCTATTTTTAAAATTTAAATTTTAAAAATTAACTGTTTACTGCAAAATTACTGTTTTGGTAGTTGTTTATTAAAATACTAAAATAACTACTCAAAACAACTGTTACTGAAGTACAGTATTTTTAGTTAGTTATTTTTTGAAATGACTCTCTAAATTAGTCGTTTTTAATTTTCTCATAGAAAAATTACTACAATAGCAGTTAAATCAACTATTACTGTTTACTGCCCGAATGACCTACATTTAGTTACTGTAACAATATTCTGAGTGTGGACCCAATTAAGCCAATCTGAAGTTGTTTCACAAAAATAAATCCTTCGAGGTCCCTTAAATACCTGGCCCATTTGTATTATAGAGATATGTATATCGTTTTGCCCAGTTTTGCTAAGTTTTCAAGATCGCGCAAATCGAACAAAAAATTTTTGCTCCTTTGGTCATTAATATACAGACGCAGGAGGAATTTCGTAGGATCCATTTTTATTTATTCTTTAAATATTTATGGTATGATTTGGATGTTTTTCGAAGAGTAAAACGCAAACTATTTATATTTTAGAATTTCGTTTATTTTTCATTAATTTGCAATATTAAAAACTGTACAAAAAAACAAAACATTTAAATAATTACATTTATATAACAAAAGGGAGGAACCTTAGTTTTTACTAATTTTGTTATAACTCTGCTCTTAAAAATTATGTATGACTATTTGTTAGCTCAACTTAAATTATTTGTTAATATGATTAAATGTTTTTACAGAAATAAATTCGATTTTATAGAAATGATTAAAGAATTTAGATTTTTTAGAAATGATTAAAGAATTTGTTATATTTAACAATAAAGTTGTAAGAGAGAGAAAAATTGAGTATGAACTTAGAGCAGTGTTTTTCTCTTTAAATGCTGTTTTAACAATTTTCATTTTTTGTTGTTGTTAAAGACAACTAAAAATATTAGTTGTCTTAACTTAAAATTTTAGTAAATTTTGCTAAACAAAAAGTATATATATCACAATCTGCATTTTTTTGTTTCTTTTCTTTTTAAATATTTGTAAATTTAAGATTTTTGTTTTTTTAACTTAATTATTTCTAATTAATAAACTAAACTTATGAATTAATTAATACATTTAAATACTAAATATAGAGACAGCAATAATATTTGCTATTTTTTCGTTACAAGCCCATCAACATTTATACTCCAAAGAAATTTTATAAAAATTTTGTATTTTTTTTTTTTTAAAGAGAAGCAACACTCAGGAAATTCTTCCTATTAATTAATGTGTTGCTTTCTTTGGAAAGGGGATAGTGGAGAGATGAAAGGTGGTGAATGATGAAGGGCTTCAAACATGGAAACACTGTAATTGCGCGAGATGATTAGTCTTAGAACAGTTGTTGGTCGCCACCTGATGTAGAGTTGGCGAATTTATTGAAGCTTTTTGTTTCATAGCCCTGATTCATTATTTTACTTCGGTGGGGTTAAGTGCTATGGGAACACCGAAGGTGGGAGCTGCGATACATATGAGTGATAGAAAACTCAAACATATTATTTTTCTAAATTGATGTTGCCGTCACCGGGAATCGAACCCGGGACCATCTGTGTAACAGTCCAACGCGCTAACCATTACACCACAACGCCCACAATTTAATTGAATTTGAACTAATTAATGAATTTTTTATACCAATTAAATGCAATTTTTTAATAGATAAAATTAAAATAGAGTTTTAATTAAAATATTTGTTCATTGAACAATTTAATTGAATTTTCACCAACTAAAGATTTTGTTTTTATCAAATAAAAATTTAATAAAACATTTTTAGAAAATTCAATTTACAATTTAATCATATCAGAGTCATTCCAAAAAATTCGATAAGATTTTAGCATGGATGGTAACAGATTCGATGCGGGTATCGATAAGGGCAACGCTATTTTCTTTAGTTTTGCTAACGGTATTTTAGGGGTAACGATGTTTCAGATATTTCGGTAACGGGTTTTTAGCGTTAATGATATTTTACTTATTACCGGATTTTTGTTATTTCGGTAACGTTATTTTGAGGGATAACGGGTTTTCAGGTAACGGTATTTTAAGGATAACGTTATCTAAGTTTTTTTTTTTAATTTAACCAATACTCAGGTTATGCCCCCTACTCATGCAGTGCATTGTATTGATCAGGAAAATAGGGTATGGGAAGGAGGAAAGAGGGTGTAGTGTTTATGGATATTTGATTTCAATTTTTCTAAATTGTAAGTAACGGGAAGACTTCTGCGAGAAGTTTGTTCCACATACGAATAGTTCGACTAAAGAACGAGTTATTCAAGCAATGTCAATGCACACCGATATTTTTAGTCTCATTATGCCCAAGTTCCTGTGACCGGTTAGTTTATGATGAAATTTTCGGAAAATATACAGCAGTTTTTCTTTCCGGTTACGGTATTTTAAGGATACTGATATTTTAGTTATATCAGTTACGATATTTAACAGATAACGGTATTTCAAGTATTTCGATAATGCTATTTCAGGGATAACGGCATTCAGTTGAAAGCATTTTGAATCGATAACTGTATTTTAGCAGTATAGCCTGCCATCCCTGGATTTTAGTCGTTTTCGTTTAAATTTCATTAAAAATTATCACGTTCCTATGATATCTTTCCTGTTTATAGACTTTTAAAATTCGGTTTTGTTTAAGGTTCAAATTTCGACATATTTTGCATAAGTAAGAGAAAAACCCCATTTTAAAAATGCTATAACTTCATAAGTTATTATCCAATTTCTACAAATCTTATCCCATATTTTTATTTTTAAAAGTACTTAAAACTTGACAAAAGATGGCAAAAATTAAAAAAATATTTAAAAAGCCGCATTTTTTAGAGTTATTTTAAACTATTTGTGGTGATCAGAGCTTTGAAGAATTCATTCCCTAATTCCTATTTTTTGAAATGAATGTAACTTTTTGGAATGAATTCCATGATTAACTTTAACAGTCTTTTGTTTTCATTTTATTTGTCTTGAAGAAACTCATTTTTTAAAATTTCTATTTGAAAATTATGGAATTTGTTCAGTGGGAAATTCATTCAAATCTAGTTAATTCAACTTTTGGGCAGGGAATTCTTTAACTAGGGAATTAATTCCTTAGGAATTCAGTCCATTTTCTTTTAATTCCCTGAGGGACTTAACTTTTTGGTTTAAGTCCCCAGGAACTTAACTTTTTGCTTTAAGTCCCAGGGACTTAACTTTTTGCTTTAAGTACCTAGGGACTTAACTCTTTGCATTAAGTCCCTAGGGACTTAACTTTATGCTTAAAGTCCCTAGGGACTTTACTTTTTTGTTTAATTCCCTAAGGACTTAACTTTTTGGTTTAAGTGCCTAGGGACTTAACTTTTTGCTTAAAGGGGACTTAAATTTTTTGTTTAATTCCCTGAAGGAATTGCATGCAGGGCTTAATAATATAAATATAAAAAGTAACGAAAACGCAAAAAAACCCGGATCTGTATTTAACAAAATAAAAATAATGGATCAAATACATAAATAATAATAGATTTTAAAGCCTACACCCGATTTTTGATACGAAAAGTATTTTTGTATTTAAAGTTCCTTTCCGGAAAATTTTTATTTTCCAACCATCCCTAATTTAACCAGGAATATACTGTTTTACCTGTTATAGTCTCAGGGGAAAAGTTATTCTTTTATCATTAAATAAAAAGCTTATTTCAGGGAATTAAACAAGAAAATTATGTTCCTTTTTCGAAAAAGGTTCCATCGAAAATGGGCAAACATTTATTTTTTCAAATAATTATTTGGCAACTCTAGATATAACTGTTTTCTATTTTTGTATTTACGAATGTGGTCTAAATATTAAATTATTTTAGGGGTTTTTGATGAACTTAATTACCACTATCCGTTAAAAAAAATATATCCGTTGTAAAGTACTGAGTTCAAACCGTAACAATTGCTCCATAATGATTTAATATCATGATATCTTATTGAATCTGTTTCCCTTCATGTGTGTAGCGACAGTGGATTTTTGTAGCTTTTATATCATATCAATCAATTTTCCCAATATAGCCTCAGAGCTAAATAGGGTGAACACAAAGTAAAAAAGAATATGATTTTTTTCATAATTTTTTGTAGATATTTTCTCGATTTGTGCTTTATAAAAAGTGACATTTATAGATTTTAATCTTCTGATTCCGAATATGGTAAAATGGTATCCACATTTACAATTTTAAAAAATTGTATTAAACGGACATTTTAGGATTATAGTCTAAACTCGATTTGCTCCCCAAGTTTGTTTTTTTTTTAATTTTGTGATATTTGTATTTAGCATTCCAAAATTAGTTAAAGAAGATGATCTATATGACGTAGGAGGGCGGGCCCAAAATTAGACGACCTGACGTATAGATAGCAGCAGTAGTTTGAAACAAATTACTTTGGTGAAAAATAGCAATCTTATAAAACATATGTTTTAAGTTTCAAGGCGTCACGTTGTTTAGTACTTTTTTCGATCCATCAAAAATAAACGATCTCAGTGAATTTGTAAACATGGAAAAACTTATTATATGTATGTTATGTAATTTAATACTTTCATTTAAAAGGTTTCTGTCCAACCTATATTAAAGCCGAGCTAGATTCTACTCTGTGGGAGTCTGATCCTAAGGTTACTATAAAATATTGGGTGGCATAGTTTAAACGAGGCCGTTCTCGCTGCCAAGACGAAAACCGTAGTTATCAGCCTATTGAGGTGTCCACGCCAGAAATGCTTATGAAAATCCACAAAATGGTATTGGATGATCGTCGGCTGAAGGTGCCTGAAATGGCTGAAATGATAGTCATTTCAAAAAGATCTATACATCGCATATTGACCGAAAATTTGGAGATGAGAAATCTGTGCGCAATATGGGTACCGCGTTTGTTCACAATAGAACAAAAACAGAATCGTGAAGATTTTTCATTAGCGTGTTTAGCGATGTTTCACCGCAATAAAGCCGAGTTTTTGCGTCGATTCGTAACCATGGATAAGACATGGGTCGACCATTTCACATCTGAGGCAGGCAAATCAGTGGACTGGAATGTGAGAATTGTGTCCAAAGAAGGCGAAGACAGTTCCATTAGCAGGCAAGATCATGGCGTCTGTTTTTTGGGATGCGCGTGGAATAATTTTTATTGATTATCTTCAAAAAGGAAAAACAATCAACGGCGAAATTATGCTAACTTATTGCAGCGTTTAAGTGATGAAATTAAGGAAAAAAGGTTGAATTTTGCGAAAAAGAAAGTGTTGTTTCATCATGACAATGCACCAGTTCATACATCCACTCTTGCAATGGCCAAAATCAATAAATTAAAGTTATAATTGCTTCATCACGCACTTTATTTGCCAACAGTGATGGCTATTTTAAGGAGCTAGATTAAGGAGGATATTTTAAGGAGCTAGACATTTATGGCTATTTTAAGGAGCTAGACAGTTCTTACTATAAGCAGGGTATCGAAGCTATTGAATATCGCTGGGAAAAGTGTATCGAGCTAAAAGGAGATTATGTTGAGAATTAAACAAAATTTTCAGAAATTTGTTGTGCTTTCTTTGTTTGGTCGGCTAATTTTAGGATCTACACGTTCCACTGAATTTTTTATGGAAGGAGTTAAAAAGAAAATATTTTTGACGATAAATTGCTTTAGAAATGGAAGCTTGATATGCACGAATCAAATTTTCCAGTAGCTTAAGTTCGGTTGTCAAATGGTTAAAATGCACGCATTCAAACATTTTGAAATCAGATCAGATTTTGAATTACAGTTTTAATTGATACAATTAAATAATTTATGTTTTTTTAATATTAAATAAAAAAATTAATTGAATTAATTAAACATTTAATTGAAACTAAATTTTATCTCAAAACATCTTTTTGCTTTGTACGGAGTGGAGTGTAACCGATTTACAATAATAGAGTGTGCGCCCCGGTAGGCCAGTTGGTAGCGTGCTGGCTTATCAGTGCGGGGGTCGTGTTTTCGATTCCCACCAGAGGCATTGGTCTGTTTTCGCTACAACGCGCCGAAGGCCACAGTAGCTAGTAGTAATTATATGATTATTAATAAATAAAAAAAAAATAATAGAGTGCTACTTTGTGAACTGAAGCTTTTTTTCTTCTACATATTTTTTCGATCTGCAGAGTAAAAGACTCTAGTATATTGTTAATAGGGCTTTAATGTTGATGGGCAATCACTGCAAGTGTTTATTAGGGTGGATTTACACGTTGCTTAGCCCTTGAAATGGTTATTCAACGTGTAAACCTACTTTACTTTATTACATTATTAAAATTTGTTTTTTAATTCCTTAAGGCACTTTCGTTTTGTGAGTTTATAAGTGTTTTTCTATAAAATATTTTTTTTTTTAAATAGTTGAATCCAAAAATGCTTCCAATACTAAACATTTTTATCGATGCATTTAACATAGACTCGTCATAGGAAGAAAGCATTCCAATTTGATTCTTTGGGTGCTGTTTCTCTTAACAACTTTATTTTGGCATATCATTTTCTATTGGAATTTGTGGCTTTAAAAAAAGTTGTTTAGGGAAAACAACATCCAAATAATCAAATTGGAGTGCTTCCTCCCTAAATTCCTATCCGCCAATATTCCTATTATGATGAAAATGTTTAATTAGAAGTTCTTTTGGATCCAAATATTTTTGATGGATAAATAATTTAAAAAGGTACTAGTTTTTATATAAAAAATACCATATTAAACAGTAAAAAATACTGTTACTGTCATAGTTTTGATGCGGTTTGAATACATATTTTGGTACCACATTTGTTTCTTTTCTGTTCCTGATATTTACAAAAATCGTAATTTTTCTTTAAAAAAATTATACTTATTTTACTTAAGATGATTTTTCTTAAATCTTTTCCTTTCTTTTCTTATCACCACGTTCTTCAGACTCAAAATCTTTTATACCGGGCTGAGGATCATTAAAAGGTTGAATTTCACCCGATGCCCAAATGCAATAAACTACAGCTGTGCTACAAAGTACACCAAATGCCACCCAAAATACTACGCGCCATTCCAGTAGAGTTGCCTGTAATTGTGAAGGAAACACAAAATTAGTATACGATTTCAATTTAGATATATGTAAGTTTTCAATACTTACATTTGGTGTCATAACGCCCACTAAATAGGGGGTGACCACACCTGTAATGGCACCAATACCATTAGTAATAGCCATCAAAGTACCCGAATAATTGGGACTCATGTCAAGAGGACTTAATTTCATGCCCGCATAGAAGGCACCCATAAGACCCATACAAATTGTAAAGAGAACTACCACCGCTACACGATCACAACCAGCATAAGAGGCGGCTACCATAAATACAGCGGGACCAAAGGCAGCTGTAGGGGAAGAAAAGTCATGTTTAATACCTTTATCCGATATTATCTAGCACTAGACTGAAAACATATAAAATCAACCACTCGAATTTCTCCACCCCTTCTGATTTCAACCAAACTTGATATAAAAGATGTACATTTTATAAGTATAACCTCGTCCAAATGAAGGACAGCTAATCCCAGCAGATCTTCAAATATTGCGTTTTAAAATGTGAAAAATATTCGAAAATTTTTTAAAAAGTAGTCGTGCATAATATTCAATACGAGAGTCACTGATACCTCATTTGAAAGCTACTTAAATTATGGGTTTACTAGTGCACACAAATTATTCATTTCTTCACTGCAAAATGCATTGTTTTTCAAAAATCGAAAACTTTGGTAGCGGGGCGCTACGGGTTTAAAACTATCCGATTTTTCTTAAATTCACACCAAAGAACTCTTAGATCTAATACTACAATAATCAAATCTAATCTTCATCCAAAAAAATGTCGCTCTAATGCTCATATATGAAGTCATTCGAGGTCTCACATGTACATATCACATCACATAGGATTCAAATATGTTCATAGGAGTTCATATTTGATCATACATGTAAATATTGCCTCAATTTTTGTTAACGTACTTATATGACATTTATGATTAAAAATGTAAATATTACCTCAATTTTCGTAAATGTACACACATGGACATATATGATTGCTTATATGAACATATATGAATTATTTATGAAAACTTATGAATCATGTATGGATGCATGTGGACATGTCGATTTTTAATAGGGGCGTTGATTATTATGATCAATTTATAATACCCCGCCTGGAGGCGGGCTTGCTGGTTATAGGATTAAGTCAATAATCGAACAGTCTCTAAAGATTCAAATTAGATGGGAATTTTAAAATAGATAAAATTAAGTCTTAATCCTAGACCAGCAAATTCTGAATCATACATCTAACAAAATGTGAAAATTTTAAAGTTTTTTTTTTGATTTTTTTTTTAATGCGAATAAAAATCTGCCCTTCTAAAATCTGCAATCTACAATTAATTAGCAATAGTTTCTGTTGATTTTAATAAAAGTTTTTTCTAGTTTTAGCAGAGTGCATTGCTATATTAGTTAACTTAAATTCAACTTGAATATAACTAAAATTTTTCTTATTTTAAACGAGCTTAAGATTATTTATTTATTAATTACTTATAATTATTTATTTCCAATATTTCGTCTCCACATTGGATGACTTCTTCAGGGAACAATTATTACAATTTGATTCAAAAACTTGTTTTAATAAAATTAATTATTAAAAAATCAATTATTAAAACAAGTTTTTCAATCAAATTGTAATAATTGTTCCCTGAAGAAGTCAACCAATGTGAAGGCGAAATATTGGAAATAAATAATTATAATTATTAAATAAATGATCTTAAGCTCGTTTAAAATAAGAAGAACAAAGAAAACTTAAAATTTTTATAACTAAAATTTTGTAAAGTTAACAGTTTTATTTTTGCTGATTTACTTCATTAATATTTAGCAAAAAAAAAGTGTGCTGATTTTAAGTTGTTTTTGCCACATAAGTAACTAATATTTAATAGTTTTTTCTGTTATGTTTGCTGGTTTATTTCTATGAGTGTAATCAAATAAAATACTAAATTCATACTGAATCGCAAGATATGAGTTTTCGTTATTTTCAAGTTTTCCATTTATAGCATTTAAAAGAAAAGAAAAAAACGAAATTTCGTATTTTGGTGTTCAGGATGAGGATCAAAATTCGTCAGGAATCGCAGGCGTTAATTTGGTCAAAATTAAGTCTGAGTTGTGGAATTCATTATAGTTTATATAAAGTCGAAGCTGTAGGCGCCTATTGGTGTTCTTATAATTTCGGAATCGTTTTTTTTTTTGTAAGTTTAAGGACGTTTGTCTTAAATTTAATAAACTCCATTTCTTTTAAAAACATCTTCTGCAATTCCCAAATTTTTTTCATATTGAAAACTTTTATATAACTTACCTAAACCAGTCATTACTTTACGTGTATTTGTTATACTCAAAATGCCTTTGGTCATTAGCCAATCACCAATAAAACCAGAGGAAATCGAGAAAATCCACATCGAAATATAGGGCAATGAAGAATACAAGCCATTGGCTTTAATGGAAAATTGCATAACATCAGCCATATATTTGGGTAAATCGGTAACCATAATATAGAAACCCCAATCATGTCCTATTTGAGCACAGACTAAAGCAATCATAGGCATGCTAGTAAAAATAGCTTTCCAGGGGGTTGGTGGCAAATTGTCATTACGTACTAACGTGCCCATTTCACGTTCTAAATAGTCACGTTCGCTAGGTTTAATATAAGGATGAGAGCCGGGTTCGCTGAAACACAAGAAGCACTAAAAGAAACAATATTAAGTTTCAATAAAAATATATAAATTTATATTATTTATTACAACAAAAAAAAACTTACGAAGAAAATAAACCAAAGTACACCCAAACCGCCGAATATATAAAACACTACAGGCCATTCATATTCATGCAGTAAAACTCCTGATAATGAGTTGGCTACTATAGTGCCTACTTGACCACCGCCTAAGACCAAAGCACCTAATTTACCACGTTCTTTTATAGGTACCCATTGTGACAGCAATACACTTAAAGCCGGAAAGGTAGTACCTTCACCCAAACCCATTAAAATACGAACAACAATCAAAGCTGTTGCACCACCTTCCTTAATGGCAACTGGTGTGATGAGTGTAAAAAATGCAGTCGATAAAATGCCCAAACCCAAAGTCCATTTACCACCAAATTTTTCCGCCAATAGACCACCAGGAATATGTGTAACAATATAACCGATATAGAATGAAGATAAAATTAATCCTTGTAATGATTCGGACCAATCATATTCACCAGCACTCTGAAAATAAAAGAAAATAAAATTATAATTTTCTCAGAAATGGCGTCCAAATAATGTCTGAATTTAAGAGTTCCTAGGGTGGAAAAAAGTTTAAATTAAATATAGTTTTATAATCAAAAGTATACTGAGAAATTTTTAATTATCATTTGTTTTACTTTGAACCAACACTAAGGGGAGCAGTGTTTGTGGGCATATGACTTAAATATGTCTACATTGTAAGTTGTAGGAAAGACTTTCGCAGGGAAACAATTCCACATTCGGCTAGTGCGAATTCTCTTTATAATGCTGGACTATACACTGACACGTAGAGTCTCCGATCTTGATGAAATTCGGATATGTGAAAGAGGATAAATAGCTGTCCAATGTCACGTTTAAAGGTGAAAAGGTGATGTCAAAATTAATTTTTGTATGGAAACATATCTGATATTAACTCATAGAGTACATGGGACTCAAACTCTTTGGCATTAGCTGTCAGTGCACGTAACTCATGAGAATATGTTGGACATACATCGTAAACCTATACAAAAAATATTTGAATATGTATGAAAAATTGTGTGTTGTTGTTGAAAGAAGAAGACGAGTTTAAAATCTATGTAATCTATGTATTAACTAATTAAATTCAGAATTTTTGTACGTTGAAGTAATCGAGAAATCAAAAATTGCATGTCATTTATTATAAATTTCATACGACTAATGAAAAAGTTTCATTAAAAATCGTTTCATTAAAACTATGAAGCTTTTTCATAATGTTTAAGAAATTTGTCATTCACATTGTGAAGAAAACTTTATTAGTTTAGTGAAAAAATTGAATTAAAACTCGTTCAAGAAATTATCTCTGTGCTCAGACGAGTCTATAGAGTTTGATTACTGTCATTGACAAGCACCAACGCAAGCATCAGAAACTCCAAAATAGCCTTTGAAGCACTTGCTCATATATGGGAGTTGTATTCCATCTGCTGTTGGATTCAGGTGGTATATACATATAGTGAGGAGATCGGATGGAGTAAAGTATTTTAAAACCAAGACACTGGAATGCTTCTTTCAACACTTGAATGATGTAACTTGTCCAACGGACATCACACTGAATTATCAAGTCCAGCACATAAAATAATAAGCATACATATATACAGAAGGCTCGACCAAGGAGGTAATCAAAAAATATGAGAAAATTAAATAGAGAAAAAATAGAACCCTATTGTTCCCCAGAACCTAACGTAAACTCATATGATGAGAACCATCTATAACAACACGTATATCCAACACGAAATATCTAGGGCAACCGCTTTGCTCTCACCAAACATGTGAATGCACCGAATTCAAAGTTCCGAAAAGAACACCAACAGGTCTCCCGTAGTACGAGTTGTACAAAAGCCATACTGTCGATCACGAAAGAGTGAGTTGGCCTCCAGACAATAAAACAATTTTGCTTTAGAATTGGAACACTTAATATGGAGAACGAAATGGAAAGGGAAACGAGTGAAATTGAAACACGTAACAATGGAAACGATATTTAAATGGATCTCCTGTTATCTGGGCTAAAAAATATGCATTTTATAAAATGGTATATACCTCAAAAACAAAGTGAGAAAGCGCCAAAATCTCCCTCTGTTTAGTGTTTAAATTCCCACTTCATTTCATATCATTCCAATTAGGAGTAATGATAAATTTGTGCTTTAATTTGTATTAAGTAAATTTTTTGGCCAGATTTAGACACATCATACCTAAATCTATTAGAAAATATGTATTACAAAGTCAGGTTGTGTAAAAATTTTCAAACTTTATAGCATGAGTTTTTTATGCATACAATTTTAAAAATAATAATAATTGTAAATTGGCCCGAAACCCTTCTGTGGCGTACCCAATGGGTATGTCAGAGAGAGGCTCAGAAGATGAAGGGAGTCGGAGTTTGGGGCCTATTGGGCCAGATCGCCTGGGCAGCGACAGGCGAGGTTGTTTATATCTCCCTCTGGGGAGAGGTTGCGGAAACTCTTGTTTATGACGAGGGGAGAACTAAGGACCGTGATGGGTTACCTCACGGGACACTGTGGCCTTAGGTATCAATTGTACAACTTGGGACGATCCTCTACGGATACGTGCAGGTTTTGTGAATTGGAACCCGAGACCTCAGAGGATGTTCTCTGCAAATGTCCGAGGCTATCCGACAGGAGGGTGCGTTATTTTGGTGGTCGAATAGTCACCATCGGACGTTTGGAATTGTTTACCTGGTAGGATAGTTGGCTTCGTAGGGGGAGTGAACCTATAGGGTGTTCGTTGGCAGCACAAAATACCAACTTCTGGTCGCGGTGCATAGTGCCACTCTATTCTAATCTAAATTTGTTTTATAAGTATGCAACACTAACAAGTAAATTCGCGCTTTTTCATAGATTTTAATATATTTCACTATTTTTGCACAATCTATCATTCCATTTCTCAAAGGATCAACTCATTTTTGTGCATAAGCAACAGACAAATCCAAACAATTATTTCGTGTAAAAAAGAAAAAAAAAGAAGTGCGTGTACCAAAATTCGGCAAAAAAGTTTATATTTGGGAAAGTTAGTTTAACGAAAACTTTTATTACAGTGAATGTCTACAATATATTTTTTGAAATGTTATTTATATTTGTATGAATTTTAAAATAAAATTTTAAATGATTTTTTTAAATTTTGATTAGTTTTTTTTGCTATATTTTTGTTTTTTTTTTTTTTAATTTAGGCTTTTTAAATTTTGTGGTATTTTTTAAATTTTTGCGATTTTTTACCAATTTTTGGAGATTCTAAAAATTTGTTTGAAATTATAAACAATATTGTATTAAATGTTTAATAGATATGATTAAAATCTTAACTAAACCTTAATCAATTAAATAGTATTTTAACTGATACTGCAATTTGCTTAGTACACTGCGTTGCAAAACTATAATTACACATTAATTTCACTAAATTTCGTAAGTGGAAAGGAAGTAGAAGAGCTTAACCGGCATAAATGTAAAATCAATGAAAAATTAATAATATTCAACAAAAAACAATTCATTTATTTTTTTATTTTACTATTTAAAAAGGAATAACAAAATCAATTAGTGTTTCATAACTATAAATACACGTAATGTTATTTATCAAAATTTAAAAAAATTTAAGAAAAATATTTTAAAGCAGCAGTTTTAATCAACTCAAAAATTCGATCAGACATACTGGCTTCCAGATTTATTCAAAGCTCTTCCGATATAGATCTCCACGCATCAATAACTGCTTCTTTCCGATGAAAAACGATTTCATATTGCCGGTTAATGCTCCCCAAATATTCTCAATGCGGTTTTGATCAGGAAAACATACATACATATATTTTTTTTTGAAGATATCCATTCCATTGTCTGACGACTTACACTCAAAAAAATAAGTTAGTAGAAAAGTTAGTAAAACGTCTTGTAAATCAGGTATACCATTTTTTAGCAAAATTTCTTGCTAAAATCGTGTTTTCAGCTAAAATTTTTGTTATACTTATTCTGTTTTATACTAATGCTTTACTAATATTATACTGTTTTACTAATTAATTTTGCTAAAAAAAAATTGTGCTGATAATAGTGTGGACGACAACCAGATTGAAAGATATACGCAGAATGAAGCAGATGTCGCGGCATTTCAAGATGTAGTAGAGAATAGGAAAATGATACTAAAAAGTACAACTCTAATAAGAAATATAAAAAAATCAACCATGTAAGACTTTTGTATCTCTTTTTCACACATAAAACAAAATTGAGGATTAAAACAACTTAAATTTTGCGTTGTCACCGGCTTGTGAAAATAATTGTCTATTAATTAAATAAAAGACAAAATAAAATATTTAAATTTAATATGTATTTCTAAACTAAATGTTTATAGATTAATAATCTAGTGTGGTCAAATTGCAAACAAACAAACATATACAGACATGTAGACAGAGTAAAGCGAAAGACAAAGACACACATCTTAGGTAGATTTTTATGGTTCCTTTTTCGTATTGCAAAAAAGGCTTGTTTTTTTCGTTTCGTTTGTTTTTTTTTATTTTTTCGTTTCGTTTCTATAATTATCTTCGGCAGTTGCGTCCTTTAAAATATAGCATCATTTAGACAACCATTGATGTAAGTAGTTGAATGAAAATTTTTGTTATGTTATATATATTTATTTCTATATATTTTCAGATATTAAATTAATTCATGTCGTCAAAGTGGGAAAATGAAAATTTTTATATTTCGTAATTATTGTAAGTTATTTTTAAAAGAATCACAAAAATATGTTTTATGATTTTCATCAAATAAATTAACTAAATTACAATTTTTCTACAAATTTTTTGCGTTTTTTTTTCAGTCTACTAAAATTCAGCAAAAAATTTATTAATTTTTAGCAAGGCTTTTGTATTTCTAATCTACTAAGTGTTAGCAAAACTTTTGCTGAATCTACTAATTTTGTTGCTAAAAATCAGCTCGCTGATTTTCAGCAAAAGATTTTGCTGACAATAGCAATTTTTCTGCAAGCACCCTCCTGACTAAAATTTTGCTGACTCAGCAAAATTTTTTGCTGACTTTACAAACTTTTTTTTTTGAGTGTACATGTACTCAGGCATTGTCTTGTTGGAAAATGAATTCTTCGATACTATTTTCAATAATTGGCACCAATTTCTCTTCTAATACTGAAATGTACTCATATGAATTCATTCTGGTGCATGTAAATGCCAAATCAACCATACCGTTCTAACAAAAAGTTCCCAAAACCGTTAATGATCCGCTTTCGAAATTTCTTTTTGAGAAATATCGTGGTTCCTTACGTGGGCTCTCCAAAAGCTGTTAAAACCATCTGGCCCTTCAAGATTGAGATTTTTCTCATCAGAAAAAACACTTAAGTAATCTCTTAAATTTTATACAATAAGGGATCATTTATCACACTCTTAAAAAAAGTTATAAGTTTTAAAACAATATTTGTAGTATTGCAAAAAAAAAAAAAAAATAAACAAAAATCATATGTAATTATAGTTATGCAACGCAGTGTAGTAGGACCGAATTCAATTAAACTTTTAATTGAACGAACAAATATTTTAATTAAAACTCGATTTTCGTGTTTTTTTACCAACTTAGCACATTTCCATCTTTTTGTTCCTTCCAATAAAAATTGGGTGGAGAAAAGTCATTTCACTTACCGACGACCCAGAATCCAAATCATCTGCCTTGCAAACTGCAACATCATTTTCATCGGTTTTATTATGCTTGATTACCATTTCTGTAATAGCCAAAGATAAACTAATACGCATTGTGTAGGCATTCAAAATAGCCAAGAAACCCATAATGGCCAATATCACACGTTGAGGTATAATAAAATCTATAAATAAAAGAAATCAAATTGATATTATTTTTTTTTTTTGTTTATTAAAATTACATTTTTATTTCATTAATAACCATGGATGGCAGGCAATTCCGCTAAAATACCGTTATCAATTCAAAATCCTTTCAACTGACTATCGTTATGCCTAAAATACCGTTACCGAAATAATTGATATATCGTTATCCGTAAAATACCGTTACCGATATAATTACAATACCAATATCATTAAAATACCGTTACCGAAATAACTAAAATACCGTTATGGCTAAAATACCGTTACCAAAATAATTGAAATCGCGTAATCCTTAAAATACCGTTAGCGTAATAATAAAAAAATTATCGCTGTTAATAGATATATCTTCGCAAAGTTTGATCATAAACTAGCCAGTCATTGGAACTCGGGCTAAACAAGCGCGGCGTTCACTTAAATTACGATACCTGAATAATAAAATAATGTTATCTTTAAAATACCATTACCCAAATAACTGTAAAACCGTTAACCCTAAAATAACGTTACCGAACTAATTCAAATACCGTTACCGCTAAAATACAGTTACCGAAATAAGTGAAATACCGTTAAAGCTAAAAAAACCTATACTGACATAAATGATATATCGTTATACCTTAAATACCGTTACCGAAATAAACGAAAATATCTTTATCCATACCGATACCCGCATCGAAACGGCTACCATCCATGTTAATAACTTAATTATATCCATGTTAACATTCAATTAGCAGTCATTATAATAAACTATAAATTGTTGCATGCGTGCTGCCTGCCGCATGCATGAGAATAAATTAATTTGTTAAATATTCTACTATTTGTCAACAGACAAATTATATTATCATACTCGTATTTAAAATTGATCTACATATTTAAGGCGATTATCAAATTATGAAATCAATTGTTTGAAATAATTGTTTTGTTAGAAAAACATAATGATATAATCGTGCTTTTATTTGTATGTAATAAAACGTGATGTTTTCTAAGTGTTTTAAAATGAAATCGTTTTTAGCCACTAAATCATTCACAATAGATCAGTCATTAATAATAGATATATTTCCTCATTCTCTGTCAGTTTATGTTAATATCTAAGGGTTCATTTCAAAAGTCTGAGAAAACAAGATTTAAACTCGTGATAATTATCAAACCTTATCTAAAATTGAAATCCGATTTTCGTCTGCCCCTAACATATTTCAATCTATCTTATTTTTTTCCCCCAAATGACTTTAAATCTATGCCAAATATGATCCAGTTTATATATTTTTAAAACAATGCTCGTTAGCACTTCAATCACAAATTATTTAATTTTAAATTAAAATATAAATAAGCCAATAAAAAACGTGTTGATTGAAGCGGATACGGTGAGTTTTTGTTTGTACTAATTAAGTGTATAATTTGCCGAAATTGATCAAGTGGCAAATAAATTAACGCATTAAAATATAATCAATTTCTTAAAAAAAAAAAAAAAAAAAAATTATATCTCAAAAAATTATTTTGACACGATTGATAACACTGCGCAACTCGAAAAATAAATCAAGTTTACCGACCATTGATCCCAAATATCCGTACCCAGTTTTTTCACTTATGGGACAGATTTTTCGCAAATTTGCACTAAGGTTTTGCATGTTTAAACGCAGATTTTTGTACATAAAATTTTAAAAATCAAATATTTTATCTTTGTTTTTTATGATACGAGTAAATCAGTGATGCAAAATGTGGCACAATAGTGCCATTTGTGGCACTATTGTGAATTTGAATTCTTAATGGCCCTGTGGTACTTTCTTATCTACTTTGGCCCTTCCAGTTCAAAATCCAATTAACTACGTTAAACCGTTCAGTTTTGCTTCACAGTTCGAGATAATAACATTTTTATGGAATGTTGTGAAATACTTTTATGCGATTTTTATAAAAAATTAAACGATTTTCATTTTATTACATCTTTGAAATAGTTTAGGAAATATTCAACGGTTTTGCAATTTTTATACAAGGTATTATTGGTCAAAGTGTCTAGTTTACAGAGCTGTGACTGAATCATTCATTTTTGAATTAATTCGCGAATCATTCATGCACTGAATTAGTAAAATTTTTAATTAATTCTTTTCGCCAAAAAACGAATTGAATGAAATTTGAATCGATACATATGCATTTGGCTGGAATGAATTGCAATTCATTTTAAATCAAATGAATTCGGCAAAATGAATTGCAATTCATTTTCAATTCAAATGAGTTTGGCGAAATGAATTGCAATTCATTTCCAATTCATTTGACTTGAATTGATTTTGAATTAATTCAAATGAATTAGAAAAATGAATTGCAATTAAGTTTCAATTCATTTGTATTAAATTGATTTTGAATTAATTCAAATGAATTTTATGAAACTCTTCATCACCATATAAGAAAATTTTATAAATATGATTAATAACACGGTGCAATATTTTTTCTAATTCATTTGAATTAATTCAAAATCAATTTAATACAAAAGAATTGAAAATGAATTGCAATTAATTTTTCTAGTTCATTTGAATTAATTTAAAATCAATTCAAGTGAAATGAATTGGAAGTGAATTGCAATTCATTTCGCCAAACTCATTTGAATTGAAAATGAATAGCAATTCATTTTGCCGAATTCATTTGAATTGGAAATGAATTCCAATTTATTTTTACCAAATTCATTTGAATTAATTCAAATTTCATTCAATTCTTTTTTTATGTGAAAAGAATTATTCAAAATTCAATTCAAATTCGTAATGAATTGAAATCAAAAATGAATGATTCATTCACAGCTCTGCTAGTTTACTCGTTACGCTAAAAAATTCTAGACACTAGAATTTTCGAGTTCTTTGGAGAATCTAGAAAACATTATTATTGAATCAAAGATGTATACAAAATGAGAACGGGGATTTTTTTTTATAAAAATCGTATTAAAAATCGCATACAAATATTTTTATCTCAAACCGATAAACCGGGTTTAAAATTTTTTTAATGCAGAACAATAGAATTTTTTAATATATTTTTATATATAAACAAATTTTTCACAAGAAGTGTCGTAACTAATTTTTAATTCACAAACAATTGTGTTTTTTAGGATTTTAAAAAATATATCACATGATACATAAAACATTTTGCTCTTAATTTCCAGAGGGGTTTATCTTGCATTTTTTATATGGCCTTCAGATGATGCACTCTAAAGTACTATATTACTAATATTTTTATTAAAATAAAAAGCCAATGATGAAATTTATTCCAACATTTTTTTTTTTGGCCCTGTCAAAGATAGTTTGGCCCTTTTAAATTGTCAATTTGGCCCTAAACAAAAAAACGAAAAATGCATCACTGGAGTAAATACATAAAATCCCTTCATTAACATTCGGGTATCAAATTTGGTTAATAAATGTGCAGCATTAACAGGTAAATCCGTGTTTTTTACTCAGTTTTTTACTATATTTGACCATTTTTGCACAATTTATCATTCCAATTTCGGAATCATTCAAAAGCATTTTTGTACATAGGCAAAAAGACAAATGTGAACAATTATTTCGTGTAAAAGAGGAAAAAAAAAAGAATATTATACTAAAAGATGAACTCATAGGTCGTTCTTTTTCGCTATTCTGTCATAAAAATTTAAGGCATAATGAAACTGAAAATTATTCAAGTTCGAGGCCATACTTTATATTTCTTTATTAGGAATAATCTATAGAGTTTTTGTTTTCAAATTTATTCTTTGACCCTTTCAGGAATGCGTTGATAGATCTATTTCGGGAATTTTCGAGGTTCCCATCATCAGAACACGTTTTGAAAGAGGTAACAATCCTATGCCAAACATCAAACATTCATATAAACTAGTTTACTCACTACATGAGAACTAATAATATATATTATATGAGCTCGAAGTAAAAAAGATTATCACCATTGATCAAAAAATAAATTGAAAACTTGTTTCTTGTGTGTATAATCTACCTTTGGTAAATATTCAATACAAGTTCTTGTTTATTTAAACTTTGATATGTACAAAAAAAAAAACAAAAAAAACTTAATTTTTATTTTTAATAAAAAAATTTTTTAAATTTAAGGCATATTTCGCATTTTATTTTTTACACGAAATAATTGTTCAGATTTGTCTTTGCTTATGGTTATGCTTTGACCGATTTGCAAAATGGAATGATAAATTGTGCAAACATTGTAAAATATACACATAGAATACTTTGTAGGTAAACCCTACTGGAAATATGGTTAAAAACATATGAAATATCACTTGGAAAAAAGACGACTTACATTTCAGTAAATTCAAATAATTCTGTCATTTGTTTTTTTTACTGTTAAAAAAATTAACCAATTTTTTTTTTTAACCGACCTAACAAAGAAGACGCAACAGATTTGGGAACACTTTTCTTTATTTCTCAACATAATCTCTAGTGTCCGACCGAACAGTTATGGACAAATTTGGCGGATGGAAAAATGTTTATTGGGCTAATTAGATGCTATTTTGAGTGTCAAATTTGAAGAAAACTCTGTAGTTAAGCAATGAATTCACTGTTCGGCCTCAGAAAGTTCGGCCAAATTGAAAATAGTTCGGCGGCCGAACTTTTCTCTTAAATTTTATACACAAAATCGAATTAAATCGCCTCAACAAACATGTTTTCAATACCAAACTTTGTCATCATTGCACAGTGGTTTCCCCCATAGGCCAAAAATCAAAAAAGGCAATGTTTTTTTTCTAAGCTTTATTGCACTTAATTTATTTATAACACTCTAAATTTTATGAATCAAACAAATTTTATTGTTTTTTTTTTGCGAGATTTAATGTTTGTGTCCGTTGAAAGTGACGGTATGTTTATATTGCATATATTGTGGTTACATAGTCATAAAAGAAAACTTAAGTTTATCGGAAAAGTTATTCGCGATATTGTGACAGAAGTCTCCAAAAACCCTACAAGCATTAAATTTTAACTTATTTTCTACCAAATTGAATAATAAAAGCTGCAAAAATATAAGCCCATTAAAAAATCCCTGAAGAATACTTTTTTGACCTTTTCAAAACACACGTTTTTTAAAAACTACTTTTTCACGTAGACTTTTAGTTATTTAGCCCTCATCCACCCACAACTTCTTATACATCAAATTGTAGATTTTTTATCTCTCTTTAAATTAAAAAATATTCTGGCCGCGGGTTATTGCATATTTTCGCATATAGATGTGATTTTTTTTTTTTAAAGAGAGGCAACACTCAGGAAATACTTCCTATATTTAGTGTGTTGCATTCTTTGGAAAGGGATAGTATAGAGATGAAAGGTGGGGAAAGATGAAGGGCTTCAGACATGGCAACACTGTAATTGCGCGAGATGATAAGTCTTAGAACAGTTGTTGCTCGCCACCTGATGGAGAGTTGGCGAACTTATTGAAGCTTTTTGGTTCATAGCCCTGATTCATTATTTTACTTCGGTGGGGTTAATTGCTATTTGAACACCGAAGGTGGACATTGCGATACGTATGAGGGATAGAAAAAACTCATACATATTATTTTGATGTTGCCGGCACCGGGGATCGAACCCGGGACCTTCTGTGTAAAAGTCCAACGCGCTAACCATTACACCACAACGCCCACAAAAAATCGCGTTTTGTTTTGTACTATTTCTTTTTAAGAATATGAGTAAAGAGAAATATTTTTTTTTTTAATTGTTATTTTAAACTTTATATTACAATTTTATGGTATTTTACTTACAGTTATGAATAAATAGAAAACAGTTCTTTGTTGTTTTAAACTTCTTTGTTGTTTAAACTTTATATTGTTGTTTTAAACTTTATATTGCAATCTACCACGCCTTTCGCAATTTTAAGGTATTTGACTTTCGGTTTAAGTGTAGCTTACTCATTGCATTTGAAAAGTGTCAAAACAAAATTCTTATAATTAATTGTTTTCGCGATAGTGATACAAGTTTCGAAATTTTCTAGAATGTATGTGATTGATATTTGGAGTTCCACAGCTGTTAATTATTATTACCTTATATTACTTAACAATACCTCATATTGCATTATATAACTTTGTATATCTTATTAATTTAGTTTTTTTCAGTGTATATTTCGAATGAATTAAAATAGAATAAAAATTTACAAAAATTGTGTTAAACAAAACAATTTTCATATTGAAATACTTTATTTAAAAAATTCTTAAAACAAATCTAAATCGAATGAATTAAAATAGAATAAAAATTTACAAAAATTGTGTTAAACAAAACAATTTTCATATTGAAATACTTTATTTAAAAAATTCTTAAAACAAATCTATAAGCCAATTAACCCTTCAAAGATAAAATGGCTACTGTGGCTACAGTTGTTAATATTTTTTCCTAAAAAATTGCAAACTTAAAGTTCTTTGCGCATGCTATGAGCATGGGAGATATTAGGAGATATTGATTTTTGACCGCTTGTCCATATAAGGGAAACCACTGTGCATTGCCTCTCGTTATCAAAAAACCGACAAAATATAGTTTTTTGGCCGAACTGTTCGGTCGGACACTAATAATTTCCTTTTAGCTCGATAAACTTTTCCCAGTGATACCTATATATTATTATACATTAAAATATATATATTCTCATATTAAGCTATTATGAAATATCAACTTAAATGTAATATAAGATATAATGGTAAATGATGATATATAGCGCAATATTAGAAACTTCCGTAAAAATAAGTATGACATGTAAATATATATCATTAAATATGGCCACATATATAATTATATATAATCACATCAAGCTAAATATGACTATGTAAACTTTTTTCGTCGGACACCTTAAAAAAAATACGTGTCTTATATTTGTTTGTCCTTTACAACATATTCATATTTCATTCAAATTTGTGGATAAATATATCAACTTATAAATGATGATATATAGCGCAATATTAAAAACTTTCGTAAAAATAAGTATGACATGTAAATAGATGTTGTTACATATGGCTTCATATATAATTATATATAATCACATCAATTTATATATGACTATATTAACTCTTTTCGTCGGACACCTAAAAGAAATACGTGCACACAGAGAAATAATTAAAAACTGTATATTAATGGTAACAACTTATAAATTTAGTTAGTACAACGATATTAATTAAGGGGCCGCCAAATAACTTTTTTTTTTGAAAATGCTATAAAAAAAAACTACTGAATATTTTCTCAAATTTCTTTTTTAATTTGAAAGTACAATCCTTCCGGTTAATAATGGATAATAATTTCATTCAAATGGCTGCCTCGGCTGGCCATGCCGTAGCCTACACGATCGGTCCAATTTTTAAGCACTTTATCGATTGTGTGCAGCTGTATTTCCTCCTCTTCAATTTTTGTGAACAAAAATTCGTTCAACATGGCCCGATAGCGATCGCCATTGACTGTAACGGCCACTCCTTGCTCATTTTCGAAGAAAAATGGCCCAATTATGCCTCTGGACCAAAATCCGCACCAAACAGTGGCTCGTTTTGGGTGTATCGGCACGCATTCTGCAACATTACCATGATTTTCAAAGTAATGTCGCAATATTTCCCAGCGTTGTCCAAGCGTATACACAACCATATTCGTTCAGCGGAAGGATAAAACTAATTATCTGTCAAATCAGACATGAGCTAAGTGTTACCATTCACGAAATAAGCACTAGTTGAAAAAAAAACGTTAGATGGCGGACCCTTTATTTCTGAATATTTTGGGTATTGCAACTAAAATTTAGTTGAATTAACCGAACTTTGTTGTGAAAACTAATGTTAACATGTGCCAACCGTCTGAAATTCGTTATAACCGAATTTGAGTCTAAGTAACCGAATTTCAGTTGGCAAGTAGCTAAATTTTTTTCTGTGTGTGTCTAATATTTGTTTGTCCTTTAGAACATATTCATGTTTCATTCAAATTTGCGGATTCGCCACTGCATAGTTTCCTTGTCAGTTTAAACTTGTTGCCGTTTTTCACCATAAACCTGGTTTATAAATGAAACTGGACCATTTAAACAAAAATATTAAGAATATTTCCGGTTTAAATGGCAGACAACAAGATTTTTTGTTAATGTAATTATGACCAATTGTTTTCTGATTATGGCTTGTGAAAAAAAGCTCAGCAGGTGTTTTTTTTTTTTTTTTTGTTATTTTTGTTCGAAGTGTAGCTGGAGTCATTAAACAACATGTTTGACGTTTTAAACAATCAAAATAAAATTGCATAAATTTAAGCTAATTTATTAGCTTTTGAATTCTTAAAGGCACGTGAGTTTTATGGTTTAATAATAAATTGTATACAATTTTTATAATTATATGATTTTGTTACTGATTCGAAGCAACAGTTCAGTTTAATCTGAATTTTTTTTTTTTATTGAAATATGTCTTTTAATAATTTCATAAACTTTTCATTGACGATAAGAACACAATTTTTTATTTCACTTAATAAACATTTCTTGTTATTTGAATATTTTTTATATGTTTTTTTTTATAATTGTGTGATAATTTATCTTGTCCTATAAAACCATAAACAATTATTTTTTGTTTTTGTATTTTACTAAGTCGCAAAAGTGTTTATTTAATCAATTTATTCTATTATTACTATTATAAAGGGTCCGCCATCTAACGTTTTTTTTCAACTAGTGCTTATTTCGTGAATGGTAACACTTAGCTCATGTCTGATTTGACAGATAATTAGTTGTATCCTTCCGCTGTACGAATATGGTCCGTATGTTCGTT
Organism: Delia radicum; assembly: GCA_021234595.1. Taxonomy (NCBI): domain Eukaryota; kingdom Metazoa; phylum Arthropoda; class Insecta; order Diptera; family Anthomyiidae; genus Delia; species Delia radicum. Next base: position 32,177,991 of record CM037854.1, on the reverse strand, counting down.
ATCTTGTGGAAAAAGTGAAAGAAACTGGCATCCTCTTCGATAAACCAAAGCGTGAAAAGCCAAAAACAGTGCGTACACCCGATAATATTGCTGCTGTGGCAGAAAGTGTGCGTGAAGCGAAATCAACATCAATTCACCGTCGTTCTCAACAATTGAACATTTCGGAGACATCATTGAGACGAATTTTGCATAAAGACCTTGGTATGACGCCATACAAAGTCCAATTGGTTCAGGAGTTCAAAAAAAAAAAAGTTATTTGGCGGACCCTTTACTATTTTATTTGTAAAATACCGGAAAATTGTTAGATTTGTTAAAAGTTGTTAAAACCTATATTTTAGCGCTAAATTAAATAATTTAATTTAATTTGTAAAAACACAAAAATTATTTTATTATTTTCAGTCCATCCATTCATTTATAAATTTTACCTTCAAGTAGGTGTTTTACCTTTTTTTTGTTTACAATTTAATTTGTTTTTGTTGCAATATAAAAAAAAAAAAAAAAAAACTTGTTAACTGCAATGATTTTTTTTTTATTGAATTTAGCTTTTTTATAACTCAATTGTGCAAAGAATATAATTGAACAAATTATAACTTTAATGTATGATTAAAAAAAAAAAACTTCAACGTAATTTTTGTGGGAAGTTTCAAGTTTTTGATTGAAATAATAACAAAATAACTTAATTAATATTAACTTGAAATGTTTTTTTTTTTTTAATTTTTTTGAAGAATTTGAAAGTTCCGATTTTCAGATTTTGTTAGAAAAAAATTCTCAGATTTTGTTAGAAAAATATTCTCAGATTTTTCAAGTTTTATCACGATTTGTTTTCATGCCGTTGTCCGCCCTACTCAAAACAGAGGTAGACTCCTGATTTACAATTATTATTAAATGATTGTTTTTTCGCATTTTTAATAATCGCTAAAAAATTTTCCTGCAATCAAAAAATAATTCAATTAATGCGCCGATGTCCCTACTTTAGAACGTTTTGCAATTAGAACGAATTTGTGAAATCACAAGAAATGGAAATTTGGTGTTCTCAAATCCTAGAAGCTTTCGAAAACTCAAATTTTTTTCGAAATTATTATTAGCGAAGTGCCAAAAACATATGGTTTTATGGAAAATAAAAAACATATGGAAAGTAAAATGCTTGTCAATTTATTTGAGTGTTTTCTAGAATATCAAAACAAAAAAATGTTTTTTAAAACAGTTTTTTTGGAGTTTAAACAATACAGCCAAAAATACAATAAAATCAGAAATAAGTAGAAAAAAAGTTCTAAATTTTTAATATTAAGCACCATTTTTGACCCTAAATTGTAATTTATTAGTAAAAAGGGGCATTCGTTTTACTTTCGACCAGGCTTTTTTACACGAATTAAAACGAATAAAAAATAGGGGAAAACGTTCTGATTTAATCGCAAGAACAACGAAAAATTCTGAAATTTTCACTTTTGCTCTGATTTAAAAGCCGTAACAGGTTTGATAATATTTTTTTATTGTAATTAGGGCTCGGAAGTTCATGTAAACACTTGTTTGTTGGGGGTAGCTGGACGACAAAATTAACCACATTACTTTACGAATCAATAAAATGGCATCGATTTGTTAATGCATACTTTGCTATAAATGCATATTTTTACATATTTTGCTATAAATGTTTTTTTTTTTTTTTTTTTTTTTTAAAGAGAAGCAACACTCAGGAAATTCTTCCTATTAATTAATGTGTTGCTTTCTTTGGAAAGGGATAGTGGAGAGATGAAAGGTGGTAAAAGATGAAGGGCTTCAAACATGGCAACACTGTTATTGCGCGAGTAGATAAGTCTTAGAACAGTTGTTGCTCGCCACCTGATGTAGAGTTGGCGAATTTATTGAAGCTGTTTGTTTCATAGCCCTGCTTCATTATTTTACTTCGGTGGGGTTAAGTGATATGGGAACACCGAAGGTGGGCGCAGCGATACATGTAAGTGATAAAAAACTCATACATATTATTTTTCTTAATTGATGTTGTCGTCACCGGGAATCGAACCTGTTACAATCTGTGTAACAGTCCAACGCGCTAACCATTACACCATTTAAATGCATGTTAAGAACAAAAAAATTGTTTAATAATAAGTCTCTTCGATTACTTTTCCATTAAAAATACTCAGTAACAAAATTACAGAGCGAAAGACAAGTTTACAAAAAAGTAAACCAAAGCAAGATATATTGATATAGGTAGTCTTACTAGAATAACAACTACAACAAACAACTACAAACAATACAAAAACAACAGGGTTTTGACATTTCAAAATACTCAAGATACAGTCTTTGTACTGTCAAAACCATGTAAGATATGTCAAAACCAGGTAAGAGGAAGATAAACAGCTGGGCTACTAAAACTACCTTATAAATATATCTTGAACCAAAGGAAAATTTGTAAGAATTGGTAAAAACAGCTGATTTTAAATACAAAGTATAAAAAAAAAATCAACTAGTCATTATGGAAAAGATAAAAGTTAACTGAAATTGTCGATTCACTTTAAATCCATAAACAGTTATAATTTCATACAGTTATATTAGTTTTTTGTTTTTATATACATCGAGATTATTTTGATGTTATTTTAAATTTATAACAAGCTTTCAACCTCCGTATATTTACAAAAATAAAGCAAATCAAACATATTAGCTAGGTTGATACTAGTATTTCGATCTGGCTAAAGATCTCATCAGAACCCGAAGTTTTAGAAAAGTTGGAGCCTCCATAATAGGCAGAACTTTAACAAAAAAACCTATTAATCATCAATTTTGCTCCATTCTTGTCTTCTTAGTAATCAAACTCGTGGTTAGGGTCTTTTCCTAACAAGCATCATGACGTTACTAAACTTTGAAGACCAAAAATGTTCTATTTATATAAAAAAATTTTAGTTTGTACTCTGGCTCAAGTAATATTTTTTACAGTTATATTAGTTTTTTGTTTTTATATACATCGAGATTATTTTTATGTTATTTTCAATTTATAACGAGCTTTCAAAATCCGTATATTTACAAAAATAAAGGAAATCAAACATATTTGCTAGGTTGATACTAGTATTTTAATCTGGCTAAACATCTCATCAGACCCGAAGTTTTAGAAAAGCCTCCATAATAGGCAGAACTTTAACAAAGTATACATATAATTTCATTTAATATTTTTTTTTGTTTACTAAGGATACAAGCATATTTTTTTAATCATATGTTTTTTCTTCTTTCAAATTTTTACTGGCAATAATGTATCCAGTAAAAACATGTAAGTTCTTTGGCATCAAACTCTCACTTTAATCTATCTTTTTATTATTTTGTACTGAGTATTTGTGTAAACGAACAACTTTCAGTAAAAATTTGTACTAATTTGTAAAAAATTTTGTGTTATCGAACAAACTTAATAATAAAAAAATTTATATAGATATTTAAAAATTTTTTTTTTCTTTAAACTTGTAAATATTTTTTAGCTACAAATTTTTTTGATCAAAATAACAGAAACATATAATTACACTGCGCAACTCTTAAAAAAAATAAAACAAAGGTACCGACCATTGATAGCTGCCCAGTTAATATATATTATTAGGAATTTTTGTATTCAGAAACTGAAAAAAACTTCTTTTACGAAAACATTAATTTTTAACTCATTAAATACACGCCATAGATCCGCTGAACACGTTATAACCAAACTTTGCAAATATTCATATAGAGCAGTGGTGGCCAAAGAGTGGAATTTCATATTGTTTATCAACCACGCGTGATAGGAAATTCCTCTCTTTGGCCACAACTGATATAGAGCAATGGATCAAGTTTTCTTTTGGCCTTAAAGTGCCCTCTATTGGAAATATTAGAAAAGTTAAAACTTTGACAGAATATGAATTCTATTCGGTTAAAGATATTTAAATTTTTTTGTATAATTTTATATGTAAATCTTAATTAAAAATTATTAAAAATTACATTTTTTAGTTTTTAAAATTTTTTGACCATTTTTTTAAATACTGATATGACAACAATGACATTATAATTTTTTAAGAGCAGTAGTATTTCAATAAAAACTAGACTTATTTTCTCATCAGCATAAAAATTGTTTTTGTTTTTTTTAGAAGATCATATATCATTCGTAATATTCTGCCTGGAAATACTATAAATAAAGATAGACAAATAGTTTCCGTAGTATTTGTAAATTATTTGAATCGAAACAACATATAAATTGACTATTAAGAGACCAAAAACCTCAGTTTAGATAAGGATTTTATTAAAAGAATATTTGTTTATGATGAACGAACTTAAAAGCCCGATACTTCGTTATCGGTAGTTTTATATATCGGAATATGTTAGGATGGATAATAAATTATTTTTTAAAGAAGTTGTTTCAATAAATTAGTTTATAATTTTTAAGTGGTTGTATTTGTGATTTCAACGTTCAGCTTTCTACCTTAATATAATTCCATAGGTCATTAAAGATTTAATTTCTCTCTGTTAAACCCCATTTATACCAAGATTTAAAAAAAACCCAAAAGATATATTCAATTAATTAACATATACCTCAAAAAAAAAAAACAAAAAGTTTAGTAACGTCATGATGCTTGTTAGGAAAAGACCTAACCACGTGGTTGATTACTAAGAAGACAAGAATGGAGCAAAATTGATTATTAATAGGTTTTTTGTTAAAGTTCTGCCTATTATATAGGCTCTAGCTTTTCTAAAACTTCGGGTTCTGATGAGATCTTTAGCCAGATCGAAATACTAGTATCAACCTAGCTAATATGTTTGATTTGCTTTATTTTTGTAAATATACGGAGGTTGAAAGCTCGTTATAAATTGAAAATAACATAAAAATAATCTCGATGTATATAAAAACAAAAAACTAATATAACTGTAAAAAATATTTTAAATTTGCCTAAATTGTTTGGCAGGACGCAGATTCCAGGCAGACTTCCTCTTTTTATTCCTCCCTGTAAACATTTTTAATACAAAGTTTTAGCAGATGCCTGAACCAAATTCTAAGTTCCTTTAGCGGCTTTTAGGAGCAAACATTTCCCAAAATAAACATACATTATACACCGTTCTTTTCCAAAGTTTCGAAATATAACTTATTAGTAAATTAGACCATAAAACAGTGAAGAAATATTTAAAATTTAGGTTTCTTACAAGCCATCAGTGGGCATACTTTTCACCGCTCCTAGCAGGAATTTTCAAAAATCCCGTCTAAGGGGATGGATGAACAAACTTATCAAATTTTTTATTACGTTCCAAGTGAAAAGAACCTTCCTAGTGAAAACAACCTTCCTTGTGAAATGAACCTTAACCTTATTCCAAGGAACATGTGATTTAAATTTAAAGCTTTTATCCGTTAAAGATGCACACACCAACTTTCAAGTATGTCGCTTAGGCAGACGATACCCCTTTTTGGTCCTTCCCGTAGGAATTTCCAAAAATCTCTTCCAATGGGATGTCGACGCGGGATCAGAAACACATATACCATATTTTAAGAGAGTTTTCCCTACGTTAACCCCTATTTTTACCACGTTCCTGGACAGAAATAAAAAAGTAGTATATAAGTGAGCTAGATCATATTTAAAGAAGCATATATTTTAATTTTCAAATTTCTGACCAAAGGGATTTGGGCAGACCGCCAAGGGGGAGACTTTTACCCTTTATGATACTTCCCGATGGCATTTTCAAAATGCGCTCTTTACAGTTGTCTACTTTTGATTAGAAATTCATGTACAAAATTTCAAGTTCCTAGCATCAACGGTTTGGCTAGACCGTCAATGGGGTATTTTTCTTCTTTTTGCCGCGTCCCGTTAGAATTACCAGAAATCCCGTCAATATATGTAGATGTCTTATCGTGAGAAGGTACCCACATTCCTGGCATTAGCGGTTTGGTCAGGCCGCCAAAGAAATTTCCAAAAAATCCCGTTAACACAGATATCTACTCATGATAAGGTACCCACATACCAAATTTCAAGTTCCCCGATTTAGTTGCTTGGCCAGCCCGCCAAGGAGGCGACTTTTCCCTATACTGGCCTTCTCCGTAGGAATCCGCTCTATAAGGATGTATATTCCAGATATCTACTCGTGATAAGGTAACTACATACCAAATTTAAAGTTCCTCGTTTAGTGGTTTGACCAGGCCGTCAAAGGGGAGACTTTTCCCCTTACTGCCACTTCCCACAGGAATTTCCAAAAATTCGCTCTATGTCTACTTCTGATTAGGAACCCATATACCAATTTCAAGTTCCTAGCTTCATCGAATTGGACTATTTTACCCCTTTCTTGACAAAATTCCAAAAAGTACTATACCAGGAAGTTGGGAAATTCCGAAAGAACATATATTTAAAATTTCATCTTTCTATCCCAAGGGGCTTGGACAGGCCACCATTGGGAAGACTTTCCACTTATTGCCACTCAGCGTAAGAATTTCAAAAATCCCGTCTTAGCGGACGTCTACGCATGTCAAATTTCAAGATCCTAGCTACAGCGGTATAGGCTGAGTGATGTTGAGTCTGTAAATGAGTGAGTAACGTTATTCTTTTATATACTTGGAGTACTGTTATAGCGAACTCGCAGGACCGGACAATTTATTCGTTATAACCGAAGTTTCCTATAAACGTTGTTAACATTTTCCAAAAATTAATAAAATGACAGGATATTTTCTTAAATTCTTCTAATTTTAAAATTTTTGTTTGTAATATTTAAAAAATTCTTTCATTAAATTACGTTTCATACATTTTTTAATTCTTTTAATTGAAGTTTCAAGTAAAAAGCGAAAGTTTTTCAAATTTGAAGCACATTTTCCATTTCAGTATTTCGTTTTTTTTATGTGTTCGTTATAAGTGTAAAAATTTGTATGAAGATTCATAAAAGTGTCAAAAGAACTACATTTTTTTTTTGGTTATTTCGGTAACGTTGTTTTATTGCTAAAGATTTTTCAGTTATTTCGGTAACGGTATTTTAAGGGTAACGTTATTTTCGTTATTCAGGTAATGTCATTGTACAGCGATATTTTTAGCCCCATTATGCCCGAATTCTAATGACTGGCTAGTTTATGCTCAAACTATGGAAAAATGTATCTAAACATAGAGAAAAATTTAGTTATTCGGTTATTAGGAATTTCAGTCGGTTGGTACAACTGAACGTTAGTTTTCTCAATAAAGTTCGGTTAATTAAACTAAATTTTAGTTACAACACCCAAAATATTCAGAAATCTAATGTAAATATCGTGGTACTAACTGAATTTATAAGATGTTACCAATAAAATACACTTTTGAATTCGGTAGGCACTTTCTCTGTGTGTATTTATAGCGATTTTTTTGTTGATTTTGTCAGATTAATCCGGTGACGGTATTTTAAGGATAACGCTGTTTCAAATATTTTGATAACGGTATTTAAGCGATAAAGGTATTTTAGATGTTTAGGTAACGGTGTTTTAAGGCTCAATGTATTTTAGTTATATCGGTTACGGTATATTACAGATAACGGTAATTATTTCGGTAACGGTATTTTAGGGATAACGATATCTCTTTACTTTTTATTTATCAGTTAGTAAATATAAATGGCGGGGAAATCAATTATTTAATCCATATTTTAATTCTGGTACTTTTTACCCTATGGGGAATGAGGAGCCAATTGTCCTAAAAGTGACTGGTTAGAGAAGGACTTATCACAGGACTGGTATAATTTAATACTAAAGTGGGTTAAGCAGTGTCAATTGTGCTAAACTTGCCATTCCTGTGACTGGTAAAGGGAGGCCATACCACTTAACCAGAATGCTTATTATCAAGTAAAAGCCAGTTGACCAGAATTTTACCCATTGGAAGCTGTTTAGTTTTCGTTTGTTTTATACGACATGTACCTTTTGCGTCAGTCTTGTGGTATGTCCATCTTTAGTTAGTCCTGCGGCATGCCAATATGTGGTTTAAAGCAGGACAAATGACCCCCTTCTATGGCAAGACAATGTTAAAGGTGCCAGTTGTTTACATAGGGTAGGTTTTAGCAGAGGACTGGTCTCTGGCACGAAGGGACCGATCCTGTGGCATACGCAGAACCGGTCCCATTCCCCATAGGGTATATTACCAAAATCTCACTTCACCCAAAAAAATTTTTTTTTTTAAATGTTAAAAAATGCAACTAACAAATGAATAAGTTGGCAAGTTAGTTGGCAAATAAGTTAGTCCCCTTATTGATTGAATCTTACGATGAATTTCGAACGTTTCCAATCGTAGATGCATACAACGGACTTCATATGTAGGAACTCTGAAAAATCATTACAATATCTTCTAATAAATGCAAAAGTAGAGTAAGCTATGACCTATATGGTATTAGGTTATTGTTATAGTGCAAATATTATGATTGCTATAAACATGTTATGATCATTAGAAATGTATTGTAAAATGTATTCTTAACATTATTTTATTATTATTATTTATTTTTCCTGACAAAATAAGATTTGTGCTGAAAAAGAGAAAGTTTAGTTTTGCTTTTTTATATGCTAAAATAATAAATAAAATAATAACACAAATCTTATTCGGCAGCGCAAAGACATGTTGATACTTAAATTAAAACATGCATAACTTTTTAATCCAGCTTCAACAGAAGCTAGGAGAATAATGTAGGAATACTATGATAATATATAAACATTTCCATAACCGTAATATGATAATATTAAGATCAATTGTGAACCATAATAATAATTACCATATTATGATTAAGAAAAATATAAGTGTATGGTTGTCACAACCATAGTAACATTGTTGTCACAATCATAAATCCAAAAATGTATGATTCTCTTCGAATATTGTTGCCCCAACCATATTTTTTCTGTGCATGGACTATTCCAGAATTGTGAATCTACTTTTTTATGCTTTAACACAAACAAATAGAATAAACACATTTTCAAAGTTATTTTTAAAAACCTGGACACCTTTATGGACTACATTACTCATAAATAGTTGTGTATGACCAGTAAATTATCATAAAATATAAAAATCTAAAGTAGAATAAATAACAATAAATTTATTTGGAAAGTAAATAAAATAAATTTAAAAACTATAAACAAATGAACTAAAAAAAAAGCACCGTCAAACATTAATTAGGTTTTAATTACTTTTTATTGTTGTTATTATCTTATTTCTTAGAACTGAAAACTTTAACCTTAACTACTTGGTTGAAATGTGCACATAAAATAGAAATTTTTAGATATCCTTGAGATTAGAAATAAATTTTTCGCAAAAAAAACAAAAAACGAAACTTAAACCGCCAAATAATATGTAAAGATAAAAAAAATACATGATTTATGTAGTAAAAAGTAATACAATTATCATAAAAATCCCATAACGCAAGTGCGTCAATATACACTAAAAGTCATAAAAGTATAAAAAAAATCACGTTTTATTATTATATTGTCATGTGTGTTTTTAGTGGGATTTAAAGGTAACTCCTATTTTAACCACAAAACCATTTTATGAAAATATAATAAAACTTATGTTTATATTTATTATAAAAATATAAAACAAAAATGTCAAATGATGACAAAACCGTCCGTATTAGGCCGGGTCGATTTGTATGGAGGCAAAAAAATCGCTCAACGTTTAAGGAAAATCGTATTCTAGGGATCAAAATAAGAAACTTTGCCAAAGGAACCATACCTCTAAAACGAATTCTGATGTCCCGACTTTTGACCCAATCGAATCCAACCCAATCGAATATATTTATACTCTATTTTTTCCGGAGAAGAAATAGAGACCATAATCTTGGAAAGACTCCTCCTACTTTCAGAAATATCTCTATCCCGAGATTTGTACATTTTGCTAAAAAAAAAACAAGGCTAAAAAGGCCCTCTTTTAACTTAAATTTTAACCCCTAGAATGATGATTTATGCATTAATCTGCTAGCGCGTCTCCCGGAGAAGAAGTATCTCCAATAATCTTGGAGAGATTCCTCCTACTTTCTGAAATATCAAAGTGGGCTTTTTCAAAAGTCGGGACATCAGAATTCGTTTTAGAGGTATGGTTCCTTCGGCAAAGTTTCTTATTTCGATCCCTAGAATACGATTTTCCTTGAACGTTGAGCGATTTTTAAATCGACCCGCCCTAGTCCATATATATATGTATGTATGTTGTATCGATTATATCTGTCAAATGAGACGATTGCTTAAGCGTAAAGAATTTTAATTTTTAAAAAAATATTTCGAATTCATATTTTTTCTTTTGTTTTAAATTTATTTTAAACATGTTCTATCTATATCATTATTATTGTTATTAAAGTTCAACAATAGTTCAATTTTAATTCAACACCTGACTGATTTTTAAATTTTATTAATTAAACCATTATTAATTCTAAGCTCGTCATACCCAAATATTTAATCGGAAGTTAATTAACATTTTGTTTAGATAAATTAAGTGGTTCAACTTAATAGTTTTTCGTCTATATGTTGTCTCTTTTGCGTTTTAAACAAAAATTCGCACATAATTTAACTTTTTTTATTTGTATTTTATAAAATAAAACAATATATTATTTTATTTTATATAGAAATGTTTCAATGATAGTCTATTTATACAGGCTCGGATTCAGCTTTTAAATTTAAATTTGGGGGGTGGGTAATTTTTTGGATCATAGATTTTTTACCTCAAAATATTTTTTGCATATACTAAGAGCATTTGGTCTTTTTTCAAAACTTTACACAGAAAGTATTGCAGTGGAAAGCTTCATACTTTTTATGAAACAACTTTTTTAAGAAACTTCGTCATTGAGTGCATGGAACTTTTAATAAATAAAATGATATTTTTCATAAAATTTTATGAAAATTTGCATTAGTTTAGTGAATAGTTTTAATATAATAATACCTGTTCAACTTCATTGGTTCTTTGCAAAAACTCATTAATATCATGCAGAGAATTCCATTAAAAGCACTATTTGTCCAAATTAATTGGATAATGTATAATTGTGAAAAATAATGAAAATGTTCAGTTGACTAATTGTTACTTTTGTTTATAAAGTGAACGATAAATTTCTTAAAATTATTGAAAAGCTTATTCATTTTTCTGAAACTAGATTTTTAATGAAAATTCTTCATTTAATGAATGAAACTATTTATTAATGACATGATATTTTTCATAAAATTTTATGAAAATTTGCAATAGTTCAATTAAAAGTTTCTATGGAAGGGTTCCAGTTGCTTTTATTCAAAAATTCATGTTAGAATTCTTTCAGTGTATTATCCGACCGAACAGTTAAGCCAAAATTATATTTTATTGTTTTTTTTTTATAATCAATTTATAATCATATAATTACAAATTATATACTATTACCCTAACCGAGCACTAGCTACTATGGCCTTAGGCGCGATGTAGCGAAAACAGACCAGTGCCTCTGGGGGGAATCGAACCCACGACCCCCGCACTGATAAGCCAGCACGCTACCAACTGACCTACCGGGGTGCACAGATTTTTTTTTTTTTTATTGTTTTTATTTTTTGGCATTTCGAGGCATAAAAAACAAGTTTCGAAATTACACTGCAAGAATTATTTCTTGTTAGCGGTCTTCAAATAAAAAAGAAAAATATATATAATAAATTTTTGTACCGAACTTTAATATTTACCAATGAAAATTAATCAAGTTCGAGGCCATACTCTATATTTCTTCATTAGGATATTGTCCCAACAAATAATCTATAGAGTTTTTGTTCTCAAATTTATTAATTGACCACCTTTAGGAATGTGTTGATAGATCCATTTCGGGAATTTTCTAGGTTTCCATCTTCAGAACACGTTTTGAAAGAAGTGACAACCCCATGCAAACATCAAACATTCATATAACCTATTTATCCCACTAAATGAGAACTAATATATGAGTTCGAAGTTGAAGTTTATCACCATTGATAAAAAATAAATTGAAAACTTGTTCGTTATGTGCAAGCTCTATCTTTGTACCCCTATACAATACACGCTTTTTGTTTGTATTCTCCTTTTTATTTTTACACTTATTTTGTTTTATTTAAAAACAAGATGTAAAGTGGAAGTAAACTAAGACCGTACTTTGTCTCTTTTACAAGTTTGATATAATTTTTATTAAAAATAAAAATTATGTTTTTTCGACCTTTAATAGTGCAATGAAAATGAAAATTATTCACTCTATAGATTATGACGTCAAATAACATTAAAACTAAAATAATCTAACGAAATAACTTAAAATATCTTTAACCTTAAAATAACAGCGATATAACTTAAAATATCGCTAACCTTAACATACCATAACGAAATATTTAAAAAATACCGTTAACCAAAACCGAATGAAACTGTTGCCAACCCTGCTTAAAAGTGTCCCAAATGTGTAATTATGAAAGACAACATAATCAATTCTATATATTTCGGGCATGCTGATTTCAATGGTGTACTTTATTTTTTGATCTACACTATGGGAAAAAGTTTCATCATATTGATGAAACTTTTTCATACATCGTTTGTCATCATATTTATGAAGTTTTCATAAATGTTTCATAAATCTTCATCATTTCATAAAAAAGTTTTATAAACCGCGTGAACACATTTTTGTTGTTGTTTTTCTGTCGATTGAAATTAATAACTTCCATTTGAAATTTATTACTCATTACCTAGTAGGGAGTAAAAATAATGTGTCTATAAATAGATTTTCACTAAAAAAAATTATAAAAAACAAAATTAATACAAATATTTTTTTTTCATTAAATAAATAACTTTGTAGCGCTGAGATTAATGTATCATTACAAGGTAACCCGTTAGTTTGAAATTATTGGTAACTCATTACCTAATGATTCAACATAATTTTGAATATAAGGAGTATGCATTACAATGTAATGCATTATGTAACCACCTATTGGTGGCTAGTTATCCTATGTTTCGAAATTTAACAAAATTTTAGTAAACTCTTAATGGAAATCGATTTGCTAAAATCAACCAAATTATGTACTAAATATTAGTGAAATTAATTTAATAGAAAAAATTAGTAAATATTAGTAAAATGTCTGCAAAATAAAAATTAAAAAAACTGCTGAAATCAGCAAAAAAGTTTACTAAATATTATTCAATAAAACGAAATAATTATACTTCATGATATTAATGAAACAATTTCATAGAATTTTTTTCATACGTTCAATGAAGAATTTCATTATATCCAAGAAATTTTATTAATATTAAAAAATTTTTCATAAACTTTTTTTATAAAATTTCATAGTTTCAAAAAAATATTCATTCGATTTCATAAATTATCTCTTATAAATTTGATGAAAATTTTCTTTAGAGCTATGAAATTATTTCAAAGACTTATTTTTTTATTTTTTTATATAATTTCATAATTTCATTAATTTTCATACATTTTAAACTTTAGCCTTAGGATTTATTTCTAAAGTGTTCAACATATTTTATAAAGTTAGGGTATAAATTTTGGACTTCAATGAAATTGTTTAAAAACTCATATGCGGCGGTTCGTTGGCTTAGTTCCAATGTATTTTTCAAGACGTTCATTAAAAACATTTATGAAACTGTTTCTATAACTCTTCATTGTCGGAATGATTCATTAGTTTTATGAAGATTTTCATTAATTCTACAAACATTTCATAAACATTGACTTTAACGAAAGCTGTGTCATAGATTTTATGGATAGTTTCAATGGACGAGTTCCAGTGACAATTTTCATTAAAGCTATGAATCAATTCATTACTGAAGTAAAAATAATTCTCTCAGTGTAGGAGCCTTATTAGTGGCAATTTTTTACACTTTGTTTTGGGTGTATTGCATTCAAATTTTTGATGTATATGTGTACATATATGGAAGGTTGTATTTAAAATACTTTGTATGATACGGATAAAGTTAAATCTTATTGATGTTCAAAGTTTACATTCAAAAATCAGAAAAAATTAAGTAACTTTTGGATTTTCCATTTAAAATTTAGAAAACATCAATTGAAGTTAAGATTTTCTATTTTAAATTAAAAAATACAATTTTAAATTAAAAAAACATCATGTATAAATAAATAACATTCCCGGTTAAAAATTAATTTATGTTTTAGTATATCCACTTGTACAATTCGATATGATTATTTGATATTGCTATACGGACTCACATATAAACATATGTGACCATATTAAATTATGTAAATTTCTATATGATTGGATTAATGAGATAAAATTAGATGAGACAAAAAGTCCGATACAATCGAATCAAATAATATATTTTATATCTAATTTTATATTATTTGATCCAATTATACAGAACCAATTTCATCATCTAATTATATCTGATTCAAAAAATTATTTTCAAAATTTTTCTTAACTTAAAATACCATTTGCCATTACACTAGTAAAAATTAATATGAATTTCAATATGATTTTCAATTGAAGTTCCAGAATTTGAAAATATTTCTGATAAATTTTGAGTTTCTAAAAGAATTTGCATAAAGTTTATGAAAGTTTTTTTATGATATGATGAATATGAAACATTTGTATTCAATATTTATGTAACTTTTCTTAAAATTTAATAAAACTTCAAAAATATGATGAATAATTGATGACTAACGATTTATGAAACATTTTCTTCAATATGATGAAACTTTTCCCTTAGTGTAATTAACCATTTCGACCCCGAAGTTGCCTGTGGGCAACTTCACTGTTTGTGGCCATTTAGCACAAGCTGTGATTGATATATTTCTTTTGTTTAAGTAGTTGCTTACAAGTTAATGTTTTTAGAAGTGAAATCAAACAAACCACTAAAATTTTACAGTTAAATTTTTAATTATGTTCAAAAATGTTCAGTTGCATCGGCGATAATTAGTGATTTATTAATAGTTAAAAATATATACATAATTTAAAAAAAAAACTCAAAAATAGTATGATGAACAAAATTAAAAAACTTTTTATATTTTATGTAGAGTTTAGTTTAAACAAAAATAAAAAATTTAGATTTTGGAAAAATTTTAACCCGTTCGGGACCGGCAGCTTGTGAAAGTTTTAACTTTAGGTACAAATATCTCCGCTAGTTGTGCTGCAAAAGCCATCAGATTAATACAAAATATAACTTTACCATAGATCAATGTTGTCACAAAGTTTGATCGAAAAATTCAAAGCCATTAAAAGTTGGGGTCGAAAGGGTTAATATTAAAGTACATAAATAAAGATCACGTTTTTTCCCTATCACATCAGTTTTGGCTTAAAAAAAATTATATTAGTTTTTTTTCAATTTATAACGAGCTTTCAACCTCCGTATATTTACAAAAATAAAGCAAATCAAACATATTAGCTAGGTTGATACTAGTATTTCGATCTGGCTAAAGATCTCATCAGAACCCGAAGTTTTAGAAAAGTTAGAGCCTCCATAATAGGCAGAACTTTAACAAAAAACCTATTAATAATCAATTTTGCTCCATTCTTGTCTTCTTAGTAATCAAGCACGTGGTTAGGTCTTTTCCTAACAAGCATCATGACGTTACTAAACTTTGAAGACCAAAAATGTTCTATTTATATAAAAAATTTTTAGTTTGTACTCTGGCTCAAGTAATATTTTTTACAGTTATATTGGTTTTTTGTTTTTATACACATCGAGATTATTTTTATGTTATTTTCAATTTATAACGAGCTTTCAACCTCCGTATATTTACAAAAATAAAGCAAATCAAACATATTAGCTAGGTTGATACTAGTATTTCGATCTGGCTAAAGATCTCATCAGAACCCGAAGTTTTAGAAAAGTTAGAGCCTCCATAATAGGCAGAACTTTAACAAAAAACCTATTAATAATCAATTTTGCTCCATTCTTGTCTTCTTAGTAATCAAGCACGTGGTTAGGTCTTTTCCTAACAAGCATCATGACGTTACTAAACTTTGAAGACCAAAAATGTTCTATTTATATAAAAAATTTTTAGTTTGTACTCTGGCTCAAGTAATATTTTTTACAGTTATATTGGTTTTTTGTTTTTATACACATCGAGATTATTTTTATGTTATTTTCAATTTATAACGAGCTTTCAACCTCCGTATATTTACAAAAATAAAGCAAATCAAACATATTAGCTAGGTTGATACTAGTATTTCGATCTGGCTAAAGATCTCATCAGAACCCGAAGTTTTTGAAAAGTTAGAGCCTCCATAATAGGCAGAACTTTAACAAAAAACCTATTAATAATCAATTTTGCTCCATTCTTGTCTTCTTAGTAATCAAGCACGTGGTTAGGTCTTTTCCTAACAAGCATCATGACGTTACTAAACTGCCTATTATGGAGGCTCTAACTTTTCTAAAACTTCGGGTTCTGATGAGATCTTTAGCCAGATCGAAATACTAGTATCAACCTAGCTAATATGTTTGATTTGCTTTATTTTTGTAAATATACGGAGGTTGAAAGCTCGTTATAAATTGAAAATAACATAAAAATAATCTCGATGTGTATAAAAACAAAAAACCAATATAACTGTAAAAAATATTACTTGAGCCAGAGTACAAACTAAAAATTTTTTATATAAATAGAACATTTTTGGTCTTCAAAGTTTAGTAACGTCATGATGCTTGTTAGGAAAAGACCTAACCACGTGCTTGATTACTAAGAAGACAAGAATGGAGCAAAATTGATTATTAATAGGTTTTTTGTTAAAGTTCTGCCTATTATGGAGGCTCTAACTTTTCTAAAACTTTGGGTTCTGATGAGATCTTTAGCCAGATCGAAATACTAGTATCAACCTAGCTAATATGTTTGATTTGCTTTATTTTTGTAAATATACGGAGGTTGAAAGCTCGTTATAAATTGAAAATAACATAAAAATAATCTCGATGTGTATAAAAACAAAAAACCAATATAACTGTAAAAAATTATATTAGTATTTTTTTTTTTTTGCTAATTTTAGCAATATGGGTTTCAAAAGTTAGTAAAATTAAATTAGTTACATTAGAAACCAAAATTTGTAAAAATATATTAATTTGTAAAAATAGCAAAGAAATGTGACTAAGAAATAACTTTATACTAAAAATTAGTATAATAATAGTAGTGATATTGAAATTTGTTTTACTAACTTATATTTTTGAGTGTACTCAAAACAACAAACATATGCAATTAAACATCATGGCGTATGAAATTTCCGTGTATATTAATTGCTAAAGCCTCACATGCTTCAGCCAATTATGTTTCAGCCTTTAAATTTGGTAAAACACATTTAAACTTTATTCATACTACACTTAAAATAAAGCTTTATTATATTTACGAAATCCTTGAAAAATATGATCCAGTAAATAAAAAAATCCATTTTGTGTAAATATTTCACATATGGGCTATTTTACAAATACAAATTTTGATGACAATTCTTTATCAAATAAAGAAAAAATAGTAAAACGTGTTTCATACAATTTTACGAAAAGTTTCATGATATTTAAGTAAACTACATAAATATGAGAATTCTCCAAATTTGTTAACTAAGTATATTCATTAATATTTGAAATGTATGTCAACATTTTTAGATTTATTTTATACAACAAAAGCTCTATATATCATAACAGCAATTCGATAGAGTTTTTTGCTTCAGATTCGTATTTGGGAGGCCATAATACTTTGAAAAGCATTATTATGAATCTATGTCAAAATCTTGCATTCGTTTGTAATTCAGAAGTTTAATTTAAGGAATTTATTTAATTAAAAGCAAAAGCCAGTGCTGTGTAAAAACCTTTTATTTGCCATATACTTTTAATAAAACAAAACAGGAATGACCCACAATTAAAAAAGTTAAAACTTTTTTGACTTTAAATTTGTGTTAATGAGATTAAAATTCTTTAAAAAAAATTTCACAAATTTTAAAATCGCACTTTTGTTGATAAGTTTAACCCTCTAACCGGCATAAGCTTTTTTGGACTGAAATTTATTCCACTTGTTCGGCACGAGAAATAAATAATATTTTGTTTTAGCGAAATTTTTTTTGTTGCCTATTTTAGGCGATATGGGTCAAAATAGGTTTAGAGGCTATCTCAAAAACTAACCTATAAAGTTTAAAAAGTTAAGGCATAAATTATTCTTCTTACAAAGATATAACAACAGTCCAAAAATTAGTCGTTTTGAGCTTTTAGATAAAAAGATATGGCGATTTTCGTTTTTCGAAAAACGCGAAATCGAGCGAAAACGAACCTTAGCTTTAATATATATTGACGAAACTTTGAAGCTCTGATAGTGTTACCAAATATAATATTTCTGCCAAATTTCATAAAAATCCGTCCTCTCGTTTTCAAGATAAGATGATGTCCTTTATATATATCCTTTTAAAGTCTTGTATGTCCTTGGAACAACTTAGAGTATTTTCCAAAAGTTTAAGCTTTAATCTTCCTTTGTGTGGAATATGGATGGTTTCATGTTAACAGAAATGTGTTTTAAGGACTTTTCAAAGTTGTGGTTGTTTCAAAATATTTATTTTTTGAAATTACTGAAAATTTTAACTATAACGCTTTCTCACTTCCAAACCATAACATGTACACAAAACATTACTTCGCAAAATATGTGGATAGCTTCGTTCTCTATCGATATAGCTTACATTTTTATAATAAAACACTTTTTTGGCGAACTTATGGCCAATTTAAAATACCCCGCCTAGAGGCGGGCTTGCCGGTTAAAGGGTTAACATAGTGCGGCCCTTCGTAAGATTGTAAAATCCAAAATTTGTAAAATCCATTTTCGTGCCCACCCTTGATATTGAGTTCTGATGTTTATTTTGAATCAATTTGATTAATTTTGATTAAAAAAGAAAACTACACTGATAGAAATTTGTGCGTAGTATTAATGATTTCCTTCATTAATCTAATGAATTTTTTCATAAAAAAAGTCCCCAAAGAAACGTTTCATTGAGTCAATGAAAGGTGTTTCATTAAATCAATTTTAATGAATGATTTCATTGACCCAATGAAAATTTCATAAAGTATATACAATTTGTTCATTAATTCTAGCCTAATCGTTATGAAAGTTTCAGTGTTTAATAATAAAATTCATAGTTTGTATTAAATATTTTTGTTGTGATTAAATAATTTGCACTTTTTATGAATATTTTAGCTTAGAATTAATTTTGTGGTTATTGAGAAATTATTTGGTCTTTATAGGATCTATAAAATAAAGTTCGAAAGTAAACATCACCACAGGCTGTTCTGCAAAAGCGATGGCAGATTTTTTATTAAACTCAGCCTGAGTCAGCAAAGTTTCGTTACTTGGAATAGAATGACATGTAAAAAAGAAATCTAACAAGAAAGGTTTTCCTGGGGCCACCCACCAATGTAGCACAGTGTGGAAAATTCTATTGTTTCTCAACAAATTTGCTAAAGCTCATAATTTTTGACGAATTCGAAAAATATAAAATTTGAAAAGTAGCTGATTAGATTTCAGATCGAAATTTCCAAATTTTAAAAATAAATATTTTTTTATCCACAAAAAAGAAATATTTTAATTATTGCACTT
Source organism: Delia radicum (assembly GCA_021234595.1). Classification (NCBI taxonomy): domain Eukaryota; kingdom Metazoa; phylum Arthropoda; class Insecta; order Diptera; family Anthomyiidae; genus Delia; species Delia radicum. The sequence continues at coordinate 32,158,560 of CM037854.1, read as the reverse complement.
TTTTTTAAATTATGTATTTTAAGAACTTTAATGATTGAAAAAATCTTTTAAATATAATTAACAGGCATTAAAATATTAAAAGCTGAACTAAAAAAAAAACAATTTTTATTTATTTCTGTTTTTCTTTACATTCAATATTTCTTTACATTTTTTATAATTTGTGTTAAAAGATGACATATTTTCTTATATGTATGTCGGTACAAAATATGCAATTTTTTATCGATCTGGCTTGGAATTCTGTAGAAAGATCGACGATTATAGTCCACTTTTTGTAGTTAAATTACGACCATATTAGATAAAAATGTTAAATATTGTTAACAATGTTGTTAAAAAACAAAAATATATTATCATTTAGCATAACGTTTTTGTGTACCATCGTCAAAACTATAACAATTTAGGTCTCGTTTTGAACAAAACTATATCGTTTTTCTTAGAGAATCTGTTCCCTGGAATTTCATTTCATTTATTAATTCAAAAACCAAGCCCATAGGGCCAAATATGGTTCGTATTCAACAATAAATTTTTACAAAAAATAAAAAAATAAATTTATAATTTAAAAGAATGCCTAAAATAAATAAAATTATAACTAAAGTTTAACGGTCCAAAATGTAGCAATAAGATTATCAAAATAAGTGGGCGTTGTGGTGTAATGGTTAGCGCGTTGGACTTTTACACAGAAGGTGCCGGGTTCGAACCCCGGTGCCGGCAACATCAAATTAATATGTATGAGTTTTTTCTATCCCTCATACGTATCGTAATGTCCACCTTCGGTGTTCCCATAGCAATTAACCCCACCGAAGTAAAATAATGAATCAGGGCTATGAACCAAAAAGCTTCAATAAGTTCGCCAACTCTCCATCAGGTGGCGAGCAACAACTGTTCTAAGACTTATCATCTCGCGCAATAACAGTGTTGCCATGTCTGAAGCCCTTCATCTTTCCCCACCTTTCATCTCTATACTATCCCTTTCCAAAGAAAGCAACACACTAAATATAGGAAGTATTTCCTGAGTGTTGCCTCTCTTTTTTTAAAAAAAAAAAAAAAAAGTCAAAATTTTTATTGAAAAAAATTTGAAAATTTTTCATTGATTTAATGATTTTTTTTTATGAAATTATGAAAAAATCATAAAAAATGTTAATGAAAAACATACCAATATTAACGAATTTTCATTCAGTTAATGAAATTTTTCATTAAACCAATAAATCCATTTTAATGAAATCGTTTCATTAATACTACTACGTAAATTGGATAAACCAATTTCATACAAAAATTTTAAATTTTTGTAATATATTTTGAGTCCATTTTTGATTATTTTCATAGATCGGTTGCTGACTGGCCTATTACTAAATTTTTCAGTTTGAAAACGGCCATTTCAATTCTATTTTGCAGATTAAACAAATAAACTTGTTAGATATCTTTCTTTTACGTTTAAACAATTAATTTCAAATTATTAAGATTTACATATTTCAATAAATTCTACTTATTTTTTTTTTAATATATATTTAGTTTAACGGAAATCTCTTTTAAACAAGAACTAAATTAACACATTTTTTCCGTTCAATATTTCATAATTATAATTTAATTTATTTAAATCATTTATTAATACTGATGCTAATTGATGTTAAATATCAGCAGATGCAGAAAATATCAACTACAGATGTTGTTTAAATTATTAAGTTACACATTTTTTTATTTATTTTTTTTTTTTGCTCATTCGCAAGCAAATGACACTTATTTGTTACACTTATTTTTATAACAAAATATTATTGTGTTATTTTCATAATCCACTTGAAATTCTTAAATATTTAAGAATTTATAACACACACAAAAAAAAAAAAAGCACTTACATTTGGAGAGGCTTATGCCCCAAGCAGGTTGTTGCTGTGTCATTTTAGTGCTGGAATAAATCATAAATTTCCTGTTTGGATATTTTGTTTTTTTTTTTAACTTTTACACTTCCGCTTTGAAGTTTTGATTTTTTTTATTTCGGTTACACTTTTTTTTATATTTATTTTATTATATATCCGTATTAACACACTAACACTAAAAATTGTCTCTTAATAAAAGTCCTTTTAAAATAAAGTCTCTATTATTATTATTCTTAAAGATCTTTTAAAAGATCATTTTTTATTTCGTAACGTTATTGAGAGCGCGCGTTTATATATAGTTCATCGTTTTTTATCCGATTTAGTTGGTTTTTCTAGTTTTGAAAAACACGTTCGCGCCTTATGAACGTTAAATTTCAAATGAGAAAAGATTTTTAAATGTCTTTAGTTTATATACGAAGATAAGCCGTTATTGTTAATTTTATGACAGTTTTTGTGTGTTGGAGTTTAGTGGTTGTGTTAAAGGTGAGCTAGTATTGGTGTATTGAATTTATTTGAGATATACATATGTAGGTGTGTGGTGGTAATTAGTGATGTCAATTAAGATTAAATAATTCGAGATGTATAAAAAAAGATATGGGAGGCTTAAAGGGCATAAGTTTATGTTTAGAGTCCCAATTGCTAGTTCTAATTAAACAGATATTTATTTCCCAGCGTGCCCCGAACTTTTTTTAATTGTAAATTTTGCGAGGGAAGAGCTGATTATGGAAAAAAACAAATACAACTTTCAAGGATACTTATTGCTGGCTACCACAATATAATTTTTCGATTTTTTGAACAAATCGGTTTCAAAAGTTTTGAAATTTTTAGTATATTACGGAAAAATATTTATACAATTCTCGAATTAAGACTTTTGTTTACAACTGCATTTTTAAGTGCATTTTCATAGATAAACAATATATCTGAACAAGACTCAAGGAAAAAAGTTTCATAATACTGATGATTTATTATTCATCATATTTATGAAGTTTTTATAAATATTATGAAAAGTTTCATTGAAAGTTATGACAAATGTTTCATAGATCTTCAACATTTCATAAATTTTTTTTTTTTTTGGAAAATAAACTTGTTTTTTATTAAAATTTTTTTATTAGTATTTGAAATTTCGAAAACTTTATTTGCAATTATGGCTTAACTGCACTCCAAAACAAAAATAGTAGTTGGTCCCCCTACAGAATTAAAAAGGAATTTTTTTTTATTTTTGGTTAAGGGGGTGGGCCCAGGGCCCAGGGCCCAAAAACTGGTACGTGTAGTAATATACAAGAAATTTCCTCAGCATTGCAAAAATTATATTATTTTTAGGATATATGATACGTAGCGATTTCTACACCTGTTTACAAATTTTACCTGCAGCGCTATTTTCGAAAACACTTACAAATACATCGAAATTACAACAAAATAATTTTTTTGATAAACTTGCAAAATGGAACAACTTTACTAAGCGAAGCCGTTAAATTGCCTATCACATAGGAGTAGGGTTGCCATTCGTACTGTTTTAAACAGTACATGTACTGTTTTTTGAAAAATGTACTGTTTTATTCACAACACCTAAAACAGTACGCAAAAGTACTGTTTTTTTGGATTTGTGCTGTTTTTGTACTGTTTTTTTGTATATTTTACATATTTTTATATAAACAAGTTTTTTTGCGTGTACAAAGAATATATATTTTTTTAACCATGTTTTTTTTTTTGTGTGTACAATAGTTTTTTATATAAATTTTTTGAATCTCCCTGTATTAATTCCACTTCGTTTCTTTGTACATATATAAGTTTGGTTTGTTTACTTTTCAAGCAATGGATGTTTGTAAACACAATTTTTTTTCATGACACTGCCCAATGCAAAAAGTAATGGCGTCCAAACTAATAATTTTAGCCAATTTGACGAAATTTAGTCAATTTGATGAAATTTAGTCAATTTTACTTCTTAAGAGGATGTAAACTTGACGAAATTTTGTTGATTGGAATAAAATTTGTTAAATCTTAAAAATAAAAATTGACAAAATTTCGTTAAAGATCTATAAAATTTTTTTTGTTGATTTTACCTACGCTATTTGGTTCGGTGTATTAACTTATTTTAAGTAAATATGTGATGTATTGAAGTAAAAGTTATGTTAACAATAAATACAAAAATGTACTGTTTTTTTCATCAATGTACTTTCTTTTCACTTTTCAAATGTGGCAACCCTACATAGGAGATACCCCCTAAGCCCGGCCGAAGTCCGGTCACGCGGAAAACTTTCCTCAGCGAAGACACTAAACTGCCTATCACATAGGATAAAAATGTTAAAAAAAAACCCTAAGCCCGTCCCGAAAATATACCTAAAATAGCTATAGAGGGCGCTACGTATCATGTATCATAAAAATAATATAATTTTTGAAATATTGCGGAATTTACTTTTTATTTGAGTACGCATACCGGGTTGCCTGCCCCAAAACCGGAAGATAGAAACAAATTTTTTGTTTTTATTCCAGAGGGGTTCATATTTTTTTTAATACTATGTTTCCACTTACGTGTTTTGAGCAAAACATGTGTTGTGGTAAAAAAAAAATATATGGGAAAACATGTACAAAACATCCCATGTAGAAATTGACAACAGTACCAAAAACATAGTACTGGCAAACCACTGCTATTTTTGGTAAAACCGATGTGTTAAAAATTTACAAAAGTACAACTAATATTGTAGTAGAAAACACTATTTCGTTTGCAAATCATGTGTTTTGTCAGTACCATCCGCAAAATTCTTTGCCAACATTACAACCAATTTTTTATATTTTACTATATTTCACACATTTAAATATGGTATATAAGACTAATACCGAAATATATTGCTACTTTTTAAATGTGTTTTATTTTAAATATTGCTCCAAATTAATTTTAAGGTATTTTGAAGGAAAACATGTTTTGAATTACCAACGTTATGTCACTTGAACCAGCGGTTGGCCTCTGTTCTCAAACGGGTAACATGACAATACTGTCAAGATTGTTAATCCCACGTTCTGCCAAAGCATCACCGATTGTAATTTCCTGCCTGTGATGTTTTGTTTTAAAAATAAGTCCAAAACACGTTCAGTGGAAACGTACACAGAGATAATTGCTTAGACGAGTTTTTGTGACTTTTTTCACTAAAATAATGTAATTTTTCTCCACAATGTGAATGAAAAATTTCTCAAATTTCATGAAGAAGTTTTTTTTTAAATTTTTAATGAAACTTTTTCATTAGGCGTACGAAATATTTAATAAATAAAATGAAATTTTTCATTCAATTTTATGAAAAACTGTTTTAATTTAATGAAAAGTTTCAATGGACGAGTTCCAGTGACAATTAATAGAACTAATGCCAAAATTCATTAATATCATGCAGATAATTCTCTTAGTGTAGTATTTGACTGTCATAAAAAATTATAAGACTTTCATATAAACTCATATAAATTTATTTATGAAATATTTAATAACTTTTATGAAGCATTTTATAAAAAGTTATGAAACATCTTTATCATATTTATGAAACATTTCATAATTATGAAGAAGCCTGCCATCGATTAGCCCTTTTATGTAACAGCTTCATCATATTTATGAAGTGTTACATTGAAGTTTTTCATCATACTTATGAAGTTTTTCATTAATACGATGAATCTTTTTCCCTGAGTGAAGTTAACACTTTTGCTCTATACTGTGATTACTACAAGATTATTCGATTGACACTGTAAACATTTTATGTTATATCTACCGAATTTATTTGGTATTTAGTAGATCAGGCTGCATTTATTTAACCATTTCCTATCAAAATTAAATTGAACACTATGTTCTATATTTTTAAGTTATAAAAAAGTTAAAGATAAATAAATTACATATTAAGTGGACTAATAAATTGATGATTAAGTGGACAAATAAATTAATGACTTCAATGCCATTTCATTGATATCAATTTTAATGAAATAATTTTCTTTACAGTTTTTTTGGTCATACTGAAATTCAAGGATTCGAATTTAAGGATTAAAAGGTAAAATTACCGATAAGATTTTAAAAAATTTAAAATAAAATTAATTATGAGATTTCTGAAACATATAAAGAAAATTGTTGAAATCAGGGCTGAAACATGTGTTTTTTGTCCCGTTCTTACGTGGTCAAATGCTTTTGAACAAAAAGCGGGACTCGGAAGAAGAAAAAGCTGGATTTTCGTGCAAAAATTGGAATATTTTTAAATATTTTTGCCTTAAAATATAAATTATATTAAATATGAATTATATTAAAGTTAGTTAAAATCGCTTTAAAATTTGTGTTATTACAGAATTCTAAATTTAAGTGAAGTTTTATATCTTAAGGTACCCATACACTTTGCAATATTATTGTAAATATTATAAGATGTACAATAAGATGTACAATGCTTTTGCACAAAATCTAGCGCCACTATTTTGTTCTGTTCTGTAAAAATTGCACAATGTGGCCAACACACTATAAAATATTGTTCTCATTTCTTGGTTGCGCAATAAGAATCAAAGCCTTTTTGATTTTTACCAAAACATTTTTATCATAAAAAACCCTCAATAAACTTTACTAATAAAAACACTTACAAGGATACTCTGTTGGGTGGTTCCTCTAAATTTCGATGAAACTCGGATATAAGATAGAGGAGACGAAAGTAATAAAAAATTGGTATGTATTGTTAACCCATTTATGACTGACCCCCGATTTCATTGTCCAATATTGATGAAATTTCACTCATTCAATATTTAAGATCTTAGAAGTCATTTGGTATAATTTGTTTCCCATACTTGGGACTTATGATTTAACCACTGATTTAAAATAATTCCTCTATGTTTTTTAAATAAAATATTTATTTTTTAATCTTAAATGTAAAACTCTCCAAGTTTACTTGAAAATAATCGATATTTAAAGGAAGTGTAGTATTTCATAAAACTGTAAAATGCGTATTTTAATGGTCATGTCATGTCATACATGTAGCCCAGTTGGACTGGTCCTAAACAGGTAAATATTTTTTGTACCATAAAGAACTTCTAAGACTATTAGTTAACAAGAAAGTTTTCAGATTTTTATATACCCAACTTTTCAGAGGCATGTCCGTGCAGACTTTTGAATCGCTAATTACCCCCAGGAAGGTTGTGAAATTTTACACCAAAATTTTTCTAAAGTTTTTTTTATTCTTATCCTGCCTGTGAAAATCAATCTGGGTAGTTGAATACAAAATAGGCAGGAAAGAGTTAACGGTACTTGCTATAGTTATTGTTATTATTATTTTTTATCTCTACTTCATTAACCCATTATAAAATGTTGGAATAAATGCATTTTTTAATTTAAAATATGTGCAAAATATGAAGAACCTATGGGAAAAATGGGAAATTTACCTATGGGAAAATATCCGTCCATTTGGGAGGAGATTTGGGCCATCTGTGTATGTGCAGGGGAATGCCTGCGAAGGGGAACGCTCAGATCTCGCATCTACATTCTTTCTGACAGTCAGGCTGCACTAAGGGCCTTAATGGCTTATAAGGTGTCGTCTGGGTTGGTCATGGAATGCATTCAGACTCTCAATAGGCTTGGTAGGGGCAACTCTCTAACCTTGGGGGTGGATTCCTGGTCATGAGGGGCATGAGGGCAACGAGAGGACAGATTGTCTTGCCATTCGCGGGGCCCGAAGGCCCTTTATTGGTCCTGAACCATTCTGTGGAATACCTGCGGGGTATGTTAGAGAAAGGCTCAGGGCATGGAGAGAGTCTGAATTCCTTGGTTACTGGGAAAACTCTCCTGGTCAGCGCCAGGCTAACAGATTGATCTCTTTTTCCAGTAGGGGGTCGAGGCGACTCTTGTCGTTTGAAAGGGGGGGTGGGGGTTTGAGGACCCTGGCGTCGTACTTAACTGGACACTGTAATCTCAGATACCATCTGCACAGGAAGGGTCAATCGGACACGGATATGTGCAGGTTTTGTGAAATGGTGTCTGAGACCTCGGAGCATGTTCTCTGCTAATGTCCCAGGCGTTGTGATAGGAGACCTAGGTTTCTAGGTGATCGCTTCATTTCGCCTTCCGACATCGCGAACATTTTGCCTAATAGGATAATTGGCTTTATAGGTAGTTTGAATATGTAGGTAACTTTAGGCAGCACAAAAGACCTACATTGGTCGCGGTGCATAGTGCCTTCTGATCTAATCTAATCTAAAGTATTAAAAAAGCGTTGGCATTGCGAAGGTTAAAACAAAAATATATTGAATGGTTATAATCTTTAACTTCAAGCTCATATATTAGTTCTCATATAGTGAGTAAACTAGTTTATATGAATGTTTGATGTTTGGCATGGGATTGTTACCGCTTTCAAAACGTGTTCTGATAATGGGAACCTACAAAATTCTCGAAATAGATCTATCAACACATTCCTGAAAGGGTCAAAGAATAAATTTGAAAACAAAAACTCTATAGATTATTTGTTAGGACAATATCCTAATAAAGAAATTTAGAGTAATGGCCTCGAACGTGAATAATTTCATTTATAGTAATTAAATGTGCTAAAATCCCAAAACTTATTTAACAAATTGTGAAAAGCAATCTGATGTAGGCGTGTCCCTATCCGGATTTCTTTCCTGCCTAAGGAAATCTTCAGGGGACTTTGTTATTAGAATTTCTAGAGATATTTGTTATGTTAAATCACAAACTCAATGAGAATTTCTTGTCCTCGTCTAGGAGCGAGATTCAAAATTTAAAATATCAAAGAAAAAACAAAAACAACAACAAAAAATTGTCACAATTGGCTTTGTCATCTTTCAAATACTACTCTGTTTTTTTGACAGACCTAGCAATGTAGTAAGGTTTATTCAAGTAAATCCGCAATAGAAAATCATATGTTTTGTATTAGTTTCAGTTACATTTAAATTTGCACAAGCACCTGCATATTTGTTATTTAAATTTATTTTCATCGGGATAAACATTAATTGCATTTATAGTAATTAAATGTGCTAAAGTCCCAAAACTTATTTAACAAATTGTGAAAAACAATCTGATGTAGGCGTGTCCCTATCCGTATTTCATTCCTGCCTAAGGAAATCTTCAGGGGACTTTGTTATTAGAATTTCTAGAGATATTTGTTATGTTATATGCTTTTCACAATTTGTTAAATTAGTTTTGGGACTTTAGCACATTTAATTACTATAAATGTAATTAATGTTTATCCCGATGAAAATAAATTTAAATAACAAATATGCAGGTGCTTGTGCAAATTTAAATGTAACTGACACTAATAGAAAACATATGATTTTCTATTGTGGATTTACTTGAATAAACCTTACTACATTGCTAGGTCTGTCAAAAAAACAGAGTAGTTGTTGGAAGATGACAAAGCCAATTGTGACAATTTTTTGTTGTTGTTTTTGTTTTTTCTTTGATATTTTAAATTTTGAATCTCGCTCCTAGACGAGGACAAGAAATTCTCATTGAGTTTGTGATTTAACATAACAAATATCTCTAGAAATTCTAATAACAAAGTCCTCTGAAGCTTTCCTTAGGCAGGAATGAAATCCGGATAGGGACACGCCTACATCAGATTGCTTTTCACAATTTGTTAAATAAGTTTTGGGACTTTAGCACATTTAATTACTGTAAATGCAATTAATGTTTATCCCGATGAAAATAAATTTAAATAATAAAATGAATAATTTTCATTTTCGTTTTATAAAACTTTTAACTGTTTTTAAGAGTGTGATAACTAATCTCTTATTGTATAAAATTTAAGAGATTACTTAATTGATTTAAGAGCAAAATTGTGTAATAATATTTTGTTAGAGTTTCATAACTATAATTACATAAACCAGTAAACAAAGAAGAATAGCAAATAAAGAAAAAATTAAAGAACTATTTTTATTTTTTACACAATTTTAAACAAATTGCAATAAAATGCAGCGTGGTTCATATTTAAATTGCTAGAAAAATAAAACGATTACATGTGGTTGTCACAAATTTTGCAAATAATCCGAGAGCTTATGGAAAAATAAAACACGCTGCCCGAAAAAAAGTTTTCTAATCGGGAACGGCATAAAAGAATCAACTGTGCCAGCAACACAATGAATACTCTCATTCAGATAACCATAAGTACACTAAAAAAAAAAGTCAGTGAAGTCAGCAACATTTTTGCTGATTTTAAAAAATTTTTTGCTGATATTAACGATGCATTACTAACTTTTTTTGAGTGTAGCTTCTAAAAGGATTCCCAGATAATTACTCGCCAAAAGCTGATGTCTGTGCCAAGGTTATTGACCCGCCACAAAACTGCTCGACTTGAATTCGCTAAAAGGAATTTACAAACCAACTGGAGAAAGGTAAGTGAGTAATCACTGTTTAAACACAAATTTCTTTAAAAGATGATTTCTTCTGAAGATAAAAAGTTTATTATTGATGGTCCAGATGGTTTTATGAGCCTTTGAAGTGACCTACGCAAGGAACCACGATATTTCTCAAAAAGAAATTTCGGAGCAGATCCCTAATGGTTATGACCGCTTTTTGTTTCGACGGTATGGTTGATTTCCAAGCACCAGAATGAAGTCTTCATTTATTGAAAATAGCAACGAAGAAGGATTCATTTTCCAACATGACAAGTCGTCAGACAATGGAATGGCTATTATCAAAAAATATAAGACATTTGAAACGGCCCTCATGTTCTCCGGATCAAAACCCCATTGAGAATATTTGGGGGGAATTAACCCGTCGAGTTTACGCAGAAAATTGTCAATATGAAAGCGTTTTCGAATCTGAAAGAAGCTGTTACTGATCCGTAAGCACTTCGAATAGATCTGGTAGACAGTATGTCTGATCGCGTTTCCGAGTTGATTTAAAAAAAGTAGGCCTGCTGCTTTGAAATATGTTTCTTAAATTTTTGTAAATTTTGATATATTAAGTGAAGTGTATTTTTACACAGATAGTAATTTGTGCGTAGTATTAATTAATTCCGTCATTAAAACAATGAATTTTTTCATAAAAAGTCCCCAAAGAAATGTTTCATTGAATCAAAGAAACATTTTTTATTAAATCAATTTTATGGAATGGTTTTATTGACACAATGAAAATTTCGTTTTTTCACTAATTCTAGGATAAACTTAATTAAAGTTGAATGTGTTTAACGAATAAAATTCATAGTTTTTAAGAAATATTCTCTTTACTTTTTATTACAAATCAAAAATGCCTTTTAAGATAATACACTTTTTAAATAGTTTGAGAGATGGGGTGCAATAACGCCTTACGAAATACGGCCTTAAACGCTTTATTTCTCAATGGAAAGTTAAATAAGGCCTTTATTTCCAAAAAGGTTTTATTGCACTTTGAAAGTGAAATAAAGCCGTAAAGGTCTTATTTCACTTAAATTTTTTTTTAAATGAAGCAATAAAATTTCTTATTCTTATTCTTCTTATATTTTATTGAACAATTATAAAAAAATTTCATATTAACAAAAATTAATAGAACATTAATAATTAATCCCACTTCTGGAAACGAAATAAATCCCACCAAAATGAAAAAAAATCACTTTAATCATTACACATTTTTGCAAATATGATGATAAGCAAAAATTAATAGAACATTAATAATTCAACAAAAAATTTAACTGCAACAATATTGAAAATCTTTGCTTTATAAAGTTTTTCTGCGTGGCGGCCTGCGGCCGCTCTTAGGGGTTTTCTCCTCCATGGGACGCGGCAGGTGGCTTCGCTGAATAAAGTTTCCCTGCGCGCGTCACACTAGGGAAGATAATGAGAAAACTGTATTCAGCGAAGCCACCTGCCGCGTCCTATGGAGAAGAAAACCCCTAAGATCGGCCGCAGGCCGCCACGCAGAAAAACTGAACAGTGTAACAAAAGAATCAAAAAATACAAAATAAAGGCTTTATTGCACCATTGGCTAAATTTCAATAAAGGCCTTATGTCACTTTCAAAGTGCAATAAAGCCCTTTTCGCAATAAAGGCCTTATTTCTCAATTGGAAGTGAAATAAAGCCTTAAAGGCCTTATTTCGTAAGGCGTTATTGCACCCCACCGTAATTATAGTTTTGCAACACAGTGTATATCTGAACAACATCAACCCTGCAACACTTTTGCTCCTCACTGTAAGTACTATCGTATTGTTCAATTAATGATGTTAACATATTCTGTTGTATCTACAATATTTTGGAATATGAAAACTTTGGCACAACCGAATTTATTTGGTATTCAGTAGATCAGGCTGCATTTATTCCTTTTATTTTAAATTGAATTGGGCACTGTGTTTAATATAAATAAAGAACATACTTAAATGCGTATGACAAACATTCATGTGACTAAATAATTGAGTGCAATAATTTAATGATGATTTCACTACAATTGTATTGATATCAATTGAAATGAAATTATTTTCATTACAATTTTTTAAATTAGTGATGCTAATTGTTTAGGGACTTCATTTCATTGATAAAGGAGAATGGTTTTACAGTTTATAAAGATTAAAAATTAAAGCAAATATTACCGATAAACTTTTTAAAAATTAAGAAAAAAAATTAAGAAAATCGCTGCAATCAAGGCTGGAAAATGCTTTTTCAGGCTCATACTCATTTTACAAAACAAAAGCGTTAGACATTTCTAGGTATAGTAGAATGAAATGGAACATCGAGCTAGTGAAATTGAAACACACAATACTACACTGATAGAAATTTGTGCGTAGTATTAATGAATTCCTTGATTAACCCTTTGACAACGATTGGTTGATATATGTCCCATTTTTACTTTTTGTAGTATTAGCTACACTTTTTAACCAATGTTTCAGAGTAAGATGTGTATCGACAAAGAATAGATCTAGATTTCAGATTATACCAACCGCTTGGACCAATATGGTCTATGAGCCGAATAAGGTGACCCCAAATTTAAAAAAATATTTTCTTGGACGCTTTTGGACATAGGGGATAGAATTTTTGGTAGGACATGGTTCAGTCCTTAAAGTTTCAAAATAAGTTTTGTAATTGATTCATTCTATTTCCTACAGGACACCGATAAAATAAGGGACATATATATCCCATTGGTCGTCTTTGGTATATAAATTTAAGTAATTTTTGTTTGATTTGATTTAAAAAAAAAAGTGATATTTATCTCCTTATTCCAAATCTGGTCTCCAAGTTTTTCTATCCCTTTACAATATCGAAATATCGTATAAAAAGGATATTTCAGGACTACAGTTAAAACTCGATTTACGACTCAAGCTATTTTAAAAATTTTAGCATATCAAAATAATTATAAAACATGTGTTAAATGACGTCAACATGACAATAGAAATGAACTCGAAAAAGTTTCCCCTATTACTTGGGTGAGGTATTTGTTCACTAATTTTGACCGCTATATATGTATGTCCTATGGATTTTTTCATAGAAGGAGTTGCAAAAAAATAATTTTGACGACACTTTTCTTCAGAAATATTTAGTCAATAACCCCGAATCCGCAAAATTTGCAAAAAATTTTTTCATAAAAAAAGTCCCCAAAGAAATGTTTCAATAAATCATATTGCACTACAAATTTTACACATTAAAAAATTGTTCCCATACGTCCGTTTACAAATCAGCATATTCTATAAATTCAATAAATTAATAATTTTTCAAAAAAGTGCTATAAAAAAAAACGCCAAAAAGTTGTCTTTTTGATTAAATTGTATGGTAATCTTAGAACAATAATTTTTACATTTTTTGTTTAGTTTATACCTCAAATTATCACATGCTTTTTACTTCGTTATTATACCTTCCTCGGATCCAAAATTATCGATCCTTAAAAGTAGTTAAACCTTTAAAGCAACGTCGGTGTAAAATGGGTTAATGTAATCATTTGCTTTAGAATGATTTTCCGTTATAAAAAAACTTGCAAGTTCTCAAAACTTTGTTTTAAATGGATCAATTCTTGAGTTTTTCAATGGAAAAGAATATATTTTTTTTTTAACGGTAAAATTTAATACAAACATCACAAATTAAAAAAAAATCAGTACAAATCGTTACACCATTATTTCATGACCAAATATAGGTGCATGTACTTATCAAATCAGTACGAAAGGTCACCTTAAATATGCAACAAATGCCTATAGGGAATTCAATTGCCAAGTTAATCTCCTAAAAATGGGATTAACTGCTAAATCAAGCACTAAACAAGGCGATTAAACCATTTTTTATTCTTATTGATTAACAGTAAATTAAATTTTTTATCTGACTACTATTTATAGACAACTCTGTATTCATACTACTATTTGTGTGCAACTCTGTATTTTTATATAATTTCGTCTGTCAATGCTACAAAACAATCACACAAAGTTAGGCAAAAATTGGCTTTAAAAGGCTGACACAAAAAAATGGTGCCGCCGTTGACAAAATTTTTGCTAACGCTGACATTTGCCTTGCTTCTCTTGGTATTCTAAATTGACGAAGTAAATCTGTTAGCTGTGAAGTTAATGAAAAAATGGCGACTTATTTTTATAGTTTTCGGGTTTGAGGCTTGCAAAACCGAGGTTTCATTTAGGGTAATTTGCTTACAGCCTGCATCCTTGTAAGGGAACACAGTAAGCTCAAAATTAATATTATTTTTTTTTTTTTTTTGTACGAAAATTATTCGTTTCTTTTGCTGCTTCTCAGTATAATATAATAGTAAGCACTTACATCAGCGCATGCGTTTTATCCTGCTTCTAAAACACGAAAAATTTTTAATGGGTTGAAATACACGGGTGGTGTAGAATTCGATATTGAAAAAAATACTTCACAAAAAGTGAGTATAGGGTTGAAAGCACTATATTTCCAATTTCAGAAAAATATATTTTAAAAAAATCTGTAAACAAATCTTAAAGTCATGCTACACATGCTTACAAAATTTTAGACCCTAGGACTAAAACCTACCTTTCTTGAGGTCCGCTGAATCCTAATCTGGCCTCAGAATTTCTACAGCACATCAGGTTTTCGATATATCTGAGCATAAACTTTAGAATAACCCGGTTTTTTGGTTATATTCGGGACGTTATAACATGACTATTTTACAACATTTTTTATGTCTTATGAAATTTCTCACTATTGTTTTCAAAATGCAGGTTTAACCTTTACAATATCTTATCATGTTTTTGAGATATAACATAAAGTTCCGAAAACAAGGTTTATTACTATAATCGGGACGTTATAACATCGCTTGTTATGATATAGAAATATTGAAAGACTGATTTCGGATAATTTTGTGAAAAAGTCAAAATACGCGACGTTATATTATAACTTTCCGAATATGCAAAACAAAAACCGTGATTTTATAAATTTTATGTTAAGATATCTCGCAAACATGATCAAGCCTTTGGAAAACTTTGCCTAGTTTTTTTTTTTAAATGGGTTTTTCTGAAATCGGAAATACAGCGCTTTCAAACCCTATACTCACTTTTTGTGGAGTATTTTTACTGTTCAAATTGTCGTAATTATTCAAAGCGTTATCCAATTTTATGAATTAATATCTCATTTCAAAGCTTATTTTGTTTTCTCTGAGATATGTGAACTTTTGATTTACACTATTTCGGAAATGGATAAAAGAACTGTTTCTCAAATATCTAAAAATGCATCTCTTTTTTATTTTTGTTTGAAGATTTAGAGAAGACAAAATAAGTTTTGAAATGAGATATTAATTACGACCTTTTGAACAGTATGCATTTTTATAAATTAAAAAAAAATATCAACTTGAAGCAGCAATAAAACGCGAACAATAACGAATTAAAAAAATAAAAACTACTATTTTGTCATACTAATTAGGAGATTAAATATACCACGTTTCATGCATATCGGAAGGGGTGAATTTGAAAAGCCATATAAATGCCTTCTGGATTGACTCTTTAGAGAATTTTTATAAAATATAAATAAACACTGTTGTAGTTAATTCAATAGTATTATTTGTTGTTTTAACCGCATATGTAGTAGATTTCAGTTTGCTATTTTTACTACATTTGTAATTGTTTTTACGATGCTGCTATTAATTGTACGGAAATTATTTTGGCAGTTTTCGACAGTTGTCTTTAGTCCTTTTTTAGATGTATTTTATTTTTAATTTTTACAAATTAAAAAGATTTTAGTAATTTTTATGAAAACCTATGTACATAATCCTGACCATGTTTGGTTAAATGTACATGTAGTGTTATGTTGTAAGTTACTTCCCTATGGGGAATGGGACCGGTTCTGTGTGTGCCACAGGATCGGTCGTTTTGTGCCAGAGACCGGTCCTCTGCTAAACCCTACCCTATGTAAACAACTGGCAACTTTAACATTGGTTTGTCATAGGAGGGGGTCATTTGTTCTACTTTGAACCACATAGTGGCATGCCACAGGAGTAACCAAAGATCGACATACCACAAGAATGTCGCAAAAGGGCCATGTCGTATAAAATAAACGAAAACTAAACAGCTTCCAATGGGTAAAATTCTGTCCAACTGGCTTTTTCTTGTTAGTAAGCATTCTGGTTAAGTGGTATGTCCTCCCTTTACCAGTCACAGGATTGGTAATTTTAGGACAATTGACACTGCCTAACCCACTTCAGTATTAAATTACACCAGTACTGTGATAAGTCCTAACCAGTCACTTTTAGGTCAATTGACTCCGCATTCCCCATAGGGTTAATATTGAAGTAATTTTTATGGTAAAATGGCAATTCAATCTACAAAGGATTCACAGTGTTTTTTTCTGCGTTTTTTTGTTAGCAAAAATTTCACATCACTGTTGGTAGCTAAAAAGAATGTTCTTGTTCTTATTGTTCAACCGATATTAACGATTAATTATTTAGTATGAGTTGTTGTTTAATTTTTTTGTACTTATTTTATGTTAAATTTTTTTTATCGGATTTTATCGCTTAGTAGGGTAGAAGGGGGAGCTTTCGTTAGTGAGGCACAAACACGCCTCCCCCCCTGTTATCCTCAAATTTAAGAGAGATAATAAAAAAAGCTTAAATGACAATTTGTTCGCTTTTTTACAGTTTTGTTAGTTTTTTGTTTTTATATACATCGAGATTATTTTTATGTTATTTTTAATTTATAACGAGCTTCCAACCTCCGTATATATACAAAAATAAAGCAAATCCAACATATTAGCTAGGTTGATACTAGTATTTTAATCTGGCTAAAGATCTCATCAGAATGATAAGTTTTATAAAAGTTAGAGTCTCTATAATAGGCAGAACTTTTACAAAAAACCTATTAATCATTAATTTTGCTCAATTCTTACCTTCTTAGTAATCAAGCACGTGGTTAGGGTCTTTTCCTAACAAGCATCATGACGTTACTAAACTTTGAAGACCAAAAATGTTCCATTTATATGAAAAAAAATAATGTTTTTACTCTGGCTCAAGAAATATTTTTTTACAGTTTTGTTAGTTTTTTGTTTTTATATACATCGAGATTATTTTTATGTTATTTTCAATCAAACATATTAGCTAGGTTGATACTAGTATTTTGATCTGGCTAAAGATCTCATCAGAATCCGATATTTTAGAAAAGCTAGAGTCTCTAGAATAGGCAGAACTTTAATAAAAAACCTATTAATCATTCGGTTTTTTATCAAGTTTTATACCTCCAAGTTTAAGGAGTTTACTTTCAGGTAGTCGCGGACACACATTTTTAAGTTTTCAGAAGGTGTCAAAAAAATAAATGAAGCAAGTATGTTCTTTAATAACTTTTTTAATTGTTGTATTAAAAAATATAGCTTTTAGTATGATGTTCTATTGACTTCAATTAAAAAAAATCCGATGGGGTTTTTGCAAAAACGTTCGAAAAAGTGTAAAAAAGTTATGAATTTATGGGCCCTCAGGTACTTTCACCATCCTGCAGCTACAGCAGTTTCTTTTGAAATATTTCCAATGTGTTTGATTTACAAATGGTAAAGACAGTAACTACAGTGAAACCTAATAATAACGAACATTCCTATAACTCTGCTTAATGAACAATTTTAATACAAGCAAATCCTCAAATCAAACTTGGATTAAAATGGACTCTCATTTGCGCTGTCTTTTTGAAACTAATGTAGACTTATAATCAGGGACAGAAACTTCATGCACTAAAAAGTGTATTTTAAGCGCCTATAATATGTATGAAAAATCATAAAATATGCACTAAAAACTATAAAATATGCACTTATTATTTTTCTTTTTAATGTGAATTTTCTTCGAAATTTTCATCTGATTTCTGGGATTTTGATATTTTCGAAGAAAATTAACAAAATCGTGAAAAGAAATACAATTTAAATTAATTATTTTTCGTGTTTTAAATTTAATTTGTATTGTTTAATGCATAATCTGCATATGTTGTTAAAAACACTTCAAAAAAATAGAATTAAATTATATTTAAAGTGACTTTTTTACGAAAATCTAAGAAAAATACAATAAAAATATGTATTTAATACAAAATAAGTAAAAATATGCTATAAAAAATGCATTTAAATTAAAATATGCATTTATAGCTAAATCTACACTAACAAATCGATGACATTTTAACATAAATTCTAGTGTCCGATCGAACAGTTCGGCCAAAAACCTATATTTTGTCGGTTTTTTAATATCTAGAGGCAATGATGACAAATTTTGGTATTGGAAAAATGTTGGTTGAGCCGATTTAATTCGATTTTGTGTATAAAATTTAAGAGAAAATCCAAAGTTTAGCTATAAAGTTAAAAGTTCGGCCGCCGAACTATTTTCAATTTGGCCGAACTTTCTGAGGCCGAACAGTGAATTCATTGCTTAACTACAGACTTTTTTTCAAATTTGACACTCAAAATAGCATCTAATCAGCCCAATAAATATTTTTCCATCCGCCAAATTTGTCTTTAATGCTTTAAAATACCGAATACAGACCAAATGCATTTTCTGGCCGAACTGTTCGGTCGGACACTAATAAATTCTAAGACTCTATGACTTTTGTTTGCCCTGTTCTCAGACATAACACTCTAACCGCAACCCCCGCCTCCAGACGGAGTATTTTAAATTGTCCACAAAGGCTCCAAATAAGTGTTTAATAATAAGAGATTATGCTATTTCGATAAAAATATTTAAAATACAAAATATTTTGTGAAGTAATTTTTTCTGTTCGGTTTGGAAGCGAGAAAGCGCAAAATTAAGAATTTCGTTAAATATCAAAAAATAATTATTTTGAACTGAACACAATTTTCAAAAATGTTGGAAACATATTTAAGTTCACTAGAAACCGTTGATATTTTGCAGAAGGATTATATTTCGTAGTGTTAGAAAAGAATTTAAGTTTCATCGATATGTAGAAGTTTAAGTGCATTTTTGCTCAATTTTGTGTTTTTCGAAAAACGAAAATCGCAAAAATCGTCTTAGGTAAACCACAAAAATTTTATTTTTCAGACTGTAGTTGTATCTTGGTAAGAGGAATAATTTATGCCTAAATTTATTCATTTTTATGGATTAGTTTTTGAGATTCGGTCTAAACCTATTTTGGTCCATATCGACTAAAAATTGAAACGAACAATTTTTTTTAGACTAACATTTTGTCTATTTTTCGTGCCGAAAAAGTGGTATACATTTAATTGCAAAAAAGCTTAGGCCGGTTCGAGGGTTAAGGGAAAAAACCTGCATTTGCATGAACTTCTGCTCATAATTATAACGTGTTCAAAATCGTCCTAAAAATGGCGACTTTTAAAGTAAATCTAATTGTGGATTGTGTCCCACGATGTGGGGCATTTTAGTCGTTTTAGGTTGCTCTGAAAAACATTAAAAATATTATATAAGGCATAAGAATGATGGAAATTCAAATGAAATCCAGAATGTGTAAATTTTAAGATTAAGAAAAAACTTTCGAAATAATTTATTAGCTTGGTAAAGACAGCGCATCAAACGAAAAGTATCGAATACTTCCCCTTCTACCCTACTCATAAAATAAAGCACATTACTTCAAACATGCATAAATATTTAGCCAGGTCTATATGTGAATAAAACAAGGTAAGAATGTCATCGTATTATTTTGTACGCGAGTACAATTCAATTGATAAAAAATCGCTTTTTTTTTTGTTGTATTTAAAGAGGAAATGTTTTAACAAAATGTATCATAAAATAAGGCAATTGTGTTTTTAGGGGGTTTTGTAATCAATATAATCTTTGTGGCGGTAAATTTTATAACATCTTTTCGGAATTTACAGCAAATATAAAAATGCTGAATACATTTTCACAAAGGTTTATTGTGTTTTTATTTTTCAATAAATTTATCAATGCAAAATATTTTGTGATTCAACAAATCGATACCCGATGGAAAAAGTTCCGATATATTAACATATATAGTCGTATATATAATTTCCTATCACATTTTATCTTAGTTGATCCAAAAAAATGGCATACATAACCTTCTCTTATGTGATCCCATGGAATCTCATCTGATATAATTTGATCCGAATAATAGGGTTATCTAATTTGATCAAGTTATATATAATTTAATACAATGTGATATAACTTCATTAAATCTTTTAAAATTGTTTGGAAATCCGGACTAATATTTTGTTTCACATTTCAAATAATATAAAAAATTTAAATATAATTCAAACGATTTTAAAATTAGATTTTAATTTGACTAATATGTGATGCCATATACAATATGTGATGCCATATACAATTATACAATTAAAAGTGATAGATTTTTTTCTTGGTTCTACCATAAATTTTTATATTAAATTATCAGAGTAGGCAAATTAACTTTTTTTTTACAGTTTTGTTGGTTTTTTTTTTGTTTTTATATACATCGAGATTATTTTTATGTTATTTTCGATATCTTTTGTTTGTTTTTTCACTTTTTCATAATTGTTTTTTTTCCGATTTTCAGACTTAAAATGATTTTTTACTCATAAATATTATTTTACCTATTAACTTCCCGATGAAAAAAGGTTCTATATACTCATATACAGCTTGATATTATCATATATGCCTATATGTGTGGCAATATACTACGATATATGTTCACATCTTATACTTAGTTTATGAAATTTTTTTAATATATCGTAATATATCATCATATATCATTGTATCGTATGTTATATACTAACATATCTTGCATATCTGATCATATGAAATAGATATAGGTCTATATATGACCACATATGCTCATATGTAAGTGTATATGGTACAATTAATCAAAAACAAATCGATAAATTTTATGTATTATTATATATGGCAGAACATATCATTATATATAAATATATATACATTCTTAAATTTAATAAAAAAAATCCATCACTTTTATATATTTTTTTAGTACTGTTTATAATTCGAATATAAATGAGTTTAAAATTTATATCCAAAAAAACCAAGAAGAACACAAATTAACTTTAAAATTTTATGAAAATGGCTTAAAAGCATTAAAATTAATTAATTAAAAGTACCTCTGTTAACACATTTTTCGAAACTCTCTTAAAATCAATTTAGGTTTTTAGAAGAGAGCGTTGAAAACAGCTTGTTTAAATAAATAAAACACCGAACCCTTATAACATGCGTAATGGATTCTACACTTTAAAAATTAAATAGTTGCTTAAGCTATGTACAGAGGGTTGTCAGATCTTACAATATTGTCAGAAAAATGTACAGAAAATGTCTAACAACAGTGTGAACTTACAACTTTTGTCTTGCAACATTGTCAGAAAAAGCATTGTCTGTACATTGTAAACAATAATATTGTCAGACATCTGACATTCGTGTGAACACAATGCGTTGCCATTGTCAGATAAAAAAACTCTATACCTACAACACAAATGTGTACAGTGTTCCGATTTCAATCATTCCCCGTTTCATTCCATATCGTTCTAGTTTGGACCAATGTTCCATTATGTTATCGGAATTATTAAATTTTTATTTTCAAGTACGACAATACAACGATTCCAATCGTTCCCCGTTTTATTCCATATCGTTCCATTTTGGACCAATGTTCCAATCCATTATCTGAGTGATTAAATTTTTATTTTTACGTACTTTTTTGGGTAAAAATGTTTTTTCATAAAAAATTAATCTTTCGGAATATTTCGCAAACCTAGGATTTTTGCATTCAGTCAATTGCAATTTTCTTCCTTTAATTAATTCATTACTAATGGTAATGAAATTTTAAATCATTACCATTAGTCAATGAAATCAAATCAATGAAATTCATTATCATTAATTAAGCAAATGGTAATGAAAATAATTTCATTAGAATTGATATCAATGAAATTTTAATGAAATCATCAATTAATTAGTTCTGGCAATGTCTAACAACAGATCTGGCAATTTTTGCCATAAAAGAATTTGACAACCGTGTGAACTGACAATTTTCGTTGGCAGATAAATTTATTGTTTGACAATTGTCTGACAATGAAATTGAAAGGTTTTCTTACAATCGTCTGAACTGACAATTTACCTTTTGCTAAACATGTTTCATTGTCAGTACTTTGCCAGCACATTGCCAGATCTTACAATATTGTAAGATCTGACAACCGTCTGTACATAGCTTTAGTTCCACTATAGGCAATCTACTTTCTACCACTGATTAACAAAATCGTTGTTTTGAACAATCTGAAATTCCCAGCAAAAATTGTTTCTCTTCTAATTTGGCATTTTCGTCGATGAACATTAACATTGGCTTGTCATAGGAAGGAAGCATTCCAAATATCGTTCTTTGGGAGTTTTCTACCTAAAACAACTTCTTTGGAAGACATTTAGGCATAACATATTCCTAGGAAGTGGTTTTTCAGCATAATAAGAATGATTCCTTTCTATGACAAGCCAATGTAAAATTCATCAATGAAAATGCTCAGTTAGAATTATTCTTTGGCAGTTTTTACTGGGTTGCTGAAGTACTAATTAAGGTGATTTGTCCTTCATAAACCAAACATCGTATTGATCCATAATACCGAGATATTTATTATTTTTAATAATTTTGCTCTTGACAAAAAAGTCTTCTCTTGAAAGTTTTGCGAGCAAAGAATTTGATTCTCTTCATCGGTAAATGTTGTTTTTGTTGGTATTCATAATACGCTTCGCATTTGGTGTATAAGTACACACAGCGTATTTGCAGGTGCGAAAATTAATAGTTGTACCTTTGTTTCTTCTCAAATTTCACGTTTATTTCTTTCCGAAAATATTCCCCAATAAAATAGAATATTTTATTATAAATAGTCAAAACAGTTTGTTTTTTTTTTTTTTTTTTTTTTTTCATATAAAAATATAATACAAATTGATTACAAACTTTCTAGGGTTGATATTTATAAAGGGTCCGCCATCTTACGTTTTTTTTTCAACTAGTGCTTATTTCGTGAATGGTAACACTTAGCTCATGTCTGATTTGACAGATAATTAGTTTTATCCTTCCGCTGAACGAATATGGTCCGTATGTTCGTTATCTTGTGAAAAAGTGAAAGAAACTGGCATCCTCATCGATAAACCAAAGCGTGAAAAGCCAAAAACAGTGCGTACACCCGAGAATATTGCTGCTGTGGCAGAAAGTGTGCGTGAAGCGCCATCAACATCAATTCATCGTCGTTCTCAACAATTGAACATTTCGGAGACATCATTGAGACGAATTTTGCATAAAGACCTTGGTATGACGCCATACAAAGTCCAATTGGTTCAGGAGTTCAAAAAAAAAGTTATTTGGCGGAACCTTTATATATAATATTTATATACATGTTTTATAAATTAATTACAAGTAGTACTAATTGGATTAAAATAAAAAGTACTGATTTCTAAAACATTTAAAATTTTTTTTTAGATTTTTTAATTAAAAAACTTATTAGATAAAATTGTATCAATTTATATATAATTTGATCTTATTTGACACCTTAAAACTCAAAATCCGATCCGCACCCCTTAAAACTCTAACAAATTTTTGTTTTCATATAAACGATTGACGCCCTAATGACTATATACACTTTTTTCGTCGGGTAGTCCAAAAAAAAATTATTTATTAAAATTTTTGGGAATTTCAGTTGTTTATGTTTATAAACGCTATAAAATGTTAAAGGAAATATACAAACCAAAATTTGTATCAAAAACATTCTATTAGTTAAAAAAGCATTTATGAATAAAGTGGTAGAGTTTTAAACAAACTTTTGTTAACTTTTATTTTTTACTTTTACCGGAGTTTTAAAATTTATTTTTACCGCTAGCGAATTAAGGACAGATAGTTGTGTTTTTAAATTTTCTGTATTAACTATTGGCTTTTTTAAAAAATAGTTCTTAAAATTCGTGAAACAAATAATGTTTATTTATGCTCGCACTTCTTTTAAATTATTTAAACTTCATTTTCTTATATTTTTTATGAACTTCTTTTTAAAAAGTTTTCCGCGTTATTTTATAGTAATATCATGTGTTTCGTCGCGTTTAACTTGCAGTTTAAAACTGTTTTAATAAAATCTTTAGTATTGTTACTAAACTCTACTCTAACTCTACTTTGTACTCTTAATTAAACGGATTGTTTTACACATCCATATGCATTTATAAGCATTAGGTGGACACTTATTCTTCAACTTTATATTGTAGGGGAATCCTCACTAATGTAATCCAAAGATATCTTCATATATGAATCTTAATCTTAAACTTTAACCCTTAAACGCTTTTTCTTCTTGCGATATAATTTCTACCACTTAAAAAAAATTTCTTGTTGAAGTTTCAATCAAATTCTTCAGTAGACTAATGTAGTTTTATTAAGTGCAAACAAATTTCTTAAATTTAATGAAAAATTTCATAGTATCAACGACGTTCTTCTTTAAAAGTATACATACAATTTTCATTAAATTTTAAGACAAAATACGTTTATTTAATAAAAAGTTTTAATCGACACTAAATTTTTTTGATTTAATCAACGATATATAGAGTCTAAAGAAGAACCAGGTACTCAACATCTGTTAAATTTTATATGCCAACTGAGTTTAAGAGAAACAGTTTTTTAAATGTTTTTTGTGCCTATTTTTTTTTTTATATAAAAACAAAATTTTGTGTTAATTATACAAAACTTAGCACAGAATATATTAAACAACACAAATTTACTACTTTAAAATTTATTTAAAATTGCTTGAAAGCATGAAAATTAATTAATTAAGATTACCACTTTTAACACATTTTTATCGAAACTCTCTTAAAACCAGTTAAAGTTTTTAGAAGAGAGAGTTGGAAACGGCTTGATTTAATGCAAACATTTATGAATATCATGCAAATAAAACTCAACATGGGTTCCCTTCCATCTTAATGAAATTTGGAAATGTGATAGCGCATAAAAATCAGTCTTAGAATAAAAAAGCTCTTCGGGAAAAGTCGCATAGAAGCAGGATAGTTACAAATATCGGAAAATTAAATTTTTTACTAACCTTGTAGTTCCATTAAAAAAACCAACCACATCACAAGGATGTGTTATGATTTTACATTAATTTTTTTCAGTTGTTTTTTGTTATCGTTTGTTTATTTTTTATTAACATATGTGGTTAATTTTTACTACAATTGTTAGTAATTTTTTGAACAGTAAAAACAAATGAAAAATATATTCAAACTTTATGAAAACCTCTTATAAAGGTATAGAACTTTGAGATTAAATAAAACAAAGATGAATTTTTTAAATTGACATGAAATTTACTTTATTCGAATGATTATCTTCTGGCATTATAATTTAAATATGACTTCTGGCATAGGACCGTTACTGCTAGCTCGGACGTAGTCTAATCTGGAGGTCCAATTTTCGATGATTTTTTCCAACATTTGTGGCCGTATATTGGCAATAACACCGCGAATGTTGTCCTTCAAGTGGTCAATCGTATCGGGCTTATCGGCGTAGACTAGCGATTTCACATATCCCCACAGAAAATAATTCAGCGGCGTTAAGTCTCACGATCTTGGAGGCCAATACACCGGTCCGAAACATGAAACTATGCGGTTACCAAACGTTTCCTTCAATAAATCAATTGTGGCACGAGATGTGTGACATGTTGCGCCGTCTTGTGGAAACCACATCTCCTGCACGTCATGGTTGTTCAATTGATGAACGAAAAAGTCAGTAATCATGTCTCTATAGCGGTCACCATTGACTATAACGTTCTGACCAGCATCGTTTTTAAAGAAGTACGGACCAATGATTCCACCAGCCCATAAAGCACACCAAACAGTCAGTTTTTCTTGATGTATCTCAACATTCACTTGAGGACTATCATCACTCCAAATACGGCAGTTTTGTTTATTGATGTATCCATTTAACCAAAAGTGAGCTTCATCGCGAAACAAAATTCTCAAAATACGTGCACGATACGTATTTGGAACATAACCATGATTTTCAAAATAAATTTGCACAATTTGGAAGCGTTGTTTAGGCGTCAGTCTATTCAGGCTGAAATTAAAAAACAAACTAAACATAAATCACTTGACAGCTAACAAAATGGTTGCCAGTTAAAAAAGTGTTGCCAACTTAAAGTTTTATACCTGTATAAAAAACACATTTTAGTTTAAAAGTTGTAAGCTCTATAATTTATAAGCGCTATGGGAATATAGAGTCGCACACTCAAGCAATTACGCAGGTGTAAATGACTACAAATTACAGTTAAAATAACTACAAATTTAACTAAAAAGACGGTGACTGTATTTTTCATAAAAATATCTAACAATGTAGTAATTTACTAAAATAACTAAACAACTACAACGGTCAAAATACCTAACTCAAAATTAATAGCAAAATTATAAAAACAATCACAAATTTAGTCATATTAACCAACTGAAAGTCACTACATATGTAATTCAAATAGCAAGCAGTAACTCTAAAATATTCCCAATACTTGGGACTAGTTCATTGAATGGACCAATTGGCATTGTTTGATGTCAATGGTAATTACATTTTCTTTTTTGCAATCGCATAAAAACAATGTCAATAAAATGTTGTTTCAGAATACATTGATCAATGCCAATGCTTTTAACAGGCAATTATAACACTATGCAACAAAAAAAGACTTTTTGAAAAACACAAGATCTTGGCTATATAGGTTCGATTCTACTACCAAAAGGTAGTAAAACCCTATACTCGGTTTGTCCAGATTGGTGACCAATTCCTTTTTATGGGCCTCTAAAGTTTCTGAAAAGCAGTGGGACCCTCAAAATATGGTATCATTAGTGTTTGCCCTAAATCTTAATAAGACTTGGTGCTACGGCTTAACTATATTTGGCAATAATGTGACTAACAGTCCACAGAACAAATTCTTTCAACATTTTATGCCAAAAAAATATTTTTTTCCTGGAGTTTTTTTGAAAAAACATAGGAAAAAAATATGTTTTTTTCACTTTTTCCAGTATTACTTACAGGGACTGTTAAATTTTTCCTAACAATATTTGGCAAAAGTGTAGCCAAGGTAACGCCGAACAACTCTTCTGAACATACCAATACAATCTGAACGTGTTTAGGCACTCTAAACAGCTCATAAAGGCCACTCTGCACCTTAAAATTGTCGTTTTTGACTAAAAAAATCCACAAAAAGCCCCCGCAGTTGCCTCTAGATGGATAAAATGTAAGACCGACCCCCATTAAACTTTTATTTGGATTTCTGTTTTTTACAAGAAAAATATTTTTTTTGTACGAACTTATGCTTTTTGTTTTTTAATTTATATTTTATTATTTAAAGTTTTTTTTTTGTACATGTATATTAGGGCTTTACGTTTTTAAATTTTTTGCAAATATCAAAATTGGCATAGCACAGTCGCATAGGCCATGAAAAACTATGAAGACAAATGTTTTTACTTTTTCGCGAATGTCAAAAAAGTACACGCACCAATCGCGATAAAATTTGGAATTATTATTTTTGAAAACTGCAATCAAAAATTACAAAATATTGCTATTTAATGTATGCTTTCACTAAGACGAACCCCAAACTAAAATTTAGGGGGCGGTAAGGTATCCACTACCTCAATAAAAATATTTTTGCAAAATTTAAGTATATATATATTTATTTATTTGTTTTTCTTTAACTTTTTGCACACGTGTTATTCCGATTACTGAAGTTTTTGAATGAATTTTCGAGATAAAATTGTAATTTAAAAAATTATCTGGGTAAAAAATATCGCCCCTCTAAAAAAATTATACCTGATCCAAAACTTTAATTGATACATGTTGCATAGTTAAGGAAAACGCAAATTGTAATGCTATTGTTCGCGATCGCAGGAACGATAAAACTTAAAATATTGAAATCAGCAGCACAAGAAATGTAACAATAACAATTAAAGTAAAAAACATCTTTAACTCGGCTGTGTCGAATCCTTATACCCCAAATATGTAAAAAAATTAAAAAAAAATTGCAGGGAGTTTTCGGAGGTGTGGGGGGTTGTTGGTAGTCGGTGAGTTATGTTGGGGGCACCTTCCCCACGCGATAAATGTTTACAAAATCATTTATTATGCTTTTTCCACTTAAGTAATACAATTTAATTATTATTTGAATTCATTCTTATATCCACGCCCACTTTGAACTAACTCTGACATAAAAAATGTTTCATTTGTTAAACAAAAATACAAAAAAACGTGCAAAAAAAATTGCAATAAAAGTATAGTCTAGCCAAAAACACACATTTTAATGTACACGTTGGTCTTTATGAGCTATTTAGTGTGCCTAAACATGTTCAGATTGTGTTGGTATGTTCAGAAGAGTTGTTCGGCCTTACCTTGGCTACACTTTTGCCAAATATTGTTAGGAAAAATTTAACAGTCCCTGTAAGTAATACTGGAAAAAGTGAAAAAAACATATTTTTTTCCTATGTTTTTTCAAAAAAACTCCTGTAAAAATATATTTTTTTGGCATAAAATGTTGAAATAATTTGTTCAGTGGACTGTTAGCCACATTATTGCCAAATATAGTTAAGCCGTAGCACCAAGTCTTATTAAGATTTAGGGCAAAAACTAATGATACCATATTTTGAGGGTCCCACTGCTTTTCAGAAACTTTAGAGACCCATAAAAAGGAATTGGTCACCAATCTGGACAAACCGAGTATAGGGTTTTACTACCTTTTAGTAGTACAATCGAACCTATATAGTCAAGTTCTTGTGTTTTTTTCACTGGTGCACAGTGTAATTGATTGTTATAATTGTTTGTTACAATTATCTACAAAACAATTTATGTGTAAATGTAGAAAAAAGTAATATATTTGCCTACTTATTTTATAAATATTCGGTATTTTATCAAGTATATATTATAAAACGCTGATCCATCATGACTAATCAATCAGCACTGGCTGGAAGTTCATGCAAATGCATGTTTTTTTTCATTAAGTATGACGACAACAGGGTAAACAAAATATCTTTGCGTATCAAAGAGTTGCCGTTAATATGGCATCGATTTGTTAGTGCATATAAATTGCTATAAATACATATTTTTGCATATTTTGCTTTAAATGCACATTTTTATTGCATATTTTTACTTATTTTGCTTCAAATGCATATTTTTATTGCATATTTTAACTTATTTTTATATTTTGATTGAATTTTTCTTAGTTTTTCATAAAACTTCAATTTTAATTTTATTTTATATTTGACCAACTAAAGACTAAAATAAAGAGGATCCAAGCTGTTTAAGCCTTTATAAGTGTTCTCTTAAGTTTTATTTGCAAACTGGGGTTAAGAGATACAGGTTTTAGTGGTATGCGTATTTTTCAGTACAAATAATAAGACTGTTTTGCTAATTGTGCAAAACGTATGCAGAAAATAAAATTAAACAATTCAAATTAAGTTTAAAATTTTATTAAAATGACTTAAAAACATAAAAATATTTAATTAAAAAAAAGTTAACGTGTATATTTTTTTAGGTGCTTAACACTCTTTTTAATTGCGTGAAGTGCCTATACCTGTTAATCAGTTAGCAAATACGTGAATAGTGCATACGTGTTAAAATTTGGGCTTAAATTCAAAATTTTTATCTTTTTTTTTTCAAAACAAACCATTTTTAATAAAAAATTATTTTGTCGTCAATAACAATTGTTTTTTAGGTACTCATTTGCACTCTAAAAAATTCTTGTAAAATTACTGCTATAATGGGAGTAAATTTGATTGTAAAATCAAGCACAATGCGTAATTTTAAGCACAAACTGCTTAAAAAAATAATTTACTGAATTTTGTTAGCAATAACGCACACGAATTATGGTATTATGTATGTTGATAAACATGTTTCTGTATTTTAAGCACTTATATAGGTAAACTTACATTGAATGTGTGCAATTTTTGTTTTTATTTATTTGAAAAAATTGTCAAACTTTTTCAAACAGAAGAATAAAAAATGTTTAATTCAATATATTTTTATTTTTGGTGCTATATTTGAGGAAAAATAAAAGAATATCTGTGGTAAATATCTGAAAATAAATTAAAAGTATTATTGAAACTAATTGAATAATGTGTCCGTTTCATATTTTTAGTGGTTTTGGTCAGAGATAAGATTGTGATAAAATCGAATCATTGTTCTGAACATTTATCATTTTCAAAAGTGATGCTTCTGCCAGCCCTTTCTGAATTGAATCAACAAATTTGAGAATTTTGGTTATATTTTTCAGTAACATTGATTTGTATTGGTCTTGCTTTTTCTATCCAGCTAATCTTGATATTCTCTTTTATAAGGCCAAGTTGAGCCAATTGACGTTTTATCTCTTTATATTGTTGGATACAGTTTCAGATTTAGAATAATTGTAATTGGTTACCGGGAATGAAAACCCGGTGTGAATATTTATAACGCAGCAGTATTTAGTGGTATTCTCATTGTTTACTTACTTTAATTACATCTAAATAACCGTTTTTTTATTAAACAAATATAGCAAAATATTAAATAATTGCATTACTTTACTTAAAGCTTTATAAGGCACATTAAAACTTAAATTTACACACATTATGCGTAATATAGAATGTTGCTATACATTTTTTACACGTTTCGTGTGTACCAATTTACACACATAGAGTAAGTTTACCCAATTTATAGTAGGAGTACAGTTTCCTACTATAAGTGGGGTAAATTTAAACCGAAATTAATTAGAGTGTGGTCAAAACCGAATCAAAATCAAATCCAACAAAAAATTTGGTTCGTTTAGTTTAACGTTTTTGTAAATAACATTGTCAAAACCTATAAAAACGGTAGGTTTTCTTAGAAAATCTGTCCGCTAATCAAAAAATTTCAAATTGAAGCAAATTTAATTGTAAACATATGATGAGATAATATTGGATCCAATTGAACCAAACATAACAAGTGTTTGTAAAAGCAAAGTGTTTGGAAAAGCTTCATCATATTTATGAAAAACATCCTAAATGTGAAGAAAAACTTCATTGATTTTCGTCCAATGTAACACTTCATAAATATGATGAAGTTGTGTCATAAAATAGCAAATTGATGACAGACTTCTTCATATTTATGAAATGTTTCATAAATATGATGATGAAGCTTCATAAATATTTATGAAGTGCTTAATAAAAATTATGAAATATTCTTCATAAAATGATGCTGCTTCATGAGCATTTATGAAATGTTTCATATATATTTTTAGACATCAATTAAAGTTCAATACATCAACTCAGGTTAACAATTTCCATTTGAAATTAAAAAATATAATTTTCTATTTAAAAAAACATCAATTAAAATTCCAAAATTTTATATTAAATTAATTCTATTTAAAATTAAGAACTTTAAATAATTTCTCCTACACAGAGAGAATTCCTTGGACGAGTTTTAATGATATTTTTTCACTAAACTAATGAAGTTTTCTTCACAATGTTAATGAAAATTTGCTTAAACTATATGAAAAGTTCCATAGTTGTAATGAAACTATTGTTAATGAAACTTTTGCATTAGTCTTATGAAATATATTTCATAAATAATATGAAATTTTTCTTTAAATTTTATAAAAAAAACTCCATCGATTTGATGATAAGTTTCAATTTAAGCGTTCCATTGACAATTCATAGATCTAACGCAAAAATTCATTGATAACATGCTGATAATTCTCTCAGTGTAGATTTTGAGTTTTTAAAAATTTAATTGCAAATGATATTTTCCATATTTCATATAAAAAAAAAAATTAATTTATGGTTACTAATTTTCACTATTTTCTCTAAAATGTAAAAATTTATTTTCACAAAGTTTATGAAACTTTTTTTGGAAATGATGAAGACCTATGAAATATTTGTAATAAATTTCTATGAAACTCTGCATCATATTTATGAAAACTTTATAAATATGATGAATAATTGATGACAAACGATTTATGGAACAATTCCATCAAAATGATGAAACTTTTTTCCCTGAGTGTGGTGAAAAACCAAAACTGAGTCTTACTGAAAACAATTGGTTTAAAGTACAGTTTTAAGCTTTGTTTTTCAAAATTTCGTCATTTTGACACAAACGAGACAGAAAAGTTAAATTAAAAACAAAAAAGCGAAATTTTAGTGGAAAATGGGGAATAAGCTTTTCAATGTAAAAATCTGAATTTCACAAAAAAAACTTGTAAATTTTAGAACTTGTAGATAAATTGTTTAAAAAAAGTTTGTAAAAGACAAATTTGTCTTTTTTTTTAATTCCTTATTCATGAATACACTCATAAAAAAAGTTAGTTAAAAGGAAATTGTTGGTAAACGTGGTCTAAATCAGTTGAGCTCGTTTTTTCTATTGTTATTGTTTAAATCAGTAATTTAACTAAAGTTATTAGTTAAATTCTTTTAGCTCAAGAACAAATTTAATTTTTCGATCTAAAATTTTGTAATTCGTGACTCTCAAATTAAAAAACTTTTGCCAGTTAATTTAAACCACAATTGTTTTCAAATTGTTGTCTCCGCTATCAGTCTCACTTGTAGATGGCGTTATTTTCTCATAATTTCGTATATAATCATGAAATAGGCTATATCTCGGAAACTAAGCGAGATAGACCGAAATGTACCAAAAATCGTGCCTCGATAATAAATATGCAGATCTGGAAAGACATTTTTAGCAGTTGATTCAGCTAAAAAATTCTGTTGATTTAGCTAAATTCTTAATTAATTTAACAACATTTGTCAACTCAAATTTAGTTCTTCTAAAATGAAGGTCATCTAAATTTAGCAGGCTGTGATTCTCAACATCACTTCTGTTACCGTAGCTGAATTTTCAACTATTTGTATGGGCTTTTTTTATGAGCGTACTATTAGAAAGAACTCCGACGACTTTCCTTCCATTTTTTGTAATACATTAACGAATTTTAAAATAAGTAACACCATAATATTCTGTCTAATGTAAAGCTAACAATAAGTTTTAAACTCAAAACAGTGTTTTGTGTGTAAATGCAACACGTTTTGAGTTTATTGTTCACAGGTATGACGGCTTTTATGGCTAGATTATATTGTTAGTATGACTATTAACATTTGTTTTGGTGTAATATTTAATTTTTCATCTAATTGATTGTTGTTAATGTTGACAGTATTTAGAATGGAGATTTGTGATTTATAAAAACGTAATATTTTTTACAAAACTACAAACAATATTTAAATGATATAATCAGTATTTAGACGGATAACAATTAAATCGTATTAAGATAAATTTATGATAGTAGAAGGGTAAGGAAGGAAGTTAATGAGAATACAGGTAAACTTCGCTTAACGGGGCCAAACACTCAGGGAATTACCTTTAACTTTTTATTAAAAAGTAGATTAGTAATCAGTTAGTAATCAACCACTTACAACACAGTGCATCAGTTTAATTAGAACACATAGTATTTATTTAAAATTTTCCTTGAAAATGACCGAAGATTTCGGGTCGAAATATAGGACAAATTAATAAAATAAATAAAAAAAAATAAAAATTAAAACTTTTTGTTTATTTTAATTAATTTATTTATTTGACCTCAGGCTTGATATAATTATATATAATTTTATATGGAGCCATATGCAACGATATATATTTACATCTCACACTTATTTTTCCAAAAATTTCTAATATAGCGATATATATCATCATGTATCTAACGTTACATATAAGTTGGTATTTTTTATCTCTTCATATATACTTGATATAGCTAAATTTGAGATCATATACATATACTTTAATGTATAATTATATATAGGTATATATAATACAATAAAATCAAACATTCCATCACTTCTATATATAATTACATATAAACATTAGAGCGACTCACCAAAAAAAGTCGTCGATGTATCCTCCTTAAAATGAACCTTGGACTTTTTTAAGATGACATTTAATATATTTCGGCTCCAGCTTTGACCTCTCGTGAGCCGGAGGCTATTACAATCCCAAAATCTTAAGAAAAGATCGAAAAATTAAAAAAGGTAAAAAAAGCATACTAAAGAAAACAAGTTAATTTGCACCCTCTAATAATTAAATATAAAAATATATGGTAGGAACACGAAAAAAAATCGATTACTTTTTCATATAACTGTATATGGCATCATATATTAGTGAAATTAAAATCACATCTAAATTTAAAATCCATCGATTTATATTTAAATTTTCATTATATTATTAATTGATGTGAAACAAAATAGTAGTGCGGATTTCCAAACAATTTTAATTTTTTATTTTTAATTTTTACTTTTAAAGCATTTTATAAAGTTATATCAAATTAGATAGTTATATAACAATTTAGATAGATCAAGTTTTTCGAATCAAATTAAATTGTATCAGATGAGATCCCATGGAAGATAAGGTTATGTATGTCAATTTTCGGATCATCTTAGATATGATGTGATATGAAATTATATATATGACTATATATACCTATATCGGAACTTTTTTCATCGGGTACATAAATGCTATAAAATGTGTTTGGTTTTATTGTATTTTATAGACTTATATATGGAAGTATACATAATCTCATATATATCAAGTTTATACGATGAGATTAAAAACATAAGATATAACGATATTTGATGATATATAGCGATATATTAGAAATGTTTGTAAAAATAAGTATGTATAAGATTTTACTTACAATTTTTGTTGTTATTCTATAACTACCAAGGCGGCGCTGTGATCCAACATCCATGAATTTTGTCCAAAACTAGAATAACGAGTAGAGAGTATCTTATAGGAAGTTTAGGCAGTCGCTGATCACAAATTTGGAATCAGAATTTTAAAATTCAAAGTGGCGCATTCAAAATGGCGGCCATAAATTTTAAACTTTGTATATTTTGAACTTTAATATTTTGTTTATAAAGGATATGGCGTCGCTGATTACGATCAAAATGGCGGATTCAATATGGCGACAACTTATTTTATATATATTTTTTATTTTCTGATTTTGTTAAAATTGTTAGATAGTACAGTATACTGTCAAATAATTTTAACAAGGTTTAGGCAGTCTTTGATCACAAATCTGGAATCAGCATTTTAAAATTAAAAATTGCGGCCATAAACTTTTAAAATCTGTTTAAAGTGAACTTCAATAATTTGTCACTGATTATCAATATGGAATCGAACATTTAAAATTCTAAATGGTAAATTCAATATGTCAACAACTTTATCATATATATTTTTTTTTATAGTTGGATTTTGTTGAAATTTTTATCATAGGAGTTTTTGTGGTTGCTAAGCATGAATATGTAATCAAAAAGTCAAAATGGCTGATACAAAATGGCGGCCATTTATATTAAAATTTCAATATATTGAACTTATTTATTGGTTAGGAATTATATGTGATCCCTGATTACCAAGCTGGAATCAAAACTTAACAATTAAAAATGGAGGATCCAATATGGCGACCATAAATTTGAAACCAAACCTTATGAGGTTTTCCTTCTCTTACTACTTTCAGACATATCTTGGTAGTTTAGTTTAGAAAGACAATGTAAATCCTTACTAACATTAAATTCTTGAACGATAAATGTCGAATGTAATCATGTTCTTTTCAAACCTTTTTCTATTTTTATGAGAAGTTTGAAATCTATTTTTTTTTGTGATAAACCAAATTTCTAATTGATATTCTCAAAATGTTCACATTTTTAGCACTGACTAATTGAATGGCAAAATTTAACTTATTAAAAATATAATTAATGGCACTTTCTATATTATTTTCATTTAGAAACTTTTACGATTTGTGAATGTAGATCATTAACGTATTTATGAAAATTGTCTAACTCAAAATAACTTTTTCATTAAAATATGCAAGTTCGGGTCGAGATATCTCCCTTGGAGATATCTACATGTAGAAGAGGGATCTTAACGCCATTTTTCAGTTACAGGACAATATCTCAAAAGTTTATGAATGTTCGCAGGCGGTAGCAAAATCTAGTTAGGGGACATCTTAGAGAACACATTGGCATTAAAGTTTTTCAAATACAATATATCTTGGAGCTTTTTGCAGCTCGATTTTGGAATTTCGGGATTTCCACAAAAATAGATATTTCTTTGGATAAAATTGCAATTTTGTACCTTCTCTTCATAATTATGTGATTGTTTTAGATATTTATTTTTTAATTTGTACCTCTTCTATGATTTATTAATGGTTTTGGTTTAAAAATTATTTAATTTACAAAGTTTTTGTTTTATATTTATTAAATAAAAAAATGTCACAAAAATAAATACTTAGAGAAAAATATTTCCCCATTTTTTTCAATTAAATCGATTTGTTGAAAACTTTAAAAGATGTCAATTAAAAATTAATTGAATCAATTAAATATTTTCTCAAATTCGGAACTTGCTTGCATTTTTTTATACTATCGCTCAAAACATATTGATGTTTTTTGTAATATTTATGTATGTAGTTGTATTTTTATAATTTGTTTTAATTAGATTTTATTAATTCTCATTAGGTTTATTATTTTGTTAAATTAAATAATTTAATTTCAGTGTTTGAAATCTGAATATTAATTTTCTCTTAAACATTATCATAAAATTAATAATGTAATTTTTG
Organism: Delia radicum; assembly: GCA_021234595.1. Classification (NCBI taxonomy): domain Eukaryota; kingdom Metazoa; phylum Arthropoda; class Insecta; order Diptera; family Anthomyiidae; genus Delia; species Delia radicum. Next base: position 32,121,822 of record CM037854.1, on the reverse strand, counting down.
ATGTTAAATTTTGTTTAATGAAAATTTTCACATTTCTTTTAACAAATGCTGAAATTAAACTTAAAATTATTAAAAACAAAAATAATCTACTTTAAGCAAAGGAATAATTTCAACAATTTTTTTTTTGTCTTACTCCCTCCATAAGTTTCCACAGAAAGAAAAAAAAACTAATTACTGTGTGAATTTGTTCAAATAAGTATATATAAATCTGCTAACTAAATGAGAATTACATGCCGTTATAAATTCAGTGTTATAAAATTCAAGCTATAGAAAAACATTTTGTATGGCAACAACATTTTATCCAATTGATGTTGCTTTTTGAGAAAGTATAGAATATTCATCACTTTTTTATCAAATGAGTTATTATTTAATTGAAAAATAATTCAATTAAAGAGCTATTAATTTCTAATTGAATTAGTAATAATAATAAAATAAGTTGTTGGCGGAAATTTAGCAATTAAAGTTATTTAATTGGTGGTTTTCGTAATTGGAAAAAAAAAATTAATTAATTGCGACTGTCTATACGACGTCAGAAAATAACACTGTACTGAAATACATTACAAAATTTGCCCTGTGGCAGTCTCAACTTAAAACGCAAAAGTTGTCAACACTGAACGTAAAAACCATACATCAATCTGGTAACATTGTGAAAAAGAGACGGAGGAGATTAGAAAAATAAACAAAAATCTAAAAATAAAGTGTCCGCCATCTAACGTTTTTTTTCCACTAGTGCTTATTTCGTGAATGGTAACACTTAGCTCATGTCTGATTTGACAGATAATTAGTTTTATCCTTCCGCTGAACGAATATGGTCCGTATGTTCGTTATCTTGTGAAAAAAGTGAAAGAAACTGGCATCCACATCGATAAACCAAAGCGTGAAAAGCCAAAAACAGTGCGTACACCCGAGAATATTGCTGCTGTCTCAGAAAGTGTGCGTGAAGCGCCATCAACATCAATTCACCGTCGTTCTCAACAATTGAACATTTTGGAGACATCATTGAGACGAATTTTGCATAAAGACCTTGGTATGACGACATACAAAGTCCAATTGGTTCAGGTGTTCAAAAAAAAAAAAGTTGTTTGGCGGACCCTTTAGAATATTTGTGTTGTTAGTGTTGTCACTTCTGAGTATAATATACAATAACAGGAAAGAAAACTGTAATTTAGCTGCATTACATTCGAGGCCATACTTGGGTGTGATCGCTAAACGGTCATGACTTGGTATTGTTACGTTTGTAATATAAGAAGAGCGCAGGTTTGATTCTTACAGCCGCAGGTTGTTGAATAATTTATCATATAGAGACAATCTGACAACTATAAGACACAAATAATAATAAAATTTAAATGGAAAATCACTGATGACGCCTGTCCATAAAAAGCCAAAAACTAGGCTAGTCTGATTTAAAAATGAATAGTGTTTTTAGAGAAAAACGTTTATTCTTCCTCTTAACCTCAACATTTCTAAAAAAATGAGTTTTTATTTTTTGTGTTTAATGTTGTTTGAATACGTAAACATAATTTGCCTACACCTGAAATGTACTTTTTGGCAAAAAAAAATCAGATCCTAGCCACTGTTGATTGTCACCAAACATTTTAATTACTGAGAGAAAACCCATCTAGTTTAATTAATGAATAAAATAGTCAAGGCTTTTAATTAATTTGTGTTAATAACTTACCATTTTATTATTTTGTCATATTTTTTTTTTTTTTTGAATAGTATACTAAAATTTATTTTCTTAAATATGTGTGTATAACGAAAAGCAAATAAACAGGACTGATTGTTTAGTAATGCTATTTTAGCGATTTAATGTATATTAAAAACGTATTCAATTAATGAACAATTAAAACGGTTTTTATTACTGTAATGACTAATTTTCTTTAACTAAATCGCGTGTATTGATTATGACAGGAATTCAATTAACAGTCACTACAAAAATTCCAATGAATTTATGATCACCAAAAAAATAATGGAAAATTTAATATTTATTTTCGATAATCAATAAAAACTATTATCGTTCCTAATCATAACCGATTATAATTCACACCTTTGATCATGATTGTTAAATAAAAACATATTAAACTAAATTTATAAAAAAAAAAAAAAAATGAATACAAAAATACATAATATTGTAGATATTAAACATAAAAAAAAGGTAAAATATGCACGAGCCTAAAGATGAACAATCTTTATAAAAAATATTCCTGCTCCTCACAATGTTGTAACAGCAAAGGTGTGTCCATTGTATTGACTTGTTATCGATAAACCTTTGAGCACTAGCAATAATCATTAAAACAATATTATTTGTTTATTTTTTTATAATTATTTTTCTTTTATAAAGGGAAATTACAAAAAATTATGGATAAAATAATTGCGAAAAGTTTTTAATAAACAATTTATTTTTTATATTGATGGTGATTGTAAAAAACACCGATAACATTTGTGGAGTGCAATGAAATCGAAATCGTTGTATCGATTAGATTATTTTAAAGAATGTTAAAATTAAGTGCGAAATATAATCGATATTATTATTAGTATCACTTGATATTTGTATTGAACATTTTTAAAACTTTTACCTCCTAATTTCTCAAATCTTCCATCGATTCAGCTGAAAAAACCCAGGAGTACCTTAGAGTATAAGCTTACTTAACTCGGCAGAACTCCTTACAATGTAATTTCGATAGAACAGTTTAACGCAATCCACATTCCAACAATGCTCCAATGATTCAATAGAGCTGTCATGATAAGTGCCTAAAAATGGACTTTGATTTGACGATTGGCTAACGTGAAATAGTCCTTGAACCGGTTATTTAAACTTTAACACTTGTAGCCTTCTTTCGTCACGTGAATAGTGTAATTCTTTCAGCATACATTATATTGGATTCCCATCCTTAGGACATCAAGAGTTTCAGATTCCGTAATATCAGCACCCCATGTTCAAATGACAGTGGCGTCCTTAGTCTTGAGTGCATTAAAATCGACCCCATTCTCTCGTCCCCACGCGGTTCACATTATGTGCATCATTCGTAGGTAGGACAAACTTGACTTAAAAGGTCAAGGAAATAAAAAAGGAAAAATATAGAAACTTTGCGGTGAATTTAGCTAAAACCCATTGAATTAAACGCAATCTTAAAAACTTTCGTGGGGCGATTTTTAAGAAATCCCAATGTAAATCGAGAGAAGACATCACGGACGCTAAAAGCAACAAATTTTGAAACGAGTACATATGCAACTCGCAATCGTAGGCCTTGGAAATATCTACAGTTTAGTCTGGCAGGGTTAGACAAGCACAAAAGCAAGTCCATGACGCTCAGACTATACATTTTCCATTGTACCGTATGCAAAAGAGTAAAAATATAAAAGAAAAAATATACAAAAATAAAAGGATCAAATAAGAAGTAAGCTTGAAATAAGAAAAGAAATCGAAAGTAGCCTCTGTCTAGAAATTGCTAGTCTTCCTCATGATCCTAAGAAAGCCAGACAGGGATAGTTTATGAAAAGGTAAAATTTATAAACAAGACATCCCTACTAAAAATGCTGGAGAGTAACAGACAAAGTATTCTAAAATGTGCCCTCATTATGCAGATATGACAAATGCAATTAGTCATATCCATCCTAGCCATATGACGTGCAAAAGCGTTGTGTCCCATAATCAGGGCAGTAAGTCAACGGTCTGCTTAAAACACTTCGTACCCTTGCATTAAGTCCCGTCTGACCACTTCTCAATTAAAACTGTTTTCATATATGAGCGGTTCCCGATTAATGGGTGTTGAAACCGATCCAATGTTTCCCAACGAGTCGGTCATCTCATTGCCCGAAACACCCACCACCTACAATTTATAGAAGACAGGTCCTGTTGCCCATAAAAACTTTGTTATATTCGATCTGCACTTCTCAACAATCCCAAAAGAAGTTTATGCACATGGCATAAGAATATAAGTTCGCATCATCCAGATAGTACTGTTATACTAGATCCATCAGTGTAGAAAGCATCAGAATACTTGGACTGATTAATTCTCACTTTCTACCGAATTCAATACAGGGTAGTAGGTTATCTAAAGGCATTGGAAATATGATACAAAGTTCTGAAAGCATCTTGGTAAAACCAAGCCACGTGTTGTAATCCATACTCCATATTCCATTATTGTGTAGTATGCATACTGATATCCTCGTAGACCTTATCGAGTCAAAAGTAGCATTTTCCAAAGCCCCATCATCATTATTCACAGAAGCACGCAGTGTATATTCCTTTTTATCCAAACTCTTCTCTGTTTTGAAAACTAGATCATGACGAGTCTTTAATCTTCTGTTGGTCGTATTTGTCAGGTTTGTCATTTTTTCATTACTAAATCTTAGACAAAGTAAATTGTTTGCATTCGAATTTCTTAACTAACATTACCCATACTGAGTAATTTGGCATTCTTATATCAGGATTTTATTAAATCGTCTGTCACAAGTTATCAACTTATGAGCATCGATATAAAGAACAGATAACACGAATAATGTTCCAAACTTTACCAAATACCGAATATTATATGGCGTACCACGCGTGTTGCCAACACGAGTGTAAAATAATAAAGAACAGAGAGTTTTAAAACGTGTTTTGGCAAACTCGTGATTAGAATTTAGGTGTGAACGAGATACACTCAAATAAAAAAGTCTGTAAAATTTTTTTTTTTTTTTTTACAGATCGTTTTGCTAATTTTAGCAAAACTTGACTGTAATTTTTTAGTAAAGTAAAAGTAGTAAAAAATTAGTAACAATTTTATAAAACTTTAGTAAACTCTAAATGGAATTCGATTTGCCAAAATCAACCAAATTTTTTACTAAATATTAGTGATATATATAAATAAAAAAATAATAAATTAAATTAATTTACCTTAATTAATATCCTAAGCCTGATATTACCGACACGTCGTCCATTATAATCGCTTAAATTCCTATGCCATATGACCATCAGCGCAGGGCAATCACAGAAGATAGGATCCAATATCTCCTCCTTACCCAGTATGCCACAGCTACGATATTGCACATCGAGTGCGACTGTTACCATGTCTGCGTATTTGCCAGTGACCGACCAACACATCCATCAGTCTACTTCTGCCGAGGAGAGGTTAAGTACGCCGCAAACCGTAGTCGGACCACATAAGTCAGCGGTCCTTCAAGTTCCCGAGCCCCGTTACCTTCCCTCGCCCTACGGAGGAAATGGTCGAAAATTTCCCCCCTTATTGGTTCCCAGCAGTGTAGTAAATGACATACCGTCATCCGAGACAGGCAGCTTTGCCTAGACAGTAGGGTGCCCCGATTAAAAAAATTCTGAATGAATACCACTCAAACAATAAACCGTTATCATATATCAGCCAATGGGGATCTTTGAGAGCTTTAGAGGGGCATGTCCTTATCGAACCTGTGCGCGTTGCACTCTATACAGACGGTCCGTAACTACCACATACAATGGAGCCATTAGTGAGTATTGGGCGTATGATAGACACAAGACCATTTTGGGACTCAAACCCCATCTTGAACCAAACAATCTCTCACAGCAGTTTTCCATCTCAGGTTTCGGATTAAAAACCACTTGCACATTACACCAGAATGACCGACCACTTTGCTTTCACCAAATCGGTGTTCGCCATCCGGTCTCTCGTATAACGATTTCGATCGCTGATGGTAATTGTCTACAATCTCCATCCCCTTCGAGAGCTCTAAACAAATTGCAATTGGACGGTAAGTTTGCACCATTTTTGGGCATTAACTTAACATTGGTAACCTTTCAATAACCCGTGCGGTAAAAGGTTGCCAATTGAAGTGATAATGTCGAGAACAGGTGTTTAAGCACTAGTGCTACCAACCGGATGCGCTGACTTATTTATTTTTAAATTATCAATAATTTAGAAGTAAATAAAGAATATATTTTATCTTAACTTTAAATCCCTACTAATATATTTATCAAAAGTTAGTTGGAAGTATATTAAAATAAAATCTATTAATTTGATTGCAAGTTTAGTTTAGACTTTAGATTTATATATTTGTTTTCCAAGTTTAATTTTTTATGACGTTTTTTTTTGTTTTAATTTCAGAGGTATTCATTCATGACAGACATACGTATGTACCCGGATAAAAATATTTCTATCTAGTCATATATGATATGATTAAGTCATATCTGACATTACGGCTTATATCATCAATATACAAATACATCTGATAGTTTTTATTAACCCTTTAACAGGCAAGCCCGCCTCTAGGCGGGGTATTTTAAATTGGCCATAAGTTCGCCAAAAAAGTGTTTTATTATAAAAATGTAAGCTATATCGATAGAGAACAAAGTTAGCCACATATTTTGCGAAATAATGTTTTGTGTACATGTCATGGTTTGGAAGCGAGAAAGCCTTATAGTTAAAAATTTCAGTAATTTCAAAAAATAAATATTTTGAAACAACCACAATTTTGAGAAGTCCTTAAAACACATTTCTGTTAACATGAAACCATTCATATTCCACACAAAGGAAGATTAAAGCTTAAACTTTTGGAAAATACCCTAAGTTTGTTCCAAGGACATACAGGACTTTAAAAGGATACATATAAAGGACATCATCTTATCTTGAAAACGAGTGGACGGATTTTTATGAAATTTGGCAGAAATATTATATTTGGTAACACTATTAAAGCTTCAAAGTTTCGTCAATATATATTAAAGTTAAGGTTCGTTTTCGCTCGATTTCGTGTTTTTCGAAAAACGAAAATCGCCATATCCTTTTATTTAAAAGCTCAAAACGACTAATTTTTGGACTGATGTTATATCTTTGTAAGAAGAATAATTTATGCCTTAACTTTTTAAATGTTATAGGTTAGTTTTTGAGATAGCCTCTAAACCTATTTTGACCCATATCGCCTAAAATAGGCAACAAAAAAAATTTCGCTAAAAGAAAATATTATTTATTTCTCGTGCCGAACAAGTGGAATAAATTTCAGTCCAAAAATGCTTATGCCGGTTAGAGGGTTAAGAGAATTTTTTATATGTTACTTGATATTATTATATGTATCCAAATCTTACTCCATATATAAATTCATAAGCCATTCAATAAAAATCCAAATATATGCAGTGATTGAAATGATTATTTATTGTGTTATTAAATTATAAGTAACGTCATACTGGAAATATTATCCTTCTAATTTTATATGGCATTATATATATTTCATACATATTTTGATAAAGTTCAATATAAAATTAAGTTATCTGCAAGTTAAGACATATGGTTTCACATATAACTATATTCATTTTATAACGAAATCATTTTCAAGTTATTTCTTTTATATAATTTCAAACAAAAAATTGGTGGATTTTTGAAACATTGAATTTTTAAACATTTCGTTGTGCTTCTCTTTAAAAAAATTTGGGTCTTTAAAATTGTTGATTTCTGTAAATTTTAATTTTCAACTTAAATACTTTTAATCATATCACCTATTATCGTCTAGAATTTTAATAAATCAGATATATATATATATATATATTTAATTGTATATAATTTAATGTCCCGGATATTGACAAATCTCTGATAAAATTTGATTGAATTATAATTAATTTGATATAATTAGATACATATAGATGACCTATTTTCGGATCAATTTGTATGTGTGTATATATGGGAACTTGTCAAATGAGATATCATTATGTTAGACTACATAATACAATTTTTACCCGGGTATACATTTTTATTTATGCCACTGAATTATAATTAATTTTTCCACTTCAATGCACTTCTTGCATGATTAAATATTAAACAGTTCATGAGAATAAATAAAAATTAAATTAAACAGAAAATACCTTTACAATAAGGGACGTTCCCCTAATGTGGTCCCCAGTACTTGGTCTGCAATAACAAATAAAAATAAACAATTGAACTCTTAGATTTTAATGAACTTTGGATATGTTGTAGAATAGCAAAAAGAGGAATATGTATTTTTGTTTAGCTGCCCAATCTCACGTTTAAAAGTTAAAAAGTGGGGTTAAAAATTACTTTGCTTTTGTATAGATTTATTTTAAGTACTCAATAAAACAAAAATTTTGTAACCTCGCCTATATAGTTAAAAGCTCTTCGTGAAAAGTAGCCTAAAAACCGAAATATTTCGAATACCGGAATTATTTCATTTATTAATAATCATATAATTAGAAATTATATCCTATTACCATAACCGAGCACTAGCTTCTATGGCTTTCGGCGCGTTCTAGCGAAAACAGACCAGTACCTCTGGTGGGAATCGAACCCACGACCACGGGCGTACATAATTATACTTACAAAACTTATAATTATAAAGAATTCGCGTAAATTCGTGTTTTTTGCGTCTGATATTCACAATTATATTTGCAATTAGTTAGCGTATTGCTTGAGTTGAGTTACTTTGTAAACAGCAGCTCCTAGTCAAAACGGCATTTTAAAAATTTTAAACGCAAAGATTTTTTAAACTTTTTAAAAATAATTCATGTTGTTTATTTAATCAATTAACATCACGGATTTTCTGTTGGTTGATATATTTACCTGTTCAAACCATGAGTTTCTTATGAGTGGGTTGGTGGATTTTAGTGGGGCTGAAGATGACATAGTCGCTTAGATCGAAAGTGCTGCACTCCCTCTAGCGCTGATCTCCACAATATTTTTTTTTTTATATTCTCTTACATTTATTAACAATTAGTGCTATCTATTTGTAATAGTAACATTTTAATTATGATTTTAAACCTGACAATTTTAAATACAATACATACAAAATTCTCAATTTTGCGAAATTTAATTATTTTTTTCGCATATTTTTATAAAAAAAAAAACACCATAGTTAGGTGTCTAGAGTAAATCCTTAATATGGAATAAATTGAAAAAGCACAAAAAAATTAAATTTTTTCGTTCATAGCGACTACAGCAACAGTTTTTTTCAAGCACATTTCGATTTGCGACAACTAAAGCGCAATATAAATGCCGCCAAAAGGTCCATCAAATAAAAGATTTTGTTGAGCTCAATACTAAAAAAATTTTAAGGACTTTAAAAAAATTTTAATTTTGCGAATTTATTTAATATGATTTCCTGCAAATAAGTAACACTTAACCCAACTAAATATCAATAAACCGGCAAAAAATTAGTGTTTTCCAAAATAATCGCGGTTTTCTTTTGAAGTCCTAATAAAGGGTGATTTTTTAGCAACTTTCTTTTTGGCAACACTGTTTTTGGCAGCTCAGCTGTTTTCGTGTAACATGTTACTGTTAAACATGTTCAGTTTGGTCTATATATTAACCATGAATTGACTTACAAACGTACAGCGCTTGCAGATTATTGAATTTTATTATCACAATTCATGATCGGTTAAGAAAGTGCATCGTGCACTTCTTCCAATTTATGGTCAGTTTGGGCAACTTCTGAGGCGGCTATTTGGAATCTTGTGACTAAATTTCGCACCAAATTTACTTTATTAAAACCTTTAAAATTACAGCTGGTGCAAGAATTGAAGCCACACAGCGGCTAACTTTTGGTGAATGGGCTCTGGCAAAGTTGGATGAAGATCCACTTTTTTATCGGAAAATTGTGTTTAGCGACGAAGCTCATTTCAGGTTGAATGGTTACGTATACAAGCAAAATTGCAGTATTTGGTGTGAAGAGCGGCGAGAAGCATTGCAAGAACTGCCAATGCATCCCGAAAAATGCACTGTTTAGTTTGGATTGGTGGCACCATTGGACCGTACTTTTTCAAAGACGTTGAAGGCAGGAACGTTGCTGTGAATGGCGAGCGCTACTGTGCTATGATTACAATTTTTTTTTCCCCTAAAACGGAAGAGCTGGACTTGGGTGGTTTCAACAAGACGGTGCCACATGCCACACAACACGCAAAACAATGGAGCAATTGAGAAGCGAGTTTGGTGAACAGTTTATTTTACGTTTGGGCCGGTCAATTGGCCGCCTAGATCGTGCGATTTCACGCCATTAGACTATTTTTTGTGGGGCTATGTTAAGGCTCATGTCTATAGGGACAAGCCCGCAACGGTTGACGCACTGGAAGTCGATATTGAAGAATTTATTCGTGAGATACCGGCCGATATGTTGGAGAGAGTATGCCAAAATTGCATCCAGCTTATGAACCATTTGAAGCAGGGACCGTAAATAATGATTATTGCTCGTTTTTTTTGAATCAAAAAATCAATCACTTAGAAGAGACATAAAAAAAATTTATTGCACCATTATTATTATTTTTTGACAATCTTTGCATATCCGTCATGATTTTAAAATTTTTGATTTTTAAAGTTTTCTTCAATGGTAATGATTATTTTTGAGTAATAATAAAAAAAATCAGCCATAATCATTATTTTTGAGCAAAAAAAATAAAACTCAAAAATAATCATTATTTATGATTTTTATTTTTTTCGCTCAAAATAAAACTCACTTTCAATGTGTGGGATTGACATATCTCAGGAAGTAGGAGGAGCTTATCGAAGATTATTGTATCAATCTCTTCTTTGGAAGATTCTCTAGCAGATTAATGCATCAATCATATTTGTGGGTGAGGTTTAAGGGGTTAATTTTTAATTTCAAAATAGGGCTTTTTTTGCCGTATTTTGTGAAAGTAACAATGTGTGGGATGGACTTATCTCAGAAAGGAGGAGGAGCTTATCCAAGATTATGGTATCAATCTCTTCTTTGGAAGACTCTCTAGCACATTAATGCATCAATCATATTTGTGGGTGGGGTTTAAGGGGTTAATTATTAATTTCAAAATAGGGTTTTTTTGCCGTAAAGTCAAAATTTGGAAGCTCCATTTTCACCGTAGACGTATGTTTTAGTGGACTATTTTGCTCAGTACAATCCCATGAATCAGAAACGCGAAGCGCCCATTAAGATTTTTTTCCTTCCATACTAATCGCACCACCCTAATATGTATATATATTTACACCTACATGAAAGTGAGTTTTATTTTGAGCGAAAAAAATAAAAATCATAAATATTGATTATTTTTGAGTTTTATTTTTTTTGCTCAAAAATAATGATTATTGCTGATTTTTTTTATTATTACTCAAAAATAATCATTACCATTGAAGAAAATCATTAAAACTCATAACATAATCATTATTGTGTAATTTTTATTATAAAACTCGCAATGATTACGGTCCCTGATTTGAAGCGTAGCTTCGGTCAACATTAAAATGGAATCATTTTTAAACATTGAGTTATATAGATCGTTCTATCGACTCAAATAAAGATTGGATACATTTCTCTAAATTTTATGTGTTTTTTTTTATCAAATTCGAAAGCTCTCAAAAAATCACCCTTCATGTGACTAAAAAATTTAAAACTTCATCGCTGTTGGTGGGTGAACTTTTTTAACAATAGTGAAAAAGTAAAAACGTATTTCTTCATAGTTTTTTTTTTTGGTTTATTCGACTATACTATGCCAATTTTGATATTTGCAAATAATTTTAAGAAATTACAGCCATATTTGTTTATGAAATCAATTAGTTTTATAAAAATTGCAAATAAAATTCTTACCGTTTACTAAAGTCAGACTTGGAAAAGTCTTTGTTTGTTATTCATTTATTTTTCAAATCGAAACTTTTTTAAAATAGTGATAACGGACATTAAATTCATGCAACAACACGAAAAAAACGAAAGGTTCACTTTAGGGAACATTCCCTTAAGTATTGAAAGTAATACAATTGTATTTGTTTAAATATATTATTAACCCATATACTATAGATAATTAAAACATTAAGTTCTAAAACAAATGCAAATTTTTGCAATGTGACACCTTCTCTATAAGTTCGTCGCTTACACCAAGAAGTGTTACTAATATGACATTTTCTTTTCTTTTGAAGCGAAAGTAACGCATAATATTAATAAATATGAAATTGTAGTGACATTTATCTTTAAAGTATCTTTCCACGCTCATCTTGTTGGTGTAAACAATATTTTTTTTTTCTTATAAAGACACTGAAAACATTCGATAAGTATTTACGAGTAACTAGAAATGGAAAGTGCAAAAAAAAATTGTTAAACGTTTAGCTCACAAGGGAGGTATCCCGGCGCGGATCACTGAACCACCAATAAAACTTTGGTATGAGCTAGAGGGGACAAAATTAAGAAATATACGCTATGAAATAAACATACCTTCCCAATCGAAGTTTGTACGAAACATTTTTGTTTGAGAACTTTTCAATATTTTTATGCCTCGACTAGATAGATCTTCAAAATACCCCTCATTTGGTTGATTTTTTTTTTTGGAAATACCATTAATAAAAGGCAAAAAAACGAAAATTGTGGTCACTTTTGACCCCACATTTTAACCCCTAAATATGGGATTGGACAGTGGAAATAATATATCGGTTTTACTTATTTTTCCCCTCTACAACATACCCAAGCTTCAATGGGATCTGAGGGTCAGCGACGGGACACCTTCCTTGTCAGTTTTTGTTTTTTCTCGACTAACAATAGAAGTCAAACCGAGAGTGGAAAATTATGATGGATAAAGGCAGTTTTTACTGGTTGCCACAATATATTGGAAACAAAATTGCAAAGCAATTATGATACAACTTGTTTCTTGAACAAAAACTATAAGAAGGAAAACATATTAGGGGCGATCACAAGAAGTTCTAAATGCACTAGACATATGTACATACGAAAGGAAAAATATTTAGAGAACAAGTGCATTATTGATATACAAATATCAAATTCTACTCCCTAGAATAGCCGGGTAGCTTCACGGATACTATACCAAGGTTTCGACATTCTTCTCACAGGTGCAACGAGTAGCAGTATCGATGCAATTCTCTGGTTAGAAAAAATTTTTTTCGGAAAACTTCATATGGCGGAGAAGACAGCAGTTTCCAAATAAAATTTTGAGATTATTCAATTTTAGTGTTGTGAAATCCTGCTACTTTTGACTATCCAATACTTTTGAACTGAGTACTCAATATAACTCGATACTTTTTGAATTTTATTGTATTTTACGTTTGAATATTCACGATAGATCGGCCACGATATATCGACTATTCACGATAGATTGGCCAAAATCTGGCCTTGGATCAATCGATTTAAATAATATTTTGCTACTTAAAGATTTGCGTTTTTAATTTCTCGAAATTGGTTTTATTTTGCAATTTTGTTTTTAAATAAAATACATGCAAAAAGTTTCAATATCTATAGTTTCTTTAATACACTCACAAGAACTTTTCCATAAAATTTCAACAGTTATTTAAAAAGTTAATCGGTAAAGTTGTTTCAATGGAATATACAGTTAAAATAACAAAAAAATATATTTTTTAACTTTCTGTCTGTTATTCAATAAACAAATAAATGGACGTTCGGTAATACACACAGAGAAAAATATAGTTGTTTGCCAACTGAAATTCGGTTACTTCGACTCAAATTCGGTTATTACGAATTTATGTAGGTTGGTAAAACTCAACATTAGTTTTCACAACAAAGTTCAGTTAATTCAACTGAATTTTAATTGCAACACCTAAAATATTCAGAAATCTAATTTAAATATCGTTGTACTAACTGAATTTATAAGCTGTTACCATTAAAATACACTTTTCAATTCGGTTGGCACTTTACTTCTCTGTGTGTAGTTAAAATAATCAGTTAAAATTTTATATTTAAAACAAAAAGTTGTTATATTATAATGAGTATTAAAATAAACGAAAATAATCTATTGTTTTTACCGATTTGGTTAAATAATTTTTCAACAGTTGTAAAAATAAACTCAAAAATGCAGTTGTTTTAAACGAAAACTTACTTATCGTTTAAAACAATTAAATTTTTTTTAACTTATTTTCAATTAATTTAATCTGTATATTGAGTAGTATTTACGGAAAAAAATATTGTGAGTGTATATTAGGGTTGGGCGATTAGTATGGAAGGAAAAAAATCTTAATGGGCGCTTCGCGTTTCTGATTCTTGGGATTGTATTGAGCAAAAAACTTCTCTAGACCATACGTCTACGGTGAAAATCGAGCTTCCAGATTTTGACTTTACGGCAAAAAAGCCCTATGTTGAAATTAAAAATTAACCCCTTAAACCCCACCCACAAATATGATTGATGCATTAATCTGCTATAGAATCTTCCAAAGAAGAGATTGATATCGTAATCTTGGATAAGCTCCTCCTACTTCCTGAGATATGTCCATCCCACACATTGTTACTTTCACAAAATACGGCTAAAAAGTCAAAATCTGGAAGATCGATTTTCACCGTAGACGTATGGTCTAGTGGACTTTTTTGGTCAGTACAATCCCAAGAATCAGAAACGCGAAGCGTCCATTAAGATGTTCAAATCGCTCCACCCTAATGTAAATGTATGTCGGATCACTATCATTTTACATTCTACTTTTATACTGCGAATTAAAATTTTTGTCCATCGTCAAAAGCAATTAGATTTTTATGCAATTTATTTTTAGAAAACATTTTTTCCAAATATGACCACTCTCTATTTAAAAAAGGAATGTATATTTGAAGTATACTGACTTTTATTTAGCTACCTGTGAATGCCCTTAATGTTTGCCATACTGAATGTATGTATCTTAATCATCAGTAGTGAGGATGGGATTCATTTACAATATTCAAGTCAATGACATTTTACTGCTTCTTCACTACGTCTTTTGTGAAAAAAAACCGATAATAAAAATCTATTGACATTTAATCATCAAAATGTGGCTTTCATGTTTGAGATATGGGCAATATATATATTTTTTTTGTTGCAAAGAATGCAACAGCTGTGTTACAACAATTGCTCTGATTTTTTTTTTTTTATTTTTTTGCATAAAATTGTTAAATTAGGAAACTTGTTTGTTAAATAAATGATTGGTGGTTTACAAGTAAGTGGTAGTAATCTTAAGAATAATGTATGTACGTATAATATTAGTTACTTTAACATATACTTAACATTTTTTAAAAATTTATGTATATGAACATAAGAGAAAATGTAACAATCTAAACTAGTTGTGTGTACTAACCTAGACCTGCTTTTAATTCAAAACTCAAGATATTGTAACAAAAAATTTTCCATGTCTTTGAAAATTGAATATTCAAAATGACAAATGAAGAAAAAAAAATGTAAATTTTCAAGAACAAATGGAGTATCTTAGAATATTTTTGGTATAATAAGAAGTTTTCAATAACTTTGTGATAATGTTCAAAGTTTGTAAAAAAAAATACTTTAAGCATTTTAAAAACACTTTTCGTAACTATCCTGCATAAATATTACATAAACAATTTTCTCAGTGTAAAGCCCCTTTAGCCAGTGTTGTTAAGAGAAGAAACACAATCTATTAGTGCTGGTAAATACGGTTACTTTTCAAAACTCGATACTACTCGATATTTTTAATTTTAATAGTCGATACTACTCGATATATTTAATTTGGATATTCGATACTACTCCGCACTTTTAACTGTTTTTAAATTTAAAATTCATTTGAGTTTTTTACTAAAATTTTATAAAATGTTGCACTATTATTGAAAATTTAAATTTTTTTAAATAAAGGGTCCGCCATCTAACGTTTTTTTTTCAACTAGTGCTTATTTTGTAAATGGTAACACTTAGCTCATGTCTGATTTGACAGATAATTAGTTTTATCCTTCCGCTGAACGAATATGGTCCGTATGTTCGTTATCTTGTGAAAAAAGTTAAAGAAACTGGCATCCTCATCGATAAACCAAAGCGTGAAAAGCCAAAAACAGTGCGTACACCCGAGAATATTGCTGCTGTGGCAGAAAGTGTGCGTGAAGCGCTATCAACATCAATTCAACGTCGTTCTCAACAATTGAACATTTCGGAGATATCATTGAGACGAATTTTGCATAAAGACCTTGGTATGACGCCATACAAAGTCCAATTGGTTCAGGAGTTCAAAAAAAAAAAAAGTTATTTGGCGGACCCTTTATATTTTGTAACTTATTTACAAACAATGTCAGTGTTCCAAATTTTTTTATTTTAGAAATGTTGAGATTAAGAAGAAGAATAAACGTTTTTCTCTAAAAATTATGAACACTATTAATTTTTAAATCAGACTAGACTAGTTTCTGCCTTTTTATGGACAGGCGTTATCAGTGATTTTCCATTTAAATTGCATTATTATTTGTGTCCTTAGTTTTTCAGCTTTTTTTCTTTAAAGTTTTCACCTCTGAATTTTTCTTCTAGCAGAGTTATATTTGAATGCTAATTATTTTAGCGGAGTCGCATTTTTATATTGTTTTCCCGTCTAACATAAAACTCTGAAAAGATCGAGTAGTTACTTTGATGTACCCAAAAAAAAAATATAAATACTCGATACCCACTACTCATTCTATTAGCAGCACTACAATCTATATATCGCTCATTTACTGCAATAACGTCATAACTCAAACATTCTGATTTTGTAGAAACTCGGTTTTTAATTTATTCCCACCTTGTTTTTGAATTTATTCCCACCTTGAAGAAAAAAAATAACGACATAATTTCTCTGAAGGGGTAAGTATACATATCAATACGACTTTTTTACGCAATGTAATACATGATATAACGAAATTAACTCAAAAATCATGTTTTCTGAGTAAATGAGCGATATATAAAAGAAGAACGTTACTCACTCACTCATTGACTGACTCAACATCGCCCAGCATATACCGCTGGAGCTAGGAACTTGAAATTTGGCATGGAGGTCCATCCTCCAGCGTAGACGTCCGCTAAGACAGGTTTGGTCTAGCCGCCAAGGGGCGGCTAGGGATAGAATAGAAACCTTAAATGTTCAATATGTGTTCTCTCGGATATAACCCTACTCCCTGGTATGGTTTTTTTTGGAATTTTGCCCAGAAACGTGATAAAATAGGGACTAATATGAGGAAAAAGTCTCTCCCTTGGCGGTGTGGCCTAACCGCTGAAGATAGGAACTTGATATTTGGTATGTGGGTTCCTAATCCAGAGTAGACATTTGTATAGAGCGGTTTTTGGGGAAGGTCAGTAAGGGGAATATTCTCCCCCTCGACGGCCTAGCCAAACTACTATAGCGAGGAACTGGAAATTTTGTATGTGGGTACCTTATCACAAGTATATATCTGATTTGACGGGATTTTTGTAAATTCCCACAGAGAGGTGCAAAAAGGAGCAAAACCTAACTGTTGGCTGCCTGACCAAACCGCCAAAGCAAGGAACTTGCTATTCGGTATGTGGGTTCCTAATCTGCTTAGAGTGGATTTTTGGAAATTCGTAAGAGGAGGGGCTAAAAGGCCACACCACTAAAGCGACGAACATGAAGTTTGGTATTTGGGTACCTTATCAGGAGAAGACATCTATATTGACGGGATTTCTGGGAATTCCCACGGGGAGGGGATAAAAGGTTGAAAATATCCCTTATCGGTCTGGCCAAACCGTTGATGTTAGGAACTTGAGATATGGTATGTGAATTTCTAATCAGCTATACATATATAGCGGATTTAGCAAATTTTATCGAAGAGGGGCATAAAAGGTAAAAATCTCCCCGTTGGCGGCCTGGCCTGTCCAAATCTCATTGGTCGGAAATTTCAAAATTAAAATATATGTTTCTTCTAATATAAACTAGCTCACTTATATGATCATTTTTGGATTTCTGGAGAGGAACGTGGTAAAAATAGGGTTAACGTAGAAAAACATTTCCCCTTGACTGCCAGGCCAAACGACTAAAGCGAGGAACTTAGAATTTGGTATGTGGGTTCCTTATCACGAAAAGTTGGGCTAAAAGGCTGAAAAAGTCTCTCCTTTGGCAGCCTTGCCACATCGCCGAGGTTAGGAAGTTCAAATTTGGTATGTGGGTTGCTTATCAAGAGTAGATAGAGTAGAGCTAACATCTGTATGACGGGATTTTTGGAAACTCCCACGAGGAGGGGCAAAATGAGAAGTCTCACCTTTTTGTTAATCAGGAATAGAGTTCTGTGAAGAGTGGATTTTAGGAAATTCGGTATGTGGTTACTAAACACGAGTAGACATCTATATGAAGCGTATTTTTTTAAATTTTTACTATCAGAGGCAAATTTGGTACAAAGGCGAAATTCATAAAAGTTAAAAAAAAAAACTTTTCCAGACAATTCCATCAATGTTTTCCAGTGGCCATCATCATCCAGTCCAGAGCCGTAAGCCTTAAAAATATATCAAATATGGCAGGCGATACCAGTCGAGCGATGTCAATGCGACATCGATGTGAAGCTAAAGGGGTTGAAAAAAAAGTAAGAACATTTACTTAATAGTATAATTTTTTTTTGATAATGTATTGTCGTTTCTAGTTAGATGTTGCAGTGAAATAATTATTGACTAAATTTAAAGATTGAATAATTTTTTAAGATATTTTTGTTTAATTGTTAACTCTTAATATATTTTAAAAAAGTATGATGAGTTAAATGAAAAAAAAAATCTTTATGTATATAAAAATTAAATAATTTTAAGAAAATTACAAAGCGTTTCTAATAAGTTGTCAACAGCTGTATTTTGATAATGGCATATTTTAAGGGTTGTGGAGCTCAGGAATACCAACTTTTTTTTTGACAGCCTTAACGAGCATCTAGGGGCAAATGCAATACAAAGAATGATTATTTTGAAAATGTTCAAAAAAATTAAATTTAAATTCTTAAAAAAGATGGGTATTAAATCGATATTCGAGAGTTGAGGCTGTTAGCAGTTTTTTAGTATAACCCCGCGTCTTCATATGCAATATAATTACAGCAAGCATTTGTCAAAATGATTTCAACTCAATTCATTTCACGTGAAGACACTTAATTCTAATGTTATTACAATACCGAGACATCGTTGACATGCAATCGGCTCTCGTAATGATGTCTGCCATAAAATGTCACTTTTACTTTTCATATGAATTTGGGAATCAAATAAATTTTAGTAAAGAAACACCTAGGAGAAAATATTATTTTATTTTATTTGAACAAAATTATGACATTAAGAAAAATTCACTTTACGTGGTTGAAAAATCTCACTCGAAACAACAAATTGTCCTTGTTTTTTTGTTGCTTTGAATATGTCTAATTTTATTTATTTAAAATTATGTGTTAGTTTTGAAAACAATTTTTTAAAACACCATCTTAAACCAGCTTTTCGCTAGATTTACAGCTAAAAGCTAATTCACTTTTTTATCAGCTAAGGAAGAAGAAAAATCGTCAAATCTAAGGAAGAAGAAAAACCGCCAAATTAAAAATCTCCAAATTGGCAACACTGAACAACACAGAAGTTTTTTATTATTTTAAACATAAATGTACAAAATACAACAAAATGCGTATACATAAACGTAAAATAATAGCAAATAGCCAGTGCCGCAGTTTTAATTCATCGCCATGTCTTTCACTTTAGTTATTGTCTTTTAGCCTTTATTGCATGGTTGGCAGGCAATACCGCTAAAATACCGTTTTCGATCAAAACCCTTTCAACTAACTATCGTCATCACTAAAATACCGTTACCGATATAATTGAAACCCCGTTATCCGTAAAATACCTAAATATCTAAAAAACCGTTATCACTAAAATACCTTTACCGAAATAAATGAAATAGCGTTAAACTTAAAATACCGTTACCGAAATAATCTAAAAATGTGTTTTGTTTAAGGGGAAATCCACTCGCTATTCATCCATACGCTCAGCACACCCGGCCAGAAGCAAATTAAGTTGTAAAAAAATGACGACAAAAAGTGACTATGCCATCTTTTTGTGGGCTATCTACCCTTTCAAAAACCGTATCCCATGAAATCGTAGCTGATCCTTAACCAAAAATATCATCGTTTTTATTTCAAGATCCAGAATCTTCGAGTTTTCAAATTTGAGTATTACTTTAAAGCCCATAACTTTAAAACGGCTTAAAATAATTTCAAAGGGTAGATAGCCCACAAAAAGATGGCATAGTCACTTTTTGTCTTAATTTTTTCCAACTTAATTTTGCTTCTGGCCGGGTGTGTCAGGGAACTTCTGCTTTAAATATTTGCAGTTGTTTGAGTTGTAATACAGTATATTTTTTTTTAATTGAAAAGCAGTTTTTTGTAGAAGATATTTCAGTTTTGACTACAATTGTAATTCATTTAAAAAAAAAAAAACAAACCACACCAAATTACTGTATTATGGTTTCACATTCATTTTATATAGTTGTTTTTTGTATTTAAAAAAATAAAACAAACAAATATTTGTTTATTCTATACATGTGTATGTGGTTCATTTCTACTAAAAATGTGGTTAATTTTGTGAACAGTAAAAAACAAATGACAATGTTAGTTGAATTTACTGAAATGTTAAATGTCCTTTTTTCAAGTGAAATTTCATTTGTTTTTAACTACATTTGCACTGGTCTAAGTGTATCTACTATTTTCCATTATTGGTGATACGAATTGTCAAATTATTTAAAATTCTTTTTTTAAAATGATAAAATACTGGAAAATAGTACACCTAGAAAACACACTCGGTAGTAGCAACCGTAATTGTGGCCAATCGTCTGGTTTAGTTGTAGCTATCGAATTTGTTGGTAGTTATCACTGAATTTTTGTTGGGGCAATCGATATTCTATTTTCATAACAGAATTTCTGTTGTGTCAATCGTATGGCTGTTGGCACAACCGAAAAATTCGGTTGCAACAACCGAAGCATTCAATTGGCAATAAATGCGATTGCTACTACCGAGTCTGTTTTCTGGTTGTAGATATGGGTGGATAGTGGTGGGTAGCGTGTGAAACAAGCTTAAAACGGCAATACATTTATTTTTTTTTATTAATTTAAATAACTGAAAACCCGTTATCCTTAATCATTACCGAAATAAATAAAATACCGCTATTGCTAAAAAACCGATACCGAAAAAACTTAAATGCCGTTATCGCTAAAAAACCGTTACCGAAATAAACGAAAATAATGGTAGCCTTACTAATACCCGCATCGAATCGGTGACCATCTATGATCTATTGTCAACATACTCTAACTTTTTGAGACCAAATAGCGCGGCAAATATTTTCGAAATAATAAAACACATAAGTTTGTAGACCAGTGTCATTTTTACTAGGGAATTTTTTTGAAAAACACAAATAAATTCGCCAAATATTTACTTTTTGTTTGTATTAAACTATTATTATGCTTGCCATATTGTTTACCTAATTTTACCTTGGTCATGTTACAATTTTCTTATGTACTTTAAGTCCGTTTCATATTTATAACCCAAGTATGAAGTTATACCTTGAATTTTTTTAATTGGTTATGACTTGGCAGAATGTCAGTTGCTAAAATATTTATTTGGTTTTAATCAATTGTGTATTGTTGTTAGCGATATTGAGTAAATTCTGAAGACCTTTTTTCCTCGAGTTTCATAATTATAACCCTGGTATTTTTTTTTTTTTTGTTTCTCAAAAGAATCTACCGTTTTTATCGACTTTTTTATATTCAGTATTTATTAGTAAAATACCTAAAGAAACCGCCCTTTCTCATTTATAAAAATTTTGACTTTTTCAACCCAAAAATTATCAATTTCCAAAATTTCTCAACTAATTGGCCGAAGTTGAAGGGTAATCGTTAATTTTTTGAATGATAAGGAAAATTATAGAACAAAGAAGAGCAAATCAACAGCTTGGTAAGTTCTAAATGCATTCGAAAATATTGTGCAAAGTAAAATGAACGTAGTTCCATGATTTTCATAAACGCACAAAATCAAACGTATGGAATTCGCTGAGTTAAACATGACCACAAAATTAAACACGGTAAGCCAAAATTACGATATCCTTTATTCATAAATTAATTCTTTCTTTCACTCAAGGTGATATTTTTGGAAGAGAAAAAATGGAATTTGGATAGACCTGACGGAAATACCCACTATTGGCTACCCTACGTAAAGAAAAAGTATACTAATGTCCCACTGTGGTGTGTTTTCGTTTCAATCAATTGTATTTTTTAGTTTATTTTCAACTGTTGAAAAATTAATTGACAAAATACATAAAAACAATAGATTGTTTTCGTTTATTTCAATACTCAATATAATATAACAACTTTTTGTTTTAAATAGAAAATTTAAATTGAATATTTTAACAAGTTTGATATAATTTTTATTAAAAATAAAAATTATGTTTTTTTCCGACCTTTAATTGTTCGTTGCGAACACATCATCACTATCAAAGTGATCAATTAATAAATTTAAAAACAAAAACTCTATAGATTATTTGTTTGGACAATATCCTAATAAGGAAATATAGAGTATAGCCTCGAACTTGAAAAATTTTCATTTTCATTGCACAATTAGAGGTCAAAAAAACATAATTTTTATTTTTAATTAAAATTATATCAAACTTGTACAAAAGACAAAGTACGGTCTTGTTTACTCCCCCTTTACATCTTGTTTTTAAACAAAGCAAACAAGTGTGAAAATTTAAAGGAAAAAAAAACAAAAAGCGTATATTATATATCTACCAAAGGTAGAGGGTGCACATAACAAACAAGTTTTCAATTTATCTTTGATCAACTTCTTAACTTCTCATTTAGTGAGAAAACTAGTGTATATGAATGTTTGATGTTTTGCATTAGATTGTCACTTCTTTCAAAACGTGTTCTGATGATGGGAACCTAGAAAATTCTCGAAATATATCTATCAACACATTCCTGAAAGTGGTCAATTAATAAATTTGAAAACAAAAACTCTATAGATTATTTGTTAGGACAATATCCTAATAAAGAAATATAGAGTATGGCCTCGAACTTGAATAATTTTCATTTTTATTGAATATTTTAACTACATATTACCGAAAGTTTGTTTTTTTGTTTATTTTGTTTATTAAATAACAGAGTGAAAGTTAAAAAATATATTTTTTTTAGTAATTTAAGTGTATATTCCATTTAACTTTTAAATAACTGTTGAATTTTTAAGGAAAAGAACTTTTCCATAAAAGACCAACACTACTACTGGCCCAATCCACATAAAAATTGGTGGAGCTATAGGGGAGGATCTAGGCCTTTTGAATATTGTCCTTTGAGGCACCCTGTGCATCACACGATTACTATGACACCAAAGTTGACCACCTCGCCTTTAGAGAATCTTTAAGTGCTTGCTACTTTGGCAAATGTAAACCGATTTTAAAAAAAATTTAATCTTCTATACAAGATAAACAAAAAACATGCGTATGGTAGTAAGATATCTCTTAGAACTAAAAAGATATTTGATGTTAAAAATAAAAATGTTTTTTTTTTTTGTTTTTCGCCAATTTCTTTTTTGTTACTAAACTAAATTAAAAAACATAAAATTTGTAAGATTACTAATACATTCAAAAATAAACTTTAGAAAAGATTTTTAAATGCTTAAAATCAATATTTAAAAAAACTCTTCAAAATCGGCAGTTTTCTCCGAAAATGTACCCTAATTCATTTACGTTTTTCAACAAAACAAACAATTATTACCAGATGTCAAAATTAAAATAACTTGATTAGTTTAAATTTTATAGAGCTGCTGTTATAAATATGAAACGGACCTTATTTTCCAGCACGTTCTCTTTAAGTAAAATAGTCAATATTTATTTTGATATTTTTTATTCAAAAAATACCGTATTATTGTAGTTTTATTGATTTCAAAATTCTCATAGCTTCTAGTTAACTTGATCCCATTTTATCTAAAAATATTCCCACGCTCCTAAACTGTTATCGGTTACATAGGAACATTTTTAAAACACTTTAAACCTGTAACACAGGTAAATTTTAGAAAAAAATTAACAAAAAGATGACACTTGTTGTAGTCTACTTTAAAACATTCATTGACAAAATTCTACAATAGGCGGATAGAATAATAAAAAAACAAGATCTTTACTTTATCACGTTTAAATGATGATAAATTTGATTTATTAGCTAGTCAAGGAAAAGAATTTGGAATTTGGAATTTTAGGAATTTAGTTTTTTGAAAAATTTTAAAGCGATTTTCGTAATTTACACGTTTTGCTATTTTAATAAAATAAATGGATAATTAAAAAAAAATCGTGATAACTACACACAGCGAACGAAATAAAATGAAAATAAGTGATAATTACAATTAAAGACATGGCTGTAGCCAGGGGAGGGTGAACCCACCCCACCCTAGAAACTCTATAGTCATTAAAAGATCGGCGTTTTTAGCTTTTCATTTTTTTTTTTTTTTCAAAAAAGTGTGTTAAACGTGGAAATGTGAAATAAAGAAATTAATTGTGCAAATTAATAATGTAAAAAATAAAAAACGATTAAATCCCTCTCTTCGAAATTTTTGAGTGCCTTGGCAGTGTTGCCAGGTATGTTGAGCATAAAATCGTCCAAGTTTCCAATAAAAATCTTCAAAATCGTCATTATATTTTCAAAAATCGTCAAAAAAAAATATTTGTTACAAGTGGGATAAAGTTTTAATAAAAAGAATAATAATGTAATTCACATTTCAAGTACTCATGTTCTATCGGTGTAATATAATACGATTTTTTACACTTTTCTGTAATTTAAACTTCGAAAATCATGATATTTTATAACGATAGCACTTTACCACTTAAACTGTTAATTCCTTCTACATAATTCTGTAAACACCACTTCAGTAGCACAATTTTTAAATCTTAAATTCTTTTACATAGTTTAGAAATTCTTTAACAATGTTATTTTCTTTAATTATTAAATTTGGACTTCCATTAACGAATTAAAGTTTCAAATTGCATTACATGTGATGACATAGTTTAATACAATAAATTTTGAAATTTTTGATTATTTCATATTTTTCATTTTGGGTTGGTTTATAATATTGCTAAAAATTATTATTTTATTTATTATTTATATTATTATTTATTTTTATTTAAATATTGTTTATTAATGCATGTTTTTCCATTTTCAAATATAAATTGTGAATATCTGAAGTTTCACTTTGGAAAACTTTGTTTATATTATTATTATTCCTGTTTTTTAAGCACCAGATTTATTTTTGGATTTATAAATCAGAATATTCGAACTCGATGTTTGTTACGCAAAAACTTGGATGTTTGTTTTTTAATTTAAAAAATATTTTATTTTTATCTCAATCTTACACTAATTAAACTTTATAAAAATATAAATATTAAATAACTTTTCATAATAACGATTGGCTATCACAGTGACACTAATAGCGGAATGGAAATTTAAAAAAAGCGATGCCATTAAAGACATGTTTCTTCTTATGTAAACGGTTTTAGTTTTCTATTTAACCTGTTTGATTTTGAAATATCTTGAACTAGTTAAAGTCAAAATAATGCTAAAATACCGAAACGACGATTTATAACGTTATTTTGTTGATGTAACAAAATTTAATGGGTAGAATTTTGAAATAAACCCTGTAAAGACACATGCCACTATTGGAATCGTAGCTTTAAAACGTTCATAACGGCATTGGTGTGGGGGTGGCGGACTATGATTTTACATTCATTTTATACATTTATATATATTTTTTTATTTTTTATATATTTTTTTTATTTAAAAAAATGAAACAAATTAATGTTTGCTTATTTTTTACTGCACTGACTGAACCACATTAATAATACAATTCTAGTTAATTTTTTGGACAGTAAAAAACAAATGACTATGTTAGTTGAATTTACTAAAACGTAAGTCGTTCTTTTTTCAAGTGAAATTTCATTTGTTTTTAGCTACATTTGCAGTGGTCTTAACCTTTATTAACTGCAGAAAATAAATTAAAATAAACCTAACATGAATCCATATAATAACTTTTTTGCTAAACTTTCAATAAAAAATTGTTTTTAATTTTAACGAAATAATAAAAATCCAAAAATGGAGCCGGAGATTCTTTAATAATAGCAAATAAACATGTTTTGCTGACATATTAAACGTTTGTCAAAAAATCGTCATTTTGGAAACAAAAATCGTCCAATCGTCATTTCGTAATTAAGGTACTAAAAATCGTCAAAATGACGATAAATCGTCAAACCTGGCAAAAGTGTGCCTTGGTAAAAAACTTTTAAAGCTATTATCAGAGAAGACAAAAATAAGCAAAATGCATTTAAAGCAAAACAAAAATATTGGGGGTATTCATAATACGCTTCGTATTTGATGTATATGTACACAAAGCGTATTTGCAGGTACGAAAAATAAATATAATTCGTTCGTTATTTCGCAATTCCACGTTTATTTCTTCCAAAAAATATTCCCATATTCAAAAAATAGAATATTTTATCATGAACAATCAAAACAACTATTTTTTTTTTTTTTTTTTTTTTTTATTAATTAATAATCATATAATTACAAATTATATACTATTACCCTAACCGAGCACTAGCTACTATGGCCTTCGGCGCGTTGTAGCGAAAACAGACCAGTGCCTCTGGTGGGAATCGAACCCACGACCCCCGCACTGATAAGCCAGCACGCTACCAACTAGCCTACCGGGGCGCACCTATTTTTTTTTAATTTTGTTAAATGTTTGAAATATTGAAATAAAAATACAGAACTTTACTGGCTTGGCTAAACATTTATGACAGTAATGTTATTAAAAATACGATGTTTACACTATATACGACTTTACATAAATAAGGCTATTGTAAAAAAAAATCAAATGTAAAAAACTTGGAAAAACAAAACCTTTTTATCCAAAAATTTAAAGTTAATAGAAACCATAATGTTTGAGAAGTAAAAAAATAAAAAGGCAATTAAAAGCTCAAAAATCTGAAGTAGAAGCTTTTTTCAGCTTAAAATCAGAAAATCCAATAAAAAAGGCAAATGTGTAAAAAAAAAAACATAAAAAGGGAACGAAGCTAATTTATCTTCTCAGGATTATTTTATTAAAAATTTAGAGAACCCTTGCTTACTATTCCAAAAAATTCTTATTACTCTGAAATAATTAGATTGAAAAATATTCAGAAAAGAAAGAAAAAACCGGTTTATCGAATAATTCGGAAACCGGTTTTGACAACTCTGCTTAAAATCTCGATTACACTGTGTAACAAGAAAAAAATTGCCGAATGAGTCCAACGAAAAATAAAGGTAGTATATCAAAATCCTTAATGTGTTTTGTGAAGTTAGCTCTTATTGATTTTGTATAGCCTCTTGAGGTTGGCTTATTTTTGACCATTTTTTTCGTTTGGATGAAAACGATGTGTCAAAAGACAACTAAATATGTCTGTAAAAAAGTAAAAATGTTAAAGTGAAAATGTATACAAAAGTACACTTTAACAAACAAAATCTTTTTTTAAGTTAAAGTGGGCCGGATAGATGGGTTCAAAATTCAGAATAAGTCATTTTGGTTTTTTTTTTTTTAACTTTTGCAGAGAGATTGGCTTTTTATAGGTCATTAAGTAGTAAATTTATTTTTAAAAAAATTAACAATTAAGTCAAATTTTATTAAAAATATTTCATATAAGAACAAATTTAAAGGGACCCTGCGGGAAATAGAACAGTCATTGGTATGGTCAGAACTTTGTGTGTATGAACCTGTCCTAGTTTCGGTTCTGTTTTATGAAAGTGACCGGTACTTTTTTAACATGGGCTTGTCAGAGGAGGTGGGAATTGCTACTTTTGGAGCACCTTGTGACGTGGCTCATAACTTAACGAAGGTAACCTATTAGCGTACCGACTGAATTGAATAAGCTACGGGACAAGTTAGAAGTAACTAGTGTTAAAGTAGGATAATTTTAGGATTTATGTGATATGCAACAGGACCAGTGGGAAATTATGTATACGTGAGTGGTGTAGGTGCACGTATCGTAGAACTGAAGAAACATTTTTAATGGGAAACTAGTCACATATTAAGCGCAATGTGTTCTGTTACAGGGGTAGTAACAAGGTAATCGAATAGTTTTGTGACTGGTTGCGTCCGGAACCAGTCGCTGGACTTACCCAAAACAGTGTTTTGTAGCACCTGTGCAAAAACAATTCAAAAAGGCACAACAAAGATCAATTTTTGAAATAAGTTTATTTTTTCTATACAAAGTCATTATAATTTCAGTTCGGCCAGAAAATGCATTTGGTCTGTATTCGGTATTTTAAAGCATTATGGACAAATTTGGCGGATGGAAAAATGTTTATTGGACTGATTAGATGGATGTCAAATTTGAAGAAAAGTCTGTAGTTAAGCAATGAATTCACTGTTCGGCCTCAGAAAGTTCGGCCAAATCGAAAATAGTTCGGCGGCCGAACTTTTAACTTCATAGCTAAGATTCGGCTTTTCTCTTAAATTGTATACACAAAATCGAATTAAATCGGCTCAACAAACATGTTTCTAATACCAAAATTTGTCATCATTGCCTCTAGATATCAAAAAACCGATAAAATATAGTTTTTTGGCCGAACTGTTCGGTTGGGCACTAATAATTTCTTCAGTGTAATGCCCGCTTTGTAGCAGTAAAGGACTGAATTCTTTGGCACTAATTGCCATGTTTTCATCCACTGCTAACGGATTTGAACCGATTCAATGACCAATAACAACTTCATCTGCAACGGCCCTAGTTGCTTCAGTACACTTTGATGTTATGTTATTTTTTCTCCAGTTACATGATATACTGGGTACCAACTTGTCAATGTTTTGTCACCATCACAGAAGTCACGGGATTAGTAATTTTACCAAAATTACCACTTTTTGGTACACCACAATTTCGGTTTCACCAGTTTTGTGACGTGCCCCTAGTCATATATCACAGAATTGTCACTTTGGATCAATCGACCCTTCATTTCCCGCAGTGGAATCATTGATATCGACGCCTTTGTAACCAAATTGCAACACACTAAGAATTGCTGCACTGAGAGAATTATATGCATGCTACTAATGAATTATTGCATTCGTCCATTGAAAATTTTTATAAAGTAAATGCAAATTTTCTTAAAATTTTATGAAAAATGATATATCAAGGGAACGTTGCCAATTTTGACATGTCCCCTAAAGTGGACCTTTCACTTTTTTTCGTGCTGTTGCATGAGTGTTGCAAAAGTGTCATCGCGTTTCATTTTCGCCATCCCTATTTTAGAAAAGTTTCGACTTAAATGCACATGTTTTTCTTAGTTTTAAAAAACACAATATAAAGTGCATTTTTTTTAAACTTAAAAATTAAATAACAAACAAGCTTCAGAATTTTCTAAGTCGGAATTTTGTTAACGGTAAGAATTTTATTCACTATTTTAATGCAAATAATTGATTCCATAAAAAAAATAATATATAAAACAATAATGTGAAAATTCAAATTTTATTAATGTTCCCTAAAGTGGACCTTTGATATATTATCTTATTTTTTTTTTTTTGATTTTTTCATAGTTTTAGGCTTTTTTTTTAACTGGTTCACACATCACTTATACTATTCTTGTCTATATTGGACAATTTTCCAACATGTTCCACAAAAAAATATAACGTCGGTTTACCACAATTAAAATAATTGGAATTACCCAAACAAACTTAAAATACATTTTTATTTAAATACAAATTTTTGTCGATTTTACTTAATTTTCTTACAATTTTATATGCTTTTCGACAGTTTTTTGATGTTAGTCCACTTTAGGGTACATTAGGGCGGGTCGATTTAAAAATCGCTCAACGTTCAAGGAAAATCGTATTCTAGGGATCAAAATAAGAAACTTTGCCGAAGAAACCATACCTCTAAAACGAATTCTGATGTCCCGACTTTTGACCCGTAGGGTGAAATTTTTAAAAATCCCACTTTGACCCATTTAGAGCGCCCCAATCGAATCCAACCCAATCGAATATATTTACACTCTATTTCTTCCGGAGAAGAAATATCTATATCTATCCCGAGATTTGTACATTTTGCTAAAAAAAAACACGGCTAAAAAGGCCCTCTTTTAACTTAAATTTTAACCCCTAGAATGATGATTTATGCATTAATCTGCTAGCGCGTCTCCCGGAGAAGAAGTATCTCCCATAATCTTGGAGAGATTCCTCCTACTTTCTGAAATATCAAAGTGGGCTTTTTCAAAATTTGAACCTACGGGTCAAAAGTCGGGACATCAGAATTCGTTTTAGAGGTATGGTTCCTTCGGCAAAGTTTCTTATTTTGATCCCTAGAATACGATTTTCCTTGAATGTTGAGCGATTTTTTTTGCCTCCATACAAATCGACCCGGCCTAGGGTACATGTTCCATAATGTGGACCTTTTAAGTTGTTTTGAAAATGGAAACATAACTTTTTTAAATTAGTTTGAAAATTATCTATAACCGAAAAATGCCCCATTAGTTGGCCTACAAGCGGATGTTTTTCGATTTTGGAATACTACCCTCGGAAAAAAAGTTAGTAAAGTCAGCAAAAAATTTTGCTGAGTCAGCAAAATTTTAATCAGTAGAGTGCTTTCAAAAAAAATTGATAATGTCAGCAAAATCTTTTGCTGAAAATTAGCAAGCTGATTTTTAGTAACAAAATTAGTAGATTCAGAAAAAGTTTTGCTAACACTTAGTTGATTCAAAATTAAAAAATCATTAGGTGTATGAAATTTTTCATTTATGGGAGAATGTATCCTAATGTGGACCTACATGTGGTATTTGGGCCATATAAATAAAACGAACAATACACTCAAAAAAAAAGTTAGTAGAGAAGTTAGTTAAACGTCTTGTAAATCAAGTATACCAATTAGCTATAATTTTAGTTATTTATTATTCAGCAATTAACTGATTTGACAACGCTGGGTCAACAGCATAGGCAATATGAGTATCAAAATGTTTGGTTTGTCGAGTACTTTAATATAGCTTACAAAAAATCTAAATTTCTTAAATATTAAGCATGTTTTCATACAAAAATTTTGTAATTTTTTACCCTCCCCCCCGCCCCACCCCTTTTTAACTCCTTATGCCTAATATTTTGTTGTTCTCATCAACATAATCAAATTCATTAATATCTGCAGATTCACCACTATGAAGTTTCCTTGTTAGTAAGTTTACGAGTTCTATATCGAACTTTTTGAATAGAAAATTTACCTTTACATGAATCCGCCCATTATGGCTTTATAAATAAATTAAATAAATATAGATTTTTAGAATTTACAACTCCATTAGTACATGTTTACATTAAAAGTATTTGTACAAAATATGACAGACGATTACGTCGAATTTTATTTTTTTTTTTTTTTTTTGTTGCAAATATCTACTAAAAAGTACACACGATGTTGGTGATTTTTATTATTTTGATCTTTAAATATTGACAATAAGATTGACGTTAAAACGTATTATTGTTATGATTCGTATTAATATCACGTGTATTGAATTGTAAAGGTGCAAAGTGAAGATAATTAAACAAATAAATAGTAGTACTTGTCAGTTTTAAGCAATGAAAAGAGAACAGGGAAAAAATAAAAAGCAAGAGAAATGAGTTTTGTCAAAGAAATAAATAGTATTAAAGAATATTTTAATATTTTCTAGCTGTTAGTTATTATTTTGTGTGTTGCCGCCTATTATTGGCAAAGAGTACATAAATAATAATTATATAAGATTATTAAGTGCGTATGATTAATATTTTATATTTGATAAGTCATTATTACTCATACGTACTTCCTGGAATTTAGAAAAACGTACTTACTGATTTGATCATCTTGTACATTGAATTTTAAAAATCTTAAATTTGTATAAAAGATATCTCGGCTTAGTAATAAATATTTTAAAAGTATAATTTTTTAAAAGTTTGATATAATATAATCGAATATAATTTATACATTCATCTGCTAGAGCGTCTTCCGGAGAAGAAATAGAGACCCTAATCTTGGAAAGACTCCTCCTACTTTCTGAAATATCTCTATCCCGAGACTTGCACATTTTGCTATAAAAACACGACTAAAAAGGCCCTCTTTCAACTTAAATTTTAACCCCTTAACGGTCACCTAGAATGATGTTTTATGCATCAATCTGCTAGCGTGTCTCCCGGAGAAGAAGTAGCTCCCATAATCTTGGAGAGATTTCTCCTACTTTCTGAAATATCAAAGTGGGCTTTTTCAAAATTTTACCCTACGGGTCAAAAGTCGGGACATCAGAATTCGTTTTAGAGGTATGGTTCCTTCGGCAAAGTTTCTTATTTTGATCCCTAGAATACGATTTTCCTTGAACGTTGAGCGGTTTTTAAATCGACCCGCCCTACTGTACATATATGTATGTATATAGTTAATCTAATATTATTTCAATTACATAAAAAAATATAAAGCGATCTTGTGGAGGGTCATCTTTTTGAAATTTGTGCGGAATCTGGTAAAAATTACAAATTTCTTTATGGAACATCCATACTGGACCCTATAAATTATATAAATTGTCACACTTTGAAAAATAACATTTGATATCGGAAATCCACAGTTGGCCTTTAAATGGTAGCGATAAGAGATTAGTATTTGGTGACCTCGCCCTAGGTGTACAAACTATGAGTGCCAAATTTGAACAAAATCCGTAAGAAAATACTTTTCCTTTTTTTCGAATACAAACTTCAAATTTTACATTTTTTGTCAAAAGTAGGCGTAGAAGTGGGCTTAGTCGATGAAAACTATACTACGATCTAAGTTGAGGTCCGAGGATTATTCATGCCAAATTTGAGGAAAATCCTTTGAGAATTGCAAATTTGTATAGAGAACAAACAACAGAAAATGAGTTTTATATATATAGAATAGTGGAATTTTTTGATTTTTACGTTTTTGATCAAAAGTCGGTATTGAAGTGGGCTATGGTAATGCAACATTTATTGATGCCTTCCTCGGGAAACGTAGAATATATGCGAGTAATTTCAAAGAAATCCGTTGAAACTTTCTTAGAAGTTTGTATTCGAAAAAAACGAAAAAAGTTGAAAAAGGTGAAAAAAAATTTTAATTTTAGATTATATGCCAGAAGGTGTAGAAGTGGGCGTGTTCGATGAGAACTATACTGTGATTTAGGTTGAGGTCCGAGGATTATTCATGACAAATTTGAGGCAAATCCGTTGCAAATTTGTATAGAAAACAAGCAAACAGTTTTATATATATAGATTGTCCTAACAAATAATCTATAGAGTTTTTGTTTTCAAATTTATTAATTGGCCACTTTCAGGAATGTGTTGATAGATCTATATGGGGAATTTTCTAGGTTCCCATCATCAGCACACATTTTGAAAGAGGTAACAATCCCATGCAAAACATCAAACATTTATATAAACTAGTTTTCTCACTAAATGAGAACTAATATATGAGCTCGAAGTTAAAGATTATCACCATTGATCAAAAAATAAGATGAAAACTTGTTTTTTGTGTGTAAGGTATACCTTTGGTAGATATTCAATACACATTTTTGTTCTTTTTCCTTTTTATTTGTTCATTTGTTTTGTTTAAAAGCAAAATGTACAGGGGGTGTAGTAAACAAGACCGCACTTTGTCTTTTATACAAGTTTGATATAATTTTTATTAAAAATAAAAATTATGTTTTTTTCGACCTTTAATTGTGCAATGAAAATGAAAATTATTTAAGTTCGATATTCAAATTATTCAAGTTAGGATATTGTCCTAACAAATAATCTATATAGTTTTTGTTTTTACATTTATTAATTGACCACTTTCAGGAATGTGTTGATAGATCTAATTCGGAAATTTTCTAGGTCCCCATCATCAGAACACGATTTGAAAGAGGTAACAACCCCATTCAAAAAATCAACATTATTTGCATGGGATTGTTACCTAATTATTTTTTTAAAACAATTGCAATTAAATTGGAATCTGTTTAATATGTGTTTAAGTCATGAATGGTAACCGATTCGATGCGGGTTTCGGTAAGGGTAACGCTATTTTCTTTGATTTCGATAACGGTATTTTAGGGGTAATAATATTTCAGTTATTTCGGTAACGATTTTTTAGCGTTAACTGTATTTTAGCGGTAACGGTATTTTAGTTACTTCGTTAACGCTATTTTAGTTATTTTGGTAACGTTATTTTAGTGATAATGGCCTTTCAATTATTTCGGTAACGGTATTTTAAGGGTAACGTTATTTTAGTTATTCAGGTAATGTCAATGCACACCGATAATTTTAGCCCTGTTATGACCAAATTCCAATGACTCTGTGAAAATATATCTATTTACAGCTATTTTTCTTTTCATGTCTTGCCAGATTATACTGGTAAAGGCATTTTAAGGATATCGTCATTTCAATTATTTCGGTAACGGTATTTTAGCGATGGCAGTATTTTAATTATTTCGGTAACGGTATTTTAGGAATATTGACAATTTAGTTATTTTCATTATTTCGGTAA
Source organism: Delia radicum (assembly GCA_021234595.1). Taxonomy (NCBI): domain Eukaryota; kingdom Metazoa; phylum Arthropoda; class Insecta; order Diptera; family Anthomyiidae; genus Delia; species Delia radicum. Next base: position 32,087,665 of record CM037854.1, on the reverse strand, counting down.
CGGTATTTTAAGGATAGCGGTTTTTTCATTATTTCGGTTACTGCATTTTAGGGATAACGATGGTCAGTTGAAAGGGTTTTGAATCGAAAACGGTATTTTAGCGGTATTGCCTGCCAACCATGCAATAAAGGCAAATAAAGTCAAGTATAAATATTTAAGCAAAATAATTGACGTTTTTGGTTTTAATGTCAACCATTTGTATAAATATCAACTATTAATTGCTTTTAAAATTGTTAAACAATTTATTGATTCTAAAAATAAATATAAAGAAAACACTAAATTTAATAAAAAAAAAAAATTTTTTTGTATAGAATTTTTTTTAATAATTCGGACCCGGGCCTCCATGTTCTCAGTCAACCGCTCTACCATCCGAGCTATCTCTTTATGTTATACTTAAGAGATAAAAACATAAATGACTTGCATGCACAAAATAACAGTACTTTCCAGCTTACAAACAATTAAAAATAAGTAGTTATATATGTACCTACTAGAAGCGAAAAATAATGAGTCTAAAAATAGATTTTCAAAAAATGTTTACAGATTTTTTTTTTTTTTTTTAAAGAGAAGCGATTCTCAGGAAATTCTTCCTATTAATTAATGTGTTGCTTTCTTTGGAAAGGGGATAATGGAGAGAAGATAAAAATAAGTAATTATGTATGTATTAAAATAATTTGAAAAATAACTAGTTATTCGTTATTATTTGTATTAAAGTAATGCAGAGAGTAAGCTGGAGTTATTACTGGTAGTGAGAAAAGTAATGACATGTCATACCGTTTCCACATTCATAGAAAGACGTTAGTAGAAAAATTAGTAAAGCCGCTAATAATCCAACTTTACAAGTTTTTAACAAATTTTTAGTTGAATTTGAGATTTTAGTTAAAAATTTTGCAATTTTGTCTTGATGAAATACTAAACTTTTAACTATTTTTTTTTTTGTTGATTTTACTAAAGTCTAAGAATATTATTTTGACAATCAAAACCAAACACAAAAAACAATAAAATCAGGAAAACCAGGAAAACCAGCTGTTCAACAACTTTAATTGCTAAAATTCCGCCAGCAACGAAAATTTATAATTGAATTTGAAATTGATAGCTCTTTAATTAAATGATTTTTCAATTAAGTAATAGCTCATTTAATTAAAAAGTGATCAATATTGTATACCTTTTCAAAAAGCAAAAAACAATTGGATCAAGTGTTTTTGATATAACAAATTTTTTTTTATAGCTTGAATTTTATAACCTTGAATTAAAACTGACATGTAATTCTTATTAAGTTAGCAGATTTATTTATACAAGGTGGCGCAAAAATAACCTTCCGATGTTTTTTGGCTGTAATTTAAAAAAAAAAATTAAAAACTTTGGAGCAATTCCATATGAAAGCGATCACCTTTTGGACGACCCCTCTCCGATTTTAAAATAAACAGTCTCAATCGATTGCCCAGCAAAAAATAATGTACCTACATATTTTTTTTTTTTATAGTGACTGGTTTAGTGGTGGTGTGCACCACTGTCATGTGACAAAATTGAAGAATTCTTCATAAGGGATCTCATTGAAAGTTGTTTTAAAAAGCGATCGCAACGAGTGATAGCTCGTTGGAAAGGTATTGAATCAGGCTTTAATTGAAAAATAAAATTTTCCTAATTTTTTTCAGAAATTTACCTTTTTTCCCATGAAAATTAAATTTTCCCATGAAAATTAAATTTTCCGATTTTCCACAGAAGCTCCTAAATTTTCCGGCTAATTTTATTTTTTTTTGGATTCCTCATAATTTTTGCTTTAAGAATCAGCAATAAAAAAATGGGCCCCGACTCCTTGTTTGGACAGGAGAAGAGCATTTAAGAGACCACCATGTTCTCATTGTTTTTATATTTTTTATAATTGAATTATTTTTAATTATTTAACAAGAAAAATTAGGAAAATTTTATTTTTCAATTAAAGCCTGATTCAATACCTTTCCAACGAGCTATCACTCGTTGCGATCGCTTTAGTAGTTTTCTTTTAAAACAACTTTCAATGAGGTCCCTTATGAAGAATTCTTCAATTTTGTCACATGACAGTGGTGCACACCACCACTAAACCAGTCACTATAAAAAAAAAAAAAATATGTAGGTACATTATTTTTTGCTGGGCAATCGATTGAGACTATTTATTTTAAAATCGGAGAGGGGTCGTCCAAAAATTTGCCAATTTTGATCGTTTTCATATGGAATTCCTCTTTGATTCTTCTTGTGGATTATTTTTATTTGGTATTTTAATTTTTTTTACATCAAGTCGAGAATATGATGTCATGTAAATGGCCGCCGCCACAGTTGATTGTCATTTGAGCCCTTTTTATGTCATTTTGCATCACTTTGGCCAAAACTTCCTGCGATAGGTTCTCACATTCTTGACGGATATTGTCTTTAAGAGCTGCAAGAGTCTTAGGCTTGTTGACATAAACCCGCGACTTCAAAAAGCCCCACAAAAAGAAGTCTGGAGCGGTCAAATCAGGCGATCTTGCTGGCCAGTGCAAATCGCCAAAACGGGAGATTAGGCGCCCGGGAAATGCATCCTTCAGCATATCGGTTGTGGCACGTGCAGTGTGTGCCGTTGCACCGTCCTGTTGGAACCACTTATTTCCCAATCCCAATTCATCAAGTTGCGGCAAAAAGAACTCGTTGATCATTGCTCTGTAGCGCTCACCATTCACAGTAACCGTTTGGCCCGCGACGTCTTCGAAGAAAAAAGGTCCGATGACTCCCCCAGCGAAAACAGCACACCATACAGTGACTTTGAGCGGGAGTAATGGCTCTTCGTGGGTTACACGCGGATTTTCAGTGCCCCAGAAGCGTAAATTTTGCTTATTTACGTACCCGCTAAGATGGAAATGAGCCTCATCACTCATGATTATTTTTGATGAAAAATCATCTTCCTCTTGGTGGTGATTAAGGATGGCTTGAGCGTATGTTACACGCGATTGGCGATCAGCAGATGCACCGTCTGGACTTTGTACGGAAACATCTTCAAATATTGTACCAAAATTCGCTGTAAAGACCGTCGACTTATACCCATTTGCGTGGCACGTCGTCTGGTCGATGTCGACGGCGCTTCCATGACATCCTCGGCTACAGCAGCAATATTCTCTGCAGAACGGCTACTCCGGGGTCTGCCACGCCTGGCAGCATCTCGTGTTGTGCCAGTCTCTTCGAGGCGAGCGGCTAAACGTCGCAGTGTTTCACCAGTAGGCGTTGGACGGCCAGGAAATCTGCGACGAAATTCACGTTGTGCCAAAGTCACCGACCGATTATTGGTCAAATAAATAGTCACCAATATTCCGCGTTCTGGAGCAGTGTAGCGTAACATTGTTTATTAACGTGTATTTCGCATGTGTTCACTACACAAATGTCAAAACAGAACTGACATTAGGGGCCAATCGCAAAATTTATAGCATTTTCTGATAGGAGGATTACTTTTGCGCCACCTTGTACTTATGTGGACAAATTCACACAGAAATTATTTTTTTCTCTCTATTGAAACGTAGGGAGTATGGCAAAAAAAATTTGATTTTTTTGCAGAAGTTAGCCCTTTTGTTAAAAACTTTCTTTTTTTTATAATTTTTAATATATTTTTAGCATTTTTTTTTTTTTTGTCGTTTAAAAAAAATGGTTACTTTTTTGTTAAACAAAATTTAACTTCAAAAATTACATTATCAATTTTATGATAATGTTTTAGCATAAATTAATATTTAAATTTAAAACACTGAAATAAAAGTATTTCACTTAATAAAGTAATAAACATAATGAGAATTAATGTAATCTAATTAAAACGAATTTAAAATACTCATTACTAAGCCCTAAACATTTATAGAAAACAACTACATACATAAATATTACAAAAACAACAACAATATGTTTTGAGAGATAGTATAAAAAAATTTCAAGCAAGTTTGGAATTGAGCAAATATTTAATTGATTCAATTAATTTTTAATTGACAGCTTGAAAAAAGTATTCGAGGTGAAATATTCTATACTATTCACCTATATGTTTTTTTTTACGAAGTGTCCAACATTTCTTATATAGGGTCCGCCATCTAACGTTTTTTTTTTTTCAACTAGTGCTTATTTCGTGAACGGTAACACTTAGCTCATGTCTGATTTGACAGATAATTAGTTTTATCCTTCCGCTGAACGAATATGGTCCGTATGTTCGTTATCTTGTGAAAAAAGTGAAAGAAACTGGCATCCTCATCGATAAACCAAAGCGTGAAAAGCCAAAAACAGTGCGTACACCCGAGAATATTGCTGCTGTGGCAGAAAGTGTGCGTGAAGCGCCATCAACATCAATTCACCGTCGTTCTCAACAATTGAACATTTCGGAGACATCATTGAGACGAATTTAGCATAAAGACCTTGGTATGACGCCATACAAAGTCCAATTGGTTCAGGAGTTCAAAAAAAAAAAAGTTATTTGGCGGACCCTTTAGTAAACAAAAATTGAGGTGAAAAAAATTTTGAGGTGAAAAAAGTTTGAGGTGAAAAAAAAATTTGTTGAAAAAAGTACTTGAAGTGAATATTCAACACTATTGACCTCTATATGTCTGGTTACAAAATGGACAAGTCACGTAATTTAGTAAAATTCGCACATTTTCACTCATAACTTTTGAAGCGCTGGACCGATTTAGCTCATTTTGAACACCACACTTCTAAATAAGCTACTAAACAGTCTCCCATTTCAACATTTTATTTTCATCCATAGTAAAAAAAGAGCAAAAATATGCTAAAAAGGAGTCAACTTCAAGGGCTTATAAAAACAAAACAAGAGCAAAGATTTCTAAACTCTTTGGGGGTTCTGCCATGACCCGAGATTTGTTGCACTGTGTTATTTATAATACACATTTTCACGAATAGATGTCGCTTAGTTTTCTTTCAAATAACTAAAAATTAAACTAAAATGTAGTAGATTTTTCAGTTTTTTTTGTTTTGCTGTTTTTACTTTACTAATATTTAGCAAAAAGATTCTGCTAATTTTACTGCTTTTTTCTGCAACGTAATTTTTAACTAATTTTTAGTAACTTTTTCTGCTATTTTTACATACTTATTTGTATGAGTGTACCCTGGGTATAGTTGAAATGATAAAATTTCAATTAACACATTTTTAATATTTCTATGAGGGCCTAAATTTAAAGTTAAGAGTTGTTTATAAACGATATTACAATTTAGCTGGTAGGTATTGGAATTAATTATTTTTTGTTTTTATTAAGAACATAAATATGTACTTAAGAAGACATATTAGATTAGAAGAGTAGAATACTTGTTAGCCTTCAATGAAAGAAACAAAAAAAATTCTTTGAAATATGATTAGAATAATAATTTTCTAAATAAACAAAAATTATAATTGTATGGAATTTGATTATAACTTTTAAAACTTTGTTTTATACACTTGAATAATAGTCTTCATAATATGTAAAAATAGTTTTATAACATCAATGAAGTATCGGTAAAATGAAGTCTCGTTAAAGTTGAATGAAACTACCCAGGAAAAAATTACACATTCCAAAAAGAAGGTGATGCCCACACTTGCTTACATATCTCATTGCCAAATTTTGTAATCAAGAGTAATCATATACTTTTTCTGAATAAAAGGACGTTATTGGAAGTAGTTCCTAATTTTGAAAAAAGAAGTTATACAATTTTAAAGAATTTATCTCATATATTTTTTCAAACAAATTTATATTTGCAGGAAAATAATACTAAAAACAGAAATTGCATGTTGCCTAAATTTTGTTAAACTGTGGTTAGGTATAAATTAGGGAAGCGCACGTGAGCAGAAAATTGTGAGTGGAAGTTGAAATTACTGACGTTATCGTGAGTGAGTGTAAAAAAAATTTCGAGGGTGATTGTGCGTGAGTCATATTTTTGTTTTTCAATTTTGAATTGTTCTTTTTTTTGAAAAATTTATATTTTCGCGGTTTATAGCTCCAAAATTATGACAAACCCATGTTATCATAACAATTCGATGTTTCACTTTTTAAGATTTTATTTCCGTATGAGTTTAGATCGTTATATTTGAGTGACCTTGGAGAATCACGTGTGAGTTAAAAGTTAATTTTCGAAAACCCGACTGGCTATTTTTCGAGTGAATGGCGATTTTACACATAAAATATCGCTACCAAAAAACTATCACCAGAATATGATTTTTTGCACAACTTATTCAAAAACTTTTAACACTTTACAAGAATATGAATTAAAATTGCAAAATTTCTGCATTGGTATCTTGTTAAGATATTTTACAAGATTTTTGTTAACAATTTTTTATGTATAAGTAATTGTCGATTTGTAAGAATTTCTTTAGGTACAAAAATTAGATACAAAACTGAGTATAGATTTTGTTGCTCTGCTTTATAAGGTATACATTACATTTGTACTGAATTGTTGCAGCTTCTTTTTAAAAAGATATTATTGTGAACTAACAAAAAGTGAAAGGTTACTTGTTAATTACTTTTCGCATGCCCGGCGACATGTACCCCTTAGAACAGTGCAGTGGTACTTTACAAAACTATTCCACTCAAACTACCTCTATAACAGAACACATTGCAATTAATATGTGACCAGTTTTGCTTCAACAATTTTTCTCCAGTTCTACGACACGTACACCTACACCAGTCACGTGATAATTTGTTTCCCACTGGTTCTGTTGCATATCACATAAATCCTCAAATGGTCATACTTTGACACTACCTATTTCTAACTTGTCCTGTAGCATATTCATTTCAGTCGGTACGGTGATAGGTTACCTTGGTCAAGTTATTCGCCACGTCACACAGTGCTCCACAGATAGCAATTGTCACCTCCTATGACAGGCCCATGTTAAAAGTACCGGTCACTTTCATATAACAGAACCGAAACTAGGACTGGTTCATACACACAAAGTTCAAGTCACGTGACCATACCAGTGACTGGTCCATTTCCCGCAAGGTAGTTACTGCTTACCAAATCCAGGCTATTTTTTGCAGTGACAACTATAAGATGGCTGTAATTTACATAAAAATTACTAATATTGAAAACATTTCTAACTATTAGAAAAATAACTACATAATGTAGCAAAACCAACTATTCAAAACATTCAAAATGACCAACATGAAACCATTACTTGTATTATAAAATCAAATGCAAATGTAGTAAAAAATTACAAACTGAAATCTACCACATACTCAGTAAAACTAACAAGCAATAATATTAAAATAACTGAAAATTTTTTCATTTATTTTTTATTAAAATTCACTATATAAAAAACTTAATGTGGATGAAATAAAATCAGCATCATTAATTTGTTTTCGGCAAAAAAGTTGTAAATGCGATTACACTTTTATTGCATTTTTGTTTACTTTCTTCAATAACAAAAAAGGTAAACAAAAATGCAATAAAAGTGTAGTCTAGTTAAAAACGACTATTTAAAAGGTCCGCCATTTAACGTTTTTTTTTTTTCAACTAGTGCTTATTTCGTGAATGGTAACACTTAGCTCATGTCTGATTTGACAGATAATTAGTTTTATCCTTCCGCTGAACGAATATGGTCCGTATGTTCGATATCTTGTGAAAAAAGTGAAAGAAACTGGCATCCTCATCGATAAACCAAAGCGTGAAAAGCCAAAAACAGTGCGTACACCCGAGAATATTGCTGCTGTGGCAGAAAGTGTGCGTGAAGTGCCATCAACATCAATTCACCGTCGTTCTATGACGCCATACAAAGTCCAATTGGTTCAGGAGTTCAAAAAAAAAAGTTATTTGGCGGTCCCTTTATGAGGTACATAAACTATTTCAGATGCCTAGACACATTCAGATTGTATTGATCAGATTTACAATAGCTACAATTTTCTCATATATTGTTAGTGAAAAATTATGAGTCCCTGTAAGTTATGCTGAAAAAAGCAAAAAAATAATTTTCTCCTATATTTTTTCAAAAAAGTGCAAGAAAAAATGTTTTTTTGCACATAAAATGTTTTCATAATTTGTTCAGTAGACTCTTCACTACATTATTGCCAAATATAGTTAAGTAATAGCATCAAGTCGGAATTAGCTGTAGGCCAAAAGCTGAGGACACCTTTTTCTGAGTGGTGCACTGATTTTCAAAATCTTTTGAGGTCCATAAAAAAAAATTGGTAGTCAAACTGGCCAAACCGAGTACAGGGTTTTACTAACCTTTGGTAGTACAATCGAACCTATACTGTCGAGTCCGTGCATTTTTCTAATAAAAACATTTTTTTTTATAAAAATACTCTCAATATTTGGGAATTTGTTTTCTTACCATTTTTGGTTTTTATACTACAATCATAACGACGATCACCCAAAATGTATATTTCTGAAAGAAAATTCATCAAAGTACACTTTTAAAACTTAACATTTAAATTATTTTATTTTTTCGCCACAATTTTGTTTCACTAGAGTACTAAATTATGTTTGTCTTCACAAATATTTAAAACATTTATTTTGAAAGTGGTATGAGTCCATTGTTTTTAAATTGATATATAAAAGCCTTTGCTTTTTAACATGTTTAAAAATCTAGTTAAATTGTTCAGAGCACATAAAACATTAAATGCACTGATAGAATTATCGTTCATGATATTAATGAAAGAATTTCATAAAATTTTGTTCGTAGATTTAATGAAGAATTTCATTATAGCCAAGAAATTTTATTAATATTAAGAACTTTTTTATAAAATATCATAGTTTCATAAAACCAAATTCTTTCAATATAATAAATTGTCTCTTCATAAATTAAACGAGCATTTTCTTAAGAGCTATTTAATTATTTCAAAAAATTAATTTTTTTAGTTTTTCATTTTTTTTATTAAAATTTTCAAACTTTAGTTTTAAGAATTAAATTTCAAGTGTTCAACAAATTTTATAAAGTGCTTTTATACTTCAATGTAACCTTTTATTAAATTTGGACTTCTATGAAATTGTTTACAAAATCATATGAGGCGGTTCATTGACTTAGTGCTAATGAATTTTTAAGACATTTATTAAGAGTTTTATTATTCCAAAGATGTTCTTATAAAACTGTTTCATAAATTCTATAAACGCTTCATTATCGGAATGATTCATCAGTTTTATGAAGATCTTCATTAGTTCTGCAAACATTTCATAAATATTGACTTTAATGATACATGTTGCATAGATTCTATAAAAGGTTTCAATGTACAATTTTCATTGAAACTATAAATAAATTGATTACTAAAGTGAAGATAATTCTCTCAGTGTAGATGTTGCGAAATTACCTATTTTTTTATCTGCAAGTGGAGTCATACCACCTGCAGAATTAATATTTCTATGATCTTGTTATTTTCAGATGGACTTAACTTCTTTGTTTGATATATTTTGTTAGCTGAAATATTAAAGTTCGCTGATTTAACCAAAATGAATACAAGTTAAAGTAACAACCAATTTATTATTTTGTGATGTATTTCTTAATCAACTATGTACAAGGTGTATTAAATTTCTGAAAATCCGAATATTCGTATGAAGATTCTTATTCTATTGAATCTGACTTTTAAAAAATATAAAAATAAACTAAACCCAGCTAAAGTTTTTCTTTAATATTTAGCGAAAAAATCTATAGTTTTTAACCAAAATTACTTCTAGAAATGTTTAAAAATACTTGTTTTCACAACGACTCGACATTGTATTACAGATAAAACAATTTTCCATAAAAAAAGGTAACATTTTTGTTTGCTAAATTTTCGCGACTTTTAACGTGGATATTGATTATAAAATTTTTTTTAGCAATATTTTATTACTTTCGAATACAAAAATAATTCCAATATTCTTGTTTATTTAAGATTTTTTTATAAACAAAAAAAAAGAGGACTCATACCACTTTCAAAATAAACATTTTTGTCAAATCGTTAACTAGGTATAGAAAATGTTTCCTCAATATTTCTATAGTTTTTAAAACTATTTAATTTTTGTTTTATATAAAAAATCGTCTTTAAGTAGTGTTGTAAAGGGCTGATACCGATTTGCAAAAAAAAAAATATGGGCAAGAAATATATCGGTACACGCAAGGAAAACCCATATTCGAAGAGCATCCAACATTTTTGGATTTATGATTGCAACAACCATGTTACTATGGTAATTAGATAATTAGGTTACCATATTATGGTTCCTATTTGATATATATTATCATACTATGATTCCTACATAATTCTGGCAGCATTCTGTTGAAGGTGGATTAAAAACAAAAGTATATTTATATATTTAATAATTTACACATTTAAATAAATTTATTTTAAAATAATTTAAGTAAATGTGTTATTAACAAAATCATTATTTTGTCGCTATGCAATGTTTGCATAAACTTTTTATTTTAGTATCTAAAAAAGCAAAACTAAGCATTTTCTTTTTCAGTACAAATCTTATTTTATCAGGAAAAATAAAATAATGAAAACATGTGATTATAGCATAAACACGCATTAAAATATTGTTAAGAATACAATTTCACAATTCATTTATAATGATCGTAACATATAACATATTTTTAGCAATCATAATATTTGCACTATAACCATATTATAGTCCTAGTTATCATATTATGATTGCGGAAAATAATTTCGTCATAATTGTTTACCATATTATGATTATTACAAACATATTATGATTATATCGCACTACAGACTTAAACACACATGTATTTTGTTTAAATTTTTCTTTCATATTTCTTTAAATTTTTTTTGTTTACAATTTATTTTGAGCGAGTGCAACAAATTTAAAAATACAGCACTGTTTTTTTAACACTTTTTACTTAATTTATATCACTTTTATGTAAACCAAACAATAACTTCATTTATGGAATGTGTGCCAATTTAACTTTTGCCTAGCTAGGTTTCCGTGGTAGACCGGTTTGAGACTACCAAATTATTCTTTATTCCATTAAAAATATCACCATTGCAATTAACACCACTGCGTTGTTTTTCTATTTTTATATCTTTTTGTTTAATATTATTTAATTTTTTCGGACTGACTACGTCTCGCAACTTATTTTCACAAAATCTCAAACAAGAATTACACTAAAGGAGTGAAGACGCTCATAAAAAACAAACTGATAATCTTATAGTTGGCACAACTACAATGTGGCTGTAGTTAGAGAGAGAAATATGATAATAAATATTATATCATGATTGTAGACAAGGCAATAATATGATAACCGAAAAAAATACGGATTTTTGCTATAACATGATTAAAGCAACCATATAATTGGTGAAATATGATTACGGCAAAAATAATTTAATTGAAACCATCATTTATAGCTGTAGGAAACATATTTTTTTTTTCTGCGTGAATTAAACATAATTATTTCATCAAATATTTAAAAATTAGTTGGTTCGTAATCTTAAAATGGTTAAGAAAATCTGCCATAAAAACATAAGATTTTTGTTTACTAAATTTTCGCAAATTTTTAGTTTTAACGCGGATATTGGTCATTTAATGTTTTGTAACATTATATTTTTACTTTCCCCTACAAAAATAATTCCAATATTCCTGTTTATTTAAGCTTTTTCTATTAACAAAAAAGAGGAATCATACCACTTTCAAACTAATACTCGTAATTTTTGTAAAATCGTTAACTAGTAAAAATTAAAAAATCAATAATCTCAGTTGTTTTTGAAATTTTTGAATTTTTTCTTTTACATATGAAAATATCCTCTTGTATTGTACCTAATTCTACTCTTAACTAATTTTTTTTTTAAATGGACTCATACCACTTTCAAAATAAATGGTTCATTTGTATAGCAAAAACGAAATACACAGGATTGGTTTTTTGGTGTTGACTTTTTAGCGATTTACAGCGCTTTCTGTGATTTTTACCAGTGTTGCATTAAAGAGTTTTTAAAGTAAAACGTGTAATCTAATACATTCAGCATTAAAATAATATAGGATTCGCAAAACAATAATGTATAAAAAATAATTGCTATTTTTTATGTTAACTTTCCAAAAATTCCCATAATATTAAACTTTTCCCCTTTTTGGCTCTTTTGAAATTTGAAGTATCCACTTTTAACAGAATTATTTACCCTTTTACTAACTGATCTACTAAACTTAATTGTTGTAATTGATAAAATATCATAAAATATACTTATTTTTCTAGTTAATTGTTATTACTACTCGTATTGTTCAACAATATTATTGCTATAATCGGTCTTTAGGATTATCTGATAAAAATGAACATTCATTTTTTTTCAAATTATAAAAGAATTCTTCATAAAAAAAAATAAGCGCGTTATCATATTATTAGTTCAATAAAAAAATATTAAATAATATATTTTTTAGTACACAAGAGTTTATGCGGCTAAAAGTATTATCATTATCTTGAAGTACTGCCAATTAATGTCGAAGATATGAAGATCAGTTTAAGTAAAATTTACAACCACTATAAACCATCGTACAATGTTAAAATATCTCAGGCAGGGTTTGAAATAAGATACAAAATTGAAATCTAAAGTTTAAAATCATACATTGAGAAAATACAAACAATGCCAAAATACGAGGCGTTTACGGCAAAAAAAAATATTGTAAAAAACACAAAAAACAGGAAAAATACAAATAAATACAAAAAAGCTCAGCAAAACTTTGGTAATGGGTGCGATAAAGTAATGCATTACCTTGTAATGTGTACTCCTTACCTGTATCATTATTTTCCAACAAGAAGTAATGAGTTACCGATAATTGAACACTCATGGATTACCTTGTAATGAGACCTCATGACATTTTACATTACTTCAAAACATAAAATAATGACTTACCGATCATCAATTACATAATGCATAAATTATAAACGTAAAGTAAGGTGTATATTTATATATACAGTCATCGTCTTTTTGACTATATTTGTAGTTTAACTATAATTTTTAGTCATTTCTACTCTCTTATTTTCTTGAGTGTATACATATAACAATAATGTTATAAATAAACATCGTGAAAAGTATATATGTATAATAAAAGTGAAATTAAGTGTAAATATTGTTTCCCAATTGTGTTATTTATTTAAAAATAAAGGTATTATTTAGCTAAGTTTGTGTTTATTAAATTAATAAATAAATAATAAAGTTAAACTAATTTTAGAAGCAAGTCTAATTTGCAAAACAGCATTACTTAGGCCGAGTTTTTAGGAAGTAGATTATCTTTAAACTTAGATTATCGAAGTTTTTAAATGGAATACTTCTTCTGAACTTTGATTTATTTTGATTTATTATGATTAAGACCAAAACTCTAAACAAGATGTAGTGGTTTCGACTAAGTTTTGTTAATAAACTTGGAAATGGCAGACAAAATTCGTCACCGGTTTAACTAAACCAAGTTTAACTGACATCCCAAAAACTCGGCCTTATAGTTTTATCATAATTTTTGGGTTTTAACTACATTTGTAGTTGTTTTTACAAAATGTTTCAGTTAATTTTAATAGTTTTTATTAAGTGGATATTTTTTTTTTTTTTTTTGTCAATTTAAAGGCTTTACAATCTGGTAGGCATAATTAAAATAAAAATTGCATGGCTCTTTTTTGTCCCCAGGCCATAAAGGGTAAAAGATTTTTTAGACAAAAATATAGTTAATTATTGCCTAATCCAATTTAAGTGATATTTTTCCGAAAATGATGCATATGAACATTCAGGTTTTATTAAATTTTTGACAAAATAAATAAATTTTCATAACATGTGATGGAAAGCAGTCGCACCAAGCACAAACTCGATTTATAATTTTTAATTTTTTTTTTCTTTAATAACAACTATTATTTGAACTCCTGAACCAATTGGACTTTGTATGGCGTCATACCAAGATCTTTATGCAAAATTCGTCTCAATGATGTCTCCGAAATGTTCAATTGTTGAGAACGACGGTGAATTGATGTTGATGGCGCTTCACGCACACTTTCTGCCACACCAGCAATATTCTCATACAGACCATATTCGTTCAGCGGAAGGATAAAACTAATTATCTGTCAAATCAGACCATTCACGAAAAAAGCACTAGTTGGAAAAAAAACGTTAGATGGCGGACCCTTTATTATAAAAATAGGAATCGACATCTAAAAAATAGGCATTTTAAAAGATCTTTAAAACAATTTTTAAAATAGCCTTTTTTGCATTTTTATCATTTTGGATTACAGGCTAAATTGGGTTAATGATATCCAATGAAGTCAGAATTGCATTATAATGCAATTTCATTAATTAATGAACAATTTTGAGTAACTTATTAAATGAATAAAAATACAATTTTTTTTTAAACTTCGAATTTTGGTAATTTTGAATAATAATCAGGGACCGAAGTTCAAGCAAATGCATGTTTTTTCCTTAAGTCTGAGAACAGAGTTAGCGAAATATTTTTGCTACACACAGAGAAATAAAGTGCCATCCGATTTGAAAAGTGTATTTTAATGGTAACAACATATAAATTTAGTTAGTACAACGATATTTACATTAGATTTCTGTATATTTTGTGAGTTGAAACTAAAATTATGTTGAATTAACCGAACTTTGTTGTGAAAACTAATGCCAAGTTGTGCCAACCGACAGAAATTCGAAATTAACGAATTTGAGACGTAGTAACCAAATCTCAGTTGGCAAATAGCTAAAATTTTCTCTGTGTGTAATCAAAGATTGTGCGTTGAAATGGCATCGATTTGTTAGTGCACTTTTTTGCAGATTTTGCTACACTCAGAAAATTAAGAAGGTAGAAATGACTAAAAATGGCATTTAAAATGACTTCAAATGTAGTCAAAAAGGAGATGACTGAAAATGTAGCCATTTTTAACTATTGATAAAACAACTACAATAGTAGTAAAAACGACTAACGAAGCGGTCAAAAACAACTAACCTTAAATGAATGCATAAACCATAATAACGAGAAAAAAACAATGAACATAAAACGACTACATAAGTTGTACAAACTATCGATTTTAACAATTATTTTTTCGGTATTATAAAAATTTGTATTTCATACATCATATTTAAAACGCAAAGTCAAATTTCCAAACGGTATTCCAGTTATGACGTTTTTATGCATTGGAGATACAACGAAATTTTCTAATTATTATTTGCAAACTATGAACATATAAATAATAACAAATATTTACTAAACGAGAATTTTTAAAAACTCGACATAATCTTCTATTTTTCAAATAACTAACAAAAATTTACTGTTTATTGCAAAATTACTGTTTTTGTAGTTCTTTATTAAAATACTAAAATAACTACTCAAAACAACTGTTACAGGAGTACAGTATTTTTGGTTAGTTATTTTTTTGAAACGACTATCTAAATATTCGTTTTCAATTTTCTTATAGAAAAATTACTACAATGACAGTTAAAAGAACTACTACTGCTCAATAACCGAATGACCTACATGTAGTTCCTGTAAAAATATTGTGAGTGTATATATATATATTTTTGTATATTTTGATTAGTTATTTTTTGAAACGACTGTCTAAATAGTCTGTTTCCATTTTCTCATAGAAAAATTACTACAAGGACAGTTAAAACAACTACTACTGTTAACTACTCGAATGACCTTTAGTAGTTACTGTAAGAATATGTTGAGTGTATATATGCATATTTTTGTATAATTTGCTTTAAATACACATTTTTGTTGCATATTATTTACTCTGTTTGCTTTAAATGAATATTTTTATTGCTTTTTTCTCATGGTTGGCAAACATTAACCCTAAAATACCGATAACGATTCAGTACAGTCTCAAGAACTATTTTTAACCTTAAAATAACACTAACGAAATAACTTAAAATACAGCTAAACCTAAAATACCCTAACGAAATAACTTTAAGTACCGTTAACCTTTAAATACCCTAGCGAAATAATTCTTATCGATAACCTTAAAATATCCTAACGAAATGCATAATTTTTTTCTCTCAAAAACATCATTATTTAAAAAAATCATAAAGCTGCATTTACATTTAAACTACAATCAAAAACTAGTAGTTTTTGAAAACTTTTAGGTTTTAATTTTAAAGTTAATTTTAAAACTAGTAGTTTTTGGTTATAGTAAAAATGAGGTATAAAGGTCAATTTTGTTAATCATAAATACATACATATCGTTCATTCCAGGAAGAATATTGAAAAATTGGCCTTTATTCATGTTTTTCATTTTCCAAAAACTTAAAAAAACGTTGAAAACTAGTTAACTTTGATGACCTACAGTTTCTAAAAACTGGCTACTTTAAAAAACCTTCTGAAAGCTGCTGTTGTGTAATTTTACGATATGTAATCCAAAAATAGCCTATTCTTCCTAAAAATGCATTTTTACGGTTGTTGCAATTTTGGAATGCATTTTGCACTTTTTAATTTAGGTGTGCTAGATATTGCTGTTATCTGTAAAATATGTATAAAATAAAGTAACGAAATAACGTAACATAACATTAACCCATACTCTAGGAGTATGGTAAGGATACAAATTAGTAAAACCGTTAGTAATCTAACTTTGCAAGTTTTAAACTAATTTTTGGTTCAAATTTAGATTTTAGAAACGCTGAAAATTTAACTAATTTGTTTTGCTGAATTTACTAATGTCTAAAAATAATTTTTTGATCATCAACACCAGTGGAGGGCGTTATAATGCGATGTTAGCGTTTCAGTATTTATGTATTTTTTTATATTTTGTCTATATAAAATAGACAAGTAGAGTTAACACGTCGTATCAGAGAAATTTTTGAAACATTAATACAAATGGTTTTATTATAAACTAATAAAATATAAAACTATAAAAACATTCAAAAGTTTAAAAAAAACAGAAAAGCCAAAGATTTTTTTCTGAATTGAAGGACTATAATAAATAATAAATTTTATTTACTTATTATTATAATAAAAATGTTATTTATAATAAAAATGTTCACGAATAGATGGCGATTAGTTTTCATGCAAACAAATTTAACTAAAATTAAGTAGATTTTTTAGATTTCTTTTCCTTTTTTTATTTTACTAATATTTAGCAAAAAAAAATTCTGCTAATTTTACTGCTTTGTTTTGCAACGTAATATTTAACAAATTTTTAATAACTTTTTGTGCTATTTTTACAGACTTATTTGTATGAAAGTAAAACACCTAACGAAGTAACGTTAAGAATAACGTTAACCTTAAAATAACGCAACGATATAAAGTAAAATATCGACAATTTTAACGAAATATGGATTTTTGTTTACTTTTTTTGTTATTGAAGATGCAATTAAAGTGTAGTCTAGTCAAAAACGACTATTTATAAGGTACAAAGTGGTCTTTGTAAGCCATTTCGGATGCCTAGACACATTCAGATTGTATTAATATGTTTACAAAAGTTGTTCAGATTTACAATAGCTACAATTTTCTCATATATTGTTAGTGAAAAATTGTGAGTCCCTGTAAGTTATGCTGAAAAAAGCAAAAAACAAAAAATAAAATAATTTTCTCCTATATATTTTCAAAAAAGTGCAGGAAAAAATTATTTTGCCAAATATAGTTAAGCAATATCATAAAGTCTGAATTAGCTGTATTAAAAAAACTGCGGACACCTTTTTTTGAATAATGCACTGATTTTCAAAATCGTTTGAGGTGCATAAAAAAAATTGGTAGTCAAACTGGTCAAACCGAGTACAGTGTTTTACTAACCTTTGGTAGCACAATCGAACCTATACTGTCGAGTCCGTGCATTTTTTTCACTGTTGCACTGTGTAATTAACAAAGAACATGAAAAGGCACTTCAGATTAATACGTTTTTTTTTGTTTTTAACACATTTTAATTAAATCTTAAAGTTAATTAGTATTGCTTATTATATCCTCTGCATACGTTTTGCACAATTAAGACAAATTTTTAATTATATACATATATTGAAAAATACACATTTAAAAACCACTAAAAACTGTGTCCCTTATTCCCCGTTTGCATATAAAATTTTGAAAAGACTTTACAAGGCTTAAGCAGCTTGGGTACACTAAAAAAAACAGTTAGTTGAAAGTTTTGTTAAACGTCTATTAAAAATATTTAACTAACTTTGAGCAATTTATCTAGTTATCTAAAAAATCAAAAATCGAAAAAGTGTAATAGTAGCGTATACAGCGTATTCATGAAAAATATATGTTCCGGAAGTTGAAAAATTGGAGCATTTTTATCAAAATCGAGGCTTTTCTTGACAATATAGCTGGAACGCCTGATTTCAGAGTGTAATTCTGAGACCAGATTTGGATCTTTAGATACAAAAAGTAGTTACATGTACCTAGACGAGCGCCCCACTGTAGGTCATTCGGGTGATAAATGTTAATAGTAATTTTTAACTGAACTGTAGTTGTTTTTCTTGGTATAAATGTAAAATTACAATTTTTGACAGTCATTTAAAAAAAAATATCTAACCAAAAATACTGTCTTGTAGTAACAGTTATTTTGGGTACACTCAAAAAAAAAAAGTTTGTAAAGTCAGCAAAAAATTTTGCTGAGTCAGCAAAATTTTAGTCAGGAGGGTGCTAGCAAAAAATTGCTAATGTCAGCAAAATCTTTTGCTGAAAATCAGCGAGCTGATTTTTAGCAACAAAATTTGTAGATTCAGCAAAAGTTTTGCTAACACTTAGTAGATTAGAAATAAAAAAGCCTTGGTAAAAATTAATAAATTTTTTGCTGAATTTTAGTAGACTGAAAAAACGCAACAAAATTGTAAAAAAATTGTAATTTAGTTAATATATTTGCTGAAAATCATAAAACATATTTTTGTGATTCTTTTAAAAATAATTTACAATAATTACGAAATATAAAAATTTTCATTTTCCCACATTGATGTCATGAATTAATTTAATATCTGAAAATATATAGAAATAAATATATATAACATAACAAAAATTTTCTTTCAACTACTTACATCAATGGTTGTCTAAATGATGCTTTCTTTTAAAGGACGCAACTGCCGAAGATAATTATAGAAACGAAACGAAAAAATAAACAAAAACAAACGAAACGAAAAAAACAACCCTTTTTTTGCAATAAGAAAAAGGAACCATAAAAATCTACCTGAGATGTGTGTCTTTGTTTGCAATTTGACCACACTAGATTATTAATCTATAAACATTTAGTTTAGAAATACATATTAAATTTAAATATTTTATTTTGTCTTTTATTTAATTAATAGACAATTATTTTCACAAGCCGGTGACAATGCAAAATTTAAGTTGTTTTAATCCTCAATTTTGTTTTATGTATGAAAAACAGATACAAAAATCTTTCATGGTTGATTTTTTTATATGTCTTATTAGAGTTGTACTTTTTAGTATCATTTTCCTCTTCTCTACTACATCTTGACATGCCGCGACATCTGCTTCATTCTGCGCATATCTTTCAATCTGGTTGTCGTCCACACTATTAATGTGCTTATCACCAATTAGTAAAACATTAGTATATTAGTAAAGCATTAGTATAAAACAGTTAAGTGCTGAATAAGTATAACAAAAATTTTAGTTGAAAACACGATTTTAGCAAAAAAATTTGCTAAAAAATAGTATACCTGATTTACAAGACGTTTTACTAACTTTTGTACTAACTTATTTTTTTGAGTGTAGTTGTTTTGCTTTTCAGCAATAACTGTAAAAAAGTTATGGGTGTGTGGTATAGTTAGTTGTTTGTAGGTTATTTGTTGTTTTTTTTTTTTTGCATAGTGTTGCAAATAACAAACCTTTTTCAATAAAAAAAAATATCCATATAAAAAGCATCACAATCAGTCATTGTATGAAATTTCTATAGTTTGAATATTTAAATCAAACTCTTAGTTTTTTTTTTTTTAATGAAGTGTTAAAATTTCAGACGTTTTATCAAAAATACATTATTTTAATTCAGGAGAAAACGTGTTCCTTTAATATGAGCAAATCGTAGAACATTTTTTTTAATTATTCTGTAATCTATAATTTTGCAAAAAATTTGGAAGGAAATACGGACAAGTTTTTCAATAATTAATTTGAATACTTACGCTTCTTAAAATTTTCTTTTAAATGTTATGTGGTTTTTTGCATAATAAAGTAAAAGTTATTTTATAATTTTTATGACTTCGAATTCCTAAAATAAAAGGAATAAATTTTTATATTAGTTATCATAAATTTTTAAATAAAATACAAAATAAACTGATTTTTAATTGCCAAATTTTGTAGAAACGTCACATTCTCCATTTTATTATGACCTCGATTTCTTAAAATAAAAGAATCTAATTTGTATTATCATAAATTTGTAAAGAAAATATAAAAAATGTGTAAATTTTTAGAGCGGAATTTAAAATTGCAATACAATGCAACACTAAAAAAACTGAGAATCGCTTAAATGGCAACACCGATAAACCAAAAACAACCCTGTACACGTACATAGTTGAGAAGAAAAAACAAGCGCAAATAAATGTTGTGGTGAAAAAAAATAAAATAAATAATAATAAATAAATAAATAAAATAAAAACAAATTAAATGGGTAAGTTTATAAAACAAATTAAACTATTCATTTATTTATGAAAGATAATTATTTTTCTTTCAGGAATAGGCTTTTTGGATAAGAGTAAAAGCTTTCTTCATTTTAATAAGTGGCTTGATGGAACCTAATATGGTAAATAATATTTTTTTTTTTTTAAAGAGAAGCAACACTCATGAAATTCTTCCTATTAATTAATGTGTTGCTTTCTTTGGAAAGGGGATAGTAGAGAGATGAAAGGTGGTGAAAGATGAAGGGCTTCAAACATGGCAACACTGTAATTGCGCGAGATGATAAGTCTTAGAATAGTTGTTGCTCGCCACCTGATGAAGAGTTGGCGAATTTATTGAAGCTTTTTTGTTTCATAGCCCTGATTCATTATTTTACTTCGGTGGGGTTAAGTGCTATGGGAACACCGAAGTTGGGCACATATAAGTGATAGAAAACTCATACATATTATTTTTCTAAATTGATATTGTCGTCACCAGGAATCGAACCCGGGACCATCTGTGTAACAGTCCAACACGCTAACCAATACACCACAACGCCCACAATAAATAATAATAAATTTAATAAATTTTATTTCTATTTTGATCTAATTATTTCTAGATTTTAATATTTGCATTGATAATTTTAGTAAAATATAAATAAACAGCATATTAGTTATTTCAATAGTATCTTATGTTATTTTAACTTTTTTTTTTCAAATACAATTTTATTTAAAGTTATTTTACAGTGTATATAAAACTTATTTCTAATCCCACGAACTATGAGGCTTGTCTGATATATAGCATATGTAGCTGATTTCAGTTAGTCATTTTCACGTTAGTTATTTTTACCGTTTTTACAGTTTGTTTTTACTACATTTGTAGTTGTTTTTACACGCAGGGAAAAAATATCATTGAACATGATTGCGGTCAAGAAATTATCATTTTATGATCATGACAATCATAAACATGATTTTTACGGATCATATTATGATTACAGAGGACGATTTTATTATCATCTAGCATCATAATGTCAAAACACATGGTACTGAATATAGGAAAAATGAACCTATTGACAGGGCTCTTATTTTATATAATTCTTTAACATTTGATTGTCAATATTGTAAAAAATGTAAACATTGCTTATTAGATTTTAGTTTAAATATAAATGAATTTAAAAACATGCTATTAAATTTTCCCTTTTATGAGAAAAATAAAAAAATTTAAGAATTAATTGTTCTAGTCTGTAAGGACTTGTGTCCAAAGACTTAATAAAGAAATAAATAAATATGATTAATATTATGATCGTTACGTGTTTCAACCTTAACATGATGCTCTTAAACTATCATAAAGTGATCTTTATGAGATATTTAGGATGCCTAGACACGTTCAGATTTTATTAATATGTTCACGAAAGTTGGCGACAATTTCATAAAATATTGTTAGTGATAAATTAGGAGTCTCTGTAAGTTATGAAATAAAATAATACTTTTTTTCCTAAGTTTTTTTAAAAAAAGTGTAAGAAAACATTGTATTTTTCGCATAAAATGTTAATAAGATTATTTCAACGTATTCTTAGCCACATTATTGTCAAATATAGTTAAGCGGTATCACCAAGTCTGAATTAACTAATGGACAAAAAAACCGATGACACCTATTTTCGTGGGCCACACTGATTTTCAGAATCTTTGGACGCACATAAAAGAAAATTGGTCACAAAAATCGCCAAACCGAATATAGGGTTTTGCAACCCTTTGGTAGTAGAATCGAACCTATACTGCCATTTTTTCACTGTTGCACTGTGTAATTAAGATAGACACTTGTGACTTTTTTCCAAATAATAAACATATATATATATCTTAGAATAAATATTGGCAGTAAGCAAATATTTTTTAAAGATTAAAAAAGTACAATAGTATAATGAAAAATAATGCAGAATGTGTCTAGGTCAGCATAAAACATTTATTCTAAAGAGTGTTAACAGACTGCGGAAACTTATTCCGCTTTTGCAAATTTTGCTCAAGATTAACATTGAACCTGACCTACAACCAAAAAATAATTTTTATTAATTTTTATATTTATTTAAACTACATACATACACTCAGAATATTATTACAGTAACTACATGCTGGTCATTCGGTTGATAAACGTTAATAGAAATTTTTAACTGTAGCTGTAGTTGTTTTTATTTGTATAAATGTAAAATGACTGTTTCTGACAGCCATTTAAAGAAAATAACTAACCAAAAATACTGTATTGTACTAACAGTTATTTTGAGTAGTTGTTTTGTTTTTTTTTTAGCAAATAACTGCAAAAAATTTATGATTTGTGCGGTAAAGTTAGTTGTTGGTAGTAATTTAATTAACCATTTTTCCTTAAAAAAAGATACTGAAAAGATAAAGATAATAAGCAATAAAACCAGTCATTGTAAGAAATTTCAATAGTTCGAGTATTTAAATCAAACCCTTAGTTTTTTTTAAATAAATCGTTAAAATTTCAGACGTTTTATCAAAAATATATTATTTTAATTCAGGAGAAAACGTTTTCTTCAATATTAATAAATCAAGTAACGGTTTACCGATTAAATACCCTAGTAGATGCAACCGAATATGAAAGTACATGTAACGACCAAAATTCGGTGTGTATCAAAATTCAGCAGAAAAAGTTTATACCACCACTAATCAAAAACAATTACCTTTGGTTGATATACAATACACGTTTTTTGTTTTTATTCTCCTTTTTATTTTTACACTTGTTTTGTTTGATTTAAAAACAAGATTAAAAGTGGAAGTAAACTAAGACCGTACTCTGTCTTTTTTCAAGTTTGGTGGAAATCTTTAATTTCAAGCTCATATATTAGTTCTCGTTTAGTGGGATAACTAGGTTATATGAATGTTTGATGTTTTGCATGGGATTGTCACTTCTTTCAAGACGCGTTCTGAAGACGGGAATCTGGAAAATTCCCGAAATAAATCTATCGACGCATTCCTGAAAGTGCTTAATTAAAAACTCTATAGATTTGATTATTTGTTAGGACAATATCATAATAAAGAAATAAAGAGTATGGACCCGAACTTGCATAATTTGTATTTTCATTGCTCAACTTATTTTAAAAAATTATTTCTTTACTGTGAATGTCTACAAAATATTTTCCAATTTTATTGTTAAAATAACTTTTTGCTGAATTTTGGTACACACTAAAATATAAACTCATAGGTCGTCTTTTTTCGATATGCTATCATATAAATTTTAGGCACATTTAGCGTTTTCCCCATAAACCGCTCTTTATTTTTCTTTCTTTGTTACACGAAATAATTAGTCAGATTTGTTATTTTGCTTATGCATAAAAATGCGTTGATCGATTGTGAAATGGGATGATAAATTGTGTAAAAATGGTGAAATATAGTAAAAACTCAGAAAAATAATGGATTGACTTGTTAATACTGCACATTTTTTAACCAAATTTTGTATCTGAATGTTACTAAAGGTCTTTCATGTATTTATTATAAAAAACTAAGGTACAATATTAAATTTTTGAAATTTTGTGTTTAAAAAAACTGCGTTAAAACACGCAAAATGTTAATGCAAATTTTGCGGAAAAAAACTGGGTACGCCATTAAAATCAGTGTTTCCGAAATATTTAGGAACAGTGGTCGGTACTTTTGTTTTAAATTTTAAGGGGGGACATGACATTGGCCGTTTTTTGAAATCGACTTTTTTATAATTTTGTATTTTAGTAAATATTCTTAAGATTCTAAGAAAAAAATTTTCATGGAAAAATTCCTACGGGTTCAAAATTTACAGCCGGATTAGTGAGAGCGCATTTTTAATTTTCGCGCTACCTACGTATCATCATAGGAGCTACAGCATTATGAAGCTTCAAAAGAAGCCCGAATTGCTAAACGATTGCAAAAAACTTTAAGAAACAGCACAACACAAGATAGCGAAATCATACAGTACGAAGCAGGCATGGCAGATTGAAGGTAACCTTTTTTTTTTGTTCACAAACTTTGAACGCGTTTATGTCGAAACCATGTTTTTCGTACTGGTTGCGGCACTAGCGGGTTCATTTTTTGACGAAATTTTTTTTTGTGTTTTTTTAAACTTGATTCGCTATCGTATGACAAGAGCTTTTTTAAATTTTTTTTCAATTTTTTATGAATTTTTAAAGTCAATATTTTTTTCAAAAAAACACACTTTTAAATTTGGAACATCACCAAAAATTGAAAAAAAAGCTCGTTTCATACAATAACAATTTTGTTAAGATTTAAAACAGTCATTTTTTTCCAGATCGGACAATTTTTGCGACTCCCAGCGCTGCAACCACGAGGCCCCGTTTTTTTCTCTGCCGCCAGTTTGGAGCTCTATAAAACCATGTTGGAGTGAAAAATATATTTTTTTGAATTTTTTTTCTTGTAATTTGTTCAATTCTCTACAATAATAAAATTTTTTTTTGAATAAATTTTGGAAAAATGTTTGTTTTTGACTGAGTTATGAATTTTTTAAAAAAAATGTCTGTTTTCTCTGCCGCGAATGCAATGTCCCCCCTTAAGGGTCAATTTTGTAGCGCTGTGTTATAATGCTTCTTAAAAAAATTCTTAAAATTTATATTTAAATATTATGTGTTTTTTTTTGCATAATAAAATCAAATTGATTTTTTTAATTGCCAAATTTATCAGAAACGTCGCATTTTCCATTTTTATGACTTTGATTTCTTAAAATAAAAAAAAATAAATTTTTATTATCATTAATATGTAAATAAAATACAAAATATATTGATTGTTTAAATGCCTAAGTTATCAGAAACATCACATTTTCCAATTTTTTATGACCTCGATTTGTTAAAATAAAGGAATTTATTTTGTATTATCGTAAATGTAATACAAAAAGTGTTCCTATTTTTAAAGGAACACTCGTAAAACTGTGAGTCGCAACACCAAGGCTGCAACCAAAAATAACCCTGATGTGACGCACAGAGTTGTGAAAAAAATGTTATGCATTAAAAAACTTCAATAAATAATACACTCAGAATATTCTTACAGTAACTACATGTAGGTCATTCGGGTAATAAACAGTAGTAGTTGTTTTAACTGGTAATCTGACTGAGCTAAAAAATTGGAGAGGTCTCACACTTTTAAACATGACAAACAAGATCATTGCTCACATAATAAACAAACGCATTTCTGCTACTATTGAGCCAGAACTTCGCAACATACAATCTGGTTTCAGGAGAGGTAAATCTTGTATAGACCATATCAGCAGTCTTCGTATAATAGTAGAAGAATCAGTCGAGTGGAGGTCTGCATTATATTTGCTTTTTATAAATTTTGAAAGGGCATTTGACACGTTACACCAACCGGCCATATGGCATGCTTTAAGATGTAAAGGGATTCCAGAACACCTGATCCAACTAACCAAATGTTTATACGATAACGCATCCTGTCCTGTATTACATGATGGACTTATAAGCAATAAATTTCCAGTTGAAAGAGGAGTACGACAAGGATGCGTGCTCTCCCCACTTATTTTTAATGGAACAATCGATGAAAGGTGATCGTGGTATAGCTTTTGGGCTGCTGGGCAGATTAGATGATTTAGATTATGCCGACGACATATGTCTTATGTCACATAACTTCAATAACATGCAAACCAAACTAAATATACTTGTTGAAAATGCATCTAGAGCTGGTCTTAAGGTAAACATATTTAAGACAAAAACATTGCGTATTAACACCAACAACACCGAGCCTCTAAAACTTTTAGATCACCCACTACTAGATGTAGACAAGTTTTGCTATCTCGGTAGTATAATAACTACATCCGGTGGTAGCAAAGAAGATATAGTTTACCGCATTGTCAAAGCAAATCAATCATTTGGCTCACTAATTAAAGTGTTGAAGTCCAATCGTATAACTCTTCAAACGAAAATAAAACTTTTTAATTCGAATGTAAAATCAGTTTTACTATATTGATGTGAAACATGGAACATAACAAGTGAAGACTCAAATGCACTCCATGTTTTTGTTAACCGTTGTTTGCGAAGAATTTTACGTGTTTGTTGGCCTACAACAATTTCAAATAATGATCTATGGCGAAAAACCCAACAAAATCAAATCATATTTGATATCCGCTTAAAAAAGTTTAACTGGCTGGGTCATACTTTAGAAAAAGCCATGACGACGTCACAAGAAAAGCTCTTGATTACCATCCCCAGGGCAGCCGGCGTAGAGGAAGACCCGCAAATACATGGAGGCGCCAAATAAAAAATGAACTGCTTTCAGCCAGAACTTCATGGGGAGAAGCAAAAAGACTAGCCGAAGATAGAAGTCAATGGAAAGCTTTTGTACTGGCCCTATGTTCCAACTAGGAATCCCAGGAATTTATATATGACAAGCCAATGTTAAATTCATCTATGAAAATGAAATAGAATCATTCGTTTGCAGAAAATTTTTTCTGGGTTAGGTCGAGTTTTTATAAATTCTCGTTTAGTTTTTATATGTTATTATTGATACATATGATCATAGATTGCAAATAATAATTAGCAATTGTCCTTATATCTCCATTATATCTCCATAAAAACGTCATAACTGGAATACCGTTTAGAAATTTGACTTTGCATTTTAAATAAGATGTAGGAAATAAAATTTTTTATTGTAATTAAAAGATAAAAGTTATTAAAAATTTTTGTAATATACCGGAAAAATAACAGCAGTTTTAACAAATTATGTACATTTTTTATGTTTTGTTTTGTTGCTAGTTTTTATGGTTTATGCATTCATTTATTGTTAGTTGTTTTTGACCGCTTCGTTAGTCGTTTTTACTACTATTGTAGTTGTTTTATCAATAGTTAAGAATGACTACAAGGTTAGTACATTTTGATTGCATTTGTAGTTAGTTAAACTGTAATTTTTAGTCATTTCTACCTTTTTAATTTCCTGAGCGAGCATATCAGTTGTAATTTAAAAAGGAATTTAATATGTAAGTTAATAAAACAAACTAAACTCTTAATTTATTAATAAAAGATAATTATTTTTCTTTCGGGATAACAGTCATAGCTTTCTGCCTGGTAAATAATAATTAATCAAATTTTATGTATATTTTGATATAAATTTGTATTTTTTCTTTCAGGTGCATTGAGAATTTAAATAAAATATAAACACCATATTAGTTAATTCAATAGCATTGTTGATTATTTTAACTGCATATGTAGTTGTTTTCAGTTAGTAACTTTTAATACATTTGTTATTGTTTTAACGGTTGTTTTTATTACATTGGTAGTTGTTTTTAAGTAGTTAAAAATTACTACAGTTTTAGTAATTTTTATGACAAAGACAGTCGTCGTCTTTTAACGTCATAAATGAAAAATTTTGATTTTATAGAAAACGAGTTTAAAGTTTTCAATTTACTCCCACCTTGAAGAAAAAAATAACTATATGATTTCTAGTGTCCGACCGAACAGTTCGGCCAAAAACCTATATTTTGTCGGTTTTTTGATATCTAGAGGCAATGATGACAAATTTTGGTATTGGAAACATGTTTGTTGAGCCGATTTAATTCGATTTTGTGTATAAAATTTAAGAGAAAAGCCGAAGTTTAGCTATAAAGTTAAAAGTTCGGCCGCCGAACTATTTTCAATTTGGCCGAACTTTCTGAGGCCGCACAGTGAATTGATTGCTTAACTACAGACTTTTCTTCAAATTTGACACTCAAAATAGCATCTAGCATCAGCCCAATAAACATTTTTTCATCCGCCAAATTTGTCCATAATGCTTTAAAATACCGAATACAGACCAAATGCATTTTCTGGCCCAACTGTTCGGTCGGACACTAATGATTTCTCTCAAGAGGCGAATATATAAGATATCAATACGACTTTTTTACACAATACAATACGTTAACTCATTAACTCAAAAATCATGTTTTTTGAGTTGTGACGTTCTTGCAGTAAATGAGCGATATGTAGTTGATTTCTTTTAGTAATTTTTACTACATTTGTAATTATTTTTAACGGTTGTTTTTATTACATTGGTAGTTGTTTTTAAGTAGTTAAAAATTTCTACAGTCTTACTCATTTTTATGACAAAGAAATTCATCGCCTTTGTAGTCACTTTAACATTTGTAGTAATTCTAACTGTAATTGTTAGTTATTTCTACCTCCTTATTTCCTGAGTGTAATTAAAATTTATACATATTTATGTCTTAAGTGTCTCATAATTAATGACATGTGAAACAATTGTTATCATTTTTACACTTTCATTGAATTTAAAAAGCTTGTTGAAGTTTTTTTTTTTTCTTTAATTGTCTTTTAAAGAATGAAGTCTTTAGTTTTTAAAGGCATATCTACACGCTAGAGAGATAGACCGAAACTGTTGGAGATATACCGAAATATACATCTAAATAACTCTATTATGAATGAGGTATTTTTACTATCTCGAGGTTAAATACGTTTTTTATGTTAACACTGCAGTACTATCGTCTGGGTGGAATCCACCCATAAGGCTGAATTTTTGTTGTTTTCAAGAGAGATATCACAAAATCTTTTTTAAATTTCAACTCAGTGAAACTGAAATAAATGTTTTAAAAAAACCGGCAGTTTTGGGAATTTAGAAAAACTGTAAATGCAGTTGTGTAAACAAGACCTTGAACCATCACTGAGCAATGTTTAAGGATTACCCCACTTTATCCGTAAAAGTTACAGAGGGTTAAAGTTGAAAAATCGATAAAAAAATGGCTTGAAATAATCCATAGTTTTTACCCTCTTTCGTTTTTTTTTTAGTTCTCCTTATATTTCAATCTTTTCCGGCATAACACAAAGTCAGTACATATAAGAGATTATTTTAATGTTGGTTTGATAGATGCTTCATCGCTTGGTAAGAAGTTATAAGACGGTTAAGTTTTGAAACCAAAAATTAAGAGTTTTTAAATTTTCGAGGTTTTTTGATCAGGGATTTCGGCCCCCTCTATAAAATGAAAAAAGTTGAACTAGCGTTGGTAGCTGTTGTAATTCTTAACATTTTGGAATTAATCCCGTTAATGTGCCACGAATAGTTAAGGAGTTTCAGCAGTTCAAAGTTCGAAAGAAAAAACGTAATTTTTTTAAAATACCAGTTTTTCGCGAGGCACATTCGCGGTTTCATTCGAAATTTGGTGGACTCTTGCGTAAACCGAGTTTTTTGTGAGTTTACATCATAAAAAAATCACTGGCGGGTTTATAAAAAATAAATTGCAAAAGTTTTATGGCATTTTTGAAAAATGTGCGAAATTTACAAATCTTTTTCTAATTTTTTTTAGTAGCAATTAATGCATTTTGTTCAAATTTAATACATCAAAAGACGTGCCTTAACGCGTAGAACCGATTTGGTTTTCATTTTTTACTTTACGTCATTATTAGCGGTAAAGGTGCATATACACGACATGTATTTGTCATCTGACATGTCAAATTTTCAAGTCACATGTAATTGTGCATGTCTGTCAAAATTGCTGTTTTACATAAGGTTTATAATATTTGGTCACAAACGTACATGTTTTTTGCTTCTGACACAGTCTCTGTTTTTTTTCTTCAACAGCTGATCAGTGCGAAAATTTTGTTAAAATAATTTTTTTTTTTAAAGTGATAGTCAAATGGAATCAAAGGATAATGCAATTGCAGTGTGCAGTGTAATTTCAATTATAACTGCAATAAAATCGAAATTAAAAAAAAAAGAAAAGAGAAAAAAAAACCGTTCTCTGTGGAGCCAACAATCAAGTCGATCTGGGTTTCAACATGGCATGCTGCCGCAGCAAAAATTTTTTTTGCGCCGCAAAATAGTTCAGCCATCTTAAATAATTTTTCTTTAAATACGGACATACCAATTTGGGATATAATTATAAAACTTTTTATAAACATATATATGTACATAATTTTATTAAATGGGAAAATGTATATACATTTATTGGTATTGTAAAATGTTAACTTTAGCCGGCTAATGATTCCGTCAATAGGGGACCGCCGCTGTTTGTTTTCTCACGGCATGGATTTATGACAACTTTTTGTTTCATATTTAAAACAGCTGATGTCAGATGGTTTGTCAGAAGAAAATAGAGCACGCTCTAATTGAAATTTTGTCAGATGACTTTGCGTCTGACTTTTACAGAAGCAAAGTTAAAAAGGTCACACACGACATGTATGTATTTTGCAGTGGGAAATTTGACATGTCAGATGACAAATACATGTCGTGTATATGCACCTTAAGCAGGATGTATTTATCTAAACTTATTTTGATCTGACACATCCAAGGCTTTGCACGAAATCGGATGAAATTTTTTTTAAATGAATGCCCATTCGATGCCTTATTATAAAATCAGAGGTGGTTTAAAAAATTTTGATGATTATTGATTTTTTGGACCATATTAAGTTTTCTTGCTATAAAAAAGCATCCCAGATTTTTTTTTTTTTTTAATTACTGGTGTAATCAGACGATTGCCAGTAATTTGACCACACATATCCTAAATATGCTATAAAGAATTGGAAAAAAAATTTTCATCGCGAATAAGTCGCAATTTTGGATAAACACATAATTTTTAGAAAAAAAAAATCGCAACTACTTTACATTTGTTAGTAAAAAAAAGTCATAAGATATTTTGGCTTATCTGTCATATTTTATGTGACAATAGGTCCATTCGTTTACTTTCCAGTAAAATCCAGTAGATGAGTAAATTTTGGGCAAAATTAAAATTTTACTCTCAAAACTGGCTCTTGCACAAAAAAGTAAACGAACGGAAAAATTGCAAAAACTTGCAGGTTAATTCAAACATATGAGCGCTAAAAAGCTTAGTGTTGTAAAATATGTGTTATTTAGACTACCCAGTATATATTGTTTTTGGTACTTGATGCATTGCATTTTAATAATTATAAATTCGTAGCAATTGTATTTATTAAATAAACTTTTGTGGAAGCTTTTAGACTTGTTTAGTTTGGACATGACTTTTAATTTTGTTTCTAGTTAAATAACATACGAAAATACATGAATACTTGATTTTTGATATTCGGTACCCTGAATAATATGCAGTAAGAAGTATTCATATATTCATTAGCTTTACATCTCTAATATATTAATGTAAATAAAAACAATTAACAGAGATATTAGAAAACTGATAAATTGTTACTATAATAATTGTAACTGACTACTTTAATTTTTTTCAGGTTGAAAATAATTATATTTAGTTTTTGCCGCCCTTTTAATTCAGCTTTTGATCTTTTAAATGTTTTTATTACTAAATGTATGCTTATTTTTGTTTGTTTACTTAATTTAATCATATGTTTTTGTTTTCTACTGGATTTTACTGGATTTTACTGGCAAAAATTTCTCCAGTAAAAATTTGCAGGTTTTTTGCTGACAACTGTCACTTTACTCTCTTAGTAGATGCTCTCTTTTGCAAATTTATGTGTACGCGAACGCATTTCAGTAAAATCCAGTACAAATTTGTACAAATTTGTGCAAATTTTGGTGTAAACGAATGGACCTAATAACGAATGCAAAAAAAAATTTAAAAAAACCAAAAAAAAAAAAAATTCAACAATTTTAAGACCGCCATATCTTTAAACCGCCATAACTTTTGACCCTCTCACGCGGTTTAATTGACGCGAATGAATCTCTTATGCTAAAATAGCTCCCAATACTTATGCCAACTTTCATTGATGTGCCATCAAAAAAAAATATTTTTTTTTTTTACATAAAAATTTAACTCTTAGCCGGAACTCCTCATATACATTAACAAAATATTATTTAAAATAAATGAATTGCCAAACTTATAAAATTAAAATTTTTTTCTGTATTTTGGAGTTCATTATTGAAAAAAAAAAATATTATTTGTATAATTGAATTTAACTGATATGAATGACAGATACTAATAAGTAGGGGTGGATTACACCCAACGATAGTAATGGTGTAAGTTGAATAACGATAGTACTGCAGGGTTAAATTCATAAAGGTCTAAGAAAAATTAGTTCCATAAACCACCTATAACTTTATAAACCATTTATGGATTATGATATTGGATTTTTAGGATTTTGATTTTAAATCTGTTATATAAAATTAACTCCTTTAATTCTCTGTTAATAGTCATTGTACAAAGTACCTTTATCATTTTCATTATCGTCTTTAAATGAAAAAAATATATATTTTATATTAAGCCTCTAGTTATATTTCAATAATATGTACACTAAGAAGATTATGTCGGTAGAATCAATTGCAACTGGCAGTTAAAATAACTACATTTGCAGATGAAAAGGAAATTGAAAAGGTATAAATAACTAAAAATCTAATACAATATTTAAATATAATTAGAAAAATGGTCGATTAAACTAAAAATTGATAAAAATTACTGTATTTGTCATACAAATTACTCACCATGTAGTCATTTTTAACTATTGATAAAACAACTACAATAGTAGTAAAAACGACTACCAAAGCGGTCGAAAATGATTAACCTTAAATGAATGCATAAACCATAAAAACGACCAACAAACCAATAAAACAATGACGTAAAGTGACTATAAGTTCTAAAAACTACACTTAGAATCCTATGTAGGTAAAGACAAATGAAATTTCACTTAAAGAAAGGACGACTTATATTTCAGTAAATTCAACTCACATGTCATTTGTTTTTTAATGTTCAAAAAATGAACCACAATTGTAGTAAAAATAAACCACATTATAGTAAAAAAAATAAACAAACATTTATTTTATTTTTAAAAAAAAAAAACTACTGTAAAAAATGAATGTAAAATTTTAAACAGTCTTTGATGTGGTTTGTTTTTTTAAATTAAATTGTAATAAATGTTATTTGTTCTACAAATGACTGACATTTACATTAGAAATAAAAAAAAAATATATTGCAACCAGGCCTGCCATATTTGCCGATTTATCGGCATTTAGCCGATTTTTTGCGTCAAAATTATCAAAGTGCCAATTTGCCGATTTTTGCTCAAAAAATGCCGATTTTTCGATAAATCTTTACAACACGGTAACTTTATTTATTTTAGTATAATTTATAAATTTGGGCAACACTGAAATACTTGGGCTTTTTGGCTAAAGAGTTAATATTAAAATCAAAACTTAACCATAGCGAAATTAACAAAATTGTAAATAACTGTATTAATTTTTATATCGAACTTGCAAATCAAATATTAAAACGTTTTGATTTTGAAGATAAGTCTTATAAATCTTTAAATATGATTAACCCTAACAATATTATGAACAAGGACAATAATTCTTTTATGGAAATTCGGAAAGAGTTCCCAAGCTTTATTTCTGACAAAAACAAGTTTTAAACTCTAAATTCAGGGAGTTAAAATTTTTAAATTTTGAATAAATTTTTGAAGGACTTGAAATAAATTTGCAAACTTTTTGGCAAAAAATGTCAGATTTAAAACGTGGGATTTTACAGGTGCATTTTCAGTGCTGTCAAAGTATGTACAACAAATTATGGTTCTTCCACATTCTTCCGCACATGTGGAAAGAATTTTTAGTCAAATCAACCAAAAGTTACGATGTTCTCTGGAAAATAAATCTCTACAGGCAATTCTATTTTCTAAAGATTATTAAAAATTTAATAATTCAAACTGTTTTGATGCTGATATGAAAACGATTTGATAAAAAAGTTTATATTTTTTTTAACTACAATTTTTTTGGAAAACGTTTATTTGATTGATTTTTATGTTATTTTATATGTTACAAACATTAGTTAATGCTGAATTGTTCTGTTTTGTTAATAAAAAATATGTTTTATTGGATTTAAATGGGTATTTTTCTTTGCCGATTTTTTGCCGATTTATTTAAATGAAAGTGCCGATAATGCCGATTTTTTATTTAAATATGCCGATTTTTTATCAAAATCATCTGGCATCCTTGATTGCAACCCAAACAACTACATATTTTTAAAGCAGAAGTTCCCTTAGTGTACTGTTTTAAACAGTAATTTTTTCGGTATTTTAAAAACATTTTTTAATAAAAAAATTTTATTTTTTTCTTTTAATTACAATAAAAATTTGTATTTCCTACATCCAATATAAAATCCAAAGTCAAGTTTCCAAACGGTATTCCAGTTATGATGTGTTTGTGCATTGGAGATACAATTTTGTAATTATTATTTGCAAACTATGAACATATCAATAATAACATATATAAACTAAACGAGAATTTTTAAAAACTACTCAAAACAACTGTTACTGAAGTACAGCATTTTTGGCTAGTTATTTTTTGAAATGACTATTTAAATTAGTCGTTTTTGATTTTCTCATGGAAAACTTACTAGAATAGGAGTTAAAAAAACTACTACTGTTTACTACCCGAATGACGTACATGTAGTTACTTTAAGAATATTCTGAGTGCAGGTCTTAAATGTTTAATTGTGAACTAAGATTAGGTATATTTAAAAAAAAAATTAAATAAACAAATCACGAATTTCAAAAACATGTATTTTGGAACAAAAAAATTATGGGAAAGCATGAACAAAATATGTTTTATTTTAAAACACTTCCAAAACACGTTCAGTGGAAACGTGGCATTAGTTTATATAATGTTTAAAAACAGCACCAACCAACGCTGCCAACTTTGACGATTTGTCTAAATTTTGATGATTTTAGTAGTGAAATGTGATAAAATGACGATTTTTCAAAATTCATCAATGGAAAATGACGATTTTTAAAAATGTGCAATTTTTATGGAATTTTTGTATATTTTTATCTATAAATTTATTTTTTTTTTTTCTTTTAAAACATCTAAAGAAAATGTGATGAAATGATCGCAAATAGACCAAAAATTATTTTTTTACCTATTTAATGACCAACTAAATATAAACTTTATCATTTTGAAATATTTATGTACACTATGTACTTAGGGCGTTGTGGTGTAATGGTTAGCGCGATGGACTGTTACACAGATGGTCCCGGGTTCAATTCCCGGTGACGACAACATCAATTTAGAAAAATAATATGTATGAGTTTTCTATCACTTATATGTATCGCTGCGCCCACCTTCGGTGTTCCCATAGCACTTAACCCCACCGAAGTAAAATAATGAATCAGGGCTATGAAACAAAAAAAGCTTCAATAAATTCGCCAACTCTACACCAGGTGGCGAGCAACAACTGTTCTAAGACTTATCTACCTACTCGCGCAATTACAGTGTTGCCATGTTTGAAGCCCTTCATCTTTCACCACCTTTCATCTCTCAACTATCCCCGTTCCAAAGAAAGCAACACATTAATTAATAGGAAGAATTTCCTGACTGTTGCTTCTCTTTAAAAAAAAAAACAGTCTGCTAAATTAAGGTGGCCTACATTTTAGAAGAACTAAAAAGATGTAGTTAAATTAACTAATAATTTCGCTAAATCAACAGAATTTTTAAGCTGAATCAACTGAGAATTTTTGCTACCGGGAATATAAGTAGTTAATATAGATTACTTAGTAGGTACGGAGTAACGATTTTTGGTCCATTTTGCTCTCTCTCTCGCTTAGTTTCCTTGATATAGCCTATTTTATGATTATAAAATAAAAAAATATGAGAAAATAACGCTATCTACAAATGAGACTGATAGCGGGGACACGAACAATTAATGGTTCGAAAGCAATTGTAGTTTAAATTAACTGGCAAAATTTGTGAGACACGAATTACTAAAGTTAAGGTCGAAAAATATGTTCAAATACTGCTTTAATTTGTTCTTGAAGTAAAATAAGATAACTAATAACTTTAGTTAAATTACTGATTTAAACGATAACAACAGAAAAAATTAGCTGAACTGAATTAGAACCTGTTTAATAGACTTTTGAACTAACTTTTTTATGAGTGTATTTTGATTTTATTAAAGAAACCCGGTTTTGTATATATGTATTTCAGGAAGTAAAATACAAGTGTTAATTTTTTTTATAATTTAAATTATTTAGCTTCACTAATCACTAATAAAAGAATGATTTAAACCACGTTCTTGATACTTTTTAAATAAATACTCGTATTTTTCTTGAATGCAATTTTTTGTATGTTCAAATAGTGTAAAACCAAATTTCGGAAAAAAGTTTTAAAATTAACCTTTCGTCATTTAATGTAAGAGAATGTTAGGCAAGACTTGGGGTCTATCTCCCAAACTCATGCACTGGGTTTACACGGCAGTGGCTAGGCCAATTTTACTCTATGGAGTACTTGTTTGGCGGAAAGCCTTGGGGAAAATGTCTTACTGTAGGCGGCTTGAGAGCGCGCAGAGACTCGCTGAACTTTGTATAACAGGCGCACTTCGCAGCACGCCTACCGCGACACTGGATGTAATTCTGAATCTACAACCGATTAATCTAGTTTCGGAGTTCGCCGCCAGGAAATCCGCCTTTCGCCTTTGTGCTACGGGGCGATTTACGACGAGACCTTATGGTCACGGGATGATCATTGGGGATAGGATCTGTAGCAGTGACTACACCATCCCGAAAATTGGCTTCACCACTGGCTTGCGTGTTACCCTGAGTGAATACGGCTGGTTGGCGGGCCTTCGTCCTGACCATAGAACCTTCAACTTCTTCACTGATGGTTCAAGGATGGGGGAGGGGGTCGGGGCAGCGGTTTTCTGTCGAGAGCTGGGTATCGAGGAGTCATATAAACTTCCCGATTACTGCAGCGTCTTTCAGGCGGAAATTATGGCGGCCAAAATGCCTGCTGACCTTGCTCTTGTTTCTGAAACGGAGGGCAGTTACGTTAATTTCTTTATTGATAGTCAGGCGGCTATCAAAGCTATCGCCGCCAACTTGACCTACTCTTCGATTGTCCAAGAGTGCAAGAACTCTCTAGGGAGACTTGGGTCCGGAAGGAGAGTCCACATCTATTGGGTTCGTGGGCACCGGGGTATTGAATGGAATGAGGTTGCGGATGAACTGGCTAAACGGGGAGTCCATTTGCCAGTTGAAATGGCATTGGATGTTCGCGTGCCACGATCCCGTAGCGACCGAACTTTTACTGTCCTTGTCCAGGAGCGACTGTAGACTTCTGGTGGGGGTGTTAACTGGTCACTGCTGGACGGCAGTTCTTGCCAAGAGAGCGGGAAGGCTGCAGAGTGACGAATGTAGATTCTGTGGGGTACCGGGGGACGGTGGAGCACCTAATGTGCCACTGTCCGGCTCTTGCACGCTCCAGGGCGAAATGTTTAGGGGACCACCTATTCCGAGATCTGGGAGAAATCTCAGAAATCGAAATCTTGAGACTTCTGTCATTTGCTGAGAGCGTGTGGGGAACTCTGGCTACCATCACTAACGACTGACCTAACGTGGGGGTTATCGTTTCTAATCTGGTAACGCTAGGGACCTAATGGTCTATGCGGGGTCTTTGACCGACCAGCTCAACCTAACCTAACCTTTCGTCATTTAATTTTGCAGATTTTCAAATAGGTCGCTGATTTTAAAATTCCATTCCGCGTAATGAATATTGGGAGTTGTGTTCTTAATACTCGAAGACATTTGTATGGGAACTAATAATTATTAGTTCCCTTACATAACAAATTTATACAAAATGATTACAAATAAAATGATTAAAACGAAGTTTTGAGTAAAATTTATCTTTTTTTTTTTTTGAAATATAAGAAGATTTCGGAATGACAAAAAGATTTCTCATTTTCAAAATTTTTTTTTCCATAAAAATTTACGTTTTTTTAATAAATTGGATTGGCAGCACTAGCACCCAACATATTTTATATTACACTAGTGCACAACTGGTTCAAAATTACTGTTTGAGAACTATTTCAGTAGTTTGAAAAGTATTACTTTTCGGAACTAGTTCAACCATTTTCCACTGGGCATGTACAAATATTAAATTAAATAGCAATAAGAAAAGAAGTACAACATTTAATAATATGTATTCAAGTAAATAAAGATATTTTCTATTCCACATCTTACCTTTAGATTTTATTTATTTAATAAAATTTAAAGCGTTTTTATTTTTTTTTTTTGTTTTTTTTTGTATGGCTATGTTCATTAACATTCTCCTTTAAACTAAAGATAAAAGAGAAAACATGTATTAACAGTGCTGTCAACCCAATTTGTTCAAAAATCGTCAAATTTTGTTGAAAAAATCTTCAAAATCGTCATTTTGAGAATGAGAAATCGTCAAAAAATCGTCATTCCGAAAACTCCTGATATTTCAATCAAAAAAAAATAGAAATTTTACTCACAACTTAGTTTTAATCACTTTATTTGTAATTATTTCACAATTTTAATATTCTTTTTTTTATTAGTTCCTTTACAAACGACTCTGAGTCTTAAAAACACAACTCTCAATACTCATTTCGGGGAACGGAATTTTAAAATCACTGACCTATTTTAAAATCTGCAAAATTCATTTAGTTTTAAAATTTTTCCCGATATTTCGTTTCATAAAATTCGGGCATTCAATAAAGAGGGAAATAAAGAAAATTATTTATGTACCAAGAATCAGATATGTAGAAAATCACTCTTTTATAAGTGATTTTGAAGCTAAATTATTTAAATTATTAAAAAATAAAGATTTTGGATTTGCCTTTGTAAAATATATAAAAAAAAATATACATTCGAATTTCGTTATTTATTAAATAAAATTAAAATAAAAAAAAATCACATTTTCCTTAGATGTTTTAAATAAAAAGAAATTTGATCAAATTTTGTCAGTAAATTTTAGAGAAATAAATTAAAAAATTTAAAAATTCTATAAAAATTGCAAATTTTTATGAATCGTCATTTTCCATACAATAAATTTTGTGAAATCTTCAATCGTCATTTGTCATATTTCACTTCAAAAATCGTCAAAATGGAGACAAATCGTCAAAATTGGCAGCGCTGTGTATTAACAAACCGCTTGTTGCAGACGCCATGTTGGTTTTCTGTTTTTTTATGTTTTGATACACGCACACTTTGTCAAAATATCGTTTCGACTACATAAATAAACTGTTACCGAAATGCGTTAATTTTGGTAGATTGTTGAAAAAATCAACCCTCAAAAATATTAGAAATTATTTTTCTTAGTAAAACAACTGCAATTGCTGTTAAAACAAGTACAAACGCATTAATACACAAATAACTGGCATGCAGTAACTGTAGAACTTTTCTGAGTGTATGAATTTATAGTACTTACTGAAGTAGCATTTTTATTCATATCACCCACTTCAGGTTCAATAACACGAGCAGTTCAATTATACGCTTTTGTTGCTAAAGTAAAATTAATGCAATATGAATAATTAATTATTTTTTTTTTATACATAATGTGCGAAAAATATAAATTTTTAAGTGTGTTATTAAAAAAAAAACATTGTTTTATCATCTTCTTTTCAGATTGTTTTAAAAAAATACGGTTTTGGTAAGGTAAGTGCAACTAAATTTAATTTCTAAATTATTTATTCAGATTTTTATTTCGAAAGCAAAGTTGTTTTTTTGCATATTTTAATGTAATTTATAAGTTTGTGTGACCACTTTTTTAATAAAAGTGAAAAAAGAATTACATAAAAATCGGGCCATCATACAAGCACATCTACTCGAGGGAGAAAGCTTCTACAGATAGAGAAGCAAAAAATCACCTATAAATAGCTTAAAACATTTACCATAGAGCTATTTTTTTTTTTTTTTCGTTAGACCAACTCTCAGGGGATGTCGTCTATAATGCAACGCATTGTGTTGATATCAGGAAATTAGGTTATGGGGAGGAGGAAAGAGGGAGTAGTGTTTGTGAATATTTGATTTGAATTTCGCTACATTGTAAGGGACAGGGAAGACCTCCGCGGGGAGTTTATTCCACATACGGCTAGTACGGCTGATGAACGTATTTTCCCTGTAATGCGTTGTGCGGTTCACTGGACAATCGACTACAAACGGATGGGCTCTGCTAGATAAGCGAGTGTTTAGAATGAAAATACGGGCCCTGGGGATAAGTTCACTTATCTCAGCAGAACAATTTCCATGGTAATGTCGATAGAACAATGTTACACAACCCACATTCCGACGATGCTCCAATGAGTCAATAGAGCTTGATACCCTCTCGTCATTGATGAGCGCCGACGCCCTCCTTTGCACACGGTCCAGAAGCTCCAAAATAGTCTTTGAAGCCCCTGCCCATATATGGGAGTTGTATTCCATTTTCGGTCGGATATAGGTGGTATAAATATTAAGTAAATCGGAAGGAGTGAAGTACTTCTTAAACCGTCGCAGGAAACCGAGACACTTGAATGCTTCTTTCGACACCTGGAAAACGTGTTTATTCCAACGGACATCACACTGAATCCTCATGCCCAGAACATCAATAGAATCCGATTCTTCAATATTAATACCACCCAATTGAACAGGTGACAGCGTTAAATCTACGGACCTATGGGTTAACATACAACATTGGGTCTTGTGCGCATTAAATTCTACCAAATTCGCACGACCCCACTCAGAGATTGTAGAAAGATCATAATTGAGTGTATCATTCATATTCTGCCTTTTGCCCCCAATCTCCTCAAGGCTTGGCCTACGATCGAAGGAAAATGAATGACAAATGCTGCTGTCATCTGCAAAAGAGTAAATAGGGTTGAAAGTTTGAACAAGAAGGTCATTTAGAAAAATGAAAAATAGATAAGGAGAAAGAACGGAACCCTGAGGTACCCCTGAATTTAGCTGAAACTCGTCGGATAAGACCCCATCTATAACAACGCGTATAGTGCGATCTCTGAGAAAGCTCGAATCAAAGCGAGCGAAGTCGTTACCGACACCAAAAGCAATAAGCTTTGATATAAGCGCACCATGCCACACACGGTCGAACGCTTTGGAAATGTCCAGAGCAACCACCTTACTCTCACCAAAACGGTGGATTGACCGACTCCAACGCTCCGAAAGAAGAGCCAACAGGTCACCAGTAGAGCGATTTCTACGAAAACCATACTGACGGTCACTAATAAGTGAGTTCGACTCTAGATAATTCACAAGATGGTAATTGATCATGCTCTCATTCACCTTCGAGAGCGCAGAGCAAATTGCGATTGGGCGGTAGTTTTCAGGGTTATTTGCCGCACCCTTTTTAGGGATTGGCTGGACATTAGCAACCTTCCAGCACGAAGGAAAGATTCCCATACGATACGAAGTACTAAAAAGTTTAGCCAATGGACGAGCAAGCGTCGAAGAGCACTGTTTCAGCACCAGTGCTGGTATGCCATCCGGCCCCGGTGACTTATTTACGTTGAGGTCTGCAAGAACCCTTTTAACTGCTTGAGTTCGGAAGAATATCATAGGCATAGTACACGGTACTCTTTCGAGTTCGGGCAGTGGTTGATCGCCATCCGGCAAGAATGAATTTTTTGCAAACATGCCAGCCAAGAGGTTGGCCTTATCAACCGGGTCAGTAAAGATTTGATCATTCCTTATAAGAGTTGGAATAGTTGAATTAGCATTATCCTTTATTCATTTAACAAATGACCAAAAGCTCTTACTGCCCCGAGGAGCAGAAAGAACTTTTCTAAGAGGTGTTTTGAGAATATATTCAGTTTCACATAAAAATACATTGTATTTTAGATATTGCAGATATTAAGCTATACCATAATACTATTTTAAGGTTTGAAAATAATCTTAAATCGATAATAAACAGCCAGTGTCGTACAAAGGATATTTCCTCGGTGAGGGGAGGGAGGTGCCTTTAACATACAATTATAATTGACTGTTATAATTGTTTCCTAAAGCTTCATTACTTGAGCGCATGAAGACTTAGGAACATTGATTTTAATTTCCGCAAATCCTTTACCATTTGTTTAGTATATAAAACAGAGACAACATATTGTATGTTGGTACTATTTTAACACATTGTAAGGAGTTACAGTCCGTTTACGAAACGTATCAGCTTGAATAATGTAGCCTTTAAAATTGTATACAATCAAATTTAGTTGCAAACTTAGATGGAAATCCGATATTTGCGTACTTATTTTATAAATATTCGGTACTTTAACTAGTATATATTATAAAAACGCTGATCTATCATGACGAATCAGTTACCAAAGAAGACTGAATAGTAGTGTCCGACGGAACAGTTCGGCCACAAAATGCATTTGGTCGGTATTCGGTATTTGAAAGCTTTATGAACAAATTTGACGAATGGAAAAATGTTTATTGGGCTGATTAGATACAATTTTAAGTGTGAAATTTTAAAAAATGTCCATAGTTAAGCAATGAATTCACTGTTCGGCTTTCGAAAGTTCGGCCAAATCAAAAATAGTTCGGCGGCCGAACTTTTAACTTTATGGCTTAACTTCGGCTTTTTATTTATTTATTTAAGTCTATGGATACAATATCCTTACAGACTAGCATATAAAAATTAAGATATTTAAAATAAATTATTTAACAAAATTTTAAATTGGGAGTGAGAAACACTTATGTCTAACTTATTACAATAAATATTAAATAATCTAATAGATCTATTTAGTGGTTCGTTTAATACATAAAAAAAATCGAATTAAATCGGCTCAAAAAACATGTTTTCAATACCAAAATTGATCCTCATTGCCTTTAAATACAAAATAACTTACCAAATATAGGTTTTTGGCCGAACTGTTCGGTCGGACACTACTGAATAGTGTATATGTGATAAAACTTGACAAAAATAGCTAATATATTTAAAGTTGAGACTTAAATTTGAAATTTAAAAAAAAAACAATTATTTTTTTCGTGAATTACAACTGGTTTTTTAGGCATCGGTGCGATTTCATTACCATTGGTCTAATCAATGACAATTAAAAAAAAGCTATATCTCGAAAAACAAGC
This sequence comes from Delia radicum, assembly GCA_021234595.1. NCBI lineage: Eukaryota > Metazoa > Arthropoda > Insecta > Diptera > Anthomyiidae > Delia > Delia radicum. Next base: position 32,044,473 of record CM037854.1, on the reverse strand, counting down.
GAGATATAGCAAAATGGACCTTAGTATTCTTTATTAACCGTATATAATACCGATAACAAATATGGACCTGCCTCTGGTCTGACCAAATGACCAAAGAAAGCAGAAAATGTCTATTGATTTAGCTTAAAAATTCTGTTAATTTGCCTAGTATAGTCAATGTATTTAAAATCGTAGATAACCCATCGGTAGACTCTGCTTGTAAGTAAAATACAGAAATTAGGCTTTGTTTTGAGATGTTTATTTATCTTTTTTTTTTTTTGTTAAAACTGTTATTTTCAGTAGATTGTACTTAACAAATCTTTTTAATTGTGTAGCATTATAACAACGACCACATTACGAAAAAAGTATTTCATTAAGAATTTATGTTTTTTGAAACTGATCATTTTACTAATTTTTTAGAGATAAAACAATAAAAATTTGTGATCACCCATTTTATGCACCAAAAATCAACTTTTTAACATTGAAATATAATAACCGTTACCATTTTGTTCGTACACTTAACGTACGCCTTGCATGAAACATAAGATTTGCGGTAACTCTAGCACTATTGTGAATGATTGTTTGTTTCACATTAAGTCATTTTCTGGTAAGAGATACAAGTCGAGTGGCGCAAATTCGATGCGCCGTCGCCACCGACTTTCTTTGGCAGTCGATCTGCCGCCGAAGCAAGCGGCTAGTTTCGGCTTATATTTGTTAGCTGAACAAACCAGCTTAGCCGACATATTTATTAATTTTTTTCTTCAATTCAACCAATCTGCAATTTAATTAAGTTGACTTTGATTTCAAGCACAGAATTATTAGTGAATCGAAAAAAAGTTTTTTATTTTAGTTAGTCTCTTTACAGGAAGAAGAAGAAGAAAACATTTTTATAGAAAAGTTTTACGGACACAAGAGATACACCAGACTGCCGCAGTTTCGTCCCCCTCCTGGGACTCGTCAGTGGATAATTTATGTGTCAATTGAACAAATTATTTTATATTGTTAATTTGCTCTATATGAAAAACTTTTTTTTATTTTCTTTTGTGTCGTACTGGTATTCGAACTCACCGCCTTAGCATCAAGCTATGCATCGGACGGTTGCAAAACACTTTCTAACAAAAAAAGTTTATAGAATATACAACTTTGTGGCGTTCCAAATATTCCCGTTGCGTTTTTTTCAAGAATTTTACTTTTGAACATCGATGAGCCAATGCTATCTACGGATTGAACATCAAAAGCATTTTATTATTCAATTTTTATTACCTTTATTTTTAATATGAATACCATAATATGCCAATGCTTTTTATCGGTAAAGCAGTACCTTGATTTTGTTTTCATAAAATAAACCAGGGTTGCCCACCTATACATTTTTAAACCCACTATACGATTCAACTCCTTTTAAATTAATAACTGATACCTATACCAACACCGAATTCCTTGATTTTATAAATACCGGTGTATCGTAACAATTTGTTCCCCTTACTACCGTTATTGAATCGGTTTTTAAAAAAGTTGTTTTTTTAAACGTTTTTACTAAAAATATAAATTTTTAATAGAAAATATGAAAAATTTTCAAAATAATTTAACTTTTTATTAATAAAATATCGTTTTACTAACTCAACGCATTGCTCTCAATTTTTATTGTGCATTGACAACATTGTGTTTTTAAACAACAACATATAATTTATTGTGAAATGCAGTTTTTCTATAATAACGATAAGTACCGGTATTGATGTTTCGGTAACGGTTATACCAATACACACAAAAAATCGTTACCAAGTAATTGGGAGCATTTCAACTAATGAAGTTTATTAACAAAAGTTATACGAAAAACATGTTACCAAGTTTTTACTTGTTTCTACCTAGTTACTGAATAATTTATGTGAAAAAACTTTATTAGTTACTTGGCATCGATTTTTTTTGTGTGTACGAATGAGATACCGATACCAATACTGAAACAAACAAAAAAGCGAAACCAATACCACTATTCGTTACCACTTGAAATAAACTAATAACTAAGAATTTTTTTAATAAATAAATCGGCTTCGGCCGGCTTTGAGGTGCCGCCGGTCGTTTTTTGCTTAGCCGCCGCCCACATTTTAGAGTCGACATGTATCTCTGTTTCGGGGTTTGTTTTGATTCTTTATACGTGTGTTTTGTGAAAACAAGAAAAAAATAAAGAAAAATAGCAAACAGTGTGAAAATATGTTATTGCTGTTGTGAAAAGTAAAACAAAAGTTTATTTATGGCAAAATTAACAATTAAAAATAATAAAAAAAAAATACAATTATTTACATTAATGACAACGGAAATAAGCAAAAGAACAACAACCTGTAAGAAAACAACGGAAAGTTAAGGAACATTTTTATAAACAAAGAAAAGTTATTCATTTTCTTTTGACAAAAACAGTGAAAAACACCCCTTTTGATAAGGATCAGCAAAGAATTTTTTTTTTATTTAATTCCAAAAACGTGATAAATAATGGAATAATGCTGTGAGAACGAGATTATAAAGAGTTTTTTGTTATTTTTTATATTGCTAATAAATTAAGCCAAGATTAACCAGAATTTTCCAGGGGAGAGTACACAATATGGATTCAGTTTGTTTGGAGATAGGTATAAATTACCAGCATGTAGCTGATACCTCACAAAATCTGCGCTATCAATTAATATGCGATAAGCAGTGGCTGCAGATATTAGAGAAAAAACATAAAATTGCCTCCTTTCCTTTATATGCCAAATTGGATAGACGTGCCCATCCGGAAGGCGATTTAGAGCATCCTTGGTGTCGTGTGTTAGTGCAGTTATATAAAAAACAACCACACGTTAAGGTAATACCATTAAAAGGTATTTTAAATGTGGAAGAGAATGCAGCTGAATTTGCTACCTCTATGCCTATGTCATATTCTCCGGCCATTTTTGAGGTTATGTCAACAAATTTTAAAAATTTATGGGATAATTATTATAAAAAATGTAAGGGAGCTCATTTAAAAAGTGAAAAGGACATTAAACATGATCTAAAAAAGGGTAGATCTCCTACGGGAAGTGTTTTGCCGTATGATGTGGTGTTAAAGGAAATTATTTTAAGAGTTTTTAAATGTCCTGTAATACATTGTAAATTAGATCGTTTCAGGGATGCAGGGGAAGATGTTTTAATGGATGATTTGGGTGTAGAAGGTCATGCCAATATAATGCCCGCTTTAGTGGCTATAGAAACTTCAACATATTTTGCTGTTTTTTTCTATCCTCCTTGTATTTCTACTACTTTATATGATTGTATCACCTTTAGTCCAGCTATTTTGACCAAGAACTATAATAAATATTTATTTTTGATATACCAGTTGCTGCAGTTGTATAAATCCTTGCATGCTGAAGGTTTAGTACTGGGAGAATTTTCCCTAAAGGATATTATGTTGAATGAAAATTTATGGATTAGATTAATACCCCAATTGGAGGCCAACATTTCACCATTGGCAACCGAAGAAGCTATAACACACTCCCCCAGTGAGTGTACGGGTCATCCAGATTTAGAATTTGATCATATACCCTCAGATAATGATCATTTATCGGCAACAAATTTGAGGTTAGATTTGAAATTTTCTTATGATTTAAAGCAATTCTCTTTGAGAGACTATTGTGACATGTGGTGCAGTGGTTTACTTAGTAACTATGATTATTTAACCATATTAAACAATGCGGCTGGAAGATCTTTAACAAATCCCTCCTATCATCATATAATGCCTTGGGTATCTGATTTTTCTTCCCGCACTGGATCAAATTGGCGTGATTTATCTAAAAGTAAATATAGATTAAATAAAGGGGACTTACATTTGGATTTGATGTTTCAACATGCTTCCCAACAATCACTTAAGGAACTGGAAAATAATTTTACTGCCTCCAATCAACAAATAGCCCATCATGTTTCCGATTTTTTATCGGAAATAACCTATTTTGTATATATGGCGCGCAGAACACCACAACATATCTTAAGGGATCATGTACGGCCCATATGGGTACCAGCAGAATATCCAGCTTCTATACAAAGATTACAAGAATGGACGCCAGATGAATGTATACCCGAATTTTATTCAGATCCTATGATTTTTAAGTCTATACATGAAGATTTACCAGATTTAGAACTACCCTCGTGGGCTTCCTGTCCCGAGGACTTTATAGTTAAACATCGTGAGGCATTAGAATCACAATATGTCAGTGAACGACTACATCAATGGATAGATTTAAATTTTGGTTGTAAACTAACCGGTAAAGCAGCAATAAAATCCAAAAATGTTTGCCTAACTATGGTAGATCAACATAAAAATTTGACTCAAAGGGGTATAATACAATTATTTACACAACCCCATCCAGCCAAAAGATCATCGAGTGTTTGGTTTAATAAACAGGCTCCCAGAATACAGAATTTATTAATAAATTCTCAAAAAAAATCGGAAAAGTCAAGTAAATCCTCTCGCATTACACCACTAAATAAAGAAACAAAACGTTTAGCTAAAAGCACAGAAAATTTAAATAAATCTACAGAATCTCTTGATGTTATAGAACCATCAGCGAATAGTTCTTCAAAAAATTCACCTCGTTTATCTTTGAAAATACCCCCCAGTGCAGAGGAACAAGCAAAAACTTCAAATTTTTATAAATCTACAAATTTTATAGAATTACCCAAAGATTATAATCCTGCAGCTTTATTGCAATCTTTGGAGTTGACACAACAATTTTTAACAAAAACATTTCCTCTACAAAAACCTTTAGAAAATGCTCAAGAAAAGATGTACAGTAGTGATTTATTATTTGAAGATTATACAGAAAATCATAGTTTTACGAATCAACTATTTAATGAGTTAACGCCCTCTAGTGGTAACGGAACAAAACTTAAAGCAAAAACTCTAATAATAAATAAAACCAAACAATTATTTCATGAAAATCATTTGACTGAGAAAAAGTTACAAGATTTACAAATTTTAGGCTGTCTCATAGTAGAATTATTTGCTTTACCTAAATTAAGGCCTTTAATAGGACATAATTTGTGTCCTAAATTTGAGGAACGTATAAAGGCATGTCAAACAATTATCAACTTACACAAACAAGAAATACCGAAATGTTTACGCTCCCTTACTGGGCAATTGTTGAATTTGAACTCCTGCTCTATAATCACAGAAAATGGTTTACCTTTACCTTCGGCCTCTCAACTATTAGAGCCAATATATCAAAATCTGCTTATACCATTTCCTAGTAATTATTATCCTGCGTATGCTTTAATAAGATCTCTACAATCTTTTGATTTTGATTCCATACTCTTAGAGCTGCATACCCATTTTCATTGTAATGGCTTAGATTGTACAAAATATGCGAATATAGATCGTTTACGTGTAATATATGAACGTAAAATAGCCAAGTGCAAAGTCATGTCTTGTTGTGCTCATATTCGACGTCTTTTGGATCCTATAGGCTATGAACAATTTCCTTCCATCGACATTCTATTACCTCATATTATTGATTTGCTTACCCAAGAACATACTTCTATATTAGCTGCCTGGAATCTTTTCGATGCTGTGGCCCAATCATTGGGTCTTTCGCATACCCAAAAACTTTTACTGCAACCCATTATGAAACTTTATGACGTGGAAAGTTTTGAACGTGGCATGATTAGTGTACGTAATCGTTCTTTATCGGAATCCATTTCATCTTCAACGGGTCATTTACGTTTTTCCACCAGCAGTTCTTTTAAATCTCGCAAATCGGTTAAGCTATACCATCAAATATTTTTATTGCGTCTTATTGTTCGTTTTGGTTTGAAATGTTTTCTGACGAATTTTATTGCTCCTCTTATTGAGGCTGTTGGTGGTTATAAGGAACCCGAAGATGGTAATGGTTTACATTATCATAGCGCAGTAGTGAGTAGACGTACTAGTAAGAATTTAAGTTATGCTGCTAGTGCTGCGACGGCTAATGATGAGGATTTGACATTAATGTCACCGCAAAAGGGTGAGGACTTGGAGGATAATACTTTGTCAGTGGATATGGATGGTAAGTGTTTAGATTTTATATAATTTTATCTGAAGCTCTTAGAAATTAAGTTTGACTCAAGCTGTTTTTGTAGTCTATATCCCATTGTTCGAATGGGATTGCATTTATTTACTCAAAAATCAAGCTCATATGGCCAAATATGGTTCGTATTCTACTAAAAATGTTTCAAAATAAATTTATATGTATATATAAAAAGTGCCTAAAATAAATTAAGGTATAACTAACATTTTATGGTCCAAAATGTAGCAATAACAATTTCAATAAATACAGTAGATGATTAAAAAAAATATGAAAAATAATCGTAAATTATCAAAAATATAGTGTGTGATCAAAATACTGCCCTAGTTTGGTTTTAAACGTGGCACTTAAAACAACAAAATTTTTAATATGGCTAGGTAGCGAACTCCAGACTCTAGTTATCCACACATTATAAGATCTAACGTATATCTTGTAAATCGGAAGTTTTCAACAATGTAACCAAGATGGCTTGCTGTAATTAGCTTGTTAAACCAGTAGATTAAAACTCAGTCTCTCTCAATATGCACTCTTTTTATTTGTTCGTAACATTTTGTAGATATTTAAAATTTTATATTAATTTTTATTCTGTTTTTGAATAATAATTTAATTAAATATTTATTTATTTAAAATTGTAACTATAAAATAAACAAGATAAAATTAAAATACATTAAATCAAAGAGTATATACAAATAGAGAGACTATACTTCCCACGCCTCTCAGCAACAAAATACCGAACTCCGGCAAGCAAATGAAAACATTTTTTTTTACACTAAAAAATAATTGCAACATGTTGATAAAAATAATTTGTATAAAAAATATAAACAATCCAATTTAAACTATATGAAATACTCAGTACTAATGGAAAAAGTTGTAAAAGATCAATTGGAGAAATATATGGAATCAAACAAAGTTATATCAAAATATCAATCAGGTTTTCGAAAGAATTTTTCATGTGAAACATCAGTAAATTATATAATTAACAGATGGAAAAAAATAGAAGCACATAAAAAAATTATTGCAATATTTTTAGATTTCAAACGAGCATTTGAAACTATAGACAGAACTATACTACTGCAAAAACTATATAAATACGGCATCCAGGATATAGAATTGGAATGGTTTAAATCATATTTAACAAACAGAAGACAAATTACAAAGTAAATAATATTAAATCCAATACCATAAATAATGAATATGGAGTTCCACAGGGATCAATTTTAGGAGCTTTGCTATTTATGATATACATCAATGATATGCCAAACATAGTGGACAGTTGTGAAATAGTACTTTACGCGGATGATTCATTGATTTTTGTTGAAGGCGATTCAGATAATCAATGTTACGAGAAACTAAACCAAGATATGGACAATGTTAATCAGTGGCTGCAAATGAATAAACTTAAATTAAATGAAAATAAAACGAAAATAATGGAAATAAACACTAATAGCAACATAATTTTTAAAATAAATAATGAAGTAATAGAAAATGTAGATCAAATTAAATATTTGGGCTTTATAATTGATAAAAATTTAAATTTTAAAAACCATATTGACTATATTTGTAAAAAAATCGGCAAAAAAATTAGTTTTTTCAAAAGATTAAGAAAACAACTATCAATACTAACAGCAATTAATATATATAACACAATGATTAAACCACATTTTGAATTCGGATCAACAATATTATACTCATGCTGCACAGCAAATCAAATTGAAAGACTGCAAAAACTCCAAAATAAGGCAATGCGTTCTATACTAAAATGCAACCGGTACACATCAATCAATTTCATGTTAGAAACTCTAAAATGGCTAAATATAAAACAAAGACTCCAATTAAATACTATAAATTTCATACAAAAAATTAAAATGGGAATGGCACCAGAATACTTAACGGAACAAATACTATACGTTAGGGAGGCTCAACCATATCACCTGAGAAATAATGAAGATTTTAGACTGCAAAGAACATTAACATCAGCGGGTATGCGCTCACTATTCTATAAAGGGCTACAACTCTACAACACTTTGCCAAATCATGTTAAAACTGAACATAATATAAATAGATTTAAAAAACATATTGTAAATTATGTAAAATATAATAATCCACAATAGCATCAACAAATGTTATGTATTTTAAAGTATTATGAATACTAATAAAGATTAAAGAAAGAAAGAAAGAATTGCTAGATCAGCATATACTATTGCGAACCAAACAGCCTATAAAAATTATTTAATACGAGTTAAGGATAGCTTGAAACACGACCCTAAATCATTTTATAAATTTGTTAACTCTAAAAGGCGTGCCGCTGATTATCCATCAATAATGGAGAATGGGGATTGCGAGTCATCAGATGACTTAAATATCAGTAATATGTTTGGTGACATTTATTTTCAATAAATCGATTCAATTGGGTTATTTTCCATCTATTTGGAAGGAATTATTTATTATCCTGCTGTTCAAATCTGGATCTAAAGCGGTTGTTTCTAATTATAGAGGAATAGCAAAATTAAGTACTATACCAAAATTATTTGAAAAAATCGTTTCATCTATTTTATCTCCGAGTCAACATGGTTTCCGCAATTCTTGTTCTACAGTTACAAATTTGCTGGAACTTACTACTTATGTGAATGAAGGCTTTATCAATAAAAAACAAACTGATGTAATTTAGACTGATTTCAGTAAAGCGTTCGACCAAGTTAATCACAAACTCTTGTTGTGCAAACTCGATAAGATTGGCTTTAGTATATTCCCAATGCGCACAAAAACGGATGCGGATCCGTAACGGACCCGTTACGGATCCGTAATAGAGTTAAAAAACGGAATCAGTGTAATCGCGATTTGACAGTGTAATCGCTAATTGAGTTTTTTTTTAAGAAAAGGTCATTGTGTGGACCCAGCAAAATCAGTTTTTAATAATTGAGTTTTTTTATGAAAAGGTCCTTGTGTGGACCCAGCAAAATGAATTTGTAATAACTTTTTTTTTTCTAAGTTATCTAACACAACTCCATTGAAATGATTTTTTTTTTTTTTTTTTTTTTACTATCAAATGACTGTGAATTTAATAATAATAATAATAATATTTATAGTAATTAAATGTGCTAAAATCCCAAAACTTATTTAACAAATTGTGAAAAGCAATCTGATGTAGGCGTGTCCCTATCCGGATTTCATTCCTGCCTAAGGAAATCTTCAGGGGACTTTGTTATTAGAATTTCTAGAGATATTTGTTATGTTAAATCACAAACTCAATGAGAATTTCTTGTCCTCGTCTAGGAGCGAGATTCAAAATTTAAAATATCAAAGAAAAACCAAAACAACAACAAAAAATTGTCACAATTGGCTTTGTCATCTTCCAAATACTACTCTGTTTTTTTGACAGACCTAGCAATGTAGTGACGTTTATTCAAGTAAATCAACAATAGAAAATCATATGTTTTCTTTTAGTGTCAGTTACATTTAAATTTGCACAAGCACCTGCATATTTGTTATTTAAATTTATTTTCATCGGGATAAACATTAATTGCATTTATAGTAATTAAATGTGCTAAAATCCCAAAACTTATTTAACAAATTGTGAAAAGCAATCTGATGTAGGCGTGTCCCTATCCGGATTTCATTCCTGCCTAAGGAAATCTTCAGGGGACTTTGTTATTAGAATTTCTAGAGATATTTGTTATGTTAAATCACAAACTCAATGAGAATTTCTTGTCCTCGTCTAGGAGCGAGATTCAAAATTTAAAATATCAAAGAAAAACCAAAACAACAACAAAAAATTGTCACAATTGGCTTTGTCATCTTCCAAATACTACTCTGTTTTTTTGACAGACCTAGCAATGTAGTGACGTTTATTCAAGTAAATCAACAATAGAAAATCATATGTTTTCTTTTAGTGTCAGTTACATTTAAATTTGCACAAGCACCTGCATATTTGTTATTTAAATTTATTTTCATCGGGATAAACATTAATTGCATTTATATTAATTAAATGTGCTAAAATCCCAAAACTTATTTAACAAATTGTGAAAAGCAATCTGATGTAGGCGTGTCCCTATCCGGATTTCATTCCTGCCTAAGGAAATCTTCAGGGGACTTTGTTATTAGAATTTCTAGAGATATTTGTTATGTTAAATCACAAACTCAATGAGAATTTCTTGTCCTCGTCTAGGAGCGAGATTCAAAATTTAAAATATCAAAGAAAAACCAAAACAACAACAAAAAATTGTCACAATTGGCTTTGTCATCTTCCAAATACTACTCTGTTTTTTTGACAGACCTAGCAATGTAGTGACGTTTATTCAAGTAAATCAACAATAGAAAATCATATGTTTTCTTTTAGTGTCAGTTACATTTAAATTTGCACAAGCACCTGCATATTTGTTATTTAAATTTATTTTCATCGGGATAAACATTAATTGCATTTATAGTAATTAAATGTGCTAAAATCCCAAAACTTATTTAACAAATTGTGAAAAGCAATCTGATGTAGGCGTGTCCCTATCCGGATTTCATTCCTGCCTAAGGAAATCTTCAGGGGACTTTGTTATTAGAATTTCTAGAGATATTTGTTATGTTAAATCACAAACTCAATGAGAATTTCTTGTCCTCGTCTAGGAGCGAGATTCAAAATTTAAAATATCAAAGAAAAACCAAAACAACAACAAAAAATTGTCACAATTGGCTTTGTCATCTTCCAAATACTACTCTGTTTTTTTGACAGACCTAGCAATGTAGTGACGTTTATTCAAGTAAATCAACAATAGAAAATCATATGTTTTCTTTTAGTGTCAGTTACATTTAAATTTGCACAAGCACCTGCATATTTGTTATTTAAATTTATTTTCATCGGGATAAACATTAATTGCATTTATAGTAATTAAATGTGCTAAAATCCCAAAACTTATTTAACAAATTGTGAAAAGCAATCTGATGTAGGCGTGTCCCTATCCGGATTTCATTCCTGCCTAAGGAAATCTTCAGGGGACTTTGTTATTAGAATTTCTAGAGATATTTGTTATGTTAAATCACAAACTCAATGAGAATTTCTTGTCCTCGTCTAGGAGCGAGATTCAAAATTTAAAATATCAAAGAAAAACCAAAACAACAACAAAAAATTGTCACAATTGGCTTTGTCATCTTCCAAATACTACTCTGTTTTTTTGACAGACCTAGCAATGTAGTGACGTTTATTCAAGTAAATCAACAATAGAAAATCATATGTTTTCTTTTAGTGTCAGTTACATTTAAATTTGCACAAGCACCTGCATATTTGTTATTTAAATTTATTTAATAAAAAAAAATTAAAACAAAAAATTCATCACAATATTAATTCTTTTTTATTAAAACTACGCAGTGGATTCCGTTTTATTAAAATACACGGGTCCGCAACGGATCCTAATATGATGTCCGCAACGAGTCCGTAACGGATCCAAAAAACGGACATAAAATCCGTTTTTGGATCCGTTTTTTTTAAAGAATTTCTCCCGCTTGCGGATCCAAAACTGATCCGTAACGGACATAAAATCCGTTTTTGAATCCGTTTTTTCGAGATGAATTTCTCCCGCTTGCGGATCCGTAACGGATCAGTAACGGATCAGTAACGGATTCCGTTACTGATAGAAAATACGAAGATGCGGATCCGTTACGGATCCGTTTGGCACACTGGGTTATTTCTTAAATGGATTGGTTCATATTTATACAACAGAAAGCAGCAAACGAAATTCGTTTTTCAAATATATTGATGTTTTATCTGGTGTCCCACAAGGTAGTCATCTTGGACCTCTATTATTCACATTATTTATAAATGATCTTCCTTCAGTTATTACGCATTCTAATACTTTAATGTATGCAGATGATATAAAAATTTATCTTTCATTCAACAATTGCAACGATCAAATGCTACTACAGAATGATATAATTCGTTTTACTACTTGGTGCAAAATAAACTTAATGAGCCTTAATGTTAAAAAATGCAAGTACATGATATTTTCTAGATCCTCTCCTATTAAGGGTCGCTACGTGATGAATGGTGCTACTATTGAGTTAGTGGAGTCATTTAACGATCTTGGCATTCATTTAGATAGAAATATAGACTTTAGATCTCACATATCTTTAACAATAAATAAAGCTACTGGAGTACTTGGATTCATTAAACGCTGGAGCAAAGAATTTCGTGATCCATATACTACAAAACAATTATTTACAACGCTTGTCAAACCGATTCTAGAATATGGTTCTGTCGTGTGGGACCCTCAGTACCTTATCCATTTAAATTCTATTGAATCCGTTCAAAAACAATTTTTATTATTCTGCCTACGCGGCTTGGATTGGAATCCAAATATTAATCTGCCCTCATATCAACAACGCCTAGCACTTATTAAATTACCTACGCTGAAAAGCCGTAGACAAATGCTGAATGTGTCCTTCTTGCTTAAGTTGATGAATAGAAGTCTTTATTCACCATATCTGCTAAGTAAAATAAATATGAATATTCCTTTTCGTTGTTCAAGAAATTATGAATTTTTAAATATTAAATATTATAAATCAAACTTTGCTAACTTTGATCCATTTCGTAGAATTTGCGACGAGTTTAATATGTTGTTTCAGTTAATTGATTTTAATAAAAGTTTAGATATTGTAAAGAGAGATATTATCTTATATTTAAATTCCTTAAATTAAATAAGTAATTCTAGTATTTCTATTGTAAAATATTTTAATTTTTACTAATTGTTCATAGTCTGCAGGGATTGTCTCCATAGACTTAAATAAATAAATAAAATAAAAAAAAAAAAATTTTGTTGCTCAAAACACTCACTTTTATCTTGCTTATATTTTGAATTTTTCTATTTATATAATTTAATCAATTTTAAATTTATTTTCATCGGGATAAACATTAATTGCATTTTAGTAATTAAATGTGCTAAAGTCCCAAAACTTATTTAACAAATTGTGAAAATCAATCTGATGTAGGCGTGTCCCTATCCGGATTTCATTCCTGCCAAGGAAATCTTCAGGGGACTTTGTTATTAGAATTTCTAGAGATATTTGTAAAATATCAAAGAAAAACCAAAACAACAACAAAAAATTGTCACAATTGGCTTTGTCATCTTCCAAATACTACTCTGTTTTTTTGACAGACCTAGCAATGTAGTGACGTTTATTCAAGTAAATCAACAATAGAAAATCATATGTTTTCTATTAGTGTCAGTTACATTTAAATTTGCACAAGCACCTGCATATTTGTTATTTAAATTTATTTTCATCGGGATAAACATTAATTGCATTTTAGTAATTAAATGTGCTAAAGTCCCAAAACTTATTTAACAAATTGTGAAAATCAATCTGATGTAGGCGTGTCCCTATCCGGATTTCATTCCTGCCAAGGAAATCTTCAGGGGACTTTGTTATTAGAATTTCTAGAGATATTTGTAAAATATCAAAGAAAAACCAAAACAACAACAAAAAATTGTCACAATTGGCTTTGTCATCTTCCAAATACTACTCTGTTTTTTTGACAGACCTAGCAATGTAGTGACGTTTATTCAAGTAAATCAACAATAGAAAATCATATGTTTTCTATTAGTGTCAGTTACATTTAAATTTGCACAAGCACCTGCATATTTGTTATTTAAATTTATTTTCATCGGGATAAACATTAATTGCATTTTAGTAATTAAATGTGCTAAAGTCCCAAAACTTATTTAACAAATTGTGAAAATCAATCTGATGTAGGCGTGTCCCTATCCGGATTTCATTCCTGCCAAGGAAATCTTCAGGGGACTTTGTTATTAGAATTTCTAGAGATATTTGTAAAATATCAAAGAAAAACCAAAACAACAACAAAAAATTGTCACAATTGGCTTTGTCATCTTCCAAATACTACTCTGTTTTTTAATTTTATCTTGCTTATTTTATCGTTAATATTTGAAATAAATAAAAATTTTACTAAATTATTATTCAAAAACATGATAAAAATTAGTTTAGAACAAATAAAAAGAGGACAGATTGAGAGAGACAGAGTTACATAGAAACCCACTGCTTTTTACTTTGTGGGAGAAAGAGTTTTTCTTTAATTTTGTTCTTGAAAGTGATTTGGTAATCAAACGAAAGTTTAATAGAAATCTTATTGGCAATCATTTTTTCTAAATCTGAATTTTAACGTCTTTTTCAGACAATTGCAATTAATACTATAATTAATATGCAATTTTATTTAATTTTAATTGTGAAAGGCGTGGTAGAGAAGAATGAGTGTATTTTCTAAAAATCATAACTACATTGCAAACTTTCAATTTTTTTCTGAATCAGACTGCGCAGTTTCTGGTATTGAACCTTCGTCAGTGACCCTGCTTTTTTTTTGTGCAATCACTGACCGTAGTATAGATAAACTGATTTCTAATGCCACATGCACTCGCACTACACGTTAGACAGAGCGCAATGATCTATCGTCAGGTCGAGTTTAGTTTTGATTAAAACTAGTTTTCTTCAATACACGGTGTTTTTGTTTTTGTTCTTGCATACATAATCTCAGAAGTACAACTCCAACAACACAACAGTTCTATTTTTAGAAACTTACCTCACTCTAATGTTCACTGTTTTCCCATATGTTGTAAGTGATGCCACATCTATGATATATTCTTTGTATATTCAATAGATGGCGCTTACGTAGTTAGGGAAGAATAGCCAGAGAGGAAAGTTTGATTTTTGTTTTGAGTTTGAATTTTAACGTCTTTTTCAGACAATTCTGTAAATCTGTTTATGAAGATTTTTCATAAAATTTACACATAAAAGCTAAAATCGAATTTCAATTAAAATATTTGTTGATTCAATTAAAATTTTAATGAAATTCGGTCATATTAAAGAAATTTTAGTAAATATTTATTTGATTTCAGTTTCAATTAAGATTTTAATCATATACATTAAAAGTTTAATTGAATATTGTTTTGAATTTCAAACAAATTTTTAGTACATAATATTACAAATGTAATTAAAATTTTGAAAAAAAAATCTTCAAAAATTAGGGTATTAGGTAAGTTAAAACAAAATCACTAAATTGGAAATAATAGAAAGAAAAAAAATAAAAAACAAAATTGTTAAAAATTGCCATTTAAAAATACTTTAAGGGGGGACATTACATTCGCGGCAGATAACTCAGTCAAAAACAAACATTTTTTTACTGTAGAGAATTGAACAAATTACAAGAAAAAAATTCAAAAAAATATATTTTTCACTATAACATGGTTTTATAGAGCTCCAAACTGGCGGCAGAGAAAAAAAACGGGGCCTCGTGGTTGCAGCGCTGGGAGTCGCAAAAATTGTCCGATCTGGAAAAAAAAATGACTTTTAAATCTCAACAAAATTGGTTATCGTATGACACGAGCTTTTTTTTAATTTTTTTTTCAATTTTTGGTAATGCTCCAAATTTAAAAATGTGTTTTTTCGAAAAAAAATATTGACTTTAAAAATTCATAAAAAATCGAAAAAAAATTTTTAATAAAGCTCGTGTCATACGATAGCGAATCAAGTTTAAAAAAATACAAAAAAAAAAAATCGTCAAAAAATGAACCCGCTAGTGCCGCAACCAGTACGATAAACATGGTTTTGAGATAAATGCGTTTAAAGTGTGTGAACAAAGAAAAAAAGGTTACCTTCAATCTGCCACGCCTGCTTCGTACTGTATGCCTTCGTTATCTTGTGTTGTGCTGTTTCTTACAGTTTTTTGCAATCGTTTAGCAATTCGGGCTTCTTTTGAAGCTTCATATGCCTTCACTCTTCACCATTCAATTAGGTACGAAATAACAACCACCAAAAGAGAGGTAGCAAGTAAAACAAGTATATACCAGCTGCCGTACGTAGGTAGCGCGAAAATTAAAAATGCGCTCTCACTAATCCGGCTGTAACTTTTGAACCCGTAGGAATTTTTTCATGAACATTTTTTTCTTAGAATCTTAAGAATATTTACTAATATACAAAATTATAAAAAAGTCGATTTCAAAAAACGGCCAATGCCATGTCCCCCCTTAAATTTAAAAATTGAAAGAAAAAAATCGCTAAAAATTGGAAAACATTTTTTTTTTTCAAACTATAAAAAAAATAGACAAAACGGAGAATCGCTAATATTTGAAAAATTTCCCCAAAATCGTTGGTTAATAGTTACGTTTAATGTGAGTTGTGATGATGCATTTAAGAACTTACAATTAAAATTATTGATAAATGGTTAAATTTGGTTGATGCAATGGAATTCCAACCAATTTATTCTCTTTGTGTTCCTTTGAATATGAACTAACTTACAGATATGATACTTTTTTCAATTTCTGGCCAGCAAAGTGGTGAAAATATCGGTTAATTGGGGGAAAGTCTTCTCTTGACGACTTGGCAAAACAGCTAATGCAAGAAATGTGAAATACAGTCGTCTGTGGCTAGATTTAAGAGTCGTTTTCAAAACGCGAAATTTTTTTGAAAACGCATCATGTAGATTTCGATGTTCTTGAAAACGCTTATTTTGGTCGAAGTTTTGTTCTAAAAAAAAATCTTAAGTGTCAAAAGCTTAAAAAGAGGGCAGGTTGAGAGACTGAGGTGGATAGCAACCCACTGGTAACTGGTGCATAATAAGAGCACTATCAACAAGTTTCCTTACATGTAGAGGCAAACAGGGTAAAACTCTAACAACAAAGAATTGTCATTCGTCAGAAATGACAATTCTTTGTTATTATATCGAAATCGGCGAAGAGTTCAAAAGTTGTGATAAAAAATGTGAAAAGATTTAATTTATTTTTATAAAATAACCCCCAAAATGACAAAATTCAAGAGAAATTAATGAAAATGTGAAGAAATATTTAATTTTTATTAATATTTTTACCCTAAAAAATTTTATAGAATATAAGTTGGTGCTGGCTTTAAATTACGATATTCACTTTAAATTTTTTTCGAGGGAAACATGTTTCCCTTCTATATATATATATTTTTTATTAAAAATTGTTTTTCTTGAAAGAATTATATTGTTCGCGAATATGAGAATTTATTATCCGCGAAAAACTCTTCCAGTTATAATCTTTTGTCACTAAAATGTTTTTGTGAAATTATTTATACTTCGATATTTTAATTTGCGATTTTTTTTTGCAACGGAAACATTTTTTTAAAGAATTTTCCATTCATTTTTTATTTGAAACGTAATTTTTTCTCTTTAACAATTTATTTTCTTGGATTTTTTTCAGCAAAAAACTTTTAAACTCCAATTTCTGTTTCTCGTGAAATAGTTTTTCAGAAGAAACTCTTCCCGCTTAAATTTGTTTCTTACAATATTTTAGCTTTTTTACAAAAAATAATTTATTACTCCAACATTTCGCATTTTTTTTTTTTCGAAAACAGTGTAGCAAATTTTTTTTTTTCGCGATTAAAAGAGATGCTCAAAAAAAATTGTATTACTTCGGTATTTAAATTCACAAAATTTTTTTCCAACAAAATCGTTTTCAAAAAATAATTTTCTAATAATTTTTTTTATTCGCGAAATAAGTTTTGAAATTTTATTTTTGCGTTTTTATTTTATTTGCAAAATAATTTTAGTCTTCTTCACGAAATATTATTTACTAGAATTTTAATTTTTTGCAAACTACTTTTTGCAATAACCCGCTTTCTCTCTGCTCAAATTTGTTTTAATACTGTTTTTTTACACCAATTTTTCGGTCAACATTTTTTTTTAACAATAATTTTCTTTTTTTTTCGCTAAATGTTTTATTATTTTAGGTGGGCGCTGCGATACATATAAGTGATAGAAAACGCATACATATTATTTTTCTAAATTGATGTTGTCGTCACCGGGAATCGGACCCGGGACCATCTGTTAAACAGTTCAACGCGCTAACCATTAAGTTTATACTAAAACTGTTAATATTTAAATCTTAAAATCTGAACCCATTCCGGAGCAATAGTCCATTAATGTTTTGGCTTTATTACTATATTTATCCGATAGGGGGAGCGGTAAAGCTCTAGGTTAGGTTAGGTCGAAAAGAGGATTCGGAGAAGGGAAATGTTTCCCTAATCCAACTCAAATCCCTGAGGACTTACACTTAGCCAGAATGTCGGCTTGTTGTGCGCTCTAAAAAATCGGTCCTATGTATATTTCCTATCCCAGGAACTCCGTCGAACTGGCGAAATTCCTCAACCTCTTCCATCCTATGCCCCTAAGATCCCCCAATGTGGATATTGGGTCACTGGATAGTATTTCGACCCGGATCCCGGCAAATGCCGGGCATTCACAGATATAGTGTTCCAGGGTCTCCTCGTCCTCCCCACAGGCCCTACACACTCCCGAGTCCGCTCTACCAATACGCTGGAGATGGGTCCTCAGTGTCGAGTGTCCCCAATCAAAAGACTCAGTTCCTTCCTACTAAGATTCAGAATTTCAATCGTCCTGTCCCTGTCCGGGTCAACACCCGCATTCTCCCAGATGGTCCTATGCATGGTGCCATCACAATCCACCAGCTCCGCCTTGAGAGCTCGAAAAGGTCTAGCGTTCCCCTAAGTGACTAACTCCAGGGAAGATCCTCCCCTAGCCAATTCATTAGCCAATTCGTTCCCCGCTAGAAAACGTTAATTTCCCTTTACACCTGAGTATCGTCATTGATCCCACAGAGTCCGTAGATAGAGTCCGGATAGCTCTACAAGTAGCATGAAACTTATTTTAAGTCATATACCTAAGTCTCCACGAAGTTTCGTCCAAAAAGCTTCAGCGACATTTTTTAAATTTGAATTCACTTGTTGTAAATGTGTAAATTTTAACTTTAAACTTGAGTCAAACTAGTTAGAGTATCCACCAGCTCCGCCTTGAGAGCTCGAAAAGGTCTAGCGTTCCCCTAAGTGACTAACTCCAGGGAAGATCCTCCCCTAGCGAATTCATTAGCCAATTCGTTCCCCGCTAGAAAACGTTAATTTCCCTTTACACCTGAGTATCGTCATTGATCCCACAGAGTCCGTAGATAGAGTCCGGATAGCTCTACAAGTAGCATGAAACTTATTTTAAGTCATATACCTAAGTCTCCACGAAGTTTCGTCCAAAAAGCTTCAGCGACATTTTTTTAAATTGAATTCACTTGTTGTAAATGTGTAAATTTTAACTTTAAACTTGAGTCAAACTAGTTAGAGTTTCCCATAAATTAAGTCCAATTCAAATCATAATTTATTATTTAAAAATTTATTCCAACCTTTACCTTTAAGCCTCCCATCTTAAACCAGACATGGAGGATGTATTCAGTTTCGATGATGATGCCAATTCCGATCGTATTTCCACCTCTGATCATATCTCTAATAAATCTTTAGATTCATTTGATATGAGACCTACCACTGCCGAAGAAGCCATAGAAGATGATGAACGTCATTTGGATACTACACCCGAAAAATTGGCTATATCAGAAATTATATATGGTTCAAAAATCTCAAATAACTCCTTTGAAGAACCCGATAAAATCTCTTTAAATAGTCAAAATACTAATGATTCTCCAATAAATCCAAATCAACTGGAACCAAGATCACCTACTATAACAATACCGGCTAGTGTATTTCGTAGATCTTATCAGCTTAACACCATAGATTGTGATATTGGGTCTCGCAAAAGTGTAGATTCATTTGAGATATTACAAAATGCTGCAGAAGAAGAACAAAAACAAATGAGAAGAGAAAGTCGTAAGTCAGCAGAGCGAAAAGAAGGTGATGCAGTAGATGGTGCACAAGGACATACAGAGAGTAATACAAAAGAGTTCAATCAAGAGGCTAGCGATTCTTTACAGGCTTCGGTTATATCCAAAATGTCAGAAGAGAAATCTTTGCAAAATAATTGTATATCCGAAATGAGTAGTAAAAGTTTAGTATGGTTATCACACCGTCTGGGACCAGTTTTAACTTCAAGATTTATAACCAAAAACCTACTCAAAATGTTGACTTTATGTTATGTAGGACAAGAAAATCTATTACCTGAGACGGCTTCTATAGCAGAAGCTCATCATTTAAATTATTTTACCGTCTCAGATGCCCGTGTTGTAGGAGATCGTAGTGCTGTACGTGTATTGGAATGTTTAATGGCTATAGCGGCCCTATATGGTGAACAAGTGATATTATTACAATATTTTCCACACATAAGTGAACTAATATCATTGGGTATAAAACGTATAACGGGCAGTTTGGAAGGAGCTATCATAAGTACCTTACAGTTATTGAAATATTTAATACCTTGTCTAACAGATGCTACTATAATGGAACATTTAAAGGTGGAACTTTTAAAAATTCAATAATTTTCTTATGCCAGAATTATAATTCTATTATTTTTTTGTTTTTTAGGATTTATTTTTAGATTCCATTATATTACCGGTCTTACGGTTTCTAGGTTCTTCTACTGTTTTAATGCCTAGCGGTTACTTGGGTCGTTCAGTATTGTCTCGTAAACTTTTAGATGCTGTTTATGTTTTAAGTGTGCGCCTGGGTTCCGATATGACTCGTGAACATTTGTGTAATTCTGTTTTAAGGCCGTTCTTTTTAATATTTGATAAAGCTTTTGGAGAGACTATTAATTTTGAAGCTAATTACAATTCTTTTAGTATATCACCACCTAACAAAGAACAACTATCGGAAAATAAACGTGAATTAGAAGAAATACGTGATGTTTTCTCTCCCGCCCTGGCTCATTCTTCGTATTTGGCTTTTTTGCGTTTTCTTGGAGAAGATATTATGAAAAGAACTGTATTAAATTTAGAATTTATTTTAATACTTTGTCATGAATTTGAACAACCTGATTATAAACCATTTCCCAATGTACCTCGTTTATCAAGTGATGCTGTTGATTGTCCCTTACCAACAAATTTAGATGCTGGTCTCGATGATAGTCAAGCAGCCAATAGTTTTGGTACCCAGGTGGTGGGTAATCGTATTGAAGTAGCTAGTCCTACTACCCATGCAATGCCTAGAATAAAATCAAATCAAAAACCTCAACAACTTGATTGTATGGAAGTTTTAGATATGGTCGCTTATAAATTTGAACATTTGCCAAATACCCGTTATTTAAAGGGTAATTGGTTGGCCTATTGGCGTCATGAAATAACCAGATCCGATAAGGATACCATGTTGAATTTGAAACAGATAAAATTGCAATCATTTGTCGGTCACACAAATTCGGTTAGAGCTATTTTGGCATTGGATAATGAAAATAGTTTTATATCAGCTTCAAAGGTAAGTGGAATTTTTAAACAGACTGCATATTTAATTCAATTTAGATTAACTTTAAATTGAATTGAATTTTAACTAAATTACTATGAGTTCAAATCTAACTAAACAAAATTTGAAACAAATTAGTTTAAGTTTCAATTGAACTATATTATGTTTGATTTAAACTTATTTAAATTCAATTAAAACTAATTTAAGTTTTCGTCAAACAAGTTTTAGAAAAGCCAAATTAGTTTTATTTTTGAATTAAAGTAGATAAAGTTTAAGTAAAACTACTTTTAGTTAAAGATTTAAACTAATTTTTGTTTAAATCGAACGTATTAATGTTTGAAATAAATTTAAGCTGGAATCTAATTAGTTTTCGTTTGTTTAAATTTTTTATGTTTAATTCAAACAAGCGCGATAAAGTTTAAATAAAACTAATTTAAGTTTAAATCGAACTATTTTAAGTTCATATATCGTAACAACTGTTAGTTCAAATCAATCTAGTTAAAGATTAAATTAAACTTAATTTAGTATAAAATGAGCTAATTAAAGTTTTAGTTGAAATAATTTATGTTTGAATAAAACTAATTTTATTCAAACATAATAATTTGAATACAACTAGCTTAAGGTTAAATTGAACTAATATAAGTTTTTAAATCGACACTACAAATCAATCTAGTTCAAGATTAAATTAAACAAAATTTAGTTTAAATGAACTAATTAAAGAGTTTATCGAATTAATTAAAGTTTGAATTAAACTAATTTAAGTTTGCAACAAACGAATTGACGTTGAAATTAAATAAGCTTTTGTTTGATCCATCTTTTTTATGTTAAACTCAAAAACGAGCGAGGCAAAGTGTGAATAAAACGAATTTAAGTTTAAGTCGAACTAATTTAAGTATACCGAGATTACTTTCAGTTCGAATCAATTCATTTAAAGATTAAATCAAACGAAATTAGGTTTAAACTAAACTAACTTATGTTTGAATTATACTAATTTAATTTTGAGTCCAACAAATTTGTTGGTATCAAACTATTTAAGTTAGACTCAAACTAGGTTTCGTTTGCCCCAACTTTTGTATGTTTAATTTAAAATCAAAAGTTTGATTCAAACAGGTTAATGTAGTTTTTTTTTTTTAAATCATACCTCGAACTATTTTAAAGTTGAACATTTTTAATAAATCTAAAAAGTTTTGGATTAGCTTAATCTCAAATTAAATTAGGTTTGCATCAAGTTAAATTAAGTTGGATTCGAACTAATTTATATGTAAAATAAAACAACTATTTCCGTTGAAATCATACCAGTTTTTATTAAATAAAACTGTTTTCATTTTTATTAAAGAAATTCAAACAAAACCCGTTAAAAAAATTTTGTTTTAAAACAATTCAATTAAAAATATTTAGTTAAATTTTGTTCTAGTCTGCTTTACTATTTTTTTAATGAAATTTCCTTTTAATTTAACTTTCCAGGACAAAACTGTTAAATTATGGTCTCTACGCAGCGAAGGTGATGGTACAAAAGCCACATCCTGCCAATTTACATATACTGCCCATAAAAAATCCATACATTCCTTAGCATTCCTTGAATCAATGCGTTTTGTGGTATCTTGTGATTCCGGTGTTCATATATGGGATCCTTTTATAGGTCGTCCCCTAGGCATATTAGATTCCCATAAACATAATCCCATAACTGTAGTAAAATGTCTGCCATCGCCCAGTTCTTTAATTTTAGCTGGAACAGCAGAAGCTTCGGTAAAAGTTATCGATTCACGTTGTATGCAATATGTTAATGAATGGCGTGTTAGTACAAATACACAAAATAATGCCACGGTAAGATGTTTGACGGTAGCACCTTCTGGTAATTGGATGGCTGTGGGATTGTCTTCAGGTTCAATAGCAATGTTGGACACGCGCACGGGTATGATAATGAATTCGTGGCGTCCTATGGAATGTGATTTATTACAATTGGCCGCACCCAATGACCAGCAATTGATAAGTTCGGCTTTGGATCATAGTTTAGCGGTATGGCATGCTCAAGATGGAATTTTACACTATCAATTAATGTAAGTTGATCATAAGATTAATAAATATTTTAGAGAGTTTACTTAATTTTTTATCAATTTTACTAAATTTCATCGTTTGAACTAAATTTCATCATTATTGAACTAATATTTATTATTATTTAACTTAATTTTTTTAGTATTGAACTAAATTTCATCATCATTGAACTAAAGTTTATTTATTTTACTAAATTCCTTAATTTTTACAAAATTTCGTCAATTTAACAAAAACATTTTTAGTTTTACTAAATTTTTAGTTTTTACTTTTTTAATTGATTCCATTTAACAATATTTCTAACCAGGAAGGAATCCTTGTGGGTAGATTTTAATGAAATGCGAGTACTGGATAGAGGGTACAAAACTTACACACAAGTAAAAATTGGATTACAAATACGTTTGAAATTTTTCTGTTTCAAAATTTGTATGCACTTTTGCCCGTTTTTACCTATAAATTGCCTGGAAAAGTATGATCAAAGTAAAAATCGGAAAACTCTTTAAGTTCGTTGTAAACAACGTGAAAAATGGAATGGAAAAATAAAATGTTTTAGTTAATATTGTCTTCTCCTAAATTTCGTATATTTTACTAAGTTTTGTCAATTTTGCTAAATAAATAAATTTTAATTTGTATTAATTTCTTAAGTTTCATCTGTTTTTACTAAATTTGGTCAATTACACTAAATTTTGTTAATTTTAATTAATTTTGTAAATTGTGTACTACTAAATTAAGTCGGGTTTAAAGTTGCATTAAAGACTAAATGTTGTTTTCTGTTTTTACAAAATTTCTATAATTTTCGTCAGTTTGACAAAATTTTTTGTAAATTTTACTAAATGTTAATTGTACTAAATTTTTCCAATTGTATAAATTGCCGTAAATTTTTTCTGTTTTTATTAAATTTCGTCAATTTGACTAAATTTTGCCAGTTATACTAAATTTCGTCAATTTTACAAAATTTCGTTTATTTTGTCTGTATTGTTGATCTCTTAAAATTGCATTTTATTTAGAATTGTCAGGTTTGAGATCATAAATAAATGTTACTATTATAAGTAGGTAATTCATAACAATGACTTATGGTCGTCTGTTATAAAAATATATCTTAACAAACCTAAGTTTAAACTAAGTAAGTATACAAATTCTTCTAATATCATTTTCCTATAATTTAATGCATTATTAACAAATTTATATAGCCTATTCCATCCGTTAGCAATGTTACCATTTAAAATATTTATGAGTTCAATTTCATTAAAATTACTTTTACCTAAATACCTGCTTCTGAATTCTCTGAGTATAGGGCACGTTGCAATGAAATGATGCAGTGTTTCATCTTCACCAGTATTACATAAACTGCACTTTTTGCTGTCACTACTACTAAACGTATTGGCAAAATATCAAATCTGGTTTTGAAAATTATTGTGATTTGGTGAGGTTTTTGGATGTTTCAATGTAATCTCTCCCTTTACTGGGATCTAAATATCTATAAAAACGGGTTCTGCTGTTTAAAGCTTTTTCTTGCATTTGTGCACGGGTTTTGTTTTTC
Organism: Delia radicum; assembly: GCA_021234595.1. Taxonomy (NCBI): domain Eukaryota; kingdom Metazoa; phylum Arthropoda; class Insecta; order Diptera; family Anthomyiidae; genus Delia; species Delia radicum. Next base: position 32,019,654 of record CM037854.1, on the reverse strand, counting down.
ATTTGTTGTAATAACAGGGTACCTCTCGAAAGCCATTCTTCTTCAGACGTATTTTCAAATGTTATATTAAACTCACTGCCTATTTCATTAATTTGTTTCGACCAAAATATGTTGTTTCTTATAATGAGCACTGAAAGTCTGTAAGGTAGTCTGTTTTCATTGTATCGAAAGAGGGTTTTAAAAACGTAGTTCATATGAAGGTTTAGAGTGTAAAAATAGCTTAGTTCTGTATATGTTTCTAAATTCAAACCATAATTTGGGGTGAAATCTGGTAACTTAAGTATTATTTTTATAAAAAATGTTACTATTACACTAATTATTAATTACTGTAAGAGAAGACGAAAAAAATCTTGTGGGATCAGCGCTAGAGGGCGAGGTCATCTTCAACCTCTTTCTAATTAATTTTACTAATTAAATATCATTAATTTGATTTTTCTAAATTTCATCAATAGTACATACATCAAAAAGAAAAAGTTTGTAAAGTCAGCAACATTTTTGCTGAAAAAATTTGCTAAATTCAGCAAATTGTTTGCTGAAATTTCAAATTTTTTTGCTGGTTTTAGCAAATTTTCTGCAAGGATCCTCCCATCAAAAATGTTGCTTGCTGTTTTTTTTTTTTTTAATACACTAATTTTCTTTAGTTTTACTAAATCTCATCAACATTACCAACATTCACAAATTTTATTTAACTCTACAAATTTCCTATTTTTTTTTAATTTGTCTCTTTTTTCTAGGCCCCCAGCTGAACCTGCACATTTTCTTCAAACCATTGGCTCTGAATTAGTTTATGCCACCACCGGTAATCGTATTGGCATCTATTCAGATCTAAGTAGTTCTCATGCTTCCCACACCGTTAACAAATTACGTTCAGAAAACTTTAGAGGTGTCTTGACATCATTAGCTGTCTTACCGTTAAATCACGCCTTTCTGGCGGGTAATGAAAGTGGCAATATATCTTTATTGTGTTGAAAATTAAATATACAATATTTACAAATAACAAAATCAATATTTTTTTAAGTTTTTATGGAGATTTTACTTCCAAAATGCACCAAATTTATTATTTTTACATAACTGCAATTTAATAATATATTTTCAATTTTAATTTATATTTTACAAAACAATAGATTAAATTATTATTTTAATTCGTATATTACCAAATATTGATATTTTTTTTAAAGAAAATTATTTAAAATTTTTGCAGATTGATGGAAATTATTTTACAAAATATATTTATGTTGTTGGTATTTATTTAAACAAAAACAAATTATTTAAATTCAGACATTCACTAGTTTTTAAGGTACCATGTATTATTTCATTATAACAATAATAAAAAACATTTTAAAAAAAAAATTTCAAAATCTAGATTCCTTAATGCATTTTATACAAAAATTATCTTGAGATCAGAGTTTGGGGATATTTTTTATTTATTTGAGTATAACTTGTCAACTAAATTTTATCCAAATAATAGGTATGTTATAAGCCGTTACGTTAACTCCCGCGAAATTCCAATTTACCCGAAAAACCCACAATTTACACAAAACTATGATAATAGAAACGCATAATGATAAAACGTAACGTACTTGGAACAGACCTATTATTTAAAACTTTTTTTTTTTTAGCAAATTTGACTTAAGTTTCTTACACTTAGGGAACTTCAGCTGCAAACATTTGTAGCTGTTTGAGTAGTTGTTTATTTTTAAGTGAAAAGCAGTCGTTTGTAGAAGAAATTTCAATTTTGACTCATTTGTTGTTCAATAAAAAAAACCACATCAAATTACTTTACTATGAATTTACATTAATTTTTTATCAATTTTTTTGTTTCTATTAAAAAAAATAAAACAAACGATTGCGAATTTTTTACCACATTTGTGGTTAACTTTTACTACATTTGTGGTTCATTTATCCACAATAAATAAAAAAATTACCATGTTAGTTGAAGTTAATGAAATTTAAGTTGTCCTTGTTTTTTTAAGTGAAATTTCATTTGTTTTTAATAACATTTGTAGTGTTCTTTACCTACATAATATTTATTCTAAGTGTATTTTTTTATATTTTTAATTAATTTTACTTACTAATTTTTTAATTATTTCCTATTTAATTTCAGAATGTTACAATTAAATTAAAAAATTGCATACCATATCAAAATTCATTTAAATAGAATCCACTTCATCATACAATTACAAATGTAAGTAGCTATTTCAAATATTTATTAAGTAGTCTTTGGCTCTTATCCGTTTTTAAGTGGTTTTCTCGTTTAGGCTGTGTTTTTAAAATGTAAATTTTTTAATTAAATCAGTTCAACTATTTCGTTAGAAAACATAAAATACTACATTTTCAGAAAACAAACTTCGTACTTACAACAAAGCTTCGAAAGAATTAATTCGATTTGAGCTTAATTCACAAAAAATATAATTCAGAATAAAAAAATGCTTATATATCAGTCCATTCCCATTCCATTCCCTAAGAATTTATTCACTAGCTTCATTCAAAAGCTTCAATTGGTATTGAATGAATTGCTAACTTGAATGAATTCAATAATATGTTCATTCAACATTTTGCTAATTGAATGAAGAAATTTTATTTTACGTATAAAAATCGTAAAAACTGGAATCACAGCACGCAAGAGAATATTTTTCATAACATTCATACCCTTTAGTGTATAAGTACACACATCGTATTTGCAGGTACAGAAATTAGCAATTGTTGCCGCATTTTCGTTCGTTTCCTCTGAAATTCCACGTTTATTTCTTATATTTATAAAATTTAATATTTTGTTATAAATAATTATTTCTTTTTTAAATGTTTAAAACATTTAAATAAAAATACATAGCAAATTGTATTATAAACACGCAGAGAAAAAATATGGTTGCAATGGGATTGTGGTCACAAAACTATGTTTCCTACAGGATAATTGTTTGAATTAAATTATTGTTGTATCAATTATATTTTACCAATAATATGGTTGCTTTAATCTGTCTTTTTTTCGGTTATCATATTATTATCTTGTCTACAAACATAATATAGTATTTATTATTATATTCCTCTCTCTAACTACAGCCATATTTTAGTTGCGCCAACTATAAGATGGCAAGTCTGTTTTTTATGAGCGTTTTCGCTCTTCTAGTAGATTTATTTTTAAATTTGTTGTACTTCAAATAAACAAAAAATTAAAGAAATATGAAAGAAAAGTTTATACAAAATACACGTTCTGTTAATTCTATAGTACGATATAATCATAATTAGGGAATTCACAAGGTGTACTTTTGTGTTGTATTTGTCGTCTGTGCTAATATTATACAACAGTTGTAAAATGTTGTTGGTATTCTTCGTGCAAATATATTATACGACAATACAACTTGAGCATGTACTACCCTAACCACAAAAGATTCGTACCCCACTATTAAATTTTAGTATTTAATTTTTGAGAATCTATATTTTCCACAAAAGTTAAGGGATTTTAATAAAAAGACACTTGTTTTAGAGATAATTTTATTATCTTTTGAAAAAATAAACATAAAGCACTTTTATTCAAAGATTTTAAAATAAAATAACAAAAGTTTCATATACCTAAAATTAATTATTGTTTGATTTTGACCATTAAAGGTTTGTACTGTATATATTCATTAAAAATTAATACTGAGTAACGTCACCCTTAGCTTCAATCACGGCATGGATACTCCGGCTCATAGAATTAATTAAAGTTTGACATTCATCAGGGGTTATGGATTCCCAAATTTCCCGAACTTTTGATTTCAAACCGGCGATCGTTGTTTGCGGTTCGTTTCTTAACCGTCTTTTCATTTTCTATTGGATTTAGTTTTGCACTGGATGATAGCCAGGACACTTATATTATTTTCTTCGAACCATCTTTTCGTTACTTTCGCCGTATGAGCGCCATCTTGTTGAAAGGTGTATTTCCCGAATGATGTTATGATGGGTACTAAAGCCATTAAGAGTTCTTCAAGTATTTCTATGTAGCAGACTGTTTTAACTGTGTTTTGCATAAAACACATCTGTCCAACCCCTTTGGCAGATATGCCACCGCAAATAATCACACTAGCTGGGAATTCGACAGTGCATCTTAGACAATCTCTATGAAATCGTTCGAAAGACTTTTGTAGAAGTGTCACCCAAACACAGCTCAAACCGGGATTCATCACTAAAAATTATTGCTTTCCACTCCCTTTTGGTCCATTTTTGTAGCTCTTTTGCCCACAGTCTTCGTTTTTGTACTTTGTTTAGAAAAGGTTTTGCTTCTGTCTTAAATTACGTGTTGTTATCTTAGACACTCTTCCACATTTTTTTAAATTAGGGCTAACTTATTTATTTTTTTTGTAAAACTTTATAATATATTGAACAGTTGACTTTGCCAAATGCAGTTCCGAAGAAATATCTGAATAACTTTTCCCTTCTTTGAATTTTTGGGATATGAGTTCCCGAATTTCTTTTGAAATGGCTACGCGCCATTTCCTTTTTTTTTTTAGTTTATTTGGTGTTACTTATATTTTTTTCTTTTTCTGATCAAACACGTCAATTGACTAAGAAAGATTTTACAGAAAAGCACGTTTTTAAACAAAAATAACGGAACTTTCTTAATAGTACGAACCTTTTATGGTCAATTTTAAAACTTTCCATTTTAAGGGATATTTAAAAAATCATTGCTGTATAATGGGAAATAATCACAAATGTAAATTTAAGTATTGCATTTTTTGGCAATAGTATAAGATTATATTTAAAAAAGCAAATTATAAAAAAGTTAATATATGAATTTTCGCAGAATATTGAAAATTTGATATTGAAACTTTTAAAGGGGGTACGAGCCTTTTGTGGTTAGGGTAGTATGTTCTTCCAGTATACTATGTAGTAAGTTCAGTGTCAACTGTTCTTTGTTTACTATTTATAGACTTATTTCTAAAATAAGTTTTTTAAATATATACCAGTAACTTCATACTAAATATCCTTCTTTAAATAATTGAATACATACCTGTCAATTAACTTATACCTGTGTTAAAAACAGGATCATCTCTTATTAAAAAAAAATGTATGTAAACATAGCATAGCGTCATCACAAAGACAATTGGATTACTTAAATTATATCAAAATATTTTTATTTAAATGTGTAAATTCTAAAATAAATAAATATATGTTTGTACTTTAAAAAAAAAACATGCATAACTTTTTAATCCAGCTTCAACAGAATACTGGGAGAATAATGTATGAATCATACTATGATAATTTATAAACATTTCCCTAACTATGATATGATAATATTGACATCAATTGGGAACCATAATATGGTAATCTAATTATCATAATATGATTAAAAAAAGAATATAATTGTCACAACAATAGCAACATGGTTGTCTCAATCATAAATCCAAAAATGTATAATGCTCTTCGAATATGGTTGCCCCAACCATGTTTTCTGTTTACGTGTATAAATTGCAGAGACCGAAAATTTTGATTTTTTGCATTTGAAAATATGTGAAGATGTACAAAAAAAGAATATTACTCACATTATAATGTGCGTAATATTATAATAATTATTAATAATAATTATTATACTAATAATTATTAGTAAATTTACACACATTACGTGTAATAAACCATGCTGCAATACATTCCTGTACACATGTTGTGTAAATTTACCCAACTAATTGTAGGAGTACAGTTTGATACTAAAAGTTGGGTAAAATTTAACAGAAATTAATTAGAACAGATACGGAGTAACGATTTTTGGTTCATTTTACTCTACCTCGCGTAGTTTTCGAGATATAGCGTATTTTATGATTTTATAATAAAATTATGATAGCGGAGACACAAAAAGATATTTTATTGAAAACATTTGTGGTTTAAATTAACTAGCAAATTTGTAAATTTGAGAATCGCGAATGAAATTTGTTCTTGTTCTAAAATAATTAGCTAAATAACTGTTTTAAACGATAACACTAGGCAAAGTTAGTTCAACTGAATTGAAACCCATTTAACAGACTTTTGTACTAACTATTTTTATGAGTGTAAACTACAATAAACACTTTATTTAGGTATCCCACAAATAATTTTTAGGAGCACATAGCTATTTTTTTTTTATTCGGAACGACGATATATTTCAAATATCTAACCAAAGTGGTTTGAGCAGGCCACCAAGGAGGAGATTTTCCCCTTTCTGTTGTCTCAACCGAATTCAGTTGTTGCAATCGAATTCGGTTGCCACTAACCCCAATTCGGTCGCACCAACCGAATTCAGTTGTTACAGCCGAATTTACGAGGTTGCAGCAACCGATTTAATTCGGTTGGATAAAATCGTTCGATTTTTATGAGAGTGTATAACTAAAATACCGTTACCATTACCGAAATAAGAAAAATACCGGTATCGCTGAACAAGCGTTACCGAAATAACTGAAATAGTATTATCCCCTAAAATACCATTACCGAAATAAAAGAAAATAGCGTTACGCTAACAGATGATGCTAACCGCATCGTACCGGTTACCATCCATGCGTTTATCACGTTAAGTCAACTGATTTAGCTTTTTTCCATCATGCTATATTTTTTCATATCAATAAAACTTGATTTTATTTTTTTGTTTCTTTGGCTTGCAATCAGTGGGTTTCCATACAACTCAGTGTCGCTCAATCTGCTCTCTTTTTATTTGTTCGTAAACTCGCACCGAGCAAATCAAAACATGTTGCAGAAATTTAAATGTTTAAATTAATTTTTATCATGTTTTTAAATAATAATTTAATACAATTTTGAATTATTTTAAATATTAATGATAAAAGCAGCAAAATAAAATTAAAATATATTAACTTTTAAATTAAAATATTAATTTTAAAATTTTTTTTTTAAAATAAAATTAAAATATATTTATATTAATTTAGAATATAACAAAATATAAGCAAAATAAAAGTGAATGTTTTATCAACATGTTGTATTCATTTTTTAGTGTAAAAAATGTTTTCATTTGCTTGCCCGAGTTCGGTATTTTGTTGCTGAGAGGCGTGGGAAGAGTAGTATCTCTATTTGTATATACTCTTTGCTTGCAATACATCCAATTTAATGGGCAATGACTTTATCGTCCATGCACAGTTGCAGCAAAAACTTTAATACTTAAAGCAAATAAGTACAGTATAGTTTAATTATAAAGATTTTTAAAGATGAGTACATTTCTATTTGGCAGCAGTGTTGCCAATAGTAAAACAAAAAATTACACAGCCGTAGGTCAAAAATTATCCAAAACCATATGAGATTACACAAAAAATTCGATTTTTTTTTTATAAAATTTTAAATAATTGTTTAATCTAAAAAATTCAGATATACACAATTTGAACCCCTTCATACCGAATCTTCAGGTTTAAGAAAATTTTCGTATCATCAAAGGCAAAATTACGATAACTTTTTCTCTAATGTTCACTATAGCGAACAAATTTCACTCTAGGTAGGTCCCTAACCGTAATAAAAACTCTAAAAATTACAATTAAAAATTGTTTCTGTCATTTAAAAGTCACAATAATAAAATACCGAAATGTCACATTTTTCCGCCTTTGGTTTTGGCACTCAGAGAAAAATATTTTTCTTTATTTTTTTTTTTTTTTATTTTATTAATTAATAATCATATAATTACAAATTATATACATTTTCCTAACCGAGCACTAGCTACTATGGCTTTCGGCGCGTTGTAGCGTAAACAGACCAGTGCCTCCGGTGGGAATCGAACCCACGACCCCCGCACTGGTAAGCCAGCACGCTACCAACTAGCCTACCGGGGCGCACAGAAAAATATATTATGCGGTATTTGATAAATATTTGCTCAAAAAATTGGCAAAATGTGGTATTTAAAACACAAATAAAACATAAAGCAATGTTTTTTTAATTCTTTAGTGGTTTTAATGTTGGAAATCTGTGGCAACAGTTTCACAATAAATATTGACTTCTTTTTTTTTTAGCTTTGGGACTCATGTTTTCGTGAAAGTTACAAATTTTTTAACGTGTGTGATGTACAAATAAACAATTATTAGCCCGAAATTTTGCAAAAATTACGAAAATGTCTGTGAAAAGTGATATTACACAGAAATTACACCAAAATGTCATTATTCAAAAATTATCAAACAAATATCTAAACAGTCCCTTTTTTAAATAATTTTTCAAAAAGTGGCAACACTGGTTGACAGACATAATCCTTAAACTGGGTGTTATTAACATAGATTACATAGATTTCAGAATCTTATAAAGAAAGACACATACACATTCAATATTTGTTGTATATGTATACCACATATGTCCAACGCATTCTCATTAGTTACGTGCACTGACAGCTAATGTCAAAGAGTTTAAGATCTATGTAATCTATAGTTATTACCAGGGCAAACAGAAATATGCTCTAAAAAATCCATTTTATGCCCATAGAAAATTACCCAAAATATGGAAAATATGCTTCTAAAATTTAAAAAATATTCTCTTAAAAACAGATTTTTCTTTAAAAATTCGTATTTTAAAATTTATTGTTTACTAAAGTCGAAGTAAATTTTGTGAAATTTATTTCAGTTGCTAACAAAAAATGAGATTAAAGATTAATTATAGCAAAATCTGTATATTCTTAAAACAGGAAACTCAAAAACAGTAAAACAATTTATTGAATATCCGAAATTGATGTTGCAAACCCCAGATAATATAGAATAAAAAAAATTTATTTTTCGAAAAAAAGGAAAAATAAAAAAGTAAAAAAATATGCTCTTAAAATACAGGTTTGTTCTAGAAACTACAAAAATATGCTAAAAAAAATAAGATTGTTTATTAAAAATATGCTCTTAAGGTTAAAATATGCAAAAATATGCTATTAAGAGCAATATATGCAATGTTTTAAATTGAAAATCACAATTTAATTTTTAATTTTTATAATATTAGAGGAGGTCTTAATATTAATTGGACTTTTTAAATTTTAATTGAAAAAAAAAACACAATTTCAAATGAAACTTACTCAATATCAAATGGAAAATCTCAATTTCATTTTGAATTTTCTTAATTTGAAACAGAAAATCTGAATTTCATATGGAACTTTCTAAATTTTAAATAAAAAATCTAAAATTTATGTTGAATTTTCCCAATTTTTTCATGGAAACTCACAATATCATTTGGATTTTTCTTAATATCAAAAGTAGATTTGCAATTTCATTCACAGAAAAAACTAACAACAGGTTTCAATTAAAAAATTTATTGAATCAATTAATATTTTAATTGATTTTGCACCTATCACAGTGTGTGATCTATACGTTGGTATGTGTGTTTTTTGCAATGCTGAGTCTGTTTGTGTGTGTGCTTGTTTTGTTTGTTAACTTCAAATGTATTTGGTATTTTATACTGAAAATTTTCTATTTATGCACACAGTGTATGAAAAAATAATATGATAATTGTGGGCGTTGTGGTGTAATGGTTAGCGCGTTGGACAGAAGGTCCCGGGTTCGATCCCCGGTGCCGGCAACATCAAAAATTATATGTATGAGTTTTTTCTATCCCTCATACGTATCGCAACGTCCGCCTTCGGTGTTCTCATAGCAATTTACCCCACCGAAGTAAAATAATGAATCAGGGCTATGAACCAAAAAGCTTCAATAAAGTTCGCTAACTTTCCATCAGGTGGCGAGCAACTACTGTTCTAAGGCTTATCATCTCGCGCAATTACAGTGTTGCCATGTCTGAAGCCCTTCATCTTTCCCCACCTTTCATATCTTTACTATTCCTTTCCACAGAAAGCAACACACTAAAATAAAGGAAGTATTTCCTGAATATGTATTTATATATTTAAAAGTCAATTAATATATTAATCGATTCAATTAAATATTTGTTTAGAAACAAATTAAATTCAAATCAAATCTTAATTAGATATTTTAGGTTGATCATTTTTTCTGTGTTTGTAACTGTCTACTAGGGTATTCAATCGGTTAGCCGTTACTCGATTAATCGATGAAATGATGTCGAACAATTGTTCGAGTAATTCGAAGTGGCCAATTTCGAGTAAAGAATAACTCGAACAATTTTGGTCGATTAATCGAGTAACTCGAGTAATTTAAAAATATGAACTATTTTATATTTTTTTAATATTTTGTATAAAATAATGTGACTGTTATAGTGAATATTTAAATGTTAAGTGTATTTTTATATTAAGTGAGCACTGTTAAAGAAATTATATTACGAAAACCGAAGAACTTAATGCGAAAAACTCCGAAATCGAAGAAACTCGGATATTTTTTAAAGAAACAAGTTCTAAGACTGGGGTGTTTAAGATTATTGGTGCGGATTTGAGGGTTAAAAGTGGGATCAAACATTATTTTTTTTTATTTAGTTGCCATTTGATCTAAAGAAACTACATATAAATACTATATTTTCAAAAAGGAATTTTTAAATGTCATTTACTAAAAACTTTTTGTTGGTCCCTTTTATGTCGTTGTAACAAGCCAATTTTAGAAGCCCTATATGGATATTCATAGCGGTCCTACGCAAAATTTCCATATATTAAAATTTACATATAGAAGTAATGAAGTTTTCTTTAATATGTTTGATGAAAATCTTCTTAAATATTCATGAAAGTTGTTTTAAAACTTCTTTATAATTTTTTTAGAAAAATTACATATCTCAAAATCCCAAAATGATAGGACAAAATGGACTATTTTTTTGTTTAGCACTAACACATTAATATAACAAAACTGTGTCAAGTCTGAGTGAAATTACAAAACGGATCACCTTACAAATATTTTCATAAAACAGTATAATACATATTTATGAACCAGTTATATTGAAAGAAAATCAATGAAGATTTCAACATATTTATAAAGAATTTCATTGATATAATAACGCTTTTGCTTTGAGTGTACTGAGACAAAACTGTCGCAATAATAAATGATCTTAGCAAATGTTTTTCTCTTTAAGATATACTTTTTAATAAAATTTTTAATTAATTTGTTAATTTTTATATATATGTTATATTAGTACTAATAAAATATAAAAACTTACAAAAATGTGAGTTTTTGGAAAATAAAATTAAAGTATTAAAATTGTTCGAGTTACTCGAGTTATTCGAGCAATTTTAAAATCTTACTCGCCTACTCGAGTAAATTAAAAACCTCAAAATCGAGTTACTCGATTACTCGAACAAAAGCAAACCCGAGTAAATTGAATACCCTACTGTCTACACACAAAAAAAATAAAAACCCATTTCCACCGATTCAATAACTTTAATTGCTGAAATTTCGCCAACAACGCAAACTGCTAATTCAATTAGAAATTGATAGCTATTTAATTCAATTATTTTTCAATTAAATAATAACTCATTTGATTAAAAAGTGATCAATATCGTATACCTTCCCAAAAACCAAAAGACAAATTGTTGTTGCCATACCTAAAGTTTAGAAGTGTTATTGCCATACCAAATGTTTTTTAACAGCTTGAATTTTATAACACTGAATTTAAACCGGCCTGAAATTCTCATTTAGTTAACAGATTTATTTCTACTTATGTGAATAAATTCACACAGAAATTAGTTTTTTTCTTTCTATTCAAACGTAGGGGTTATGGGAAATTTTGTTTGGATTGCAGAAACTAGAGCTTGTGTTTAAAAGCATATTATTTTTTTTTTTTGGGCTTAAAATTATTTTTAATTTATAAATTTTTTATTAAATTTATAAATTTCATGTGAAAAATTTCAATTCAATTTTGTAAATATTTTAACTGCAATTGCAGTTATTTTACGTAGGAAGAAAATTTAAATATTTTAACAACCTACAAACAGTATTGTATTTCAGCTACATTTACTTTATGTAGTTGTTTCGAATAATTTTAACAAGCAACACAAACACTTTATAATTTTCAAGTGTGTGTGCGCTTTTTGTTCAATTATTTCCCTCACAAAAACAATATGGCGTTTGTCTAGAAATTTCTAGTGAAGGAATATGAAAAGAAATTTCTTTCTCTTAAGTATTTAGTAAACAAAAAGGACGCTAATGAAGAAAACAGACGCATGAAAGAAGAACTTTGGCTTCCGTGAATTTTATTAAACAGTGCTGCCAACCCAATTTGTTCAAAAATCGTCAAATTTTGTTGAAAAAATCTTCAAAATCGTCCTTTTGAGAATGAGAAATCGTCAAAAAATCGTCATGCCGGAAACTGCTTATATTTCAATAAAAAAAAAATAGAAATTTTACTCACAACTTCGTTTTCATCACTTTATTAGTAATTATTTCACAATTGTAATGTTCTTATTTTATTAGTTCCTTTACAAACGACTCTGAGTCTTAAAAACACAACTCCCAATTTTAAAATCACTGACCTATTTTAAAATCTGCAAAATTCATTTAGTTTTAAAATTTTTTCCCGATATTTGGTTTCATAAAATTCGGGCATACAATAAAGAGGGAAATAAAGAAAAATATTTATGTATCAAGAATCAGATATGTAGAAAATCACTCTTTTATCAGTGATTTTGAAGCTAAATGATTTAAATTATTAAAAAAATAAAGATTTTGGATTTGCCTTTGTAAAATATATAAAAAAATCCATTCGAATTTCGTTATTTTTTAAATAAAATTGAAATAAAACTTTCAAAAGAATGGAGTTTATATTTAGTTGATGATTAAATGGGTAAATGTAGAATTTTTATTCTATTAGAGATCATTTTATCACATTTTCCTTAGATGTTTTAAATAAAAAGAAACTTGATCAAATGTTGTCAGTAAATTTTAGAGAAATAAATTAAAAATTTTAAAAATTCAATAAAAGTTACAATTTTTTATAAATCGTCATTTTCCATACAATAAATTTTGTGAAATCTTCAATTGTCATTTTATCATATTTCACTTCAAAAATCGTCAAAATGGAGACAAATCGTCAAAGTTGGCAGCGCTGTTATTAAATAAATAAAATATCGGTCGATATTTCGGGAACTCGTTATAATCAAACTCTACTGTAAAATGCAAAAAAGAGTTAAAGAAAACAATGATCGTTCAAAATGTACTCAAACAAAAAGCATCTCCCCATATGGATTTATAAAAAAGAAAACAAAAACTTCGATTATAAGAAACACTCAACAGCTAAAAATAATAAAAGTGTGTTGGGGAATCGAAGGAATGTAAAGGGAAGCTGCTATAGTGTATGTAGTTTATATATAATGTGAGGTTGTTGAATGGTTGGTGTTCGTCTATAGTTTGTGGTTTTGGTTTATTTTTAGCGTAGGATTCTCCTTAAGTGTCAGCAGCCTCCATTGTTTTTTTTTTCTGGTTTTTGCCTTTTGATGCATCTTTCAGTTTTATTTTTTTTAAATATTTTTGCAATCATCATTATTGCATTAATTTTTTGTTGTTTGTGTCGTATTTTTGTTACTTTCAAGTTCATTTTTAAGAAAATTGTGTTGTGAAATTCTTCTGATCTCTTGTTACAAAGAGGATTTGTATGAGGACAATAGTGCGTCTAATTTCTTATTGGAATGGGTTATTTGGTTGATGAAGTGGGTTATATGTACAATAATTGAGGCAGTAGTGCCATATATAGTCCCCCACCTTTAGGCTTTTAAATTTCAAAAAAGGAAGTGGAATTAGTTTTAAATCTTAAATTGCATTTTATTCAATTACACACACAGATAAATAAAGTACCAACCAAATTGAGAAGTGTATTTTAACGGTAACAACTTATAAATTCAGTTAGTGCAACGATATTTACATTCGATTTCTGAATATTTTGGGTGTTGCAACTAAAATTCAGTTGAATTAACCAAACTTTTTTGTGAAAACTGAAATAACCGAATTTCAGTTGGCAAATAATTAAGTTTTTTTTCGGTGTGTATAATTCCTTATTTTCAATATCATTATAAGATCAAGAACTTGAATTTTTAAAGAAGTGTGCGTACTCGTATGACTTACCCAGCAAAACCACATGTATCGCCATAGGGCTCAATGCATTACATTACAACTTACTTCACTGGTGAATTTTACAGGCGATGAGCCTAAAAGTAATGGATGGACTCATTACCTTGTATGTGCTAAAGTAACTGGTTAGTTATATGGTTACATGGTGGGAAAAAGTAATGTGTCTATAAATAGATTTTCATAAAAAAAAATGATAAAAAAATTATTGCAAATATTTTTTTAAATGAAGTAAATATCGTGGTAACGCTGGGATGCGAACCTTGAGCCTCTGGTTGTTAACCATTAGTTACCCAGCAAAACCACACATTACCAAATAACGGGTAAAGTAATGTATCGTCATAGGTCTCCACGCATTACAATACACCTTACTAAAAGTAATGGGTGGACTCATTACCTTGTAGGGGGTAAAGTAACTGGTTACTTATTTGGTTGCCGGGTTGGGGAAAGTAATGTGTCTATAAATAGAATTTCATAATAATAAATTTATAAAAAAAAATTTATAAAAAAAATTGTATAACAAAAAAATTTTTTTTAATTAAATAAATAACGTGGTCGCTCTGAGATTCTAACCTGGGGTCTCTGGTTGTTAGGCGAGAATTCTACCAACTGAGCTATAGTCACATCCCTGCGGGAAATGAACCAGTCACTGATATGGTCACGTGACTAGAGCTTTGTGTGTATGAACCTGTCCTAGTTTCGGTTCTGTTATATGAAAGTGACCGGTACTTTTAACATGGGCTTATCATAGGAGGTGGCAATTGCTACCTTTGGAGCACCTTGTGACGTGACGAAGAACTTGATGAAGGTTACCTATCACCGTACCGACTGAAAATTATAAGCTACTGGACAAGTTAGAAGTAGGCAGTGTTAAAGTAGGATAATTTTAGGATTTATGTGACATGGTAGTTTAAATGGATTAGATTTGTTCCACTGCACTGGTCTAGGGAGCACATGTCGCAGGGTATGTGAAGTGTAATTAGCAAATAACCTTTTACTTTTTATTCACCGTGTGTCATATTATATACGAGTTGCTAAATTGTCCGTCCGGAACCAGTCACTAAACTACCCCAAAACAGTGTTCACAAAACCTTCAAAAAGGCACAACAAAAATCCATTTTAAAATAAGTTTATTTCAGTGCTATATCCGATTTGTAGCAGTCAAGGGACTGAATCCTTTGGCACTAATTGCCATGTTTTCACCAACTGCTAACGGGATTGAACCAGTTCAATGACCAGTAAGAACTTCAACTGCATCGGCCCTAGTTGCTTCAGTACACTATAATGTTATCTTACTTTTTCTCCAGTTACATGATATACCTGATACCAACTTGTCAATGTTTTGTCACCATTACTATAGTCACGTAATTGGTCATATCACACAAATTAACACTTTTTAGTACACCAAAATTTTGGTTCCACCAGTTTCGTGACGTGCCACCCAATCATATATCACAAAATCGTCACTTTGGATCAATCGACCCTTCATTTCCCGAAGGGATATGTTGCTTAAAATGTAAGTGAATAGTTGTGCTTCGAGTTTTCGTATGTGATGTTAAAAATATATAACTTACTATCATGCTTACAAAAAATCACAAAGTATTATGTCTAAATATAGATTTTCAAAAAATATTTTAAATATTACTTTATAATTATATTTCATAAATTATATAATTGATGATCATTAAGTCATTTTTTTCATGTTTTGAAATAATTTTAAAGGTTATGATGTATCATTACAAAGAAACCTCTGAGTGTTCAATTATTGGTTACTCATTACTTTATCTTTCAAAATAATGTTGAAGGTAAGGAGTATACATTACATTGTAATGCATTATTTACTACAACTATTGGTAACTCATTACTCTATGTTTCGAAGTAATGCTAAAGGTAAGGAGTAGTCACTACAAAGTAATGTAGTATGTAACCTATTATCGGTAACACATTACTTGGTTGGAAAATAATGATACAAGTAAGGAGTACACATTACAAGGTAATGCATTACTTTATCGCACCCATTACCTACGTTTTCCTGGGTACAATCACGTGTTTGCTTTGCATATATCATGCTGATGTTCTTCTGTACTGGTTGAAATGACTTATATTGAAGAGATAAACTGCATCACCATGCACGTTTTGTTTTTGTGGCTGAAATAAAAAAGTGGCTTGGCCCAGAAACTTATTTCGATAATGAAATTTTAAAGATTTATCTTTCCTGTGCAAAGCGAACGTTTTTCAATAACTTGAAAATAATGAACAATGATACAGATTAAATTAATTGCTTGCTCATTTAAAAGCTTCGCAATCCAAATCAAAACTATGCAACAAGAGTCTTCTGTTGGATTCTCTCCGATCTTTACGCAGATGTAGAATTAGCATAAGTGACTTAAGTGTTGGCATAAAACGAAAATTGGGTCGAAATATTTTTTAAAATTGCTCACACAAATTTGGCTTTGATCGAGAGTCAAAGACTTAAAAAAGATTTTAGCTGAGGACTTTGCATCAAGAAAGTGGCGCAAAATTTTTTAATTTAGTGTGACCGGTTGAAAAAATTATAATTCTTTTTAATATGGCGTAATATATCATCATATATCATTGTATCGTATGTTATATATTACCATATCTTGTACACAATTAACCACAAATAATTCTATCACTTTTATATATAATTATATGTGGCAAAACATATCATTATATATAAATATATATAGTAAAATTTAATAAAAAAATTCACTTTTAAATTTTTTTTTTTATCAACGTTTATAATTAGAATAAAAATGAGTAGGGTGGTCCTTATTTTCAACTTGCGATTTTTGGGGCTGCCCCCCTCTTAAAATATTTGTTTGGGTACAAAAACTCACCATGCAAAAAATTAGAGTTCTAGCATAACGGGAAGATGTCCCGCATCGCCCTTGAAAATCGGGCCCCTTGGAAAAATGGGAATAATTTAAAAAAAATTACAATTTTTTTTTCTACAAAATTAAAAAAATATAAAATAATTTTTGTGTTGGGTGTAATCATAACTACTCAGATAAAACATATTACTTTCCCAGAAAATCGCTAACTTACCCTAACTTTGTGTCAAAAAAATTAATAAATGTTTTGGGTGTACCTCAAAATGACTTTTTTGCATTTTTGAAAATTTTATTCAACAAAAATAAAAAACCTAGTGTTTGCTGTCAAGTATTTTATAAAACACATCTCAAGTATTAAATAAGCCAAGTATTACGGATATCCGGTGGCAAAAATTTTTGTTAGAGCATTTTGATTCTAGCGGATTTCAACGTTTTTTTTAAATTTGTATATACTTTTTTATTTAACAAGATTTTTGTAATATTTCATCAATGTTATTGTGTAAGCTATTTTATATAATTGTTATAACTTTATTATAAAGTATAATTTTTCGTGTTCATAGTTAACCTGTGTTTTCATGGGGTCACAATTGACTCTTGTATTTTAAAGAGTCAAAAATCACAAAGATGACAAAATAAATTTTTGTTTATGTTTCTAATTGTAATTTATTTACATTTTAAAATGAATTAAAATTAATTATTTAGTATAAATTCAGATATTTGTATTCATATTTAAATTGTTTTTTTTTGTACATATTCAGGAGTATTTTTAAAAAAAAGGTATTTTTAATTTAATAGTGTAAATTTATTTCACTCAAAATTATTATTGTGGAAAAGTTTTAAGTTCTAATTTTTACTAAATAGACCTACTCGAAGACTAGAAACGGTTAACGAAAATTTTTTAGAATAAATTTAATTATTACTTTTTTTATTTTATTTATAAATTTTGACACAAAGCTGCATATTTCTTACGTGGGTCATATTTGACCCCAGGCTAACATGGGTTAACTATCAACAGAAAAAATAGTATTTTATAATAAAGTTATTATAATCATATAAAAGAGCATATACAATAATATTGATGAAATATTATTAAAACCTTGTTTTAAAGTAAAAATGTATTAAAATAAAAAAAAACCTTGAAATCCCCGAGAATCAAAATGCTCTAAAAAAAAAATTTCCCAACGGATATCCACAGTACTTGGTTTATTTAATACTTGAGATGTGTTTAATAAAATACTTGACAGCAAACACTAGGTTTTTTATTTTTGTTGAATAAAATTTTCAAAAATGCAAAAAAGTCACTTTGAAGTACCCCCAAAATATTTATTAATTTTTTTGACACAAAATGAGGGTAAGTTAGCGATTTTCTGGGAAAGTAATATTTTTTATCTGAGTAGTTATGATTAAAACCAACACAAAAATTATTTTATATTTTTTTAAATTTTGAAGAAAAAAAATTTTTAATTTTTTTTTTAATTATGCCCATTTTTAAAAGGTTTCCGATTTTCAAGGGCGATGCGGGACATCTTCCCGTTATGCTAGAACTCTAATTTTTTGCGTGGCGTGTTTTGACACCCTAACAAATATTTTAAGAGGGGGGTACAGTCAAAATCTCATTTTTATTTTTCGCCCATACAACGAAAGACGACCCTAATAAATTAGTTTCAAAATTTTCTGCAAAAAAACACATGAAAAACTACGGTTTACTGTTTTGTAATGATTATTAATATTGTTTTATTAAAGTACTAAAAAACAACGTTGTAATTATTGGGTTTTAAACTAACGAACATATAGACTAAATAAGAACCAAGGTATTCAACATCTGTTAATTTTTATATGCCATTTGGTTTTAAGAGAATCAGTTATTTAGAGGTTTTTTTGTTGTGCTATTTATTCAAAACTTATGCAGAGAATACATTAAACAACACAAATTTACACATTTTTTCGAAACTCTCTTAAAACCAGTTCGGGATGTTAGAAGAAAGCGTTGGAAGCGGCATGTTTAAACAAATGAAACACCCAACACTTATAATATGGATTTTAAATTTTCAATTTTAAAAATTAAATAGTTGCTTAGTTCAACTATAGGCAATATACTTTCTACCACGGATCCGGTTTTGTGGTTAACAAAATAATTGTTTTGAACAATCTGAAATTGCTGAAGTACTAAATAGGAAGATTTATGCTTCATAAAAAAATATCAAAAAATTTCGAATGAAAAATATGATTTTCTTCCTCGGTAAATGTTATTTTTTTTTACCTAGCATTTTAAATTTATTATATGTTCCTACTTCAGGTTCATAAAAAGCATAATAGTATTTTAGATGTTACTTTATTTTTTTTTTTAAATTAATGTTTATATGTTTTATAAATGAATTACAAGTAGTTCTTAATTGGATTAAAATAAAAGAATTGACCTCTAAAACATTTACTTTTTTTTTTAATTAAAAAACATTAGATAAAATTGTATCAAATTATACATAATTTGATCATATTTGATAGACCCAATTTTCGGATCAAACTATATGAGATCAGATGTTTTGTTATATGTGATACTACACTTCGAAAACTATGTAGGTAAAGATCACTGTAAATGTAGTTAAAAACAAATGAAATTTTACTTAAAGAAAGGACGACTTACTTTTCAGTAAATTCAACTAACATGTTTTCCGGAGAAGTTATCTGTATCTCAGTTACCAACTTATAACGACGTTATGAAAAATTATTTATTCATCAAGTATGAATTAAAGCCTGACAAAACAGTTAAAGAGCCGACAGTTCATGAAATATCTGAAATATTGGCTCACGAAGTTTTAGAAATATGGCAAAAAACGTTGCTGCCAACTGTAAGTATAAATAGAATTCTTCAACTTATTCGTTCCTACCACGACAAATATAGAAGCTTAATGAAGCCATACCAAGGTCGTCAAACTAACAAAAATTATCAAGAAAATATTAATACATTTATAACCGAGTCCCATACACTTTTAGATATATGCAGCTGTAAATGCAAACTTATCTCGAATTGTAATTGCATTAAAGGAAGTCGTGTTCCCAAGGAAGAAATAAGTTTTTTACTGGATCAAAGAACAACAAGAAAAATGATGATAGGTGGTGTGGATGTGATTGCAACTATAAAGTATAAGAAAAAACAAGAAAGAAAAGAAAAAAGTTTATCGCGTAACAGAGAGATAAATTAGTTTGACAAACCTTGTTGTTCTTGGTCTTTAACAGCTGGCTTGCCAAACAAAATCAGCAGCTTATGCGATAGCTTAATTGTGCCATCTTTTAGACCTAACCATAAAAATACAGAACAGTTGAAACAAATAGCTTCGCCGCCTCAAAAAAAAAAAAGAGATAAAATTTTCCATCGTTAGCCCTTGCCTGCGATCGTACTGGAGTTTCTGACAGAGCCGCTGCCATTATAGCTTCTTCTGTCTTAAAAGATGTTGGCATTATTTCATCAAACGATCCAAGTGGTGTTATTGATCGTTTGAAGTTGCGCCGTGAGAGAGCTAAAGTCAGATCAACTCTACAAGAAGCAAATCGCAATAAAATCATTCGCGGTATGTACTTTGATGTGAAAAAGGACAAAACTTTGGTTATTATTCAGAAAGAAGGGAAATTTTACAGAAAACGCCAGATTGAAGATCATTATGTGATTTTATCGGAACCAGGAAGCGACTATTTCGGGCACGTTACATGTGAGTTGGGGACTGCTACAGGTATTAAAGATACTATAATAACTCACTTGAATTTTAAGTCGGTAATACTGAGTGAAATAACTGTTGTTAGCTGCGATGAAACAGTAGTGAATACAGGTTTCAAAGGTGGTATTATTCGTCTGATGGAAGAAGAACTAAACAGACCATTGCAGTGGTAACTGAGCCACCTCTCACTTTAAATATGTCTGATGAAGCCTTGAAAGGCATTGTCAAAAACGGTCTCGGCACTTGTCAGAATATTCATAATTTTCCATGCCACACTCAAGCCGTAGAGCGCTGCATCAAGTTGGTGACAGAAGCTTCAAGTGCAGTTTGTGGGGAAAATAAACGATATGGTTTCATTAGAGCAAGACTACTATCGCGTCAATAAATGGCTAATTTTAATTCAAAAAAACAATTTCATATTTAACTGTGTATTTTTATATTTAATCATTTAATCATAAATTTAATCATTTATTTAATAAATGATAATATAAAAAAACAAACAAAACAACAAAGCTCGACCTGACGATAAATCAGTGGACTAAAGCGCTCTGTCTAACGTGTAGTGCGAGTGCATGTGGCATTAGAAATCAGTTTATCTATACCACGGTCAGTGATTGCACAGAAAATTTCATATAGACGCAATCGAACAAATAAAAACATAACAAATATTACATTATTCAAAAAAACAGGGTCACTGACGAAGGTTCAATACCAGAAACTGCGCAGTCTGATTTAGAAAATTGAAAATTTACAATGTAGTTATGATTTTTAGAAAATACACTCATTCTTCTCCACCACGAATTTCACAATTAAAGTTAAAAAAAAAATGGCATATTAATTGTAATTGTCTGAAAAAGACGTTAAAATTCAAACTCAAAAAATGTTTCTTTTTTTCTGAAATTCAATTGTGTTGGGGCACCTCAAAGCATCAAGACAAGTCGGTGAAATTTTGTACGTTAAATTCATTTATCGCAAGGCAACATCGCTATGACGATGGAAAAGAAAGAATTTTGAAAAAGTCCATACATTTTTACTCCACTTAGTGTATATATAATCATATATGATTAAATCCAAACTTTTTTCGTCGGGTTATTTTTAATTAACTTTCGCTTTTATCTCAATACTAAACAATTTCTTCTAAAATTTTGTTTTCGTTTTTTTCCTAAATTAATGAAATATAATTTTTGATTATACTATATTAATAAAATATCTATCTAAATAATTTGAAATTTATAATCAAAATAAAAAATACCCAGTTAAAAATAATCATGTATGTAAGTATATAAATCAAATATGAACACATGTATGTGACATATATGAAAGCATACATGTATCTATGCATGCTAAACTGAGACATATTAATGGGAATATGTGGTATCATATATTTTACCATCAATGATTATATGTTATATCGTTTTAAATTTTTCAAAACATATGTGGTCATATGTATAAAATGTTTTTGAGTTTAATGCTATAACTGACACATTTATATTGTAGGAGCATGTTCTTCCCTTATTAGTGACTTAATTCTAAATGGACCAAAGACAACATTTTCTAAACGGTGAAAGGCAAAGACTGTAAATTATTTAAAGTTTACCTTAAGTTAAAGTTTTAACTTTAATTGCCGTGGTTTACAACATAAACTATTATAAAATAAGCATATACATCGCAATATTAAATGAATACACAGAAAAAACTAAAAACGGGTTTCAATTGAAAAATTTATTGAATCAATTAATATTTTAATTGATTTTGCACCTATCACGGCAATGATAATATTAATTAAAACCTTTACTGAAAATGAAAAAGAAAAAAAGCTACTCGTATAAATAACTATATTTATATTTTTAAATGTATTTTTATTTATATATATTAAAATATTATTATTATTTTCTGTGTTGAATAATGTTCGCAATTTTTCATAAATTATAAAGAAAAAAAATTTTTTTATTTAAAAATATCCGTAATATCCTTATTATCAAAAATCAGGAAACTTTGACCATTTCGCTCATTTACTTTAAGACTGTCCTAAGTCAAAATTGCGATTTTTGAGTTAATGATACAGATTTATTAGTTATATTATGTTTTATATTGTGTGCTTTTCGAGATAGAGGATAATATATTTTATTTTTTCTTTAAAGTGGGTATAAAGAGTATATATTTCATAGCAAAACTGTGCTACTCATGGGTCTCTCGATAACACTGTGCAACAAATTTCGGGTCATGGCAGACATCCCGGACCACTCCAACGGAAAATGAAAGTAGACCATTAGTAGACTAAAACCCTCAAAGGGTTTTGAAATCTTTGCTCTTGTTTTGTTTTTATCGGCTTTTGAAGTTAACTCGTTTTTAGCATATTTTTGCTCTTTTTTACTATGGATGAAAATAAAATGTTGAAATTTGTAAAAATAAAATGCAATAACGACGAAAGCAAGGATGCTCATTTGCACACAGACTGTTTGGTAGCTTCTTTAGAAGTGTGGTGTTCAAAATGAGTTAAATCGGTCTAGTGCCTCAAAAGTTATGAGTGAAAATTTAAGGCAGCCTCAAAATGTTTTATACAAATTGTCGAATTTTACTAAATTACGTGACTTGTCCATTTTGTAACCAGACATATAGAGGTGAATACTGTTGAATACTCACCTCAACTACATTTTTCAAGAAATTTTTTTTTCACCTCGAGATTTTTTTTTACCTCAAACTTTTTTTACTTCGAAATTTTTTTCACCTCAATTTTTGTTTACTATAAGAAATGTTGGACATTTTGTAACCAGAGACATAGTGAATAGTATTGAACATTTTACCTCAAATACGTTTTTCACCAAAATTATAAATGAAGAAACAATGATAGCTAGGGACTTAACAAGTTTTTGTGCTTTTATTATGTCAATGGTTATAAAAAAATAAATTAGAGAAAAAATTATCGAGGTGACAAAACATCTATAAGATTAAAAACATTTTGAAATGTGAAAACATTTATTGTAGTAAAAAAATATCGAGGTGAAGAATAATTTTGGTAAAAAAAGTATTCGAGGTGAAATATTCAATACTATTCACCTCTATGTCTCTGGTTACAAAATGTCCAACTTTTCTTGTAGTAAACAAAAATGGAGATGAAAAAAAATTTCGAGGTGAGAAAAGTTTGAGGTGAAAAAAAAATTTGTATGAAACATTTTGAGGCTGCCTTACATTTTCACTCATAACTTTTGAGGCGCTAGACCGATTTAACTCATTTTGAACACCACACTTCTAAAGAAGCTACCAAACCGTCTGTTTGAAAATGAGCATCCTCGCTTTCGTCAGTATTGCATTTTATTTTTACCCATTAAACATTTTATTTTCATCCATAGTAAAAAAAGAGCAAAAAGATGCTAAAAAGAGTCAACTTCAAGGACCTATAAAAACAAAACAGGAGCAAAGATTTCAAAACCCTTTGGGGGTTTTTGTCTACTAATGGTCTATTTTCATTTTCCATTGGAATGGTACGGGATGTTTTTTCTTGTTGTACAGTGTAATTAGCGAATTTGCACACAACTCTCACTAAGAGAAAAATACGTTAAAACCCCCTATTTATAAAAAACGTGACCAAATAAATAGCGAAAGGGTCAAGCGAGGCAGATATGGATTGAAAACTTTAAACTCGTTTTCTGCAAAGTCTTTTTTTTTGAGTTATGTCAGTCTTGTGGTAAATGAGCGATATGTGGATGATATGCTTTCTTCATGCCACCGTTACATATGATTAACAATTCTAAAGGAAGAAAAAAAATTTTAAGACTGCTTGAAACCAACACTGATGATGGCGGTTGCAACAATCAACATTGATGATTGCGGTGCACCGCCATCCAGTAGTCGTAGGATGTTGAAATTTAGTCGATATATTATGACAGACACCTTCTTTCATAATTTGAGGTACCTTTTTGCGTTGCTCAACAAAAGTATTGTTGGGACACCCTAATCTTCAACCGTCTAGGATTTATATTCGGTCAAAATTTCAACTTTGGTGCTAATGTTTCCACTAGAGGGCGCTTCAAGGCAAAAAAAAATACAAAAATGACTGGTTGAAAATGTCCAGCGAATCTATGAAATGACTTTAATAATGAGTTAATGGATTAATGTATTCGGTAAAGGAACATTGCATATTTCCATTATGCACGGCATAGTCTGTATGTTTTAAAAATATGCAAAAAGTGCTTCGTTAAAAATTCTAAAAAATTACTTAAAAGGGGAAAAATAGTAATAATTTTTTATTTGAAATTCAAATGTAACGATTCTTTTCTTAAATGTCTTTAAACAATAAGTTGCCAACATGTCTCATCAACAAAAATTGTAAACAAATTTCTTTGGAACATCAACCTGTGAATATATTTTGTTGCTGCTACTATTTCAACTGATAAGCAGAAGTACTTGTTTGCGTTTTTTCTTGGTTGGCCACTACTAACTAACCTCATCATCATCATTATTATTAACATTACCGAACAATACTAAAATCATGCTTGGAATTTGGAGAATTTAAAAATTTCAAAGAATGACTACAATCCACATCATTTGTATTAGGTTAACAGCAAAAGTGGAAAGCCGGATAAAAATTCGAGAAATGTGTCTCCCCTCAAATATGTTGTTAAAAAAAACAATAACTACAAAAACAAATATTGTACAATGTGCAAACATATTTATAAACAAATTATTAAAAACGTGAAAATATGAAAAATATTTGAAGAATGTTTTTCAGTTTAGAGTCTTTTTAAGGGATGTTGAAAAAACTAAAAGAGAAACAAATAAAAAATAAAATTTAAGTGACTGCCTTTACTGGCACTTTATTGGCAACTCCTTTAAAAACTGAAAAATATTTTGTAAAAAATGTTGCCATTTTTATTCAATGCTGTCTGCCTCTGAATAAATTTAAACAAAATATTGTTGCCATTTGTGTGTAGCCACATTTAGCAGTCAACAACACTTAATTTAAAAAAATTATTGAACAATGTTACCAACATTTGTCTTAAACTTTTCATTAGGCTCTCAGCATTAGTTAGAAAGTGTAATAACAACTTATCTTGTTTTGCCATTGAAAATACAAATAAAATATAACTCGATGGGTAAAGGTCGACTTATTGTGATACCCTATTGGGGTTGAACTTCAATTTGAATATGTGATATAAAAATATGTTAAATGATCTTTTTGGATTACTTCGATGATAAAGGGGTAAAAATCAACAGTTCAAACTTTTTTGTAAGAAATGAAAAATTAACAAAATTAAAAATTAAATCTGCATAACTTAAATTGCCAAGGAAACAAAAAAACGAAGTGCATGATATCAGTATTTGTGTACATAATTGCTAAGGCTTTTGAAAAAACCTCACAAAGGGACGTTGGTTAAAATTCGTGCTGGCTTACTTAAGATTGAATTTTTACTTTCGCAATGCCAAAGCTTTTTACATACGTAGTGTACTGAAACCCACCCGGGTGGATTCTTCATATTTTCTTCTCTTCTGTCATCCTTCTCTCCCATTGGAGCATAGAGCCCCAACTATTCCATTTCATATTTTACACATATTTTAAATAAAAAATTGCATTTACTCCAACATTTCGTAATGGGTTAATTAAGAAGAGATGAAAAACGAATAATAACAAAAAAAAACTATAGCAAGTAACGTTAACCTATTCCTGTCTATTTTGTATTTAAATAGCCATAAAGGAGCCATCTTAAAAGAAAATAGCTAAACCCAGTAAAGAGGTGCATCAAATTGATTTTTACTGGCAGGTAGAGAAACGATTTTGTAAAATTTCGCAACCTTACTGGAGCGGGCCAAAAGTCTGCTAAAATTATGTACGAATACATGTATATTTAGATGTAACACATTTCAAAACTATATATAATAACATATAGAGTAACATAAAAAAAATATGTTTCAATATGGATAACACGATATCTTGACCTATTCATTGTTATATATCGTTCCATTCCAGAAAAATGTAGATCTTCTTTTGGATAAAACTGTGCATTGCCGCAGGCTATATATTAGCATGCCCCAAATTTAAAAAAATTTGCGAATTTTGTTATGTACTCAAACGATAAGTATTATTGAGCTGTTTATAGATAAAACCAAAAATTTGTTTGAGGGTACATACTTATAGTTACTACCCGCGGTCTTTGAAGTGTATTTTTAAAAATTTTAAACAAAAAGAGTTTAAAAGTTTGACAATGCTGAGCATATTATGGGATATAAAAATTCCATAGATTAATTTTGGTACGCCACAGAATGTCAACAGGAACTTCAACTTCCCACAACAACATCAGGAACACAAACTGCAGAGAAGCCACAAGAACCACCACAAGCGAAACATCATCGCCCTACGTTATAACTGTCCTTCCTCCTTTACATATTCCTTGGATAAACAA
Organism: Delia radicum; assembly: GCA_021234595.1. Classification (NCBI taxonomy): domain Eukaryota; kingdom Metazoa; phylum Arthropoda; class Insecta; order Diptera; family Anthomyiidae; genus Delia; species Delia radicum. The sequence continues at coordinate 31,992,784 of CM037854.1, read as the reverse complement.
GCTCTAAGTTATTGAAAAATTAAAAGCATAAATTTTTTGTTTTAAACCCGATCTATGAAGATCAAATTTATGTTACCTAATATATTTTTATTTAAAGATATTTGATTTATTATGTATCTATTTGTATCTAATTATATCAAATGAAATATAATTAGATGTAATCAGATCGGGACAAAACTCGGATAAAATTGGATACTTTATTAAATTGCATGTAATTAAATCTAATTATATCTAGAGTGATAAAGAAAATCGCCATCCACCCATTACCCGTCGCCATTTCAAAAACTAAATCTTCAAACGAATTTGAAAAAACCACGTTTGGTGAGAAATCGCCATATCTGACAACCCAAGTTATGCCCCAAAATATGTTTTTCGTTAATAATACAACATTGCCCACCTCGTGGTAGTATGCCAAAAATTTATTTATGGCTCTGACGTACATATTTTTTCATTCCATTTCAAAACAGAATCCAAAACAAAATGTAAAACATTGCAATGTGTTTTCATTCGCTCGATCAAATTTAGAATAGTTAGTTTTTATGGTAAATAGCTATATATATTGTTAATAAAAGACTAAAAACGAAATCAAAGTTAAAACTAAAGCGCAAAAATGTGTCCATATGCCAGGCACTTTTAAAATATTGTATCGGAAATAAATGGTTGTAGTCTTTATTGTATTTGTATTCTCGGTAGTATCGTAACATAATTTGCTCTGTTTGCATATCTTCATTTCACTCTTGTAATAGGGTATTTATTGTACTTTTATACCTTTAAAAAAAATTTACTTTTATACCTTTAAATATTTTATTGCGGCCACCGTTTAAAATAACGGTAATGGGTCATCGCGGTCAAACAAAACCCGATATGAGTATTTTAAAACAAGGATACCACAAAATGTAACTGTCCCCAAATTTAAACACGTTTAGTCTCCTATTTTTCAAGTTCGAAATATATGCCTAACACCTAACACAGTTTTAAAATAACGGTATTGGGTCATCGCGCTCAAACCAAACCCGATATGAGCATTTTAAAACAGGGATACCACAAAGTGTAACTACCCCAAAGTTTTAACACGTTTAGTCTGCTATTTTTCAAGTTCGCATTCGAAATATATGCCGAACACGGTTATAAATTTCTGTTTTGGTATTTAAACGGTTTTATAACGAAGTATGATTTATAGTGTCCGACCGAACAGTTCGGCCAGAAAATGCATTTGGTCTGTCTGTATTCGGTATTTTAAAGCATTATGGATAAATTTTGCGATGGAAAAATGTTTATTGGGCTGATGAGATGCTATTTTGAGTGTCAAATTTGAAGAAAAGTCTGTAGTTAAGCAATGAATTCACTGTTCGGCCAAATTGAAAATAGTTCGGCGGCCGAACTTTTAACTTTATAGCTAAACTTCGGCTTTTCTCTTAAATTTTATACACAAAATCGAATTAAATCGGCTCAACAAACATATTTCCAATTCCAAAATTTGTCATCATTGCCTCTAGATATCAAAAAAAACGACAAAATATAGGTTTTTGGCCGAACTGTTCTGTCGGACACTAATGATTTATGTTTTGATCCAGAAAAATAGCAAACTCAAATATGGGGAATTTACCCTCAACGGATCCCTGTTTTAAAATGTTCATATCGGTTTTAGTTTTGACATGATAAACCAAAATCGGAAACGGTGGCCAACATTGGTTTAAAGTAAAAATACAAAAAAATCAAATACATACTCTTATGTCCCATGTTTCCTTGCTTTAACACAGATGTATTTGAAAAAACCGCTGATGTCCAAATTATTTTTTGAAATTTTTTCCTATTTTTATTTAAAATAATATATGTCACCAAATATTACTTTTTTTATTAGATCCAAGGAGATCTAAATTCATCTCCCGGGATATTTTGGGAACCATCAGGATCTTAAATTAGGTATTTTCGGATGCTTCAATTTTGAGCTTAATTTTGTTCTAACTTAATCAAAAATATTTGAGGGGCCTAATCGGATGTTACTGGATACCCCAATTTTGAGATAAACTTGAATAAGAATAAATATTGATCTACATATATCAAATGAGATCTGATTTTCTATTTGAGATGTAACTTTTTTTTTGATTGGGAGATCGTATTAAAGTTTTAATTGAAACTAAATGAATTAAATAATAGTCACACGTTTTTTTATTTTGTTACTACGATTTCCTTAATAAGAAATTCAGTTAAACATTTCATAGTACATAGTTACAAATATTTTAATTCACGCTCGATTTTAGTTTCTTCTATGTAGGCTTCACTACAGAGTCTGAATTGGTTTTTCGTTTTCTTAGTAGACTGCGTTTAAAGATGAAAATTTCTTGGCTAATTTGACAGTTAACTCATTTCTCGCGTTATTACAATGTTTTTTGTTAATATTGGCTAAATCGCCTTCTGAACAACTCATACTTACTGTAGGGTACTTTTACGTCAACAAAAATGGCGGTAAAATGCATTTCTTCTCTTTCCTTCGTAAAATATATGTTGTTGACATTTATTTAAACAATAATAATAAAAAATACACAACAAACATGTAAGTGTAATAAATTTTCTCAAATACTCTTAAGTTTATAGTAGCACTTGCACAGATCTGACATAATCGTCAATAGGCCAACAGGAAAATAAACCAGACGACTCAGTCAATCCAATCCCCCCTCCCGCAACATGTTTATAAAGCGAAATATTAAATAGACAAAGCATTAACATACACAGATACAACATGAATTCAACAGCAACACTTTTAACACACACTTTAAAAACCTCTATAGTATAGAGTCTATACTTTTTTTTTTTGTACATAAAATTATAATAAATAAGGGGAAGTCAGAGAGAGTATTATTGTAAGGTTGATGATATTTTTGTATAAATCATTTTTTGTTGTTTAAATAAATTTTACACAATAATTAAATTCACAGTCCTATACTTATAATATCTGTCTGTCTCCATCTCTGTTTAATATTATTATTATTTTTTAACAAAAATACCTCGCAACAAAATTTATTTTTATTATTTTTTAAATAAAATTAAAATTTTTTATTTAAAAACGAATTTTCTACGTGCAAATCATATCAGGCTAGAATAAATTTTAGCAACATGTATTTAACTTTTATTAATAATACAACGTTTTTACGTTATATTGAGTTTCTTTTGTTGTTGTAGATATGACGCTTGAAATGTTTGTAATTGTGTGTGTGTGTGTGTGTGTGTGTGTCTGTCATTTTTATTATGTATGTATTTGTTATTGGGTTGTTTAAATTTTTTTTTAAGTTACTTGCTGTTTTATTTGACTTTTGTTAAATTGTATAGTTTTTTTAATACAAATTCTGCTTAGCAGCACCAACCCTTCAATTTTGCATTATTAGGATTGCGAAAATTATAGCAAGTATCTGTTATATTTAAGTTTTGTGTAGCTTTTTTTTCGATTAGAGTTTTTTCTTTAAAGAAATTTTTAAATTAAAATTTATCAATAAACCGTTAAAACGTTAGATTTTTAAATGTTTATTTGAATTTAAAATTGTGATAGAATTTTTTTCATTTTCTTTATGAACTTAATTTTGAATTGGTCTTTAATTCTGGAAACCGTTATGAACTTTTTGAATATCATTACGAACTTTGTACTCAAAACGCAAATGCTTTTGCAGCCTTCAAGCTTGAAAATAGATACGAAAAAACTTGTTCATCATCGTCTTAACTCATTAATGGCACGCTGGACATTTTTCAACCAAACTTAAACATCCCGGTTAAAAAAGTTTATATACGATCATTAGAGTGTCCCTTAGAGTGTTCCATAAGTTTAAATGTTGGAAATGTTGATACGGTACCCTCTAATTTTTTATATTTGACTGGAATCTGGCTCATGTGTAATTATAGGCCTCTGCGACAACGCCTACCCTAAGCGACTAGACCTTAAAAAGCGAAACATGCGTTTATATGGGAAAAAATACTTTTTTTCAGTTTTTGCAATTTTTTTTTATTTTGTAATAGTTTTTGTTCCAAAAGATAAATTATTCGACATAATGATACTACCTATTATGTATTCAAAAAGGTATAAAAATCTAAAATCGGTTAAACACTAGCCCTGTAATAAATACTGCCCCAAACCACTAATGTACCAATTAGAACTCAAACTCAAATTATAACTCAAAACGCAAATGCTTTTGCAGCCTTCAAGATTGAAAATAGAAACGAAAAAAAACTTGTTCATTATCGTCTTAACATTTTTTAAGCCAACTTAAACATCCCGGTTAAGAAAGTTCATATACGATCATATCGCTCATTTACTTCAAAAACATGATTTTTGAGTTAATGACGCTGAATTATTCGTTATATCACGTATCATATTAAGTTAAAAAGTCGTATTGATATATTGTATACTCAACTCTTGAGAGATATTATGACGTTATTTTTTCCTTCAGAGTGGGAGCAAATTGAAAACTTTAAACTCGTTTTCTACAAAATCAAAATTTTTGAGTTATGACGTTATTAAAGTAAATGAGCGATGTGTATATGTATATTTATATGATTATATATGCTTATCCATATTCGCACATACTACACTCATAATAATCCATGCTTAAAAATACAAATATATTTTTCGTAAATTTTTTTTCGTAGAATATACAAACATTTTGTTTATATTACAAAACTTTTGTATAAAACAAATTATATAAATTTACAAATTTACAAATTTACAAATTTCGTAAAAAATACAAATATGATTTCGTAATATTTTTTTAGTACATTGTACAAAAATTTGTAATGTTACAAATATTACATATGGATGTTGATGTGGTTAGAGTTCAACTCCTGGCCAGGACAATTTTTTTTTTTTTTTTTAGTTTTTATATTTTTTTTTGTTTATTAATGTTTTTTAAATTTCTATGTTTTATTTTTTTATTTCATTATTACTATTTTTGTGTTTTGATATAAATGGATATTTTGTATTTTGTTTAATAAAGAGAATCCTAAAACAAGTTAAAGAGGACCCGAAAACACTACTTTCACTTTATTTGCCGGGTTTAGTATGAAATTCAATAAAACAAATATTTAAAAAGATAAAATATTTAATAATAAAATGCAATTAGTTTGAAAAATTTTTAAAATATTTAATTGCCATTTTACCTTTTTTATTAAATATTTGTAGCATATTTTTCTAGTTTTCATAAAAATTTCATAATATTTTCGACTTAAGTTCCTTTTTAGTTTGGTTTATTGCATCAGCTACTTTGGTGCAAATGGTAGAGGGGTCTACTTCAACACAGCAGGACGTCACTGACCCGTAAGGTATGCACCACATTTTTATTTAAAAAAAGTTTTTACAAAACTTTACGAAATGTGATTTGTATATTCTACAAATTTTTTTGTAATGTCAAAATAACCAAAACTTTCGTAAAATGAACAACGGTTTTCGTGTATTTTACCTATAGATTATTATGAGTGTATATACAGTGAACCAAAAGTCGTAAGTGAAATCAACACACAGAGAAAAATTCAGCTATTTGCCAACTGAAATTCGGTTACTACGAATCAAATTTGGTTTTTTACGAATTTCACTCGGTTGGGACAACTAAGCATTAGTTTTCACAACAAAGTTCGGTTAATTCAACTGAATTTTAGTTATAACACCCAAAATATTTAGAAATCTATTGTAAATATCGTTGTACTAACTAATTTAATAAGTTGTTACCATTACAATACACTTTTTAATTCGGTTGGTACTTTATTTCTCTGTGTGCATAAAATTTTTGTTAACTTTTGACAAATTTTATTGTTAAAACAACAATTATGTTATTCAAATTGATGTGAATTTTTGTAAAACAGCTGTATAAAATAATTTGGCGTGCTTTTAGTCTTCTGTCGTCATTACTCGTGTTAGCGTGAGAGAGCCATTTGTAAAAGTTGGAAAAGAAATTGTGAGTTATTAATAAAACTAAGTGAATTATAGTGGATGGTTAAGTGTGTGTTTATTAATTATTTTTAAATAAATTTATGTAATTTCATACTGTTTTATGTAGGTAAATTGGAATATTTTATTATTTTCATTACTTTATTTTTATATATAAGTGATCTTCTGTAATAGTGAAGAAAACTATTTATATAAATATAAAATATGCAATTAATTATTAATTTAAATATTAAATAAATTGATTTTTTTTGAAATTAGGGTTTGGGTACATACTACACACAGAGAAATAAAGTGCCAACCGAATTTAAAAAAGTAATTCAATGGTAAAAACTCATAACTTTTGGGTATTGCAACTAAAATTCAGTTGAATTAACCGAACTTTGTTGTGAAATCTGATGTTCAATCGTAACAACCGACTCAAATTTTTAATACCTGAATTTGAGTCAAAGTAACCGAATTTCAGTTGACAAATAGCTAAATTTTTCTCTGTGTGTACGTTATAGTTTTTAATTTTATTATTTTTTATATATTATCAAATTCTTATTTTTTAATATACTAACTAAAGACGTATATTATTAAAAATTTAAATTTAAAAAATAAAAAATATAAAGAAACATAAAGAAACATAACATTTTAAATTAATAACAAATCGACAAAATACGAATAGATTAAATAAATAGCATTGTTAAATTGAAAATTCATTGTTAAAACAAAAAATGAATTATTCAATTTGATTAAATAAATTTGTTAAAATAACTAATTTCTGTTAATTGACGATTGTTATTTTGACGATATTTCGTCAAAATAACAATCAACAAATAGTTAAACGTCAAAAAATACATTTACTAAGCAATTTGTTAAAATGACGGATAGGTTTTGTTGGTTGTATAGTGATCACCCATTCATCAATTTAACATGGGATTTAGTTGATTTCAACGATATTTTTGGTTCAGTGTATGTACGTTAATACATATTATATTTTTTGTTATTTTTTTTTTTTAGAAAACTTTGTATTTTAAAAAACAGTTTAAATAAAAAAAATGCAATTTACAAATTATGAAAAGTTTTTCGACCTTTGAGATGAATGACTTTATTAAATAATTGAGCTTTAGGTCACGTTTATATTTATAAAATATCCTTTATTATTTTATATATCTCCAATATTTCGTCATTCTTTGAATGACATCTTCAGGGAGTATGAATAACAACAAACAATATTAAAAACAAAACTTTTTTGCCGCTGCCCTCCACTCTGGTCAACACAACAAGAGTTGTAAATGTTGTGTTGACCAGATTGGAGGGCAGCGCACACAAGGACAAATAGCCAAATTAGGACGACAAAAATAGAATTTTTCATTTTGTTAAATGTAACCACTATTGCACTTAATATGTTCTATATACCAGTACGCACTCAACCTATAATTTTTTTTTTTTAACGCTTCACATTAGTCTGTACGTGCGTGCAAAGTATAAGTATCTGTTACACGCACTTATTCCTGTCAGCAGCATCTATAGCGTTTATTGTTTATACACTCGACAATTGTTTGTAAATTTACAGTTTGAAGTTTTTTATAAAAAATTTTAAGCATCAGATATTTAATTTAATTTGCAGTTATTATTAAAATAACAATTTTATGTAGTGTAGATATAGTTTAATGTTTTTATTATGAAATATATTTAAAAATTTACTTTAGCTAGAGCTATAAAAAAAGTTCCACAGAGTTCCACGACGTTTCCTTACAAGTTAAAACAAACAACCACTAATAAGTGTAAAAAAGTCAAGTGGAGGTCCCCCCGTTTCCCCCTTCAATAGATAGAGCATATTTTGCTTAGGTAGTACACCTAATTCTGAAAATCCCACATGCAAATGACATTTTTTTTAATTCGTTCCAAATTCGTTTAAAAGTTCCAAACAGTTCAACGACTTTTCCTTATAAGTTAAAAAAAACAACTACTATAAAGTGTAAAAAAGTAAAGTGGAGGTCCACCCGTTTCCACTTTCAATAAATAGAGCATATTTTTCTTAGGTATGACATTTTTTTAATTCGCTTAATTATTCATTCTGTGCAGGCAATAGTAATGACGGTAATACTGCACGAAAATTTTTTAAGAATCCTTCGCTCGTTTCAGAAATAACTGGAATTGATAAAGATTTAATAGAAAGATTTGCAAATATACTGTCAATAATTTCTTGTGGGCATTACATCAAGGAAGAAGTATTTAAAAACTATTGCTTTGAAACAGCAGAAATGGCCATTAAACTTTATGGCTGGTACAAAATGAGTGCCACTGTTCATAAAATTTTAATTCATGGAGCAGATATTATAAAATCGTTACCTTTACCAGTAGGCCAACTGTCAGAAGATGTACTTGAAGCAAGTCACAAAGAGTATAAAAATTTAAGACAATATCACTCCAGAAAAACTTCAAGAGTCAATACCAACAGTGACATATTTAACTGGATGCTGGTTTCTTCGGACCCTGTTGTGACCGATAACCGAAAAAAAGCTAAAAAAAGTAAAGCAAAATTTAATGAAACTGTATTAAATATGCTAAGGCTGCCCACTTTCTGTGGCAACGAAGAAGAGAATAATGAACAGGAGTTCGATGACGTCCAAGATGATGAAGATGTTAATATAGAATAAAATAAAAATTAATATTGTAATTAAAAAAAAAATGTAAAACAATTAATTATAATTCTTATTATTTTAAGTAGTAGCATCACCAGTTGATCAAATTTAAATAAAAACTTTTAAAAAATATAATTATTAATTCCGTTTTTATAAGTACATATTCTCGTTTTAAGTTTTTAATTAGGCCTTATGTTTTGAAATTTGAATTTTTAATTTTTAAAAACTGATATCAAAAATCCCGTGTAATAAGTTTTAAGCGAATTCGATAAATTTTATTAAAATTGTCCGCCATATTGAATCCGCCATTTTGAATTTTTCAAAACTAACATCAGATTCGTAATCAGCGACCCAAAAAAATCCCGTGTAATAAGTTTTAAGTGAATTCGATCAATTTTTTAAAAATTGTCCGCCATATTGGATCCGCCATTTTGAATTTTTAAAAACTGACATCAGATTCGTAATCAGCAACCCTAAAACCTTTAACGTACTTAGTTTTATTAAAATTTATTGAATCCATATGAAGTAAATAATATTGTCGCGCTAAATCCTTCATTTGTCCCTGTGTGCAGCGGCAAAAATGTTTTGTTTTTAATATTGTTTGTTGTTGTTCATACTCCCTGAAGATGTCATTCAAAGAATGACGAAATATTGCAGATATATAAAATAGTAAAGGATATTTTATAAATACAAACGTGACCTAGCTCTCAATTTTTTAATAAAGTCAAAAAAAGCAATATTATTTAAAATGCCTAATTGTAATAAAAAAGTGGTTTCAAATGGCAAAACATGTGTAATATGTATTTTTGTCAGTGCAAACATTCTTTTTATTATCACATCAGAACGAAATATTTGCCGATTATTATCGACGATATTTTATACGATATTTTAAACAACTTTAAAATAAAGTAAACTACGACGACATTAAATTTAAACATTGTGAACAATATTTATATTATATGTTTTTTAAACAGGACCTTGCAAACAAAAATAGGAATTACTAAAAAAAAAAATATTTTTTTCTCTTACAATAAAAAAAAAATTGAATTTTCTATTTTATATTTATATAATATTTATATTTTATTTACTTGTATAATCTTATAATTACAGTAAAGGATTTTTACAATGTTAAACATTTCAATACGTTTTAAAATGAAGGGCACAATAATTAAAATATTAAACTATAAATAAATATTATAAATAAGAGTTATTAATTTTAGTAAAAAAAAAATCTAAAAACCTGAATTTAACATGTCTCTGACTCATCGTGAGCAAACTAGGGAATCCCCTTTTGTCGTTTTATTCACATTGTGTTTGATTGTTCAAAAGTAATTAAAAAAAGTATGCTTGTAATCCCGGATAAAAGAGGTAATCACTTAATGAATCGATGCAAAAAAAACTTTTTTTCTTTTGGTCACAATCGTGAAATAAATTGTTGATTTTTTTATTTTTTTTTAAATGCAAAAAGCCCGAATCTTTAATATTTTTGATTGTTATGTTATGATGAAAAAATATGAAAAAAATGTTTTTCTACTAGAAATTAGTTCACCGATTGTATATAATTTTTTAAAATCTGATCGATCGAACGATGAAATTTTCGAATACACAAAGTCAAAAATATTCCAAAATTTATTCCGTTTTCACTCAAAACATAATTAATGGATGTTTTTTATTAAAATAATGCTAAACTTAAGAAAATTATAGCATTGGGGTTGCTGTATGTCAATTTTAAATAATGGTCAAAAACCGCAATATTTTTCCTAAAAATTTTAAAAATCAGTTAACTTAAAAAAAAATAATTTCTCAAATATTTTTGAATAAAAATTTGTTTACAAAATTATACAACATTTAAGTTTAAATTTTTAAAATATCTTTAACTGTCAAGGATTTATGTATATTCTGGAAAAGTTTGAACTTTGGTTGCTAATATTTATATCAAAAGGCGCTTTAAGGGAAAAAAAATTAAACAAATTTTAATATGATATAATTTAATATAATTTTGTCTATATATCTGAAAAGTTTGGCTTAAAAGTGTCCAGCGGATCTATGACATGTCTTTAACGAGCTAATGACAATATATCTGCAAAGATTATAATTGGTCAGATTTTGATTCTTAATACTTTAAATTCATCAAAAAGTTCACACAAAGAAAATATTAGATATTTGCCAACTGAAATTTTGTTACTATGACTCAAATTTGATTATTACGAATTTCAGTCGGTTGGTACAACTATTCAGTAGTTTTCAAAACCAATTTCGGTTAATTCAACTGAATTATAGTTCCAAAACCCAAAATATTCAGAAATCGAATGTAAATATCGTTGTACTAACTGAATTTATAAGTTGTTACCATTAAACTACACTTTTTAATTTGTTTGGGACTTTATTTTTCTGTGTGTGTTCAGGTTCATTTTTAAAGAATATTTACAATATCAAGTTGACAAGAATTGGATTGATCCGTTAGTTAACAAGGAAAAAAATTCTGAGCTATCAAAATGTATGTATAGCTCAAAAATTACACTAAAAATGTATTCCTCTTATTTTGAAATCAAAATGGATTTAAATAAATCTTAAACTTTTTTTCGATTTTTTTTTTTTTGATTTTATTGGAGAAAAAATGTGAGCCGAAATTCCTTAGAAAGAAGAGTCACCAATTTTTAAATTTTTAAGATTTTAAAGCCTATTTTTGAATTCCCGCGAAGTAAAAAATCATCAAAATTCCAAAGATTTCGTCGGGAAAATAGTTTCAGATTTAAAGAGAAATAATTTGCTAAAAATTATTTGATTTTAATGTAGAAATTATTTTCTTTTCTTACCCTATAAAAATTATTACCACAAAAATTAGCTTTACTACATAGTGAGTAAAATAGCAAATATAATTTTGTTTGTTTGTTTGTGTTTGTGTGTCTTACTTATTTTGTTAACGACTTTTTGCTCTTAAGACTTTAAAATAAGACAACAAACATTTTTACTAGGCTAACAGAAATTTTAGCAATTATACAAATAAAAATTGTATATAGAAATAAATACAATTAGATTGTTCTATAAAAATGAAAGCAATAGAAAAAGCATTAGATGAAAAACGAAAGAGAAAAGAGTAAAAAATCAGAAAACAATATATCAAATAGCATAAGTGAGAAGAGTACAAATAGATAATTGAAATTGTTATTTTTTATTTATTCTATGCCAATGAATTAACTAAGAGAATGTACATATGACTGTGTGTGTGTTTATATGAGAACTAAATAGACAACTCTATTTGCATACCCATGAATAATTTGTTAAATAATTCATTAAAAAAAAGAGCATTAATAGCTTATTGCTGTTAGTATACTATTTTAAATGCATAATCCCCTTAAATTTGTTTTTACCATAAGGTTTGATAAGTTTGGTACCACAATACACATGTTGCGGTACTTTTTAGGTACTCTCCAACTAATTCCACTTCTATGGTACACTTTCGGACATTTTTTAAAAGAATAGCTCATTTGCACTTCCAAAAAAAATTGTGTATACATATATGTACATTAGGGTAATAACTTTTTTTGGACAACATTCTCCCCATGGGTTTTCTAATGGCAAATATTGTATCAATGATAAAAAACTATTTCAGTTCAATTTGGTAAAAAAAACCTTACGCACCGACAGCGATTTCTAAAATGCCTTTAATATATTAATATGTGAAAACAGATTTTTTTTTATATGAAAAACTGCAAAAAATAGCGGAAATTAAAAGCAAATTTGGAAGAAAACTATTCCATTGACTCGAAAACGGACTTTACTATTGAAATCAGCATGCCTTAATTATATAGATGTGATGGTCAGACGTTGGGGCATCAAAAAAAGTTTTTTTTTTTTTGTTTGATTCAAAACTTTAACGCGTTTGGTGCGTAACCTTTTTTAACGATAGCGAAAAACTAAAAACGCAGTTCTTAATATTTGTCCATGCCCTACACGATTTTGTCTGGGGAGATTTGATATTTGCAAAAAATGCAAAAAGTTATTACCCTAATGTACATACATCAACATATGTATTTACATATAATAGCATGCAGTAACATATACATTTATATTAAATAATGCATGATTTTATGTAAACGTTTTTACTCGGGTTGGGTATTTTATTATTATGATTTTTAAATGATTGAAAAAACAATTGCATTTTCAGAGTTTTTATTAAACCTAACGCAAAATTTGTTCGCTGTGGTGAACATGGGAGAAAAAAAGTTTTCGCAATCTTGACTTTAATCAGACAAAAATTTTGTTAAGCCGGGAAATTTAGTTTAAAGGATCTTAAATATGTGATTATTTTAAAATAGTGAATTTTCATTGTTATATTATATAAAAAAAATTATAATTGTGGTTTTGGATAATTTTGCCCTACGGCTGGGTAATGTTTCATTTCACTGGCGTCAACTCTGAATTAAATACACAAATATTGATATTATGTCCCATGTCTGGTATTGACAAAATTCATTTTCTAATGAAGAGTTTAAGACCACAAGTGTCAGCGTAGGTCTAAAATTATTATTGATATAGAAAAATTTCATAAGTAAATGACTGCAAAATGTAATTGACATCACTCAGATCTGCTATTCACCTTGTTCTCCTTTCTCTGACCCTTATTTTCTTAATCTTGTTAATCGAATCCTACTCGAGCGACTCAAAACAATATTCTTTCTTCATTTCCCAACTCGTTCTCTATGACTTCATTGTGCTTCAAGGATTTCTATACAGATCCCCACAAACGTATTTATCAAAACAACGAACCTTTACAAAGATGCTAATGAATAATGGATCCGTTACCACATTCCATTATTGCATAGATTTCTGCCTGGGATACTTACTCTTTCGCAAATTCATATAGAATACTGAATGGCCAATTCCTTTAAATAGACTTCGTGTTCCTTTTCCCATTTTCAAATCGTCCGTGTCAACTGAGATTCTATTCATCTGCACAACATAGTGCGCAATAGGGTTATAACTTTTTCTGCAAAATTTGTACTTATTACCACGTGTATTAATAATAAAAATCGCATAAAGTGCTTTTTCTAAAAATGCCTTTTCTTCAAGTTTTGTTATTAAAATTAAATATTTTAAAATTTTGCATTAATAGGCCACAATGATGCACAACACATTTTAACGCAATGTGCTCGTTGTTTTGTGAATTTTGATGAATATGTTGCGCAACAACGCTTTAATATTTTTTTATCAAAGTCCGCAGAACGTGTCAAATTTGAAAAGGTGTGTGTCTTTTAAGACCGATAGTCATCGTTATAACTTTTTTTGCAAAATTTTTACCTATCACCACGTGATGGGCAATACTGTATTAATAACAAAAATTCGTTTTGTCGTGGCAGTTTAAAACAAAAACCTCCCGCGCTAAGTACTTTTTCTAAAAATGCTTTTTCTTCAAGTTTTTACAATTAAAATTGCAATAATAGATCAAAATGACTGCACAACACTTTTTAAATTAAGTTTAACGTGCTCGTTTTTTTTGCGAATTTTGATGGTCATGTCGTGAAACAACGGTTGATCCTTTTTTTTGTCAAAAATCCGCTAAACGCGTTAAATTTGAAAAGGTGTGAGTCATTTAAGACCATTAGTCATCGTTATAGTCTAATTACTTTAAAATTTTAGCGATAGTTTAAGTTTAATTAAACAAAAAAATTGTGTCGAACTTTAAAAAGGTTTATGTGGTTACTTTTTTAAAAACCTATTTATTGCTAGTATAGAATATTTAGATTTATTTTTGATATTCTTATCTTACTAATATTTAGCAAAAAAAAATCTTCTAATATGAGCAGTTTTTCCTGCAACGTAATTTTGAACTTATTTTAGTAGTTTAAGATTTGATTTATTATATTTTAAAGAATTTTACCATAGATTAGTTCTCTAAAACAAACTTCTGAAGATTGAATTTTTGTACTTTAAAAATGCTATTTAACTGACTGACCATAAGTGATCATTTAGCCATAAGTGATCCAAATGATTATCTTATAATAAGAATTTAGCTATTTCGGTAGGAAACCAAATGTAAAAAATATTTTGTGAAGTAATTTTTTGTGTGCATGTCACAGTTAGGAAGCAAGAAAGCGTTAAAGTTAAAATGTTGTAAAATTTCAAAACATAAATGTTTTGAAATGAACACAATTTTCAAAAACTAGAATCCGTTGATACTAGAATTAAAGATTAAAGTTTTAAAAAAATCTCTGGTTTTGGTCCAAGGACATCGCCTTAACTTGAAAACGTATAGACAGATTTTTATGAAATTTGACAGATAGATTATATTATGTTGTATTACCAAAGCTTCTAAATTTAATCAATATATGTTAAAGTTTAGGTGCGTTTTCGCTTTATTTCGCGTTCTTTGAAAAACGAAAATCTTCATATCTTCTTAAATAAATGCACAAAAAGGGTAATTTTTGGACTGTAATTATATCTTGGTAAAACGAATAATTTATGCCTAAGCTTATTCATTTAAATGCATTAGCTTTCAAGATTCGTTTTAATCCTATTTTTGCCCATATCACGTGAAATAGACAACAACAAAAAATTTGCTATAAGAACATATGGTTTATTTCTTGTGCCGAACAAGTGGTATAAATTTCATTGCAAAAAAGCTTAGGCCCGTTTGAGGGTTAATTTTTACTTTCAAAGTCCACAAAGTACATTTTCTAATGGTAATCAGTACCCACCTTAATTAGTACCAACTCATTTATCATCCCTGTTCTATTCAATTAACATTGAACAGTTCCTTTGTTGTTGGTATTTGCTTTCAATTTAAAAATTAAATATTTCAAACGTCATTCTCTTCTAATTATGAACATGCAATAATAATTATTATCGTTATCGTCATTATCATTTTGTTAATTTCATTTTAAAAACCAGCAGCAGAAAAAATAATAATAATGAACTTTTTGTTGTTGTCTCGTTATTTAATTTGTATAATGTTGCTGTTGTTGTTGCCCAACAAACCAATGAGCATTGCCGTCGTTTAACGATGATGATGGTGCTTTAGTGGATGATTAAACTGAATTTAATCGTTTGTGACCAGGCTCTCATAATTACTTTGCAAGTGCATCATCATTTAGTCTGTGCGCTGTTTGTATGCGATGTGTGTACTTGTTATTTAAAAAGTTACGGTATATTTTCATCATTATAATGCTCATTATTGTGTTATAATTGGCATGTGTAGGTACATAATGAACGTTTCGGTTTTATATGGTTGAGAGATATAATAATAATTACCAACCCTCTCATATAATGATAATTACTGAAAAGTTGTAATTTTATAATTTTTAAATGTTAAACACACAACGATTAAATGGTAGATTGATGAATATACGATTATGATTTATAAATTGTTGTCATAAAAAAAAAACAACTAGGGACTACTATTTTGTATGAAACGTTTAACAAATTATAAAAAAAACACCGTAGATAGGTTGATCTGGGCGGAAGGGGGTTAAGCACCCCAAGATATAATTTAACCCCCTATTTCGTTAATTCATTCAATTTTTTTGAGTATCGAATTTTGATTGTTGTCAGAAGGCCATATTGTCATTCAAATCTATTAATGAGTACTCCGATGTTGCCTAAAACTACATTTCCACTGAACGTGTTTTGAAGTAAAACATGTTTTGTACATGTTTTCCCATAAATTTTTTTCACCAAAACATATCCCAGTGTCAAAAAATACTAGTACAGAACCAGTTTTGTACTAGTTTATTTGAACCAGACAACTACACTGAGAGAATTCTCTGTATGATATTAAAGAATGAATGGAACTCGTCCATTGAAACTGTCAATGGATGAAAAATTTTATTTTATTTATTAAAAATTGCATACTACTAACGAAAAAAATTTATTAAAAATGGTTTCATTTAAACTATGAAGCTTTTTCATTGAGTTTAATAAATTAGTCATTCACATTATGAAGAAAACTTCATCGATTTAATGAAAAATTTCATAAAAACTCGCCCAAAACATTATATCTGTGTATTACGAGTTCTATCGCCTCTCCATACAAACAACTGTAGAGTTTAACATGAAGAAATTTAAACTTTTCATTAATTTAATGCAGTTTTTCATAGAATTTTATGAAAAATTTTATTTGTTTGTACACTTAAAAAAATAAGTTAGTAGAAAAGTTAGTAAAACGTCTTGTAAATAAAGTATACTATCTTTCAGCAACATTTTTGCTGAAATTATGTTTTCAGTTAAAGTTTTAGTTATACTTATTCAGCACTTAACTGTTTTGAACTAATGTTTTACTATTATTTTACCAGTGTTTTTGCTAAAAAAAAAATGTGCTGATAAGCAGAATGAAGTAGATGTCGCGGCATGTCAATTTGTAGTAGAGACGAGCAAAACGTTACTAAAAAATACAACTCTTGTAGGACATATAAAAAAATCAAGTATGGAAGATTTTTGTATCTCTTTTTCATACATAATAAAATAAAAAGACGCCAACAATGTGCATCGTATACACATAAATTGCGGATTGAAAAACTTAAATTTTGTGCTTGTCAAAGTAATTGTCTATTAATTAAATAAAAGACAAAATAAAAATATTTAAATTTATTAAAGATTAAATGTGTTACAAAACTAAATGATTATAGTGACTATTAATGTATTGTGGTCAAATTGCAAACAAATATACGTACAAGTAGACAGAATAAAATTTTTGGCTGACTTTACTAATTTTTTTTGAGTGTAGAATTTAATATGGAGGTGTCATATTGGTGTGAACTACTTCCAAACTACCGCTTTGGAACTAGTTGAGAACTAGTTCGAAAGCTAGAATTTTAGGACGAAAAATAGGGAAAAATTGTACTAATGCGACACTCGCGGAACCAGATATGTTCACTGATAATAATCCATGCGTAAAATTACGAAAAAATGTCAAAATAACCAATTTTTTTTTAAATAAACGAAAATTTGTACATTTTACAAAAGTTTTGATTAGTTTTGACAGTACTGTATTACCTCACCGCAATTCACAATAAAAAAATTAAGTGTGGATTTATAAACTCAAAGTATATTTTTAAAAACAAATGTAGTTGGGAAAACATAAATTTCAAAAACACGTTAGTTTATATAATCTTTTCGAAGAGTCCCAATATAGTTTATTTTACACTAGTACACAACTGGTGCAAAATTACTTTTTGAGAACTAGTCTGAAAACTAGAACTGTTTTGTACTGCACACAAAAAAATAAAATTCATAATTATACCCTCCATCCCATAGTGCAGGAGGGTATATTCACTTTGTCAAATGTTTGTAATTCTTTTAAAAGAATTCTGGGACCCCATAAACTATATATATTCTTGATCAGCATGGATAGAGAAGTCGATATAGCCATGTCCGTCTGTCCGTCTGTCCGTCTGTCCGTCCGTCTGTCTGTGGAAACACAAAATACTCCTCCAATACAGAAGAGGTACTGCTAATTTTCAGTCAAATTGTTTGTTGATATCATGAGCAGTTTTCTAGTGAAAATGATCAAAATCGGTTAACGCGTTCAAAAGTTATGAGTGAAAATGTGGGAAGACCTCTAAATTTTTTTTTTTTTATTTCATCATACATACATACATACGTACATTCAATGCTTATACACAAGAATATACGCAAGCAGGGATGGCTGTCAATATCGCTGAATTACCGTCGTCGATTCTAACACCTTTCAACTGACTATAGTTATCGCTTAAATACCGTTACCGATATTCTTGAAATACCGTTATCCGTAAAATACCGTTACCTTAAAATACCGTTACCGAAATAATCTAACAAGATCTGAACAAAAAAACTTCTGTAAATAGATATATTTTCCCAAAGTGTGATCATAAACTAGACAGTCATTTAAACTCGGGCATAATGCGGTTAAAAATTGTGGTGTGCATTAACATTACCTGAATAATTAAAATAACGTTATACTTAAAATGCCGTTAGCAAAATAATTGAAAAATCTTTTTCCCTAAAATAAAGTTACCGAAATATCTAAAATATCGTTACCGCTAAAATACCGTTAGCGAAATAAATAAAATACCGTTAACGCTAAAATACCGTTAGCGCTAAAATCCCGTTACCGAAATAACTGAAGTATAGTTTCCCCTAAAATACCGTTACCGAAATAAAAGAAAATAGCGTTACTACGACCAATAACCACATAGAATCGGTTACCATCCATGGTCATGATCAACACTTAAAAACAAAAAAAAACCCACAAAATATTGTTGTTGTTTTTTTGTTTTGTTTTGTAATACAGTATGTATGTACGGCCCTATGCTCCTTATAGGAACGACGGGAATATATATATATGTATGTACGTATGAATTAGTAGCAATCGCATGCAGAGTTGCCAGGTTTGACGATTTGTCGTAATTTTGATGATATTTAATACCCAAAATAACTAAATGACTATTTGACGACTTTTGCTTCCAAAATGACGATTTTTTGACAATAATTTAATATGTCAGCAAGATCTACTTATTTATCATTCTCATAAAATCGCCGGCTCGATTATTAAATTTATATTATTTCGTTAAAAATTGAAAGCAAAAACATTGTTTTTTGATCGACAGCTAGCTTTTATATGCTAATATGATGTGAAATACAATTTTGCAAAAATGCAAATCCTAGAATTGAATAAAACTTAATCCAAACCGCATTTATTTTTTTATAAATTCATTACGGGTTTAGCTTAATTTAGTTTCTGTGTTTATATGTTTAGAACATGTTTTTAAATTTTTATAAAATTTAATTGGAGTTAGATTTAAATAAAAATAAAAAAATTTTCATGTTAAAACACAAGGCATGGACTTTTTTTGCGAAACAAACAGATCTCTAGCCCGAATATATTTCATGTTGAAATATGATATATATACAACTTTAAATGAAACAAAATAAATCCAAAAATAAATCCGGTGCTTAAAAAACAGGCCTAATAATATAAATAAAGTGCCAAAATTTAATAATTAAAAATATAACATTAAGTTTGTTCGATAACACAAAAATTTGTACAAGTTTTTACTGGAAGGTGTTCGTTTAGACAAATACGCAGTAAAAACTGGTAAAAAGAGAGAGTAAAGTGACAGTTTGATGCCAAAGAACTTACAAGTTTTTACTGGATACATTTTTGCCAGAAAGAATTTGTAAGATGAAAAAAACATATGACTAAAAAATAAAAAAATATGCTTGTATTTTTAGTAAACAAAAATTAAATTAAATTTTAATTGTTTATGGATTGAAAGTGAAAATGATTAAATAATTAACTATGGAAGAAGTTAAAAAACATTTAAATTATTTTTGGTCGATAATTTCAATTAAGTTTTTCCTTTTCCATAATGACCAGTTGATTTTTTTTTAATATTTAAAACAAGCTATTTTATCTAATTTAATAATTCCTACAAATTTTCTGTTCGTTTACTTTTTGTAAATTTGTCTCACTATTTGTAATTTTGTTACTGAGTAGTTTTTACTGAACTTTACAGGAAAAGTAATCGAACAGACTTATTGTTAAAGAATTTCCAAATTTTGTAAAAGAATTTAATATTTAAAAAGTTGTGCCACTGAAATGTTGTTCACAGAATTATGCAGATATAAGTGTTTAACAGTTCAAGTGGTAAAATTAGTTTGATTTAAAGTTGTATTTATTTGATCTTTCAACATTATATTTTTGTTATTTTATTAATTAATAATCATATAATTACAAGTTATATACTATTACCCTAACCGAGCACTAGCTACTATGGCCTTCGGCGCGTTGTAGCGAAAACAGATCAGTGCCTCTGGTGGGAATCGAACCCACGACCCCCGCACTGATAAGCCAGCACTAGCCTACTGGGGCACACTGTTTCAACATTTTATAAATATGAATATCGTTGTAAAATATAATGATTTTCGAAGTTTAAACCAAAGAGAAGTGTCAAAAATCGTGTTATATTACAACGATAACACGTTAACATTTGAAATGTGAATAACATTATTGTATTTTATTTTTTATTAAAACTTTATCCCTCTTCTAACAAATATATTTTATTTTGACGATTTTTCAAAATATGATGACGATTTTGACGATTTTTTCTAGAAAGTTTGTCGTTTTTATGCTTTGCAAACCTGGCAACACTGGTTATAAGTGCAAATGCGAGAAGCCCTCGAAAAATTGTTAAGCTAATTTATAAAGTATGCTTTTGTTTTCCATATACCAGGCTTGCCATATACCTTTTTTTGTTAACCCCAACAAATCAAAAAATCACCAATAAGAAAAAGGTGGAACAAAATAGTTTAGTTAAAATTCTTTATTTATTTGACTGAATTAACCGGAGTTGCCAGACATATTAATCGTTATCAGATCAAAAAAATATCCAGGAACAAAATCCCCGAATCCAACAATGTAAATTCATAACTTTTTTTCGTACACTATTTTTACTTATTTTCATTCTCAACCTTTAATAAATTTGCAAGGAAACTCTTACATTCTAATTACATTTATTAAAAACCCCATTCAATTTAAAGGACATTCACTTTCAGAACTTTTTTATTTAAGACATATAAGGTGCATACTTCATCTTAAAATCTTTTGATTATATGCATTTGTTTTCCTTAAAAGCCCTAATTTTTATTTGATACATACAAAAATAATCTAAATTAAAGTATTGATGTGTAAAAACCAATCGAATTTTGGGAAAATTTCTTAGGGTTCTTATTCTAGGAGTCGTAAACGAGAATTGCACAAGCAACTGAGCTGAAAAACAATAATTTGAAATACCAGTTTCTTTAATTTTTTGTGTCTCGAAAACACCCTAAACACTCGAAAGATTTTCTTTTATAATTTTTGACAAACTTAGTTTCATCACACTTTCCGTTTTACTTATGTGATGTATAGTATAAACACATGTGTTGTAATGTAAACTGGCATTTCATAATTATTTCATTATGTATGTCTCCGCAAGTGTATTTTTGTTCCCTTAAATTTATCTAAAATTCTGATTATTCGAAACTGTTTTTATGCGTTTGTATTCATTGCATCTCTTCTAACGATCCAAAAATATATTTTAGTAACTTTCTTTCATTATTATATAGGCAAAGAGACAAACAACAGGCGAATTTTACAACAGTTTTTTTAACATCATAAGGAACTATACAAATATATATATTTTTCACTACACGTTCTTCTTTAGGTAATCAGAATAACCTTTGAATACCCACTGCAGAATTTCAGATTCATTTTAGTAAACTTTAATTAAACATTTTTTTCTTCTCAAACATCCCAAAGACATTAATCAATCGGTCATATTTTGTTTTACTTATAAAAACAACATTATTTTTGTTATTTTTACAAAGAATATAGATATTAATATTGTTTGCACTTTCCCTGGTTTATGAAAACACCGAGATGGAGGGTATCCAAAAATTCGTCACAGCCGAATTTAATCTTTTTTAATACCAAATTCGGCACATCGGACTTTAATGCTTCCACTTGTTTTTTATGAAAAAGTTCATATTTTTAAAGGTTCATACTATTTATGAAATTTACTTACTATTTATGAAGTGTTCATAGTTTCCCTAGGATTTATGAAAAGGTACATAAAATTCCCAGTATTATTGCAATTTATGCAAGTTTTCTTAAATATTAGGATTTTGTACATTGGCAAATTTTATAAGTACTTTTTCATAAACATTAAGTGTTTGTACATATATTTTAAGAACGTTGTCATAATTTACGAGACACAAGCTTTCCCAGTATTTTTTATGAACTGTTCATAAATGCTATGAAAAAGTTCATAAATAAGTACATTGGCAAATTTTTCATAAAATATTCATTAATAGTATGAATTTTTTTAGTGTGTGGGATGTTTTGCTCAAAACACGTAAGTGGAAACATGCTTTAAGCGGACTTTTTAAAAGATCAGGTGCGGATCCAGAAAAAGGTTTTGGGAAGGGAAGTTAAAGTATTTTTGATTAAAGTTTGTAATCTTTTCGTCATTTTTTATTGAAATATTGTATTTTGGTGTAGGAAATGTCACATTTGCCCTCCACCTGGATCCGCGCCTGGTACCCATCAATACACAATATTCTTGTGCAACTTTTGCTATTGTGCAAAATATTACCAGTGTGTATGTCATATTGGAAGACTGAAAAAAATCAAAACAGGTTTAAATTTTATTGCGCAACCAAGAAATGTGAACAATATTTTATAGTGTGTTGGCCACATTGTGGAATTTTTATATCCATCCACAAAAGAACAAAATAGTGGGGCATTTTGTGTACATCTTATTGCACTGTGTTACGCAAAGTTACAATAATATTGGCAACAATATTTTCAATAACATCGCAAGGTGTATGGGTACCTTAAGTTGACAATTTTTAAATCATACAGGGCCAGTAAAACTAATTAAAAAAATATTTAAAAAAGAAATAATAATATAATTATTGGCAAATATGCAAATTTTAGGGAAAATCATGATCATTTAAAAAATTAAACCATATTCGAGTTTAGCATCCTACAATTAGTTAAATATTATGTGTCACACATTTAGTTTTTCAGAAAATAAATTTTCTTCATGGTCATAATCCCAAACTTACAATCATGGAAATAAACCTATAAAAATGAAGCTTAAGCTAATACAAATTAGTTAAAAATGTTGTTTAGAAAAAACTTCTAGAATTAACAGAATTGAATCTGCAAAAAATTTTGCTAAATACTTGCAGATAAAAAACAGCAAACAAAAATTGATATATTTACAAAATTTTTGTTATATTTACCTGTGTAAAAATAATATTATATAAACTTGTATAATGTGATCCAGTTTTGTACAATTTAATAATAGACGTCATGTATATTAAGATACAATTTTACTTGCCACAGTAATTTTTGGAAAAACGGCATATTTAATTGTATCGTACCATACGTTATTAGATGGGCAATATATAATTGGATTAACAAAATTAAATTAATTAAGGGTGTTTGTTTTTTGTAGAGGTATAGAACTTTGAAATTAAATAAAACAAAGATGAACTTTTTAAATTGACATGAAATTTACTTTAATCGAAACATGATCTTCTGGCATTATAATTAAAATATGACTTCTGGCATATGACAGCCACGGATGGCTCGGACGTAGTCTAACCTGGAGGTCCAATTTTCGATGACTTTTTCCAACATTTGTGGCCGCATATTGGCAATAACGCGGAGAATGTTGTCCTCCAAGTGGTCAATCGTTTTGGGCTTATCGGCGTAGACTTCACATATCCCCACACAAAATAGTCCAGCGGCGTTAAATCGCACGATCTTGGAGGCCCATTCAAAGGTCCGAAACTTGAAACTATGCTGTTACCAAACGTTTCCTTCAATAAATCAATAGTGGCACAAGCTGTGTAATATGTTGCGCGGTCTTGTTGAAACCACATCTCCTGCACGTCATGGTTGTTCAATTGATGAACGAAAAAGTCAGTAGTCATGGCTCTATGGCGGTCACCATTGACTATAACGTTCTGACCAGCATCGTTTTTAAAGAAGTACGGACCAATGATTCCATCAGCCCATAAAGCACACCAAACAGTCAGTTTTTCTGGATGTAACGGTGTCTCAACATACACTTGAGGATTATCATCACTCCAAATACTTCAGTTTTGTTTATTGATTTATCCATTTAACCAAAAGTGAGCTTCATAGCTAAAACCGTAAAATTGACGTAGTGTGCGATACGTATTTCGAACAGAACCATAAATTTCAAAATAAATTTGCAAAGTTTGGAAGCGTTGTTCAGGCGTCAGTCTATTCATGTTGAAATGCCAAACTAAACATAAATCACTTGACAGCTGATAAAATGGCCGCCAATTAAAAAAGTGTTGCCAACTTAAAAAAAACATAAAAACACCCTTTACAAAAATATATACATATTAGAAAAAACAATCTCGCTTTTAAGCGAAATATTTTTTTCTGTGTAATTTGACCATATTTAATAGACCCATTGTTCTGATCAAACTATTATTATTTTCCTTGAAATACCATGATATTTTTCGGACCAGATGAAATGTGATGTTAAGTTATATGTGATACTGTATACTATATATAATCATATATGATCATATCGGAACCTTTTTCGCCGGGTATTTACATATATGTTTTAAAAATGAATAAAAAGTAGTACTTAATTGAATTAAAATAAAAAGTACTCACTTCTAAAACATTTTTAATTAAAACACTTATTATGTATTATGTACACAGAAAAAACTAAAAACGGGTTTCAATTAAAAAATTTATTGAATCAATTAACATTTTAATTGATTTTGCACCTATCACGGCAATGATACTATTAATTAAAACTTTTATTGAAAATTAAAAAGAAAAAAAGCTATAAATAACTATCTACAAAAAGCTATAAATAACTACACTCAAAAAGAAAAAAATTGTGTGAGCGATACGTTTGTATGTGTTGAGTCTGTTTGTTTGTTTGTGTGTGTGCTTGTTTTGTTTGTAAACTTCAAATGCATTTGGTATTTTATACTAAAAATTTTCTATTTAAGCTACAGTGTATGAAAAAATAATTTGAGAATTATGTTTAAAATAAAATATGTATTTATAGATTTACAAGTCAATTAAAATATTAATTGATTCAATTAAATATTTGTTTAGAAACAAATTTAATTTAATTCAAATCAAATCTTTTATTAGATATTTCAGGGTGATAATTTTTTGTGTGTATACACAGAAAAAACTAAAAACGGGTTTCAATTAAAAAATTTATTGAATCAATTAATATTTTAATTGACTTTGCACCTATCACGGCAATGATACTATCAATTAAACCTTTTATTAAAATTGAGAAGGAAAAAAAAAGTTATAAATAACTTCTACAAAAACAAATATGATACTCACAAAAAAAGTGTGTGATCTATACGTTGGTATGTGTGTTTTTTGCAATGCTGAATCTTTTTGCGTGTGTGCTTGTTTTGTTTGTTAACTTCAAATGTATTTGGTATTTTATACTGCAAATTTTCTATTTATTCATACAGTGTATGAAAAAATAATATGATAATTGCGTCTAAAACAAAACATGTATTTATATATTTAAAAGTTAATTAAAATATTAATTCATTCCATTAAATATTTGTTTAGAAACAAATTAAATTCAAATCAAATCTTTAATTAGATATTTTAGGTTGATAATTTTTTCTGTGTACATAAAATTCTATCAAATTATTTATATATAATTTGATCATATTTGATAGATCCATTTTTCGGATCAAACTATAAGAGATTAGATATGACATATTTCGGACGTGATACTATATATATTCATATATGATTTTTTTATAATTACTTTCGTTTCTGTTAGGGTCTCTGTTTCAAATTATTTTGAGTTTTAGCATAATTTTTCAAATATAGCCATTTGTTCTCCCTAATCTAGCTATTTTTTCACTTTAACCCACTAACCGGCAAGACCGCCTGAAGCCGGAGTATTTTAAATTGGCCATAAATGAGTCAAATAAGTGTTTTGTAATACGAGGAATAACCTATACACTAAAAAAAATAAGTTAGTACAAAAGTTAGTAAAACGTCTTTTAATCAGGTATACTATTTTTTAGCAAATTTTTTTGCTAAAATCGTGTTTTCAGCTAAAATTTTTGTTATACTTATTCAGCACTTAACTGTTTTATACTAATGCTTTACTAAAATACTAATGTTTTACTAATTAATTTTGCTATAAAAAATTGTGCTGATAAGCACATTAATAGTGTGGACGACAACCAGATTGAAAGATATACGCACAATGAAGCAGATGTCGCGGCATGTCAAGATGTAGTAGAGAAGAGGAAAATGATACTAAAAAGTACTACTCTAATAAGACATATAAAAAAATCAACCATGGAAGACTTTTGTATCTGTTTTTCATACATAAAACAAAATTGAGGATTAAAACAACTTAAATTTTGCATTGTCACCGGCTTGTGAAAATAATTGTCTATTAATAAAATAAACGACAAAAGAAAATATTTAAACTAAATATGTATTTCTATAATAAATGTAAATAGATTAAAATGGTCAAATTGCAAACAAACATATACAGACATGTAGACAGAGTAAAGCGAAAGACAAATCTTAGTATGGTTCCTTTTTCTTATTGCAAAAAAAAGCGTTGTTTTTTTCGTTTCGTTTGTTTATTTTTTCGTTTCGTTTCTATAATTATCTTCGGCAGTTGCGTTCTTTAAAAGAAAGCATCATTTAGACAACGATTGATGTAAGTATGTAGTTGAAAGAAAATTTTTGTTATGTTATATATATTTATTTCTATATAATTTCAGATATTAAATTAATTCATGTCGTCAATGTGGGAAAATGAAAATTTTTATATTTAGTAATTATTGTAAATTATTTTTAAAAGAATCACAAAAATATGTTTTATGATTTTCAGCAAATATATTAACTAAATTACAATTTTTTTACAATTTTTTTGCGTTTTTTGCAGTCTACTAAAATTCAGCAAAAAATTTATTAATTTTTACCAAGGCTTTCTTATTTCTAATCTACTAAGTGTTAGCAAAACTTTTGCTGAATCTACTAATTTTGTTGCTAAAAATCAGCTCGCTGATTTTCAGCAAAAGATTTTGCTGACATTAGCAATTTTTTTGCTAGCACCCTCCTGACTAAAGTTTTGCTGACTCAGCAAAACTTTTTGCTGACTTTACAAACTTTTTTTTTTGAGTGTACATAAACTTATTCATATTTATGGCTTAGCTTTTGAGATTCGTTCTAAACCTATTTAGTCCATATCGCCTAAAGTAGGCAACGAAATATTAGGTAGAAGAACATAGTGTTTATTTTTCATGCCGAACACGTGGTATAAATTACATTGCAAAAAATCTGGTTTGAGGGTTAAGAGTCGGCAACCTTGGAGAAACAAAAGGCAATCAAAACAAAAACATGGTAATGACATGGACAGTACCATAAATATTACAAAGTAATGAAATTTCATTACCTATTGGATTACCTTAAAATACAAAGTAATGACTTACTGATAATGGGTTATAGGCGTACTTCCATATATGTAATCGCAAAATTATGAGTTACTGGTAATTTTTTATTCTAACTAATATCGTATTTATTAATTTTTTAAAAAAAAAAAAAATTAAAGTTATTTTTCTGAGCTAAAGTTATTTCTTAGTAAAAACAGACATTTACCAAGTAATTAAGCTTGTAATGTCCGTAATTTTAAGCAACAGATACCTACCAATGTTTAGATACATACCGTGTACACGAAAAAAATCCATTAGGTATCTATAGATACGGTGCTTATGAGCACCGGTGGAAATCTATTGTTTGATATTACAGGCATAAAAACCTGAACTTGTTTTAAGAGTTTCGAAAAAATGTGTTAGCAGTGGTACTTTTAATTAATTAATTTTCATGATTACACACAAAAAATTATCAGCTTTAAATATCTAATTAAAGATTTGATTTGAATTTAATTTGTTTCTAAACAAATATTTAATTGAATCAATTAATATTTTAATTGACCTTTAATATATATAAATACATATTTTATTTTAGACACAATTATCATATTATTTTTTCATACACTGTATGCATAAATAGAAAATTTTCAGTATAAAATACCAAATACATTTGAAGTTAACAAACAAAACAAGCACACACACAAACAGACTCAGCATTGCAAAAAACACATATACTCACTTTTTTGTGAGTATTATATTTTTTTTTTTGTAGAAGTTATTTATAACTTTTTTCCCTTATTAATTTTAATAAAAGGTTTAATTGATAGTATCATTGCCGTGATAGGTGCAAAATCAATTAAAATATTAATTGATTCAATAAATTTTTTAATTGAAACCCGTTTTTAGTTTTTTCTGTGTATAAGCAGTTTTAATTAAGGTTTAAAGTTAATTTATGCTGTTAATTATTCTCTACATAAGTTTTGTAAAATTAACACACAATTTTGTTTATATAAACTAAATAATATGCATTATAAAACTTCTAAAAACCTGTTTCTCTTACAACCAGTTGGCATACATATAAAATTTAACATATATTTAGAGCCACTTTTTGGAAGGACGATCAAACGTAGTTTTACTGCTGTTTAATTAAACTTTAATATTATATACACTGCTTTTAAACCACCATGATGTTTTTCAGTGATGGTTTAAAAAATCTTAAATTAAATAAGATTACCATATTTTACATCAAAAAAAGTAATGCCATTTTCGAAATAAATATGGTAGCACTTGTGAATGTCAAAAATTAAAAACAAACAAAACAACGTGCATAGAAAAATTTTTTTTTGTTTATTTTGTGCCCAACAATTAAATATTTCTTTTGTTTAATATTATATTTATATATAATGTCCTATGGTTCCTTAAGAGGAACAAAGGGCCATTTTTGTTTAATATTGGTTGTAATTAAATATAAAACGGACTCTAAAATAAATGCAAAAATTGAAGAAGGCAGCAGACGGACAAACAATTTTTCAACAAAAGAAATTAAATTTTTAATTGGTGTATAAAAAAAGACACTAATGTTATTAAAAAACCTTTTCAAAAATTTCTAATATATTGTTTTTTTTTTGACTTTTACTTAACAGCTGTTTTATTTATGTATAATTTTCATTATCAGCTGTTATGTTTTGACAACTCAAAACTTAGTTTAAACGGCCAATGCTGGCTGGTTAAACTACAATTAAAATAAAATAAACTTGATCTCAAAAATAGCATTTTAAGTTTAAACTTCGTTAAAACTATAAACAAAGTTGAACTACATCCCAAAAACTAGCTCTTAGTCTATTTGTTCGTTGGCTTAAACCCTAATAATTGTATCGTAGTTTTTCATGATTTTTTTCAGTAAATTTTGAAATTCATTTATGTTCTAATTATAAACGGTGATAAAAAAATATATATGTATGTATAAAAATGATAGAATTTTTTTTATTGAATTTTACTATATAGGTACATACATATATATTGATATATAATGATATGTTTTGCCATATAAAATTATATATAAAAGTGATAAATGTAATTATTTTTGATTAATTGTACCATATACACTTTCATATGATCATATATGGTAGAATATATGGTCATATATTGGTCTATGTCTCTTTCATATGATCAGATATACAAATCATGCTATTATATGACATACGATACAATGATATATTAAGCCATATTAAAAATTTTTCACAAACTAAGTATGGATATGTATGATATGAACATAAATCGTAATATTTTGCTTATACCTATAATGATATCAAGTTGTATTACGCCACCTCCACTTTAACGAACACACCACTCTCACTCTTTCATTAATAACGCACACACACCAACGCCTTCCAACCAATCACTAAAAGCAAAGTTTTTATTTAATACCCACACCAATATTTGTTTACTCTTAAAATACAAAGAGAATCAAACAAAAGAAATGTTGTTATAGCTCTACAGAAATTTCTGTTTGCCTGGTAGCATGTGGAACAACAACGGCTGAAATGCGGATTTTGGCTACGCGGATTGGTCAGATGCGACAAGAAACATATGCGGCGCTAAAAGTAACAATTTGGTTGGATGAGACGAGAATAATAAAAGAAAAAATAAATATATTTTATAAGCATTACAAGTGATATAAAAAATTCATTCCATTCAATTTGTTTTTAATAATACACAACAACAATTTTGAAGAGTCAGAACAAGTATAAAAAAAATTCATTATCCTCATTGTAGTATTAGTTTTGTAAAAAAAACACACCAACAAAAAAAGCCGTTTGAGTTTTACAAAGCCATAATAATAGAAAACAACTAGATGTGATGGTTAAGTGTGTACAAAAGTACTGTACAGTTTTTAAGTGACTTAGCAATCCATAATATGGATCCATGCTAATGACCGAACTCTATAGAATATCTCCTGCAGTATAGGGAATAGCTGATCTCTGCGCTAAGGTAAAATTGGCGTGCCGTAATTAATCAGCTGTTTTGTTTTTAATAGTTCTAGTGGTTATCGAGTATTTGCCTTTTCTTTGGCCCTCGATACCTACACTCATAATAATCCATGCTAAAAATACGAAAATAATGTCAAAACAACAAAAACTTTCGTAAAATGAACAAATGTTGGTTTATTTTACGAAAGTTTTTGTTATTTTGACATTTATTGGTATTTTTATGCATGGATTATTATCAGTGTAAAAGTAACTCCTCGTTATTTTCCTCTAAAATAATTAGCACAAAAATACCACTTCACTAAAAGCAAAAATTAAAGCTGAAACTTTTGAAGAAAAAATTGGAAA
Organism: Delia radicum; assembly: GCA_021234595.1. NCBI lineage: Eukaryota > Metazoa > Arthropoda > Insecta > Diptera > Anthomyiidae > Delia > Delia radicum. The sequence goes on along the minus strand of CM037854.1, from coordinate 31,961,933 downwards.
ACTATGGAGAACATCAATGTCATCGATTCGGGATATTGCACAATAATATTGCTAGTGCTATATATTATGATAGTGAAATAACCTTATCTGAACCTAATTACACAATCACAATAATCGTTTAGCCAAAGTAGCTGCTACGTTGTTACGGAAATGACTAACTACACAAAACGGTCATCCGGGACTAATGGAGCTGTGTTGTTTTTGGTTTGTTGATAGTGCGTGCGTTTTTCAACCTCACATAAATCATTAACGAAACAGCTGTTTCGTCACGGCACGGAACGGCAAGACTAATTTAGCCATTAGTCTAATAGCTAGTTTAAATTTTATCTCTCATCTCTGAGACACACAAATCCCAGTGTTGCCAACTTTTTGAAACCAAAAACCGCAATAAATTGCAAAAAGCGTAAAAAAGAACAACACATTTTTTTTTAATTTGTTGACAGAGTTTAAGAAATGAACTCAAGTTGACCATAAAGCAGTTTTATAGTTGGATTTAGTGCTAAAATAAAGAAGCCACTTTTCTTTCTCCGACAATTTCGGTGTTTAGTCTAGCACTTTGTTCGTACTTTTGCAAAAATATCTGCCAAACTCCATAAAAAAATAAGTTTCTCGTATCAATTTAACAGACAACTCCATTTAAAAAATGACATTTGATTAATACTTCTGTAATACTGCAATAATTTGAGTATTCGATAGTTTTTTCGGCTGTTTTAGGGTTTTTTAAACAAAGTACTGGTCTCTAAAACAAAGTTGGTTGAAAGGCACTAACGATAAACTACAAATGCATGTTTTGGGCACCATGAGTAAAATTTGGCGTTTTGTGACATTGAAAAGCCCCATAGATGGTGGCAAAAGCACTAAGTTGGCATCACTGACAAATCCACAAACATATACATTTTCTTAGTGTCAATGGAATTGAGTGTGAGATCTGAATACATTATTAATTTCATTTTACACACCACTAAACCAGACAACCAACCAAATGTTGTTTATTTCCCCAGCAAGTGGTGATTTTTTTTTGTTAATGTCCGGCTTGTTTTGTTATTCATTTGAATTGCTGTTGTTCCCTTTGTGTTTTTTTTATTCTTTTCAATTTAGAAGAGTTTCATTTCTTTGTCTATTACAGTAAAGCGTTGCTTGCATCTTTCTGGAGAGTATAATAAAAGCATTTGTAGACGACAACAGCGATGATACACAACACACTTCAGCGATGATGACACTACGGCGCAACCGAAAATTCCGAAATTCTGTGCGAAATATGACACTAAATAATAGGAGCTCAAAATAATAAGAAAGTAAAACGTAGTAGCTATAATATTATTATTAAAGTGGTGCTAAATAAAAAATGTGTTTGAGCGTGTGAGAGATAGAGAGGGGTATAATATAAATAAGAGAGCTGCCAAGTCTTATAATTTTAACCATTTTAGGGTAATTGAGGGAAAGTTTTTGGGAATCAGCGCGCTTAAAATTATTAAAACATCGTACTTGGGACTTCTTAATTGTATTGACTAATTAGTTGACATTGTTTTATGCGAATGGTAATTAAATTTTTTTTTATTACAATTGCTTAAAAAAAATGCTAATGAAATTTTGGTTTAATTGGCATTGATCAATTCCAATGCCTTCAACAGACAATTATATTTGATTGCTATAATTGTTTGTTACAATTGCCTACAACATTTTTTTATTCAAATTTTAATGAAAATCCTACATTTATGTACTTATTTAATAAATTTTCGCATTTTATCCAGTATATATTAACAAAAGCCGATCCATCATCCCTGCAGAAAATAGGAAGCATTAAAACCCGCTTACTGCATCCTTACTGCTTTTCATACTGCTTCGTAAGATACATAGGTTATTAAAGAGCAGAAATGAAAGTCCAAATTGTTGTGATTTTCAAAAAGTAATGAAATGAGCAATAAGTTTTCAACACTTTCTTATTATTTCAGCGAATCTTGATAAAAATTTGTTAAAACTTTGATTAAAAATATGTTGCTCTAACGAAAATTAAAATATACATATATTTTTAAATTACTAAAAGTAAAATTTATATAAAAAAAATAAAAACCTCGGGAGTTTTGCTTATTAAAGCGCTTCTTTTAAGTGAAAATGTAATTAAAAAATAAAAACCAAACGTTATTCAAAAAATAGACAAATGTTATACAAAAAATAATAAATGTGTTTAAAAAAATAACAAATGTTATTTCATCGATTTAGAACACCTTTTATGAATTATACCAGGGTTGCATTAAACTGTTTTAAAAATGCAGTTTTAAAAATCGTCACATTTTTAAATAGGTATTATTTAAACATTTTTGATAATAAAAATTACCCGAATAAAAAAATATATATGGTCTCACGTTTTGTTATAATTAAATATATTATTGCATGTGAAATGCAATGTAATCTATTATTAGATCTTTCTTATCTGTTAACAAAACGATATACATATGTTTATGTATTGACCTTTATAAAGTTAGACATTAAACATATCGCATACCCAGTTCAAAGTGACTCAACTCAAAATATTAATTTTTCGGTTTTATATGCCTAAACTATGCTCAATATACTTGTTTATCTATTAAAAAAATATCAGTGTATTTTGTTGTTGTTAACTGTTGCTAAAAAACAGTTATGTCTTTCTTTATGTTTCAATTGGTATAAAGTTGCAAATATTTTTTTTCGATTTCTGAAAAGTAAAAAATTTTGAGTTGAGTCACTTTTGTACTGGGTTTGCGATATATGCTCTACATAATAAGATATGGTAGATCTATTGTCATATATAATAACACATTCTTATATATAACATAATATTTAATTATGTATGTTGACATGTAAGCTATATAATTTGAGATATAATTTATACTGCATCACAAGAAATATTTTTGTGTGTGATATTTGATATGCTTATGTATGGTCACATCTGAATAATATAACTTAAGAAATATTTATATATGGCATTAACTGATATAGGATATAATTATGTAAGATTCCATATATGATACAATATTAACAATTTAATTTGAGATATGATTTTGTATGGTCCAACGTCTTTAATTTTTTCTATGCTTATAAGATATAATTATATATTACCCTTTACATAATTATATATGCGCTGGATGTCTAAATTATTTTTCTCTAATTTTTTTTAAATTTTATTTAAAATTTTATGTATCATAGGATTAACGCCAATCCAATATAATCTAAATATATCTTATTCGATCCACTAAAAATTACTTATATTTTGGGATCGAATGAAATCTAAATAAATCATATCGGATATTTTGCGATCTATATTTTGCGATCGATATATAAATTTTGATCCAATTTAATCCAATAATATATCTGTGGAATCTAATCGGATATTAGTGAATACCCCTATAAACTTTTATAGGAATTATATAGGTCTATATAAAATAATGATATATAATGTGAATTTCAACTACATTGAAAATTCTGCTGGAGCAAATTGAGGTACTATTTTTTGTTGTCGTAGATGTATTTTCGACTTAAGGCTTAATTAGTTGGGAAGTAGAAGTAAAAAAGTAAAGTAGCATTGTTGTAATGAATAGCAAGAGTATAAAAATAGTTTTGCTGTATTTTTCTTGTACATAGAGTTAAATGTCCAGTATAGAATTTAAGCATTTCTATTTTCTACAGCATTTTTTACGATTTTACTTGACAACAGTTTCATTGTCTATTGCTATGTTTTTTACTATAAGAACAGACTAATGGAGCCTTATATATAGTTTGTGTATAATATATATTTAAAACTAGCTGTACCCGGTCTTTCCCGGGAATCAAATTCTTTAATAACAACACATATTAACAACAAAATTTTGTTGTATACGTTAAGACTTAAAAACGATACCGATTTTTTCTCCGATTCGTACTTTTAGTTATTACCCACGCCCAGCAGCCAAAGCGATGCATCGCTCCCAACGGCACAGTTTGCTCCGTTTTTTTTTTAATTCTTATTTTTAAAATTTGAGCGTAATCTAGTAAAAAATAAAAATTTGTTTAGGGAACATCGAAACTGGACTCTAAAAATTTTATATATTGTCAAATTTAATCGACATCTGCTGAAGGGTAACAATTTATATTGCGAAAATTCGCAGTGGACCATGCATTTATAAATTTAAAAACAGTTGAGCTTTAATTGGACACTGTCGATGATAAGTGGTTGGTGTCCTCGCCCAAGGTATAAAAATGATAAGTGCTAAATTTGAACGAAGTCCATAAGAAAATCAAAATTTGTTTAGCAAACAACTTATGTGGGCTACGTAAATTTCACATATGTTAGGAAGAATGGGCCTGATCAATAAACATGTGTATGGCAACTTTGCCCGTGGTAAAAGGATATTGTTATGAAAAATTTTGAGAAATCCGCTGAAAAATAAAAATGTGTACAATAAACACCTAAAGCATAAATAAAATTTTTAAAAAAGTTGGTCGATAAAAATATATGGCGAGAAACATGTGATATGGGATATGAGAAACATGTGAAGTAAATTCAAGAGAACGCAGTTAAAGAACATAACAAATTTGGAGATATAAACATAAAATGTGCAAAAAAAAGAGGGCGTAAAAGCAGGCGTGGTTAATGGAAAGTATGTGGCGGTCTTGCCTGGGGTCTTAGTACATTTGCGCCAGTTTTGAGTAAGTTCCAATCAGAAAAAATGTTTTTATCTAAAGTGAAAAATGCATTAAATATAATAAAAAAAGTTCGCGTAAAAGAACGCATGGCCAAATATATGGTGACCTGAGGTATAAAGAACATGTGCACCAAGTTTGAGAGAAATCCGTTGGAAAACAAAAATGTTATTAGTAAATATTAAATTCATATTTTTATATAAAAAGTGGGCGTGGTCGGTAAAAAGCATATGGATACCTTCATTTGAGTAATAGCACCAAGTTTACCAAATTTCAGAGAAATCCGTTCTAAAATAAAAATGTGTATACCGAACAAACAAAAAATGAATTTTATATAGTTATAAAATGATGTATAAAATGATGTTCACCATGTTATTAGCCTTTTATATCTGGTATTTTGGCATTTTATTTAAATCCCTGAATTTATGTAAATTTTATGGCAATCCCTATTACTTAATTTACTGTATGTATGAATGTATGTATAAGTAACAACGATACTAATGTAACGAGACAGCAAGTAAAATGCTTAAAAGACAAAGATAAAAAATACTTTTTTTTCTCTAAATATATAAGAGGTTTGTACTAAACGTGCACAGGCAAATGAGACGAAAAGTGTGTGTGGTATAGTTGTGACGATATTGTTGTATTATTTCACCAGCAACAGCAAATAGCATGTGATAATGAAGTTGTTTGTTGCTACGTATGATGGATAAAGTTGAAAACTGTTCGCTGTTTACTCGTGCACACTTTTGAGCATTGAAATGGAATCAACCTGTTTCTTTCAAACGCTAATATGAGTAGCGGCTTCCAGCATTCGACAGCAAGTCGATTCGATAAAATTAAAGACAGTTTTGTGGTAAAGAAGAAATGTATATGACCATCTCTTTTACTACTAGCATTTGTATAAGCAAACAAAATAATAAGTATTGAAAGACAACTTGGGCTCTCTTTTTTCAACGTTTAGCCCTACAAACAACGACACTTTGTGCCAGCAGTAGTTGTTGTTCATTTTTCCTTATGAGCTAAAACGAAAATCCGGTTTTTTATTTTCTGTTTGCCTAATTAGTTCGGCGCTGTCATTTCACAATGACCCACCTTTACGACACAACAGAAAACCGACGACGAGTTGACGAGACTGACAGCAGACATTTTGTGTTATACAATTTTTTTGACTGTTTTTATTGTAGGCTGTGGTTTTTATTAAACAGAATTTCTTTCTGTCTTCTTATATTCAGGCCTGCCAAATTTTTTTTTTAATATCCCCAAACAAATTAAAAAATATCCCCAAAAATCCATAGTTAGAAAAAAGGTCGAACAAAGTGATACTCCATTTTATACTGAAATTAAGAGCTTTCTTAATGAAATTGGGAAAATTCTTAATGAAATAAAGATTTTTCATTTAAAATTAAGAAAATTTCGAATGAAATTAAGAGTTTTTGTTTTAAATTGAGAAAGTTTCCAAAAGAAATTGGGATTTTCGATTTCAAATTGAGAAAACTCCAAATAAAATAAAGATTTTGCATTTAAAACTAAGAAAACTCGAAATTAAATTGAGATTTTCTATTTAAAATTAAGAAAATTCAAAATGAAATTAAGATTTTCCATTTGATTTTGAGAAAAGTTCATTTGATATTGGGGATTTTCATTTCAAATTGTGAAATTTTTGTAATAAAATTGACATTTTTATTTGAAATTGTGATTTTCTATATAAAACTGTAGAAATTAAATTTGAAATTAAGAATTTTAATTGTTATTCGGAAAAATAGAAATTAAATAGAGAAAATTATAAATGAAATTGTAATTCTTATGTTTGAAATTGAGATCAATACACTCATAGTAATCGATAAGGGAATGTATCCTTATGTGGCCCTACATCTGGTATTTGGGCTATATAAACATAAGTAATAAAGTATTCTAAATCCAAATACATCAGCTGGTAGGCCAACTCCTTGTGCATTTTCTTGTGGGAACTAATTTAAAAAAGTTATATAACAATTTTCAAAACAACTTAAAATTTTCACATTAGGGAACATGTACCCTAAAGTGGGCCTAAATTAAAAAATTCTCTAAAAGCATTTAAAATTGTTAGTAAATGAAGTAAAATCGACAAAAATTTATATTAAAAATGTATTTAAATTAAAATTTATTTTAATTTTACTTATTAAAACGTTCTATGCATCGTTTAAAGCTGCTTAAAGGGCGACCATATGTAATGCTAACTTTTTTAATTGCGTTAAACCGACGATATTTTTGCTCTGAAACATATTTAAAAATTGTCGAAAATAGTCAACTAAAAGTAATGCGTGAACCATTTAAAAAAAGAAAATTGGTTACAAAATCTTTAATGAAATCAGTTTAATGAAATGTAATTTTTTAACTGATCTCATATCAATAAATAGTTCATTAATTTATTATTGCATTTTTAATTAATTTTAATCCAACTCGCCACAATAATGTCACGTTGAGGCAAAAAATATAACTTTGTTTAAGGGGCGACATGACATTGGCGGTTTTTTGAAATCGGCTTTTTTTTATAATTTTGTATTTTAGTAAATATTCTTAAGATTCTAAGAAAAAAAAAATTCATTTAAAAACTCCTACGGGTTCAAAAGTTACAGCCGCATTAGTGAGACCGCATTTTTAATTTTCGCGCTACTTACGTACCTAAATGCGCTAGAGTGAAGCTTAAAAAGAAGCCCGAATTGCTAAACGATTGCAAAAAACTGTAAGAAACAGCACAACACAAGATAACGAAGGCATACAGTACGAAGCAGGCATGGCAGATTGAAGGTAACCTTTTTTTCTTTGTTCACAAACTTTGAACGCGTTTATCTCGAAACCATGTTTTTCATACTGGTTGCAGCACTTGCGGGTTCACTTTTTTGTATTTTTTTAAACTTGATGCGCTATCGTATGACACGAGCTTTTTTTTAATTTTTTTTCGATTTTTTATGAATTTTTAAATTCAATTTTTTTTTTCGAAAAAACACACTTTTAAATTTGGAACATCACCAAAAATTAAAAAAGAATTAAAAAAAACTCTTGTCATACGATAACCAATTTTGTTAAGATTTAAAAAAGTAATTTTTTTTTCCAGATCGGACAATTTTTGCGACTCCCAACGCTGCATCCACGAGGCCCCCGTTTTTTTCTCTGCCGCCAGTTTGGAGCTCTATAAAACCATGTTGGAGTGAAAAATATATTTATTTGAATTTTTTTCTTGTAATTTGTTCAATTCTCTACAATAATAAAAAATTTTGGAAAATTGTTTGTTTTTGACTGAGTTGTGAATTTTTAAAAAAAGGTATGTTTTCTCTGCCGCGAATGTAATGTCCCCCCTTAAATCCCATGTCTTAATTGCACATTTTTATCCACAAGACCAACAAAATATTCCCAAATTTGAGGACAAAAACCCAAGTCTACAAGTCTCCTTATATTATGAATTTTGCATATGAGTCACTCCATGTCAGACCGTACGATTTTTGCTAAAAATTGACTTCGATGTATCCGATGTCTTTCAAAATTTTAGTACGTCGTATTCTTCATTAAAAAATATTTTACACGTGTTTCCCGAAAAATTTAAACCTTTTTTTTTTAAAAAAAGATATGTGCATTTGAAAATCGTCAAAATCGTAAAAAACTTCCGACATGACAACTTTTAAACTAATGTTTTTATAAAACTAGTGAATGGATTTTAAAAATTAATACCTTATTTGAAAGGTATTTGAAACTTCTCTTTAAAAATTATTATATTATTTTTTTTATTTTTAAAATTTGGTATTAAACTATAAAATCCATTCACTAGTTTTAGAAAAATATCAGTTTAAAAGTTGTCATGTCGGATGACTTTTCACGAGTTTAAAGATTTTCAAATGCGCATAACCTTTTCAAAAATAATTTTAATTTTTTTCTGGAAACACGCGTAAAATATTTTTTAATGTTTAATACGTCTGGCAAATTTGAAGTAAATCGGAAGAGGTGTTGTTAAAAAGGTGTTCGGTCTGACATGGAATTACTCATATATATTGTTGCTATTTTGTATTACCAGCAACTTTTTTGTTGCTGCTTGTTACTATACGACATCATTATAATTGCACAATTTTATCCCCAAGACGAACAAAATATTCCCAAATTTGGGGGCAAAAACCCAAGTCTGGCAAGTCTCCCTAAATTGTGAATTTTGCATATATGTTGTTGCTATATTGTATTGCCAGCAACTTTTTTCTGCAGCAGCTGTTGCTGCTTGTTGCTATATGACAACATTATCGCAGACATTATTCAATCCAGTAGTCAATTTAATGGAATTGTATGTTATTGTTTCTTTTTAACCACATTTTTAATAGAAGCATCAGCAATGCCATCTATCATCAACAACAAAAAATCAAACAACAGCAACATTTCGATTAGGCTCCCAGTAAATTTAGTTAGTGTTTCCCTTGCTATTCATTTTTGTTATTGAAGCCACCACTTTACAAAATTGTATATTTTGTGTTTAGTATTGTTTTGTTTGTGTTTCTGGTTGTTTATTCAAATTTGTTGTTATTTTTATTTAAAAAACAACAACAGCAAGTAAACTAAAATAACTTAAACAATAACCAAGGTTGGTGGTTTTTGTTTTTTTTTGCTGTTGCTATGGGTATATTTGTGGTCATTGTGTAAGAGGTGGAAGAGAGTTATAAATGAGAAACAGTGTTGGAAAAGGTTTAATTAAAGTACCCTACATAGTATAAGTGATGGTCTGATTTCGTCGCACGAATAAAAAAAAGCTATGTGCTCTTTCTTAACACATTTTACAATGCCGTTGCTTTAAAGCAACATCTACTTTTAAGGCCCGAGAATTTTGGATAGGAGGGAGTATATAATAACGCAGTAAAATGCATGTGATAAATTGAGGTCTTAGTTATTCAAATAATAAAAAAAATATAAAAACTATTTACATAATTCTTCCATTTATTTACTGGGTAGTCCGATTGCAATAAAATTCCAATATTTTCTCTAACAATAGGAGTCTCCCAATGCGTTCTCTCCGATCTTCATGAAATTTGGATATATGATAAAGAAAAAGAAATAAAGGACACATATTTTTATAACGGCTCAATTTCATGTTAATGGGGGTTAAAAATGGTGTCAAAATTACCCCATTTCTGTTTTTTTTTTATTCTTATTTCGAATTGTTGCAGAGAAATTGTAGACAATTGGGTTACCAAATTAAAGAGCTTTTAAAGACACATTAACTGGTATACGAAACATGCCCGATATCTTTCTAGTACTTTTGTAACTTAAAAAAATTTGTTTTAAGTGATATGAAAACTGGCGTGTTGTTAAAAAATACTGGGATTAAGCTAAAAAAATCCGACATTCGTAATTGTTCGGCTTTTATGAATTTTTTCCGAATAGTTTTTTAATCCATTTTACACTGCCGTTGCTTTTATGCAACAACTACATTTAAGGCCCGATAATTTTGGATAGTAGGGAGATATAATATCGCATGTGGAAATTTTAGGTCTTTACTATACAAATAATTTAAACAAATTTTAAAACTATTCGTAATTAAAAAAATAAAATTTTTTAATTTTTTTCCTTTTTGAAAAATTATTAAGTTGTAGAAAGAACACCGGTGTTATAAAAGTTATATACTGATTTGGTTGAGGGCATATGGGAAATTTCTTTGAAAGAGAAAATTTTGTTGTGCAGTATGTACTTTTTATGTAAAATTAAATGATCAAGAAATTTCCGATATCAAAAAAAAAAGTTTAAGAACTGATTCACCAGCGTTGCCGCAATAAAAAAAAAAAAAAAAAAAAAAAAAAAAAAAAAAAAACTACAATTTTGAAAAACTATCAATATTTTCCGATTGTGTATATCGGTTTGATAGATATTTATCATTAGTTTCAGAAAAATCTTAACCCGTTAAGTACACACGAAGCGTCAAAGTTTGAATTTAAATTGCGAATACCACCGCTAGCTGGAGCCATAAGTGTACAAAGACTTCATAAAAACGTTATTAAGACACCATTATATCTTTCTTCCAAATTTTATTAAAAAAATTCACACGGGATCGATGAATGGTATAAAATGGGTTAACCTACATATATTTTAAATATTTTAAATGAATGGTAACCCTAAAACACTACATAGGTAATATTGGTATCAAAATTTTTGTTTTCTCGAGTACATACAAACTGCGCCCAAAAAAATCTAATTTTCAATACAAAAATGTATTACCTTTGGCCCCACCTTTTAACCCTTAAACGTGAGATTGGGCCGCTAAAAAATACGTGTCCTTATCTGAAACCTAAATCTGAATAATATAGCTCAAATTTTAAAAAATCCCTTTGTTTGAAATTTTGTTTTATTTTTATGGGAATTGCGGGATTGTGTTTATTAAATTCTACAGGCAAATCACAAAAAAGGAAAATCCAAATAATATGAAAACATATACATATGTTTGTTGGTATATTTTTATTAAGTACCAATATTATTAATTAAAGTACCAATATGAAATTTTTAACATAATAAGCCCATAGAAAAAACAAACAATTTTTTAGAAATATATCTTGTCTTCAATTCTTAAATATGTTTAGAAAATTTCCGAAACTGCAATTTCGACTGATGTGTAGACATTTTAAACGGTGATCTGGCGGACCAAATAAGAGAGCTTTCTTAGACTTTTGGGAAGATATATGTGGCTTTAATTTTCCGATCCAAGACATGTGTTTAGAGAATTAATTGTTTAAATTTAATATTTTTGAAAAAAAAAAAATGTCTGAACTCGGAAGGGGAAGAGAACTATTGTAAAATCTGGAAATTTTTATGCATTAAAATCATCTTTGTCGTTATAAAGTGGAGTTCGGTTGTAACGAACTCGTGGGGACTAATTCATTTTGTTAAACGTGGAAAACATTTTTGAAAAATTTTTAAAAATTCAGGATTTTTTTTTTTTAATCTTCTAATTTTAAAATGATTGTTTGTAAAAATGGAACATATTCTTATATATAATTAAGTTACATATAATTTTAAATTCTTTTTAGTAAATTTTCAATTAAAAAGCTAAAGGTTTTACGATTTATTTTACAATATCGATTATTTTATTTGTTCGTTGTAAGGGTAAAAATTTGTATGAGAATTCGTAAAAAGGTCCCAAAAATCAGTTCATTATATCAAAACTTCGCTATGACAAGGTTATTTATAATTAGGGCAGCTACTATCATGCACTAAAAAATCGAAAATATGCGATTAAATTGTGCACTTTAATCAAAATTTGCACTAAAAATTAAAAAAATGATTTCTCGAGAGCGTTGTTTTAATAATTAAATCCAATGTTGATGTCTAACAAATGGCTACTAAGTGATATGATAAGGGCTACAAATGCTTTCTTTTGTTTATTTTTAATTAAATCTTTTTTTTTTAATTTTTACAAAATATTCAAAAATACACTCATAACAAATTCGGTGACAAGCTAATTCGGTTGTGACAACTGAATTCGGTTGCAGCAACTGAATTTACGTGGTGCAGCAACCGAATCAATTCGGTTGAATGAAATTTTAGAATTTTTATAAGAGTGTATTCAATTAAATTGAAAATGTGCAAAATATGCAACAAAAACTACCAAAATATGCATTAAAATATGCATTTTTATCAAAATATGCAAAAACATGCATTTATAGCAAAGTATGCAAAAATGTGCAAAAACAAGTCGATGACATTTTAACGCAAACTCTTTGATTCGGAAAAGTATACAGTCAAAACCGATTTTGGGCTACTGACTACAAACATGCATTTGCATTAAAGTCGGTGCACCTGTAATAACAGTATTATTTAGCGCGAAATATATTAGTAAATGCTTTGCGACCAAAAAAGTCGTTCGTTATAACCGGTGTTCTTTATAACCGAACTCCACTGTCCACTTTATAACCGAAAAGTTTCATTTGTATTTCAATGCAAAAAAAAGTATGAACTAAAATTAAGTTTACGCCTTACTAAAATTTTGTTTCTAAAATTTTCCCTAAAGTAAATAAAATTACTTACGAATAATGCAAATTTATTAAATTTCAGTTCATATTATTTTTCATGAACTTAAACATAAAAAGCAATTTTCTTTAATTTTCCTTTTTTGAATCAGGTTAATATTCTTAAAAAAAATTAGAAATTGTATTAGCAAAAAATCTTAAATTTTAAGAATTTAGTAAACTAAAAGAAAATAAACTTAAAATTGTATGAACAACTAAAACCAAATACGAACCTTAATTAAATTTAGTTTACAAATTTTAGCTTCCTAAAATTAAGTTTAATAACTTCTTAAATATTTTCTTTAAAAATATTAATAGGGTAATTTTTTAATTCACAACGGCTCACTTCACCCAATTATTTGTAATTTTGTAAAACTCGGTGATAAACGTTGGCTGTCAGTGTTGGCTTACGTAGTTTTCAAACAAAATCACCTGAGGGTTATTTCAATCAACTAAACTGTCAAATCTATCATTTGCATTTTTTAGGTGTTAATTGAATAAAAATGCATTTAAACACAAAAACTTTTAATAAAAAATACTAAATTAATAACTTAACGATAATTATAACTAATTAAGCAAGAGTATCATCTCTGACAGAATAAAAACTCTGATAACACCACTTTATTTTTTTACACAATTTCATTTTTATTCTTAAAAAATAAAATAAATGGTTGCATTCACGTCGAAACTTTTATAAAATGGAGATTAAACTAGATGATAGTTTTGACATATTCATGCAACAACACAAAAAAACGAAATGTCCACTTTAGCGAGCAGTACTCATTAGCGAACAGTCCCTTAAACAATTTGCAATTAATAAATTGATCTCGTATTTTAAATAAACCGCTTTTAAAAAACTTAATATTCAAACATAATATACATATTTATTCCATTAAGAGCGTTCTACCATGACCAATTGTAGCTCCTTAAAAAAAACCGTTAACCAACACTATATTCCGCTTTCGAGAAATAAAATATTTGAGAGCACTTTTGTTAAAGCACAATAAATAAACCCAATTAATACACGCGATGCTTTATATTTTTATTAAAACAACAATAAACATTCCCCCTCGAAACGAAAAAAAAAACACACAGAAGCAGTGTTGGCAACTTTTGAAGAGCAAAAAGCGCAAAAATAATTTAAAAAAAGCGTACACACAGAAAACAGATTTGTAGTCGCAACCGAGTTTTTTGCCAACCGATTTTTTATAGTTATGTGAACTAATTTAATTCTTTGTTGTAGTTACGATTGGAATAATTAATATTTGGCTATAAAAATCGATATATTTAATTATACTAACCGAATTAAAAAAAAATTGTTTGTACGTAAGATTAAATTTATTTAGTTGCCCTAATCGAAAATATTTAAAAGTACACCGTATCCAATAACATATGGTTTTCTTTGAAATTAATTTACATTAATTATAATAAATATAACAATACAACTTTTTTTTTATAAAAATGAAATATTTACAAATTTATAGTACAATTATATTAAAACTACAAATTATAACTCTTTTTAAACTTAAACTATCAAAAACTACATAACAATAATGCGTAGAATGCCTGTAATGACAATGTTTTTGCACAGGGTTATCTCAAAAAGTATAAAAAATGGGTTTGGAAGAAATTCGTAAATGTCCAAATTAGCACGAAAATAAAAATGAAAAATACGTAAGCGCTTAAATTAAACAGGGTATAGTAAAGATGAATTCAGTAGGCAATTCTATGTAGAGTACCTAAAAACTTATATAATTTTTTCAACATCTTTAAAAGGCCAAAAATTACTAGGAAATGCATTTAAAAATCCGTTCCAACTATACCGCATTTGCAAGTAGTTGCTTTGGCTAAAATTTTATAAAGATCTTTATTTAAAAAAGGTATAATTTTGTACCCAATTTGGATCACTTAAATTCCCGACGTGGATTATAAGCCGAAATACGTCGAACTAAGATTTTTATTTCTACAACGTACCCAAGTTCAATCAAATTCAGAAAGTTTATTTAGTATGGATTACCTTCATTGGTTAATTTAATAACTTCATATTAAAGTTCTAATTCATTAATTCCTAAAGACAAAACTTAAGATATCGCGTAAATGTTTCAAGTAAATCTTTCAAAATTTAACTAAAGTTGGATATTTGTCATATTAAAATCTAAGATTGAAATATCTTTAAATTAAGAATTTATTGGTGTCACAAACTTTAACTTCACTCGAAAATAAAACGAATAAAATCTTTCTTCAAAAATAAATATTTTACTCTAAATATAATCAAGATTTTTCGTCAATTTTCCTCTAGAAAAATTATTTCATTTGTTAAAAGATTGTAATGATATAACTTATCTTAAAACCAATAGAAGTCTGCGACAACTCTCAATGTATTTTATTTAACGCAGATAAATCGTACTTTTCTTTTTCGATGTTCAATATTGGCATCCTAGTCGGCGTAAACAGTACACACTCACTGTTTTCCTGGAAAACAACAATCAAAGTTTTTATGCCAGGATTATTTTACATGTTGTAAGATTCAACGGATTTTTGAACGTATTTTTCTCAAAAAACTAATATCGGCTTCGTCATGCGAGATAAAAGTTGGTAATATACTTTTCTGCAAAAGTTTTTGTTTCATGAATATTTTATGTGAAATACATATTAAATATATAATACAAGCATACCTTTTATCAAATAAAAATCGCGGATTATCTATACTTTGCAATAAACATTTAAATTTTAAAAATTTAATACGAAAATAGTTGTTTTTTTAAATTTTTCAATAAATAAAAATCTATAATTTTTATTTTGACATTATGTACAAAGAAAATAAAATAATAGTTTTTCAGTAGCTACATATATCGATTAAGTAGTCTGGTGGACAAACTTTTCAAAATATGAGTGCAACCGAATTTTGATAAAAATTGTATTGTTTTTCCACAACAATTGTTAAATCTAACCTTATATTTCGTTATATATATTTTGGATGTGAGTTTCTTTGGGCACAACAAAATTAATCAGTTCCTTTTTTGTAAAATGTGATTTAAAATCAGTTGCATCAATAGCGTCTTACTACGGTAACTTAATTTTATTCAAATTATTTGATTTAACTAATAAAAAAGTTAACAACACTATCGAATGGTATCATTTTAGGATTATATAGTCACATTGTGGACTATATTCACAATGTGACTATAGGCATATTCTTCATATATACCTTACTATTGCAAATAAACAAATCCTGATAAAAACACTTTATGTGACTATAAAAATATAATTCATGTTTATTTGAAAAAAAGTAAATATTTCATAAATAAATGTATGTTATAACTATTATCTTTGATAAAAGAAGAAATAAATAATTTTAATTCATCTGTATGCAAAAAAACTAAATATGTAGTTTTAAACAACATACACCAATATCATTATCTTTAGTACAAATATATAAAAATTGGTTTTTATTTAAAAAAATCTGTAATTTTTGTTTGATTTATTTTAAAAGAATGTTTAAGGGTAATCTCCTCTATTTTGTCAAACAAAAACTTGCTCTCTATTTCGTTTTCAAAACAAAAGTTTCTTAAAATAACTGTTGCACACAAAATGTCTTTCGTTGTAACTGAGTCTTTTTCTATTATAAAAACTTCTCCGTCCTTTGCTTCATCAGCTTGTGTAGCAGAGTTTTCATCACTAATAGATTCCAAAATTTCTGCATCGCTTAAGTCACCGAAACAATCAAAATCATCATCGCAGTGCAAATATTCGGATGGATAAGTAACAACTTCGGTGATTAAATCTTCATCTTCCTCGCTTTCACAAAGATCAGTGTCATTATTAGAACCGACCTTAAATATATTAAAAAATTCAATTTAAGAAATATTAAAATTATTATTAAAAAAATGAAATTATGTATATACTTATGTACCTTTTTAAAACAATTGGAAATTGTTTCTGGCTTAACTAACCACCATGCTCTTTTTACAAAATTTAAAGCATCTAAAATTGTAACGGATTTCAAATACTCTGGAACAGTGTTGCCCTTTTCTATAGCACATATTTGCTTTTTAACTATAATCTGTCGAAATTGATATTTAAAAGCATGGATAATGCCTTGGTCCAACGGCTGTATGAGAGCAGTGGTGTTGGGGGGGGAAGAAATTGTATTTTTATATTTGATAAAGTTGTGGTTATTTTGTGACATGAAGCGTTATCAATAAATAAAATAATTTTTTTATTCTCCTTAACCATCTCCCTGTCTATTAAACAAAGTATTTCATTCCATATAAAATTTGTCATCCAGCTGTTTTTATTAGCATAATATGTTATTGGAATACTTTTGTTTTTAAAACATCTTGGCTTTTTCTGCTTGCCAATACAAAAAACACGTTTATATGAACCGGTTGCATTGCAAACAAATAAAAGGGTTAGTCGAGCTTATTGCGATTTCCAACCTTTTGGTTGCTCTCCCTTTTCAAAGTACGTTGTATTAGGCAATGCCGTATAAAACAGGCCGCGTTTACCAGCATTAAAAACACAATCCGGAGAATAATCTTCTAGCAGGTGGGGTAAAACACTTGCTTTAAAACCATTAGCAGTCATCTCATCATTGTCTTTGGACTCCCCATGTATCTTACCAAAATTAATATTGTTGCGTTTTCGCCATCTGAATAACCAGCTTGAATCTGGCTTAAATTCTTCATTCAATTGAATAGCAAATTCTTTAGCTTTATTTAAAAGCATTAGACTTGTTAGGACAGCATTTTTGGCACGCATATCATTAAACCAAATAATCAAAGCCTTTTCAACAATTGGGCGATCACTCTTTGTCGTTTTGACTTTAAATTGGACAACTGTGCCATACCACGAATTTTTTCCTCATTTTTAATAATTTTAGAAACTGTTAAAATGTCCACTTTATATTTGTTGCTTAATTGTTTACGATCAATGGAATTGTTTTTTTAAATCGTTTAACAAATTAAGTTTCTGTTTTATTGATAAATTTATGCGTTTACTCATTTTTTCTTATTTCTATATTTTTTTTTTCTTATATCTTATTAATTCTACTTTTTTCTATTTATTTGACAGATTTTTCAAAGCACTTTTGATTGAATGTCGTTAAATAAAAATAAACGTCAAAAGAAAATAAACTGTTGCATAATTGCTCTTAGTAATTTTTTGGTTTGTGTCACAACAATATTTAATTTTTAGAACTGTTTTTTTGGTTTGTGACTGTATCCAACAAAAAGCTCATATAATATTAATTTTTCCAACCAGAACTTGGTGGCATATATGCAAAATGTGCTTATATCGATAATGGACTATATCGTAAATAACTTGTGTGAATTTGAATGTTAGAGGTCTTGATAAGCTTATAATGTGACTATATCGCTAAATTGACTATAAGCAGAATGGACTATAAGCGAAAAGTACTGTATTACAATTGACCTTTACTATATAAATAATGTTTCCCTAATCAATTTTTAATGATTAGTGTCGATTTTAAGTAGGCAAGATTAAATTCCAACTAATATTTTCCCTGTGAGTAGAAAGGCGTTATTTTTTTTTATTAAAAATGCATAAAAAGCACCAGACAATTTTTTTATAAATTTATTTAAGAAATTAACTCAAGTTGACCATAAAACAATTTTATAAAGTAACTCTGTATTTAGTGCAGTATTTTTTCGAATTTTTGCGAACATATCTGTCAAACTACATATAAAAAATAAGTTTTTCAATTTAATTTAACAGGCAAGACGTGTTAAAATGTACACAAAAAATATCAACTTAAAATATCTAATAGAAGATTTGATTTGAATTAAATTTGTTTCTAAACAAATATTATATTATATTTTAGATATAATTCTCAAAATATTTTTTCATATAGTGTATGTTAAATAGAAAAGTTTCAATAGGTATAAAATATAAAATACATTAATAGTTTTCAAACAAAACAAGCACACACACAAACACCCACGACATTACCAAAAACATATTTACACACAAACGTGTCGTTCACACACTTTTTTTTTTTTTTTTTGAGTATCATAATTTTTTTTTTGTAGATAGCAAAATCAATTAAAATATTAATTGATACAATAAAATTTTTAATTGAAACCCGCTTTTAGTTTTTTCTGTTTAGCGAAAATATGACATAAGAAGTGAGATCGAATAATTCCCGACACAGCTTATCACACATAACTTTTTTATGCTAAAAAGTGAACTTAGTTTTGGACCAAGTTATCTTTTAAAAAGTAGTCAGATTATGAGTACAAAATATTAGCGAAATCGCTAGTTTGTTTACAAATGGGCTTTGAAGAAAAAGTGAGGCAAAAAATAGCATTTTTACAAAAAAAAAAAAACTTAAATTTCGATAAAAAAAAAAAAATGCTTAATTGCTCAGAACTCAGAATAATCAAATTATATTGCGATTCTTTTTAAATTATTAATGAAGGCCACAAAACAAGTTCCCAATACTGTTACTTTTTTTCGGAAATGGTTTGCTCTTATCAATTAGGGCAATAAAGATGCAAAAAATATAAACTCTTTTCCATTTCTAAGCAAAATAATGAGCCGATCGCTTTAATATTGCACACATATCTGACAACCTTCTTAAGGTAACTTGACAGGAAAATAGGTTTAGTATCGGACATAAAAGCAGTTGTAAGTGAATATGTATGTCGCATATTTTCGATCACACTTCTCATGATTGTAATTTTTTTTCCTGTTTTTATTGAAGTTTAAGGGATTTTTAACAATGTTCTGGTCCATAACCCATTAATGCCTGACCCCCGATTCCATTGTCCAATATCGATGAAATTTCACACATTCTTTACTTAAGGTTTTGGAAGTTATTTGATATAATTTTCTTTTTGATTTCCCATACTTGGGACTTATGAATTAACCACTAATATAAAATAATTCATCTGTGGTTTTTTAATTAAATTATTTTGTTATGCTCTTTCATGTAAAACTCTTCATTTTTACTTGAAAATAATCGATATTTCAAGCAAGGGTACTTCATAAAACTGTAAAATACGTATTTTAATGGTCATGTCATGAAATCATACTTGTAGCCCAAGTGAGTGGTCCTACTCAGCCACAAATTTTTTGCACTTTAAAGAATACCTAACACTATTAGCCAACAATAAAGTTTTCCGATGTGTCGCTTCTCCAATTTTTCAGAGGCAATTTCAATTCTTTTTTTAAATTTTTCAGAATATGTAGATTTGCAGTCAATTGAACAGATAATTACCAACCCCCCAATTTTTACACCAATATTTTTCTAAAGTATTTTAATCCTTTCTCTACCTACCTGTAAAAATCAATTTGATGCAACTCTTACGTGGCTTTAGCTATAATTTTTTTAAGATGACTCCTTTTTGGCAGGAATGGGTTAAAACAAAATTGGTTAAAAAGCACCAAAAGCATCAATTTAGAGCTTTTGTAGGTTTTGGCACATGAGTAAAATTTTGTCATTTTATGTAATTCAAAAGCACCATAAATAGAGCCAAAAGCACCAAGTTGGCATCACTGCACATAAGAGATAAAAGTGAAAACGAGGTTTATTTTGCCTTGACCGTATAAAAATGAAAACGACGACCGTGAGTTGCCTCGATATTCAAGGATTTTGAACGAATTTTTAACCAATCGAGGTCGTTATATAGAACTTTGTATTGAATCAAGGTTAAATAAAAGAATAAAGAAACAAATCAGGGACAAATATTGGCAAAAATTGTTTGCGAAATTTTTGCAAAATCGAAAAAAAAATATTTTGTAAACTTTTAGAATTGTTGTTAAGGCGGGAGCGGAAAGAAGTAACGAAAGAATTTTTTTTTATTTTTTTTTTGTGATAGTGGAATAAACATTTAAAAAAATTGTGCGTTTATGTTTGTTATACATTTAAGTAGATTTGTTGTACTTTGTGCGTTCATGCGTACTTTGTTTGGGGTGAGGTCAATGAACTTGTTTGGTCTGCTGAGTTTAATGAACTCCTCTATTCAGTGCTTGAGTGTTGTTGCGTTAATATTGTTGTTTCTTTGGATGGTTGGTTGTTGGTTGGTTGGTTGGTTAAAAAAGATTTTTTGACTGCTTTTATTTTTGTTGCTGTTGATGTCGGCTTTACGTTTAGCGTCTTACTATATTGTATGTTGGCCTCATACAGTAGGTTGTTCCGAAGCTTTTTTCGAAGCTAAGGTTAAGGTTAAATATATGTAAAGTTTAATGACTGACTGACGATTTATTTCAACATTATAACGTAATCTATATAAACATGTTTTTAGTCGTAACATGAAAAAAAAGTCTCAAAAATATTGTTTGCAATAAATACATACAATTTAACCACTCACACTATGGGCTAGCAAACCAACACAGAGAATTTCTTAATTGAGATTTTTAATGAACTTTTTCACAAGCCTTATGAAGTTTGCTTTACAGCGTGAATGATTTTTTTCATATTTTTTTTTTTTTCATTTCGTTTTATTTTTTTACCATAAATATACATTAGGCCGAATCGATTTGTATGGAGGCAAAAAAAACCCCCAACGTTCAAGGAAAATCGTGTTCTAGGGATCAAAATAAGAAACTTTGCCGAGGGAACCATACCTCTAAAACGAATTCTGATGTCCCGACTTTTGACCCGTAGGGTCAAATCATGAAAAAGCCCACTTTGATATTTCAGAAAGTAGGAGGAATCTCTCCAAGATTATGGGAGATGCTTCTTCTCCGGGAGACGTGCTAGTAGATTAATGCATAAATCATCATTCAAGGGGTTAACATTTAAGTTAAAAGAGGGCCTTTTTAGCCGTGTTTTTTTAGCAAAATGTACAAATCTCGGGATAGAGATATTTCAGAAAGTAGGAGGAGTCTTTCCAAGATTAAGCTCTCCATTTCTTCTCCGGAAGAAATAGAGTATAAATATATTCGATTGGGTTGGATTCGATTGGGGCACTCTAAATGGGTCAAAGTGGGATTTTTCAAAATTTCACCCTACGGGTCAAAAGTCTGGACATCAGAATTCGTTTTTTCGGCAAAGTTTCTTATTTTGATCCCTAGAATACGATTTTCCTTGAACGTTGAGCGATTTTTAAATCGACCCGCCCTAATATACATACATATTACTATCACATAGCGGCTATCACTTCATACTAAAATTTAATTAATTTAAAAATCCGCTAAATAGCGTCATAATATATATCACGATTTTTTCGAGCCCTCCATCCAAATCGTGAAATTTTTTTTACATTAAAAAAATAATAAAAAAATACCAAATACTTTGCAATTAAATGTTTTTTTTTATACACACAGAGAAAAATTGGGGGTATTTGCCCACTGGAATTCGATAATTACTTCTCAAATTCGGTTATTACGAATTTCAGTAGATTGGTACAAATTAACATTAGTTTTCACAACAAAGTTCGGGTAATTCAACTGAATTTTAGTTGCAACACCCAAAATATTCAGAAATCTAATGTAAATATCGTTGTACTAACTGAATGTATAAGTTGTTACCATTAAAATACACTTTTTAATTCAGTTGGCACTTTATTTCTCTGTGTACTTAAAAGAAAAACTAAAATTCAAAACTTCATCGCGCTTAGTGCGTGGACTTTTTTAACGAACGCGAAAAAATACTGTATCATTTCTTAATATTGTGTCATGGTCTATACGGCTATGCGATAAAGAATTTAATATTTGCAAAAAATGCAAAAAGTTATAACCATATTGCACAATAGGCATGCGATGGCCGATTTTTCGATATCGATGCTCGCGGAAATGAAGAAAGATAACCCCTTATTTTGTTAGGTTCATAAAAAAAATGCATGAGCCAAAAAATGGGACAGGTAGAGTGTGGCAATTGGCTCCTCATCGGAGTCAAAGTTGGGGGAAAAGTGGAAAAAATGGACAAAAAGAGACATAACTGCCCCGGAGTCTTCCCTAGAGCGACATGTTTGTTTTCATCACTTGATATTGAGCTTAATCTCTTTTAATTGTTCAAGATTAGAGACAATTGCAAGACAACAACAACACCGTAATGAATAACTCTGCAAAATCTAATAATTTTAAAAAAATTTTAAAATGTTTGAATATCTAATGTTTGACAATAGTGCAAAATCGACATGAAATCAGATTTTTTTTTTTAATTTTTAAAAGTATTACTGTTTTAAATATTCGCCCTCGAATTTTATGTCAGGAAAAATTCACCTTTCCATCAATAAATATAATATAAAATACATTTTATTCTATTGTTTAAATTTAAATCGCATATGCAGAGAACGAGGCCGATGGGGTCACAGTCGCGGCTAAGCCGCCGCCAACTGTTTATCAGTCTTTCAAGCCGCCGCCGACTTGAGCGGCTAATTTCGGCTTAAAATGTCAGCTGATTAAAGCAGCTAAGCCGACAAAATCAGCTACATTTTATTAATAAAACGATTTTTTTTTTAAATCAGTATTTTTTTAACCACCTCCGATCTGTTTTGTATCACTATAAAACATAAAAATTACAAAATTTTTGAAATATCGCAAAGAAATATGAGAAACTACTTTTTTTTTAAATTACGCAAACAAAATAAATTAATAATCTTGGGGCCGTTATTACAACTTGCCTTTAAAGTAAATGTTAGTAAAAAATAACTTTAGCTAAAATGAGGAATAAAGTGAGCTATAATGTTTTTCGTTATTACAACTTCCCAATAAAATAAAATTAATATTTTTGATAATGTGGCAGCACCAAACTAAAAACCGATTATTGGTTTATGAATTGGTTTAAAAAAATATGTAGTGGCAACGTACTTTTATTTATTTGTTTACAAACAAACAATAATTTGTGAAATTCGGTTGTGAAATTCGGTATTTTCTTCTTCTTCTTTATAGAGCAGAAAATGTGGTAACTTTAAACCAGCTATGCCCAACGTCAATGTATGCGATTTGTTCGAGTGTGTTGGGTACGCGTAAAAGCTCTTTTAGGGCCATTATTACAACTTGCCTTTAAAGTAAATGTTAGTAAAAAGTAACTTTAGCTAAAGTGAGAAATAAAGTGAGCTATAATGTTTTTAGTTATTACAACTTCCCAATAAAATAAAATTAATATTTTTGATAATGTGGCAGCACCAAACTAAAAACCGATTATTGGTTTATGAATTGGTTTATAAAAATACGTAGTGGCAACGTACTTTTATTTATTTGTTTACAAACAAACAATAATTTGTGAAATTCGGTTGTGAAATTCGGTATTTTCTTCTTCTTCTTTATAGAACAGAAAATGTGGCAACTTTAAACACATAAAAGTTACGTTTAAAGTTAAAGGCACAACATCTTCCCTTTAGCTTATCGGTCACTTTTAGCTTAAATTATACTTATAATAACGAAAAACTAATAATCTGTCAGATAACATCCGAACTTTAGCTATTGGCAAGTTGTAATAATGGCCCTTATTGTTACTTTTATTTATTAGGATGGGCCGAAATATCCGCTTTTGTAGAACTTTGGTAGAACATAGAGCGAAATATTTACAATTTTTAAGTCTGTTCTTGGTGAGGGAAAAAATATACGAACTAATTTGTTCTGTCCTACGGGTAATTGTGTTCCTTGATAATGGTACTTTTTCTAAAATTTGGGCCATATCTCTACCCTTACTTCCAAAACAACCCAGCACTTCTTTAGCGAGCACCTTAAAAAAAATGCCATCATCAAAAGGACGACAGCGTTTTGATAACGCAAGCGAAACAATAAAAGACGCTTTTTCAACATCATTATTTACAATGTTTCTTGCAACAAATGTTTTTTTTAAATTAGCAATTAAAATTTCTCTTTCCGCATCTACAATATCGAAATATTCTTTATGGCAAGACCTGTAATGCCTTTCGACATTAAATTTATGAATACGCTAACATTGCGTTGGCATACCAAACATACTGGCTCGCCAACGCTGTTTTGTGTAAACAAAAAATCATTTTCCCAAACCTCATTAAACATTTTGAGCAGTGCTGTACTTCACTTTCTGATTTGCGTGTACTACCTTCTCGCATGAAGTCTGCGTGACAACTGATCAACAGTCGTTAAAAAAACAAAACCAAACGCAAGCATTGCACAAATGTTTTCTAGCTGACCCGATTGATTACTAGGTTTCGCGTACACAGAGCTCTTTATGTGTATATTTCGGCCCATCCTATTGTTTATCACTACACCCAAAATATTTCTTAGTTGATTTATAATTTAACCATACTAGTAGTAACAAATACTCATTTAAATGTTGCATCCATTGTTTATAGTATAAACAATGGATGTATAAGATAAGTATAAACTTTATACTTATAATTTCATCAAAATTTAAGTTTTTTCAATTAAAATATTTTAAATTTAAATTTAAAGTCTACAATTTTTAAAACAAAAGTCAAATTTTCTATGCTTACGAAAATTCGTTATATTTATTATGACAATTAAAAATTTTTGACACAAAAAACAAATAGTTATTAATGATCAAGATAGTTAAAATTAATTTATTTAAAATGAACTAAGAATTTTTTTAACTATGCGACTATTCAATTTTATCGGTGTAGTTTTCGCGTATGCGTGAAATCACAAAGCTCTTTATGTGTACATGTGAAAGCACAAAAAGCTGTTTTCGCTCGCGGGCATATGGAGTGGGCATAGCTGCTTTAAACACATAAACCTTACGTTTAAAGTTAAAGGCAATAATATCTTCCCTTTAGCTTATCGGTCACTTTTAGCTTAAAGTATACTTATAATAACGAAAAACTAATAATCTGTCAGATAACATCCGAACTTTAGCTATTGGCAAGTTGTAATAATGGCCCTTACAATAATGTGCATTTTTCAAAAAAAATTTCGATTTCAGTCGACTTATAGTCACCGCTATGTTAATCAAGATCAGCCACCGCCACCGAAAATTGTGCGACTTTAGTCGAATGGCGCTACCCATAGTGCACATTTTGTAATAAAAACGCACACGCACAAAAAAACACATGCAGCAATAGCATAAAAAGTTTAGCAAAAAGCAATTGCCTGCAATGTCTTAATATTTTTTACTTTAGTAACCCAGTGGTCATTTTTATTTCTCCTCTTTCTCCTACTTATAGTTTACCCCCTGGCCGTATGCAATTATTACACACAGCTGGTATCCCCTTTTTGTGTTTAGCCGTTACTATAAAATAATAGTGGGGCTTTGGTTTGTTGTTGTTTGTTATTGTTTGTTCTTTGTTTTTGTTGTTAATCATGCGGTCAGTCAGGTCCACAATCCAGTTTTATGAACAGGCTCTCATAATTTCGTAACCAACCAACCAATCATTCATGCACACAGTTTCAAATAAAATTTATTTTGTTGTCCGTCTTTTTACTATGTCTGCCTTCTGTCTGTCCATAGTCTTCGTGTGTTCCGTCAATTTTCAATTTGTTTTATTTGCTGCTGTTGTTGTTTTTTTACAACAACAAACAACCTGTCATTCATTCAATGGTTGTTGTTGGTGCTTTTTTGTTTTAGGCTTTATTTTTTACTTGGTGTGTTTGTTGGTCATTCTTTTTTTTTATATTAATAGTTTTTTTTCATTCATTTATGGCTTCTCTTTGTTGTTGCTGTTGGTTTTGTTGTAATACATTTTTTTTCTTTTTTGTTGCTGGCAATCAGCCAAAAAAAAAAAAATACTTTGCTGTTGCTTTAAACCAGCCAAGAAAAAAAAAAAGAAATAAATAAAAGAAAATAAAACAAACAAAAAAAAAATGTTGAAAAAATTTGGATGGAATATATAAATAACAGGGTACCAGTGGTCATTTGTTGTAGGTTGAAATTCCAAAGGAAGAAGAAATGCTATAAAGTAGTTGGGTGTTAATAAAAAAAATTAAAACAATCACTACTGACCATTTGATTTTGAGTGTATTGAAAAAAAAAATGTTATACCGTTTTATTTCTTTCAATATGTTTGTAACAATTTTTATGTTTAAGAAACCCGGAAAAGTTTTACGTTTTGTAAAAAAGTAGGATACAACATACATGCTCTTGAAATTTCGGTAAGTTCGTCTAAAATGTAAGAAAAATGTTATTGGATATGTTGTTAGACGACTCTTCGTTGTTCTCAAAACCGCATTCAATGACATCGTATCTGATAAATTGTGTATGGGCCAACACACAGTGGGGTATTTCAACAAAATAGTGGTAACAAATATGTGACTTCTAAACAGCGATGCAAATTTGACTACTACCCAAAACTCGCATTTTTTTCTGTTAACGTTTTTTCTAAAAAAATGCACTACGTTGGCGTTTTTTGATTTTTCATATAGCTCCGTTAGCTCTTTTTTGTAAATCGTTGTTTTTATTATAATTTAAGCTAATTTTAAAATTTTTAGGCCAAAAATATTACTATTTTTTACATATTTTACAATTTAGCATACAAAATAATTTAAAATGGTTCTCAGAAGTGTTTTTGTTATAAATTTGCACTAAAAACATACAAATTTTTTTAACAATATAAAATTCAATTATTTCTTCCTAAAATAGGTCTTTCAACTGTTTTGTCGAATAAATTAGTTGAAAAAGAACACATTTTAATCAAACTTATATTCTAGTGCTTTTTTGGCATCACTGCTTCTAAACTACTGATCCCACAGACTACACAGACAATGACATATGGCTGAACCATCTCGACTCTGCCTTAAATATTACTCACCACTGTTTCCAAATATTACACCACTGTTTCCAAATTTGCTAAATTTCGGTACATATAAAGTATATCAAAGAACTCAGGCAAATAGAAAGTTTGAGTGCACTGACACATCTGAATCCGGAAATATGAGGTCTTGAAAATCGGGAAAAAACTATAGAAATGTACAAAGTTGTACTTACTCAAGTGCCATTTTCTTATTAGAAAGGTATTATACACTCAGCGAACTTCTGCTTTAAAAATATGTAGTTGTTTGCATTGTAATACAGTTTCATTATTTTTAATGTAAATGTAAGTCATTTGTAGAACAAATAAAATTTTTAACTAACCTTGTAGTTCATTTAAAAAAAACAACTCACATCAAATGACTGTTTTATGATTTTACATTCATTTCTTACAGTTGTTTTTTGTTATTTAAAAAAATAAAAATAAATAAATTTTTGTTTATTTTTTACTACCATGTGGTTCATTTTTACTACAATTGTTAGTCATTTTTTGAACATTAAAAAACAAATGACAATGTTAGTTGAATTTAATGAAATGTAAGTCGTCCTTTTTTTAAATGAAATTTCATTTGCTTTTGACTACAATTGCTGTCATCTTTACCAACATAATTTCCTACGTGTAGGTACGAAACTCGCATTTGATGAATTTCATATCAAAACCTATAAAAAAGGCCATTTTGAACCCGACCCTCAGAATTGGATGAAATTTTGCATACAGCTACATTTTACCTATACAAATACAACCTCATATTTAGAAATTGCATTTTTGAAAATATGTGGGCGTGGCAAGGTATCGAAGTTTTTCAAAAATCACGATAACATGTACTTTCAAGCTGAAATTACTACGGAATGGCTGAACCGATTTCAAAGATTTTGATACCATTAGAAAGGTATTTCAATTAGCTTTCGAAAACATATACTGTAAAAATTTTATATTACACTGAACATTTTTTTTTGCCAAAAATAAAACTTTAAACTGGTAAAACACTTCAAAGGCCAAGTGTTTTTTTCCAAAAAAAAAAATTTTAGAAGGGTCTATTTAATATATACAACATATCTAAAAACTAAAATGGCGTTCTTTTTCCTTTTTTTTTTTTTAAATTTTTTTAAGTAAATGCATCTCTTGTTAACTTCCTTATATTTTGATATCATTGTGTGACAAAAAAGAATAAAGTAGCTATACTTTGAAAGTTATACAGATTTTTTTGTAATTCTAACAGATTAGAACAAGAATCGTATTATCAAATTTTTCAGACACCCCCAAAATATGGATTTACCCTTGGAAATTTTTTTTTTTTTCATTTTTTCGATTTAATATATAATTTTGCGCAAACTGTTGACTTTCGGAATATTTGCCAACTTTTAGTGAAGTTTTATCTTAAGGTATAAAAGAATGGAAGCTTTGAGTTCCTGTAATAGTTTTAGCATTTTTATACCTTTAAAATAGCTCGTCTTTTGTTTAGTTATAGTCGTCAGCGTCTGCATAAGCAACTTCTATGGAGGTCTTATAAGTTTGTGAAGCCCAATGATAAAGGTCTTTCGCCGTTTGAATTTGGTTTTTACTTGCAATGCTATAATTCCGAGCGCCATTTCCTCTACTACAGACACATTTGTTGACGATTTTGTAAAACATATCAATAAGCTGGTGCCACATCATTTCATAGCTAAGCGCAAGTACCGATTCGTAAGTAAAAAAAATTACATTGCTTACAGGAGAAATGCTAATTCAAATGGATTTCGCTGAAAACTATGCGTTTGTTATACAAAATGCCGTTTAAAGATAATGCCGTTCAATGATAATAATCAAGCCACGATACATCCGTTCGTATTTTATTACAAAGATAACGAAAAAATAATTTATAGAACCTTTGTCATAGAATCCGATTTTAATATCCAGGATAACATAGCAGTTCATCTGTATATTTCAAAAATGACTAATTTTGTTAAGACCAATATAAGCAATTCAATTACGAAAGTTGTCTACTTGTCAGATGGTGCAGGAGCACAATACAAAAACAAATACAACTTAATTAATTTATGTCATCATAAAATTGATTTCGAAATATTCGCTGAGTGGCACTTTTAAGCAACCAGCCATGGAAAATCTGCATGTGATGGTATAGGTGGGACATTAAAAAGAGGCTCTCGGAATTATAGCATTGCAAATAAAAACCAAATTCAAACGGCGAAATACCTTTATCATTGGGCTTCACAAACTTATAAGACCTCCATAGAAGTTGCTTATGCAGACGCTGACGACTATAACAAAACAAAAGAAGAGCTATTTTAAAGGTTTAAAAATGCTAAAACTATTACAGGAACTCAAAGCTTCCATTCTTTTATACCTTAAGATAAAACTTCACTAAAAGTTGGCAAATATTCCGAAAGTCAACAGTTTGCGCAAAATTATATATTAAATCGAAAAAATGAAAAAAAAAAAAATTTTTCCAAGGGTAAATCCATATTTTGGGGGTGTCTGAAAAATTTGATGATACGACTCTTGTTCTAATCTATTAGAATTACAAACAAATATATATAACTTTCAAAGTATAGCTGCTTTATTCTTTTTTGTCACACAATGATATCAAAATATAAGGAAGTTAACAAGAGATGCATTTACTTAAAAAAATTTAAAAAAAAGAAAAAAGAACGCCATTTTAGTTTTTAGATATGTTGTATATATTAAATAGACCCTTCTAAAAAAATTTTTTTTGGAAAAAAAGCACTTGGCCTTTGAAGTGTTTTCCCAGTTTAAAGTTTTATTTTTGGCAAAAAAGAAATTTCAGTGTAATATAAAATTTTTACAGTGTATGTTTTCGAAAGCTAATTGAAATACCTTTCTAATGGTATCAAAATCTTTGAAATCGGTTCAGCCATTCCGTCATCAGCTTGAAAGTACATGTTATCGTGATTTTTCAAAAACTTCGATACCTTGCCACGCCCACATATTATCAAAAATGCAGTTTCTAAATACGAGGCTGTGTTTGTATATGTAAAATGTAGCTGTATGCAAAATTTCATCACATTCTGAGGGGGTCGGGTGCAACGAATATCGGTTTTGATATTAAATTCATCATTTGAAAGGTTGTTAAATTACCTTTGCTTTAATATACTTGATTTTTTATATGGAAAGGTCAAAGCTTACTTTCTTTCTCTACAGTTGTGACCATGGATGGTAACCGATTCGATGAGGGTATCGGAACACTCATAACAATCCATTTAAAAAAATTCGAAAAAAAATGTCAAAATAACAAAACTTTCGTAAAACAGTTTTCGTTGTTTTGACATTAATTTCGTATTTTTTTACATGGATTATTATGAGTGTTAGGCTAACGCTATCTTTTTTTATTTCGGTAACTATATTTAAGGGGTAACGATATTTCAGTTATTTCGGTAACGTTAACGGTATTTTACTTACTTCGGTAATGGTATTTTAGCGGTAACGTTATTTTAGTTATTTCGGTAATGTTATTTTGAGGAGAACGGGGTTTCAGTTATTTTGGTAACGGTATTTTAAGGGTAACGTTATCTTAGTCATTCAGGTAATGTCAATGCACACCAATAATTTTATTCCCATTATGACCAAATTGAAATGCCTGAAATTTGGGGAAATACATGTACATATTTACAGCGATTATTTTTTCTTCGGCAACAGTATTTTAAGGATAGCGCTATTTCAATTATTTCGGTAACGGTATTTTAGTTATTTCGGTAAAGGTATTTTAATGGTATCGGTATTTTAGTTATATCTGTAACGGTATTTTACCGATAACGGTATTTCAATTATTTCGGTAACGGTATTTTAGGGAAATTTGTTTTGAATCGATAACAGTATTTTAGCGGTATTGCCTACCATCCCTGGTTGTGACAAATTTCAAAGTCGATGTATTATTGGATCCAAAAATATAAATTAAATTGTAAAGATATTTTCCATGGATATTAGAATTGAAACTATTCGAATTACATCAGCGAACATATAGACTATAGACTAAATTTTATATGCCAACTGTTTTAATTTTAGAGAGTAAAATGCTATTTTCAATTAACTAAAATTCACGTCGAATATAACTAAAATTTTGTAAAGTTCCCGGTTATATAAATGTACAAATATCTTCATATATGGACACATATGACTGCGTATATGGACATATATGCCTTAAATATGGGTATATATGGAAATAAAGGGTGGTTAAATTTTAAGGGCCGATGTTGATTTTGAATAAATCACAAATTATTTAGGAAATTATTGTCATTTCTTTTTATTATGATCATATTGGTATGGTTCAATTATGTATGGAACAAAATATCGGCCAAATGGCCGCCGCGACCTCGTTGGCACACCTCCATCCGATGGTCCAAATTGACATCGCCACCACGTGAGATAACACATCCGTTGAATTTGTCACGCAAAAAAGCCATTGTTTCGTTAGCTGTGTGGCAAGTCTCACCGTCCTGTTGAAACCACATATCGTCCACATCCATATCTTCCAATTCGGGCCATAAAAAGTTCGTTATCATCTCACGATAGCGAACACCATTCACAGTAACTGCTTGACCAGACTCAATTTGGAAAAAATACGGCCCGATGATGCCGCCAGCCCATAAACAGCACCAAACAGTCACTCTTTGTGGGTGCATTGGTTTTTCGACAATCACTCTTGGATTATCATTCGCCCAAATGCGGCAATTCTGCTTATTGACGAATCCACTGAGGTGAAAATGTGCCTTATCAAAATCACGAAGTGCACGATATGCATTTTAATTTGAACGCCCATTTTCATAATAAGCCTGAATAACTTTAACGCGTTGGTCGATTGTGTATCTTTCCATGGTTCAAATTGAGTTAGTCTAAAATTGAGAAATGTCAAATTAAATGCAGAAAAAACTTGACGTTTAGGTGTGGTTCACATTCAACATCGGCCTTAAAATTTAACCACCCTTTATATGCAATTACATATATTCAAAAAGGCCTCATGTATGGTCATATTTAGAGGTATATGTATGGGAGCGTTGTGCCTCCATCTTTTTATTTATTTTATTATTAACATTTTTATTTTATATTATAATTTTGTTTAATTTTTATAAAATATATATTTATTATTGTAATTTAAAGAAATTCTCAAACCAAACTGAAAATTATTGACAGATAACAAACAGAAGAATTTTTCAAATTTATAATAAATTAAAGGCAATTGAGGAAGTCTCCACATATGTGATTCCATATTTTAAAAAGGTGCTCATATATGGACATATATGTAAGTATATGGTTTTTCAGATTCGCAAAAGAGGGCCATATATGGGGGAATACGAAAGTACGAAAGTGGGGGAATACATACAACATATAAAGAAGTATATGTGACTCCGTTGCACGTTAACGGTCCGTCAACGGTCCGCATCTGTCAAAGATTGTACTTAAACGGAATTTCGAAAACAATCCGTTGTAACTCCGTTTTTGTGTATCCATGTCCGCAGGGCCGTCTTAAGGCATGTCGGGGCCCCTGGGCACAAAATAATTTGGGGCCCCACTGGAAAGTAAAAAAAACGAATGACAAGAATTTTTTTGTTATGATTTTAAATTTATTATGTATAATACAAATTTAATACATGTTATTTAATGTTATAAGAAATATAACCTAGGTATTTATGTTCTGATTTAAATTGGCTACGCTAAAGGTTTTTTCGGGATTTCTGTGCTGCAAAATCTTCTATTATATCCTCAAAATCAATTTTTTGAAGGACATCACTTTCAATGCACATAATTGACAAGTTAGTTAGGCGTTTTTGTAACATAGACGTTCGTAATTCATTTTTTATTCTCTTTAGCCGAGAAAATGACCGCTCTCCACTACAATTAGTGATCATTAAACAAAGAAATATTCTTGTAGCAACTTCAACGTTTGGAAAAGTTTCTTCTAACTTATCGGACTTTATTAGGTTTTGTAAAGCTGAGATACTCAAATCCGATGATTCCGTTGCTATGTTTTTGAGGTACTGCCTTAAATGAAAACATTCTGATATGAACTCCTTAGCATTAATGTCTTTGTGGTAGAATTCGGCAAATTCTTTGCATTTTTTTGACAACTGGTCAGAATCAATTGTTATTAATTGAGAAAGAAAACTAAAAATTTCATCAATTTCTTAGTATGCAACAGAACGCTTTTTTAAATGAACATGTAATGTGTCAATTATGGGAATAAACGTTTCTACGCGGAATTTTTGTTTGCCAATTAACTGTACAGTCTCCGCTGATCCGTCAAGAAAAGTAAGACGTGTGCTGCGAATTTTTTTTCTTTAAAACATATCTTTATAGTCACCATTGGGTTTTTTTTTCTTTAGCGCCCGATTCGTACTGATCGAAATTATCGCGTGCGTTACTGACATAATCGATTAAAGATGCGTAAAGTTTTGTAGCAACGTCCAGTGTCAAAGTGTTTTTTTGTAAACTTATGCTTATTTTGTTTATAACTCCTAAAAGATCATTCCAAATCTCCGTTAGAAGCATAGTCTCAAATTTTTCCATTTTTTTGGCTAGGCTTTGAGCTTCGTTTCTTGTTTCTCCTGGTTGATTGATGTCATTTGCAATTGATGTTAAAGCTTCAGATATATGAAAATAACCATTTTGCAAAGCATTAATAGCATTAGCACGTGCAGACCATCTAGTATCCGGAAGAGACTTCAAAACTTTATTTGTTCCCAAATTCGCTGTCATAATTTTCCATCGTTTGGTCGAAGCCGAGAAAAAATTAAATAATTTTTGGACGAATTGGAAGTAGGATACTGCATCTGAAACACATTGAACAGCTTCAACACCTACCAAATTTAATGAATGTGCCGCACATGGAACAAAAATGGCAAATTCACAGTTTTCTTTTATTTTTGCCTGAACACCAGAATACTTTCCTGCCATATTTGATGCATTATCGTAACTCTGCCCTCGGCAATCTTTTATAGGAATATCGAGACTTTCAGTAAAGTTTAAAATGGCACCTGCTATGTATTGAGCATTATGTTCATCCATAGGCAAAAATTGCAAAAATCTCTCAATAGGCTCTCCGTCTTTGACGTATCTAACGATAAAGGTGAGTTGGTCAACATGTGAAAGATCTGGTGTAGAATCCACACTAATAGAGTAGTATTTTGCAGCTTTTAGTTCATTAACAATCGCTTTTAGCACTTGCTGTCCCATTATATTAATAAATTCATTACAAATATTTGCAGAAAAATATGATGTATTTCCTTTTCCACTATTTCCGCATTTTCGCATGTGATCAGCAAGAAAAGGATCAAATTCACTAATAAGTTCTAAGCATCCCAAATAATTTCCGTTATTTTGAGACCCTAATATTTCATTATCACCACGAAAAGCAAGTCCTCTGCAAGCCAAAAATTTCACTACTGCAACAATTCTTTTAAGTACATTCTTCCAATAATTGACTTGTGTATTATATTGGGACAAAAAATCGCTGTCAATTCGCCCAGTAGTTTTGCTTCTTGCGACAAATTTCATCATTGATTCCCTGTGTTGTAAAGTGTTCTCATGCTCCATTAGTAAATTACTTATATGTTTCCAGTCTTTATATCCATTTGGAGAACTCAAATTATGACCAGTACCAGTAGTAGTATTAAAAAGACAGCAGCAATAACAGTATACAGAGTTCTTTGACGGTGAAAATAAGAGCCATTTTCTTTCTAAAGACTCACCATTCGTCAATATACGGGTGAACAAAGTTTTAGTCAAGTATCTAGTTTTTGTTTTACCGCTTGAATCTGGAAAAATTTTAGAAGTTTCGGAGAAGTCACACTCTTTATTTTGAAAAAATTTTGGCCCTTTTTGAGTCCAAATATCGCGTACTTCTTCGGTTAAAATTTCATCACAGTACGTACCAGATTCAGGAGATATAGCATCAAATGTACCTGTTACTGTCTTTACATCTGGAACTTGCATAATATTATAATTTTTGTCAGACGTAAGTTCTTTTTCCCGTTGAAATTCGAAACTAACAAAAAAAAAAAAAAAACAAAAAAATTGCTGAAAATCACCACAAAAATACAAAATATTTAACTTCTTTCTTTCGTGTAATCGAATATATCGGCCTTTCGGGGCCCCCATGAGGTTGGGGCCCTGGGCACGGGCCCCGTGTGCCCTTATGGCATAGACGGAATTGCATGTCCGTGCCGTTATAAACGGACTACACAAATTTTTCAAAATAAAATTTTCTTTAAAAAATTCATCTATAAATTTTACGGGTATAGCGTTATAATTTAGTATAGCTTGGTATTTTGGACGTGTAAAACAATTTTTTTTTTAGAAATGTTGAGGTTAACAAGAAGAATAAACGTTTTTCTCTAAAAAATTATAAACACTAATAATTTTAAATCAGACTAGACTAGTTTCTGCCTTTTTATGGACAGGCTCATCAGTGATTTTCCATTTAAATTGTATTATTATTTGTGTCTTATAATTGTCAGATTGTCTCTATATGATACATTTTTCAACAACCTGCGGCTGTAAGAATGAAACCTGAGCTCATCTTACATTACAAACGTAACAATACCAAGTCATGACCGTTTAGCGATCACACCCAAGTATGACCTCGAATCTAATGAAGCTAAATTTCTTTCCTATTAGCTTTTTCTGTTATTGTATATTATACTCAGAAGTGACAACACTAACAACAAAAATATTCTTTTTTTAGATTTTTTGTTTATTTTTCTAATGTCCTCCGTCTCTATTTCACAATGTTTTTTTTAGTAAGAATTATTGCACTGTACGTTCACATTTTCTTTAAAAATTTCAAAATTACACGATCATAATTAAATATTCAGTTGGTATCCCATTTGTGTAAAATTTCTCTAAAACAGTTCGAAATGAGCGGAAAAAAACGAAACATGAGATTAGACCGCTACAAAAACTACGTAACACTTATTTTTTTCTTTATCACATATTCAAATTTCATTAAGATTGGAGAAACCATCGGGAGACTGCGCTTTAGAAGTTGTTAAAGTATTGAGTATTTGAGTACCAGGTACTCGATACCAACCAATTTTCCCGGTATCGAATACCAAAAAGTACCTATATCAAAAAGTACTTTCAGGGTTGTATTTCTTTGCACAATTCAGCTATAAAGTTCAGTATTTTGTTTTGAAATTTTGTCAAACTCCATATAAAAACTTTTTTCACTTTCGTGGAGTTGTTGCGATATTGCGGTGAACAAAATAAAGCCTTTAAGAAAGAAAAAAATTAAAAACAGAAACGTTATTGAACAACAAAAGTGTTAGCAAGAATATAGCAGAATAAATTTAAAAAATTTTTTGTTTCAGGAAATTTGTTTTTTAGTTTATGTCAATTAAACATGAATTAAAACAAAAATACACAAATATATAATCAGCAGGGACCGGAAGTTTTTCCTTAAGTCAATACAAATTAATAATATATTATGTTAATTGTGCAAAACGAGTGCTGACAATATATAATACACTACAAATTAACTTTAAAATTAAATAAAAGTCTCTTAAAAACATGAAAATAATTAAAAAAAAAAAATTTGAGTGCATAATTTTTCAGTTGTTAGTGCTTATTTTAAGATTTTTCATGCATATTCATATAGGTGCCTAAAACACTATTTTTTAGTGCATGAAGGTCCTGTCACTGACAATCAGAAATACTGTTTTAAAATATTCAAACATAAAATACAATAAAATTCAAAATGTATCGAGTAGTATCGAGTACTCAATTCTAAAGCGTTGCGTAGTATCGGGTAGTCAAAAGTAGCATGATTTCACAACACTACTCCGCTTGTTAGCCAACTCTGCACAGCATTGTTGATATACGCACAATTCTGAACAGAACATGACAACATGCTTGCTATCTCATATTCTTATAAGTAGTTTTTCATACATGAATGTATTTATTGTGTATTCTAAAGGTTTTTGACTTTGAGCAACTTTAATGCAAAACATTTACATTTATTTATGGTAACAACATGTTAACCCATACAAAGAAACGAATAGAACGAGACGTGAGAGGTACACGTACACTTACAATCACTTCTAGAATATAATCTTACAACAAAAATACTTCAATTTAATACTTTGTGCCTGTTGTTGATAGTTTCAGAGTGATTGTGAAAAATTCTGTTTGCCTGTTCATTAACTTGTGGGAAAGTGTTAAACGCCCACAATAATGTAGTTGGCATGAGAGACAACACAGAAAATAGTTTTTATAAAGTGAAGAAAGAAACTGAATAAACTCTTAATAACAGGTTTATGTTAAAATACAATAAATACAACATTAAAATCATAGAAAAGGGAGGGGGTGTTTAACCACACCTTCTGAAATATAAGGAAACAGGAGCATGAATGAGTATTGAGTAACTCAATTCGACTTACACAGAAGATTTCAATGACTTCAGTGTTGCCAAGTTAGGAAGTTTCTCCTTAGATTTAGGGGGTTTTTAGTCGTTTAGTGTGATATTTTAGGAGGTAACAAATTGTTAGGGAGAATTTTGGTGGGTAAAAATCTGATTGAAAGAGGTAAAACAAATAAAATTTTCGGTTCGATTATTATTGTTGGCATAATTTTAACTTTTTTAGATTGTTGGTGAAATTTAAGTCTCCGGCTAAAAAATTCCTATATGATCATACAGTGGTGTTCAAAACATTTGCAACTGAAATCATGGTTTAGGTAATTATAATTTTTTTGATCAAAAAGATTTGTGGTATAAGTTTTTGTTTTTTTATATTAAATTCAGTTATAGCATATTATTTTACAAATACAAAAAAATTATTCATAACTTCTCAAAAATAAAAAAAGTATTTTTAACAAAATAAGTCGATAGTGCAGTGTTCAAAACATTTGCAACTCTTAAAGTAATTAACAGGAAATACAAACAATGGTTTTAACGCTCAGTATTTTATAGTGTAGCCATTATTTTTTATAACTTCTGAACACCTCTTAGGCATTGAGGCAATGAGCTTTTCAATATAATCGTGAGAAATTTTATTCCACTGCTTCTCCAACTCGACGAAAAGTTCATCACCATTTCGGAATACTTTATTGCCGATATTTCGTTTTACACTCATCCACATGTTCTCAATCGGTTGAGATCGGGAGATTGAGCCGGCCACGACATGATATTTATTTCATTTTCCTGCAGCCAAACTTTTACAACCCCCGCCGTGTGTTTTGGGTCGTTGTGGTGCTGGAAGGTCCATGAGAGTGCCATTTCCCATTCAGCATTCGGAAGCATAACTGAACTCAAAAGATCTCTATAGATTGTGGCCGTCATTGTGCTAGTAATGCGGTGAATTGGGCCAATCCCATTTCCTAAAAAACACCCCCACACTATAATGTTTCCACCTCCGTGCTTCTCTGTGTCGGTTGTGTATCTGGGATTAAACTTTTCGCCTCGTGGTCTTCGAACATTGGCTCTTCCATCCGATCCCCGGAGGTTGAATTTAGACTCATCTGACTACAATACATTTTTCCATTGCCTTTGAGTCCAGTTCAAATGAGTGCGTGCAAAGTCAAGACGAGCTTTTCGGTTTTTTTCCGACATAATACATTATGACACTTTTCGAGTGACATAACGTCCATGGACATTATGTCATTGGACGTTATGACATGCCACGAAAATTACCAAAATTCTAACAAAAACTGCGTTAATTTTGGTAAAATAACTCATTGTATTGCTATTATTTACTTTACGACAATTTTAAGAACCGTTACAAATGCATAAATTTTACCAAAATGTAATTTTAATAGAAATGAAATAACTCCCAACAAAAATGAAATAACTCCAAACGATAAAATCACATCTAAAAATGAAATAAGTCCCAACAAATGTGAAATAACTCCCAATGACAAAAATAACTGAAATAACTCCCAACAAAATCTGGTTGGGAATTATTTCATTTGGGAGTTAATATTGTTGAGTTGAATAGAAAAAACTAATTATTTTACTGACAAGGAAAGTGCCGTAAATAGCGGGAATTCTCTACTGATGCACTTCAATTAAAATAAAATTTAGGTATGTGCTACAAAAAAAAAAAAAAAATATATGAATAAGAGCCCTTCTGAATTAGAT
This sequence comes from Delia radicum, assembly GCA_021234595.1. Taxonomy (NCBI): domain Eukaryota; kingdom Metazoa; phylum Arthropoda; class Insecta; order Diptera; family Anthomyiidae; genus Delia; species Delia radicum. The sequence goes on along the minus strand of CM037854.1, from coordinate 31,922,520 downwards.
TTAGAAATGAAGTTGTTTGCAATCTGTCTTTAAAATGTGTTTATAAAACTGATTGGACACACCATTTTCATATGTTTAAAAATTGTATAAGTAATTTTTCACAACTTTTAATAAGTGCGTTATATAAATAAAAAACTACGTAACTTAATAACAAAAAATTAAGGATAATAATTGTCCACATTTAAGTCCTTATTGGCTATATGGAGTCACATATTTTTCCATATATATGTTCATATAAGATTCCTCTTTGCACAAAAGTGATTTCAAATACTTCCATATTTGTCCATATATGACTTGCTTTTGTGTATATGCAATAACATATACCTCCGTATATGTTCATATATGAGTCTCTTTTGAAAATATGAAATCACATATACCTTCATATATGAGTACAGTTTGCATACACTTCCATATATGCCCATATGTCGCTCATTTACTACAAGAATGTCATAAGTCAAAAAAAAATGCGATTTTGAGTTAATAATGCAGATTTATTAGTTTAAAATGCTTTATTTTGTGTAAAAGTTCATGTTAATATCATGTATACTTTTCGAGATAGAGGATAAAAATTTATTTTTTTTAAGTGGGTGCAAAGGGTGTATACTTCATAGAGAAACTGTGCTACTTACGGGTTTCTCGATAATTAGCGAATTCGCACACACTTCTCACTAAGAGGAAAATACATCAAATGCCATTAGTTTTAAAAAACCTAACCACATAAATAGAGAAATGATCGAGCGAGGCAGATAAGGATTGAAAACTTAAAACCCGTTTTCTCAAAATCGTGTTTTTTGAGTTATGTCAGTCTTGCAGTAAATGAGCGATATGTCCTTATTTGCCCATATATGCAACCATATATGAATATATGTGAACTTTTTTAATATACAATTTCAGATTTTGACAATGAAAACAGTAAAATTCGAATGATATTAGTGTATACCATGTTTATGCAAATAATTTGAAATAAAAACTGCAAAATTAAGCAGATTTTCGGAATAATAATTTTTAGGGGGATTTTTTGATAGTAGATTAGGTCTAGAGGGTTTTTCAGAGAATTTAGGGTGATTTGTAAAAAAAATACTTGGCAACACTGAATAACTTAAAGAAGTTAAAAAAACAATGAAACGGAAAAAAGGGTTTTTTTTTTATTTGATTATCCTGCTACACTCATATAAATAAATTGACAACCGAATTGAAAAGTGTATTTCAGTGGTAACAACTTATAAATTTAACTAATACAACGATATTTACATTAGATTTGTGAACATTTTTGGTATTGCAACTAAAATTCGGTTAAATTAACCAAACTTTGTTGTGAAAACTATTGTTCAGTTGTCACAACCTACTGAAATTCGAAGTAACCGAATTTAAATTGGCAAATACCTAAATTTTTCTCTGTGTGTATTTATGAGAGAGGAAGTATTTGTTGTGTGTTTCTTGGATCATCTTAAGCTCTATGTGTAGAATTATAAGCCTCCACATTGTTAAAACAGTGCTTTTCAAAATTATAAAGTCATTTGGAACTATAAAAAGAAAATATGCGCTTATAAAATGCAGCTGCAAATATTATATGTGCACTAAAACATAATAATATATGCGGGCATGTGTAACGATATATATATATTTACATCTAAATCCACGTTCACACTAGACAGCAAAACACGTGTTTTGCCAAAACGCTTATTTAAGGTCTTTATTCAATGAATGGTAACTGCTTGGATGCGGGTATCGGTAAGGGTAACTCTACTTCCGTTTATTTCGGTAGCGGTGTTTAAGGGGTAACGATATTTCTGTTATTTCAGTAACAGTTTTTAAGCGTTAACAGTATTTTTATTCTTTCGGGGTCGGTATTTTAGCGGTAACGCTATTTTCGTTTATTTCGGCAACGTTATTTTAGGGATAACAGGTTTTCTGTTATTTCGGTAACTGTATTTTAAGGAAACGTTATTTTAGTTATTCAGGTAATGGCAATTCACATCGATAATTTTAGCCCCATTATATCCGAATTTAAATGACTAGCTAGTTTATGATCTAGCTTTGGGAAAATACACATGTATCTATTTATAGTGATAATTTTTTCTGATTTTGTCTGATTATTTCGGTAGCGGTATTTTAAGGACAACTCTATTTCAATTATTTCTGTAACTGTATTTTATCGATAACGGTATTTTGGCTATTTTGGTAACGGTATTTTAAGGATAGTGGTATTTTAGTAATATCGGTTATGGTATTTTGGGATAACGATAGCCAGTTTAAAAAGGTTCTTAATCGATAACGGTATTTTAGCGGTATTGCCTGCCATCCCTGCTTTATTCAATTCCAACGGCTCTTTATCCTTTTACACTCGTTTTGGTAAATCACTTGTTTTGCAATGTAGTTTAAATTGCGTTTAATATTTATTTTTACGAAAACTGAACCAACAACAGCAGTGAAATCAACTTAATACTATGTTAAATTGAAGAATGGGTGATCACTACACAGAAAAAAACACATTATTGATGCTTTTTGTAATATTTATGTGGTTGTTTTTTATAAATGTTTATGTTTAGTGGTATTAGTAATAAACATTTCAAAATCATTTCAATTAGATTAGTTATTAATTCTCATTAGGTTTATTACTTTATTCAGTTAAATAATTTAGTTTTAGTTGTTTAAATCTGAATATTTAATTATTCTAAAACATTGTTATAAAATTAATTATGTACGTAAGTAATGTAATTTTAAAAGTTTAATTTTGTTTAATAAAAAGTTTAAAAATTGTTTAATTAGAAAAAAAATGCGAAAAATAAATTAAAAATTATTTCAAACAAAAAAAGAATTTCAACAAAAGGGCTTATTTCTGCAAAGAAAAAATCAAAAAAAATTTTGCCATAGTTCCTACTAGAGTTGGGATTAAACGTTCATTTTGGTGACTCGGTCATTATCGTTCAATTCGAGACAGTGAACTAGTTCGTTTTGACCTGTGACTGAACTGCGTGTTGTGAACTGTGTCGTTCATTTGACAATTTATTACGCGCTATTCCTGTTTTACGAGTTTTTTTCATAAATTTTACTGTACATAGACAAAACGTGTTCTAAAATTGCAACTTTTCTAACAAAAATTTATTTATTTTATGTAAAAAACATTTTCTTTTTATGACTTTAATTATTGTTTTTCCAAATTTGAAACAATAGTATTACTATTAAAAAAAAAATAGCAACTTTATTGAATAGGGATGCAATAATTCTATGACTAAAAAGAACGAAATGAACGATTGAACGGCAAAGTCGAATATTGGTGAACCAGGGATGCAAAAGTTGGTATAATTGTACTTTTATTAGCAATATTTGAAAGTCCAAAGTACAATAGCCCCCCAATGACTAATTTAGCACTTTTTCAAAATTTTCCCTATTTTATTACATTGTTGCACGAATGTATTTTAAAGAGTTCTGTTTAGCTGAATTTACATTTGGTACGAAATTCAGTTGAAACTAGATTTCGAAATCTAGTTCGTGTATCATTTTATAGACTACCATATGATCGAACTATAGTTTAAACTGGATTTCGATCGTAATGTAAATGCAGTTTTAGATCATTATCCTATTTTTTGTGTTCGTTCCATTTTCATGTGGCAACTCTTGGTTAACAATTCGTTATGAATTATTATGCACATTTTGTCTAATCACCTGTTGTGTTGTTGTGCATTTTTCTTGTGTGATTGGTTTTCATTTCAATTTGTTTTAAGTATTTAATGGCAAAAATGGATATTGATGTTCCAGGGTAAGATTTTTTTAAAGTTAATTTGAAATATTTAACAAATTTAAACAAAAATTATTAATTCACATTAACCGACATGAATCCTCTGAAAGCTACATACAAAAAATAAATACCGCAAAAACAACACCAAAAATAAACAATTTTTTAAAATCAACTACATGCCCCATTGCAGAATCTACAAAAAAAATTTGAGGTTATGTTATGCTTGTTTGTTGCGGAACAGAATTTACCTATTTCTATTTTGGATCATTTAACGTTATAAAAGCAGGAGTGACTGACTCGAAAATTACAAAAATGCTTTGCATTAATAGAACGCAAGCCCAAAAAATTGTTACAAATATGACTGGTCCTGAAAAGGCCAACTGTATTGCCAACTTTTGTAAATAAAACTACTATTCGATGGTAATTGGCGAGAGCACTGATTGTAGCATATCTAAAAATTTGGCAATAGTAATAAGGACATTTGACGGACGATGTCACGATCGGTTTTTGGAATTGGTCCCTATTGAGGATTCCAGTGCAAATGGAATATTACAAGCCACGTTAAAAGTATTGCACAAAAACAAAATTCCAATAAAAAAATATGATTAGCGTAGCAACAGACAACTGTGCTGTTATAATGGGTGCAAACAATGGAGTTCAATCAAAATTAAAGGCTCTTGTTCCAAATTTATTTACTAATGGATGTATATGCCATATTTTAAACTTAGTCTCCTATGCAGCTTTAAAAGTCAGTATCCCAGATGGGATTGATTCATCAAATATATTATCATTTCTGCAACAGTTCTAATATAAAGGGCGACTTCTCAAAATTCCAAGTATATTTTGGTACGGATAATCACGTTATTTTTAAATACTCAACAACTCGTTGGCTGTCACGTTAATAGAATATTGGAACAGTGGGAGCCACTTCAATATAACTTTACACTCAACGATTTTGAAGCTGATTCCCTAAACGTAAGAGTTAATTCAATTTTAGTCGGATTTTCAAAACCACTTTATAAAATGGTATTTTTATTTCTACAATATGCCCTGAAAATTATAAACACTATAAATTTAGAAATGCAATCCGAGGATGCCAGAATGCATATTTTTTTAGATCGTTTAAAATGTTTTGTTAGACAAACAGCTCGCAATTTCATACATAAGGATATATTAGATGAAAGTGATATATTAAAAATCAATAACAATGAAACCCATATTCCTATGGACGAATAATAAATAAATAAATATATTGCAGAACAGAAATTGATGAATACATATCCTTAAACAACATTGAAAATAGTATTGTTATGGAGTTTAAAGAAATTGCAAAAAAAAATTACATCAAATTCTGCGAAGTCTTAAAAGCAAAAGTTGATTTTAATAATGAAATGTTATTATGGTTCAACAAGTTTACGCCAGGAAATGTTGTTTCGGGACGAACTTCTAGCATTGTACCATTTTAAAAATGTTTCCTAATGAAAATAAAAATCTATAAACAACTAGTTTCGAGCGCTGGCGGACGTAGAAATTATTAAGTCGTTAAAAATGACAATATATGTACTTCTTGGTCGAAGGTATCAGAAATGAACTAAATGAACTGATCTTTCAAGAATTGCTAGAAGAATATTATCTATTCCACATTCATCTGCAAATGTGAAAAGGATATTTTCGTATCAAAATATAATAAAAACCAAAGAGATTAACAGACTGTTTGTTTCAACTGTCTCCAATCTAATCCAAACAAAGGATTTGTTGAATGTACGTTTTACGTTAATTTTTAATAAAAAATATTTAAAAAAAATAAAAAAAATATTTAAAAAAATAAAAAAAAAGCATTTAGTACAATCCGACTGAAAAAGTACACTTTTTCTTAAAAGCTAGTACAATTTGTAAAATCTCATTTTGCATCCCTGTGGTGAACACATCATATCGTTCAATTGAGTGAGTCGTTCAATTGAACTAGCTTGTTCATGAACGAGTTCCTATGCTTCAATAGAAAAAAAGCTAATTTCTCTGTGAATTTGTTCACATACATAAGTACACTCACAATAAATTTTCCGTTACCGATTGTAGTTTATTTAAAAAGTAATCCGTAAAGTTTGTTTTTAACTGAATAAACTATTAAAATACAAAGAAACATATTTTTCAACTTTTTTACCTGGTATTTAAAAAACAAACTATGAATTAATACGGATTTTCTGTAGCAGTTAATATTTTCGTTTAAAATCTACATGTTTAAAAAAAATCTACATGTTTAAAAAAAAATCACACAAAAATCACAGTAATCTTTTTTAAAGTTCTCTCAAACGTTTTTCATATGCATAAACTGGGGATGGCAAATAAATTACTTATTTACATTTTCAGTCCAAAAAGTACCAAAGTGGCCCAGCTGACGATTAAGTGCTTTGTTTCAGTAAATTTTGTTTTACTTCATTTGCACACGATGCAAATTTGCACTTTCTCATCCTTGAGCAGTATTGACGGTGCATAATGTGCATATTATAACAGAAATGGAGTTCCCTCACTGTTCCAAATTTATATGTTAAAGCACATCTAGGAGATGAAGAGGCAGCCTGCTAGAGATAGAGTAAAAACTCTAAGTTTCTTTATTCGTGTACAAATAACAAATTTTAATATATATAAAATAAAACGAAAAGTTAGGATTACAATTTTCGCAGTATAGAACATGCGTTAGCTGATTATTTGAATACAAGAAAATTAATTAGCAATATGGTAAAAGTCAAGTGTTTTTTAGGTAAACAAGATTGAGCGCATCAATGTTTAATGTAAAGTTAAAATTAATCAATATTCTTGTGCAACTTTTTCTAGTGTGCAACAAATTACCAGTGTGTATGTCATATTGGAAGGTTAGAAAAAATCAAAAAGGTTTTGATTCTTATTGGAGACACAAGATATGTGAAAAATATTTAATATTGAGTTGGCTACATTGAATGATAATAAAATTGTCAGTAATATGTGCAATAATATTGCAAGGGTACCTTAACAATTAAATTAAATTAAAAAGTACCAACATTTTTACAAAAGTGCTTTTTACTTTAGTACTAAACCAAATCTTTTATTTACCATCACTATAGTTTTTCTTTAGATGTTAATTGTCTTTTATTTTACATACACATAGTTTTTTAAGCTATTTACATATTATAGTAAAAGATGAACTCAAAGGTCATCCTTTTTCGTTATGCTGCCGTATAAATGTTAGGCGCCATGCGCTCAATTAATTATTATTCAATTAATCTTATTATTTAGTTTTAAAAATAAATCCTAACATATATTATTATGTAAATACTAATACATTATAAAAAAAAAAAATTTTAAATAAAAAATATAACCAAAAACAAAAACAAATACAGAACTCGTGTTTTTATTTTTTTTAAATTAAATTTGGTGATAGCTAAAATAAACGACAATCGTTTATTTTTACGTTTTTGATGGTTAAAATAAAGGAAAATCGTTTATTTTTAAGTTTTGGGAGTTAAATTTTTAATGGTCAAAATAATGGAAAATCTTTTATTTTTATGGATTTTCGGTAATTTTTTGATAGTCAAAAAAAACGAACGTCGTTTATTTTAACGGATTAAGCAATTATTTTTTAATAGTTGAAATAAACGAAAGTACTTTGTTTTTATCGATATTTTTAGTTAATTTTTTAACAATTAAAAATAATTGGAAATTACTATTGTTTTAAACGAAAAATCAGTAGTCCTGTTTTTAACAACTTTTTCTATAGTTTTAATGTACAAATTCGTTTGTTTCTAACTATAAAATATTGTGAGTGTATAAATAAGTTTGCTAACGAAATGAGAATTTCATGCCAGTAATTTAAGCTATACAAAAATTTGGTATGGCAACAACACTTTATCCAATTTTTTTTTGGGAAGGTATATGATTTTGATCACTTTTTAATCAAATGAAATATTATTTAATTTAAAAATAATTCAATTAAAGCGCTATCAATTTCTAATTGAATTAGCAACGTTCGTTGTTGGCGGAATTTCAGCAATTTAGGTTATTGAATCGGTGGTTTTCATGATTGAAATGGGTTTTTATTTTTTTGTGTGTGTAGCGGATGAAGACATTTTTAATTTATACACACAGAGAAATAAACTGCCAACCGAATTGAAAAGTTTATATTATTAGTAACAACTTATAAATTCAGTTAGTACAACGATATTTACGTTTGAAATCTGAATAGTTTGGGTGTTGCAACTAGAATTTAGTTGAATTAACTGAACTTTGTTGTTAAAACTAATATAAAGTTGTACCAACTGTCTGAAATTAGTAATAACCAAATTTGAGTCGTAATCAGCGGCGTACCCAGGATTTTATTTCGGGGGGGGGGGGCCCAATTTTTGTTTTTAAAATTTTTTTTTGTTTGAAAAGCATATAATTTTTTACATACGAGAGACTATATTTTATATTTTGTAGTGTCCGACCAAGTACTCGGCTTCGGCATTGTAGTTCGGCCCAAAAGTGAAGTTCGGCCAAATTTTGGCCGAATTTGGCCGAACTACCGAACTTTTTATGATTATTTATAAAAAGCACAAATAAATAACAACTGTGGTTATATTTACTTTTCAGAATTTACAAAAAAACTACATAAAAATACAACGCTGAATATGATAGAATACAAAAAAAACACCGATATTTAAACATCAATGTGTGTGAAAAAATTTCAAAAAGCCAAAAGAGTTTAAAAAATATTTCCAGAAATATAGCTATGCGATATAATTAAATATAAAAAAAAAAAAATCGAGTGGTACACACAGAAAAAAATTTAGCTATTTGCCAACTGAAATTCGGTTACTACAACTGTTCAAATATGAACATGTGGGTTTTAATATGTGTTTTTAGAATAAGGGATATTGGAAATTCCTAATAGCATAATTATGAAATTATTAGTTTATGATAACACATTTGAAACCAAATGTGGGAATTTTCCGTAATACTCATTAGTATTTAACCATCCCTTGTTACAAAGAAACACATATTAAAGATAAGACAATCTCCTACAGGCAGATTATGTGCGTAGATTTTATTATCATCCATTTATTAGTTTAGGATGGTAATAAAACATAGATAAAAAAGAAAGTCTTTTATTGCTCTAAGAACTGATACGCATGTGTGCGGCCAGTAGGTAGCTATTAGTTCTAGATTAGGTTTAAGATTATTATAATTAGTTTATAAGTACTTACTTTTCAATAAACAAGCTCAGTGTCTTACAAACATTCAAACAGTGTGTAATTTTAATTCGCTAAACCAAAGAAATACAAACACTTGAGGATGTAATGGGGTTCTTGGAGCAGCAATATCTAGCGCAAGAAGCCATTAAAAATAAAAAAAACAGCAGTGCAATGAATAAAGCTCCGACAAGGCAGTCGAACACCTTCCAAACAATACAGTTTAATTGTCGGTATTGTTTGATGCCAGGTCACACTACAGAAGAATGTAAAACATTCATAGCGCTTCCTCTGGTATCCAGAAAAAATTGGGTAAATAAAGAGAAAATGTGTGATCTTTGTTTATCGCACAAAGTTATAAGAAATGCTTTAAATATAACAGCAGCTGCAGTAGGTGTGGAAAAAAGCATAATACTCTGTTACACTATACAGAGTTTGAGACGAAGAAGAAAGAGCAGCCAGAAAGCAGTCCAAGATCAACAAATATGGTAACTCGAGATAATACATCCCAAGAATTATTGGCAACAGCACAAATTAAGGTAAAATCTGCTCTTGGTGAGCAAATAATATTGAGAGCATTGATTGATCCTTGTGCTCAACATTCATCAATTACTGAAGAAGCTATTCAAATTCTGCAATTACCTAGAAAGAAGGTAAAAACAGAAATATATGGTATGTTTGAATCGATGGTTGGGGTGTCTAAGGGAGAAGTAGAAATCACTATAAGTCCAAGGTTTAAAAGTGACGCTGTTCATCACACAAAAGCACTGGTGGTGAGTTCTATTACATCTGATCTTCCTGAGAGAACATTTAAAGAAGATATGAGTAAATGGAACAACTATTGCTTAGCAGATCCTAACTTTAATAAATCTGATAGAATTGATGTATTAATTGGCGTAAGGCTATATCAACAAATAATGCAGGAAGGCATAGTAAAACATGGTGATCTAATGGGGCAAGCAACAACGCTTGGTTGGATAATATGCGGTGCGCTTGATATTCCACGTGTAAGAAATAAAGTAGTAGTTGCGGTTACTAGAGGTATAGAACGCTTTTGGGAATTAGAAGAAATTTCTGAAGATATTCCAAATAATGAAGGAGATGATGAGTGTGAAAATCTATTTAAAGCAACAACAATATTGTGGCGAAGAAATGTCAAAAAACCAATTGAAGAATACAAGCTTAAAACGGTCACGTATAGAACTGCTGGTGCACCATTTTTGGCTAAGCGTGTTTTGCTCGAAATTGCAAATGAAGGTAAAGATGACAACCAAAAGATCTACTTAAGAATAACAGATGATTTCTATATGGACGACTTGATGACTGGAGCGGATAGTAAAGAAGAATGTATGAATATTCTTGAAGCAGTAAGCGAGTTGTCAACAGAGGCATTTATGGCAGCGCTTAGACGATTTTTTGCCCGAAGAGGAACAAGTGCTCATATATATTCCGATAACGGAACTAATTTTGTGGGTGCAGCTAAGAAAATTGATAAAGATTACGCAGATGCTCTTAAAAACAACTCATCAGTAGCGGAAGTGTTAGCAGGTGACAATATAAAATGGCAGTTTATTCCCCCGGGAGCTCCTCACTTTGGAGGAATTTGGGAGGCGGCTGTGAAATCTGTAAAACATCACTTGCGGCGTGTTATAGGAGAAGCTAAACTAACTTTTGAAGAGATGTCGACATTATTGGCACAGGTTGAAGGTGTTCTGAACTCACGTCCATTGGGGGATTTATCATGTAACAAAGAAGAAGTTGACGTGTTAACTCCAGGGCATTTTCTTATTGGAAGACCGTTGCTAGATTTACCAGATGAATGTAAGGAAATTAATACAGTTAGTACTCTAAACAGATGGAAACTAATTCAAAAGATGAAAAGAGATTTTTGGAAGCAGTGGAAAGAAGATTATTTAACCACTCTGCAACAAAGGAGAAAATGGAAATATGCTATGCCAAATATAAACCGAGACCAGGTTGTATTAATTAAAGATGAAAATACGTCTCCAGCAAGGTGGCCGTTAGGTAGAGTTATCGACACACATACTGGTAAAGACGGAAAAATAAGAGTGGTAACTTTAAAAGTTCAGCAAGGAACCTTAAAGCGTCCAATCACAAAAATCTGTCCGCTGGAGCCCGTACAAGCGACGGAAGAAGAAGTGCAGCGGTCGACTTCATGCATTACAAGAGCAAGAGGTACTGCCAAGGGTATTGATGTCAGCATGTCCAAGGTAATGATGGTGTTGATAATGTGTATATTTGCGAATGTGGCAGCTATAAACAAAACAACAAAAACTGAAATTATTCCATTCAACGAGAAGACAGCGATTTATTTAGATAACCTGGGCACAATCGGTGTAAGCACATCAAATTGGAATCTAGTGATATACTTTGATTTAAAACCCTACATAACATCATTATATCAAGTAGCTAATTTAACGTATAAAAGCAAAGCAGTTTGCAGTAAACTGGGAGAGTTTACAGAGCAATGCAATAGTATGGTATCGTTAATGAAAGAGCGCATTGGAATAGTGCAAGGCTCTAATGAATTGTTTTCGTTAAACAATATGCCTCGCAAAAAAGAGGCATCAATTTTATTGGGTCATTTTACCACCTATTATTTGGGTTGATGGACAATGATGATCGATACGAGCTAGAGCATGATATGAGAAACCTCTTAGAAAATCAACAGAATGTTAAAGACCTAATAAAAAACCAAACATCAACGGTTGATTCCACTATAAATTTGTTTCAAAATTCCGTTAAGGAAGTAAGTGACAAGTTTGAGGTGTTACAGACAAGAATAGATAACATCACGCTGCTGGTGCAAGAAAAAATGTTTGTCTATAAAGAGTCCATCAAATTCTTTGCTACCGCTAGGCAAATAGAAGCCCAATTGGAAGAGGTTGAGAAAGCGCAATCCCAGATTATTCGCCTTTTGATGGATATTAATCATGGGAAAGTTAGCCCAGATTTATTGAAGCCAGACCAACTGAGTCGTGAAGTAGCAAAAATAAAGGAATGGTTACCCGAAAATATGAGGCTTCCAGGCTCGAAGGAAAATCAATTACCAACCATTCTCAAGATGATGAAAGCCAAAGCTATTATTCTGGATGACCAGATGGTAGTAAAAACTAATATTCCTTTAATTTCTTCCAGATCATCAAACGTGTTCAAGGTTGTTCCCATACCTGTGCAGCAGGCAGCAAACATAGTAATCGCATCAGTTCCAAATCCCTATTTGGTATACAGTTATGACGCAGACGTATTTCATCTGATGTCAGATTTAGAATTCCATGGTTGCAAAGAGGTTATTGATAGAGAGTATTTGTGCGAGGGTGGTTGGGCTTGGCAAGATGCAAACACCAATATGTGTGAAGTGGCTCCGTTAAAACCACACAAAGATGTAAACTGCCATTTCATGGAAATCATCAATAAACACACCTGGGTAAAGCTTAACAATAAACAGAAGTGGCTATTCAAAACGAACGAGAATTCAACACTGCATGTGTATTGCGGCCCACAGCATCAAGAGTTAATTAAATTACCGAAGCAAGGAGTCCTAACTTTTAATCCTGGTTGCTCTGGTCAAGAGGGAAAAACTATTCTACCTGCTAGCTCTGACATAAGTAAATCCATAGAGGGAAGTTTTGGAACCCATCTAATTAATGAAATCAGTTACAACACCAGTCAGTTCATAAAACCTCTGGGTTCGATAGTAATAAATCATTCCGCTGAAATCACTGCTCTGAAAGAAGAAATTAAAAGGTTAAAAGCAACAGACATCCACTTAAAAGGACTTAATTTTCATCATGCAACTGGTCATCTATCTTTGATTATAATAAGTATTTGTATAGTAGTAGCAATCATTTATTTTGTAAAGAAATATATTTGCCGAAATAGGGCAGGTATTATAGTTGTTCGCCGGCCGCAAAATGTTCAAATATGAACATGTGGGTTTTAATATGTGTTTTTAGAATAAGGGATATTGGAAATTCCTAATAGCATAATTATGAAATTATTAGTTTATGATAACACATTTGAAACCAAATGTGGGAATTTTCCGTAATACTCATTAGTATTTAACCATCCCTTGTTACAAAGAAACACATATTAAAGATAAGACAATCTCCTACAGGCAGATTATGTGCGTAGATTTTATTATCATCCATTTATTAGTTTAGGATGGTAATAAAACATAGATAAAAAAGAAAGTCTTTTATTGCTCTAAGAACTGATACGCATGTGTGCGGCCAGTAGGTAGCTATTAGTTCTAGATTAGGTTTAAGATTATTATAATTAGTTTATAAGTACTTACTTTTCAATAAACAAGCTCAGTGTCTTACAAACATTCAAACAGTGTGTAATTTTAATTCGCTAAAGAAAAGAAATTTATACAACAACTCAAATTCGGCTATTACGATTTTCAGACGGTTGGCACAACTTAACATTAGTTTTCACAATAAAGTTCGATTAATTCAACTGAATTTTAGTTGCGACACAAAAAATATTCAGAAATCTAATGTTAAAATCGTTGTACTAACGGAATTTATAAGTTGTCGCAATGGAAATACACTTTTCAATTCGGTTGGCACTTTATTTCTCTGTGTGTAAGTAATCCTAAAAAGAGAATAACAGGTTCATCAATTTGGGATAGACATGATGCAGTACCAGACTTAGAAGTAGCAGAACCAAACGAAAATTTTATTGAAAAAGAAATTAAAATGTTTATTACGGAGCCTTTAGGTCCCGAAATATAAATATATTTGAGTATTGGAATTCAAGTCCATTTACAAATATAAAAGCTGTAGCAATAAAATATTTATCAGCCCCACCAACTAGTGTAGCTAGCGAACAGCTTTTTAGCGCTGCCGGACAGCTGTATTCTGATAGACGAAGCAATTCACATGGTATGAATGCGGAAAAATTACTTTTCTGTCATGACAATATCAAACTTTTTAATTTTAAACATTAAAGTTTAACAATTTATTCTTTTATGTTGTATTGCTTCAAAAATTACGATTCTTCTTAATAAAACACCGTTTCTTACGTTTTTTTTAATCTATATATTTCGAACATCAGTTCATCATCAGGATCAAAAATTTATGTTTTATACAAATAATCTATTTGATTTTAATCTATTTGTATAAAACATAAATTTTTGATCCTGATGATGAACTGATGTTCGAAATATATAGATTAAAAAAAACGTAAGAAACGGTGTTTTATTAAGAAGAATCGTAATTTTTGAAGCAATACAACATAAAAGAATAAATTGTAAAATTTAAACCGATTCAGCAACACAAAAATAAAATTGATAATTTTATCAATAATTCCTTAATTAAAGTTTAAGTTTTTTTTCTCTATATCAACTTAAAAATCGATCAACTATTTTTCTTTGACTATAAAATATAGTACAATACAAATATTTTATTCTTTTTTTGTACTTAAAATAGTAAAACTATTTTCCAAATATGATTTTTGGAAAAAAATATACCTATAAATTTGTATTTTGTTTATGTTTAATTACTTTTTGGTTTAAATTTATTGATCTAAAAAAACAACCTATATTTTTTTTTTATTAAAACAAAAAGTTCAGCTTCGGCCGAACATTGATATTATGGTCGAAGTTCGGCTTCGGCCGAAAAAAATGAGTTCGGTCGGACACTAATATTTTGTATCTGTTAAATAAGTTTTTGATGGGAAAGTTACCATTGAAGTTATACCCAGTTATGATAGCAATTTTGAAGCAAAAATGTTTTGACATGTCTTTGTGTTCTTAGTTTTTTTATATCTACAAAAAAGTTTTTTTTTTTTTTTTGAAATATTAAAAAAATTTATGTATCAATTTAATTATTTTATTTTGATTTTTAAAGTAGCTATCATATTAATTAAGATCCTTATATACTATTAACAAAACTCTTAAAATTTAATTCGACGATTTTGTTTCATAAAAGTGTCAATGATTTTGTCAGGTTTAACCTTTTCTCGATACACTGATGCAAGAGCTAGAGCACCAAGTCAAGCTTCGCCCATAGAATTCCTTAAATATGTTTTCACTCTTTTTAGGGTGGAAAAACTTCTCTCCGCGGATGCAGTTGTAACAGGAATTACTATCAGTAAATGTAAAAACATGTAAACGTTTGGAAAAAGCTCCTTGTTGCAATCTTGAATAGCATCTAGCGGACTCGATGGTCTTTATGGTAGTGTTTCCATAGATCAATTTCAGTTAATATAACATTAGTTTGAAAAATTATAGTCTCAAAAAAATATAATAAATTCATTTATTACATACTAACCAAAACAAAAATAAAATAAAAAATCGAAAATATTTCGGGGGGGCTTTGGCCCCCCTGGGTACGCCACTGGTCGTAATAACCGAATTTCAGTTGGCAAATAGCTAAATTTTTCTCTGTGTGTAAATAAACATTGCACGGTTATTTGTTTAACAAAAAACAAATGATCTTGAACTTGAATAATCTTGCTCACATCATAGTTTTCATACAATTTTATAAAAAATAAATATAATTTTATTTATTAAAAGCTTTTTTCAGTCAATGAAGAAGTTTCGTTAAAAATCAGTTATATGAAAAGTATGAAGATTTTCATTAATTTTAAGAAATATTTCGTTCACTTTTGAAAACAATTTTCCATTACACAGAATAAACTAAAAACGGGTTTCAATTAAAAATTTTATTGAGTCAATTAATATTTTAATTGATTTTGCACCTACCACTGAAATGATAGTATTAACTAAAAAGATTTGCAGACAGTTTATTAAAACTCTTTCAATTAAAATAATAATGATATCAATTAAAAGAGTTATTGTTTTTCTTTACAACCTCAATTAAAAAGTTTAATTAAATTGCTTAAAACTTTAATTGAAACTTGAGAAGAAAACAATGGTAGTTTTAATTGAAAACACGTATTTTTTTATTTTTGTTAAATGCCCCCATTAAATAAAAAAAGAAATGTAGGTTTGTAAATTAAATTGACATTTTATTTATAATAAAATTAAAGCTTTTTAATATAAAAATGTATTATAAGAAAACAAATAAAAGTAAAGACAAAATTTTTGTTTTGCTTGTCTTGTTTTGAACTTTTTCTTGTAATTGAATTGCTTTTTTAAAAAAATCACACACAACTTTAAAATGATAGTTTAATGACACTTATACTTATTGAAAATTTAATTATTTACAAAAATAATAGTTTAATTGTCCTTTTTCGATAATGTTTATTTAAATCCACATGTTCACTTTTATTACCACAGAAAAAACACGAAACTAAATAAGTTTTCGTGAGTACATGAATATCTCAACAAAATGAGTGTTGCAAACTCAAGTGAAATAACTACGATTTTGCGTGTATTTGAAATCGGTAAACTATTCAACTTATTAAAAGTTAATCATTTACGATTTTTTTTCTTTTTATTTACAAATTAAATAATATATTGATATAAATAAACCTTTGTTTGATTATTTAATCTAAATAAAATAAAAAAAAAAAATAGTTTACAAATTTTTAAAAATTTTGTTTACACTGTATGAATATATTAGAAAATTCAATAAATTTTTTAATTGAATCAATTAAAAAAATTGTTCAAATTGCCATTGATATTCAAACAATCGATTAATTAGATATTTATGGCCCATAATTTTTTCTGTGTAGTTTACAGAAAATTTTCATTATTTTTCGTAGACTAAAACTCTCTCTGTGAACGCATGACAAGTCTTGCTGTTGGAGCGTCAATATATTTTAAAAGGCTCATAATTTTTGACTTCAAAATTTGTAATGCTTGGAAAATTATCTTATTTTAGATATAATTTTTAGCGATTTTAAGTTTATATTTGGTTAGAATTTTGGAAAAAAAAATCCAAAAATTTTTTCTTTGCTCATTTGGAAAAAATTAACTGATGGAGTGACTATTGTGCTTATACCGCACTGTAATAAACTTATACCACACCTTTTTCTTCTTCTTGATATTAGCTGCAAGCTTTTTTTTATTTCTTATCTAGTTTACTATTCATAGACATTTTCGTTGTGCTATAATCACTGTTGGCCTGCTAATAATTTGTGAAATAAGCAAAATGACGGGCACAAAACAAAATGTCGACTCTACAAAAGTGTTACTTACAAAACATCATCATCACATAATGGTGGCCGAAAGTCTTCCGTTTTCAACGCCATTATTAAAGCCATTTCTAATGTTTTTAAATTAAAAAAAAAAAAACGAACGTTACAATTTAAAAAAAAAATTGTTTGCAATTCATACTATTCGAATATATTCAAGGTATACCTCTAGCAAAGCTTAAGTAATATCTACACAATTTGTATTTGTTCGATTCCCCGGGTAGTGACTAAAGAAAATATTTACGCGGGAAATACTAAATTTGTAAAGCTTTTTTGTTTTATATTCTACTTTTCAATTTTATACTTTTTGTGTAGCAACAACTTCTTAGAAAATCTGTTCTCCTATGATACGAACAAACAAAATGACTACTCACTAAATAAAAATGTTGCAACATTCATTCATTGCCTTTTCCAACCAACAAAAATATGTATTCATATACATTCTGGGTATTTTTGTATTTCTAGGATTTTATAAAGTTTCTTGGGCAGTATTTTTTCTGTTGAAAACAAAAAACTTTAAACAAACATTATGTTGTTTGGATTTTATGGTCTACGGTTATTTTTTATACATATGTTCGATCTATAGAAAATTTGTATGGTGGTGTTTAATATATATTTCGTTTAAAAGTACATCAACATTATTATTGTAACCGGTTAAGTACTCACATGTGTTGTTAAATATTCTGTTGGCAACATGTAGTTGAGTGTGCCCCTTTTAAAAATTACCTTTAAATGTATACATTTTTGTGGAGTGTGCATAGCATATAAACACTCGCTAGCAAACAACTTTTCGTCATTGTAAAGTGGAAGAAGGGTGAGTTTGGTAACATTTTCCATAATGTGAATGATGTTACCATTAATTTAATATTTTTTTATCATATTCTCAATTTTCTTTTAGTTTTTTTTTTAAATAAGAATCGGTGGGAAATGCATCTCTGAGAAATTAACATTGTCATTTTCGTTAATAAAGTATGCTATGTCGCAATCTTCTTACGTTGGTTTATGTTCGAATTTTTCTAAAAGTCTCCTTTTTGTGCATCCTTATTTGATGGTAGGTATAATTTATTAGTCCTTGATTTTGTTAAAAATTTGGTTTTCTGACTATGTGAAGACTGCTTAAAGAGAAGTCTTTGGTTGGGCGCCATATTAAAAGTAGTTTATGAATTGACTTATCATTAGTGTCCGACCGAACAGTTCGGCCAGAAAATGCATTTGGTCTGTATTCGGTATTTTAAAGCATTATGGACAAATTTGGCGGATGGAAAAATGTTTATTGGACTGATTAGATGCTTTTTTGAGTGTGAAATCTGAAGAAAAGTCAGTAGTTAAGCAATGAATTCACTGTTCGGCCTCAGAAAGTTCGGCCAAATCAAAAATAATTCGGCTTTTAACTGTATAGCTAAACTTCGGCTTTTCTCTTAAATTTTATACACAAAATCGAATTAAATCGGCTCAACAAACATGTTTCCAATACCATAATTTGTCATCATTGCCTTTAGATATCAAAAAACCGACAAAATATACTTTTTTGGCCGAACTGTTCGGTCGGACACTACTTATCATTGTCCGGACGTTATTTCCTTTTGTCAGGAAATGGAAAAGGCATATACTATATGCAACTTTTATCTAAAAAAACAGTTTTTATTACCTCATTTAATTTGCATTTAAACCGTAGAGAAAATTGCCAGATATTAAAGTCAAAAAAAAAATAAATCCTCTTAATTGGGCAATTGTGAATGATTTGAGCTCGTTTTCTGTTTTTTTTTTTTTTTTAATAATTCCCCTACACGTCACTGCTGCTTAAGTAATACTGTGTTTCCACTTACATGTTTTGAGCAAAACATGTGTTTGCGTGAGAAAAAATGTGCAAAACATGATTTGTTCCAAAACTCGTCCAAAACAGCTCCAGTGGAAACGTAGCATAATGCTACGTTTACATTGAAAATATTTTGTAACAAAACATGTTTTGTACGTGTTTTTCCATACATTTGTTCACCAAACACATGTGGTCTAGAATTAGGTATAGTATAGGGTTTAAAAACTCTATATTTCCGATTTCACTATATTTCCGATGTTCGTTTCAACTGATGTAAAAGGGTAAATATTAAAGATAAGCATCACAAATGTATACTGTTTTTTCTAGCAAATCTCACCTCACTAGGAGGAACATTGTGTCCTGGGCCAACTACTATTCACATATTTTGAGTGTCAAATTTGAAGAAAAGTCTGTAGTTAAGCAATGAATTCGCTGTTCGGACTCAGAAAGTTCGGCCAAATTGAAAATAGTTCGGCGGCCAAACTTTTAACTTTATAGCTAAACTTCGGGTCTTCTCTTAAATTTTATACACACTAATATTCATAGATAGCTCATTTTAAATTTTAAAGTGTTTCGATAAGAATTGTACAATTTCCATACAAAATGTTAGTAGTATGCTATTTTTTAAATTTTGATGCTTTTTTATAAAAAAAAAAATAAGAAATTGGTACTTAAACTTATATATACTTTCGAGAAGAATCTATGTTTAAAATTTCGTGGCAATCTGTCGAAGATTGTTGGATAGATCAACTACTACTCGAAAAAACTCGAGATAACTCGACCACTTCCAAAAAATGTGTGAAAATATGTAGTTGTTAAACATTTTATGTCGGACTCGAAAAAAACTCGTAAAAATTTGAACACTTCGATGCAAATGTGTGAAAATATGCATATTTTAAACATTTGATGTAATTTTCCACAAATTATTTAAGAAATCTGAGTACAGACTTTTATTTTTTATAGTCACCTGCATTAATAGATTCCATATTCAGAAATTGAAAGGAATTTGATGAAAATTGTGTCCATTGCTAACAACTACTCGAAAAAGAAACTCGAGAAAACTCAACCATGAAAATTTTTTAAAATATCAAGTTTTTAAAATTTTATGTAAATTTGCGGAAATATTTTTTGATGCACTTGGCACAAGTTTATGTATTTTAAAGTTGCATAGAAGAATAGATATCGTTTACAAAAATTCATAGCAATTGGATGATAATTGTGCAGTGGGCGAACTACTACTCGAAAAAATCTGCCTATTTTCACCCACTTGTATGAAAGGGATTAAGTTTTCTTGAGTTTTTTTTTCGAGTAGTTTGCCAAGTCGACAATTTTCATCAGATTTCTTTGAATTTTAGAATATGGAATCCATTAATGGAGGCGACTCCAAAAAAAGTCTGTATCAAGATTTTCTTAAAAAGTTTTTTTAAATGACATCAAATACATTTGTATGGAAGTGTTCGTGTTTTTTAGAGTAGTTGTTCGCCTAGGCCAAAATTTTTATCAAATTCCTTTGCATTTTTGATCATGGAATTTGTCCGAAAATAAAAGTCTGTACCAAGCTTTTCTTAAAAAATATCTGTAAAAATACATCAAATTTCTGCAATTTGCATATTTTAACACATTTGTATGAAAGTGGTCGAGTTTTCTCTATTAATGGTTCTCCAAATCCTCAATTTTAGTCAGATTGACTTGAATTTTTGAATAAGGAATCTGTTAATGTAGGCAACTCCAAAAAAAAAATAAAAGTATATACCAAGATTTTCTTAAAAAAATTGTGTAAAATGATATTAAATGTTTAAAACCTGCATATTTTCACACATTTGTGTGGAAGTGTTCGATTTTTTTCGAGTAGTAGTTAGCCTATCCAACAATCTTAGCCGGTTTGCCAGGAAATTTTAAACATAGATTTTGCTAAAGTATGCGACTCCAAAATATATAAGTTTGTAAAAAGTTTTTTTTTAATTTTTTGTTTGTTTTTAAATGGCATCAAACTTTTGAAAATACCACATTTCTACTATTTTGTATGGAAATGGTTTTTTTTGAGTAGTTGTTCGCCGCCTGTGCAAATTTCGGAACAGTTTAAAATTTTAAATGAAGTATCTATAAATATAGTCAATTCATAAAAGTGCTAAATTTGAAAAAAATATATCTATTTTTAATTTTTTTGTGAACTGATCGAGTTTTTTTCGAGTAGGACACAGGCCAGGACACAATGTTTATCCGATTAAGGTGAGATTTGCTAGGAATATTCTTTGGAAATTTACATTTCTTATACTTATCTTTATTATTTACCTTTTTACATACATTAAAACGACCAAAAAGGGCACTTTCCTTACTCGAGGTACTCAACGAGTAGTTCGAACTCGCGAACTACTCGAGTATCAAGTTTCATGGTGTACTCGATTTAATCGAGTTTTATCTTAGGCACTGTGAAAAAGACTTGTGCAAAACACAAGTACACTAAAAACACAAGTACTGTGCAAAATAAAAGTACTCTAAAAAAAAAGTTAGTAAAAAAATTTTGCGGAGTCAGTAAAATTTTAGTCAGGTTGCAACAAAATTGCTAATGTCAGCAAAGTCTTTTGCTTAAAATCAGCGGGTAGATTTTTAGCAACAAACTTAGTAGATTCAGCAAAAGGTTTGCTAACACTTAGTTGTTTAAAAACTAAAAAATCCTTGCTAAAAGTTAATAAAATTTTTGCTGAATATTAGTAGATTAAAAAAAACTAAAAAATTTTATAGAAGAATTATACTATAGTGAATATAATTAAAAATAATTTACTATACGTTACAAAATATAAAAAGGTTCACTCTCCCACATTAAGTGTGTTCGATTACTTTCCCAGTAAAGTCCAGTAAAAATTACTCAGTAACAAAATTACAGAGAGTAAGACAAATTTACAAAAAAGTAAACGAACGGAAAATTTGTAACAATTGGTAAAATACAAGTTTGTTATAATTTTTATTAAAAATAAAAATTATGTTTTTTCGACCTTTAATTGTGCAATGAAAATGAAAATTATTCAAGTTCGAGGCCATACTCTATATTTCTTCATTAGGATATTGTCCTAACAAATAATCTATAGAGTTTTTTTGTTTTCAAATTTATTATTTGACCCTTTCAGGAATGTGTTGATAGATCTATTTCGGGAATTTTCTAGGTTCCCATCATCAGAACACGTTTTGAAAGCGGTAACAATCCCATGTCAAACATCAAACATACATATGAACTAGTTTACTCACTACATGAGAACTAATATACATATGAGTTTGAAGTTAAAGATTATAACCATTGATCAAAAAATAAATTGAAAACTTGTTTGATGTGCAAGATCCACCTCTGGTGGATATTCAATACACGTTTTTTTGTTTCTCTCTATAGATTATTTGTTAGGACAATATCCTAATGAAGAAATATAGAGTATGGCCTCGAACTTGAATAATTTTCATTTTCATTGGTAAAATATATAAAACAGCTGATTTTAAATAACAAATACCTATTAAAAAAAAAATCAACTGGTCATTATGGAAAAGATAAAAGTTAATTGAAATTGTCGACCAGAAATAATTTAGAATGTTTTTTAATTTCTTCCATAGTTAATTCTTTAATATTTTGCACTTTGAATACATAGACAATTAAAATTTAATTTAATATTTTTGTTTTGTTTACTAAAAATAAAGCATATTTTTCAATCATATGTTTTTTTCTTCTTACAAATTCTTACTGGCAAAAATTTATCCAGTAAAAACTTGTAAGTTTTTTGTCAACAACCTGTGATTTTACTCTCTCTTCTTACTATTTTTTACTGAGTATTTGTGTAAACGAACACCTTCCAGTAAAAACTTTTACAAATTTTTAAAAATTTTTGTGTTATCGAACACACTTATTACCGACATTAATTAATTTAATATCTAAAAATATAGAAATATAAATAATTATATATAACATAAACTAAATTATCTTTTAACTACTGACATCAATAGTTGCCTAAATGATGGCATCTTTTAAAGGTAAACAAATGCAATAATTCTAGAAACGAAACTCAAAAACAACAAAATATGACAACTAAATATGCGTCGTTTAAAAATTTTGTGTGACTTCGAAGTTGCGTCGTTTATGTTTCAGTTTGCGTAGCATGGCTTCGAAGTTACTTCGTAAATGCCTCGATTTGCGTCGTCAATAGGAAAATTTTAGTCGAAAACCGATTTTTAACACAAACAATATGAAGCAGAACACAAAAAGCTTAACACGGCTAATATCTGAAGCGATGCAGTTGATATCACTGTGTGTAATTTTTTAAGTCATGGCAAAATAACCATATACGGACACCACTACGTGATAAAAGACTAAAAAAAAAAAGACCCGTGTCTCCCAATTTTTCCCAAAGTCATCTCCTTTTCTGTTTATGGGCCGCCAAAGATTTGGGGCCTCGGTATCATTTTCGCAAAAAAGTGATCATTTTCTCAGGCTCATATCTTGCAAACCGTTCAGAATTTCGATTTACTCTCTATGGCAAAGTTGTAGCTCTTGTCATAAAGAACAAAAATTGCGAACATATAAAATCAAAAAAACTTCACCTTCCAGATCAAAATCGCAAAAAACTTAAAAAAATTCGATTTTTTTTACCTTTTTTCCCGTGTTCAGGTCCATAGGTAGCAAACCGTTCAAAATTCAAGGAAACAATCAACTACAAAAATTTACCTAAGATCTCAATAAACAAATTTCTAGAACATATAAACTTCCTAGAGATGATTCTTAACACTGTTTAGGTAGCGCGCAAAGTGAAAAATTTTTTAATTTAATTTTTTTTTCTTTTTTCTCCTGTTCAGGTGCATAGGTAGCAAACCCAATTTCCAGGAAGTTTATATGTTCTAGAAATTTGTTTATTGAGATCTTAGGTAAATTTTTGTAGTTGATTGTTTCCTTGAATTTTGAACGGTTTGCTACCTATGGACCTGAACACGGGAAAAAAGGTAAAACAAATCGAATTTTTTTAAGTTTTGATTTTATATGTTCGCAATTTTTATTCTTTATGACAAGAGCTACAACTTTGCCATAGAGAGTAAATCGAAATTCTGAACGGTTTGCAAGATATGAGCCTGAGAAAATTATCACTTTTTTGCGAAAATGATACCGAGGCCCCAAATCTTTGGCGGCCCATAAACAGAAAAGGAGATGACTTTCGGAAAAATTGGGAGACACGGGTCTTTTTTTTTAGTCTTTTATCACGTAGTGGTGTCCGTATATGGTTATTTTTTTTCGTGTTGCACTGTGTATCGAAAGCAATGGACATTTTTCAAAATAATGATCCGGGCGAAGATCGCAGTTTACGATGAATTCCGTATATTAAATTTTTATTTTGATTTTCTTATGTTATGTTTTTCATATGAATTTTTATTTTAATAAAAACTTGTTTTCCAAAAAAAAAAAAAAAAAAAAAAGTTATATTTTTTATTGAATTTTTTTTTTTTTTTTTATCGAAAAACAGTTTTTTCAGCTAAAATAAAAGGTTAGGAACCAGTTAAACAAAAATCAGTACAAATGTATGGGCAATCGTGTTTCGGTTTGCTTTGCATTTCTCGGTCCCCATTACCGACGTTAACAGGGGTATTATACGGTGTTTCCACTTACGTTTTATGAGCAAAACATGTGTTTTGGTAAAAAAAAATATTATGGGAAAACATTTACAAAGCATGTTTTGTTTCAAAACACCGTCAATGGAAACGTAGCATTAGGGTGTTATAAATATTGTACATGTTTTCACACACATTTTTGTTTTTCACCAAATTACAAATTTAGCTGAAAACACGTTATACTGTGTTTCGACCTACTTGTTTTGAGCAAAACATGTGTTTTGGTGAAACAAAATGTGTGGGAAAACATTTGCAGAATATGTTTTGCTTCAAAACTCGTCCAGTGGATACGTAAGGAAACCAGTATAAACTCCTTACAAAAGGAAACATACATGGAGTATTATAGATGGGCCCGTAACAAGTATTATGTGTGAGTCACGATGAGTGGTGGTGTAAAAATTACCTCATCTCTTTCTGGAATTAAGGAACTTGTTATCGAAACATTTTTTTTAAAAAGGGGACGTTATAAAAAAAACACTTCATTTGTGAACATCTCACTACCCTGTTTTAAATTGTGTTTGCAAAAAAATGTAAACGGCAAAAAGACAAACCCCTTTTATGTATAAAACACAACAAAATCAATTTCTTTATACAAAGAACAGAACAAAATACTCTGTCAACGACAGGCAGATACTATCAAAAATGTTAGCGGTCTCTTTTTAATACACAGCAAATATAAAAAACCATAGCAAACTATCTCTGAGTAACAGAGTGTCTGAATATAGTGTTGCCATCTTAAATATAAAAATATTCCCAATAACTAAAATAAATCACCAAGCTTGTTCCAAGCTTGAACATCTAAACCAAATGAAATAAAAAATCAAATTCCAAAATTTTTTAGTACAATTTTATTACACTAAAGGTACCCCATACACTATGCAAAAAATTATCTGTCTGTATGTTATATTGGAAGGTTGCACAATAATTGGAAAAATCAAAAAGGTTTTGATTCTTATTGCGCAAACGAGACATAGGAAACTTATGTTGTAAGTTGTTGTCTACATTGTGCAATTTTTATATCCCTCTACAACAGAAGAAAACAGTAGTGCCATATTTTATGCAAAAATATTGTACATTCTTATTCCTCTATGTATTAAAAAATGAACATAAAATTGGGAATAATATATTCAATAATAATGCAAGGTGTATGTGTAGCTTAAGATCTAACCCATTTTGTCCCAGGGTGAGTTTTCACACAGTGATATTCTAAAGTTGATATCTTCTTGATGGAACAAGATACAACAAATGTTTAAAGACTGTATAAAAACAGACTTTTTAAAAACTGTACTACAGGGACAGCAATTTTGTTTTTCTGAATATTTTTTGTTAAATTTTATGTTACAACATTCTAACTATGGGATTATTCGATTTAAACTAGATATAGTACAAATGAAGGCGATTATTAAATTTAAAATTACGTGATGCACAAAAAATTAAATTAAAATAATATTAATTATTTTGTAAAAGAAATAATTTAAAAAAGTTATATAAATATTTTGAGATAAAAGAAATAATTTAAAAAAGTTATATAAATATTTTGAGACAATGATTCTCTAATTTTTTTACTGAGTTTTCAACTTGTTCACACTCGTATTTATAAATAATAATACGATAACCAGAACAAAGAAAGATTTTTACTATAACATGATTATAGCAACAATATTATTGGTGAAATATGATTTATATAATAATAATTTAATTGAAGCAACCATCAGTGGCTGTAGGAAACATAGTTTTTTGACCGCAAACATATTTTTTCTCTGGTATTAGCTGATCCCTACACTATGAAGTTTTAGCATTGCCATGGTTTGTGCAGAAGCTGTTCAGTCTCACTCATAGGAGTCTGACAACCAGTGGCGTACCCAGGGGGGGGCCCTAGGGGCCAAAGCCCCCCCGAAATATTTTGGATTTTTTATTTTATTTTTGTTTTGGTTAGTATGTAATAAATGAATTTATAATATTTTTTTGAGACTATAATTTTTCAAACTAATGTTATATTAACTGAAATTGATCTATGGAAACACTACCATAAAGACCATCAAATCCGCTAGACGCTATTCAAGATTGCAACAAGGAGCTTTTTCCAAACGTTCACATGTTTTTACATTTTCTGATAGTAATTCCTGTTACAACTGCATCCGCGGAGAGAAGTTTTTCCACCCTAAAAAGAGTGAAAACATATTTAAGGAATTCTATGTTTAAAGCTAGACTTGGTGCTCTAGCTCTTGCATCAGTGTATCGAGAAAAGGTTGAACCTGACAAAATCATTGACACTTTTATGAAAAAAAATCGTTGAATTAAATTTTAAGAGTTTTGTTAATAGTATATAAGGATCTTAATTAATATGATAGCTCACTTTAAAAATCAAAATAAAATTATTTAATTGATACATAAATTTGTTTAATATTTCAAAAAAAAAAAACTTGTTTGTAGATATAAGAAAACTAAAAAAACAAAGACATGTCAAAACATTTTTGCTTCAAAATTGCTATCATAACTGGGTATAACGTCAATGGTAACTTTCCCATCCAAAACTTATTTAACAGATACAAAATATTAGTGTCCGACCGAACTCTTTTTTTCTCCCGAAGCCGAACTTCGGCCATTATATCAATGTTCGGCCGAAGCTGAACTTTTTGTTTTAATAAAAAAAATTATAAATTGTTTTTTTAGATCAATAAATATAAACCAAAAAGTTATTAAACATAAACAAAATACAAATTTATAGGTATATTTTTTAAAAAATCATATTTGGAATATAGTTTTACTATTTTAAGTACAAAAAAAGAATAAAATATTTGTATTGTACTATATTTTATAGTCAAAGAAAAATAGTTGATCGATTTTTAAGTTGATATAGAGAAAAAAAAACTTAAACTTATAAATAATTAAAAAGTTTGTATTTAAAATTAAAAAGTTTGATATTGTCATGACAGAAAAGCAATTTTTCCGCATTTACACTATGTGAATTGCTTCGTCTATCAGAATACAGCTGTCCGGCAGCGCTAAAAAGCTGTTCGCTAGGTACACAAGTTGGTGGGGCTGATAAATATGTTATTGCTACAGCTTTTAAATTTGTAAATGGACTTGAATTCCAATACACAAATATATTTATATTTCGGGACTTAAAGGCTTCGTAATAAAAATTTTAATTTCTTTTTCAATAAAATTTTCCTTTGGTTCTGCTACTTCTAAGTCTGGTACTGCATCATGTCTATCCCAAATTGATGAACCTGTTATTCTCTTTTCAGGATTACTTACCACTCGAATTTTTTTTTTTATATTTAATTATATCGCATTAAATTTGATTATTCGCTTATAAGTCTTGTAGCTATATTTCTGGAAATTTTTTTTTAAACTCTTTTGGCTTTTTGAAATTTTTTCACACACATTGATTTTTAAATATCGTTGTTTTTTTTGTATTCTAAAGGGTCCGCCATCTAACGTTTTTTACAACTAGTGCTTATTTCGTGAATGGTAATACTTAGCTCATGTCTGATTTGACCGATAATTAGGTTTATCCTTCCGCTGAACGAATATGGTTGTGTATACGCTTGAACAACGCTGGGAAATATTACGACATTACTTTGAAAATCATGGTAATGTTGCAGAATGTGTGCGAAAATTGCGTACGGATTTTGGAAGAAGAGAAGCACCGTCAGCTCCGTATGTTCGTTATCTTGTGAAAAAAGTGAAAGAAACTGGCATCCTCATCGATAAACCAAAGCGTGAAAAGCCAAAAACAGTGCGTACACCCGAGAGTATTGCTGCTGTGGCAGAAAGTGTACGTGAAGCGCCATCAACATCAATTCACCGTCGTTCTGAACAATTGAACATTTCGGAGACATCATTGAGACGAATTTTGCATAAAGACCTTGGTATGACGCCATACAAAGTCCAATTGGGTCAGGAGTTGAGTTGAGTGTTACACCAACAAGCCAGAGACAATTGACGCCTTAAAGGACAATATTCGTGAAGCCATTGGTGGAATACAGCTGCACACAATCGATAATGTGCTTAAAAATTGGACCGATCGTGTAGGCTACTGCATGGCCAGCCGAGGCAGCCATTTGAATGAAATTATTTTCCATTGTTAACCGGAAGGATTGTACTTTCAAATAAAAAAAGAAATTTGAGAAAATATTCAGTAGTTTTTTTTTATAGTATTTTCAAAAAAAAAAAAGTTATTTGGCGGACCCTTTATCATATTCAACGTTGTATTTTTTATGTAGTTTTTTTTGTAAATTCTGAAAAGTAAATATAACCGCAGTAGTTATTTATTTGTGCTTTTCATAAATAATCATAAAAAGTTCGGTAGTTCGCCCAAATTCGGCCAAAATTTGGCCAAACACCGAACTATGCCGAACTTTACTTTTTGGCCGAACTACGAAGTCGAAGCCGAGTACTTGGTCGGCCACTACAAAATATTAAATATAGGCTCTCGTATGTTACAAATTATATGCTTTTCAAACAAACAAAAATTTAAAAAACCAAAATTGGGCCCCCCCGAAACAAAATCCTGGGTACGCCGCTGCTGACAACCCCATGGCATGCTTGCCATGGGGTTGTCAGAAGTTTTGAAGTTCATGTTAACGATTTGTGTTGTTAGTTTATAAAATTTCAAAGCAAAATTTAAATTAACGGTTTTTGTCTATATCTCTGGTCAAATATTAAAAAAATAGAGATCAAAATTCAACAATTCAAACTACATTTGTTGTTAGTTAACGAAATCGATAAAATCGTTAAGAAAGTTACATTCTAATTAGTTTCAGTTAAAATATACCTAATTTAAAGTATTAAATTGTACTGCTACTATAAATTGGGTAAATTTACTATATGTGTGTAATAGAAAAAAAATACACTCATTATGTCTATGTTGGTGCTTACATAATGTGTAAACTTCATGGTTGGCAGGCAATGCCGCTAAAATACCGTTATCGATTTAAAACCCTTTCAACTGACTATCGTTATCCCTAAAATACCGATACCGAAATAATTGAAAATCCGTTATACGTAAAATACCGTTATAGATATAACTGAAATACCGATATCCTTAAAATACCGTTACCGAAAAAAATAAAAAATCGTTATCTCTAAAATACCGATATCGCTAAAATACCGTTGCCGATATAAATGAAATAGCGTTACCCATAAATTACCCATTACTTAAATAATCCAAAAAAATGTTCTGTTTAAAACAGCAATACCTTTTTTTTAATTAATTTAAATCGTATTGTTAACTTTACTTAAGTTATTGTTACCCCCTTAAATACCGTTACAGAAATAAATAAAAATATCATGAGCCTTACTGATACCCTCATCGAATCTATAACCATCCATGGTAAATTTACAACAAAAGTGCATAGAAAGTACAAGAAATTTTTTAAATTTATTTGACAATTTACGAAATTTGTGAGAGAAAAAGCTTTCTGCAGAAATAAATTTACATTATACGCGTTTAGGAATTGGTGAAAATATTCAAAAATGAAAATATTCAAAAATGCTTATTTTTACCAACGTAAAGTAGTACAACATTTTTTTTTTATAAAACATCAAATTTATTTTAATATCGACGCTGGGTTAGCAAGAAACAATTTGAAAACAACTTTATTTCGTCTTTTCGCGACTTTTCTTTCAAATCATTTTTCTTCTGAAAGATTAAAAATATATCACGTAACGATGAAAACACATGACGGTTCTCGCTGGGTCAGCATCGATATGTATTTTATCAGTTATGAATTTTAAAATATACCTATAATATATTTATCAACTTTAAACTGATCATTTTCAATTTAACCTGAAATACGCGATATGATTTATCAGAATATTTATTACCTTTATATGTTAGTAAATTCACAAAACTTGTGCATAAAGTGTTTAAATATAAAAACATTATTTCTGAAAATACTTTATGTATTGTTGTATTGAATTGTTGTGTACGAAAGTGTGTAAAACACATTTTTACACATTTGGTGTTCATATTTAGTGAATTTTCGTAATTTTACACTAAACTTTAGCCATTTTATAGTAGTAAATTTTGTTGGTCCAAGAGACATTGCAAGCTACACAGGTGGGCTTAAACAAAGTTTGCAACTCTGCATCAACAACTGTTCTAAGACTTATCATCTCGCTCAATTACAGTGTTGCCATGCTTGAAGGCCTTCATCTTTCACTATCTTTAATCTATTCTCTATCCACTTCCCAAAGAAAGTAACACATTAATTATAAAATTAAACCACAAAAATTGTATTCTCATGTCATTTTGAAGATAGACAAAAATACAATTTAAAATTAAATTATTTGTCATAAAAAAAATTCTACTAACTACCATTTTTGACGTTGATTTACTGCAGCGGTATTTTTTAAAAAGAATATTAAAATTACCGGATTCAACACCAAACTACGCACTTACGTTGGAAACAAAAACAGAGTCTAGTTACTTTTATACATTAAATTTACACATGAATTACATATTCAAAACTCTTTTTCAATATCACCAAAACAGATTACCTCACAAACTATCGGTAATGATACTGAGAAATAATATTTTCTGGGCAAATCAAATGAACGAATTGGGAAGAGAACTTAATATAAATTTCTCAAACGATATATCATCAGAGGAATGGCGCAGTCAAGGAACAGTAATGCTACAACAACTTAAATCAAGAAATTTAACAGAAATGCGTGAGTTAGCTTTGAGAAGTAGAAACCGATTTTACAAATATTTAGACCATAGTAAAGGTACAAGCTACATTGAAAACGAAATAAATTTAAACCAAATAAGAACAATTATGAAAACCAGATGTGATATGCTACCATTAAACGCTAATAAGTTTGATAACATTGAAAATAAAATGTGCAGTGTATGTAATATGAGAGAAGATGAAAATCTTATTCATTTTATAGCAAAATGTCCTATACTCAAGGAATTTCGAATCAGGCATTTAGGAAAAAATTATTTAAACGAGTGTGAATTGATAGATATTTTACATGGAGAAAGAGAAAATGGATGGAAGAGGCTTTATTTTTATGTAAATAGCGCATTAAAATACAGAAAAATAATAATAGATGAATTTAATTATTAATTATTAATTATTGTAAATACACATAATTGTTAAAATTAAGTATAACAGACGGCGTAATAGTCATTGTTATGAACTTTATATCTTTATTTATTTTAAATATGTTTAATTTTCTTCGATCTTCTTTTATTATATATGATTCTTCTTCCAGCTTAAGATCTTTTGTTAAAACGATTGTAAATTATTAATTTCCAATATTCCGTCTCCACATTGGGAGACTTCTTCAGGGAAATTTATTTTAATTTAATTTTTATCAATGTTAATTTTTTTTTAAATAACAAATTTTAAAAAGGGCGGGAAAATAAATTTTGAAATAAATATTTGTTTTTTGTCAATATAAAAATATCCCAGAAAACAATAATAAAAAATATTTAAAAAACATCATAGTAAACAAAATTAAATGAACAATATTTAAAATCTTAACTAAAATATTATAACAACATATATTATTTAACATTCTAATAATTATCTTAATTCCTATTAACTAAATGTCTGTAATTCTGAGCAATATTTGCTATGTCCGTTTTATAGTTTATTCTTTGTGTTAATGGTACTTTCATAATTTGAAGCATTTCTAAAGTGTATCTGCGTCTGTAATTGTTTTCTGTATTCAAAATTAGTGTATTATCAAAATCGGGATAGTGATTTGAGTTACTGCAGTGTAATGATAATGCTGTTTTTTGTGCAGTAGTAGTTTTATTGTATTTCTGATCAGATTTGTGTCCTGCAATTCTTGTTTTTAGTTTATTTTTAGTTGTACCTACGTATACTTTGTTACAAATCTCATTATCATTTCCCTTGCATGGTATTTTATAAACTAAATTGGAGATTTCTAATTTGTTTATTTTATCTTTTGTTTTGCTGTATAGTTTACCTAATGTGTTACATGTTCTATGTGCTACTAAATACTTTTTGTTATCATATATTTTAGATTTTTCTATTCTTTCAGATAGAAGAGGAACATAAGTCAAAGATTTATAAATTTTAGGTTCAGTAACCATTCTTGTATTTAAAATATTTCTATTTTTATATTGTCTTATTAATTCACAAGTCAATTGAATTGGGTAACTGTTATCATCTAAAATTTGTTTATTTTTTTCTATATTACTTTTATGAAATTGAATATCGCTAATATTTAATACCCTTTCAATTAGGTTTCTTGCTGTATTAATTATAATTCTTCTGGGGTGTTTTGAAAAATAATTTATAATTCTTCCTGATGCTGTGGGTTTCTGATACCAATTTATCACTAAATTTTCATCCTTTCTCATTACTAATGTATCTAAATAAGAAATTTTTGAATTGCATTCCTCTTCTATTGTAAATCTTATATTCTCATGAAATGAGTTAAAAGTGGATAAAATATCATTAACTGACCTATCAGGAATAATACAAAATAAATCATCAACATATTTTGTGATTATTTTTGGTTTTACATTCAGTTTTTCAATACAAGTATCTATTAATTTCTCCATCACAATATCGGCCACAACTGGAGAAGCTGGAGATCCCATTGGAAGTCCTTTTTGTTGTATATATGTTTTATTATAATATCTGAAATATCTGTTATCTACAATACAGAATTTTAAAATACGTAGGAAAAGGTTCTTTTCAATTTTCGTGTAATTTTTTATTATGTCCCATTTCTCTTCAATAATATCCAGAGCTATATTAACTGGTATACTTGGAAATAGAGATACAACGTCAAGTGAAATTAATTTTTCATCATCTTGTATCTTTAAGTTTTGTATCCTTTCTCTAAATTGTAAAGAATCTTTTACATTATATTTAGAGTTTTTGTTAACTTCTTAAGAATACTTATAATGTAATTACATAATTCATAAGATGGGGAATTAACGAATGAGCATATTGGCCTCAATGGGAATTGTTCCTTATGGATTTTAGGTACTCCATACAATCTTGGGGCTGTAGAAACATTTGTCTTTAATTTACTTTTTTCAAAAGATGTAATAATCTTTTGTTTGAAAAGATCTTCAACTAAATTATTATTTGTCATTTGCAATCCAGTAGTTGGATCTCTACTTGACAATTTATATGTAGTAATATCACCTACAATGTTATTCATTCTCGAATCATAATCGGATCTATTCATTGCTACAGTGGTGTTTCCCTTATCAGCATTTAAAATTAGTAGATCCTTATTATCTTTCAAGAATTTTCGAGTTCTATTAACTTTTTCTAAAATAAATTTGTCTCTATTTGTTAATCTTTCCCTACTCATATGGTTATCTACAATATTTGTAAATCTATTTCTAGCTATTTCCTGTTCTTCTTTTCCTGATAAAGTCTGTATAAAGTCCTCACCGTCTGCTATCATCTTTAAAACTGGAAAATCTGCACTTCCTACTGGAAACACACACTTCCAGTAGGAAGTGCAGATTTTCCAGTTTTAAAGATGATAACAAAGTATACGTAGGTACAACTAAAAATAAACTAAAAACAAGAATTGCAGGACACAAATCTGATCAGAAATACAATAAAACTACTACTGCACAAAAAACAGCATTATCATTACACTGCAGTAACTCAAATCACTATCCCGATTTTGATAATACACTAATTTTGAATACAGAAAACAATTACAGACGCAGATACACTTTAGAAATGCTTCAAATTATGAAAGTACCATTAACACAAAGAATAAACTATAAAACGGACATAGCAAATATTGCTCAGAATTACAGACATTTAGTTAATAGGAATTAAGATAATTATTAGAATGTTAAATAATATATGTTGTTATAATATTTTAGTTAAGATTTTAAATATTGTTCATTTAATTTTGTTTACTATGATGTTTTTTAAATATTTTTTATTATTGTTTTCTGGGATATTTTTATATTGACAAAAAACAAATATTTATT
Organism: Delia radicum; assembly: GCA_021234595.1. Taxonomy (NCBI): domain Eukaryota; kingdom Metazoa; phylum Arthropoda; class Insecta; order Diptera; family Anthomyiidae; genus Delia; species Delia radicum. The sequence goes on along the minus strand of CM037854.1, from coordinate 31,888,033 downwards.
TCAAAATTTATTTTCCCGCCTTTTTTAAAATTTGTTATTTAAAAAAAATTAACATTGATAAAAATTAAATTAAAATAAATTTCCCTGAAGAAGTCTCCCAATGTGGAGACGAAATATTGGAAATTAATAATTTACAATCGTTTTAACAAAAGATCTTAAGCTCGAAGAAGAATCATATATTTATTTATTTTAATTATTTTGATTGAATAAAGAATACAATACAATACAAACTACCATTTTTCTGAAAATGGACTTTTGATTTTTATACAAGGTTTGTTACATAAATATATGTTTTCGGTTGCCCTGGACCATTTTGATAAAATATTTACAAATTGCCTAACGTAATAAGAAAATAAAGTTCGGCATTATTTATTATTTTCACACTAAATTTTTTTTTGTTTGAAAGTGTGAAAAAGTTTTGAATATTTTGCTTTATTATTGTGTTTTTACTAAAAAGCTAATATTTAATGTATATTGAAATCTTAAGAGCATTTGGTTAGATTAAGTGAATCAAATGGTGTTCTGGATATTGTGGTCGACCAGAGCCACGTTTCTGTATTTTGAAATGTTATTGTAACGGCACATATAAAAGTCATTGACTATGGTTTAGTGTAAGTTTTATTTGATATATTCCTGTAAAGATAATAAATAAATCCGCCTTTTCTTAATTGCAGCAACGCGCCAACATATTCTGTCGTCGGAGAAAAGAAAATCTATACTAAAAAAAGTCAGTGAAGTCAGCAACAAAAATTGTACTGATTTTACTGCAGTTTTTTTTTTTAGTGAATATAATAAAGATTTTAATTTAGAAACTAGAAAACTTTATAAATAAAGTAATCATAAAAGCTTTAAAATGAAATTTCCGTGCTATCTATTAATTTGCAATGGATTAAACGATTCTGTTAAAAATAAAAAAATAATAATGCCAAGTTCAATACTCGATGTTTAAGGACCTGATCCCAATGAAAAGGAACGTTTTACTAAAAAAGTAGTCGAAATGGGTGAGCAGGGGTGGATAACGTGTGAATTAAGCTTTGTATCGCGAAAATCTTATTTCTCCATTGGTTTCACAACATCCAAAAAATTATATTTGGAAAGCTTCAATCTAATGACGATACAATGTAAAATTGATCGATGGACATGACAAATTGGATCACATAAATGTTTGTTGTGACGTAAACTTGTCTTCATCTAAATCCCCATTCTAGAACTATATTTCGGTATCTGGCAACATTGGTATGAGCAAAAAAAAAAGTACGAGTGCACATAAAAAGAGCAACTGTAAAACGAAAACTTTCTCACTCTTGTTGTTGCTTTTGTTATTAAATTTACCAACAACGGAAAAACATACCCACTAATTTAAAAAACACACACATTCAAAAACTCAACATGTGACTAGATGTGACTAAAAGGCAACAACAAACAGAACAAATACCATTGTGTGTATGTGTTCTGTAGTCTGTTATATTAAAAATGTGAAATTTCAACATTTTTCTCCGTTTTTGTGTTTGTTTTTTTTCATTTATCGTTTCGCTATAGTTTCGTTTTCTGGGCGCCTAGTAAAAAAGAGGGAAGCGAAACTCTTTTGGCGGGGTCTCGTTTTTCCTGGTTCGTCCAAAGTCAAGTCCAACCGGCATTCATGGGTGGTGTGTCTGAGCGATTATTGCTACCCATTAAAATTCCCGTTCGCTAGTCAAAATCTTTGTGGGTCGTCCACTCATTGAATATGTCTTTCTGTTTTGTTGGTTTTTTATTAGTCGTCGCTGTTGATGTTGCTGTTAATAATAATAGTATACTATTTAATACAGCCCCTGCAGCTGTTGTGCCCTACCCCTGCTATATTTTGTTTGTATTGGGTTGGTTATTAACTCTCACGCATTTTTTAGTAGAAGTGTAATTTGACTTTTCATTCATATAATTTCACATTTGCTACGACTCTTATCCACTTGTTCATTATGTTGTCAGCTGTTTTGTTGCTGGATTTTCTTCTGTTTTGTGCTTTAAAGAGACATTGTTGTTTTTGTTGTTCTTTAAATTGATGTGTTTTTTGTTTTAGTCATGTTTATGGTTGTTTTTGTACATTGCCAAACCCCGTTTATTTTTAGTGTTGGTGTGTGAGTGTAAACGGTTTTATTGAAATTGAATACTCTTTTGTCATGTTATTTTATACCCACCCGCTTGTTGCAAGAGTGGAGTTTAATCTATTAATTTGTTTTCTCATGGTTTTAAACGCCTTTAATTGCTTTGTGAAATGCCATTGGCAATGTTGCCAATTCATGTGATTTTCCCCTAGTTTTAGGGGAAATTTTGTTGGTAAGGGGCAATAATTTGTGAATGCGGAGTGTATGTTAATAGATCCCGGCGAACACATTTAGGAGAATAGAACGTAGTGGACCTATAGAAGAACTAAATACGTAGAGGCAAAATATATATACCTCTGTATACATATAATCAGTGTTCGAGGGTTGCCGTTAAAAATTTATTTATTTATTGGAATATCGACTTATACAATTTGATATGAATATTTATGTACCATAAGAGTGATTTTTTCGACTTTCTTATTTTTTCGGTCGCCACCATTAATTTTATTGGACATGTCGATAATTGAAATTCCTTGAAAGTTAAAGCCTTTAACGTTAATCTGAAGATACTTTCTCAGAGCTGGAAAAGTTTTCCCATATATTTTTTTTTTTTTTAAAAGAGAAGCAACACTCTGGAAATTTTTCCTATTAATTAATGTGTTGCTTTCTTTGGAAAGGGGATAGTGGAGAGATGAAAGGTGGTAAAAGATGAAGGGCTTCAAACATGGCAACACTGTAGTTGCGCGAGATGATAAGTCTTAGAACAGTTGTTAGTCGCCACCTGATGTAGAGTTGGCAAATTTATTGAAGCTTTTTTTGTTTCATACCCCTGATTCATTATTTTACTTCGGAGGGGTTAAGTGCTATGGGAACACCGAAGACGGGCGCAGCGATTCATATAAGTGATAGAAAACTCATACATATTATTTTTCTAAATTGATTTGTCGTCACCGGGATTCGAACTCGGGACCATCTGTGTAACAGTTTAACGCGCTAACCATTACACCACAACGCCCACGTAAATAAAATAGCTCTTTCTTAAAAGTTCTATAGCTCAGCATGTTTTCATGCTATCACATTGTAATTTATTACAATTTCTCTTAAAAAGGTTCTATGACTGAAAACAACAATCTGGCTCCGGTGAGATTGTACTGTTGACTAAATTTGATTTTTATCCAAAATTCTCGCTTTTTTCGCTTTTATCTCCGAAATTATAAACTTTATCAAAAAAACTTTAAGAAACATATTGTTGTAAATCTAATTTCCTACAAAAAAAGTCAAGTGAACCTAAAGAAATATTAATTAAAGAAATGTTAATAATAATATATAATTGCTAATAACATTAATTATTATAAAGAAATATTAATCTCAGCGTTTAGGTTCAATTGACCTTTTTGGTTAAATTCCTTCCAGAAAAAGAAGGTGAAGGAAAATGAAATAAATCGGTAGAAAAAACAACTTTAATAATTAAATTATTGATTTGTATAAACTTTAGTTTTTTGTTTGCAGACACGTTTTTATTAACATTTTATATTTTCAACTTCCTTTATCGACTCTCATTTATCGTTGAATTATGGCAGAATATCTCATCTTTTTGAGGAAATTGTTTGGTAGAAATTACAGACTTGAAAAATCTGCAAATGAGTACACACTGGTTTGAGTTAAGCCAATTATCTTTTACTATTGAAGACAACTGAAGATTTGGGTGATGTCAATGAAACAAAAATTGTATTGTCTACCATGAAAATGATCAAACTTTTTAAAAAGCAACAAATAAAATCAAATATGAAAATGCCATATTATATTTTAGGTGGATCAATATTAAGGTTGCCAATTTAGCCATTTTCCGGCTAGATCTAGCCACTTTATTTATAGCTAGCCATAAAAAGTGGCTAGATTGTTTCTATCCGGAAGATTTAGCCAATAAATTTTTGTCTAGTCATTTATTTGGCGAAGGATGTATTAAAGTGAAAACTTCATTAATTTTTATTTTTTGTGAATATTATAAAATCGAATTTGCAAAATTTAAGCACATGATATTAATGTGTGTTCAACATAACTCATTTTATAAAAAAAAAAACATAAATTCTATGCCAAATTTTGAGAAAATTCAATCTGAAATACAATTTTTATAACTTTTTTATTAAAATTAATTTTGTATGAATTTTCTATGTAGAAAATGTAAAAAGTATGTTTTTAGGTTGAATAATTAAAAATCGTTAAAAAAACGCTCTTCAATTAACTGGAACATGGTTGGTAGTTGGTTTTGAAAACATGTGTTAAACATATTTAAATGGTTTTATCTGAATTTTATTAAAGTTCGTGAGTTTTTTCATAGATTAAGTAAGCATTATAATGCTTATTAAGGATACATATTAAAATTTTGGATCTTCTTTTCGTTATGTATATTTTATTAATAAAATTTTATTAATGTAATATATCAAATTAAAAGGCATAGTTCATACTATTTTAATGTTGCAAAAAAAGCATAATTATTTTCAATTTTCTATTTTTTTGCAAAAAGTTTATAAAAAATATAAATTTCCTACAAAAACTTTTTTACAAATACTTATTTAACTATGTATGTATATTTATAACCATGTATTATAATGCAATATTCGTAATCTGCATCCTAAAGTCATTTAGAAATGATAGGTCGCAACTCCGATGAATCAAATTTTTCTGATTTTGTTGACCGATGTAATTTATATTCAAATTATTGAGTTTCAGTATCCTTTTCCGAGTTTAGCCATTTCCAGCCATATTTGCTCCTAAATCTAGCGATTTTTTCACTTCAAGAGCTGGCAACCTTGAACAATATTCTAACTAAATTTGTGAAAAGATGTAAAGTCCGGAAAAACAATTTTTGTATTTTTAATTTTTTTTTTAATTTTTAATGTTTTTTAACAGTAATTTTTTTTTCGGTAATTTAAATATATATTTTTTTAAATAAAACTTTTTTTCGCTTTTAAAGATGTTTCTTGGCCAAATTGATTAATTTTTTTCAGTGTTTCTTTAAGCTATTAGGGCCTATAATTTCCAATGTAATTAAAAAACCATTTAATACATATTTTTCCGACGTTTCGACAGTTTTTTGCTGTCTATCAAGGAATTCGTCTATTTAAATTAAAATTTCAAATTAGTACAATTTTTATCACCAATAAAACAATTTAAACTTACAGAATTATGTTTTCTTACATCACAAAAGTTATTATTTGTTTAATACAATACAATTAATGACAATAAAAAATTTTATTTCCTACATCCTATATAAAATGCAATGTCAAAATTCCAAACGGTATTCGAATTATTATTTGCAAACTTCGAACAGATCAATAATAAATAGGGCACTCAAAATTCATGTTTTTTTTCGATAGTCCAAAACTAATATGGATTAAATATTTATCGTAATCATCAGATTTAGAACAAAATGGCATCGATTTTAGTTGCACATTTATGCATATTTTGATGTATATTTGTGTTTTTGTAATGCACGTTTTGCTTTTTTAGGGCATATTAGTGCATTTTTTTTGACCATTTTTTAACCAAAAAATGAATATTCACCCATTTCCCAGTATTTTGTCATTTTCAAAAGAGAATTTACAATAAACTGACAATTCGTATCAACAATAACGGGAAATAGTAGATATAGGTGGATAGCCTGTGGATTGTCCCTTAAACAAAATTATTTTAACATTTAAAAAATCCCACTGACCCGGAAAAAACGTTAGATTTAGTTCCTATTGGAAAAATAACGAATTAGTTCACATTTATTTTCTATGTTTTAAGTGTAAAATTTTTGTAAAAAATGTATATTTTCGATTTTTAAGTGCCTGAAATCCCTTGCCTTAATAATAAATATAAACTAAATGAGAATTTTTAAACACTTTAAATAATCTTTAATTTTTAAATAACTCACAAAAATGAACTGTTTACTGAAAAATTAGAATTTCTCTTTTACAAATAAAAATTCCTAATATTTAAATTCAATTTTTAATTGAAAATTCTGAAATTCATTTGAAAGTATGCAATTTCCTTAATTTAATTTGCAATTTTCCCAATTTCAAACGAAAAATCACAAAATCACTTAAAATGTGCCCAATATAAATCACAATTTTATTTATAATATTCCTAATTTCAATGAACAGCCTTGCGTAATTAAAAATGAAAAATACTAATTTAAAATATAATTTTTTTCAATATCAAATGAAGAATTTAATTTTCTTAATTTGATGAGAAAATATGAATTTTATTTAACACTTCCTTAATTTTAAACGGAAAAACATAGTTCTAAATTTAATTTCTTTTAATATTAAATGGAAAATTGCTGCCAGCAAACAAGCTCAAAAATGAGTCAGAATTAATAAATTATTAAAATTTCATATTTTTGTATGAAAGCGGTACATCCAAAAGCGCCTTCCTTGTTATTCAAAAAGACTCTCTTTTTGTAGACTTTTGAATTGTTCACAAAAAATTCAAATTATTCTGTGAGTCAATTCTGAACGCCTTTAATAATTTTCTTAAAATTTTTGTGTCTTATGATTATTTTACTTTCGTCCACAAAATGAGTAATTTTTGACAATAAAATTTGAAAATTTGAAAATTTTTGTTTTATTTGATTCATTTTCGACTCGAGAATAAAAAGCATCGAAAAAGTTTCCAAAGTTTGTTGAATGGGATCACAAAATAAAATTAAATTTTTATTATAGGGAGTTCAGACTGCGTAATTAATCTACTTGATTAACGTTAATCTACCATTTTAATCTTCCTCGTTTAAGTATGCATTTTTTGATTAATACTATGTTTCCAATTACGTTTTTTGAACAAAACATGTGTTTTGGTAATACAAAATTTAAGGGAAAACATGTACAAAACATGTTTTCTAAACGCGTCCAAAACACCTTCAGTGGAAATATAGCCTAACTTGACAGCTAAAAGATTAAATTTGACAGTTCAAAATACCAAGGTGGCACCGATAGCGATCCGGCACACGCGGAACAAGGAAAATGCCGGCGTTAGCACAAATGTTTGTCGACAGTGCCAATTATTTGTTTTGCTCCTTTTAACGTTAATTTTTACCTGGGTTTTGTTAGCAATGTCAACCGAACTTATTTAAAAATACAGAGTTGCATACAATTACAGTAGTTTTGACTTAGCTGCACAACCAACTTCTGCACGAATTTTTGTGCAGGTAAGCCAAAAGCGCTGCTAACTCAAATTGGTTACCTGCCTTAAAGAGCAGGTAAACTAAATTGTTGAAAACTGCAAAGACCAGATATGATTTAATTTATTTTTATTAATTGTTTATTTCATACAATAGAATTTATATAAAAAACAACAAAACGAAAATAAAAAAACATTCATAAAAAAATTTTATAAGGTTTTTACATACAAATTTATGTAGGTACAAGCGTTAACTAACCAAACTAACTAAGTAAGCAAAACATAAGAGGCAGCTAACGGCGATCTTTTGATTTCATTTATTTTGTTTACAAAATGTTGTTGTTGTCAAGCCAAAATTCAGTTTGCCTGTTAAATTTTACAATTTAAACGAGTGTTATTTGGATTAACTGGATTTAACTCGATTTCAGATTTCGTAAAAGTGTAAATTCATTATTACACTCAAAAAAATAAGTTAGTACAAAAGTTAGTAAAACGTCTTGTAAATCAGGTATACTATTTTTTAGCAAATTTTTTGCTAAACTCTTGTTTTCAGCTAAAATTGTTGTTATACTTATTCAGCACTTAACTTTTTTATATTAATGCTTTACTAATATACTAATGTTTTACTAATTCATTTTGCTAAAAAAAATTGTGCTGATAAGCACATTAATAGTGTGGACGACAACCAGATTGAAAGATATACGCAGAATGAAGAAGATGTCGCTGCATGTCAAGATGTAGTAGAGAAGAGCAAAATGATACTAAAAAGTACAACTCTAATAAGACATATAAAAAATCAACCATGGAAGACTTTTGTATCGGTTTTTCATACATAAAACAAAAATGAGGATTAAAACAACTTAAATTTTGAGTTGTCACCGGCTTGTGAAAATAATTGTCTTTTAATTAAATAAAAGACAAAATAAAATATTTAAATGTAATATGTATTTCTAAACTAAATGTTTATAGATTAATAATCTAGTGTGGTCAAATTGCAAACAAACATATACAGACATGTAGACAGAGTAAAGCGAAAGACAAAGACACACATCTTAGGTAGATTTTTATGGTTCCTTTTTCGTATTGCAAAAAAAGGGTTGTTTTTTTCGTTCCGCTTTTTTTTTTTGTTCATTTTTTCGTTTCGTTTCTATAATTATCTTCGGCAGTTGCGTCCTTTAAAAGATAGCATCATTTAGACAACCATTGATGTAAGTAGTTGAAAGAAAATTTTTGTTATGTTATATATATTTATTTCTATATATTTTCAGATATTAAATTAGTTCATGTCGTCAATGTGGGAAAATGAAAATTTTTATATTTCGTAATTATTGTAAATTATTTTTAAAAGAATCACAAAAATATGTTTTATGATTTTAAGCAAATAAATTAACTAAACTACAATTTTTCTACAATTTTTTTGCGTTTTTTTCAGTCTACTAAAATTCAGAAAAAAATTTATTAATTTTTAGCAAGGCATTTTTATTTCTAATCCACTAAGTGTTAGCAAAACTTTTGCTAAATCTACTAATTTTGTTGCTAAAAATCAGCTCGCTGATTTTCAGCAAAAGATTTTGCTGACATTAGCAATTTTTTTGCAAGCACCCTCCTGACTAAAATTTTGCTGACTCAGCAAAATTTTTTGCTGACTTTACAAACTTTTTTTTTGGAGTGTAGGTTTTAAAATCTATGTTTTGGATTCAACCATATTTTTATTTAGGAGATTTTGCAAAGTGGAAACAACCACATATTTTTCTGGCAACACTAATTTCATTTTTTGTTTTAATGATTTGTTTAGAAAATAAAAGTTAAAACAAATGTCAGAATAACATATATAGTTACCAAATATCAAAAGCAGGGGGCACTGCCTGACTACATTAGCTCTCTATTAAATCTTAGTATTTCTTTTTTTTTCTTTTAAAACACTCGCTTCTTTACTGCAGTCTACTTTTATATACTGTTCTTACAACTTGTTTAATGGAGATTGCTAAAATCTTATATTAATAAATGAAATAAAAATAATTTATTTTAATCAATGAATAAATAATATAAAAAAAATTGTGATAATTTCAGAACAATAAGTTCCTTAATAAAAACTTGTGCATTTATAAATTGTGTTCAATATGATCTTGCGACTTTTAATATTTCATATATTCCTGACATGCTATTTAGCGGGTAAGTTAGCAAAAATAAATTTAAATTCTAAACGTGATTATGGTAACGTAAATGCTAATGAGCTAAAATATTACAACATACAATTAAAAGTTTGGCTTAGAATAAATAATTTATACAAGTTTAATGAACTTTTTACTTTATTGAAGAAAATTTTAGTATAGAACAAAAAAAGAGAGAAGCGGGTGGAGATTAGAAAGACAAGCCAAGGAATGCATAGTTTGACATTTTCTTTGAAAGATAAACTGCACTTAATGATAAATATTATTTAAATGAATGACTTTTGTTATAAATATTTTTTTAAAGATTTTTATTTTTCAATCATTTTTCTTAACTACATTTTCTGTTACTTTTTAGTTTAAAATCTTCTTTCGTTCATTTCTTGTTTATTTTGATAACCTTTTTAAGGCAATCAGTGATTTGAGGTCACTTAATTCTTTTTTTTTTTATTCTTTTTTACTTTAATAACAATGTTTGAACGAAAAATTCGACATCATTAATTTATAATCTTATAATAGGTTTCATTTGTTCTATAGATTTTCTTTTCTACATAAAAAATGACGTGGCTGGATTCCTTATGATTTAATAGGAAATGTTTTGACGATTTTGGAAATCCTAACAAATTTTAAAAATTCCATTACGAGAATATTTTTATGTGTTTTTTATTTATTAATTACCCTAACCGAGCACTAGCTACTATGGCTTTCAGCTCGTTGTAGCGAAAACAGACCAGTGCCTCTGGTGGGAATCGAAGCCACGACCCCCGCACTGATAAGCCAGCACGCTACCGGCTAGTCAAGCTAAACACACCGATTTCGGTAAAACTTGGTTATATTTTACAAAAACAAATCTAAGTCGGTCTATCTCGGCTTTTGGGCCACCTCAGGAATTTCAAAGACTGTTCATTTTTCGAATTTTTATTCTTTATTACATTTTATCAAAAGACGCCGTATGCAAAAGTGGCATCGTTGGAATGGGATTTTTGGCATAAATTCGGTTTACCGACACCTCACCAAAATAAATGAAATTTTGTCCTTTAATAGAAGAGACCACGCTGAGTCGAAATAAAAAAAAAATTTGCGTCGCTCACGCCCCCTTTTCAGTGGGCGGGGCTCCAAAGTTTGAAATGAAATTGCAAATAACTTCAAAACTACTTGTCCGATCTTAACAAAATTGGCGTCGTTGGAAAGGTCTCGAAAATATCTTTCCAATGAGGTATATAATGTCCCAAAATATTAACCCCTTGCTGCCCAAATAAAGCATTTTTGTTTTTTTTATGATTTTTTTTTAACGCTCTTTTTGTTAAATAACGCCTATATAAGTACATAAAAAGTGTATAAAGAGGGAAAGTCTGTTTTATAAGCTTTCATAAAAGGTGCAACATGACCCCATAGGTCTTGAAATGAAGTAGTTATTAAGGGTTAAAGTTGACCATTAATAGGCAAAACTATGTTTTTTGCAAGATTTTGAAAATTAGATTTTGTTGTATGGTATGGTTTAAGATTTTGTATGCAAAAGAAAACTTGTAAATATGCCAAAATTTCTGCGGCCCGGGGCGAAGCCTCAGCGAAGCCGGTGGGAGGACTGGTGGGAGGAGAAAACCCCTAAGCCCGGCCGAAGGCCGGCTATGCAGAAAAACTTTATTCTACAAACATAGTTTAACATAGCCCACACTTGAATAAATTGCAAAAAAAAGCTTGTGTTATTTATACAAAACTTGTATAAACCGGAAATTAGAAATTAGAAAATTAGATTTTGTTGTATGGTATGGTTTAAGATTTTGTATACAAAAGGAAACTTGTAAATATGCCAAAATTTCTGCGGCCCGCGGCGAAGCCTCAGCGAAGCCGGTGGGAGGACTGGTGGGAGGAGAAAACCCCTAAGCCCGGCCAAAGGCCGGTTACGCAGAAAAACTATTTTGCAAAGACCCATATATGGTCACGTCGATATATGGTTCAAAATTTGAAAAAGGGTGTGTAAAAAAAATCATTATGCTTTTTTTGGGCAGTAAAGGGTTAATATTTTAGGACATTATATACACCATTGGAAAGATATTTTTTAAGTCTTTCCGCCTGAGAAATACGGTCACGTCGATATATGGCTCAAATTTTGAAAAAAGGACGTTTAAAAAAAAAAAAATATATAAAAAACAAAAATTGTTTTATTTGGGCAGCAAAGGGTTAATATTTTAGGACATTTTATACTCCATTGTAAAGATATTTTCAAGACCTTTCCAACGACGCCAGTTTTGTTAAGATCAGATAAGTAGTTTTGAAGTTATTTCGGATTTCATTTCAAACTTTGGAGCCCCGCCCACTGAAAAGGGGGCGTGAGCGATGCAAAAAACATTTTTTTTGGTCTCTGTGGGGTCAAATGTTCAAGGTCAAAAAATTTCAAAAAATTCTGAGAGGTGTCGGTAAACTGAATTTGTTCCAAAATAAATTTAAATTCTAAACGTGATTATGGTAACGTAAATAATGCTAATGAGCTAAAATATTACAACATACAATTAAAAGTTTGGTTTAGAATAAATAATTTATACAAGTTTAATGAACTTTATACTTTATTGAAGAAAATTTTAGTATAGAACAAAAAAAGAGAAGCGAGTGGAGATTAGAAAGACAAACCAAAGAATGCATTGTTTGAAATTTTCTTCAAAAGATAAACTGCACTTAATGATAAATATTATTAAAATGAATGACTTTTGTTATAAATATTTTTATTTTCAATCATTTTTCTTAACTACATTTTCTGTTACTTTTTAGTTTAAAATCTTCTTTCGTTCATTTCTTGTTTATTTTGATAACCTTTTTAAGGCAATCAGTGATTTGAGGTCACTTGTTTTTTTTTATTCTTTTTTACTTTAATAACAATGTTTGAACGAAAAATTCGACATCATTAATTTATAATCTTATAATAGGTTTCATTTGTTCTATAGATTTTCTTTTCTACATAAAAAATGACGTGGCTGGATTCCTTATGATTCATTCCTAAATAGGAAATGTTTTAACGATTTTGGAAATTCTAACAAATTTTAAAAATTCTATTACGAGAATGTTTTTTCAAGCTTTTTTATCTATCTTCTATCTACATATATATATAAAATTGAATGTGTGTTTGTTTATTTGTTTATTTGTTTGTTTGTTTGTACCTTATAGGAGACCAAACCTCAGGACCGATCTTCCTGAAATTTTCACAGCATTTAACTCTGGCATGATTAATAGGGTACTTTTTTCGATCACGCCCACTTTTTTAAAATTATGTAATTTCTCCCATATAGTTTTTAACAGGTTTACTTCAAATTGTATACACATTATACTCCAGGCGAGGTAGAAATAAACATATCTTACGAGACGCCCCTTTTCACGCCAAATTTTGTTTGAAAGTTTTAAACTTTTTGTTCTCTGTACAAATTTGTTCCTTCCAACGGATTTTTTTTTATTTGGTAGTATATCGCTCTTAATACTGTTAACGTCGTCATATAACTATGAACCACGCCCACTTCACCACCCCCTTTTTTTAATTCAGATACTTATACCACTAACAATGTTTGCTTTACAAAATACTTTTTTTGTAATATGTATTTACCTAAAGTTTTATACACTTTTTATCTACAGGTAAGGTAGCCATACATTTTTTTATTACCAAATCCCCCTTTTTCGCCCCATTTTACTTTAAATTATAATTAATCTGCTTTCAATCTCTATATATATAAAATGGAATGTGTGTTTGTTTATTTTTTTGTTTGTTTGTTTGAACCTTATAGGAAAACAGACCTCTCCACCAGTCTTCCTGAAATTTTCACAGCATTTAACTGGAACTCTGGCATGATTAATAGGCATGATTTCGATCACGCCCACTTTTACGCCCACTTTTTTTAATTATGTAATTGCTTCCTTATAGTTTTTAGCACATTTACTTCAAATTGTATACACATTATATACTCCAGCCAAGGTAGATATAAACGTTTCAAACGCCACGCCCCTCTCACGCCCCATATTGTTTAAAAGTTTTAATCTTTTTGTCCTCTGTACAAATGTATTCCTTTCAACGGATTTTTTTTTTCAAATAATGTATATGGCAATTCATTTCACTAATTAAGAACGGTTATGATTGGCTGTCTTAAGAATAACTACTATTTCACCAAACGGGAGCTATGTTTGCAGCCATTCAAGTTTTAACTTTGATCGCGTCTATTTGACTAATTACAATAACGATTCCGATTGGCTGGTTAAAGAAAAACTGTTCTATTTAAGCAAGCGGGAGCTTTGCTTGCATGCTTTGCATTTATTTAACTATATAAACACTTTTTAATACATTTCATAATGATGGGAGTAGGGAAGCACACCGGGCTCAGCTTTTTATTATAAAAAAAATATATCATTGACACGAAATTTTTACTTAATTTTGTTATCTTATTTTTAATGTATTACACATTTCAATTATCATTTTTTAATTTTAAAAACGATCATAGACAAACTAACTTATCTCAATGTAGCCAAAGTTTAGTGAAAACTATAGTAATGAATGTTAAATTTATATGAAAATATCTGTGGTTAATTAAACTCGGCTATTTTTAGAAAAGTTATTAGGCTTAAATAAAATTTTAGGCAGGGCAACGTCTGCCGGGTCAGCTAATTAATACAAATAAAATTTGATGGCAAAACAACGTCTGCCGGGTCAGCTAGTATTTTACAAAAACAAATCTAAATCGGTCTATCTCGGCTTTTGGGCCACCTCAGGAATTTCAAAGACTGTTAATTTTTCGAATTTTTATTACATTTTATCAAAAGACGCCGTATGCAAAAGTGGCATCGTTGGAATGGGATTTTTAAATGCTATTACTGTAACTTTGTTGGTACTTTTTAAAATTTGGATCAAATAAAGTTTAGCCGCTATAGAGGAACATTTTTTTTAAATTTTTTGTCCTTGAAGATTTGACCATACTGAAGCCAAATTTGGTTGGACACGCCCCCTTTCAGGGAAAAACAGGTTCAAAGTTAAAGCAGTCAACGAACCGAAACGATTTAATCATTATCGGAAAGGTATTCCGAATGTCTTTCTACATTGATTAACCCATTACGTGCCATCTTAACATTTTGTATTTTTTCTGCATTTTTTTTAAGTTTTTTTTTATTTTAAAAATTTTCCTAATTAAAATTATGTTAAGCGGCAAATAATTTTTACACCCGAAATTAAGCTTTTATTTAAGGTATAATATGACCCCGTAGCTGTATAAACAACTTAGGCCTAGTTTTTGGGATGCCAGTTAAACTTCAGTTAGCTAAACCGACAACGAATTTTGGTAACCATTTCCAATTTTATTAATAAACATTTGCGGGAAAAACTTTTTCTAGTTCAGAATTTTGGTTTTTACTGAAAAAAAAGCATAATAAGTAAAATTTTAATAGCAGTATTCCAGTTACAAACTGCGTTAAACCAAGATTAAAGATCATCTACATCCTAAACACTCGGCATAAGTATTTAAAGTGGGGTGGTACACACGATCAATATTATTGATACATTTTTTCAAATTCAACCAAACAGCACAAAGTATTTAAAAATATAATATTCTGATTGGTTGATTTTTGATAGATGGTTAAATAATATTTATCATGTATACTTGCCTTAAAGGTACCCTTACACTACGCAATATTCTTGTGCGACTTTTGCTATTGTACAAAATATTACCAGTGTGTATGTCATATTGGAAGGTTGTAAAGGGTGTTATTTTATAGAGGCATAGAACTTTGAATTGGAATAAAACAAAGATGAATTTTTTAAATTGACATGAAATTTACTTTATTCGAAAGATAATCTTCTGGCACTATAATTTAAATATGACTTCTGGCATATGACCGCCACGGCTGGATCGGACGTAGTCTAATATGGGGGTCCAATTTTCGATGACTTTTTAAAACATTTGTGGCCGTATATTGGCATTAACGCGGCGAATGTTGTCCTCCAAGTGGTCAATCGTTTCGGGCTTATCGGCGTAGACTAGCAACTTCACATATCCCCACAGAAAATAGTCCAGCGGCGTTAAATCGCACGATCTTGGAACTAATTTACGGGTCCGAAACGTGAAACTATGCGGTTACCAAACGTTTCCTTCAATAAACCAATTGTGACACGAGCTGTGTGACATGTTGCGCCGTCTTGTTGAAACCACAGCTCCTGCACGTCATGGTTGTTCAATTAATGAACGAAAAAGTAAGTAATCATGGCTCTATAGCGGTCACCATTGACTGCAACGTTCTGACCAGCAACGTTTTTAAAGAAGTACGGACCAATGTTTCCACCAGCCCAAAAAACAGTTAGTTTTTCTGGATGTAACGGTGTCTCAACATACACTTGAGGATTATCATCACTCCAAATACGGCAGGTTTTTGTTTATTGACGTATCCATTTAACCAAAAGAAAGCTGCATCGATAAACAAAATTCGCTTATGAAAATCGGAAAGCGTTGTTCAGGAGTCATTCTATTCATGTTGAAATGCCAAACCAAACCAAACTAAACATAAATCACTTGACAGCTGACAAAATGGTCGCCAGTTAAAAAAATTGTTGCCAACTTAAAGTTCTATACCTGTATAAAAAACGCCCTTTACAATATATTGTAAAAAATCAAAAAGGTTTTGCTTTTTATTGCGCAATCCAGAAATGTGAAACATAGTTTATAGTTTGTTGGCCACATTGTGCAATTTGTATAGCCCTCCTCCACAGAACATTACCATATTTTGTACAAACGTATTGTACATCCTATTCCAATGTGTAGGGCAGAATGACAATAATACTGACCAAAAATTATCTTAATCCATTAACCCGTTGCAACCCGGTTAATATTTTTTGGTATATGAATGGCTTTTTTTTTTTGGAAAAAAGTGCATTACTTTAATGTGTGGTCTGGGTAAAGTTGGAAGAAGTTTAGTTTAGGGGCATATCTCCGTTTTTTTACACTGAGTTGATTTTAGTTGATTTGTTGCCGGTTTTGTTACAATTTATCTATGTGAAGTTATCCATAAATAAGTTTTCGGCTTTTACTGCGCAAAATTTTTCTGCGTAACAGGCTTTCCGCTGGTTTTAGAGTTATTCGGCCGGGTTAAGAGTTGTTCCTACGTTTTTATTTGTGTGTTAATGTCAAATTTCTTTGTATTGAATGAATGATATTTTTTCATTCAATTAGTAAAATGTTGAATGAACATGTAATTGAATTCATACAAGTTAGGAATTCATTCAATACTAATTCAAGCTTTTGAATGAAGCTTAAGAGTGAATTCTTAGGGAATGGATTAACGGAATGAAATATAAACATTTTTTTATTCTGAATTCAATTTTTTGCGAATTAAGTTCAAATCGAATTAATTCTTTTAAATATTAATAAAAAAGTAATTTGTTTTTAATAATTTGTAATATTCGCGGCGTTACAGTAGATAGCTCCGAAATTTTATTTGAAATTAATTAACATGAGTAGATAGACACTTTAAATTACTTTTATTAATATTAGAAATGAGTAACTTTTTACTGGTCTGGATTTAAATAAAGTTTCGTATGGTAATAACGGAAGTAATGTTGAACATAATTTTCGAAATTATATCCTACAGATATGTACCATGGAAGCTGTGTTGTGCGTTTCATAGCGTTTTTAATTCGCGACATAAAAGGCCATCAATTCTTTATGTGAAGACTATTTAAGGTGAAACTTTGCTTGTATAAGTTTTTAAATATAGTTTATCTGTTCATTCTCTCAATTCAAAAAACCTTGAGAAATAAGAGTCATCTACAGTCAGTTTCAACAGGTGTCGAAATTTTTTTAAATTATTCATAAACTAAAAATTTGGAATAATCTTTTGGACCAATTTCAAAAATATTAATGGTCCTTCGAGCCGTATAAAATTTCCCTTTAAAGTTATTGATATAAGGTTTTCACAATTCGTAATATGTATGCGATATTAGTTTTAAAACGGAAGGGATTCCGCGAAACCGTTAACCAGTCATGGAGGGACAGAATTTATTGCAGGGTGTCTAGAGCGTTATGGCTCGCATTGGACGCAGGGGCAACCAAGGTTCTTTTGCGACTGGACAGGGATGGTCTCAGGACCCTTACGGGGTTCCTGACCGGTCATTGTTCTGTCAGGGCTTTCACAAGCAGATGGGACAGAGCCATACCGGACTTTTGCAGGTTGTGTGAGGACGTTGAGGAACTGGAGACAGTTGAGCATATAATGTGTCACTGTCCGAGGTTGCAGGGTCTCAGAGAGAAACGGTTAGGAGATAGATTTCACGACGAACTTGGGTGTGTCGCTAGATGCAATCCAGTAGATTTGCTGAGATTTGTCAGGGAAATAGGACTGCTGTGTCTAGTAAGGGAACGATAGGAGCTTGTTCTGGGGAGTATATATCATCTCTATCTTTCTTTCTATCCATCTTTCAATCTATCTATCTGTCTATTCCTATTTTTTCTTACTTTTTCACTGAAGGGATTCACAATGGACCGTATTGGTCTCCGAGTGGAGATGTGCCCTTGGGCACCCTTCCTAACCTAACCTTAGTTTTAAAATAGATATTCGATTTGCTGACGTTTTTTTTTTCTATTATTTTTCCTGTTTCAGCTTCATCGCCTCTCATACCCTACGAAAGTCAACAATACTATATCCTCGAAAATAAAGTTTCTATGAAAGAATTGACGCATGCATCCAAAGAAGAAACAAGTTATACATTCCATTCATTACTTAAAATAAATTCTGTATGGAATACAAAAAAAGAACAACTTCTAGAAGTTTATTTCACTGAAAATCGAGTAACAGCTCCCGGTAAAAGGGGCAAAGAAAAAGTGCAAGAAATTCAAAAAATTCCCGACAGACCATTTTACATAAGTTTTATTGATGATAAACCCACTAAAGTTATTGCGCATACATCAAGAGATCAATCATTGTTAAATATTGAACGAGGCATAGCTTCATTGATGAGTATACATTTTGAAAATGGACCAGTTTCTGAAGTAGATGTTTCGGGAATATGTAATAATTTTTATAATACTAAATCTTCGACCAGAGTAAATAAAATTAAAACCGATTGTTCACACTGGGATTTAAAAGTTAATTATAGAGGAGAAAAGCCTTTAGGTAAGTAAATTAAACATATTTGTGGGATGAAAAACGCATATAATTTAATTTTGTTTTATATTTTTATAGGTGTTCATCACAAATCGTTGGAAAGAGTAGAATATGATTTATCATCTGATGGTCTTTTATTAAAAGCTTCTTCGGTGGAAACTCATAAAATCAGTTTAGAAGCTCAGGCTGAAGTAGGCAGTCAAGTTGAATCGTTATTTGTTTTAAAACACAGCACTTCTGTTTCGGAACCTGTCGAACAACTGCAATATAAAACTTTAGAAGATGCTATTAAAAGTTTATTGGAATGGTATAGAGTTTTTGAAATTGAAGCTGATGTTGATGGTGTAATAAGTGAAATTAAAGACAAAACAGTAAGTTAAATTTATAATAAACAAATAACGAATTGCCAGATTTAAAGATTTTAAAAATTAAATTAATTTTGATATTCCTTTGAACCAAATCAAAATTTTCAGTTTTGTTTTGAAATAATTTCAAATGCCGTCTCAAAATGAATAAAACACCTCCGCTTAAACAATAATGTATATTGAAAGTTAATGGAAACATTTATAATTAATAATAATTTGTTAATGGTCCTTCAAATTTAATTGGAATATGATGCTTCAAACTATTACTACTATAACTAATATAAAGGGTGGTTAAATTTCAAGGGCCGATGTTGATTTTGAATAAAACACAAACTATTTAGGAAATTATTGTAATTTTATTTTATTATGATATATTGGTATTACTCAATTATGTATGGAACAAAATATCGGCCAAATGGGCGCCGCGACCACGGCGGCACACCTCCATCCGATGGTCCAAATTTTCGATGACGCTGAGGCATAATGTAGGTTCTATGCCGTTAATGTGCCGAATTATCTCATCCTTTAGCTCTTGAATTGTTGCTGGCTTATCGACGTACACCTTTTCTTTCAAATAACCCCAAAGAAAAAAGTCCAACGGTGTCAAATCACATGATCTTGGCGGCCAATTGACATCGCCATTACGTGAGATAACACGGCCATTGAATTTGTTGCGCAAAAGAGCCATTGTTTCGTTAGCTGTGTGGCAAGTGGCACCGTCCTGCTGAAACCACATATCGCCCACATCCATATCTTCCAATTCGGGCCATAAAAAGTTCGTTATCATCTCACGATAGCGAACACCATTCACAGTAACTGCCTGACCGGCCTCATTTTGGAAAAAATACGGCCCGATGATGCCGCCAGCCCATAAACCGCACCAAACAGTCACTCTTTGTGGGTGCATTGGTTTTTCGACAATCACTCTTGGATTCTCATTCGCCCAAATGCGGCAATTCTGTTTATTGACGAATCCACTGAGGTGAAAATGTGCCTCATCACTGAAGATGATTTTCTTCGAAAATTGATCATCCACTGTTGCCATTTCTTGCCACCATTCTGCCCATTCACGACGTTTGGAATGGTCAAGAGGCTTTAGTTCTTGAGCCAATTGCACCTTGTAAGCGTGTAAATGCAAGTCTTTATGCATAATGTTCATCAACGACGAGCGTGAGAGGTGCAATTGTTGGGCACGACGACGAGTTGAGGTGGACGGCTCTTCAGCCACACTATCGCGAACAGCAGCAATATTTTCTGCAGTACGAGCATGCACTGGTGTTCTCACATCTTCTACAGACCCGGTTTACTCGATTTTTTCCACGATTTTTGCGATTGTACGCACATTTGGACGATCAAATTGACCAAAAAAATCACGAAGTGCACGATATGCATTTTGATTTGAACGCCCATTTTCATAATAAGTCTGGATAACTTTAACACGTTGTTGGATTGTGTATCTCTCCATGGTTCAAATTCAGTAAGTCTGAAATAGAGAAATGTCAAATAAAATTCGGAAAAAAACTTGGCGTTTAGGTGTGGTTCACATTCAACATCGGCCCTTACAATTTAACCACCCTTTACAATTTTATTTAATTTAATTGTGAAAGGCGTGGTAGAGAAGAATGAGTGTATTTTCTAAAAATCATAACTACATTGCAAATTTTCAATTTTTTCTGAATCAAACTGCGCAGTTTCTGGTATTGAAACTTCGTCAGTGACCCTGTTTTTTTGAATTTTTGAATAATGTAATATTTGTTATGTTTTTTATTTGTTCGATTGCGTCTATATGAAATTTTTCTGTGCAATCACTGATAAACTGATTTCTAATGCCACATGCACTCGCACTACACGTTAGACAGAGCGCTTTAGCTGCTTGAGCTATCGTCAGGTCGAGTTTTGTTGTGATTAAAACTAGTTTTATTCAATACACAATTTCAATACAATTTCTAGTGTCCGACCGAACAGTTCGGCCAAAAAACTATATTTTTTCGGTTTTTTGATATCTAGAGGCAATGATGACAAATTTTGGTATTGGAAACATGTTTGTTGAGTCGATTTAATTCGATTTTGTGTATAAAATTTAAGAGAAAAGCCGAAGTTTAGCTATAAAGTTAAAAGTTCGGCTGCCGAACTATTTTCGATTTGGCCGAACTTTCTGTGGCCGAACAGTGAATTCATTGCTTTTCTTCAGATTTGACACTCAAAATAATATCTAATCAGTCCAATAAACATTTTTCCATCCGCCAAATTTGTCCATAATGCTTTAAAATACCGAATACAGACCAAATGCATTTTCTGGCCGAACTGTTCTGTCGGACACTAACAATTTCAATACAATTTTTAGTTTAGATTTGAAGCCACTACAAATGCCTTCTACTGTTTATAACCCTTTGAACCCAATAAAGTTTATCCGTTTTGATTTCAAACAATTTAAATTATATTTGTTATGGCCCTCCAAACCAAATTAAATTTCACTAATTGTATTGAAAATAAATTTTTTATTTATTTTTATTTATTTTTATTCAGTTGATAAGCCTAGCACAACAAGATTGAAATCTTATAAATGACAGTGCTAGTGATATAAAGTTCACAATTTAGCTTTTGATATAAAAGTTAAAATAACCTAATCTAAATATTGTGATACATAAACATATAATATGAATTTTAAATAGTTCAATAGATTTTGATACAAAAAAGTATGAAATGTATTAATGAAATATAATTATTAAAAATTAAAAAATTACATATAACAAAAAAAACAAATTAAATGATAGTTTTAAGAAAATACTTTTTTTAACTCCCTTTTAAACGTAACTGCATTGCTTATAGTTTGAGTATTATAAGGAATGTTGTTCCAAAGACTTATAGTTGAGATTAAGAATTGTCTTTTCGATAAAATATATTTGTTTTATCTGAATAATTCTTCTTCCGCGTGCACTGCGGCCGAATTTAATTCTATCAAAGATGTAATCCGGTTGCTTATCCAAAATAATTTTATGAAAAAATAATAAAGATTTATATTTAAGGAGATTTGAGAAACTCATATTGTTCATTCTGTAAGAGAACATAGATATACTCGCACGTCTACCTTTATTGTATACATATCTGGCTATATTATTGTACGCGACTTTGAGTTTATTATGATATTCAGAATCGCAATTCGATTTCACATCCGTAAAGAAGAACAGGAATGAGGTAGGTTTTGCAAGAAGCATTCTGCTATTTTCAGCATCAAGTGTACATTTATTTCTAGAGATGAATATGCATTTAGTTTTGATTGGATTTAGACATAGTCCGTTATTCACAGCCCAGTTCTGAATATTTTGTAAGTCATTGTTTATATTGAAAACACACGCGCGAATGTTAGTTAACATGGTACTAGCATATAATTGCACATCATCGGCATACATCTGAACATTACAATGCTCAGTTACCACAGGTAGATCATTTACATACAAACAAAAAAGCAGAGGTCCCAGTATCGACCCTTGTGGAACACCTCTATTCACACCGACAGCGTTAGAGCTTTGACGGTTCATATAAACTAATTGAGAGCGGTTTGAGAGGTAAGACGCTATTAACTTGCAAGCCGAGTTTGAAAAATGAAAGAGTTTTCCAAGTTTTTTTTACCAATATCAGGTGATTGACAGTATCAAATGCTTTACTGTGGTCTATAAGGACCAAAAACGATGCCATGTTATCATCAAGTTTCGCCCTGAGATCTTCGATAACATCAACTAAAACAGTTATGCAACTTCTTCCCTTCATGAACCCAGACTGTCTGTTAGATAAAAGTTTATTTAAATTAAGATAACTATTCATTTGTTCTCGCATAATGTTCTCCATTGCTTTAGACAAAAAAGGAAGAATAGTTATAGGACGAAAATCGCTACTAGATTTGGGGATTGGTATAATTTTCGAAGTTTTCCAGCAGTCCGGAAAAATAGATTTTGTGAGTATATTGTTGAACACATAAGTCAGACTAGGTAGAAGTTTGGGAAGCAAAGCCTTAAGAAAAGTAGGATCTATTCCATCATAGCCTGTGGAATTCGATTTCACATCCAAAATACTTTTTAAGACTTCACATTGGCTCACGCAAGCAAAATAAAACCTATTTTCAACAGGTACATAACAGAGGTTTTCATATATGTATGTTAACTGTAGGTTCGGGAACGTTAATATCGACAAAACTTCTGTTTAAACTATTCACATCAACTTCCTCGTTAAATGCCATAGTTTTTTGACGTCCTATGCCAATATTACGAATTTCCTTCCATTTAGATTTACTATCCATTGCAGTCGAAAACTTGTTTGTTTGAATTTTCGATACTACTTCTCTCCGAGCAGATTTAAAAAGGCTTTCAAGTGAAGCGGTTTTGAACTTTTTCCACCTACTATATGCTTGGTCTCGTTTATTTATAACGTTCTTTATTTCGACATTGAACCAAGGTTGTTGCTTGTGTCTAATTAATTTTGTCTTAAGGGGAACACATGAATTATATATTACATTGACATTATCCTAAATAAAAGTCATTTGGTCATTTACGTTTTCAATAGTATAAATCGTTTCCCAATGAACATTTTCTACACGTTGATTAAGTAATGAATAGTCTATGCTGCGATAATCACGGTATTCAATGATCTCATTGTCCGTATTGACATAAGTGTCGTTAGCCATAAAAAGTAAATCGTGCCTAGAGAAAAGTGGTGCAGAAAGTTGGTCGTAAAGAAGCACTTTTGACATACGATTTATAAAAAAATATCTATGAGACTACTCGAAGACGATGGGTAATGTGTTGGAATTGAAGTGTTGATAGGCAGTAGACCTAGTGTTTGCATCGGTACATAAAGCGAGTCGTCTTCCAATAAATTGCTATTAAAATCTACTGTTATGATGATATCGGTATAAAATAATGAAATTTCCTCGATAGTTTTTAACAAGTTCGAAAAATCAGTTCTACGGTTTTGTCTGTACACGCTACCAATAAGTATTTTCTCTTTATGTTTAGTCGTAACTTCAATAAACAAATAATCAATTTTAATTTCAGATGTATTTTCTATTCCTTGTTCAATAATGCACACTTTTATATTCAATAATAATTTGAATATTGTCCTTTAAAACGAATAGGAATATGATCCTTCGAACTAATTTGAATTTTGATTTGAATTAAATTTATGTTATTTCGATCTATTATGCATTTTTAAAATTATGTTTGGTCCTTCTGACGGGAAGAATTTAATTTATTTTAAAAATAAATTGAAATATCAATAAAATGTAGATTAAGATGGGTCGTTAAAAAAAAATTTAGTGGCCTCCTGAAAATGAACTTTGGCATTTTCTAAGAATATTACCAAAATATTTCGAGTTTTGTTATAGCCGTTAGTGAACTGAACCATTTTTAAAAATTGTCTACTTTTTAGTTTTTTCAAGATATTTTTTTTTTGCTTCAAGATATTTTTTTTTTGCTCCAAGGCGTATCAAATGGAAAATATTATGAAGACGCACCAAAAAAAAAAAAAAAAATAAAATAAAAAACAAATTTAAAAAAAAATGAATAAAAAATATACACTTTTTTCAAACTGGTCCAGCTCACTAACGGTTGTTGCCAAAAATAAAATATCCTCAGAAACAAATGTCAAAGTTCATTTTTAGGGGGCACAAAAAAAAATTTGAGAAAAATCGGATAGCATTAACCCGTAGCGACCCACTAACAAAGTTTTTGATTTTTGAAAAATTTTCTTAAACTGATTAAATAATAAAAATATGTCTTGCGACATATAATTTTTAAATAATTATGGCATGCTAAACAGGAATATTTAAAATATTTGAAATTTGTCTAACAGTTGTCGAGATATTGCGACTTGATTTTTACATAAAATTTACTTTTTTTCCTCCATTCTATAAATTTTTTAAAAATTATCCAAATTGTTTTTTATTTTTGCACTAGTAAAGTAGACAAAACTACTTTTCAAAAAAAAAATATATATCAGAAAAGCAGGAAATTTACATAGTAAAATTGTTATTCGTGATTTTTCAAGAAATATTTACTTTAACTTTCGATTTTCATTAACTAATGTTTTGATTGTTGTAGCACTAGGTCCAATAGTGTTGTGGTCAGAAATTTTAGAAAATTCAGATTACTTAACATTAAACGACCTGCATACAATGCTGCTGATATATGGAAAAAAAATTAATTAATGAAAATGAAAATTATTCAAGTTCAAGGCCATACTCTATATTTCTTTATTAGGATTTTGTCCTAACAAATAATCTATAGTTTTTGTTTTCAAATTTATTATTTGGCCCTTTCAGGAATGTAGAGAGTATGGCCTTCAACTTGAATAATTTTCATTTTCATTGCACAATTAAATGTTGAAAAAAACATAATTTTTATTTTTAATAAAAATTATATCAAACATGTAAATTAAATTAATTTTAAAAAATATATTTTGTGATACATCATTTCGAATTTCAGAGATAATTTTTATCAAATGAAAGCATATTCTGAGATCATTTTTAAACAATTTGTTTAATAGAAAAAAAAGTAGCCATTTTTAGTGAAGGGCTCATTGTAAAAACTTGATAAGCCACATTTTATTTTAAGTCTATTTTCGCTTTTTAAAGGTCGAAAAAAATGCAGAAATTATTACTTTTGCAGGACGTTTATAATCTATGTACAGTGCAAGCTCGATTTTCGCGACTAATTAAAAACCAGACCAGTCGCGAAAACTGAATTTTCTCGATAACAGGACCCAAAATTTTATTATATTTACATTTTAAACATTTTTAAAGAAATTTGAGATTTTGAGTTGCTTTTTTGACAAATTATTTTTTAAAATAACTTCTGAATCACGTAGTTCTTATAGTGCTATTGTCGGGTTATCGTTTTCCAAAGCATCGTCCACTTTAATTTTGTTTTCTGCATGACCACTATCGTATAAAACCTCCTATTCCGTATCTGATAACTCCATTTGTTCCTCATTACTTTAAACATGAAATTCTTTTTGAATCCTGTTGATTATGCCAGCATTCGTGAAAAGATGTTCCGTACCAATTCGAGCTACAAGTGTACCAATAGTTGAAAGATCTTCGTTTTCTTCCTGAATTATATTTTGTAAAATATTTAAGGGCATGTTATCCTCTTCACTCCATTCACTACCGAATTCGATCAAGGCGTTCCAGGATTTTCGGATATTGGACACTGATATTTTATCCCAGGACGTATCTAGTATCTAAACTGCATTTTTGAGATTGAAGTTTTTTAGTTTGAGCTCCAAATTTGTTCCCTTCTCGCCAAGCAAGTGGGTGAGCAGTTGTTTTTTATAATTTAATTTGACCAAGTTGATAACGTTTTGATCAATTGGGTGGTAGATTCATTGCTATAATTAAACCATCATCACTTTTTAGTACCTCAACTGGGTGACACGTCGCGTCCGGGAGCCGCTTTCTCATTACATGTGACAAGAGTGTGACTTGGAAGCATCTTATAATATAAACCGGATTCGCCGGCATTGTAGATTTGCAATCTTTAAACTCTTTCACAAATGGATCAATAAGATGAGGTTTCGAAGACAATTTCCAGCCCGTAATTTTTAAAAATCTTATTCCATGTTAACGCTTAAATTTCTTCAACCATCCTTCACTGGCATTGAAACCTGAATTTTTTTTGTGAAAGGCGTGGTAGAGAAGAATGAATGTATTTTCTAAAAATCATAACTACATTGTAAATTTTCAATTTTCTGAATCAGACTGCCTAGTTTCTGGTATTGAACCTTCGTCAGTGATCCTGTTTTTTTTTTTTTGAATAATGTAATATTTGTTATGTTTTTATTTGTTCGATTGCGTCTATATGAAATTTTCTGTGCAATCACTGACCGTGGTATAGATAAACTGATTTCTAATGCCACATGCACTCGCACTATACGTTAGACAGAGCGCTTTAGCGCACTGAGCTATCGTCAGGTCGAGTTTTGTTGTGATTAAAACTAGTTTTATTCAATACACGGTGTTTTTGTTCTTGAATACATAATCCCAGAAGTACAACTCCAACAACACAACAGTTCTAGTTTTAGAAACTTACCTCACTCTAATGTCCACTGTTTTCCCATATGTTGTAAGTGGTGTAAGTTGGTGGGCGTTGTGGTGTAATGGTTAGCGCGTTGGATTGTTACACAGATGGTCCCGGGTTCGATTACCGGTGACGACAACATCAAGTTAGAAAAATAATATGTATGAGTTTTCTATCACTTATGTGTATCGCTGCGCCCACCTTCGGTGTTCCCATAGCACTTAACCCCACCGAAGTAAAATAATGAATCTGGGCTTTGAAACAAAAAAAGCTTCAATAAATTCGCCAACTCTACATCAAGTGGCGAGCAACAGCTGTTCTAAGACTTATCTACTCGCGCAATTACAGTGTTTCCATATTTGAAGCCCTTCATCTTTCACCACCTTTTATCTCTCCACTATCCCCTTTCCAAAGAAAGCAACACATTAATTATTAGGAATACTATAATTAATATGCAATTTTAATTGTGAAAGGCGTGGTAGATGTTTTTTTTTTTTTTTTATGTTGAACCAACACTCAGGGGATGCCCCTACTAATGCATTGCATTGTGTTGATATCAGGAAAATAGGTTATGGGAAGGAGGAAAGAGGGAGTAGTGTTTGTGGACATTTGACTTGAACACAGATGACGTGGTTGAGTCCACAGACCTATGGGTCAACATACAACATTGAGTCTTACGAGCATTAAAATCGACCCTGTTCGCACGACCCCACTCTGAGATTGTCGAAAGGTCATGATTGAGTGTGTCATTCATAATCTGTCTTTTCCCCCGACCTCCACATGACTTAGCCTACGATCGAAGGAAAAAGAATGACAAATGTTGCTGTCATCTGCAAAGGAGTAAATAGGATTGATAGTTCGACCAAGGAGGTCATTAAGAAAGATGAGAAAAAGAGATGGAGAATGTGGTAAACCGAAGACTTATGTAACTTATAATTCACGCAAATTGAATTTATGAAATCTCAACTTTTAAATTTTTTTAAAATCTCTAATTTTTGAGAAATCGTTGGCTTTAAAATATGTTGAACTTTTCCCATATTAAGAGATGTATTTACACAACAAATGACACGAATAAACTGACAAAATTGAAGATCAAACTCATCCGAAAAGATAAATATACCAAAAGTCGGGGATTTCCTTTTTTTTTGGTTATAGACATTGTAATAAAATTTAAAAAAACAGATAAAAGTCGCCAAAATAGAACCCGTTTTTCGTTAAACTGTCGCGATTATAGAACCTGCAATGTTAAAAACTAAGCCGTCGCGATAACCGGGCCGTCGCGATTTTAAGTGTTTAAGCGAGACTTATATCCAATATTAATCAATAGATGTTTAGAAAACAGCGAAAATCCATAAAATAATAAATGTGGCAATAAGCCCTTCAATTGTAGTTTTCCCACAATTTAATATTTCTTCTTCTGGAAAATTATAACTTATAGTTTATAATTTTGGCCCTTCGAACTGTATCGAGTTTTTGGTCTGCACCCACACGCTTTTTGGTCTTTCAAACCTAATATTTGTATATTTTAATTAGAAAATTGTTGGGATATTCAAAAATTTAATTTATTATTCAATTCTTTAGTTTATTAAACCCACTTCCAAAAGTAAATATTCATTTAATTTTGATTTATAAACATTTTCATAATATTTCCAGTTAAAACAACAAATCTCATCATTTTCCAAAGACCTTACAGATGATTTAATAGGCAAGGAAAAATTAGCAGAAACATTTGCTAAACTTATACCTTTGGCTCGTATTACCAAACAAGAAGAATTTAAGGAAATTTTGGAAAACAATCAAAAACTGCATTCCCAATTGGTTGATCTCTTAGGAGCTGTGCAAACAATTGATGCTCACAAAGCCATTCATGAAGTTTTACAATATGATAAGAAATCTGATAGTGATTTATTAGAAAAGTATTTACAATCTTTATCAGTGGGCACTCATCCTGACCGAGCCATAATAGAAGATTTATTCGAAAGATTAACCACAACAGAAACACCTATTGAAAATGAAAAACTTAAAGATTCGATCTTACAATGTGTGGCCTCCTTAACTCATCAAACTGGTTTTGATCCTAATGATCATTTCCTTAAACAAATTAAAAATTATATATTGAAAAACCTCTCGGAACAATGTGAAGATGCCTTGTGTAAGACACGCTATATAAGAGCTTTACAAAATCTACAAGAACCATCAACCATCTCAAAATTGATAACTTTAGCCTTGGAGGAAGAAACGAAAATATCTGTGGCTGCTATGCAAGCATTAAAAAGTTTTCCTGTTACACATTTTAATGAAAACCATCGTCAATCATTTGCTAATATCTTTTATCAGATACAAAAGAAATATGATTCTTCTGCTCGTACTTTGGCTTTGGATATTCTATTGGAAATGAAACCTACTCGCGAACAGTTGGGTCATTTATTGGATTATTTGACTTCAAATGATCGCCATTTTGAGATTAAGACTTATGTTATACAAAAATTAAGAATGTTGGCGGAAAAATGTTCTCGTTTTAAGGCTTTGCTGGAGTCTTGTTTGTATGAGAGACCACATGTTAATAATTATCATATAATTGGACAAAAGGGTAAGTGAAACAATTTTCATCTAAACATTAAAATTTTGTGTTAGAAGAATGTTTTATAATCAAAGAAATATAGATTATAATCTTTCATAATTATTTCTTTTTATAAAAACAGAATGCTCAGAATCTGAAACTTTATTTTTTAAAGAACGGGTTTGAAAAAAGTGGTTACATCGAATAATTCTTTAGAAATATGTCTTAATATCTAAGAATTTGTCTATGGAAATATGCCCTGGGTGAAAATTTTTCTACAGAGAACGTTTCAGATCTTCAGAAAAAAGCTTATATTTTTCTATGGAATCTAGGAATGTTTCAATAGAAACCCAGCTTACGATTTCCGAATATCAGGTTCTTAAAAATCTGAGAACTTTTCTTTACGATAAATGACAAATTACATGACAACTTTTATACCAACATATTGTTTGTCAGATTTAAATCTTAGCAATTTCTCAAAATCTGAAAGATTGCCTAGAGAATTTTTCCAGGAGAAAAGTGTGGTAGAATTTTAGAACTTTTACACTCGAGAAAAGCTAGAGAATGTTCTTTATGAAGCTATTGTCAGTTTAATAAACTACATTTGAATCTTAAGCCCTATTATAAACCAATAAATCACAATTGTAGGTCTTAAAATAGTTTATTCTGAAGTTCAACCAAGGATTTGTTGTAATTAAAAAAAAAAATCGTCAACCTCAGAAAAAAATTGATAAAAGTGAAAATATCGCAAAAATTTTAAAAAATATCGCTAGAATTAAATATATTTGCCAAAATTTAAAAATAGCGATAAATTAAAAAAAAATCGCTGAAATTGAAAAAAATAAAACGCTTAAATTAAAATAAAATTACCAAATTGAAAAATCGTAAAAACTAAAATCGTTAAAACTAGAAAAATTGCCAAACCTGAAAAAGCTCAATAAACTTGAAGAAAGTTGAAAGAGTGGCAAATATAAAAAATGCTACAATTAAAAATAAACAAATCTCCAAAAATTAAAAAAAGTCGCTAAAATTAAAAAAAAAATCGCAAAATTGGAAAATAAATTTTCAAAACTAAAACAAAATTGCTAAAATTAACAAAATTGCTTTCTTGGGCCATCATGTATTTAAGAGTCGATGCTTTTTTTGCTCTACATTGCTTGGTTTTAGAGAAAAACGCGATCTAAGAATCTAGCCAACCAAGTCGAAATTTAGAACCAGTATAAAGGCAATAGGATTAAGTTTTTATCAATGTTGTAAACATTCTTTCTCTAGAACTTTTAGTTTTCGAGTTATGGACGTTTTAAATGTTATTAAGGAAATATTTGAAGAAAACTATTTCAAAAATCGAAATAAATTTCGCTAGCTTCTTTCTCGCTCGTTTTTCTCGGTCTGTAATTTAAAATTTATTGGTAAGATTCTTCTAGAAAAGTAAGCACCTCACAGCAAAAAGGCCATTTATTTAAGCATCGACTCTATTTTAAATAAATGATAGAAAAAGAAAACAAATTTTGTGATTTTTTTAATTTCAGATATTTTTTCTATCTTTATCGCTAAAATACCGCCATCTATTCAAAAACCTTTCAACTGACTATCGTTATCCCCAAAAATACCGTTAACTAAATAATTTAAATACCGTTACCGATATAACTAAAATACCAATATTCTTAAAATATAGTGATCGAAATAACTTAAAAACCGCTACCGAAATAATTGAAATAGCGTTACCCTCAAAATACCGTTACCGTAATAAAGTCGTAAAAAAACATTATCGCTGTAAACAGATATTTTTTTTGTCAAAGTTTGATCATTAACTAGCCAGTCATTGGAATTCGGGTATAATGGGGCTAAAATATTGATATTACCGGAATAACTAAAATAACGTTACCCTTAAAATACCGTTACCGAAATTTCTGAAAAATCGTTATCCTTAAAATAACGTTACCGAAATAACTAAAATACTGTTACCGCTAAAATACCGTTACCGAAATAAGTAAAGTATCGTTAATGCTAAAAACCCGAAATAAATGAAAATAGCGTTACTCTTACCAAAAACCGCATCGAATCGGTTGCCATCCATGAATAACTCACAAAAATCAACTGTTTAGTGGAAAATAACTGTTTTGGTAGTTGCTTATTAGAACACTAAAATAACTGCTTCAAACAACTGTTGCAAAAGTAAAAGTAAAGTTGTTTTTTTTTAAATAGTTCTCTTAATAGTTTTTTTAGTATTATTTCATATAAAAGCAACTGTAATTGCAGTTAAAAAAAACTACTACCGATTACCACACAAACAACTGTAATGCAGTAACTGTAAAACTTTTTTGAGTGCAGATTTTAATGTTTTATGTACCTTCTGAATAAATTCTATTATTTTCATTTAATTCCTTAACCCTTTATAACCTTATTTAGCTCGCTCAAATTTGTGTGACCCTACTGTGACATACCACTGATCAAATTAGTACCAAAAAAATATCATAGATGGCGTAATTTTTTTGACTTCCGTCAGTTTGTCCCTATTCGTATTTGCATAATACGAATAGGGACAAGTTTGAAAATTTAAAATTTTATAAAAAATACAAAAAGAATAAAATATTTTACTTATTGTATACAATACGTATTTTTACATTTTTACATGAAAAAATTATATTTTTATGTTATGTAACAGTAATGTCACAATCCCTAAAATGTCAAATAAATAAAGGATATTTTTTAATTTCTAAGTAATAGGTTTTTTTATTTACCTTAACCTTTCCCGTACCAAAAAAAATTTCAATTTTTAAGTTCATGGGCTACAAAGGGTTAAATTTGTTCAGGTAATTAATTTCTAAAATTTAAAATCATTTCAAAAAATATGAATTATGGAATGAATTCTTTAAAGCTCTGGCCCTTTTAAATCTCTAATATTCGATTTATTCTAAAGCTCAATCGAAATTCGTTTAATAGTCAAAAGGGGCTCAGTTTATTTAGTTTGGATACTCCTTATTAATATATCCTTCTTGGCTCTATCGTATTTCTTTAAGTAGTTCATTCTGAAGACCAATCGTAAATATATTGAAAAATAATTCTTTGGTCTTTAAAATTATATTTCTCTGCTATTTACATTCCGAAGCACTTTTTTAGTATTTTAATCATCCATTCTTAACATTTTGTTTTTTTATATTATAGGTCTTACTACTGTTTTATCGAGGGACTTGTCCTGGTCTCCAGCCTTTAACGAAAGTCTTTTGAGTACACAAGAAATCTATCAAGGTGTCTTGAAACGTGGTTCCGTGGAATTGATTTTATCCGCTGGCAAAGAAGAGACTAGCACTTTTAAGGTAAACAAATTAAATATGTGGATTTTTGCCGACAGAATTCTAAGAAATTTTTTTCAATATTTAAGATACCACATTTAACATTTTTTGTGGGTATTTTCGGGAGATAAAGGCTCTCACGTCTATGATCGCTTAAAAAATTCACACAAAAAGTGGTTATCTTAGCCAAATAAATATCTCTTAAAGATTCTTTGAGCAGAAAACTTAAGTCGCTTTAAGTTTACATAATTATTTAACAAAAATTGTGAAATACTAACCGATTTCCCTCTTTTAGCTTGGAATTTACACCAGTGGTTTATCATCGTTTGTAGGTGATGATGATGATTCCGGCAATGATGATGATGAAGATGCTGATGATAGTCCCGCCACGGCGGGCATGGAAATTGCTGTACAGGGTGTACTCTTAAGACCTCTTGTATTCTTTACTGGCCAGTCAGAGTTGATGGGTCATGTTTGGAGTGGTACAGCTTCCGATTCAACACCAGCTTTTCAAGCCACAACTTTGGCTCAGGATCATGAACATTATGTGATCTTGTCATCGGGAGCTACAGTTTATATTCGGATTATAGGCTCAAAATCAGTAGATTTAAATGGCAAAGTTGATTTTAGTATATGGAATCGTAATGCCAATACGGAAATACAACAAAAGTATGTTTAAAACAAAAACAAATAAATTAAGATTTTACATATATAAATTTTAATAATTTTTAGTTCTGCTGCTGCTGTCCATGGCATAATGAAAGCTGGCTTTACTTATGCCTTTGTCTCCAATGAATTCCTTTTGACTTATGATCCCAAAATAAGTCTACAAGCAGATATTGATTTCTATTCGGGCATTAAATTGTGCATTCAATTGCAAAGACCAGAAATGGTTTTAAAGTAAGTTAACATATATTTTTGTCTTTAACAATCGAAATTTAATTTATAATTTACTTCATTTTCTTAGACATTTCAACACCAAATCTGTTAGTCTACAAGCTGCCAAACCTTTTAAGAAAAGTGTTTTAACTAAATACTCTTATAAATTTCCCGGTTGCACTTTAGCTTTAAATCAAAAGAATAATGAAATGTGTAACATGATTTTTAATTAAAATTTATGAAACATGGTTTTTTTTTTTTAATTTCCTAAGTTTTATTAAGATTATTTTTGTTTCACGTTACTGCTATCTCCTCCAGAAATTGTAAGACAATAAGCACAAGATTTTATGAAATTGTTTATAATTTAAAGTTGAAGAATGTGTACGTTAACTTGTTAAGTAAAGACTCAAATTATTAGAATTAGTTTTTTTTTTTTGTAAAATTGTTTAACAAATATAATATAAGCTCAAGTTTAATACTCATAAATAAAAGAAAATCACTTTAAGAATTATGTTTAGTGTATTTTTTTTTATTGAACTAAACCAAATTAATCTGGCATGTAATGAAAAACTATTGTTTTCAAATCGATCGTTTTTGTATGTAAATCGATGTTTCTGATTAAATTAAAGCGATGAAAAATAATTTCAATATTCCTCACCGTATAAATATATAATATTTATTTTCAGCCAAATCGAACAAAATCAAAAATGATAGGTTTTCCTAACATGCAAGAATAACTGACTATAACTTCAGAGTTTATCCACGAATTTTTTTTCTCGAAATTTACCTTTTTTTGTAAAAATGTGGACTTTGCAAAAAATATTTTATTTTACACGATTTTTATTTATTGTTCATTTAGTTTTATTTCAATAAATACCAATATTCTGAACGAGAAAAAGTTGTTCTTACAAATTGTTGTTAATAAACTTTGAAATGAAAGACAAAATCCGTTTACGGTTTAACTAAACCAAGTTTAGCTGATATCCCAAAAATATAATTCATACTTATTGGAAACTAAATTGCCTCTAGCTTAATTATTTAATAAAGTCAATATCGAATTTGTTATACTACATTCATACTAAACCCCAACATACAAGTTGTCGTTTTTGTTTTAAAGTTAGACTTTTAAATTTCATACAAAATTTTAATAAAAAACTTGAAAAAACGAAAACTCATATTTTCTCGTAAATTATATACTAGGCCGGGTTGATTTGTATGGAGTAAAAAAAATCGCTCAACGTTCAAGGAAAATCGTATTCTAGGGATCAAAATAAGAAACTTTGCCGAAGGAACTCTAAAACGAATTCTGATGTCCCGACTTTTGACCCGTAGGGTCAAATTTTGAAAAAGCCCACTTTGATATTTCAGAAAGTAGGAGGAATCTCTCCAAGATTATGGGAGATACTTCTTCTCCGGGAGACGCGATAGCAGATTAATGCATAAATCATCATTCTAGGGGTAAAAATTTAAGTTAAAAGAGGGCCTTTTTAGCCGTGTTTATTTTTAGCAAAATGTACAAATCTCGGGATAGAGATATTTCAGAAAGTAGGAGGAGTCTTTCCAAGATTAGGGTCTCTATTTCTTCTCCGGAAGAAATAGAGTATAAATATATTCGATTGGGTTGGATTCGATTGGGGCACTCTAAATGGGTCAAAGTGGGATTTTTCAAAATTTCACCCTACGGGTCAAAAGTCGGGACATCAGAATTCGTTTTAGAGGCATGGTTCCTTCGGCAAAGTTTCTTATTTTGATCCCTAGAATACAATTTTCATTGAACGTTGAGCGATTTTTAAATCGACCCGCCCTATTATATACTGGACATAAAATTCCATAAAAATGTGATCTTTTAATGCTATCGATGCTATACTCGATATTTTTAGTGGTTCTTAAATTTAAAATTCATTTTTCTTTTGTTATTTTTTTTATAAATTTCCAATTTTGTTGAATATTTAAATTTAAAAACATATTTTTGAACTTTTTTCTAACTATTTTAAGTACTTCTTTTTAGTTTTTGTATTAAACTTTTTATATTTAATTTATTTCGTTTAACAGAGTTGCATTTTTTCTACTGGTTTTTTAAGCGGAGTCGTATTTGTGTATTTTTTTTCTGTAAAAAAACGGAACTCTGAGAATATCGAATAAATACTCTTGAGTATCGAGTACCCAAAAAGGCTAATACACGATACCCACTATTTATTACTTAAACAGCTCCAATCGAAACATGAATTTTTCAAATCCAAAACAATCTATAAGCTTTTTCGTGATCACTTTTATAACTGGTTTTAAACTTGATTCCCATTTTCATAATCCGTTTTTCAAAAAATCCGGTTTCCAGATTTTAAATCGAGTTACAACCATTGGTGTTAAACAATTCGATGCGGTTATCGGTATAGTGACGTTATTTTGTTTTATTTTTGTAACGTTATTTTAGGAGTGACGATATTTTAGTAATTACGGTAACA
The DNA here is from genome assembly GCA_021234595.1 of Delia radicum. Lineage (NCBI taxonomy): Eukaryota > Metazoa > Arthropoda > Insecta > Diptera > Anthomyiidae > Delia > Delia radicum. Next base: position 31,851,876 of record CM037854.1, on the reverse strand, counting down.
GTTTTCGTTAGCGATAAAGGTAACGGTATTTTAACGGTAACGTTATTTTAGTTATTTCGGTATTGGTAATATTGTTTTGTGAAAAAGTTTTTTTTTGATAAAAATGCTGATTTTTAGGCTATTTTTGTTTCGCCGAATAATTTTACGAATACACTTGAAAAAGTTTTACAGTGGAAATTACGAAAATTGCAGTTAAAACAACTGTAGTTTCAATTAAAAAGCGACAATGGTAATTACCGTTAAAATAACTAAAAATTTAGTTATTTTTAACTGTTGAAAAACAACTTATAAATGTAGTAAAAACAACTAACAATATCGTTAAAACAACTGACAATTTTGAAGCAACTGTAAAAATTGGTAAAAGTTATTGTTTTTTAAAGTTATTTATTTTATTTTTAATCAAATTTGTTCTTTTAATTAATTACAATATAATACAATTAATTACAATACAAATTCCCTACTTAAAATGCAGAGTTATAGTTCTAAACTGTACCCCAGTTATTATGTTTTTGTGCATTATAGATACAATGAAATTTTCTAATTATTATTTGCAAACTTTGCATCTTACTGCAATCTGAAAGCTGATTCTGTTTATATAAAATAGTCTTCAAATTAATTTCCATTAATTAATTAATTAATTTCCTTTTTTGTGATCAATTAAAATTTTAAAAATTTGGACTGTCTTTAGTTTAGGGTCACCTTACCGATTTCGATAAAAATTTTAAAACGATTCAGATGCGTGAGATGAGTCGAAATTTTTTTTTTTGTCAGATATCCCTACTAATATCGAATGTAAAATCACAATTCTATTATGAATTTTCTCAATTTAGGTTTTAAAAATCTTTTTTTTATTTGAAGATCCAACCATTGCTCTATTTATGGGGATTTTGTAAAATGGGAACAATCAAATATTTTTCTGGCAACACTAATTACAACCCTGTTTTATGATTTGTATAGAAAATAAAAGTTAAAACAAATGTCAGAATAACAAACATAGTTACCAAATATCAAAAGCAGGTGGCACTGCCTGACTATATTAGCTCTCTATTAACTCTTAGTAAAGAGAAAGGCTACTAAGAAAACGATTAAAAACCCAAAAATTACCATACAAATATTCTTTGAAAAGTCAGTCTTTTAAAGCAGGCATTACCAAAAAATTTTCTGTAGTGTGTTAGTGAGTAAGAGAGAGGAAAAAATTGAGAGAATTACAGTCATAGAAAAATGTTAGTAACTGACACCATTCTGACATTCATACAAAATAAGATAATCAAATACACCTGATTAAAAATGGTTTAAATATAACAGTGTATGATATTATATAATTATATGTTATTTTGTGCGGTTAAGGTCACACAAATATATGTATGTTCTTATATATAATTTCATCAACTTAAATAAAATTATACAAATTACAAGGAAAGTATCTTTCTGCGGACCGTCAGATCCTAATGAAACTAAAATATTTTGTAGAGAACATACAACTTTGGAAACAATTTTTTTAGATATATCTAATGACACAAACATATTATTAAAAAGTTATCAAACAAAAAAAATTCGCACAAACTTTCGAAATATGTCTTAAAAAATGCGTAAAATTTTTACATTTCATTTATTCATATTTCACTTTATTTCGATGGCACAAACAACTTGTCCATAAAAAATATTTACCAAAAATTGTTCTTGTTTTTAAATAAATAAAAAATACAGAAATAAATATATAAATAAATAAGTAAATTAATAAATAACTAACCAACTAAATAAAAAAATAAATGAATAAGTAAATAACTAACTATTAAACTACTAACTAAATTATTTATATTAGTATCAAAACAATCGCAATGTCTTTTAAAAACATATTCCGTGCATTCCTTAAATGTTTTATGACATAAAAGGCATTGTATGTCATTAAAAGCATATTTGATCATACAATATTTTTTGAGTGTAAACATGAAAAAAAATGTTAAGGCATCCGCTGAACATGTACACTTGTCGGATTCTCATCGACGACTAAATGAAAGAGCACAAGAATGTGTGTGAGGTAGATAAATTTTCGTTTGCACAATTGTGCAATGAAATGGTAATCCCTGTTTTAAAGCAACTCTATTGGAATGTGTGATTTATCGCTAAGATCATAAGGTACGCGTTAAAAATATAAATAAATAAAATATTTATAATAATTTAATAAAAGTGTTTAACAAAAAAGCCAAAACGAATAATCTTTATAAAAAAAAAAAAAACTAAACAAAAAAACGTGTTTCAAAAAGGTGATTATAATAAATCGGAAAAAGTGAATTTGTCAATGTGCAGTAACCCAATTACAAAAGCAAAGATTTATTGATTTTTTTAAAACAAAACTAAATTTAGATCGAAAAAAATACCACAAAATTTCATAACATATTAATTGAAATCTTTATAAAAAAAACTAAAACCCAAAGAAATAATAAATTGTTGAAATAGAAACATAAAAAATTTATATATAAAAACAACCGTTATCGTTAGACAAATAGAAAAAAAAAAAAAATAGTGAAATTTTTGGTTAAAGAAATTACAAAAAAAGAATTAAATATTTAAGTGTGTTTTTTTTTTTGCTTAATATTAAGTTAACATCACCTTAAAAAGTGTTAAATGCCAAATTAATTCACATGAAAATAAAAATTAAGCTTTATCAAAATTATCATCACTTTTTATTAACATTTTGTTGTTGTTGTTATTTAATTTAACAGCCGCTCTAATCATTTTATTTCCCCAACAACAACAACAACATTTTTGTTATATTTCATTTTATTAAAAAAAATTAATAATTTTTTTTTATCAACATGTCTAAATATTTGTAGATTTAGTAGTTATAGCAAAAAAAAGAAAAAAAATTAGAATTTTGTGTACATACATTTACTTTTTTCCTTATTTGCCTCTTTTTACCATTGCGTACCGAAAATGAAAGAAGAAAATAAGAAAAACAAACAGCAAAAAACATTAGATATTTTAGTAAAAGCAACAACAACAATGTTTTAGTTAACTCCTAACTTGTTGTTTTTGTGTACCGTAATACGAAGGTTGCTCAAAGAGTATTTTTTCTAATGCTCCTTCTACACTTGCTAAAATAATTGCATGAGCTCATTATCGTTTGCTTACAAGGTAACTGTTAAAAGTGGTATATGGAGTTCACACCTAGTTCTTAAACACGTGTTTAATGAAAACATGCATTTAAAGTTATCCATAGAATAGCAATAACATTTCGCAATTTTTCGATTTAGTTATTTAACCTACTACCACATATGATAATAGAAAAGAGAACAAAAACGTGAAGTTGTGAAATAATATTGCTAGTGTATGGGTACCATATTCTAGGACAAAAGATTTTTATTTTTTTCCACTCGTTTTACCTAAATGCAGTTCCCATCCCGGAACTGTGCATTTTTCCGTTCCCGCAATACCGTGATTTTTTAGAATACAATTTCAAACAAAAATGTTAAATATTCAACGTTTTTTATGCAGCAATTCACACTTTAAACAACTTTTTAAAAGAAATAACTAAGTTAACCTTACTGCAGCGCTGCCAACTTTGACGATTTGTCTCCATTTTGACGTTTTTCGAAGTGAAATATGATAAAATGACGATTGACGATTTCACAAAATTTTTTGTATGGAAAACGACGATTTCTAAAAATTTGCAATCTTAAACAAGTTTGTTATAATTTTTATTAAAAATAAAAATTATGTTTTTTTCGACCTTTAATTGTGCAATGAAAATGAAAATTATTCAAGTTCGAGGCCATACTCTATATTTCTTCATTAGGATATTGTCCTAACAAATAATCTACAGTTTTTTGTTTTCAAATTTATTATTTGACCCTTTCAGGAATGTGTTGATAGATCTATTTCGGGAATTTTCTAGGTTCCCATCATCAGAACACGTTTTGAAAGCGGTAACAATCCCATGCCAAACATCAATCATACATATGAACTAGTTTACTCACTACATGAGAACTAATATACATATGAGTTTGAAGTTAAAGATTATAACCATTGATCAAAAAATAAATTGAAAACTTGTTTGATGTGCAAGATCCACCTCTGGTGGATATTCAATACACGTTTTTTTGTTTCTCTCCTCTTTTTATATTTTAATTTGCAATCTTTATAGAATTTTTAAATTTTTTAATTTATTTCTCTAAAATTTACTGACAAAATTTGATCAAGTTTCTTTTCATTTAAAAAACCTAAGGAAAATGCGATAGAATGATCTCAAATCGAATAAAAATGCTCCATTTACCCATTTAATGATCAACTAAATATAAACTCCATTATTTTGAAAAGTTTATTTTTATTTTAATTTAAAAATAACGAAATTCGAATGGATTTTTTTATATATTTTACAAAGGCAAATCCAAAATCTTTATTTTTTAATAATTTAAATCATTTAGCTTCAAAACCACTGATAAAAGCGTGACTTTCTACATTTTTGATTCTTGGTAAATCAATATTTTTCTTTAATTCCCTTTTTTAATGCCCAAATATTTTGAAATCAAATATCGGAAAAAAATTTAAAAATCAAAGGTATTTTGCAGATTTTAAAATAGGTCAGTGATTTTAAAATTCTATTCCCCTAAATGTGTATTGGGAGTTGTGTTTTTACGACTCAGAGTCGTTTGTAAAATAACTAATAAAAAAGAATATATAAATTGTGAAATAATTTCAAATAAAGTGATCAAAACGAAGTTGTGACTAAAATTTCTATTGTTTTTTTTTTTTTTTATTGAAATATAAATAGTTTTCGGAATGACGATTTTCTTGACGATTTCTCATTCTCAAAATGACGATTTTGAAGATATTTTCAACAAAATTTGACGATATTTGAACTAATTGGGTTGGCAGCACTGCCTTACTGCAATCTTCCAGTTTATCTTATACCCCTTTCACATGAACGAGGTTTTAGTAATCTTCGAGATAGTCGCATTATATCTTTATTATGACGAGATTTCGCATTCAAATTTCTTCCAATTATCACTTCAATTTGACGAGATAATTTCTAAACCCCGTCAATAATCTCTTAAAAGTCAGGGTTTAGCAGTGATTTTAGCGATTTTAGCTGTGTTTAGTGGAATACTAAACACACAGTAATGGTGGAAATGTAAACAAAAGAGATAATAAAAAAAAATTATTTTTAATTTTAAGAAATCTTAAATATATCGAAAAAAAAAATGTGTATTCTACTTATATTTATATTAGTTGTGCTAATATTATCATTCCGACGAAGTAATTCTATGAAAATAGTTTCTCAATAGCTGCGGCCTTCCTCTCACCAGAAACATAAAAAAACACCTTTAAACTGGTCTTCCCTATCATGTATCTTATAAGATATAATTAGATACATGTTTTTGTTTTCAAATTTATTAATTGACCACTTTCAGGAATGTGTTGATAGATCTATGTATTTCGAGAATTTTCTATGTTCCCATATAACCTAGTCATCCCACTAAATGGGAACTAACGCGTTCTGATGATGGGCACCTAGAAAATAGATCTATCAACACATTCCTGAAAGTGGTCAATTAATAAATTTGAAAACAAAAACTCTATATATTATTTGTTAGGACAATATCCTAATAAAGAAATATAGAATATGGCCTCGAACTTAAATAATTTTCATTTTGATTGCACAATTAAAGGTCGGATAGCCAAGCGGCTATCCGGGCTCTATCTACGGACTCTGTGGGATCAATGAAGATACTCAGGTGTAAAGGGGAAATTAACGATTTCTCTGCACGGGGACGCATTGAGATTATATGGGTGCCGGGACACTGTGGTATAGCGGGGAACGAAATGGCTAATGAATTGGCTAGGGGAGGATCTCCCCTTGAGTTAGTCACTTTGGGGAACGCTAGACCTTTTCAAACTCTCAAGGAGGAGCTGGAGGATTGGGCTGACACCATGCATAGGACCATCTGGGAGAATGCGGGTGTTGGCAGGACCACGGGAATTCTCTGGGGAAACCCGGACAGGGACATGACGAGGGAAATTCTGAATCTTAGTAAGAAGGAACTGAGTCTTTTGATGGAAATCCTCACGGGACACTCGACACTGAGGACCCATCTCCACCGTATTGGTAGAGCGGGCTCGGGCGTGTGTAGGGCCTGTGGTTAGGACGGGGAGACCCTGGAACACTATCTCTGTGAATGCCTGGCATTTGCCGGGATCCGGGTCGAAATACTATCCAGTGACCCAATATCCGCATTGGGGGATCTTAGGGGCATAGGATGGAAGAGTTTGAGGAATTTCGTCAGTGCGACGGAGTTCCTGGGGTAGGAAATAGACATGGGACCGATTTTTTAGAGCACACAACAAGCCGACATTCTGGCTTAAGTGTAATTCCTCAGGGACTTGATTGGGATTAGGGAAGCATTTCCCTTCTCCGAATCCTCTTTTAGACCTAACCTAACCCTAAAGGTCGAAAAAAAATAATTTTTATTTTAATAAAAATTATATCAAACTTTTAAATAGTTCTATCTTTTGGAATAAAATATAAGCTCTAGCTTGTTTTTGGTTGCCCTACATATATCTAATTACCTATTGCAGTTAGATAATTTTGTCTAAATGTTTTCTATAACGTTTTCTTTAATCTTAAAAAAACAATTCGGATTATTTTATTGCAAAGTCAAATATTTTTTAAATTACATAAATCCATTTAAAAATAACACACATTTAACTATCCACTAAAACTCACTGAGTTCAATAATTCACAATTCTTTTGTAATTAAACATAAAACATAATTTAATTAATTTTTACAACTTTAACAAATGGCTTTCACACTCTAACACGAGTAAAAAATTCACATCAATTTGTCAGCAAAATCTTTTGCTAAGAAATTCAGTAAAAGTTTTACTAACATGTAGTTGATTAAAAATTACAAAATCGTTGCTAAAATTAATAAAAATTTTTGCTAAATATTAGTAGGCTGAAAAAAAAACTGAAAACATTTTTATAAAATGTATTCTTTAGTTAATTTATTTTCTGAAAATCTTAAATAAAATTTTGTGTTTCTTTAAAAAAGATTTGACAATACAAAATTTTCCATAAATTGACGTCATGAATTAATATATCTTAAAATATATAGAAATTATTATATATAACATAAACAAAAATATATTTCAACTACTTACATCCATGGTTTTCCAAATGATGACAATTTGAACAGAAGCTAAATGCCGTAGATAATTTTAGAAACAAAACAAAAAAATAACAAAATATGACATACACATAAACAACCCCTTTTTTTTTGGCAAATAGAGAAAAGAAATATAAAAAATTACCTAAGATGTGTGTTCTTTTCTATCGTTTTAGTCTGTCTACCTAATTGTATATTTGTTTGCAATTTTTCCACATTCCATAAATTACTACTATACAAATTTAGTTCACAAATACACATATTATTTTTTATTAAATTTAAATATTTTAATTTTTTTTGTGCCTTTAATTTCAATAATAGTCAATTTCTTTGACAAGCCGGAATTAACACAATATTTCAGTTTATTAGATTAACAATTTATAAGAATAGACATTGTTGGCATCCTTTTGTATGAAAAAAATATTCAAGGAGGAGCTGGAGGATTGGGCTGACACCATGCATAGGACCATCTGGGAGAATGCGGGTGTTGGCATGACCACGGGGAAACCTGGACAGGGACATGACGAGGGAAATTCTGAATCTTGATATGCCGCGACATCTACTTCATTCCGCGTATGTATTTCAATCTGGTTTTGGTCCACACTGTTAATGTGCTTATTGGCACAATTATTTTAGCAAAATAAATTAGTGAAGCATTAGTAAAATATTAAGAAAACATTAGTTTAAAACTGTTAAGTGCTGAATAAGTATAACAAAAATTTTAGCTAAAATCACAATTTCAGAAAAAAATTGCTAAAAAACTGTATACTGTATTTACAAGACTTATTTATTTTTTTGAGTGTACGTAACTTTACAATTGTTGCCGCTTCATTCGTTTGTTTTTTTAAATACCACGACTATTTTTTAAACATAATATTCGTTTGTATATTAAATATAATATTGTTTGAGAAACAAAAAAAAAAAAAAAACAAATATATATATACATTTCCGTTTTTTTAAATGTTTGGAATATAGAAATAAAAAAAACAAAACAAAATGTAAAATCAACTTTTCAGGGTTGGTAAAACATTTTTGACATTAATGTTATATAAATACGATGGTTACCATATATACAACGTTCCATGAATCCGAATAATGTGTTTATAGTGGTAATTTATGGAATGTGGTTAAATTGCAAACAAATATATCTAGAGGTAGACAGGCTAAAGCGAAAGACAAGGACACACATCATTGATACTTTTTTATGTTTCATAAAAATATTGTTTATGTTTATGTTAATGTTATATTTTATTATTTTTTCTTTTGTTTCTAGATTTAGCTACTGCATTTGGTTATATTCAAAATTGTCATTATTTAGACAACCATGGATATTAGCAGTTGAAATCTATTTTTGTTTATGTTATATATAATTATTTCTATATATTTTCTTCAGATATTACATTAAATCATGTCGTCAATGTATGGCCATTTTTATATATTTTTATGTATTGTCAATTTTTTATGTTTCAAATACTGAAATTTTTTTTTTAGGATTTTCAGCAAATAAATTAACTAAAGTATAATTTTTCTACAATTTTTTTGAGTTTTTTTTCAGCCTACTAATAATCAGTAGTATCCGAACGAACAGTTCGGCCACAAAATGCGTTTGGCCGGTATTGGTATTTCAATAAGGACAAATTTGGCGAGTGGAAAATTTTTTATTGGGCTGATTAGATGCGATTTTGAATGTGAAATTTAAACAAAATTCCACAGTTAAGTAATGAATTCACTGTTCGTCCTATGAAAGTTTTTCTAAATAGAAGATAGTTCGGCTGCCGAACTTTAAATATTATAGGTAAACTTCGTCTTTTTCCTTAAATTTTATACAAAAAATCGAATTAAATCGGCTCAACAAACATGTTACCATAACCAAAATGTATCCTCATTGGCTCTAGATACCAAAAAACCGACCTAATAATCAGCAAACATTTTATTAATTTTTAGCAAGGATTTTTCTAATTTTTAATCAACTGAATGTTAGCAAAACTTATGCTGAAATTACTGATTTGTTTGTATTTTGCTGACATTAAAAACTTAGTTTTTTTTTTTTTTTTTTTTTTAAAGAGAGGAAACTCAGGAAATACTTCCTAAATTTAGCGTGTTGCTTTCTTTGGAAAGGAATAGTTTAGAGATGAAAGGCGGGGAAAGATGAAGGGCTTCAGACATAAATTATTTAATCTTTTTTACATTTTTGTATTGAAAAATATCATTTTGGGGGCCTGTATGTATACGTATGTATCACAATTTTACATTTTTCAAATGAAGACAATTCTAAAATACAAAAAGAAATATTCAAAATATCGCTTAATATCATAAAAAACCATAATATTTTGAAAACAACTACCTGTGACTGGCATTTATTGTTCTGTACAGTCGCATCAAAGCGTAGTTTATAGTTTTTTTTGCCTGCATCCTCAATTTATTAAAATAGTGTTTAGTACATCAGCACCAACAGCGTATTTTATTTTTTCCTGCATCTTAAATTTACAAATTTATCAAAATATCATTCATTTAGTAATTTTTTAAAATTAATTTATTTATTGGTTTATTTATGTTTTTTTTTAATATTCTCAATTTGTATGTGCACATGCGTGCGTGCTTTTGTTTGATGTGTAGTATACAAAAGAAAAAATTAAATGAACGAATTTAATCTCGCTTGAATTTTGTATAAGTCTTATAATGGTTGTGTTTGTTTGTGTCTTTTCTTTCTGCTCTACTTCGTCCATACAAGTTACGACATCTACATCTAGTCATTTATAATCTACTATATATAATCTACTTCAATTGTATTGGTCGCTAAAATTCGGAAAACGAATTGGCAAATAAAGAAGAAGAAGAAAGTTAGTTAAATATTTTTAATATACGTTTAACAATATTTTCAATAAACTTTTTTTTGAGTGTGGTTCTTGACTGACTAAAATTGTTTTTCCTGTTTTAAATCTATCCAAGATTATAGTGTAAGCTGACAGGTTAGGCGCCATCTAATAAGCATTAAATTATTTATTATTTTAACCCCTAACTTCTTAGAATGCCCTAAACATAAAACCAGGTTTGGCATTCAATGCCTTATCATAATAATGGTTATTGGCCACCACAGTTACTTCAAGACTGAAATAAAAATTTAAAAAAAGCAATTCCATTAATGATATGTCTGTTCTTGTATAACCGATCTTATATCGCTATTGATTTTGAAATATCTCGAAGTAAGGTTAAAATAACACCAAAATACCGAAACAGTTGAGTTGTGTCGTTCATGAACGAACTAGTTCAATTGAACGACTCACTCAAGTGAACGATATGACTTCTTCCCCAATATTCGATCTTGTCGGTCAATCGTTCATTTCGTTCATTTTATTCACAGAACAATTGCATCTCTATTCTCTGCTTGTAAGAGCAATTATTTTTTTTTAGAAAATTGTAATAACATTGTTTCAAATTAGGAAAAGCAATTATAGCCATACAAATAATATGAGTATTACACAAAATAAATAAATTTTTGTAAGAAAAGTTGAAATTTTAATTCACTTTTTGTCTATGTACAGTAAAATTTGTGAAAAAAAACTCGTAAAACATGAATAGTGAGTAATAATTGTCAAACGAACGACACAGTTCACAACACGCAGATCAGTCCCAAATCAAAGCAAAAAAGAACGATTGAACGATATGAACGAACTAGTTCACTGACTCGAATTGAACGATACTGACCGAGTCACCAAAATGAACAATTAATCCCAACTCTACGAAACACCAATTTATAGCGGTATTTTGTAGATATAACAAAATTTAATGTTTTAAAATAGACCCTGTAATATTAGAAAACGCATGTTGTCCCTATTGGATTCATAGTATTACAATTTGTATATCTGTATTGTGATATGCAACAGTCATTATAATGAACAGGTAGTGTTTGCCAACCATGCGTAATACAAATTTTTTGTTTTAAAATAACCCCACATATGTACACAATTAAACAACTCTGTGCAAAAATAAATACAAAGAGCAGCATCTAAAAAGAGCATTATTTACCACTTATTCTCTTTAAAATTATACCTCTTTTATAAATAAAAACATTAATACTCTTTAGCGTTTGGGGCCAGGGTTGTCAACTCAGTGCTTTTAGCACTGTTTTTAGTGCTTTTTAAAATTTTCGACGCGGAAATTTTTCGAGTTAGTGCTTAGTGCTTTTCTTAGTGCTTTTTTTTAACTTCAGTGACACCAAATCTTTAATTTCTCAACAAAAATTTTTTTTTTTTTAAAACACTGAATTTTTTAGTGTAAAGATCTTAAGTTTCCCATTTACTTTTGAATGCAAGTATGCGCAGTAAAAAGATGCACTAAAAATACAACCATTGATTGCGTACTATGAAAATCAATTGTACTTGAGTATTCATTTCCTTTACATTTCCTTTACACTCATTTATTTTCCACACGTGCCATTAAATTCTTTTGTAAAATCAAATAAAACTGTATTTTTTAATAATAAGATTAGCCACACAATTCGAATATAATGCTGGAATATTGCCAGGTATTGAAAATGGATGGCGAATGATCCACCTGATGAAATGGCAAAATGTTGAATCCACAATTGAATTCTGGAATGAAGTGAAATCATATAAGGACGGAACTGATTTAAACCCATTTGAAGATTTAGCTAATCTTGCTATTAAACTTTTGTCACTCCCTTATTCAAACGCTGAAGTTGAAAGGGTTTTTAGCGACATGAATCTTTACAAATCCAAAATAAGAAATCGAATGTCATTAAATTCAGTTAATGCTTTACTTAACATTAAAAATGGATTAAAAAGGGAAAATTGCTGTTGCGATAGATATGAAATACCGGATGCAGTAAATATTTTAATTAATAGCAATGATGTTTATAAAACATCGGAATATGAAATTAAAACCGTTCTATGGCCAGATGTAAGTGATGATGAAGAAACAATAGACTTTAATATAAGTATGTGATATTTTAAATTAAAAATGCTTCCTTTGTATAGAATACATACAGAAACTTTAATGTTTTTTTTTTCATTTTTATGTTATTGAATTTTATTTCGATTTTTGGTTACTTTTCAAAGTCTAAAACTGTATTTGTGATTTCTTTTTGTATAGAATACAAAGAATATTTAACTTTAATGTTTTTTTTTTTATTTTTATGTTATTGAATTTTTGTTACTTTTCACAGTTTAAAACTGTATTTGTGAATTACTTACAAAGAAAAATTAAATAAATAAAAAGCAAAAATAAAATATGGAAAATTTAGTGCTTTTTTTTTAAATTACGCGTTTTTTTTATCGGGTTTGGTGCTTTTTGATATTTTAAAGTTGACAACCCTGTTTGGGGCAAAGAAAAATAAAACAAAAAATTAATACAGTTCTTTGGCAAAAAAAAAATATTTAGTATGTCATTAAAACGTGAAACTTGAGGTCGACTTGTTGGGTGAATAAAAACAAAAAACCTTAATAATCGAGTTAAAAAACCAAAATAAAAATTAAATAGCCTAAAAAATATTAATAAATTAAAAACAAAATTTATTAAAATTTTTTAATTGCAAAAAAAAAAAAATTTTAATAATTCTTCTTTGCAGAAAATAAAAGTGGTGAAATTCGCAAATAATGTAAACGAAAGGGAATTTTATTTCTTAAAATACAACTTCCTTGAAATTAAAACGTAAAAATAATTTGTTTTTTTCAAAAATTCGCACATAATTGAGAAATTACGCGAACGTGCTTTGCAAAAACGTGATTTTCTGTTTCAATATAAAAAAAAACAAAAAAAAAAAAAAAAATCGAAAAATACAACAAAATAAATAGTTGGCAAAAAGAAAAATACAAATATTTTTGTGTTGAGAAATCAAAAAAATTAAAAATAACAACTAATTAAAGAATTAAAAACAAAACTAAAATATTTGACAACGACAACGAGAACTGTGAACTGTCAAATTAAAAAATTTTAAACGAACAAAAAAAAAAAAAAATTATTAAAAATAAAAAGGTAAGCATAACTACTATTTTAAAAATATATTTGTTATTAACAATTTACTTTCTTTAAACAAAAGTTCCTTCTGATATTAAAAAATTATATTTTTTATAATTTGTTTCCACCATAAATCCCGTTTTTAATACCCTCCATAAAAAACTGAAATCTCACAAAAAAATATTTTTAAATTTATTAAGTAGATTTTTTTCATTCCAGTTATTTTTAACTTACCGAAACATAGTTTAGGGTTCATATCGTACCAAAAAAAAAAAACTTGGTTATCTTATCACACTTTTTTTTTTGTTCCCACTCCAGATAAGAATTGTTTGTTAGTAAAGACCCATATAATTCCGTCTATGCTGTTTTTGGTGTTCGATGTTGTACTGAACATGTAATTTTTCGTACACTGAAAGAATTATCCGTAATGATATTAACGAAACAATTTCATAGAATTTTTTACCTAGATTCAATGAAGAATTTCATTATATTTAAGGAAGTTTATTAATATTAAGAGATTTTTCATGAACTTATTTCCATAAAATTTCATAGTTTCATAAAAAAATATTCATTCGATGTCATAAACTATTTCTTCATGAATTTAACGAAAATTTTCTTTAGAGCTATGAAATTATTTCAAAGGCTTAATTTTTTTTTTTTTCATAAAACTTGGTCCCAAAAATGTCCCAATATTTTTTAACATTAAAAACGCCGTTTCTTTCAAATATCTGCATAATAGAGGTAAAATTTTTTAATTATAAATAACAAAATATAGATTTACTTTATTTAATTTAATTACCTAAAAATCGTTTAATGCACTTTCTCTCCAACTACAAAAAGATAGAAATCTATATTTTTCTATTTATAAATAGAAATATTTAAATTTATTATACAGATATTTTAATGAAGCTTCGTTTTTTTTAAGAGAAGCAACACTCAGGAAATTCTTCCTATTAATTAATGTGTTGTTTTCTTTGGAAAAGGGATAGTGGAGAGATGAAAGGTGGTGAAAGATGAAGGGCTTCAAGCATGGCAACACTGTAATTGCGCGAGATGATAAGTCTTAGAACAGTTGTTGGTCGCCACCTGATGTAGAGTTGGCGAATTTATTGAAGCTTTTTGTATCATAGCTCTGATTCATTATTTTACTTCGGTGAGGTTAAGTGCTATGGGAACACTGAAGATGGGCGCAGCGATACATATAAGTGATAGAAAACTCATACATATTATTTTTTCTAAATTGATGTTGACGTCACCGGGAATCGAACCCGGGACCATCTGTGTAACAGTCCAACGCGCTAACCATTACACCACAACGCCCAAAAAAAAATATTGAGTAATTTTTGGCCCAAAGTGCATTAAACGATTTTTAGGTAATTAAATTTAATAAAGTAAATCTGTATTTTGTTATTTATAATTCAAAAATTTTACCTCTATTATGCAGATATTTAAAAGAAACCGCGTTTTTTAATTTTAAAAAATATTGGGACATTTTTGGCCCCAAGTGCGCAAAAAGGGTTAATTAAGTTTTTTTTTCTTTTTAAATAATAAATAACAATTACGGAAAATAATGTAGTCAACTTTCATTCAATACGAAGATACCACATGATTTTTCATTATCAATTTCATGAAATCTTCAAAATTTCGAAAAAATTGACCTTTGACCTTTGCCGTAGTTCGATTTTGACCAAATTTTCAGAATATAGTGCTTGTAGTTTGTTTCATAAAACTCTGAATAGCATTAATTGTTACTTGTTAAAATTAGATAAATTTTACCTTATGATCGAATTTTGTGCAAAAAAAAGCGTTTTCCTCGAAATCCGCCGAATTTGAACAGATGCCCTTACTAAATTAAAATTTGGGATATGTGTAATTTTTGATATTTTTATTTTAAATTTTATACTTAATAAGACCTTAGTGTGCGAAAATATTTTTTTTTAAATTTTGTTGAAAAAAAAATTTTACAATTTGAAATTGGAGATTTGAAAAATACCCCAAAAATATTGTTGGTTTTCGACGTCACCTTAGGACAGGATACCGACATCCTAAAAATTAAAAATTTCATATCTAAGAGTTAATGGGTCCAGTAAGTAAAAAAAAAAAATATTTTGGTATTTAATTTCGAAAACGTTTAGGATGTGGGCTCGAAATGTTTGATCAAGTGATATTTGGCACATTAGTGGTCTGGGGTATTTTTTTTGCTCGGGTAATTCTCAACCGATTTTGGATTTTTATATCTTTTTGAAAACACTTTTTTGTCTTCATCTCGATTAATTTATAATATGGAATAAAAACTGCTTCAATATTAACAATTTTTTTAAACAAAACCCAAAAAATGCCATTTTTCCCCCATACAAAACACACTTTCAATTTTCAATCGATTTCCGCATCGTGTTTTCTTTATCCAATCGGCACCAAACTTCATATTAAATGTTTTACAAACAAAGGAACCAAACTAGCCCATATCTTGACTTTAGAAATCACTTTCATTTTTTTGGACACCTTTAAATGAAAAATAATTCTATAACTTTTATATATCTATAATAACCAAGGCACTCAACAGCTGTTACATTTTATATACCAACTTGTGTTAATTACACAAAACATATACAGAGAATACATTAAACAACACAATTAACTTTAAAATTTAATTAAAATTGCGTAAAAGCATGAAAATTTATTAGTTAAAAGTACCACTGTTAACACATTTTTTCGAAACTCTCTTAAAACCAGTTCTTAGTTTTTAGAAGTGAGCGTCGGAAACGGCTTGTTTAAGCAAATGAAACACCAAGCCCTTATAACATGCGTAATGGATTCTAAATTTTCAATTTTAAAAATTAAATAGTGGCTTAGTTCCACTATAGGCAATCTAATTTCAACCAGTGATCTTGTTTTGTGGTTTACGTTAACCACAGAAATTTCCGATTGTTTTGAACAATCTGAAATTGCTGAAGTACTAAATAGGAAGATTAAGCGTTCATAAAAAATATCGTATTATATTTTGTATAACAAGCACATGTAAAGTTTGCTAATTATTTCTGCTCTAGAATAAAATTTGTAAGTCTTCTAAAAAAAAATTGATTTTCTTCCTCGGTAAATGTTGCTTTTTTATTTGTCTTACGTAGCGTTTTAAATTTATTATATGTTCCCAGTTCAGGTTCGTAAAAAGCATAAATGTTTAGATTTAACATTATTTTTAAAATTAATATTTATACACTTCGGTTCACTTATTTAAAGGCACTAAAAATTCCATATTCAGCAGCCTGTATCTTTTGCAATTTTTAACCGATTACAGAACTATAAAATGAAAATGGAAGCTAGACATCTTGAGATATAAAAAACATCCTGGCAGCAGCAGTTTCTTACCTAAAGATCTTTTTTTGAGCAATTTATCAAAAAAAGTTAAAAAATTTGCTATTTTTTTTGGTTCACTTGGATAAAGGCATTTTAATTAAATTTAATGAAGAACGGTTTTTCTTGCTTTTTAATTAATTTTACTTTATTAAAGAGTTTTTAGTAATGGATACAACCACCTTTGTTTTTAATAACTTCAAATAGACGGGTTTTCATTGACAGATAAAGCGAATTAATGTAATCCAACGACATTTGCGAGATAACCAACCCCAGACATTTTCAATAATGTTTAGATCAGGAGAATAGGGTGGCCAATCAAGAATATTTACATTCTGGCTTGAAATGAACACCTTAACTACTCTCGCGTTATGTATAGGAGCATTATCCTGCTGCAATATCCAAGATATGGGACCAAATAGTTCACTGAACTTCGGAAAAGCCGATTCCAATAACGTTTTATAGCTTGCACCAGTCATTTTTGCACTTTGAAATTCAAAATCGATGGTGCCGTAGTACGTAATAACACCCCACACCATAACGCCGCCCTCTCGGCTGTGATGTCGGTTCAAAAATCGCTTTTCTTTCCGCAGATCATGGAAATAATAGTTGTACTCATCAGGCCCATCTAAATTAAACTTCTTTTCATCCGTAAATATTACGGTTCTCCAGTCATTTACATGACCTTTTTGCTGCACATCCCATACCATGTAGTCTCTTGCGAATTGAAGCCGCTTTTCCTTACGCGGAGCATTAAGTGGCGGCTTTTTGACAATGAAACCCTCCCTTTAAATTTTTTTCCATACCTTTCGGGGTCCTTAATGTAATTGTCAACAACTGTTGGGCTTCGTCCAATTTTTTGAGCTATTGCGCGGTTAGAATAACCTTCAGAACGGTAAACATCGATTTTATTTTTTTCCGATAAATTTAAAATTTTTTTTCTTGCCATTTTGACTTGTAAAATTATTAAGATGCAATAAATTGTAATAAACAAAGCTCCCTACGTAAAATCATCGCTTACTTTAAAAATTATAAATAAATAATAAAGTGCCTTTATTCAAGTGAATCAAAAAAAAAAATAGCACAGTTTTGGACTTTTTTTAATAAGTCCAAAACTGTAAAGGTAAAAAACCACTATTGGCATAATTTTTTTTATATCTAAAGGTGTCTAGCTTCCAATTCTATTTTATAGTACTACAATCAGTTAAAAATTGGAAAAGATACAGGAGGATGAACACAGATTTATTAATGCCTTTAAATAAGTGAACCCGAGTGTATATTTTATAAATAAATTACAAGTAGTACTTAAATGGATTAAAATAAAAATTACTGATCTCTACAACATTTTCAATTTTTTTTTAATTTTTAATTTTAAAAACTTAGTAGATGAAATTTTATCAAGTTATATATAACATTACAAAAAATTTGACTTTAATGAAACCCGTTTCATACATTCTATTAAAAATTTCAATGGACGAGTTCCGGTGACAATTTTCTTTAAATCTATGAAGAACTTCATTACTGAAGTGAAGATAATTCTCTCAGTGTAGGTACTTTTTGTTATTTTCTTTTAAACTTGTACTTGTTGCCGGTAAACGTCTGCTTTTTATTTAGTCAGATAACTTTTTTTTTTGATTTGTACAGAATAGGTACTTTTCATTTCAAAATTTCTAAAATGCTTTTGAAAAAATAAAAAAAAATTTAAATACTTTTTCCTGAAGGTCTGATAAAAAATTAAACTAATATACTTATGATTTGTTTCGCTCATTTGCACAATAAAATTGTTAAAAAGTAAGATTCCAATTTACCCATAAAAATCTGCGCTTGGGGCATGAGTAGAAAAGTGGTGGACAAATATGAAAATATATTAGCAAATTTTCAACCAAATCGGAATTGATTTTCGACTTGTGATTTGTATCTAAAAGTCCGCATTTTTCAATTAAAGTAAACACTTTCGTAAAAAAAAACCCGATTTTGAATAAAAAAGTTTTGCTTTATTCGAAAATTTAAGATTTTTATACAAACTTCTAGCGGAAATTATAACATTGACGTTTTTGACGAAAGAATTTTGTTTGCAAAATTGGCGTAAAAAAGTTTATGTCGGAACAACTTGTTCGCTATTTTTTCAAAGCAATATTTCTGTTATAAATTGTCCCTTAACTAGATCCAATATGAGCCGAAAATAAAAAATAGTAGGAAATAAGAACAAGAAAAGTCAGTCTGGTTTATAGAGATAATTTAGCAAACAACTCAAATAGGTGCAGGGGTACGTACCTAAGGCTGCAGTTTTGCATTACGCCAATTATGGCCGTAATTTCAAGCAATATATACCTACGTGTGCTTAGATACCTACCGTGTACACGAACAAAATCGGGTAGGTATCTAAGCACCGGTAGGTATCTATTGCTTGAAATTACGTGCATTAATCTGTTAGATTCGGAGTTCCAAACATTAGAAGCTGTAACCAAATATACACAGACAGAATTTCCTTGGACAAGTTTTGATGAAAATTTTCACTAAACTAATGAAGTTTTCTTCACAAAGTGAATGAAAAATTTCTTAAATTTTATGAAAAGCTTCATTATTTTTATAAAACTAGTTTTAATGAAGCTTTTTCATTATGCGTATGAAATTTTTTATAGAACTTTATGAAAACTGCATTATTTTAATGAAAAGTTTCAATGGACCAATTTCAGTTACAATTCATAGATAAAATGCAAAAATTATTGAAAATTCAAGTTTAAAAAATATACTATTCAACTATTCAATGTTTTTTTTATAGTTTTTAAATTTTTTTCTTCAATATTTTCACCTTTGATTTGTTCTTCTAGCAGAGTTGTATTTTAATACTAATTATTTTAGCGGAGTCGCATTTTTGTATTGTTTTTCTGTCCAAAATTCAACTCTGAAAATATCGAGTAGTTACTTTTACCCAAAAAAGAGACAAAGACTCTTACCCAAAAAAGAGGCGAATACTCGAAACGCACTACTCATTTTTTTACCAACACTACCGGTCACGAAACTAACGTTAAAGAACATCTCGCTGGACTCATGCAAAAGAACATGTAACATGTGGTGGAAGTTGGCTCCTTTTCTCAAAAACAAAATTCTATGACATGTCCTAGAATATGGCACTCGATTAACATAGTAAATGTCATAGAAATATCCCAAAAGAAATATTTTGGTGACATTACTGAGGTTCGACCTGTGACATGTAACATGGGGTCAATTTCTAAAATTTGTTGATTTGAAAGCAGTAACAGTGATCGTTGTAAAGATTGATAAAAAACAAACAAATTAGCATTAGGGAAAGTAGGAACTTTCAACCCGGTCCTATTTTCACCAGTTACGTCGGTTCTTTCTGATAGGTCCAGAATCCACCTGCCACATGTCACAAGATAAATCTGTTTAGACTGGTCCTGCTTGAACCTATCACAGAACATGTCCTTGAGTTCAAATAACCTCTTTTCCCACAGTGTAAAGATTGATAAGAAACAGAGATAAGTTGCATTTTGAAGATTTTTTTTGGAAACATTTTCTTATATGCATGTACCCTTTGACCTCGGTGTAACATTCTCCGATTGACCTACAATGCAAAATGTGTAACGATCACAAAAATCCGCACAAAGTGAAAAAGACTGACGATAAATGTGAAAGCAATTATGCCAATCTTTGGAACTAAAGATTGTCTAGGTGACCCATATGTTTAAAATTTCCTATAAATCCAATCAACCAGTAAAAAGTATCGAATACATATGCAATGTGATTTACTGTGTATTTTGCGATGTTTCGATACAACTGACTACTTCTAACCAATTCATTTATGTTTATTATTATGGAGATTAACATTTCCATTTATGGGGGCCCGTAAAACAATTTAAGAAAATTTATGTCGAATTTGTTTAAATATTATGATTTTTTTAGCTAGAAAATATTTAAATCACGTTTTAAATTAAAGAAAATTAACTTGGTTTCAAGAACGTCGGGACAATTCTATGATTTAACATCTCGCCACCTTTCATTTCGTATATCCCCTTTCCAAAAAAAAACGTCTTATTAGTTAACCCTTTGACGACCATTGGGACATATATATTTCCCATTTTCAGTTTTTGTTATTTATATTAGCCCCACTTTCAAACATATTTTTAAGTATGTGGTTTATATAGACAGAGGATAATTGCAGAGGACAGTTGCAGATCATATCAACCACTTGGTACAATATGGTTTTAGAGCCGAATAGGTTGACCCGTAAGTAAAAAAAGTATAATTTTTCGATACAAATTTTCTCGAACGTTATTGTACTTGATGAAACTTTTGGTAGGACATATTCTAATCGTTAAAGTCTTCATAAACGTCGAGAACTTGATAAATTCCATTTCCTACAGGACGCTGATATATTATGGGACAAATGTATTCGATTGATCGTCAAAGGTAAACAATTAGGAGGGTTTTCTTCAGTTCATTAGTTTTGTTCACGTTGACATTTGTGTGATATTTATAGACTTTAATCTACTAATTCTAAATTCTATTTCTGTTGAAATAGAATTAAAAATTAAACCTATCGAATCAATTTTTACAATAACGAATTTCGAGATGGTTTGATTAGGGGAGCTGTTTTTCACTTTTTACTTCTTGGGAATTCACAACAATATCTTTCAACTTTTCTCAATTTTGATTTGTCATATAAATATAATATAAATATAATTTCACCTCCAATCTCCAGCCAATCCCTAAAAAGGGTGCGGCTAACAACCCTGAAAATTACCGCCCAATCGCAATCTGCTCTGCGCTCTCCAAAGTGATGGAGAGCGTGCTTATTCCAACGTATTTCAAGTGTCGAAAGAGGCATTCAAGTGTGTTGGTTTTCTGAAACGGTGCAAGACTTACTTCACTCCATCCGATCTCCTTACTATTTATATCCGGCCGAAAATGGAATACAACTCTCATATATGGGCAGGGGCTTCAGTGTCTATTCTGAAGCTTCTGGACCGTGTTCAGGGGAGGGCGGTGAAGCTTATCAATGACAGTAGTGTATCCAACTCTATTGATTCATTGGAGCATCGTCGGGATGTGGGGTAATATCTATCGATATTACCTGGGAGGAGGTCATCTGAGATAAGTGAACTTATTCCTAGAGCCCGAGTTTTATTCGTAATACTCGCTTATCAAGTAGAGCTCATCCGTTTGTAGTTCATTGTCCTGTGTTTCGCACAAGGCATTACAGAGAAAATTCGTTTTTTAGTCGAACGATTCGTATGTGGAACAAACTTCCCGCAGAAGTCTTCCCTGTTACTTACAATTTAGAAAAATTTAAATCAAATATCCATAAACTCTACTCCCTCTTTCCTCCCTCCCATACCCTATTTTCCTGATCAATACAATGCACTGCATGAGTAGGGGGCATCCCCTGAGTATTGGTTAAAATTAAAAAAAAAAAAAAGCGGCAACACAGAAATTATAATTTTCTCGGAATGGAGTTATGCTCTTGTAATGCAACAATAATTTATATATGTAGAAATATTTTGTTAGTTGTTTTTACTGTTTTGGCAGTTATTTTTTACTAATATTACAGTTATTTTTTTAAATAGTTGATAATAACTACAATTGTTAGTAATCTTTATGACAAATGTAGTCATCGCCTCTTTAATTACATTTGTAGTTGTTTGAAGTGTAATTTTTAGTCGTTTCTACTTTCTTAATTCCCTGAGCGTAGATTCAAATTAAATGACGCTCAAGAAGGTATATCTGCGATAAACACTAAGATTTTAATAAAAGCGATGTCGGCAAACTTAAGTGTGCTAAGTTTCGTTTCACTTCAAAGAGTACAAGTCACTTTTAATGTAGTTAAGTGGTTACCAGAGTGTGTAGTTGACTTTTCATACACTCAGAAAATTCTTCCCGTAACTACATGTCAGTCATTCGTGTAGTAAGCGGTAATATATGTTTTAACTGTAATTCTAGTCATTTTATTATGAGGCAATGTAAAATAACTATTTATGATAGTCATAAAAAAAAATAACTAATCAAACAGTTGTTTTTGTTTTTATAAATTCGTTTATAAGTAAGTTTGCAATATTTTTATTGTTATATTTATTGTGTGTTGTTTTTTTTATTGTTTTGACAGTTACTTTTATTAATATTGCAGTTATTTTTTTAATAGTTAACTTATGTTTTTTTTTTTTTTTTTAAAGAGAAGCAACACTCAGGAAATTCTTCCTATTAATTAATGTGTTGCTTTCTTTGGAAAGTGGATATTGGAGAGATGAAAGGTGGTGAAAGATGAAGGGCTTCAAGCATGGCAACACTGTAATTGCGCGACATGATAAGTCTTAGAACAGTTGTTGGTCGCCACCTGATGTAGAGTTGGCGAATTTATTGAAGCTTTTTGCTTCATAGCTCTGACTCATTATTTTACTTCGGTGAGGTTAAGTGCTATGGGAACACCGAAGGTGGGCGCAGCGATACATATAAGTGATAGAAAACTCATACATATTATTTTTCTAAATTGATGTTTTCGTCACCGGGAATCGAACCCGGGACCATCTGTGTAACAGTCCAACGCGCTGTTTTTTTTTTATATTTTATTAATAATCATACAATTACAAATTATATCCTATTACCCTAACCGAACACTTGCTACTATGGCTTTCGGCGCGTTGTAGCGAAAACAAACCAGTGCCTCTGGTGGGAATCGAACCCACGTGGGAATCGAACCCTACCGGGGCGCACTAAATTAATAGTTGATAATAATTAGTAATTTTAATGAGAAATGTAGTCATCGAATTTTTAATTACATTTGTAGTTTTAATTTTTAATTACATTGTAAGTGTCATTCTTAGTCGTTTCTACCTTCTTAATTCCCTGAGTGTATAAACATTTTGTTAATTTATGATGACTTTTAACTACAGATAACACCTGTTATGAATCATTATTTATTTTTTTTCCCTGTTTTAAATGGTTTTAAATTTCTATAATCATTCACGCTATTAACAACTATTTATGTTTATCTTAGAATATCTTAATTTTTTAAGATTCATTTTTTAAAGTCACATTTAACCTTCAAGCACTTATTAAGCCAAAACCAAAAACTTGGTCAAATTGTGTGTCGTCACTATGACAAGACACACACACACACCAAAAGTTCTTCAATTCCCTTTAAAATAAAAGAAATGCTTACGCATATTGCACAGTTCCGTCAATTCATACAGACAGAGAGAAATTTTGCTAGTTGCCAACTGAAATACGGTTACTACGACTCAAATTCATTTATTACGAACAACTTAACATTAGTTGGCACAACTAAACGTTAGTTTGCAGAACTTAATATTAGTTTTCACAACAAAGTTCGGGTATTTCAATTTAATTTTAGTTGCAACACACAAAATATTCAGAAATCTAATATAAATATCGTTGCACTAACTGAATTTATATGTGCTCTTATACTATGAATGTATATACCATTAATATATGTACACTTTTCAATGCGGTTGGCATTTTATTTCTCTGTGTGTATAAGGAATGGCCAAAAATAGAATGATTTATTGTACGTAAGTAAAATTTGGTACACGAGTATATACAATATGGGAAATGGGACCGGTTCTACGTGTACCACAGGATCGGTCCCTTCGTGCCAGAGACCGGTCCTCTGCTAAACCCTACCCTATGTAAACAATTGGCAGCTTTAACATTGGCTTGTTATAGGAGGGGGTCATTTGTACTCCTTTAAACCTCATAGTGGCATGCCACAGGACTAACCAAAGATGGGCATACCACAAGACTGTCGCAAAAGGGCATGTCGTGTAAAATAAACGAAAACTAAACAGTTTCAAATGGGTAAAATTCTGGCCAACTGGCTTTTTCTTGTTAATAAGCATTCTGGTTAAGTGGTATGTCCTTAATTTACCAGTCACAGGATTGGTAATTTTAGGACAATTGAGACTGCTTAACCCACTTCAGTATTAAATTATACCAGCCCTGTGATAAGTCCTTCTTTAACCAGTCACTTTGAGGTCAATTGACTCCTCATTCCCCATAGAGTAATGTTTACACATGTAAAAATACAAATTGTCAAAATCGCAAAATCCTGTCAAATATCCTGAATATGAAAAATGCAATAAATGCCATAGATATTATTGGAAACCGACGAAAATTGTTAGATTCCTTAAATATGTTGCAGAAATTTGTATGAAAAGTTTTATTGATTCCCGAGCAAGGATACGTCTAGCTCCAAAATGCCCTTTAACCCAAAAAATTACAAAAAATCTCTAAAAACGGTTTTAATGTTACGAAAATTGGTATATATGTATATTACATATGTGACTTAAAATAAGTGTTCTTATTTTTATTAAATTCCAAGCAAGCACACTCCCACCAACCATATATCCTGCAACAGAATATAAAGCGTTTTATTATAAAAGATCCAAAAATTATTGAAAACCAGAGAAAATAAGTAAATATATTTAGTATGTACGAGTCAAGTTCATTTAATTCAATGCAAGGATACGTACACATTTCATGTATCCTTTCGGTTAACAATACATATTTTATATGTCCTAGAAATTAGCACTTCTACCTCCCATATACCCTTAAATATAAAATACAAAAAAATTAAAATTTTTCTAAAAATTTACAATATGGGTTTTCACAAGGTGTGCTAAGTGTTGTATATGTTGTATGTTATATTGTAAAAATAGAGATGGTAAACTTTTATTTTCAATTTGACGAAGATTTTTGGTTTTTTGAACATTGTACACTAAACATACACTCATAAAAATACGAAAAAAATGTCAAAACAACAAAAAATTTTGTAAAATTAATTTTCGTTTATTTTACAAAATTTTTGGTTATTTTGACATTTATTTGTATTATTACGCATGGATTATTATCAGTGTAGGTACACATGTTGTATCGTACTATCATCTATTGTTGTATATTTTAAAACAATATTTTACCATCTCTATTTTCAATACGACTATACAACACATATAACATTTAGTACACCCCTTGTGAACAACCTTAATAACTTTATGAGAATATTAATATTATTACAATGCTATTTATAATTCACTTTTAAACTTAAAGTCAGCTTTTTAAACAAAGTTTGTTTTTATATACAGGGTGTCCGCCGGGAAGGTATACTACTTTGTTTTGCCGCCATTTTGGTAAACATTAGTCTTGACAGTTCATATTTGGCAGTTGTGAAGTAGACACGTGGCTAATTTATTATGGAAAAATATTCGATAAACCAACGTGTTTTAATCGTTAAAACATTTTATCAAAATCAATCATCGATTACTGTGACGATGAGAAAGTTACGTGAAATTTTTTGGAGGAATAACGTGCCAACAAAACGCACTATTTATCGTGTAGTGAATGATTCGAAGAAAGAGGGTCTGTAGGTGATAGGCTCAAGCATGGACCACAAGGTACTGCAAGATCAGCTGAAAACATTACTGCTGCTCAAGAAAGTGTTCAAAATAATCCATCAACCTCAATTCGACGCCGTGCTCAGGAGCTTGATCTTCAAAGAACAACTTTGGCCAAAATTTTGCACAAGGATTTCCATTTGTTTCCATTTAAGATTCAGTTGACACAAGAGCTTCTTCCACAAGACCATTTACGCCGCGGTACATATGCCAATAGGATGTTACAGCTCGCCCATGACAACCCCGATTTTCACGCAAAAATCATAATGAGTGACGAGGCACATTTTCATTTGAACGGATATGTGAATAAACAGAATAGTCGGTTCTGGGCAATGGAAAACCCTCAAATTTTTCATCACTCACGTTTGCATCCATTAAAAGTGACAGTCTGGTGTGCAATTTGGTCAGAGGGAATCATTGGACCTTACTTCTTTGAAAATGAAAACGGCATAGCGGTAACTGTAAATGGGGAGCAATATCGTGATATGATTAAAAACTTTTTAACGCCACAACTGCATGCTTTGTGCTTGATTAACATGTGGTATCAACAAGACGGTGCCACATCGCATACAGCCAGGATTACAATTTAATTACTGCGAGAAATCTTCCCACAACAAGTTATTTCAAGAAATGGTGATGTTGATTGGCATCTACGGTCGCCTGATTTGACTGCTCCGGACTTCTTTTTGTGGTGATATCTGAAAAGATGATGATGATGATGAAATTAATGAAATACCGCGTGAAATGTGTGAGAATGTAATGAAAAATGTGCTCAAAAGGGCTCGCATTTGTGAGGCTAACAGAGGCGGACATTTATCTGATATTGTATTCCATACATAATTGCCGACATTAAATAAAACATTTATCAATATAAGATCCATTCTCTTTCATTTAATCAAAAATTATAAACAAACAAATTAGTATACCTTCCCGGCGGACACAGGGTATACATTATAATATAAATTTTTTAATATTTTTTGAAATTGCACATAAAAAAAAATTTGTCTGTGAAAAGTATAATTTTAAAACTAAAATAAATATATTAAAAATAATTCTGTTCCTCATAAAATTAGTACGGTTTCAAGCCACTCATAGGGCCATTATTACAACTTGTCTTTAAAGTAATTGTTAGTAAAAGGTAACTTTAGCTAAAGTGAGGAAAAAAGTGAGCTATAATGTTTTTCGTTATTACAACTTCCCAATAAAATAAAATTAATATTTTTGATAATGTGGCAGCAACAAACTAAAAATCGATTATTGGTTTATGAATTGGTTTATAAAAATACGTAGTGGCAACGTACTTTTATTTATTTCTTTACAAACAAACAATAATTTGTGAAATTCGGTTGTGAAATTCGGTATTTTCTTCTTTTTCTTTATAGAGCAGAAAATGTGGTAACTTTAAACACATAAAACTTACGTTTAAAGTTAAAGGCAACAATGTCTTCCCTTTAGCTTATGGATCACTTTTAGCTTAAAGTATACTTATAATAACGAAAAACTAATAATCTGTCAGATAACATCCGAACTTTAGCTATTGGCAAGTTGTAATAATGGCCCATTCTGCTCAAATTATTGTTTTTACGACAACTTTTAACTCAATAGCTTATTATTTATGTTTTTAACCGTCCTGTTTTTGTTCATCTCTATCTCCTAGTATTACTCCTATATAAAATTCTCCGATTTTTTATTTTTATTTTAGTATCATAACTTGGTCTGACCAATATTTCCCTTCAAATAAAAAAATTTAATTAACCACATATTTTCATAATAGTATGTATGAGACTTGATAATGTTGGCACATGTAGTCTGTTTCTTTTCTTAGTTTTTATTTTACATTTTGAAAAGAAAAAACTGTTTTCACATTTTCAGGCGAGTGTGGAATGGATTATATTCAAGCAACGACTCTAGAAATATCAGGAAACATATTGACATTCAATTCATTTTGAAAATTAGATACTACCGACCAAAAACTACAAATGTTTTAATTTTTTAACGACTTCAGTTGCTCAACATCAGTTAAAGCTCTTTATTGATTATTTATTGAATCAAAATTAGCAATTTCATTCCGGAACATTTTTACTAAAAGATTTACAATACTACTTGTTTTACCTGAAATAACATTTTCAGAAGTAAATTTAGGGAACCACATTAATACTTCGTTATTAAAATTGACTTTGGTTGTCAAAACTTCGCAAAATTTTATATAAGATTGTTTGGCATTTTCTTTCATTTCTTTAACAATAATTTAACTTAATTTTCACTTCTCAGAATTTTAACAAATTCAAAATAAAAGTGAAGTTGACTGCAACAAGTGTCAATATATGTAAGAGCTCTATACAGCACAATACCAGTCGCATACAGAGCTGCCAGATAAATTTTGTGAAAAATCGTCAAATTTCCGATATTTAAAAAAAAATCTACAAAATCCTCAAAATGATTGATAAATCGTCAAATCTGGCGGATATGGTCGCATATATTTTAAGCGCTCATTACATAAAACGAATAAATGCAATGAAAAAAGACACAATAACAATTTGTTTGCTATACTAAAAATTCAAAAAGGGGAAAAATTAAAAATTTTGAAATTGTACCAAATGAGTTGCGGTAGTACCACGGTACTTTAGAAGGTCAAAATGTACAAAAAAAAGTACAATTGTACCAACTTTAACATCCGTGGCTTGTAGTTACTAAGATTCTAAACCTCTGATCTAAACCAGAGGTAGGACTTTCATAGCACAATTGTGAAGAGACCACTTCACACATATACTTATGCTCTTTCATTAAGTTATCGATGAGACTCCGACAAGTGTACATGCGGCGGATGCTTTTATATTTTTTCAGCAATACTTACCCAACAAACATTTCTATTTAATAATGAATTACGAAAAATATTTTATAATTGATAATGCATTTGGTAACATGCAATTCATTTTATGTTATCAAATTTAAAACACATTTTATTAATAAGAAATTGTCATAACAGTATAAATAAATGAGTTTGGAAGTATTAGAAGTTCCGTTTGTGTATCAATATCGTTGTTAATTTATTTTCTAGGTTTCTCATTCCAAAAACTTCAGCATTCCTTTTTTTAAGTCATACAGCATGTTTAGACAATTTAAAATATGTATTTTTAAGTGAAAAGCGTAACAAATTACCTACACACAAAAAAATTGTTGCCAATAACTTGACTAAAATAGCCCTATCTATCTTTTTAAATTTTCCAAAGCTTTTGGCTAAAAAATTTAAAAAGTTATTTAAATTTTACAAAGCAACTTGGCCAAGTTATTGGCAACTATTTTTTGTGTGTAAGGAACTATAATGGTATTTTGAAACCCTCGATCACACACACACAACAAACAGTTAAGAGGGATGTAGCGAGAAGTTTTTTCAAGCTGCTGTCAAAACTAAGTTTTTCTAAAACTAATTTGTTTTTGTTATTATTTTTCTCCCTACAGAATTGACAATGTGATAGATATTAAATAGTTTAAATATCATTTATATACTATTAACTAGGGCAACCAAAAATAAGCTGGATCTAGTTTTTTATTTGAAACGATGGAACTATTTAGACTAAATACAAGTTCCTATCATAAAATTATAAACATTTTGAGCTATATTAGTAAGAGCTTATTTTAGCTAATTTTTTTAATATTTACTTATTTTGTAAATATATGCTACAATTTTTTTTCTTTAAAAAATGGGCTTAATTTGTTTGTTTTCTTTGAAGAGATATATCTTGCTATTTTTTGGCAATTAGAATTGGAAAATATTCGACCTTTGCAAAACCCGGGTTTTGAATACTTAAAAAATCCGCTTTATATTGAAACTGGTTTTCGGGGTTTTAAATTAATAAACGGTTCGAATATCCGGTTTTTCGGTTTTTTAAACACTTAATATTGCTGATATCGGAAATTTTTTTTACAAAATTTTAAAGATTTCCAAAAATTTAAATGTTGTCATATCTCAGCAAAAAATAGTGCTTACCCAGAAGCAGTTCTGGAAGGCACTATATAATTACCGAGCGCTTCCGAAACAATTCCAGAAGGCATGATTTTTGTTTGTGATGTCAAACTTGGTATGTCTCTTATAAGCGGGTAAAAAGCGCTTCTTTCATGTGGTTTAACTAGCAATAAATTCATGCATTCGTAGGTAATAAAAAGCTCATTTTTTGTGTTAACAACATTAGTGCTTCATTGTAAGCATTATTCACTGCTTCAGAGAAGACATCTAGGGAAGCATAATAGAATGCATTCCCTAATTGCTTTATTGTATGCTAGCGCTATTTTGGAAGCATACAAATGTAGTTACTGCTTACCAAATCCAGGTTATTTTTGCTGGGATGTTTTACATAATATCAGAACAGACATCCTTTCTAAGATGCTTTTTAGATATTTTTTAAATAATAAATTAATTAGGAAAATCCAAAAGTTTGGTCTTCGTAAATTCAAAAAATTGTCAAATTACAGGGTTTCAATTTACAAGATAGCGTTCGTTTTAGACCTTTTAGATAAACTAATTTTAAACAAATTTAAGGAAGTAAAATTATATTTGGCTAAAACGGAGGGTCTCCTACCGGAAATGTGGATTAAATGTGGAAATATAAAATAAAAAAATAATTGGGCTTACAAAAATCGAACTTTACTGTACATTAGGGTTATAATTTTAGACTTTTTTTGAAAATATCAAATTTTACTTGTCCATAAAAAATAATACTAATACACCTTATATTACTTATTTGCTATTTTCAAAAAAGTTCCCGCATAAACCTTTTTGAAGTTGGAAATTTTTTTTTTGTTAAACTAAAAATCAATATTTGACCAAATTTGTTAAGCAATTAGGCTCTACCGATCGTATCGATCTTAAAGGGCACAAAAGCTCTTAAATTTTACAGTTTTCGCGTATTTTAAGACAAATGTTGGTCTATTAATGCAGTTGTAATAGTGGAAACATGAAAAAATTCATTTTTAGAAATTGTACTTTATGTGGGAAGTTTTTGTTCCAAAATTACCCGAAAAGTGTTTTTATTATTAATATAGTAGTAGTCACAAATTAAGCAAACAAAATGTTTTAACCCTGGTTGACATATTTAAAGCAAAAAAAAAAAAAAAAATAGGGATGGCAGAAAAATCGTAAAAAAACATAAAAGCAACAAATTTTTTTTATTTAAAACTGAGAGAAACCCTTGAAAATTATTCTAATAATGTTTATTTATCTTAAATTTTCGGATTGCAAAATTTTCGGATTGCAAAATTTTCGAAAATTCCCATTTTTAGAGACAAAAAAAACCGGTTTCTCGAATAACTCATTTTTTTTAAAAAATCGGAAAAATTTAAAAGAACCGTTTTTGCGAATAATTTGGAAACCGGGTTTGATATCTCTCTAGCAATCGGTATTTGTAAGTAGTTTTTACTTGAAAATTTAATGATGCATGTTGTTGATTTTTTAAAAAAATATTTTGCTAAATCAATTTGAACCTTAAAGCCTAGGAAAAACAATTTCTCTATTGTACCTTTGTTTGACTGACGAAGTTTCCAAGCACAAATTTTATTTGTAGTAACAATTTAACGGCTTATTTTTATATTTAAGCTGCTTATTTTACTGTTTTTCGATCTTTTTTTAAGCGCTTAGAACTTTGTTTTTAGAGCTGCTTTCTGGTTGCCCTACAAATGACATATTAATTAAACTAATCTAGAATAACTTTTTTTCCTAAATATCAGTAAGTTATTTTCCTACCATTTGGAAGTTTATCACACTTTTGAACATTTCCATAGAAATAGCTGAAGTAATTTAAAAAGTTCAACTTTGAGGCTCAATGTCTTTGACAAATATAACTTTTTTTCGTATAATTCTTTTTGTTTCTTTTTTAGTAAAAGTGTATTTATTAAAAACCTATTAAAAATGTTTTGATTTGGTTTCTAACATTGCAGTAAACTATTTTTGGCCACGCACACAACACTGTGTATTGTTACTTTTGAAAACAACCACCGCGATGCCGATGACGACAAAAACTGCTGACAAATATAAAAAAAAAATTAAACATAAGGGGTGTAACGTTCTATATTTAATATTGATTTTTTCGGTTTTGACAGTGTGGGCCAACAACCAAACATGCCTGAATTGAAGTGAATTAAAGAAAAGTGTTGATGTATTGCCAACAAAAAATTCGAAAATGTCAAAAACAACAAAAAACACCTTGTAAAATGGGTCATGATAACAAAAAAAGAGTTTTATGATACTTTTATAATACCATTTCCAATTGAAATTGAGATTTTCAAATCAAAATTGAGAAACATTTAGAATAAGATAAAGATTTTTTATATTGATATTGTGAAATAAAACTTTGTGCCCAACGTGAAAGAAAAATAATTATTTTGTATCTGTTAAAATAGAGATGAAAAGTTTTAAATAAACAGTTTTAAATTATATTTGCAATTTTAATCACTTAAAATGGCGCCCAACGTGGAGGCATATTAAATTATTGTCTTTTAAAATGTGTTGTTATAAATCGATGATCGGCTTTCATAAATCGATTGTAAAACTTTAAAAAATGTTTGGCGCCCAACGTACAGGAGTACAGTTATCGATATTTAAAATGTTTATTCAATCTCTTTAGTTCTATTTCTCAACTTTAATTTTTTAGTTCTATATTTTAACTAAGAAATGGTGTTTTTTTTTTAAGATTTCTATAGTTTTATTATCAAGAAATCTTTATTGTAACTAAATATATTGTAAACGATTGTAAAACAAGATTTATGTTCAAGTGACAAAATCTTGTTGATGTTTGAAGTTATTTTTTTTTGTTGTCTATTCTATTAGATTTCATGATTTTTGTTCCGAGAATATTATGTCATGTTACTTTAATTGTTATACTCATAATCAATTTGCTAAAATCTTCACTTTTTTCTACTTGAATACCGTACAACAAACAATAATTCATAATTCATCGATAACTTACATAGTAGTACTCTAAATACGGCCACTCAAATCACTATGAATCACTTATTCACAATATATACACTGATAGAATTCTCCTTCGTACTATTAATGAATGTCTTTCATTAACTTGGATTCATTGAATTAATGAATAATTTTCATTAAATTAATGAACAATTCATTAAGTTAATGAAATTTTCATAAACAATTTTTTGTTTGATCCTTAAAATATGTAATAATATAGTTGCATCAGATTTCAACAGGAGGCGCTTCAACTATAGGAAAAACCTATTTGAATTCAAATTTCTAAATAAGCACATCATTATGTTTTGATTATTTGGGTCAATCGGCAACGCTGTACTGTTTACAGCTGCAGGTTCAAGTCAAGTTTAGGGAGATGTCAAAAAAAACAGAGTAGTTAAATAAATTAACATAAAAATCGAAATAAATATGAAACAGGGAACCAATAATTTTTTCCATTATAATTAATTTAATGAACATATTTCATTAATCCAATGACAGTTTTTTTTGGGACTTTTTAATGAAAAAATTCATTGTATGATGTTATGATGGATTTCATTAATACAACGCATACATTTCTATCAGTGTAGTGACAATAGATGATATTTTTGTGCTGAAAGACAAACTAGTATGAGTTGATTTGACTTGAATTGTAGTTATGGTTATGCCAGAAATAGCTTGCAAAAAATACATACAATATACTCGAAATTAACCATATTTGTATGACTGACTGACTGACGGTTTGTTAAGATTAACATTAAGACATGATGTCTGTAAATTTTGAAGTAGAATTCATGTTGAAAAAAAAAACTTAAAAAAACAACGTTGCATATTCTAAAATGGTTCTTCACTGTGTGCATAACAAACATTTAATACTTCACTAAGCGATAAAAATATTTTAAATTTAGACAAACAAACTTTCATAGGATTTCTTAAAAATATTTCAGAAATGTCTTTGCACTCCCCCAGAGAAGCAATCCGATTGACAATTTTCGGCGGAAGCGGCGGCTTATCGGCTTTGCGACGACTTTTTTTGTTGGCTGATGATATTCTAGAAACTGCTCTTGAACAGTGATAAAGCAAATTTTATACCAAGGGTTGTCAGGCAATACCGCTAAAATACAGTTATTGATCAAAACCCTTCTGATTTTCGTAAGCCTCAAAATACCGTTGAAAATAAATAAAATTAAAGTTACCAAAATAGCGTTATGCTTTAAATACCGTTGGGGTTGTGGTATAATATAAAGCGCTTTGGACTGTTACACAGAAGGTTGCGGGCTTGATTCTCAGTGATAGCAATATCAATTTATAAAATTTGCCCTCCTTCGATGTTCCCATAGCACTTAACGTAACATAATAATTCAGGGCTATGCACCAAAAAGTTTCAACAAACTTCTACGACTTATCATCTTACACAATTACAGACTTGTCCTAACTGAAGCCCTTTACCTTTCCCCACATTTTATCTCTCGTCTCTCCCTCTCCAAGAATTTCCTGAGTGTTACTTCTCTTAAAAATAAATATTGTTATCCTTAAAATAACTACATCACCATTATCTTTAAAAGACTAACACCAAAATATGTGAAATATCGATACCCTTAAAATACCGTTAACGTAATAAATTAAAAACCGTTAACCCTTATATATCGTTATCCTTAAAGTATCGTTACTTAAATAACTGATATGCCGCACACAAAAAAAGCAAAAACACTTTTGAATATATTTGCATGTAATTATATATATGTTTAAAATGATTCAAATGTTTAAACCTAAACAAAGATATATTTGCAATTTTAAATTTATCGTTATTATGTTTGGGACTTGCAAAACATACTAATAACAAACAAACATATATTTGCTGGCAAACATATACGGTGTATCTGTATAAACAGTATATTTTAATAAAAAATAAGCCTTTAAGTTTTTTTAAAATGAAACAATTTATTAGTTATTTAGTTCATTAATAATAAGTATAGTTCATTAATAATAAGTATAGTTTTAAATATTAACAACAAAAAAAAAAAAATAAGAAAACTAGTTCTTATAGTTATGTAACATGTTTAAAAGATTATATACACTATGTATGATATTTTGACTCGTAGTAAAAATGCCTGTGTTTTTTATAACATTCTCTGGTAATAGTATTTAGTGGGGTACCCCTTATTTTTTATAACTTGTTGAAGCCGTGACTGCATTAAATAGACTAAACGTTGATTTCCAGAACTGGGAATCTTCTACCATTCTTGAATTATAATATTGTTGAGATCATTTGTTCCTCTTATCTCTCGTTTTCGTATTTGACGACCAAGATGATGCATATGTGCTCGATAGGATTAACATCTAGCGATTTAGCTGGAGTTTCAATTCCTTGACAATGAGAGCCGTGTACTTTCGATCATTGTCCTGCTGAAAGATGAATGAATATGACAGTCCTAATTGTGTGGCGATTTCTTTCAAGTTGTTTTTAAGAACAACCATAGTTCCGTCAATAAAAACATGTTTCCCGATCCTAGATGCCGCCATACATCCTTAAACTAAGACCGAACCATCAACATGTTTTACAATACCAGTCATGTTATTTGGTTCCAGTTAGAAATTTAGCGTTCTTAAATTTAATAACTCTCCAAACAACCTTCTGGAACATCGTAATTTTCTCTGCTGAGAAGTAAATAAATATTCATGGATCGAATGGGCGTGATAAAGTTTGGAGAAAGTCAAATACCGAATTAGAACCAAATAACATGACTGGTACTGTGAAACATGGTGGGGGTTGGGTTTTAGTTTGGGAATGTACCTCAATATTCTAAAAAACAACTTGAAAGAAATCGCCACACAATAAGGACTGGTAGATTCATTCATATCGCAGCAGGCGTCAGCCGGTTAGTCGGCGGCTTGCATCACTCATTGAGACACATTTAATGTTACACTCACGTCCTACTAACGAGTCTTTGAATTCCTATCAAATTTTGTTGAAAATCATAGTAAAATATACCAAAAAAGCTAAAAAACGACTAAGCCGGTAAAAATGGTTGGGTGCTACTAGTCTAAAAAATCGGGTTAGCCGTCAGCCGCGTCGGTGCGGCTTTCTACTCTGCCCACCCGGAATATATTTGAGTTCACATCAAATGATTAGAGATGGATCATTCTTGTGGAGTTAACAATGGTTAGCTTTGAGAGGATAAGTCCTTACTTTGGTTCATTGACACAAGGAATCCTATCAGGGTAAATTTAAAGGACATCTTATTAAAACAATTGTACATATTGAAGTAATGGTGCGTTTGCTTAATTTCTCTATCTGCCAAAAAGACTGAAGCTCCTTTTCATTACAAGCAAAAATAGACGCAAGAGAGCAAAGAACTGAAACTTATGTACTTCAAAAGGAAAACATTTTGATAACTTCCTTATTAGTGAAACGGCTATCACACTAAATTCTTCCATTGGCATGCCTTGGGGTATGAAACCTACAGGCTTACACTGGATTTACCTTGCTCTTAGTTATCATATGCGTCTGCATTATGCAGTCTGGTGGCTTGGAAAAATGCTGGAAACTATTAGCACTGCGCTGAACAGTTTCCAAAGAGCTGTCGCTATAGGTATTACAGGTGCTATGGTTACTATTCCTGGTGAAAACTATTAGGACTGAGCTGAACAGTCTCCAAAGAGTTGTTGCTATAGATATTACAGGTGCTATGGTTACTATTCCTGGTGACGATCTTGTTGTTTTTCAGTATAAATGGAGCCTGGCATATGTACTGCAACACAGGGCATGGTCTTATCGTTGAGAGACTTTCGGAACTTTGACCGAAGTTTCTAAAACCTTTATAGCATGATACCCTGTATCGAATTCGAGGAAGTATGGAATAATTATTACACTAAAAAGCAGTCAGCAAAGTCCTTGCAGAAAAATTGCTAATATCAGCCAAAAATCTGCTAAAGTCAGCAAATGTTGCCGACTTTACTGAGTTTTTTTTTTGGTTCAGGAGTAGGGATCACTGGACTACTTTTGGAATATTCTGATAATGTCTTCTCTAACAGTACTGGATCCGGTTGCTATATACACAATGTGAACAGATATTCTTATGCCATGGGCAGAATAGCAACACATTTTCAGGTTGAAACTTTTGCTATTATTGATGTGGCGAATTGGATAATCCATAACAGGTGGAAATTCATTAGAAGTGACGCCATTTGTAGGGAAAATTCCCTTTTTGTAGTGATATTTTCTTAAAATTTTACGTATAGGGAAAAGGGAAATATATTTTACTTTCAAGCAAGTGTCGGGAAATTTAAAAAAAAATGTGGATTTTTATACATAAAGTACAAAAAATATGGAAAAACACAAAAAACTAATTTTTTTAATTTTATCTTCAATGATTCTGTGGGAAAAATTTAATACATTTAATTTTGATAACAAGTTTTTTGATACGTTAATGAACTTCGCACCAAAGCCTAGTAGTAAAGATGTTACGAATATTCGATCACTATTGGGAATTCTTTTTTTTTTCCTTTTCTATTGAATACAGCATACTAACTTTATTCGTCCTTATTATTTGGTAAATAGACTAAAGTTTATGGAATATTTAGCTTATTGTTAGTAAAATTTTTGTGATATTTTAAACTTTGTCTTAAATTTAATAACTAATAAGTGGTTCACATATAAATGCTAATGAGTTTTCCAAAACACTTATTAAAGATCTTTAGTCTTTTACAAAAGTTCTTTATTCTTTCACACTCGCTTTGGCAAAACGCGTGTTAAACATTAAGGTGTGAACGCTATATTATATTCGGTATTTGATAAAGTGTGGAACATTATTCGCGGCATCTGTTCCTTATAGCGATGATCAAAAGTTGCCAACTGGTGATAGACGATTTAATTACATCCTGAAATAAGGCTGCCAAATCACTCAGTATGGTTAAGAAGCCGTTTGGCATACTTACCTTATATTGTAACTTTACTGTTAGTTACTAAGTTCGATTGTTTGCTTTATTAAACAATTTACTTCGTCAAAGATTTAGTAATTCAAAATATGAACAACCTGCAAAATTCGGTCAATAGAAGATTCAATACCATAGTTGGCAAACACTAACCCTAAAATACCGATACCAGTTCAATACCGTTTCAAGAAACTATTTTTAATCTTAAAATAACACTAACGTATTAACTTAAAATACCTATAATCCTAAAAGACCTTAATGAATTAACTTAAAATACCGTTAACCTTAAAATACCCTAACTAAATAATTCTAAAGTCGATAAGCTTAAAATATCCTATCGAAATACACATGTTTTTTCTCAAAACTTCATTACTTTGAAATA
This sequence comes from Delia radicum, assembly GCA_021234595.1. Lineage (NCBI taxonomy): Eukaryota > Metazoa > Arthropoda > Insecta > Diptera > Anthomyiidae > Delia > Delia radicum. Next base: position 31,813,683 of record CM037854.1, on the reverse strand, counting down.
ATCACAAACAGTTCATACGGGCCAATTTTGTTAATCGTAATTACATGAACACATAGATATTTTGTTCATTCCAAAAAAGAACATTGCAGAATTATAATTTATTGACCTCATGTCATCCGACTTTCTTCACATTGTAAATAGAAGGACTATATGTAGCAATGAAGACATTCGTAAAATAACGTTAACCGTAAAATAACCTAACGAAATAACGTAAAATAGCATTAACCTTAAAATAAAATAACAAAATAATTTAAAATAACGTTTGCCTTGAAACAACATAACGATATAACTTGAAATATCGTTAATCTTAAGATATCCTAACGAAATAATCACAAAATACCCTTATCCAATACCGATAACCTAATGAAACGGTTGCCAACCCTGTTCAAGATGTATTAGTCAGAAAATATATAAATTATGAATTAAAATTTGTTTTTGGAAAATAGATTTAAAACTTTTACATAAAGCAAAAAAAAAATTGGAATTTTAAATTCCATATTTATGGTGTAGGCAAAAATGTAGGGAACAAATTTTTGGATGTAGCGAAAAAGAGGTAATTTTTATAGTATTCGCACATTTTATTCAATATTATTCAAGAGTGCAGTCGCCAACTCAGAGGGCAATAAGATGGCCGACTTGTTAGCAAACAATATCACAAATTCGAAACTGCATCTGAGTATCAGCTTTCAATTCTGGGCGTGAAACCCACTTGGTTTGAGAAGAGTTGGCTGCAGCAGACTTACTTTCATGATAACAAGGGGAGGGCATGGTTAATAACCCATAGTTTGTGTCACGTCTGGAGAATAAGGAAACGACGCATTTTGGGTAGTGACGTCTTGTTTATGGAGTATCTTCATAAACTACACCTGTCTGATTTTCTCAGGTTTATAAGGAATATTAAGAAATTTTGTGCAGTGACTCTTCTCACTTTTTTTCTATCCTCTGATTTTAATTTCCTTATTCCTCTCTTATTTGCGTTAAAATCGACCCTATGCGCAACATCCCAATCGGATATTTTTTGAAGGTCCCGATTAAGTTTACCATTTATAATCTGCCTTTCTCCCCAAACTCCACAAGGTTTAGCCTACGTTAAAAAAATTAATGATAAATGTTTCCGTCATTTTTGAAAGAGTTAATAGTTTGAAAATTAGACCAATTAGGAAAGATAAGAAATAGGGAGGGGGAAGGACAAACACCTCCTAAAATTAGGTGAAACTGGTTAAATGATAATACTACAGATGTAGTTTTGGGAGGGATCCCGATGGATTTATTTTTAGAAAAGTGTCACAGGGTGGCTTATTAATTTTGTTTACGAATATGTGCGATAATAATACCGAGCAAAAACGGACATTGCCAAACAATTAAGCGTGTAAGTAGCGCACAAAGGGATTCACTAGACTTTTTACTCGCTTGATTACTTTTGTTCGCGATGACCCAAAATTCGTTGGTGGTCATTAGCCATTACATTAGCCTTACAAAAAATAGTGAGAATAATAAGTTACCTGATTGGTTACTCATAGTGAAAGAATAAGTAAATAATAATATAAATATTTACTTACAATAAGTATTTACTTACAAAAATAGAATAAGTGGTTTCCTAGAAGTTATATCTTTCAGTTATTTTTTTTAAAGAAATCCTGAAAAAAAATTTAAAATAACTTTAGCTTGGAAAATTTACCTGTAAAAAACAAATTAAAATAAATTACTATTAACAATATTAGAATCAAAAATATGAAATCCATACTTATGTAACCAATTACCAGTAACTCATTATTACATATAATTACTTCTATAACCGATTATTAGTAAGTCAGTATTTTGTATTTTAAAGTAATACAATAGGTAATGACCTATCATTACTTGGTACTCAATACGGTAATGACCTGTCTTTAACATGTTTTTCCTGGGTAATAATACTAATAATCACACTCCGAATTCAAATTTCATTCCCCGTTATATTTCATTTCGTTCTTTGTGTTTGGTGTTTCACTTCCACTCGTTCCATTCCATTTCGTTCTTCTACTTTACATACCAGCCTGAAAAGTAATATCTATATAGTTTTAGAAATTTTGAGCACAGTAATTATTTAAAATAAGCAGAGTCTGATCTAGGATGTTCCATCACTGATTTCAGCAATTTTACGTTTATTTTAAAGCCTATTTTTCAAAGGTAATTATTTTGTTTTAATTGATTGATTATTAATGCTAATTCAATTTAAAATCATTTTCATTAATCAATGAAATTAAATCCTCAACTTACTATCATTATTAAAAAGAAATTGTTATGAAAACAATTGCATTAACATTGATATCAATGCAATGGTAATGAAATCAACATTTCAGTAGTCCACTTAATTCATAAGTCCCATGTATGGCTAGGAAGTATCATAAAAGAAGTGTTTGTCATAGAATTGTTACTTAACTCATAGAAAACCTACAGTATATTTAAAATGTCTATGATCTTTAATATGGCGTTTCAAAGAATTAATTTGATATCTAATTATGCTGAAAGTTTCTTTTTCGACTCCAAATAAAATATTTCACATTAAATTCTATTGAAAAGCAATGTTATTGTTCATCAACCCGGATAAAGCGAGTGTCGAGTTGATGTGAAATACGAATTGACACAAGCATTGTTGGGGTTTTTTTCAAAAACTAAACAAAAGATTTTAAATAACATCATGCAGAGATCATTAAGATACGAATCTTATATATTACATCATTGTGTATATGTGAACCACGTGTTTTTTAAAAAAATTCAATAAAGCACTTGAAAGGACTAAATATAAGAATTTTAAATTAAACGGTTGCGGTCAAAGAGATAATGAATCAATCAGTCGATTTTATTAAAAGATATATTTTACAACGCCATTGAAAAACATTTAATAGAAAAACTAAACGATTTCTGAAATATTTTGTACAGCTAAAAAAGAAATAAAAGTGAAAAAATAACCAAATTCGCTTACTAGGACTCCACAAAATAATTCATTACACAAATTTAATCAAATGCCAGTCATCTGTCATTCCATTCAAGCGAGAGCACTTTTTGTATACAACTTTTATACGAAATTGTCCTTAAAGAAAACTATTTAAAAATTCTCCAGCAAAAACATGACTACTTATTATTTTATACATTATTTGTAATAAAAAAATAATGGGTTACATATAATATATGTATAATGCATTACTGTCATACCAAAAATAATTGGTAAAAAATACTATGTTATTCATCTTGTTACTTCCTGGCAAAATATAATGATACAACATTTTTCTGGAAATCTATTTTTAGACTCATTATAATTCGTATTTTCGTAAGCTACAGGGTAAGGTGTTAGTTTTGGTATATCTGAAAACGGATTTACATAGGAGAAAATTTCACTTATGTTTTAAACTATTAAATATTATATGGCTCGGTGGCTTAGGGTATACATTAGGGGCGTCCTTATTTTTCAACTTGCGATTTTTGGGGCTGCCCCCCTCTTAAAATATTTGTTTGGATACAAAAATTCACCATGAAAAAAATTAGAGTGCTAGTATAACGGGAATGTGTCCCGCATCGCCCTTAAATATCAGGCCTCCTTGGAAAAATTTACCAAATATAAAAAAAAAAAAAAATCTTGTCTAATTTAAAAGTAATTTAAAAATGTAATATAATTTTTGTGTTGGGTTCAATAACAACTACTCAGATAAAAAATATTACTTTCCCAGAAAATCGCTAACTTATTCTAACTTGGAGTCAAAAAAATGAACATACATACTTACTTTTTTTACATTTTTGAAAATTTTATTCAACAAAAACCAAAAAACTAGTTCTTGCTGTCAAATGTTTTATTAAACACATCCCAAATATTAAATAACATAAGTATTACGGATATCCGTCGGCAAAAATTTTTGTTAGATCATTTTGATTCTAGCGGATTTCAACGTTTTTTTAAATTTGTATAGACTTTTTTTTTTTAAAGATTTTTGTAATATTTCATCAATGTTATTGTGTATGCTATTTTATATAATTGTAATAACTTTATTATAAAGTATAATTTTTCGTGTTCATAGTTAACCTGTGTTTTCATGGGGTCACAATTGACCCTCGTATTTTAAAGAGTCAAAAATCACAAAGATGACATAAAATTATTTTTTTTTTATGTTTCTACTTGTAATTTATTTACATTTTAAAATTAACTAAACTTAATTATTTAGTATAAATTCAGATATTTGTATTCATATTAAAATTGATTTTTTTGTACATATTCAGGAGTATTTTTGAAAAACGTATTTTTAATTTAATAGTGTAAATTTTTTTTTCCCTCAAAATTATTATTATGGAAAAGTTTTAAGTTCTACTTTTTACTAAATTGACCTACTCGAAGACTAGAAACGGTTAACGGAATTTTTTTAGAATAAATATAAATTGAATTGTTCCTTTTTTTATTTTATTTATAAATTTTACCACAAAGCTGCATTTTTCTTACGTATGTCATATTTGACCCCAGGTTAACATGGGTTAACTATCAACAGAAAAAATAGTATTTTATAATAAAGTTATTACAATCATATAAAAAAGCATATACAATAATATTGATGAAATATTATTAAAACCTTGTTTTAAAGTAAAAATGTATAAAAATAAAAAAAAAAACCTTGAAATCCCCGAGAATCAAAATGCTCTAAAAAAAAATTTCCCAACGGATATCCACAGTACTTGGCTTATTTAATACTTGAGATGTGTTTAATAAAATACTTGACAGCAAACACTAGGTTTTTGATTTTTGTTGAATAAAATCATTTTTATATTTCGCCCATACAACGAAGGACGACCCTAGTATACATATATCAGTCTCCTGTTAACCAAACGTCCCGGGATCGATTCCCGGCTCGACCAATATATGTTAATAACATATTTTTTAAAATTCGTATTTGTTATCAAAATCTATTTTAAGACCCATGATTTTCTTCCTTCTGGTAATGACTTATCATTCATACCCTTTTATGCATATAGGTAACCCATTTTAATTCATGTCCCCGTAAGGATGTCAGTAATGCATAACTCAGTTCTTTCGGGATATTTAATAAAAAAAAAGTTAGTTTAGATTACTAGACTCATTATTTATTAAGTTGTGTTTTTGCTGGGTCGCTTACTAGGACTTTAAAAAATAGGTCATTACCTTTTAGCTTTCCTTTATATTTGATTAAAAAACAATATTCACATCAACTGTGAGAGTAAAGATTGCTTACGAAATTTTTTTTACATTTTGTTTTCATCACAACTTTGTGAAATGTACAGTTAAAAACAAGATTTATGCATCAACAAATCTAAAAATTATAGGCGTCAAAAAAAAAAAAAATTGCAACTTGCAGCGTAATGAAGCGAATTTTTACTACGAATCGGTTTTGAATACATTTTTAGAAAAAATCTGTCGTTGCTTTCAGCTGTATGAAAATAAAACGGCAGATGCGAAAGAACTAAATGTTGTCTTATAAATGTTTCAGAATAACAATTTTCTACCTTTGAAAATTGAAATTTTTTATAAATATTATTACATCGATTAAAAATACGCAAAACTTATATTTTAATGAAAGTTTGGATCACTCTTACTAATTTAGGTTAAGCAGGGATTGAACATTAAGGTGTATAATTTTTAATTTTTTTTATTATTTATAGTTTATAAAGTTACCCAAAAGTTACTATATGTTTCGAAATGTATATGCTGAAAATTTGAGCCCGCTAACAAAATTAACCAGCTAGCGCAATCGAATTGAGGTTTTCAACATTTTCAAAATGTAAATTTTGCTTTATGTCTCCTTTTCTATTGTCTTTTAAAACATGGGTAAACGTTTTTTATCACAACTCACTGAAAAATTAAAACTTTTTATCTCAATTAAAAGGTTATACCTAGACAAATAACATGTACTTTTTTGGAATTTTTTTTGTTAAAGATTTTGAGGCTGTTTGAAACGAAAAAATCGTAAATTTCTCTCTATTTTCTTGCATTTTTGGTTAAATTGCGAATTTTATTTCAGCATTTCATTGAACGCATTTTATTTTGCAAATTTCAACTAGCAACGGGCATAAACATTTATTAATAAATGAGACATAAGCCAAATTAACTCTTGAAAATATTGAAACCTTCAAATCGCTTGCGATAGATAGGTAATTTATTTTTCGGACTCAAATTTTCAGCATATATATTTCGAAACATATGCAAACTTTTGGGCCTGTCATCATTTTTAAATTAAAAAAAAAAAATATAAAAGTGAACAACCATAGAAATGTTGAGGTTAAGAAGAAGAGTAAACGTTTTTCTCTAAAAATTATAAAGACTATTAATTTGTAAATCAGACTAGACTAGTTTCTGCCTTTTTTCTGGACAGGCTCATCAGTGATTTTCCATTTAAATTGTATTATTATTTGTGTCTTATAATTGTCAGATTGTCTCTATATGATAAATTTTTCAAAAACCTGCGGCTGTAAGAATCAAACCTGCGCTCAGCTTACATTACAAACGTAACAATACCAAGTCATGTCCGTTTAGCGATCACACCCAAGTATGGCCTCGAATCTAATGCAGATAATTTGCAGTTTTCTTTCCTATTAGCTTTTTCTGTTATTGTATATTATACTAAGAAAAGACAACACTAACAACACAAATATTCTATTTTTAGATTTTTGTTTATTTTTCTAATCTGCTCCGTCTCTATTTCACAATGTTACCAGATTGACGTATGGTTTTCACGTTCAGGGTTGACAACTTTGCGTTTAAGAGATTAAATTAATGAAAAAATTTAGCATTTGGCGAAAAAGAAAGTGTTGTTTGATCAAGACAATGCACACATCCACTATTGCGATGTCCAAAATCAATCAATTAAATTCCGAATTGCTTCATCACTCACCTTATTCACCTGATTTAGATCCCTCGTATTATTTTCTATTCCCAAACTGAAAAAATGGCTCGGTGATAAAAGATTTGCAACAATGAAGAGGTAGATAGAGGCTATTGAATATCGCTGGGATTATGTTGAGAAATAAAAATATTTTTTACCAAATTTGTTGTGTTTTCTTTGTTAGGTCTAGGCTTATTTTTGTTAGGTTTAGGCTAATTTTGGGACAGCAAAAAGAAATTTTTAAAAAGTAAAAAAAATTGAAAAAACAACGCTTTTTTGCAGAAAAGACCAAATTTAATAGAAAAAATAACATTTTATGAGTAAAAAAAAGCTTTTCAAGTCAAAAAAATCTTAAAAAAAAACAATTGAATACCCAAAAATCTTAATCTTAACCATCTAACGCCTGACGATGACATTTGTCATCGTTTATAAAATTGAACCCAAATGCTTCGAATGAGTGTTTTATACTTAGAAATTGATATAGTTCGATATAAAAGTGAACTAGCTAAAAGTTTTGCGAAGAAACTGTTCGTATTCAGTGCACTGTTAAAACGCGAGAAAGGTTTAAAGTTCAAATTTTGTAAAAATTCAAAAAATAATTATTTTTTAATTAACTGAGATTTCCAACAACTAAAACACTTATTTAAGTTGATTTAAAACTCTTGAAAATTAAGTATAAGTAAGATTGAAGTATTACCTTTAATAATCAGTCCTTATTTTTCTTCAAGGACGAACAGGACTTTATCAGGATATCTCTAAAGGACATTGTCTTAACTTATAAAGTAATGGACGGATCGTTTTGAAATTTGGTATAGAGAAGACAATCAGTAATAGTAGCAAAAGTCTAAAGCTTGAACAAAAAATATTGAAGTTAAGATACTTTTTCGCCCTATTTCGCATTTTGCAAAAAGCGAAAATCGCCATATCTTCTTAAAAAGAAGCACAAAAAAGTTTATTTTTGGATTGTGGTTATGTCTTGGTAAGAGCAATAATTTTTGGTACAAACTTTTGTTTTACTTACATTAGTTTTCGAGATAAATTTTAAATTATTGTTGCTCATATCGCCGAAAGTAGTCAGCGAAAAACATTTTTTTAAGAGAAATTATTATATTTTTTGCGAGACGAATACATGGTATGAATTTCATTGCAGCGAAAAACATTTTTTTAAGAGAAATTATTATATTTTTTGCGAGACGAATACATGGTATGAATTTCATTGCAAAACAAAATTCGGGCATTAGAGGGTTAAAGTAATTCATAGCTCAAAATCGGAAAATTCAAAAAAAGTTCAAATGTGTAAAAGAAATCATAAAGAAGCAGAAAAAGTTAAAAAGTTAAAAAGCAAATTTGTCTTTTCTGTTAATGACAGTCTTTGCTGGGTTTTTTTTTTGTTTTATCGATATGTAACTTGATATATCTGTTTCTTTTTATTCAATATCCTTTTTAAAAGGGATAATACGATTGCTGTGTAAACTCTAACTGTAATGATGTCAGAGGGATAATGTTGTCAAAGGATTATTTTTAAACTGATATTCATTTCGTTTAAATGTCTTTAGTAGAATTTTCAATTAGAATTATTTCTTTAAAACGTATTAAAAACAATTGTAATTCAATCTTTTTGTATTTTAATTTTTTTTAAATTTATATTTTCCTGTTTTTTACTTAATTTCTGGCAATGGTAATGCGTAAATTACATTTGAATATTTTATGAAATTGCAAATTTACCATGGAACCTTTTCTTTATGCCTTAAATTCTTTTTCAGATGGTTAAAAACTTTGTTTTGTATTTACTATTGTCGTTTTATATTCATTTCGTTTTCAATGCCATGAATAAGTATGACTGTATAAATGAATAAAATGTTTGCATTTTGTTAAGTTCTTAACAAAAAAAAAAAAAAAAAAAAAAAATAGCTCGTAGCTTTTAATACAAAGATATGTTAATTTAAAATAGCATACGAGTGAAATTTAACCATGCTTGCGAGTGTCCCAAGACGGTAAGGACTTAACATAAATTTACTCGTTTCTTTGCTAAATTAAAAAAAAATAATTTCGGTAGGTTCTACTTACGAATTCACATTATAAAAATTTCCAGTGTAGAAACGGTAAAGACATGGGATTACTTTTCTCACTACCAAAAATGACACGAGCTTATCCACTATATGCAGTAATCTACTCCTTATTAGGAACCCACATACCCAATAGCAAGCTCCTTGCTTTGTCGGTTTGGCCAGGCCGCCAAGAGGGAGATTTTGCTTCTTTTTGCCCCTCTCTGTGGGAATTTACAAAAATTTCGTCAATACAGATATATTCTCGTGATAATGTACCCCCAAACCAAATTTCTAGTTTTTTGCATTACTTTATCATAAATAATAAGGACATATTTTTTCGCTTCTAGTAAGTAGTTAATTTTCCCATTATTTACATACAAAAAATTATGAGTTAAAAATAAGTACATATTTATTTTTATCATTATTTTATAAAAAGTAATGATCTAAAATTTTTTGGAAAATCTATTTTTACACTCCTTATTTTTTCGCTTCTAGTAAGTACATTTATAACTAATTATTTTTGATTTCTTGTAAGCTAGAAAGTAATGTAATTTTGTGCAAGCAAGACTTTTATGTGCCAAGTATTAAATGTCGAGATAGGTCAGTTGGAAGAGCGGTTGACTGACAACGTGGAGGCCCGTGTTCGAATCCCGTGTGGGCATATTTAATTAAAAAAAAATTTCAATAAAAAATATATTTTTTTATTTAATTTAATTTTTTTTAAATATATTTTTAGACTCATTATTTCTGTCCATACTGGTAAGCATATATGTAACCACATATTTTTCTATTTTTTAAAAAAATATTTTTTTATTATTTCTGTCCATACTGGTAAGCATATAGGTAACCACGTATTTTACTATTTTTTGTTCGACATCCCCATATAAAAGTAATGAGATATGTAATGAAAATTGTAAGTACCTGTCATAACCAAACATGTACTTATATAACCACTTATATGGTAATGCTTTTCTACACCGCGTAGTACAGACTATAAAATTTACTACTCTTACTACCGAATGAAAATTAGCTCTGTACAACTCACTTTACCACAGGTACCCAATTTCACTATAAATCGATTTTATAGTCAAAATTGTGTGTAAATTGCTGTTGTTTCGGGTAAATTGGGTTCCTTCGCAAAGTCACGGCAGCGACGTCGTACAGACCTATTATAGTACAAAAAGCAAATCATTTTTTCCAAGTGTAGTCAAAATATTAAGAACTCGAGAAAACGAACACACTAATTATGTTCATTTTGAAAACAGATTTACACGACCATAATTCTCTGCCAGTCCCTTTTTCAAAAGAGTTATTTGTTAAAATATATAGAAATTAGAGATTTACGAATAGCGCTGGTGAATTCGGTTATATATACTCGATATTACCCTATACTTTTAAAGGTTTTTAAATTTTAAATTCCCTTTAATTTTTTACAGAAATTTTTTGAAATTTAAATTTTAACACAATTTTCAAAATAAAGGCCGAATGAAACTAAAAACTTCACAATTTTAAAATAATTGTTTTAAACTTTTCTACAAACTATTCTACGTTTTTCTTTCAACTTTAATTTTTCTTATAGCAGAGTTGTACTTTAATGCTAATTTTTTAACGGAGTCGCATTTTTGTATTGTTTTTCTGTCCAAAATACAACTCTGAAAATATCGAGTAGTTTCTTTTAAGTATACCCACGATAACTTCTACTCATTTTTTTAACATCACTCGCCTCGAATATTTGGTCGCTATTCGGTGTCCGGCATGTGTTTATAAAATATTTTGTGAAACACGGTTGATTTTTTAACCTAAATCTGTATTATGATCCAGTTTAATTTCGTGTATATCTAAAATATAGTGTATTTTCATATGAAATTTATATGACAACGAATAAAAGACTATTCGGTAAAGATTCTTACCAAATACACTATTCGCGAAATTTCCAATGAAACTTTTAAAAAACTGTTTATTTTATGAAAATGAATTTATTCAAGTTCAAGGCCACACTCTATATTTCTTTATTAGGATATTGTCCTAACAAATAATCTATAGAGTTTTTTGTTTTCAATTTATTAATTGACTACCTTCAAGAATTTGTTGATGGTTCCATTCCGGGGATTTTCTAGGTCCCCATCATCAGAACAAGTTTAGAAAGCAGTGGCTACCTCATTCACAAACTCAAACACTTATATATCCCATTTGTTAAAACAAATGAGAATTAAGTTGAGAATGAAAATAAAATTTCCACTAACAATTAAAAAATTGAAAACATTTGATTTTGTATACACTCTGTCTTTGACAGAGATAATATATACATTTTTCGTTTATATTCCACCTTTGTTACTTTTATTTTAAAATAAAATACAATATCCTAATAAAGAAATATAGAGTATGGCCTTGAACTTGAATAAATTCATTTTCATAACGGAATTATAGGTCGAAAAAAACATAATTTTTATTTTTTTAAATAATAATTATAACAAACTGTTTGTTTTAATTATATTTTCGAATTATTTAACCATCTAACGCCTGTGTTTTTATTTACTACAATTTACTACTTTTACTACAGTTAGAAAATTACAAAACGAATAGTAAACAAAGCAATTGCAGTAAAAATAGTAAGATTTCGAAGGAACCAAACAAACTCAATGATACTAAAAATAACTTCATTTTCCCAGTTTTATGTTAATTCTAGTATAAATCAGGTTTGTAGATTTTATGGGAAACTAGGCCCAGAATTGGTTCAATCCAAAGTATCGCAATTTGGGACAATAGCGTAGACAGACACAGTTTTAAGGTTTCATTACTCGAGCGCATACGTTTCGTAAACGGAAATCCGTCACCATTTGTTTAGTATGTAAAACAGAGACAACATATTGTATGTAAATACTATTTTTACACATTGTATAGAGTTACAGGCCGTTTACGAAATGTATCCGCTCGAGCAATGAGCCTTTAGCCTCATTTTTACAATGTCCCGTTAGCTACTAACTGGAACTTTAACTGACACATTTGTTGTTGTTTTCCATATAAATTTTCAATACAACTGTTTGTTAAATTTTAACTGGAAATTTAGTAATCGTGCCTTAATGACATAGTTTAATCGATTCTGAAATAATGCTACTTTTAGACATTCTGCAAAAGTCCTCTTAAATTTGGGACAGATGACAGATGTGTATTGTATAAAAAATCACTTAAGGAATTTTTGCTCTGCAAATGTAAACACAACAGTTATTGTCTACTGTTAGTTTAACGAGAAGCACATAGTAAATCCCTTCTTTGTGTAATAACACCCGCAAGAAATGAATAAGAACAAATAATGCCTCATCCTCCTCCCAACTAGGGTTGCCATTCGTACTGTTTTAAACAGTACATGTACTGTTGGTTGAGAAATGTACTGTTTTATTCACAACACCTAAAACAGTACGCAAAAGTACTGTTTTTTTTGGATTTGTACTGTTTTTGTACTGTTTTTTTTTGTATATTTTTATATAAACAAGTTTTTTTGCGTGTACAAAGAATATATATTTTTTTAACCATGTTTTTTTTTGTGTGTACAATAGTTTTTTATATAAATTTTTTGAATCTCCCTGTAATAATTCCACTTCGTTTCTTTGTACATATATAAGTTTGGTTGGTTGTTTACTTTTCAAGCAATGGATGTTTGTAAACACAATTTTTTTTCATGACACTGCCCAATGCAAAAAGTAATGGCGTCCAAACTAATAATTTTAGCCAATTTGACGAAATTTAGTCAATTTGATGAAATTTAGTCAATTTTACTTCTTTAGAAGATGTAAACTTGACGAAATTTTGTTGATTTGAATAAAATTTGTTAAATCTTAAAAAAAAATTCACAAAATTTCGTTAAAGATCTACAAAAATTTTTTTTGTTGATTTTACCTACGCTATTTGGTTCGGTGTATTAACTTATTTTAAGTAAATATGTGATGTATTGAAGTAAAAGTTATGTTAACAATAAATACAGAAATGTACTGTTTTTTTTTTTTGAAAAGTACTTTTTTTTCACTTTTCAAATATGGCAACCCTACTCCCAACCAAAATTTCAAATGAATGCATTCTTAAAAATATCCCAGCGGTTATTCTATTGGATGATATATATCCTCAGGATTAGATATTGAAGTATGACGTTCTATAGAAAAATCCGTTGGTTCATTGACGAATACTACATCAAGCATTTTACCGCAGGCATTTGTTATCGAATTAATTTGGAAAAGACAATTAGACAAAAGATTATGTATAAATTCTGTAGAAGAATCTGAGGAACTATGTCTATTGATAAATATTTTATTGAAAAGTAAAAATTTAAATTTTAACAAAAACTGTAATTTTTACCCAAGTTTTTGTTTTACTCTTTTTAAAAATGTAATAATCTACAGGTCATTTCCTTTTAAAAACATTTTCAAATCGGAATATCTCGGGAACTATTAGAGATAACCCACAGCAAAACCACACATTACCAAATAATGGGTAAAGTAATGTATCGCCATAGGGCTTCACCCATTACAATACACCTTACTTTACTGATGAATTTTACAGGCGATGTGCCTAAAAGTAATTATTACCTAATAGGAGGTTAAGTAAATGGCGACTTATATGGTTACCTGGTTCGAAAAAGTAATGTCTCTATAAATAGATTTTCTTAAAAAAAAAAATTATTAAAAAAAATATTACAAACATTTTTTTTAATTAAATAAATAATGTGGTCTCGCTAAGATTCGAACTTGGGGTCTTTTGGTTACTAGGCGAGAACTCTACTCACTGAGCTATCCTCACATATAATCATAAGTTGCTTAAAATGTAAATGAACTGTTGTGCTTCGAGTTTGCATTTATGATATTAAAAATATATACCTTACCCTCATTTTTACAAAAAATCACAAAGTAATGTGTCTAAATATAGATTTTGAAAAAATATTTTAAATATTACTGTACGTTTATATTTCATGTTTTATTTAATTGATGAACGGTAAGTCATTATTTTATATTTCGAAATAATGTAAAAGGTAATGATGGTTCATTACAAGGTAATCCATGAGTAAACATTTATTGGTAAATCATTACTTTATGTTTTGAAATAATGCTAAAGGTAAGGCGTGTCCATTACATAGTAATGCACTATGTAACCCATTATCGGTAAATCATTACTTTTAGTTGGAACATTATGATACGGGTAAGGAGTGTACATTACAATGTAATGCATTACTTCATCGCACCCATTACCAAAGTTTTGCTGGGATGTTTTTGTTTGTCTAACTAGCAGTTTACAAATATGCTAATTTTTTGAAAATCGGATTAGAAACCAAGCACTTAAAATTTTATATGCAAAAAGTTTCCTATTTTGTGTGGTCATATTATCGGCCCCGGTGGGTTCGGAAGGTTTAAAATCAAAACTTAAGCGCGATATTATGTCACTTATGCCTGTTCCAAATTTCATTGCAATCGAACCACTAAGTGAGAATGTTGTGATATATCCCACTGTGCGACAATGTACCATTTAAAAAAAACAATGACCATTTAAAAAACGCAAAAAATACGTCGACAAAAAAAATCGGTGAACAAATCTTGCTTTGTTTTGCGAAGTCAAATTCTATTATAATCAAAGATTGAAATATTTTAATTCCCAGCTTTCCCCATTGGGACTGTAGGCATTAATAACTAGTACATAAGTGGTTTTAATTCAAAACGGTTTTTTATTATACTTTTTATTTAGTAGCTTTGCAAACAAACAGAAAACTACATTCTTTTTTTTCGAAAAAATAAACTCAATTACACCGGATGTTATTTATATATTTTATTGAAAAGAATCTACTTATTCTTTTCTGCTGTGTCTTTATTGTGGCTTATTTTTTTAATAAAATAAATTTGAATTACAAAAATTTAGTTTCCAAGACCTTTTTTTCATTTAATTCAATCATGTGATTTTTATTAACCCTATCAAGTTAATCTAGGTCTTTTAGACCTATGTGTTTTATATTTCTGCTAAACTCTTAGAGATAGCTTAACTTTTATATCGGAATATGAAAATTCATATTTTTTTACAGCATGGGGTTAAAGTATATTTTTTTAGTTTAAAAAAAAATGCTATAGGTCGGTCGGAAAGACATAGATTAACTTTTGTGTAACTTTTTCACAAAAAGTATACACTGCGTTGCAAAACTATAATTACACATTAATCTCACTAAATTTCGTAAGTTAAAAAAAGTAGAATTGTTTAACGGGCTTAAATGCAAAACTAATGGACAATTAATAATATTTAACAAAATCAATTAGTGTTTCAAAACTATAAATACACTTAACTTAATATATCAAAATTTACAAAAATTTAAGAAAAATATTTTAAAGCAGCAGTTTTAATAGTAAGGCGTTAGACCTACATTTTTTTGATTGAACTCTAAAATTCTACCAGATTTATTCGAAGTTCTTTCGTTATAGATCTTCACGAATCAATAATTGCTTCTTTTACACAGAAAAAATTATCAACCAAAAATATCTAATTAATGATTTGATTTGATTTAAATTTGTTTCTAAGCTAATATTTAATTGAATCAATTAATATTTTAATTGACTTTCAAATATATAAATACATATTTTATTTTAGACGTAATTCTCAAATTATTTTTCCATACAAATGCTTTTGAAGTTTACAAAAAAGCACACACCCAAACATACAAATAGGCGCATCATTAACAAAAACACACATACCAACGTATCGTTCCCACACATGTTTTTTTTTGTGAGTATCATATTTTTTTTGTAGCAGTTATTTATAACTTTTTTCCTTTTTAATTTTCAATAAAAGCTTTAATTAATATTATCATTTCCGTGGTAGGTGCAAAATTAATTAAAATATTAATTGATTCAATCATTTTTTTAATTAAAACCCGTTTTTAGTTTTTTCTGTGTAGATGAAAACGTTTTCATATTCACGGTTTTCTGCATAAATTCGACGGGTTCATACTCCCCAAATATTCTCAATGGGGTTTTGATCCAAAGAACATGCGGGCCAATCCAATTATCTTATATTTGTTGATGATAGCCATTCCATCGCCTGATGACTTATGTACATGTACTACAGAAGCATTGTCTTGTTGGAAAATCAATTCTTCTTCGTTGGTATTTTCCATAAATGGCACCAATTTTTCTTCTAATACTCTAATGTACTCAAAAGAATTCATTCTAGTGCTTTTAAATGCCAAATCAAACATACCGTCGAAACAAAAAGCTCCCCAAACCATTAAGGATCCGTCTCCGAAATTTCTTTTTGAGAAATATCGTGATTCCTTACGTAGGTCTCTCCAATAGCTGTTAAAATCACCTGGACTATCAAGATTGAACTTTTTCTCATCAGAAAAAAATTCCCTTTAAAAAAAAAATTGTGTTTAAACAGTCCTACCAACAACAGCGACTTTTGATTTACATTTCTCAAGTTGGTTTGTAAATTCTTTTTAGCGTATTCAAGTCGAGCAGTTTTATGGCACGGTAATAACCTTTACACAGACATCAGCGTTTGGCGAGTAATTGATTTAGTTGATTTTTTTACTCCGGTCCCGGTCAGAAATCTTTTTTTTCGGATGGCCTGTTTTATTTTTACCATAAGCACTCAGATTATTAGCAATATTTGTGACAACCACATGTGAATCGTTTATTTTTCTAGCAATTTCCCAAAAAATTAAGCCTGAAAATATCCCTTATTCAAAATCACTTAAATATGAACGACGCGGCATTTTATTGGGAATCGATTAAAATTGCATACACAGAAAAATTATGGGCCAAAAATATGTAATTAATCGATTGTTTGAATATCAATGGCAATTTAAACATTTTTTTTAATTGATTCAATTAAAAAATTTATTGAATTTTCTATTATATCCATACAGTGTTGACAACATGTAAACAAAATTTTTAAAAATTTGGCAAACTATTTATTTTTTATTTTATTTAGATTAAATATTCAAACAAAGGTTTAATTATATCAATATATTATTTAATTTGTAAATAAAAAGAAAAAAAAATCGCAACTGGTTAACTTTTAATAAGTTGAATAGTTTACTGATTTCAAATACACGCAAAATCGTAGTTATTTCACTAGACTCTTTTTGTTGAGATATTCGTGTACGCACGAAAACTTAGTTTAGTTTCGTATTTTATCTGTGGTAATAGAAGTGCGCATGTGGATTTAAATAAACCTTATCAAAAAAGGACAATTAAACAATTATTTTTGTAAATAATTAAATTTTCAATAAGTATAAGTGTCATTTAACTATCATTTTAAAGTTGTGTGTGATTTTTTTATAGAAAGCAATTCAATTACAAGAAAAATTTCAAGACAAGACAAGCAAAACATAAAATTTTGTCTTTACTTTTATTTGTTTTCTTATAATACATTTTTATATTAAAAAGCTATAATTTTATTAAAAACAAAATATCAACTTAATTTCCAAACCTACATTTCTTTTTTTTTTAATGGGGGACATATAACAAAAATAAAAAATACGAGTTTTCAATTAAAACTACCATTGTTTTCTTCTCAAGTTTCAATTAAAGTTTTAATCAATTTAACTAAACTTTTTAATTGAGGTTGTAAAGAAAAACAATAACTCTTTTAATTGATATTATTATTATTTTAATTGAAAGAGTTTTAATAAACTGTCTGCAAATTTTTTTAGTTAATACTATCATTTCAGTGGTAGGTGCAAAATCAATTAAAATATTAATTGATTCAATAAAATTTTTAATTGAAACCCGTTTTTAGTTTTTTCTGTGTAGAAAACCAAAAGTAGTTATTTAATCTTTCTTTATTTGCTATTCTTCTTCCTTGTTTACCGTTATATGTAATTATAGTTATGAAACACTAACAAAATATTATTACACAATTTTTCTCTTGAATCAATTAAGTAATCTCTTTAATTTTACATAATAAGAGATAAGTTAACTCCTAAACCACTAAGACCGTCTACAAATCCAATTATATTAAAACTTAAAATATCCCAGTGGTTTAAGGGTTAAGAAAAGTTATAAGTTTTCGAAAACTGTTTGCAAAATTTTAAAAATTGCAAAAATCATTTTTAGAAAACCAAGACAAAGTTCAGGTTTATGCCTCTTGTGCAAAAAAAAGAACAAAATTAAATTTTGAATTGAATTACAAATAATTTAAAGGGTATATTTTAATGTTTTATCGATTGTATCTGAACAAAAAAGATATAAAATTATAAATTATAAACATTTTTACAGACAAAATGTTATTATTTTCTGTAAAAAAGTAGTTTAGTTATCATCTAGGTCTATCAGACCTATATTAACTTTTACGGGCAAAAAACAAGATTAACTTTCTAGGGTTAAACTTAGCAAATATTGGAAAAAAGACTTGTTTTAACTTTTTTTTTTATATATTTAATTCTGCTCATTCGAATGATTTTTTTTATGTTGTTAATAAAAATAATTATATTCGCATTCACCCTGAAAATTTATTAACAAGTTTTATGACACCATTTGGAATTCTGGGATTTTTGTTATAGCAATTATTTAAAATAATAAAATATTGCTAATTTTTAGCAAGTTATAAGGAAATTTTATTTTCTAATTGAAAATGGAAGGTTGGTTAAGACTTTTGTAATTTCTGGCTACTAACAAAGGGAGTCTCCCGATGGGTTCTCCGATCTTAACTAAATTTAGACATATGATAAAGAAAAGTAAAAATTACCCTAATTTTCGTTTTGGCTTATTTTAAATGAAAGAGCTTTTGGGGACGCATTAACTGGTATACGAAACATGTCCGATAAATTTGAAGTATTTTTTGTTATACAAACAAATGTGTTTTAAGTGATATTTTTTTTATTTTATTAATTAATAATTATAGAATTACAAATTATATACTATTACCCTAACCGAGCACTAGCTACTATGGCCTTCGGCGCGTTGTAGCGAACACAGACCAGTGCCTCTGGTGGGAATCGAACCCACGACCCCCGCACTGATAAGCCAGCTCGCTACCAACTAGCCTACCGGGGCGCACATTTAAGTGATATTAAAACCGGCCTTTTGTTAAAAAATTATAGTTGGATTCAGTAAAAAAAAATATATATATTAATGCCTATTAATTTTAATCGAAGTGGTGTCTGATCTTTTTCCGACATTCGTAATTATGCGGCTTCTTTGCACCTTTTCCGAATAGCTTTTTAACCTATATTGAAAATATTTTAAATAAATGGCAAGCCCAACACACTACTTAGCCGGTATTGGTATCAACATTTTTATTTTATCGAAACAAAATCTGAATATCATTAGTTTCGGACATGTTTCCGTACAAAAATAACTTGGGACCATCTTTTAATCCTTAAAAGTGAGGTTGCACCGCTAAAAAAGCCTGAGCCTTATTATTTTTTATTTATCACACATCCAAATTAAGATAGAAAAGAATGCATCGGGAGACTCCACTTTTGAGTTGTTCAATATTCCAAAAAATTTTAATCAAGTAAAAACTTTAGTAGAAAATTTACATTTTTTTTATTTATCATTGGGAAAAACTACTTTCTTTTTAGATTATGATAAACTACTCAGTGTAGAAACGGTAATGACATATCATTATTTTTCCTACTACCAGTAATGACATCAGCTTACTCTCTGCACTACTTTATCACCAATAATAAGGACTTACTAATAACTAGTTATTTTAATTCAAAAAATAATGCGTTACCCATCAGAACTTATTTTTATCATTATAATAAATATAAAGTAATGATCTAAACATTTTTTTAAAATCTTTTCTTTAGACTCATTATTTTTCACTTCTAGTAACATGTTAAGATAGCTCATTATCATTTCTACACTGGGATATTGTTAATATCGTGCGGTGCAACGTAGTACAAGTCTTTGGAGAAAGGTAAATATCAAAAAAAAATTGGTGTTTTTCTTCTACACTATCTATAATTTTGACGGAAATATTTTTGTTTATCCCGTATTTTTTTTTGGTAATTACAAATGCCCCATGTTAAACTTAACATAAATAAATTGTAGAGATTTTTTCAATTTTGGCGATTTTTAAGGACTTTTTTTTGAATCGTTGTGACTTTTTCAGTATAAAAGATTTGTTTTTAAATTTCGTCATTTTTTTAAATTGTGAAGATTTACAAGTTTGTTATAATTTTTATTTAAAATAAAAATTATGTTTTTTTCGACCTTTAATTGTGCAATGAAAATGAAAATTATTCAAGTTCGAGGCCATACTCTATATTTCTTCATTAGGATATTGTCCTAACAAATAATCTATAGAGTTTTTTGTTTTCAAATTTATTATTTGACCCTTTCAGGAATGTGTTGATAGATCTATTTCGGGAATTTTCTAGGTTCCCATTATCAGAACACGTTTTGAAAGCGGTAACAATCCCATGCCAAACATCAAACATTCATATGAACTAGTTTACTCACTACATGAGAACTAATATATGAGCTTGAAGTTAAAGATTATAACCATTGATCAAAAAATAAATTGAAAACTTGTTTGATGTGCAAGATCCACCTCTGGTGGATATTCAATACACGTTTTTTGTTTTTCTCTCCTTTTTATATTTTGTTTAGTTTGTAAACAAAACAAGGGAAGTAAACTAGGCGGTACTTTGCCTTTTATACAAGTTTGTTATAATTTTTATTAAAAATAAAAATTATGTTTTTTAATTTTTGATTAAATTTTGGCGATTTTTTTTTAACTAAATTATGCGTGCACCAAATTCATTTTTAATTATACATTCAATAGATATTACAAAACTTTTAATTAAAAGTTTAAACAAAAGTTTAATTGAAATTTAATTGGCAATAATTTTTTCTGTGCACCTTAACGAGAATACAATGAATGACTTATTTTAAAACTTCTCCTATTCAAGCAAAAGAATAATATTTCGTGTCAGTGTTGCCTATTAAGCGCTTATTTTCAGATAACTTGTTGTCTATGACAAACAACATTGTTACAAATTTAAATGTTTTATTTTTCTGATTTTTTATTGTACAAAATTTTTAATTTATGTTATTATGATCGTTGTTGTTTTTGCAATTGTCAATTATTAAATCAAGGTTAATCAAGTATAAAATATCCGCCTTTTTCACAAATCATGACACAAAGAGACTGTGTTGTATATTTTTTTTACTACGATATGAATTCTTGAATTTTATAGTAGCCATGCCTAAATCTCAGCATCTTCGTCTAACTGGCATTCAAAACGAGCTTATTTATTCGAGCAAACTCACAAATTAAGGCTACATCAAGTTCAATGTAAGCCTTGACCACCGTTTCGTATTTGTATGGATAAAACAAACAAATGTCATCAGCATACATAAATATTTTACCAGTGAGGTCAAGATTATGTAAGTCATTAATTAAAATGGTAAATAATAACGATCCAAGCACACTTCCTTGAGGCACTCCATGCAAAACAGGCCGTGAAGAGCTTTCTGAACACCCAATATGAACAAATTGTTTCCGGTTAGTTAAATAGAAGATCTCTTTCATAGAAACCAGTAAAATATCATGATCCACAAGGTCAAATGAATGTTTGATGTTTTTCATGGGATTGTTACCTCTTTCAAAACGTGTTCTGATAATGGGAACCTAGAAAATTCCCAAAATAGATCTATCAATACATTCCTGAAAAGATCAAAGAATAAATTTGAAAAAAAAACTATAGATTATTTGTTAGGACAATATTCTAATAAAGAAATATAGAGTATGGCCTCGAACTTGAATAATTTTCATTTTGATTAGCGATTAGTTTTTAATTTATAGCGATTTTATGTTAAATTTTAGAGATTTTTTTCAATTTGGCGATTTGATTTTAAAGTACGTTTTTTTTTTTTTAATTTTTGTGATTTTTTTATTATAAAGAGTTTTAAATTTTTGACATTTTTTAAATCGTGAAGATTTTTTTTTTTTAATTTTTTCCGATTTTTTTTAATTTTTGACTATTTTTGATTAAATTTAGGCGGTTTTTTTAAACTTTAAATTATGTGTGCACCAAATTCATTTTTAATTAAACATTTAATTAAAAGTTTAAACAAAAGTTTAATTGAAATTTTATTGGCAATAATTTTTTCTGGGCACCTTAACGAAAATACAATGAATGTCTTATTTTAAAACTTCCCTTATTCAAGCAAAAGAATCAGTGTTGCCTTTTAAGCGCTTATTTTCGAATAACTTGTTGTCTATGAAAAACAACATTGTTACAAATTTAAATGTTTTATTTTTATGATTTTTATATTCTACAAAATTTTAAATTGATGTTATCATGATCGTTGTTGTTTTTGCAATTGTCAATTATTAAATCAAGGTTAATCAAGTATGAAATATCCGCCTTTTTCACACATCATGACACAAAGAGACTGTGTTGTATATTTTTTTTTTACTACGATATGAATTCTTGATTGCAAGTTCGTTTTTTTTTTGTATTTCGTTGTGTCGCAGTTTTCATTAAGTACTATTTTATACTGGCAGGCAGAGAGGCAGGCCACTAACAATAAATTGCAATTTTAATAGAGTTTGCATATAAAGCAACTGAAATAATCAGCAGGAGCCACACACTACAAAGAGCTAGAGGAGGAAAAAAACAAGCAGGACGAGGAGTGGCACTATGTGGTGCATTTTATAATTCATGTTTTTTAATTTTCATTCTACATGCTTGAAGCTGTATGATGTGTTTTGCGCAATTTATGATTGGGGGTGTAAATTTGTGGGCGTTTATAATGTTTACCCCAACCAATTTCATAAATTCTACTTTCATTTACGTTGTTATAAGACTCGTTAACGGCAATATTATTTATTTTGTATGTATAGAGGAACATGTATTAATTTGATTTTATTAATTCAATTAGAATTTATGAGCACTTTTCATAAAATTTGCTCATATGTTCAAATGTAGATACTATTAACGTTAGAGTGGCATTTATTTTATTTAACTCTTGATTTAATTTAAGGAAATTATAGCACATGTGGCGAATAATGGAAAGAAAAATATCGTCACTGGAAAGTGATACTACACATCCTGTTTTCTACAGGTTTTGAAGAACCAAAAACTGAATTTTTATAGATAAATATATTTGACTTCTACACTGACATAATTATCTTCATGATAATGAATTTTTGCATCAGATTTATGAAATATCACAGGAACTCGTGCATTGAAACTTTTCGTTAAATTAATTTAATGAAAAATAATAATAATAATTACTTGTGAAAGAGAGATAGGATTAAGAAGAAGAAGCATTCTAGTTGAGAAATTAATTGTGCATTGGTATTAGTTAATTCTGTCTCTTCTGATCGAAACTATCCTTGTGTGTACGTAGTGTGAGAAAACTCCAATTAGCCACAGTCATCGCTGTGTCGACCGTGGCTCAACTCGTTAAGAGGTGAGATTACGATGCATAGCTTGATGCTAAGGCAGTGGTTTTGAATCCCAGTACGACACCAAAAAAGTAAAAAAAGTTTTTCATATAGAGCAAATTAACAATATAAAATACTTTGTTCAATTGCCACATAAATTAACCACTGACGAGTCCCAGGAGGGGGACGAAACTGCGGCAGTCTGGTGTATCCCTTGTGTCCGTAAAAATTTTCAATAAAAATGTTTTTTTCTTCTTCCTGTAAAGAGACTAACTAAAGAGACTAACTAAAAAAATGTTTTCATCTTCTTCTTCCTGTAAAGAAACCAACTAAAATGAAAAATATTATTATATTTTTTGAAAAAAAAAAATTAAAAATTATAAACTTTTTTTATAGTATATAGCATGAGGTTAAAGTTTTTCAACAAAACAAGTGTGAAAATAAAAAGGAGAATAAAAACAAAAAGCGTGTATTGTATATCTACCAAAGGTAGAGCTAGCACATAACGAACAAGTTTTCAATTTATTTTTGATCAATGATAATCTTTAACTTCGAGCTCATATATTAGTTCTCATTTAGTGGCAAAACTAGGAAATATGAATGTTTGATGTTTTGCATGTGATTGTCATTTCTTTTAAAACATATATTGATGATGGGAACCTAGAATATTCCCGAAATAGATCTATCAACAAATTCCTGAAAGAGGTCAATTAATAAATTTGAAAATCAAAACTATAGATTATTTGTTATTACAATATCCAAATAAAGAAATATAGAGTATGGCCTCTTACTTGAATAATTTTAATTTTCATAGTATATTTTTCAGTTAAAAAAATGGTAAATTTCGAAAAGACCTAGATTAACTTTTCCGTAACTTTTTTGACATAAACAATATGGTACTTTTTTTTAGTGTTTTCATGTTTAAAATATGGGTGGTAAGCGATCCGATGCGGTTATCGGTATGTGTAAAGCTATTTTTCTTTTAGTTTTGTAACGGTATTTAGAGGTATCGAAATTTATGCTATTTTGGTAAATGATTTTAGCGATAACGGTATTTTAATTATTTCGATAGCGGTATTTTTGAGGTAATGGTATTGAAAGAAATTTTTTTTTAACATGAATCCCTTCAAAGTGATTTCTCTTTCTAAATGTAATATGACAAATCGACAACTTAAAGTACGATGGAGGTCCCAAAATTAGCCGACCTAACAAAGAAAACTTAACAAATTTGGGTAAAATTTATTTTATTTCTCAACATAATCTCCTTTTCGCTCCATATACTTTTCCCAGCGTTAACATGAATCCCTTCAAAGTGATTTCTCTTTCTAAATGTAATAAGACAAATCAACAACTTAAAGTACGTTGGAGGTCCCAAAATTAGCCGACCTAACAAAGAAAACTTAAAAAATTTGGGTAAAATTTATTTTATTTCTCAACATAATCTCCTTTTAGCTCCATATACTTTTCCCAGCGTTATTCAATAGTTTCGATACCCTATTTATAGTAAGAGCCATCTACCGCAGTCTCCACATCTTCATTGTTGGCAAATCTTTTACCACCGAGCCATTTTTTTTAAGTTAGGAAATAGAAAATAATCCGAAGGAGCTAAATCTGGGGAATATGGTGCTTGATGAAGCATTCGAACTTTAATTCATTGATTTTGGCCATCGCAATAGTGGATGTGTTGCGACACTGGTTTTGTTGTATTGTGAGCAAATCTTGAGCACAGATTTCTTATCTGCAAATGTTTGGTCAATATGCGATGTATAACAATTTTTCTAATGCCTATCATTTCAGCCATCTCACGCACCTTCAGCCGTCGATCATCCAATAAAATTTTTTGTATTTTCTTAACCGATTTAGGCGTGCACATCTCAATTGGTCGACCACTACGGTATTTGACTGTGATTTTTTAAATTAAAGTATTAAATTACATGTTTATAAATTTATTGAGATCGTTTATTTTTGATGGCTCCAAAAAAAAAAAATACTAAACACTGTGGCGCCTTGAAGCTTAAAACATATGTTTTATAAAGTTGCCACTCTTCACCAAAGTAATTGTTTTCAAATTACTGCCGCCATCTATACCTCAAGTTAACTAATTTTGGGACCGCCTATGGAGTTACAAAATTTATTTCCAATATTCCTAATTTTAGTTTTTATTTAAGTTAAAATTTTTATACTACAAATAGAAATTTTCAAGTACAAATAATTCTAATTTGACTATTTTCTAATGATCAAAAAATTCCAGGATCGCAGGAAATTGGAACAAATTTACCTCTGTTACGGGAAACTAAAAAGTCCTGGAAACCAAAAAGCCTAATAACGCCCTATAATGTGACGCGACATCCCCATATAAATGTACCTAATAATGGACTATAAAATCCATTAATTGAAAATGTTTTTCTACAATGACTCGGATTTATGATTCTGGCCCTCGTTTGGTCACCCTTTATAAATCCCTGGATATATCATTTAATATACTTTCTGGAACTTTTTTTTATACAGATAATGTTTTTTTATATGCATATTTATTAAATACTTAACTCGTGAGATTTTTAGACATTTTTGTGATTTTTTTCAGAACTTTGAATTTACGTATTTCTTAATTAGGGCGTATGATAAATATTTATATAAGATTAATCATACGCTTATAAATTTGTATACTTAGACAATTTAAATACATTTTTTTTTTTTTTTTTTTTTGTAAAATTTTAGTGTTTTATTAAAAACAATATTTGAAAAATAAGTGTCCCATTACTTATATATCCGCGAATCCGCAGCTAGTGTTTAGGTTTAATTTGCGTATATTAATAATAATGTATTATGAAGTGTAAAAAGATGGATCATACGATCGGCTTCTATTGTTTTTATTAAAATTTTGTTGTTGTTTGTTTTTAATATTCAAACAATATGCACCCAGTCAGAAACTGCAAGTGATACAAAAAATCAAGCACTGGCATACCACTGACCAACCGAGGAATTGTAATTAAGTTACTGGCAGAAAATTGGTTTAACACGCTTTGCCAGCGTTTTCTAATAGCGTTTTGCCAGTATTTGTTTTACAATAATTTCTGTAGTATACAAAAAATAACATTGGCAAAGAATTGGCTGAGACCACAATGGCAACTTTGGAAAAACGTGTTTTTCCAGTGCTGTCCATTCAGGAATTGACCACGGCTGTTTCACTTACGTTTTAAGCTACCGCTAGCGTTGAAAAGACGGTGTTATCAAATTGAGATTAGGAAAGGCTTGCCTGCAGTGGTCCGTTTGTCTATTTCTGACTGGGCAGTTTTATATCATTATTAATAGATTGTAAATATTTATATCGTATATAGAGCAGAATTTAATAAATATATTTTTTTTGTTTACTTATGCATATTGCAAAAACAAAATGCCGATTATATCATTTTCAAAACGTTGTGCTATTTTTAAGATAATAAACAAGAATGTAATAAATGCGATGACACGTGTTAATTAATTGTTTTTTTTTTTTTAATAATTATTTTAAATTATTTATAACAAAGCTTATAGAAAAAATGTCGGGCAAAGTTTTTAAAATATATCTCGAATCACAGTGCAAGTTCAACCAAAGTATTGGTCAAAAGTTGTTATCGAATTTCTCTGATTCAAAAAAAACATTCGATTAATACGGTTGTCCTTTTCTACAGTTATGCTTTAAAAAAAGCATAAAAAAATTAGTTTTTAGAGCAAATGCACTTTTTAGATGCATTTTTGAAATTGTTCTACTCCCCTTTAAAGTTTTTTAAACATTGTGCAATCGAAAATTTAATGTTTGTTATATAAAATAAATCTTTTCCCTTTCGATTTTTTGATGAAAAAATTTATTATTTCCATGCATAAATTAAATTTTTTGTATAATCTGTAATTTTGATATTTTCAACAGTTTTGATATATTAATCATTTACTGCATGGAGCTACATAGTATATGTAACGAATAATTTGCACCTACCCAGCCAGAAAAGTGCGAACGGCAAAGCATTGGCAAAGTGCTTTCAACGGTGTTATGAGCGTTGGCGGAGCGTTGGATTTGTGAAGATTTAAGTGCTGTGCCAACCCCAAAATGATTACACCGGGCAGGGCTTGGCCGTTTCCTTTTTAAAACGTTGGCAAAGCACTGGCAATAAGAGCTTTGCCAGTACCGAAACCATAATTTTAAAACGTTGGCAAATAATTGGGATACCAACCAATAAAGTGCATTTTTAATGATAAAACAAGTGCTTTGCCAACTCCAAAATGACAACACCGGGCAGGGCTTGGCCGTTTCTTTTTTAAAACGTTGGCAAAGCACTGGCAAGGAGTACTTCGCCAGTACCAAAATCATTATTTTAAAACGTTGGCAAAGCATTGATAAAACAACTAATAAAGTAAATAATAAATTTAAAAAAAAATAGTTTACTTATTAGTATTTTTTTTTATAAAATTTTGGTTTTATTATTTAAAATGATAAAATTATGTAAAAAAAAAATACACATATAAATTGAATTTCTGCAATATAAATTAAAATTAAATTCAATTAAAAAAACCATTTGTATTCTGACCGTGAACTTGTTATTTTTCATAAAGAAAATTTAAATTTATAAAAAAAAAGATTTTCTTTTAAAATTTGGTAAATTTAAATTAAAAAAAATTGTGAAATTTTCAAAAAAAATTAATTTAATATATTTGAAATTAGAAAATTTATAACTCAAATTGATTATTAATTTGAAATTAAAATTTTTAATTAAATTAAGAATATTAGATATGAAAACGAGATTTATTTAAGAACTGTGTAGTCCTACTTCACTTAAGTAAAGAGTTGTATTATTTCTTATTGAATGATTTTGGTAAAGAAATAACAATAGGCTTCAGCTAAGTTAATTACAAAATAACTGAATATTTTTTTATCAAATTATTTTTGTCATAAGCTAGTACCAAGTACGTTTTTTTTACTACAATTTTACTAAAGAAAAAATTTGAAAATAAATGTGTCAAGTAAAATTTTAGTTTAAAAACTATACTTTGTGCTGACTATAATAGACCTTAATTTTCTTAACTTCAAATCATAAATTGCAATTTAGTTTTGAATTTTTCCTATTTTGTAATTTTAAATTTAATAAAGCTATGCATTAGAAAAGTTTTTAAATACGATTTCAGTAAATACCTATTATACACTCAAAAAAAAGTCAGTAAAGTCAGCATCATTTTTGCTGGGAGGATACTTGCAGAAAAATAGCTAATATCAGCAAAAAATTTGCTAAATTAGCAATTTTTCTACAAGGATCCTTTGAGCAAAAATATTGCTGACTTTACAGACTTTTTTTTAGTGTATGAATTTGATTTGAATACCATATGCTTATGGTTAGTTGATTTTAAATTCATTTAAGATTTGAAAAAAAGAATTACATTTTAAAGTATGTAAAATAAATTTAAAGGATACTATTCATTTGTTATTTTTATTAAAACCGGCTAACTTATTTAAAAACAAGTACATGCATTAAATTTCGTTTTTATAAACGGATGTAAATTTAGTAAATCGAGCACTGGCAAAGCGTTGTGAACAAGTGCTGCGCCACTGTTTTTATTATGTTAACGATTGTAAATTTTGTAAATAAGTACTGGCAATACACTTTTTGCCAATGTTGGAAAAGTGTTCTAAGCCAGTGCTGTGCCAGTGTTTTTTTATTTTTACGATTGTAAATTTTGTAAATCAAGTACTGGCAAAGCACTTTTTACCAACGTTGGCAGAGCGTTCTAAGCCAGAGCTGTGCCAGTGCTTTTATTATTTTTGCTGTTGTAAATTTTGTTAACTAAGTACTGGCAAAGCAATTTTTAATAACGTTGGCAGAGCGTTGAAAATGAGTGCTTTGCCAGCACTTTATTTGTTGGACCATTGGCAAACAGTGCTCTGCCAGTACAGTAGAAACTCGATTCTTGCACGTAATGAAAACCGGGCTCAGTGCAAGTTTCGAGGTTGCCGCAAGTAGCGAGTATTAATTTCCCATACAAAATAAAAGGCACATACATCTGTTTAGAATCTAAGTTTAATATTTCAATTCAAAACACTTAAGTTCAACGCATTCGTATAACAGTAGACCAAGGATGGCAAAATTGGTACAATTGTACTTTTTTTGGTACAATTTGAATTTCAAAAGTACAATTGTACACCAATGACATATTTAGTACAAATTAAATTACCCTAGTTTTAGTTTTTAAACAGCTTAATAAAACAAGGTATTTCCGACTCTCAAATTGTAAAAAAAATCAATATCAAGAGAAAGAAAGCAATACAAATTGTAACTGAAGTTATCGGCCCTGAAAATGTTAGGGACATTAAAAACTTTTGCAAGGACAATTATTGTTCAATAGTATTAGATGAGAGCACAGACTGCAGTGTGTCCAAAAATTTAGCTGTAATAATAAGAATTTTTGACAATAAATGTCGTGATCGTTTTCTAGGATTAATCAAAATTGAGGATTGTACAGCAAATGGTATATTTGATGCTACAATTAAAATGTTAAATGGAAATGACATTCCTATAAGTGCGCCCTGGTAGGCTAGTTGGTAGCGTGCTGGCTTATCAGTGCGGGGGTCGTGGGTTCGATTCCCACCAGAGGCACTGGTCTGTTTTCGCTGCAACGCCGAAGGCCATAGTAGCTAGTGCTCGGTTAGGGTAATATTATATGATTTGTAATTATATGATTATTTAATTAATAAAAAACATTCCTATAAAACAGATAGTAGGTATAACCACAGATAATTGTGCGGTCATGATGGGGTCTGTAAATGGTGTACAAAAGAAATTTTAGGCCATTATTCCCCATTTATATACTAATGGCTGTATTTGCTACATTTTAAATTTAGTGTCTTTGAATACATCGAAATATGCTATATTATATGAAATTGAAAAATTTATGAGAAAAATCAACCACCATTTTTGTAACAGCTCCAGCCGACGTGAAGAGTTCATCAAATTTTAAGAGTACTTTGGTACTGATTTTATTTTGAAGTATTCTTGTACGAGATGGTTATCGCGTCAAGAAGTAATAGAGCGAATTTAGGAACAATGGGAACCATTGCACTATTATTTTACGTTAAATGATTTTGAATCAGATTTAAAAACTTTAAACTGCAGTTTATCATATCAATATTTTCAAACCCCATTTTTAAAATGACCTTTTTATTTTTAAAATATATTTTAAAAATGATTAATTCCATAAATTTGGAAATGCAGGCAGAAGATGCTCGTATTCATAATACTGATCTCAATAACTAATTGCAAGTGCTTATGTACCTTTTTTTAAAAACTAAATTATTTATAAAAGTGATATCTTTTTTCTTATATTAACAGTACAAATTAAATTTTATGTACTTTTTTTTGTTATGTTATATTAATAATACAAATGAAATGTATATATTTTTTATGTTTTTAATAAACGTAAATAAAATAAATATTAAAAAAATGTGCTTTGGTACAATTATGTTCAAAAAGTACAATTTTTGATGCAGGTTGGTACAATTTAAAAACTCCATTTGCCATCCCTGCAGTAGACACATATTTTATGTGGAATTAAAGAAATTTAAAATTTTTGTTTGTTTTGTACAAAGTCGCTTGTTCAGTACTACACTGCTTCTTAGTCTCTGGAGCATCATAATATCGTCTAATGAAGCATTGTTTTACTCCGCCCATTCTAAGCAAATATTGAACGCTGATATAATACAAAAATGTTGCAAGTATCGAGTTCAAAATTTTCGGATGTCGCAAGTACTGAGTGCGTAATGAAAAATATTTCTATGTTGCAAGAATCGAGTTACTACTGTACTTGATTTTTCAGACCATTGGCAATTTCTGGCTGGGTATGTGTCATCTTGTGCATGAATCTAATTCAAAATTTGTTCCTCCATTTTTATTTGACAACAATTAAATTTTAATAATTAATAACAACCATTTCTGAAGTAACGGTAAATTTGGAAATAATAGATTTTTATGGGAAAAAATTGCAATTTTTCAATCGTCCGTAAACGCAAAACGCAAAACGCAAAAAGTTGAAAGTTTTTTTTGTATTGTTAAAAGTAATAAAAGCTTAAAAAAACTGAATAATTATAATCCCGATTAAAAAAAATATATACATATATTTAACTTTATATAGTCATTTAAATTTTTATGTGATGCTATATGTAGTCTTATGGGCCCATTAAATTGTATCTGTTTGTATGATAAATTAGATAAATGTCCAGTACAATTTTATCCAAATTATGGTCCCATAAAATTGTATTAGATTGTATCAGTTTTGTATGTGATTGTATCAGTTTATATCTAAATTGATATAAATATATATAATTATATAAAAACCAGATGTTATTGTTTCTGGATTGTGACCCGATATAGTTGTATATGATTGTCTCAATATAAAATCTATAAAATGGGTTTAATTTCTTTAAAAAAATTCTTCTCCTTTTACCTTGGTTTTCTTCATTATAATCAAATTAATGTTACAGTCGTTACCCACTTGTCAGTTGCAATTACAACTAAACAATTTTGTTCTAAGGTATTTTTTTTTTTTTTGTAAGTATAATCGAATTACTTCATGCTTAATTATCCATTAAATGTTCAATAAATATATTTTTAATATATTTTATTATTAAATAACTCCGTTGCCGTTGTCGATTGTAATGGCATTTGGCATCACAAGGTGTCTTATCGTTTTATGTTACGTAAAAATAAAACACAAACGTAGACAAAATAAATGTTTTAATAGTCGCCGTATCTTGTTATAATGTATCCACTTTTTTTCCACTTGATAAATATTTCAATTTAGGTTAATTTCTTTTGACAATTGATTAAATGTGTTGAATATAATTTGTATGGCTTGATTTTGATACAAAATATGTTTGTCTGTTTTATTGAAAGTCTAGTTTTTATGTAGAAAAATGCATATTAACATGGATTTAGTCCCAGTGCAGAAAAGCATTACCATATAAGTGGTTATATAACTAAGTACACTCAGGGAACTTCTGCTTTAAAAATATGCAGTTGTTTGTGTTGTAATACAGTTTCGTTATTTTTAATGTAAATGTCAGTCATATGTAGAACATATAAAATTTTTTACTAACCTTGTAGTTAATTTAAAAAAACAAACCACATAAAATGACTGTTTCATGATTTTACATTTTAATTTTTTACAGTTGCTTTTTGTTATTTATAAAAATAAAAAAAGTAAATGTTTGTTTATTATTTACTAATACGTGGTTCATTTTTACTACAATTGTTAGTCATTTTTTGAAGCATAAAAACCAAATGACAATTTTAGTTGAATTTACAGAAATGTAAGTCGTCCTTTCATTTGTTTTTAACTACATTTGCTTTTACCTACATAGTATTTTAAGTGTACATATTTTGTAATGGCAATTGTAATAACAAAATAATGACATATCATTACAATACAACTTACAAAAAATCATAAAATATATGGTTACCTATATGCTTACTAGTATGGACAAAAATAATGAGTCTAAAAATAAAGGAAAAAAAACTAAATTTAATAAAGAAATATTTGTTTTTATTGAAATTTTTTTAGTAAAATGTGCCCACACAGGATTCGAACGTGGGACTCCAGGTTATCAGTCAACAGCTCTACCATCTGAGCTACCTCGACATGTTATAATTGATATATATTATATTTTTATCTATCAGGTATAACATGACTTGCGTGCATAATATGCCATTACTTTACAGCTTACAAAAAATCAAAAATATGTCGTTATATACATATGTACATAATAGAGTTGAAAATATAATGAGTCTAAAAATAGATTTTCAAAAATTGTTTAGATCATTACTTTGTGTTTAAAATAATTTATAAACTAATTACTTATGGATAACGCATTATTTTTTGTATTTTTTTGTAAATTTTAAACATATTAATAGAAACTTTATTAAAATATAATAAAACTAAAAAAAAAAAAATTAAAAATTATTAGAATTAACATTTTACAAACATTTTAAATTCAGTCAAAATTCTTAAATAATTATTTTATTGATAGAATTAAATATTTAATTGATATATTTTTTCAAAATTTAAATAAAAAAATTTAAATTGAAAATCTTTGTTTGGGCAATATATTTTCCCGTCTACAGAAAACAAGAAAGAAGTCGTGTACATGTTCTGTGCGTTTCATTGTACGTAAAACAGTTTTGGTGGAAATCTGAGGTTTACAGGGCGTTTATACCTAATTGACAAACACGAGTTTTGCCAAAACGAGTGTAAAAGAATAAAGAAATTTTGTAATAAAATAAAGATCTTTTTAACACGTGTTTTGGCAAAACGTGTGTTTAGGTGTGAACGCAATATTATGCTGTATACAACTTTACATGAATCCGCGAATTCTCTTAAAAAAAACTTAATTCTTTTAAAACTCGCAACAACATAATTATTTTGTATATGTTTATCTTATTACTAATTTAAATTTTATTCTTTATTACTCTCACCAGAACACACCCTTCTATTAACAACTGTCCAGCAAAACATCGGTAATAGGTTGGTATTACGGACCATGTTACGTGATAATTTGTTAAACTCCTTACCTTTGCATTACTTCGCAACTCTTTGTATTACACACACACCAGTAGTAACACCAAATGCTACTAAATAGTATAATTAGTTCATTTCTACATAAAATTTAATAAATTTTTCCAGAAATTTTACAATTTCTAAGTAATATTCGATTTAAACATTAAACATTAAAGATTTAAATTATACGTTTTTGATAACACTCTACCTGTAACTTACTACTCACATAAGATGTTACCGAGGTAAGTAGTTCCGAGTAAAAAAAATATATATATGGTCTTGTGCTTTATCATCATAAAATATATTATATGTGATTATATATGGTGTTATGCATATACATATCTTTTTATATGGTTCATATGTGATAACATCTATAGCGATATATTTTTATATATTGACCTTTATAAAATTAGATATTAATCATATATGCTATACACAATAATATATGGTAGATCTATCTTCATATATAATAATACATTCGCATATTTAACATAATATATAATCATATATGGTGACATATTTGCTATATAAGTTAAGATATAATAATAAACACTGTCTTATAAAATGTTTTTTTGTGTATTATGGTGCCATATGAATAATTAAATTTAAGATATGACATTAAGATTAACAATTTAATATATGATATGATGATATATGGTCCAAATTCATTAATATTTTTTATGCGTATAAGACATAATTATATATTGTTATATAAAACCCAATACATAATTATAATTGCGTTGATGTTGAAATTATTTTCCTTTAATTTTTTTATATGTTTATAAAAAATATTATGTCATTCTATCCATTAAAAATTATTTATTTTTTTGTATCGAGTAGATATAAATTAGTTCCACAGGATATTTTGCGATCTATCTTAAATTAGATATTTTTGGATTCCCCAATTTTGAAATCAATTTTGATCTATCTTAAGCCGAAAATATATTTGGGGGATCTAATCGGATATTACTGGATACCCTAATTTTGATATAAACTTGGATAATAATAAATATCGATCTATATCGAATGAGATCTGATTTTATATTTATGTAACTTTTTTTTGATCGCGTACCTCGATGGACATGCCCTGTTATTACAAAATTAACAAAAAATTTCATTTAAAAAATTGTTGGTTAAAAAATTTAAAATTTTAGTTTAATACCCAATATAAAAAATTAAATTTTCAAAAAAAAAACTTATTACATTTATACTGGGGTTAATATGTATTTTCTAAGGTTTTACCAGAATGAAAATTTGGGTGTCCCATTTTGACCACTTGATGGAATTTCCTGGGAACGGTGATCTAAAAAAGTATGATAAAGTGCGTCATTTTACAAGTAACCAGTTACCATAATTTCTTATTTCCAAACTTGTTGCCGGGTAATATAAATTTTTGCTGGGTATGTTTACATTAAACATTTTAGTGCCTTTTTGCTATTTATTTTCGTCATGAGATTCTCCTTTATTGTTTTGTACCAAACAATATTTATATATACAAAATTTAAATATTAAAAATACCCTTAATTGTCTAGAATTTATATTTTGTTAAAGTTTCAACTTAAGTTGTTAGTATTTTATTTTTTCAAACAAAAATAAAAGTTATTATTTGATTTCTATTTTTTGAGCAAAATTAAAAGTTATTTTTCGATTTTAATTTTTTTAACCAGCATTTTTTTCTTTTATTTATGGCTAAGAATTTCCATGATGGCAATTTTTATCGGGATTCATCACATTTTTATGCGTTTGATGTAAGCTTTTTAAAATATATTTTTTTATTTTAATGCATTTCTGTAAAAATTTTTTTTGAAGAAATAAGCGACAAAAATAACTTTTATAATGATTTAAGCAGGTGAAAAGCGCTTCTTTCATCTGCTCTTAGAAGCAATAAATTCATGTCTTCTTAGGCAATAAGAAGCGCTTTTTTTGTATGTTGACAACATTAATGCATTCTTTATTGCTTCATTGCAAACATTATTCACTGCTTCAAAGAAGGCATTTTAGGAAGCACTACAGAATGAGTTCCCTAATTGCTTTATAGTATGCAGGGCGGTGAAGCGATATTTTGGAAGCATACAAATGTACTTAGTTACTGCTTGGTATACTTAAATCAGCTCTCCGACATTTACCTCTTATATGCTTTTATGTTTAAATATTATTTTCAGTCGCTGACTAGAAATCGCTTTAAGGAAAACATTTCTTAATGAAGCATTTTCTACACTCATAGAAATAAATCTGTAAAAAATAAATCTGTAACGACTAAAAATTAATAAAAATTATCTAGCAGAAAAAACTGCTAAAGTTAACAGTAGGATGGGTAAGGTTAAAGGGTGTAGGCGATGTGCAGGAGGGTGGTGGGCTCAAAATGGGTCTTGAACCCAAATATGACTAATTGGCTATATAAGAGTGTGGTCAGACGGAATATGACATATGACGCTATTGTGTGGTGGCCTTTGATCGCGAAGAAATATTTTATCGGGAGACTGCAGAGGGTACAGAGACTATGCCGGGTGGTCATTAGCGGTGCCCTATTACACATACCTCACCCAGCTCGGGTGAGATTCGAGGTGGCCCTTAAAACCTGCAGACTGATGCCACTTGGGGAGTGGGTTCTTGGAGCGCGTCGTACCCAACATCAGATGGCCCTCGATAATCTGAGAGGCTATTGTCGAACTGCGAGTTTCTTGTTCAGGATAGGGAAATATGGAGGGATTGGGTTATATTTACTGGTAGTCATACTACAAATTTCTACACGGATGGCTGGGCGGAAGGATTGGTTTAGGTTTCTTTTACAGGGAACAGGCAGATCACAATGCCGTTTTTGAGGTGTAGGTGGCTGATATTACGGAGTGCACTCGCTTTCTGAATGGAAATGTCTACTTTAGGGATGTGGTCGATTCCAATGATAGACAGGCTGCGATAAGGGGCCTGACTGGGGAATCCGTAAAGACCAGGACGGTTTTATACTGCAAGAGGGATTTGAACGTTTACTCTTGCAGGGGACATCTTAGTTTGGAATGAGTACCCGAACATTTTTGGGTTGAGGGTTACAAAATAGCTGACGAGCTGGCTGTCATAGGGTCCAGACTAGTATCTGTTAAATCTGTTAACAAAAGCAAAACTAAACAGTGCCGATCTTCTGGCATATGTATGTCATCATATGGATGATCATGACGGGTAGGGAATCAACCTTCCTCTTGTCGACTCCACCTAAACGCTCTGTGTAGTTGTGATAACTTCAACAAAATCTTTAAACTTCCAAGTTTTGAAATCGAATAAATAAAATCGATTAAATACATAAATTGAAAATAAATTAAGTAAGATATTGATTGAATTCCTAATGACTAAATTCAATGATTGATAAAATTATAATTGATTGAATTCCTTATGAGTGAATGCTTAACCCTCTAACGAAAACGCTGTTTTACAATAAAATTCATGTCTTCTTTTTGTCAAATTTTATAAAATTCCGTCTTATTATTTTATAAGTTAGGACGAAGTCCTTTAGAGGTATCCTGATAAAATCCTGTATGTCCTTGGATCAAAGTAAGGACTTATTATTAAAGAAAAAGCTTCAATCTTACTTAGATTTTATTATCAAGAGTTTTTAGTCAACTTAAATTTGTGTTTTAGATTTTTCAAAACTATGTTTTTTCAAAAATACTTATTTTTTTGAAATTTTGAATTTGAACTTTCTCTTTTCCAAACCATGTACGGCACACGAAAAATTTCTTCGCAAAAACATTTATAAAAATTAATTTTCTATTGAATTTTCTATATAGAGGCTTAAACAGAAATTCATTGGATGCAAAATAAAACGTAATTTGATTTTTAGCGAAATTCTTTCAAATATAATTCAATCTTCAAAGCTCACACTAAAGATATTCGGCCTTATTATGAGCGTCGTTGTCGTCTCGTAAATAAGTCGTTTTTAAAAATCGGTATTAGGGTTGTCGAAAAACGATGTATCACTGTTTACTATTCTTTTACAATTTTCGGTACCACCAGTGGCGTATTTAAATATAAAATATTAAAAAAAATCGTCGTTAAAGTTTTTGTTCACGACAAACTGAAAAAGAATGAAAAAAATTTAAAAATATCTATATTTGAATTGTTCCTCTTTTTGTGGTGATATAATATTTATGTGGGTTCCATCTATACATCATATAACACCAGGAAACCCAGTTTTGTTGTAAAAATATTCCTTGATTTCATACTTTTCACTTTACTCCGTTGGAAAATAAATCCATTATGGGCAAAGTTCATCATACATTACATCTATGCGCTCTCGGAAAACAATACTAACTGATGATTGGCACATGCTGATGTTGTAGTCATTGCCAGCACCCTTTTGATAACTACCCTCGGCGATTAGCCGCACTGTTGCTGAAAGTTTTAAAATATTTGACAAACTTGTGATTCTTACGTGTTCTTTTAATTTAGGCGTAATTCTTTCCAGGACATATTAAAAAGCCTCCTTATTTAAACGAAAATATCTAACAAATCTTAAAGGAAATAACCAATATATTTATTTTATATTTACTTACGTGGAGTTCGGCATGGCTAATATGTTCGACTTTTGGCGTAATTGTCTTTGAATGGCATTTAACTCAGCCGTAGCCTATTCCTCTTCATCTTAAGAAGATGAAAATGCAGCAACACTTAACATCTTTTTTTCTTTTTTAAAATGTATTTCACAAGCAAGAATAATTTGTATTTAAATTTACGTGTTTAAAGCAGACAGATTATAAAACCGGATTGCTCATAAACATTTAAAATGGTGATAATTATGAACCAACCTGTATTTAAAAATCAATTACAAAAATATCGTTGTCGAAAATTTTACATGATACCAAAAAATATTGAAAACGACTACGACAACTGTCGAAATACGAGAACGACACTCATAATAAGGCCGATTATGTAGGTAAAGACGACAGAAATTGTAGTCAAAAACAAATGAAATTTCATTTCAAGAAAGTACGACTAACATTTCATTAATTCAACTAACATTTGTTATTTGTTTTTACTGTTCAAAAAATTACTAACAATTGTAGTAAAAATTAACCACATATGTTAGTAAACAATAAACAAACATTTACTTTTTTTTTATATTTTAGAAATGTTGAGGTTAAGAAGAAGAATAAACGTTTTACTCTAAAAATTATAAACACTATTAAGTTTTAAATCAGACTAGACTAGTTTCTGCCTTTTTATTTTCCATTTAAATTGTATTATTATTTGTGTCTTATAATTGTTAGATTGCCTCTATATGATACATTTTTTCAACAACCTGCGGCTGTAAGAATCAAACCTGCGCTCTTCTTACATTACAAACGTAACAATACCAAGTCATGACCGCTTAGCGATCACACCCAAGTATGGCCTCGAATGTAATGCAGCTAAATTGCAGTTTTCGTTCCTATTAGCTTTTTTTGTTATTGTATATAATACTTAGAAGTGACAACACTAACAAACACAAATACTACATTTTTAGATTTTTATTTTTTTAAATAACAAAAAACGAATGTAAAAAATGAGTGTAAAATCATAAAACAGTCATTTGATGTGGTTAGTTTTTTTAAATAAACCACATGGTTAGTAAAAAATTAAATTTGTTCTACAAATGACTAGATTAGATTAGATTATATGGCACTATGCACCGCGACCAACTTAGGTCTTTTGTGCTGCCTAAAGTTACCCTAAAGATTCAAGCTACCTATAAAGCCAACAATCCTATTAGGCAAAACCTTCATAATGTCCGAAGGGGAGACAAAGCGATCGCCAAGAAACTTGGCTCGCCTTTCACAAAGCCTCGGACATTCGCAAAGAACATGCTCCGATGTCTCAGCTACCAGTTCGCAAAACCTACACTCATCCGTGTCCGAAAGACCCCTTTTGCGCAGGTGGTATCTGAGATTACAGTGTCCAGTCAGGTAAGACACCAGGGTACTCAAGTTACCCCTCCCGAGGGACAAGAGTCTCCTCGATCCTGCACTGGAAAAAGAGATTAATCTCTTAGCCTGTCGTTGGCCAAGAGAGTTTTCCCAATAGAGAGAGAATTCTGATTCCCTCCACGACCCGAGCTTCTCCCTAACATACCCCAAAGGTATACCACAGAATGGTTCAGGGCCAATAAAGGGCCTTCGGGCCCCGCAATTAGCAAGACAATCTGCCCTCTCGTTGCCCTCATGCCCCTCGTGACCAGGAACCCACCCTAAGGTAAGCGAGTTGCGCCCGCCAAGTCGGTTAAGAGCCAGAATGCATTCCATGACCAGACCAGATGACACCTCATAGCACATTAAAGCCCTTAATGCCGCCTGACTGTCAGAAAGAATGTAGATGCGAGATCTAATAGTGCCCCTTCGCAGACACAGATAGCAAAAATCTCTGCCTGAAAAATGGAGGGGTATCTACCCATGGGTAAGGCCCGTTGGAAACCTGGTCCACAGACACCCGCACCAGTGTCACCATTCGCATACAAATGACTAACATTTACATTAAAAATAAAGAAACTATATTACAACCCAAACAACTACACATTTTTAAAGCAGAAATTCGCTGAGTGTATTGTGAGTGTGATGTAATATTACTTTTTTAAACCTGAACATTTTCTCCAAATTGTTCTTACCACCGATTTAGAATCGCTGTTCTTTTCTAAAACTACGACGATGAGAAGACACACCTACAAATGAACAACATTATATTTTCATATTTCTTTTTTGTTAGTTCTTCATTATGCTTTGCTTTATTTTAATTTTAATTATCATATTTTTTGCAATTATAGTCTGTATATTTTTTTTTTTTGCTCAAAAACCACATCAACATTTTTTTTATTTTTTTTTTAATTCATTGTGTGACCAAGTTGTTGGTTGTATGTATACAAAGTATAGAATTAACAATTTTATATTTTATGATGTTGTTTATTGTTTTTATCGTTGTTGTTGTTGTTGTTGCTGTTGCTCATTTTAATGAAATACTAAGCAAAAAAGCACGTGATGCCGGCTAAAGCTTAAATTAAATGCGGCTGCTGCTGACGCTGGTTATTATTGTAAGTGACTGACTTCGTTCGCTAAAAAAACGTAATCATAATCGTAGTTAAGTTATTGAACGTGGTTGGATTGTACTGGATGAACTGGTTGTTCAAATGATGGGATTCTATCTATGCGAACGTAAAATAACGTCAGCAACACGTAGAGTTGCTTTGAAATTTCATTGGAATGAATTTTAAAACAACAAGTGTCTAAGTCTATTGTGAAGTCTTTTGTTTGAAAAAATCTACAGTAGTCCCCGCTTAAATGCGCAATCAAGAATGTAGGATTTTCAGCGCAATTAAAAGGGGGATTCATTTATCCAATAAGTCGGATAAATACAGAGTAACGCATTTAGAAAAACATCACATAAATGCGTAAAAAGGCATTCAATTTAAATATTTTTCTTTAAGTAAATGTATTTTTGCACTTTTTGATGACAAAAACTGATGCATTCCCCTTAAAGAAAATGTTTGATTAATTTTTAAAGTTTTAGTTAAAAATAAGTTAAGTTTTCAACATAATTCTGTGTAAACAAACTCGTATTTTCAAAAGCGCGTTCAAGCGATCAATTTCATTCACACTTTACTAATTTAATTCAGTCTAAGCGAATCATTTAAGCGGGGAACGCTTTTAAGCGGGACGCATTTAAACGGAATTATTTCCATGTATTTTATATGAAATATATTTTTTGCAGCACTTTTTGCGCATTTAAACGGGGAACGCACTTAAGCGGGCGCATTTAAGCGGAAACTACTGTATTCATAATAAAACATGTTGCTGACTCATTAATGAATTAATGAATGGTAAGACAGATGAATAGGCGGTCGAATGTATATAATCTAAAATATAAGAACAAGAACAGCAAGTTGTGTCTCTTAATGTTAATAGCTTTCTTTTATTGTACCTCAAGTCTTGACAAAAAATATAAAAAACAAGATGAAAGGGTTGTTAAGAATAACATCCCAAGTACAAAACAAATGATGCGATGATATCAAATTTGATCCGAAAAATGAGAACATATAATTGTATCAAAAATACATCAAACTGTATTGAATTCGATACAATCGTATCGAATTAGATCGAATTCGATCGATTGTGTGCAGCTGTATTTCACCAATGGCTTCACGAATATTGTCCTTTAAAGCGTCAATTGTCTCTGGCTTGTTGGCGTAACACTTATCTTTGACGGCACCCCACAAATAATAGTCCAACGGTGTCAAATCGCAGCTCCGAGGTGGCCAACCGACATCAGCTCTGCGGCTGATTTGAATTTTCGCACACATTCTGCAACATTACCATGCTTTTCAGAGTAATGTCGCAATATTTCCCAGCGTTGTTCAAGCGTACACACAACCATATTCGTTCAGCGGAAGGATAAAACTAATTATCTGTCAAATCAGACATGAGCTAAGTGTTACCATTCACGAAATAAGCACTAGTTGAAAAAAAACGTTAGATGGCGGACCCTTTATTAGATACAATTTCATCCGAATTTTGTCCCCATCAAAATTTTTGTTTATTATATATAATTGTATCG
The DNA here is from genome assembly GCA_021234595.1 of Delia radicum. Lineage (NCBI taxonomy): Eukaryota > Metazoa > Arthropoda > Insecta > Diptera > Anthomyiidae > Delia > Delia radicum. Next base: position 31,771,241 of record CM037854.1, on the reverse strand, counting down.
AATTAGCTATAATTCAATATTATTGGATAAGAGTTGATAAAAACAGTTCCTAATTTTTCTTAACAATTGTATAAAATTATATGTAACTTCGTAAACTTTAAGAAACGATTACAGGTAAATTGAAACAACTATTTCTAACCCTTGTACACTACAGTGTAGTGCTGGTAAAATAATGAGTAGTGGGTAACGAGTATCGAGTATTTGTCTTTTTTTGGGTACTCAATACTTAAAAGTAACTACACTCAGGGAACTTCTGCTTTAAAAGTTTGTAGTTGTTTGGGTTGTAATACAGTTTCTTTATTTTTAATGTAAATGTTAGTCATTTGTAGAACAAATTTAATTTTGTACTAACCTTGTAGTTGATTTATGACTGTTTTATGATTTTCCATTCATTTTTTACAGTCGTTTTTTGTTATTTAAAAAAATAAAAAAAATAAATGTTTGTTCATTTTTTACTAACATATGTGGTTCATTTTTACTACAATTGTTGGTAATTTTTTGAACAGAAAAAACAAATTACAAATGTTAGTTGAATTTAATGAAATGTTAGTCGTCCTTTCTACAAGTGAAATTTAATTTTTTTTACTACAATTGCTGTCGTCTTTACATTTATAATATTCTCAGTGTACTCGATATTATCAGAGTTGTATTTTGGACAGAAAAATAGTACAAAAATGCGACTCCGCTAAAATATTTAGCATTAAAATACAACTCTGTTAGAAGAAAAATTCAAAGGTGAAAAGTTTAAAGAAAAAAGTTGAAAACCTCTAAAAAACATTGAAGAGTTTGTAAAAAAGTATAAAAAAAAATATATTTTGAAAATTTGAATTTTCAATAAAAGTGAAAAAACTTTTGTAAAAAATTCATTTGAATTTGAAAACCGTTAAAAGTATCGTGTAGTATTGAGTATCCAAATAAAAAATATCGAGTAGTATCTATTATCACAAAGTAACCGAATTTACCAGCACTACACTCAAAAAAAAAGTTTGTAAAGTCAGCAAAAAATTTTGCTGAGTCAGCAAAATTTAAGTCAGGAGGGTGCTAGCAAAAAAATTGCTAATGTCAGCAAAATCTTTTGCTGAAAATCAGCGAGCTGATTTTTAGTGTACTACAGTGTTCAAATTTTTAAATAAATATAAAAATTTTGATAATGCAATAAAGCTTTATATTTTTGTTTAAACATGTTCAGTAGGATATTGGTAATTGAAAAAAATCATTATATGAATAAACTGTTCATCAGGGCAATATAGTCGCGATATTTGTTAAGAAAATCCGATTTTTTTAATGATCCTTTGTCTCCGAAAAAGGGACGTTTGGTTTATCTCGTAAATTAAGAAAGCTAGAATTTCGAAATTTGGCATCTAGCTTCATCTAATGACCAAAACAAAATCAAATAAAGTATATTTGTTATAGTTGTATTAGTTTTTTGTTTTTATATACATCGATATTATTTTAATGTTAACAAATCAAACATAGGTTAATACTAGTATTTCGATCTGGCTAAAGATCTCATCAGAACCCGAAGTTTTAGAAAAGCTAGAGCCCCCAGAATATTTTTTTACTCGAATGTTTAATTATAACTTGTTTGTGTGATAACTAAAGATGTCACAAATAGTGTATTCGAATCTTTGCCGAATAGTTCTTATATTCATTTTCATATAAGTTTGATATAAAACTGTACACTGTAGTTTAGATATAGACGAAATTAAACTGAACCGTAATACTTTTTAGGTTGAGATATCATCTTAAATTTTAAAAAGACAAGTTTTATGATAATTTTTTACATGAAAAATACAGTTTAACCGCATAGTTCTACCGAATAGTGTTATTATTTGCTATTCAGCCGAATGGTCAAAACATGGAAAATATGCCGAGTGTCGAATTTTAACAATCTAACATTGAAGAGTTCAATAACATAATATTTTTCTGTTTTGTAGAAAAATTTACGTTTTCTCCGATTTTTTTGACTATACATTTTTTCTTACAATTTTTTAAAGTGCGTTTTTTACATAAATGGAGCTACGTGGATCGACGTGGGTTTTGGTAACATTGCCTTAAAGTACTTTACATACCTAATACTTTACGCAAGTGTGCGCCAGAGAAAGCTTTTTGTGAACAAAAATAACTTTTTTAAACTCCGAAATGTAAACTCCGGATATAATAATTTTTTTTGGGATTTTTTTCTGTGAATAATTAGCAACATTTTTGCTGACTTTAGGAGAATAATTTGTCTTTTTAAATTAATTGAAATTATATTCAACCATAACCAAAATTTTATTTTATTTTTAACATACTTATGAATGCTATTCTTGTCTTACAAGGGGAGTCTCCTAAAGGCTTCTCTCCGCTCTTAAAACTGGACACGTACACGGCCCAACCTCACGTTTAAGGGTTACACGGTGAGACCAAAGATAATAAATTTTTGTACGAACACATGTGAAAAACTAATGAAATTCAGTTGTTTTGAACGCAGTATTGATGTACTCGAGAAAACAACACTTTTTATACCAATAGTGTAGTGAGCTGCCATTTATTTCCAATATTTAAAATATAGGTTAAAAAGCTCTTCGCAAAAAATCGTCTAAAATCCAAACAATTATGAATATCGGAAATTAAATTTAATATTCATTAATATACATATTTTTTTTTAGCTTAATCCAACTATAATCCTTTTACAAAACGCCAGTGTTTAAAGCACATAAAACACATTTTACAGATTAACAAAAATGCTTGAAAGTTATCGAACATATTTCGCATACCAGTTAATGCGTCTACAAACGTTCTTTCATTTGATACCTTATTTGTCTAAAATTTCTCTGAAACAATTCGAAGTAAGCCAAAAAAAAAACGAAAAATGGGGTAATATTTGAATCCAAATTTCATTAAGATCGAAGAGAACCCATCGGGAGACTCTCCTTGTTAGTAATATTTAGCAAAAAAATCTGCTGCTTATAGCAAATTTTAATTTCTAACTAATTTTTAGAAGCATTAGAAAACTTTTCTGTAGATTTTTTTTAATGTGTAATAGTTGGGGCAAGGAATTTTATGCAAATAAAAAAATTAAATTAGGCGCTTGTACAATGCAGCTAGAAACAAAAATATATGCACTAAAAATATGCAGTAAAAATAACACTTTTTTTCAAAAACCAAAGCTTTTAAACCTAAACGATAAAAAACTTTAATATATTTTTGTTTGGTAACTGTACTTTTCAATAGGAACACATTCTTACGCCCCAATTCCGTTGGGCAATATTTTAAAATGAAAAGATGATGTTTCAAAAATATAAAAACGTATCCACATTTTATTTTTGTTTAACAAATTAAAAAAACACCTAGAATAAATGAAAACTATGCACGAAAAAGAACAAAATATGCATTAAAAAGCTTAAAATATGCAATAAAATTCAAAATATGCAATAATATACTCTTTGCCAAAATATGCAAAAAATTATGCAACTACAAATCGATTCGATTTTATTCTAAATTTGATATTTCGGATATCAGTTTTAGATTATCGACAAAAAATATGCATTTGCACGATATTCCTTGCCCTAGTAATAGCTTTACTTTTGATTTTTTTTTACCATTTAATGTTTTCATTGAATAGTCGAAAAATAAAAATTTTAATACCCCGGTTAAAAATCACCATATATGCATTCATTAATAAACATGTATGAACTCGGCGCTACGAAATAACCCCCAATGAAATAACACCCAAACGACAAAATAAAATAACCCCCAATGAAATAAATCCCAAAAAAAATAAAATAAGTCCCAACAAAAAAAATTAAATAATACCCAAAAGAAATGAAATATTCCCCAAAGGTGAAAATGAAATAACTCCCAAAATTTGGGGGTTGTTTCGTAATGAAATAACTCCCAAAGGAAGAAATGAAATAACCCCCAATGAAATAAGCTCCAAAGAAATGAAATATGTCCCAATTTTTTTTTATTTTTTGTTTTCATATTTTTGATTCTTTTGTTACACTGTTCAGTTTTTCTGCGTGGCGGCCTGCGGCCGATCTTAGGGGTTTTCTCCTCCATAGGACGCGGCAGGTGGCTTCGCTGAATACAGTTTTCCTGCGCGCGTCTCATTATCTTCCCTAGTATGACGCGCGCAGGGAAACTTTATTCAGCGAAGCCACCTGCCGCGTCCCATGGAGGAGAAAACCCCTAACAGCGGCCGCAGGCCGCCACGCAGAAAAACTAACAAATATTAAAAAAATTTCACATTTAGCAAAATGAAATATCCCCCAAAAAATATGAAATAACCCCCAAAATAATTGCATATCAAATAATCTCCAAAGAATTTAAATTTTGGGCTTTATTTCATTGGGGGTTGCTTTATAATGAAATAATCTCCAAACCGTAAGATGAAATAATCCCCAAAAAAAAATGAAAAAACCCCCAAACATTTTTACACAATTTTTTTGGGGGTTATTTAATTTTTGGCCGTTGGGGGTTATTTCATTGGGGGTTATTTCGTAGCGCCTATGAACTCATTCATGCTCATATATGAAGTGATTCGAGGTCATACATGTCCATATTTCACCATATAGGACTGATATATGTTCATAAGAGTTTATATGTGATCATATATATATATATATATATATATATATATATATATATATATATATATTATCTCAATTTTCGTGAATATACACATATGACCATGTATGGAAATGTATAGACATGCATGAACATATATGATTCCACATCTGAACATATTATAATTGTTTATGAACACATATGAATCATGTATGGATGCATGTGTGCATATATGAAGCATGTGTGTTCATGTATGTATCCCATATATGTCGATTTTTAACAGGGAATTTTCAAAGAGTATTAATAATTTAATCTTAAAATCCTAATACAAATTATTTAATACAAATATTTTCTTTACAGGTTAGTTCGAGTTAAAAATAATTCTAAATTATAAACTGAAATTGGTGAGTTTAAATATAAACTTATAAATAAATGTAGCAAATTTTTTTGTTCTAATGTCCCATGTTTGGCTCCATAACGTTAAAAAAATGAAATGATTTTCTGTGTGACGGATTAACGCTTAATTTCTTTACGAGGAATGAGACGTTGAGCGCCTCTTAAGATGCTACCTCATGACTGGTTAAAGCAGGACTTGTCACAAAACTAATAAACATTGTCTCATTGATGTGTGTTAAGCAGAGTTAGTAGGGAATGAGTAAATAAATGTTTCCTAATGTGGCTTGTTCTCTAAAGTGAACCTTTCGGGTTTTCATGTTGTTGCATGAATATGTCAAAACTCTAAACTGTCATCAAGTTCAATTTTTTTAAAATCAAATAAGCTTGACCTTGTTTTTATTTGAAAGAATGGACTTATTTAGACTAAATGCAAGTTCTGACCATTAAATTGTGAACATTTTAAGCTATATTTGTTAGAGCTTTTTTTTTTAGCTTATTTTTGTATCTTTGCTAATTTTAGCTTATTTTGTAAATTTTATCTCCGTTTTGATTTTTTCTTTAAAAATAAGCTTATTTTAGATTTTTTCTCTTAAACTAGAGCTTTTTTGGTTAAACCTTTATTTTGAAGCCAATAGGTTGGGCTTTCAGACAACATAATAAATTTTATGAATGAAGATATCACGAAAACCTGATGTGATGGAGAAATTCTGAGTGCAGAATCGGTTTTAGCGCAATTCAATCCAGTTAGTCCCGGGGTTTCGACTTTTTTTTTCAAATTTTGTCGGCTTGTGTAATCAAACAATGATGATACATTTAAAGAACAAGTTTTTGTTGTTCATTCAGACAATAAACCAAAAAAAGTCGGCATTTCTGTTTATTGCAAAAACAATTTAACAACAATTTAATTTTTTTTCTGTTAACCTGTTGCCAGCAAAAAGTAATAATTTTTTAATATGAACAAATAACATGTTTAAGTATTAATTTTAAATATTTACTCTCATATAATATTAATAAATAACAGACAAAAATCAATTTACACACGCATTTCTAAAAAAAAAAATCAATTACTTTTGTTTACAAAATAGGCGTTAATCGTAAGAAAACGTTGTTTGTTTTAAATCTACAAAAGATCCCGGATACATGATCTAACTGAAATGTGAGTTTTTGCAGATATTAAAAATTAAGTCTTTCAGATTTTATATCTTCACCTAAAATCCAAAAGGCCGTAAATAACAAAAAATTAAAAATTTACTTTTTGATTGATTACGATGTAGTTAACCAAAATACACATTCTCATAAGATTTCAAACGTTTTCGTCCAAAAATACCGATTTGATTAAGGAAAATCAAAAGGCCCTAACTGCAATTTCAATATATTCATTAAGCAAAAAGTCGTGTAGTGTGGTTTTTTATCTTTTGTATAATGACTTACAAATGTTTTTTGGTTAATCAGTTTAATTTAATTTTATTTTCTCAACATAAATAAATTTATTATTTTTTCTCGAAACTTTTTAAACAGTTAAAATGCGTTTAGTTTTAAAAATACTCACAATAAATATATAAAAATACACAAGTTGACTAAAAGTTTTTTTAATTACTGCCGAAAAGCAGTATTTTTTATCTAAAATGTTTGTTTTATTTTTTGCATAAATTTTTAAATTGTAGTTACGGCTTTTTGGTTTCAGAAAAATCGAGTACAAAAGGCCGTAACTACCTGACTTAAAAACTATTATTTGTCTATGAATTTTTTTTCTCAGAAAAAAAAGCCGTCTTTGTGTATTAAGTATAATTCTCAAATTTGGATACTTAGCTTTAAGGAATTTTTTATTTATAATGTTTTTTTGTGTTTCCTGTAAAAAACGAAAAAGTATAGTTACGGCCTTTTGGATTTTAGGCAACGATATGTAGTTTAATTTATTTTGTGGTTTTTATTTATTTTGTAATTGTATTTATTTGTTGTTAACGATTTATAAAAGCTTTTTATTCCAATACGTGCCTTGTATCATGCTTAAATTAATTAAAATTTGTAGCTGATTGTTTTTTTTTGTGCAAAATATCATGACGATTTGTTCAAAATCAAAAAAAAAAAAATTTATAAAAAAGTATCAAAACTATAATAACTTGTTGTTTTCTGTTGTATTTAATATAATTTTCCATTGAACGTTCTATGAAATGTTATGAAGTTGATAAAAAAAAACTATCCCAGTCAACAATTCCGTGATTTTTTTTTAGAAATTATAACTTATTATTGTAATAGAACTTGAATTGAGATATGCTCAACACAAATTTTAAATATGTTAAATACAACTCTGTATAAAAGCTTACAATCTATGGAGGGGTTCTGGAGATTTAGTAGATTTTAACAATCAAATTACTAATGATTTTAGTAATTTCATATTAAGTATACGCAGTGTTCATAATACTTATTATATGTGCAATTTTCTCATTAATCTCTTTTATAATTACAAAATAATCCCAGTCAACAATTGGAATTTTTGAAAAAATTATGACTCAATGTTGTAATAAATTAAATTGTTATAAATATTTTTATTAGAAATTGAGAGATGTTAAATACAAATCTGTAAAAAAAAAACCTTAAAATCTCTCAAGGAATTTTCGAAATTTAGTAGATTCTATTAAAATAGGATTTTAGTTATTTCATATTAAGTATACGCACTGTAGTTCATAATACTTATTACAATAGATGGGCAATGTTTCTTATTCATCACTTTAATAGAACAAAATAATCCCAATCAACAACTATGTGAATTTTTAGAAATTGTGACTCAATGTGGTAATAAATTAACTTGTTATGAAAATTTTTTAGAAATTGTGATATCCTAAATATAAATCCGTGTAAGAAACTTAAAGTCTATAGAGGGATTTTGGAAAGTTAGTAGATTTTATTAAGACACGATTTTAGTTATTTCATATTAAGTATACGCAGTGTAGTTCATAATAATTTTTAATAGATGGGCAATTTTCTCATTCATCATTTTTATAATTACAAAAAAACCCAAGTCAATAATTACGTGAATTTTGAAAAAAAAAATAATGACTCAATGTTGTAATATTTTCACTTGTTATAGATATATTACTAGAAAGTGATATATTAAATACAAATCTGTAAAAAAAACTTAAAGTCTATGGAGGGATTTTAATAATTTAGTAGATTCTTTTAAAACAACATTTTAGTTATTTCATATTAAGTATACGCAGTGTAGTTTATATTATGTTTCTCAATCATCACATTTATAGTATAAAGTAATCCCAGTCAACAATAACGTGAATTTTTAAAAAAATTATGATTATGTTGTACAGTAAAACTCGCTTAATACGAACTTGGTTAAGACGAACTCTCGGTTTAAGACGAACTAATTTAAAAGTCCCGACGTTTTGGCAACAACTTTCATATAAAATACATCTTTTAATACGAGCTCGGTTAATACAAACCCTCGGTTATTACGTCATACAAATTACCATGTTTTTTTTTTTTTTTTTTTTTTTTTTAAAGGGAGGCAACACTCAGGAAATACTTCCTATATTTAGTGTGTTGCTTTCTTTGGAAAGGGATAGTATAGAGATGAAAGGTGGGGAAAGATGAAGGGCTTCAGACATGGCAACACTGTAATTGCGCGAGATGATAATTCTTAGAACAGTTGTTGCTCGCCACCTGATGGAGAGTTGGCGAACTTATTGAAGCTTTTTGGTTCATAGCCCTGATTCATTATTTTACTTCGGTGGGGTTAATTGCTATGGGAACACCGAAGGTGGACATTGCGATACGTATGAGGGATAGAAAAAACTCATACATATTAATTTGATGTTTCCGGCACCGGGGATCGAACCCGGCACCTTCTGTGTAAAAGTCCAACGCGCTAACCATTACACCACAACGCCCACAATAAAAAATATATTCGAACAAAATCATGTGCCGAAGAAGCTGACAATCATATTTTGGTAATAGAAAAACTTATAACGAATGAAATCGTTAATTCAGTCATTCAGAAAAAAATAACAAATTTTTTTTAAAAAATGAAGAATTTTAATTGAATTTTTAATTGTGAATGCATGAAATGCTAATTTTATCTTTTATTTATGTAAAAATCTGAATAATCTTGTTTTTGTTCTAATAAATACATATTTTTTATCGTTAAAAAAAACCCCGCTTAATACGAACCTCGCTTAAAACGAGCAAATTTTTTTGGTCCCTCGGAGTTCGTCTTAACCGGGTTTTACTGTAGGAAATTAACTTGTTATAAATATTTTATTAGAAATTGAGATATGTTAAATACAAATCAGTAAAAAAAAACTTAAAATCTATCGAGGAATTTTCGAAAGTGTAGTTCATGATACTTATTAGATGGGCAATGTTCTCATTAGGGTGTCTTTCGTTGTATGGGCGAAAAATAAAAATTAAATTTTGAATCATAACTACTCAGATAAATATAAATAAATATTACTTTCCCAGAAATATATTACTTTCCCAGAAAATCGCTAACTTACCCTAACTTTGATTCGCTAACTTACCCTAACTTTGATTCGCTACCTTTCCCATTTTGATTCTCGGGGATTTCAAGGTTTTTTTTTATTTTTATACATTTTTACTTTAAAACAAGGTTTTAATAATATTTCATCAATATTATTGTATATGCTCTTTTATATGATTGTAATAACTTTATTATAAAATACTATTTTTTCTGTTGATAGTTAACCCATGTTAACCTGGGGTCAAATATGACCCACGTAAGAAAAATGCAGCTTTGTGGCAAAATTTATAAATAAAATAAAAAAAGGAATAATTCAATTTATATTTATTCTAAAAAAATTTCGTTAACCGTTTCTAGTCTTCGAGTAGGTCAATTTAGTAAAAAGTAGAACTTCAAACTTTTCCATAATAATAATTTTGAGGGAAAAAAAATTTACACTATTAAATTAAAAATGCGTTTTTCAAAAATACTCCTGAATATGTACAAAAAAATCAATTTTAATATGAATACAAATATCTGAATTTATACTAAATAATTAATTTTAATTAATTTTAAAATTTAAATAAATTACAATTAGAAACATAAACAAAAATTAATTTTATGCCATCTTTGCGATTTTTGACTCTTTAAAATACGAGGGTCAATTGCGACCCCATGAAAACACAGGTTAACTATGAACACGAAAAATTATACTTTATAATAAAGTTAATACAATTATATAAAATTTTTAATTAAATCACAATTTGTTAAATAAGTTTTGGGACTTTAGCACATTTAATTACTATAAATGCAATTAATGTTTATCCCGATGAAAATAAATTTAAATAACAAATATGCAGGTGCTTGTGCAAATTTAAATGTAACTGACACTAATAGAAAACATATGATTTTCTATTGTTGATTTACTTGAATAAACGTCACTACATTGCTAGGTCTGTCAAAAAAACAGAGTAGTATTTGGAAGATGACAAAGCCAATTTTTTTTTTTTTTTTTTTTTTTTTTTTAATAATTTCTTTCTTTATTTGCAATCTATCTAATTTAAGACAATAAGCAAATTGAATAACTAAAGTATAAAATAACAGGAGTTAAGCAGCTCCAATGAACTACTTAACTATATACAATTAAAAATAGTTAACAGGTATTTATATATTTACAATGTGTAAAGGTTAGCCTCTAAAAGGCAAATCTAATACATGTGTACGTTTGAGTCGTCGTGTTTCATTAGTATCATCCAAGAGAGCAATAGCTAAGGGATTTATATGGTTGCTTAATCTTTGAAGATAGTTTTCGCTGAACCTTTTGATTTCCTGCTTAACTGTGGACATTTTAAGATCTTTATGTATAGCTTTGTTTGTTATAAACCAAGGAGCATTAGTGATAAGTCTTAAAGTTTTTGACTGATATCTTTCTAGGATATCAACACTGGATTTACTTGCTGTTCCCCATAGTTGAATTCCGTATGACCAGACCGGTTTCAGGATAGCTTTGTATATTCTTAATTTGTTGTCTAAATTTAGCTGTGATTTTGGACCTAGAAGCCAGTATAATCTACGAGTTTTTATTTTTAAATGAGTTTGTTTAGATTTAATATGTGGTTTCCACGTGAGTCTCCTATCTAGTATCATACCTAGATATTTGACAGTAGTGTCTTTTGGTATGTCTTCTCCATAAATAGTTACGGTTGAGCAATCACCTTTTCTTAATGTGAAGGTTATGTGCCTGGATTTATCCGAGTTTACTTTTATATTCCACTTGGTTAACCATTTTTCAAGAAGATGAATTTCTGTCTGAATAAAACGCGATGCCTCGTTTGGACAATGGCTTGTTGCAGTAATAGCTGTGTCGTCCGCATAAGTAGCTACTGTAACATCGTCAGTGACAGGCATATCTGCAGTAAAAATAGTGTACAAAATTGGACCGAGTACACTGCCCTGTGGAATACCTGCTTTGATTTCGAATGTTCTCGATTTTTCGTCTTTAGTTTTTACATAAAAATGTCTTTGGGAGAGATAGCTTTTAAAAAAGAGATAGAATGGAGCCGGTAAAACTTTCTTTATTTTAAAAAGTAAGCCATGGTGCCATACTCTGTCAAATGCCTGTTGAATGTCGAGAAATATAGCAGAACAGTAACGTTTATTTTCAAGGGTATCTGTAATAACATTGATAATTCGATGGCACTGTTCGGGGGTTCCGTGTTTATGTCGGAAACCAAACTGATGATCAGGTATAATGTTTTGTTTCTCTAATACTGGTAATAATCTTCGTAAAAATATTTTTTCAAATATTTTAGAGAATATTGCAAGTAAGCTTATGGGTCTGTATGACGATAGCATATGTTCAGGTTTATTTGGTTTAGAAATCATTATTATTTCGGCGCATTTCCACTGTGATGGAAAGTGGTCTAATCTTAATATTGCATTGTAGATTAATGTAAGAAATAAAATGCTTTTTCTGCTTAATTTATTGACAACGTTTGCAGTAATCAGGTCGTATCCAGGTGATTTCTTTTTATTTAACTTAGTAATTTCTGAGTTTACTTCAGTAGGAGTGAAATGTTTTAGCGGTAGGTCCATTTGGCATGGTGAATCTAAGAACTCTAGTATTTCATTGCTTTCTTCAACACTATTAATAGAATAAGGCACAAATGTATTACTCAGGTGTACAGCAAAAGCTTCTGAAATGGTTTTATTGGATTTACACCATGATCCATCAGTACTTTTTACAACTGTATTGCGTTTAACTGCTCTTTTCAAAAATTTGGTTGATTTCCATAAAAGATGTTCATTATATTTAGAGTTGTTTATCTTTTGGACAGATTCTGCCGTTAGCTTGTTTTTGTGTTCATATAGTAAAAGTTTAAGGTCTTTACATGCCTTATTAAAAATTCTCTTATCAATAGGACTTCTACTGAGTTGCCACTTTCTCCGAAGTCTTCTTTTTTCAGTGATAAATTGTCTAATTTCTGTGGATATATGAAAATTATTTAATTGATTTTGTACGTTCGTTGGTGTTGAAAGAGATGCAGCTTCGTGTATTAGATTAGTAAATTGCTCTACTGCGTCATCGAGCTCTTTTCCATTTTTCAAGCGAGTATTTAAATTTATATTTTGATCAAGCCAGTTCTGAAACATTTGGATGTTTGTATGAGGAGTTAAAATGTTGTTGTGAGATGAATTTATCTTGACAGAAGTATTATAATTTATGAGTATTGGGGTGTGATCTGAACTCAAATCATCAATACCCTTTACTTCTAGGCGATGATTTGGAATCCCCGAAAATACAGCAAAATCCAACAAGTCGGGGAGCTTGTTGGGGTCAGCAGGCCAATATGTTGGACATCCAGTAGACAGTACTGAATAGTTATATTTTTGTATACATTTATATAATTCTCTACCCTTAGGATTAGATAGTCGGGATCCAAACCATGTATGCTTAGCGTTAAAATCGCCCCCTACTATAAATCTCTGTCCCAATGAACTAAAAAACTGCTGATAATCTACACAAGTTACGGTATGTCTAGGAGGAAAATATATAGAAGAGAAAACTATATCATAATTCTCACACTTAATTTTTATGTTAGTTGCCTGTAGAAAATTTTTCTGAACTTCTGTCACTATGTCATATTTAATGTTGGATTTGATTAATATACAAGAACCAGCATGAGCTCGGTTATCGGGATGATTAGTGTTTATTAAATCGTAGTTTTTTATATAAAAGTGTGATCTGCTCGTAAAATGAGTTTCCGAAACTAGAAGAATGTCAACGTAGTTTGTGTTGAGAAAAACTTCTACTTCACGTGTGTGATTAGAAAGCCCGTTTGCGTTCCATATTCCTATTCGTAAATTTAATTGCATAATTTTGTTAAAAGTGTGGACATCATGTTGAGTAGAGTGGTTGTAGTCTCTATCTGTTTTTCAATTAATGCTTCAATTCTTTTGAAAGAGTTAGATAGTGCTTCGTTCTGATGATTATTATTTTTTACAGTTTGGGAGTATGAGTTTTGATTGGAATTTTTATAGTTATTATTTATAACGTGATTACCACTAATATTGGGAAAATAATGAGCGTTGACATCAAAATCAGGCGCTTGATTATTGTCGTAGTGATTATTTCTTCTTCGTACTAAGTTCCGCATTTTAAGGAAATTTTTATAAACTTCGCAGCCCTTATAATTAGCAGTGTGAGGTTCTAAGCAGTTTGTACATTGTGGTGGTGTGGTTTCTTTTTTTGTGCATTGAGCTGTTGGATGGTTAAGGCCGCATTTAACGCATTTAAACGTTTTCCTACAGTAGGCTTTGGTGTGGCCAAATTGTTGACATCTATAACATTGTACAATGTCGTTGTTTTTCAGAGGTGGCTCTATTTTAACCACTGCATTTAATAATTGTTGTATAGTATAAATGTCTTTATTGTTATCGTTTGGCTCCAGATCAACAAAGAAGATTGACATCGGATTTTTATTCACTCTACTTCTAACATTTACAACATTTCGTACTTTGTGACCTGACTTTTCAATTTCCTGTTTGATTAATTCAATAGGTGTCGAGAAATGTAAATTTTTTACTACTACTCTGTATGCCCTTTCTTGTTTTAGTTGATAAGTATGGAAGTTAATTTTCTTATCATCAAGCAATTTAACTAAAGATCTATAAGAGTTGATTGATTTTATCATTAATCTTACTTGACCGTCTTTTAAAGACTTGTATGTAAACTCTTCTGGTTTTATAACTTTCATAAAGTTGTTGAGCATACCCCTTATATCTGTGACATCGGGTATGAATATTGGTGGTGGTCTTGGTTCAGGGGTCTCGTTGTTGTTTTGGTCATCATCATTGTTGTTTTCAAGCAATCTGAACATATTGCTGCTAGTACACGGATCATTTGTTGCTACACGTTTACGTTGAGTTGGTGGGGAGTCTGTACGACATCGTTTTTTTTGATGCACTACTTGCCAGTGATCATTATCACTAGCATCAGATTCTTCGCTTACACTACCCATACTGCAGGCTTGCAGAGGATTAGTGTAAGCAGTGTTGTTGTTGTTTTTTTTTTTTTTTATAATAAATAGTTTAACTGATAAACAAAGGGATTAACTTTGTTATTGGGTTTTACATACAAAGTATGCAAAATAACAGTTTTTAAATAACAAAGAATTAAATTGTTTTTAAATTTTGTATTTTTTTTTTTTTATTTTTACAAAGAAATTTTTAACACAGTATACGTCTGCACGGTATCACGGTCAAAGAGAGACTGACAAAGCCAATTGTGACAATATTTTGTTGTTGTTTTTGTTTTTTCTTTGATATTTTAAATATTGAATCTCGCTCCTAGACGAGGACAAGAAATTCTCATTGAGTTTGTGGTTTAACATAACAAATATCTCTAGAAATTCGAATAACAAAGTCCCCTGAAGATTTCCTTAAGCAGGAATGAAATCCGGATAGGGACACGCCTACATCAGATTGTTTCACAATTTGTTAAATAAGTTTTGGGACTTTAGCACATTTAATTACTATAAATGCAATTAATGTTTATCCCGATGAAAATAAATTTAAATATATAAAATAGCATACACAATAACATTGATGAAATATTAAAATATTAAAAAAAAGTCTATACAAATTTAAAAAAACGTTGAAATCCGCTAGAATCAAAATGCTCTAACAAAAATTTTTGCCAACGGATATCCGTAATACTTATGTTATTTAATATTTGGGATGTGTTTAATAAAACATTTAACAGCAAGAACTAGTTTTTTGGTTTTTGTTGAATAAAATTTTCAAAAATGTAAAAAAGTAACTTTTAGGTACACCCCAAATATATGTGTTTGTAGACTCCAAGTTAGAATAAGTTAGCGATTTTCAGGAAAGGTAATATTTTTTATCTGAGTAGTTGTTATTGAACCCAACACAAAAATTATATTACATTTTTAAATTTAGACAAAAAAATGTTTTTTTTGTTTTTTTATATTTGGTAAATTTTTCCAAGGAGGCCTGATATTCAAGAGCGATGCGGGACACATTCCCGTTATACTAGCACTCTAATTTTTTGCATGGTGAATTTTTGTATCTAAACAAATATTTTAAGAGGGGGGCAGTCCCAAAAATCGCAAGTTGAAAAGTAAGGACCACCCTAGTTCTCATACATCACTTTCATAGTACAAAATAATCCCAGTCAACAATTCCGTCAATTGTTAAGAAATTATGACTCAGTGTTGTAATATATGAATTTGCTAAAAGTATTTGATTAGAAATTGAGATATATTAAAAAGCTTAAATTGAAGATGTCACGAATATTTGGTTACTATTCTGTATTCGGCATGTTTTGATTTTTCGGCCGAATACCGAATATTTGGTCAAATGAAAATAGCTTAAAAGTCAGTATTTTTTATCTTAAACATTTAGAAAAATCAAGTTTCTCACAAAATATTTACCTTTAAAATGTCAAACACGGATTTTTATATCGATTGCAAATGATTTTTCAACCTAAAAAGGTATTATTATGGTTAAAATTCGTCAATATCTAAAATACAGCGTATTTTTATATAAAATTAATATGGAAATGTCACTATACGGTATACGGTGTTTGGAAATTTGCCGAATACAGTATCCGTTACGTCTCTTCTTAAAATCTATCGAGAGGTTCCGGAGATTTAGTAGATTTTATTGTAAGACTTTATTAATTTCATATTAAGTATACGCAGTGTGGTTTATAATGCGTGTAAGACTGACAATGTTTCCCATTCATTACTTTTATAGTACACATTTAGTTTATATGACCTAATTGTAATTCATTTCTAATTTATTCTAGTTTTAAAAGCTTTTTTTATATTTCTGAAATGTTTATTATGTAGAAAAAATGCTAGTCAAAGCACATATTAAGGATAAACTGGTCAAATAAATTAACTACTGGTAGTATGTGTACATTAGATTGTCCCTTAAAAACCGATTTGTCGATTTTCATTCATTACACTCCCAGTTTTATTAAAATTGATTCCAAGTAGAAAAATTAGTTATTTTTTTTTTAAAACTTTAGTCCGTGCCGAATTTATGTCGAAAATAGACTATTTTTAAAAAAAGTGTAATTCATGATTGATACAGTGTTCCTTTTCGACCCAGTACTTTTAAACGGCTATTTATTTTTACTATATTAAGATAATTGAGTGAGCTAAAAACCTTAAAATTAATCAATGCCTAGACTATAATCGGGATTAAAAACATTTTTGACAAATAATTATTTGAAGAAATAAAAGTTTGATGCGATTTTTTTTAAAGATATAAAAACTCTTTTTATATGGGATATTCTTTCGGATTTTAAAAATACAAAAATGGCGGATAATATTTTCGGTGTCGTCTCAATTTATCAGCCATTTTGAATTTTTAAAATTTGATTTCAGATATTCAGCGACCTCTAAAACTTTCAGAAAAAAATTCATATAATTCGATGATTTTCTAAAAAAAATTATCCGCCATTTTAAGTATTTCAAATATGATTTCAGATTCGTATTCAGCAACCCCAAAGCTTTACTCGAAAATATTTGAAACAAAAATGATTGCTTTAACAAAAAAAAAAAAAAAAATTCCGCCACATTGGATTCGCCATTTTGAAGTTTTAAAATCGGACTTAAGATTTGCAATCAGCGACCCCTTGTAGGGGATCGTTCCCTAAATGAACTTTTGCTTCAAAGCTTACATTGATTTTAACTTCATTAATTTTGAGTTTTAAATTTATTGTGAAAAAGAAAATGAATCGATTTTGTGACTTTGTAAAGAAAACATTAAATTATAAAGAAAATATTTCTTCTTTTTAATAAGATCCTTCGGGATCCTATATTGCCTATATTGGCGATCCTGTATAGAACCTTACATACAAATATAGTTCAAGAATCATGTAAAACAAACCTGCAAGCAACAAATCAATATAACGACGACTTTTTGCCTCAAGATTTTCGCAAAATGGAAACTATTTTCAATCAACTCAATTTAAACAGATTTTTACCATAGCCACGGCTTCTGGCATGGCGGGAGCTATAGCTTAAACCAAGTTCGTGACAACTTACTGAAGGATTTTTTCAAGACATCTATGCATCATCCAATATGTTGACATTTAGATACTTGATTCCATTACCACATACTTTTATGCAACGCTAATTAATCAATTATTCAACAATTCATTTTCAAATATATGCCTGAAATATACACACAGAGAAAAATTTAGCCATTGGCCAACTGAAATTCTTTTAATACAACTCAAATTCGGTGACTACAAATGAAATCGATTGGTACACTCAAAAAAATAAGTTAGTAGAAAAGTTAGTAAAACGTCTTGTAAATCAGGTATACTATTTTTTAGCAAATATTTTTGCTAAAATCGTGTTTTCAGCTAAAATTTTTGTTATACTTATTCAGCACTTAACTGTTTTATACTAATGCTTTACTAATATACTAATGTTTTACTAATTAATTTTGCTAAAAAAATTGTGCTGATAAGCAGAAGTCGCGGCACGTCAAGATGTAGTAGAGAAGAGGAAGATGATACTAAACAGTACAATGTTAACAAGACAAGTAAAAAATCAACCATGAAAAAACATATACAGACATGTAGACAGAGTAAAGCGAAAGACAAAGACACACATCTTAGGTAGATTTGTATGGTTCCTTTTTCTTATTGCAAAAAAAGGGTTGTTTTTTTTCGTTTCGTTTGTTTTTGTCTATTTTTTCGTTTCGTTTCTAGAATTATCTTCGGCAGTTTCGTCATTGAAAAGATAGCATCATTAAGACAACCATTGATGTAAGTAGTTGAAAGAAAATTTTTGTTATGTTATATATATTTATTTCTATATATTTTCAGATATTAAATTAATTCATGTCGTCAATGTGGGAATATGAAAATTTTTATATTTCGTAATTATTGTAAATTATTTTTAAAAGAATCACAAAAATATGTTTTATGATTTTCAGCAAATATATTAACTAAATTACAATTTTTTTTACAATTTTTTTGAGTTTTTTTCAGTCTACTAAAATTCAGCAAAAAATTTATTAATTTTTACCAACGCTTTTTTATTTGTAATCTACTAAGTGTTAGCAAAACTTTTGCTAAATCTACTTATTTTGTTGCTAAAAATCAGCTCGCTGATTTTCAGCAAAAGATTTTGCTAACATTAGCAATTTTTTTGCTAGCATCCTCCTGACTAAAATTTTGCTGACTCAGCAAAATTTTTTGCTGACTTTACAAACTTTTTTTTTTGAGTGTAGAACTGAATATTGGTTATCACAACAAAATTCGGTTAATGCAACTGAATTTTAGTTGCAACAACCAAAATATTCAGAAATTAAATTTGAATATGGTTGTACTAACCGAATTTATTAGTTGTTAACACCAAAATACACTTTTCAATTCGGTTGGCACTTTTTTTCTCTGTGTGTATTCATTATTTCAAGATTTTCATGGAAGTTGAGCATTCAGGAACTTGACTACATTCCAAGACTCCAGGCAAGACTTTACGAAATGAACCAGAGTTCTCAAATATATATACTATAAAAAGACGTCCTACATTTGTAAGTAAAGTTCAACTTCTAGCATCACAAGTGCCAACAACTTTCCCTCCCAGTAAACTTAAATATGTATCTAATGAGTTCGTTAATTGTTATATATTTTTTTAGGAAGGGGAGTAATGTAGGGACTTGTTCCCTACATGAACGTCTACTTCAAAGCTTTTGTGACTTTGTAAAATAAACATTAAATTATAAAGAAAATATTTATTCTTTTTAATAGGATCCTTCGGGATCCTATACCCCTAAACCTTTCCGGAAAAATGTTACATATTAAAATGTATACATTTTAAAAATGTTACATATTAAATCCGCCATTTCGAATTTTGAAAATCCAAATCAGATTCGTGTTTAGCTACCCCAAAAAAATTACCTTTAATAATATACAACAAAACCGATTATATAAAAAAAAGCATCCGCCATATTGGATTCGCCATTTGTAATTTTGAAATCATAATGTCAGATTCGTAATCAGCGATACCAAAAACGTTTTTAGATCATCCGTCGTATTTGATCTGCAATTTTAAATTTTTAAAATCTGATGCCAAATTCAAGCTTTGCGACTCCAAAAACCACGGGTGCCAATTTTGAAGCCGATTTCGTCACTTTTTCACATATTTTTAAGCGTGTCTGAAATTAGTATCTCAACTCGCTGCTCCATGGCGGCACTCAAATTTTGAAAGTAGAGATAGTAATGCATTGAAATTTTATACATTTTTATAAAGCTCTGTACGTCAAGCTCAATTTTGGACATGTGGTACTCTTCCGTTCACAAAGAATGCCCCATAAAATAACAAACTAGGATAATGTATTTCTTTGTTAAAATATTTAATTAATTGAGAACTTAATAAGGTTTCTAGAGAGAATACTTACGACGGAACAAGTTTAATTTTTAACTTTAATAGCGGGCTAACTTTAATAATTTATTTAACTTTAACTTAACGAACTAACTTAACGAACTAAAGCGCTGTATCAATTTCGCCAAAACGTACATTAAATAAAAAAAAATTTGTGAACATAATACTATAACCGAAAAGGCAACACAAAAATTATTAAGGATTTTAAATTTTATGGAGCAAACAACATTTTCATAACCTCAAAATGCATATTTATATAAAATTTTTAATTTTGCAAATTCAAAAGTATTTAATATGATTTCCTGCAAATGATTAACCCTTAACTCAACTAAATATCATTAAACTGGCAAAAAGTGCGTGTTTTCCAAAATAATCGTGATATTCTTTTAAGTTCTGATATACGAGAACAAATTTTTCTGTAAGTAATATATATTTTGAAATGTGATAAGTGCAAATGAAATATATAAATTGTTGTAGCTTTTATTTATCTAATCAAAAACTGTAATTTTATATTTAGAATTGCGTGAATCTTAAAACCGTCATAATTTTTGCGCCGTTCAAGATAAATGATTAAACGCGATTGGCTTAAGCATGCTTAAACATTGGCTAAAAAATACACAAAAGGTTATTTATGTCATACAAAGAAATTGTTTGAAAATATTTTACCTCAAACTATCGAAAATTTTGAAGTACACCACATGTAAAAAATTTTAAAATTATTAACAAAAAAAAAATGGAATGAAAAACTATATTTTTTAAAACTTGAAATTTTGGAAATTGTTAATAAAAATACACGTTTTTTCAAAAATCATACATTTCGACCAAAATTCGGCTAGGGTTGAAAGTTTTCCTTCCCACAAAAAATCTAATTCTTTCATTTGAAATTGTTTTTTTAGGGACATCCTAGTGTACATAAATAATGAATTGTCATTTAACAACGCCCTGTTTTTTCCAATTTTTGTTAAAGTTGAATTTTGATTAAGTACACACAGAGTAAAAATTATATGTACTAAAGTACTTAAGTGCGTATACTTAACAATTAATGTTGATGTAACAGAAATAACACCATGACAATTTTAACCCCTTGACGACGACTGGTTGATATGTGTCCCATTTTTGTTTTTTGTTGTATTAGCTACACTTGTTAACCAATTTTTCCGAGTGTGATGTGTAACGAAAAATAATAGATGTAGATTTCAGATCATGCCAACCACTTCGACGAATATGGTCTGAGAGCCGAATAGGGTCACCCCAAAGTTAAAAAATATGAATATTTTTTTTCATTAGTTTTGGTACATATTTTGTCGGACGCTATAGGACATATGGGATGGAACATTTGGTAGGACATGATCCAATACTTCAATTTTCAAAAAAAAAAAAACATTGAGATATTTGGAATTGATTCATTCTATTTCGTACAGGACACAGATACAATAACGAACATATATATCGTCAAAGGTAAAAAAGAGGAGGTTTTTTTATTTTTTGTTCATATAGAAGTTTTAGCAATTTTTGTTTGATTTTTTCTTATAGAGGTATAAAACTTTGAAATGGAATAAAACAAAGATGCATTTTATAAATTGACATTCGAAAGATAATCTTCTGGCATAATAATTTAAATTTGACTTTTGGCATATGACCGCCACGGCTGGCTCGGACGTAGTCTAATCTGGAGGTTCAATTTTCGATGACTTTTTAAAGCATTTGTGGCTGTATATTGGCAATAACGCGGCGAATGTTGTTTTCCAAGTGGTCAATCGTTTCGGACTTATTGGCGTTGACTAGCGACTTCACATATCCCCACAGAAAATAGTCCAGCGGCGTTAACTCGCACGATCTTGGAGGCCAGTTTACGGGTCCGAAACGTGAAACTATGCGGTTACGAAACGTTTCCTTCAATAAATCAATTGTGGCGCAAGCTGTGTGACATGTTGCGCCGTCTTGTTGAAACCACAGCTCGTGCACATCATGGTTGTTAAATTGATGAACGAACAAGTCACGGATTGGGGTCTTCCTCTACGCTACGCTCTACAGCAGCTATGACTTCTGTACGCACTGTACGATGTTTCTGTGGATGTTCGATACGTATTTCGAACAGTAAAATGTTTTTCAAAAGAAATTTGCACAATTTGAAAGCGTTGTTCAGGCGTCAGTCTATTCATGTTGAAATGCAAAAACTAACTAAACATAAATCACTTGACAGCTGACAAAATTGCCGCCAGTTAAAAAAGTTTTGCCAATTTAAAGTTCTATGCCTGTATAAAAACACAAGACACTACAAATAAATTCGAACGTCTTTCGCTATTATTTTGACCGTTGACGACCAATGGGATATATATGTTCCATGGACTTTTTTATAGAAGCAGTTGCAAAGAAATATTTTTGACGACACTTATGTTTAGAAATGTTAAGACGATACATCCGAATCCTAGAAAAAATTTCAAATTTTCCAGCAGTTTAAGTTCGGTCGTAAAAGTGTTAAGACAGATAGAAGTATATAATGATCTACCGACCGACCAACCAATACCAACTATAAACTCTGCACTTGAGGATAAGTATCGCTATTGTTATTTTCAAATAACATCAACCCAACAACTAAAAGCAGACCAAACCGTCAACTCAACAACAAAATGGGTGTGTTAATACCAGACATATAAAATAGCATGTTAGACTTTTTTTTTTTTTAAAGAAAATTAAAAAGCTAATACAAATCTTAAAAAAGAAAATGTATTGCAAATAAATTTTCCAATGAAAATTTTTAATTTAGATCAAATTTAAAGAACGAAGAAAGGCAAAAAAAATTTGAAATATATGCCAACAATTGCAGTTACATCAAGTCAACTTAAACACAAAAAAAAAAAAAAAGTTGTAACACTCACAGAAGAAATCAATGTGACCTCAATACAGGAGGCGGCTCATGCGCACAAAACTCTCAAACACTTTAACATACATACTAACACTTTATTAAACTTACATATAAACTTTGTAACATCATTATCATCAATAACGTCGTCATCTGCTAAAAAGTTGCTACTTGAAAGAGGTTGGTTGGTAGGTTGAGTTTGGATGTTTGGATGACTGGTGGTTTGAATCTTAAGTTTTTCCCCCCAGTTATTTGTGATACACCAAACATAGACTTTCTGACGACTACAACGTTGAAAACGACACAAAATTTATATTGTTGGTGTTGGCTTTAAGTGGCACGTGTAATTCAAAATTATAAATTTTATAAAACGCACTATGGTATGGGAGTTGGAAATTTTTTGGGAGTAATTTTTTAATCAACTTAAAACTTATTATTACTCATACGACTAGAGTAGGTACTACACATTTTAGTGTTAATTTTGAGAAAAATGTACAAAGTTTTTTTGAACACAATTGGCCATAAATTTGGAAGTTATTCATACATTTTCTTAACCCATTTACGGCTATTAGAATATATACTGTTGAGAGCAAAAGTGTAAGTAACTATGAAAGCAAAAGAAATATTTTTTTTTAGCTTATTTTGTTTATTGATCTGTGATTTTTCCAAATCAAAAACAAAATTTGAACTATTTGTTATAATGAATAAAATAACCACATTTTTGTTATAATTTTTATTAAAAATAAAAATTATGTTTTTTTCGACCTTTAATTGTGCAATGAAAATGAAAATTATTCAAGTTCGAGGCCATACTCTATATTTCTTCATTAGGATATTGTCCTAACAAATAATCTATAGAGTTTTTTGTTTTCAAATTTATTATTTGACCCTTTCAGGAATGTGTTGATAGATCTATTTCGGGAATTTTCTAGGTTCCCATCATCAGAACACGTTTTGAAAGCGGTAACAATCCCATGCCAAACATCAAACATACATATGAACTAGTTTACTCACTACATGAGAACTAATATACATATGAGTTTGAAGTTAAAGATTATAACCATTGATCAAAAAATAAATTGAAAACTTGTTTGATGTGCAAGATCCACCTCTGGTGGATATTCAATACACGTTTTTTTTTGTTTCTCTCTCTCCTTTTTATATTTTGTTTACTTTGTAAGCAAAACAGGGGAAGTAAACTTGGCGGTACTCTGCCTTTTATACAAGTTTGTTATAATTTTTATTAAAAATAAAAATTATGTTTTTTTCGACCTTTAATTGTGCAATGAAAATGAAAATTATTCAAGTTCGAGGCCATACTATATATTTCTTCATTAGGATATTGTCCTAACAAATAATCTATAGAGTTTTTTGTTTTCAAATTTATTATTTGACCCTTTCAGGAATGTGTTGATAGATCTATTTCGGGAATTTTCTAGGTTCCCATCATCAGAACACGTTTTGAAAGCGGTAACAATCCCATGCCAAACATCAAACATACATATGAACTAGTTTACTCACTACATGAGAACTAATATACATATGAGTTTGAAGTTAAAGATTATAACCATTGATCAAAAAATAAATTGAAAACTTGTTTGATGTGCAAGATCCACCTCTGGTGGATATTCAATACACGTTTTTTTTTTGTTTCTCTCTCTCCTTTTTATATTTTGTTTACTTTGTAAGCAAAACAGGGGAAGTAAACTTGGCGGTACTCTGCCTTTTATACAAGTTTGTTATAATTTTTATTAAAAATAAAAATTATGTTTTTTTCGACCTTTAATTGTGCAATGAAAATGAAAATTATTCAAGTTCGAGGCCATACTCTATATTTCTTCATTAGGATATTGTCCTAACAAATAATCTATAGAGTTTTTTGTTTTCAAATTTATTATTTGACCCTTTCAGGAATGTGTTGATAGATCTATTTCGGGAATTTTCTAGGTTCCCATCATCAGAACACGTTTTGAAAGCGGTAACAATCCCATGCCAAACATCAAACATACATATGAACTAGTTTACTCACTACATGAGAACTAATATACATATGAGTTTGAAGTTAAAGATTATAACCATTGATCAAAAAATAAATTGAAAACTTGTTTGATGTGCAAGATCCACCTCTGGTGGATATTCAATACACGTTTTTTTTTTTGTTTCTCTCTCTCCTTTTTATATTTTGTTTACTTTGTAAGCAAAACAGGGGAAGTAAACTTGGCGGTACTCTGCCTTTTATACAAGTTTGTTATAATTTTTATTAAAAATAAAAATTATGTTTTTTTCGACCTTTAATTGTGCAATGAAAATGAAAATTATTCAAGTTCGAGGCCATACTCTATATTTCTTCATTAGGATATTGTCCTAACAAATAATCTATAGAGTTTTTTGTTTTCAAATTTATTATTTGACCCTTTCAGGAATGTGTTGATAGATCTATTTCGGGAATTTTCTAGGTTCCCATCATCAGAACACGTTTTGAGACAAATGTTAAACTTTTGCACCCGGTTAATATTGGATATACAAGTTAATAATGTCGATTTTTTTTGCTTGAAAAATGCATAACAAAATGAATTGATACATTATTCAAAGTATTGTCTATCGTTAGCCACTACTTTTTCCCATCTTTCTGGTAGCATATGGATTCCGCGCCAAAAAAACTGCTCCGGTTTTGAGGTAAAGAATGAATCAAGCCAATTTCTGATACCCTGTTCTGAAGTGAAGCGTATTCCAGTAAGGGCGTTCTGCATCGATCGAAACAAATGGTAGTCAGAAGGGGCATAAGGCGGGTGAGCCAACACTTCCCATTCACTGTTTTGCAAATAGTTTTTGACCGGTCTTGCAACATGTGGCCGAGCGTTGTGATAAAGGAAGATTATGGCCTCGTGTCTGGTCGAATATTCTGGTCGTTTTTCGTTGATAGCTCTCTTCAAACGAATCAATTGTGTTCGGTACAGGTCCCCTGTGATCGTCTGACCCGATTTCAACGGCTCATAATACAAAACACCCTTCTGATGCCACCAAATACAGAGCATTACCTTGGCGCTATGGATATTCGGCTTCGGCGTTGATTTGGCTGGTTGGCCGGGCTTTACATATGACTTTTTGCGCTTGGGGTTATCGTAATGTATCCATTTTTCATCACCAGTAACAATACGGCGCAAAAATTACTTCATTTTGTAGCGTAAAAGCAGCATTTCCGACATGCAAAATCGACTTTCAATGTCTATCGGCTTCAATTCATTACCCCATTTCCTAATGCTTTTAAACGTAGGGAAATGGCTTGTTGTGTGACTCCCAATGATAATGCAAGTTCTTCTTGCGTTTGACAACAATCTTCGTGAAGTAATGCTTCCAATTCCTCATCTTCAAACTTTTTCGGCTGACCAGGCCTCTACTTGTCTTCAATGTAGAAATCAGCACTATTGAATCGCGCAAACCATCGTTCACACGTTTTTTGAGTTGGTGAATGTTGACCGTAAGCTTCTACCAACAATCGATAACTTTCAGCAGCCGTTTTCTTCAAATGAAAGAAGGTGATCAGATTTCCCCGCAAAACATCTTTTTTAGGCTCAAAATTCGACATTATTATAGCGATTGAACAAAATGTGTGTTTACACTTTGGCGTCTATCGAATACTGAATTATAATGACAGATGTTTACCCTCCAAAATAAAATATTTGTTATTATTGACACAAACCATATGTGATAGTTATGCCATGTGTTGTCCAAATCGACATTATTAACTTGTATACCCAATATTTTTAACCCTTTTTGAAACAATAAGGGAGTATTTAGTAAAGTGAGCCATTCCGTAAAATGAGTCAATTGGAATTTTTCCCCTTTGTTGTATGAAAATGTCAACTCTCTATTTAAAACGTGAATGTGCACGTTTCTCCTGGTATCATTTTGTCGTTGCAAAAAAAAAAAAACGCAACAACTTATTCGTTAATATCAAAACCTAGGTAACGGGGTATCGGATAACGTTATTAGACATGCGAACAATTTTGTTTTAATTATTTAAATATTTTTTTTTTATATATAAAATATATATAAATTTTTTTTTTATTTTTTTTTTTTTTTAGTTTAATTTTAATTATTATTTTTATGTTTTACAAACCCTTGGACGCGCCTGAAAATAACCTTTCATATGATATAAAATTTTAATACGTTGCCTTTAGTTAAAGTACAAAATTCTTTTAAAAACCAAAAAAGTACCAGCTCCTGAGATCGTAACGGAATCATCATAAAACAAACCATACTACATTTTGAGGGGTGGACAAAAGTAACTTTTTTTTTGGTGAGTCGGTCTAATATACATCTAGATTATTTGAATGTTATTTTTAATTTATAACGAGCTTTCAACCTCTGCATATTTACAAAAATAAATAAAATCAAATATATTAGCTAGGCTGATAAAAGTATTTCGATCTGGCTATATGTCTCATCAGAGTCCGAAGTCTTGGAAAAGCTAGAGTCTCCAGAATAGGCAGAGCTTTAGCAAAGAACCCATAAATCCTTAATTTTGCTCCATTTTTGTCTTCTTAGCAATCAAACACATATTTAGCTAGGGTGACAATACATTACCAAACTCAAGTAAACTTTTAATTGACTTAACAAATGTTTATATTGAAGCTCGATTTTAGTTTTTCTGTGTACTAACGAAGTTAAAGATCTGATAAAATAATTTATTAAATATTACATAAATTGAAAGCAGTTTTTAGTGTGACATATTGTTAAAAAATTGATTTGACCTATAGTGCAATTGAGATGAAAATAAAATAACATTTGTTGTTTTTTTTTTTTTTTTGCTTTTGTCGCGCTCACTTACTGCCACATATTAAAAATAAAAACATAAAAATAAATTTTTCATAAAAAATGCACAGTTGTAACAAGAAAGCATGAAATTAAAGACATGACAAGACATGAAAAAACCTGCTGTTGCTTAAATACAAAAAATAAAATTGTGTAAAATAATATTGACAATAAGCAAACAGCAAGAAACATGCAATATGATTAATTTGCCTCGTTTGTGGCACAAACATCGAAAAAATAAAGAAACCAAAAAAAAAACCTTAATAATAAAACGCGATTTTTGCAACACTGTATAAAGTGCACTTATCTCATAATCACTTCCACATAAATTCCAACGGTCGTTGAACTTTTCAAAACCAGCTATAAATAGCAAAATAAAAGCTTAAAGATAAATAAAAAAAGTTTTAATACAATGAAATACAAAAACTACTTATTAAAATTTAAACAGTTTCATAATACAACTCTGTAGTAGCTCAAGCTTATAAAAAAAACCCCTTGTTTTGAACCATAAACACCACCAGCCAACCAACCAGCCACAATGAAAAACTGTATAACTTTTCCAACAAAGTTTTTCTGTGTGTATTTATGAGGATTTTTTTGGCAATATTTTTTCGTAATGATGGTTGGTGGTAAAAAAAAGAAAAAGAAAAAAAAAACTACGAACAAAATTACACAAAATTTCATTGTTTGTTGATTACATGAATATGGGTGCCAAACCAAAATTTAACAACCAGTCAACCAAACTGTTATTCACAATGTTAACTTTAAATAACCCATTCACACTAAAGAAATTTTTAAATTTCGAATTTTTCAAAAAAAAAAAAAAAACACGGAAAATTTAGTTTAATGAATTAAAAAAACTTAAATTTCTGTAAAAGATGTTATGCTTAATTACGTTTTACTTATTTACTTAGAGTCATTCCAGAAAGCTTTTTGGGGAAAATATGACTTTCAACTTCACCCCATCTGATTTGCATGAAACTTGGTATAATATTCTTCTAATTAGTATGACAAAACAGTATTAATTATATATTTTTTTAAATTCATTGTCGTAAGCGTTTTATTGCTGCTTAAGTTGGTGTACTTTAAAAATTTATAAAAATATCCATTAAGAAAAACACAAACGGCAAGGAGTTTTAGCAAGTGCACTTAGAAGGCTCCATGAAATAACCCCCCAGGAAATAACTCCCCAAAACAGAAATGAAATAAATCCCCAACAATGTATATAGAAGACAACAACAACGACATTTTGGGGAGTTATTTCCACTTTTGGGGTTTTATTTCCTTTTATTAGTTGGGGATTTATTTCGTAATGAAATAAGTCCCCAAAATTTCAAAATGAAATAATTCCCCAGTAATTATATTTGGGGAGTTATTTCCTTTTCTATAAAATTTAAACGAATGACTTGGTGAAAAAAAAAAATACTCTTCAACCGCAAAGACAAAATTTAATGGATGCAACATTTAAAATTGTTCCGCAAGGATGTTTTAAGCAGCTATTAGTAATTTATATTGAATACTTTGAAGAGGTAAAGTAAAATAATTGTTTTGTAAATAAAATTAATATGTTAGATAATTTATTTGTTTAGATCTTTCGGATGTTTTTCATTTCGATGGATAAAAAACAAATGAAATATATAGTGCACTGCTGCATTATATAAAGAACAATATTTTCGATTTGGACTCAGCTGTGTTTGTAACCGACTACGAACACGGAATGAGAAAAGCAATTATTTTGGTTTTCCCCCGAGCAAAAACTGTGGGATGCTGGTAAAGGTTTCATGTCATAACGTCCAATTACATAATGTCCATGGACGTTATGTCACTCGAAAAGTGTCACAATGTCCATGGACTTTATGACAATGTGGAAAATGTTATGGACATTACGACATTATTTTTTTTTTGGATATTATGTCACTTTCAAATGTGGCATAGCATCCAGACTTTTTCTACGGAGAAAACAAAAACCCCTAAGAGCCGAAGGCCGCCACACAGAAAAACTTGTTTTTACAAATTACTTGATGTCTTAAAAATATAAAATTTCAACGGATTCAACATCTGATTTGAAAAACAAGTTCTTTTGGGTGGCGGCCTTCGGCCGCTTTTAGGGGTTTTTTCCTCCGCAGAACGCGGCAGGCGTCTTCGCGAAATAAAGTTTTTTCTGCGTGAACTTATATCTATATGTACAATTTTGAGTTAAAAAATGGGGACTTATTTCGTTTCAAATTGGGAATTTATTTCATTATAAAATAAATCCCCAAAAAATGGTAGGTTATTTCATTCCCGATTGGGGATTTATTTCATTTCGTTGGGGTTTTATTTAATTTTTAAAATTGGGGTATTATTTCATATGGAAATAAATCCCCATTTTTGGGGAGTTTTTTCATTTTTGTTTTGGGGGGTTATTTCCTGGGGGGTTATTTCATAGAGCCCACTTAGAATACTATGTAGGTAAAAACAAATGAAATTCCACTTAAAGAAAGAACAACTAACATTGTCATTTGTTTTTTAATATTCAAAAAATGAACAGCAATTGTAATAAAAATTAACAACATATGCTAGTAAAAAATAAACAAAAATTTGAAAAATAAAATAAACCCAAACATCTACATATTTTTAAAGCAGAAGTTCCCTGAGTGTAGTATTGTGTCAGAACATTTTCGCCATCAAAATTACCGAAATTCCACTGCAAAAGGGTCACAGAGAAAACATATTTGTAGACTTTTAAAAATAGTATGCGCACTTTTTATGTTCAGAAAGGAAATATTTATCTGGAGGTAAAAGACTTTTGGTGCTTTTTGGGGGAAAAATAGCAAACATTTGATTTTTTTTAAATTACTAATTTAAACGAATATAGTTTTTGAGTGGAACAATATATTCCATTCATTTTTTTCTATTTCATCAAGAATTTATTTAGTTAAATAACCAATATTTTAAAAAAGAATTTCGTCCCGTTATTCTCAAAAAACTGGACCTGAGTGGGACCAAATTTGGAATTTCACATTTTCAAATGGGAATATCTCAGGAATTATTAGAGATAACGAACACATGTTTTTTTAAGGGGGGACATGACATTGGCCGTTTTTTGAAATCTACTTTTTTATAATTTTGTATTTTAGTAAGTATTCTTAAGATTCTAAGAAAAAAAATTTCATGGAAAAATTCCTACGGGTTCAAAAGTTATAGCCGGATTAGTGAGAGCGCATTTTTAATTTTCGCGCTACCTACGTACGGCAGCTGGTATATACTTGTTTTACTTGCTACCTGACTTTTGGTGGACTTTTGGCATATGAAGCTTCAAAAGAAGCCCGAATTGCTAAACGATTGCAAAAAACTGTAAGAAACAGCACAACACTAGATAACGAAGGCATACAGTACGAAGCAGGCATGGCAGATTGTAGGTAACCTTTTTTTTTTCTTTGTTCACAAACTTTGAACGCGTTTATCTCGAAACCATGTTTTTCGTACTGGTTGCGGCACTAGCGGGTTCATTTTTTGACGAAATTTTTTTTTTCTTTGTATTTTTGTAAACTTGTTTCGCTATCGTATGACACGAGATTTTTTTTTTTAAATTTTTTTTTCGATTTTTTATGAATTATTAAAGTCAATATTTTTTTTCGAAAAAACACACTTTTAAATTTGGAACATCACCAAAAATTGAAAAAAAATTTAAAAAAAGCTCGTGTCATACGATAACCAATTTTGTTAAGATTTAAAAAAGTCATTTTTTTTCTAGATCGGACAATTTTTGCGACTCCCAGCGCTGCAACCACGAGGCCCCGTTTTTTTCTCTGCCGCCAGTTTGGAGCTCTATAAAACCATGTTGAAATTTTGGAAAAGTGTTTGTTTTTGACTGAGTAATGAATTTTTTAAAAAGGATCTGTTTTCTCTGCCGCGAATGTAATGTCCCCCCTTCAGTCTCCACCAGCAGATTACAAATATGTTAATCTTTTGAAAATCGATTAGAAAGTAAAAAAATGGTAGGCACTCAAAAAGTACCCCTTTTTGGAGAGTCATATTGATGCCGCCAGGAGTCTGGGTGGTTCAACATCAGAACTTAGTCTCGATATTAAGTCACTTATGCCTGCTCCAAAATTCACTCCAAAATATATATGATACACCCCACTGTGCAGTGTGAACATGTCGTATACATTCACATTACTAATACAATATATGGAAAAACTTCAGGTTTTGAGAATCTAGGAAGAAAATAGCAAAAACAAAAAAAAAAACCTTTAAAATTCCAAGAGGCCAAATCCACAAAAAAAAACCAACGTTCAGCAAATTATTAAACAAAAGAAGCAAAAATCGTGTAGTCGTTACTATAATAAAATTACATAAGCGTAAAGTTGAAATTTTTTTGTTATTTTTCATCTGTAAAAACATGAATGCTTGAGTAAACTTGCATGTGTGCATGAAATTTGCAAACCAAATAACAAAAAAATTGTTTAATTAGGAAAAAAAATTATAAAAAAAAGTATTGAAGTTTATTAAGGTTTGAGTAATTTTAAATTTTGGTTGAATATGGGACATTATGTAATTTTGAAAATCTTTAACCCTTTGAGGAACGAAACTTCACGGAGACTTGGGCCTATGACTAAAAATAAATTGTGTGCTTCTTTTGTCGCTTTGCTGCTTAGCCTATCGGAGAAATATAGTAGTACTAACGCGAATTTATTAATGATATGTCACTCCTTAATGGGCTAAGCTTTTGTTTAAGGTATTTTGCTTTAAGTTAAGCCTAATCCAAAAATGACAAAAATTGTTGCATAGACTTAAAACTGAATTTTTAATATTATAAAAACAAAAATGTAGAAAAATTCATAAAAAACCTAAAAGACAATATTTTCACTTTGGTTTGAGCTTGTAAGGCTCTGAGACTATTAGGCTACAATATACAGGTATCGCTAAACAGCCACCCACATCTGTCTATTGTCGATCACAACAAGTTTTGTTAAAATTGTTCATCAGGTTTTCCTAAAATAGCAAAAAGTATAAATGGGACATATATCAATCATTCGCCGTCAATCAATCAATTTAGAAAAAAAATAATATGTATGAGTTTTCTATCACTTATATGTATTGCTGCGCCCACCTTCGGTGTTCCCATAGCACCTAACCCCACCGAAGTAAAGTAATGAATCAGGGCTATGAAACAAAAAGCTTCAATAAATTCGCAAACTCTACATCAGGTGGCGAGCAACAACTGTTCTAAGACTTATCTACTCGCGCAATTACAGTGTTGCCATGTTTGAAGCCTTTCATCTTTCACCACCTTTCATCTCTCCACTATCCCCTTTCCAAAGAAAGCTACACATTAATTAATAGGAAGAATTTCCCGAGTGTTGCTTCTCTTTAAAAAAAAAAAAAAATAGGTTAAAGCAAATAATCGGGTTAATTTATTATAGACCTACTATTCCGTTTTCGAGTCAGTATTTTTAAACGACTATATTTTTTACTGAATAAAGATAATTTGTTTATGTAAAAATTCTCATATAATGCAACACCTAAATAAAAAATAGAAAATTTTAATCTAGAGTTGCCATTTATTTTTTTTTTTTTGGAAAAAAAAGTATTAATTTTTGCACTTTTCGATGGGACGCTTTTTTAAAAATTATTAAGAAAATATGAAACAGCCTAAGTTTTTTGATTGTTATGTTGATGAGAAAATATGAAAATTTATTTCGCTGATAAAAATTAGTTCACCGATTGTATATAGTTTAGGAAAATCTTACCGATTTGACCTAAGGCCACAAATGGTCTACTGGTCGTTCAATACTATTATTAAACCGATGATCACCTATGCTGCCCTTGGATGGTGGCCAAAAGCTGAACAGAGTAAGGCAAGGGATGCTCTTAAGAGACTCTACCGTCTTGCGGAACTTGCCTGATGGATGCCTTGGGGGTTATGCTGGGGATCCCGCCATTGCATATTTCTGTAATGGAGGTTGCCAGTATGGGTTTCTCTAGACTTAGTGAATTCGGTGGCATGAGGGGGGGGGGGGGGTCACATGAGGATCGCGCGAATCCTAATAGATGACCCGATTTCTAAGGTTGCGGACAAAGTGTCACCGGAGTGGATCTTTGATAGATATTTTGATGTGTTATTGTTTGACAGAGACATGTGGACCAATCAATCCTGGGAACCAGAAGATGGTTCTCAGGTGTGGTTCACTGATGCCTGCGAAGGGGAACTCGCAGATCTCGCATCTACATTCTTTCTGACAGTCAGGCTGCACTGGGGGCCTTAATGGCTTATTAGGTGTCGTCCGGGTTGGTCATGGAATGCATTCAGACTCTCAATAGGCTCGGTAGAGGCAACTCTCTAACCTTGGGGTGGATTCCTGGTCATGAGGGGCATGAGGGCAACGAGAGGGCAGATTGTCTTGCCAACCGCGGGGCCCGAAAGCCCTTTATTGGTCCTGAACCATTCTGTGGAATACCTGCGGGGTATGTTAGGGGAAGGCTCAGGGCATGGAGAGAGTCTGAATTTTCTGGTTACTGGGAAAACTCTCCTGGTCAGCGCCAGGCTAAAAGATTGATCTCTTTTTCCAGTAGGGGGTCGAGGCGACTCTTGTCGCTTGAAAGGGGGGGTTTGAGGACCCTGGCGTCGTACTTAACTGGACACTGTAATCTCAGATACCATCTGCAGAAGAAGGGTCAATCGGACACGGATTTGGGTAGGTTTTGCGAGATGGTGTCTGAGACCTCGGAGCATGTTCTCTGCGAATGTCCCAGGCTTTGTGATAGCAGACTTAGGTTTCTAGGTGATCGCTTCATTTCGCCTTCCGACATCGCGAATATTTTGCCTATTAGGATAATTGGCTTTATAGGTAGCTTGAATCTGTAGGTAACCTTAGGCAGCACAAAAGACCTACATTGGTCGCGGTGCATAGTGCCTTCTGATCTAATCTAATCTAGAGTAAATTTTACAGGAAGAAGAATACATTTTTATTAAACAATTTAACGGACACTAGGGATATGCTTAACATGACCAACTTTTTTTGATGAAAAAAAAAACGGAACTCGGCAGACAAAAAAGGGCGGATTTTGGTGCAAAAAGCGTGATATTTAAATTTTTTTTTTAAAAATACCAGTTATGTATACACACTGAGAAAAAAAGTGCCAACCGAATTAAAAAGTGTATTTTAATGATAACAACTAAAAAATTCAGCTAGTACAACGATATTTAAGTTAGGTTCCTGAATATTTTTTGTATTGCAACTAAAATTCAGCAGAATTAATGGAACTTTGTTGTGAAAACCGAATATTGGTTTGTACCAACCGATTTCAGTCGTAATAATCAAATTTGAGTCGTAGTAACAGAATTTCAGTTGGCAAATAGCTAAATTTTTCTCTGTGTGTATCAAAATATTTCAAATTCAAATCACCTTTCCGAGAAACAAAACCTAAATATTACTCTAAAAATTATATGAAGCTGTTGTTATTTTAAAATTTTTTTGTCTTAAACAAAAATTTTGCATTTTTTCTTTAACATTTATTTTAGCAAAAGAAATTTTGAGTTAAATTTGATTATTTCGGTATTTTATATACAAAATATTTGCCAGAATTTTTTTTTATAACTTTTCCAATTATTTAAAGGGCTGTCTTAAAAAAAGTTATGTATAAAATTAAATTAATTAATTTTTTTTTGTATTTTTTTGTAAAAAATTTTTAATTTTTGAATAAAGAACGATGTCGAAAAAGTGGGAGAGGAAGATGTGAAATCGCAGTGGATATTTATTATTTAGAGTGTGCTGAATCCGAATATGATAGTTAAAACCCGCTAAACCCTACGGATAGTTCCTTAAAATTACCAAAATCGTACATAAATCCATTATAATGAACTCTCGAGACTCTTAATGTAAATCAGTTGCTACTCAATACACGTTAAAGATATTTTAGTTATTTTTTTTTCAAATTATTTTTTTTTTTTTATTTTATTAATTAATAATCATGTAATTACAAATTATATACTATTATCCTAACCGAGCACTAGCCACTATGGTCTTCGGCGCGTTGTAGCGAAAAGAGACCAGTGCCTCTGGTGGGAATCGAACCCACGAACCCCGCACTGATTAGCCAGCACGCTACCAACTAGCCTACCGGGGCGGACTCAAAGTATTTATAAAAGCTGCGAAAATAAAAAATTGTTTGGTTTTTGTTTTTAACAATAATAGTTTTTTGTATTCTAAAAAACAGTGACCTATTTTTTTCATGTTTACAAATTCACTAAGATCGTTTATTTTTGATGGCTCTAGAAAAAAAAAAGTAATTATCAACATGGCGCCTTGAAATTTAAAACATATGTTTTATAAGATTGACACTTTTTACCAAAGTAATTTTTAAAACTACTGACGCCATATATACGCTAGGTCGGCTAATGTGGGGACGCCCTCGTAATTAACGGTTTCTAAATTTCACTATTTTACCCTAAAAAAAAAATATTTTCACCAGTTTATAAATTGATGAAGGCCTATGAAACATTTGTCATACATTTTTATAAAACTCTTCTTCATATTTATTAAAACTTCCTGCATATGATTAATAATTGATGACAAACGATTTATGATAAAATGTCATCAATATGATGGAACTTTTTTTCTTGAGTGTATATTTTTAACAACAAAAAAAAAAATAACAACCATTTTTCATTTGATAATTATCTTTGAAACAAAAGTGTATTAATGTAATTAAACGTATATTTAATAATTTTTCATATTTCCCACCCACCCACTACAATGTGTTGAACATTTTTCACATGTGTCACATAAAGCCCGCCAGACAAGTTGCTGCACGCACAATACAATCATTTAAAATATTTGCAAATAAAAAATGAAAGTATTTTCTGTTACAATTTTTGACATTTTAAATTGATTCATAAACATTTCATAGCATATTCATATTCATATTCATAAGCATTTCATTTAATATTTTATGTGGTTTTTAAATAAGGATTTTTCGTCAAAAAGTTCATTGTGCTTAAAACACAATAACATAACCTAGTTTCTTCAACTGTAAGCATTTAGTTGCCAATAAAAAAGGGGTATCCATGGTACGATAAGGAAATAATTATGGTTTTAAATAATGAAAAATAAATGGAACGGAAATTGTGTCCTTTGAGAGTTTATTTTTTAAAATATTTAAACGACATGCTTTTATTTAAGAAATATAAGGCACAATTTTAATATAAAGTATTATAAATGCAGTTGGGATTTGAAGTCTTAAATAAAAGTTTAATTTAAAAGAAAAAATCTTAAACAATTTTTAAAATGGTTTTAAGAGTGTATTTAGCTGTGAGCAGATTTTTTCTTTTGTAAATGTGAATTTATACTCAAGTGTATAGAAATTGCATAAAACAAATTGAAATAAAATTTAGTAATATGCAATTAATGGTAAGATATATTAATTATACGCTCTGATTTATTTGACAACGTTTTTTTCTTCTGTATGTGTGACTTTATATTGTATAAAATTAGCATTAAAACTTCCTAAACAGAAATTTGAAAAACTTAAATGTTTGCGTATGAGTAATATGAAATTATTTTAAAAACAAAGTAATCGTACGTATTGTTGAAAATAGTTTTTCTCCAGCGGATCGCGACATTCCTCAACCAAACTTTGCATTACCTAAAACGCTATGTAGTGCAAATATTAGAAATCAAAATTGAAACTTTATTAGAATATGAATCCTATACGGTTTAAGATATTTTAAAACATTTGTAATTAAAATTTTTTTACGCTAACGATTTTTAAATTTTTTTTGGAAAAATATCGTACATTTTGGCAATTTATAAAAATTGACATGTGACATACCTGACATTTTAATTTTTAAAGGTGTGATAGTGGGTCTGATTACGGTTGTCGTAGTCGTAGTCGTATTTCGACTATAGTCGAAGTCGTTGTCGATTTTTATTTGTTGCGGTATTACGTAAATTTTTAGACTAAAAGGTTTTTGTAATAGATTGAAAACAACAGAGTGTTGACAAATTTGTTAAATTTATTAATATTATGAAGCACTCTATGACGATCTGTCAAAAACAGCTGATTGGCGGCAATAAGAAGTTTTTAATTTTGTTGTTAAATTATCAAAGATATAAACAAATGCTATGTTTGGACTTATTTTTTTAACTTCAGATGAAAAATATGAGTGCCTATGGCTGAGACGAATGATATTCGAAGAAAACGGCTAAGTGTTGTTTAGCAAAATAACTCCGATCACATCCAAACTTTTACCTAGCATAGTACTTTCGGAAAAGTACACGTCCAACCATTACAATATACATGTCATATCAAAGCTTATTAAAATATCTATTCAATGATGTACGATATGACCCTAGAATTTAACCCATTACAGCCTAATTCAAAATTTCCTTATATTTATTTGTGTTTTTTTTTTTTGTAAAAGATCACCTTATTAAAAAAATCGCCTATATAAGCATATAAAAAATGTACAAAAAATTAAAGCTTTCATTAAAGGTATAATATACTACCATATGTTTTTAAATAAAAAAGAGATTAAGGGTTAAAAAAATCGCAAAAAGTCCACATTGTCTAAATTTAACCTTTGATATTTTTTTTTTTTTTGTTTCAAGAGATATGTGGTCATATTGCACCTGAAAAGAAAGCTTATAAATCCGGCTATCCATTTCTATAAACTTATTAATTACTTACACAGGGCAATTTTTGAATAAAAAGCACATTTTATCTAAAAAACTAACGTAAAAATAAGAAAATTTTAAACCGGCCTTTAATGGGTTAATTTATATTGACATATTGTACACCATTGAAAAGCCATTTAAAAGAGCTTTCATACGACATGCATATTGTTATAAACGGGCTTGTACTTTTTGAGATACTTTTAATTTTAATGCCCAGCCCAGCCGCAAGGGGGCGCCGGCGACTACAAATATTTTGTTTCTTGAAATCAGCTCAAAAATTAGTTTTTGGGGTAAAAGTTTTGAAGTAATCGTAGTTATTTTCTAAACTGTACTTGTTCCAGATTTTGCCAATTATGTTTTTTACCCTAAAACGTCCTCCAATTTCGGTGCTATAATTTTTATTCTGAAAGTATTTAAACTTAATTAAAATTTCATTGAAATTTGCATTTTTAAAATTTTTTTAAATCTGTCGTGAGAAATAAAATAGACGGCTGTTTTTATACATTTTGACAGTCGAAAACGACAAACAAAAGTTATACCGTTTTTTAAAAACGACAAATTTTCACTACGACTACTACAACCGTAATCAGGCCGAGTATTTCAATAAAAAGTTGCTATTATTAATGTTTTAAGTAAATTATGTTTTGAAAATATTAAGCATACGTAATGTTGAAAATATTTTTTTTTTTGTAGATCCGCTGAACATTTTTGTAATTTTTGTTGGCTTCAAGATTGTAAGCATTATCAACCAAAGTTGAAACTTTAACATAATATTAATCATATGTTTAATATATTTTAAAAATTTAAATTTTAAATACTTTTGACAAATCTAGATTAAAAAAATAAAGGGTCCGCCAAATAACTTTTTTTTTTTTGAAAATGCTATAAAAAAAACTACTGAATATTTTCTCAAATTTCTTTTTTTATTTGAAAGTACAATCCTTCCGGTTAATAATAGAAAATAATTTCATTCAAATGGCTGCCTCAGCTGGCCATGCAGTAGCCTACACGATCGGTCCAATTTTTAAGCACATCGATTGTGTGTAGCTGTATTTCACTAATGGCTTCACGAATATTGTCCTTTAAAGCGTCAATTATCTCTGGCTTGTTGGCGTAACACTTATCTTTGACGGCACCACACAAATAATATTTATACACACACAGAGAAAAATTTTGCTATTTGTCAACTGAAATTCGGTTACTACGATTTAAATTCTGTTATTACGAATTTCAGTCGGCTGGTAACACTAAACATTAGTTTCCACAGCAAAGTTCGATTAATTCAACTAAATTTTAGTTGCAATACCCAAAATGTTCAGATATATAATGTTAATATCGTTGTACTAACTGAATTTATTAGGTTACCATTAATATGCACTTTTCCATTCGGTTGGTACTTTATTTCTCTGTGTGCACCAATAGTTATTTTTAAGTATACTTTAATGAAACCTTTACAGTAGTCGTATTAATTTTTTAATAAATATTATGGATTTTTTCATAAAATTTTATGAAAAACTGCTTTAATTTTATGAAAAGTTTCAATGGAAGAGTTCCAGGGACAATTCATACATCTAATGAAAAAATTCATTGATATCAGTAGCCGATAATCTCAGTGTGTTTTATTTTGAAACGCCAATATTTTTGACACTGTAATTTAGAATATCTCAATTAAAACGCATAATTTAGAAATGTTGAGGTTAAGAAGAAGAATAAACATTTTTCTCTAAAAATTATAAACACTATTAATTTTAAATCAGACTAGACTAGTTTCTGCCTTTTTATGGACAGGCTCATCGGTGATTTTCCATTTAAATTGTATTATTATTTGTGTCTTATAATTGTCAGATTGTCTCTATATGATAAATTTTACAACAACCTGCGGCTGTAAGAATCAAACCTGCGCTCATCTTACATTACAAACGTAACAATACCAAGTCATGACCGTTTAGCGATCACACCCATGTATGGCCCCGAATCTAATGCAGCTAAATTGCAGTTTTCTTTCCTATTAGTTTTTGTCTGTTATTGTATATTATACTCAGAAGTGACAACACTAACAACACAAATGTTCTATTTTTAGATTTTTGTTTATTTTTCTAATCTCCTCCATAATTTTAAATTAAAATTCAGAAAATATTAATTTTTATTAAAATTCAGGAAACACAGATTAAGTTAAAAATTTTCATTTGGAATTAAAAAACATTAATTAAGGTTAAGACTTTCCATTTCTTGTAAAATTTATAAAAATTAAAAATAAAATATGTTCACGCGGTTTATAAAACTTTTTTTTTATGAAATTATGAAAATTTATAAAACATTTGACATAACTATGATGCAACTTTTCATCATATCTATGAAAACTTTATATATATAATGAATAATTGATGAAAACCAATTTATGAAACAGTTTCATCAATAACTGAAACTGTGAGTGTAGTGGTATTTCAATAAAACGTAGCCAAGTTTGAGTAAAAATGGAATAACTTTTATCATATTTTTGACTCTGTATATATAAAAAATTCATGGTCCGATCGTTCAGATTTTCAAAAATTATATACATTTGAGGAATAGTATTTTTTTCACCAACATAACCATCAAAAACATAAAGAAGGTTCCATCGAAAAAGGGAAAAAATCGATTTTTTAAAACAATTATTTGGCAACCCTAGATAAAAATTTTGTAGTATTATTTTTATTTGCGATTGTAAACAAGATGCTGAAATATGTTTGGGGTTTTAAATCAATTGATTAAATTTTTCCTGTAAAAAAAAATTTAGTGGCTTAAAAGGAACAGCCAGGTTAAAAACGGAACAGTTGGTCCATAATAATGAACAGGTTTATGAAATTTACAGAAATACAAGTTAAAAATAAATTTTATACATTAAATTGTTTGCATATGATTAATATGGAATTATTAATTTAACACATTAATCATACCCACCGTTAAAATGATCTTCAAACAACCAATGAAAGATCTTGATGTACTCCAAAGAAATGCTTAAAATGGAAAATATTTGCAGCTATACAAAAATTATGATTAGGTGGTTCTGGGATTATGCATTGACGATCTCTTACACATGTTTTTCAGTGATATTTTAAAATATCTTTAATTTAAAAATCATTGTTTGTAAAAAAAATTATAAATTTTAAAATATTTTATTTATGTCTTAATTAAATTGTTATTGAATACTTGAATTAACATTTGACACATTTATGTAAATATTTTTATAAATTTTGTGTGCACTTGTTTT
Source organism: Delia radicum (assembly GCA_021234595.1). NCBI lineage: Eukaryota > Metazoa > Arthropoda > Insecta > Diptera > Anthomyiidae > Delia > Delia radicum. The sequence goes on along the minus strand of CM037854.1, from coordinate 31,729,804 downwards.
ACATTTAACTTCTCTGAAAGCCCGAACCCCTATGGTTGTGTATCTTGTATATATTACATAAAAATTGACATTAACCGCCATGTTTAATTTACAAAAGTGTCCATTTTCAGAAAATTGTTTATGTTATATTTGTTGTAATTTTTATAATTTTTTTTTTGTTCGCTCTCATATGTCTGCATTTAATTTCAAATGACTTTTTAACGACATTTAACAGACATAATTGGATTGTACAGTAGGGTGTCCCGAATGTGGCATTTTTTGATTGGTTGATGGAATACCACTCAATCGATGCATATGGGAAAAATAAGTAACCAAATTTTGAGGTGGGTGGATATTCAGTTTCCTACCAGAGATTAAAGTTACCACTTTTAGTACGTTCCTCAAAAAAAAGTTTCGATTTTTTGTTTCGAAATAGGATTCGAAAGTGTCGTAACATTCCGCTTATTTCTGGAAAAATATTTTTAAATTTTCTGTAGAGTAATTTTTTTCTACCAGAGGATTTTCTGATTTCGACCAAGTACAATTTCTAAAAAATTTTAATTTAGAAATTTTACTGGCTCAAAACTAAAAAATCATCTGGTAGACCAAAATTACTATACAGAAAATTTAAAAATATTTTTCCAGTAATAGGCCAAAAATTACGAAACTTTTGAGCCCTATTGCGAAAAAAAAAATTTTAAATTTTTTTTTTGGTCAAAATGCACAACAACCGGTAACTTAAATCGCTAAAAGGGAACTTCCACTTTAATTTTTTTTTTTACTTATTTTTCCTATATTTATCTCTTTCATACGCATCCATTGAGTGGCATTCCTAATATTTTTTAAACGGGACACCCTATTGTACAAGGTGGTCTTGTTTGGAAGGAAAATAAATATAAAAATATAAAAAAATATATCTCAAAATTAGTGACTTTTCAGCCTACTTGGGAACTTTTCATTGGCATTGCAATTTAATTGGCATTACTTGTGGTCAATGGCAATGCAAAAAAAAAAAACTCATTACCATTCCAATGTACATAAATTTTTTGTTATTTATAACGAGCTTTCAACCTCCGTATAATAACAATAATAAAGCAACTCAAACATATTAGCTAGGTTGATACTAGTATTTCGATCTGGCTAAAGATCTCATCAGAATCCGAAGTTTTTGAAAAGCAAAAGCCTCCAGAATAGCTAAAGCTTTAACAAAAAACATTTTAATGATCAATCTTGCTCCATTCTTGTCTTTTTAGTAATCAAACAAGTGGTTAGGGTCTTTTCCTAGCAAGCATCATGACGTTCCTAAACTTTGAAGACCAAAATGTTTTATTTAAATAAAAAAATTTAGTTTTTACTTAGGCTCAAGTAATATTTTTTACAGTTTTATTAGTTTTTGGTTTTTATATACATCGAGATTATTTTTAAGTTATTTTTAATTTATAACGAGCTTTCAACATCCGTATATTTACAAAATAAAGCAAATCAAACATATTAGCTAGGTTGATGCTAGCATTTCAATCTGGCTAAAAATCTCAACACAATCCGAAGTTTTAGAAAAGCTAGAGCCTCTAGAATAGGCTGATCTTTAACAAAAACCCTGTTAATAATCAATTTTGCTCCATTCTTGTCTTCTTTTTTTAATTCGCGTTGATAAGCGCAATGGTAATGAAATTTCACAAATGCCTAAAAAAACAATTGTAATTGACGAAAAAATAATTGTTTATAAAAATTGTTTTGCTTTGGAAAAAACTATAAAAATTTAGGTCCTAACTTTAAAAGTATTCGCTATTTTCATCACTTTTACACTATTTTTTATCACGTATACACTATTTATTCTTGTTTAGTAATGAATTAGTCATGGTGGATCAGCTTTTATTAATATATACTTGATAAAATACCGAATAATTATAAAATTAGTATTCACATAAAAGTTTTTTTCTAAATTTTTAAATTAATTATTTTGTAGACAATTATAATTCTCTGTTAAAGGCATTGGCATTGATTAATGCCAATTACAAAAAAAACTAATTTTCATTGTTTTAAGCATTTGGCATTTCAAACAATTTAATTGCTATTGACATGAGGTAATGTCAATTAAATCGTCAATTAATTGTTCCATTTAATTAACTAGTCCCAAGTATGCTTTTCAGAGGCAAAAACACAGTGAATACATTTTGTGAACTACTGTTTGGTTAAGTAATGTCAACAAATGTGTTTAGCTACTGTAGAAAAAATATATAAACTAAATAAATATCAAATAAAGAAAATGACTAAGAAAAGTTTCTGAACGATTAACCTTCGCCTTACCAATCAATACCCACACGGTTGACCATTTCGGTTTTATTTCTGTTAATGAGTTGGTTATAGTTGCTCCGATATAGAGGGAATTTTGTCTCACTGAACAAATTGTTGAGTTCGTTGGAATTTTCCAAAAAAAAATGTTTATGCATAGATGGTAAGGCCACCCCGATGGGTATTGGAAAACGATGTACATAAAAATCTTTAGTAAGGCGAATGTTAACCGTGTACCTCCTATGCACTAAGACACTTTTCTTGGCCAAAATAAAATTTTTCTTACATTTTATTTTCGTATCTCAGAATACTATATAGGTAAATACCATTGCAAATGTAGTTAAAAACAAATGAAATTCCACTTGAAAAAAGGACGACTTAAATTTCAGTAAATTCAACTAAAAAACAAATGACAATCATTTGTTTTTTACTGCTCCAGATTGTAGCAAAAATTAACCACATATGTAGTAAAAAAAAAAACATTTATTTGTTTTATTTTTTTAAATTAAAATAAAAAAGAAAAGAACTACTGTATAAAATGTATGTAAAATCATAATACAGTAATTTGCTGTGGTTTGTTTTTTTTAAATGATCTATATATGTAGTCAAAAATTAAATTTCTTCTACAAATGACTATTTTTTCACTTAAAGATAATAAAGATGTATTACAACTTGAGTTTGGGAATTCCCGAACTTTTTTATTTCCCGGTATTCCCGAAAAAAATATAAATTTCCGGGTAATCCCGGAAAATAGATTTTTTTATTTATAACCCGTAAATTGGTTCAGCATACAATTGTAAAGATCGTTTGTATGTTTCAGAATTTGCACTAAAGTTATCGGGAGTTTTTAAATAATTTATTAATGCTAACATTTGGTTAAGTTTACTTTAATTGGCTCAGACATTTTTTTTAGGAACCAAAGCTGATCAAAAAGTGTACTTATAACAGCATCTGCTACTAAACAATTTTAATCTCGACGACTTAGTGCTTCTGTTGCGTCCTTTATGGTATTCAAAACTTCAACTGTGACTGGGCCATGTTAACCCTCAAACTGGTCTCAGCTTTTTTCAATGAAATTTGTACCACGTGTCCGGGACAAAAAATAAACAATATGTTCTTCTAGCAATTTGTTTTCGTTGCGTACTTTAAGCCAAAATAGGCAAAAAAAAGTTTAGAGTGAATCTCAAAATCTAATTAAAAAATAAATATGTTTAGGCACAAATTATTTTATACCAAAAATTACTCTCACCATGACTACAATACAAAAATTACACCTTTTGTGTTTTTACTTAAGAAGATGTGTCGATTTTAGTTTTTTTGGAAAATGCGAAATTTGTCGAAAAAGCTCCATAACTTAAATATATATTGTTCAAACTTAAAGGCTTTGGTACATTCTCACTTTGCGTTTAATACCAACGGTTTTTAGTTAAAATAAATATGTTTTTTATGATTTTTGATAATATTTATATTTATATATTTATATTTATTTTTTGAAATTTTACTAAATTTGAATTTTAATACTTTCTCGCTTCTAAACTGTGCACTGCACACACAAAACTTTTTCACATTACATTTGGTATACATGGTTTTCTATCGAAATAGCTTAATTTCTTATTATAAAACACTCAATTAGCGCATTTGTGGCCAATTTAAAATAGCCCGCCAGAAGGCGAGCTTGCCGGTTAGAGGGTTAAATTTGCTAAGTCATATAATCAACATTTCTTGCATTTAAAAATGAATAAATCTTAGCCAAATAAAAATAAAAAATGCTGAGAAATAAAATGTTTATGCATTAATAGGTTTTTAAAAATTTTCTAGTGTTCCAGGGAATTTTGAAAAGCTGCAAATGTTAATAATCTTTCGGACATCACCGCTGTTTTATGCAATAAGTCCCAGGTGCAAAAAGTCTCAGTGCAAAAGCTCCCAATGAAATAAAATCTAAAAAAATGAAATAAATCCCGTCTCGAAAAAGTGAAATAAATTCTAAAAAAATGAAATAATTTCCAAAACAAAAATGAAACAAATCCTAGGTTTTGGTTGTTATTTCATCATGAAATAATTTTCAAAGAATACAAATTAAATAACTCCCAAAAATAGTCCATGCAACACAAATGAAGTAAGGGCGTACCGTTATATTCCCCAAAGTCATATTGCCCAAAAACCAAAATGACATATTGCCCAAATGTCCGCATATCCCCCAAAATTGTGGATGTTAATATGTTATAACGACCAAATCAATGACAGAAAATCCAAAACTTTTTTTTCGGTGCTATGGCATTTTATTTTGAAAAAACTTTTTTTTTTTTGGGCGCTATGACGGTAAAAAAAAGAAGTAATTGCTTGCCCAAATTCATAGTTTATTCATAGTTTCATAAGACATTATGTCTTTTGAGTCGCACGCAGAAAAAAACTTTATTTCGTGAAGCCGCCTGCCGTCTTCTACGGAGGAAAAAACCCCTAAGAGCGGCCGAGGGCCGCCACCCAGAATAACTTGTTTTTCAAATCAGATGTCGAATCCGTTTAAATCTTATATTTTTAAGACATCAAGTAATATAATTTGACCAGGCATAGACACAAAAATTTAAAATTGAAGCAATTTTTTTAAGTTTCCTTAAAACTCTTGTTTGATATCATGAATCAGCCTTGACATTTAATTAAGGTCCTATGACATTTAAGAAAAAAAAAAAATTATGATTTTGGGCAATAACTTCTTTTTTTACCGTCATAGCGCTCAAATTTATTTTGGCCAAACAAAAAAATGTCATAGTGCCCAACAAAAAATGTTATTTCGTCCAAATCAATGTCGTATTGCCCAAAACAAGAAATTTTTACAACAACAATTTACATATAATTTTTTTTGGGCGCTATGTCGTTTTTTTTTCTTGGGAAATATGACTTAGGGGAATATAAGGTTACGCCTTCAAAATTTGTTAAAGAACAGATTAAGTTAGGTCAATTTAAGAAGATCATCAAAATATTTTGAAAGATCCCGTTAAAGGAACCGTTTAGAATATTAATAATATTAAAAAAATAGTGAATTTTTGAAAATGAAATAACTCCTACTAGAAATTAAATAACTCCCACAGCAAATGAAATAACACCGAACAAGAAAATCAAATGAAATAAGTCCCACGCTAAGTTCTGTTGGGACTTATTTCATTTCGGAATTACTGCATTATGAAATAACACCTAATAACAAAAATGAAATAACTTCGAAAAAAATGAAATAACTGCAAAAGAACTGGGTATTATTTCATTTGAAATTACTCCTAAATTTGTATGAACATTTTTTGGGACTTATTTCATTTTTTTTTTTTGGGACTTTTTTCACCTGGGAGTTATTGCACAGAGCCCATCACCGCGTATGAGTAATGTTTATTGTACGATATTAAATAATATTACTCATACGCAAAAGAAATCTATATCTTTTGTAATTATAATCGGCTAAGTTAAATAAACGAAAGACAACAAAATTTCTTATTTCATTAATATAAATTGCGAAGGATTGTAAAAAATGTAATTAATTCTGGATAAAAACCTTTTTTTTATTTAGGAGAATTTTTTTTCGAAATTAGTTTAGTGTTATAAAATTTAAATTGTCGTTTTGTTTATATTTTTAATGTAAAATTCAGAGTTCCTATTATTTTCTACATTATATTTAGCACCCTCTTTAAATATTAGTTTTAGAGTATGGCAAAACCAATTGATTTATTTATTATAAAGAATGTTTTTTTTTTTGTTTTAATTTTTCGTTAAATTAACAAGGTGTCATTTTTGTATAATTTATTTTTTAAAATAGGTCATTATAACATTTTTTTATTCATATCAACTAAAGTGTTTACCCCAATATTTACGGCAACAACAGCAGAAGCAGTAGACAAATTTTAAAATTAACATATTAATGTGTAAATGTTTTTTTTTTTTTTAATTTTTGTTTACATAAGTATTTTATAAACAGCTCTACTGTGCTCTACCGACGAAGTTCTTTTTGTCGTTCAAAATGAGTAAATATTTGCAATGTGATATAAATATTTGTTTGCCTTTTTTTTTTTTTTGCAACTCCATACATTATTTAGTTTTATTAAATGTTTATATTACACATTCTCAAAAACTTTAGATAAATTATTAAGCTATTAAAAATATAAAAACGACTTAGAAATAATATTGCAATTAAAACCGTAAACTACAACTACAAAAATTTGTTTTTAAGATATACGATAATATAAATAATTTTCAACTTTTCTGCTGATTATCTCTTTACTGTATGAAATTTTAGATCTTAGCCCTCTAACGGGTAAGGCTGCCTCAATGCAGTCTTCATAAAATTTGCCATAAATGCGTCAAATGATACTTATGGTGTTTTCTTTTCTGGAAAAAAAGTATTGCATTTTAAAGTGCAAACATTGCAAACATTTCACCCTCGCCCCATTAAAATGCTTAATTTTTACAATCAGAATAGAACACAATTGTATCACATATTGCATTTTTCAACATGTGGGTTTATACAATATTGTTATGGCTGGCAGGGTTCGAATCTCAGCCAACGTGAATGAATTTTTTTCTAAATATTTTTTTTAATAAACAGTTTTTTTAATTATTTAAAAAACTTTGAAGTTAGTTTAATTTTTTTTTTGTTTAATAATTTTTATCATAATTTTTGTTTTTTTAGCGAATTTTAGTTTAAAAAATTATTAAATACAAGCAAACAGAAAAAATAAAATATTATAACATAAAACAAAATAAATCCTAAATTATAATAAAAAAAAAAATAATAAAAAAGTGTTCCAATGGGCGCTACGAAATAACCCCCAATGAAATAACCCCCAACGGCCAAAAATGAAATAACCCCCAAAAAAATTGTGTAAAATTGTTTGGGGGTTTTTTCATTTTTTTTGGGGATTATTTCATTTTACGGTTTGGAGATTATTTCATTATGAAGCAACCCCCAATGAAATAAAGCCCAAAATTTAAATTCTTTGGAGATTATTTCATATGCAATTATTTTGGGGGTTATTTTCATATTGGGGGATATTTCATTTTGCTAAAAGTGAAATTTTTTTAATATTTGTTAGTTTTTCTGCGTGGCGGCCTGCGGCCGCTCTTAGGGGTTTTCTCCTCCATTGGACGCGGCAGGTGGCTTCGCTGAATAAAGTTTCCCTGCGCGCGTCACACTAGGGAAGATAATGAGACGCGCGCAGGAAAACTGTATTCAGCGAAGCCACCTGCCGCGTCCTATGGAGGAGAAAACCCCTAAGATCGGCCGCAGGCCGCCACGCAGGAAAACTGAACAGTGTAACAAAAGAATCAAAAATATGAAAACAAAAAATAAAAAAAATTTGGGACATATTTCATTTCTTTGGAGCTTATTTCATTGGGGGTTATTTCATTTCTTCCTTTGGGAGTTATTTCATTACGAAACAACCCCCAAATTTTGGGTGTTATTTCATTTTCACCTTTGGGGAATATTTCATTTCTTTTGGGTATTATTTAATTTTTTTTTGTTGGGACTTATTTAATTTTTTTTGGGATTTATTTCATTGGGGGTTATTTCATTTTGTCGTTTGGGTGTTATTTCATTGGGGGTTATTTCGTAGTGCCGTTCCAATGACGGTTTGAACCTGGGACCTTCTATATCAGAAGCCAGCACACTACCGCTCGGCTACGTCGGTGACAACTTTGCAATATATACACATGAGATTGATAAAACGAAAACAACAGGGCAAAAAGGGCGCTAAAATTGCACTTTTTGCCTTTTTTATGGCAATATTTTTAGAAACAAACACGGTACCCTCTCATTTTAGAAAAGAACACGAATAAGGAAATTTAAGGCAAAGTGCAAAAAAATGTGACATTTTTGTCAGAAAAGAAAACGCTATTAGAAATTAATATATTCCGATGGAAAACTAAATTTTGCTAAATATTTTCCAAAGAAATTTTTAGTGTGCCGTCAACGTTTGGGAAGCGAGAAAGCTTCAAAATCAAAATTTTGTAAAATTTCAAAAAATAATTATTTTCGAAAAAACATAGTATTCAAAAATTTAAAAAGCCAATGTAAGTTGACTAAAAACTCTTTATAATAAAATATAAGTAAGATTGAAGCTTTATCTTTAATAATAAGTCCTTACTTTAGTCCAAGGACTCACAGGATTTGTCAGGATTCCTCTAAAGAACATATTCTTAACTTATAAATTAATAGACGGATTTTTATGAAATTTTGCAGAAAGAAGACATTAAGTATTAATAGCCAGTGTCCGACCGAAATCATTTTTTTCGGCCGAAGCCGAACTTCGGCAATAATATCAATGTTCCGCCGAAGCCGAAACCGAACTTTTTGTTTTAAGAAAAAAAATATAAATTGTTTTTTTCGATCAATAAATTTGAACCAAAAAGTTATTAAACATAAACAAAATAAAAATTCATAGGTATATTTTTTTAAAAAATTATATTTGAAAAATAGTTGTACTATTTTGAGTAATAGTAGTTTGTACTTTATTTTATAGTCAAAGAAAAATAGTTAATCGATTTTTAAGTTTAATATAGTAATGACAAAAATGTAATTTTTCCGCATTCACACCATGTAAATTGCTTTGTATATCAGAATACAGCTGTCCGGCAGCGCTAAAAAGCTGTTCGCTAGCTACACTAGTTAGTGGGGATGAAAAAAATATATTATTGCTACAGCTTTTAAATTTGTAAATGGACTTGAATTCCAATACACAAATATATTTATATTTCTGGGACTTAAAGGCTCTAATAAACATTTTAATTTCTTTTCCAATAAAATTTTCATTTGGTTCTGCTACTTCTAAGTCTGGTACTGCATCATGTCTATCCCAAATTGATGAATCTTTTATTCTCTTTTTTCGTTTACTTACCATTCGAAATAATTTGCAATATATAAAAGTATGCGTTTATTTAAATTATATCGCATTAAATTTGATTATTTTCTTATAAGTCTTGTAGGTATATTTCTGGAAATTTGTTTTTAAACTCTTTCGGCTTTTTGAAAATGTTTCACGCACACATACATTGATATTTAAATATCGTTATTATTTTTTGTATTCTGTCATATTCAACGTTGTATTTTTTATGTATTTTTTTTGTAAATTCTGAAAAGTAAATATAACTACAGTTGTTATTTATTTGTGCTTTTTATAAATAATCATAAAAAGTTCGGTAGGCCAAATTCGGTCAAAATTTGGCCGAACACCGAACTTGGCCGAACTTCACTTTTTGGTCGAACTCCGATGCCGAATACTCTGTCGGACACTATTAATAGCAAAGCGTTGAAGTTTGAACAATATAAATTAAAGTTTCGATACTGTTTTGCCTAATTTCGCTAATTTCCAAAAAGCGAAAATCGCGATTTCTTCTTAAATAGGAGCAGAAAAAAATAGTTGTTTTAGTGTGCTTATATCTTGGTTTGAGAAATAATTTTTATTCAAAACTTCTCTTTTATAGGCTTTAGTTTTCAAAATGCACCCTATAATATTTTGGCTCATATCGTCTTAATTAGGCAACGATAAACAATTTTGTTGAAGAACCTATTATTTGTTTTTCGAGTGTAGCACATAGTATGAATTTCGTTGCAAAACATCGTTTGCCAGTTAGAGGGTTAACTCATTACGCTTTCAACCCAGAACTTTTAAACTGCTCAATTTTTTAGTGGATAAAAATACTGTAGGAGTTCAAAAATGTTTTAGTTTTCGTATTAAAAATACAAATATTGAAATATTTGCATATTGTTCTACCTCAGGTCCAAAATCTAATATAATATTGTCATCTAAGATTTTATTTGTGGCTTTTCAAAAAGTTTTATAATTTTTATGATACTTTTCATGATCACCCAAATTCTCAGTTGTCCGCATAAGAAAACGATAATTGGCTTAACTCAAACTACATACAACAGAGAGAATCAACTTTAAGAGAATTTGTCTTCTTTAGCCTTATTTTCATAATGTCCCATTAGCTACTAACTGTGACTTTAATTGACACATTTGTTGTTGTTGCCCATATAAATTTTCAATTTAGCTGTTTTTAAATTTTAATTGGACATTCAGCTACTGGACATTCATCTATAAACTGGCTGATTTGGTGAACCTAATTATAAAATCAAAACTATTTGTAAGCAACAATTTGTACATATCAATATACTTTGTATATCATTATATGTAGTATGTGTGTTTGTTGTATTACATTTTGTAAAATCAACATATATCACAAAAAACAGTGTTTGTATGAGAAGAGCCGTGGTATGCTAATTGTTCAAAAATTTTTTAAATTTTGTGTTAAAAATACAAAAAATATTTTTCGGACTTTCTATATTTTCATATATTTAGTTAGAATATTGTTTGGGATATCCCCATATAAAATTTATGAGATTTGTAAAAAATTAAAAAAAAACCCCAACAAAATGAAGCAAAACCCCAAAATAAAATGCAATAACGCCGTAATTTTGGGGCTTTATTTCATAATGAAGTAAAGCCTCATTTCGAAAATGAAATAAGGCCTCAATTAAAAAAAAACAAAATTATATATTACATTAAAATATATTTTTATTCCCAATTAATACATAGTTTTTGTGTATATACCTGCAAAAAGTACTCAGCTGATTGGCTGCAAGAACATAAGAAAAATTAGTAAATGAAACCTGTAAATATGAACATTAAAAATATTTGGTGGCATGACATAACGTCCAATGACATAATGTCTATGGACGTTATGTCACTCGAAAAATGTCATAATGTCCATGGACTTTATGACACTCTGCAATGTGACATTATGTCCACAAATGGAATAACATAAAGTCCATGGACACTATGCCACTTTTTGGGTGACATAAGGTCCATGGACATTATACTCCAGTGTGGAAAAAGATCAGTAATTTTGAAGTTTCTTTTGTGTCGCACGCAGAAAAAACTTTATTCCGCGAAGCCGCCTGCCGCGTTCTACGGAGAAAAAAAAAACACTAAGAGCAGAAGAACTTGTTTTTCAAATCAGATGTCGAATCTGTTGAATTCTTATATTTTTAAGACATCAAATAATTTGTAAAAACAAGTTTTTCTGTGTGGCGGCCTTCGGCCGCTCTTAGGGGGTTTCTCCTCCGTAGAACGCGGCAGTCGGCTTCGCGAAATAAAGTTTTTTCTGTGTGCGTTTATACGATTTATAAATTTAGTTTTATTTTGTGATATACTACTAAAGCATATTTAAAAAACTGTATGACATACTAAATGTTATTAATCTTTTTATTTTAAAAAGTCTGGACGCTATGCCACATATGAAAGTGACATAATATCCAAAAAAATAATGTCGTAATGTCCATGGACATTACGACATTTTCCAAATTGTCATAAAGTCCATGTACATTATGACACTTTTCAAGTGACATAACGTCCATGGACATTATGTCATTGGACGTTATGACATGCCACCAAATATTTCACTAAAAAACAATTTTAAACAATATTCACTGGAAGATTATTCTTGTACCCTAAAAAAATATAGCAAACGAATTGTTTCAGCCGATTTACACCCAAAAAAAATTGTTTCTACATCAAAACTATCAATTCGGTTGATATTTTTTTTTAGGGTACAAAAATAAATCTATTTCATTTAAAGCCTTTAACTCTTTATATGTGCCTTCTTCTTCTCCATATTTGTGTTCCACGTATTTCTTGACAGCGACACATTTTCCATCAGGAAGTAATTCTTGCTTTACAAGTGTCTTTTCTACACTCATATTTTACCACTCATTTTAAATAGATTTTTTTAAGAAAATGAAATAACACCCCAAAAATATTATTTGGGGACTTATTTCATTTCTCAAATTGGGGCCTTATTTCATTATGAAATAAAGTCCCAAAAAATCAATGAAATAAAGCCCCAAAAAAATTAAATAAGACCCCAATTTTTCCTATTACAAATTTTTGGGGCCTTATTTCATTTTTGGTTTGGGGACTTATTTCATTGGGGCCTTATTTCATAGAGCCGCAATGTTTCAGCAAGGATCCACCCAACAAAAGTGTTGCTAACTTAACTTACTTTTTTCTCATTTTTTTTTAAATGGACTCATATTACTTTCAAAAGAAGAGATTCATATCTTTAAATAAGGGGAATTTTAAAATTATTGGAAAAATATGTTTTTTTTTATTAGGTCATATAAAATTATAAAATTACTCACCTTGTCGTGATTCACATTTTACCCCAAAAAAAATAAATATACCAGGGATGGCAGGCAATACCGCTAAAACAACGTTATCGATCCAAAACCCTATTAAGTTACTATCGTTATCCCTAAAATCAGGCGCGGATCTAGGAAATGTTTTTGGGGAAGTTAGAGCAATTTCAATTAAATTTTTTTTAATAATTTTTACTTTTTTGTATTAAAAATGTTATTTTGGGGGAGGAAATGTCCCATTTTCCCTCCCCCTGGATACGCGCCCGCCTAAAATACTGTTACCGAAATAACTGACATGCCGTTACCGATATAACTAATATACCAATACCCTTAAAATAACGTTAACGAAATAACTAAAAAATCGATGTACAGCGTGCACTTTAACCGATAACCGCTTCGAATCGGTTACCATCCATGCTTAATACAAACATGTTGATATTAAATATAGCTCCAATTATTTTAATTGTTTTATTTGAAACTAAATATTTAAACCTTTTTGACATGTCATAAATAAATTTTTTGCTTATCATTTGTTTTTTACACTGAATCATAAATCAATTGAAATTTATCATATTTTAAAATCATGTCTAAAGATCCTACAAAGAAGACGCAAAAAACTTACTTTAACAATCACTTTGACTTCTAACAACTGATGACAACGATATAATTCAATTATAACAAACAAAATTAATAAAATTTCACTAAATTGAATATTAAATAAATGTACGAAACAATTAAAATTAAATAAAAGGAGACAGCAAATATGTTAATCAAATCAATTTAATTTGAATTTAAAATTTATTTGCCATCTTTTTTTTTTCTTCTAATATCCGGGTAAATTGAAAACAAAGTGGTATAGACAATCAAATTTATTTGATATTTAAATTTTAAACAAATGTGGATTTTCTTTGGTAATTGAATTGAAAATTTAACATAAAATATTTTAGTTTTTAAAGTTTTTATTATAAATGTTTGCACGAGCTTTTTTGGTTGGTATTTTGTAAATGACCTTGTTTTTAAAAATTTATTTTGCAAAATTTTGAATTATTACCTAAATATTAAATTATTCATAACTCTTGTATATCATTTAATATATTTTTATATGAATATCATTTTGAAAAATTCCATTTGAATTTTCTTATTGATAGAAATTGTTGAAAAATGATAACATAAATTACAGCACGTTTGAATTTAATTTACACAAACTTTTTCTAGTTTTTATTAGATCTATAATATAACGTTTTAATGATTGAATTTGATTGGTTGTAATTTTATACAAACATATAAAAGATGATAACGGATGATAACGGTATTTTTTAATTATTGTAAAAAATGCTTAAATGTTTTTTTTTAAATAGTCTGAAAGCTGACATAAATAAAGCTTTTTAAAATAAAAAAACTTGTCAGCTTTAACTTTTTACAAAGCTTTATTAAGGGGGGACATGACATTGGCCGTTTTTTTGAAATCGACTTTTTTTATAATTTGTATTTTAGAAAATATTCTTAAGATTCCTACGGGTTCAAAAGTTACAGCCGGATTAGTGAGAGCGCATTTTTAATTGTCGCTGTACCTACGTACGGCAGCGGGTATATACTTATTTTACTTGACTGTATATACTTGTTTTACCTGACTTTTGGTGGTTGTTATTTCGTACCTACTTGAAGGGTGGGTTTTTTTTTGTGTTTTTGAATTTTTTGAAAAAAGGCATCTTTATACCTCATATAGTGGAATTTTTATTTTATATGCTCAGTTATTTGGCATCTTTTGCAGCGTGAAGTGAAGGTACCCTTTTTTTTCTTTGTTCACAAACTTTGAACGCGTTTATCTCGAAACCATGTTTTTCGTACTGGTTGCGACACTAGCGGGTTCATTTTTTGACGATTTTTTTTTTTGTATTTTTTTAAACTTGATTCGCTATCGTATGACACGAGCTTTTTTTTAAATTTTTTTCGATTTTTTATGAATTTTTAAAGTCAATATTTTTTTCGAAAAAACACACTTTTAAATTTGGAACATCACCAAAAATTGAAAAAAAATTTAAAAAAAAGCTCGTGTCATACGATAACCAATTTTGTTAAGATTTAAAAAAGTCATTCTTTTCCAGATCGGACAATTTTTGCGACTCCCAGCGCTGCAACCACGAGGCCCCGTTTTTTTCTCTGCCGCCAGTTTGGAGCTCTATAAAGCCATGTTGGAGTGAAAAATATATTTTTTTTGGAAAAATGTTTGAGTTATGAATTTTTTAAAAAAGGTCTGTTTACTCTGCCGCGAATGTAATGTGTAAATCGTTAAAATTTTGTAAAACATTTTTCTATATCGGGCCTGAATAAGTAATTAGTTAGTTAAAATTGTTTCATTGAAATTATTTTGAAAACTACGCACAGAGAACAAATTGGTTGGAATTCCATTGTAATCAACAAAATTTAATCACTATTCAATAATGAAAATGAACATTATTCAATATTATTCACTTAATAAAATTCATCATCAGAATAATTAAATTATTTAAAATAGAAAATAAATGAAATTAACCAAAACACAGTCACATCATACAAACTGTTGGTTTTCCTTATCAATGTTAAACAAATGTTATCTTCTATATTACCTTAAATACCAAGATCCAACCACTTTTTGGAAATTTTATTCCATGAATAAAAAATTTGTTGTTAAAATCGAATATTGGTTTCGCCTGCACAAAAATATAAGTTTTCGTTACCAATTTTAAAAAAATATATATTTTTTTTAATAGTTTTGATAACTCTAATAAAATAATAAAATAATAGGTAGAAATTTGAAAATACAAATTCAAATTGGGTTTAGGCTACAGGTAAAACAATTACCTAACAAGCAGAAGGTCACCGGTTCGAGTCCAGTTCGCGGCATAAGATTTTTTTTTAATAAAATATTTTTAAATACTATATTACATTTCTTATAGTTTTGGTAACTCTAATAAAATATTGAGATCAGCAACCGAATTTCTGTTGTATATAGAAATCTATTTTTAGACATACATATTTAAATTTGAAACAAAAAAACATTCAAGGTTGAAACTCGAAAATACAATTTCAAATTGGGTTTAGGCTAGAGTTAAAGTTAATTGCCTGACAAGCAGGAGGTCGCCGGTTCCAGCCCGCTTCTCGAATAAGAATTTTGTATTAATAAATTAATTTTAAAAAATTATAAAATTTTTTTTATAGTTTTGGTAACTCTAATAAAATATGTATTGAGATTAGCAACCGAATTGAATTGTTGTACATAAAAATCTATTTTTAGACAAATAGAAAATATTCATGGTTGAAATAAAAAAAAAACATAATTGGGTTTAGGTTAGAAGTAAAGTACTTTCCTGACGAACGGAATATCGCCGGTTCGAGCCCAATTCGGAGCATATAATTTTTTTTATTAATAAATTAAATTTTGTTAAACGCATGTGAATCTATTTATAGAATATTATAGTCCATAAACATAAAATATTCAATTGTTACAATAAAAATTCGAAATTTGTGAATAAATGTCGGCTTTTAAAATAGTATTAAAATTTAATAATAGTGATAGTACGTGGAACCACAACAATTCTGTTGCAACTACAAAACTGTTTTCTGTGTGTATGAATCTTAGAACAAAATTAAAGGAGCATTGCCTACCAAAACTATGAAGAAGTAATGCTTTTTAAATTAAGCATCCCGGGTAAAAATAGTTATAACTAGTCATATATAATAGGATTAAATCATATCTGACTTTGAATGCAGTCACATTATATCACTATATTAAAATACATCTGATCATTTTTATTGAGAGATTTTTTATATGGAACTTGATATTATTATAAATTGTCCGCCAAATAACTTTTTTTTTTGAAAATGCTATAAAAAAAACTACTGAATATATTCTCAAATTTATTTTTTTATTTGAAAGTACAATCCTTCCGGTGTGCAGCTGTATTTCACCAATGGCTTCACGAATATTGTCCTTTAAAGCGTCAATTGTCTCTGGCTTGTTGGCGTAACACTTTGGATGGTCAGTTGGCTTCAACTCCTGAACCAATTGGACTTTGTATGGCGTCATACCAAGGTCTTTATGCAAAATTCGTCTCAATGATGTCTCCGAAATGTTCAATTGTTGAGAACGACGGTGAATTGATGTTGATGGCGCTTCAAGCACACTTTCTGCCACAGCAGCAATATTCTCGGGTGTACGCACTGTTTTTGGCTTTTCACGCTTTGGTTTATCGATGAGGATGCCAGTTTCTTTCACTTTTTTCACTAGATAACGAACATACGGAGCTGACGGTGCTTCTCTTCTTCCAAAATCCGTACGCAATTTTCGCACACATTCTGCAACATTACCATGATTTTCAAAGTAATGTCGCAATATTTCCCAGCGTTGTTCAAGCGTATACACAACCATATTCGTTCAGCGGAAGGATAAAACTAATTATCTGTCAAATCAGACATGAGCTAAGTGTTACCATTCACGAAATAAGCACTAGTTGAAAAAAAAACGTTAGCTGGCGTACCCTTTATATCTTAAAGTTTTACTCCATATATAATTACGTAAACCATTTAATAATAATCCAAATATTTTTAGTGATCGATATGATTATAATGGTCCCAAGTTTTATTAAATTATATGTGACGTCATAGCACTCAGAGTATGTGAAAAATGTATGAAAACCACATAAAAACGGTTTATTTTTCTAGCGTTTTCCCGAAAACTTAAGCCATTTTTTAAATAGGCTGAAATTTGTCGTTTTTCAAAATCACTTAGATATGAACCACGCTTCATTTTATTGCAAATTGATTAAAATTGCATAAAAACCAAAATTTATACTTTAACTTTTCTATATTTGCTATTCTTCTTTGTTTACCGTTATATGTAATTACGGTTATGAAACACTAATAAAATATTATTCTTCTCTTAAATCAATTAAGTAATCTCTTAATTTTTACACAATAAGAGATCAGTTATCACCTCTTAAAAACAGTTACGAGTTTTACATTTTTTTTTTGTTATAAGTTTGATATATTTATTAAAAATAAAAATTATGTTTTTTCGACCTTTAATTGTACAATGAAAATGAAAATTATTCAAGTTCGAGGCCATACTCTATATTTCTTTATTAGGATGTTGTCCTAACAAATAATCTATAGAGTTTTTCTTTTTAAATTTATTAACTGACTACTTTCAGGAATGGGTTGATAGATCTATTTCGGAAATTTTCTAGGTTCCCATCATCAGAACACGTTTTGAAAGAAGTGACAATTCCATGCAAAACAATTTCCCGAAATAGATCTATCAACACATTCCTGAAAGAAGTCAGTTAATAAATTTGAAAACAAAAACTCTATAGGTTATTTGTTAGGACAATATCGAACTTGAATAATTTTCATTGCACAATTAAAGGTCGAAAAAACATAATTTTTATTTTTAATAAAAATTATATAAAACTTGTAAAAAAGACAAAGTAAGGTCTTGTTTACTCCCCCTTTACAGCTTGTTTTTAAACAAAACAAAGCAAGTGTGAAATAAAAAAGAGAATAAAGACAAAAAGTGTGTATTGTATATCTACCAAAGGTAGAGCTTGCACATAACGAACAAGTTTTCAATTTATTTTTGATCAATGGTGATAATCTTTGACTTCGAGCTCATATATTAGTTCTCATTTAGTGGGAAAACTACACTGATAGAAATTTGTGCGTAGTATTAATGAATTCCTTCATTAATCCAATGAATTTTTTCATAAAAAGTCCCCAAAGAAACGTTTCATTGAGTCAATGAAAGGTGTTTCATTAAATCAATTTTAATGAATGGTTTCATTGAAAATTTCATAAAGTATATGAAATTTTTTCATTAATCCTAGCCTAATCGTTATGAAAGTTTCATGTGTGTTATGAATAAAATTCATAGTTTGTATAAATTTGTTCGTTGATATTTAATAATTTTATGATTATTTTAGCATACAAATTACAAATTTTGAAAATAAAATTTTTTTATCCATTAAATAGAAATATTTTAATTATTGTACGTTTTTTAAATTATGTATATTAAGAACTTTAATGATTGAAAAAATCGCTTAAATATAATTAACAGGCATTTAAATCTTAAAAGCTGAACTAAAAAAAAAAAAAAACAATTTTAATTTATTTCTGTTTTTATTGTTTTACTTTTACAAAGTTGTTCAATCGTTTTTGTGTAACATCTTCAAAACGATAACAATTTAGGTCTCGTTTTGAACAAAACTATATCGTTTTCTTAGAGAATCTGTTCCCTGGAATTTAGTGACCAACTATTCAAATTCGTCAAAAACTGTTAGCTCTAGGGAAATTTAACAAAAAAATTTATTTATATCAAAGTTTTGGTTAATTCTGTTTAAAAAAATATTTCAATTTTTTTTATTTCAAAATGATAGTACAAAAAAACTTTTTTTTCTTATTACAAGTCAAAATTTTTATTGAAAAAAATTTGAAAATTTTTCATTGATTTATAAATTTTTTTTTATGAAATTATGAAAAAATCATAAAAAATGTTAATGAAAAAAATACCAATATTAATGAATTTTCATTCAGTTAATGAAATTTTTCATTAAACCAATGAATCGATTTTAATGAAATCGTTTCATTAATACTATGAAGGAAAATTCTATCAGTGTAGGTTATTTGAATGTCTGATGTTTTGCATGGGATTGTCACTTCTTTCAAAACGTGTTCTGATGATGGGAACCTAGAAAATTCCAAAAATAGATATATCAACACATTCCTGAAAGTGGTCAATTAATAAATTTGAAAACAAAAACTCTATAGATTATTTGTTAGGACAATATTCTAAAAAAGAAATATAGAGTATGGCCTCGAACTTGAATAATTTTCATTGCACAATTAAAGTCGAAAAAATCATAATTTTTATTTTTAATAAAAATTATATCAAACTTATATTTTACTATAAAATTAAAAAAGCTTTTTTTAGAAATGTTAAATTAAAAAAAAATTTTAAAATTTGTTCATACTAAAAACTGCTGGTTTAGCTTTATTTTACTTTAGTAAATAAAAATTGCTAACAATTTTAGCTTATATAGCTTTTTGTAGTGAAAAGCTTAGGTTTTATTAGATATATATAGATATTTTGACTGAAAAGCTAATCAAATAAAAAGTTTATTAACTGCATATGTTTGCACTGAATTAAGGCAGGTAATCTACTTTTTTTTCTTAATAATGTTTATTTACTGAAAATTTCATATGTTTAGACTATAAATAAACAAACAATAGAAAATATATCTTAAAAATATACATAGTCCCATATTCGGGCTCTCAAGTAAATTACGTATCTATATACAATATTTACATTATCTTTTGAAATTAGTTATTTACATTTTTACAAAATATATACAAGGATGTAAAGAAAAGATTGAAAAAAACCTTACTACTATATCGCAAAAGATAAAAGTCATAGTCAGGAAATAAAAATTAAAGAGAAGGAGTTATTCGGTGAGCCACCAAAATGTATTAATATCTATGTTTGGAATCATATTTTTGTCTCCTGAGTGTAAGTTGGTTGCTTAGAACAGCTTTAACATTGGCTCTTCTATAGATGTGATAGAATATTGGAATGCCGATTTCGTTTTGTATGTAACCCTTACTATAGAGGTACAAAAAGGCCTCAGGTGGTACATATCCATTTTGCAAGGTTGTATTTATATATTCAAAATTCTCATAATAAGGAGCCATTATTAAATTGTTTTCATAGCATTCTAAGCTATTCTTTATGTGATTTCTTATTAAATGTATAATGAAATTATCAATCCTACTTTAGCTACATTATATAATCTTTGATTTGAGATATATTGTATATTATTACTATTTGGGGACCTGTAAAGAGACGTGCAGGCTCTTAGACATTTTCCTTCGAAAATTCTCAACTTTTCCATATATGATGGTGAAATGTTGAACCATATTTGACAACCGTTTGTTAGGATCGGTCTTATTAAAGATTGATATAAAATAATTTTAACATCTGATTTAATATGTTTTGAGAAAAATAGTTTTTTATGCATAAAAAAAGCTTTTCTTGCTTTTATTAGCTGTAAATTAACGTGATCATTAAAATACAAAAATTTATCTAAGTTTATTCCTAGATATTTTACCACTTGTTTATTTGGAATGTTGGTATTGTTCTTGGATTTTATACCAAAGTATTTCCAGTTATTTTTTATATTGTTATTACATTTTCCAACAGGAGGACGAAAAAGAATAGCTTCACATTTATTAATGTTAATTTTCATCTGCCAATCTGCGGCATATTTTTCTACCACCCTAAAATATTCTTGTAATTTTCCGTTTATTTTTTAATTTTGTAATCGGCATGATATATAACAATATCATCAGCAAACGCAATAACATTGTCAGATTTAGTAAGAAGTTCAAGAACAAACAAATTAAATAAAACTGGAGAATTGACTGTACCTTGTTGTAAGCCATTAACTATAACAATCAGGTAATCTACTTTTTACATTATTAACTCTTCAGTCTAAACTCCCTTTAAACCTTTTCTCTATAATAAAAAGCTTTATAAGCTTAAATTGTAATACATTTTTGATTTAAAGCAAATTTAACAACAATAAAAGCTTCGACAGTAAGCAGTTTACAATACAGACAAATCCCAGATTACATTAATTTTACATTTCTGAAAAAAAAAAAATATTGGAGAATTGAAGCTTTTCTCTATTTACTTTAATTAAAGTTGCTTAAAATCTATAAATACACTTTGATGAACAAAGTTAAAATTACAATGATTGTTTACAAATCAGTCATATAATTTTTTAAACTTTTTATCTTAGGCGAAATGAATTCTTTTATTTATTTATTTTCTTTGAAATAAATTGAAAAATTTATCCTCCAAATTGATCTTGAATTTCCTCAATATTTTTTAAAACATTATTTTCTCAATCTAGTGCCAAATATTTTATATGTTTATTTATTTTTTCAACACTTTATATTCTGCACTAATTCATGAATTTTAAACAACAAAAAAAAAATTGCTTATACATTTTTTATTTATTTGTTATTTTTACCATAAAAATAACAATTAAAAATTAACAAAATAAATCATTATTTATATGCTCAATATTTAAAAATTTCTATAATTTTTTTTTCAATTCTTTTAATTGCAGATATTTTTCAACACTTACGAAAATTTGCTGGAGAAAAAACACACACACACAATAACAAGTAAATGATTTTTTAAAAATTATAATGAATACCGTTTCTAAAATCGAATTGTTTTTAAAAAGGAAATGAATTCAGTAAAGCATCATCGTATTGGGGTATTTTTATCTCCATAGATTGTAAAAATATTACTAAATTAAACAAAAAATATTGAAATTAAAAATTTTTAATAGAAAATATTAAATTAAATAGCAACAAAGTAATACATATTTGAAATTGTTTAACAAAAAAAAAAAAAAAATCTAGTCATTTATCTATACAAAAGTAAATAAAACAACGAGTTTTAAAGTTACAAAAAAAAATATTTATTCATTTAGTGTTTATTAAATTTGTTCGCGTTCAATTCGTTTGATTCCTGTGTTACGTCTCAATACTAAATTATTAGAAATTAAAATAATATAAAAAAAAAAAAATGCCTTATAGCCGTGATTCTGCATCAGCTCAAGCTGATAAATTGAGTGGTATCGAGGAGGAGAGTGACTTGTATGAGGGTTTTGCACCACATGTTGAAACTTCCGAAATTAAGGTGCTTGATCATTATTCTCAACCAAAATCATCAGGTAAGTTTAACATGTTGTTAAAATATTTCTACAAAATTTTCTAATAATTTAACAAATTAACACCACTAAGCTGTTAACCCAGCAAAACTACACATTACCAAATCATGGGTAAAGTAATGTATCGCCATTACATTACACCCTACTTCACTGATGAGTTTTACAGGCGATAAGCCTAAAAGTAATGGGTGGACTCATTACCTTGTAGGGGGTAAAGTAACTGGTTACTTATATGGTTACATGGTGGGAAAAAGTAATGTGTCTATAAATAGATTTTCATAAAAACAAAATGCATAAAAATTTTTTTTTACAGATTTTTTTTTTAATTAAATAAATAACTTTTTCTTTTTTCGTCAGGCTGGGATTCGAACCTGGGGTCTCTGGTATTTAACAATTAGTTACTCGAGAACTCTACCAACTGAGCTATCGATACATATAATATTTTATTGCTTAAAATGTAAATAAGTTGTTGTGCTTCGTGTTTTCGTTCGTGATATCAAAAATATACACCTTACCCTCATGCGCACAAAAAATCACAAAGTAATGTGTCTATAAATAGATTTTCGAAAATATATATTAATACAGTGGACGTCCAATAGTACGAATTATATAATGTCAGGCCTTTTCGTAATATTGGAAAATTCGTACTATTGAACAAAAATTTTACCCTATTTTGTATAAAATAGTTTAATTCAAATTATTTTTTTTATTAAAAACAAAACAAAGTAAAAAACTAACTAACTCCAGAGCTTTCGATTTTAACTGGTTACTCCCTACTGGAATATGAAATCTTCTTTGGCTTAAAAACCATTCGTACAGCTCATCTTCCATTCTTTTAAATTCCCCAGTTGCTATCCTGTAGCGGGATTTTCGTGCACCTGTTGCAGCTAAAAGCTGTGCCTTCTGTTTTCTTATAGTGCAAATGGTGGACTTGGATAACCCATACTTGCTACAAATTTCATATAGAGATTTTCCACTTTCACTGTCTTCTATAATTTTTAGTTTATTTTCCAAAGATATTTGTTTCTTTTTGACTTCTTTTACTTTAAACATTTCGTATTCATCAAATAAAAAAACACGAGACACAAAACACATGTTATCACTATTAAAATTTCACAGCAACTAAATATTTGGCAGTTAACCGCAAAAAACAAGAAAATAAATCAAAACAAAATGTAAATAAATCATATTCTCTCAAAAACTACCGCTATTCGTACTATCGAGTAGTAAAAAAATTTTGCGTTCGTACTACAGAACTGCCAATGCAAAAAAATTGCCTTTCGTACTATTGGACATTCGTAGAAGTGAAGGTGCGTACTATTGGACGTCCACTGTAATTACTTTACGTTTATAATTCTTGCATTATGTAATTGATGATCGGTAAGTCATTATTTTATGTTTAGAAGTAATGTAAAATGTAATGAGGTTTCATTACAAGGTAATTCATGAGTGTTAAATTATCGGTAACTCATTACTTCTTGTTGGAAAATAATGATACAGGTAAGGGGTATACATTACAAGCTAATGCATTACTTTATCGTACCCATTACCAAAGTTTTGCTAGGTAACGAAATCAAAAATAGCTTTTAAGCCAATCAGAAAGATTATACTATAGTTGAAATTGTCTAAAATATGAGCTTTTTACTATTGTCAATATATATTAGAATTGACTTATTGCTGTTTCATATTGTTAAAATCGAAGCTTTTTACTATACCGTAATAAATTTTTTTTAATAAAAAATTTTAAAAAATTAAAAAGTAAAAATTGCCTTAAATCGTTGTGTTTTAACATAAATGTGAAAAAGCTATTTACCATGAAAGTAAAAAGTTTTTTACTTTAAAATAAAAAAGTTATTACTATAAAAGTAAAAAGCTTTTACTGGAAAAATAAAAAAACCCTTATATAAAACTAAAAGATCTTTTACTAATAAAGTAATACAGCTTTACTATAAAAGTAAAACAGCTTTTATTATTAATGAAAAAAGTGGAACAGCTTTTTACTTTTTATAAAAGTAAAAATAAATAGAAACAATTCGTAAGAATATTATTTGTTTATTTTTTCTTTTCTAAGGTGTTGTTATCTTTTTACTATAGTATAAGTTAATTCGAATTTAAGCTTTCATCATAGTAAAATTTGCTTACACTTAAGTAAAAATTGCAAAAACCAAAATTTTTTGTTACTGAAAAATGTTAGCTACGTTATATAGCTAAAATTGCTTAGAAACTAAGCTTTTAACTTTATGGTAAAACTAAAGCTTTGTGCTATGGTTAAAGTTGCACCGAATCTAAATGGTTAAAGTTGCACCGAATCTAGTATGTAAACTGTTTGGTATGAAAGCTTTTAATTTTCATTAAAATTTTAAAGAATTTATCTACAGCAAAAACTGTTTAGAATCTAATTTTTTTCTGTAGCAAAAACTCCATAGAACTGAAGATATAGCTTCTTACTATTGTAAATATATAATAGAATTTACATAAATACAAATTCTTAAAATCTAAGCTTTTATTGTGTCGTAATAAAACACAAATAAAAAGCTGTTACTATATAAATAAGAAGCTTTTTACTATATAAAGAAAAAGCTTTTTACTATATAAATAAAAAGCTTTTTACTATATAAATAAAAAGCTTTTCACTATAAAAATAAAAAAGCTTTTTTCTTTATAAAGTAAAAAGCTTTTCACTATTGAAGTAAGTTTGTACTATAAAATTACGAAAGCTTTTACAATAAAAGCGAAAATGATTTTTTAATTTTACTTTCTACAGTAAGAATTCCTTAGAATCTATGCTTTTTATTATAATAAACATTTTTGGAATATAAACTGTTTTATATGAAAACTCTTTAAACTGAACTTTTACCTTTAAAACACCCTTCCTAAGGTCATTTTAATTCTTTGTAATTAAAATCACGTTTTTTTGTCCAAAAATTTACATCACTCAGAATATGTGTATAAAATTTGCAAATATAATTTATTTGTATTTACAAAAAGAACATTCTTTGCATAATTTAAAATTGTAAAAAAACCCTTGAACTCAAAATAAAAACATGATGAAAGCATTGTTCCAATATGGTGTGAAAAATTACATTATTTTGGCGTTAAAAAATTCCTACATAAAAAAAATAAAAAACTCCAACACAAATGACATGGAAATAATAATGAATAGATGGTTTTTTTTTTTTTTTTTTTTTTTTTTTTGGTTGCAAAAACAAAAACAAGGTCATTAAATGTGTATAATTACATGACATGAACAAACAAAATCATCTGAAACAAATTTGCAACACTAAATTAAATAAAAGTGGCGAGAAAATGCGTATAAAAATTGGAAAAATATGTCTGCTTTTGATACCTAAAGACTGGAATTACAATTGGAACGACAGGCTACAATGCCATAGAATGTGGTATACCGTTAAAGCTTTAAGCTCATTTAAATGTGTAACAAACTACAGTTTTAGCTGTAAACTAAATCATATAAAGCCTTTTTATTAGTCCATCGCCAAAATTGTAATTAAATGCATATATTCAAAATAAGTTTTCGTTACTGAAATTATAACAACTATTTGGACAATTTTATCGTATACTACATTTTTACATGATATAAAACATGTCATACTCTATCCAATTTGTTATTAAAAAAAAAACTCAATTAAAAAATTGTAATTTAGACAAATTTATTTAAAATAGTATGAGGGTTGTTGTGTAAAATTTGTTATTTTATGTTTATTTAACAAATTTTTAGTGTCTTCTGTTTTTCATTTCATTTCAATTAAATTTTATTTCGTATTTAATTACTTGTTTATAGTGAAAAGAATTTTTTATGACACAAAAATCTTTTCGTATAAAATAAAAAAAAAATGAAAGTGAAAAATATACAGGTGCTGTTGTAATAAAATTTCAAATGAAAATACAGTCATAAAGATTTCGAAATAGATATTTTATATTGTGGCATTTACAATTAGAGATTAAGTTGAAAAACTAGAAATTAAAAGTGAAATGACAATTTAATTATATAATTATTATTGACAGTAATAAAAGTCATTTTGGGCACTTAAAAACATAAACGAAATGAGAATTATATTCAGTTTCAAGTGCTTTTTTATAATGTTTAAAATATTAAAAATAATTTTTCTAAAAGCTCTTATTTACAAGAGAGACAATACATTTAAAAAAAAATTGATTAAATTTTAAGCAAATGTTGCACTTAAAAGCTCTGATTCTACTCCCTTTGCTAGTAATGAATAATATTACTAAAAGATTTAATTCAGTGAATGTTTTTCAAAATAAAAAGCTTTGATTATTTAAATTTCAGTTCTTACTATAATAAGAATTGCTAATTAAAAAATAAAAAATACCCAGGCAGAAAAATACAATCGGCACAGTGTTGACAATGAGTCGACTACGGTCGGTTATTCGTTGACAGAACATAGAATTAAGCTTTACTATAAAAGTAAAACAGCTTTTATTATTAAAGTAAACCAGCTTTTACTATTAAAGTAAAACAGCTTTTACTATTAAAGTAAAAAAAAATTGAATTTAAAAGTTTGAAAGCATTCAGTGAATGTTTTTCAAAATAAAAAGCTTTGATTATTTAAATTTCAGTTCTTACTATAAAAAGAATTGCTAATTAAAAAATAAAAAATACCCAGGCAGAAAAATGAAATCGGCACAGTGTTGACAATGAGCCGACTACGGTCGGTTATGCGTTGGCAGAACATAGGATTAACAATCTTTACAGATTTGTCCTGTTACCCGATTGATAACAGTGGCCAACCGTTGGTTTGAACGAACTTGCCACCGAGAAATATATATAACAAAATACAATACAGTTTGGGCTTGGTATTAACATCATATTTAGATGTGCGAAATATTAAGAAATATTTTAAAAAAATTTAATATTGGTGACAGTATTGTTAGCAATGCACTTTGTTGGTGGTAGTTCCAAACCAAAAAGTGTTTTCAGAGTTTCCTTATTAGTTGTACCTTTATTAAAGAATGGCCCAGTTATAATCTGGACGCATTCATAACGTTATTACAGCGCCCCCAGTGTATGAAATTTTAAACCATTTACATATGTTGTTGACAAGACATATACCGTTATTTGACATAATTTTCAAGTCTGTCATTCGAATAGTATTTCGTACAGACGCCATGGAACAAAAAAGACGTGAAGAAATTTTGCACACTTTCTTAGAAAATCCAACATTCAGTGGTTCGAAAAACAAACACGTGAATCCTCCTAACTGCCCACAATTTCGACCAATCGATAGATATTGGGCAAATGTAAAAAATAAATTGAAGAAGAGTAATAAAGAAGCAAAAAATGAAGTTATAATGTTACAAAAGTGGAACCAGAGTGCTAAAAAAGTAAAGCCGAAGGATGTGCAAAAATTAATGGGGAGCATCAACAAACATGTCCGTTCTTTTATTCGGAACAAAGAAAATTAATTTATTTGTATTTTCCTTAAAGCTGAATAAATTTTCTTTAATTTGGTGTATAATTTATAAAAATGTGTCTGTTATTTACAAAGTTATAACTACTTTTGTGCGTCCAGATTATAACTGGGCCATTCTTTAGTATTTCACACGGTGGCGTTTACAAAAATATTAGTGGTTTGCCAGTTATATTTTTTTTGGTACGGTTGGTAATTTCTACCTGGGAAGGTGGTCGTAATTACAAACTATTTTGTTTGAATTTAGCGCATTAATTCTAAACAATTTCATGAATAGATTTCCAACAAAACTTGTTATGGTACAAAGCACAGCTTGAATCAAATTTGTGATTTAGAAAAAGCTTAAAAACTAAACTTCATAATAATAACACTAAACATCATAATAATAATAAAATAAAACTTCGGGTTCTGATGAGATCTTTAGCCAGATCGAAATACTAGTATCAACCTAGGTAATATGTTTGATTTGCTTTACTCTTGTAAATATACGGAGGTTGAAAGCTCGTTATAAATTTAAAATTACATAAAAATAATCTCGATGTATATAAAAACAAAAAACTAATATAACTGTAAAAAATATTACTTGAGCCAGAGTAAACACTAACATTTTTTATATAAATAGAACATTTTTGGTCTTTAAAGTTTAGTAACGTCATGATGCTTGTAAGGAAAAGACCCTAACCAAGTGCTTGATTACTAAGAAGACAAGAATGGAGCAAAATTGATGATTAATAGGTTTTTTGTTAAAGTTCTGCCTATTATGGAGGCTCTAGCTTTTCTAAACCTTTGGGTTCTGATGAGATCTTTAGCCAGATTTAAATACTAGTATCAACCTAGCTAATATGTTTGATTTGCTTTATTTTTGTAAATATACGAATGTTGAGAGCTCGTTATAAATTTAAAATAAAATAAAATTAGTTAAACGAAAAACAGTGTAAATCATTACATAAAAGGCCAAAAACGGCACTTTACTACTTTTTGGTTAATGAATATATTAAAAATGCAGTTACGGCCTTTTAATTTTCGTTAATAAAATTGATGTTTTTGGACGGAAACGTGTAAAGTTCTATGCGAAGATATATTTTGGTCAAAAAATCAGTCAAAAAGTCAATTTTGAGTTTTATGTTAGTTGCGGACTTTTAAATTTTATGTGACGATATATTAACTTTTTTCGCCGGCTTTTGAAAGCTTTTATTTAAATCAATTTTTCCAGCTGAAACATTCAAATAAAAACTACTTTAAACTATTTTTATGCCAGCATACCTTTTAGCTGATTTTAGCAAAACGTATCTAAAGGGTCCGCCAAATAAGTTTTTTTTTGAACTCCTGAACCAATTGGACCTTGTATGTCGTCATACCAAGGTATTTATGCAAAATTCGTCTCAATGATGTCTCCGAAATGTTCAATTGTTGAGAACGACGGTGAATTGATGTTGATGGCGCTTCACGCACACTTTCTGCCACAGCAGCAATATTCTCGGGTGTACGCACTGTTTTTGGCCTTTCACGCTTTGGTTTATTGATGAGGATGCCAGTTTCTTTCACTTTTTTCACAAGATAACGAACAATCGGAGCTGACGGTGCTTCTCTTTTTCCATCCGAACGAAATTTTCGCACTCATTCTGCAACATTACCATGATTTTCAAAGTAATGTCGCAATATTTCCCAGCGTTGTTCAAGCGTATACACAACCATATTCGTTCAGCGGAAGGATAAAACTAATTATCTGTCAAATCAGACATGAGCTAAGTGTTACCATTCACGAAATATGCACTAGTTGAAAAAAAACGTTAGATGGCGGACCCTTTATAATTATTAGTAAAATGAAAGTAGTATGCAATATTAGTAAACGTTACTAAAATTTGGTAAAATTTTAATAAACCTTTAATGGAAATTTATGTGCTAAAATCATTAAATTTTATGTTAAAAATTACTACTACCTATTTTTTTTTTAATTAAATTTTTTTTTTTTATTGTCCACTAGCGTTTTTTTATATTTTGGTTTAAAAAATGTTCGACTTGAAAAAAAAACTATAAAAAATAAAAATTATTAACTCGGGTTTAAAAAATTTGTGAAATATTTTGCTAAAACAAGCAATGGAAATAAGTAAAAAAAAATTTTAATTTGTAAATAGAGAAAAGAAAATACTTTTATTAGAAAATGATTTCGTACTAAAAATTAGTACAAAAACTGTGAAATGTGATTTAAAACGTTTTAGTAATTTTAATAATAACTTTTTTATTTAAATGGACTTAATGTTTTCACTTAATTTTTTTTTTTTTTTTAAGATTTTTCCTTAAGACTTCTGTTAAAGAATTTATTATTTATGGCATTTTCTTTTCTTTTTTAACTTGTCTGTTGTTTTAAATATTTGTTGTGTTTCAATTTTAATTATAAAATATTATTTTTAAAATATTATTTTTAAAATTCAAATAAATTATGTACATTTTTTTTGAAAGTAATATAATATTTTCTGGCATTTAGCCAAGAACAACAGATAAGTATATATAACCGCAGAAATAATACCATAATATAAATTTGGCCTAAATTATGGTATTAAATGAAAATCATTATGTGAATTACAACAGCAACAACAAAAATACATAATTGCCAATTATAATTGATATTCGTAAACACACAAAAAAAAAAAACGCCATACTGACGTTATTATAATGCTTTCGGCCAATGTTAATGAATCTTTTACTACCCTGAACAAGAAAGTTAAAATTCAACGAAATATTGGTCTTAGATCTTTTATTTACGAGGACGGATCAACTTTTTGATCACGGACTTATTGATTTATTTTTCAACATAATCTAATTTTAGTTCAATACACTTACTTCAACGTTTCTCTAATTTTTGTATCCCTTCCAAAAAATAGAATTTTTCGAAGTCCAAAAAATAGGATTTTTCGAGGTCCATAAAATAGGCATTTGTTTGATCCATAACTTCATCGTTAGAGCTAAATCTCTTTCCACTTAGCCATTTCTTTAGGTTTGGAAATAGGAAATAGTCACTGGATGCTAAATACGGATAATATTTCGGATGAGGAACCAATTCGTAGCCCAATTCATTGAATTTTGGCATTGAGACTGCACACATGTGCACCCGTGCATTAGTTTGACAAAAAAGAATTTTTTTTCTTGGGCATATGGGGTCGTTTTTTTAAATCCTCCTTAAAGTGGTCCAATAAATGGGCATAATATTCGCCGTATATTGTTTTTCGCTTTTGAACATAATCGATGTGGATTATCGCGAGAGCATCCCAAAAAACTAAATCTCTTTCCACCTAGCCAGGAGTGTTATAATGGATCCATGTTTCGTCTACAGTTACAAAACGCAGCAAAAACTTGCGGCTAAACAACTCTAAACAATCCTTTGAAGTTGTCACACGATTGCGGTTATGGTCAATTGAGAGCAAACGCGGCACCCATCTTGCAGACAGCATTCTTAAACTCAACTGATCATTTAAAATCGAAACCAAACTGCCATATGAAATGCCTATGGCATCACCAATCTAACGCACTTTTACTCTTCGATCGGCCAACACCATATCGTGTATTTTTTCGACATTTTCGGGTGTATTGACCTCAATTGGCCGTTCAGAACGTTCAGCATCATTTGTACTTGTGCGACCCCAACAAAAGTCAATAAACCACTTTTTTACCATTGAAATCGATGGATTAGAGTCCCCATAGTATTTATCAAGCTTTTCCTTGGTTTGATTGATGGTTTTTTTTTTCGCAAAAAATAAGGTTTAATGAGCACTCGAAATTCACTTTTTTCCAAGAGGTTGTATGTTTTGAACAGCTGTTAAACGCAAAGTAAATGACGGAACTTGCTCAAATTTTGACAGTAGTCTATTAATAGGTGGTACTTGATGGAAGCAGTGTTGGATTTCACATAACTACGAGGAAAGTTTGAAAAGTCACGGATTTATTGATCCGCCCTCGTATATAAATATCTTAAAACTCGGCATCGATGGCAATGCCTTTTTAACTGTTGAAGTCTCGCCTTTTTAGGTTTTAAGGAAAAATATAAAAAAGTCTTATCAAAATTGAGTTAAATTTGTCAACTGGTTTACAAGTTATAATGAAAATTGTTAAAAATTTTACTGCTAATTTTTTCATTTAAAAATTTTTTTTTTTCATAATTTTTATAGAAAATTTTTAAATTGTGCTTTTACTAAAATAAAATTGTTAAGCACACATTGCAGAGTATTTGTTATTCGTTACGGCTGATTATAACACTCTTACTTGATTTTTTATAAAAACTACTTAAGAATACTCCTTTGAATTTTTCTTGGAGGTGAAATGGAGGTAAAATAAAAATTTAATACCTTATACTAAATAATTATAAACAATTTGCGTAAGCAAATAAAAAAAAATTTTGAAAACAAAATTAATAAATGTTAATATTTTTATTGTTTTCTATATTTCAAGTGGATTTTTTACGATTTAGATTTGATTAATAAAAAATGTTTTGGTTTTTTTTTGGCATTCAATTTGAAATTGCTTAAGAATTGAAATTTATTTTTAAAATTTTTCAAAAAATTTATATAAAATTTTTGAATTTTATCCAAAATTTTCTTCTATCAATCATTTTCCATTAAAAATTCATTATAAAATTTTCAATATGTTTTTCTTGAACATATTTTGGCAGCCAAATGAACACAAATCGTTGCTGATTTTATTGAAATATTTATTTTTTTTGTAGTTTTCAATTTTACTATAAACTCAAGGGGTTTCTAATTGCCAAAATGTTCGAATTAATGTTTAATTTAATGTTGTTTTTTATTTTTATTTGTTGAAAACAAAAACAGTTTATGTGTAATTTTTATAATAATTTTTTTATTCTTTTGCATACTTTAATATGAATGGAAATTTTAATGAATAATAATATTAAACAGATGTTTATTTATTTGATTTATTTATACATAATTTTTTTTTTATTATTAAAAAAATTTAATTTATTCAACACAATTAAAATTTTGTTTTGAAAAATATTTTAGATGGAAAAAGAATATAATTTTTTCTGTAGTAATAATTTAAAATTGTTCAACAGTTTATTTTATTTAAAACAATTTTAGATGCCTTGCAATGATCGCTTGATTAAAAAAAAAAGTTTTTGTATTAAAAAGCTTTCTTTTAAAAGCGCAAATATTAGGGAATATTTTTTTATAGTAAAAAGCATAGATATCAAGCAATTTCTACTAATCCAAAAACTTTGATTCTAATAAAATTTTTACTATAGAAAAAGGCTTTAGATCAAAGAAGCTTTTACAATAGTTGAAAGCTAAGATTTTAAGCTATTGTTACTTAAATACAAATATTGGATTGTAAGCTTTTTTAACTTAAGTAATAAGCTTGGATTATATGGTTTTTAATAAATGCGAAAAGCTTCGTCTCTAACCAATTTTAACTGTTGTTGAAAGCTTAAATTCTAGTGTCCGACCGAACAGTTCGGCCAGAAAATGCATTTGGTCTGTATTCGGTATTTTAAAGCATTATCGACAAATTTGGCGGATCGAAAAATGTTTATTGGGCAGATTAATCAAAATTGAAGAAAAGTCTGTAGTTAAGCAATGAATTCACTGTTCGGCCAAATTGAAAATAGTTCGGCGGCCGAACTTTTAACTTTATAGCTAAACTTCGGCTTTTCTCTTAAATTTTATACACAAAATCGAATTAAATCGGCTCAACAAACATGTTTCCAATACCAAAATTTGTCATCATTGCCTCTAGATATCAAAAAACCGACAAAATATAGTTTTTTGGCCGAACTGTTCGGTCGGACACTTTTAAATTCTAAGCCGTTTTTACTATAGAAAAAAGCTACGATTTTGCCTAATTTTTATTATGGTAAAAACCTTAGATTTAAGTCAATTTTAACTATAATAAACATATTAGATTCTTTGCAACTTTTGCAATAGCAAAAAGCTTAGATTCTAAAAAATTTGTATAGTAGAAAGCTCAATTTTTATTATATATTCTAAGCAATTTTTTTTACTGCAGTATAAAGCTAAGAAATTTTTACCACAGTAAAAATCTTAGATTCTAAGCAATTTTTTGTATAGAAAAAATCTTAGATTCAAAGCAGTTTTTGCTATTGTAAAAAACATTTTCTACTGACGTCATGAAAATTGTTAAAACACCTAACGTTTGACTAAAGTAACGTTAAAAAATTGACTTTAAACTATAAAAAATACCAAATTCGCGGAACTCTTTATCTTTAATTTTTTTATGGAAGGGTCAATGGTAATTTTTGGAGTCTTGAGTTCAATTGCCCACATCCCAAAATTGGCATTTTTTTATTCTTAAAATAATTGAATATTTAAGTGAAAAATTCAGGATGGTATCTCGATGGGTCTCTGAGTTATAACAAAAAACCGTGGTTGAAGTGTGATAATCGCGCTAGTTTGTATAAGTTGAATTAACGACATGGTCTGCATACTGGTGTAAAAATTTACACATGCATTGGAAAAACATGTATTAAATAGAAAAAAAAAACATACTTAGGACCATGTTTTTGGCTATAACTAAGAGACCAATGGAGATACCATCCAGAATTGTTCACACAAATGTAGAGGAGCGTTCAATAATAAACATATATTTTTTTAAGAATTAAAACTAATGTGCAGTTTGAGATATAAGCATTTGAACTCAAGACCTCAAAAATGACCTTGGACCCTTCCATAAAAAAAACAATATGCTTACCCCTTTAAAGAGTATATTTTAAATTAAAAAATAAGGCGAAAACCGAATTTTTTATCTTGTACAGTTTAAAAATTATAGTAAATTTTGTAACGATACTCTAGTAAAATTTTATCGTTTTTTGCAATTTTCCAGACGACATATTTCGGAAACCAAAAGGGTCCGGAATCGGAAATTTATGTTTGGTCGATTTTTTTTTTTTGGTGAATTTCATTACAATCAGAGATAGTCGATCCGAAAATTACACTTTTTTGATTGAGGTGACATGTTTTCACGCTATAGCTAAAAGCTTATATTCTAAGACATTTTTACTATAGTAAAAAGCTTTGATTCTAAGCTTACTATAGTAAAAAGTATTAATTCTAAGCAATTTTTACTCTAGTAAAGAGCTTAGATTCTAAACAATTTTTACCGTAATCAGAAGCTTTATCTAATCTATTTTTACCATTGTAAAAATCTTCGATTCTTATCAATTTTTGCTATTGTAGAAAGCATTATTTACTATAGTGAAAAGCTTAAATTAAGCAATTTTTACCATAGAAATTAGCGCAAACTCTATGAAATTTTTACCATAGTAAAAAGCTGTGACTAAGAAATTTGTACTATAGTAAAAAGCTTAGATTTTATGCAATTTGTACTTTAGTAAACAGTTAAGATTACAAGAAATTTTTTTCTACAGTAAAAAGCTTTAGTTCTAATCAATTGTTTTCTACAATAAAGGCTTTAGTTATAAGCAATTTTTACTATAGTAAAAAGCTGTGATTCTAAGAAGTTTTTACTGTAGTATAAATCTTTAATTCTGAGCAATTTTAATAACTAATTTGAAAGGTTTGATTTATTAAACATTTTATATATAATTTTTTTTCTTTTTATAAAATAAATTTTTATTTGGTTTTCGTACATTTTTTGTTTATTTTGAATTCCATCCTCCGTAAACTGTTTATATAGTTTTGGTATATATATAGTATTTATTTACCCAGCAAAAACAGTGAGGAAAAAAGAGTAATGAAAACACTACAACTGTTGAATCGGATGTTGTTCAAATTTGGGTTTTTCATCGGTGAATTTAACATTGGCTTGTCATAGGAATGGAGTTGTTCCTTTTAATAACAATCAATGTAAATTTAAAACAATGAAAAGGATCTACTTTTTCACTTGTTGTGGCTGACGTGGGGTTTGAACACACGAACTTGTGCATATCAAGTTGACGCTCTACCCCTGAGCTATCGCTTGATATACACGAAAGTTGACTTTAAGCAGACTTATTCTTGTTTGATAATATACTATATACAAAAAAATGTATACATGTACAAATTTCTTTTTTAATAAATTTATTTTTATTTGGTAAGAATTGATCAATATAGATTTTTCTAAAGCTTTGATATATTTTTTTTTTCAAGCAACTTTATAAGGCTTTTCTCGAAATATTTTGAAAATTTGCTTATATAAAAAATTTATTAAATTAAAAATATTTTAGTGTGAAAATGTGTTATTTAAATATTACTGTTCAGTAGTTTGTCAAAACGATCTAGGGCAACCGAAAAAATACTTTTATAGCAAACCTCGTAGCAGATTGAACTATGATTTAACCATGATTTTTTCTGCTTCAAATTTTTTTATATTTTCATAAAATTTCACAATAAGTTAAATGAAACTAAAAAAAAATATTTTAAAAAAATCAAATATTTTCTAAAAAAAAATGTTTATTTTACCATAAAAATTAAAAAAAAGGAAATAATGAAAATGAAAATTATTCAAGTTCGAGGCCATACTCTATATTTCTTTATTAGGATATTGTCCTATCAAATAATCTATAGTGTTTCTTTTCAAAATTATTAACTGACCACTTTCAGTAATGTGTTGATAGATCTATTTCGGAAATTTTCTAGGTTCCCATCATCAGAACACGTTTTGAAAGAAGTGACAATCATATGCAAACATCAATCATTCATATAAACTAGTTATGCCACTAAATGAAAACTAATAAAGGGTCCGCCAAATAACTTTTTTTTTTTTGAACTCCTGAACCAATTGGACTTTGTATGGCGTCATACCAAGGTCTTTATGCAAAATTCGTCTCAATGATGTCTCCGAAATGTTCAATTGTTGAGATCGACGGTGAATTGATGTTGATGGCGCTTAACGCACACTTTCTGTCACAGCAGCAATATTATCAAGTGTACGCACTGTTTCTGGATTTTCACGCTTTGGTTTATCGATGAGGATGCCAGCTTCTTTCACTTTTTTCACAAGATAACGAACATACGGACCATATTCGTTCAGAGGAAGGATAAAACTAGTTATCTGTCAAATCAGACATGAGCTAAGTGTTACCATTCACGAAATAAGCACTAGTGGAAAAAAAAGTTAGGTGGCGGACCCTTTATATGAGCTCGAAGTTAAAGATTATCACCATTGATCAAAAATAAATTGAAAACTTGTT
Source organism: Delia radicum (assembly GCA_021234595.1). Taxonomy (NCBI): domain Eukaryota; kingdom Metazoa; phylum Arthropoda; class Insecta; order Diptera; family Anthomyiidae; genus Delia; species Delia radicum. The sequence goes on along the minus strand of CM037854.1, from coordinate 31,692,976 downwards.
CATTATGTGCAAGCTCTAAATTTGGCAGATAGTTTATTCTCCTTTTTATTTACACACTTGTTTTGTTTAAAAACAAGATGTAAAGGGGGAGTAAACAAGACCGTACTTCTTTTTTACAAGTTTGATATAATTTTTATTAAAAATAAAAATTATAAGTGTAAAAAAAAACAAGAAAAAAAAAATGTCATTGGCAGTTCCGGGCATCGAAACCGTAACCCTCTGATTGCTAGGCCAACACGCTTCCATGCAACTCCCATACGAAATATTAACATCTTGTCACCCGTGAAAAATAAATCCTTAATGTCATATTTTTATTACAGACCACTTGTTTTTGATGTAATGAAACAAGTGATTCATTTAGAAGTTGTTCCATTTATTTTTGCTGGGTATATTTATTTTCCACCGAGTTAACGCCTCCTTTTTTTGTGATATATTTTCTTGTCATATGGCACGAGTTGTTTTGTTTTTCTGATGTTTGTACGTCATGTTTTATAAGTCACACGGCTTATGTGTATTTACTATTTTATGAGATTTGATAAACACTCTGGTTTATTTGAATAGAGCAATGTATGCGCTGGCCAATTAGTTTAGTCTGGTCAGTCATTGTTAATTTAACCCACTTGGTGGATGTGCATTAGGGTGTCCCATTCAAAAAAAAATTTTGGGGATCATTCTTAATTTGAATACTCATAAGGCTAAGAATTTTTGAGAATTTTTTCAGATTTTTCGGAGGTGGTTTAGAGGTCGCGCAAATCGATTTTTTACCAAAAATCGAGTTTTTTGGGCTTTTTTTGAATTTTGCTTGAAAATTGGTAAAAAATCGATATTTCTTCAGCTTCTGAGTCAATATTCTTAAAGAACATTTTCCGATCTTTAATTTTATGTGCATAAATAATAAGTTTCGGCAATGATTTTGCACATTTTGATAATTTAATAACGGTTTTTCGTAAATTTTCAACAAATATGGAAAAGAATGCTTTATAGCTTTTAAAATTTGTATAAAGACTAAAAAAACTAATGATGTAGTTTAATAGATTATTAAGTTTTAAATTAATTAGCAGAAAAAAAAAATGAATTTTCTCTCACCGTTCTCGAGTTATACCCTTTGTACACATTGTATGAAATGTATAATACTATAAGGTGTGAACTAGATTTGCATTGGTTTAAACTTTAAATAATTGGATTTAGAAAATGTTTTTACAAATAAAATAATAGTTACTTACCACTCATACATAACAATTATATTAAAAACAAAGAAAAATAGATTTGTTATAAATCATTTATTAGAGTTCTTGCGATGCTGCTCTACCCCCTGCAGTAAACTCTGAAAGTCTGTTTCAGAAGTTGTGATATTGATATAACTATTAGCCAAGGCCACACCACGTTCTGCGACATCATTTACAACTTGCAATTGTTGAACTTTGTGTTTTGCTTCCTGAAATGATTTGTTGTTTTCCCATTTTTCTGGATCCGTTTGTAAAAAATCAGTAGAAATGTTGCAGGCTTCAAAAAAAGTTAGGCTGGCTTTTGTAATAAAACACAGAATTTGTTTATTTTCAATCATGTCTTCCGTTAAATTTTCTTTCACTAATTCGTTGTTATTACTTGGTTCATATAGGTTTATAAATATCTATAAATGAACTACTAGTTAGTCACTAAATGAGACTAGTTGTAGGTTAATGTTAAGCAAAACTTATCTAAATTTGTTTAAATAAAGAAGAAAAAAAAAATGTAGGTTTCTAAGCATTAAACGCAAAGTTTTGGTATCTTCCACTTATCAGTTTACAAAATTTTTAATTGTATTGTGACTTGTTATCTCTAAACCTATAGACTATCTGCCAAAAATAGGGTTGTAGTTCCCCCAAATCCAATAAATCATGAATTTTAGTTCGAGCCATATCAGTGCCACCTAGTGATAACGGCTTTTTGGCTACTTTTTTTGTTGTCCACAACTTGACAACACTTAAAACTAAGCTTTGACATACAATAAATACATTTTCAAATCTCATAATCTAAAGTTTACAACAAATCGGATACCCAAATCTTATAGTACTAAAAATTTCATACAATGGGTGCAAAGCTTTTAAAGGGTATAACTCGAGAACGGTAAGAGAAAATTATATTGTTTTTTCTGCTAATTTATTTAAAACTTCATAATATTTTAAACTGCATCATTAGTATTTTTAGTCTTCATACAAATTTTAAAAGTTATAAAGCATTCTTTTTCATATTTGTTGAAAATTTACAAAAACTGTTATATAATGTATCAAAATGTGCAAAATCCCTGACGAAACTTATTACTTATGCACATAAAATTAAAGATCGGAAAATTTTCTTTAAGAATATTTACTCAGAAGCCGAAAAATTACCGATTTTTTTAGCAATTTTCAAGAATAATTCAATAAAAGCCCAAAAAGCTCGATTTTTGGTACAAAATCGGTTTGCGCGACCTCTAAACCACTTCCGAAAAATCTGATAAAATTCTCAAAAATACTTTACCTTATGAGTATCCAAATTAGGAAAGATCTTCCGAGAAAATCCAAATTTTTATTTTTTTTTGGGACAACCTAATGTGCATCTGATGTTGGCGAAAATTTCGATAACGTCATTATGTTTAACAGCTGCAGTATTCATTAAATGGTCTTGAAAATATGTACTGTAGAGTGGATCGAATTTAAACTTTAAAGGAATTTCAAATTGTCGGTAGATATCCAAAATATTTTGAAATATAATCTAAAACTATGAAATATTTAAATAAAGTGAAATTTAATTAATTTTATCGATTTTTTTTTACAAAAAATATATCTTACTCACTTTTATTAACGAGAAAAAACAGAAGAGTCTCACTCACTCCGATCTTAAGGAGATTCGGATATGTGATAGAGGAGAACAGAATTAGTGATGCGTATGTTTTTAGCGGCATAATCTCACGTGTAAGGGTTAAAAGGTATGGTGAAAAATTGGTAATTTTTTTTATGAAAACATGTCTAAATTAACGAAATTCAGGTTAATTTCTACGCAGCGTTGAAGTATTTGAGAAAATTAAAATTTTGATACCCATATAGCCCATGCAGCAATTTTGGGTTGTCATTTATTTGTAAAATATACGTGAAAAAATTTCTTTGGGAAAAGTCTCATAGAAGCACACAGAGAACAAATTTGTCACATTATTCGCTTAGAGCTTTCGACATTTGCAGTTATGTCTACCATATTACAAAATCATATTCAGTACACTCACATTTATATAACTACCCAGGCAGAAAAATTCAATCGGTACAGTGTTGGCAAAGCGTCGGCGTCGGGGATGGTCGGTTAAATTAATTTTGAGAGATATGCATAATAAAACACATTTAAAAGGCAGCAATAAAGTTTGGTTTTAGTTTTATACATCTTATTGTGAATGTGTGGAATATTAAGAAATATTTAAAAGAAATGCTTCTGATTGGTTGTAATATGGGTAAAAAAAGCAATATTGGCAATGAATTTTGCGTGTGGTGCTGGCAAACCAAATAGTGCTTTCACATTTTCGATATTAGTTGTACACTCACAAGAACTTTTCCATAAAATTTCAACAGGTATTTAAAAAATTTATCTGTAAAGTTGTTTCAATTTAATACACAGTTAAATTATCAAAGGAATATATTTTTTAACTTTCTGTCTGTTATTCAATAAACAAAATAGGCAAAAAACGGACTTTCGGTAATAGTTAAAATATTCAGTTAAAATTTTCTATTTAAAACAAAAAAGTTGTTATATCATAATGAATAATGAAAAATCGAAAACAATCTATTGTTTTTACCGATTTGGTCAATTAAGTTTTCAACAGTTGAAACTAAACTAAAAATACAATTGTTTTAAACGAAAAGTAACTAGTCCTATTTTAACTGATTTTCAATTAATTTAATGTCTTAACGGAAAAAATATTGTGAGTGTACCCTTGGTAGTTTTCTACACGGTGGGTTTTTTTAAAAATATTAGTGGTTTGACAGTAATATTTTTTTTTTTTTTTGGTACGGTTGGCAATTTCTACCTTTGTACTTACGAGTTAAAAAATAACATTATTTCCAATATTATTTTGTTTTACTAAATATTTATATATAAAAATAAACAATTAATACATGATACGATAATGGTTAAGGTTTAAAAATACCACAAAAAGTATAAAAACATAAATAACTATGATAAATTGTCACACACAGAAAATAGAGCATCATATTATGATAGTTTAAGATCATCATATTATGATTACAATGCGCAACTATCATAATATGATCGTAGCAAACATATTATGATTCTAAATGTCGATAAAATTGTCCTCGGTAATCATAAAAATGATCAGCCAGAATCTTGTATATTAAAAATACCCAGCAAAAAATAGTGCTTACCCAGAAGCGCTTCCGGAAGGCATTATTTAATTAAAAAGCGCTTCCAAAGCAAAACCAGAAGGCATGATTTTTGCTCGAGATGTTCCACTTGGTATGATTTTGTATGGTTTAAGCAGGTGAATGTTGAGAACGTTAATGCTTCGTGGTATGCATTCTTCATTGTTTCATTGTAAGCATTATTCCCTGCTTTAAAGAAGCACAACATAATGCATTCCCTAATTGCTTTATTGTATGCAAGGCGGTGAAGCGCTATTTTGGAAGCATACAAATGTAGTTACTGCTTACCAAACCCAGGTTTTTTTTTTACTTGGTAGGATTATAGTATGATAATTTTGTGTCCGCATTCATTTTCAATCATATTTTTTCTCTGCGTGCACCCTTTAATTGTTAAACCTTCATATCTAGGAAAAACGGCAAGCTCTTGTTACGAAAAAATCATAGATTGTCATAACTACTTTCCTCTGAAATATACATACTTCCTACTAGGATTCCATGAGTAAACTAATATAACCGCCACGAATTCTTTCAAATATATCCGAGCTCCGAATTTTACTTCCACTTGTAGACGATATTCATATACTAAATAATTATATTTATTTTTATAATTACACTTACCTGAATAATAGCCTTCTTTCTTCTTTCTTCTAAGTTCTAAAGTTTTTCAGCTTTTGGATAAAAATGTATGATTTTATTGAATTTTTTTTTATATAATGAATTTCAGAAATGTTCAAAACTTGGAGGTGAAATATTTCGAAAAAAAAAATGTGTATGACATAAAAAAAATTTTGTGTATGTGTTAGCCGATGTTTAAGCATGCTAAATCCATTCGCATTAATCATTTATCTTTAAATGTGCAGAAATTATAGTGGCTTTAAGTTTCAAGCAAATTAGAAATAATAAAATTACAGCATTCGCTTTCATTTAATTACAGCTATATCAATTTATAGATCTCATTGTATTTATCACATTTTAATATACAGTGGGGAACTTTTCTGAGTACATGTAAGTACTTTTTGTACCTAAAGATTCAAACCGAAAAATTTTTGACACTAGAACTAAACATGTGTTTTCTAAAGGTATAATGTACGCTAATACCAAATCTGGTCTCACACTCCGACATCAGGGAGTTCGATCTATATTAACAGAAAAAGCCTCGATTTTGATAAAAATCATAATACTTGTAACGGCATATTGAAATTCAGGTTGTAACAGCAATTAAAAATAAAGTCCGGCAGAGTAAACACTATTTTTGGCAGCTCAGCTGTTTTTGTGTAACATATTACTGTTAAACATGTTCAGTTTGGTCTATAATTTAACCATGAAGCGACTTACAAACGAACAACGCTTGCAGATTATTGAATTTTATTATCAAAATGCAGGCTCGGTTAAGAAAGTGCATCGTGCACTTTTTCCAATTTATGGTCAGTTTTGCGCGACCTTCTGAGCCTGCTATTAGGAATCTTATGACTAAATTTCGCACCAAATTTACAATATTGGACATTAAACCATCAACACGCATACGTAGAGTGCAGAAAGAGGAAAATATTGCAGCTGTATAATCCAGTGTTCTTGATGACCGTGAATTATGGATTCGGCTCCGTTCACAGCAATTGGTCCTCTGTTACTTCACTACGTGGAATACTTTGGCGAAAGATTTGGGTGTAAAACCTTTTAAAATACAGCTGGTGCAAGAATTGAAGCCACACGACCTTCCACAACGGCTAACTTTTGGTGAATGAATATTCACTTTTTTATCGGAAAATTGTGTTTAGCGATGAAGCTCATTTCTGGTTGAATGGATACGTGAACAAGCAAAATTGCCGTATTTGGTGTGAAGAGCAGCCAGAAGCATTGCAAGAACTGCTAATGCATCCCGAATAATGCATTGTTTGGTGTGGATTATGAGCCGGTGGCATCATTGAACCGTACTTTTTCAAAGACGACGAAGGCAGGAACGTTACTGTGAATGGCGTTCGATGATTACATTTTTTTTTTGCCCAAAATGGAAGAGCTGGACTTGGGTGACATGTGGTTTGAACAAGACGGTGCCACATGCCACATACATAGCACGCGAAACAATGGCTGGGGTGGTAGCGTCCTTGCTTTGTAAGCAGGAGGTTGTGGGATCAAGCCCCGCTAGCGGCATAAAAGATTTTTCTAAATTCATATTTTTTTTTTATTAATTTAAAAATCTATTTTTAGGCGTATCACCTAAAACGTACCAGGTGCCCGAAATGTGCAAATACGTCACCTCCAATGACAACGCCATGTTAAATTCATTTGTCCCTTTTATATAGAAAGTTCGATCCCGGACGTGTCACCGGCACCTTGGGAAATATCCTGCATGTCGTATGGGACATGTCCCTTTGGATTATTTAAGTCTTAAAACTGTTCTTTCCTTATTCAAATTGCTTATAGTGTTAAAATGTTTGCAGTTGTTTATTTTTTTCTATGTTTTGCAACTGCAGTAAAGGTCAAAAACCACTTCAATATCTACGCTAACTAGTCGGTTAGTTAGTTAAACAACATTTTCATAGTTGTTCATGTTGTTGTTGATTTTAGACACTTTTTTGATTTTGTTCTCAAGTGTTTACAATGTATTTCGTAAAATAAAACACTGATTCTCTGATATTGTTTTTTTTTTTAAATAAATAATGATAGAATTATATACCAATGGCCATAAGTTGACAACTACACTGAGTACACTAAGAAAAAAAAATCTGTAATGGCTACTGAAAATTTTGCTGTTATTACCGGAAATTTAACTATTTTGAGCCTTGCTGTATTTTCTTTGCCAAGTTTAGCAGCAGATGTCTTCTGAACTGTAGTAAAATAAAATGAGTAGAACAAATTAGTAGCCGCTACTAAATTTTAGTAAAATTTTAGTAAACTGCAATTTAAAATTAATAAGCAAAAAATCAAAAATCAAATAAAAAAATTGCTAAATTTTAGTACATCCAATAACTTCACAGAATAAAAATTAAAAAAATAAAATTAAACAACTTTGTTTCTAATCCTTTACACTTTTTTTTCTAATAGATGAACATTTATTTGTATTTTAACATTGTAATAAAAAATGTTATTTGTTTGAAATATACATCGGCCGTTTCACCGAAGACTGTCGAAAAAAGGTAATTTTTTGAACTTCGGTCTTCTGATTTCAATTAAATTTTGAATTTAGAAACTCTATGGAGCTACTTAAAGATTGGCGTTTTTAAAATTTCGATTTTGAGTGATTTAGTTTTTTTTTTGAAAAATAAGAAAAATGCAAAAAGTGCGCAAATTTGAATATTCGTATATTATTTTATATTCTTCGGATTAATACCATTTAAATTGAACTGGAATGATACACTCCTCTACTTTTTTTGATGCGGAATGAAGTTTTTTTTCAGCGTTAACAAGAAATTAACAATTTCTTTTCTAAATGCACTTTTTAAAATTGGGCCACACTCGATTTGAAAAAAGATGCATTATTGTAAAATATGGAGTTTTTACTAAAAAAGACAACACTTTCGTTGTTTTGGGTCCTGGGGTTTATCTATTATTAATGATTTATCATGTTTCCATAGAAAAAACAACAATTTGTTATTTTTGTTTAATTTTTCAAAATTAAAAAGATTAAATTTAAAAATGTTGAGCCAAGGTGCCGTTTAAATGTCTCTCTTTTAAAAACCATACATTTAAATTATTTGATTTCTTCTATACATGAAAGATAAATGAATCTGCTTAAATTTTTTTTACGCTCGAAAAAATTCTAATTCGCAGTATAAAAGTGGAGTGCCGTACCATTCTAATGCAATTTAAATGCTGATGATCCGATGAATATGAAAGAAGATACGAAAATACAAACTTACATTTTGCATAATTCACATTTTTCAAAAGAACTAAATTGCGCATAAAACCGTGGATTTTTAGAAATTTTAAAAACTATAAACGCCAATATTTAAGTGCCTTCATAAAGTTTCTGAATGCAAAATTTAATTGAAATCGGAAGACCTAAAGTTAGATTTTGCCAGATCTATCGTGGAGTGGCCGATACATATATTTTTGATTAGCAAAATTTTTGCTAAATTTAGCAGCTGGGTTTCAAAAATTAGTAAATTATTTTGCTAAAATCAGCAACAAAAATTAGTACAAAATTCAGTAATTTGTAAATTGAGAATAGGAACAAATTTTACTAAAATAAAAAACTTCTAAAAATTAGTGCAAAAATTCAAAAATGTGCGATTGAAAATTTTTTCTACTAACTTTTTTTTCTGAGTGCAATAACTAACAGCAAAAACCACACTTGATTTAAACATGCCAATGGATTTTCTACCATACAGAAGTTATGTACCGTCCTTATCTCAAGTGGCAATTTTATCGTCCTGAACGATTTGTCAACTTATGCCCATTGATATTAAAATATTGATAAAGATTTTTGTTTCTATTATTTAACATTTGAAAAAAAAAATTAAACAAAAAACTTTACATAATAATAAACAAGTATTACTAACGACTAAGTCCCAATTTCTGAATGTCCAGTTAAAATTTAACAAATAGTTAAATTGAAATTTTATATGGGGAACAACAACATATGTGTCAGTTAAAGTCCCAGTTAGAAGTTAACGAGAGATTTAGTAATCGGGCCTAAGCCTCATTTGCACAATGTCCCCTTAGCTACTAACTGGGACTTTAACTGACACATTTGTTGTTGTTTCCCATATAAATTTGCAATTTCACTGTTTGTTAAATTTTAACTGGACATTGGGTAATTTGGCGGCCTAATAAATGTATTTGTTTAATAAACCATTTTTTATAATTGGAGTATTGAATCAGGTGTTTGAAAAAAAATCACATCTAAAGACGTATTTGGCCAATAGTTTACATCAGGAGTGCCCAAAAGTTCCTTATGGAAGAGCAAACACCAATACATTAAAAAAAAACTAATTTTTATTCAACATTTTTTGTTGTAAAAACCAATACATACAAAGAAAAAAGAAAAAAATATTTCAATGTTTACCAGCAAAGCATACGAAAGTGTTGTTGCTTTGCGCTTGCGTGTATAAAGTGAAGAACGACAAAAAAACTAATAAGACAAAATTGTTTGTGTATTTCGTATTGCTAGTGCTGAGCGCTCTATATGTGTATTAAAACACACAGCCTATAGCTAAGTGTTTTTACAAAAACAAATGAGTACCAAGCGCATAGGCCGTGGGCACCCCTGGTTTACATTATATAAAATAAAATGATAAAATTTAAAGATTTTATAAAAAATGTATTTGGATTTAAAAACATTAATTGCAAAAATGTTTTCTATTAATATGTTTAATTTTCTTCGATCTTCTTTTATTATGTATGATTCTTCTTCGAGCTTAAGATCTTTTGTTAAAACGATTATAAATTTTTAAAATTGATAAAAATTAAATTAAAATAAATTTCCCTGAAGAAGTCTCCCAATGTGGAGACGAAATATTGGAAATTAATAATTTATAATCGTTTTAACAAAAGATCTTAAGCTCGAAGAAGTTTTCTATTAATATTACAAAGAAATGTCTGCTTTTGTTTTATTTAAAACCCCATTGAGTATCTATTAAAAATTTTCCAAATTTTGCTTCAATAATCTAAAATTTTATAATAAAATCTGGGAAAAAGTATTCTAACTAGAGATGAGCACGTGAGTGAATTTTGACTCACACTCACTTACTCTCTCGAGCGAATAAATCTTTCACCATCATTTTTTTACTTCTCACTCACACTCACCTGGGTAAATTCAGATTTTACTCACACTCAACCGTGATTCACGGGAATCACGCAAATTCATGAAATAAAGATAAAATGAAAAATTAAGCTAATTTGTGAATGTTTAGCTCAAATTTGCTCTGAATATTGAAGTGTTGTCATTTATTTTGTATTTTAAAAGCCCAAAACATTAAATCGGCGAAAAAATAAAGAACATAATTATTTAAAGAAACGTTTTTTTTTTTTTGTAAAATTCTACTCAGGTACACTCAAGCTAAAATTTGGCTCACGCACACTCTCTCACAAAGAATATTTTTCTACTCACACTTGCTCACGCTCACATGAGTAAAAAACATTAAATCAGCGAAAAAAATAAAGAAAATATTTATTTAAAGAAAAAATTTTTTTTTTTTTTGTAAAATTCTACTCTTTCACCCAAAAATTTGCTCACGCACACTCTCTCACGAAGAATATTTTTCTACTCACACTTGCTTACGCTCATGTGAGTAAAATTAGTTTTTGCTCATAATCACGCGAGATCACTCAATATTCTGCTCACGAGCCCATTTCTAATCCTAACCCATTTTACACTGCAGTTGCTGTAAAGCAACATCAATATTGGATAGGTGGTAGATATAATAAAGCAGAAAAAATCATATGATCACTTAAGGTCTTTACTGTACAAATAACTAATCAAAAGTTTTAAACTATTGTTTCAGGGTTGTCATATAATTAAGCTAACAAATACAATTTTTGACATTTTTGTACGGCACTTTTTTGAAAAATTATTAATTTTTTAGAAAGAAGGATAGTGTTATAAAAGTTTTATGCTTATTTGCTTAAGGACATATGGGATAATTTTTTGAATGAGAAAAATTTGTTGTTCAGTATAAACTTTTCATATAAAATTAAAATATAGAATCAAAAACTTTTCGAACTTACTCCATTTTATTTGAGTTTGAATTTTAACGTCTTTTTCAGACAATTGCAATTAATACTATAATTAATATGCAATTTCATTTAATTTAATTGTGAAAGGCGTGGTAGAGAAAAATGAGTGTATTTTCTAAAAATCATAAATACATTGTAAATTTTGAAGTTTTCTGAATCAGACTGCGCCGTTTCTGGTATTGAACCTTCGTCAGTGACCCTGTTTTTTGAATAATGTAATATTTGTTATGTTTATATTTGTTCGATTGCGTCTATATGAAATTTTCTGCGCAATCACTGACCGTGGTATAGATAAACTGATTTCTAATGCCACATGCACTCGCACTACACTTTAGACAGAGCGCTTTAGCCCACTGATCTATCGTCAGGTCGAGTTTTGTTGTGATTATAACTTGTTTTATTCAATACACGGTGTTTTTGTTCTTGCATACATAATCTCAGAAGTACAACGCGTTTTAATGTGAAAAATAAGCTATTTTCTTCCACTAAGTGAAAAAAAATTAAAAATTGATTTACCACTGTTGCCGTATTACAATTTTGAAAAAGGGCAAAAAAAAAACAAAAATGGCTCGTAAAAATCGTGAAAACCCATAGATCATATAATGCAGTTTGCTAGATAGGACTAAATAAAAAATTTAATTTAAATAACACATACCACCGCTAGAGGTCGTACCAAATTACGTCAAAAAATTCCCACGGGATCGAGGAGTGGTATAAAATGGGTCAAACATATTAAAAATGATATTTTTCTAGAAAAAAAGATTATCGCCCATGTCCCTACTTTAGAACGTTTTGCAATTAGAACGAATTTGTGAAATCACACGAAATTGAAATTTGGTGTTCTCAAATCCTAAAAGCTTTCGAAAACTCGAATTTTTTTCGAAATTATTATCGAAGTGCCAAAAACATGGAAAGTAAAATGCTTTTAAGAAATGCTTCCAACATTGTTGTCAATTTGTTTGAGTGTTTTCTAGAATATCAAAACAAAAAAATGTTTTTTAAAAAAGTTTTTTAGAGTATAAACACCAAAAATACAATAAAATCAGAAATAAGTAAAAAAAGTTATAAATTTTTAATATTAAGCACCATTTTTGACCCGAAATTGTAATTTATTAGAAAAAAGGGCATTCGTTTTACTTTCGACCAGGCTTTTTTACACGAATTAAAACGAATAAAAATTAGGGAAAAACGTTCTGATTTAATCGCAAGAAAACCGAAAAATTCTAAAATTTTCACTTTCGCTCTGATTTAAAAGCCATAACAGGGGCGTATATTTCTATATTAATCCCTAAAGTATGCTATAAAAATAAATACATTTCCGTAATAAAAAGTATCTTTAACAAAGCTTTATCTTTTAGCAACATGTATATAAAATTAATGTTTAGATACTTCAAGTATCTATACATTAACGTATAGTTGCCCAATACCCGTTGATTGTTTGTTTTAATTTCAATAATATTGCAAATTGATTTTGTATTTATTTATGCACAATACGTGTAATAAATTTTAAGATTCTGCCATAAAAATGTCTAAATATTCAAATTAAAAATAAAAAAGTTTAAAATTAGCAAATTTAATACAAATAACATGAATTATAATTTATACATAATAAAAAAAAATATTTTAAATATATTTTTTGTTGCAAGTTTGTTCTTACAATTGTATAATTAAAGTTGTAATGAATAATTTATTTGTGTTTATATAAAAATCGCTTGAAAACCGTTTTGCAAACTTTTAGGTAAATATTTACATTTTTTTTTAAATTCTAATAAAAAATTCTATTCAACAATTTTTGAAAATTAAAATAAAAAAAAAAAATGTATTTTAAGAATATTTTCCATTGAACATTAGTTACTGCTTCTTTTAATTTGCATTTTACTGGCAGGACCAAATTTGAAAATTTACAAAATTTTATACCTTATCCATAAACTTCCATACCTTATCCGCAACCCTTAATAAAACCGCAATTCTTTTTTTGCAGCTTCGGTACTTTCAAATAAAATGTTAATTTCTTTTTTCTGAACTTAATATAACCAAGTTTATTTATAACTTCGGTATTTTTTAAAGAACCACGATTATTTTAATTTCTAATTTCGGTACTTTTAATTCATATTTCGATTATTTTATATTGATGGAACTTTTGATAGAACCACTATTATTTACAATTTCGGTAATTTTATTTTTAATTTTGGTACTTTTATTTGAACAACGATTATTTTAATAAAACCACGATTATTTATAATTTGATTGTCCTTTTAATAGACCTACTATTATTTATAATTTTGGTACTTAAAAAATAAAACACAATTATTTCTAATTTGAAGGTATTTTTATTAGTAGTTCTGATTTTAGTTTTGGTACTTTTGATGGAACCCCAGTTATTTTAATTTGATAATACTTTTAATAAGGTACTTTTAATTGAATCTCGCTTATTTTATATCGTTGGTAATTTTAATAGAACAACAATTATTTACAATTTCGCTACTTTTAATAAAACCACGACTATTTTCAATTTTGATACTTTTATTCGAACAATGATTTTATTAATAGCACCATGATTATTTACAATTTCGGTACTTTTAATAAAACCACGATTATTTATAGTTTGATGGTCCTTTTAAAACATACATTGATTATTTAAAGTTTTGGTACTTTTAATAAAACCACGATTTTTTATAATTAGATATTATTTTTAATAGGCCCAAGGTTATTCCTAGTTTTGGTACTTTTATTAGAACCAGAATTATTTATAATTTGAATATATTTTTAAAATAACTACGATAACTTCAGCACTTTTGACTCCCAATTATTTAATTTGATGGTGCCTTTAATACACACAGAAAAATTTCGTCATTTGCCAACTGAAATTCGGTTGCTACTACAGAAATCGAAAGATATTACAAACTTTTCGTAATTACAACAAAGTTTGATTAATACAACATAATTTTAATTGCTTCAACCAAAATATTCCGAAATCACATTTGATTATGTTTGTACCAACCGAAATTATTGGTTGTATCCACTAAAAATACACCTCTGTGTGTAGAACTACGATTATTTTTATTTTCGAAACTTTTAATAGAACCCAAATTAGTTTCATTTGATACTTTTAATTCATTTTGGTATTCTTAATAGAACTACGATTACTTCTATTTATTGTAAGTTCTGAGCTTTTAACCATGCTAATTTAATTTAATGGTACTTTTAATTAAACATCAATGATTTTAATTTGATGGTCCTTTGAATTGAACCACGATTATTTTTAATTTTGATACTTTATTCGTACTACGATTATTTTTAATTTCATAGTAATTTTAATAAAACTACGATTCTTTCTTGTTTCGGTACTTTTAATAGAACCTCGATTATTTTAATTCGATCGAACCTTTAATAGATCTACGATTATTTCTAATTTCTGTACATTTAATAGAACCACAATTTTTTTTTATTTCGGTACATCAAATATTTTAATTTGATGGTAGTTTAAATTGAATAACGATTTTTCCACAAGGATACCTGTAAAGGACATCGTCTTAACTTGAAAACGTATAGACGTATTTTTATGAAATTTGTCAAAACGATTCTATTAAGTACTCGTAGTATTAAGAAAGCATTAAAGTTTAATAAATATATGTTGAAGTTTAGGTACGCTTTCAATCAATTTCGCGTTTTTCGAAAACCGAAAATCGCCATATCTTCTTAAGTAAAACTCAAAAAGTGCAATTTTTGGACTGTAATTATATCCTGACAAGAGGAATAATTTATGCTTAAACTTAATACTTTTTATGATTATTTTTAATTACGTCACTTTTAATAGCACCACTATGATTTTACTTTTTTATTGAACCAAGATTATTAAATAATCCTTATTCAATTATTAGTACTATCAAATTAAAACAATTGTGGTATCATTAAAAGTACCGGAATTAGATAAAATCTTAGGTCTACTAAAAGTACCATAAAATTGAAATAATCGTGGTTTTGTTGAAAGTACCGATATTATAAATAATTCTAGTTCCATTAAAAGTACCATAAAATTAAAATAATCATGGTTAAATTAAAATAATCATACTTGAAAACAATTGTAGTTCTATCAAAAGTACCATCAATTTAAAATTTAATTGATCCACGATTATTTAAATTTAGGAACTTTTATAGAACCACGAATATTTTTAGTTTTAATACTTTTATTCGAAATACAATTATTTTTAGTTTGGGTACTTTTAATAGAATCTCGATTATTTATAATTTTGATGCTTTTGTGAAAGCCACAATTATTTTTAATTTCGGTTTTTTTACTTATAATAGAATCCTAATCAAATGTAGTTTGAGTACTTGTTATAGAATTACGATTATATCTTATATCAATACTGTTAATAAAATCAGTATATTTTTAGATTTCTTTTCATAGTGTTTATCTTCAATTTCAGTACAGCAGCAACTATTTTAAATTTCGGATCTTTTTGTTTTTTTGTTGTTTAAAAGAGAAGCAACACTCAGGAAATTCTTCCTATTAATTAATGTGTTGCTTTCTTTGGAAAGGGGATAGTGGAGAGATGACAGGTGGTGAAAGATGAAGGGCTTCATACATGGCAACACTGCAATTGCGCGGGATGAAAAGTCTTAGTACAGTTTTTGCACGCCACCTGATGTAGAGTTGGCGAATTTATTGAAGCTTTTTGTTTCATAGCCCTGATTCATTATTTTACTTCGGTGGGGTTAAGTGCTATGGGAACACCGAAGGTGGTCGCAGCGATACATATAAGTGATAGAAAACTCATACATGTTATTTTTCTAAATTGATGTTGTTGTCTCCATGAATCGAACCCGGGCCCATCTGTGTAACAAACCAACGCGCTAACCATTACACCACAACGCCCATTTTCGGATCTATGATTATTTTATTACCCTAGTTTCCAAAATAAAAACATTTTTCTGCGCACTAAGTGCAACTATAATATTTGTATTATTAAAATTTTATTTTTTTGAGTCTTTTTTGTCAGTTTCTTTATTCCAAATATATCTCGACCCAACAACAACCAATTCGTTAACAAATGATGTCGACATAAAGACTATCAAATAAGAAAAAAAAATGCAAATATTGATTTCTTACTATATTTTCATTAACTGCCATGTTTATATTTTGAAAAAGTCGTTTAAAATAGAAAACTCGCAAAAAACTATATATTTTTTTTATTTTTGGCGTAATACTCCGACAAAGAAATCAATGTATACTTTAATACAATTCATGGATAAATTCTAAAGTTATAAAATGTAAACAAGTTTCTACTACAGAACAAGGCTGTAAATTTGTATTATTTTCACGTTAATTTAATCAAAATTTTTAAAGAATACCTCAGACGTATGAGTGATATTATTTAGATGTTAAAAATAATAATACTCATACGTCACATACAAAAAATATGGATATATGGCCCTTAAATATTTTTAATTTTATGATGTACTAAAGCTTTAATGCCGTTAATTGACCTATAATCACTCTTGTGGTCTCTATTTTTATTACGCTTATTTCCAATTGGTTATTTTATAATCATTTACTTATATGTATATTCGACCAAAATGGATTTTCGTTTTAAATATTATTAAAAATCTTTAAATCGTTTTATTTCCTTAATTAAGGAAATCGTTTTATTCGCAAATCGTTTTATTTCGCAAATTAAAAAAAGAATATGCCGCCAAAAAGTCGTGTATCATTTTTTTTTTCTTTCTTTAGTCCTATTTTCATCCATACATGATCTAGAAACTAAATCCGCTATCTTATTAGAGTTACCACAAAATTGCATTAATATATATTCCAGAGCACCGTGTAAAATGCATCTAATTTGCAAAAATCTAAATTATTTACATACAAAGATGATCTACTTGGCAAAAGATAAAATTTGATACCCATATTGCCCTATTTAAAACGAAGAGTTACCACCCCATTGCATTTTTGTCAAAACGCGAACTAGCACGAATATCAAAAAAGCTGAGACCCGCATTTAATTAAAGATTAAAATATGTTAATTTGGCATTTTCATTACAAACAACCCCGAACAAAAAATTCAAAAACCATTTTTTTTTTTTACAGAATATCCTTAAAAAAAAGGACATGGATGATCGTCCTTGGACAAATTGTATATACAGTTGGACGCGCCTTAAAAAAACCTTTCTTATGATACCCATATTGTATATGTTGGTAAGGAAACAGATTCTTAAATTAACAAAACATGCAAAAATGGACCCTTTTTCAAAATGGTCCAGCTCACGAGAGGTCAAAGCTAGAGCCGAAATATTTTAGATGTCATCATAAAAAATACCAATGTTCATTTTGAGGGGGGTACACCTTGCACGAATTTCGCTTCCATACTACTTGAGTCGCTCTAGTATATATACGTTTTTTCCTAACTCTATTCTGTTGCGTAAGACGTATGTCCAGCTTAAAAAAGTTTTACAATTCCTTATGAAAAATTTTATTCTTTTAAAAAAGCGAATGAATCAAATACTGTGTGCAACTTTCTAAATGTTATCAAAAAATCTGTGGCATAAGGGGCTGTATTTAGGATTTATTAGTAGACTTTAATTTTTTTTTTAAATTTTTATCATTTGATTATTATCACAATTTCTCCACTATCATTTTTTTTTGGGCACATTAAAAAGCTGTACTTTTTGACTTGCAATAATTTGAGTTTGTTTACGCTAAATGCCTTAAACGTTTTAAAGTTTCAATAACTTTAGCATTTTCAAGATTAATCGAAGTTTTAGTATCATTTATATGGAACAAAATGTAGTTGCAGTTTTAGTACCTTTCATTTAAAGATAACTTACTTAAACGTATGAGTGATATCAATTTAAAAATTTAAATAATAACACTCATACGCCATGTAAACCATCGAAATCTAGAATTCGTGACTTAAATCTTTGCAATATTTGTTAATATATTTTTAAAGATTAAATAGAAAAATGTACTTTAAACTTTTACAAAAAATCAAAAAAAAAAATCAATTTAAATCTCATTTCTGTTCACTTTATTCACACCCCTTTTTCAACCAACACCTGTTTTCCCTAAGGTACGGATAGTACGTTTCTGTTATGAGATTAAAACAATATCAAGTTAGTGAAATGGAATTTACTACTTCCTAGTTTAAATAAACATATTTTACAATTCAATTTCATTTGTATGTATTTGTAATTAAAAATATACATACAAACAAATGTAATTTCTTTAACTGTAATTGTTGTCTATCGTATATAGTCAAAGGTTTGTTGGCTGACTGGCTCTCTACTCATTAAAAAATCCACATTTTTATTTCATATATTTTTTTTACGATTGTCTTTAAAAACAGTGCAAGCTGACTGTATTGGTCAATATTTTTATTATAGTTCAAAAAAGAGAGTCTTATAAAATTAATTTCACTTAAGGGAGGGTAAGGTTAATTCGTTAGAAAAAAGGAATTTTTTTGTGAAGTTTTTGTGACGACACAGTTAAAATCTCTTTATTAAAACTAATAGGACATTAAAGCATGACATTTAGAGAATGTTGTATAAAAATTTCACGAAAAAAAATTATAAGAAAATATTAAAAAACACGGCAATGGCAGCCATTATTTGGACGTGTCTCAAAAAAAAGAATTGCCCTCATAACTTGGTGCTGGGTTGGTTATCTGAAATCAAAAAATCAAATTTCATTCGTTAGATAATAATTTTCCCCAAGTAACGCTGGGAGGGTTTTTCGAAATTTAAATTTTTCACTTTTTTGGAACACTTTAAAGGGAAAAAACGCGATTTTTAGTGAAAAAAATTGGCTAATTTGTTAAAAAAAAAACTCTCCAGCGTTACCTCGCAAATTATGTACAGAAATAGTGTTCAAAATTTCAAAAGGAGTAGTTTTGAAGTTATGAGGGGCACCGACTTTAAAAACGTGAGTTGTGGGAAAAACGCTTTAAAGTTTTGAACAGTAAAAAACAGGGAATTAAACATTTATAAGCAAATTTTATCGGCTTACCTCACACTGAATCATCAATGCCAGGTCCATAAAGGATGTTGCTATCATCCATGATGTCTAAAGCACCTTTTTGCTCAATAAAAACGGAGCTAAAATTATACGAAAATAGGAACGCACGTGTACGTCTCTGCTCGATAAAATATTTACTGCTGCACTAAATTTTATACTCTACACTGACATACTTGACATAAAAATACTCGTAACTTCGTCAATTTTGCTCCAATCGACTTGAAATTTTAACACAATATTCTTAATATATATTAAGCATTTATTTAAATAAATTTAAATACCATAACCCCCCTTAAATAAATAAAAAGTAATTATTAGAGTTCGTCAGAAAAATTTGTTTTTGGGATATCACTTTTTTTTGCGGTTTTTGCACCAAAAAAAAAAAAATTGCATTATTTTTTTAAATTTCAACTCCTTCCAAATGCGAGCGGTGGCCAAAAACGCTAATTTAGGGTCTCTTTCACTACAGAACAAATAATGTATATGAAATTTGAACCTGGCATTAGATTCTGCTCCAAAAATTATTAAAAAAAACCTTTTTCACGGTTTTTGAAGTTCATAGTTTAATCAATAGAATGGACAGAAAACTCAGTTTTATCAAAAACTTTTAAAAGTAATTTTTTTACACCACACACAATAAAAATGTATTAGCAACTGAGAACAATGGTACAAACATTTTCGACATATCGCTCACCGCTTGCTTAAACGTTATTAAGGTATAAACTTTGTAAAAAATATATTTTTTTAGCACACACAATGAACAAGTATTTTGAACAAAGAAAAATGCCACAAACATTTTCGATATATCGCTGCCTGTTAAAAAGTTGATAATCAATAAAATATTGCATCTTAGTAAAGACAATATTTTGAATACTTAATAACTTTTAACTGGGTTACCATAAAGCGAAAATGTTTACACCATTTTCCTCAGCTAAAAATGCATTTTGATTGTGTGTACTAAAAAAGTACTTAATAATTTTTTTTAAAACATTTGGTTTTTTCGACCACTCTACCACTCTATTTCCTAAATGGTGCACTTTAAAAACTGGCAACAAAGTGTTTAAAATTTTTTTTTTTAAATAAATACAGCTCGTTTTGTTCTGTAGGAACCCTAAATCAGCATTTTCGGTAGAAAAAGTTGGAATTTAAAAAAAATTATAAGGCCCTTTTTTATATTGATGCAAACACATTTTAAAAAGTAATGATATCCCAAAAACAAAGAAATTTTATACTTTTCTGAGAAACTCTAGTATTAATATTAATCTATGTCTATTAGTGGAGACTTTACTGTATGTTGTTATTGTTTAATGTTATGACCTACGGAAGTTAATAATTTTTTAACGTTGCGATTAAAGTTCATTATTTGAATAAAAAAACTGTGATATCAAGTGCTAATGAGATGACAAAATGAAACATATTTAAAAAAAACAAATTACTAGCAGGGAGAGATGACATGGAATTAGGATGGGAACACATTACCTACTAAAAAAATAAAAGGCTATTAAAATCTCGAGTTTTCAAACATGATCAATAACTTAACATATTGTCATTTGAATTTATGTATTAGCTAGCTCTCTTTAATTTAGATATATTTGGGAGTAGTATTATTGGCCCACTGGCGAAAGCTCCCTCTTATACCCTACATAAGTTGTAGTACACATTTAATAGAAATTGAATTTTTGAATACTTTCTTTTAGAGACCGTAATCATCATGAGTTTTATAATAAAAATTACACAATAATAATTACATATATTATGAGTTTTAAGGATTTTCTTCAATGGTAATGATTATTTTTGAGTAATATTAATAAAAATCAGCCATAATCATTATTTTTGAGCAAAAAAAAAAAAATACAACTCAAAAATAATCATTATTTATGATTTCTATTTTTTCGCTCAAAATAAAACTCACTTTCATAGAATTTTTAAGGTGCTTTTCACAAAAATCCTCGAACTTTTGGAGTGTGTTCAACATATGATATGTTGAATTCCAACGAGTTGCAACATCAAGCACTGGTTGCGATAATTTATTATTAATATTTATTATTATTATTAATTTTAATAATTTTAATATTGTGCTCACTTTGGAATATTCCTGACCGAGTTAGTAATAGTATTTTACTCGTACACAATTCAAACAACAATCTATAAAAAGACTAAATATTCGTAAAATTAAAAATGATATGGAAAAAATTTAGTGTTAGTTTGCTTTCAATTTGAATTATAACAGCTTGCAGTCTTTGTGACATTGATTTTTTATTTTTTTTTTAAATTGGGTATAAATTTACATACCAGCTTTACTATTCTTCATGCCCAGTGCATATTAGGGCTATAACCAAATTTTTGGCATAGTACCACGAGTTGGGCAATGAAAGTGAGTTTTACTTTGAGCGAAAAAAATAAAAATCATAAATAATGATTATATTTGAGTTTTATTTTTTTTGCTCAAAAATAATGATTATGGCTGATTTTTTTTTATTATTACTCAAAAATAATTATTACCATTGAAGAAAACTTTAAAAATCAAAATTTTAAAAATCATGACGGATATGCAAAGATAGTCAAAAAATAATAATAATGGTCCCAACAATTTTTTTTTTATGTCTGTTCTAAGTGTTTGATTTTTTGATTTAAAAAAACGAACAATAATCATTATTTACGGTCCCTGTTTTCTTTTAATGGAACGAAAATTTTAAACTATTAAGTTCATACAAATTTACTACACAGAGAGATTTTTAGTAGACGAAAAATAATGACAATGTTCAGTAATCTAATGAAACAAGGTTAACGCAAAGTTAATGAAAATCTTGATACTTTTAATGAATCCAGGTTTTTAATGAAACTTCTTCATTGAGTGAAAGAAATTCTTAATAAATAAGATAATATTTTTCATAAAATTTTATGAAAACTTGCTCTAGTTTAATTCAATTAATGAAAAGTTTCAATGGACGAGTTCCAGTACAACTTCATTGCTTCTATGCAAAAATTCATTAATATCATTTAGAGAATTTTCTCAGTGTACGTTAATACTTTAGCATTCTTGATTTTTATAAAAAAAATGATGCAAAAAACCTTAAATAAACTGTAATTTTAAGTGATTTTTGGGATTTGCATATCGCACACCTAGTTCAAAAGTGACTCAACTCAAAATTTTTAATTTTTCAGAAATCGAAAAAAAAATATTTGCAACTTTATACCAATTGAAACATAAAGAAAGACATAACTGTGTTTTAGCAACAGTTAACAACAACAAAATACACTCATTTTTTTTTTTTTTTAGATAAACAAGTGTATTGTGCATAGTTTAAGCATATAAACCCGAAAAATTAAAATTTTGAGTTGATTCACTTTAGAACTAAGTGTGCGATATCATTTTAGCCCTTTTTTGGTGCCAATTTTGCAAATTTTTTGGGCCATTTTTGCTTGCCGGTTTTAGTGCTGATGAGTATTAAAATTTGAATTTATAAAGGTATCAACATTTTTAACCGTGGGTTTCTAAAGGTCCCCAAATTGTATTTTGTTATGTGTCAGTAAAATGGTACAAACATTTAAAATAGGTCTGTGCTTAAAAAAGGTGCCACAATTGAAATTTATTATTTGGCTGTTAAAAGATATCAGCATTTCAAATTATTTTGTTTTGTGTCGGTAAAAAAGTATCAATACTTCAAATAATTTGTTAAAGTATTGATACATTTGTTAAAGCGTTTTTAGCTTGTTTTGTGATATTTGCTTATTTTAGCTTGTTTTCTAAATATTAGCTTATTTTTTATTTTTTTTTTCTTTAAAAATTAAGCTTATTTTTAGCTTTTTCCTTTAAAAATAGGGCTGTTTTGCTTTTTCTTTTAGCAATCGATATTGTTGGGAGAGGAAACCGCCTCGCTAGTGACTTCCACGGGGATTTTGAATAAAGAAACACTCAATTCCAAACAAAAATATAATTTATTTAAAATTCAAGTTTCTTATATTAAAATTCCTATAAATACAATTTAATTAGATAAATTCAAGCTATTTATAGAAATTCAACTTACTTTTTGGTATGGAAACCACTAGAGTAAATTTATATACAAATTAAAATTAATATGATCTTCAAGATTAGTAACAAGTCACCACGCCATGCCAAGCTATAATACAATTTTATAATAAAATGGCGCAGTTTAACTAACGCAAGTAGCGTCTACTCCGAAAAATATAATTTGACATTTAGACATAAAATAATAAACACATCTCATTAGAAAATTAGCAAACAGAACTATTTTCTAGCGATTTTGCCAGTGTCGGCAACAGATATTTTGTAGCTTTTTTAATTGAACGTTAAAAATTGAATGTTACATGTGCTAGAGGGGACAACAAATTGATTTATCAAAATATTTTTTAAACCAATTTGAACTTAAAAGCTTAAGAAACCCCATTTCAACTTTGCTTGACGAACGAAGTTCTAAAGAATAAATTTAATGTGTGGCAACGATTTTAATAAGAAAATTGTGAAATTTAACGGTTGACTTTTTAGTTTAACAGCTTATTTTTTAATTTTAACGGCTTATTTTTATTTTTTTAAGCTCTTAAAGCACTATTTTTAGAGCTGTTTTTTTTTTGTTGTCCTACTTATGGAAAGGTACCAAAATTTCTAATAATTATACTAAAAGTACCGGCATTATACTAAAAGTACCGAAAGTCTGTAAAATTTCACCAAATGTTTGTGGGTTTATAAAAGGCACTAACACTTTTTATACATATATCTGTAAAAAGTGAAAAAATTTAAAATAACGGTTTTAAAAAAGCTTCCAAAATTGTTAGCATTGTTTGTATGTTTCTGTAATAAGTTGCAAAAATTTTAAATTATCATTTGGCTATAAAAGGTAACAAAATTATAAAAAGCGTAAATCTTTAATAGTCCCGAAATTTAAAATATGCCTGAATTTTTTTAAAGTTACCAACATTTTAAGTAGTTCTTAAATATGTACAAAATTTGTTAAAGTTTAAGGGTTTGTGAAAAGTAGGAAAGCGTAATTTTGTGTGGATCTTTAAAAAGGTACCAATGTACAAATCTTTTCTAAGAATGTCAAAAAATTGTGACTTTAACAATTATTTTTCCCTAAAATGTAGTGGTTTGAGGTAAACTTTTTTTAAACAGGTAAACAACACTTTATTGAACTTTGATCTTCACAAGGTGCCATATAGTCTGTCATATATAGGTACTATGTTTACCAAATGTTATATACAATTTTGTTTTTATGTGTCACTATAAAATGGAGAGCGTAAGTTATAGTTTGCACTACTTTTGTGAAAATTAAAAAATTAAGTTTTGAAATGGGGTTGACAGGTAAAACCGCTAACAAAAATTCAAATTTAATGGCGCAAATGAAAGACAAAACTTTATACGATACTTCAAATAATTAAATTAAATATCACGCAGAAAAAACTTAAATCAAGTTTCAATTAAAATATTTGTTAATTCCTTTTGATGGAATTTGTTTATTCAATAAAAAAAGTTTAATTGAATTCGATCCTACTAATAAAATTGTAGTATCAATTAAGACAATTTTAAAATAAAGGGCCCGCCAAATAACTTTTTTTTTTGAAAATGCTATAAAAAAAACTACTGAATATTTTCTCAAATTTCTTTTTTATTTGAATGGAAAATAATTTCATTCAAATGGCTGCCTCGGCTGGCCATGCAGTATGAGCTTCATCTGAAAAGATGATTTTTTTGGCAAAATCGGCATCGGAAAAAAACGTTATATGGCGGACCCTTTATTTAATTGATTTTATTATCAATTACGATTTTAATGATATCTATTAAAAATTATATCTAGTAACAAAAAACCATATAAATAGTTAAAAATTCATCTACGGTAATAGAAAATTCAAGTACTAAATTTGAGTTGACAGTTTTGTTGTTAAATTAACTAGGAATTTAGCTAAATCAACAGAATTTTTAAGCTGAATCAACAGAAGATTTCTGCTAAAAAGGCCCTTCCGGATCTGAACAGAGGCAGGTCCATAATTATTTCCGGGAATATTAATAGGTACTGAGTTTGGTCCATTTTGCTCTATCTAGCTTAGTTTCCGGGATAAAGCCTATTTTATGATTATAACATAAAAAATATGAGAAGGTAGTGGAAAAAATAATAGTTTAAAAACAATTGTGGTTTAAATTAACTGGTAAAATTTGTAAATTTATGAATATCGAATTACTACATTTTAGGTCGAAAAATTTGTTCAAATACGGATGAAATTTGTTGATGAAGTAAAATGAGATAACTGAAAACTTTAGATGTTTTAATTTTAAATTTTAAAAAATTAAAACCAAAAGTTATTTTTCGATCTTTAATCATAAATTATAAGGTATAAGTAACTGATTTTAACGTAACTACATAAAAAACTAGCTCAACTGAATTGAAACCGTTTAACAGGCTTTTGAAGTAACTTTTTTTTATGAGTCTAAATAATTTAATTTCCAAAAAAATTTAAAAAAAATCGGCAAAATTTAAAAAATTTCGTCAAAATAGAATAAAAAAATAGTCAAAATTTGAAAAAAAAAAAAATTTCAAAAACTAAAAAAACGGAAATTCATTTTTAATTAAACATTTAATAGGTATTATTAATTTTTTAATTGAAATTTAGTTCGAAATCAAACAAAATGTTAATTGAAATTTTATCGATAAATATTTTTTGCTGTGCAATACATAATTGTTTTTCCCTTAAATAAAACTCTTGTGCACAGAAACAAAACAAACCACCACATCTTGTAACTTCATTCAGACCAATAAGTTTACTCGTAATATTTTCGAAAATATTTGAAAAAATATTTCTGAAACGACTATTGCCAGTTTTAGAAAGTAGAAACGTCATTCCAGAGCATCAATTTGGGTTTAGACATAAGCATGGGACTCCCGAACAAATTCATCGAATTGTCAATATTATAACTGAGGCTTTAGAAGAAAAAAAATACTGTTCTGCTGCTTTTCTCGATATCCAGCAAGCCTTCGATAGAGTTTGGCACTTGGGTCTATTTTACAAAATAAAAAAGCTTTTGCCTGCACCTTATTATCTTTTTTTGAAAAGTTATTTATCTAGTAGACATTTTTATGTAAAAGTAAATGAAAGCAGATCAGAATTATATGAAATTAATGCTGGAATTCCACAGGGCAGTGTATTAGGTCCCATTTTATACACCATTTACACAGCAGATATGCCTACAAGAGACAATGTCATGGTGGCTACATATGCCGATGACACGGCAATTATCGCTTCTAGTAAATCCCCAGCTGAGGCATCCTTACTTGTTCAAACGGAACTCGACGATCTTGAATGCTGGCTAAAAAAATGGAACATTAAGGTTAATTCCGAGAAATCCAATCATACAACTTTTGCTCTCAGAACTGGTGATTGTCCCGATGTAATCATAAATGGTGACGTAATCCCAAAACGTGATAAAGTCAAATATCTAGGAATGATTCTAGATAGACGACTTACCTGGAAGTCTCATATAAAGAGTAAGCAGGAACAACTAAAAATTAAAACAAAACGACTTTACTGGCTTATAGGTCCGAAGTCTAAGTTAAATTTAAATAATAAGTTACGAATCTACAAAGTTATTCTGAAACCTGTCTGGACATATGGTATCCAATTATGGGGTACCGCCAGCAATTCAAATATCGAAATTCTAGAGAGATATCAATCAAAAACCTTAAGATTAATCCTTGATGCACCGTGGTACGTGAGAAATGTTGTGATCAAACGAGATTTGTCGATTTCATCTGTTCGAGATGAAGCCAGAAATATAAGCGAGAGGTATTTGCATAGGCTAAGTAACCACGTTAATCCTGTGGCGATATCATTGCTGGACAGTACCAATGAAACTAGAAGACTTAAACGAAATCATGTATTAGATCTCCCTTTTCGTAACTAAGATCCATTATTACTTAAATAAATTTCTTTCACGAATGTAATTTAATCTTATAAAAATGACTAAGTTAATTTTTATTTTGTATGTTATGTATCTCATTGGAGTTACATAACCCCTGTTATGTATAAAATTTAACAAATTTGCTTATTATCCTCGGATAGATTGTAAATAAAGAATGAATTTATAATATAAAAAAAAAAAAAAAAAAAAAAAATTGCAATAAAAAATTTTGTTGGATTTCAAACTCACTTTTAATTAAAAGTTTAATAATATCTATTTAATGTTTAATTAAAATGGAATGGAAAAAATTACAAAATTTACAAAAATCCCTAAAATTTAAAAAAAATTTACTAAATTAAAATATAAAATCAATTAATGGTGATTTCGATTTTTGGATTTTTTTAAGTTTTGCGCTTTTTCTTCCAATTTTAACGATTTTAACGATGTTTTTCCTTTTTTAAAATTTGTTATATATAAGTTTTTAATTGTTAACAATTTTTTTATTAATCAAATTTTAACAATTGTTCCCTGAAGAAGTCTCCCAATGTGGAGACGAAATAATGGAAAGGAATATTAATAAATAATTATAATTTATAAAAAGGATCTCAAGCTCATTTAAAAATAAAAATCGATTAATTTAAAAAAAATCAATAATATTTAAAAATTCACCAAAATTTGAAAATGGAAATTTTTGGCGTTTTTTTTTCAATTTTAGCGACTTTCACAAATTTTATAAATTTTGTAAATTTTTTTCCAGTTTCGGCAATTTTTTTATTTGACGATTTTTTGTATTTTTTTAAGTTTTGAGATTTTTTTTTTTAATTTTAGGGTGGTGTTTTTTTATTTATCATCGAGTTTTTTGTGTCCATTTTAGCGTTTTTTTTTTAATTTTGACTATTTTTTGTTGTTTTATTTAAGGGATTTTTTTCAATTTCGGCGTTTGTTTTCAATTCAGACGATTTTTTTTTTTAAATTTGTGGAATTTTTTTAAGCAATTTTTAAATTTTGGTAATTTTTTCAATTTAAAATTTTTTTAATATTTTTAAATATCAGCGACGTTTCTAAATATTGACTTTTTTTTGGTGATTTTTTTTTAAATATTTTAATTTTTTTTATTTTGGTAATTTTTTTATTCACAATTTCTGACGATTTTTTGTAATTTTAATTAAAGCTTTAATAGTATCTTTAAAAAATTCGTTTAATTTGAAAACAATATCCAATTAAATTTTTAATAGATATGATTAAAATCTTAATTTAAACTCAAAACAATTAAATCTTTACAAATTATTTTATTTAATACTAAAATTTCCTTAATAGGACCGAATTCAATTAAACTTTTAATTGAATTAACAAATATTTTAATTGAAACTTAATTTTAGTTTGTGTAAAGTAATCATTGGGTTTTTTGCCTAGCACAAAATCATTTAAGCGGTTAAAACATCGTTTCCGATATAATTGAAAAAATGTGGAATTATTTTGGTTATCAGCCCTAGTATAAAATCAATTCGCTTCACACAGATAAACTTTGATAAAAATCTTTTTTTTTTTTTTAATCACAAAAATTGCAATATCTTTATCTGTTTGTTATTAAAAAATTCATAAACGCAAAAAATTTTCAGTGAAATATAGGGCATAATAAAATCGTCTTGCCAATCTAAGATCGCTTTAAAAAGAAGCAAAATATCGTTGACACAACCATTCATATGTAAATTAATTATAATAATATTGTTTTTTTTTTAATATATTTTTTATACAAGTTTTTTTCTTTTTCTTTTTCGTCTTTATATTATATATGCATAAATAAATAAAATAAAAACAAATTTAAAAGCTTTTAGTAGAGAGCTTTCTAACAAATATTTATAACTCTCTGGCGCTCTTCTTATCTGCCTGCTACACTTATTATTATTTCAAATCGTTTAGTTGATCTAAATTAAAAGTGTAGTGATTTTTGTTCATTTAGAGTAGATTTTATTAAACCTTAAAACTTTTTTTTGATAAAAAAAAAAAACGTATTTGAAATACTCTATTCCGATATAATAATTCTCGATTGTAATTAGACAGTTTCAGTTGATATTTTGTGGTGCTTAGAAGTGTATTTTAACGTTTTTATTCTGAAGATTATCGATAACAAGAGATTTATTACACTGCTACATAAAAAGTGTGACCAAATCTATGTCGGACATATTGAATTTAAAAATAAATTGTTAACTAAAAGTTTTGTGAACAAAATTAAGCCGGTTATTTTCGGAAGTAAATGTTTGTTAAAACAAAAAAAAAAAAAAACTAATTTCAATTAATTAATTAAACCGGTTTTAAAATATGTGATTTTATAAAAATAATTTACATAAATTATACCAATTTTATTCTAATAAAACACGTTAAGATAATTTTGTTAGAGACCAGACGTTGTGACACATTTTAAACATTTAATTGATTAATTGTTGATCCGCTTAGAGTGGTTACAATTTGTTTAATAATTAACTTTATAATAAAAGTGAATATATTCGATATTTTTTAATATTTTTATATGCAATTTTCATGTAAATGACGCAGAGAGAAATAAAAATTGATCTTAACAATTCATGAAAGAGAGAAAGATAAAAAAGAGTAATAGATCCGCAGAAAAGTTTATTAGTTGATTTAAAATGCGTGCATTGTTGCATGTATTTTCAACTAGGGTTTTCAAATTCCTGACATTTTGCAACTCCCGAGAATTGGGAAATTTCTTCAAACATTCCCGGGATTTTCAAAACAAATATTCATTAAGGTTTAGCTATTAAAATCTTTTTTTTTTTTCTTAAGAAATAGGAAAATATATAAAATAATTTAAGGATCACGGTTAATTTAGAAATATTTTTAACATAAATTTTACTGAAAACAACTTATACTCTATGTATGTAAATGGAAAAAAATACACATATTACGTGTAAGTTGTTGAACAAAAAGTGGGTAACTTTACTATGAAAGTGCGTAAAAATGTAATTAAAATTAGAAATAAATGAGTAATTTTACCGGATTTTCAAGTAAAAAAACATGTTTTACTTGTAAATATACCGATAAAATGCATAAAAATACGCATATAGTAAAACCCAACAAAAAATGTGGATATTTACCTTGCGGTAAGATAAAAAACATCCCAAAAAATGTTTTAAATAAAAGAAAAAAATTTATTTTTAGAATTAGTTTTATTAATTTATAAAAAACTTTACAGTCAATATTTCTATATACTAAGAGTGTATAAAAACCTTGATTTTTCTAAAGGTCTTGAGTATTGCACAGAACGTTATAATTTGCTCCAAATAAGCTATATAATGAAGGCGAGGGGTGATCTTTTATGGTTAAATGGTAACCAATTCAGAGTTGGTAATGCCCGATTTTGTTCCATGTGTAATATGAATGAAGTAGAAACACTTCAACATTTCTTAGGCAGATGCCCTGTGCTCGAGAATATAAGAAAAAGATTTTTTGGTAGTTTTTGGCTCAACGATGAAGTAATAGTACGTGTGTTAATGGCGGTGAAGATAATAATTGGCTAAACCTATATTGTTATTTTGTTAAAGATGCCTTAATATATAGATCTATGTTAATAAGAGAATATCATTTTTAAAAAATTGTAAAATTCAACTTCTGGCTAACGGTTTTCTTAAACCATGCCGTAAATTTCTTTATAAAAACAAAAATATAAGTTTTACATAGTAATAAGATAAATTATTGTAATGATTTTGAAAAAAAAAAAAAAAATCTAATCTAATCTAAATCTATTTCTATGTAAGTGGTTGCTAATGTGTTTCCTTTATTTTTGTAAATATACAGAGGTTGAAAGCTCGTTATAAATTTAAAATTGTAACGATTTTTTTAAAATTTTTTTGGCTATTTTTTTTTAATATTAGCGTTTTGTTTTAATTTTGACGATTTTTTAACTTTTAGTTTTTTTTTCTGATTTTTGGTGATTTTTTCAATTTAAGCGATTTGTTTCAAATTTTGACGATTTTTTTAAATTTTAAGGATTTTTTTAAATTTCGTTGATTTATTTTTTTTTTTAATTTCAGAGATTTTTTTTTAAGTTTAAGGATTGTTTTCCATTTTTAGATATTTTTTTTTAAATTTTAGCTATTTTGTTTTTTTCAATTTTGGCAATTTTTTTAATTTTTAACGTTGATTTTTAAATTTTAGCGATTATTTTTAAGTTTGATCGACTTTATTCAATTTTTTTATTGTTGACGATTGTTTTTAATTTTTAACGATTTTTAAAATTTTAGCGATTTTTTTTATTTATTGGCTATGCTCTTTTTCTGTTGGAAAGATTTTCCCCAAATCCCATAGATTTGCAATTGAAAAACATACGAACGTCGTAGGGCAGTATTTAGAAAGACAAGAGGGACTGATGACATAAAATCAACTACTCGATTTCCTTGACCTCTTCTGATTTCAACCAAACTTGGTACAGAAGATATACATCATGTAACTATAACCTCATCCAAATTTAGGTCAGCTAATCCAAGCTGATCTTAAAATATTGTGTTTCAAAATATGAAATATATTCCAAAATTTAATAGTCGCACATAATATTCCATATCTTTCTAACGGCTTAAGGTATGAGAGTCATTGACACCTCATTTTAAAGCTACTTAAATTATGGTTCTACTAATACACACAAATTACTCACTTCGAAGAGGTAAACGGAATTGTTTTCAAAAACCTCGGTTCAAAAAGCTGTGTTTTAAAAAACTATGTGTTTTAATTTTTAAAAAAATATATGTTCAAATCCCTATGTTGAGCTCTTACGGTATCCTGAGTTGTAAATAAAAATGTGTAAAAATTTAACAAAAACCCACATAGGGTTTTAGTCACGGTACAGAAAGAAGTACCCCAGCAAAAAACGCTGCTTACATGCAAGCAGGTTTGTAAGGGAGTAAGTCAAATAGAATCCCTTACAAACCTGCTTACATATGCCATGATTTTTATATGGCGAATTCCCACTTGGAAGCATTACTTTTGGGCAAAGTAAGCGCGGATTTCAGCGCTTATAAAAAGCTGTGATTTCATGGGTTTCAGTAAAATCATATTTCATGTCTACATTATTACGATTAACAGTAATTTTATGATAAATAAAAGTAATTATATGAATATAATTTATTTCACATAAAATTCTACAGAAATTCATTTTTTGTTGTTAAAATTTTATACATATAATGTAATCATTTTATTTTTTTACCGCTCTGCGCGCTAGCTCTTCAGAAACAGTTAAACTAATTATTTTTTGTTACTTACTAGAAAACACCAAACACAATCGGAAATCACTCGTGAAAATCGGTACAGATCGTTTATAATCCACGATATGAAACTTTCTGCATTACAACCTGCATCCTGGTAAGGGATTAGGGTAAGCTGCTTACAACCTGCATCCTTGTTAGGGAAAACAGTAAGCTCAACATTTTTTTTTGTTTATTTTTATACGAAAATTATTCGTTTCTTTTGCTGCTTCTCAGTATTATGTGATAGTAAGCGCTTATATCAGCGCATTTGTTTTATCCTGCTTTTAAAAACATGAAAATATTTTACTGGGATAGTTTATAATTAGCATGTATTTTTTTTAAAAAATTTTAGAAAATCGGTTTATGTGAAATACAGTTTCTTGAACCACGGATTTTGAAAAAATTCACTTAAACACTTTTACACTCAGATTATACCGTTAAAAATCTATGGGCAATTATGTGCAACTACTTTTGCAAAACTTTTCTTTTTATTTTTTTCAATTATTTTTTTTTTTATATAAATCTTTTTTTCTACTATATTTAGTATATTTTTTTATTTTTATCAATAACTTCGAATCCTGTAAGAACTCCACGTACTAATTTGGTAACGACATAGTGGAATAAATTACAATTAAAATATATTTTTTAAACGCGGATATTGAAAAAAAAGTATTTACCTTTAAAGAATTATTTTTTTGCTTGTTTTGTTTAAAGTACGACACCAGTGGCTTTAAAATGAGATATCAACGAATCACGTAGCTTTAGCCGATAAAAAGATAAGTACAACTATTTTTAATAAATTTTCGATTTTTTTTTTCATATTTTAAAACGCGATGTTTTCACAACCGTTTGAGTTAACAACTCAAAATTTGTATGATAACATATTTATGACACTTACCTTCCATTCCAAGTTTGGTAAAAATTGAATGAGGTAGAGGCTGAAAATTGGATATTTTTGATGGTTTTATATGGAATGTCTCTATATTAATAATAAAAATCGTAAACTAAGCATTTTTCTCTACACACAGAGAAAAATTTAGATATTTGCCAACTGAAATTCGGTTACTACGAATCAAGTTTGGTTATTATGAATTTCAATCGGTAGGTACAACTGAACATTAGTTTTCACAACAAAGTTCAACTGAATTTTAGTTTCAGAAATCTAATGTTAATATCGTTGCACTAACTGAATTTATAAGTTGTTACCATTAAAATACACTTTTCAATTCGGTTGGCACTTTATTTCTCTGTGTGTACAAATTTTTATAAATTTAATTTTAAGATTCATTTAGACAAATTGCTATTAATATGTTAGTTTCAGAAAGTCTCCTAAACTTTTGTCAAACGATTTTAACAAAAAACTGCTGTATTGATAAAATAAGGATTTTTACACAAAAAGTATAAATATCTCGGTTTTATACTTTTTGTTGGTTTTAGCGAACTTGCCACCGTTGGCAAAACGTTGGTAATTACAAAAATTTGGTGCTTTTAAAATAATTAAAATTAAATTAACTTTGAGAAATATGTGTAATAAAACACATTTAAAAAGCAGCAATACAGATCGGTCTTAATTTTATACATCAATTTTATACAATGTGTGAAATATAATAAAACATTAAAAAAAAAAATACTTCTAATTGATTGGAACATTAGTAAAAACAATATTGGCCAAGAATTTTGCGGGTGCAAACAAAATACTGTTTTTCTAGTACAATATTAGTTGTACCTTTGGTAATTTTTAACACAATGGGAGTTACAAAAATAGCAGTGGTTTGCTAGTACGTTTTTTTTTTTTGGTACCGTTGGCAATTTCTACCTGGGTAGTTAAAAAATTTTAATATTTTTAGGATCATACGATTTTTTTTGCGTTTTTATGCATTTTTAGTTAAGCAAACATGGTTATTTTATTCTGACGAAAATTGCCGGGTATCCTGGGAAGTGAAAGATCTACAAAATTCCCGGGTATTCCCCGGTTAAAAACCCTATTTATAACCCTCCCTGCAATTACGTTATGTGTCTACATTAATTATCGCACGATTTTTCAATTCTAAAAATATCCAATTGCTTTTACATATACATATCATATATATAACAACTACACCATTTCCAATTGTTAATAGTCCAGAAAATTTGTAAGTCTTATAGTAATATCCCAGCAATGAAAAACACATGATTTTGGGACATTATCTCCCCCAAAAAAGTTAATGAGTATTCTGGAGTCTCTAGCTTTTCTAAAACTTTGGATTCTCTTAGATCTTTAGCCAGAACGAAATACTAGTATCAACCTAGCTAATATGCTTGATTTATTTTTGTAAATATACGGAAGTTGATAGCTGGTTATAAATTAAAAATAACATAAAAATAATCTAGATGCATATAAAAACAAAAAACTAATAAAACTGTAAAAAGTATTACTTGAGCCAGAGTAAAAACTAAAATTTTTTTTATAAATAGAACATTTTTGGTCTTCAAGGCTTAATAACGTCATGATGCTTGTTAGGAAAACAAGAATAGAGAAAAATTGATTATTAATAGGTTTTTTGTAAAAGCTCTGACTATTCTGGCGGCTCTAGCTATTCTTAAACTTCTTTAGTCAAATCGAAATACTAGTATCAACCTAGCTAACAGGTATGATTTGCTTTGTCTTTTTAAATATAAGGTTGTAAGCTTGCTATAAATTAAAAATATCATAAAAATAATAAAAACAAAAAGCTAATAAAACTGTAAAACATACTCTAATTTCGCTCTCAAAAACTTTTTCTGGATACGCTCCTGAACATATACAACCTTTTTTTTGCAATAAGAAAATTTAAACATAAAAAATTACCTATTATGGGTGTCCTTTCACTTTATTCTATCTACCTGCACGTATATTTGTTTGTAATTTCAAATTACCAATTTGTTCCATAAAAAAAATTTAACCTTGATTTTCGAATTCAGCGGGAGAAAATACATAATGAAACTCACCTCTCATCAAATGTACATTTTCGGTGTAAACTAGTGTAATCATTATAAACATTTAGTTTACAAATACACATTTAATCTTTATTAAATTTAAATACTTTATTTTGTCTTTAATTAATAGACAGTTGCTTTCACAGGCCGCTGACAACACAAAATTTAAGTACTTTTAATCCGCAATTTTGTTTTATGAAAAACAAATACAAAAATCTTCCATGGTTGATTTTTTATATGTCTTGTAGGAGTTGTACTTTTTAGTAAAATTTTTCTCTTTTCTACTATATGCCGCGGCATGACATGCCGCCACAAGTACTTCATTTCGAGTATATTTTCATTTTATCGTCCACAGTCTTAATGTGCTATCAGTACAATTTTTTTTAGCAAAATAAATTAGTAAAACATTAGTAAAATATTAGTTCAAAACAGTTAAGTGCTGAATAAGTATAACTAAAATTTTAGCTGAAAACATAATTTTAGAAAAAAAATTTCTGATAAATCGTATACCTGATTTACAAGACGTTTTACTAACTTTTATACTAACTTATTTTTTTGAGTGTACCTTTACACATATATAAGCATTTTTGAACCTAATTTTAAAACTGAGATTACTATTCATGATTTAGTATCGGTTTTGTAAATTTTAATTAAAGTTACGTACATATGTATATTTCGCGCTAAAAATATTCTTATCAGCACAATTTCTTTAGCAGAATAAATTAGTACAACATTAGCAAAATACTAGTAAAACGTTAGTTCAAAACAGTTAAGTGCTGAATAAGTATAACAAAAATTTTAGCTGAAAACACAATTTTAGCGAAAAAATTTGCTGAAAAACAGTAGGCTTGATTTACAAGATGTTTTACTAACTTTTCTACTAACGTATTTTTTGAGTGTACCACCTTTTAAGTAAATTTTCTTGATTTTGCAGTCGTGGTAATATGGCAACCTTTCACCGTTTCTTTACAATTACGCTCTTTTTCCCCAATGTTGAGAAATTTTTTCGTTCAGTTTGTAAAGAAAAGTTTTATTAATTTATTGAAAAATTTAATTAATTTAATTGGGCGCCATTGGAAATTGTGTAATATATATATTCATTTATCATCTTCATCATCAAACAACATTTTGTTGTTATTTGTTTTTTTTGCTGTTGTTTTACATTGTAATGTCAATTGTTTTTAAACAGCATTAAATGACATGCAAGTGCATTTTACTCAATTTTTTTTGTAATAAAAAAAGTCTCGTGCTTAATTTTTAAAAAGCTTTTTTATATTTATTGGCTTTTATATTTTATATTTTTTTTGTGTTCTGTCTCATTTTATATACATTTTTTATATACACGTTATTATTTACTTATTACTTCTATACACAATTGTTCGCATTTACGATGTGTTCAGTTTATAGGTATATATATGTATATATGAAAAAAGTGATCTTTACTTTCAATTGCGTTCAATGATCGTTTATTGCATTTTATTTATTATACACAGAAAGAATTTTATTTTTCGAAAAAAAAAAATACTTCAGTAGATAATGAAATTTTGTTTTACAAAGTGAATGGATAATTTTTAAAAACGGAAAATTATTTTTAAATGACCCAGGTAGAAATTTCCAACCGTGCCAAAAAAAATACACTTTTAAAGTACTGCTATTTTTGTAAAATTACCAAAGGTACAACTAATATTGCCCTAGGAAAACACTAGTTTGTTTGTTTTGATGTGTTTTGACAGTACCACACACAGAAAAAAATGTAGCTATTTGCCAAATAAAATTCGGTTACTACGACTCAAATTCAGTTGGCACAACTTTATATTAATTTTCACAAGAAAGTTCGATTAATTCTACAGCATTTTAGTTGAAACACCCAACTACTAACTGAATTTATAAGTCGTTACCATTAACATACACTTTTCAATTCGGTTGGCACTTTATTTCTCTGTGTGCACCGGCAAAACTCTTTTCCAATATTGTTTTTACCAATATTATAACCAGGGACCGGAAGTTCATACAAATGCATTTCATGCGAATCAAAGAATTTCCTTTAAAATGGCATCGATTCGTTAGTGCATATTTTTGCATATTTTGCTTTAAATGCATATTTTTATTGCGTATTTTTACTTACTTCGATTTCAATGCATATTTTTATTGCATTTTTCTTTGCTGCTCGAAAAAATCTTAATTTTATATTTAACTTTTTTATGCAAACACCCAGGAAAACTTGTAAATGTTCCGCAACTAGTTCCGTAACTACCCAGCCAGAAAAATACGAACGGCAAAGCATTGGCCCAGTACTTTCAACGGTGGTATGAGCGTTGGCAGAGCGTTGGATATCTGAAGATTTAAGTGCTTTGCCAAAACCAAAATGATAACACCGGGCAGGGCTTGGCTGTTCCTTTTTTAAAACCTTGGCAAAGCACTGTCAATAAGCGCTTTGCCAGTAACAAAATCAAAATTTTAAAACGTTGGCAAAGCATTGGTAGAACAATTAATAAAGTGCTTTTTTAATAATATAATAAGTGCATTGCCAGTACCAAAACCAAAAATGATCAATAAAGTCCTACTTAGTAATTCACTTCAGTAAAGAGTAGTATTTCTTATTGAATGATTTTGGCAATTTGAACGGAAATAACAATAGGCTTGCTTCCGCTGAGTTAATTACAAATTATTTTTGTGATAAGGTAGCACGATTTTTTACTACAATTTTACTAAAGAAAGAAATTTGAAAATAAATTTCTTAAGTAAAATTTTAGCACAAAAACTATACTTTGTGCTGACTATAATAGGAGACCTTAATATTCTTAACTTCAAATCATAAATTGCAATTTAGTTTTGAGTTTTTCCACTCTTGTTGTGAACAAGGAATGTGCCACTGTTTTTATTAAGTTAACGGTTGTAAATTTTGTAAATAAGTACTGGCAATGCACTTTTTGCCAATGTTGGGAAAGCGTTCTAAGTCAGTACTGTGCCAGTGCTTTTTATTTTTACGGTTGTAAATTTTGTAAATCAAGTACTGGCAAAGCACTTTTTACGAACGTTGGCAGAGCGTTCTAAGCCAGAGCTGTGCCAGTGCTTTTATTATTTTTACTGTTGTAAATTTTGTTAATTAAGCACTGGCAAAGCACTTTTTACTAACGTTGGCAGAGCGTTGTAAATCAGTGCTTTGCCAGCACTTTATTTGTTGGATCATTGGCAAATAGTAATCTGCCAGTGTTTGATTTTTCAGACCATTGCCAATTTCTGGCTGGGTAGTTATAGTAAATATTTATTTTAACGTCAGGAAATTTTTATCGGAACCTAAAAGCACTCTACTTTATACCACTTTTGTCCATCATTTCAGCGCCATTTTTGATTATAAAAAAGTTGACAGACCCTCTCTAATGATGTGGCTTTTATTTATAATTTTATTCTCATCACAGTGCGACACGATACATTGGCGACACAAAGCATAAACATAAATACGACATTTGTGTCGCCACCAGATGTAATTTATACTAAGATTTTTTTTTAAATAGATTAGTATAGATATTAGATTAATATTAGAAATTAGTAGATTCAGCAAAATTTTTGCTAACACTTAGTAGATTAGAAATACAAAAGCCTTGCTAAAAATTAATAAATTTTTTGCTGAATTTTAGTAGACTGAAAAAAACGCAAAAAATTTGTAGAAAAATTGTAATTTAGTTAATTTATTTGCTGAAAATCATAAAACATATTTTTGTGATTCTTTTAAAAATAACTTACAATAATTACGAAATATAAATTTTCATTTTCCCCCTTTGACGACATGAATTAATTTAATATCTGAAAATATATAGAAATAAATATATATAACATAACAAAAATTTTCTTTCAACTACTTACATCAATGGTTGTCTAAATGATGCTATCTTTTAAAGGATGCAACTGCCGAAGATAATTATAGAAACGAAACGAAAAAATAAACAAAAACAAACGAAACGAAAAAAACAACCCTTTTTTTGCAATACGAAAAAGGAACCATAAAAATCTACCTAAGATGTGTGTCTTTGTCTTTCGCTTTACTCTGTCTACATGTCT
Source organism: Delia radicum (assembly GCA_021234595.1). Classification (NCBI taxonomy): domain Eukaryota; kingdom Metazoa; phylum Arthropoda; class Insecta; order Diptera; family Anthomyiidae; genus Delia; species Delia radicum. Next base: position 31,653,727 of record CM037854.1, on the reverse strand, counting down.
GTATATGTTTGTTTGTTTGCAATTTGACCACACTAGATTATTAATCTATAAACATTTAGTTTAGAAATACATATTAAATTTAAATATTTTATTTTGTCTTTTATTTAATTAAAAGACAATTATTTTCACAAGCCGGTGACAACGCAGAATTTAAGTTGTTTTAATCCTCAATTTTGTTTTATGTATGTAAAACAGATACAAGTCTTCCATGGTTGATTTTTTTATATGTCTTATTAGAGTTGTACTTTTTAGTATCATTTTCCCCTTCTCTACTACATCTTGACATGCAGCGACATCTGCTTCATTCTGCGTATATCTTTCAATCTGGTTGTCGTCCACACTATTAAAGTGCTTATCAGCACAATTTTTTTAACCAAAATTAATTAGTAAAACAGTATAATATTAGTAAAGCATTAGTATAAAACAGTTAAGTGCTGAATAAGTATAACAAAAATTTTAGCTGAAAACACGATTTTAGCAAAAAAAAATTGCTAAAAAATGGTATACCTGATTTACAAGACGTTTTACTAACTTTTCTACTAACTTATTTTTTTTAGTGTATGATCTATTTGACCAGATCTAAAATACCCACTGGGTCGCTTTTCAAGTATATTAAGTTTGTCTATTTTGTGGCACCGTAGTTAGAGTTAAAAAAAAAACCAAAAATTCAAAACCGATTTGGCGGAAAATGTATGGTCGATGTTCATGGCCCTTCGAACCAATAAGTCCGCCAATTTCAAAGCAGATTCAGTTCAGTCGTTAAATGCTTTAAAATTTAATATAGCTTATATTTAAGAGAAAATTTCGATGTTAACTGATGTTTAAAAAAAAAAGTGTTACAAAATTATTATATTATTCATAAATTAATTAAATAACACACAATAAGTTGATTTAATAAAAAAATCTTGAAAGTTTTATAATTTTTTTTCTGTAATAAAAATGTGTGACAATTGTAAATATAAACCTTAATCATAAATTTAATTCAGAATATTTTTATTATTCAATCAAAACAAGCCCCTGGTTCACTAACATTGATCATCTCTTGGAAAGAACGCATCAAAGGCTAATTAAAAAAAATTCGTTACAAAATATTTTTTAAAGTCACGATATTCTATTTTTATGCAATTAAATATTCTTTATTAATTAACACTATTAAATGATATTATAAGCAATATTTCCCAGCAAAATTTTTTGGTTGAAATTACACACAATTGATTGAACAAACTTGATTGAATTGATTGTAACATGAATTCGACGTTTTATTGCATTATTACGTTTACCAAAGCAATCATCAGGCGTCAAACTCAGATATATCCCAGTTATCTGTCAGCTGCTTTTTTGATTCGGTATCACAAAGAAAAAAACCAAAATCGAGTTTCGATTATCTGTAAATTCAATTAAAAGTTAAATTGAATTTGGTCCTATTAAGGAAATTTTAGTATCAATTAAAATAATGTATAACTATTTAATTGATTTAGTCTCAATTAAGATTTCAATCGTATCAACAATTTTATTGAATATTATTTTAGAGTTCATTTACAGTAAGAAAAAGAAAATATTTTGATTGACAAATTTAACGGACACAATGGATATACTGACAGCCGCAATTTCGTCCATTACAATGACTCTTCAATAATTAAAAAATTGTGAATATTAAAAAAAACCTTGAAAATAATAAATATAAAAAAAAAAATCTATAATTAAAAAAAAAAGTACCAAAAATTAAAAGTCGCTAATATTTGAAACTTAAAAAGTCGTTAAAATTGAAAAAAGTCGTCAATAATTGGAAAAATCAACAAAATCATCTTCAATATTGCAAAATAACACACAATAACAAATATTGCTTAAATTGAAACAAATCGACAAAATTGGGAAAAAATTGGGGAAAAATTGTCAAAATTTAAAAAATTGTTTAGATTAAAGTAAATTTTAGCGATTTTGTTTTTAATTTATTTTTTTTTATATTATGTATTTTTTATGTTCCCTGTTAAAAATCGACATATATGGATCCATATCCACATTTCCATACATGGTCATATGTATACATTAGGGTGGGGCGATTGGGACATCTGAATGGTCGCTTTGCGTTTCTGATTCTTGGGATTGTACTGAGCAAAAAAGTCCACTAGACCATACGTCTACGGTGAAAATCGAGCTTCCAGATTTTGACTTGCAAACAGATTTTGACATGCTTGTAACAATGTGTGGGATAGACATATCTCAGGAAGTAGGAGGAGCTTATCCAAGATTATGGTATAAATCTCTTCTTTGGAAGATTCTCTAGCAGATTAATGCATCAATCATATTTGTGGGTGGGATTTACGGGTTTAATTTTTAATTTCAAAATAGGCCTTTTTAGCCATATTTTGTGAAAGTAACAATGTGTGGGATGGACATATCTCAGGAAGTAGGAGGAGTTTATCCAATATTATGGTATCAATCTCTTCTTTGGAAGATTCTCTAGTAGATTAATGCATCAATCATATTTGTGGGTTAGGTTTAAGGGGTTAATTTTTAATTTCAAAATAGGCCTTTTTAGCCTTATTTTGTGAAAGTAACCCTGTCCCTTTGCACTTTCACAAGGCCAAAACTGCCTGAAGGAGCGTTCCAATGATTTTGCGATGTACTAGAGAGTTCTTAACTATTGTCTTGGCTACAATTTTTGTCTTAGTATTGAATCGAAAATCTCAATGGTTTGGCTGTTATAGGCCAAAATATCCAAAAAAAACGTGACAAAAGTCTGAGAAAAAACTACAAGTCAAAATCTGGAAGCTCGATTTTCACCGTAGACGTATGGTCTAGTGGACTTTTTTGCTCATTACAATCCCAAGAATCAGAAACGCGAAGCGCCCATTAAGATTTTTTTCCTTCCATACTAATCGTCCCACCCTAGTATACATTAACGAAAATTGTGGTAATATTTCTATGTATGATCACATATGAACTCCTATGAGAATATATTAAACCTATATGGTGGTATATGGACCTTTATGACCCCGAATGACTTCATATATGATAATGAATGAGTTCATATATGTTCATAAATGTTGATTTGTACCAAAAATTAAAAATCGCTAATATTTGAAAAAAGTCGCCAAAAATTTGGCGAGAATCGTCAAAATAACTAAAAAAAAATCTCTGATACCAAAAAAGCACAAAAAAATGGTCAAAATTAAAACAAGCCGCAAAAATTGTCCAAATTTTATAAATCGCTTATATTGAAATAAATTTGAGCAATTTTTTTTTAAATTTTGGATTTTTTTTTTTTAATTTAGGGGTTTTTTTGGATATTTTTTTTAAATATTAACGATTATTTCCATTTAATCGATTTTGGTGATGTTTTGGCATTTTACGAATTTGGTGTCATTCTGGGTTATAAAAAAACTCGAAATTTTGTGTGCACCAAATAAAATTTCAATTAAACATTTAATGGAACTTATTAAACTTTTGTTTGACGGTGAGTTTGGAATCAAACAGACATGTAATTGAAATTTTAGTTACCATAATTTGGTCTGTTCAGTTTTGACAAATAAGTTCACAATGATTTTCAATGAAATAGTTTTTATTTTCAATTTATAACGAGCTTTCAACCTCCGTATATTTACAAAAATAAAGCAAATCAAACATATTAGCTAGGTTGATACTAATATTTCGATCTGGCTAAAGATCTCATCAGAACCCGAAGTTTTAGAAAAGTTAGAGCCTCCATAAGAGGCAGAACTTTAACAAAAAACCTATTAATAATCAATTTTGCTCCATTTTTGTCTTCTTGTTTTTATATTTTAAAGTGATCTAAAAAATATTGTTGGTTTTTTTTTCTCGTAAACATCAACAAATTTATTTATAAATTATGGTTTAATTTATAAAAAAAAGTGTTATTTCCTACATTTCTGTCCATTAGACGGACAGCCAGACAAACAAAAGAGACCAACGTGACTTTCACACCTCTTGTGTGGGGAGTGTTAATAATTGTTGCTATTTTTTTTAACTTTTGTTAGTTGTCATCGAACTAAAGTAAAAATACTAATTCTCAATTGGTTTATAATTGATTTAACAAATTATTAGCTTAAAATAACTTAATATATGCATAAAAAGTCATGACCAAATAGTTATAGATTGAAAACAAAAAAAAGTTATCATGTGTTTTGGTTAGAACATTTAGAAATATACCCTATGGGGAATGTGACCGGTTCTGCGTGTGCCACAGGATCGGTCCCTTCGTGCCAGAGGCCAGTCCTCTGTTAAACCCTACCCTATGTAAACAACTAGCAACTTTAGCATTGGCTTGCCATAGGAGGGGGTAATTTTTCCTGCTTTAAACCACATAGTGGCATGCCACAGGACTAACCACAGATGAACATACCACAAGATTGTCGCAAAATGGCCATGTCGTATAAAATAAACGAAAACTAAACAGCTTCCAATGGGTAAAATTATGGTCAACTGGCTTTTTCTTGTTAATAATCATTCTGGTTAAGTGGTATGTCCTCCCTTTACCAGTCACAGGATTGGTTAGTTTAGGACAATCGACACTGTTTAACCCACTGCAGTATTAAATTATACAATTATATGATAAGTCCTTCTTTAACCAGTCACTTTTAGGACAATTGATTCCTCATTCCCCATAGGGTACTTTTTTTCGTAGTACCATTTGGTATCAAATCTCTTAATATGAATATTTTTTTTTTGGTCACGCTAAACTTGTTTGATTGTTGTTTTATATTTTATTTATTTTGTCAAGATTTTTTTTTTTGTTCAATTAAATTTATTTGTATTGCGTCAAATGCACCATGTAGCAAAAAAGGTTATCATGACGTCGTATCTGTTTTGTTTTTGAATTTTTTTGCAGAAACCGAGAATTTTTTTTTTTGAATATTTCTTCAAAATTATATTCTTTGAGCACTTATCAAAATAGTGACTGACTGAATTCATGAGAATTTTCCCATACATTGTGAAAAAGATTTACACCTTGTGCCAAGATATTTTATATTACACTACTTGACAAAAGTTTTAAGGTTACGATATAAATTCGATAAAGGGTCCGCCAAATAACTTTTTTTTTTTGAACTCCTGAACCAATTGGACTTTGTATGGCGTCATACCAAGGTCTTTGTGCAAAATTCGTCTCAATGATGTCTCCGAAATGTTCAATTGTTGAGAACGACGGTGAATTGATGTTGATGGCGCTTCACGCACACTTTCTGCCACAGCAGCAATATTCTCGGGTGTACGCACTGTTTTTGGCTTTCCACGCTTTGGTTTATCGATGAGGATGCCATTTTCTTTCACTTTTTTCACAAGATAACGAACATACGGACCATATTCGTTCAGCGGAAGGATAAAACTAATTATCTGTCAAATCAGACATGAGCTAAGTGTTACCATTCACGAAATAAGCACTAGTTGAAAAAAAAAAACGTTAGATGGCGCACCCTTTATAATTTTTTTTAGACTCCTTATTAAAGTTTTTACCCAGGTAATAAAGGAATCGTAAAATCTCCAAAACTTACATATAGACGTAAAACAGAAAAGCAAACTTTAAAAGCTAGGAATGGATATTTTTACAAATATTTAGAAAAAAAACAGTGGTTTTGCAGTAGTTTTATTAAAAATTGTTACTAAGTTTATTCTATTAGTGTACTCTTCTAAGAAGCAATATAATATTTTAATCTTTCAAGCGATTTAAATATGATTAAACAATGATTTTTCAAAATTGTGTTGTATTGAAGATATATAAAATAAAAGATTTACAATCTACGAGTATAAATATTTAACAAAATTTTATCAGTTCACAGCTGATCCAAAAAATTTAAATTTTGTCGACCTGTGTTGTTATTTTTTTTTATTTACAAACGCCTTTGATAGTCGTCATTTGTAGTGTTTGTTACAATTGAAAATTTAGTAGTAGTACTTACGAAAGTTCATTGTAGCTTGTCGAGCATAATATAAAGTATAACTACGTAAAGAATACTAAGAAATTTTGAAAAAAAACATAAAATAAAAAGACAAAATCCAATTAATTTAATTACGAAACTTGTAATGTGGCAATTTTTATCTATAAAACTTAAACTAAATTTATATAAATTAAATCATTTCAAAAGAATTTTATTTTCTTTTTAAGTAAAACAATTTGGATTTCCCAAGAATTTTAAATAGACATAAGAGAAATATGTATTTCCACAATTTTCTTGTTTGTTCGATATTTCTGTCACCGATTTTCTTTTGACTCACCATGAATCATAGGAATTTTCTTTGCAAAAAAAAAAAAAAACAGTTTTAAACATATTTTTCCATTCAGTGGCGACAAAAAAGCTGTTAAAACAAACACATATTAGAACATAACCCAGCGAAATTTTAAAGAATAAACTTTATCCTTAACATTATAGCTAATTTATATTACGTATTGAGAACAGAAATTCTAATATTTTTACTATTTTATATGCACATATAGAAATAAACCTGTAAAAATGGCAGACAAAGAGACTAAAAGTTAGTTAAAAATTAAAAATTTTTTGCTAAAAATTATAAAAATAAGAAGAACAAAAAAATCTGTTAACTTTACAAAATTTTAGTTATATTCGATGTGAACTTTAGTAAATTGAAAAAAGCATTTTGAAAGGCGTGGTAGAGAAGAATGAGTGTATTTTCTAAAAATCATAACTACATTGTAAATTTTCAATTTTCTGAATCAGACTGTGCAGTTTCTGGTATTGAAACTTCGTCAGTGACCCTGTTTTTTTTTTCTCTTTTGAATAATGTAACATTTGTTATGTTATTATTTGTTCGATTGCGTCTATATGAAATTTTCTGTGCAATCACTGACCGTGGTATAGATAAACTGATTTCCAATGCCACATGCACTCGCACCACACGTTAGACAGAGCGATTTAGCGCACTGATCTATCGTCAGGTCGAGTTTTGTTGTGATTACAACTAGTTTTATTCAATACCCAGTGTTTTTGTTCTTGCAAACATAATCTCAGAAGTACAACTCCAACTCCAACTCCAACAACACAACAGTTCTATTTTTAGAAACTTACCTCACTCTAATGTCCACTGCATTTTGCTCTGTAAAATTAGCAAAACTTTTACAAAAACTGTAATAATAACAAAATGTTTGCTATATTTACCTAAAATTTAGTAGATTGCAAATAACTGTTTATTTTGCTAAAATGAACAAAAATTTTTGATAAAAAATTGTAGATTGCTGATTTTAATTCGCATTAAAAAAAAAACTTTAAAAAGTTCACATTTTTGAATGATTTTTTTTTCTAATAATCTTTAGTAAATGCTTTTGCTGATTTTAGCAGATTATTTTGTTACTTGACTAAAATTTAGCTTAAATATAACTAAATAGTTGCAACTTCAACAGACTTATTTATTTTTGTTGTTCTTATATTACTAATATTTAATAAAAAAAATCTGCAAATTTTAACAATTTTTTCTGCAAGGTCCTTTTTAACTAATTTAAAGTTGCTTCTTTTTTGACTATTTTTACATGTTTATTTCTATGAGGGTATAAATACATTAGACTGGTTCTGAAAGTACGATTTTTCTTTTTTTGCTGCTCCTAAGTACCAAATTTGTTCTATGTCATCTAAAAAGTCTATGGTGAAAACTTGAGCCAAACCGCATACATTTATAAGGTCGCGCAAATGGGTCAAAGTTTCGAAATTTTGGTCAAAATGAAAAATATTAATTCTTTTTTTTTATTTCTATTTAACTAAAAAAGTTACATTTTGCCGTAGATATTCACATTTAAAATATAAGTTTTTTATGACAATGATAACGCTTTTTAATTTGATAGCAAACAAATTAGAAACTTTTTGGTATATTGCAAACCTTAAAGTTCAAGTTTTTAAAAATTTTGGTTAACAAAACTGTAAAATATTAAAAGAAACATTTATTGGTCGCACAGTATAGAAGATGGTGACTTAAACTGGAAAACCGTTTAAAAAATGCGAGTTTCAAAGAAATGTAATTTTTTGTAAAAATAATGTTAAAATAATATGTGAAAAAGCTGGGAAAAAAATATTTGTTTTCCCACTGTCATATTTAACCCATTTGTATCTGGGGCCATAACAGCCCAAAATTGCAAATTTGGAAGTATTATCTGAAATATATTAAAACAATATTAATTTTAATGCAATTCATTATAAATATGTTTTTCATATAATTTAGAGAAAATAATTTACTATTATAAATTTTTTATGGTTAATATACACATTAGAGTGTCCCTTAACCCTTTCACTACCGACTTTTTGTGTGTGGCAAAATAATTTTTTTGACTTATGATTTATTTTTGGGACCCTAAAAATATCCTAAAAAAGTTAAAGAAAAAATTTTACCCCTTCCCCTTTATACCGAAATAACTTGTACACTACAGTGTACATTGGTAGTCAACGGTTGCAGAGCTCTATTACTCTATAGTACTTGATACTTACTGTTCAATATGCAATTTGAAAATAAAAAAAACGCAAATTATTATTTTTTTACAAATATTTATTAAAAAAAGAATATTTTAATTCACGAAAAGTTAAAAAAAAATATAAATACAAAATTTATGGTGAGTGATAAGTGAGGAAACAGTTGTTGTTACGTTGTATACATAAGTTTGCTTTACATTTTACGCATTGAATGTACGTTCTTTTTGTGCAACTTGTAAGTTTGCAACGTCCTGGTGCTGTAGAATCATGAAACATGGGAAAGTGACCAAGCGAATGTCTCTTACAGGAACCGTAAAACGTCTCTTGTCATCCTGATTGACTTCAGAAAACGGATTATTTGATGGACAACCAACTCTTCTGACAGAGGGTTTTTCTAGTAAAACCAATGTATTGCACACCTGCATTCTAAAGTTCATGAGATCAATTTCGTCTTTGGATTGAACACCTGCCATGGCTGCATCTTTTCGGTATTCGAGCCATGAAGCCGTTATGGCAATATCGAAAAAATGCATCATTAGGCGAAGCGTCCATTTTTTGGATTTAAGAAAGATACGATAGTATGCCACAAGTTGATCAAGAAGGTCAACACCACCCATTCCATCGTTGTATATCTTTACAACTTCTGGTCTTGGAATTTTTAGGTATGTTTTTGATGTTTTGTCAAAACGTCTTGCTTCATCAACTACACCTTTGCCAATAAAATTCGAAGCCATATGGAAAAAAAAATTCGAAGCCATATGCAAAAAATGAAGCCATGCTTAACATATTGAGTAACAACCGTTGACTACCAATGTACACTACAGTGTACACAACTTTTAACTATTGCTGAGACCCAACTGATCGCTCAATTTTTTTCAAATAAAAACTAAAATGATCGTTGAAGTATCTGCTTTAATAAAAAAATTATTTGAAGTACCTAAAAATTATTCTAGCGAAGTTATTAAAGCTCCAAAATGATAAAACTCTCAAAATCCGAAAATAGCAAATATTGGCATGAAATATCGCGAATAGAAACAACCCATATGTATTTTTCCTCCCCAAAAAACATTTATAGCTTAGATAACATCCCAATAAACATATTTGTACACAAAAATTAGTAAATATTTTATTCGGTCATATTTTAATTATTTGTCAAAGATGTGTACACTGGAGTGTACAAGGGTAGTGAAAGGGTTAAAGTGTTTCATAAGCTTAAATGTTGGAAATGTTAAAACGATACCCTATAGTTTTTTTCTATTTTAATTGAATATAACTCATGTGTAATATTAGGCATCTAGGGCAACACCTTTTCTAAGCGACGGGCCCTTAAAGGGGAAAAAATAATTTTTTTTTCTTCAGTTTTTGCTAATATTTTTAAATATTGTAATAGTTTTTGTTCTAGAGGATAAATTACCGCTGTTTTTAAAACGCCTAACACGAAAATTGGAAAAAGGAATTAATACAATAATTTACTACTTAATACGGCATTCAGACTACATTGCAAAACACGTGTTTTGCCAAAACGAGTGAAAAAGAATAAAGAACTAGTGAAATATAATAAAGAGTTTAAATACGTGTTTTGGCAAAACACGTGTTTAGCTATCTAGTGTGAATGTGGCTAAAGTTTCCATCTTATATACTGTGCTACCAAGAATTTTTTTTTTAATATTTTGCAATTTTGTTAACCAAAATTTTCTAATACTCAAAAATTGCATTTAATTTTTAAAATGTTACTATTACAAATAGAAAACACTAATTGTTAATAAATGTAAGAGAAGATGAAAAAAATCTTGTGGCTATCAGCGCTAGAGGTAGTGCCGAACTTTCGACCTAAGCGACTATGTCATCTTAGCTTCAAGAAACTCAAGATTTGATATATATATCAACCAACCAAGCAAATAAAATCGGTGCTGTTAATTGATTACCCGAACAACATAAGTTATTTTCACCTTTTCTTACAAGTTTAGCCAACAGCTTTAGGCAGGGTTGCCAATCCATCTGCTAATGTTACCATTACTGGGAACTAATTGGTAATTCGGCATGTATAGTAATATTTAAACACAACATACTCTAGTTGATTGTTTTCCTATTAAATTTTACACTGCATGGTACCTGTTTACCTGTTTGGTTTGAGAATTTTATATGTATTATTCATCTTTTAAAATTGCATTTCGTTTTGAATTATCAGGATTGAGATTATAATTTTTTTTTTTTTTTATTAATTAATAATCATATAATTACAAATTATATACTATTACCCTAACCGAGCACTAGCTATTATGGCCTTCAGCGCGTTGTAGCGAAAACAGACCAGTGCTCTGGTGGGAATCGAACCCACGACCCCCGTACTGATAAGCCAGCACGCTACCAACTAGCCTAACGGCGCACCCAGATTATAATTAAAATGTTACTATTACAAATAGAAAACAATAATTGTTAGTAAATGCAAGAAAAGATGAAAAACATCTTGTGGGGATTATCGAAAAATCGTACTTTAAGAACTATAATACAAATAATATAGAAGTTGCAATTAAAGTCTTTGCTGGGTGAACATCACCTTAGGCCATTATTTGCTTAACTAATTAATAGTGTATTTGTTTATAAAAATTTTAATAATTGTTCTTTTAGCTTTATTTAATAAGCGATAGTGACATAAATTGTCGGCAAATTTTATAGTTATTTGGTTTTATGAAAATATCAATAATTTGTGTAGAGATATAAAAATATATTTTAGTTTTACGCGATTCGAGTCTATAAACCAACAATAGAAAAGTAAAAGTAACAAAGTTCAGCATAAACCTTATCAAGTTTTTTTATAATATTTTCTTATGGCACATAAAAATAATATTTCGTCATTACGATTATCTGTTGGAATACTTCGGCAATTTGGGTTAGCCTCTTAACCTTGTCCACATTCACATAAAAAATTATTGCCCAAAAATTATCTGTTAAAGATTTGTTTAAAGTGAAATTAGATTTTAATTAAATTTTAAATTGATTCAAAATATTTGAAAAAAAAAAAATTAGTTAAATATTATTTAGTTAAAAATATTTTATTTAAAATGTATACTAATTTGAAAATGTTCGGAAATATTTTTTAATGCTTACAAATTTACAATTTTCACAGATGTTTTAGTTTTAAGCAAACATTTTTTTAAATTTTAGTTAATATTAAATTGATATGTTTAATTAAAATTTTAAGTTAAAATTTAATAAATTTGACTAAAATTTTGTTGGCCCCAATTCACTAAAATGTTTAATCGTGTTTAAAAATATTTTAAATGAAGATTGATTTAAGTTTTTTTCCGTGTATGTGGGAGTTTTCATTTCACTATGCAGAAAATCTCAACAAAAAAAAAAAAAAAACGGGCCAACATTTTTAGATCACCCACATATTGCGTACACTCAGGGAACTTCTGCTTTAAAAATATGTAGTTGTTTGGGTTGTAATACAGTTTCATTATTTTTAATGTAAATGTAAGTCATTTGTAGAACAAATAAAATTTTTAACTATCCTTGTAGTTCATTTAAAAAAACCACTCACATCAAATGACTGTTTTATGATTTTACATTCATTTTTTACAGTTGTTTTTTGTTATTTAAAAAAATAAAAAAAAAAATATTTGGTTTATTTTTTACTACCATGTGGTTCATTTTTACTACAATTGTTAGTCATTTTTTGAACATTAAAAAACAAATGACAATGTTAGTTGAATTTAATGAAATGTAAGTCGTCCTTTTTATACCCTCCATCCCATAGTGCAGGAGGGTATATTCACTTTGTCAAATGTTTGTAATTCTTTTAAAAAAATTCTGGGACCCCATAAACTATATATATTCTTGATCAGCATGGATAGAGAAGTCGATATAGCCATGTCCGTCTGTCCGTCTGTCCGTCCGTCTGTCTGTGGAAACACAAAATACTCCTCCAATACAGAAGAGGTACTGCTAATTTTCAGTCAAATTGTTTGTTGATATCATGAGCAGTTTTCTAGTGAAAATGATCAAAATCGGTTAACGCGTTCAAAAGTTATGAGTGAAAATGTGGGAAGACCTCTAAAATTTTTTTTTTTTTATTTCATCATACATACATACATACGTACATTCAATGCTTATACACAAGAATATACGCAAGCAGGGATGGCTGTCAATATCGCTGAATTACCGTCCACGATTCTAACACCTTTCAACTGACTATCGTTATCGCTTAAATACCGTTACCGATATTCTTGAAATACCGTTATCCGTAAAATACCGTTACCTTAAAATACCGTTACCGAAATAATCTAACAAGATCTGAACAAAAAAACTTCTGTAAATAGATATATTTTCCCAAAGTGTGATCATAAACTAGACAGTCATTTAAACTCGGGCATAATGCGGTTAAAAATTGTGGTGTGCATTAACATTACCTGAATAATTAAAATAACGTTATCCTTAAAATGCCGTTAGCAAAATAATTGAAAAATCTTTTTCCCTAAAATAAAGTTACCGAAATATCTAAAATATCGTTACCGCTAAAATACCGTTAGCGAAATAAATAAAATACCGTTAACGCTAAAATACCGTTAACGCTAAAATCCCGTTACCGAAATAACTGAAGTATAGTTTCCCCTAAAATACCGTTACCGAAATAAAAGAAAATAGCGTTAGTACGACCAATAACCACATAGAATCGGTTACCATCCATGGTCATGATCAACACTTAAAAACAAAAAAAAACCACAAAATATTGTTGTTGTTTTTTTGTTTTGTTTTGTAATACAGTATGTATGTACGGCCCTATGCTCCTTATAGGAACGACGGGAATATATATATATATGTATGTACGTATGAATTAGTAGCAATCGCATGCAGAGTTGCCAGGTTTGACGATTTGTCGTCATTTTGATGATATTTAATACCCAAAATAACTAAATGACTATTTGACGACTTTTGCTTCCAAAATGACGATTTTTTGACAATAATTTAATATGTCAGCAAGATCTACTTATTTATCATTCTCATAAAATCGCCGGCTCGATTAATAAATTTATATTATTTCGTTAAAAATTGAAAGCAAAAACATTGTTTTTTGATCGATAGCTAGCTTTTATATGCTAATATGATGTGAAATACAATTTTGCAAAAATGCAAATCCTAGAATTGAATAAAACTTAATCCAAACCGCATTTATTTTTTTATAAATTCATTACGGGTTTAGCTTAATTTAGTTTCTGTGTTTATATGTTTAGAACATTTCTTTAAATTTTTATAAAATTTAATTGGAGTTAGATTTAAATAAAAATAAAAAAATTTTCATGTTAAAACACAAGGCATGGACTTTTTTTGCGAAACAAACAGATCTCTAGCCCGAATATATTTCATGTTGAAAGATGATATATATACAACTTAAAATGAAACAAAATATTTCCAAAAATAAATCCGGTGCTTAAAAAACAGGCCTAATAATATAAATAAAGTGCCAAAATTTAATAATTAAAAAATATAACATTAAGTTTGTTCGATAACACAAAAATTTGTACAAGTTTTTACTGGAAGGTGTTCGTTTAGACAAATACGCAGTAAAAACTGGTAAAAAGAGAGAGTAAAGTGACAGTTTGATGCCAAAGAACTTACAAGTTTTTACTGGATACATTTTTGCCAGAAAGAATTTGTAAGATGAAAAAAACATATGACTAAAAAATAAAAAAATATGCTTGTATTTTTAGTAAACAAAAATTAAATTAAATTTTAATTGTTTATGGATTGAAAGTGAAAATGATTAAATAATTAACTATGGAAGAAGTTAAAAAACATTTAAATTATTTTTGGTCGATAATTTCAATTAACTTTTTCCTTTTCCATAATGACCAGTTGATTTTTTTTTAATATTTAAAACAAGCTATTTTATCTAATTTAATAATTCCTACAAATTTTCTGTTCGTTTACTTTTTTGTAAATTTGTCTTACTATTTGTAATTTTGTTACTGAGTAGTTTTTACTGAACTTTACAGGAAAATTAATCGAACAGACTTATTGTTAAAGAATTTCCAAATTTTGTAAAAGAATTTAATATTTAAAAAGTTGTGCCACTGAAATGTTGTTCACAGAATTATGCAGATATAAGTGTTTAACAGTTCACGTGGTAAAATTAGTTTGATTTAAAGTTGTATTTATTTGATCTTTCAACATTATATTTTTGTTATTTTATTAATTAATAATCATATAATAACAAGTTATATACTATTACCCTAACCGAGCACTAGCTACTATGGCATTCGGCGCGTTGTAGCGAAAACAGATCAGTGCCTCTGGTGGGAATCGAACCCACGACCCCCGCACTGATAAGCCAGCACGCTACCAACTAGCCTACTGGGGCACACTGTTTCAACATTTTATAAATATGAATATCGTTGTAAAATATAATGATTTTCGAAGTTTAAACCAAAGAGAAGTGTCAAAAATCGTGTTATATTACAACGCTAACACGTTAACATTTGAAATGTGAATAACATTATTGTATTTTATTTTTTATTAAAACTTTATCCCTCTTCTAACAAATATATTTTATTTTGACGATTTTTCAAAATATGATGACGATTTTGACGATTTTTTCTAGAAAGTTTGTCGTTTTTATGCTTTGCAAACCTGGCAACACTGGTTATAAGTGCAAATGCGAGAAGCCCTCGAAAAATTGTTAAGCTAATTTATAAAGTATGCTTTTGTTTTCCATATACCAGGCTTGCCATATACCTTTTTTTGTTAACCCCAACAAATCAAAAAATCACCAATAAGAAAAAGGTAGAACAAAATAGTTTAGTTAAAATTCTTTATTTATTTGACTGATTTAACCGGAGTTGCCAGACACATTAATCGTTATCAGATCAAAAAAATATCCAGGAACAAAATCCCCGAATCCAACAATGTAAATTCATAACTTTTTTTCGTACACTATTTTTACTTATTTTCATTCTCAACCTTTAATAAATTTGCAAGGAAACTCTTACATTCTAATTACATTTATTAAAAACCCCTTTCAATTTAAAGGACATTCACTTTCAGAACTTTTTTATTTAAGACATATAAGGTGCATACTTCATCTTAAAATCTTTTGATTATATGCATTTGTTTTCCTTAAAAGCCCTAATTTTTATTTGATACATACAAAAATAATCTAAATTAAAGTATTGATGTGTAAAAACCAATCGAATTTTGGGAAAATTTCTTAGGGTTCTTATTCTAGGAGTCGTAAACGAGAATTGCACAAGCAACTGAGCTGAAAAACAATAATTTGAAATACCAGTTTCTTTAATTTTTTGTATCTCGAAAACACTCGAAAGATTTTCTTTTATAATTTTTGACAAACTTAGTTTCATCACACTTTCCGTTTTACTTATGTGATGTATAGTATAAACACATGTGTTGTAATGTAAACTGGCATTTCATAATTATTTCATTATGTATGTCTCCGCAAGTGTATTTTTGTTCCCTTAAATTTATCTAAAATTCTGATTATTCGAAACTGTTTTTATGCGTTTGTATTCATTGCATCTCTTCTAACGATCCAAAAATATATTTTAGTAACTTTCTTTCATTATTATATAGGCAAAGAGACAAACAACAGGCGAATTTTACAGTTTTTTTAACATCATAAGGAACTATACAAATATATATATTTTTCACTACACGTTCTTCTTTAGGTAATCAGAATAACCTTTGAATACCCACTGCAGAATTTCAGATTCATTTTAGTAAACTTTAATTAAACATTTTTTTCTTCTGAAACATCCCAAAGACATTAATCAATCAGTCATATTTTGTTTTACTTATAAAAACAACATTATTTTTGTTATTTTTACAAAGAATATAGATATTAATATTGTTTGCACTTTCCCTGGTTTATGAAAACACCGAGATGGAGGGTATCCAAAAATTCGTCACAGCCGAATTTAATCTTTTTTAATACCAAATTCGGCACATCGGACTTTAATGCTTCCACTTGTTTTAAATGAAATTTCATTTGTTTTTGACTACAGTTGCTGTCGTCTTTACCAACATAATTTCCTAAGTGTATTTATGTTTTAAATTTATTATTTTATTTAAGATTAAAGAAATCAGTTTATTATTTATTACGAATTCAGTTTGGTAAAATGTCTGTGGTTTTTTTTGCTTCTTCTGGAAAAAAAAATTAATATGTTAGTTACGGTCCTTTGGATATCAGGCGATATATTTAATCTTCCAGCTCATTTAACGTAATATTTCGTTAACATAAAAACTGAATAACAAACAGGCTTTAAAGAAATTTTGCAAACGGTAAGAATTTTATTCATAATTTCAATAATTCAATAAAACCAATTGATTCCATAAAATAATAAAAAATAAGAAAACATTTTGTTTGTTCGCTAAAGTGGATCGTTGATATTATTTTTTTATTTTTAATTTTTTTTATGGATTTAAAAGTTTTAGTGTTTTTAAATGTTTTACGCTTTATTTTAACTATTCTATTTAAATATTTAAAAAAAAAAGATTCATTAATTTTTTTAATTTTACTACTTAAAAAATAATAACAGAATCAATTAGTGTTCCATAACTATAACTTAATATATCTAAAAAATTTCACAAATTTAAGAAAAATATTTTAAAGCAGCAGTTTTAATACTGCGCGAGGAATTCTTTTTTTGAATCAACTCGAAAACTCGATCAGACATACTGTCTATTAGAAGTTTATTCTAAGTTCTTCACAGTTCTTCTTCCTAACGCAGATTAACACTTATAAATTTTTTTATGTTTAAAAGTGAAATTTTTTTTGAATCAAGTTATCTTTTATTAAGTCGCCAGATAATGTGTATAAATTATTAGCGAAATCGGATCATTACTTTGTTTACAAATGGACTTTGAACAAAAAAGTAGCATTTTTACAAAAAAAAAACTTAAATTTCGTAGAAAAAAATATGCTTAATTGTTCAGAACTCAGAAAAATTAAATTATATTTAGATTCTTTTTAAATTATTGATGAAGGCTACAAAGCAAGTTCCCAATACTGTCACCGTTTTTTCCGAAATGGTCTGCTCCTATCAATTAGGGCACTAAAAATGGCAAAAAAGCTCCTTTACTCACTTTTTGTTCAGCTTCCATTTGTAAACAAAGTATTGATCCGATTTCGCTAATAATTTATACACATCATCTGGCGACTTTTTAAAAGATAACTTGATTAAAAAAAAGTTCACTTTTAAACATAAAAAAAGTTATAAGTGATAATCTGTGTTAGGATTTATTCGATCTCACTCCTTAGATCTCTACGCATCAATAATTGCTTCTTTCATATGAAAAACTCTTTCATATTGACGGTTTTCTGCGTAAACTCTACGAGTTAGTATTCTCAATGGGGTTTTGATCCATGCGGTTCATTTCAATACTCTTATATTTTTTGATGATAGCCATTCCATCGTCTGACGACTTGAATATACTGAGGCATTGTCTTGTTGGAACATGAATTCTTCTTCGTTGCTATTTTAAATAAATGCCTTCTTATACTGTAATCTACTCACAAGAAATGCCAAATCAACCATACCGTCGAAGCAAAAAGCGCGCCAAAAGATTAAGGAACCGCCTCCGAAATTTCTTTTGGAGAAATATAGTGGTTCCTTCCCAGTAAAATAGTAAAATCCAAATAACTGGTTGCAGAACAGCTTATACTGTATTATAACTGGTTCTAATTTCGGTTCTGCAACTGGTTCTTTTTATATGGAGTTTGTCTAATTTGCAATAGGTTCTTTACCTCCAAACAAAAACAGGTTGCTTTAGAACCGGTTCTAGAACCAGTTATAGAACTGGTTCTGGTTCTGGGACAGTGACACCTTACATTTCGGCTCCCTGGAACCGGTTCCATGTAACCGGTGGTAAAAGAAGTTGTTCTAGAACAGGTTCGGAGGTAATCTGTTCTAATCTGTTCTCTCCAAAAGCTATTAAAACCATCTGTACCATCAATATTGAACTATTTCTCATCAGAAAAAGTTACGTTTAAAAGAAATTTTTGTTTTTAAAAGTCCTACCAGCAACAGCGATTATTGCCTTACCTTTCTCCGTTCGGTCTGTAATTTCCTTTTAGCGAATTGAAGTCGAGCAGTTTTGTAGCGGTGTATAACCTTCGCACAGACATCAGCTTTTGGCGAGTAATTCTCTGGGAATCCTTTAAGAGCCTACTTATGGTTGATTTTGACACATTTATCTTACATCTTTTTCATTGTGTTGTTGGCACAGTTGATTATTTTACTGCGGTCCCAATTTTTTTCCGGCCGTCTGTTTTATTTTTTACCATAAGCACTCGGATTATTTGCAAAATTTGTGACATCCACATGTGAACGGTTAATTTTTTTAACAATTTCCCGGAAACTTAAGCCACTTTTTAAAAAGGCTGAAATTTGACGTTTTTCAAATCACTTAGATGTGAACCACGTGTCATTTTATACTAAATTGTTTAAAATTGCATAAAAAAATAAAAAACAAAAATAATTCTTAAATTTTTCTCTATTTGCTATTCGTTTTTGTGTACCGTTATTTGTAATTATTGTTATGAAACACAAACCAAATATTATTACACAATTTTTCCCTTAAATCAATTAAGTAATCTCTTGAAATTTACACAATAAGAGATCAGTTATCACACTCTTAAAAACATCCTTTAAAAATAACAAAAATCATTTGTAATTATAGTTATGTAACGCAGTGTAGAGGATGGTAGGGGCAACAAAACTGTAGTGGGCTACAATTCGCTCTCTGACCCCCCACAGTTACCCCCTAGTAGACCTTAAAGTTCATTACAAATCATACCATCTTCAGCAAGCAAAAACAACTGCATTTGATTAGAAAAATGAGAGGCAAGGTGTGAGGTCTACAACCTATTTAATTTTTACACAAATCTATTTTTAAATGTTTGCAACATAATTTAGTATCTACATGTGTACCAGATATTTATGTATTCGTTATTTTTTTATATTTTCTACAATTTCACAAGAATTTGTTGAAAATAAACTGTCACTATAAATCATACATATTATAATATATTCCTCACAATTATTTCCCATACTTAAAAATTAAACTCTACACTAATAGAAATAAACATATAGAAATAGCAGAAAAAGCTACTAAAAATTAGTTAAAAATTAAGTTGCAGAAAAAAAACTGCTAACTTTACAAAATTTTAGTTATATTGGAGTTGAGTTAATTGAAAATTGAAAATAGCAATTTACTCTGCTTAAATTAGCAAAAACTTTTACCAAATATTTGTAGACTAAAAACAGCAAACAAAAACTGTAATATCAACAAAATGTTTGCTATATTTATCTTAAATTTAGTAGAATGATAATAACAATATATTTTGCTAAACAATTGTATATTACTGAGTTCAGAAGGATAGATCGTAATTCGCATTACACAAAACTAAAAAAACCTAAAAAATTTCACATATTTTTATAATTTTTTGGTATAGATCAATTCCATTTTTTGTCAACGACTAATTTTTCTATGGCCTCCGATTTTGATAAAATTTTGTCAGCAAAAAAATGTTGCTGTGTCAGCAAAATTTTAGGCTGGGGGGTGCTTGCAAAAAATAGCAACATTTTTTCCTGAAAATCAGCGAGCTGATTTTTAACAACAAAATTAGTAGATTTAGCAAAAGTTTTGCTAACACTTAGTGGATTAGAAATTGATAAACCCTTACTAAAAATTAATAATATTTTTGCTAAATATTAGTAGGCTGAAAAAAACTTAAACAGTTTGTATAAAAATTATAGTTTAGTTAATTTATTTGCTGAAAATCATAAAACATACGAGGGCGGATTAATAAGTCCGTGACTTTTTGAATGAAACACAGTTTTTTTTTGCAAAAAAAAAATAAATTTTCAACATAAACTCCTTTTAGCTCAATACACTTAGTCCAACGATTCTCCAATTTTTGTATCCCTTCCAAAAAATAGGATTTGTTTGATCAATAATTTCATCATTGGAGCTAAATCTCTTTCCACCGAGCCATTTCTTTAGTTTTGGAAATAGGAAATAGGCACTGGGGGCTAAATCCGTAGAATATGGAGGATGAGGTACCAATTCGTAGCCCAATTCATGGAATTTTGCCATTGAGACTGCACACGTGGACAACCTTGCATTATCTTGATGAAAATTAAATTTTTCTTGGCCATATGGGGTAGTTGTTTTATTTTAAATCCTCGTTAAATCGGTCCAATAAGTTGGCATAATATTTGCCGTTTATTGTTTTTCCCTTGCCATCACCTTATTGGAAGACAAACTTACCTCGGCCTTCTTCGGAGCCGGTTCACCCGGAGAAACAAATTGTTTAGACTGCTGCTTGGTCTCGGAAGTGTTGTAATGGATCGATGTTTCATCCACAGTTACAAAACGCAGCAAAAACTCATTCGAATTGCTGGTAAACAACTCCAAACAAACCTTTGAAGTTGTCACACGATTACGTTTATGGTCAATTGAGAGCAAACGAGGCACCCATCTTGCAGACAGCTTTCTTAAACCCAACTGATCATTTAAATCGAAACCACACTGCCATATGAAATGCCTAAGGCATCAACAATCTCACTCACTTTTACTCTTTCATCGGCCGTCCAGAACGTTCAGCGTCATTTGTACTTGTGCGACCACAACGAATGTCAGTAAACCACTTTGTTACCATTGAAATCGATGGTGCAGAGTCCCCATAGCTATCAAGCTTTACCTTGATGTGATTTGACGGTTTTTTTTCGCAAAAAATAATGTTTAATGAGCACTCGAAATTAATTTTACATTTCATATAACTACGAGGGAAGTTCGAAAAGTCACAGACTTATTGATCCGTGTTTTTGTGTTTCTTTTAAAAATAATGTACAATACCAGGCACGTAGCTAGGAATTTGTTTCGGGGGGGGCTTTTCGATTTTTTATTTTCATTATATATTTTTTTTTTGCACACTAGAGTAACAGCTTTTTTTTTTTTTTTTTTTTGCTAAATTTTTACCTACACGTAATGGGAATCATGTATTAATAATAGAAATCGCTTTCTCAGGTCATTTTGAAACCAAAAACCACCCGCATAAAGTGCATTTCCTTAAAATGCATTTTTCATTTTTCATATTGTGTTCATTATTTTGCGAATTTTGATGTCTATATAAATTGGGGTACATTTTGTGTATAAAATTATACACAAAATGATGCAATTAATTTTACTATTGTATTGATGTAATACATATTTACATCCAAAATATAATTGACAAATTTTCTAGTGTGACTCTGCATGGGGTAATATACAATTTTATCTAAAATAAAATTGTGTTTTTTTAAATATGATATAATATCAAAATATATATTATTTTGCAATGTCTAGGTATATAAATATAACGTAGTGATTAAGTTTAGCGTATTCTAATTATTAGTTATGCGTATTCTAAATGCAATATATAATTATACGCAACTATGATGTCATTGATATTTTTTCTACGAAATTAATTTTATATATGAGTTTATATAATTATCTCGGGTTAAATGCACTGGCAGACAAACCCTTATAAGTGTATAAAAAATTATGTATTATGTATTATTTTATGCAAATGTTTTAACTCGGGAAATTAAAGATTTATAACCGTCCAAAAAACAAATTAAAAGCAAATATCCTATATAATTTGCCTGAAACTTACAAGGAAGCTTTTCCGATGGGTTTCCTTTGAAATTAATTAAATTCGGATAGGTGATAAAGCAACAAAAATATATAAAAAACGTATAAAAAACGTATCTATTTTTAAAATTGGTGGTGAAAATTAACACATTTTTGTATGAAAATATGTTTAAAGTTTAGGAAATTTAGACAGCGTTAAAATGCTCGAGAAAACACACATTTTGAAAACCATTTTGACACTATGTCGTGGACTCCGGCTGCCTCTTATTTGAATTATTTAAACAAATTATTCACTATTTTTTTACTCTTTTTCATATATCCGACTTTTTTTAAGATTTGGGGCTATACTTCATGTCTTGTATTAAAAAAATCGTAAATTTTACAAGCAAGCGTGATTGTAGTCTAAAAGAAATAATAATAAAGAAAAAATATAAAATTGGAAAATTTAAAAATATACCTGACATCGCCTAGGTCTTATTTAAACTAAATTATGTATTTCCAATTCACTTTGATTTATATTTTGGACAGTTTCAAACGCTTTTAAAATTGTCTTTAATCAATTTTTTTAAATAAAAACCCTTTAAAATGTCTCAAAAAAACTACATCGTTATAACACAAAGACTGGTTTAACTGCTTGATTTTAAAATGTCGCATTTCAAGGAGCGCCGATAGAAATTTGTTTACATTTAGTCTAAAAAAAAATTGAGAAAATTTGAGTCACATTGGACCACGTTAACACATTATGCATATCGATCAAAGTTTGAGGCTTAAATTTGTTTCAGAAAATTAAAAAAATATATGAGATATCGTAAAAAAAATACTGAAAACTATGTCACCAGATGCGTGCGTAGCAAACCAAATTTAAATAAAAAGATTGCACTGTAAGTAAAGTACCGACTTTTACGGCACAAGTAAACTTAATTTTGAGTCCTAGTGGTATCTCCATTTTAAAAGATTATGTCAAAATACACAGAAAAAATCATTGTCAAAAAAATTTTAAATAAACTATTGTTCGATTTTAAACTTACTTTCAATTAACTGTTTAAATGAAAATTAATTTGGTATAAAAAAATTTTCAGATTATATAACGTATAATAACAACATAGAAACAAATGCAAAAATTTTAAAAAATCGCCAAAATTAAAAAAAAAAATCGTGTAAGTAGAAAATTCGCGTTTCTTTAATTTTGGTAATTTTTTTTTTAAAATTTTTCGAATTTTGGGGTTTATTTTGGGAGTTTTTTAAATTTCTGCAATTTTGAGGATTGTTTTTTTAAATTTTATTAATTTTTTTCATCAAATTTTGCAATTTTTTCAAATGGTCTCGATTTTTTTAAATTTTGGCGATTTTTTTTACAATTTTGGTGATTTTTTTTAAATTTTGTAATTTTTCACAATAGTAAACAATATTCAATTAAATTACTACAATTGCATCAACACTACCGAATTCAGTTAAACTTTTGCTGAATCAACAAATATTTTAATTAAAACTCAATTTTAGTTTTTTTTGTGTAGACATATTTAATTTTTTAGTTTGCATTGTCTCAAACAATTTTTTGATTATATTTTATGTCAAAGACTTCGAAATCTCTTATGAAATGATTTTATTTATTGCTTTTTGTCGAAAATCAACTCTAACAATGATATCCGCCCATTTGCAGGCGATGTTTTCTAACGAAATTTTAAGATTCGAACCATATAAAACTATTTCCTATTTGATCCAAGTCAAAAATAAATATTTTTATATTAAATTTATCAATAACATTGTTACTTTCTAACGAATTGTATTAAGTTTTTAAATTTGTCAAATCATTTCGGGGGGGGCTCTAGCCCCCAAGCCCCCCCCCCTAGCTACGTGCCTGTACAATACGTTACAAAATATAAAAATGTTCATACTCCAACATTGACGATATGAATTAATGTAATATCTAAAAATAGAAATAACATAAACAAAATCATTCAACTACTTACATCAATGGTTGTCTAAATGATGCTCTCTTCTAAAGGAACGCAAATGCTGCCGATAATTATAGAACCGAAGCGAAAAAAATAACAAAATATGACATATACAAACAATAATTTTTTGCAACACAAAAAAGGGAACATAAAAATCTACCTAAGATGTGTGTCGTTGTCTTTCGATTTAGTGTGTCTACCTGTCTGTATATATATAATCTCTATAAACATTTAGTTTGCAAATACACATTTAATCTTTATTAAATTTAAATATTTCATTTTATCTTTTATTTAATTAATAGACAATTACTTTCACAAGCCGGCGACAATTCAAAATTTAAGTTGTTTTAATCCACAATTTTGTTTTATGTATGAAAAACAGATACAAAAATCTTCCCTGGTTGATTTTTTATACATCTTACTAGAGTTGTACTTTTTGGTATCATTTTCCTCGTCATTACTACATCTTGCCATGCGGTGACATCTAATTCATTCTGCGTATATCTTTCAATGGGGTTGTCGGCCACACTATTAATGTGCTAATCAGCACAATTTTTTTAGTAAAATAAATTAGTAAAACATTTGTTAAACATTAGTTAAAAACAATTAAGTGCTGAACAAGTATAACTAAAATTTTAGCCGAAAATCCAAAATGTCAGCAAAAAATTTGCTGAAAAATAGTATACCTAATTTACAAGACGTTTTACTAACTTATTTCTTCGAGTGTATGCTTGGCAGTGAACACTAAGCTGGGATTTATTTCTTACTTTCGGTTTCCCAAAATAGTAGCCCAGTTTTGTGTGAATTGAAAAAGTTTGGGATCATTTGGACCGCAATGTTTTAATAACGTCCAATATATTTTTTATCAACCTTGAGTCATGATAATAAAATAAAACTACAAGAGGTTCAATGTTGGCAAATTTTCGATTTTAAATATTTTATGACAAAAATTAGCCAAGCTTTACCAAAAATCAAAATTTCCTAGAAATCCGCAAAAATCAAATCGCTGCAAATTTTATCAGTTTTCAATTTTTAACTAATTTTAAGTAGTTTTAGCAAAAGTTTTTACTAACTTTTTTGTACAAGTGTAAAATTTAAACGATAATTTAATTTGCAATGTGGTAGAACAGAGAATAAACATTTTGAAAGATATTAAATTGACATATAAAAACCAGTCATAAAAATAACGATAAAATGTTAAATGAAGTAAAAATAATTACAAATGAATTACAAAGTATTTAGCAATGGGGGTATATTAGGGCGTTTCAGCATATCCACTTTTTTTAATTTTTGTAACTCTTGAAGCGGAATATAAATGCTTATGGCCCAAAAGATTTTTGAAAATATTTTCAGATTTTTTGAAGGGGCATACGGGGTCGCTCAAATGTATAATGTGCAAAAAGAGTTTATAAAAACAAAAATTTTTTAAATTTTTTCCTCTTGTGCTTTTCTTTCACAAAACCTTATAAATTACTACTCAAGAGTTCTACCTTATTACAAAAAATATTCCCTCCGATGACCTTAAAAGAAAAAACTCAAAATTTTCCAACTTCAAACTTCAATTACATCAGAAATAGGCATCGTATTACCGTGAACCAAAATTTGTTGGATAGTACTTTAAAATACTTTTCATTTGATATCAATCTTGCTCTTGACACTTCTGAAGAAATATTGAAAACAATTAAAAAGTTTAAACAAAGTTCAAACATTTCTCCCTGTTAAAAACATTAGTAAAGGTCATCAGAGTGACCCTTAAGATAATAATTTATACCGCAAATAATTTTTGTTAATATGTTAGAACTCTTGAGCAGTGATTTATCTGATGTTGTGCAACTAAAACACAAGAGAAAACAAATTAAAAAAAAAAAAAATTTACAGTTTTTATTAATAACTCCTCTCAAAAATTCTCAAAAATCTTTTGGGCCACTTTAAGCGTTGCAAATATTCAAAAAAGTAGAAATGCTGAAACGCCTTAGTGAATACATGTAAGTATCAAAAATAAATTTGAAAATTTTATCTACACACAAAGAATTTCTGAAATTCCTAATAATTTAAAAAATTTAAGCACTTGACAAAAATCATGATTCAAACAGTTTTCCTGCATTTTCAATTTTAAAATTGCTTTCAAAGAATTTTTGTTTTATATTAAATTTGCTGGATTTTCCCAAAAATTTCAATTCTACGTATAAATATTTTAGTGAAAAGTCGTCCAATACAAATGTATAAAATTTTCTCATTTATGTCTCAAAAGAATATACATAAATAATACATGCACATGCATGACTTCGTGACATACGTACGTACGAAAGAACACTTGTTGGCCAGAGTACAAAATTCTGTTTAAAACGAAAATAAAATATCGTCATACGAAAATTTGTTTACGTTTTTTCTATCAAATTTATTCGCTCTTTTATAAAAAAAGAAAGATATTTTCGAAAATAACAATTCCCGAGTAAAAATGATTTCATTTGATCATATCGAACTAGATATGATTGCATCTAATTAGATATGATTAAATATAATTAGATGTGGTGCCAGATCTGATTATATTTATTAAGATAAGGCATTTGAGATACACTTTATGCCCAGATCTGATCAGATCCGTAAATATTTGAAGGGATCTGAGAATTAAATAGTTTTAGTGACAAGATATGAACAGATCTGGTCATACTAGATCATATCTGATACCTGATCTGCTCATATCTGAAAAGATTTCATAATCCCTTTGTCCAGATCGGAGTCAATTCAAAGGCACCAAAATAAAAATTTACACACATTTTATTTTTTTTATGACATATAACCTTAAAATTTTGAACATTTTCAAATCCAAGAAAATAAATTGATATTCCGGGTCAACATACGATATGAACGTCCGTATCTGGTCACACGAAACAGACAAAGACGGCGCACGGTGTAAGATTTGGCCAAACTAGCTGGACAAAAGTCGGTTTTTTGACTTTTAATTTTAACAAAATAACGGTAATCTAAACTTGAATATTTTTGAGTGAAATAAAAATAACAACAAAACTTACTTAAAATTTGCCATCTTTAAAAGCGTGAAACTTTTTATTGGAACCCTCTTTTGAAACAATTCTTTCTTTATTTAAGGGGGGACATTACATTCGCGGCAGAGAAAACAGCCCTTTTTTAAAAATTCATAACTCAGTCAAAAACAAACATTTTTTTTATTATTGTAGAGAATTGAACAAATTACAGAAAAAAAATTCAAAAAAATATATTTTTCACTCCAACATGGTTTTATAGAGCTCCAAACTGGCGGCAGAGAAAAAAACGGGGCCTCGTGGTAGCAGCGCTGGGAGTCGCAAAAATTGTCCGATCTGGAAAAAAATTACTTTTTTAAATCTTAACAAAATTTGTCATCGTAATACACGAGCTTTATTTTTAATTTTTTTTTCAATTTTTGGTGATGTTCCAAATTTAAAAGTGTGTTTTTTCGAAAAAAATAATAAATTTAAAAATTCATAAAAAATCGAAAAAAGTTTAAAAAATAGCTCGTGTCATACGATAGCGAATCAAGTTTAAAAAAAATTTCGTCAAAAAATGAACCCGCTAGTGCCGCAACTAGTACGAAAAACATGGTTTCGAGATAAACGCGTTCAAAGTTTGTGAACAAAGAAAAAAGGTTAACTTCAATCTGCCAAGCCTGCTTCGTACTGTATGCCTTCGTTATCTTGTATAAAGATGCCTTTTTTTTTTTTCAAGAAATTCAAAAACACAAAAAAAACCCACCCTTCAAGTACGTACGAAATAACAACCACCAAAAGTCAGGTAGCAAGTAAAACAAGTACATACCAGCTGCCGTACGTAGGTAGCGCGAAAATTAAAAATGCGCTCTCACTAATCCATCTGTAACTTTTGAACCCGTAGGAATTTTTCCACGAAATTTTTTTTCTTAGAATCTTAAGAATATTTACTAAAATACAAAATTATAAAAAAGTCGATTTCAAAAAACGGCCAATGTCATGTCCCCCCTTAAAAGTTTAGATTCCTCCCTGATTTTATGGCACTTTTTTCGTGAAATCTCAAAAATAAATCCTCTATGAGATACGTTTTAGGGAACCTAACGGATCAGCACCAAATTTATTTTAAACAAACAGTTAAAGTCTTTACTTAAGGGACTAATTAAATTATTTGCCAAAACGTGCCGATTTTATAAAAATTCGACAATGAGTGACAACGAAATTTTTGATATATGGCTAACAACACCATATATACTATATAAGATATATACTATATTAGGGGCAAAAATGGGCAGTGGATTTTCTGCCTTTGTTGATTATGAAAAGTATGGCAAATATCCTAATGTATCTATTTACACAAAAATATAAAGTTTTATTTCATTATCATAATTTTATATTTTTTTTGAAGATGTGTACACAGTAGAGCACAAAGATTAATAATAATTGTACTTTAAACCAGTATTTTTGATAACATTTTAATAAATTGCATATTTCCACTATTAATTAAAAAAGTATTAAAGGCAATCGAATGTGCTCTTAAATATGGCCTTTAAACCAGTATTTTTAAGTAACATGTACTTTTTTTTATTAATATTTAGTTTTTACATTTTTACTAGTATCTTACAAAAAACCAGTATTTTTTTTTCTGACTAAAATTTGTTATAATTTGTAATTTTTATAATTCCAATACTGTTGTTAAAATCCATGATTTTTCTATTAGAACAAATTGTACTTATTCCGAAACCAGTATTTGCAATTAATCACTAAATTCGATTTTATAATTCTAAAATTACCGAAAAGACATGTTTTAAGGTATGCATCTGTTAAGTTTTTTATTACGTTTTCATTATTTGACGAATTTTTTTCAAAGTTAGTATATTTCCATAGAAAAATATATTTATTTAGTTTTCCCAATCAATAATTTTCTTTCGCCAAAAATTGCAGTATAACAATTTATTTTGCAATTCCACTGGTAAATAATAAACCTGTATTTTGTTTTTCAATTTAAAAACGATTTTTTTTTTAAATAAATCTCTTCACGAATGTCTTGAAAAATGCATTGGAACTAAGCTAAATGAACCGCTTTATACGATTTTTTACACAATTTCATTGAAGTCAAAATTTAACAAAATTCACATAAAATTTCATTCAGATCAGATCTTTTTTACACGGGAATTCATTTTAATTTTGTATACAATAAATTAAGCAAAAAAATTTAAGAAAAAAAAAATTGAATCACAAACAAATTAAAGCTTTAATGATGAATATAAACAATTTTTAAATGTCGAACACAAAAAAACATTAAAAAATGTTGTTGTTTTCAAAAAAGAAATGTTTATTTTTAACAAAATATAATTTTTTTTGGCAAGCAAATATTAAAAATATCACCTTTTTATTTTTTGTTAAATTAAGTTTTGTATTTCAGCTTCTGTAGGTCGGTAGGTTTTTTTTTTTGATCTGTTAATTTTATTTTTTTACAATTTCATATTAAAGTTTAAAGGGTGAATTATTATTATTATTATTAGTAACACTGTGCGACAAATGTTGGGTCAACCAAAATGGTTCCAACGTATAAAAAGTATACTATTGCTGAAACAAAACACTCGAAAGTGTTTTACAAAGTCTGTTCAGACATTTATTTTATGTCCTCTTGAAACATCTGTCTTTATAACACGTCATAAATGTGCTGGACATTTTCAACCACATTTCTCTAGTATAAATATTTAATAATAATTTAACAATTTTAGATTAGACTATAGTGGCACTATGCACCGCGACCAGAAGTTAGTATTTTGTGCTGCCAGCGAATACACCCTCCCTACGAAGCCAACTATCCTACCAGGTGAACAGTTCCAAACGTCCGATGGCGTCACTATTCGACCGCCAAAATAACGCACCCTCCTGTCGGAGAGCCTCGGACATTTGCAGAGAACATGCTCAGAGGTCTCGGGTTCCAATTCACAAAACCTGCACGTATCCGTAGATGATCGTCCCATCTTGTACAATTGATACCTAAGCCCACAGTGTCCTGTGAGGTAACCCGTTACGGTCCTTAGTTCGCCCCTCGTCATAGACAAGAGTTTCCGCGATCTCTCCCCAGAGGGAGATATAAACAGCCTCGCCTGTCGCTGCCCAGGCGATCTGGCCCAATAGGCCAAAAACTCCGACTCCCTCCATCTTCTGAGCGTCTCTCTGACATACCCATTGGGTACGCCACAGAAGGGTTTCGGGCCAATGAATTGTCGACGAGCTCCGCAGTTGGCTAAACAGTCAGCCCGTTCGTTGCTCTCATGCCCCTCATGGCCTGGAACCCAGCCCAGTGTCAAGGAGTTGTTAAGTCCTAGACGATTTAGAGAGTCGATACATTCCTTAACCAGACCAGACGACACATCTTGAGCCCTCAAAGCATCAAGTGCCGCCTGGCTGTCAGATAGAATGTAGATCGTGGCCCCACGTGTCCTCCTCCGCAGACACTCTTCCACACAGATACAGATAGCGAAGACCTTAGCCTGAAAAACGGAGGGATATTTGCCCATGGGCAGAGCACGCTGAAATCCGGGTCCGACGACACCCACCCCCGTATCCATGTTCGACTGTTTCGAGCCATCCGTGAACCAGACCTGTGCACCAACCTCCGGTACCCAAGATCCAGTTAACCACGTGCTCCTGTCGAAAATCAATTTTAATTTTGTATTATTTTATGGACAAATCTTGATTCAAAAATATATGCAATTTAAATTTTTTTTAAAGAACCATGCTTTTAAATTTTTTTTGAAAAATATATTTGGTTGTTCTTGAATTTTAAATAAATTACAGGAAGAACAGAACACTTGTTAAAGAAGATTTACGTCTACAGAAAACATCGTTGGCAAAGAATTGGCTGAGACCACTATGCCAACGTTGGCAAAAAATGTTTTTCCAGTGCTTTTCAGTCAGAAATGATGCTTTGTTTAAAAAATATTATAGTCAGAAGGTTCCGAGTTCGATCCCAGTTTCAGACATACATATTTTTTGTAATTCTTCTTAAAATTTTCTATATATAAAATGATTTTGTTTGTATTTTTAAAAGCTTTTTAAGACCAACTTTTCTTTTGTTTTCCCAACGTTTGGAAACAACTTCCAGAAAATCTTTGCAGTGCTTGTTAATTCGAACAACTTACGTTTACCCACCAGTTATTTTTCACTTACGTTTCGGTTATTTATTATTATATGTTCTGTTAGCTCAGTGGGTAGAGCTGTCGGCTGGCAACCTGGCGGCCAGGTTTTGAATCCCAGTAGGACAAAAATAATTATAAATGAACTTTTTTTAATTTTTTTATAATTTTATTTTTAAAAATCAATTTTTAAACCACCTATTTTATGGTTTTACCAACATTTTGCCAACGTTGGGAATTTTGTTCACCCAGTGCTTTTCCGGCACTTTTTGAACAGACGGACCTTTTGTCGAATGATGTTATCATTTTGTGATTGGGAAAGCACATGTTGCAGCACTTGTACCACCTGTTAAAGTTACTTGCCAGTTTGTTAAAAAGTTTACTTGAATAATAATAACCAAAATTTAAAAAATGTAAAACATCACCAAAATTAAAAAAAGGGTAAAAAAAAATCGATAAAAAATTAACAAAACAAAATTGTTAATTTTGGAAAATATCGCTAATATCAGTGGGGGTCTATCCACCTCTTTCTCTCTCAACCTGCTCCATTTTTATTTGTTATTAACAGACATGGGAGCGTCAATTACATTTCACAATCATTCACTTGTGAAATTTGTCATATACTTAATAATTTCAGACCTACGCTCATAAGTGTTGGCTTAAACGCTTCCTGGGGAAATTTAAAATTTTTAATAATAATATTTGTGTATTTA
This sequence comes from Delia radicum, assembly GCA_021234595.1. Classification (NCBI taxonomy): domain Eukaryota; kingdom Metazoa; phylum Arthropoda; class Insecta; order Diptera; family Anthomyiidae; genus Delia; species Delia radicum. The sequence goes on along the minus strand of CM037854.1, from coordinate 31,621,845 downwards.
ATTACAGGCCAATTATTTTTTATGTATAATTACATGTAATTGGGTTTAATTAAGTAATTGCCATGTAATGCAATACTCAGATGTTACTAATTCCCATGTTGGGTATTAAAAAGTTTACAAATTTCTAAGGAAGCGTTTAAGCCTACAAGACTGAGCGTAGGTCTGAAATTATGTATGATATTGAAAAATATCACAAGTGAATGATTGTAAAATGTAATTGACGTCGCCCATGTCTGGTTATTAAACTCGCACTGAGAAAATGAAAACATGTTGCAGAAATTTAAAAGTTTATATTAATTTTTTTCATGACTTAAACTTAGAAAAAGGTAAACGAAATAAGAAAATGTATCAAAGGTCCACTTTAGGGAACATTATGAACATTTATTTCAGTTATTCAGTTTTTATGCTAACAAAAAACTACACTATATGTTGTGTTTGTTTTTGAAACGTCCCAACAAACTTTTTTAAAATCGAGATAGCGGAAAGTAAACTTGATGACAGTTGACAGTTTTGACATATTAATGAAACAACAGAAAGAAAACGAAGGGTCCAATTTAGATAACTGGACACATTGTAATCGCCATATCCATCCTTTACATAATACGATTTAAGTGAATGTTTTAAGCTCGTATTTTTTCTGATTCTTTACTGAATATTTAAAGCGCATATTTTAAAATGTTTAGTGCATGAATGGACCTCCCCACGTTATTAAATATTAGGGTAGTCTATTATTCGGGTTCTTATTTTGTTCGAATAAACGACCAAAATTTTATGAATTTTGGCATGAATTTGAATACTACAACAATATCAATTCTCAAATTAAATCATTTTAGACTATAGTTTCTTAAAATTTACCAATTTTGGAAAAAAATGTATTAAAAGAAGTATTTTTTTTAATTATTCATTTTATTCGATTTATCATCAAAATTTATTAAAATTATTTGTTATTCGAATATCATGTTTTCTAAATTGTTCTTTCGAATTTTCGTTTTGTTTGTTCGATTAATCGAATAGTTTTAATTTGAGTGACAACCCTATTAAATATACATGATAAAAGTTTGAGGAGTAAACCAGACCGTGCTTTGTCTTTCATATAAGTTTGATATAATTTTTATTTAAAATAAAAATTATGTTTTTTCTACCTTTAGCTGTGCAATTCATTTTCATTGCACAATTGAAAGTCGACAAAACATAATTTTTATTTTTAATAAAAATTATATCAAACTTATATGAAAGACAAAGTACGGTCTGGTTAATTCCCCCTGTATATTTTGTTTTTGTTTGTAAACAAAACAATTGTGAAAATAAAAAGGAGGAAAAAACAAAAAAAAAACGTGTATTGAATATCTACCAAAGGTAGACCTTGCACATAACAAACAAGTTTTAAATTTTTTTTTGATCAATGCTGATAATCTTTAACTTCGAGCTCATATATTAGTTCTTATTTAGTGAGAAATATATGAATGTTTGATGTTTTGCATGGGATTGTCACTTTTATCAAAACGTGTTCTGATGATGGGAACCTAGAACATTCTATTTATTAACACATTACTGAAAGTGGTGAATTTATAAATTTGAAAACAAAAGACTCTATTGATTATTTGTCAGGGCAATATCCTAATAAAGAAATATAGAGTATGGCCTCGAACTTGAATAATTTTCATACATGATAAACCTATTTTTTTTTTTTGTGTTATTATTGCGTATGAGTATTATTATTCTTATTTGATATATTACTCATACGTCTGAACGAAATTATGCTTATGAAAATATTCTACTGAAAATATTTCAAATCCCACATTTACTATTCGATTTTTTGTATTATTTTACTTATACAACACCCAATTTTTTGAACATTATGTCTCTCTTGTCCCACTGTTTAATTAGTATAACAAAACATACCATATTTTTCGTATGTCTTGTCGTAATTTATCTATTAAACTATAAAAAAAAAATAATTTTATTATAAAATATTTAGAGGTAAAACTTTTTCATAAACAAGATCGTTTTAAAACGATCAACAGCTGTTTGTCATTGTTTGATAAGCCTCTTAAATTTGTTGGATCTTTAAAAACACAAATTGTGGGTCTACTAAATAACAAATGATATTTCGTGCTCACTTGCTCTCTATTTATTTAAAAATATTCTAAAAATCACGTGCGATTCTCCAACACTCTCTATTGATTATTGTCATTAGAAAATTATTATTACGAGCTCTTTTCTTCTCTCTGTTTCTATCTCTCTCTCTTGATATATATTTAAATGAAAAGCTTTCTTTCTTTATATCCCATTAAATTTTTAAACACAAATGCCGGTCAGTTATTTTCAATCAGTCATTTGTGCTCGTTAACTGATCGAGTTCAAAACAAGGTCCCGTCTTGAAGAAAAATTAAAAAAAAAAACAAATATAATTAATTAAAAAATAATATCATTATACAGAAAACTAGACAAAATAACCAAAGAAAATTTTCAAAACTTTAAGTTTAAAAAGAAATTTTTTTTTAAGTACAATAAAAAAACATTTAATTAAATTTTTCGTGTTTAACATTAACAAAAATGTGCAAATTAAAATAAATTATTAAACAATTATTATGTAAAAAAAGGGTTCTTGATTGAAAATTTTAAATTCAATTCACTTTTTTCACCTTAACTAACCTTAAATAAATTAACCAAAAATATAAAAAGTGTTTACTAAATAAAGAAAAAAACATTTTTTCTTCAATTTGGCTGTGTGTTTTTTATTCGCTATTAAGTGGGAAACAAAAAAAAAATCTCTAAAAAAAGCTGTGATTTTATAAAAGTTTTAATTTTATAATAAAAAAGAAAATTGTGTATTTTTCGTTCGTATAAAAAATGGTTGGCAAAATTTTAGCCATCAAAGATTTGGAGCAATTTAGCAGTCGTCGTAGTAGTGTTTATGTTGATCCCGAATGTGATAAATTCTTTGAATTACCGCTGTTTATAGCGGCCAGTTCAAATGATATAACAACAAAATGTCAATGCTTTCAATTTAGTCCAGGTAAATAAATTTTAATTATTTAAATAAAAACTTAAAAAAAAAGAAAAAATAAAAGATTTAAACCATTTACAAAAAATTAGTGTTTAAAATTTTATTACTAAAATTATTCGTAGTTAAAAAGGGCTAGACAATTGGGCGCATAAGCAGTTTCAATACATTTTTTGTTTCTCATAGGAAAATATACTCGTAGATTTGACTAAAAAATATAAATTATACACAAAAAAAAAAATATATAAATTATTTATAATTTAGAAAACAATTTTTTATTTTTATTTCACATATGAATGGACCGGCCTCTATAACTGGTTTTACCAACATTTATGAGTATTTCTTACAAAAAGTTGGCTAAAGTTTTTAGGAAAAGTCTTTCAATTTAAATAGTAATTAAAATTAAAAATCGTAATACGCAGGGCCAGTATTTTTTAACTTAAATTTTAGTTAAAATCCCCGTAATTTTTTTTTTTATTATGAAACTTTTTAAATCTTTTGAAATATCTTGGGTTTTGAAAATTGGCAAGTGTAACATTATAATTTTTTTTAAGTGCAGTAGATTTTCAATAACAACTAGCCACCGGAATAAATGTGGGCATATTTTGACTTTGAGTATTTGAAAAGTTAACGGTCCGATCAATCAGATTTTAAATATTATATACAATCGATGTACATATACATATGTATATAATTTTGCCACATAATTTTGCCAAATCGTCAATAGTATTTCAATCAAATTTTACGTCGAAAATCCTCGAAATGAAGACAGAAGCTGGCAATTTTAAGTTTTTTAAGGTTTTTTTTTCTTTTTCAAAACCGTATAAATCAAAGCTTCACATATCTCAGAGAAGACAAAATCAGTTTTGAAATAAGATATCGGACTACGCGTTCAATAATTACGACCATTTGAACAGCATGTATTTTTATTAATTTAGTTTTTTCTGAAGATGCATAGCGAATCTGTTCGAAATATCGAAAAGATAATAAATATTTAAAAATAAAAGCTGAACAATTTGAATTTTATTGTTAATTTATGACCTTGAGCCAAACCAAATAAACCCCATCATTTAAAGAAAAAATACAAACTTTAAGCAGCGATAAAACGCGAACGACAACGTATCAACAAAAAAAAAAAAATAAATAAATAAATAAACAAATTGTTTTGTCATACTAATTAAGGGATTGCATATACCAGGTTTCATGCAAATCGGAAGGGGTGAAGTTGAAAAAGTCATATATTCGTAAATAGGCCTTCTGGAGTAATATAAAAGTATATTTGGTTTATTTTAAGCACAGAGCCCGTAATCCAATGAAGAATTCGTAATCCAATGAAGAAATTTGATATATACAAGGTGGCGCAAAAGTAATCCTCCTATCAGAAAATGCTATAAATTTTGCGATTGGCCCCTAATGTCAGTTCTGTTTTGACATTTGTGTAGTAAACACATGCGAAATACACGTTAATAAACAATGTTACGCTACTAATCGGTCGGTGACTTTGGCACAACGTGAATTTCGTCGCAGATTTCCTGGCCGTCCAACGCCTACTGGTGAAACACTGCGACGTTTAGCCGCTCGCCTCGAAGAGACTGGCACAACACGAGATGCTGCCAGGCGTGGCAGACCCCGGAGTAGCCGTTCTGCAGAGAATATTGCTGCTGTAGCCGAGGATGTCATGGAAGCGCCGTCGACATCGACCAGACGACGTGCCACGCAAATGGGTATCAGTCGACGGTCTTTACAGCGAATTTTGGTACAAGATTTGAAGATGTTTCCGTACAAAGTCCAGACGGTGCATCAGCTGTTAGCTGCTGACCGCCAATCACGTGTAACATACGCTTAAGCCATCCTTAATCACCACCAAGAGGAAGATGATTTTTCATCAAAAATAATCATGAGTGATGAGTCCCATTTCCATCTTAGCGGGTACGTAAATAAGCAAAATTTACGCTTCTGGGGCACTGAAAATCCGCGTGTAACCCACGAAGAGCCATTACACCCGCTCAAAGTCACCTATCGCCGGAAGTTTTGGCCAAAGTGATGAAAAATGCCATAAAAAGGGCTCAAATGATCAATCAAGTTTTACGTCGAAAATCGTCGAAATGGAGACAGAAGCTGGCAATTTTAAGTTTTTTAAGGTTTTTTTTTTCTTTTTCAAAACTGTTTAAATCAAAGCTTCACATATCTCAGAGAAGACAAAATCAGTTTTGAAATAAGATATCGGACTACGCGTTCAATAATTACGACCATTTGAACAGCATGTATTTTTCTTAATTTAGTTTTTTCTGAAGATGAATAGCGAATCTGTTCGAAATATCGAAAAGATTGTTTGAATTTTATTGTTAATTTATGACCTTGAGCCAAACCAAATAAACCTCATCATTTAAAGAAAAAATACAAACTTTAAGCAGCGATAAAACGCGAACGACAACGTATCAACAAAAAAAAAATAAATAAATAAATAAATTGTTTTGTCATACTAATTATGGGATTACATATACCAGGTTTCATGCAAATCGGAAGGGTTGAAGTTGAAAAAGTCATATATTCGTAAATATGCCTTCTGGAGTAACATAAAAGTATATTTGGTTTATTTTAAGCACAGAGCCCGTAATCCAATGAAGATATTCGATGATATAGCTTGTATATGGGAATTTTTCACTAAATTTAAGCAAAAATGTGTTGTACTACTAAGCGAATGTGTACTAATTAATAGCTACCCAGTTTTATTTCAATAATTTCAAATTATGATAAGAAAATATGTTTTTTTCTAAAGTTTGTTACAAAGAACCCGTTTTTGAATTGGATAGCAAATGAAAGGTATCGCAAAAAGCTATCTCATGGTATTCAAGACTTGCTCGAGTTAATAATAATTCATATAAGTTTAAGTAGATTTTGTATGGGAATATGAATAAGTTCTGATAGCTTAACTTTTTAATTTATATTCAGATAACTCCCCAGGTAGAAAAATACAATCTTTAAAACGTTTTAAAAGCATTTTTCATGATGGTACAAGCGTTTTCAGAACATACCAAATTACAAATTTAAAGCGTTTTGAGAATGTGCAAAATGATAACCCAAATTTACGGTCTGAGGATGGTATTTTATAACGTTCTCAAAACATTGCAAAACAAAATTTTTGAAATGCTTTTTCAATCGTTAAATAAGTATTTGCAGAACATTTTGGCTTACAGTTATTAAGCGTTATGAAAACGACCCAAATGATAACCGCTTTGAGGGTTGTAATTTTGAACATTGTCAAAACGCTCGAAAGACAAATTATAAAGATCTTTATGAATTGTTCATAAATACCACAAATAATGAAACATGTAAAATATGATTAAAATAATATAAATAAATTAACAAAACATTGTAATTTTAAATAGTTTAACTAGCATTTTATTAAGTTTTGAAAAAGTCCTCTAAAATATTGCTTTATCTGTCCTCAAAATATAGTGCTTTATAAAAGATATACAAGGACTATACACTTTATAGAGTCGCTACATTATGGGCTGGCCATATTGAGTGATTTATTGAACTCGGTTCATGAAGAGAAAAGCATATAAAAAAATTGCATAAGAAACCGAGTTCGCATATAGATAGACCCCTTATGACAGTGTTGTTTTTTAATCAGTAAAATATTTTGTAAAAAAAAAAAGCATTTCTAAAGTACTATTGGCAAATGTTAGAAAAACGCTTTAACGCAATGGTTTACATTGGTTTTATTTTATAAACCGTTGTAAATTTTGTACGATAAGAACTTCTAAAGTACTTTTTACAAACGTTGGAAAAACGCTTTGAACCAATGTTTTTACAGTGTTTTTATTTCACAAATATTTGTAAGTTTCGTATAAAAAGTATTCCTAAAATACTTTGTCCGAACGTTCGAATAGCAATAAAAAATAATGTTTTTTAAATGCTTTTTTTTCGTATTATTTGCAATTATCGCTTTGGAAACGCTTTTATTTTAGTACCATCAAAACAAACGTTTTGAAAACTCTTCGTTTTTTGTACCATCCCAAATTTCTACCTGGGTCATTATCAGAGAAGAGAAATATGTTTTGTTTTTTTTTTTTTTGCATTTTTTGCATTTTTTGATTTTGAATTTTTGGGTTTAAAAACAGTGTTTTCTTATGGTTTTTGAGCTTCAAAATAATTTTTTTCAGACATTCTTTGCTTTAAAAGCATTTTGACTCAATTTTTTTTTTTACTTTTTCTTTCAAAATGTAAAATCTTTTTACCTATTCTATAGTTTTGCTATTATTTGCCTTTTTTAAAATATTTTTTTGCCATAATCACCTTGGCTTTTTCATTTTTTGTCTTCTCTGATCATTATGAACCAACTGTTTCCTTTTTGATCAAGTACTTTTAAACAGCTATAATTTGTTTACTGTATAATGATAGTTAAGGAGTTTAAAATCCCTAAAATAACTAATCATCTTGACTACAATCGTAAACAAAAAATAGTGGAAAATTGTTACTCAGAGTTACCAAATAATTATTAAATTTTTGCCCTTTCTAGATTATTTAAAAATAATGAAAAAGCAAAAAGTTTTATATATTTGATTATTATTTTGATTAGAAAATATAAAAAATTAAAGCCCTGCTACACTGCGTTGCAAAACTATAATTACATTAATTCCACTTAATTTCGTAAGTTAAAAAAAGTAGAAGAGTTTAACCGGCATATATAAGGTGGCGCAAAAGTAATCCTCCTATCAGAAAATGCTATACATAATAAATACATAATAAAAAAAAAACATCGGAAGGTTATTTTTGCGCCACCTTATATATAAAACCAATAGAAAATTAATAATATTTAACAAAACAACAATTCATTTATTTTTTATTTTACTACCCGATTAAAAAAAAAACTGATATGGAGCTTTATATATTTTTATCTAATTTAATATAACCTCATAATTAGTTATATAAAATTTCACCCGAAAAATAGCGAGATTAAATTATATCAAATTACATCTATTTGTATCATATTAGAATAATTTAGAGTAGGTCTCTCCAATTGCTGTTAAGACCACCTGGACCATCAATATTTATCTTTTTCTCATCAGGAAACAATCACCTTTAAAAGAAATTTATGTGTTTAATCCTATCAAAAACAGCGATTATTGACTTACGTTTCTCCAGTTGGTTTGTAATTTCTTTTTAGCGTATTCAAGTCGAGCAGTTTTGTGGCGGGGTAATACCCTTGGCACAGACATCAGCTTTTGGCGAGTAATTCTCTTGGAATCCTTTAAGAGCCTACTTATGGTTGATTTGGATTATCTGATAGAGACTCTCCATTTTGTTGTTGGTTGGCACAGTTGACTATTTTGCGCCGGTCTTGATCAAAAAACTTTTTTTTTTAAGGCTGCCAACTTAACTTTTACCTTAAGCACTCGGATTATTTGCAAACTTTGTGACAACCACGTGTGAACGGTTTATTTTGCTAGTAATTTCCCGAAAACTTAAGGCACTTTTTAAATAGGCTGAAATTTGCCCTTTTGCAAAATCACTTAGATATGAACCACGCGGCAATTTATTGGAAATTGATTAAAATTGCATAAAAAAACAAAAATAATTCTTTAATATTTCATTATTTGCTATTCTTCTATGTTTACCGTTATATGTAATTATAGTTGTGAAGCACTAACAAAATATTATTAAACAATTGTTCTCTTAAATAAATTAAGTAAAGTAATCTCTTAAATTTTACACATTATTACACTCTTAAAACAGTTAAAAGTTTTGAAAATTTTTTGTAATATTAAAAAAAAATAGTAAAAATCACTTGTAATTATAGTTATGCAACGAGATTTTGTCGCTTAAAAACTACGGATTACTTACCCAGCAAAATTTTTTAGACATATTACTTTTGAACCTGTTCTAGCACAACTTCTTTTACCACCGGTTCCATGGAACCGGTTATAGAATAGGTTCCTGGGAGTCGAAATGTAAGGTATCACTGTCAAAGAACCAGTTCTATAACTGGTTCCAGAACCTGTTCTAAAGCAAGCTGTTCTTGTTTGGAGGTAAAGAACCTATTGCAAATAGGACAAGCTCCATATATAAAGAACCAGTTGCAGAACAGAAATTAGAACCTGTTTAAATACAGTATAAGCTGTTCTGTAACCAGTTATTTGGATTTTACTATTTTACTGGGTAGTTATGTCTCTGCTATTACAAGAAGATCCAATGAAATTTATCGTAAAAGTGTCATCGCAAACAAAAAATAGAATGATTAAATAATATAAATCAACATAAAACAAGTTTTATCTAATATCTATCGGATAGAATTTCTATTCTACAATTATTTAACTAAATAATTTTCTATCGCTAATTTAATAAATTTGAAAACGAATAGTACTTGTATAGACTACAAGTACTAAATATAATATAAGGAGTGCTTTCGAAATAATGTTAACATGCATACACTCATAGAAATAAACCTGTAAAAATAATAAATGTTTTTGCTGATTCTGGAGATTATTTTGCTATTTTCAAATAACTAAAATTTAGCTCAAATATAGCTAAATATTTGTAAATTTAACAGATTTTTTTTTGCTATTCTTATATTACTAATATTTATTAAACAAATCTGCTAATTTCAGCAGTTTTTCTACAAGGTCATTTTTAACTATATTTTAGTAGTTTTTTTTTTTTTTTTGTTGCTATTTTTACAGGTTTATTTCTATGATTGTATAAGTTTTCTTAAAATTTTTCTTTTGCTTAATAAATTAATGGCAATATAGAATTTGTCTTTCCAATTTTTTATAAAATTAGTGATAAAAAAAAATTGTTTGAAAATAATTAAATATTTTCAACAACACTTTTCTTGAACAAAGCCAAGGAATTAAAAGTTAGTCTGTCAGACTGTGTCAAAAGTAATTCAACGGTTTAAGGAAGACTTCACGATTGAGAGACGATCTAGCTGAGGAAGAAAACGAGGTCGTCTTGATAAAAATATTTCCTAAAAAAGAAAAAGCAAGTTATTTGTAACAACAGGAATAATAAAAATCTAAATTTTTATAAAAGAATGTTTTCAAAAAAGGCTACTTCCATTTATACCCCAACACAGTATGTCCACACACAGAGAAATAAAGTGTCAACCGAATTGAAAAGTGTATTTTAATTGGCAACAACTTATAAATTCAGTTACAACAACGGTATTTACATTAGATTTCTGAATATTTTGGATGGTGCAACTAGTATTTAGTTTTAATAACCGAACTTTGTTGTACAAACGGACTAAAATTCGTATTAACCGGATTTAAGTCGTAGTAACCGAATTTCAGTTGGCCAATAGCTAAATAGAGAAAATCTGTGTGCACATACTTCTGGTCTGACTTGGCATTTTGCCACTACAGCGAGAGAGATCTTGAAGCTAATTATATTGCTTTTATACCAAAGGAGGCAAATCACCCTAACAGCCCGGAGCTAAGACCAGTTGAAAGATATTGGGCTCTTGCTAAAAGAGAATTAAAGGCGACAAAAAGGGTTCCGCCAGGGATTGGACGATTTAAAGAAGAGATCAAAAACCTGATCTGAGAAGCGTACAGAACGTATTTTAAAGTCCTTGATGGGAGGGTTTCCCGAAAATGTGTATACATTAAAAAGGGAGAATGAAACTGGTTGTTTTTTTTTTTTGCTTGTAAACTAGAATATATTTTTCACTAACCCATTAATGCCCAGACGTTTTTTTTTTTTTTTTTTTAATTTTGAGACAAAATTTTTGAACATTCTCACTTTTTTTCAGAGCATGCTAAATTGTAACAACTCTGCTGGCAACTTAAGTTGCCAATGAGCATTAATGGGTTAATATAAAAGATTTTAATTTGTGTTTGATTTTTTATAAAATTTTTCTGCGTTAACATTTTTTCGATCGCACACCATAATATATTGATTTAATTTAACAATTATTTATCTATAAGTTATTTTTATTTGATTTGAAAATAAACAAATAAAGTACTTGTATTTGTTTCAAGTTAGATATTCATACAAATAAATTTTTTATTTTAACAACTACTTAAAAAAATCACCTCCATCAATTTACTTAAAAAATTATCAAATTTACGTAAAATTTCTAAAAAAAAAAAAAAAAATATTGATATAAAACTAAAGTATTTCGACGGTAAAATATAAAATTTTTTATTTATAAGATTGATTATTACGATTATGCCTAATTAGTATATTGACGTTTGATCGATTTGCATTGTAGAAATACAAATAAATTTTTTTTTTGAATTTATGATATAAACAAAAAATTAAAGATAAGAGTAAAGACCTATGTATAAAAATGTTAAAAGATAAGAAATTTTTTTTGGGTTGATTCTAAAGCAATTAGTTTGATAACTAGGTGTAATTTTAAGACCTTAAAAAAAGATTTTCCTAAGAAATTAAATTTGATAAAAAATACAAGGTTGACTAACAGATATAAATTTTAAGGGAATTCCTGGTGTGGTAAGGTCTTAAAGAATTAAATTAAGTTCAATTAAACTTTGTCGGCCATAATCGACAAGTGTATATGGGAATTTTTTATGAAACATCATATCTATTTTGGGTATCATTATTACCCAGGTGAAAAAGGGATCGTATATGAAAATATATGATCATATATGGGTATAGCTTGTCATATATGTTCATATATGGGTTGATATATGACCATATATGATCTCATATATTTCCATATATATTCGGATCCGAAATTTGAGGGTATAGGGTATAGGGTCGTATATGCACATATATGATCCATATATGTGATCATATATGACCATATACCCTCAAATTTCGGATCCAAACATATATGGTCATATATGAGACCATATATGGTCATATATTGAACTATATGGACATATATGGCCATATATTCCCATATATGATCATATACAAGCCCATATATGTTCATATACGAATCAACTTTCACATGGGTATACAGAATAAAATGAAATTGGATTTCAATTAGTTAATTTGTTTAATTAAAAGTTTAATCGAGCTTGTTCTTATTAATAAAATTGTACTTTCAATTAAATTAATTGTAAATAATTAATTGATTTAGTTTCAATTCAATAGTCGCCTCAATTAAAATTTTAAATAAAACACAGCAATAATTTAAATTTAATTTAAAATCTCCAAAAATTACTGATACGACATCTTTATTTTCTGAACTTGAACTGAAGTCACGTGAATTATATATATAAGTGCTAGTAAATGTACTAAATACTAGTAAATACTTTTTAATACTATTAGCAAATTTCAAAATTTCACAACGAAACTTGATAGTGAGTAGCTCGCGAGTGTGAATTACTCGTGGAGTACCTCGAGTAGAGAAAAAGCTCTTTTTGTTCGTTTGAACTCATGTAAAAAGGTAAATATTAAAGATAAATATAACAAGATAAATTTCGAAAGAATATTCCCATTTCACCTTAATCGGATGGACATTGTGTCCTAGGCCAAATACTACTTAGAAAAAAATTCAAAAGAAAATATATTTTTTTTTTAAATTTGCCACTTTTATGAATTGACTCTATTCATAGATAACTCATTTTAAATTTTAAAGTGTGCCGATCAAAATTTCGCAGTCAGCGAACAGCTACTCGAAAAACTCGACTATTTCCATACAAAATTTTAGAAAATGTTTTTTTTTAAAATTTGATAACATTTCATAAAAAAAAAATTTTAAAACTTGGTACACACCTATATATTTTGGAGTCGCATACTTTAGCAAAATCTATGTTTAAGATTTCGTAGCAATCGGACGAAAATTGTGGGATAAGCCTACTACTCGAAAAACTCCAAACAGTTCCATAACAATGTATGAAATTATGCAGATTTTAAACATTTGATGGCATTTTACATTCTCAGATTCTATATTCAAAGGAATCTGTTGAAAATTGTGCTCTTGACGAACAACTACTCGATAAAAACTCAAGAAAACTCAAACACTTCCATGTAAATATGTGAAAATATGCAGATTTTAAACTGATCAAGACACAGTCTTCATCCGATTTAGGTGAGATTTGTCATTAATATTCTTTTGCCTTTCCAAAAAGTATACATTTATTATTTACCTTTTTACATGAGTTCAAACGAACAAAAAGTGACTTTCAGTACTCGAACTTTTTGCCGATTTTTGTAAAATTAACCCAAATGGGGTTATTTTTCTAATTAATATTTATGTTATGTTTTCTAAAATTGACTCAAACGGCTAAAAAGGCCTATTTTGAAATTAAAAATTAAACCCTTAAACCCCACCCACAATTATGATTGATGCATTAATCTGCTAGAGAATCTTCCAAAGAAGGGATTGATACCATAATCTTGGATAAGCTCCTCCTACTTCCTGAGATATGTCCATCCCACACATTGTTACTTTCACAAAATACGGCAAAAAAGTCCTATTTAGAAATTAAAAATAATCCCTTAAATCCCACCCACAAATATGATTGATGCATTAATCTGTTAGAGAATCTTCCAAAGAAGAGATTGATACCATAATCTTGGATAAGCTCCTCCTACTTCCTTAGATATGTCCATCCCACACATTGTTACTTTCACAAAATACGGCAAAAAAAGGCCTAAAATAATGAAAAAAGCACCAAGTTAGCAAATGTGTTTCTGATAAACATCTCTGTTCTTGTCCATTTGTGGAGTCGAGATAATCGTTAACGAGCTACTCGAAAACTGGGGGCTGTTAAATATATTAATTTCAGACTTTTTGCAAACATTTTCAAATTTAGTTTACAGGTTTAAACTTCTCCTTTCCATAAGCTTTTATACATTTTTTCTCGTAAAAAATTTTATTTTAAGGCATGTATTTCAATTGTTTCGGTAACGGTATTTTAAGGTTAATGATAGTCAGTTGAATAGTTTTTGAATCAGTAACGGTATTTTAGCGGTATTGCCTATCATCCGTGCTTTTTTATCTGGAATATTTTCTACTAACGTTAAAAATAAATGTAAATTTCTTTCACCCTCACACAGTGCAAAAAAAAAAAACAAATTAGAATAAATATTATATTAAAGGGTCCGCCATCTAACGTTTTTTTTTCAACTAGTGCTTATTTCGTGAATGGTAACACTTAGCTCATGTCTGGTTTGACAGATAATTAGTTTTATCCTTCCGCTGAACGAATATAGTCCGTATGTTCGTTTTCTTGTGAAAAAAGTGAAAGAAACTGGCATCCTCATCGATAAACCAAAGCGTGAAAACCCAAAAACAGTGCGTACACTCAAGAATATTGCTGCTGTGGCAGAAAGTGTGCGTGAAGCGCCATCAACATCAATTCACCGTCGTTCTCAACAATTGAACATTTCGGAGACATCATTGAGACCTTGGTATGACGCCATACAAAGTCCAATTGGTTCAGGAGTTCAAAAAAAAAAGTTATTTGGCTGACCCTTTACAATTTTCCAAACCCACTTGCATTAATTTATCATTCTAATCATCTTTACTTCATATATCCAATAATAAAAATGTGTTTTACATTGTATCAATTTCCAAGACATAATAAAATGGAAATCAATTAAAAATGCAAACAAATATTTGTTTTATATATTTTTATTTACACTCAAGAAAATACGTCTGTAATTTAGAAACAATATTTAAAATGTTCGTACTGCAATAAAATATTTCTCCTTTAAATTTTTTTGGATTTACTATTTTTTTTTTTAAAGTCTGGTAATTTCAAAAAATTTTATTTAAACCAATGATATCAACCCAATATCGGCCATGGTTAATATTTTTGAAAAAAACGGGTTTTAAAACAGTTACGGGTATATTTCTGTAGCGATGTTTAACTCATTAAGGACACGAGATAGATTCGCCAAGAAATTTTCGTATTTTTTGTTTGCCTTAAACCGCTCTCTAATGGAAATATAAGAAGCAACCAAAGTTTATCTTTGAATATTACTTGGATCAAAGTAAAAACAAAATTTTTTGTATGTAAATAGAACATTTTTGGTCTTCAAAGTTTAGAAACTTCATGATGATTGTTAAGAAAAGACCATAGCCACGTGTTTGATTGCTAAGAAGACAAGGTTTTTGTTAAAGCTCTGCCTATTCTGGAGGCTCTAGCTTTTCTAAAACTTCGGGTTCTGATGAGATCTTTAGCCAGATCGAAATACTAGTGTCAACCTAGCCAATATGTTTGATTTGTAAATATACGGAAGTTGAAAGTTTGTTATAAATTGGAAGTAATAGTATATCATTTAAAACTATGTAATTCTTATAAACAAATTAACCTGTTTAGCTTTATAAAATCCTATGCTGTAATTATAAGATTTAATCTTGTAGCATAGGACAGTCAATGAAATAAATAAAAAAAGAAAAAAAAAAAACTAATTTATGTTTTGAGTAAATTTCAAATAGGTTTTGCTAGCTCTCCAATATGTGTTAAGACCATCAGGACCTCCAAGATTGAAATTTTTCTCATCAGAAAAATGTACCATTAAAATAAATTTAGGTTTAAACAGTTCTACCAACAACAGCGATTATTGACTTACCTTTCTCCAGTTGGTTTGTAAGTTCCCTTTATCGTATTCAAGACGCGCAGTTTTGTGGCGGGGTAACAACCTTGGCACAGACATCAGCTTGATTATTTTTCGCCTGTCCCGATCAGAAAGCTTTTTTTTCGGACCGCCAATTTTATTTTTACCATAATCACTCGAATTATTTGCAAAATTTTTGACAACCGCATGTGAACGGTTTATTTTGCTAGCAATTTCCCGAAAACTTAAGCCACTTTTTAAATAGGCTGAAATTTGTCCTTTTTCAAAATCACTTAGATATGAACCACGCGGCATTTTATAGCAAATTGATTATAATTGCATAAAAAACAAAAATAATTCTTTAATTTTTCATTATTTACTATTCTTCTTTGTTTACCGTTATATGTAATTATAGTTATGAAACATCAACAAAATATTAATATACAATTTTTCTCTTAAATCAATTAAGTAATCTCTAAAATTTTACACTATACATTACATTTATCACACTCTTAAAAACAGTTATAAGTTTTAAAAAAATGTTTGTAATATTAGAAAACAAATTACAAAAATCGCTTGTAATTATAGTTATGCAACGCACTGTATTACGGCCGTACTATTTTGAGTGTATTAATAAGATGTTGTATGATTTTATGAGCTAATATTTTTATGAAAGTAAGGTGGTGTAGTCATCTGAAAAACAATTATTATTATTGAACAACGTTTGTTTTTTATTTTATTCTACAATTTGATATGTGTGAATGAGGTAAATTTAATAAGATACAAAACAGAAATGAGCTGCCACAAAAACTTAGAAAAAAAAAAAATATTATTGTAATAGAAAACAAATTGATGTAATAATTGTGGGTGCTTGTATACAGACAAAACAAATGAATTTTATTGAATGGAAAATTTTTATAATAGAATCTATGAAATTGAATACAAATCAATTGTGATGATGTAAAGAATAATATAATTATGTGATTTTCTATACATGTAACCTGTGGTCGAATATCCGCATAATAATATTTTTTGAAAAAAAGGATTATATTCTACCGGAACATTAGATGATTAACTGTTGTTTGATATTGTTAACATTTTTCTTATAAAGAGTATAGAATTTGTTTTGAAAAAAAAAATCGATGCTAGAGTTTCCGTTACATCAAGATTGTGTTTAATAATGTAAATGGACGATCTCAATAAAGTATACAAAATAATAAAAAAAAAGGGACTAAAAAAATTATCGTTAATTAAATTTAGATCTATTAAATATATTATCGTATTAATCAAAACTATTTGTAACTTTTAATTGATTTAGTTTCAATTATAATGCTAATCATATTAATTAAACATTTAATACAATTTTCTAATTCTATCAAATAACTCAGGCCGATAAAGTTTTCTAACCAAGAATCAGACTATACTTTCCCGAAGGTTTTAGACATGCTGAATTTGAGTCTGACTTCAGAATAGACTTGTCACCTCAGGTTTTGGAAAGTACAAAAACACGCTTTTGGCTCATTTGAGGTCCTGTAACTTCCAGAAAAAAATCGTTACGGTATCTAAAAATGCTACTCCTTCCCTACAAAATCCATTTTGAATTTTTAAAAAATCTTCATTTGTCACTGAGAAATCGTCTGTTGAATTTACTGAGTTAGCCACCTTTAACCCTTTGCATGTGCAAGACGTGTACAGACGCAAATAATGAAGGGTTAAGAACTGTGTATCACTGCCTCTCAGTGACAAATGACATTTTTTAAAAATTCAAAATGGATTTTGTTGGGGAGGAGTAGCACTTTTAATCAATCAAAAATTTGCTATTTTCATACATTTCACACTTTTTAATTCTCAAGTGTTCAACATATTTTATAAAGTGCTGTACTATTTCAATGTAACCTTTTATTAATTTTCGACTTCTAGCAAATTATTTAAAAAATTATATGAAGCGGTTCATTGGTTTAGTTCCAATGTATTTTTCAAGACATTCATGAAGAGTTTCATTAATTCAACGGACTTCTTCATATTAAAAAGTTTTATGAAACTGTTTTATAAATTCTATAATCTCTTCATTTTCGGAATGATTTTATGAAGATTTTCATTAATTCTATAACAATTTTATAAACATTGACTTAAATGAAACCTGTTTCATATATTCTATGAAAAGTGTCAATGGACGAGTTCCAGTGACAATTTTCATTAAAGCTATGAAGAAATTCATTATTGAAGAAAAGATAATTCTCTCAGTGTAGACTAATCCATATAGATTAGTAAATTGCAAATCTCTCAGTAGCTGAGAAAAATTTTAAATTAGATATCTGATAGCTGCCGAAAAATAATTAACAAGTAGGCTGAGTCGATGCTTACTATAAGCGATTTTAAATTATACATTCAAAGAATTTCTACAGAAAGTTATCGAATCAAATAATAAAAGTATGATTGGTACCAACAAGGACTCTTAAAACTGATTTAAGTCATTCGAAATGGTGTGTCTTTTGAGCCATTTTATAGCATATTTTGAACATTTTCTTCATTAAATATATCAGGATTCTTCAAATATCTTAGCTGTGTATACACTGAGAGAACTATCAGCCTCATATAAATGATTTTTTGCATTAAATCTATGAAGTGTCACTGAAACTCTACCATGTAAACTTTTCATTAAATTAATGCAGTTCATTTTGAATTGTCAGGTTTGAGATCATAGTTAAAATCTTACTATTACAACTAGAAAAAACTAATTGTTAATAAATGTAAGAGAAGATGAAAACAAATCTTGTGGGGATCAGCGCTAGAGTAATTGTCCCACTTTCGACTTAAGCGACTAAGTCATCTTCAGCCTCATTCTAATCCACCACCCACAAGAAACTCGAGGTTTGATCAGGTATATATATCAACCAACCACAGCAAATCGGTGATGAACAACATGAGTTAGTTTTGTCTTTTCTTCTTTTAGTCAACGGCTTTAAATCTAAACGCTTTTTTATTTGGCAGGGTTGCCAGTCCAACTGCTAATGTTTTTCATAAATTTTTTTTGGAAAATTTCATTTTATTTTCTGTGTACAATTTTAAATTTATACTCTTTAAAAAAGTATGTTTATTAATAACATTACGAAAAAATATTCCCGGGATTTCCCGAATTATTTTCCAATATTTTGGGATTGAAAAAAGTTGGGAATTCCCGTGAAGAATTCTAGTTATATGACATTTATAATTATATTTTTTTATTCAAAGTTTTTTCAACAAAAATTGTTAAATTCTTCTTATTTTTAATGAGCTTTAGATCATCTATTTATTAATTATAATTATTTATTTTGGAGACGAAATATTGGAAATAATTATGGAGACGAAATATTGGAAATAGATAATTATAATTGTGCGCCCCGGTAGGCTAGTTGGTAGCGTGCTGGCTTATCTGTGCGGGGGTCGTGGGTTAGATTCCCACCAGAGGCACTGGTCTGATTATTAATTAATAATAAAAAAAAAAGATAATTATAATCAATAAATAAATGATCTTAAGCTCGTTTTAAATAAGAAGAATTAAATAAAAGAAGAAAACTTAACATTAAAAAAAAAAAATTGTTAAAACTTTCTAAAGGGTCCTCCAAATAACTTTTTTTTCGAACTCCTGAACCAATTCGACTTTGTATGGCGTCATACCAAGGTCTTTATGCAAAATTCGTCTCAATGATGTCTCCGATATGTTCAATTGTTGAGAACGACGGTGAATTGATGTTGATGGCGCTTCACGCACACTTTCTGCCACAGCAGCAATATTCTCGGGTGTATGCACTGTTTTTGTCTTTTCACGCTTTGGTTTATCGGTGAGGATGCCAGTTTCTTTCACTTTTTTCACAAGATAACGAACATACGGACCATATTCGTTCAGCGGAAGGATAAAACTAATTAGTCAAATCAGACATGAGCTAAGTGTTACCATTCACGAAATAAGCTCTAGTTGAAAAAAAAACGTTAGGTGGCGGACCCTTTATAACTTTTAAATTGTAACCGTTTGTTTTTTTTTTATCAAAAAACCCGAATTTTTCTAATTTAAATAATATTTTTCATCAAAAATCTAGTTTCTACCCACTGCAACTGCATCTCATAGATAAAATCCAAAACAAATTATTTACATAACAACTAAATTACTTAATAATAAACAAATATTTAATCTTAACAGCTGTTAAATATAAAACATTATCAGATCTACAGAAAAAAGCTTAAACAAAGTGGAAAAAAATCTAATAATACTCTTTAGCAGTAGAAATATAAATCTGTTGCACAAAATTTTGTTGGAATCAAACTGATAATACCTCTACTTTACTAATATCTTATCAATCTAAAACAAAAAAAAAAAAAAAAACAATATTAATAAACTTAATAAAAGCTTATTGTTTTTGTCATCAAAAACCTAAAGTGGTTGGATTTCAAATAAATATGTACTTAAAATAACGCAATTCAAAAAAAAAAAAAAATATCAATAATTTATTGTTCTAAATACCCCAACTACATAATAAATTTATGATTTCTTTATAAATTATTTTTTCAAAAAGATTAAATAAAATACATATAAAAAAACTGACCTATGCTTATCACATTCTTTCCATTCTAGGCAAAGAACCAGCTTTACGTTCATTTACGGAAATTAAACAACTTTTAGAAATAGGCAAAAAACGTGATGTTAAAAATATTTTACGAGAAAATTCATGGCCCATCAATTCACCCATTAGATCACAACTATGGCCAGCGTTATGTGGTCAACATAATACTAAACCGCAAATGGTTGAGGGTTTCTATTGGGAAATGGTTCATCAGGTAAGCGAATTACTTTTAGAGTAACTATCATCAAGTGTTTTATATATTTTTTCTTAATTTAAGGTGTTTGGTACTACCGAACTATCGGAGAAACCCATTATGTTGCCTGCATTTGTTGATGCCACCCATTGTATGCCGTATCATTTAACACGTACTGGCCGTTCTGTTGCCGATCGTATTGTCAATGTTTTGGGTTATGATTGTCCTGATATTACTTACAGTCCAGTATTGTATCCGATTACATCGATTTTATTGCATTTTATGTCTGGTGAGTACTTTTCTAATTTAAATGCACATTAAAAAATAATATAATAATAACACTAACTAGGGAAGTATCTCGACCCTGGCTAGCAGATATTCGGATATGTTGTAGGACACAGATAAAATTATCAATCTAAAATATCTAATAAAAGATTTGATTTGAATTAAATTTGTTTCTAAACAAATATTTAATTGAATCAATTAATATTTTAATTGACTTTAAATATATACTATATATATACATATTTTATTTTAGAAGCAATTCTCATATTATATTTTCATACACTGTATGCGTAAATAGAAAATTTTCTATATAAAATACCAAATGCATTCGAAGTTTACAAAACAAGCACATAACAAACAGACTCAGCTTTAATGAAAACACACATACCAACGAATCGCTCACACACTTTTTTTTGAGTATCATAATTTTTTTTGTTGATAGTTATTTATAGCTTTTTTTCTTTTTAATTTGCAATAAAAGTTTTAATTAATATTATCGTTGCCGTAATAGGTGCAAAATCAATTAAAATATTAATTGATTCAATAAATTTTTTAATTGAAACATGTTTTTAGTTTTTTCTGTGTACCCAATCTCATGTTTGGGCGTTACTAAGTTATGACAAAAATTACCCCTTTTTACGTTTTTTTTCGATTTTTTACGTTCTATTAAAAGTAATTATAACAAATTTAGTATCAAATGAAGGGTTATTTGAGACACATTCACTGGTGTATAAGATATGCCCAAGTTTTTCAAGTATTTTTGTTATTAAAAAAATGTGTTTTGAGTAACATTAAATCTGGCGTTTTATTAATGAATTTTCGTTGTAATGAAAATAATGCATAGAAATGCCTACACACAGAGAAATAAAGTGCCAACTGAATTGAAAAGTGTATTTTAATGGTAACAATTTATAAATTCAGTTCGTAAAACGATATTTATATTAGATTTCTGAATATTTTGGGTGTTACAAATAAAATTCCGTTGAAATAACCGAACTTTGATGTGAAAACTAATGTTAAGTTGTGCCAACCGTCTGAAATTCGTAATAACCGAATTTGAGTCGTAGTAACAGAATTTCAGTTGGCAAATAGCTAAATTTTTCTCTGTGTGTATTTGATTTAATCGAGGAGGTGTCTGAGCTTTTCCCGATATTCGATACTGTTAGGTTTTTATGCGACTTTTCCCGAAAAGCCTTTTTCCCCTATATTTCAAATAATTCAAAAATGCGGCAACTCTGTGTCCACTATATAGGCAATATGGGTATTAAAGTGAGGACTTTAACCATGCGTACAAATAAATCTAGTTTTCGTAAACTAAAGACAACTTTTCATACAAAAACAAATAAATTTTAAAATATTCCTTTTAACCCTTAAATGTGAGATTGGGCAGCTAAAAACAATACGTGTCTCTTGTTTTTTTTGGCTCCTTTACAACATATCCATAGTTCATTAAAAGCTGTAAGTTTTTGTCGGAATACCTCCCTTGTTAGCTTAATTTCAACCTATGAATTGTTACACCAAAACCGCTGGACACGTAAACTTAATTTTGGGGCATATACTCCACTGTTATACTCTGTTTTAATAAAGGGTCCGCCATCTAATTTTTTTTTTTTCAACTAGTGCTTATTTCGTGAATGGTAACACTTAGCTCATGTCTAATTTGACAGATAATTAGTTTTATCCTTCCGCTGAACGAATATGGTCCGTATGTTCGTTATCTTGTGAAAAAAGTGAAAGAAACTGGCATCCTTATCGATAAACCAAAGCGTGAAAAGCCAAACAGTGCGTACACCCGAGAATATTGCTGCTGTGGCAGAAAGTGTGCGTGAAGCGCCATCAACATCAATTCACCGTCGTTCTCAACAATTGAACATTTCGGAGACATCATTGATACGAATTTTGCATAAAGACCTTGGTATGACGCCATACAAAGTCCAATTGGTTCAGGAGTTAAAAAAAAATGTTATTTGGCGGACCCTTTAGGTTAGGTAAAAAAAAACAGATATTTACTAGTAGGACTGAAAGCGGAGACACAAACATTTTTTTTTTTTTTTTAAATCAATTATGCTTTAATTTAACTAACAAATTTGTAAATTTGAGAATTACGACCCAGCAAAATATTTTAGAACAGATTACCTTGGAATCTGTTCGAGAACAGCTTCTTTTACCACCGTTTACATGGAACCGATTTTAGAACAGGTTCCTGGGATTCATAAGGTTAGGTTTCACTCTCCCAGAACCAGTTTTATAACCGGTTCTAGAACCGGTTCCAAAGCAACCAGTTCTAGTTTGGAGGTAAAGAACGTGTTGCAAATTGGACAAACTCCATATAAAAAGAACCAGTTGCAGAACAGAAATTAGAACCTGTTACAATACAGTATAAGCTGTTCTGCAACCAGTTATTTGGATTTTACTATTTTACTGGGGAATTACTAAATATTAGCTTGAAAAATCAGTTCAAATACAGATAAAATACAGATGATGTCAGCTAAATGGTTCAACTGCATTGGAAACCGTTTAATAGACTTTTGTACTAACTTCTGTTTTTATTAGTGTAATTTTCCATTTTCATAGTTGAGAGCCAAGTTTATTTTACTGTTGAATTAATTTGATTATATAAATAATCAAAAAAATTATACCAAAGGATTAAACAAATAAATTTAAATCAAGAACAATTTATAAGTTAAATTATTTGCTTATTTTAGCAAATCGATTTACATAAAGGGTTTACTAAAAGTTTACTAAGGTTTACAAGTTTTTCTGCTACTTTAACTTTACTGATAATTAAAGACACGTTTTGCTAAAATTAAAACGTTTTGCTAAAATTAAACGGTCTTCTGGCATAAATATAGTTAATTTATCTGCAAAATTACAGATTAGAAAATATGTATAAAATATGCATTTATAGCAAAATCTGCAAAAATCTACATTAACAATTAGATGCCATTTTGTTACAAATTTGTTGATTTGCAAAAAAAAAAAAATTGGTTTAACATTGTTCTCCAGATAACGACGATATACACGAACTTACGTGAAACTTCTTACCCTAGTTATTAGTTTTTTTAGGGTACCTAATCGGTCTTCTACTAACTTGAAACTTACAAATTTTGCGTCCATATGTGAAACATAAAGACAAATAAATAAATTATAATAACTACATGACAAACTCACGAGTTTAACATCATGCCTGTATGGTGTCACGATAATAAATATGAAATGAAATGTCGTTGAAAAAATTAAAAAAAAAGTAATATGTGTCAAAATATAAAATTTAATATATTTTTTTCTGTACCTACTTGAGAGATAAGCAGATAATAAAATATTATTGATAGTATGAATTGATGACTACTAGAGGTCAATTGGGTAGATGTGATACACTCATAAAAAAAGCTCATTCAAAGAGTTGAAATTTTAGCTACGACTGCAGAAAATAGTAACAGAATTTGCGGTATTTGAATTTTTAATGAAGTTGAGAGTCACAGTCTGCTAAATTTAGGTGACCTAAATTTTCAAATAACTAAATTTGAGTTTATAGTTGTAGTTAAATTAACTAATAATTTCGTTAAATCAACTGAAGTTTTAAGCTGAATTAATAGAAAATTTCTGCTAAAAAAAACTATCCGGATCTGACCTGAGACCAGTCCATATCTATTACCGGGAATATATGTAGTTAATAAATGTAGTTAATAGGTGCGCAGTAACGCCATCTTTAGTGAGACTTATAGCCGAAACACAAAAAAATAATGGCTTAAAAACAATTGTCTGTTAAATAAACTGACAAAATTTGTAAATTGGAGAATCATGAATTACAAAATTTTAGGTCGAAAATGTCGTAAACAAATACGGATGAAAGTTTTTCTTTAGGTGAAATGAGATAACTAATAACTTTAGCTAAGTATATACAGGGTGGGCAAAAAGTTACCATGGGGCTTAAAAGTTTAATAACTTTTTCGTTTATTCATTTTTTTTATTTTTTTCTCAGATTATATAATATACAAAATGGAAATTTTTCTACACTAAGTATGAAAAATAATGTCTCTTAAATGACCACCCTTTTCAGCTTCGCACTGATGGGCTCGTTTCAGAGCATTTTCCATAACATCTTTCAAAATTTGTGGCGTTCGAATTTCTGCAACAATGTTTGCCTTGAGTTCAAGGATTGTCTCTGGCTTGTTCACATACACTCGCTCCTTCAAATAACCCCAAAGAAAATAGTCGGGTGCTGTCAAATCTAGCGGTCCCGCTAGCCAAATAATTTCCGAATTTCTGGAAATTATTCGCTCTCCAAAAATTTGACTTAAAAGTGCCATTGTGTCTCGGGCACTGTGTGATTTAAATAATAAGATTCTATTAGTCTGGTTCTTTGTTCAGTTGTGAATTTCTCCATTATTTATTCTCCAAGTGTTATTTATATAATCTGAAAAAAATAAATAAAAGAAATATATAAACGAAAAAGTTATTAAATTTTTAAACCCCATGGTAACTTTTGGCCCACCCTGTATATATATATATTTATAATTTCCTATGGTTCCTTAAGAGGAACAAAGGGCCACACTTTAGCTAAGTAACTGATTTAAAAGATAACAACAAAAATAATTAGCTCAACTGAATTAGAACCCGTTTAACAGACCATTGAATTAACTTTTTTTATGAGTGTAGATAGTCGGAGTTAACATACAAATGTCACTTGATTTTCATTCGTTGAAAAATAAAATTATAGTTTTTTAAATAAATATTTATTTTTTAAATATGAAATGTTAAGATACCCGAGTAAAAACAGTTCTATATTATTTTAAACTATTTAACACTCTATATCTCGTTATATATTGCTTTGTAAGACACGACATGTGTTTTGTTTTTACATGGATTCCTGCCTTTTGGCTTAATTCCATGGTGTATTCAAACACTAGTTGAATACGAGGCGTTCAACCAACGCCCCTTTTTTACTAGACCCTGAGGATCCAGTCCGGGTTCCAGTTTTGGAGTATGTTGATTCGGACATATCAACCACCCACTGGTGAGGTCGAGGTCTACCTAAACCTCTGCTTGGGCTTTGGGTCCCAGCATCCGGTTGAGAATGCAACTCCACACCGAACAATTAAGTTATTCCTTGTTAGGCATAACCACAGCCACCACGAAACTCCCCGAAGGGCCCTTCCCAATAGCCATTACCGTTATGGTCCATAGCAGGATCATGTAAACAATATGAACACATTTACTTGTCACTGTATATATAATTACCAGAAAGATGATCACCCGCCTTCCTGTGACATCCTTCTATTACGTCTTCATCAGATACATCTTCATTACTTAACAGAACATTCCGTGGGGGCAACACAGATTCGACTGAATTTCATAAAAGATCCTTCTCCTTCAACATACTTCCAGACATCGTGTTTTTATCTTTAACAGTTTCGACTTCATTACTATTGAAGAACATTCTGTGTCCTGCTAGCACAGATTCGACTTCAGGTTTCATAAAAGCATCTTCTGCGTGACATCCAGCATAACTACACTTAAGAAATTATGTTGGTAAAGACGACTGCAATTGTAGTCAAAAACAAATGAAATTTCATTTAAAAAAAGGACGACTTACATTTCATTAAATTCAACTAACATTGTCATTTGTTTTTTAATGTTCAAAAAATGACTAACAATTGTAGTAAAAATGAACCACATGGTAGTAAAAAATAAACCAAAAATTTTTTTTTTATTTTTTTAAATAACAAAAAACAACTGTAAAACATGAATGTAAAATCATAAAACAGTCATTTGATGTGAGTTGTTTTTTTAAATGAACTAGAAGGTTAGTTAAAAATTTTATTTGTTCTACAAATGACTTACATTTACATTAAAAATAATGAAACTGTATTACAACCCAAACAACTACATATTTTTAAAGCAGAAGTTCCCTGAGTGTACCATAAAACTTCCAGATGAAAACCGTTTGACAATCAGCAACCACCAGACAGAACCACAAAAATAACGCATTGCCGGCAGCTCGACATCACTCCACTCACTCTAGATCCTTTCCATCTTTCTACGACGGTATTAAGATTTCCAGGTATCTAGAGCATTTTCTTCCTTTTCTGCTTACACCATCATACTTCTTCGGTTCATTCTTCTAGTACTGTGACTATCGCCAGGCTCGCACCTCTCCGCCATTTTTCATCATCTTCTGGTATCACATGTATACCTTGGACATGTCTTAGTTCATATTGATTTACAACAGAGGATCCCTCTATGATCCTTCACGGCGGGTCAAAGGCTCCCGTAGTACCAATTTAAAGTCTTTGGTGAGACCTTGTAGCCATCAGATCACAGGGTCTCGGAAGACCGTTGTAACCGACTACTTCCACTATAGTTCCGAATAACTATGTAGTGGTATACATTGTATATGCGAAGAGGAAACCGGGAAACCATCTACCAAAGTAGATAGAACCCAAGTAACGTTTTCGCGATATCCATGATCGTTAGCCGCCAAATGATCGTTAGCCTCTATCGCCGTGCCAATAGAGGCCTCCCACTTGTCGTTGCCCAGATGAAACCACGTGGAGGAGATCTTAGCAAGCTAACAACTTTTGTACCCAAGACACGATATATAAAAGAAAATAATTTTTGTTTTTTTTATATTGCCGCATATTTAAATATATCTTTTTAGTTATCTTACCATATTTAACCAGACCTGCCACAAGAAATTTGAATTTAATCCAGTTCCATATACAATTTTAAAGTATGTTTTTATACGAAATCAATTACAGTGACACTTCATAGATAGTGTAGATAATTCTCTCAGTGTATGTTGTCATTTGAATTTTTTTTTTGAAAAAAAAAACATTTATTCGATACGATTTGAAATCTTAATATTACTTAAAAATAAATAGTTAAAAAGCTAAAATTTTATTTGAACATTTTTCACTTTCAAAATGCAAATCCAACGTTCAGTGAAAAGTTCGGTAATGTCTTATACAAAATTTTTTTAAAATTATAATTAATTAAACATTTTTTTAAATTTACATATTATATTTAATAAAAGTTCAAATTGAACTATTTATACGAAATTCGACAATAATATCTGATTCAATTTTATATAATTTGAAGAAATTAAATGCAATTTGATCCACGCAAACACAGTTGTATTCACCATGTTTCGGATTAAATTGCATCTGACTAGTTGTTGGATCCTATCTTATTAGATATGTCACATATCATTTTTTTAGTCGTGTATCAATTATCAATTCAACTATATACCCAAGTAAAAAAAGTTTATACATATTCATATACAATTGTATACAATTAAATGTTTCAATATATAACTATTTCTATCTAATTGTTTGTAGCTTTGTGGTGCTCCAAATTATATAATATATAGCATTATATTTTTTGATATGGTCCTGTATATAATTGTACTTAAAACAAAAAAATAACCACAGAAAAAATTTAATTCGATCGAATTCGATAATATTGTATCAAATTCGATGCAATTTAATGTATAAGTGTATTTTTAATATATTCTCATTTTTCGGATCAAATTTGATATCATCGCATATCTAATTTACATATACATTGATGTTGCCACCACATAATTTTTTTTACTTGGGTATGTATAATAATTACCTACTAACTGAATAACAATATAATTTTTCAAATTAAACCTAGCAAACGTGGCAATACGATTACGATTGCCCAATCGTATTGCCTGGAAAAAAAAAAGCAAAAGCAATTCTTTTGGAAGATCGGCGAAGTTGCTTTATTATCATCTAGAAGATATAAAAAAGTGTCACAAATATCGCCCAAAAAGAAAAAAGAAAATATCACTAGAAAACCACTCAGATGATCAAAACATGTTTCCATGTTTCCATGTTTAGATTTTATATATTTTTTTAAAATCAAACACTATCGGCCATTCCACGCAAAATCGGCCAAAATCTGACCTTCCGGTTTTCCGATTTCAATTAAATTTTGCATTTAGAAACTTTATATGACCCACATAAAGATTGGCGTTTTTAATTTTTAAAATTTTAAAAAGTCCACGGTTTTATGCGCGATTTCGTTTTGTTTTGAAAAATGAGAAAGTAATAAAAAGTAATAAACTGTGTATTCGTAATTTCTTTAAAATTCATCGGATCATCACCATTTCAATTGCATTTGGATGGTACGGTACTCTACTTTTATACTGGGAACTAGAATTTTTCTCCAGCGTCAAAAGAAATAGCATTTTTTATGCAATTTATTGTTAGAATTAATTTTTTAACGTTTAGCCACTCTCGATTTAAAAAAAGAATGAATATTTGCAAAATATGGAAATTTCACCAAATAGTTTCACATTCACTTTTTAGTGTCCCAGTGCTTAACAATATTTTATGCTTTTTTAAAAAAAGCTTATAGCACTTTTACATAAAAAAACAGCACTTTGTTAATTTTTTTTTTAATTTTTCAGATTTATAAAGTTTAAGTTTAGAAATGTAATGTTAAGAAACCCTTTTTATAGAAATAAACATGATGTTGAAAATTGAATTTTAAAAATTTAATATTTAAGTAGATTCGTTTATCTTTCATGTTTATCTTTTCTCACCCATATTTTCTGGATAAAACATAATTTTAGTTTTCATTTGAAATATTTAATTAAATAAAAATTAACTTACGAGGGCGGCTCAATAAGTCCGTGACTTTTTGAATGAAACATCGTTTTTTTTTTTGCAAAAAAAATTATATTTTGCAAAAAAAATTATTTTTCAACATAATCTCCTTTTAGCTCAATAAACTTAGTCCAAACCGAAACCACACTGCCATATGAAATGCCTATGCCATCAACTATCTCACGCACTTTTACTCTTCGATCGGCCAACACCATATCGTGGATTTTTTCAACATTTTCGGGTGTATTGACCTCAATTGGCCGTCCAGAACGTTCAGCGTCATTTGCACTTGTGCGACCACAACGAAAGTCAGTAAACCAATTTTTTACCATTGAAATGGATGGTGCAGGGTCCCTATAGTATTTATCAAGCTTTTCCTTGGTTTGATTGACGTTTTTTTTCGCAAAAAATAATGTTTAATGAGCACTCGAAATTCACTTTTTTCCATTTTTCACGAGATTGTTTGTTTTGAACAGCAGTTAAACGCAAAGTAAATGACGAAACTTGCTCAAAATTCGACAGTAGTCCATTAACAGGTGGTACTTGATGGGAGCAGTGTTGCATTTCATATAACTACGAGGGAAGTTCGAAAAGTCATGGACTTAATAATCGGCCCTCGGACCTTAACTTTCGCAAGTTTTATTTGCAAAAGTTCCTAAATTTTAGATGCTTAATAATTATTTTAAAAAATTTCTATTTATTCTGTTCTGTGTGTGTCTTTAAATAAAAAGAACATATTTTTGACATATTTTTTTGTCGATATCGCTGATATATCATCCAACTGATAAAAAGGAGATATGTTCAAAATACTACTAAAATACTACTTTGATTGTCTTCAAAATGATAAATGATAAATATTGTCGTAACATCTTCTGGGGGATATATGTTACAAATGTTTATTGGGAAATAAAAATTTACATAAACCACAAAATGTATTAAATAAATACGTAATAAAACAAAAACCAAATACAAAATTTGTATTATAAAAAAAATAAATAAATAAACAAACAAACAAATCTACATTTAATGTATAAATATAAACAAGACTTTTTTTATTATTATTTTCTTAAACAAAATAAAAAATTATGCGATTGCTCAATCTCGAAAAGAGCGCGTTAGGTCTTAAATACAGACGATAACAGTCTAATTAAAGAAAAAAAAAGAACTACATTTTTATTTTAAATTATTTTAATTTATGCTCTCATATGTCATAAAATTTAGTCTCTAAAGTGTGACTGAAATGACAAAATATATATACGATATTTAAAAATAATCCACAATTCCCTAAAAACAACATTTGCTTATATATTTTTTGTTGTTAAAAATAAATTTTAAATAAAAGCTATAATTTACATATTAAATATTTTTAATAAAGGGTCCGCCATCTAACGTTTTTTTTCCAACTAGTGCTTATTTCGTGAATGGTAACACTTAGCTCATGTCTGATTTGACAGATAATTAGTTTTATCCTTCCGCTGAACGAATATGGTTGTGTATATTGCGACATTACTTTGAAAATCATGGTAATGAGCAAGGAGTGGCCGTTACAGTCAATGGCGATCGTTATCGGGAGGAGGATATTGGCAACATTTGGTTTCAACAGGACGGCGCTACGTGCCACACAGCCGAAGCTACACTCGATGTTTTGCGCCCTGTTTTTGAAGATCGCATTATCAGCCGCAGAGCTGATGTCGTTTGGCCACCTCGGAGCTGAGATTTGACACCGTTGGACTATTATTTATGGGGTGCCGTCAAAGATAAGTGTTACGCCAATAAGCCAGAGACAATTGACGCTTTAAAGGACAATATTCGTGAAGCCATTTGAGAAAATATTCGGTAGTTTTTTTTTATAGCATTTTCAAAAAAAAAAATTATTTGGCGGACCCTTTATTATTTAGCTGTTTTTTTTATTCAAATTTTACAAGAATAATAATGGCTTCATTAACAATTTTACCACATGTTTAATAAATTTTTTTTTTTTTTTTTTTTTTTTTTACAAAGTAAAAATATATCATTTTCACCTCAAGTGAAAAAATATAAAAAAAAAATATTTTTCCATTGCTTGATTTTAATTGTATATCATAAACGAATTAAAAAAATACAAAAAGGCATTGTTAAATATTTAACTAACAATTTTATTTTTAGTAGGGCAAATAAAAAAAAAAGCTTAAGTTGTGAATAAAGTCTTAATTAACTTAACAATAATTTGCACAGTTTATATTTAGAAATGCTATTTTTAAATGAAAAAGATAAATAAAAAATGTTTTTATATCTTTTTTTATGGGATGCTTTTTTTAAAATACTTTGTTAAATTAATATATTCTAGGCACATGTTTTGAAAGAATTTTATTTTGTAAACATTTTAATGTGGAAATTTCCAGTTTTGAATAATATCCGCATTTCAGTGTAAATATTTTCAAACTTTATTTGACAAATAAAATTTTAATTAGAAGTATAAGTATAAGAAAAACTGCACGGGTAAATAAAGTTATTTGTTTTGTTTATAAATGAAACAAAAACTAAAAAGGAGGAAAAAAACAAAAAACGTGTATTGAATATCCACTAGAGGTGGACCTTGCACATAACAAACAAGTTTTCAATTTATTTTTTAATCAATGGTTATAATCTTTAACTTCAAGCTCATATATTAGTTCTCATGTAGTGAGTAAACTAGTTTATATGAATGTTTGATGTTTGGCATGGGATTGTTACCGCTTTCAAAACGTGTTCTGATGATGGGAACCTAGAAAATTCCCAATATAGATCTATCAACACTTAAATAATAAATTTGAAAAACTCTATAGATTATTTGTTAGGACAATATCCTAATAAAGAAATATAGTGTATGGCCTCGGACTTGAATAATTTTCATTTTCATTGCACAATTAAAGGTCGAAAAAAAAGAAACATAATTTTTATTTTTTAATAAAAATTATATCAAACTTGTTATTTGTTTTATTACATTTTAACTGCATTAATTATTAGTGTCCGACCGAACAGTTCGGCCAGAAAATGCATTTGGTCTGTATTCGGTATTTTAAAGCATTATGGATAAATTTGGCGGATGGAAAAATGTTTATTGGACTGATTAGATGCTATTTTGAGTGTCAAATTTGAAGAAAAGTCTGTAGTTAAGCAATGAATTCACTGTTCGGCCTTAGAAAGTTCGGCCAAATCTAAAATAGTTTGGCGGCCGAACTTTTAACTTTATAGCTAAACTTCGGCTTTTCTCTTAAATTTTATACACAAAATCGAATTAAATCAGCTCAACAAACATGTCTCCAATACCAAAATTTGTCATCATTGCCTCTAAATATCAAAAAACCGACAAAATATAGTTTTTTTGGCCGAACTGTTCGGTCGGACACTATTAATTATGTAATTAATGCAGTTAATTAAACTTTATTTTGGTAATTATTATAATTTTATTTAAGAATATTATATTCTTTCAATTCGGATAGGCTGAAGTGCAAACAGATTTTCCGTGCTCTTATAAAGCACCCACCAATAATTTTAGGGAAAATGGAACATTTCTTTCCCCAAAATAAAATTTTTCAGTGCAATAAAAGATTAAAAAGTTCATTAAAAATACTCTAAATTTAAAAAAAAGCTTTTCATGAAATTATCAAAATTTGGAGCTATTTGTAAGAGCTTTTTTTAGCTTATTTTTATTTTATATTAAGCCTATTTTAGCTTTTTTTATTTTAAAATAGAGCTTTTTTTTGCCAATTTTAATTTAACTTAGCAATAATTTGCACAGTTTATAAAGGGTGACTTTTTAGCAACTTTCTTTTTGGCAACACTGTTTTTGGCAGCTCAGCTGTTTTCGTGTAACATGTTACTGTTAAACATGTTCAGTTTGGTCTATAATTTAACCATGAATCGACTTACAAACGAACAACACTTGCAGATTATTGAAAAAATGGCAAAAAAGCTCTATTTTAAAATAAAAAAAATCCAAAATAAGCTTTATGTAAAATAAAAATAAGCTAAAAGAAGATCTAACAAATATGACTTTGAAAAATTAAATTTTTGACATTTTTTGATGAAATTAAAAAAATAAAAAAGCCTAATCATTTATATTTTTGATTGTAATTTTGATGAAAAAATATGAAAATGAATTTCTCTGCCAGAAATTTGCTCATTGATAGTATAAAATTTTTGAAAATCTGACCGATCGGCCGATAAATTTTTCAAATACACTAAGTCCAAAATAATCCAAAACTTATAACTTTATCACTAAAAACATAAGTAATGGATATATTTTATTAAATTATTATTAATCTTATAAACATCCCAGTAACGAACGTTTGTTATACGTACTTAAATACGTATAGCATACTTTGTGTGTACAGAGTCCTCGGAACTCTATATACGTTTTAGGCTTACTTTTAGAATAACATGGCCGCTTTTTCATTGATTACCACCAACCCACAAAGTATACGAGAAAGTATCCGTTCTTCATACAATTCCATGTACTTTGTATTTGGTTTTGTAATTAAAATGAAGTATTTTCTCATATACTTAGTATACGGTGCTGTAGTTAACATAAAGTATCTGTTCATATACTGAGTATATGGAAGTGTACATTAAATACACCCTAAGGAAAATTTTAGGTATACCCACTTTTTTACAGGTACTCGTTCAAGCTATTAAATCCCTCTTATATCTCATAAACTCTTTAAATTTCAAAATTTTGATATAAAAATTTTGAAATGTAAGAGTTTAAGAGTTATAAGAGGCATTTAACAGATTAAAACAAGTACCATACTATTTAATATAAATAAAAAAAAGTATTTTTGGTACTTCACTTATTATTTTTATTGTTTTATGAATTAATATAATAAAACTTAAACATTTTTATACAGTACAATAGACAAGAATACATATTTATGTACACATTTTCCATGAATTAAAAACAAAAAAAAAAATTATGAGTATATGCGCAATTTATGTTTTTATATTTAGGGCCTTGAAGGACCTTTTAGGGACACTGAAGAACTCTTAAAAAGTGGAAGGCCATCAATGCCGACATTAAGCACCAATTCCTTGTAATTCTTTAAAAGCAGGCTGTTGTCATCTATAAATTTTTTAATTCCAATGTGAATGTAGGTGCCCGGAGCTACCGTTCTTGTGTTAAGTTGTACCTTGGTTTTCACTAACGTGTTTTCACATAGTGGAACATCAAGATTTTGCTCATGTAATCCTTTTAATAGAGCGCGTGTAGCACTTGTTGAGGGTCGAAATTCTAGATACCAGTCGGCCAATACATCCTTCAATGCAGGCTTTTGAGTTTCTCTTATTAAAGGCATTTCAATATCTGTGCCTTCAAAATTGTCCGTAGACGATGTTGTTCCAATATTTAATACTTCAACACTTTTATTGGTTTCCTCGACTTCTCCATCAATAAAATCACTAGACAAAGTAATTTCTTTTCTTTCCCGAGCTGCCAAACGTCGTAAATGACGCTTACTATATCTTTTCAACATCTTTATACTTTTTTTTTAGTAATAATTAACAAAAAATTTATTTTGTAAAACAACGCGTGCTTTTTACCTCAAAACTATAAACACTTTCGAAGTTTTTCTTGTTCTTCTTCTTGTTTTTTAATGGCAGCCCACCATCACACACTTTGTACATTAAAAAGTAAGCAACAGCGTCTACGCCTAGGATACTTTGTACAATGAGAAAGTGTGTTACACACAATTCTATACCACATTCAACTTACTTTCTCTCTGACTGTGTACATACGTATTGTACATTGTACAATACAAAGTAAGTTGAAGCAAACTCTGTGTCACTCTTTGGCTTACAATTCTCACTACGCGGAAAATTCGTAACTGGGATTATAATGTCAGGGTTGCCATATGGCAATTTAAAATTTAAAAAAAAATTTTTTACTTTAAAATTAAACTTTAAAAATAATAACATTAAAATAAATACATTTTAAAAGTTTTTAGTAGAGGAGATGTTAAGGAGATTTTTTTTTTTAAATCTGGCCCAAATTTTTGTGCCTCAATTTAAATATTGATAACCTCAAGTTAAGGAAACTATTTTTAATTTGACCGTCCAACAACGCTATTAAATATTCTTAGATTTTCCTTATATTTTAAATCCCGAAATTTCCGGTCAGAAATCACTGGATTTCCTTAAAAATTACATAGTAATCTAAGGTTATTGCTCTTCCGACTTTTGTGAATATAGTATAAACATTTTTTATTTAATGTTGTGAATTAAATAGTTATAATTTTCCCTTATTAGAAACTCAAAACTACTGCTTAATCAAATATTTGCCCATAATAAAACAAAATCCATAAATTATAAATTTATATTAATATTTATACAACTGGCGATAAAAAAAAAAAATTGCACTGGCCCAAGAAAAAGTGCAAATTCGTTATAAATATAATTAATTAGCCTCCATAAATATAAAACAATTATAACATAAATATAAACTTAATTAGAAATTAAGAATTGATAAGAAATAATGAGTTTATTTCTAAAGTTGTTACAATTTATTTTTTTATTTACATAAAACATTTCGTTTTCTAAACGACCATTTGCAAGGCCCATTAAAATTCAATGGTAAATGTTAAACAAACATCATTACTCGTAAAAGTTATTGTAAAAGGCCAATTATAAAATTTTAAATGACTTTTTGGTTTATTTAATACCTGAAATCCCTTTATTATTTGTTAGTTTTATTTAGTTCTGATTTTGTTTTTTTGTTTCATTTGTATTTGTTTGAATAGTATTATTTTATTTTTTTATTATTCGATTTTATTGTTATCATTAGGGTCACCAAAAAAAAGAGCATTAAAAACAATGTTTTAAATACAGTAAAATAATGTTTTAAATATAAAAATTAGCAGTTTAATTTAATAAAAGAAACAGTTAAATTTCGTATCTTGTCGCGAAAATCGTTACTACAAATAAAATTTGTGTAAAATTTGTTCTCTGGAACATCTTCAAAGTTCAAATTGGATTATCAAAATATATTTTGATAACTTGTCATATGAAATTTTCAACCTTCAATTAAAAAAAAAGTCTTAAATACCGATTGCTAAAAACAAGCAAAAAAGCACTATATTTAATGTTTAAAGAAAAAAGTAAAAAGAAGCTAATACTGCAATATCATCTTAAAAAGCAAATATCAAAAATAAGATAAAAACAGTTGCAACTTGCATAATTTCACGATCAGGTGCCGAATTACGGCATTCGTGATCTAGCGAAATCGTTCGGAAACAGTATTTTAAATCCGTAACTACAATAATACTAATAATGAAAACACCAAGTTTTATATTTATTTTTAATCAAGGACCGAATTACAACATCCCTGATCGAAAAATATTCGCTTAAATGTTTTATTTTCAAAAATAAAAAATTGATTTCAAAATTACGATCACGAATGTAATAATTCGACCCCAGAACTTATATTTAGTCCAAATATTTATATACTTTCAAATAAAACACAAGCTCTAGGTTAGTTTTGGTTGCCCTAGTTATCATTATCAGTATTTATTTGTATACACTTTTGCACTCTAATTATTACCAACGAGAACTGGTTGTATTGAGTTATTTTTTATTTTTTAGTTTTTTTTTTTGTTATTCCTCCTATTGTGCCCTTTTGTAAACGAACAACTTATAGAACAAGTATAATTTAGTGCAAAATGTCATTATTCATATGTAACTAACTATATGATATAAAAATGGAATTTGTAATCTACAATATATAATTAAAATGTATTTAATTGTAAAGATCGTATGATATGAGAAAATTAGTGCTAAATTATCACTATTTATTAAAAGTGTTAGAAAATTGCAATTTCATATAAAAAAAATATATAATTTACATACAATATATAATTAATAAAATGTTAAAAATTATATGGTCATTCGGACCGTATCAAAAACTTTTGTCTAAATTCTAATTTAAAAATATTTGTCCTTTAAAATTTTATTACACTATTAAAATGTAACTCCTTATTGACAGACTGTTCCCTTTTAAACACAATTATTTTTAAACGATTATATTTTTTTTACTGCATAAAAATAATTTAAGTGATTTAAAAACCATAAAATTCTACTAAAACTTGACTATAATCGAGAATAAAAAACTTTAAAAAGGTTGTTATCCAGTAATCGCAAATAATTATTTGAAAAAATGAATTTAGGCGTTTTTTCACATTTTGAATGATGATTTCTTTAATTTTTGAATCCAGACGATTTTGTTTAATTTAAGCGATTTTATTAATAAAATATAATATTTTTGAAATGATTGGAGAAAATCCAGCGATTGTTGTCTAAATCATGTTTCAATTTTGTAAATTTTTTCAAATTTGGTGATTTTTTTTTACAATTGAACAGTTCATGCGAATAAAGACGAATAGACCATTTGTAGAATTTTACATAGGACAATAAAAACGCAGAAAACTGTTAAAAAATAATATTTTTGTCAACTTTTTGGTATTAGCTTAAAGATTTAAGTCACATCTACCTATATACAAAATTTTAGTAAGGTATTCGAAAGAGAACTTGCCAAAAATTGTACTTCAATTTTTGCTTAAATGGAAAAAGGGCGAATATCCAAAAAAAATGTATTGAAATTTGAATAAAAATGTGTTATTTTGCAGCAGATTTTGACTACATTTTCATGAGACTTGCAAAACTTGACAAACTATGGTTGGTATTTGTTTGTAACACTTTAAGGACTTCAAGGATATACTTTTTAAGGATTGCAAGGACCTGCAAAAAAAATTTTTTTTGTTAATTTTTTTTTAATATTCCTGCCATTTGATGCAGTAGTAATTGTTTATGACACTAAATACATTTTTAGGAATTATAATATTAACCCTTGACTGCATATTACGACGTAACATAAAAGGACATGAAAAAATTTTTGTGTTTTATTCCTGACATTGGATGCAATACTAACACTAAATGATACAAAATTAATTTTTAAGAATTATAATATTGTTTTTTGTGTGTACAATTTCAAATTTTAGCTAATATCAATTTTAAACTCGCAGCTAAATAATTTTTATATAATATTTTGTTAAGGAATATCCATTCGCCCTTTTTGATTTCCACACTTTAAAGTCTTATAACTCAAGAACGGTAAAATTTTTTGCCAATATAATAAGTGTGGTTTGTTCCTCGTAATGTTCTTTTAACACATTGTTACCGAAAGTAAAATTTTTGTATGTTTTTGTGTTGTATTTAATCAAAATTGTGCGTTAGTTCACTCCCAATTTAAACAAAAATATATAAATATACGAATTATTGCACTTTCAAAGTAATTTTTTTAGCCTTAAAAGTCAAAATTTCCCCAAAATTTCTGCTAATAAAATGCATTTATGCAAAAAAACGTGTTTGCGAAAAAGTGGTCTATTCGTCCTTATTCGCATGAACTGTTCAATTGTCTCTTTTTTTAAAAATTAAAGACTTTAATTTTAGCGGTTATTTCAGTTTTAACAATTTTGTAAAGTCCTTTCAATTTGGAGAATATTTGTGATTTTTTTTTTTTAATTCAGGTGATTTTAATTAAGCCGTTGATGCAATGTTGAGGTTTTTTTTTAAATTTGGTGATTTTTAATATTAATCGAATATTTTTACAATATTGGCAATATTTTTTTATTTTATTAATTTTGGAGTTTCTCAATTTAGAGGGTATCTTTAATTTTTTAATTATTTTTAAATCCAGGCGATTTTGTTCGATTTAAGCAATTTTGTTTTCTGTATTTAGCATTTTTTTTTTTAATTTTCTAATTTTTTCAATGTTGAAAATTATTAAGTTTTTTTTTTTTTTTTTTAATTTGTACAGTTTTTTAAGTTTTAACGATTTTCTTTAATTCAGAAGATTTGTCAAATTTTAACTATTTTATTCAATGTCGGCAATTTTTTTAATTAAAAAATTTTTGAAAAATTCTATCAATCAATCTCCATATATACGCTCAGAGAACTTCTGCTTTAAAAATATGTAGTTGTTTTACTAACCTTGTAGTTCATTTAAAAAAACAACCTACATCAAATGACTGTTTTATACATTCATTTTTTCAGTTGGTTTTTGTTATTAAAAAAAATAAAAAAAAAAATAAATGTCTGTGTATTTTTTACTACCATGTGGTTCATTTTTACTACAATTGTTAGTCATTTCTTTAGGTGAAATTTCATTTGTTTTCAACTACAATTGCAGTAGTATTTACCTACATAGTATTCTAAGTGTACAGAAAAAATAGTAGGCGACAACAATGCAATTTGTAAATTCAAACACCCTCATTTCTAAATTCAAATTTATTTTCAACAAATTTTGAAATGCTTGCAAATTGTAGTTTTTTAGATTAAATATCTTTAAAAACAAAAATTCAAAATTACAAAAAAATCAACAACAGTTTCTTTGTATTTACAAATCCCAATTGTTGAAATCTGTAACTTCAAACACCATTAATTTTAAATTCAAATTTATTTAAAACAAATTTTTGGTTTGAAAAGCTTGTAAATTGTAGTTTTTCATATAAAAATTCGGCATAAATTCGGTTTACCGACACCTCACCAAAATAAATGAAATTTTGTCCTTTAATAGAAGAGACCACGCTGAGTCGAAATAAAAAAAAATTTTGCGTCGCTCACGCATCCTTTTCAGTGGGCGGGGCTCCAAAGTTTGAAATGAAATTGCAAATAACTTCAAAACTACTTGTCCGATCTTAACAAAATTGGCGTCGTTGGAAAGGTCTCAAAAATATCTTTCCAATGAGGTATATAATGTCCCAAAATATTAACCCCTTGCTGCCCAAATAAAGCATTTTTGTTTTTTTTTATGATTTTTTTTTTTTTAAACGCTCTTTTTGTTAAATAACGCCTATATAAGTACATAAAAAGTGTATAAAAAGGGAAAGTCTGTTTTATAAGCTTTCATAAAAGGTGCAACATGACCCCATAGGTCTTGAAATGAAGTAGTTATTAAGGGTTAAAGTTGACCATTAATAGGCAAAACTATGATTTTTGCAAGATTTTGAAAATTAGATTTTGTTGTATGGTATGGTTTAAGATTTTGTATGCAAAAGAAAACTTGTAAATATGCCAAAATTTCTGCGGCCCGGGGCGAAGCCTCAGCGAAGCCGGTGGGAGGACTGGTGGGAGGAGAAAACCCCTAAGCCCGGCCGAAGGCCGGCTATGCAGAAAAACTTTATTCTACAAACATAGTTTAACATAGCCCATACATGAATAAATTACAAAAAAAAGCTTGTGTTATTTATACAAAACTTGTATAAACCGGAAATTAGAAATTAGAAAATTAGATTTTGTTGTGTGGTATGGTTTAAGATTTTGTATACAAAAGGAAACTTGTAAATATGCCAAAATTTCTGCGGCCCGGGGCGAAGCCTCAGCGAAGCCGGTGGGAGGACTGGTGGGAGGAGAAAACCCCTAAGCCCGGCCGAAGGCCGGTTACGCAGAAAAACTATTTTGCAAAGACCCATATATGGTCACGTCGATATATGGTTCAAAATTTGAAAAAGGGTGTGTAAAAAAAATCATGCTTTTTTTGGGCAGTAAAGGGTTAATATTTTAGGACATTATATACACCATTGGAAAGATATTTTTGAGATCTTTCCGCCTGAGAAATATGGTCACGTCGATATATGGCTCAAATTTTGAAAAAAGGACGTTTAAAAAAAAAAAAAAATATAAAAAAACAAAAATTGTTTTATTTGGGCAGCAAAGGGTTAATATTTTAGGACATTAGAAAGATATTTTCAAGACCTTTCCAACGACACCAGTTTTGTTGAGATCAGATAAGTAGTTTTGAAGTTATTTCGGATTTCATTTCAAACTTTGGAGCCCCGCCCACTGAAAAGGGGGCGTGAGCGACGCAAAAAAATTTTTTTTTTGACTCTGTGGGGTCAAATGTTCAAGGTAAAAAAATTTCAAAAAATTCTGAGAGGTGTCGGTAAACTGAATTTGTTCCAAAAATTCTTTAAAAACTACAAAAAATCAACAAAAAGGTTGGTAGTTATTGTTGGCGCCAATTAAGACAACTTTTTTTGTATTTACAAAAATACTCTATTTTTTTTTTGTGTATTTTTAGTGCGCCATTTAAAAGCGAAAAACTGTACATCAACATTTTTTAATACAGTACTCGTATTAAGAATTTTTTTTTTTTGTATTAAACATTTTGAAATTATAGCAAAAATATTAAAAGTTTCAAACTTGTTCAAAACGTTTTTATTTGAGATTTTTTTTTCATATATGGTACTTCGCTAGATATATATTCAAAGTACCTTTCATTTAATAACCAATTTGTAAATTATAATTTTAACCCGTAAAACTATAAGAAAAATATATTTTAAATTACATTGAAAAGATAATTCGCAAGAAGTATTTTGGTGCAAGATCAAAACAACTTATGACTGTAACTGTTTTTGATAACAAAACTGTACTCAGAAGACGAAAACGCAGGGTTTTGGTGCCAAAAGCGGTATAATTAAAAGGGTTTGTCTAAAAATGTAGATTTTTATAAAAAAAAATTTATAAAAAAAATTTTATATAAAATCGCTTAAAAAATTTTTTTGATCACAAAACTGTACTCGAAAGACGAAAAAGCATGGTTTTGGTGCCGAAAGCGGGATATTTAGAAGGGGTTGTCAAAAAAAAGTAGATTTTTATAAAAAAAATTTTATATAAAATCGCTTAAAAACTTTTTTTGATCACAAAACTGTACTCGGAAGACGAAAAAGCAGTGTTTTGGTGCCAAAAGCGGGATATTTTAAAGGGGTTGTCTAAAAATGTAGATTTTTATAAAAAAAATTTATATAAAATCGCTTAAAAATGTTTTTATAAAAATCTGAAACGAAAAACTTTAACAACAATAAATAGTTATTATAGCGAAATTAGACAGCGAAATTAATATATTTGCTTAAAGTTAATACACTTTTAAAATCCTCCTTGTTTACATACCCTCTTAAGTAAAACTTATATGGAGCTTAATATAGTTTTATATAATTTCAGTGCAGTATGTACTATAAATCCATAATATGTATAACAATTATCAGCTCCACTGCAATTGGCTTTCTTTTCACTCTGCTTATCAATCATATTGTTGTACTACATTTAAAACATTTACTACTACCCTAACAACTTGAGTTTCGTACGGGTAATAAATATTCATGTGTTTAATTTGCAATTTGTTATAACTTCTGCAAAAATTAGTTAATTCGTACAAATTTTGTCTTTTCGGAAAACTTATTTAAAGGGCTCTCTAAAACAATCATAACCTTAAAACTGTTCGTTAAAAACAGAAGTAAACGAGATTTAGCTTAAAATAAAAATGCTAGTGTATACCAAATAGCGATTTTAAATTGTTCCGAGAAAACTAAAATGTTTAATACAAAGAAACGCAACAAGTTTGGTAAAAATTTTCTTTATTTCTCAACAAAATCCCCTTTTGGTTGGATACACTTTTCCCAGCAATATTCAATCGCTTCGATACCCTGTTTAGAGTATGAACTGTTTAGATCCTTAAAATAGCCATCAACCGCAGACTTCAGCTCTTCATTGTTGGCAAATCTTTTCCCGAGCCATTTTCCAAAGTTTGGAAATAGAAAATAATCCGAAGAAGCTAAATCTGGCGAATAAAGTGCGTGATGCAGCAATTCGAACTTTAATCCTTTGACTACCTTGAACACTACAGTGTACACATTTTACATAGAAAAATTTTGATAATGCAATAAAACATTATATTTTTTGTTTAAATATATTTATTGGATTATTAGTCATTGAAAAAAATCATTATATGGATAAACTGTACATCAGGGCAATAGAGTCGCGATATTTGTTAAGAAAGTCCGAATTTTTTAATTAACCTTTATCTCCAAAAAAATTTCGGTTTGGTGTACCCCGTAAACTAAGAAAGCTAGAATCACGAAATTAGGCATGTAGCTTCATTTAAAGATCAGAACAAAATAAAAGAAGTATTTTTGGTTATTAGAATGTTTTAGCGATAAAAAGGGGAAATTTTAAAAATTCATAATTTTCACAACATCTTCAACACGCTGTTTTTGTTCTATTTTGAGCACAGCTTTCTGAAATCCAAATTTTCGGTCAATATGTGATGTGTAGCACTCTTTGTAATGCCTATCATTTCAGTCAGCTCACGCACCTTCAGCCGACGATCATAAATTATAATTTTGTGAACACCTCATTTTAACCGTTTCTGGCATGTACACCTAAATTGGTCTATAAGGCCTCGTTTAAACTCTGCCATCCAATATTTTATAGTCGTAAACGAAGGAACAGGCTCTCCCAGAGTAGTATTGAACTACATTACATTTTCATGTTTACAAATTCAATGAGATCGTTTATTTTTGATGGCTCCAAAAAAATAAAAAAAAATACCAAACAGCATGGTGCCTTGAACCTTAAAACATATGTTTTATAAGGGTGCCAATTTTCACCAACGGAGTTTTTTTTACAAACTACTGCCGCCATCTATACGTCAGGTCGGCTTATTTTGGGAAAGCCCTCGTAAAAGCTAATGATTTCCCAAGCCATTATAACAAACAAGCTTACATTTTTGGACTAGTATTAAAAACTAGCTTAATTGGTACTAGAAAAAAATATATAAAAAATAAAAAGAGAAGCTAATTATTAAAAAAATTATCCAATCAGAAGAAGACGAACTTACCACCGCTGGCGAGGCACTTCCACAAGTGCTTTCCCAATCCCAAAATGAAAATATCATTAGACACAAGTTCTGTCTGCGCAAAAAGTGTTGGACAAGCACTGCAGAAAAAAAATTTCGAAAGTTGGCAAAAAACCATGAGAAAGGTGATCTAAAAATAGATTTTCCAAAACAAAAACAAAAAAAGCTTATTTGTAATTTTTTGGTTCCGCCGGAATTTGAACCCTGGCCGCCAGAATGGTAGCCGACAGCTCTAACCTGCCACTGAGCTAACGAGACATACAAAACTCTATATTTTAAAACATAATTGAATGCTAACTGCTGGGTAATAGTTGGCTGATCAAATATGTCAGCACTGGCATAGGGAAAACAAAAAAGTTGGTCCTAAAAGAGCTTTTCCGGAAACAAAAAAAATCGATTTTATATTAAAAAAATATTAAAAAGTATAAAAAAAATCGCAAAAAAAAATGTATGTCTGGAGACGGGATCGAACTCGGACCTCTCGACTACAAACTTTTTTAAAACAAAGCATCATCATTTTTATAAAATAAATGCTTTACCACACACAGGGAAATATTTAGCTATTTTCCAACTGAAATTCGATTACTACGACTCAAATTCAGTTATTACGAATTTCACCGAGCCATTTCTTTAGGTTTGGAAATAGGAAATAGTCACTGGGGGCTAGATCCGGAGAATATGGCGGATGAGGTACCAATTCGTAGCCCAATTAATGAAGTTGTGCAATTGAGACTGCACACTAGGGTGATAACTTTTTTTGGACAACATTCTCCCCAGGGGTTTTCTAATGGCAAATATTGTATTAATGATAAAAAAAAACTATTTCAGTTCAATTTGGTAAAAAAACCTTGCGCACCGACAGCGATTTCTAAAATGCCTTTAATATGTTTATTTTAAATTTTTTTTAATAACAATTTTTTTTAAATAT
Organism: Delia radicum; assembly: GCA_021234595.1. Taxonomy (NCBI): domain Eukaryota; kingdom Metazoa; phylum Arthropoda; class Insecta; order Diptera; family Anthomyiidae; genus Delia; species Delia radicum. The sequence continues at coordinate 31,577,008 of CM037854.1, read as the reverse complement.
GGTTCATACATATGTAAGTAAGCAAATTTGGAAGAAAACTATTCCATTGACTCGAAAACGGACTTTACTATTGGTATCAGCATGCCTTAATTATATAGATGTGATGGTCAGACGTTGAGGCATCAAAAAAAGTTTTTTTTTAACTTTGTTTGATTCAAAACTTTAACGCGTTTGGTGCGGAACCTTTTTTAACGATAGCGAAAAACTAAAAACGCAGTTCTTAATATTTGTCCATGCCCTACACGATTTTGTCTGGGGAGATTTGATATTTGCAAAAAATGCAAAAAGTTATCACCCTACTGCACACGTGTTCACCCGTGCATTATCTTGATGAAAAAGAACTTTTTTCTTGGCCATATGGGGGACGTTTTTTTTTTGTAAATCCTCGTTAAATCGGTCCAATAAGTTGGCATAATATTCGCCCTTTTGAAGGTAATCGATGTGGATTATACCGCCGACATATTGGCCGACAAACTTACCTTGGCCTTCTTCGGAGCCTGTTCACCCGGAGCAACCCATTGTTTAGACTGCTGCTGGGTCTCTAGAGTGTTGTAATGGATCCATGTTGCATCCACAGTTACAAAACGCTGCAAAAACTCATTCAAATTGCGGTTAAACAACTCCAAATAATCCTTTGAAATTATCACACGATTACGTTTACGGTCAGTTGAGAGCAAACGCGGCACCCATCTTGCAGACAGCTTTCTTAAACCAAACTGATCATTTAAAATCGAAACGACACTGTCATATGAAATGCCTATACTCTTCGATCGGCCAACACCATATCGTGGATTTTTTTCGACATTTTGGGGTGTATTGACCTCAATTGGCCGTACTTGTGCGACCAAAACGAAAGTCATTAAACCACTTTTTTACTATTGAAATCGATGGTGCAGAGTCCCCATAGTATTTATAAAGCTTTTCCTTGGTTTGATTGAAGGTTTTTTTTCGCAAAAAATAATGTTTAATGAGCACTCGAAATTCACTTTTTTCCAGCTTAAAAAAAATCCACGAGGTTGTATGTTTTGAACAACTGTTAAACGCAAAGTAAATGACGGAACTTGCTCAAAATTTAACAGTAGTCTGTAAACAGGTGGTACTTGATGGAAGCAGTGTTACATTTCATATAACTACGAGGGAAGTTCGAAAATTCACGGACTTATTAATCCGCCCTCGTATTTATTACCCGTACGAAACTCAAGTTGTCAGAGTAGTATATGACTGATAATGTATAAAAATTTGTATTTATATTAGTTAATTGAAATTTCAATATTTATATAAAAATAATACATATTTTTCAAAATAAATATTTACATCTGTTGTTTAAAATTGATTATAACTTTTTATTTGTATTTAATTATTCACTTGAAAAATATAAGAAAAACTGTTATTATTAATACTAATGTTACCTCCAGACGAGTTCAAATGTAGTTGTAGCATAATTATCTCTAAAAAGATTAGAAATTTAAATAAGACAGAGACGTAGCTATAAGGAAATGTTTATAAAACTAAAATCCTTGAAAATTAAGTCATCAATAAAAATGTCTTACAGTAGACAGAAAACAAATTTGCAAATATTTTGAAATATTGGTCCTTCGGCTCAAGTATAAACTATAATAATTAAATGGTTTATGAACGATTTCATAAAAAAAAATCTATATTCTAAAATGGAAAAATAATTTTTGACTTTCATACCGTTTCAAGATTAATATTTCCTGTTTACCAATCTTATTTAGATATAGCGTTTTTTTATTATTATTTTAAATTCTTTTAAAGTCATTATAAATTTTTTAATAAATTTCCATCTTTAAAAATGAAAAGTCTAGAAAGCTATAAAACCACATATTTATATTTGGAATCTGTTTTCATTTTTTTAAGAATTTTAATTGCCTGCTCATTTATAATTTTGAATTTAAACAAGAAAACAGAAATTGTTCTATTTTTTAAGCATCATTTTAAAACATTTTTCATTATATTTTTTTTATATAAATGTTTTTTTTTTTTGTTTATATCATTGTTTATCATTAAAAAATAATATAAGATTTTGTTTTTTTTTTATAATAAATTCGATAATATGTATTTGGCTTAACGCCAAACAAACATTAATGTTTAAACATTTTATATTTTTGAGGGTAGTTTAATTTAGCGCGTGATTCTAATAAATCGTTTGCAAAAAAAAAATAATAAGAATTTTTAACATTTTGAGGTCAATTTGATTTTTAATTTCATTTTTTTATGATAAATATTTATAGCTCTGTAATAAAAAATAAGAAACTATAAAATTTAATTATTTCTTTTCTTTTTATGTCAACTTTATTTACAGAGGAAGAAGCTTATCACTGTTTGGCCGCATTAGTGGGTAGCAAGGATAAAGTATTCATCAATCAAACTAAACTATTACATGAAGTAACATGGAAGACCGTTATGCAAATAGCCAAAAAACATACAGTAAGTTTTTGAAAATGTTTTTAAAATAAGTTTGAAGAAAATATTAATGGAGTTTTAATTTAAAAGATAATTTAGATTAAAAATATGAGAGACTTAGATTCGATCAGAAGGCACTATGCACCGCGACCAATGAAGGTCTTGTGTGCTGCCTAAAGTTACCTACAGATTCAAGCTACCTATAAAGGCAATTATCCTATTAGACAAAATGTTCGCGATGTCGGAAGACGAAATGAAGCGATCACCTAGAAATCTAAGTCTCCTATCACAAAGCCTATGACATTCGCAGAGAACATGCTCCGAGGTCTCAGACACCATCTCACAAAACCTACACATATCCGTGACCGATTGACCCTTCCTGTGCAGATGGTATCTGAGATTACAGTGTCCAGTTAAGTACGACGCCAGAGTCCTCAAACCCCCCTTTCAAGCGACCAGAGTCGCCTCGACCCCCTACTGGAAAAAGAGATTAATCTCTTAGCCTGGCGCTGACCAGGAGAGTTTTCATAGTAACCAGAGAATTCAGACTCTCTCCATACCCTCAGCCTTTCCCTAACATACCCCGCAGGTATTCCACAGAATGGTTCAGAACCAATAAAGGGCCTTCGGGCCCCGCGATTGGCAAGGCAATCTGCCTTCTCGTTGCCCTCATGCCCCTCATGACCAGGAATCCACCCCAAGGTTAGAGAGTTGCCCCTACCGAGCCTATTGAGAGTCTCAATGCATTCCATGACCAACCCAGACGACACCTTTTACGCCATTAAGGACCTCAGTGCAGCCTGACTGTCAGAAAGAATGTAGATGCGAGATCTGAGCGTTCCCCTTCGCAGGCAAACAATTTTGGTTCTTCTAACAATTAAACCTTAAATTTATTAAAATATCATCAAAATAGCGAAAGCTTAAAAACTTTGGTCCTCTGAAAAGGGTGTGAATTATTATAATGCAAAATTGCTTGGAAAATTTAATACAAAAAACTGCTACAAATAGTTTTATTAAATTTCATGCCGAGAACACTTAACATTCCAGTGTAGAAACAAACATTCCCAGTGTAGAAAAGCATTACCATATATGGTAATGGCGGCAAGTACTTAAAATTGTCATTACAAATCCCATTACTTTTATATGGGGATGTCGCTCAAAATCATGACATATCATTGCTAAACACCTTACAAAAAATATGTAAGGTATGTATGTATGTATGTATGCATAAAAATAATGAGTCTCAAAAACCAATCCATTATTTATGTTTTGATTGAAAACGGAATAAATTTTGAAGTATTTGTGTTTGAGTAAAATTCATGGCCCATTTTATCACATTTTTAAAAATAGTCAACAATCGATGCACTTATTTTTAGCAGATGAATTCATTTTCATATTTTCTGATCAATATAGCAATCAAAATATAATAGATTAAACTTTTTTATATTTTTTTAAAATAATTTTTGAAAAAGATCGCGTATAAAAATTTCAAAAACTGATTTTTTGTTTGGTAATATACACTTTTAATAATGAGTTGAAATTTCTTGATGAAAACAAATATAAATCTTATTAAAGTTGGATGGAAAATGTCCAGCATATCTATCACTTGTCCTTAATGAGTTAATATACCGGATCCATTATTTTCCCCAGATTTTAACAAAATTTCTCAGTTAAATCTTTTACGTTTATTAATTATTTTTTTTTTTTTATAATAAATAAAATTTTAATTAAAAATTTTGATGGGTTTTATTAAAATTTTAATTGACATGTTTAAAATTTTAACTGTAACTAAATCAATTAAATACCCAGCTTGCTTGGAAGCAGTTTCGTAAGGGAGATTCAAGCCTGAAGTTTTTCAATAAAACTAAATCGCTTACAAAACCAAGAACTTTCCGTAATTTGAAAAAACGCTGACTACAAAATTTAATTGAAAGACCCAAGGTCAAAAAATCTTCTGTGGAATTTTCGATATATTTGAATTTTTGTTCGATCAACATTTTTTAATCCAAGCTTTAACAAATTTTAATCAAAATTCGTTAAAATAATAAGTAACGGTTGAAAACTTATTGCTCATTTCATTACTTTTTTGAAATCACAACAAAAAGCGATGCAAACAATCAATGCAATTTGGACTTTTATTTTAGCTTTTTAAAAAGCTATGCATTCTACGAAGCAGTAAGGAAGCTGTACACGTTTTTACTGCTTCCCATTTTCTGCTGGGAATGTGTTGGTATTGCGCTTAAAAGGAGCGTGTAACATGACTTTTTGAAAATCGCAACAAAAATGGAAGCAATCAATGAAATTTGCCCTTTCATTGCTACTCTTTAAGAACCAATGCATCTTACAAAGCAGTAGGAGAAGCAGTAAGGATGCAGTAAACGTTACATGTTATTTTAATTGATTCTACTATTTCCTTAATAGGTCCAACTTCAACTAAACTTTATATTAAATAAATTATTTTTTTAAATAAAAAAAGTAACGTAAAGAACAGAACTTAGGTTGAAGCCTCTTCTTTGAAAATATGTTAAGATTTTGGGGAAAAATGTCGCTATTGGTGCGAATTAAAAAATTAAGGAGGGGTCCGTTGCATCTGGCACTTCCTCGACTGGTACTTTTTAAGGTATTTGAGCTAATTTTATAATCCTGAAAGTACAATATTTTCCATATTGGAAACTCCTTTTGTCAGCTATAAAATTGCAATGCAAATTTAAAAGTCCGCCACATCAATTGCATTTTTCGTCTGGAATAATTTTGGTCTTTAGACCTTTTTTCGTATCTCAATTAGTTTCGAAACAAAATTCCAATTTGTGCAAAAAGTGAAGATTTTGATTTTTATCGCAAAATTGTTATGCGACATACCAAACACATAATCAAGAAAAACATTTCCGGTGTACGCAATTTTGGATTTCAGAGTTTTCCCACGATCCTATCGTCCCGTATAAGGCAACATAATTCAGTAGACAAATGCTGAATGTGTCCTTCTTGCTTAAGTTGATGTATGGAAGTCTTTATTCACCATATCTGCTAAGTAAAGTAAATATGAATATTCCTTTTCGTTGTTCAAGAAATTATGAATTTTTAAATATTAAATATCATAAATCTAATTTTGCAAACTTTGATCCATTTCGTAGAACTTGCGATGAGTTTAATATGTTGTTTCAGTTAATTGATTTTAATAAAAGTTTAGATATTGTAAAGAGAGATATTATCTTATACTTAAGTTCCTTAAATTAAATAAGTAATTCTAGTATTTCTATTGTAAAATATTTTAATTTTTACTAATTGTTCATAGTCTGCACGGATTATCTCCATAGACTTAAATAAATAAATAAATAAATAAAAATTCACAATATATTCTGCCTAAAACAACTTAATCGCTTATTTAGTATTCATTTGAAATTAAATTGTTTTGAGGATTGCAAGATATTGGCAAAAGTTCTTAAAACAGACCGTTGAAAAAGTTTTTCTTAACCGCTTCACTACCGACTTTTTGTTTTTGGGTATATATCTATTTTGACTTCAGAATCTTTGTCAAAAAGAAAAAAAGTTTCCAGGTATTTTTCCTGGTCCTTCGAACTGGACTTTAATAAATGACATTTTAAATTATAAGTAAATACTTTTATTCCAAAATCTTATTCTCTTAGCAAAATTTAAACAAATTTTAGTTAGTTTAATCAAATAAATATTACTTTTTTTTAAATAAATCTCGATACAATGGTTCTTCGAACCAATCATTTTTTTTTTGCTTCTCAACTAGTTTTATCTCTTTTATTGTGAACTTATAAACATCTCATTACTATTTTCTATATTTAATAACAATTTTTTCAAGTTTTAATAAAATTTGTGTTTTGTTTGATTTTATTTAGTTTAAATAATTTTTATCTTCTTTTTTTTTATTTCCAGAAAAATGCCGTTTCATATTTTCAACGCATATGTCCGGGTGTTAAACTCGAACGCGTTTTTATGGATTGGTGCTGGTGGATATTAGCTGGTCTACCCTTCCAGCATTTAGTACGCATTATGGATTGTTTTTTCCATGAAGGCATTAAAGTTTTATATCGTGTCGCTTTAGTCATTTTAAATCTCTTCCACAAAGAGTGTCAATCAAACAACGAATGGAGTCCGGATAATATTAAAAATGACATTGGCAGTGCATTAATTAAATTTTGCAAAAAAATCCCAGTATCACCGGTTAAATTATTACATGCCGCTTTTAGTATTAGGGGACTAAGGTAAGCAACAGAAGCAAAAATTGTTTTAAATCGGGTTAAATTAATTTATTATTGTTCCTTTTGTTTCTTTACAGTTCCACATATATTTCTAGAATATTTTTAAAGACTGAAATGCTATTAAAAAGCCGTTCCGTTTTGAATAGCGGCGGTAATAAACAATTAGTTAAATCGCGTTCCAGCGATAATTTGCCAACAAGTCAATCACAAGTCAACATACAAATGATGTCACATACACTAACCATTAGAGAGGTGAGTTTTGTAGTGTAGTCTGGAATTTATTTTAAAATAAATATTTTAGCGAAATCTGATTTGAGAATAGGTTTATTATAACTGATTGGAATATAACCAACCATCACCACAAAATTCAAAATTTTATAGAATGCGAAATTTTTTATAATAAATCAAAATTTAGGAAAATTTGAAAATTTAAAAGATATGTTTTTCCCAAAATTCGAAATTTTGAAATATTTAATTTATTTGTCTGGGCTTTTTAAAATTTGCGTAATCGCTTTAACACAACTTTTCCCTAAGCGCTTTTATAACCCATAATTTTATTATTTAAAAAAAAAAAAAATCTTAAATTTTAAGATTTTTTTTTTTTTCTAATATTTGTATGCCCTTAACAACATATTTAAGATTCGTTAAAATTGTCGGATTCGCCACTGTGCAGTTTCCTTGTTAGTCATTGAACTAACTAGTGTAAACAACAAAGTTTTTTTTTTTGCTTCGAAAATGTCTAATTATGTGCCAACAAAGCATAATTTGCGGAAAGTTTGAATTTGAACAAAAGTGCAGCTGAAACACATCGATTGCTCACCGAAGCTTATCCTGAATATATTCCATCGATTTCAATTTGTGGTGGCTTGTCCCATCTATTATGACCTGCTGAAAGCGGGCCAGGCGATCACACGGGACCTGTACCGAACACAACTGATTCAAAGAACTACAGGCATATTCGATAAATTCACAAATTTGCCAAAAATCCCACATTTTTGAGTTATACATCTAATACATTAATTTAAAAGATTTTTTAAAATGCCTAATTTGTATATTTCAATCGATATTTTTATAATATAATAGTTGCAATTCAATACAAAAAATTAAATGAAAAAATATAATTCGTGTTTGTGTATAGAGCGACTCCTTTTCAGAACATTTTATAAAAATGTATCATTTTATCAAAAATTTAACAAAATTTTAATGTTTTCATCAAAGTTTGCATAATTTTCGGAAAAATATCACTTAAACCAAAACCCCGGGTCACGTAAACTTAAGCCTTTAACCGGTAAGAGTGACTCAAGGCACACATCATGAAATACTTAGTCCATAAATGCGTCAAATGAGTAATTTATATTGATTGATGTATTACGAAAGAAAAAAAAATAAAATTTACTAAATGTGATGTAAAGAAATTTTACATGTCCAGTGCACGGTTCGGAAGAGAGAAAGTGAAAAAGTTAAAATTTAAAAAAATATTTTTTTTTGAAAGGAACACAATTTATTAAAACCTCAAAAACATATTTAAAATTACTGAAAATCGTTTATAATAAACACAAAGTAAGCTTGAAGCCCAAGCTTTTATAATATGTCATTAGTTATGTCCTACGACACACGGTATTCGGTCAGGATACCTTTAAAGGACATCCTGTTAACTTTAAAACGAATAGATGGATTATTATGAAATTTGGCCGAAATGATAATAAAGCGTTTAAGTTTCAAATATATGTATCGGAGTTAAGGTGCGTTTTCGTTGAATTTCGCTTTTTCAGAAAAGCGAAAATCGCCATATCTTCTTAAGGAAAAGCATGAAAATTTTAATTTTTGAATTTAAATTATATCTAATTTTAAACTTACTCCTATTCGTTCATTAGTTTTCGAGATAACCTCGAAACATATTTTGATAAAGTAGGCAACGAAAAAAAACTGTAGAAGAATTTTTTTATATTTTTCATGCTAAACATATGCTACAAAATTCATTGCAAAAACGAGTAGGGTCGGTTAGAGGTTTAATTTTGAGGCGCATAATACAGTGGTATACTGCGTTTTAATAGGTTTGGTCAAAATAAAAAAATCTATAAATTCTAAGTTTGCATTGACTGAAGCGATTTTTAAGTGTATTTTTTTTATTTAAAATACATTAATAAAGTCTTTCTTGAAATAACTTTATGTATTGTTTATTTGTCTGAACTTAAGTCTAGCAATAATGGCCGTTCATTTTTATGACAAGAAAATTCGTTTATATAAAATCCGAAATGTCAAGGTAATAACCTTTGACTTATACTGAAATCTCTTAGTTCATTTTCATATGGTTCGCAACTTCAAATTTCATTAGAAAACATCGTCTCAAATGTACAGCCATCTATGATAGCTTTGAGTTTCGACATAAAAACAATAAATAAAGTCATTTCAAAATAAATCTTTTACTTATAATGCACTCAAAAAATCATTTTAGTCAGAGCAAACTTAAAATTTAAATATCTTTTTATTTTGACTTAACCTATTAAAACGGAGTATACAACTGCGATTCTGCGACCCAAAAGTACGTTCACGTATTCCGGGGTTTTAGTGTGTCATTTCAAAAGTTGAAATTTTAACTACAGTGTAATTATATTCAAATTATTTCAAAAATCTTTAACCGTTAGTGGCCTGGCTACAAAGAACATCCATAAAACGTAATTTATATTATAACTACACGAGTGTAAAGCTTTCAAATTATTAAAACAAAAAAAAAAACTCCACTTGATTCAAACAATTTTTTATGCAATTTGATCCCTATAGAGTTAATATTTTCACTTTTGACCAAAAAAGACCCAAATTGGAAATTTACTTCTTATAGATTTTGATTAAATTTGAATGTGATAACTAATGAACCAGTGCAATTCTATATAGAACCAATCTTGCTTTTAAGAATTAAAAAGTTAGGATCAAAAATGGCTCCAGTTTCCTTTCTTTCACATATAGTCCAAAGAAACTATAGAAATTATAAATATAAAAGTTTTTTAAAAACCTATCTAAAGCTATATACAGACGGTTGTCAGATCTTACAATATTGTCAGAAAAATGTTCAGAAAATGTCTAACAGTGTGAACTTACAACTTTTGTCTTGCAACATTGTCAGAAAAAGCATTGTCTGTACATTGTAAGACAATAATATTGTCAGACATCTGACATTCGTGTGAATACCCTACGTTGCCATTGTCAGATAATTGCAAGACATTGTAAACAATTTTTTATTGGCAGATGTGTTTAAATTAATGCATCTGACAATGACAGTATTGTCACAGAAATGTTTCTCTCGGGATCTCTCTCGGACCTAGCCTATTTATGTTATAAGGGTATATTAATACTCCTGTGGAGCAAAAATTTTTCCCGTTTTGGTGTATCTGGCTTAGTTTTGGAGATACTGGACATTTTAAAATATCGCCATTTTGTAAAATGGCTTGTATCTCGATGGCATGATATCGCAAAATGGACAACATTTTTGCAAACCTTAACAAAGCGCTCTATACCGACAACACAAATGTGTACAGTGTTCCGATTCCAATCATTCCCCGTTTCATTATATATCGTTCTATTTTGGACCAAAGTTCCATTCTGTTATCGGAATGATTAAATTTTTATTTTCACGTACGACAACACAATTGTGTACAGTGCTCCGATTACAATCGTTCCCCGTTTCAGTCCATATCGTTCCATTTTATACCAATGTTCCAATCCATTATCTGAGTGATTAAATTTTTATTTTCACGTACTTTTTTGGGTAAAACAAAAAAGTTTTTTCTTAAAAAATTAATCTTTCGGAATATTTCCCAAACCTAGGATATTTGCATTCAGTCAATTGCAATTTTCTTCCTTTAATTAATTCATTACTAATGGTAATGAAATATTAAATCATTACCATTAGTCAATGAAATCAAATCAATGAAATTCATTATCATTAATTAAACAAATGGTAATGAAAATAATTTCATTACAATTGATATCAATGAAATTGTAATGAAATCATCAATTAATTAGTTCTGGCAATGTCTAACAACAGATCTGGCAATTGCCATAAAAGAATCTGACAACCGTGTGAACTGACAATTTTCGTTGGCAGAAAAATTTATTGTTTGACAATTGTCTGACAATGAAATTGAAAGGTTTTCTTACAATCGTCTGAACTGACAATTTACCTTTTGCTAAACATGTTTCATTGTCAGTACATTGCCAGATCTTACAATATTGTAAGATCTGACAACCGTCTGTACATAGCTTAACGATTTACCAAAAAAATTTAAAGGTCTATATGTTCATTTGTTTTTCCTGGGGCCATTTTGAACGCCACCTTTTTAATCATTTCAAGTAAGATTGTTACGATAAAGATTTGCGCTTATTCGATAATTCAATACCCTTTATTACATATTAAAATTTAGTGAAAATCTGAAAGAAATTATTCTGTAAATTTCCTAGAGGGTTCTTTTGTTTTGAAGTGAAAAGTTGAAAAATTAACCATATATGTATCAAGTTACATAAAATATTTATTTTTATTAAGAGGACATTTTGTTTTGATCTAAGGTCGGCTAATTTCGAACTGCCTTCGTTACTGCATCTAGCATCATAATATGACTATGAGGATCATATGATGATTGTTACGTGTTTCAACCATAACATGATGATTTTCTCTCTGCCCGTGTTTTCTCTTAAAAAACGACATATTTTGTGGTGTTGGTTGTAATATAAAAAAAAAGTCTATATAATTTTAATATGAAAAGTTTTAAGTCTTATATTAAATCATTTTGAAAACAATCTCGATTATTATTCCCCATCTCCCGTTTTTTAAACATAAAATCTCATTTACATATCCCCTAACATTTAAGCTTATATATTATATAAGTAGCTTTAGCTTAATTAAATTATTAGTTTATTTAGTTTTTAAAAAAATTTATAATTTAAGTAACTAACACACTTTTTTGTAAACCGAAAATATTGAGACATTTTTAGTTATTATCGTAAGATTAGTTTTAAAACTCATCAAAATTTTCTTTTCTTTTTTTTTCTCTCTTTTTTTTTTGAAATACAATAACATTTGTCATTTGTAAAATAATTCAATCAAATGAATCCCCATCAATTCAATATTATTTTGAATACACCAACTATTTTGTCGTATCATTGTTGAAATCATAATTTTTGATATAGAAGGCACACCACACCGAGACCTGTCGGAACTTGGTAATAATATTTAACTTGGCTTATTGATTTTTTTTTTTTAGTTTTTTTTAAATGTTCAAATGTTTGTTAAATTTTGTTTGTTTCTCTTTTGAAATTTTTTGTTTTATTGGATTTGATACTTTAACTAACATATTTCAAAGTCCGCTTTTTCCTTGTTACCATTTTTTTTCAAAAGCCAACATTTTTTCATTTGCTTTTACAACCATTTTTGTATGTTTTGAAAATCTGTCATTATTTTTTGTATATCAAACTTAAAATTCGAGATTGTTTATTTTTATATATACCCTTTCACCAAAGAATTTGGTATTTTTTTTTTAAATATAAAAAGTTTTGTATTAAAATTAATGTTAAATTTCTAAAAAAAATTTTATTCTCTCTTTTTTTTTAATAAAAAATGCTGCCTTTATTATAAAAATATATGCGGAATATTGAAAAAATGGCCTAAAATTTTAAAAATTTGCGCGCTGTGCTTTTCATTTACGAATTAATATTAAAAAACCGCCAACAAAAATATTGAAAACCCGCCGCGCGCCTGGATTCTATTATAACATAATTTCATCTATTTTTTTTTCTTAAAATTTTGTATAAAAATTTTCAATATTTTTTTATGATTTGAAATTTTATCATTTACAATTAAATAAACTTAGGGTGAAAAGTCCCCTGGCCATAGAGCCATTGCCATGGGTGTTTATCCCATACATAATTTAAGCTCTACAGTTTGTCAAAATGAGGATGTAAGTGTGATTTTTGGTGTCTTAAATGAATTTAGTTTTTTTTTTTTTTTTTCAAAATATCAATTTTTAATTAAAATTTAAGTTGTAGCTACTTTTGAAACTACATATTTTTTATTTTCAGAACATTTTTACATAGTATTGTAATATTTTTTGTTTTTTCAAAATGTTTTTCACACCACAAATATACACAATTAGGGAAAATTTCTCAGAATTTTTTAAATTAAAATAAAAACCAAGTGAAAGCATTTAATTTGGATTTGCCGAATTTTTATTTATACCCTTCTCCGTGCTAATGCTACAAATGATATAAACAATTTAAATGAGAAAACATTATCGAGGTTAAAAACATAATTCGGACATAAAAAAGTTGATTGGAACTCAGAACTATTTTTGTAGTAAAGAAAAAAAAACTTTTGTAGTACACAAAGAAATATATATATATTTGAAGTGAAAAAATATTAAAGGTGAAAAAACATTGAGGCGGATTTAAAACATTATTCATTTCTACCCGTGTGGTGACAAAATTTTATATAAAATTTTATTTCCCAGATGCTGCTATGAAATTGTACTACACACAGAGAGTTAAAGTGGACGAAAAAATACATTTATTTGAATCAAAATTAGTCCATAAAATCATACAAGGGTGGATCAATAAGTCCGTAACTTTTCCAATGGAACACTGTTTTTTTGCAAAAAAAAAAATTTATTTTTCAACATAATCTCCTTTTAGCTCAATACACTTACTCCAACGTTTCTCCAACTTTTATATCCCTTCCAAAAAATAGGATTTTTCGAGGTCCATATATTAGATTAGACTAGAGTGGTGGCACTATGCACCGCGACCAGAAGTTGGTATTTTGTGCTGCCAACGAATACAGGCTCCCTACCAAGCCAACTATCCTACCAGGTAAACAGTTCAAAACGTCCGATGGCGTCACTATTCGACCACCAAAATAACGCACCCTCCTGTCGGAGAGCCTCGGACATTTGCAGAGAACATGCTCTGAGGTCTCGGGTTCCAATTCACAAAACCTGCACGTATCCGTAGATGATCGTCTCATCTTGTACAATTGATACCTAAGGCCACAGTGTCCCGTGAGGTAACCCGTCACGGTCCTTAGTTCGCCCCTCGTCATAGACAAAAGTTTCCGCGACCTCTCCCCAGAGGGAGATATAAACAGCCTCGCCTGTCGCGGCCCAGGCGATCGGGCCCAATAGGCCCCAAACTCCGACTCCCTCCATCTTCTGAGCCTCTCTCTGACATACCCATTGGGTACGCCACAGAAGGGTTCAGGGCCAATGAATTGTCGACGAGCTCCGCAGGTCCACAAAATAGGCATTTGTTTGATCAATAATTTTATCTTTGGAGCTAAATCTCTTTCCACCGAGCCATTTCTTTAGGTTTTTAAATAGTCACTGGGGGCTAAATCCGGAGTATATGGCGGATGAGGTACCAATTCGTTGTCCAAATTTTGCCATTGAGACTGCACTCGAGTGCACCCCTGCATTATCTTGATAAAAAAGAACTTTTTCTTGGCCATGTGGGGTTGTTTTTTTTTTAAATCCTCATTAAATCGGTGCAATAAGTTGGCATAATATTCTCCGTTTATTGTTTTACCCTTTTGAAGGTAATCGATGAAGGTAATCGATGTGGATTATACTATTGCCATCACATTATTGGTCGACAGACTTCCCTTGGCCTTCTTTGGAGCCTGTTCACCTGGATAAACCCATTGTTTAGACAGCTGCTTGGTCTTCGGAGTGTTGTTTTTTATTCATGTTTCATCCACAGTTACAAAACGCCGCAAAAACTCATTCGAATTGTGGTTAAACAACTCTAAACAATCTATTGAAGTTGTCACACGATTACGTTTATGCACACAGAGAAATAAAGTGCCAACCGCATCGAAAAGTGTATATTGTATATTAATAGCAACAACTTCTAAATTTAGTTAGTGCAACGATATTTACATTAGATTTCTGAATATTTTGGGTGTTGCAACTAAAATTCAGTTGAATTAACCGAACTTTGTTAAAGAAAATAATGTTGAGTTGTACCAACCGACTGAGATTCGTAATATCCGAATTTGAGTCGTAGTAACCGAATTTCAGTTAACAAATACCTAAATTTTTTTCTGTGTGTGGTCAATTGAGAGCAAACGCGGCACCTATCTTGCAGACAGCTTTCTTAAACCCAAATGATCATTTAAAATCGAATGCCATATGAAATGCCTACGACATCAACAATCTCACGCACTTTTACTCTTCGATCGGCCAATACCATATCGTGGATTTTTTCGACATTTTGACCTCAATTGGCCGTCCAAAACGTTCAGCGTCATTTGTACTTGTGCGATCACAACGAAAGTCATCGATGTTGCAGAGTCCCCATAGTATTTATCAAGCTTTTCCTTGGTTTGATTGACGGTTTTTTTCGAAAAAAATTATGTTTAATTATCACTCGAAATTCACTTTTTTCCATTAAAAAAAAAAAAAAACACGAAATTGTATGTTTTGAACAGCTGTTAAACGCAAAGTAAATGACGAAACTTGCTCAAATTTCGACAGTAGTACATTAACAGCTGGTACTTGATGGGAGCAGTTTTGCATTTCACATAACTACGAGGGAAGTTCGAAAAGTCATGGACTTATTGATCCGCCCTCGTACTAAATTAAAATTTTAATAAAATATCTTCAACTGTCTTGGATTCTTATTCTGTCAAAGTTTCAACTCTAGTTGTTAATTTTTGCATTACGTACCCGTAATGTATTAAAGAATGCATTTTTCTAGTGATTTTCTCTATTCTTATTCCCCTGTTATTTCTCTCTATGTTATTCCCATGTTATTATAAAAATCTCTAGCTCGTAAATTCTAACATAATCTGTTTAAAAATTTAACCAGTCAATTGGAATATCATATTCATAGTTTTTGTGTATTTATTGATTTATTTTCTATAGAACTTGAGTACCAAGGATGTTAAAAATTTAATTAAAACTATTAAAGAAAGATTTAATGTAAGCTTAAAAATGTTTATAAAAGTTTGAACGAAAATACAAGTAGACTCCCAAACAATAAATCCAATTAAACACGAAATAGCACACCAAAAATACACTAAAACAATTAATAAGGAGAAGACCAAATATTATATTCAAATTAACCACTTTTTGTAAAAGAAAACAAATTAAACAAAAATAGGCTTAAAGAAGTATAATTTTTAATAAAAAAAGTCGACATTAAAATATTCGAATTCGTTAAAGAAAATTTTTGTTATGGCCTAATTTTGTAAAAAGCTTTGTAATTTTTGTAAAAAGCTTTTATCAATTTTAGTTCAAGGAAATATTTCATTAAATTTTTATAATGTTTTTATATAAAATTTTATATTAAAATTTGCTCATGCTTTTCCTTTTTTTTTTATTGGTGTACAATGAAAAATAAATCAAATGCAAATGTTTCACAAAATTATGCCATAATTGTCTCCAGTCTTTCCTTGTTAAGAATACTTACACTTATTCTACTTATAAGTTAATTTATTTTTTATGCAATTTAAATAATCTTTTTATCATAATTTTTATACTTTAATAGCATGATTTTTTAAGTTCAAATTGTTGTTTTTTAAGTTTGAGTTATGAGTTTTATTTATTTTTTTGATATTAACAACATTGGTTTTTTATGTAGATACGCATACTTTCCATAAATTTTAATGTTTATTACTTTTTCTTTATGTATTTTTATTACAAATTTAGCTTTTCACATTATGGTCATGGCTTCCTGTTAGAATAACAATGTATCAGCCTGTATTATTATATACCACCGAAGAACATGGCTGCTCATTAACAACATTTTATGTACGAGTTGAACAACATGAACCAACATTGATGATGATTAAAACATGCAATAATGAGGTGAGTTTTGAAAATGTATTTGTAATTGACGAGACTTAATATTTCTTAGAATTTGTGGCCAAAATTTGCCGAAAAATCATATTAAATCTTGTTTTTAAAGAATTGTTTTTATTGTATTAATGATGTTGGTTAAAAAAAAGCTTTTTATGTTCAGCAATGCATATTTGATTGACTTTAAAGCTTTAAAAAGCTGTTATATTTAGTGAAATTTCTATTTATCAGAAACTGTTTAAAGGATTTTAATTTGTTGAGCTTTTTCTTTTACTTTTTTTATTAAGGCAAAAAAGTTTAAAAGCTCAATAAAAGCCCTATGGGGAATGGGACAGATTCTGCGTGTGCCACAGGATCGGTCCCTTCGTGCCAGAGACCGGTCCTCTGCTAAACCCTACCCTATGTAAACAACTGGCAACTTTAACATTGGCTTGTCATGGGGGCGGGGGGGGGGGGGGGGGTGGTCATTTGTCCTGCTTTAAACCACATAGTGGCATGCCACAGGACTAACCAAAGATGGGCATACCACAAGAATGTCGCAAAAGGGTCATGTCGAAAACTAAACAGCTTCCAATGGGAAAAATTCTGTCCAACTGGCTTTTTCTTGTTAATAAGCATTCTGGTTAAGTGGTATGTCCTCCCTTTACCAGTCACAGGATTGGTAATTTTAGGACAATTGACACTGCTTAACCCACTTCAGTATTAAATTATACCAGTCCTGTGATAAGTCCTTCTTTAACCAGTCACTTTTAGGTCAATTGACTCCTCATTCCCCATAGGGAGATTATACTAAAACAAGCTTTCATAAACAACGTAAACTTTAAAGCATTGAACTAATTTAATCTTGTCACTCATAATATTAGAACTTTTTCCGACTTTAAAGGTAATATGTTGCTATATTCAAAAATATTCAGACATTTTTCAAACAACCCACAAGATAGGGAAATTACAAAAATCGTATAAAATAAAGTACTGCACTGAAAGAATTGTCTTCACTTCAGTAATAAATTTCTTCATGGCTTTAATGAAAATTGTCACTGGAACATAGAATCTAGACGGAATGATTCATTAGTTAAATTAAATTTTTTAATATTAATAAGTTTCCTTGAATTAATGAAACTCTTTATGAATGTCTTAAAAATGCATTGGAACTAAGCCAATGAACTGCTTCATATGATTTTTTCAACAATTTCTTTGAAGTCCAAAATTAATTAAAGGCTACATTGAAATAATTTATAAAATATGTTAAAAACTTAAGAATTAAATCTTAAAACTTAAGTTTGAATTGTATGAAAACTAACGTATTGAGTAACAAGTTAATAATGTCGATTTGGACAACACATGGCATAACTATCAGATATGGTTTGTGTCAATAATAACAAATATGGTATTTTGGAGGGTAAACATCTGTCATTATAATTCATTTTTCGATAGACGCCAAAGTGTAAACACACATTTTTTTTTCAATCGCTATAATAATGTAGAATTTTGTGCCTAAAAAAGATGATTTGCTGGGAAGTCTGATAACCTTCTTTCATTTGGAGAAAACGGCTGCTGAAATTTATCGATTGTTGGTAGAAGCTTACGGTCAACATGCACCAACTCAAAAAAATGTGGGAACGATGGTTTTGCGGGATTCAATAGTGGTGATTTCGACATAGAAGACAAGTAGAGGCCTGGTCAGCAGAAAAAGTTTGAAGATGAGGAATTGAAAGCATTACTTCACGAAAATTGTTGTCAAACGCAAGAAAAACTTACATTATCATTGGGAGTCACACAACAGTCCCTACGTATAAAAGCATTATGATTCATTCAAAATCTAGGAAATTGGGTCGCATTTGAATTGAAGCCGAGAGACATTGAAAGGCGATTTTGCATGCAGCTTGAAAGCTACAAAAAGAAGTAATTTTTGCATCGTATTGTTACTGGAGATGAAAAATGAATACATTACGATAACCCCAAGCTCAAAAAGTTATATGTAAAGCCCGGCAAACCAGCCAAATCAACGCCGAAGCCGAATATCCATGGTGCCAAGGTAATGCTCTGTATTTGGTGGGATCAGCTGGATGTTTTGTATTATTAGCTGTTGAAATCGGGTCAGACTATCACAGGGGACCTGTACCGAACAATATTGATTCGTTTGAAAAATGTATCAATTCATTTTGTTATTATAATACATGCATTTTTCAAGCAAAAAAATCAACATTATTAACTTGTATGAAATTATGAGAAATAAAAAAAAGTCTTTGAAATAACTTTTTCTTTGAAATAATTTTCATTAAATTTATGAAGAGATAGTTTACGAAATCGAAAGAATTTTTTTTTATGAAACTATGAAATTTTATGAAAACAAGTTTATGAAAAATGTCTTAATATTAATAAAATTTATTTTATATAAATAAACTCTTCATTGAATCTACGAAAAAAAATCTATGAAATTGTATTCTTAATATCATGAAGTATAATTCTTTCAGTGTAGAGCCAATTAAGTAAATTTTAGATCCTTTAGGATGGACCAGAAAATTCTGAAATAAAAAAAGTTAAATAAAATACAGAGCAAGCTCGATTTTCGCGACTAATTAAAAACCAGACCTGTCGCGAAGACTGAATTTTCGCGATAACAGAACCCAAAATTTTATTGAAAAATTGTATGTAATTTTTAAAATAAGAATTGTTTTATTGATATATTTACATTTTAAACATTTTTAAAGAAATTGGAGATTTTAAGTTGCTTTTTTGGAAAATTATTTTTCAAAATATCTGCTGAATCACGTAGTTCATATAGTGCTGTTGTCGGGTTATCATTTTCCAAATCCCATTGTATACATATGTTTATCGATGTTATAGCATCGTCCACTTTAATTTAGTTTTCTGCATGACCACTATCGTATAAATCCTCCGATTCCGTATCTGATAATTCCATATCCTCCTTTCAACATGAAATTGTTCTTGAATCCAGTTGTTTATATCAGCATTAGTTAAAAGATGTTCCGTACCAATTTGAGCAATTTGGTAAAATATTTAAGGGTTTTTTGATTTTCCAACAACCAACAATTTCAGTTTGTCTGTGCCATTCGCATTTGAACCGGGCAAACAAGTTATTCGCTCTTTACATATTTTTCTTCCGGGAGCCGTTTTCTCATTACATGTGACAAGAGTGTGATTTGGAAGCATCCTATACTATAAACCGGATTCGTCGGCATTGTAGATTTGGTGAAGAGTCAACCCGTGCTCATCAACGTAATCCTTAAACTCTTTCACATATGGATCAATAAGATGAGGTTTCGGAGACAATTTTTCGCCCGTAATTTTTAAAAATCTTATTCCATTTCGACGCTTAAAGTTCTTCAACCATCCTTCAATGGCATTGAAACCTGAATTGGTTTGATAAATTTTGGAATACAAATAACTGGCTTTTGAACGTAAAATCTCTGCTGATATTGAAACATTTTTTTCCCTTTGTTTTACAAACCACGTATAAAGCAATTTTTCCATTCTTGGGTACTCAGCTTTCTTTAAGGGGCAACTTCTGCCAGGCCCACTTTCTGTTGTATGTACGAACTTTTTTAATAAGTTTTCTTGCTTTATAATGCGGCAAACCGAAGACTTATGCAACTTGTAATTTACGCAAATTGAATTTATGGAATCTCCACTTTTAAATTTTTTTAAAATCTCTAATTTTTAAGAAATCGTTGGCTTAAAATATTTTGAACTTTTCCCATATACAAATGACACGAATAAACTGACAAAATTGAAGATTAAAATCATCCAAAAAGGTAAATATACCAAAAGACGGATATTTCCCTTTTTTTGGTTATATACATTGTAATCAAAACGGATAAAAGTCGCGAAAATGGAACCGGTTTTTCGTTAAACCGTCGCGATTATAGAACCTGCAATGTTAAAAATTAAGCCGTAGCGATAACCGGGCCGTCGCCCGTCGTTGTTAAAACAATAACACAAACATATTCAACCACAACTTTTAAAAACAATAATATATCTCATATTGTCCCAAAAGTACTTTATTTTAAATTATTTTCATTTGAGCACCATTTTTGCTAACCGAAAATGTTTAAAATGTTTCGCTCCTCCCGAAAGGGTTAAACATTTATTTAAACGGCTCTAGTACTGTAGTTTATGCTTTTATTGCTTTTTATGCAATTCTTGCACATTAAAAAAGTTAAACATTTTTCTCATCTGATCCGAAAAATTATAGAAAATTTGCTCAAGATATCAAAAATAATATTATTTTTATGATCCATGATACGTAGCGCCCTCTAGAGCTATTTTAATTAAGTATATTGTAAGTACGAAAATGGGTAGGAAGTTTATTTAGTGTTTTTTTTTTTGGTTATTTTTGTAAAATTTACTGTTCACATAATAAATTTTACATGAAAATATGACTTTTTAGTTGCTTCGCAGAACGTTGGCATAACCCAGGGATAACCGTGTTGGCTTAAGGGTTTACTCCTAAAGTACGGCCAAAGCCCGGCTTCGCTGAGGAAAGTTTTTCTGAGTGTTATATATAATTTGATAAAATTTAATTTCTTAAGATTCTTTTCAAAGCCGCACTACTATTTTGTTTCACATTCCAAATAATTATGAAAATTAAAGTATAAATTAATGGATTGGAAAATTAAACTGAATTTTTTTTATAAATTTTTTTTTTTTTTTATTAATTAATAATCATATAATTACAAATTATATACTATTACCTCAACCGAGCACTAGCTACTATGGCCTTCGGCACGTTGTAGCGAAAACAGAATAACGCCTCTGGTGGGAATCGAACCCACGACCCCTGCACAGATAAGCCAGCACGCTACCAACTATCCTACAGGGGCGCACTAAACTGAATTTAAATTTTACTAATATGCGATGCCATATACAATTATATGATGCCATGTACAATTGTTTGTTTCTAGTTACGATATATCCCAGCAAAAAATAGTGCTTACCTAGAAGCACTTCCGGAAGGCATTATTTAATTACGAAGCGCTTCCAAAGCAAATCCAGAAGGCATGATTTTTGTTCGCGATGCCCCACTTGGTATGTCTCTTTTAAGCAGGTAAAAAGCGCTTCTTTCATGTGCTCTTAGAAGCAATAAATTCATGCCTTCTTAGGCAATAACAAGTGCTTTTTTTATATGTTGACAACATTAATGCTTAATGGTAAGCAGTCTTTATTGCTTCATTGTAAGCATTATTCACTGCTTCAAAGAAGGCATTTTGGGAAGCACAACAGAATGCCTCCCTAATTGTTTTATTGTATGCAAGGCGGTGAAGTGCTGTTTTGGAAGCATACACATGTAGTTACTGCTTACCAAATCCAGGTTATTTTTTGCTGGGATGTTTATATATAATTATCAAAGTACACAAATTAGCTTTTTTTGGCTAAACTGCACTTTATGGGGCCTTCTCAAAAAAAAAAAAAATAGGTCGTGCCCTCCAGAATTAAAAACAATTTTTTTCTATTTTGGGTTAAGGAGGTCGGGGCCCGTCGTGCCCACAGGGGTCAAAAACCGGCACGCGTAGTAACATACAAGTGTGGGTACTCTAATGAAAGGAAATTTCCTCAGGATTAGGATCTATGTGATACTCGTTTACAAATTTTGCCTGCAGCGCTATTTTCGAAAACACTTACAAATACATCGAAATAACAACAAAATACATTTTTTTTAATAAAATTGCAAAATGGCTATCACATAGGAGAAAACCCCCAAGCCCGGCCGAAATCCGGTCCCGCAGAAAAACTTTACTCAGCGTAGCCACTAAACATATATTCGGCAAAATATTCTTATAATCAACTCGTGAAAAAGAAGCTTTTTCAAATAAAAAGTTGTTATATTTAAAATAGATTTTTGTTTTCAAAGGTGTCGCAAAATGGCTATCACATAGAAGAAAACCCCTAAGCTCGGCCGAAATCCGGTCCCGCAGAAAAACTTTACTCAGCGAAGCCACTAAACATATATTCGGCAAAATATTCTTATAATCAACTCGCGAACAAAGTAGCTTTTTCAAATAAAAAGTTATTATATTTAAAATAGATTTTTGTTTTCAAACGTGTTTTTTTTTGTAAACAAGCTTTTAATATAATGTAACAACTCTTATTCTCTTTTTAAGGTTTTTGGAGCCTATTGCTCGTCTCGTTGGTTCGAACGTAACGTTAAAGATGACAAAGGCCAAAGACAAGCCTACTTTGGTACCGGAGAAACTTTCCTATTTTCTCTATACCCCGAAAGAGCTAAATATCCATGGGTGGGTATTGACAATGAAAAAGATTTGGGCCATGCTTCGGAATTATTTATGGCAGCTGATTCTAAAATGATAACCATAGGAGGAGGGTAAGTAAAGACAAAATTTTAAACACAAAAAATAGCAAATTTTTAAATACATATTTTTTTTGGTTTTATTTTTCCTTTGCAGTGAGGGTCAAGCTATATGGATGGATGAAAATATACGTTTTGGCAAAACCGACGGATGTAAGACCTTCAACAATCCTCCCTTATGTCCTTCGGGAGATTTTGAGATACGAGTTTTAGAAGTTTATGGCTTTGTGGGAGTTTAAATTAAAAGTTTTTTTTTTTTTATAAAAAATTAAATTTTTTGGACATAAACGTTGTTTAAACAAACGGTTTGCATACATGATAATACAATAAACTTTTTTTTTTTGGCTTTTAGTTGAGAGCTTTTTTCCAAATGTTTTTAGTAAAAAAAAAAAAGTAAAAAAGCCTACCCCCGCCGAGCAAATGAAAACAAAATGTCTTCTTCTTTACAACTTTCTAAAAGAAAGCTCTACATTTAAGGAACTTTTTAAAGTTTTTGGGAGTTTTTTTGTCTTGTATAAAATTCGCAAAAAGCATTACAATACATTTTTAAACCAAATTTTAGAAATTAAAAAAATACATACAAAAGCTAGAAGCTTACAAATAATATAAAAAATATGAAAATAGTTTATATATAAAAAAAAAGAATCGTATATACAAAATATTTCATTTAAAACATTAAAATATTATTAAACAAAATAATACTCTGTGAGTTTGAGATAAAAAATTATACACAAAAACCTTAATAAGTTTCAAATCTATTGGTTTTTTTACCAAAAACAAACTATAATTTTGTAAGAAAATTTATGCTTTGAAACTTATTAACAAAATATACAAGAATTGTTTCGGATTTTGTGTTAATATTAAAAAAAAATAAAATTTGAGGGACTTGAAATAAAATTGAATGACATAACAAAAACTTTTTCAGTTTAGTCAATTTTATTTTGGAAATATTAATATAAACTTTACAAGTTCAACTCATAAACTCAAAACATCTTTGTTGAATTAGTTTATATAGTGTTAAAGTTCTGAAATTTGCAATTACTGTTACGGTTCGAAGGACCAATTTTCTTTTTAATATCATAATTTCTATTTTTTTTTAAATATTTGCAGTGTTGTTTACGTTTAAATGTGAAACTTAAAGTACCTTTTAAGGATTTCAATATTATAAGGTTTTAATGAAAAATTCGGGCTTTAGTAACAAAATTTGCATAAGTTTCGAAGGACCATCATTTTAACTTTTACTTAAGATTACGAATTTTTTAATTTAAAATGAAATAAAGAGTATCTTTGTTAATCTGGTTTATTTACCGCAAAATTTCAGATATTTGCATTTATTAGTTCATGTCTGATTCGAAGGACCAATATTTCAATAAAATTTCAAATAAAAATAGTTATTCCATATGAAATTTCAAGTGAGAAAACTAAAAAGTTTTTTTTTGCAATATGATGTAAATATAAACGAATCTTTAAACTCGGATTTTTTTTTTATTTGCAAAAAAATATGGGACAAAAAAAGAGATGATGAATTTTAAAACATTAAAATCTTATAATTAGCCAGCAAAATTTATTAGAATAGATTACCTCTGAACCTGTTCTAGAACAACTTCTTTTAGCACCGGTTACATGGAACCGGTTCTAGAACAGGTTCCTGGGAGTCGAAATGTAAGGTTACACCAGTTATATAACTGGTTTTAGAACCGGTTCTAAAGCAACATGTTTTTGTTTGGAGGAAAAGAACCAGTTGTAGAACATAAATTAGAACCTGTTATAATACAGTATAAGTTGTTCTGCAAACCAGTTATTTGGATTTTACTGTGTAGGTCAAAATTTTAGTTTAATGGATTAATTGTTTTTTTCGCAAAAACCTTTGAAAACTTTAAGATTTTTAATAAAAACGGACAATTATTATCATAATTGCCCTAGAAGAAATCAACAATGTAGCAGGCTATCATTAATTTGCATGAACCGTAAACATTTTAAATCTTAATGAACATTTAATTTTCTTTGCTATCCTGTGCTTTTGTTGCAAGGACCAATTTCTGATGAAATATTGAAATATGTAAGGTTCGAAGAACAAAATAATTTCAAAAATCATAAATCCTTACGATATATCAAAATAAATTAAAAAAAAAAAAAAATTGAGGAAACCAGGTTTCCCAAAATAAGATTGGAAGGATCCTCGTTGCATTTATTGTTTTTTTATTTTCTTAAATATATAAAAATAAAACGTTGTTACATCTTTCTACTACTCAAATTTTCTTAGAAAGATAATGAACACAATTGTTTTCTTCTTAGATGTGAAAAAGTTAAAACTTTGTAGTTCGAAGGACCATTTTTTTTTAAATATATTATATTAAATTTTATTAAAACCATAAAATAATAAATAGTTTTGCATTTGAATTTCAAAACATAAAATAATTTTTGCTTAACATTTCAAATCGTGAATATGGAGTACATATTTTATATCTTTAGATTGGAGAATTTTATATTTTTATTGAAATTTTAAGAATAAAATAAAGAAATTCTGTTTAAAAAGTAAAAGTTTAGTTTTTACAATTTGAATATTTCCATAATAAGCTTAAAAAAATATCACAATTTCAATGCGAAGGACCATTAAAAGTTCATCTTTTATGCTGAGGCTAAAAAGTTGTAAAGACAGTTATAAATTGTTTATACAACGAATCGAGTTTTGCATTTGGAATTTAAACTTGAAATAGTATATTAAGTCTGAAAAGTTATTGATTTAATATATTTTCGGTTCGAAGGAACAATGTCTGATTTTTTCATCAAAATTTTATTATAAATATAAAAATTAAATTTCTTAAAGATTTAGATTACAAAATTAATAATATTGAATATTTTAAGGTTTTTAAAAGAAATTAAAAATTGAAATAGTTTCGATTCGATTCGAAGGACCAAAAAATGAAATTTTAAAATGAATATTAATAAAGACAATAAAAAAATTGCACATAAGAACGAAGTGAGTTTTGAGTTTCGAATTGAAACAAGAAAGTAATACAATAACATTTTAATTAATATTTCATTAATTTAAAGGTTCGGTGGACCATTAATTTTTTCTTTAAATTGTATGAATTATAAAGATTGAATTTCTTATCAGTGTATACAAAAAAAGTGAGAATAAATATTTGGAATTTTAAAATTAAATTATAAACTTGACCTACGATTTCGGCTCGAAGGACCATAAAAAATGTAAATAACTGTAAAACACTCTTTTAGATTAAAACACTATGGCTAATTTCAGAACATTAATTCTATATAAACAAGAATTTCTTATTTTAAAAAACCTTTAACAATAAGGCGTTTTTGCTATAAAAAAAAACGAAAAGCATTATTAAAATTTAAAAATAAAACAATTTAAAATTAAAATAAAATAAAATGTTGTTTAAAAAAAAAAAAATATATATTTAAAAAAAATTGTCTGTTTTATATATTTTTTCTGTTATTTCATAAATTTATTATATATTTGTTAATTATCTTTTATATTATTTTTGTTTAATTATAATTAATTATTATTTTTTGTAATCAAAAAAAAAAAAAACTACTATGGACTGATTTCATTAATTTTTAAAAATTATTACTTTCAAATAATCAAAAGAAAAAAAAAATCTTGTAAAAATTCATGAATGTAACAAAAAATCCAAAAAAAAAAAATATTGTTTCATTATTATAATGTACATAAAATTTTTGTTATTATATTATTATTTTTATTTAAAATTTTTGTTTAAAAACAAAATTAATTGCAAAAAAACGAAAACTTGGCTCAATTATTTAGAGCTTTTCATTATAATTTCTTTTTATATTTAGTTTTATATAAATAAAAAATATTAAATGTTTCATATAAATAATTAATAAAACTTTAAACATGTTATAACAAATTACATTGAACATTATTCATTAAAACTCATATATTATTATTAATTATTATAATAATTAGAAAGAAAAAAAAAACAATTTTTCAGAAAAAATATTTACTTTATTAGATTTTAAAATATAAATGTGTTAAAATTAATGTGAAAATATAAATAAAAACAAAATAGAAAATAAATATATATTTATAATAATTCTATAAACAGAAAAATACATTTATTACAAATTGTTGTTTTTTTTGTTTTTAAGAAAATTTAAGTTAAACATATTTTAAAAGAAAAGATTGAATTAGTTTGGATAATCAAAAGTAATTTCCCTTAAAATGTGGTTCGAAGGGCTAATGTTATATAAAAGACACCTTTAACCGGTCTGGGTATGTAACATTTTAAAACAAATACAGTTTTAACTGCATCCTTTTGGTTTTATTTGAGATGAGGCCAATATTCTGCAACGACATTAATCGTTCTTATGTATGGTTCCAAGGACCAATGAATTTTCCACACTATCTAATATTGGTACAATAACACACTATTACTATAAATTATTATTATTGTTCCTGATAACTTTTTGCTTTAATTTATTTGTTTTTAATTTAGCTTCCCAGCCAGCAAAATTTGGATACTATTTTGAGGGTTCCAATGCTACGAGTCAAAAATTAATCAAATAAAACATATAATTTTGAAATTTAAAAATTGTATTGGGAAAAATTACAAATTTTTTGGATCCAAATATGAAAGAGAATTATTGAATCCAAAAAATTGAATTTGAATATTTTGCGAACAATTAAAAAAAAGGCTACAAAAAAATATTGATTTTTGAGCCTATAGAATTGTTTTTATTTATTTGTTTGAGTCATTTTTAAATCAAAAAGGAAGGTTCTTTCGGATGAACCATTTTCACACAAAACTTTGATGCATAATAAAGTTTGGGACTATCAAATAAGCGGACTACTGAAATGATGCTTTCATTACCATTACATTGATATCAATGGCAATGAAATTATTTTCATTATAATTTTTTAATTTCATTGATTAATAAAAATGGTTTTAATTTTCATTGCTGTTGTAAAAAATGGCTTAAATCATTGATGGAAATCCTTCGCTCAGCCTTATGCTTATTTTATTTCTGAATTTATGTAGATATTAATCAGTCTGGTTTATATACAAGTAAAATATAACGAAATGCAATGGAACGAGTAGAGTTTGAACATTAAGGGCAAAACGGCGTACCGTTATATTCCCCAAAGTCGTATTGCCCTAAAACCAAAATGACATATTGCCCAAACGTCCGCATATCCCCCAAAATTGTGGATGTTAATATGTTATAACGACCAATTTAATGACAGAAAATCCAAAACTTTTTTTTGGGTGCTATGGCAATTTATTTTGAAAAAACTTTTATTTTTTTGGGCGCTATGTTGTAATTTTGCCAAATAAGAAATGTATGAAGTGTAAAAAAAAATGATAAACCCGCAGAAAAAACTTTATTTCGCGAAGCCGTCTGCCGCGTTCTACGGATGAAACAACACCTAAGAGCGGTCGAATTCCGCCACCCAGAAGAACTTGTTTTTCAAATCAGATGTCGAGTCCGTTGAAATATTATATTTCTAAGACATCAAGTAACATTTATTTGACCTGACATAACTTTTTATGTCCCAAAATACCAATCCACACCAACATTTATTGTTTTTTAATGATTATTTTTTTAAAAATCTATTTTATTAAAAATTTTACGTATACATATATTAGTGTCTAAACGCTAAAAAAACAGAAGGGGAATGCTCTACTCTTTTATTTAAGACAAAAAAGGGGTTTTTTCCTCCATAGAACGAGGCAGGCGGCTACGCGAAATAAGGTTTTTCTGCGTGCGACACAAAAACATAAAATTTAAGCAATTTTTTTAAGTTTCCTTAAAACTCTTTTGTTTGATTTCATGAATCAGCCATGACATTAAAAAAAAAAATTATGATTTTGGGCAATAACTTCTTTTTTTACCGCCATAGCGCCCAAATTTATTTTGGCCAAACAAAAAACCGTCATAGCGCAGAACAAAAAATGTTATTTTGTCCAAATCAATGTCGTATTACCCAAAAACAAAAAAAAATTTTACAACAACAATTTACATATAATTTTTTTGGGCGCTGTGTCGTTTTTTCTTGGGCAATATGACTTTGGGGAATATAACGTTACGCCGGGCAAAACAGCCACAGGGTGGCTTAATAAATAATAAAATATAACATTGGTTCAAAATGGAACGTAATGGAATGGAACGGGGAACGAGGGAACAGTTATCATTAGTATTATTAGTATGTGTTACGCGTTTTTATATGGCCGATATTTTGGAGCTGTTTGCTGGCAGGGTTTTAAACTAATTTGAATAATGTTGAAGATAAATGTAATAATATTTCAAGGAGATGGGACGTAATTTATCACTAAAACTTACTTTTCTGAAAATTCAATATCTTTCTCAAAACTTTGCATACAATAAATATTATATGATCTCAGTTTGTAAATACATATTATAATTTTGTTTAAACTACATTTAAAATTAATAAAAAAGAAACAGTAAAAATAATTTTAGTAAAAACCCGGATAACCAATTTTTTTTCCTACAAAATTTGGAAAATGAATGTTCAATAATAAGGTCCGTTTCATATTTGTAACTCATGCATGAAGTTATACTTTGCAGCTGTATAACATTGAAACTAATTAAGTTATTTTGATTTTGACAGCTTTGACAATATGTATTCATATTTACAAAATCTCGAATATCGAAACTACACTGCGTTGCATAACTTTAATTACAAGTGATTTTGGCTTGTTTTTCTACTATTTGAAATTCAAACACTTTTTTAAAACTTTTAACTATTTTTAAGAGTGTGATAACTGATCTCTTGTTGTGTAACCTTTAAGAGATTACTTAGTTGATTGAAAGAGAAAAATTATGTAATAATATTTGGTTACGGTTTCATAACTATAATTACATATAACGATAAACAAAGAAGAATAGCAAATAAAGAAAACATTTAAGAATTAATTTTGTTTCAATTCGTTTATTTTTGTTACAATTATAAAGATCTTTAAAATATTTCTTTTTTTTTATAAAAGAGAAGCAACACTCAGGAAATTCTTCCTATTAATTAATGTGTTGCTTTCTTTGGAAAGGGGATAGTGGAGAGATGAAAGGTGGTGAAAGATGAAGGGCTTCAAACATGGCAACACTGTAATTGCGCGAGTATATAAGTCTTAGAACAGTTGTTGCTCGCCACCTGATGTAGAGTTGGCGAATTTATTGAAGCTTTTTGTTTCATAGCCCTGATTCATTATTTTACTTCGGAGGGGTTAAGTGCTATGGGAACACCGAAGATGGGCGCAGCGATACATATAAGTGATAGAAAACTCATACATATTATTTTTCTAAATTGATGTTGTCGTCACCGGGAATCGAACCCATGACCATCTGTATAACAGTCCAACGCGCTAACCATTACACCACAACGGCCACAGGAAATAGTGTAGTAAAATTTGTTAATTTAATTTTACGTATACAATTGGAAATGGTGTAGTCCAAAATCCATTGTAAGTTGCAGGCTGGCTGTTGGAAATGATGTTTTTAAATGTCAATCTTTTTTTAAATCTATTTTATATTAATTTTTTTGTAAACAAGCCAAAGTGAGCTAACAACTTAACTTGAAAAGAGCTAACGGTATCAGAATGCTCGTTTGTATTTGGAAATAGAGCCTTTATTTTAAAAAGCTCTTTTTCGGTTTTAAGCCGTAATAATAAAGTTCGCTCGTCTTAAAAAAGTGAGGGAGCTCTATTTTGTCAACTCGTTGCCTTTTTAAAAAGAGCGAGCAAACATTTTTTCGGTCGTTTTAAAAAACGAGCTAGTTTTTGTTTGGGTCCGCTTGGTTATTAAACAGAGCACGAGCCCGATCGAGCAATCATTTTATGTAAAGGGTCCGCCAAATAACTTTTTTTTTTTTTTTGAAAATGCTATAAAAAAAAAAACTGCTGAATATTTTCTCAAATTTCTTTTTTTAATTGAAAGTACAATCCTTCCGGTTAATAGTGGAAAATAATTTTATTCAAACGGCTGCCTCGGCTGGCCATACAGTAGCCTACACGATCGGTCCAATTTTTAAGCACATTATCGATTGTGTGCAGCTGTATTTCACCAATGGCTTTACGAATATTGTCTTTTAAAGCGTCAATTGTCTGTGGCTTGTTGGTGTTACACTTATCTTTGACTGCACCCCACAAATAATAGTCCAACGGTGTCAAATCGCAGCTCAAAATGAGCTTCATCTGAAAAGATGTTTTTTTTTGGCAAAATCGGCATCTTCTGTAAGTCGATCGCAGGCCCACTTAGCGACGCGAAAACGCATTGGATGGTCAGTTGGCTTCCACTCCTGAACCAATTGGACTTTGTATGGCGTCATACCAAGGTCTTTATGCAAAATTCGTCTCAATGATGTCTCCGAAATGTTCAATTGTTGAGAACGACGGTGAATTGATGTTGATGGCACTACACGCACATTTTCCGCCCAGCGTTGTTCAAGCGTATACACAACCATATTCGCTCAGCGGAAGGATAAAACTAATTATCTGTCAAATCAGACATGAGCTAAGTGTTACCATTCACGAAATAAGCACTAGTTGAAAAAAAACGTTAGATGGCGGACCCTTTATATCCATGGAAAAATTTAAAAAAATGTAGCATAGTTTTTAAAAATAAAATTTCGAAATGTTTTCTTTAAAGCTTTGAACATTTTTAACTTTTATGTTGTTACTGTTTTACTGCGATAACACTTTAGCACTTTAATTGTAAATTTCTTCATTATTGTTTTTTATTGAAAATATTATACAAAAAGTTAAATCAACTGTTATTTTAAACAATTTTTAGAATTCTCCATTGTTTTTTGCTTCTTTTTCGTGCCATTTTTAACTTTATTTTACCATTTTGAACTTGACCTGGTTATCGGGTAAGTTCAGTGGAAATAACTACTTATAGTAACACAAATTTTCTTTTTAAAAGCCCCTAAAATCTACCAGTTTCAAAAATGCTAGTTTCAAAGAAATTCCTTTAGATCAAATTATTTTTGTTTATAACCCATTCGTTCTAGTGTCGGTTTTTACATCAATGATTTTTGTTTGAAATCGTTCCGGTTTTATTGCTCTGAAGTTGAGCGAAACTGGTTTTAGTTAGATTTTTACATGAATATGTGTGAGAATTGTAATGCCTGAAACTGATTATAAAAAAAGTTCTTGGGAGATGGAAGGATAAGTCGGATTTCTACAGATTTTATTTGTAAATTGACAGTTATGTGACATTGATTTTAAACAAATTCAACATTGCTTTGGAATACATAGAACTATTGATATACATTAATTTGAATTTTTAAAAGAATTAAAACAGAATAGAAAATTGCCTATCCATTGTCCAAGAGCCGACAAAAAATGTTATCTTTTTTTTTTTTTTTTTTTTTTTAAAAAAAGAGAGGCAACACTCAGGAAATACTTCCTATATTTAGTGTGTTGCTTTCTTTGGAAAGGTATAGTATAGAGATGAAAGGTGGGGAAAGATGAAGGGCTTCAGACATGGCAACACTGTAATTGCGCGAGATGATACGTCTTAGAACAGTTGTTGCTCGCCACCTGATGGAGAGTTAGCGAACTTATTGAAGCTTTTTGGTTCATAGCCCTGATTCATTATTTTACTTCGGTGGGGTTAATTGCTATGGGAACACCGAAGGTGGACATTGCGATACGTATGAGGGATAGAAAAAACTCATACATATTATTTTGATGTTGCCGGCACCAGGAATCGAACCCGGGACCTTCTGTGTAAAAGTCCAACGCGTCAAATAAAAATACCGGTTAATCGACTAGGTTAGGTCGAAAAGAGGATTCGGAGAAGGGAAAATACTTCCCTAATCCGACTCAAGTCCCTGACGACTTACACTTAAGCCAGAATGTCGGCTTGTTGTGCGCTCTAAACAATCGGTCCTATGTCACCTTTCTACACTTAGGAAATTATGTTGGTAAAGACGACAGCAATTGTAGTCAAAAACAAATGAAATTTCATTTAAAAAAAGGACGACTTACATTTCATTAAATTCAACTAACATTGTCATTTGTTTTTTGATGTTAAAAAAATGACTAACAATTGTAGTAAAAATGAACCACATGGTAGTAAAAAATAAACAAACATTTATTTTTTTTATTTTTTTAAATAACAAAAAACAACTGTAAAAAATGAATGTAAAATCATAAAACAGTCATTTGATGTGAGTTGTTTTTTTAAATGAACTACAAGGTTAGTTAAAAATTGTATTTGTTCTACAAATGACTTACATTTAAATTAAAAATAATGAAACTGTATTACAACCCAAATAACTACATATTTTTAAAGCAGAAGTTCCCTGAGTGTACCACAGGAACTCCGTCGCACTGACGAAACTTCTCAACTTCTTCCATCCTATTCCCCTAAGATCCCCCAATGTGGATATTGGGTCACTGGATAGTATTTCGACCCGGATGCCGGCAAATGCCGGTGATAGTGTTCCAAGGTCTCCTCGTCCTCCCCACAGGTTAATCGACTAAGTCCAAAATTATTCGGTTAAAATAATTACTTGAGTTTTATATTATTTGTTTCGACATTAACAGAAATAGAGGCAATTAATCGAGAATCGAGAAACCGAATTCGGAAAACTATTTTTGAGTGAATACAGTCAAATTTATCTAATATGAGATGTTGAGTTCTATAATAGGATATTGAAATATTAATAAATATAGTAATGGAATCAAACAAGCGGGTTAATCATTTTTGTTTTTTGTAAATGCAATTTCGCAATTTTACTTTTTCCATTTTTTTACTTTTTTCCGTTATTATGTTTAAATTTATTTCTTATATCAAAGTTATTTTTCACAAAATCATTTGAAAAATATTTTTATCCTATAATTTGTCCCATAATAATTGTAAATATAAAATTATTCGAAATCAATTTGAAAATCATAAAAAAGTGCATATACAGTCATATCTTTATTAATATAATATTATATAAAAACATATTGCTTTATATGGCTTAATATGGATATTTGTTATGGCCAGGCGCGGTTTCAAGGGGGTGGAAATGGGAAATTACCCCACCCCCCCAATTCCGCATTTATGATATTTTTCAACACAAAAATGTAAAAAAGATTAAAAAAATTATTAAAAATACTCTAATTTCCACATTTCCAAATTTCAAGTGATAATTTGTTGTTGTTCTTGTTTTGTCTTTGATATTTAAAATGGTAAATCATGCTTTTAGACTATAGCAAGAAATTCTCATTGAGTTTGTTACTAAGCCGAACAAATATCTTTAGAAATTGTAATAACATTGTCGCCTGATGATTTGCTTAGGCAAGAATGGAATCCGAATAGGGACCAGCCTTAAACAAATTATTTTTCACAGTCTGTTAAATAAGTTTTCGGAATAAGTTTGGAATTTTGCATTAGAACTCGCAAAAACTATAAGTTAAATTCGAATTAACTAATTTTAATTGATAACATTTTAAGTAAAATTGTAAATACCGCCAAAATCTTAATTTAAATTTGAATATGCGAATTATCACTTAAAAATTTAAAAGATATCTTTAATTAACTTATAACTTCTTTGATTGCAAATGAAAATTTTCAATATAAATTACAAATTTTCAGCATTTCAAATAGAAAACATTAATTTATATAAAGTTTTCTTGATTTTAACTGATGTGGCCAATAAATATAACAAACTCGTGTGTAGCTGGAAAAATATAATAAATTTTATGGTTATCATAGTTTTACCATATTCACAAGTAATACGCGAGTATCTATGAGAAGAACGAATATTAATGTTTTTAAAATTTAAAGAAGCCAAACGATAAATGATATATAGACCATTCTATTATACATATTAAATTAGATAAAGTAATTTATAATTTCATAAAATTAGATGAGGACAAAATTTGAGCACAACTGTATCAAATTACTGCTAATTGTATCTTATTTAATCAGATGCTATACAACTAGATGTAATTTGATCCAATTTAATCGGGTAATTTTTAGGATGAAATTAGATAAAATTATATAACGCTCCACATTAGTTTTTTTTTAATCGGTATTTTAAACTTATTTTCGATTAATGGCTGTATTTGAAAACTATGAGCGTACCCAGTGAGAAACTGCGAGTGGTACAAAAAATCATGCACTGACATACCGCGGGCTAACCGAGGAATTGTAAATATATTTCTGACAGAACCATTGTTTAAGACGCTTTACCAAAATCGTTTTGCCTGTATTTGTTTTACAATAACTGCAGTGGTCTACAAAAAAAAAAAAAACATTGGCAAAGAATTGGCTGAGACCATTTGGCCATCGATGGTAAAAAATGTTTTCCTAGTGCTATACAGTCAGAAACTACAAACGGCTCAAAAGTAAGCAAGCATTTATTTTAGAAAATGATGATGCTTTAAAAAGTTTGTAATCAGAACGTTCCGAGTTCGATCCCGGTTCCAGGTATAAATTTTTTTGTGATTTTTTTATACTTTTTAATATTTTTTCAGTATAAAAAAATTTTTTTGTTTCTGGACCAACTTTTTTAAAATTTTATTTTGGAAAACAAATTCTTAGACTACCAATTTCGTGGTTTCACCAATATTTTGTCATCATTGAACATTTTGTTTCCCCCGTGCTTGTCCGACACTTTTTGAACACACGGTGTTTATCTAACGATGTTATCATTTTGGTGTTGGGAAAGCATGTGATGAAATTATCTCCAATTGAACAAAAATAATTCATTTATCCATTTAATTAGCAACATTTTGAAAGATTTATTTTAATAAAGGTTAATTGGTTTCAGTTTTTTGAGTAGGTTAACTTTCTATTTTAGACTCCACGGGGGTCTAATATACATAGATCTGGAGGAAGCCACATTATATGAGTCTTAAAATAAAAAGGCCCAGGGGATTCTGTCCCCTTAACCGATAACAGAAAAAAAAATATTTTTTAATTACAGAGTGGATCACATACTTTTAATTTTGAGGGGTACCCGAAAAGGTAAACTTCAATCGAATATTTTAGTTCGTAATTACATAAATTTTTACTTTTATATAGTGTCAGACCGAAAACTACAGCCAATAAACAATATTAGATCGGTTTTTTGGTATTTGGAGACAATGTGGACCAATTCTGATATTGAAAACATATTGGTTGAGCCGTTTTCAACCAATTTTGACTAAAAAATTTAAGGAAAAACCGAAGTTTAGCTGTAAATTTAAATAATCGGCAGCGGAACTTTTTGCCGATTTGGCACATCGTTCGGTGGCCGAATACTGAATGTATTGTAGATGTTAACACTCAAAACCGCATCTAATAAACATTTTTCCATTTGCCAAATTTGCCCATAATGCTTTAAAATACCGAATACCTACAAAAAGCATTTTCTGGCCGAAGTTTTCGTTCGAACACTACTTTAATGTACTAAATTTTAAGTTTTTTTTAAATAAAAATTTGTACTCTTTTTTTCTTTTTATACTGCTTTTTTTCTTGATCTATTTTTTTTTTTGTCAATTTCATTAGGGCCGCCCTGGCCGTCAGATTGGCAGCCGTCAGCTCTAATCATGGTTTAATTATACAAAATTTGCTACAGCAATATTTTTTCGGTTTCCCTAGTCCATATTGACAAAATACAAAAATATTCAGGTCGACCATGTCCATGTTTCTTAATTTTGGAATGTTATTGTCCTAAATAACGTCACAAATAACAGTCCTGAGTAATTGGTCTATGGCTCTAACCACTGAGCTAACGAGAAATATAATACTTGAAAGCTTAAAACGTAAATAAATGATAACTGCAGGGCTGCTCAAATATGTCAGCACTGGAATAAATTTTGATGGAAACAACTTTCCAATGTTGGGAAAACAATAAAAAAAGTTGATCTTTAAAAAAGGTTTCCAGAAACAAAAAATCTATTTTATAGGAAAAAAATATTAAAAAGTATAAAAAAAAATCACAAAAAATTTTTTGACTGAAACCAGGCTCGAACCTGGAACTACAAACTTTTTTGAACAAATCATCATCATTTTTATGAAATAAATGCTTTACCAGTGGTTAGACTTTTGAGTCGCTGCACCGAAAAAATCCATGCCATATATATACGAAAGTCGACATACATTGTACGAAAGGTTTGATGTTTCGCTCCACGAAATGTTTGTGTAAAATATACGAATACTTACGAAAGTAATTTGCACAATGTAAGAAATGAATTTTTTTATATATTATGAAAGATAGTTTTTTTTAACCACTCTTCAAAATGATGCAATCATAGAAATCCATGAAATAAAGATAGGGATATCAGAAAAAATGTATGAAGAGTTTCATTAAATATAGTAATTCAGCGCAATCAAAATATCTTTAGCCGAATTTCAAAATATTCCACATATTTATTTTAAATAATTTATTTCGTAAAATTAAATCAAAATTTGAATATTTTACGAACAATTATGATGCGAAATTTTTTCGTTTGTTTTGTAAAAAAAAAAACAAAAGCCTTTAGACTTTGCATTTTGTAAAATAAAAGAATCTTTTATATATATTACGAAAAAAGTGGATACGAATGATTTCGTTAGTTTCGTGAAACTACATTTTTTTTTTTTTTTTTTTTTTTTTAAAGAGAAGCAACACTCAGGAAATTCTTCCTATTAATTAATGTGTTGCTTTCTTTGCAAAGGGGATAGTGGAGAGATGAAAGGTTTTGAAAGAAGAAGGGCTTCAAACATGGCAACACTGTAATTGCGAGAGATGATAAGTCTTAGAACAGTTGTTGCTCGCCACCTGATGTAGAGTTGGCGAATTTATTGAAGCTTTTTGTTTCATAGCCCTGATTCAATTATTTTACTTCGGTGGGGTTAAGTGCTATGGGAACACCGAAGGTGGGCGCAGCGACACATATAAGTGATAGAAAACTCATACATATTATTTTTCTAAATTGATGTTCTCGTCACCGGGAATCGAATCCGGGACCATCTGTGTAAGAGTTCAACGCGCTAACCATTACACCACAACGCCCTAAGTTGCATGTATTTATTTCGGTGTGGTAATTTCAGACTGAATAGCTAACACTAGGGAAACATATTTTCGCAGCGTTGGCATTGTGGTCTCGGCCAATTCTTTGCCAATGATTTTTTCTGTACACCACTGAAATTATTGTATTTTAAATACTGGCAAAAAGTTGCATGTATTTATTTCGTTGTGGTAATTTCTGACTGTATAGCTAACACTAGGGAAACATGCTTTCGCAGCGTTGGCATTGTGGTCTCGGCCAATTCTTTGAAAATGATTTTTTCTGTACACCACTGAAATTATTGTATTTTAAATACTGACAAAACGCTTTTTGGAAACGCTGTCAAAGTGTCTTAAACATATGTTCTGCCAGTTGTTTACAATTCCTCGGTTAGTCAGTTTCAAAGCAGTGCTTGATTTTTGTACCACTGGCTGTTTTTGACCGGGTCTATAATAAAATCATTAATCATTTCTGACTGAATAGCTAACACTAGGGAAATATATTTTCGCAGTGTTGGCATTGTGGTCTAGGCCAATTCTTTGCCAATGATTTTTTCTGTACACCACTGAAATATTTTAAATACTGGCAAAACGCTTTTTGGAAACGCTGTCAAAGTGTCTTAAACATATGTTCTGCCAGTTGTTTACAATTCCTCGGTTAGTCAGTTTCGAAGCAGTGACTGATTTTTTGTACCACTGGCAGTTTTTGACCGGGTATATAATAAAATCATTAAGGTTAAGTTTTTATTTTTAAAATAATAAATTGTTAATAAATAAAATTAAACATCATCATGATGTAGTTTTTATAAAATTAAATAAAAAAATAAATGTTTAACAAGAAGTAATAAACAAAAGAGCGTTACAATCACAATATTAAATGTTTATAATTATATATAGAACAATAATTAAAAAATTAATCATTATATAAATATGTACACCCAGAAAACAGTCTCAGTTGTGGCCACCGAATTTGTTACCAATCGAATTCTGGCGGTTACGACAAATATCTTCATATTAAATTATAGTTTTAGTCGTGAAATCTTAATATTCAGTTGTCTCTTTCAATATATTATGCTCTACTTAAATATAATTACGTTCCACAAAATTTTATTGAAATTAAAAAACTTTTTTGATTTTTCAAGTATGGAACCGTGGTCTTCTGATGAATAGTCCACTGTCCTACTCATTGCAACACAATATCTGTTTATTTTCATTAAATTATTGGCTGCTTGAACATTTTAGTATTTTATTTT
This sequence comes from Delia radicum, assembly GCA_021234595.1. Lineage (NCBI taxonomy): Eukaryota > Metazoa > Arthropoda > Insecta > Diptera > Anthomyiidae > Delia > Delia radicum. The sequence goes on along the minus strand of CM037854.1, from coordinate 31,537,958 downwards.
AATTTAGAAAAAAAAAAAAACCTTTTTGAGTTTGCCCTTTCTGGGAATTAAACTCGTAAACTCGCAGAATTGGCTGCAGCTCTATCCATTGCACTTAGGGTTTGGGATTTCCCGGACTTTTTTATTTCCCGGGAAACGGGAATGAAAAAATGTGTTTCCTGGTAATCCCAGGAAATTTTTTTATGATTTTTTTTTTTTTTTTAAACTACTTACAAGGTACATTTTTAGTAAAAATTTTATGGTTTATTAAACAAAAACAAATAAAAAATACACAAATTCAGTCTGTTGAGCATTAAAACTAAAACAAAATAATATAAAATTAAATTGCATAAATTTGAGATCACTTAGTATTAAAGATATATACGGTGATGTAAAAACATTAGGTTTTCAAAAAACGAGCTTTTAAAATTATCAATGCATTTAACAAATCATTTGACATTCTGTTTTGAATCTTTGTTATAAGATTTCCAGCAACTGAGAAAACACGTTCGCATTCCACTGATGTTGGCTTTATTGTTATTATAGCGTTATACAGTTTATCCAAATTTTTGGTACGGTGCACGCGGTGGTTAGTAGTTTCAAAAAGAGCCAACTCTTTTTTGAAAATATTTTTATTTTTTCCTGCTGATATTTTGGGTATAGCTTTCGCATTGTTAATTGCATTATTTAATTTATTTTTAGAAGTTTTATCAGCTTGGACTTCGGAAACGTCGTCATCACTACTAAATGATACTTCATTATCACATTGCCCAAACAGGCGTTCGGCGAATATTTTTAAACTATTTTTAAATGTATTTGAACAGTTTTTAATATACTCACAGTCTTTTAAATAATTAATTAATGATAACATATTATTGTCACGACGATCATTAATTTTGGTTTTAATTGTGTCAACCATCTTTCGGGAAAGTGAAGAATTGGTAGATAAAAGCTGGTCGTATAGCGTATTCATTATGACATCTGCAATTAAAAGATTAGAGTCACGTCGACTTAGGGCCTCTACAGCATCCTTAATTGGATTTAAAACTTCAACCAAAACTTCTAAAAGAGGAATGTGTTCTTCAATCCATAAGGCTGTGGAACTAAAATCTATTAACGTTTTTTTGATGGAATTTTTTGTTTTCAAAAAAGATTCTATCATTCCAACCATGCTATTCCATCTAGTTCTGACGTCGAGAATTAATTGAACTTCTTTATGATATGGTGGCCACAATATAAATTAAAATCTGCCGTTTTTATGAAACAATTTTGTTTTATTTTAAGAGTTTTTAACAAAAAAGTTTTTGTTTTGGTATTCAAAATATTTTTTATGACTAAAAATAAAAAAATATGTTGTTTAAACACACAACTTAAAAAAAAAAATATTTTTTTTTTTAAATTCCCATCAAACTTTTCCCGGGAAATCCCGGAAATTCCCGCCCGGGAATTCCCGAACCCCAAACCCTAATTGCACTACAAACACTTATAAATGTTGAGTGCTAAATTCGAATTTAAATATTTTGTTAGGAAAATAATCATAGTCTAATATTCGCCTGTCATTAGTTGCGCGTATAATCAATGCCATCCAAAATTCGGTTGGTTCTACCAAGATCCTAATTTGATTGTATATTTGATGGAGACACCCGTATTTGAAGTTACCACTTTTGATTATCAACAATTTTTTAATAAAATTTGATAGCTGGTACCAATTTGTTTGCTTTTTCACTAAATAAATGGTTGCGTCTACCGTACACAATTACTAACCGAGTTTTATTTGAAAATTTGATTGGAAATGCCAATACTTGTATAATAGGATAGTTTCCTGTTTCCTGTTTTTAATTGCCAGTACATTATATTTGCTTCTATTAATCGATTATAGTTAATACCTAATGAAATAACATCCTATCAAATAATTTATAATGGGTTTGATCGAATTACAACCAATCTTTTTTCTGGGTGTATAAATATTTTATAAAATTTAATATTATTATAAATTTAGAAGAAACATTATTTGAACGTAGTTGTTTAAATGTGACATAATTTAATAAATATTATGCATAGATTTAAAGAAATTTTTATTAAATGTTAGTTTTTATTGTAAATGTTTTAATTTATAAATAATTATATTATAAACATTGTAACCAACATATTATTATTATTATTATATATACATACTTGCATAAATGTTTATTGACTTTAATGATATAAGAAATATGAAAGAAAAACTCCAAAAAAATATATTTAAATGAAAATATTTAATTTATTTATGTGTAGTTTTATTTCATGACAAAACCAAAAACTGAATGCGAAAATATCCAGAAAAATTTACTAATTGTAAGGAAATGTTAACCAATGTGGCTCCCGACACACAGGGTAATTATCAGTTGGATTTATTGGATTATAACTGCTTTAAATCGTTAGGTGTAAATAAAATTCTATCATTAAAAAATATATGGGCAATTCCACCGAAAGGTCTACCAGGACCAAAAGTTCTTGAATCCAATTTATTTAAACATATTTTCATAGGAAAACAATCAAATTTAACTAACGTGAACAAATTTTACATTTGTTCATAACCCATTTCGAAATATTCGAATATCGAAGTCGAGCAAGCCAATTTTTTTCTCATTGGGACATTTCTACTGTACCTTTTGTTTTGATAAAAGTTCTTAAATAGAAGCATTTAAAATTGACTTTTGCTTTTCAAAAATCTTTCTGGAGATACAAAGAGCTAAAAAAAAATGCATAACAAACTATGCAATTAAAAGTAACGGTAAATTTTTGCTATGCTTTATCACATATTTCAATGTCCCGTGCGACATTGAAAAACAACATTTGTAATTAGTGCGACAAGTGGACATGACAAAAGTTCATCAAATATTGAGAACAAACACAGATTTTTATTACAATTAAAATAAAAAAAAAAACTTTTTGAAAAAAATAAAATCTGTTATATTGGTTCTTAAATAAAGTTGGTCACGTGCGACATGGTAAGTGTGGATTTTAAAATTTTGAAAGATTATTTTTTCTTACATAAATGATTTATTTATTTAAATACATACTTTTAAATTATTTAAATAGAAGAGAAAAGTTGAAAAGTTGAAAACAAGTCGATTTTATAAACAAATTAGGATGTTCCTCAATAGAACGGACTTTTTTCGAAAGCTCACATGAAAAGGGAGCCGTCGATGGAGTCGGAGCAGTTATCAAAAGGAAAGTCTGGCAGATAACGAAATCCAAAAACGTAGTTATATCAGCTGCATTTTCATTTTACCAATGTGCAGAAAATAACATACACTCTAATTAATTTCTGTTAAAATTTACCCAACTTATAGTAGGAAACTGTACTCCTACTATAAGTTGGGTAAATTTACTCTATGTGTGTAAATGAAAAAAAATACGCACATTGAGAGTAAGTTTGTGAACACAAAGTTGGTAAATTTACAATGGAAGTGCGTAAAATTTTAATTAAATTTTGAAATAAATGAGTAATTTTACCAAATTTTCGTGTAAAAAAACATGATTTACGTGCAATTATACGTATAAAATGCGTAAATATACATATTTATATGCGTAAAAACCCCAAAAAATGCGCATCTTTTCCTTCCGGTAAAAAAGAATAACAGCCCAAAAAATTTTTAAAATAAAACAAAAAATTAATTTTTAGATAGAGTTTTATTAATGTGTTGTATAATAATAAATTTAATAATAAATATTTGTATATAAGTTGTTGTACATATACAGAGCTTCAAAGATTAAATTCTATTTAAAAAAAAATTAAATCGGATTTTTTTAAATCGAATGATTTTTTTTCTTCAATAATTGGGAACTGAAAAATACCGCCAGAATTGAAAAAAAATCGCTAAAATCGAAAAAAATATAGTTAAAATGAAAAAAAATCCCAAAAATTTAAAACAATCTCCAAAATTGAAAAAAAACGCCAAAAATGTAAAAATTACTTAAATTGAAAAAATCGACAAAATTTAAAAAAAATCGCCAAAATTAAAAATAAAACTACTAAATTTTGCCAAAATTAAAAAATCGCCAAAATTAAAAAAAAAAATCGCCAAAAATAAAAATATCGCCAAAAATTTCTAAAAGTAAAAACATTGCCAAAATGAAAAAACTTCAAAATTCAAAAACGGCATAAGTAAGAAATCGCGAAAAATTTAAAAAAAATCACCATAATTGACAAAAAATTTATCAAATTGGAAAAAGTTGTTCGTGTCTTTTATTTATCTCTGTTAGTTTTTGAAGCATAGGCGATGTTTCAAATAAATACTCTTTTTTATATGCGATGCTTACTTTTCGAGAAAAACGCAATTTAAGAATCCAGCCAATCAAATCGAAATTTACGATCGTTGTAGGGGTAATGGGGTTGAGTTTTGAACAATGGTGCAGCAATTTTTCCCCCAGCTCCATTAGTTTTCGTAATATGTACCTTTTAAAAATTGACTAAATTAAAAACGTCCATAAGTCAAAAAATAAAAAAGCAACTGGAAAAATGTTTGCACAGGTGTTCAAAACTCAACCCCAATACCGGCCTGATTGGCTAGGTTCAACGATTATCTTTAAATTTTAGCGTTTTTTTTCAAATTTGGAGATTTTTTTTAATTTCAGCAATATTTATTTTTATTAATTTTAACTTTTTTTTCATTTTTGGTGATTTTTTTATTAAACAAAATAATACTACTTTTAGGCATAATGTGTTTAATTGTAAGCACATAATTGGTAAAAATACTGTAAGTGGGTATTATTGTATATAAAAGTGTGCGCAAAATAGTTTTACGCATTTTGATGTACAAATTTACCGAATTAGCGTAATAATACATGAAACTTTACTCGTTTTATGGTAGTAAATTTACAATAATTTTTTAGAGTGTAAATGAATTTAAAATGTATTTTAAATTCATTTATGAATTGAACAGATTGAAAAGCATTCCTTGCTATATAATTTAGACGAAAAATGGAAACAAGTTAAAAGCATTTCAGGTATATCCCAGTTGCACTTCTTTTGTTGCGATGGTCAAGAAGTAACAGCAGCCAGGACTGCCTATTCTGAAAAAAACTGTGTTTGATATTTCTGACACTATTTTCATTTAAATTTAAATTTATTTTTGTTTATTATAATTAATACTACACAATACTTTGTTCAAATTACATATTTTTTTTTTTGTTAAGTTAGTTGTTATATGAAAATAAATACACTGAATTCTATTGTTGATTTAAAAATATGTTTCCTAAGCTTATTTATTTATAATTTGTTAAAAAAAAAAAAACAACTGAAACAACATAAATATGATGATGGAAAGAAAGGTCCCGTGCGACATGTCCCGTGCGACAGTGATTAAAGTTAAATTAAAAAAAAAGTAGAAATAATTTTGAGGTAAAATTTTACAATTTTTAAGAGACATTATTAGCCAACATTCTAAAATTATTCGCATTGTGATATTGCCTCTGGTTTCTCTGAAAACAGAGTTTTAATTGATAGCGCGAAAACCACTTCTGTTTTTTTGTCCCGTGCGAATGGTTGGTTTTTTGCGATTATCTCGAAAGCTTGAAAAAATTTCCAAAATCAACCTAAGCAACAATTATAGGGCTAGTTAAGAGCTATAAGTTTACCCTATTATCACGAAAAAATTTCTTTTTATTTCGACTTTTTTTTTCAACTTAAATGTGTTCAACGGTCACGTTCGACATGATGGAATTGCCCATATATATTAAAAAATGATTATAATCGGAACAACCACAACTTTTTAGGAATATAAAAATATAATAATTAATAAAATCGTCCAAAGGGATCACTAGGGCAAGTAGTTTCATGCTATTGCATATTTGTAATTTTCCGAATTTAAGAACTTGCAACCGAAAGGCATCGATTTATTGTTGTAGTACATATTTTTCGATTTTTTATGTATATTATTTGGTTTTTGGGAATATTCGGATATAAATGCATATTCTAAGTGCATTTTGGCTTCTTTACTGCATATTTTAAGCGCCTATTTTCTTTTTTAGTTGCATGAAATTCCTTCCTCAGATCTATGAACATTAGGACCATAATTTGGTATTTTTTTTTTCTCATATTAAATCATATTTTTCTGAGTTCGAAATTAAACACAAGCAAACGGTTTTCTATCGTTCTGTTTTGCTTTTTGCTGAAACTCAACACAATCATTTTGTTGCGCACAGTAAACATAAACACAACATTTCTTTATTTTCATTTTGATTTGTTAACAGAACACAAACACTTTCACAAACTAGTTTTCGATGAGAGATCAAACTAAACGATTTTGTTCTGTTTGTCCAATATTTCAAACAGTTTGATTTTGTTGTGTTTATGGAATGGAACAAAACTATTCGTAAACCGTTCTTAGTGTTTATGTCATATTACAAGTGAAAACATTTTTTCATTGTATTTTATGAATAATTGCATTAGTTTAATAAAAAGTTTCAACAGAGGAGTTCCAGTGAAATTTCATAAAACTAATGCAAAAAAACATTGATAACATGCAGAAAAATCATTTCTTTATTTTGCCAACCACAACGTAAAAAACGCGTTTTAATGTTTAAGTTAAATGAACAGAAAAAAATAACCACTACGAAATAATAATGTTTGACGAAAGAAACATTCTCGTTTTGTTCCGTTTGTTATATTACAAACAACAATTTGAGCACTTGTGTTGTGCTTATAAATACGAACGAAACAATAGAGATCGTTGTATTGGTTTGTTTTTTGATAGGAACGTTATGTTAGTGGTACATAAATATTTGAACTCTGTTTAAAAGCATTCTGTTCACAATAGATAAAGGAAAATTACTGTGAACCAGTGTTGCAAAACGTGGCACAATAGGGCCATTTGGGGTACTTTTGACTGCTTGATGGCCCTGTGGTATTTTCTTAACTATTTTGGCCCTTTCAGCTCAAAATTGAACTAACTACTTTAAACCGTTTAGTTCAGACTTTTATGAAATTTGCCTGGTTGTTTTATTCGTTGAGAGCATATGCTAGTTTCTTAGAGAATGAAAAACGGAAGTTGTTTAATTTTTTATAAAAATCGCATTCAAAATCATATATTTTCGTACCAGGAGGTCAGGTTTTAAAATTTTTGAATGCAGGACGATAACATTTTTAAATCTTTTTATATTTGTCCAAATTTTTAAAAGAAGTGCCGCAATTCATTTTTTATTAAAAAAAATGTGTTTTGGAGGCTTTTTAAAAATGTTATGTTATCGCAAGAGCGGAAATTAGTTATGAGATATATTCATAAAATATGTTAAACTTTATTGTCAGATTGGTTTGTCCTGCACTTTCAAAAAAGCATTAAAATGACGAACTCTTATTAACAAATTAATATTATTTTTATTTTAGTAAAAATCTAATAATCGAATTTATTAAAAAATATGGCCCTACAGGGATGATAAATGGAATTTTCAAATAGTACCAACCAGCATAAAAAATAGTACTTTTCAACCCTCATAGAACTAAATACAAGTTTTTATTATAAATTAACGTTTTTAAAATTTATTTGTATATAAAAACAAAATTTAGTTGATTTTAGTTACAGAATTTATAAAAGTTATCGACTATTTCTTAAATTCACCTTTTTTTGCAAGGAAATCTATTTCATTACTCATTCGATTTTAGAATCACAATGCAAATTTGAAGATTTTGGCAAATGGCCTTTATTCAATTGTACTTTTTTAAGATATTTTTTTTCACTTTTCGAACACTTTTTTTTTTACTCGAACTCAAGTAAAATCATCTTTACTCAATTACATTTACAACGATTGGATCCAAATAAATACATTTGATAAATGTTAATTTATGAATGGTTAATTGAAATAAATGCTGAATCTTGAAGTTTCTCTGAAGTTTCTAAAAATAGAACTGTTGTGTTGTTGGAGTTGTACTTCTGAGATTATGTATGCAAGAACAAAAACACCATGTATTGAATAAAACTAGTTTTAATCACAACAAAACTCGACCTGACGATAGATCATTGCGCTAAGGCGCTCTGTCTAACGTGTTTTGCCAGTGCATGTGGCATTAGAAATCAGTTTATATATACCACGGTCAGTGATTGCACAGAAAATTTTATATAGACGCAATCGAACAAATAAAAACATAACAAATATTACATTATTCAAAAAACAGGGTCACTGACGAAGGTTCAATACCAGAAACAGCGCAGTCTGATTCAGGAAAATTGAAAAATTTACAATGTAGTTATGATTTTTAGAAAATACACTCATTCTTCTCTACCAGTTCTTTCACAATTAAATAAAATTGCATATTAATTAAAGTATTAATTGCAATTGTGTGAAAAAGACGTTAGAATTCAATAGTACTAAAAGAGTCAAAGGAGTACCATGGTGCTTTTCCGGATCAAATAGTACCAAAAAAAGTACTATAGTACTAATTTTATCATTCCTGTGGCCCTATCAATGGTATTTGGCCATTTTAAATTGTCAATTTGGCCCGAAACAAAATAACTCAAAATGCAAATTGAATTGCATCACTGCTGTGAACTAATGTTGACACTCTGAGAAAAACATTGTTTAAAAGCATCATGTGATGATTGATCGTTACCTATCATATTATCACTGCAGCAGATATTATAATATTTAACTCACGTTAAAGGTCCGACGGACATTTTACAACCAAACTTTTGCAGGTATATAAATTTGCAAAAAAAAAAATGCAATTTTGGCAGAATGTGGTCACGCAGAAAAAACACACTTTTGTATATGTTTGCAGTGTTTGTTTGTTTACCATGATTCAAGTTTTCAAACCTAAACATAGATATGTTAACAGTTTTTAGATAATTTGTTTGGGACTTGCAAAGATACTTATAATAAACATATGTGACGAACTTCAAAAATTCTCGACACTTTGTGTCATAAAGAATCATAAAAGACACAAAATTTGAAAACAAATATTTAATCGAAAAAATGGCTTAGAAATGTAATTGAATTTGAATATTTTGTGATCAATTCAAAAAAGGCTCCAGAAGAATATTGATTTTTGCCACGGTAAAATTATTTTTATTTATATTTTCTGCGTAATTTTTGAATCAAAAACGAAGGCTTTGAACCACTTTCAGACAAAAAATTTAAAATTTTAATAATATTTTTTGAGCCAATTTCTGATTCATTTTGGGTCCTGTTTGCTGTCAGGAAATTCAATTCATAAGAGAAAAGTTAAAAAAACTAATGAGGGGACTCATAATACGCTTCGTATTTGGTGTATAAGTACACAAAACGAATTTTAACATACATAAATAAACAGTTGTTGCAGCATTTTAAATATAATTCGTTTGTTCAAATTAATACGCATATAAAATGGTTTTTTTTCCTTGTCTATTGAATTTATTTATAAAATGGATACATTTTTATTTAGATCGTAGGACAATGACTAAATAAATGTAGTATCGTCAATATAATGCAGTGTAGTATGGTTATTACGAACAATCTTTAAAAAAATTAATAATTTCTATGTATTGAATTTATTAGGTTGGTGTACGGTTTAAAAAACGCAAGTTTCATAAAAAGTTATGAAACACTATCCTAATATTTATGAAACATTACATAAATATGAAGTAGTGTGTCATAAAATTGCTCTTTTATGACACAAATTCATCACATTTATAAAGTACTCCATTGGATGAAAATCAATGAAGTTTTTCTTCAAAATTTTGAAGTTTTTCATAAATATGATGAAGCTTTTTTACTGATTGTAAAAAAAATTCTTTAAAATTTGTTTGTTATTAACTTTAAATGTTTACGAAAAATTATCCTTTATATTGCGTTTTTTTTTTTGCAACGACACAATAAAATCAAGAAAAGCTAAACTTTTTTACAAAAGGGATAGCTGAAATTAAACTTGATGATTTTTACAGTCATCTTTTTTGGCATTGGTTTTCGAGATATTATTTTTCAAATTATTTGGGTTATATTGCCGAAATAAATCGTTGTTAATATTTTTACAAGGTTTCATAACCCATTGTGAAGTTAAATTAAAATGGATTTTTACCACAAATTAACCCCTTAAAACATTCTAGATATCAGGTATTGCGTAAACTTACCCTCAATGATTATTATTGAACAAAAATATAAAACTGACCACCATTTGAAGTATATAATGCAACAAAATTTAAAAGTTTATTTTTTGGGTACCTTATCTTGTGCGCAAACATAATATTGTCTCCACATCACACATCCAAATTGGGGAAAAATATCGTAAATAATATATGGGTTGAACCATCTCCATTTAACTTAAAATATTGCTGTTTTTGACATCACTGTTTTCAAAATTGCTGAATTGTGGTAGGTGTAAAGACTATCAGAGAACTAAGACAAATACAATGTTTGAGGGCACTGACGCATCTGGATCCGGAAATATGAGCCCTTGATAATCCGAAAAAACTATAATAATGTTCAAAGTTGTACTTACTCCATTGTCAGTTTCTTGTAAAGTGTTTTAGGTACGCAACTCTTCAACTCATAGCACTTGAAAGGTTATTAAATTACCTCTCATTTTATGCAGAACGACCTCATTTGTTCATTTGATAACGACATTTTAAAAATTAAAAAATATATGTAAAAGATAATTCCTTTGTCAACAGGTGGTACAAATTTCAATGTGGAGGTATTTTTGGATCCTGAAATAAAGGGTGTTTTTTATACAGGTATATAACTTTAAGTTGGCAACACTTTTTTTAACTTTCTTCCATTTTGTCAGCTGTCAACTGATTTATGTTTAGTTTGACATTTGAACATAAATAGACTGACGACTGAACAACGCTTCCAAATTGTGCAAATTTATTGGTTCTGTTCGAAATACGTATCGCGCACTATGTCCATTTTACGGTCAACGTAATCGTCCATTTGAATAATTAATTCGATTAACTATGGACGTTTTCGCACCACGTTTACTCTAAATGATAATATGCATCCATAGAGACGTCGTACAGTGCGTACAGAAGCAGTCATTGCTGCTGTAGAGCGTAGCGTAGAGGAATGCCCAAATCAGTCTATCCGTCAGTGGTGACAGCTATAGAGATATGATTACCGACTTTTTCGTTCATCCGTTGAACAACCATGATGTGCAGGAGCTGTGGTTTCAACAAGACGGTGCAACATGTCACACAGCTCGTGCTGATTTAGTATAGGAAACGTTTGTTAACCGCATAGTTTCACGTTCCAAGATCGTGCGATATACCGCCGTTGGACTATTTTCTGTGCGGATATGTGAATTCGCTAGTCTACGCCGATAAGCCCGAAACGATTGACCTCTTGGAGGACAACATTCGCCACGTTATTGCCAATATACGGCCACAAATGTTGGAAATAGTCATCGAAAATTGGACCTCCATATTAGATTACGTCCGAGTCAGGCGTGGCGGTCATATGCCAGATGTCATATTTAAATTATAATGCCAGAAGATTATCTTTCGAATAAAATAAATTATATGTCAATTTAAAAATTTCATCTTTGTTTTACTCTATTTCAAAGTTCTATACCTCTATAAAAACACCCTTTATTGATCATATAGTAATGGTAGATTATTTACCATGAAATTCAAACTATGTAACAAGAAGAGTCCGTTCATGGGTTAACGAAGCTTGGGATGAAATTTGGATATGTTATAAATAATTAAAACCTAAGGGACACATGATTTTTTAGCTGCCCAATCTCACATATAGGTGTTAAAAAGCGGGGTCATATATGAGCCCATTTTCTGTTTTATGCGTTTCTTATATATTTTAAAAAAAAAAAACAATTTACATAAATTTCGTATCTTATGAAAGGTATTTGAAATACGCATCACGGGTATAAGTACACACAGAAAAACGTTAGGTATTTGCCAACTGAAATTCGGTTACTACGACTCAAATTCGGATATTACGAACATCAGTCGGTTGGTACAACTCAACATTAGTTTTCCCAACAAAGTTCGATTAATTCAACTGGATTTTAGTTGCAACGACCAAAATATTCAGAAATCTAATGTAAATATCGTTGTACTAACTGAATTTAGAAGTCGTTACCATTAAAATACACATTTCGATTCGGTTGGCACTTTATTTCTCTGTGTGTACAATTTTGTTCATCTCCATAGTGTTTTCCGATTTCCAAAACTTCATATTTACGAATCCAAATGTGCCAATGCCCTCAAACTTTGTATTTTTCTTAGCTCTGTGATATACTGTAGTCCCACTAAAAAGCATAAAACTCGAAGGAGGTAATGTACACTCTTTGGTTGATTTGACATGGAATTATCCATCTCTACATTCAAATTAATACGCAAATGAAAAGGTTTTCTCCCTTGTCTATTAACTAGTTAACTGCATGCAGAGTGCACGTATATATACGTCTTACGTAACAGAATAGAGTTTTAATGTATGTACGTATGTACGTATGTACGTACGTCTTACTCAGCAGAGAGGTTAGATTTGTTTATAAAATGCATACATTTTAATTAAGATGGTAGGACAATGACTAAATAAATGTATTATCGTCAATGTAATACAGTGTAGTATGCTTATTACGAACAAGCTTTTAAAAATCTTTAAATAGAAATTAATATTTTTTTTGTTGAATTCATTAGATTGGCACAAGTTTCCACAATAACTAAATATTTATATAGTTCTCTAAATATGGAGGATTTAGTCCCGTTTTAAAAATTGTAAAGAATAAAAAAGCAAAAAGTGTTTAACTTTGAAAATCTAAACTAATGTCTGGCAATTGTTTTTGATGATTTATATTGAGTTTAACTGGTGTTACTTTAAAAAGAGCCATAAAGTAAATTAAAAATTAATTTGTCATTGCACCCCCTAGTTTTATTACAAATAGTTCCAAATGGAAGAAATTGATTTTATATTTTTGAAAAACGTTAACCAGGGCCCAAAGTCGAACGAAAATGTCCCATTTATTATTTCGAGTTTTTTATACCTTGTGATAATCATTTTATTTTAATTGGTGTGCTACACAGAAATGGGTTTTAATGGGTGTGCTACACAGAAAAAACTAAAAACGGATTTCAATTAAAAAATTTATTGAATCAATTAATATTTTAATTGACTTTGCACGGCAATCATACTATCAATTAAGCCTTTTATTAAAATTATGAAAAAGAAAAAAAGTTATAAATAACTTTTACAAAAAAAAATATGACATTCAAAAAAAGTGTGTGATCTATACGTTGGTATGTGTGTTTTTTGCAATGCTGAGTCTGTTTGTGTGTGTGCTTGTTTTGTTTGTTAACTTCAAATGTATTTGGTATTTTATACTGAAAATCTTCTATTTATGCATACAGCGTATGAAAAAATAATATGATAATTGCGTCTAAAATAAAATATGTATTTATATATTTAAAAGTCAATTAAAATATTAATTGATTCAATTAAATATTTGTTTAGAAACAAATTAAATTTAAATCAAATCTTAGATATTTTAGGTTGATAATTTTTTAGGTGTAAGCACTAATCTGGTAAAATATTTATTTTTTAAATGTAAACAAATTTCGGTTGGAGCTCCTTGAAATTCGACAGCTACCCCAAGCTTTTTAGTAGGATGTTTTGGTTTTTCTTTTTGGAAATTCTAAAGAGTTTTTATTTAAACACTTAAATTTGGAACTGTCAACACAGTATCGCAAGCGTACTTTTTTTTTTTGAACAGACATGAAAATAAATTAAATATATAAATTCGGTTCATTCGCGACCAGCTTCTTCCGGAAGCTTACAAAATCACATATATGTATTCTAAGATCATGTTCGAATGTTGCACTCTCTTGAAAATAAAAATGCAGTAACAACAGCTTAAGCCTAATTACCCAGCAAAAAATTTCCAAAAAGGTAAGCGGGTTTGTAATCAAGCATTTTGGGCAGAACGCATTCTTTACTAGATTACCTACTCGATTCTTTTAACAGGGCGTGAGACTAAAATAATTGATTCTTTAGAATTGATTATTTTTTTACCGAAGAACCATTTACTTTATATTTTTAAGAACTAAATACATTTTTTAATAAAGAAATAGTTCCATTGTAAAACTACGAAGTACTTACACAAAAAAAGTAAATAAATAGTTCCCTAGAAAAAATAAGAAGTACTTACATTTAAAAGAAGAAGAAGTAGTTCCATAAGTAAATTCAACTTTTACTCACACGTGGTTCTCCTAGGTTACTCAAATATAACGACCTAAACTCATACGGAAATAAAATCCTAAAAAGTGAAACATCGAATTGTTATGATAACATGGGTTTGTCATAATTTTGGAGCTATAAACCACGAAAATATAAATTTTTCAAAAAAAAAGAACAATTCAAAATTGAAAAACAAAAATATGACTCACGCACAATCACTCTCGAAAAATTTTTTTACACTCACTCACGATAGCGTCAGTAATTTCAACTTCCACTCACAATTTTCTGCTCACGTGCCTATACCTAACCACAGTTTAACAAAATTTAGGCAACATGCAATTTCTGTTTCTAGTATTATTTTCCTGCAAATAAAAATTGGTTTGAAAAAATATATGAGATAAATTCTTTAAAATTGTATAACTACTTTTTTATAAATTAGGAACTACTTCCAATAACGACCTTTTATTAAGAAAAAGTATACGATTACTTCTTTAGTACAAAAAGTTATACATATAAGTTAATAACATTGTTATTTTCTTTTAAGTAAATAATTACTTTGCTATTCATGCTTTCAGGTTTAAATTTAAAGAATTGATTACAATACTACTTGCTTTTTTGATTCTATCGTTGGAATGAGTTTGGTATTGCAGTTACTAAATTTGGCAATGAGATATGTAAGCAAGTGTGGGCATCACCTTCTTTTTGGAATGTGTAATTTTTTTCCTGGGTATGTATAAATATTTTAGGCTTTCCGATAATTTATAAAAAATAAGAAAACCCATTTTAATGTAATTTCTTTATTTCATTAATCGGGTTAAAACCCCTTACAGATTACATTTATGACCTGTTCCACGATCTCGAACGAAAACCTAAGCGAACGCTAGCTAGTCACTCGAATTTGAATCAATTTGGGTTTCTCTATTTCGAAAGCTATCGTTCGCCTATACTTACGTGTGTCAATTTTTGTGTTTTACGTATTTGCAAATCATAGTGGTGCCAGACCGGAGATTTTAAACTTCTATTACAATTTTCTTTAAAATACCAAAAAGACTACTAAATTGTTTGAAGATAAATACAACATTACTTAACAGTGATAAGCTGTACATGACAAATAAATAAATAAAACAAAAGAAAAATTAATAAATCAAAAGAAGAAAATCAAAAAAGTACACCAGCGTTTTCAGCTGTTCCATTCTGGTGTTCATTAAGCTGAAATTTAAAGTTCTTAAAAAACTTAAAATATTCGTGTTATTTTATTCTTACCTTTTGTTATCCATTCTTTTTTTCTAAATATTTATAATTTTTTATTATATCATTCATTCCAGCAAAGAACATTGAAAAATGAGGATTTTTTTTTTATATTTTGTACATGAATACTCTATAGTCCCACTTGCACATAGCCTTTTTCAGATCTCGAAATTTGTAAAAACTCGCGATATTATGCACGTTTTTTCATAAATTTGATAAAAATGCTTAAAGTGCTTCACTTTGAAGTGCCATGACTTTTTAATTGTATATCGCATGTTATTAATTTAAACGATATTTGGAATATGCACTTGTCTACTTTATAACTGGAGGTTTTTAAACAAAATTATTGTTAAAAAAGTGCATACGAAATGCAAATGCATTTTTCAAAACTTTCTCCCCCTACGATTTTCAAAAAAAAAAATACAGTTTACTAAAATATGGAATCTTACCTTAATATACACATGGGCTATTTCAAATTTTTTGAGCACCTACTGAAACCGACATACTATGGCTCTTATTTTGTTAAGTTTTATGAATTGAAAAAAACGTTGTACAGGGTTTGGATGAATATACTTGAAGGATATGACGTGCAAAGATTTACGTTGAAAAGTCTTCACCTTAAGAATTGGTGGTCATCTAAAATTCGAAAAATTAAAAAAACGACTTGAAACTTGAAAGAGTTTTTTCATTCATTCCGTTTTCTTTGTAATAGTTTTTAGCTTTCAGATCCAAACCAATACAAAATATAGTCACTAGACTTGGAGGATATATCCACACAAAAAAAAATATTGATCTCGCTGCTGGGTGAAAAGTTGCATGGTGGTTTACAAGTGAATTTTTTTTCCGAATTTTGAACTTTTGGAAGATTTTAAATAGGGTTTCTGCGCCGTTTAATAAAAATGAGTTTTAAGCACATAATTATAAAACCGGCGTAATTTTATAAAGTTAGAGGTATATCAATTTGGTGTCAGCGCACCAATAACGTATCACGGACATCACAAACTTAAAAGAAATTAGCGTAAATTTTTTGAAAATGTATCTTTTATGCGTCTGACAATCTGAATTGTCTTTTTAGTTGGTTAGTGTATTGCGTGATGTGAGTAACTTCGTAAAGTGCACCTCCGAGGCGAAAACGCACTTTAAAATTTTTAAACTCAAAAATTTTATGAACTTTTAAAAATTTTTGCAAAAAAACAATTTTTTTTAAGCTTTTTTTATATCAAAACATGGCATGGGAATATGTTTATGCATCTAAATAGATTCTTCTTCAATCCTGGCGCGTGCAGCAGCAGTTTTTTCAAAAACACATTTCGCTTTGTGACAACTAAAGCGCTGTATCAATTCCGCTCAAACGTACATCGAATGGAAGGCTTTACTGAGCTTGATACTAAATCGAAAACGCACCAAAAAAAAAAAAATTAAAAAAAAAAAATAATTATTTTTTTTAAAAATCATTAAAAATCATTGAAAAATGCATTAGAAAACTGCATTTGCATTAAGTATGCATTTTTTTAACAATCATTTTGTTTAAAAAATCCATTTATAAAGTAGACAAGTCCATCTTCCAAATATCGTTTAAATTAATAACATGCAATATACAATTAAAAAGCTATGGCACTTCAAAGTGAAATACTTTTAGTATTTTTTTTGATATTTATGAGAACTAAAAACGTGCATAAAATCACGAGTTTTACAAATTTGGAGATCTAAAAAAGGAATTGGACAAATGGGACCATAGAGTATTCATGTACAAAAAATAAACAAAATCAAAGGACCCGTGTTTTTTTGCGTTTTCTAATGGAATGAATGATACATTTTTTTAAACATATTTTGTTACTCGAAACCTAAAAAGCAAGTGACTGGTTTTGACATTTACGTTCGCACTGTTGACAACTCGTTCGAAATAGAGAAACCAAATTTTGTATGAAAACTGTTACGTTTACATTCGACTTGTACTTCAAGTCATCGTTCGCATAGAAATTTAGTAAGAGAAATCCTTTCGTTTAGAAAGCGAAAGAAAGCTTTCTTTCGACATCGAGAAACAGGCCATTAAATACATATTTTTATACAACAAAAACAAAAATAACAATAATTTTAATCATCAGCAAAAATTTATTAATAGTCACACAAGTTTAAAGGCTCCATGAGTCTTGCCGTTCCGTGACGTTTCTGTAACGGGCCGTTCCGGATGGCTATTTTGTGTGGTTAGTCTATTCCGTAGCAAGCTGAGTCAGGGATAGCGTTGCCATATTTGAAAAGTGAAAAAAAGTACATTGATGAAAAAAAAACAGTACTTTTCAAAAAAAAACAGTACATTTTTGTATTTATTGTTAACATAACTATTACTTCAATACATCACATATTTACTTAAAATAAGTTAATACACCGAACCAAATAGCGTAGGTAAAATCAACAAAAAAAATTTTGTAGATCTTTAACGAAATTTTGTCAATTTTTTTTTTAAGATTTAACAAATTTTATTCAAATCAACAAAATTTCGTCAAGTTTACATTCTCTAAAGAAGTAAAATTGACTAAATTTCATTAAATTGACTAAATTTCGTCAAATTGGCTAAAATTATTAGTTTGGACGTCATTACTTTTTGCATTGGGCAGTGTCATGAAAAAAATTGTGTTTACAAACATCCATTGCTTGAAAAGTAAACAAACCAAACTTATATATGTACAAAGAAACGAAGTGGAATTAATACAGGGAGGTTCAAAAAATTTATATAAAAAACTATTGTACACACAAAAAGAAACATGGTTAAAAAATATATATTCTTTGTACACGCAAAAAAACTTGTTTATATAAAAATATGTAAAATATACAAAAAAACAGTACAAAAACAGTACAAATCCAAAAAAACAGTACCTCTGCGTACTGTTTTAGGTGTTGTGAATAAAACAGTACATT
The DNA here is from genome assembly GCA_021234595.1 of Delia radicum. NCBI lineage: Eukaryota > Metazoa > Arthropoda > Insecta > Diptera > Anthomyiidae > Delia > Delia radicum. The sequence continues at coordinate 31,519,670 of CM037854.1, read as the reverse complement.
TTTCAAAAAACAGTACATGTACTGTTTAAAACAGTACGAATGGCAACCCTAGTCAGGGACGATAAATGGGAATTTCAAAATGTACCAACCATCATAGAATATAGTACTTTTTCGACCCCAATAGTACAAAAAAAATTATTATAAATTACCAAACAAAAACGTAAATAAAAGTTTATTTGTATACAAAAACAAAACGTTAAACAATGTTGGTTACAAAAATTACAGCTTGGTTACAGCTTGATGTTTGCATGGAATTGTTACTTCTTTCAAAACGTGTTCTGATGATGGGAACCTAGAAAATTCCCGAAATAGATCTAATGTGAATTCATAAATTTGAAAACAAAAACTCTATAGATTATTTGTTAGGACAATATCCTAATAAAGAAATATAGAGTATGGCATCGAACTTGAATAAGTTTCATTTTCATTGCACAATTAAAGGTCGAAAAAAACCTAATTTTTATTTTTAATAAAAATTATATCAAACTTGAGAACTTTTTTTTGCAAATAATTATCCGTGATTTGATTTTACTCGAAATTTTTTTTTTCTGAAAAATTAATCGATTGAACTTTTTTTTGTTGCGATTTTTGCTTCTTTGATTTTTTTTTTTGCGAAATTTAACTCAACATTTTTTTTTACCGACTGTTTTTTTTTTATTTAATGCCACACACAGAGAAAACTTTAGCTATTTGCCAACTGAAATTTAGTTACTACGACTCCAATTCGGCTATTGCGAATTTCAGTCAGTTGGTACAACTGATCATTACTTTTCACAACAAAGTTTGGTTAATTTAAATTAATTTAAGTTGCAGTACCCAAAATTTTTTCATTGTTGTTCTAACTGAATTTATAAGTTGTTACTATTAAAATACACTTTTTAGTTCGGTTGGCACTTTATTTCTCTGTGTGCACCCATATTTTTGTTATAATAGACGCTACTCCACTGTATTGATTAAAAATAGATTTATCTGAAATAATATAAATTGTATGACTACAATTCATGAGAAGACTTATTAAGTTGCGAATAATCAAACCTCAAACATTCAACAAGATTAATTAAAAGATTTTTTATAAAAACTAAAGATTTTACAATTTAAGAAATTAAAAAAAAAAACACATTTTAAATACTTTTCACCCTTTTAAGTTAAATCCAACTGCAAGTTTTAATTTAGGATAGCGTACAGTTTTAATGAATTACAAATTAGATTGTTAAATACAAAATGGATATTATATCAAAAAATATCAAGAAATACCAAAAAAATCATCAATTGTTGCCACAAATCCAATTGAAGAACTTATATCGTCTGAAGTGGATTATGTTTTACTATTGAATGATATAGTTAATGGGTAAATATAATTTTAATATATATTTTTTTTAAATAAATTATATTTTAAAATTGTATATATCATCCTTAATCATTAGATATTTAAGAGAATATCGCGATAAAAATAGTACAATAAAACCGCCAAGGAATCTCAGAAATAATGAAGGGGAATTAGTGTTTGCTAATGTTGAAGCGCTGTTAGAATGGCATAGAGAGTAAGTAATGATTGATTTTTTTTTTTTGTTTTACTATAATCACTTAACACGCTTTAACGGAAATAAGTTAGAGGGTTAAATAATGCAATGCGATTTTTAGAGAACGCCATGTTATTGTATATTTCCTAATGAAAAAATTTGGTCTTAAATGTTTTTTCATATCTCTGATAGTTTCCGAAGAATTTCGAGAAGTTTAAATTTTTGTGAATTCCAAAAGGATTTTTGTGTAAAAACGAATCGGTTGAAAATTTCTTTTTGTGTTGCCATATTGTTTGAAGTTTTCCCAAAAACATTATTAAGAAAAACCATAGTTGGCAAACACTAACCCTAAAATGCCGGTAACGATTCAAGCAACTATTTTTTTTTAAACCTTAAAATAACACTAACGAAATAATTTAAAATACCGATAACCCTAAAATACCCTAACGAAATGTATGATTACTTTAAAATTAAAAAAAAAAAGTTCATAAGGATACATTTTGTTAAAAAAACATTGAAGAATTAGCATTTTTGGAACTCATGTCATTCGCTTTCTTTATATTGTGAAAAGAAAGACCCTGTGGGGCAATATAAAGGGTATTTTTTATAAAAGTATATAACTTTGAAATGGAATAAATCAAAGATGAATTTTTTAAATTGACATGAAATTTACTTTATTCGAAAAATAATCTTCTGGCATTATAATTAAAATATGACTTCTGGCATATGACAGCCACGGCTGGCTCGGACGTAGTCTAATCTGGATGTCCAATTTTTTATGACTTTTTCAAACATTTGTGATCGTATATTGGATATAACGCGGCGAGTTTTGTTCTCCAAGTGGTCAATCGTTTCGGGCTTATCGGTGTAGACTAGCGACTTCACATATCCCCATAGAAAATAGTACAGCGGCGTTAAATCTCACGATCTTGGATGCCAATTCACGGGTCCGAAACGTGAAACTATGCGGATACCAAACGTTTCCTTCAACAAATCAATTGTGGCACGATCTGTGTGACATGTTGAGCCTACTTGTTGAAACCACAGCTCCTGCACACCATGGTTGTTCAATTGATAAACGAAAAAGTCAGTAATCACATCTCTATAGCGGTTACCATTGACGGATCGACTGATTGGGGTCTTCCTCTACGCTACGCTCTACAGCAGCAATGATTTCTTCTGTACGCACTGTACGACGTCTCTCTGGATGCATATTATCATTTAGAGTAAACGTGGTGTGAAAACGTTCCATAGTTAATCGAATTAATTGCTCTGATGGACGATTATGTTGACCGTAAATGGACGTAGTTCACGATACGTATTTCGAACAGAGCCATGACTTTTAAAATAAATTTGTACAATTTGGAAGCGATTTTAAGGTGTCAGTCTATTCATGTTGCAATGCCAAATCAAACTAAAAACAAATCACTTGACAGCTGACCAAATGGCCGCCAGTTAAAAAAGCGTTGCCAACTTGAAGTTTTATACCTGTATAAAAAACCCTTTATAAAAACACCCGATTTTCGATTTCAAGTTTTTAATTTTAAAAAAATTTGAAAACTAGTTAACTTTGATGACCTACTGTACCTACTGTCGGTAAAGTCAGCAACATTTTTGCTGGAAGGATCCTTGCAGAAAAATTGCTAATACTAATAAAAAAATTGTTAATTTACCAAAAAATTTACTGAATATTTTTAAAATATCGTTTACATTAAAATACGTCATAAAAATATTCACAAAATACCGCTATCCAACACCGATAACCAAATAAAACGGTTGCCAACTAAAAGAAAAACTTTTCTCACTTTCAGGTTAAAGTTGATTCCGCCAAAGTGTGTCTTGTTTTACACGACTTGATTATATCCGAAAAATAAATAAATTGTTTTACGAAAAATTTGTTTTTTGTTTTAGTTATTTCCTCAAAGCGCTTATATTTAGTCAACATAAACCTCGTAAATTGGCTGAAGTTTTCATCAATAATGAATCAAAGTTTCAAATGTATGCTGTATATGGAAAAAACAAGACTTTGTCGACATATTTGGTCAAAAAACATTCAACATATTTTGAAAGGTTGCAAAAGAAATTGGGATACAAATCAGATGTAAGTATTAAAATTAATAAAATGTAATGGTAACAGTAGCAGTTGAACTAGCAACCCTGCCAAATAAAAAGCTAAACTTGTAAAAAAATACGAAAATAACTCATATTGCTCGGGTAATCAATTAACATCACCGATTTTCTGTGGTTGGTTGATATATATATACATATATATATCACCCGGTCAAAACCTTGAGTTTCTTGTGGGTGGTGGATTAGAATGAGGCTGAAGATGAACTTGTCGCTTAGGTCGAAAGTGCGGCACTCCCTCTAGCACTGATTCCCACAAGATTTTGTTCATCTTCTCATACATTTATTAACACTTAAAGTTTTCTATTTGTTATAGTAACATTTTAAATATGATCTCAAACCTGACAATTCAAAATGAAATGCAATTAATAAAAATATTTAAAGTTTGGTAATAGCAGTAGAAAAAGTCTGTAGAAATTTTTGCTTATGCTACTAAAAATTTGTTAAAAATTACTTTACAGAAACAACTGCCAAATTAGCAAATAATATTTTACTACATATTAGTACGATAGGAATAAAAAAATAATAAACCTGTTCCACATAAGAAATTCTACTTAATTTTTAGGTTAATATTGGTAAATTGAATGTCACAATTTAACTTAATATTACACAGATAGAATTTTAGTGGACGAAAAATAATACAAATTTTCAGTAAACTTATAAAACTTTTCCTTTTAAACTAAAAACGAGCTTTTAACCCATATATATTTACAAAAATAAAGCATATCAAACATATTAGCTAGGTTGTTATTAGTATTTCGATCTGCCTAAAGATCTCTTCAGAACCCGAACTTTTAGAAAAGCTATAGCCTCCAGAATAGGCAGAGATTTAACAGAAACCTATTAATCATCAATTTTACTTCATTTTTGTCTTCCCAATAATCGAACACGTGGCTATGGTCTTTTCCTAACAAGCTTCATGACGTTTCTAAACTTTGAAGACCAAAAATGTTCTATTTACATATATAAAAAAAATTTAGTTTTAAATAGTTTTTTGTTAACATTTCTGTAGACATGGAGCGAAAAATCTCTTGAAAATAATGGAAAGTTTTACGCTTTTTATGAAAATGGATTTTTGATGAAACTTCTTTATTGAGTGAATGAAATTTTAGAAAGATAAAATTATATTTTTCATAAAATTTTATTAAAACTTTAATTTAATGAAAAGTTTCAATAAACGAGATACAATATCCTTACAGACTAGCATATAAAAATTAGGATATTTAAAATAAATTATTTAACAAAATTTTACATTGGGAGTGAGAAACACTTATGTCTAACTTATTACAATAATTATTAAATAATCTCATAGATCTATTTAGTGGTTCATTTAATGTATATTCAGTTGTGTAAATATCAATATGAAAAAATTTACTTTTAATTCTAAAACTTCTTGGTGGAATATAAAGGGTGTCCCAAGAAGAACGCAATTTTTAAATCTGGCAACATTCGAAGTGTCATTGTTGACATTTGAACAATTGTTATTGTTTGCTAGATGGAGCCAGCTGACCATGGACAGCGAAGGGAGTTCGTTAATTGGGTATTGGAGAGACAACATGAAAATGCTGATTTTGCCGATAAAATCATCTTCAGTGACGAGGCCCATTTTCATCTTGATGGCTTCGTCAATAGGCAGAATTGTCGCATTTGGGGTGAGGAAAATCCTCGAGTGATTCACGAGAAGCAAATGCATCCTCAACGTGTCACTGTGTGGTGTGGTTTTTGGGCTGGAGGAATCATTGGACCTTTTTTTTATGAAAATGAGGCAGGTCAAGCGCAAACAGTCAATGGTGTTCGGTATCGTGAAATGATAACCAGTTTTTTCTTGCCTAGAATTGAAGAAATGAATGTGGAGGGCATGTGGTTCCAACAAGACGGCGCCACATGTCATACAGCCAGAGAAACAATTCAACTGCTGCATCAGTCATTTCCCGGTCGTGTTATTTCGCGTTTTGGAGATCAGAATTGGCCGCCTAGATCGTGCGATTTAACACCACTAGATTTTTTTTCTTTGGGGTTTTTTGAAGTCGATGGTTTACGCGAATAAGCCGACGACGACTCAAGTCTTAAAAGAGGAAATTGGACGCTGCATTAATGAAATACCGCAGCATTCATGCAAAACGGTCATTGAAAATTTCATTAAAAGATCGCGTGCATGCCAGCAAAGCCGCGGCGGCCATCTGCACGATATATTGTTCCATACATAACCTCATTCTGTCTACTTTACGATATAATAAAGTTTCACGATTTTTTTTTAAATATCTGTGTTTTATTTAAAATTTAAAAATTGCGCTCTTCTTGGGACACCCTTTATATTGAAGTTAACTCTAATAGCTCAGGAGAATCAATAACACCACAAATAATACCATAAAGAAATAAACTCACATTTATCTGCGTAAGAAGGGCTAGAAAAAGAAGGAATATTTAAATGATTCGGATAGTTAAAACATGGTAGAGAAAACTTGACAAACTTTCTTTGAATTCTCTCAATACGACCAATATGAAGAGCAGCATTAGTACTCCAAATAAATGAAGAATATTCCAATCTAGATCTAACAAACGAAGTATAAACAACTTTCTTTGTTATGTGATCAAAACATTTATCCAAATTACGTCGAATAAATGCTAAAAGCGAATAAGCTTTTGGTACAATAAAATTTAAATGACTGGTGAATGATAATTTAATATCAAAAACTACACCAAGGTCCAAAATTTCATCAACAGATGACAATACATTATCAAACATTCTGTAAACAGAAATTATAATATTTCGACGTCTATGAAAAGACATACTATAACATTTAGAAATATTAAAGGGTAAACCATTACAATTTGACCAATGAACTAGATTATTCAAGTCCTCCTGAAGGTCGAAAACGTCCCTTATAGAAAAAATTGGCTTGAAAATTTTGAGATCATTTTTTAAAGCAATTGCTAATGTCATTTACAAAAATATTAAATAATAAAGGACCAAGGACCAAGTAAAAATTGATTATTATATTACGGCGAAAATTCAATTCAAAATTCAATTCAATTCAAAAGAATTCAAAAATTCATTCACCGTAGGGCTCAGAAGTTAATGCATCTATAATTTGGCCTTTTAATAATTAAAATAAAAAAAAGAATTCAAGTTATTAATAAAATATACTATCTTGTTACGAATTTTGTGATTAGCAATGATGTTTACTTAACATTAACTGAACTTCCGAGCCTAACTCATTATGGATTAACTATTCCGTTTTTAACCCTTACTGATTCATTATTTGACTTCGGAGGGTTACGTGATATGGGAACACCGATGATGCGCGCTGCAATACGTAAGAGGGATAGAAAACTCATGCAAATTATTTTTATAAATTTATGTTGTCGTCGCCAGGAATCGAGCCCTGGATCATCTGTGTAACAGTTTTTTTTTTTTTTTTTTTTTATTTTTTTTATTTATTTATTTTATTTATTTGAATTGCTCCATACACAAGACTAAAAGTCATATTTTGCAGTATGGAACTGATGATTTGAAAAATTATAAGATCATTAATTAATAACTTAATAACTAATTACAAACAACAATTAAAATTACGCGCTAAACCCAACCACAATCGTTATTAAAAGTTTTTTCTCCAGAGTTGGCAAATATTAATAGAAAAAAATAAGTTAGGATCATAATATGATCATTAGGATAATATTAAAATTGTTACACATTATAAAATACTGGTGTGTGATGAAAAACTATCGGTTTCAAATAGATCGTTTTCAAAATTGCAATATCAAACATTTCGTAGTGTTTTAAATTTAAAAAAAGATAAAAAGTTGAAAAACAATTTGCCTGACTTAATTAAAGCGATGGAAAACAATTATAATCCTCCTTTACTTTTTATTCACTTTTTAAATATTGTTTTTTAAAATGAATAATATGTTCTTCTACTAATTTTTTATTTCGATGACTTCTTTATGCGTTATGGAACAAAATAGGTCGCTCTAAAACTATTTTGTCCCATAATCTCAAAAACTAATCCATAAAAATTAATAAATTTAGGCATAATTTACTCCTCTTAGCAAGATGTAACTACAGTCCAAAAATTACACTTTTAGTTCTTCTACTTAAGAAGCGATTTACGTTTTTCGAAAAACGCGAAATTCAGCAAAAACGTACCTTAACTACAATATGTCGCTCATTTACTTCAAGGCTGTTATAAGTCAGAAAATGTGATTTTTAAGTTAATGATGCAGATTTATTAGCTACATCATGCTTTATAATGTGTAAAAATTTCATATTAAGATTAAGAACTGAGCTAGTCACGGGTTTCTCGAAAATTAGAGAATTCGCACACAGCTCTCACTAAGAGAAAAATACATTAAAACCCCTATTTATAAAAAACGTGAGCAAATAAATAGAGAAAGGGTCGAGCGAGGCAGATATGAATTGAAAACTTTAAACTCGTTTTCTGCAAAATCTTGTTTTTTGAGTTATGTCAGTCCTGCAGTAAATGAGCGATATATTATTCAAACTTAAAGGTTTTGCTACTTCTACAAAATTTTATATTTCTGCCAAATTTAATAAAAATCTGTCCATACTTTTTTAAGTCATGCCCATGTAATTTAGAGGTATCCTTGTGGAGTTAGAGGTATCCTGTATGACCTTTGACCAAAATAAGAACTGTTTTTTAAAAGCTTCAATCTTACTTTGTGTTTAGTATCAACAATTTCTAGTCAAGATAAATTTATTTTTAAAATTTTTGAAAGTTGTGTTAATTTTACAATTATTATTTTTCGAAATTTAATCTTTAACGCTTTCTCACTTCCAAATCGTGCACTACACACAAAAAAATTACTTCACAAAATATTTTGTAAATTTGGTTTGCTATCAAAATAGCTTGATTTCTTATTAGAAAACACTTTTTTGCTGCATTTATGGCCATTTTAAATTACCCCGTCCTTGTAATTTATTATTTTTATTTATAGTTAAAACAAATGCTAATCAGTCCAATTCGAAGATTAGCTAATTATGGTATATTGCTGGAGAGTATCAATAAATATATTGAGAAGGTGGGGTTATACGATGAATTGCCCAGTTTGCATGAAGCAGAAAATATTATGAAGGTATATTTTAATGCAATAATCAATAAAAGTTAATATTTTTTAACAAAATGTTCTTAATTTTCAGTGTATTAATACAAGTGTCAATGACTATATGATTCTTGCAGGAATTCAAGGTTTTATACCAAATTACGGTAGATTATTGCATCATGGATTTTTAAAATGTGACTATAAAAAACATAAAGGATGTTTGCTATATATATTTCTGTGCAAGAAATTTATAGTTTTTACACGCCGCCAAGAAGATGAAGATCCATCGGAGCCGCCTACTTATGAAATTTTTCTAGAATTACCGGTAAATATTATATATATTTTGAACTAAGTGACAATGCCATCATCCTCAGTGAACTGAAAGTATACACGCAAAGAAAAAACATGGTTGAGGGAACCATATTCGAAGATCATTATACATTTTTGGATTTATGATTGCGACAACCCGGTTACTATGGTTGTGACAACCATACTCTTAACTGCTTCTGTATCATAATATGATAATTAGATTATGAACCCTTCAGAATTCTCCCATCATTCTGTTGAAGCTGGATGAAAAAGATATGCTTGTTTTTTTTTAATGGTATATTTATTTAAAAATTCACCTATTAAAATAAACGTAGGTTCAAAATAATTAAAGTAATCAAATTGTGTTTGCGCTGAAGAAAAAGCTTTGTGAAATAGTATGTCAGCAATACAAGCTATACATCTGATTACGGCATAAATCACGCATAAAAATATTGTTAAGAATACAATTTCACAATACATTTATATTGATCAAACCATGTTTGCAGCAATCATAACAATTGCTTTGTAACCATATTATAGTCCTAGTTATCATATTATGATCATGGACAAGAATTTCGTCGTCATTTATTACCACATTATGATAATTGCAAACATATTATGATTATTTCGTACTACAGACTTAAAACTCACCATTACAATTAACACCACTACGTGTTTGTCTATTTTTAATGTCTTTTTGTTTAATATTATTTAATTTGTTGTGGCTGACTGTTTCTCACAACTTCTTTTCACAAAATCTCAAACAAGAATGAAACTAAAAGAGCGAAGGTGCTCATAAAACAAAACCGACTATAATATGGCTTTAGTTGCATGGTAGAATATGGTAATAAAAGCTATATTATGATTGCAGACAATAAAATAATATGATAACTGAAAAAAGAGAAATTTTTACAATAAAAAGATGAAAGTAACCATATTATTGGTGGAATATGATTGATACAATAATCATTTAATTGAAACAACCATTTATGGCTGTAGGAAACATAGTTTTGTGGCTGCAATCATATTGCAACCATATTTTTTCTCTGCGTTTACTATTGCTAAAACACACTTCTCCCCTCCCAAATGTTTTGGAAAATTTAGCTCAGATTTTATTTGTTTAAATGAAGATAACGGCGTAAGATAATTTTCTAGTTTTTGATAATAATGTAAATTTTTTTCTGATCTATTTGCGGTTAAAAACTATCAAAATAGATCTATTGGTTTAACATACAAATTTTGTATTATGAATTTAAAGGATGTCTCTGATTTTCAATCAAAAATTTTAAACAGCTGGACATACTTTAAAAGATTTTAACACGTAACTGCAAAAAAAAAAAAATTAAAACCAAAAGCAAAACAAAAACAAACAAATATTTTAAGAGGTCCTGAAATAAAAACCAAGCTATCTTTGAAAACCCCACTTTGGGATTGTTTACAACCAACAACCTTTTCGGAACTTAGTATAACCAATGATGGTAAACTCACATTTATTACACTTTGGAATCGGAGGCTAATATTTCCTTCTGCACTCTTTATTTAAATTAATAATCCAATTTTGTCATATTTATTTTAGATGAATAAAATCGATATGTACGAGTTACCAGAGAATAAATTCTTTCTTTGTTCTAATTTTGAAACAAATCAAGAATATAATATTTTTTGTTCTGCCGAGGATAATGAATCGTATGAGAAATGGATAGAAGTTCTACGTAGACAATTAGATTTGCAATACAAACTTATGATGAGTTTGGAGAACCCAAGTAAAAATGATGACACATTGAGTAATCATTCAAAACCCAATGTGAAATTAATATGAGATGCTACCGAAGGTTTAAAGACTTGTTTCTCTTTAAAGCGAATTTTGAAATATGTAGTTCTTTATAATATTTAAATGTATTTGTGATTTTGTAAAAAAATGTTTGGTATATTAGAAATATCAAGATAATTATAAATTAATCCACTAGTGTATAGCGTCCCATTAAGGGGAATTTTATTTTTTTCCCTTAAATAAATATTAAAATCAATCAATTTATAAGAATAAATATACTAAAATCAAGTTTAAATTTCAAAATTTTCTGGCATTTTCTTTTAAAACCGTGATTATGCCCCAACATATAGTCGGGGATGCTCAGCTTTTGCAAAGCAAAGTGTTCTGAGAAATTGTTAACAAAGTCAGGGAACTTCTGCTGTAAATATTTTTAGTTCAGTTGTAATACATTATCTTTAATTTTTAGCCCTTAAATGCATAGTGTAGCCATTTGGAAACACACCCAGCGAAAAAAGAGTGGAAAAAGATGTAGTAATATCAGCACATATACGGATTCAGATGTAGTGCAAATTGAGGTGAAACACGCATGATTTTAACATGGGGTTGTCATAGGACGGAGGTAATGCAAATTCCTCAAACTTCACTTTCACTATATTAAAAGTACTATGTGTAAGGTTATGAAAGATTGTGTTCTTTTTCATAGAACTTAATTTGTTATTTTTAATTAGTGATTAAGGTATGATGTCAAGTCACATCTTTTTAAAGAGTGATAATATGTATCTATAGTAGTGCATAAAATTTTATGATTAAGGTCGCTATTTTAGTTCAATCGATCTTCGTCAATTTCGTTCAATCGTTCGTTAGATTTATAATTTTTAAAATTTTATATTTTTTGTTTTTGAAAAAAAAAAATAGTCACAACATTTTTGTTTTTTTTTAAATACTTTTTTTTCGAAAGATTGAAGTAATAGCTATCTAAACTATTTAGGACAAATTTTGCTAAGAACAATATGTAATAAGTAACATGGATGTGAAAAAAACACCTGTTTGGCCAAAATGTCAAATTTTGACACCCTCTAACTCAGAGAGTTCTTGATTGATCTTGTTGAAAAATTGTGATTAAACTATACCAGGAGTGCCCAAAAGTTCCTTATGGAAGAGCAAACACCAATACATTTAAAGAAAAACTAATTTTTATTCAATATTTTTTGTTGTAAAAACCAACACATACAAAGAAAAAAGAAAAAAATATTTCAATGTTTACCAGCAAAGCATACGAAAGTGTTGTTGCTTCCCAATGCGCACAAAAACGGATGCGGGTCCGTTACGGACCCGTTCCGGATCCGTAATAGAGTTAAAAAACGGAATCCGTGTAATCGCGATTTGACAGTGTAATCGCTAATTGAGTTTTTTTTTTAAGAAAAGATCAGTTTTTAATAATTGAGTTTTTTTTATGAAAAGGTCCTTGTGTGGACCCAGCAAAATGAATTTGTAATAACTTTTTTTTCTAAGTTATCTAACACAACTCCATCATCATTCTGTTTTAATTGAATTCAATACGAATAACCTTAATTTTTATTTAATTCTTTTCACCAAAATAAAGAATTTAATGCAATTTCTATCGATTCAAATAAATTTGAAAAAAATTGAATTGCAATTCATTTCCAATTCAAATAAGTTTGGCAAAACAAATTGCAATTCAAATGAATTGTCCAAAATTAATTGCAACTATTTTCTAATTCATTTGAATTAATTCGAATTAAATTTCATTAAATTTTTTATTTTGGTGAAAATAATTTAAAAATTTACCCAATTCAATGCATAATCATTCATGCTATTTAATCTAAAAATTAATGATTCCTTTACAGTTCTGGTAGGTCATAAGTTCCTAAATAGTTTAAAATATAAAAAATATTTTTGTTTGATTCAGGTGCATTCCAAAGGAAGTTTGTGAACGAACCAATTTCGGTAGTGGAGGAAGTTGGAAAAAAATTCTTCCACTACGCACATGACCGAGTTCAAAAACAACAAAAATAAATGATCAGCCTTACCCACGATGTCGAATGAAGGACATAAGCGAATGAAACCCAGTCACTCACTTTGTAATTGATTTTGTAAATTGAAAAATACAAAAACAAATACAAAGTGAGTGACAGGCTTTCGTGCGCTTATGTTTTCTTTCAAAATCGTGGGTTAGGACATTTACTATCAAATGACTGTGAATTTAATAATAATAATAAAAAAAAAAATTAAAACAAAAAATTCATCACAATATTAAATCTTTTTTATTAAAACCACGCAGTGGATTCCGTTTTATTAAAATACGGGTCCGCAACGGATCCTAATATGATGTCCGTAACGAATCCGTAACGGATCCAAAAAACGGACATAAAATCCGTTTTTGGATCCGATTATTTAAAGAATTTCTCCCGCTTGCGAATCCAAAACTGATCCGTAACGGATTCCGCTACGGATCCGTTTTATGAAAACAAACGGGTCCGTAACGGATCCTAATATGATGTCCGTAACGAGTCCGTAACGGATCCAAAAAACGGACATAAAATCCGTTTTTGAATCCGTTTTTTCGAGAGGAATTTCTCCCGCTTGCGGATACGTAACGGATCAGTAACGGATTCCGTTACGGATAGAAAATACGAAGATGCGGATCCGTTACGGATCCGAAACGGATCCGTTTGGCACACTGGGTTTGCGCTTGCGTGTATACAGTGAAGAACGGCAAAAAAACTAATAAGACAAAGTTGTTTGTGTATGTATTGCTAGTGCTGAGCGCTCTATATGTGTATTAAAAAACATAGCCTATAGCTAAGTGTTTTTACAAAAACAAATGAGCACCAAGCGCATAGGCCTTGGGCACCCCTGAACTATACTATACAATAGGACTAACCTTGGCGCAAATTTTATTCCGATCGGAAGACATCTATTTCAAAAGTTGGGTTGCTTGAGATTCGCTAAAAAAAAAATATTCATCAGCTTCAAAAAAAAAAAAACACATTTATTTTTGTACTTTGGAAAAAATGTACATTTTACCAAATTTAGTTTGATATTTTTGTTAAAATTACACTTAAACTTAAAGCAAAAATTATATAAAAAGATGGTTTTGGTAGGTAAGCGCCATCAGTGTTGCATAGATCTTCTTCACAAACATGACACTCTAAAATATCAGCAAATGGTAAATATGGATCTTCAGCTTCACATGCTTCACGAGTATTATCCAAATTACCAAAATAGCAAGCCCGACGTATAAAGTAACGGAATCCTTCAACTAGAAGATTTAAATATATTTACATAATAATTAACAAAAAGAGTTTAAAATTGTATTTCCTATCTAATAAACTTTTTTAAAATTATTTCTATTGATTTTTATGAAATTTTTATAAATGTTTTAGAGGAGTGCTAAATTAAAGACGATTCTTTTTTTCTATATATTTGTAAGCGTTTTTTAAAAGGTAAATGTTCCTTTCTTATACAATTACATCATAATTTCAATAAGTGTAAACTTAAAAAAATAAAATATGAGTAATTTCAAACATTTTCGACACCTCTGTTTGAGAATTGAGATACCAGACTTGGGCGACGTAAATTACATTTCACAATCATTCACTTGTGAAATTTTTTATATCATTAATAATATCAGACCTACGGTCACACTTGTAGGCTTAAACGCTTGCTTGGAAAATTTTCTATTTTGCTAATACCAGACATGGGACATTATACGAATAATTGTGTGTTTAACTACAGGCCAATTACTTTTTGACGTCTAATTATCGGCTGTGTTCTGGATTTCAAGTAATTTCAAATCGCAGTAAAATTGAAATTTATGACACACTATATCGCACACCCAGTTCTAAAGTGACTCAACTCAAAATTTTAATTTTTTGGTTTTATATGCTTAAACTATGCACAATATACTTGTTTATCTATAAAAAAATATCAGTATATATTTTAAGCTTGAAAACTATAGGTATCTAGAGTAAATCTTCACTACTTACTTCCGTGACGAAGTGTAAACAAAATTTATTTTTTTTTTTCATTTCTAGCTGTACGCAAGTTTCTTTTCAAACATATTTAGCTTTGTGACAACTATGGCACTATACACTCAGGGAAAAAGCTTCATCGTATTTATATAATACTTCATAAACTTCATTGATTTCTGTACGTACTTCAAATATTTGAAAATTTTAAGGACTTTGAATTTTATGGAGCACAAAAAAAAATCATAACCTCAAAAATCATCCTTATATAAAATTTTTAAATTTGTTAATTTAAAATTATTTTATATTATTTCCTGGAAATAAGTAACCCTGAGCTCAATTAAATATTATAATGAAAACTGCGGGTTTTCCAAAATAATCACGGGTTACTTTTTAAGTTCTAATAAATGACAATAATTTTTTTAAGTGTATTTTTATATTTTTTTGTGGTGTAATTTATATTTTGACGTATGGTAAATACAATGAGATCTACAAATGAATACAGTTTTAATTAAATCTAATCAAAAATTGTCATTTGTGGTCTTCAAAGATTAGTAATGTCATGATGTTTGTTAGGAAAAAACCCTAACCACGTGTTTGATTACTAAGATGACAATAATGGAGAAATATTGATGATTAATAGGCTTTTTGTTAAATCTCTGCCTATTATGGAGGCACTAGTTTTCTAAAAACTTCGGATTCTGATGAGATTTTTACCCAGATCGAAATACTTGTATCAACTTAGCTAATATGTTTGATTGGCTCTATTTTGTAAACCCTCCATCCCATTGTGCAGGAGGGCAGGCGCGGTTCCAGGGGGAGGGAAAATGGGAAAATGCCCCCACCCAAAATAATATGTTTGAATACAAAAATCTAAAAAAGATTAAAAATAATTAATTACAAATACACTAAGTTCCTTCCGCAAAACCTTTTCCTGGATCCGCGCCTGACAGCATAAACTATACACATTCTTGATCAGCATGAATGGAGAAGTCGATATAGCCATGTCCGTCTGTCCGTCTGTCAGTTGAAACGCCGAATACTCTGCCAGTACAGAAGACGGGTTGCTTATTTTCAGTCAAATTGTTTGTTGATATCATTAGCAGATCTACAAATGAATACAGTTTTAATCAAATCCCAGCAAAAATTGTAATTTTAATATTTTCAATTTGATTAAAACTTAAATCAGCCATAATTGTTTTGTCGTTAAAGATAAATGATTTAATCGGATTGATAAAGCATGCTTTACCCTGTGGGGAATGAGGAGTCAATTGACCTAAAAGTGACTGGTTAAATAAAGACTTATCACAGGACTGGTATAATTTAATACTGAAGTGGGTTAAGCAGTACCAATTGTCCTAAAATTACCAATCCTGTGACTGGTAAATGGAGGACATACCACTTAACCAGAATGCTTATTAACACGAAAAAGCCAGTTGGCCAGAATTTTACCCATTGAAAGCTGTTTAGTTTTCGTTTATTTTATACCACATGCCCCTTTTGCGACAGTCTTGTGGTATGCTCATCTTTGGTTAGTCATGTGGCATGCCACTATGTGGTTTAAAGCAGGACAAATGACCCCGTCCTATGACAAGCCAATGTTAAAGTTGCCAGTTGTTTACATAGGGTAGGGTTTAGCAGAGGACCGGTCTCTGGCACGAAAGGACCGATACTATGGCACACGCAGAACCGGTCCCATTCCCCATAGGGTATCAATCAATGCGTAAACGCAAGCTTTATCAATCCGAGCATGCGTAACACACACACAAAGAAAAATTTAGCTATTTGCCAACTGAAATTCGGGGTACAGAGACTCAAATTCGGTTAATACGCATTTCAGTCGGTTGGTAAAACTGAACATTTGCTTTTACAACAAAATTCGCTTAATATAACTGAATTTTTGTTGCAACATTGAAAATATTCAGAAATATAATGTTAATATCGTTGTACTAACTGAATTTATAAGTTGTTAACATTAATATACACTTTTTAATTCGGTTGGTACTTTATTTCTCTGTGTACATGCTTGATCAATCCGATTGATTGTTATTTGTGTCATATAGAAAACAAATTTAAAAGATTTGGCCTCAAAGTGTTGTTATAACTTTTTTATAATCCGGGTTTTCTATCTAATGTGAGAAGTTTTTCATAGAAAAAAACTCAACTCTTTTATGTTTTAAATAGGGTGTCAAATTTTCTATTGCAACAGGTTCTTTCGTATCCCATAAAAAATGTTCATTAAAATTGGCGAGTAAGTATTGGATGCATTTGACTGAAACAACTTTTTTTTTTTTTGTTTGGGGAGCTACCTGCTCTAGTGTAAATTCCTCGTTAGCCACTCATAAAAACTTTCCCTTTAAACAAAGTTTTCTCCATATCATTGATAATTTTATCTTCAAAATTGCGGAGAAAGAGGAAAGCAAAGCTTCTAATTAGAAAAATATTACAAATTGTGGTTTTCTTCTCTTAAAGTTTTATAAATAAATTAAATCTCGTATGATTATTATTAAAGTAAGCTGAGTAATTGATTTATTCAGTGAAACATCTTTAAACCATTAACACCATTTTTAAGTGCATTTAATTTTTTACAAAACTGCAAAAAATAAACTCAATGGAGAACAAAGGAATATTTAGTAAATCTTTCAAAGCACAACTTAAAAAACAATTGATACCACCATTGGCTGAACTTATAAACACCGAAATAAGTTATGTAAAACAAATGGATTTAGCTGTTAATGGGTAGGAACTGTCGCAGCAGTTTTAAATATTTTTATGGATACAATTAAAATTAATTGAATATTTTTCTTTTTAGTTATATTGCAGAGTTTTGCGATGAAAATAGTAATATCGAAGTACCAAAAGCTTTAAAAGAACAACCGTGTTGTTTAATATTCACCAATATTCAAGAAATTTACGACTGGCATAAAGAGTAAGTACACTCAAAAAAAAAAAAAGTTTGTTGAAATTTAGTTCAACGTCTATTTAAAATATTTAACAAACTTTCTGCAATTTTTTTGCTGACATCGCGTTTTCAGCTAAAATTTTTGTTAAACTCTTTTACCAAAAAAACTTATTTTAAACCTTCGTCAGTGTTATGTTTTTATTTGTTCGATTGCGTCTATATGAAATTTTTCTGTGCAATCACTGACCGTGGTATAGATAAACTGATTTCCAATGCCACATGCACTCGCACTACACGTTAGACAGAGCGCTTTAGCCCACTGATCTATCGTCAGGCCGAGTTTTGTTGTGATTAAAACAAGTTTTATTCTATACACGGTGTTTTTGTTCTTGCATACATAATCTCAGAAGTACAACTCTAACAACACAACAGTTCTATTTTTAGAAACTTAACTGACTCTAATGTCCACTGATTTCCCATATGTTGTAAGTGATGCCACATCTATGATATATTCTTTGTATATTCGATAAACTAATGTTTAACTAATTTACGTTGCTATAAAAATTTAGCTGATAAAAAATTAATAAAACAACAACTTTAAAACTTACACAAATAACAACCAAGTTTCATTAAATTTTTTCTTTTATATACTACATATTAAACAAGGGCACGCAAAGGCTAACGTGACCAATAGAGGTGTTCAGTGTTGTATGGCCAATTTTCAAAGTCAATTCTAAAGTCACTGAATTTGATACTTTGGTTCCTTTGTATACAAAAACATTTAGTATGAAGTTTGGTACCGATTGAACAAAGAAAGGTCGAGGCGGAAATCGATTGAAAATTTGAATAGTGAATACAAAGCAAAAAAATTACTTTTTATTAGTGTTTGTTGCGAACACACTTAAAACATTTTTGAAATTAATTTCTGCAATATATTTTTTTATTCTAAAGACTAACAATTGTTTGATATGGAAAATATTAATTTTTTGGATTTACTTAACCTGTTTTAAACAGGCAACATTTTTGGGGTGTTTTTCAAATCTCCAATTTAAAATTTTAAAAAATTTTCTTCAACGAAATCGAAAAAATATAGATTTGCACTCTAGGGACTTGTTTAAAATATCTTGGAGAATGAAAATAAAATTTTTTAAAATATTCCCCGTTACACTTGGGTAGGGCATTGATTTTTGCGGATTTCGATGAAAACGCTTTTTTTTGGCACATAATTAATCAATAGTTTAAAGTTTATCCTTTACTTCGAGCTCATATATTAGTTCTCATTTAGTGGGATAACTAGGTTATATGAATGTTTGATGTTTGCATTGAATTGTCACTTCTTTCAAAACGTGTTCTGATGATGGGAACCTAGAAAATTCCCGAAATAGATCTATCAACAAATTCCTGAAAGTGGTCAATTAATAAATTTGAAAACAAAAACTTGAATAATTTTCCTTTTCATTAATTAAAAAACTCTTAAATTTCTAAAATATTGATCGTTTTTAAAACATTGTTTCTCTAATATCTTTTAAGAATTTCTAAAATATTAAAAGCGGGATTTTGGTTTGATTTGTTATAACCAAATTTTTAGCATAATATCACGGGGTTTACAATATTGTATTATTAACGAAAAACATAATTCTGGATCATTTTGCAGCAAAAAAACTTCATCCATTTTCTAAATCAATACAAACAAAGAATATATTTTTTTTTTACTATTTATTTAAATTCACATCATATGGTATATGACGAACTTTAAAAATTCTCGACACTTCGAGAAAAAATATTTAAGAAAAAATTTCTTTGATGTAATGAATAACATTTTGGGTATATGTTAGCCAATGTTAAAGAAGGATAGACCATTCGCGTTAATCATTTATCTTTAACGGCGCAAACATTATTTCGGTTTTAAGCTTCAAGCAAATTAAAAATGTTAAAATTACAGTTTTTGCTTGGATTTAATTAAGTCTACTTTCATTTATAGATCTTATCGTATTTATCACATTTCAAAATATGTATTACACCACCGTGCTATATTAAAATAGATCAAAAATAGTTTTGTCATATAATTGAACTTAAAAGAAACCATGAATTTTTTGCCGGTTTAATAATATTTAGTTGGGTTTAGGCTTGCTTATTTGCAGAAAATCATATTAAATATGAAAAATTAAATTTAAAGTCCTTAAAATATTTTGATGCCTTATCGATTTTTGTATTAAGCTTATTAAAATCCTGTATTTAAGGTACGTTTTGCCGGCATTGATACAGCGCTTTAGTTGTCACAAAGCGAAATGTGTTTGGCTAGGAACAAAAACAAAAAATTATTTTTTGCACTTTATTAGTTCAGTCCATCGTGAAGATTCACTCTAGATAGCTAAATATGTTCTCAAGCAATGTTTTTCATAAAAAAAAATTAAATTTCGCAAATTTTTTTTAAGAGTTTAAAATGCCTTTTTGAATCGAAGGTGCAGCTTACTAAGATACTTCACGCAATACGCTAGCCAATTTCCAATATAATTGTGATAATGTCAGATGCAAAAAATATATATTTTCAACAAATTTACGACAATTCCTTTTAAATTTACGACACTTGCAGCTGACATCAACTTGGTTTACCTTAAACTTTTTAAATTACATCTTTTTTTAAAATACTGATCTCAAAACTCAATTCCATTAAACGGCGCAAACCACCTACTACAAAAGATTAAAATTAGGAAATTGATGGTTTCACTTGTAAACCATCATACAACATTTCACCAAAGCCTCGATTTGTAAAGTTTTTATTTTTAATTGTTCGACTTTTATATGGCCATCAATTCTTAGGTTAAGATTTTTCAACGTGAAACTTAGCTTGTCATATCTTTTAAGTATAGTCTACCAAACTCTGTTCAACGTTTCTCTAAATTCAAAAAACCTTAAGAAATAAGAGCCATATAATGTCGGTTTCAACTGGTGGCGAGAATTTTTGAAGTAGACTATATAGAATGGTTCAAATAAAATTTTCGCGTAGCCCAAATATTTAGAACTCAAATTTAGTTAAAGCGAAATTATAAAAAATAAACATTATTGAATTTTTTTTATTGAAACCAGAAAAAAAATTGTGTAATTATTAACTACGGTTTTATTTTTTGGACATATATAAAACGTAATGAAAATATGATATTTTTTATTAAAAATTTAAAAAGATATAAATAAGAAATTTCATCGCTTTTGGAGGGTAAACTTAAAAACGAATTTCTTCATAGTTTTGTAATTTGTTTGTAAATTTGTAATTTGCCTGTAATTTTTCACAAAATCTTTCTTCCGTCCTGACTTTAATTATAAGCAGTATGCCAAGATATTCGTATCAAAAATTTAGAAGACTTTGCTTCATAATTTGAAATCGGAAAAAAATCTGAAATTACCGTGCAAATTTTTTTTAACACACTCTTAAATTCTTTTTTTTTTCCAAAGCCCAATCTTTCAGAAAATATTAAAATTTGTATTGGTTTTTTAACAAAGTTCCAAGAAAATTGTTGAGAAATAAAAATACTTTTTTGGCCAAAAATTAAAAATTCGAGGCCATACTTGGGTGTGATCGCTAAACGGTCACGGTATTGCGGACTTGGTATTGCTACGTTTGTAATGTAAGATGAACGCAGGTTTGATTCTTACAGCCGCAAGTTGTTGAAAAAAAAAAATTATCATATAGAGACAATCTGATAATTATAAGACCCAAAAAATAAAAAAATTTAAATGGAAAACCACTGAGGAGCCTGTCCATAAAAAGGCAGAAAGTAGTCTAGTCTGATTTAAAAATTAATAGTGTTTACAATTTTTAGAGAAAAACGTTTATTCTTCTTCTTAACCTCAACATTTCTAAAAATATAACCGCTGGACCGATTTTGCCCATTTTCAATACCAAACTTTTCGGAAAAATGTACATAAAGCTATGTAAAAATGAGCAGTGCGTACTAAGAAATTAGCCGATATTGATTTAAAAAATTATAAAACATTTTGAGATTTTTTCTTAAATTCACCAAATTCACCAAATTTTTTATATTTTTTTAATGTGCTATTAATATCTTGCTGTATTGAATTACGTTTCTCACTGTTTTTTTGCGAATTCAATCCTTGTGATTGGTTGCAAACAAATTTGTTCGTAAACTCATTCGATTTTATAAACACGCTGCTAATAGTCAAATTCACATTTTTATAAGATTTTTATTATTTACTTTTTTGAAAATCAGAATTAGTTAATAATAATTATAACCTTTAGTGACTGAATTTAATAATTGGTTTAATCGATTACTAAAACTAGAATATAATCATCTGTAATCAGTCGCACTTAGTGAATTCATGTGATTAAATTCACAGCGTTTGGTTCCAAATTAATTCATTGTTCATATGGGACTGCAAATCGAATTAATAATTATTGAATTTTAAAGGGACCAAAAAATTCATACATAGAAAAATTTGTAAATCGTACTAAATGAGTCATAAGAGTATCATGGTACATTTGAGGTTCAAATAGTACCATAAAAAGTACTATTGTACCAACTTTATCATCCCTGATTCAAATATTGAGAAAAACATTTCACAGAACGAAAAAGTGAAAACTAACCACACATACAGATTTTCAATTGAACAGAAACAAAACAGCTGATTCGTAACAGAACAGAACGTACAAACTAATTCTGCCTTAAATTAGTTAAACATTAG
Source organism: Delia radicum (assembly GCA_021234595.1). Lineage (NCBI taxonomy): Eukaryota > Metazoa > Arthropoda > Insecta > Diptera > Anthomyiidae > Delia > Delia radicum. The sequence goes on along the minus strand of CM037854.1, from coordinate 31,497,287 downwards.
TTCAAAATTAGTTTTTTGATAAAGGCGTTTAACTAAAATTTTAGCTGAAATCGCTATGTCAGTGTGCACTAATTCTACTTAAAAAGTATTTTGATAACGAATTAAAAAATTATATATTTCTTCCATTATGGTTTTTATTTCAGATACTTTTTAAACGCCTTATTACAAAGTCGAAATTCACTCTCTGAAGTTGGTAAGATTTTCACGCAAAATGAAAAACAATTTCATATTTATTCTAAATATTGCAATTTAAAAGAAATCTCAAATTATCTATTGAATAAACATATGAATTATTTTGTGGAAGTGAGTGCAAAATTGGGCTATGCATTACAGGTAAGATTCAATTATTTATATTTTTTAAATTTATAATAATTCTCTTGGGTTTTTACAGCTACAAGACTTGTTAATTACACCCCTTCAAAGAGTAACGCGTTATCCAATTTTACTAAAAGAAATTCGTAACTATCTAGAAAAACATAAATTGAGCGAGGGTATAGACAGCCTTAACGAAGCCCTCCATACTATGAAGGTATGTGCCATAAAATTTATCACAAACAAAAATAAAAAAAAAATATTAATCTCAAAATATTTAATATTTTATTTATTTTGAGATTCAAAATATCTAAAAGAAAGAAACAAATTAAATTTTTATACTTTTTGACCTTACAAAGTTGGTAAAAAAAAAATATTTCAGGTTCTAACTACAATTTTTAAAAATTGTTATGGAGAGTGGTCAAATATTTATTTGCATCAAAAGTAAAATAAAAAAAATTTTGCCTCATACGATAGGATTTTTATAAACATTATTTTACCAAATGTTAGTTACCAAATGGCAAATAAAATAATTGTCAAAAAGCCCGATATTTTTCAAAAAAAAAATGTTAAATTGGTTAATGAAAAAATTGTTATATTTTTTAATCATGATTTATCCATAAAATTATATAAATTTAAAACTGTAAGCAATATAGCTTCAAGTGTCTACGATTCATATTCTGTTAAAGATTCAACATTAGTGTCTAATATTTCTACTGGCGCTTAAAGGTGGGAAATTACAAAACTTTCTCAATAAAACATTCTTTTAAATATCTCCAAAGTTTTGTCATAGGTTATTAAGTTTTTACAACACCCAGACAAAACACTCCGGATTATGATCGAGTTTCGTCAAAGAGGTACCCAGTAATATAGTAAAATCTAATTAACAGGTTGCAGAACAACTTCCCAGTAAAATAGTAAAATCCAAATAACAGGTTGCAGAACAACTTTCACTGTATTATAACAAGTTCGAAACTCCATATAAAAAGTATAGAGGTTGTCCTGTTTGCAATAGGTTCTTTAACTCCAAACAAGAACAGATTACTTTAGGACTGGTTCTAGAACTAGTTAAAGAACTTGTTCTGAGGCGGTGAAACCTTACATTTCGACTCCCAGGAACCTGCTCTAGAACCGGTTCCATGTGACCTGTGGTAAAACAAGTTGCTCTAGAACAGGTTCGGAGGTAATCTGTTTTTAAACAATTTTGCTGGGTTATACTGTATTATAACAGGTTCAAATTTCTGCTCTACAACCGATCATTTTTATATGGAGGCTGTCCTATTTGCAATAGGTTCTCTAACTACAAACAAGAACAGTTTGCTTTAGAACCGGTTCTAGAACTAGTCATAGAACTGTTTCAGGGACAGTGAAACATTACATTTTGACTCCCATAGCACCCTCCTGGCTAAAATTTTGCTGACTTTACTGACTTTTTTAAACCCTCCATCCCATAGTGCAGGAGGGTATATTCACTTTGTCAAATGTTTGTAATTCTTTTAAAAAAATTCTGGGACCCCATAAACTATATATATTCTTGATCAGCATGGATAGAGAAGTCGATATAGCCATGTCCGTCTGTCCGTCTGTCCGTCCGTCTGTCTGTGGAAACACAAAATACTCCTCCAATACAGAAGAGGTACTGCTAATTTTCAGTCAAATTGTTTGTTGATATCATGAGCAGTTTTCTAGTGAAAATGATCAAAATCGGTTAACGCGTTCAAAAGTTATGAGTGAAAATGTGGGAAGACCTCTAAAAATTTTTTTTTTTATTTCATCATACATACATACATACATACGTACATTCAATGCTTATACACAAGAATATACGCAAGCAGGGATGGCGGTCAATATCGCTGAATTACCGTCCTCGATTCTAACACCTTTCAAGTGACTATCGTTATCGCTTTAATACCGTTACCGATATTCTTGAAATACCATTATCCGTAAAATACCGTTACCTTAAAATACCGTTACCGAAATAAAAAAAAAAAAAAAAAAAAAAAAAAACTTCTGTAAATAGATATATTTTCCCAAAGTATGATCATAAACTAGACAGTCATTTAAACTCGGGCATAATGCGGTTAAAAATTCTGGTGTGCATTAACATTACCTGTATAACTAAAATAACGTTATCCTTAAAATGCCGTTACCAAAATAATTGAAAAATCTTTTTCCCCAAAATAAAGTTACCGAAATATCTAAAATATCGTTACCGCTAAAATACCGTTAGCGAAATAAATAAAATACCGTTAACGCTAAAATACCGTTAACGCTAAAATCCCGTTACCGAAATAACTGAAGTATAGTTTCCCCTAAAATACCGTTACCGAAATAAAAGAAAATAGCGTTAGTACGACCAATAACCACATAGAATCGGTTACCATCCATGGTCATGATCAACACTTAAAAACAAAAAAAAAACACAAAATATTGTTGTTGTTTTTTTGTTTTGTTTTGAATACAGTATGTATGTACGTATGAATTAGTCGCAATCGCATGCAGAGTTGCCAGGTTTGACGATTTGTCGTCATTTTGATGATATTTAATACCCAAAATAACTAAATGACTATTTGACGACTTTTGCTTCCAAAATGACGATTTTTTGACAATAATTTAATATGTCAGCAAGATCTACTTATTTATCATTCTCATAATAAATTTATATTATTTCGTTAAAAATTGAAAGCAAAAACATTGTTTTTTGATCGATAGCTAGCTTTTATATGCTAATATGATGTGAAATACAATTTTGCAAAAATGCAAATCCTAGAATTGAATAAAACTTAATCCAAACCGCATTTATTTTTTTATAAATTCATTACGGGTTTAGCTTAATTTAGTTTCTGTGTTTATATGTTTAGAACATTTCTTTAAATTTTTATAAAATTTAATTGGAGTTAGATTTAAATAAAAATAAAAAAATTTTCATGTTAAAACACAAGGCATGGACTTTTTTTGCGAAACAAACAGATCTCTAGTCCGAATATATTTCATGTTGAAAGATGATATATATACAACTTTAAATGAAACAAAATACATCCAAAATTAAATTAAATTTTAATTGTTTATGGATTGAAAGTGAAAATGATTAAATAATTAACTATGGAAGAAGTTAAAAAACATTTTAATTATTTTTGGTCGATAATTTCAATTAACTTTTTCCTTTTCCATAATGACCAGTTGATTTTTTTTTAATATTTAAAACAAGCTGCTTTATCTAATTTAATAATTCCTACAAATTTTCTGTTCGTTTACTTTTTTGTAAATTTGTCTTACTATTTGTAATTTTGTTACTGAGTAGTTTTTACTGAACTTTACAGGAAAAGTAATCGAACAGACTTATTGTTAAAGAATTTCCAAATTTTGTAAAAGAATTTAATATTTAAAAAGTTGTGCCACTGAAATGTTGTTCACAGAATTATGCAGATATAAGTGTTTAACAGTTCAAGTGGTAAAATTAGTTTGATTTAAAGTTGTATTTATTTGATCTTTCAACATTATATTTTTGTTATTTTATTAATTAATAATCATATAATTACAAGTTATATACTATTACCCTAACCGAGCACTAGCTACTATGGCCTTCGGCGCGTTGTAGCGAAAAAGAACAGTGCCTCTGGTGGGAATCGAACCCACGACCCCCGCACTGATAAGCCAGCACGCTACCAACTAGCCTACTGGGGCACACTGTTTCAACATTTTATAAATATGAATATCGTTGTAAAATATAATGATTTTCGAAGTTTAAACCAAAGAGAAGTGTAAAAAATAGTGTTATATTACAACGATAACACGTTAACATTTGAAATGTGAATAACATTATTGTATTTTATTTTTTATTAAAACTTTATCCCTCTTCTAACAAATATATTTTATTTTGACGATTTTTCAAAATATGATGACGATTTTGACGATTTTTTCTAGAAAGTTTGTCGTTTTTATGCTTTGCAAACCTGGCAACACTGGTTATAAGTGCAAATGCGAGAAGCCCTCGAAAAATTGTTCAGCTAATTTATAAAGTATGCTTTTGTTTTCCATATACCAGGCTTGCCATATACCTTTTTTGTTAACCCCAACAAATCAAAAAATCACCAATTAGAAAAAAGGTAGAACAAAATAGTTTAGTTAAAATTCTTTATTTATTTGACTGCATTAACCGGAGTTGCCAGACACATTAATCGTTATCAGATCAAAAAAATATCCAGGAACAAAATCCCCGAATCCAACAATGTAAATTCATAACTTTTTTTCGTACACTATTTTTACTTATTTTCATTCTCAACCTTTAATAAATTTGCAAGGAAACTCTTACATTCTAATTACATTTATTAAAAACCCCATTCAATTTAAAGGACATTCACTTTCAGAACTTTTTTATTTAAGACATATAAGGTGCATACTTCATCTTAAAATCTTTTGATTATATGCATTTGTTTTCCTTAAAAGCCCTAATTTTTATTTGATACATACAAAAATAATCTAAATTAAAGTATTGATGTGTAAAAACCAATCGAATTTTGGGAAAATTTCTTAGGGTTCTTATTCTAGGAGTCGTAAACGAGAATTGCACAAGCAACTGAGCTGATAAACAATAATTTGAAATACCAGTTTCTTTAATTTTTTGTGTCTCGAAAACACCCTAAACACTCGAAAGATTTCCTTTTATAATTTTTGACAAACTTAGTTTCATCACACGTTCCGTTTTACTTATGTGATGTATAGTATAAAGACATGTGTTGTAATGTAAACTGGCATTTCATAATTATTTCATTATGTATGTCTCCGCAAGTGTATTTTTGTTCCCTTAAATTTATCTAAAATTCTGATTATTCGAAACTGTTTTTATGCGTTTGTGTTCATTGCATCTCTTCTAACGATCCAAAAATATATTTTAGTAAATTTCTTTCATTATTATATAGGCAAAGAGACAAACAACAGGCGAATTTTACAACAGTTTTTTTTAACATCATAAGGAACTATACAAATATATATATTTTTCACTACACGTTCATCTTTAGGTAATCAGAATAACCTTTGAATACCCACTGTTATAAGCATGCAGAATTTCAGATTCATTTTAGTAAACTTTAATTAAACATTTTTTCTTTTGTAACATCCCAAATACATTAATCAATCAGTCATATTTTGTTTTACTTATAAAAACAACATTATTTTTGTTATTTTTACAAAGAATATAGATATTAATATTGTTTGCACTTTCCCTGGTTTATGAAAACACCGAGATGGAGGATATCCAAAAATTCGTCACAGCCGAATTTAATCTTTTTTAATACCAAATTCGGCACATCGGACTTTAATGCTTCCACTTGTTTTTTTTTTGAGTGTACATTTTTGAAAAAATCGATTATAATGTCAGTTGTTTCGTCTGGGAAACGATTTTTACTCTTAATTTTAGTTCAGATTCATATCAAAACGCCTTCCAAATGTATGTGTTACATTTTACTTGGGACATATGAGAATGCTTTAGAGAGAAAAATTTTAATTTTGTTCTACTGGAGAACATTAGCATGTAAAGTCTTAGGTTGACTAAAATTGACAGTGGTAATTGCGAAAAGTGAAAATAAGATTACTTATTCTAAGATATAAAATATATTTTTTTTTTGGAATTAGAATTTTTAAGCTTGTGGACTTTAAAACAAAGCTCTTTGAAGAAAGCTAAGTGGATAATTATTTATCCTTCAAATGCAATTCTCCTTATGCAAGTAAAATTTCGTTGTGCGCCCCGGTAGGCTAGTTGGTAGCGTGCTGGCTTATCAGTGCGATGGTCTTGGGTGCGATTCCCACCAAAGGCACAGGTCTGCTTTCGCTACAAGGCGCCGAACGGCATAGTATCTAGTGCTCGGTTAGGGTAATATGATATAATTTGTAATGATAGGAGTATTAATTAATAAAAAAAAACAAAAAAAAAAATCGTAAATTTAACAAGAAAATTATTATCCAGACGATACAATTCAGCTTATGATCGATTTGTGTCGTACAGTTAGAGTCAAAGTCCAAATAGTAGGATTAAATCTGAGCAAAGTACATTGTTTCTTGTCTCATTTAAACATAAATTAAAATGTATCAATGCCACTCAAATGTTTATTGTCTATAGAAATAAAATTTTTAAAATTTTCTAGTTTTTGTAATAAAAAACATCGATGTAAGACTTTTTTTTGAAGAAAGTGCATAATCTTCTTCGAAAAGCACACTGCGCATCAGAATTGCACTTAAAATGCATACGATGAAGTTGCACAATATGACGGTGAGTAAAAAAATATTAAAATTTTCTGCCGAAAAACTCTGTGATGTTAAACACTGAACTTATATTTATTTCGCTGGCAAACAAGAAAAAAATTGCTATAAAAAAAATGCAGCAAAAACTGCAGCAAATTGATCAAAGTGGGGTTGGTGTCGACTGGTATTATTGTTATTATTATATGGTAGCAAAAATTTAAAATATTCCAAATATTTAAAAAAAAAATCACAGTTACATGGGTGAACTTATAATTAGTTCGTCCACTGTACTGGTTAAAATTTATATAATTAACGATTTTTAGAAAATTCACAATTATAAGTCTAATACAAATATTTTCTAAATCGAAAAGCCGTTAAATTTAGTTGTATTTAGTCCTAGATACTAAAAGGAGGCATAATTAAATTAGTTTTCCATAAATTGTCTTAAATTTTTCGAAATTTTAAATTAGTTTTAACTTTATACCATTTTGTACCATACAACTATTTCCTATAGAATATTTTTATTTTATTATGCTCCATCGAGCACGAAAACTATAGAATGTTAAAAAAAAAATTTCATAAAAATAAATTAGAACTATTTTATATAAAACTGGGACCATTTCCTCATAATTGGATAAAAAATATTCGAAAGAAATACTTGTACCATATATATATTTCCATACCTGTACATCGAATGCTTTTTGAATCGGAGAAATCCGATAAGAACTTTCGCATATAAAGCTATTCAAATTTACATACTTTTACTATTTTTAAAATTGTGTTGAAAATTAATACCGTGATAAAGTCGCGAGTTTTTGAAACTCTGAATATGGGGATGTGTTATGGGCTCAATGGAGTAGGCGAAAACTAAAAATCAATTAAATTTGCAGACCTTCGGTCAATTCCATGAATCATGGATCTTATGATATTGCTCTAACAAATTAATAAACTATTTGTAAACATGTAATTTGAAGACGCTTCCGCCGATATATAACACATGTCCGTGCATTTCAGAACATTTTTGTTCTTCAAATAAATTTTTTTCCCAATACCACATTTGTGTGGAAGTTGTTCTTGGTTTGATCACTTTTAATAAATAATAATGCTTATTTAATTTTATCGAAGGACTTTTTCCGAAGAGCTTTTATGCCCCTTATTTTCAGTATTTCGTATTACGTTTTTATTGCAGAATTACGTTTTTATTGCAAAATGAATGGTATTATTTCGTTTTTCACTATTAAGATTTGTTTGAGAACTACCGGTCGCCATAGAACTTCTGTAGACCCACTTTGGGATATGAATGAAATAAGCTATGTAATGTGAACAATTTGGACAGGGATAGTAAAAATTATAAACTGCTAACGAGAATAACAATATCGATCTTGACTTAGATCTGGATAAGGATACGTACGCTTCGTTGGGTCTAAGATCGTAGATTACATAGATATCAATCTCTTTTTCTTATGTTAACAACAAACTCATTTTTTCGTACACATTCAAATATTTTGTGATTATGTGTAGGGCGTATGTGCAAAACAGTCTCATATGTCATCTGACAGCCAATGTCAAAGAGTTTGATACCCAAGTCTTAGCCCTATATTTTATATTCTAAGTATTTTTAATTAAATTTCTTTTTTCAGATTGTTAACAAAAATGTCAATGACCACACCGTGCTGCAAGGTATTCGAAATTTTGATGGATTTATATTGGCTGAAGGTAAATTAATATTTCACGGAAATTTATACTGTAAATATGATGATAAAAAGCGCAAATTCTATGTCTTCCTCTTCAAACAATTAATATTATTTACGGTTAAAAAACATGCCAGAACAAAATATGACAGTGCCACTTACGATTTTCGTTTTCAAATACCGGTAATTTTATTTTGTTAATTTTTAAAATTGCCATTTCTAATAAATTTGTATCGATTTGTATGTTGTAGATTATTAAATTACAAATGAAAGAACTACAAAATAATCGATTTCTTTTGGAATCAATATCTTCAAATTTAAGTGTTACTTGTCAAGCTACTTCACCTGAATTACATCAGAAATGGTTGGATGCTATTAACAAACAATTAGCACTTAAAATGGATTTTCTGAAAAATTTAGTTAATCCCTCAACTGCTGATGAAGATCAAAAGGAAACATTATTGTAGGTAATGGCATGGTTTCGAAGTAGTAAAAAAAAATAATTATTTTTATTTATTGCACTACAAAAACATTAACTTATACATTAGATTAGCCAAACATGCAAAAGTGTTTTTGATTGCTCCCGCTCATATTGTGATAGATTGCGTATAAAAAATAATATCAGAGAAAACAATTTTACTTTTATCGCTTAAAACGGTCAGTTCGTTCTGATTTTTGACAAAAATAAAAGTTCTAACATTTTTCTTATACAATTTTTTGGAACAACACTAAACATTCTCTAAGTGTCACCTACCTGATTCAAATTTTTAAAACTTTTCAGACAACTAAAGCATACTGGAAACATACATGGAAATTTTTTATTACCATTGAAATTTCACCATTAAATTTCATTCATTATCATAATGAAAATGAAAAAAATTTCATTACCATTTAATGATAATGATATCACACTTAAGCATAAAAAAACTAATTGCAATTGTTAACTAATTGCATTTGTTAACAAAAAAAAATATTGGGTTGGAAACAGGGTTGAAAAGTAAAAATACATATTTTTTTAGACTTTTTTTTTAATTCGAAGCGATATGGCATAAAACAAGCAATGAGTGGAATTGGTTTATTTCATTTTGGGAACAACGAAATTTAATAGAACGGAGAATACGTCGAATTTCAAAAATTAAACATCAAGAATGATATGGAATGGGGAACGAGTGGAATTGAAACATTATTTACAGGTAACTAAATTGTATTAAACTGGGAACGAACTTTGTTTTATCGCTGTATCAAAATTTATATCAAAAATAAAAAAAATCACCCCGTGGCCGTTTTATTAAAAATATAATCCTGGGAATCTTTTGCGCCTATTTGTATTAGTACTGTGTATAAATAAATACTCCTGTGGAGTAAAAATTTTGTCCGTTTTGCCCTATCTCGTTAAATTGCGGAGATACCAGCCAATTAAAAAAAATTCTTTTTAAATACGGGCTACACACAGAAAAAAGCTGTGAGAATATAATCGAATTGTTTAGTAATTATACAACTACATAAGTTTCAAGTTATTATTACAAATTTCTTGTAAAATATATGGATTTAATTAGAATTTGCTTGTAAATATTTCACAAAAATTTGTAAATATTTTACTAAAACTTTGTATAACTAACTTGAAACTTATGTAGTTGTATAATTACTAAGCACTTCGATAATATTCCTCCGGTTTTTTTCTGAGTGTAGGATCTCAAAAACTAAGCGAGATATCGAAAAACTGAAAGAAAGACACATACCAATAATGCATATAGGTTAAGTGCTATGATTCCACTCGTCCCCCGTTCCATTCCATATCGTTCCATTTTCGGCCAATGTTCCATTCTATTATCAGAGTGTTTAAATTTGTATTTTCATGTAAGTATATGGGGGAACAAATAATTAAGACATTCTGTGCTTGTTGCATAAAAAATTAATCTCTCCGGAGATCTCCCGGACCTAGCTTATGTTTATTATCAGCGTGTATTAATACGCCTTCCACTTTGATCTATCTCACTTAATTTCCGAGGTATCGGCTAATTAAAAAAAAACGCAATTTTATAAAATTGCTTGTATCTCGACGAAAACTAAGCGAGGTATTGCAAAATAGACAAAACTTTTGCAAAACTTGACGTACGTAACACATAACGATAATACTAATGTGTTAAGTGTTCGAATCCACTCGTTCCCCATTCCATTCCATTCCATAACGTTCCGTTTTGGAATGGAGCAAACATTTTGTCCGTTTTGTGTTCCATTATTACTTGTTCCATTTCGTTCAGCTTTACTTGGTGATGAGGGCTTTCCATCCCTGATTTGAGCGATTTTTCACAATTTTAAAAAGTCTATTTTTCAATGGTCAATTAATCATTAATCAATGAAATTAAATCCTCAAATCATTATCATTAATTTAAAAAACGAGAATGAAAATAATCATCATTCCATTAGTCCAATTAATTCATTAGTCCCATGTATGACTAGAAATCAATTTTTTTCCCCATATGAAGGGCTTATTGTAAAAACTTGATAAGCTACATTTTTTTGATTGCTGGTTTTAGCTCGTTTGTTGTCATATTTTGATGAATATTTTATAAAAGTCTAGCTTACACATTTATAACAAGTGCCAAGAGTACAAAAGTCCTTCAAATTTTATACTTTCTAAATTAAATCAAGACTTTAAAGGCAAAACAAAAAACAAAAATTTAAATGTGGCTTATCAAGTTTTTACAATAAGCCCTTCATATATTTTTTTGTTCTACTTTTTTAAAAAGAATATAATGTTTAAATTTGGGTTTCAACTTTTATGGCTAGGTGACAATTAAAATACTAAATGATTCTATTTTTTGCGACCTTTAAAGCAGGTGACAATTGATTGATGATTTTCGGGATCAAAATCTAAATTTTTTTAAAATCAATTTTTGATTGCTAAAAATCTCACAACACTGTATTAAAATTAGTTTTAGTAAATGTTTAGTTTTGTTTAGAAGTTCATTTTTTTACAGGTCTTAGTTTTGTACCCAACCTATCGGAAAATGAGCGGGGAGCGATAAAAATTACTTTTGCATTTTTAATATGTTTTATCTAAGTATACACAAAAAAAGTTAACTTAAAATGTGTAATAATAAATTTGAATAACATAAGTTTTTACCCAAATATTTTCATTGAATAAATTAATTAATCGTGTACAATTTTTTTTGTAATCAGTACTATTATTTGCTTGATCAGTTCAAAATAACTTAAAATATTAATTTTTAATATCAATTTCATAATAAAAACTCGTTTTTGACATGTTCTTAATGAGTTATAGGTCTCAGAGTGCATAATAATAATATAATGACATCGCTTTGAAAAGACCTCGCCTATGTTCGCTAATTTTTTGTTTGTTTGATTTTTTTACTTGGGAGTTTTTGAGATTTCGAGGTTTTTATATTTACATCCCATTTTTACGTATATTTTGACTAATTTTTTGATATTTTATCGCAAATTCATGAATTTTAATCTAGACAAAATTATTTTAAAGTTGAGTATAATCATGTCGGCGTATGTATCAGGATATCACACTGGTAATGCAAGGAAGTTCAATAGAAAACCCACTTAACAAATTTCAAGTTCCTCGCTAAGGCAGATTTGCGAGTCCGTCAGGGGGTACTTTCCTCAATTTTGACTTCTTACCACGTTGCTCTCCAAAAAGTATTATATCAGTGAATAAAGTTATATTCGAAGGAACAGATGAGAAGGAGAAAGACTTTCAATTTTTGAGACTCTCCAGACCGCCCAGAAGAAATTTCAAAAAATCTCGTCTGAGCTGATGTCTATATGGGATAAGAAACCCATATACAAAATTTCAAGTTCCTTGGTTCAGCGTTTGGTCAGGCCGCCAAGTGGGTGAATTAATCTCCTTAATGCCCATACCAAAAGAAATTTACAAAAATCTCGTCTGGGCTGATGTCTATGTGGGAAAAACCCGCGTACAGTATTTCAAATTAATAGCTTTAGCGGTTTGGCCAAGCCGCCAAGCAGGAGAATTTTCCCCTTTATACCCCTCTCCGAAGAAATTTCCAAAAACCAAACTTGAGCGTATGTCCACATGGGATAAGGAACACTCGTATCAAATTTCGAGTTCTTAGCTTCTCTCAGAAGAATTATATTATCCTTTACTTTTTCCTTCTAGGGACGACTCCGGAGCAATTGTGAGGCTTTCTTTAGAACACTTTACCCCCTCTATTGACCCTGAGGAGGAGCCATTTGCCCCAACCCAACCTCTCCACTTTTGTGACTCCTGCTTTTTTGAACCTCACTTAGCGAAGCCTAATGTTACTAAGGATATCCATATATCACTATCTCACCCCTAACATCCGTTATAATGTCTTTCGAACCACATTGCTCGGATTTTTAAAGAAGATAATCTCACCTACACTCATAAAAATATCCGTACAAATAGTTAAAAATTTAGCTACGACAAAAGAAAATGAAGTTGAGAATCACAGTCTGCCAAATTTAGGTAGCCTAAATTTTAGAAGAACTTTATTTTGGAACCCGTTTAAAAGAATTTTCCAGTACGTTTTTTATGAGTATATATATTCTCTAGTGGACATTACATTTAAAAACTAGGTATCAAGTAAAGGGTTATTTGAAAATTTATTTGATGGAGTTCTACACTCAAAAAAAGTTAGGAAAAAAAGTTAAAAGAAAAGAAAAAAGTTAAATGAAGAATACTATTTCTCAGCTAATTTTTTGTTGAAATTGTGTTTTCAGCTAAAATTTTAGTTACACTTATTCAGAACTCAACTGTTTTGAACTAATGTTTTACTAATATTTTACTAATGTTTTACTAATTTGTTTTGCTAAAAAATTGTACTGATTAGCTCATTAATAGTGTGGACGACAACCAGATTTAAAAATGTACGCAGAATCATCCATTTGATTCTGCGTATATTTCGTGGCATATAAAAAATGTAGTAGAGACGAGGAAAATGATACGAAAAAGTACAAAAAGACATATAAAAAAATTAACCATGGAACATTTTGGTACCTTTTTTTCATACAAAACAACGCTAACAATGTTAATATTAAAATATTTAAATTTACTAACATTAAATGTGTATTTGTAAACTAAATCTTTAAAGTGATTATTAATATAGTGCGGTAAAATTGTAAACAAATATACGTTCAGTTCGACAGACTATAGCAAAAGACAAGGACACACATCTTAGGTAATATTTATGTTTCCTTTAGCTTATTGCAAAATATAGGTTGTATATTTAGACAACCACTGATTTTTTTTTTCATGTCGTCAATGAGTATGAGGGAGTATGACCATCATTATATTTGTAAATTATTTTTTAAAGAATCACTAATGAACGTTTCATATTTCTGGCAAATAGTTTTTTCCAGTCTACTAATATTCAGGAAACATTTTATTAACTTTTAGCAAGGATTTTTTAAATTTTAATCAACTAAGTGATAGCAAAACTTTAGCTGAATATACTAATTTTGTTGCTAAAAATCAGCTCGCTGACTTTCACCAAACGATTATGCTTACATTAGCAATTTTCTCGCAAGCACCCTCCTTACTAAAATTTTTCTGACTCCACAAAATTTTTTGCTCACTTAACTTACTTTTTTCTTTGGAGTGTAGAAACATTTAAAAGATTTCAAACAAAAATGTTACGAACCTAACTCGGGAATTTTAGTTTCATATTCAAAATATTTGAATTATGTCTCCTCTACCACAAATCTAAATTTCATGAAAATCGAATAGCACATTCCTCTTAAGGCTACACACAGAGAAATAAAGTGCTATCCGAATTTAAAAGTGTATTTCAATGGTAACAACTAATAAGTTCAGTTAGTACAACGGTATTTACATTAGCTTTCTGAATATTTTGGATGTTGCAACTAAAATTCAGTCGAGTTAATTGAACTTTGTTGTGAAAGCTAATGTTCAGTTGTACCTACCGATTGAAATTAGTAATAACCGAATTTGAGTCATAGTAAACAAATTTCAGTTGGCAAATACCTCAATATTTTTCTGTGTGTACTCTTGATGTAATCAGATCGATTCTCAATCAATAGTCAAAATAATTAAATAATATTGTTCATTTTAAAAATAAAATATCCAACAATTTACTACAAACCTCCTTCATGAAATTTCGTTAAACATCCTGTAGCCTCAATACGATGGCCGTATTTATGCAAATATTCGGGCATTTCAGCATCATCACAATCAGTTTGTTGAACACCTTCCGCATAGAAGTACTCATTACAACGAGGATCCGTTAATGAATCACAATCATAACATTTTATGGACCAAACTAGAAACAAAAATGGTACAAATTAGTGCATCCAAACTGTATTTTCATATAAATATTTTATATAATTACCACTTGCTATAAAAAGTGAAATTATGGTCAATAGGAAAAGCACACGCATTATTTTTTTTATAGTAATTTTAAAAATTTTAAGACAATTTTATGTATCTTTTCCGGTTTGTGATTAAGAAACTACTAAATTTTTGTTTAAGATATCTTCTTTTAAGTTTTTTGTTGAGATAATTTAATATATTTTGTTAAGTATTTTTGTCTATATTTTAAAAATGTTTAAAAATAAAATTAGACCAAACAAATCAAACAGAAACATACAGAAATGACGTAGTAAATTGACGAAAATAGTGTGGGAGTCCCAACGGTGATGATTATAATATTATGACATTTTTATTTGTAAAAAAAACTGAGATTAACCATAAAATGCATTCATTTGAACAGAATAAAGAAAGATGCGGTATGAACAGGACTGAAGCGAAATTATTATAAAATTCAGCGAAAAGTTAAAATATTTATTAGTTTAGACAATCCGATGGGTTTCCAGATCTATTAACAAAAAAAAAAACATAATTTTTTCAAAACGAAATTGAGCTATTTTAATAAAGGGTCCGCCATCTAACGTTTTTTTTTTCTACTAGTGCTTATTTCGTGAATGGTAACACTTAGCTCATGTCTGATTTGACAGATAATTAGTTTTATCCTTACGCTGAACGAATATGGTTGTGTGTACGCTTGAACAACGCTGGGAAATAGCGACATTACTTTGAAAATCATGGTAATGTTACAGAATGTGTGCGAAAATTGCGTACGGATTTTGGAAGAAGAGAAGCACCGTCAGCTCCGTATGTTCGTTATCTTGTGAAAAAAGTGAAAGAAACTGGCATCCTCATCGATAAACCAAAGCGTGAAAAGTCAAAAAACAGTGCGTACACCCGAGAATATTGCTGCTGTGGCAGAAAGTGTGCGTGAAGCGCCATCAACATCAATTCACCGTCGTTCTCAACAATTGAACATTTCGGAGACATCATTGAGACGAATTTTGCATAAAGACCTTGGTATGACGCCATACAAAGTCCAAGTGGTTCAGGAGGAGGGTGCCGTCAAAGATAAGTGTTACGCCAACAAGCCAGAGACAATTGACGCTTTAAAGGACAATATTCGTGAAGCCATTGGTGAAATACAGCTGCACACAATCGATAATGTGCTTAAAAATTGGACCGATCGTGTAGGCTACTGCATGGCCAGCCGAGGTAGCCATTTGAATGAAATTATTTTCCATTAATAACCGGAAGGATGGTACTTTCAAATAAAAAAAGAAATTTGAGAAAATATTCAGTAGTTTTTTTATAGCATTTTCAAAAAAAAAAATAAAAGTTATTTGGCGAACCCTTTATATAGGGTGGGCCAACTTTGACTAACTGATTTGAAATGCTTATAACTTTTTTATTTTACTTTTTTTTAAATGAAAGTGTAATTTAAAGGCTCTTTGCAAGATGTTTTGTATTACATTGCGCAAAGTTTCTGGCTCTAATTCTGCAATTTCTGTGCGAATATTCTATTTAAGTTGCTGAAAGCTTTGTGGTTTGTTGACTTAAACCTGTTCCTTCAAGAAACCCCACAAAAAATAGCAGGGCCCGCCAAAACTGGGGAACGGGGTGGCCAAACAAAATCAGCATTTTTTTTTTAAATATTCGGTCATCGAAAATTTCTCGCAGAATCGTAATTATGTATCTCCTGGTATCAGCTGTTGTTCCATCTTGCTGCAACCATATGTCAGGATTGTTGATAACTAACGGACGTAAATAATTTTTCAATATGGTCCGATATACTGCCCCGGAGAGGGTTTCTGGTTCCCCAACTTAATTTTTGAAAAAATATTGACCGATACCCCTTTCCGCCATAATTCCACGCCAAACCGCGCAATTGAGAGGGTGACATTCTCGCAGATGCACTGTTCTATGAATTTGGGTACTCCAAATTCGGCAATTCCGGCTAATAACACATACATTTAAATGAAAATGTGCTTCTTCGCTCATAATGAGATTGTTCAAAAAATTTTAATTTGCTCACGCAAGCAAAATTAGTCTATTGGCATATTGTAGCCGTCCGGAAACATAAAAAAATTAAACAATTTTTACACGTTCTTGCATTGAGTATGATGACATTATGAAATCTTATTAAATTGTTTATTACCTGCAAAAAAAAAAGTTAAAAACTATAAAACTAAATAAGGTGTAAGCATTTAAAATCAGTCAGTCGAAGTTGACCCACCCTGTATATGATTAACATGTAAATTATTGGTCCTTTGAGTCTAAACTTTAAGTTTCGTTTTTTTTTAAATAAAAAAAATTTATTTTGACCCATGAAAGGGTTAACCAACTGTAACTCTCCGATTTCAAAGAAATTCACCATAACTATCATACTCGACAAGAAATCGACGAAACATACATTTTCTGATTACGGACCCTTTCGGTTTCCGAAAGATGACTTCATGAAAATCGCAAAAAATCGTTAAAAATTTACTGAAATAGACTCTAAAATAGACTCTAACTTTTAAACCATACAATATACGAAATTTCTGTTGGCCTTATGTTCTAGGTTAAAATATACTCTTTAAAATTATATTCATGTGGAGTTTATTTATGAAAGGTTCCACACCATTTTTTGGGGTCTTGTAAGTTAAAAAAAGGAGAGGAGTTTAACCGACATAAATGAAAAACCAATGGAAAATTAATAGTTAACAAAAAAACAATTCTTTTATTTTTTATTTTACTACTTAAAAAAAGAAAGAAAATCAATCTATATAACTATATGTATGCACAGCGCATACTTTAGAGACATTTATTCCTTCCGCCGCATAGTTTAGGGACATTTGCTTATTTTGGGGACTGTCCCCAAAGTTTTCGCGCCTTTTCATACATCTAGCGTATGAGATGAGGACAATTTATTCTGTACACCGCATATTTCAGGAACAATTTTGGGCGTGTCCCTAAAGTATGCGCTGTGCATACATATATATATATCTATATATATATATAACTATATAACTATAAATACACTTTACTTAATATATCAAAATCGAACCTCAAATTCGATAAGACATACTGTCTACCAGATTTATTCGAAGTTCTTCCGCTATAGATGTGCGCGCACCAATAACTGCTTCTTTTAGATGAAATTAGCTTTCATATTGACAGTTTCCTACGTAAACTTGACGGGTTAATACTCCTCAAATATTCTCAAAAGGGTTTTGATCCGGAGAACATGCGGGCCATTCCAATACTCTTATATTTTTTGATGATAGCCATTCCACCGTCTGACGCCTTACATGAAATGAGGCGTTGTCTAGTTGAAAAATGGATTCTGGCCCCAAACTCTCTTCCAATACTGTAATGTACACAGAAGAATTCATTTTGGTGTTTCGAACTGCCAAATAGCATCGAAATAAAAAGCGCCACGAACCATTAAGGATCCGCTTCCGCACTTTCTTTTTGAGAAATATCGTGGGTCCCTACGTAGGGTCTCTCCAATAGCTATTAAGACCATCTGGGCCATCAAGATTGAACATTTTCTCATCAGAATAAAATCACCTTTAAAAGAAATTATTGACTTGACTTACCGTTCTTCAGTTGGTTTGTAAATTCCTTTTAGCGTATTCAAGTCGGACAGTTTTGTGACGGGGTAATAACCTTGGCACAGACATCAGCTTTCTGGGAATCCTTTAAGAGCCTACTTATGGTTGATTTGGACACATTTACCTTACATTCACCGATTATCTGATTGAGACACTTCATTGAGTTGCTGGTCCAGTTGATTACTTTACGCCGGTCCTGATGAGGAAGTTTTTTTTTCGGGCCACCTATTTTATTTTTACCATGTTTTTCTACGAATTTCACGAAAACTTAAGCCACTTTTTAAATATTCTGAAATTTGCTCTTTTTTAAAATCACTTAGCTATGAACCACGCTGCATTTTGTTGCAAATTTATTAAAATTGCATAGAAGCCAAAAATAATTCTTTAATTTTTCTTTATTTGCTATTCTTCTTTGTTTACCGTTATATATAATTATTGTTATGAAACACTAACAACATTTTGTTACACAATTTTTCTCTTAAATCAATTCATTATTCTTTTAAATTTTACACAATATGAGATCAGTTATCACAGTCTTAAAACCAGTTAAAAATTGAAAAAAAAAAGTTTGTAATATTAGAAAAAATTGCAAAAATCACTTGTAATTACAGTTATGCAACGCAGTGTATGCATGTTTACATATTTACATGTATGTGTGCCGTATGTAGCTCATATAAACTAGAGTTATTCTCATACTTTAATTACGGTTTTGGCTATAACTCAGACCCCAATCTAGATACTACCCTGAATTTTTCCCACACATGTAGAGAAGAGTTCAATAATAACCATATGTCAATATCAGCATTTTGAAATATGGGCATTTGAACGCCAGTCGCCCAAAAATGACCTTTGGACCTGCCATAAAAAAAAAAAAATCAGTATGCATATCATTTTAAATAATATATTTTAACCGAGAAGTAAAAAGTAATAATAAATATTGTAATGATTCTGTAGTCAAATTTTATAGTTTTTGCAATTTTCATGACGTCATATTTCGGAAATTGAAAGGGTCCGAAATCTAAAATTTATGTTTCGGCAATTTTTTATCGATTATGAAAGTAATGGTGAATTTTATTGAAATCGGAGATGGTCGATCCGAATGGTGATTGAGTTGAAATGTTTTCACTCCAAATTAAAAAACCAAAACTTATGAAAAACGGAATTGAATTCTATACATTTATTTAATAAAAAATTAAAAATTTATCTACAGACTAAAAACAAATTATATATTTTGGAAATGATTTTAACAATTTTTATCGACACATCATACTTTATAAAAAATTTTCTTAAAAAAAAACCGATATTTTAATTTAATATTTTGGCCACAAATGCTAAAACTAAAAGTGTTAATAATTTTAAAACATTATCCTCGTTAATCTTGCTGCTCCACCCAGTATTGCAATAATTTTCATTATCACATACATAGCAATTGACATCTGTTATATCTAGCATGGATGGATCCATGCGGCAGCCAATTTCTGTGTCATTGACATCACCAAAGTAGCAGGTGCGTACATATTTTAAAATTTTGTTTTCTGAAAAAGTGAAAAAATATATTTATTTAAATTTAGAATAGATTTTAATGTGATTTTTAGCATTTTAATGTTTTATTTCATGGGGTGTTTATAATGATAATTTTTGGCATTTGAAAACAATTTATAATTAATTTTTAAAACTAATTTTTAGTATATTACAATAAAAAAAAAAGTTATTATTTAATCAAACTACATATCGTCCATTCCACTAAAGACGTGCCAAAAATGAGCATTTCTGACCTTTGGTCTTACTATTTAAATTAAATTTTGCATTCAGAAGCTCTATGGAGCCACTTAAAAATTGCCTTTTTTAGTTTTTACATTTTCTTAAAATCCACGGTTTTATCCTGTTTAGTTTTTTTTTTTTAGTGAGAAATATGCAAAAAGTGTGTAAGTTTAATTATTAATTTTGTCGTTATTATTCATCGGATCACCACTGAAATTTGCAATTTAATGGTACACTACCCCCCTATTTATTTTATTCCGAAATAAAATTTAAATTATTCAAGTTCGAGGCCATACTCTATATTTCTTTATTAGGATACTGTCCTAACAATTGGAAGATGACAAAGCCAATTGTGACAATTTTTTGTTGTTGTTTTTGTTTTTTCTTTGATATTTTAAATTTTGAATCTCGCTCCTAGACGAGGACAAGAAATTCTCATTGAGTTTGTGATTTAACATAACAAATATCTCTAGAAATTCTAATAACAAAGTCCCCTGAAGATTTCCTTGGGCAGGAATGAAATCCGGATAGGTACTCGCCTACATCAGATTGCTTTTCACAATGTGTTAAATAAGTTTTGGGACTTTAGCACATTTAATTACTATAAATGCAATTAATGTTTATCCCGATGAAAATAAATTTAAATAATCTATAGAGTTTTTGTTTTCAAATTTATTAATTGACCACTTTCAGGAATGTGTTGATAGATCTATTTCGGGAATTTTCTAGGTCCCCATCATTAGAACACGTTTTGAAAGAAGTGACAATACCATGCAAAACATTAAACATTCATATAACCTAGTTTTCCCACTAAATGAGAACTAATATATGAGCTCGAAGTTAAAGATTATCACCATTGATCAAAAATAATTTGAAAACTTTGTAAAGAACTTTGTGAAAAGACGAAGTACGGTCTTGTTTACTCCCCCTTTACATCTTGTTTTTAAATAAAACAAAACAAGTGTAAAAATAAAAAGGAAAATAAAAACAAAAAGCGTATTATTAACTGTTATGTGCAAGCTCATAACGAACAAGTTTTCAATTTATTGTTGATCAATGGTGATAAACTTTAACCTCGAACTCATATATTAGTTCTCATTTAGTGGAAAAACCAGGTTATTTGAACGTTTGAAGTTTTGCATGGGATTGTCACTTCTTTCAAAACGTGTTCTGATCAACACATTCCTGAAAGTGGTCCATTATTAAATTTGAAAACAAAAACTCTATAGATTATCTGTTAGGACAATATCCTAATAAAGAAATATAGAGTATGGCCTCGAACTTGAATAAGTTTAATTTTAATTGCAAAATTAAAGGTTGAAAAAATATAATTTTTATTTTTAATACAAGTTATATCAAACTTAAAATAAAATTTATTTTCAGCGTCAAAAAGAAATGCATTTTTTATTGAATTTGTTTTTAAACTTTTTACAAATTTTCCACTCTTGACTTGGAAAAAGAAGCTTATTAGCAAAATATGGGAGTTTTACTAAAAAACAACACTTTTGTTTATTTTTGTGCGTCCCAGTGTTTATCTTTTACACGGTGCGACAGAAAAAAATACCTGGGAAGTGATACTATTTTTCTGGTAAGTACGAGTTAAAGAGTTTAACAAGAATCTGTTTTTTAAATTAGCCAAACACCTCCAAAATCTAGAGTTGCGGGTAAAAACCTAGTTTTTTGTACCTTTATAGCACTTATAAGCCTGTAACTTAGTTAAATATCATTTACGCTTCTCAGCGGATTTATAAATTTGATTATTTAAGTTAACTTGAGAAATCTATGTGAATTTCTCCAGCAAAAATACATTTTATTTAACTTTTCTCCATTTTCCAAATTTGGAGATGTTTTTACAAATTATTTTATAAAGCATTTAAATGAATTTGTTAGCAAAAAAAAATTATTTGGAAGTAAAACGCAACTTCGTTTTTAAAAATCCGTTTTAAATTGACTGATTTATGAAACTTTTTATTATTAGTTAACATTACCAAAACCCTAATTAAATTGTATATTTGTTTAGAAAACCCGTATTTCCAGTTACCACTTTTGATTATAGACAATTTTTTTTACAAATTTGATAGCTGGTACCAATTTTTTAGCATTTCACTAAATAAATGATTTTAAAAAATTTTATTTGAAAAGTTGGTTGAAAACACCAATAATTGTATAATAGGATTGCTTTTTAGTTCCTGTTTCCACTTGTTAATTGCAAGTACAGAATTTTTGCTTTATTAATCGATTATAGGCAGTTTCTAATGAAATAATGTCCTATCATATAAATTTTTGTGGTTTTGATCGAATTCCAATCAATCTGTTTTCTGGGTGTAGAAATATCATTGCCACCATTTTCAATTGTACGAGGGCGGATCAACAAGTCCGTATCTTTTCGAACTTCCCTCGTAGTTATATAAAATGCAACACAGCTCCCATCAAGTACCACCTGTTAATGGACTACTGTCGAATTTTGAGCAAGTTCCGTCATTTACTTTGCGTTTAGCAGCTGTTCAAAACATACAATCTCGTGTTTTTTTTTTTAATGGAAAAAAGGCAAAGCTTGATAAATACTATGGGGACTCTGCAACATCGATTTCAATGGTAAAAAATTGGTTTACTGACTTCTGTTGTGATCGCACAAGTACAAATGACGCTGAACGTTTTGGACGGCCAATTGAGGTCAAAATGTCGAAAAAATCCACGATATGGTGTTAGCCGCTAGAAGAGTAAACATGCGTGAGATTGTTGATGCCATAGGCATTCGATTTTAAGTGATCATTTGGGTTTAAGAAAGCTGTATGCAAGATGGGTGCCGCGTTTGCTCTCAACTGAACAGAAACGTAAACGTGGAGTTGTTTAACCGCAATTTAAATTAGTTTTTGCGGCGTTTTGTAACTGTGGATGAAACATAGATCCATTACAACACTTCGAAGACCAAGCAGCCGGGTGAACCGGCTCCGAAGAAGGCCAAGGTAAGTTTGTCATCCAATAAGGTGATGGCAATAGTTTTTTGGGATGCACGCCTGATAATCCACATCGATTACCTTTAAAATTGAAAAACAATAAACGACGAATATTATGCCAACTTATTGGACCGATTTAACGAAGATAAAAAAAAAAGAGCTCATAT
Source organism: Delia radicum (assembly GCA_021234595.1). Classification (NCBI taxonomy): domain Eukaryota; kingdom Metazoa; phylum Arthropoda; class Insecta; order Diptera; family Anthomyiidae; genus Delia; species Delia radicum. The sequence goes on along the minus strand of CM037854.1, from coordinate 31,474,226 downwards.
GGCCAAAAAAAGTTCTTTTTCATCAAGATAATGCACGAGTGCACACGTGTGCAGTAGGGATACAACTTTTTTACAATTTTTGAAAATATCAAAATGGCCCTATCCATGCCATGTAGTGCATAAAAAAATAATAAGAACTGCATCTTTAGATTTTCGATATCGTTTAAAAAGGTTCCGCGTCAAAGTCAATTAAGTTTGGGATCAGTAAGTTCTAAAAAAATAAAAATATTTTCTTTATAATTTCATCAAATGATAAATAAATTATAAGTTTTTCCATTAAATATTGAATAATATATGATTATAATCATGTAATTACATTAAGAAAGTTAAATAATTATAAAATAAAAAATTTTGAAGAACTAAAAAAAAAAAAATCTTAAAGGATTTTCAGAAATCGGCTTCGACGCGGAACGTTTTTGTTCCGAAATGACCTGAGGAAACATTTTTCGGTTTCAGCATAACATCGGCTACAGCGTGGTGATAGGGCCTTATATTGGTTGTACCCTTAGTGTGCAGTCTCAATGGCAAAATTCCATGAATTGGGCTACGAATTGGTATATCATCCGCCATATTCTAAGGATTTAGCCCCCAGTGACTATTTCCTATTTCCAAACCTAAAGAAATGGCTCGTTAGAAAGAGATTTAGCTCCAACGATGAAATTATTGATCAAACAAATGCCTATTTATGGACTTCGAAAATCCTATTTTTTGGAAGGGATACAAAAACTGGAGAAACGTTGGACTAAGTGTATTGAGATAAAAGAAGATTATGTTGAATAATAATTTTTTGGTTTGCAAAAAAAAACTGTGTTTCATTAAAAAAGTCATAGACTTATTGACTTATTTAGAAGTTATAAATTGTGTTTTAGAAATTATCAATTGTATTTTAAAAATTATCATTTGTATTTTAGAAATTGTCATTTGTATTTTAGATATTATCAATTGTATTCCTGCAATGTTTACATGTTTTTTATTATTACTTCTGAAATACAATTGATAATTTCTGAAATACAATTGACAATTTCTGAAATACAATTCATAATTTCGACAAAGCAATTGGTAAATTTTAAAATACAATTGATAGTTTCTGAAATGAAATTTTTAATCTGAAATACAATTGATAATTGAAAATGGTGTAGTTCTGAAAATCAGTCGTAAACCTCTTCTTAATTCTCAAACTTTTATATTTTTGCAAGCAAACCCTTAGACTTTTATTACCTCTGTTAAAAACCCCATTCTATTTAAAGGACATAAAATTTCAGACGTTTTTTAATTAAAAAAAATTCAGATAAATAAAAATATTAGGTTCATACTTCTTTTCCATTCTTTAGATTATGCAAGCTTTTTTCTGCAGTTAACAGGACGATTTAAAAATAAGCAACGTTTTATTTAATACATAAAAAAATAAACTAAATTGAATTTTAGAAAAATTTCTGACGGTTCTTATTCTAGGATTCGTAAACTAGACTTAATGTTTGAAGGAAGTTTTTTAAACAATGGCACAGAAAAGACTCAGAAAATTTAATAGGTTTGAACATTTTGTGACTATGAGTATTAGACTTAGGCGACGTCAGTTACATTTCAAAATAAATCACTTGCAAAATTTTTCTATATCATTAACAATTTCAGACCTACGTTCACACTTGTGAGCTTAAACGCTAGTTTACAAAATTTTCAATTTTGTCAACACCAGATATGGGACATAATACTAATATTTGTTTATTTAATTGCAGGTCAATTACTTTTAATTGGGCCCTGTAATTAAATACCCATATGTTGTTACTAATCCCCATGTTTGGTATTACAAATTTTACAAATCTTCCAAGAAAGCGTTTAGAGTCACAAATTATTAAAGATATAGAAACATTTCAAAAGTGAATTAGTGTGAAAAGTAATAGACGTCGCCCAAGTCTGATATTGATTCTGTTTTTTATACCTGTAATTTATACCTGTAAAAATATCAAAAAAAAGCTACTAAAAATTAGTTAAAATTGAGCTTGCAGAAATGAGTGCTGAAATTAGCAGATTTTATTTACTAAATATTAATAATATAAGAATAGCAAAAATAAATCTGTTGAATTTTCAAATATTTAGTTATATTTGAGCAACATTTTAGTTAATTGAAAGAAACAAAATAATCTGCTGAAATCAGCAAAAACATTTACTAAATATTAGTAGACAAAAAATCATTAAAAAATGTGAACTTTTTAAATATTTTTTAGTTGTTTTTTTTTTATGCGAATAAAAGTCAGCGAATATGTAATCTGCAATTATAATTTTAACCTAATTTTTAGTAGTTTTTTCTGGTATTTTTAGAGGTTTATTTGAATGTTTGGACAAAGTAGATTTTAAAAGTTTGGCAATGCTGAGCATATTATGAGAAAACCATTTATAAAATTTCTACAGATTAGTATTCATTCATATTAACTAGTAATTTTATTATTACTTCGTTTAAATTTAAAGATGTAGTACTCTATATAAATACACTTAAAAAAATAAATATAGTTTAAAAATTCTGCTGAGCATTACCAAACTTTTAAGCCCAATTTTGTAGAAAAATCCAAAAAAATATGGGTAGTGAACTATAAACATTTTTCCTATAGCGCTCGTTTCCACAAGTTTTTTTTCATATTCTCTTACATTTATTAAAAATTAGTGTTTTCTTTTTGTAAAGTAACATTTAATTATGATCTCAAACCTGACAATTTAGAATGAAATGCGATTTTAAAAGATCAACAGTACATATAGAACGAACATACATTTGTTTGAAGTTGAGTATATTTTCTTACAGTCATATACAAAAATGTAACATTTAGTGCCATTTTACCAGACTTGAACTAGGATCTAATTATATTTAGATTAATCAGTTTACATACAATCATATACAGTTATATCTGGTCAAAATCCAGATACAAACTTATCTGGTTTTTACATAGTTATATCTATTTGAATCAGTTTATATATATACTGATACAATTAGATACAAAACTGATACAATATAATACAATTCTATCGGGTTATTATTCGGATGAAATTGTACTGGACTTTTATCTAATTCCATCAGATCTAATCCCATTCCCCATATTTTGGATGAAATTTAATAACATCATATATATCGTCACATATAAATTGATATGGCTACATAAAGCTTCATATAAATTTTTTTTAATCGGATAAGTATAAGATATGAACATATATCGTAATATATTGACAAACATAAAAGCATATGTTATGATATTAAGTTGTAAATGAGTACACAGAAACCTTTTACATCTTGTAAATAGTAAATTCATTTCAAAAAAATCGTATTTCTATTTTCCGACAAAATATGCTAACTTTGAGAATATATATGTTTTTGCAAAATATAAATTTTTTTGAATAGGTATATATTATTAAGAATATTTAATAGTGTCCGACCGAACAGTTCGGCCAGAAAATGCATTTGGTCTGTATTCGGTATTTTAAAGCATTATGGTCAAATTTGGCGGATGAAAAAATGTTTATCGGGCTGATTAGATGCTATTTTGAGTGTCAAATTTGAAGAAAAGTCTGTAGTTAAGCAATGAATTCACTGTTCGGCCTCAGAAAGTTCGGCCAAATTGAAAATAGTTCGGCGGCCGAACTTTTAACTTTATAGCTAAACTTCGGCTTTTCTCTTAAATTTTATACACAAAATCGAATTAAATCGGCTCAACAAACATGTTTCCAATACCAAAATTTGTCATCATTGCCTCTAGATATAAAAAAAACCGACAAAATATATGTTTTTGGCCGAACTGTTCGGTCGGACACTAATATTTAAACCATTTTCTGGAAGGCACATTATTAATTTTGACACTAACACAGGCGAATATGGCAGTATTGGTTCGATTCTACTACCAAGGGGTAGTAAATCCCTATACTCAGTTTGGCGAGTTCGGCTAACAATTTTCTTTCATGGGCCTCCAAAGATTTTGAAAAACAGGTGAATCTTCTAAAAATTAAAAGTCACTGTAATTTTTGCTAAAAAAATTGAAAAACAAATAATTTTTTCTGTTTTTTTTTTTTTAAAAGTGCAACAAATTTTTTTTTCGCATAAGTTGTTAATAAAATTGGTTTAACGGATTCTTAGCCATATTATTGACAAATATAGTTAAGCGGTATCATCAAATCTGAATTAGCTGTTGGATATAGGGGAAATTCCTTGGACGAGTTTTAATGACATTTTTTCACTAAACTAATGAAGTTTTCTTCGCAATGTGAAAGAAAAATTTCTTAAACTTTAAGAAAAAGATTCATAGTTTTAATGAAACTATTTTTAATTAAAGTTTCTCATTAATCGTATGAAATTTTTAATAAATAATAGGATATTTTTAATTAAATTTTATAAAAAATTGCATTAACTTAATACAAAGTTTCAAAGTTTCAAAAATTCATTGATATCATGCAGAGAATTCTTTCAGTGGAGAAGCCCGATGATTTTCAGAATTTTTGGAGAATTGGTCAACAAGCTCGACAAACTGACTATATGGGTTTTTTACACTTTGGTAATAGAATTGAACCATTACTGCCAAGTCCGTGTATTTTTCAAAAAATCTTAATTTCTTGCATAGTGTAATAAGTGAAAGAACTAATTTTTTAGCTCTTCTGAAAAGTTGACATTTTTGAGTTGGCATTTATTGAATATATAAGATCGATATGCTTGAGTGCTATGAAATAAATTTTAATACTATTGCCAAAAAGCAACTCACCTTTATAAGTTTTCTTCATACATGCTGTTGCATTAAAAGATTCCAAATCATTAACCATATAACGGGCAGGTGCCACTTGATCACAATCGATTTTAAAATATTCTTCCGTATCAAAATCTTCACCACAATTTGTTTCCGAAACTGATTCACAGTTATAACATTGTATAGCAGAAGCTAAGGGAAGAATGATAAATTTTATTTGAGTTCATAGAAAAAAATGTAAAACCAACCTGTGATAATTAACGGTGACAAAAGAATTATGACCATAAACACGTGCATTTTTGTGGGGGTTTGAAAGGTAATAAATCAGTTACGTTGTTTATTATTTCTATTTCTATTTTAATTAAAATTCTTATTAACAATTTATATAATCCAATTCAATTTTGAGGTTTTTTCTTAAATTTTTCTTTCTTTTTGTTTATACTCGTTTCACACCTTTAAAATTTGTTTATTTTTATTTAATTATTTATTTTTTGCTTATGATTAACAACTTTGTTTAAATTGCATACAAATTTATATACACTAAAAGTTCTATAAATGCCACCTTGATTATATGTTGGTATTAGGGTATTCAATCGGTTAACCGTTACTCGATTAATCGATGAAATGATGTCGAAAAATTGTTCGAGTAATTCGAAGTGGCCAATTTCGAGTAAAGAATAATTCGAACAATTTTAGTCGATTAATCGAGTAACTCGAGTAATTTAAAAATATGAACTATTTTATATTTTTTTAATATTTTGTATAAAATAGTGTGACTGTTATAGTGAATATTTAAATGTTAAGTGTATTTTTATATTAAGTGAGCACTGTTAAAGAAATTATATTACGAAAAACGAAGAACTTAATGCGAATAACTCCGATATCGAAGAAACTTGGATATTTTTTAAAGAAACAAGTTCTAAGACTGGGGTGTTTAAGATTATTCCACATATTAAAATTTACATATAGAAGTAATGAAGTTTTCATTAATATGATGAAAATCTTCTTAAATATTCATGAAAGTTGTTTCAAAACTTCTTTATAATTTTTTTAGAAAAATTACATATCTCAAAATCCCAAAATGATAGGCCAAAATGGACTATTTTTTCGTTTAGTACTAACACACTAATATAACAAAACTGTGTCAAGTCTGAGTGAAATTACAAAACGGATCACCTTACAAATATTTTTATAAAACAGTTTAATACATATTTATGAACCACCCAGCCAGAAAAATACGAACGGCAAAGCATTGGCCCAGTGCTTTCAACGGTGGTATGAGCGTTGGCAGAGCGTTGGATTTCTGAAGATTTAAGTGCTTTGCCAACCCCAAAATGATAACACCGGGCAGGGCTTGGCCGTTCCTTTTTTAAAACGTTGGCAAAGCACTGGCAATGAGCGCTTTGCCAGTACCAAAACCTAAATTTTAAAAAGTTGGCAAAGCATTGGTATAACAACCAATAAGTGCTTTTTTAATGATAAAATAATAAATAATGATAACAAATTTGAAAACGAAAAACTTTATAGATTATTCGTTAGGACAATATCCTAATAAAGAAATATAGAGTATGGCCCCGAACTTGAATAATTTTCATTTTCATTGCATAATTAAAGGTCGGAAAAAAACATAATTTTTATTTTTTAATAAAAATTATATCAAACTTATTATGAAATATTCTTTGGGAATAGAAAGAAACCTTGGAATCGAGAGTAGTTTTTTCGTATGTTAACAGTTCTGGTTTCCAGATTACATCCATTAATCCTGACAATGTTAGTTTACTCGACAATTTCAACATTATGATAGTAAACGAAATTTTTAGCACAAAACGTTCTAAATACAAAGTTTTATTCATTTAAAAGGCAATATTTTTAATGAAGTTAGCATTTCGTTTAATTATCCAGTATCATCAAAAGATGATTGAAAATAATATTGAAATAAATATAAATATGGTAGAATTTAAGTGTATTCTTACTACTGTAAATAATGAAACATTTGCCATAACTCTTTTACATAAATAATAGCAATAAAGTATGTAAAATAAATTTCAAAAATACTATTTAATTGTTATTTTTATTAAAACCTGCTAACTTATTTAATAACAAGCACATGCATTAAATTTCGTTTTTATAAACGATTGTAAATTTAGTAAATCGAGCTTTTATTATGCTAACGTTTGTTAATTTTGCAAATAAGTACTGGCAATGCACTTTTTGCTAATGTTGGGAAATCGTTCTAAGCCAGTGCTTTTTTATTTTTACGGTAGTAAATTTTGTAAATCAAGCATTGGCAAAGCACTTTTTACTAACATTGGCAGAGCGTTGTATATTAGTGCTTTGCCAGCACTTTATTTGTGGGACCATTGGCAAACAGTGCTCTGCCAGTGCTTGATTTTTCAGACCATTGGCAATTTCTGGCTGGGCAGTTATATTGAAAGAAAATCAATGAAGATTTCAACATATTTATAAAGAATTTCATTGATATAATAACGCTTTTGCTTTGAGTGTATTGAAACAAAACTGTCGCAATAATAAATGATCTTAGCAAATGTTTTTCTCTTTTAGATATACTTTTTACTAAAATTTTTAATTAATTTGTTAATTTTTATATATATGTTATATTAGTACTAATAAAATATAAAAACTTACAAAAATGTGAGTTTTTGGAAAATAACATTAAAGAATTAAAATTGTTCGAGTTACTCGAGTTATTCGAGCAATTTTAAAATCTTACTCGCCTACTCGAGTAAATTAAAAACCTCAAAATCGAGTTACTCGATTACTCGAACAAAAGCAAACCCGAAAAAATTGAATACCCTAGTTGGTATGCCATAATTTTCACCCTCCTTTGAAATACTGAATCATGTAGTACTTTAATTGTCACCTAGCCTTAAAACTTTAAAAAAATAAATTTAAAACTTCTATATGAGTCTTTTTTAAAAAGTAAAATAAAAAGGAAATACATATATGAACAAAATAGATTTCTAGTATGTTTTAAGTGTTTGAATCATAGATTACATAGATTTCAAACTCTTCTTTTATAAACAAACACATTTTTCCATACACATTTAAATATTTTTGTATATGTATACCACGTATCTCCAACCCATTTTCATGAGTTACGTGCACTGACAGCTAATTTCAAGGAGTTGGAGATCTATGTAATCTATGCTCTGAAAATTCCATAAGAGTCTTGTTTTCTTTTAAATTGAATCAGTTAGGTGACGCTTATACAGTTTTCAGTGTATTTAAACTTGAATATTTCGTTAGTTTCTTTTCTTTCAAAATATATACACTCAATTACTTGTATTTCGGAATATTTTCATAATAAACTAAAGTGCTTCGGACGAATAATATTAATTGTACTTGTGTCGACTTTTTGTTATTTTAAAGTTTTTTTTTTTAATTTTATTTTCTTTGCCACAATTAAAAAATTTTTAAAATGTTCCCGATGTTTTCTCATTAATGCTCAATTTTATACTGAATATTTTGTTTAAAAATGTATGTATATTCCAAATTTTCCTCTTTTGAAAATTTTATTTTGAATTTCAAAACTATTTTGGAGCGCCACGTCTGTTGGCGTGTATAATTGGCAGTAAAATGTTTTTTTTTTCTCACTCATCATTTCTCTTTTCTTAGCCATTTTCCAATGACCGCTCCTTCTTTTATAGTTTTTTTTTTTGTTTTTAATAATTATTTAAGAGCAAGAAGAAGTATTAGTTAGAATTTTCTATATATTTTCTTTTTAGTCAGTCCTCTTTAGAGTGTTTCTGACCGTATATTTTTTATGTTTCATTTAATTACAGTTGATAAACATACAACAAAACCTATTTACTAAGGTAGCACTTATTTCCAGGTATTTACTATAGTCTTGAAAATTTAAGGGAAATTCATACAGAGAAAAAAATATGGTTTAAGAGCTTATAATGGTTGAAAATTAGTACACTCAAATAAAAAGTATGTAAAAGTTACAAAAAAATCCGTATTTTGTAACAGAAAATGTTGATAATATCAGGCGAGCAGATCATTTTGCTAAATTTTAACAAAACGTGACAAAATTTTTTAGTAAAGTAATTGTAGTAAACAAAAATAGTAAAAGTTACTCAAATCTAGTAAAATGTTAGTAAACTCTTGACGGAAGATTTGCAAAAATCAACCAAATTTTGTACTAAAGATTAGTAATATATAAACGGAAAAGCTTCACATATTTTTCATAGATTTTCGTCTAATGTAATGTTTTATAATATTTACGAAAGATTTCACAAAAAAAAAATAAATTTCATAATATTTATGAATAAAAAGTATGTAAAAAATTACAAAAAAAATCGTAGTTTTTACTGAAAATGGTGATAGTATTAGGTCAGCAGATCGTTTTGCTAATTTTAACAAAAAGTGACAAATTTTTTTTTAGTAAAGTAAATGTAGTAAACAAAAAATGTTAGTAAAATTTATTAAAACTCTTACGAAAGATTTGCAAGAATCAACCAAATTATATACTAAATTTAAGTAAGATATCAACGCAAAAGCTTCACACATAGTTCATAGATTTTTATCTTATGTAATGTTTTATAATATTAAATGTTTTACTTTTAAATAAAATTAAAAAAAAAAAAAAAAATTTAAAAATTAAAACCAAAAGTTTATTTTTCGATCTTTTATCATAAATTATGATGTGAGCAAGATTATTCAATTTCAAAATCATTTGTTTTTTGTTAACGACTAGAAAATCTAGCCTATACACGAACAATGTTTATTAGTTAAAAATGTTTTATTTTTGATTTGAATTAGTTCAATTCTTCCAATTTTCTTTTTTACTTCTCATCGGGTAAATAAAACAATACGGGTAAAGCGTTGATCTTTTTCCTTCAAAATTTGGGTAAAATATTCTACCCCTTCTACATTGGTTCTTTGATGATTTTCGGTGACGCAAAATGAAACATGTAAGGACCTGTCAGTAGATAAAGTCTGCTATAAGCAGACATGGGCGGCATCAATTACATTTCACAATCATTCACTTGTGAAAATTTGAAGTATCATTAATAATTTCAGACCTACACTCACACTTGTAGGCTTAATCGCTTCCTTAGAAAATTTTTAAAATTTTTAATACCAAACATGAGGATTAGTAATAATATCTGTGCATTTAATTACAGGGCAATTACTCAATTACACCCAATTACATGTAATTAGACGTACAAATGTAATTGGCCTGTAATTATATACTCAGATATTGTTATTATGTCTCATGTCTGGTATTGACAACATTTTAAATTTTCCAACCAAGCGTTTAAGCCAACAAGTGTGAGCGTAGGTCTGAAATTATTAATTATGTGACAAATATCGCAAGTGAATGATTTGGAAATGTAATTGACACCGCCCATGTCTGGCTATAAGTTAGCGGGCAAACACTTTTTTAAGTAATAAATAAACATTGCACGGTTTTTTGTTTAACAAAAAACAAATGATCTTGAACTTGAATAATCTTGATCACATCATAGTTTTAAACTATTTATGAAACATTTCTTACAAAAAAAAAATAATCATAATATTTATGAAATGCTTCACTAAATATGTGAAGGATAGATTGCATTAATAAAGATTTCATTACTTTTGTGTGGAAATAATTTCATAGAGACCATTATAAGGTCATTATAATTCTTGTTGTTTATAAAATGCTTCATAAATATTTATGAAATTGTTACATTGAATGAAAGTTGATGAAAATTTAACCTGTTTTTCTTTGGGTGTATATATCATTAAAGAAAATAATAAATAAAACTAATTTACCTTAAATAAAATTATTTTCACAAAGTTTATGAAATTGTGAAGTTCTACGAAATCATTGTCTGAAATTTTTCTAAACTATAAAACGTATTTATGAAAACTTCACAAATATAATGAAAAATTGATGATAAACGCTTTATGAAACATTTTCATCAATATGATGAAACTTTTTCGTAAGTCTAATAATTAAGTGCATAAATAAAGTTCAAGAGTTAATAATAATTTATTTGTGAAAGGCTAAGATAGGCTGCTTTTAAAAATAAATTATTATTAATTTTTTTTTTGTTAATTTTTGGAAATCTAATAACAAAAGTTAATAAAATTAAAGTAGTTAATTTAAAAAATTTAGTAATTTGTAAAAGAAAAATAACAAAACATTTTACTAAAAACTAACTTTATACTAAAAATTAGTATAATAATAGTAAAGTGAATTTTACAACTGTTTTACTAATTTTTATACTCACTATTTTGTTTGAGTTTAATGGTTTACCGTAGAATCAAAATGATAAAATATGATCGTTAAATTTTATAATATTATCCGCACTGATCATAATACATATATCCAGTTTGGATAGTATTTGTTATAAGGGTCATACTAGGATAAAATCAAAAATCAAGTATTTATACGATGCTCTTAACCCACATTTTTTCTCTTAGTGAAAAATAATTTTTAAACTTATGTAAAAGGTCATATGGTAAAAAAAACTGAACAAATAAAATTTTTTGTAGAACCTGTCTTTGAAAAGACTTAGTTATGCTCAATACAAAACTGTCCAAACATTTTTTTTTTCATTTGCAGTTTTTGAAATACAGCGGTTTCATATTTACATCATTCACAGCATTTTTTTTTTTGTATATTTTGCAAAAATTTTCGGAACCTAACCGCAAAATGATGAAATTATTTTTATGAATATAAACATACAAAAAATTATATTTCATTTGAGTATAATCATGTCGGTGTTACCTGAAACAAACACCATGCATACAATTTACAAGGATAAAACGAAAAAAGTAAAATTTTTAACGCCTTGTAACTTATCCTTACTCAAACCCCTATATGATTATAAATGGAGACAATTTTTCCTTTTTTGATTTTTAACTATTTTTTTTTTTTTTTTGACATTTTTACTCATATTTGCTTATAGTGCCATTATTTGATTTTTAATTTTTGGGCTTCAGTTCAGCTTTTTCTTAATATTTTTGAGCTTTAAAATTTGCATTTTTTAAATTTTCTTAGCTTTTATTTCTCAAAAATTTTGGCTTATTCTTTTAAAATGTCTAATTTTTTACATTTTTCACATTTTTTGTAGTTTTGCTTTTTTCCAATATTTTTTTTTTACCATAAACACTTCGAAGTTTGCTATTTTTTGTCTTCTCTAATGATTATATTGAAATTAAATATAAATGTGTGTAATTTTCATAAAAAACTTTTATGAAAACATTTCGAAAAATTAATTAAAATATACGAAAAGATGGGGTGAATGATGTAAAGTAAATAAAAACCTCGATATTTCAAAACTGCGAATGAAAAAAAAAAAAAAATTGTTTGCCAAATTTGGAATCAGCGTACATATGTAGATAGGTCAATTACAAATATTTGTTTCAAAGCCAGGTTGTTGTGGCCGTCTAGTAGTTTAATTTAAGAGCAGATTGTGCCATGAACGAAATTCGTTTAAAATAATTACCGCCCTATTTAAAATTACAGTTTACTTAATTATTTCGTTTCTGGGAGTGTCGGGATTTAAGTGAATTTTTTATTCAAGGTCTAAATATATTTTACTTTATTTTTAGTTTATATATTTTTTTGTTTTGCATAAAGAAGTGATAATGAAAACATTTCCCGCAGGTAGGATTTTATTTGTTATTTTTTTCATTATTTTGGCTAGAACTATTCATAAACACTTTTAAGCAGGGTTGGCATTCCATAACTTTTCATAATAACTGTAGTTGGCTACCACAGTAACTTTAACCCACTAACCGGCAAGTTTGCCTAAAGATGGGGTATTTTAAATTTGCCATAAGTGCTGCAAATAAGTGATTTATAATAAGAATTTAAGCTATTTCGATAGAAAACCAAATTTTTTCAGTAATTTTTTGGAAGCAAGAAATCTTTCAAGTTAAATTTACGTAAAATTTAAAAAAATTAATATTTTTAAATTAACACAATTTTCAAAAATTTTGAAAATATATATATGTTAACGGAAAAATATATATACATATATGTTACTAAACACAAAGCAAGATTGGGCTGAATTTCAGTTTATGGGGGACACCCCTAGAGAAAAAATCTGAATATGCCATCCCCTTCAGAATGTTCCCAGGAGTACGAAAATCATAATGAATAAGGGGGCTCACGCCCCCTATGGGCGTGGCAGTCGAAAAACGACCCGGCCCACCTACGTAGACAATATGGGTATCAAATGAAAGCTAATGTCTTCACGATTCCAAAAATAGCCATAGTTGCCAGATCGGGCGGTTTTTGCAGCCGATACGGCCATTTTTGTTAAATAGGGGCGGGGGTGAAAAACGACCCATGCCACCTACTTAGGCAATATTGGTATCAAATGAAAGGAAATGTCTTCACGATTCCAAAAATACCCGTACTTGCCAGATCGTCCAGAATTTGAGGAAGATATGTTAATTTTTATAAAATGGGGGAAGGATTTTTTATTTGTTTATTTCTTTTTAGCTCGGCCAGAGGCCGAGCACTCGAGATCCCCGCCGTCTAGAATTAAGACATACTGGAGTTAAAAACCCCTAAGCCCGGCCGTAGGCCGGTCACGCAGAAAAACTTTACTAAGCGAAGCCAGTATAACAAATTTTCATTAACCAATCAGAAGCTTTCAAGAGTTTTCCTCGTTTCTTAATTTTGTACTTATCCTCATTTATGATTTGACTCTTGACACGAGAACATCACTAAATATGGATTGCTCATTTTTGTTTGATTTTAACAAAGTTTTTTCGCGCCGAACAAGTCGTATTCATTTCATGACAAAGAACTTTAGGCCGGTTTGAGGGTTAAGGCCGAAATGAAAATTTAAAAAAAGCATTAGAAATCAGTTTTTCTATACCACGGTCAGTCATTGCACAGAAAATTTCATATAGACGCAATCGAACAAATAAAAACATAACAAATATTATTCAAAAATTCAAAAAACAGGGTCACTGTCGAAGGTTCAATACCAGAAACTGCGCAGTCTGATTCAGAAAAAAAATTGAAAATTTGCAATGTAGTTACAATTTTTTAGAAAATACACTCATTCTTCTCTACGACACCTTTCACAATTAGTCAAAATCACGCTAAAATACCGCTATTTTGTTGATTGAACAAAATTCAATGGATAGAATTTTGAAATAAGCTCTGTTATATCAGAAGAAATATCGCACTATTGGAATCGTGGTTCCAAAACATTCATATTGGCATTGATGTTTGCGTGGTAGGCAACTGCCGTTATAAGGAAACGGTAGTGCTTGGGTGAGAAATCCAAGACACCGAATCTATTGGGGTTTCCTTTGATTTTGCTCTGAAAAAAAAAAATAAAAATGGAAATGGAAAGAGAAACGTTTTTTTTTATAAAATTTTTAGTGTCCGACCGAACAGTTAGGCCAGAAAATGCATTTGGTCTGTATTCGGTATTTTAAAGCATTATGGACAAATTTGGCGAATGGAAAAATGTTTATTGGGCTGATTAGATGCTATTTTGAGTGTCAAATTTGAAGAAAAGTCTGTAGTTAAGCAATGAATTCACTGTTCGGCCTCAGAAAGTTCGTCCAAATTGAAAATAGTTCGGCGGCCGAACTTTTAACTTTATAGCTAAACTTTGGCTTTTCTCTTAAATTTTATACACAAAATCGATTTAAATCGGCTCAACAAACATGTTTCCAATACCAAAATTTGTCATCATTGCCTCTAGATATCAAAAACCCGACAAAATATAGGTTTTTGTCCGAACTGTTCGGTCGGACACTAAAAATTTTATAGTTTTAAATGAAACAACGAAACGTTTTACAACTATCAAAATCAAAATTTTGTGTTTCCTAAATATATAATTAAGTCTCATAAAATGTCCCCATTTTTTAGTTTGAAATTATACAAAAGAAATCACTTGAAAATGATTTCGTCATAAAATTAATATGGTTCTATGTGAACCCATATGTAATAAAGTCTTAAATTGCACCTAACTTAATTTGATATTGAACTTGACCAAAATATGTATGGGATTATATAAAAAGTTACATCCAATTAAAAACAAGTTATTTCTGTTGAGCTAATTTGATATCGCTTAAATAAGTCTTTTAGCTAAAGTTAAGTTAACATTAAGTTAAACATTAAGAAAAAATTTCATTCGTATTGTCGGGTAAAAATTTTAATATGAGGTCGAATATAATTATATCTCATTCAAAAAGTTCCCATACATAAACATATAGAAATTGATCCGAAAAATGGGTCATATACATATTTCTAATTAAATTATATATAATTTAATACAATTTTATCCCAGATTTTTCCATAGCCGTAACATTACATTATATCTAATTGGATAAATATATATCTGATTTCATATAATTTTTACCGATAGTAGGTATGCTTTTTGTAACTTGAAGTTATGCTTTAAGTATTTAATTTAAAAGTTAAAATTTCTAAAAATCTATAATTTTAAAATTACTTTAAATAAAATAAAGGGTGTCCCAAGAAGAGCGCAATTTTTAAATTTTAAATAAAACACAGATATTTAAAAAAAAATCGTGAAACTTTATTATATCGTAAAGCAGACAGAATGAGGATATGTATGGAACAATATATCGTGCAGATGGCCGCCGCGGCTTTGCTGGCATGCACGCGATCTTTTAATGAAATTTTCAATGACCGTTTTGCATGCGTCCAATTTCCTCTTTTAAGGCTTGAGTCGTCGTCGGCTTATTCGCGTAAACCATCGACTTCAAAAAACCCCAAAGAAAAAAATCTAATGGTGTAAAATCGCACGATCTAGGCGGTCAATTCTGATCTCCAAAACGCGAAATAAAACGACCGGGAAATGACTGATGCAGCAATTGAATTGTTTCTCTGGCTGTATGACATGTGGCGCCGTCTTGTTGGAACCACATGCCCTCCACATTCATTTCTTCAATTCTAGGCAAGAAAAAACTGGTTATCATTTCACGATACCGAACACCATTGACTGTTTGCGCTTGACCTGCCTCATTTTCATAAAAAAAAGGTCCAATGATTCCTCCAGCCCAAAAACCACACCACACAGTGACACGTTGAAGATGCATTTGCTTCTCGTGAATCACTCGAGGATTTTCCTCACCCCAAATGCGACAATTCTGCCTATTGACGAAGCCATCAAGATGAAAATGGGCCTCGTCACTGAAGATGATTTTATCGGCAAAATCAGCATTTTCCATTTCACCATTTTGGTAAAACAATTTCACAATGAGATTGCGTTGTTTATTCGTGTAGCGCTCCATTTTAACTAACCTCGTACCTTCTACTAGCAAACAATAACAATTGTAAATGTCAAACATTGACACTTCGAATGTTGCCAGATTTAAAAATTGCGTTCTTCTTGGGACACCCTTTATAACGAAATATTTGAAAATTATAAAAATAAAATTGTGTTTCACAAATGTATATTATGGTTTTGTCATATAAAAAATACGCATTTTTTATATTTGAAATTTAATCAAATTAATATGGTTATATGTGAAGCCATATGTAATAAAGTCGTAACTTGAAAATTACTTAATTTGATTATCCCGAGTAAAAAAAGGAATGTGATGTCATGTGTAATATGTAATATGTAGAGAAGACATTTTTTTTTTTTGAAATTTTTTTGCCAGTTTTACTCATATTTGCTTTTTGTCATATTTTGATTTTTAATTTTTGGACTTAAAAAAGCTTTTTCTTTTAATATTGCTTTTTTGAGACATTCTTTGCTTCAAGTGCATTTTTACTAAATTTGTTTTACTTTTTCTTTAAAAAAGTGTAATCTTTTTACCTTTTTGTAGTTTTGTTTTTGTATTGTCCTCTTGATATTTTATATAATTTTAGGCTTCATATTACCAAAATTTGTTTTAAACCACCAGCACCATCTAGTTATGGATGGGATTGAAACTGCAATGTATTATTGTAATTATTTCAGTCAAGTATTTGACATATTAGCTCACGATCAGTGAAGATGGTGAACAGTCTATAGACAAGGTAAAATTGAACTTCCAAAAACTTGGAATAAGGTTATGACTTAGCGTATATCAAAAGTAATTTCGAATGGGTTTGTTTAAGCATCAAAGGCATTCGAAACAAAAAAAATAAATTTCTTAAAAATTAAATAAAGTTTGCAATTAAAATGCTGGGCTACAAACTTTGACGTGAAACGCGCATTTTGAATTTTTTCAACAGTGTTATGCTGCGATAGAAGATCGTTCATTTTTGATAACTTTAAAAAGCACATGAATGTACTATGCAATCAAAATTTCATAGAGGAAAATTGAAAATAAATTTAATCTTTTATTTTTAGTTTTTGAACTTTTTTTGCTATTTTGGCATTTTTGACACATCTTGTGACATTTTTTATGTTTTTTAATGCTATTTCGCATACTATTTTCAAGTTTTTTCGTGCCGTTTTAAACTTGCCCTGGTTATTACCAAAATCACAATTTCCTCGAAATCCGCAAAAATCAAATCGCTACCCTTCCCAAGAGTACCGTGTAATATTTTTACAATTTTTTATTTCCATTCTGTAAATCGGATTTAACAATTTCATGTAGTTCAAATATCAATATTTCGATTTCTTTACCAAAAAAAATAAATTCTTGATTTGTTTAAATTTATTTGAAAATGTATTTTTAAACACACTTGCTAATACGTCTCGAGGTGTCTTAAATTTTGAAATTGACAATGCTATGTTAACGGTCGTTGCCACTTTGGGACCTACCCTGAGGGTCATCCAGGACCAGTGTATTTGCCAGAGTAAACTAGTTAAGCAAATATTTAATTTTAGCGGATTTGGTGAATACTCACAAGGGAGGTATCCCGACGCGGACCCTTAGACCTTATTGAACTTTGGATACGTTATAGAGGAGAGAAATCTACTGCACTCGTCTGTTTTTTTTAGCTATTCAATATTATATTTAGCGGTTACAAAGTGGGGTGTAAAATGGCCCGATTTATTGTATTCTAGTAATTAGAAAAATGTGTTTTAGGTAGCATTAAAACTGGTGTTTTGTTAAGAATTGCTATTAGTTTCATCTAAAAATTATGCATATTAATTTAATCAAAGTGTTTTCTGGGCTTTATCCGATATTTCTAATCGTTTGTTTTAACGATGAGCTTTTTTAACCTTTGTTTTAATATATATAATATGTGTGCAACCCTAGGTCCAAGCATATGCAATATGGACTAAAATGTTTGCTTTCTATAATACTTTAAGCACTTTAATACTGTGTACGAATTTAAAATAGAATTACGCATATTATAAGTGATCCAAATATAAATCAATTCAAAGATTATGTAACAAAATAAATCGATTCAAGTAAATTCAAATCAAGTTCTTGTACTTTTTTAAAATGACTTGAAGATACATTTTTCTCAGAAAAATAAGTGATTTCAAATAAAACTTATTTTTGTCCTGCTGGCCTTAGTTGAGGAAATAAATCGATCTAAAGATTTTTAGTAAAATGTCGAATAAAAACCAGTGTCATTAGTTAAAATTAAATTATTAAATTTATTTTTTTAAGTTTATTTCTAGACTCATTATATTGTCCATACTGCTAAGCATACAGTAAGGTGTTTAGTAATAATGTGTCATAATTTTGCGCTACATTCCCATATCAAGTAATAAGATTTATAATGACAATTGTAAGTACTTGCCATTAACAAATATGTACTCATATAACCACTTATATGGTAATGCATTTCTGCACTGGGATGTTATACTTGACAGATAAAAAAAACTAAATGACTTGTTTTCACAAATGATGGACAAGGGACAGTAACTTCATGCACTTTAAAGTAAGTTTTACCCTCGTATAATATGCATTCAAAATCTTAAAATATGCATCAGAAATGGAAAAATATGCACTTACATTTTTTTAATATTATTAAAAACAAAGAACCAATAGGTCTCATTTTTTTCTTAAAATCATAATATAAAAAAGTTTTTTTTTATATATTTTCAAACATTACATTTTACCCATTTCTTCTCAAACGTCAACGTGTTTTAATTTTCTGAGTTTATATCAAATTTCTCTTCTAAAAAACTGATCTGAGATTTTGAGAGTTTCGAAAAAAAGTAGAAAAAACCACGAAAAGAAAAGCGCTATAATTGAATTATTTTTAATGTTTTTAAACAATTTTAATTAAATTTTAAAGATAATTGTAATACGCTTTTGAATTTAATGTCTTTTTTAGACAAGTGCATGTAATACTTTAATTAATAAGAGAGAAGAATAATCATATTTTTAAAAATCATTACTACATTGTAAATTTTCAATTGAATCAGACTGCAGTTTCTGGTATTTAAACTTCATCAGCGATTCTGATAATACTGCAATATTTGTTATGTTAATTTATTGTTTGATTTAATAGTTAAATATATTCTCTGCATATATCTTGCACAACTAGCACAACATTTTAATAATTTATATTGAAAAATATGAATTTAAAAATTCACATAAAACTGTTTCTCTTAATCCCAATTTGTATATAAAATTTAAATATAAAAAACACATTTTTTTTTTCCTAAAAAACACATTTTTTTTCCTATAGCAAAATAGGTAAAAATATGCAATTGAAGCCATATAAGTAAAAATATGCATTTAAAGCAAAATATGCAAAAATACGCTTTTATAGCAAAATATGCAAAAATGTGCACTAACGAAGCGATGCCATTTTAAAGCAAATTCTTTGATTTGCAAAGATATCTTATTTATAGCGTTATCAGACTTAAGGAAAAAACATGCATTTCCGTTAACTATAGGTCCTTGGTCATTCTTTCCAGCTTACAAAATGTGAAAAATATGTGGTTATAGACCTTATATCCTTCTCAGAGTTGAAAAAATACTGAGTCCATAAATAGATTTTCAAAGTAATTCCAGGACATTGCTTTACATTTAAAATAATAATAAAAATAAGTCGTTATAGGTAACACATTGTTTTTCGTTTTCGAATAATGAAAAAAGTAACTAGTTATTATTACGTCATTGTTATATGAATAAAAGCAATGCATTGAGTTAGTCGGTATCATTACTGGTAGTTAAACAAATATTGGTAAGTCATTACCATGTCTTCACTGGGAATTAATGGAGTTTTAGTGGCAGCCCAAATATAATATAAAGTGACAACCATGTAATTTTTTGTTTTTAAAATTAATACAATTTTTTTGGTGGATTTAAATTTATAAAACTTTATTGCTTGTATTTAAAAAAATTTAAAAACAAAAAACATTCTTTCGTACCAAAGCTTAAATATCCAATAATATTGTAAAAAAAAACTGTAAATTAAAATAATAAAAAAATAAATGTACAAAATTTTAAGGCTTACAAAGGCTTTTTAGATTATTTTATAAAAATAATTTAAGAGAATATACGAGCCAAAGCAAAGAACGCTAAAATAGTAAAGGCAATGGGAGCCATTGATGTGGAACTATTACACAATTCACCGGAACAAACATCACAAGATATTTGTTTTACGAAAGGTAAAGTGGGATCGGCTTGACAACCAGATTGGGTATTGGAAATATCACCGAAATAGCAAGAACGTACAATTTGTGGATGGCCACTTACTGAAAGTAGACAAAAATAGAAATAAATAAATAGATTAGTAAAATGTAGAAATTGTTAATTATTTATAAAGATGACTCAATAATTGATAATAATTTGTTAAATGATTTAAGCTTGAAATACTGCATATCATTTATTTTATTTTTAACCTTAAAACCTATACAATTCACATGAAGCATATTAATTTTCACAATAATGTTTTTGTTTTTTTTTTTTGTATTTTGAAAAGATATTCAAATATCAATCAGTCTATATGATTGTGAGTTTTGTGACTTCCCGATTAAAAACAATTGATATGGAGCTTTATGTAGTCATATCAATTGCTATGTGACGCTATATGTAATCTTATTAAATTTCTTCCGAAATATGGGCCTATATCTATTTGTATGGGTATCGATCTAATACACACAGAGAAAAATTAAGCTATTTGCCAACTGAAATTCATTTAATACGATTTACATTCGATTATTACGAATTTCAGTTGGTTGGCACAACTTAACATTAGTTTGCACAACAAAGTTTGGTTAATTCAACTGTAATTTAGTTACAACACCAAAAAGATTTAGAAATCTCATGTGAATATCGTTGAACTAACTGAATTTATAACTTGTTACCATTAACAAATACTTTTCAATTCGGTTGGCACTTTATTTCTCTGTGTGTAGCAATATTTGCAAAATAAGCAAATTTTTTAAATTCAAGACAAACTAATAAACAGAAATCAGATTTTAAATGTATAGTTTTATCCATAAATAGATCTATATTTGTCTGGTGTGTAACGATATATGACTATGAACATTTAAAAATATCGTTTTATCCAATATAAAATATATAATTTTGAATATTACACTATAATTTTGATTTGTGTCATATCTAATTAAGCATGTGTTCGTATTTAGTTAGATTAAACATGTATAATTGTATATGTCATCTACGATTATATATTGGTCGATATATAATAAGATGTAATTATATGTGGCACCGTATTAAGAAATTTAGAGGACAAATATTTTATATATTAGCATACATACACACATAAAACAGTTTTGTAGTTGCAACCGAATTTTTTCCCAACCGAATTTTTGTGGTTCCACGTACAATTACTATTATTAAATTTTAATACGCCCCGGTAGGCTAGTTGGTAGCGTGCTATCTTATCAGTGCAGGGATCGTGGGTTCAATTCCCACCAGAGGCACTGGTCTGTTTTCGCTACTACACGCCGAAGGCCATAGTAGCTAGTGCTCGGTTAGGGTAATAGTATATAATTTGTAATTATATGATTATTAATTAATAAAAAAAAAAATTTAATACTATTGTAAGAACCGACATTTATTTACAACTTTCGAATTTTTATTGTAACAACCCTGCGGGAAATGCACCAGTCACTGATGTGGTCACGTGACTATAACTTTGTGTGTATGAACCAGTCCAAGTTTCGGTTCTGTTATATGAAAGTGACCGGTACTTTTAACATTTGCTTGTCATAGGAGGTGACAATTGCTACCTTTGGAGCATTGTGTGACGTGGCGAATAACTTGACCAAGGTAACCTATCACCGTACCGACTAAAATGATTATGCTACGGGACAAGTTAGAAGTAGGGAGTGTCAAAGTATGACCATTTTAGGATTTATGTGATATGCAACAGAACCAGTGGGAAAAAAATTATCACGTCACTGGTGTAGGTGTACGTATGGTAGAACTGGAGAAAAATTGTTGAAGGAAAACTGGTCACATATTAAGCGAAATGTGTTCTGTTTTAGGGGTAGTTTGAGTGGAATAGTTTTGTAATGTACCACTGCACTGGTCTAAGGAGTACATGTCGCCCGGGCATGCGGAAAGTAATTAGCAAGTAACCATTCACTTTTTACTCAGGGGGTGTCATATTATGTACGGGTTGCTAAATAGCACGTCCGGAACCAGTCACTGCACTTATTCAAAACAGCGTGTATACCACCTGCTCAAAAAACCTTCAAAAAGGGACAACAAAAATCAATTATAAAAATAGTTTATTTTGTCTACACCCAACAAAAAACTATAACATTAAATTTATTATAACAATTTAAATTTGGAAAAGTACATAAACTAGACAAGAAGTCCGGATATTTCAAATATAGATTTTTTGCAAGTTTTTTTCTTTATTAGCTAACATTTTCTACTAATTTTTATTTTCCAACACTTCTAAAAAGCACTTCATGAATACTTAAATTTTGCATTCTGCATTATAATTCAAGTTCACAATAATATCTTTATAAAAAGAAGGAGCCGCAACAATTCAGCACAAATTTAATGTATAACTTATAAAGCAGAGTAACAAAATATATACTCAGTTTCAATTCCCAAAGAAAGACAAATCGTTCCCAGAAATCTTGTGAAATATCTAAACCAGATACTTCGAAACCAATATGCAGAAACTTTGCAATTTTAATTTATATTCTTGTAAA
Organism: Delia radicum; assembly: GCA_021234595.1. Lineage (NCBI taxonomy): Eukaryota > Metazoa > Arthropoda > Insecta > Diptera > Anthomyiidae > Delia > Delia radicum. The sequence goes on along the minus strand of CM037854.1, from coordinate 31,451,506 downwards.
ATGATTCAAGTTTTTGAATAAGTTGTGCAAAAAATCATATTCTGGTGATATATTTCTAATTGTTTGGTAGCGATATTTTATGTGTAAAATCGCCATTCACTCGAAAAATCGCCATAAAAATCGCTAGTCGGCAATTGAAAAATTAACATGCCAAACGAGTATTAAGTATTATGGCGAAAAATCGATAATATGGCAACCCTGGTCACTGTAAAAACAGTTCTGTATTCAGTTCTTTTGAACCAGTGGAGTGTTTCGTCTTCATTTCCACTGTCACATAGTCGGTATTGATACAAATCGCTTCAGTGTTATGTGTGCTTTGTAGCAGTGCTTTGGAACTAATTGCCATGTTTTGATCCACTGCTAACGGTTTTGAACCAGTTCAATGACCAGTCGGAACTTCAGTTGCGACGACCCTGGTTGCTTCAGTGTACTTTGATGTTATGTTACTTTTTCTCCAATTACATGATATATCTGGTACCAACCAGTGAATGTTTTGTCACCATAACAATAGTCACGTGATTGGTCAGTTTACCCAAATTAACACTTTTTGGTGCACCACAATTTTGGTTTCACCAGTTTCGTGACGTGCCCCCCAATCATATATCACAGAATTACCACTTTGGATCAATCGACCCTTCATTTCCCGCAGGGAATTGAATATTTCATGTCTATGGACTATAATATTTTATAAATAGATTCACATGTGTTCAACAAAATTTATTTATTTTATTAATAAAACAATTATATGCCTCGAACTGGGCTCGTACCGGCGATCATCCGTTTGGCAAGCAAGTACTTTACCTCTAGCCTAAACCCAATTTAAATATGTTTTTTTAAATTTCAACCTTGTATATTTTCTAGTTTCAAATTTAAATATTTGTCTAAAAATAGATTCGTATGTACAATAGAAATTCGGTTGCTAATCTCAATATTCTATTAGCGTTACCAAGACTAAAAAAAAAAAAAAAATTGTATTATTTTTTTAAAATTATTTTACTAAAAATTCTTCTCCACGAACTGGGCTCGAACTGGCGATCTTCTGTTTGTCAGACAATTATTTTACCTCTAGCCTAAACTTAATTTGAATTTTTATTTTCAAATTTCTACCTCGAATATTTTTTTCTTTTAAGTTTAAATATGAATGTCTAAAAATAGATTTGTTTGTATAACAGGAATTGGGTAGCTAACCTTAATATTTTATTAGAGTTACCAAAAATATAAAAAAAAACTTTATATTATTTTAAAATCGGTAACAAAAACTTATATTTTAGAGTGATTGCTTTTTTTGCAGGCGAAACTAATATTCGATTTTAACTGCAAATATTTTATTCAAGGGATGAAGTCTCCGAAAAGCGGTTGGTTGTTGGTATTAAAGGTAATGTAGAAGATAATATGTTTTCAATATAGATAAGGACAACCAATAGTTTGACTGATGTGACTGTGTTTTTGTTAATTTTATATATTTTCTGTTTACAAAACATAGTTTAATTATTCTGATGATGAATTTTAAGTACTTACAAATAAAATTATTGAATAATGATTAAATTTTGCTGGTTACAATGGAATTCCAACCAATTTATTCTCTGTGTGTAAGTATTTACATATAACATGCAATAACATATATATTTCTATAAAATTATGTATTTTTATTCGGGTTACTCGGGTTGCTATTGTTTAAAATTGCATACAAATTGTTTTTGAATTAATTATTGCGCATCTAGAAAATATTTAATTTACAAACCGGCTGTAGCTTTTATTGTTAAATGTCGTTTTTATAAAAACTTGTAATTTTTGTAATATTTTGTTTAAGTGTTAAATAAATTAGCACTTCGTTAATATTCACAAATATCGTGAGTAGTTAGAAGAGGTTAATGTCATTTAAATTTAATTTATTAAACAAAAATGAATTAAATTAGTTTCTTAAATTTGTACATGAAATATGAAATATCTTTGGGCAGACGAGATAATTAATTTAATGTTTATGATGTCATATATAATTAAAAATTAAATATTTTTGTTATTAATATTCTGATTTTTTGAGGAGTTTCACCCAAAAATGTTTGAGCTTTATGATAAAGTTTAACAAAAGTATGGATTAACGAAAGTTCGCTCACAAGGGGGAGAACTCCGATTAAGCAGAAATATGTAATAGAGGAGACAAATCTAATGGACTCCTTCTATTTTATATTGTTCCTATTTTTTTCCAAAGCAACCATAGATTAATTAAGTATCAAAAGAAGGGTAAATCAAAAAGCTATCTTAAGATGTAAATTGCATGAATAATTTTGAATTTCTGTGCTTAAAACATAGACAAAACTTTTCTTTTCTAGAGTACGCACTAGGGTGGGGCGATTAGTATGGAAGGAAAAAAATCTTAATGGGCGCTTCGCGTTTCTGATTCTTGGAATTGTACTGAGCAAAAAAGTTGACTAGACCATACGTCTACGGTGAAAATCGAGCTTTCAGATTTTGACTTTACGGCAAAAAAGCCCTATTTTGAAAAAATAAAAATTAACCCCTTAAATCTCATCCACAAATATGATTGATGCATTAATCTGCTAGAGAATCTTCCAAAGAAGAGATTGATACCATAATCTTGGATAAGCTCCTCCTACTTCCTGAGATATGTTACTTTCACAAAATACCACACATTGTTACTTTCACAAAATACGGCAAAAAAAAACCCTATTTTGAAATTCAAAAAACCCACCCACAAATATAATTGATGCATTAATCTGCTAGAGAATCTTCCAAAGAAGAGATTGATACCATAATCTTGGATAACCTCCTCCTACTTAATGAGATATGTCCATCCCACACATTGTTACTTTCACAAAATACGGCTAAAAAGCCAAAATCTGGAAGCTCGATTTTCACCGTAGACGTATGGTCTAGTGGACTTTTTTGCTCAGTACAATCCCAAGAATCAGAAACGCGAAGCGCCCTTTAAGATGTTCAAATCGCCCCACCCTAGTACGCACGTTGGGAGCCCTAATTAATGAAATTCAAAAAATTAATAAACTAAATAAATTCTCTACGAGCAAAAGGACTGGTTCCGGGTTTTTAGCAACGATTTTCTTGGTTTTTGGGTTTTCAACCCTTTATACGTTTGCTTTTGTCCGGTATTTTTAATAACAATTTTATTGCAAAATATAATTTTTTTTAAATTTTCTGGAATTTATTTTATTTTTCCCATAAAACAGTGCCACAGCCATTCTGGGTGATGAGAAATTCCAAGTCATGGTTAAAGTACTAGGCCAGTATAGTAAAACTCACATTAACAAAAACTCATTGGTCTTCAAAGGGTTAAGAGTTTTAGAAATTCTAATTTTTAATCCCCACTGAACTTGTATATGAGAGTGTCAAGTTTATACAAAATTATCAACTATTGTGTTAATTTGTATTAACAATTAAATGATAATTTTTACTTAGCATTCATTAACAATGAAACTATTTGTTAATATTTATGTAGTAAATATTGCAAATAATAGTTATAAACCCATTATAGTTCATTTATCTTTTAGTTCGTATGTTTGCTCGACATATTTTTTCCGATAATTTATGTTGTTATATTGGTCAGTGGTTTGTTTAGCAAACCTGCACAATATGAGCAAAATTCCAAAATGAACGGTTAACATTGAACTATTTAATTTTGAGCTGTTCATTGGGAATTTTCTCATATATTTTGCAAATTTGTTAAACAAACTATTAATCAAAGTAACAATTTGAATAAATTAAAAATTGTAGAAAAAACTTATGAACTAAAAGAATGAACTAGTTAAACTATGAACTATTAACTCCGTAATAGGGTACTGTCCAATGTGCGAATTGAAATATTTAACAAAAAATATCCCAAAAGATATTTTATAAATCTGGTAATAGAATATCTCTTTCTAAAACTGATAGTATTTGAAATAATTTTAAAAACATCTGCCATTAATACTGATTTAAAATGAAAAATTGTCAAAAAATCAACTGTTTAAAGAAATGGTATTTCTTTAAACGATTTTCAGAATTTCTTTAAATGCTTAAATTTAAATAAAGCTTACAAATAATTTAATTCGCATAGATATTTAAATTTTATTCCCTGCTAAAAACGACATATATGGATCCATACATGAGCGCTAGGCTGGCCCACGCTTGCATGGAAAAAATAAAAGTATATTCCTATTCTTTCTCCACAAGCTTGCTTTTGTTCCTTGTATTAAAATATACGTGTATTCCAAAAAATTGGCTCATCGGACGATATTTAGAGGTAGCTATAAAATGCGACTTTTAGGTCTACTAGTGTTTCAGCGCAATTGTATTTGTTTCTATATTTCTGACTGTGTATTCTTGTTTTACAGTGTATTTATATAATTTGTTCATTGTATATACTATTCCCACTCTTTTCTATGATCTCAACTAATTCTAAATTCATGAAAATCCAAATAGTCTCATGAATCTCCATAATAATATAAATGTAAAGGCAGAATTAAAAGGAATAATAATAAGTTAAAATAAAGTTAATTCTAGTGTACTAATTGCCGATGAGTTAAAGTAGTTTGGCTTCCTAAATCCGAATATAATCTCACAAATTTTCCACCGGCCTTTCCGAGTTATGGACCACTCTTTTTTTAACCCTCTTACCAGGGCAAAAATGGTATACTGATCAAAATTGCGGGAATGTCTTTAAAATTATTTTATTTTTTATGCATTTGAGTCCTACATAAATTTAACTCTAGGAAAATGCGCAACTGTATTTTGGAACACCGGAGGGGTCTCGAAAATTGTATATTTTTAGGAATTGTACCTACAACATTCAGATTTGTTAAAAAAAGTGTTCATATTAAAAACATGTTTATAATAAAACAAGGGGTTAAACTTGGAAATCCATTCAGTAGATCCAGAAATATATGGAAAATAAGCCAAATTAGTTTTAAAGTACGTTAGGGCTATATTTCGGAAGGCTTGTTTAATTTCGGTGTTTTGACTTCAGATTCATGTTTAGACGGCCAAAGTACTTAGAATTTTTTTTTATAAGTCTATGCAAAAACCTTTCTATATCCTTAAAATAATTGAATTTTCTGTTAAATTACGGTCTAACCGGGAAAAATCGTTTATTTATAGCGACCTCTAAACATTGACCGATTTGGCTGAAATTAGAATTGAGCATTACTAAGCACTATTGGAACAGGTCACCTTTGTGTAGCTCTAAAACTCGAAGTCTTTTTTTGGGCTACCCTAATGAGCACATATGCTTCTTACATGTCGATATGCATCCATACATGATTCATATATGCTCATTAATAATTCACATATCGCTACTACAAGACTGTCATAAGTCAAAAAATACGATTTTTGAGTTAAAGATGCAGATTTATTAGTTATATCATGCTTTATATTGTGTATAAATTTCAGATTAATATCATGTAGTCTTTTCGAGATAGAGGATAATATATAATTTTTTTTTTTTTAAGTATGTGCAAAGATTATATAATTGATAGAGAAACTGTGCCACTCACTGGTCTCTCGATAATTAGCGACTTCGGACACATCTCTCACTAAGAGAAAAATACGTTCAAACCCCCCCCCCCCCCCCCCCCCCCTTTTTATAAAAACGTGACCAAATAAACAGAGAAAAGGTCGAGCTAGGCAGATATGGATTGAAAACTTCAAAAATCGTTTTCTGCAAAATCGTGTTTTTTGAGTTATGTCAGTCTTGCAGTAAATTAGCGATATGTTCATATGAGAGATCATATATGTTCGTGAGTGTGAATTAACGAAAATTGAGGTAATATTTACATATGTATATGATCACACATGAACTCCTAAGAACCTATATAAACATATTTTATGGTAATATATGAACATGTATGACTTCAAATGACTTCATACATGAGCATGAATGTATGTTGATATATGTTGATTTTAACCGGTTTAGGAAAATATATAAATTTAGAAATTCAAAAACCATATGTGTCCATTTATTTTCAAATATGGTCATTAGGGTAATAACTTTTTGCATTTTTTGCAAATATCAAATCTCCCCAGACAAAATCGTGTAGGGCATGGACAAATATTAAGAACTGCGTTTTTAGTTTTTCGGAATAGTTTTCTTCCAAATTTGCTTTTAATTTCAGCTATTTTTTTGCAGTTTTTTTATATAAAAAAAAATCTGTTTTCACATATTAATATATTAAAGGCATTTTAGAAATCGCTGTCGGAGCGTAAGGTTTTTTTACCAAATTGAACTGAAATAGTTTTTTTTATCATTAATACAATATTTACCATTAGAAAACCCCTGGGGAAAATGTTGTCCAAAAAAAGTTATCACCCTAATGGTCATATGAGTACATTAACGAAAATTGAGGTAATATTTACATGTATGATTACATATGAACTCCTAAGAACATATATGAATCCTTTATGGTAATATATGAACATGTATGACTTCGAATGACTTCACATATGAGCATGAATGTGTTCATACATATTCTTAAATGGATGCATATATGTTGATTTTTATCCGGGTTACGAAAATATATAAATATAGAAATTCAAAAACCATATGTGTCCATACATTTTCATAGGTAATATTTACCTGTATGAACTACTATGCACATATGTGAATCCTATATGATGGTATATGGACATGTATGAACTCGAATGACTTCATACATAAGTATGAATGAGTTCATACATGTTCATAAATGGATGCATTTATGTTGATTTTTAACCGGGTAACGAAAATATATAAATTTAGAAATTCCCAAATCATTTTATTTTATACCGGTTTAAAAAAAAATTTTAAATTAATAATTTCTATTATAACCAAATATGGGAGTGGTTCATTTAAATATATAAATATCACAATATCATTTAAGAAATTGATGATTCAAATGCCTACAAACAATTTTCTACCTGAAACTAGCCAAGTTATAGTCATTAGTTTGGCTAATAAGCCGTTACAGCGATTTATAAGCCGTATAAGCGAATAAACAAACAACTTAACAACGCAATAGTTGTTGTGAAATTAATGCTCTCCTTCATACTCTACTAACAACAAATCAAATGACATCATCTTTCGAATATAAAACATTAGACATCATAGACAACATGAGACTCTCAGTTCAGACTCAAAACAACATAAACAATAACATATTTTGATTTGGAGCAAGTTTTTTTTGTTTTTTTTTCAAAATTTCATAATAATAAAACCGGATTATATATTTTTTTTTTCTATAATTTTTCAATCATTTTCAAAACAAAACTAGTTCAAACTTACCTGCTTCTAAGACCTTCTTCATGCAACCGGTAGCATTGCGTATTGGGAATATAGATTGCAAGAAACGTGGTGGAGCAACACGAGAACAATCCATTTTAAACAAATCGTCACCTTCAAACTTTTCACCGCATTTGGGGCTAGTTAAAGATTCACAAGTATAACAATGCATGGCAAAAGCTAAAACGGGAAAATTTTTTATATATTCAATAAAATAAGTTTTTATCAAAAGTTTTGAAAATTTTCCAAAATTTATTTATGGAAATTTTCCAAATATATTAAATGAATATTGTTGGACTACATACCAGTGCTGGCAAAACAGGCTAAGATTGCAACAGCCAATAAATTTTTTGTATTCAACATGATTTTTGAATTTTTTTTTAAAATATTTTTCTTAATCCAAAACAACTGCTGTGTGTTTCAAAATTTAGTTTTTTTTTTTTCTTAGTATTTCTTGAGGTTCCACCAACGAGCGATCTTTACCTACTGACCAAATTCAAATATTTTGTTGTTTCTTAAACTGCGTTAATATTTTTGTTAGCATCCACTAAAGCATCTGACTCGTATTCATGTTGAATAAACTCATTATGTCTTAGATTTTGTCACACTCATTGAGTTTTTTTTTTATATGAAATGAGTGCCTGAAGTATTTGAGTTGAATTTTTTACTGTGTAAATTACACTGACAGTTTCATTAGTGACATCATAGATGTTTATAAATAATATCTTTGTTGTATACAAAAACACCCAGTCGGAATTTTTTTATTGTGGGTGGAAAATTTGATTAATTTGTTTCTGAATTGTGTGGTTGGTTTTTTTTTGAATGCCCATCAATTGGTATAAAAAACGTGACCAATAACGATAAAAATTATTTGTTGTTCAAAAAGTATGTTTTTTTTTTTTTTAAGAGAAGCAACACTCAGGAAATTCTTCCTATTAATTAATGTGTTGCTTTCTTTGGAAAGGGGATAGTGTAGAGATGAAAGGTGGTGAAAAATGAAGGGCTTAAAACATGGCAACACTGTAATTGCGTGAGTAGATAAGTCTTAGAACAGTTGTTGCTCGCCACCTGATGTAGAGTTGGCGAATTTATTGAAGCTTTTTGTTTCATATCCCCGATTCATTATTTTACTTCGGTGGGGTTAAGTGCTATGGGAACACGGAAGGTGGGTGTAGCGATACATATAAGTGATAGAAAACTCATACATATTATATTTCTAAATTAATGTTTTCGTCACCGGGAATCGAACCCGGGACCATCCGTGTAACAGTCCAACGCGCTAACCATTACACCACAACGCCCACGATAAAACGGCCATAATGCAGACTCGAATAGTTTGGTTGTAGCTAGCGACTTTTTTTTGATAGTTATCACCGAATTACTGAAATTATGTTGCCGTGTTCTTTCACGGCAACATAATTTTAGATGCGTCAACAGTAATCCGGTGATAACTACCAAAAAATAGTCTCTATCTACAACCAAACCATTGTTTTAATTAATCGATTATTATCAAAGAAATAACTTGTTTTAATTAATCGATTATTATCACAACCGAAATGTTTGGTCGCAGCAACCGAAGCATTCGATTTGCAACAAATTCGATAGCTACAACCGATATTATCGCAGCGGAATTAAAGATTATAGAAGCGGCTAGAGCGCCCTCAAAGAAGCTTATTTATGTTGGATATAGTTCCTTCCATTACTATCCTCGCGGCTTAATTGGTTACGTAAACCCCCGGCCTGAAAGATGCTGCACTCACACGGTAGTTTCATGGAAGCCTATACGTATACTTACTCCGTATAAATCTCTTCCTTACAAATAATAAAAAATAATCTCTTCCTTACAAATAACCCTCTAACCGGGAAGGCTGCCTTCAGACGGGGTATTTTAAATTGGTTATAAGTGCTACAAATGAGTGTTTTGTAAAAAGAAATTAAGCTGTTTCGATAGAAAACCAAATTTCCAAAATATTTTGTGAAGAAATTGTTTGTGTTCATGGCACGGTATGAGTTTTCTATCACTTATATGTATCGCTGCGCCCACCTTCAGTGTTCACACAGCACTTAACAACACCGAAGTAAAATAATGAATCAGGGCTATGAAACAAAAAAAAAAGCTTCAATAAATTCGCCAACTCTACATCAGGTGGCGAGCAACAACTGTTCTAAGACTTATCTACTCGCGCAATTACAGTGTTGCCATGTTTGAAGCCCTTCATCTTTCACCACCTTTCATCTCTCCCCTATCCCCTTTCCAAAGAAAGCAACATATTAACTAATAGGAAGAATTTCCTGAGTGTTGCTTCTCTTTTTAAAACAAAAAAAAGCTCTAATTTTGGCCCAAGGACATACAGAATTTCAATAGCAGAACTGCAAAGAACTTAAAAACGTATGGACAGATTTTTATAAAATTTTCCGGAAAGATTGCAATACCTTTAACATTAATCAATATTCGTTGAAGTTTAGGTGCGTTTTTGTTCAATTTCGGGGTTTTCGACTTACGAAAATCGCCATATCTTCCTAAGTAAAACTCCAAAAGGTAGATATCCTAACCTTTAAATTCCTCAAATATAGAGCCTTTTCTCAAAAACTCATCAGCTAAACTTTTTCCTTGTGACCCCAATAAGTCCCGGAACTGTTGTCAGTCTGACCGCCTGCTGACGGTTTGACCATTTATATCAATCCTTGTCAGTTCGAAATCAAAGACTTTAAAAGTGACAAAAGTGTCCTCAAAAATGCTCAGTAATGGTGGATACATTTCTCGTTTCACTGTTTTCCTCGCGACCGAATTGATACGCATACATCTGAACAAGAGAGTCCCTGCCGTGAAAAACATGGTCTCGTTCCTTCCACCAACTTCTCAAAGTATGGTAGGCTGCTACCAAGAGCGAATTAATATCCCTTACAAGTTATCGTATACAAGTAATCCCCTACCTCCGATTGCAATAGAGGAAAAGAAAATAGGTAATATATACTTTTGTTAAGCGGACCAATCACACGTTGAAAGATAAAATGTGTGTTCAAAAATGATTACATTTTGGATGGAAACAGACAAAATTAAAATTCATTTGTGCTCAACGTTGAAGTAATCTAGAAAACGAAAATGTTGTTGCCCTATGATTATGATGACTATCAGGAAAAGATGTCCACTCACTCACAATTCGGATCAACCATCTCCTCAAAAATGATTACATTTTTGGATGGAAACAGACAAAATTAAAATTCATTTGTGCTCAACGTTGAAGTAATCTAGAAAACGAAAATGTTGTTGCCCTATGATTATGATGACTATGAGGAAAAGATGTCCACTCACTCACCATTCGGATCAACCATCTCCGATTTCATTTTTCTTGTTTTAAACGGGCTTAAGATCTTTTATTTATAAATTATAATTATTTATTTCAAATATTTCTTCTCCACATTTTGTGACTTCTTTGAAAACAATTATTATAAATTATAATAATTGTAATTATAATTATTTATATCCAATATTTCGTCTAAACATTGGGTGACTTCTTCAGGGAACAATTATTATAAAATATAATAATTGTTTTGGTTTTTTATTAAAAATTTAAATTAAATAGTAATAGGTTTACAAAAATATTAGTTTTAGCTGCAGCATTTTAAAAAATGGTTGCATAAAAAATTGATTACAACCGTTTTTAAAAACATTGCGCAGATAAAAATAAGGCTTACATTGCTTTTTAAGTGGTATATCTAATTTTCATAGGCCAGGGGACAAGTTCATTATATCCAGAGCTGTTAAATTTGGATTACGATTAGTAATCAATTAGATTACATTTTAAAAAGAATCGTATTGATTACATAATTCTCTTTTGAACAATTCCTGATTGGTAATTAATTATGATTACAAATAATCCTAAAATAATCAAGATTATTTAGGATTACGAGAAAATAATCAAAAATAATCAAAAGTAATCAAAAAATAATTCGACTACTTTCAAGGATTATTTTTGATTATTTTAGATTATTTTTTAAAAATTTTGAATTTACATCATTTTATACATATATTTTATTTTGAAAATTTTGAATTTACAACGTAAAAAAATTCTGAACAAATAATACGAAATTATTGGGGATTTTTGAATTTTATTCATCGTCTTCATGGACAGTGTGCAATTAATTCTATAATTAATATGCACATATTTTTCAATTGTTTGAGATAGGCGTGGTAGAGAAGATTAAGCATACTTTTCTAAAAATCATAACTACATTGTAAATTTTTTATTGAATTAGACTGCGCAGTTTCAGGTAACCTTCATCAGTAATCCTTTTTGACAATACTGTAATTATTTGTTTTGGTTTTTATTGTTTGATTGCATCTATTTGAAATGTTTATTTATTAAATGCAATCCTGACCGTGGCTTGAACCTGCTTTCTTTGCCACATGCACTTCGCACTACACTTTATACAGAGGCTCTAACCACTTGATCTAACGTAAGGTCGATTTCTGCTGTGGCTTAAAACCAGTTTCAATTACACGGGGTCGATTTTACATTTAATTGTAATTGCCGAAGATAGCTAAGACAAACACCACAACAATTCACAATTGTTAGAAAATCATATGTAATCTAATTTCCACTATTTCCCACATTTTGTGAGATATATTTTTTTTATAAAAAGTATGGGTATATTCACTTCAATAGCAAAACAATCAATAACAATTTTAGTACTTCCTAAATTAACAAAAATACATTAAATTTACAAAATACAATAAATACATTAAATTTACAAAAAAAAAAGTTTTATAATTTACATATATTTACAATTGGCCTTCATTACAACTAATTTTTCAAAAGAAAAATCAGACAATGATTGCCGCCTTGGACAGATGACGATCCCGGCAAAAGAAAACAGTCGTTCAACTGGAGCTGAAGACGTTAAGGGCGTGTTAAAAAAAATAAATGCATCCCTTAGTAAATCATATTTTTGCCAAATCTCGTCAGTACTTGCATTATCATTTAAATAGCTGAAGAACTGATGTTTTATTGCGGATCGTTGGTCAACTTTAATCTGTTCTTGTGGAGAAGGATTTACTTCAATTTTATCATCTGCAAAGTAAAATCTTTAAAGTAAAAAACAAAATAAATATACACATACGCTCACCATCATCAGTGAAATCAAAAAAATCGGGAATAGCTGATACGTTATTAATTTTCGCTTCAAAATTAAATGTTTTACAATTTTTGGCGTAAAAACTGTAAAGTGTTTCTAAAACTCTGCTAGTTATATTCTCGGCAGTTAATTCCGGCAATTCTGGACATAATCTCTGCAACACCTTGAGCCATTTCATTTTGATGCATTGGGTTAGTACTGTGGCTGCAATTGCAATATTTGCCTCAGGCTTCAACATGAAATATGGTTGGAACCTTTCTCTTACCCTCTGTTCCATTTTTAAGATAACAGATGATAATTGCTGAAGCTCCTGGGATCTGCTTAGTTTATGCAGCCTATTGCTCAGTGTCATAAGAGTTTGTATTAAACAACAATAATCATAACAAAAAATTGAAAAAGAACTAACATTAAATAATGGTAGAATTTCATATAGAAAAATGTATTTGCGACAGTATTGCCATAATTTTGCAAAATAAAAAAAATAATTTAAAAGAATCAAAAGTAATCTTTGAAAGTAGTCGAATTATTTTTTGATTACTTTTTATTATTTTTGATTATTTTCTCGTAATTTTTATTAATCTTGATTATTTTTGGATTATCTGTAATCGTAATCAATTAGTAATCGTACAAATCTAAAAATAATCGTAATATAATCATTACTTCACCTTTCAAAAAAAAATAATCTAATTACTAATTATTATGATTAGTAATCATTACTTAACATCTATGATTATATCTTATTGACATCACTTAACCCACAGCAATGACAAATTATGATAGTTACATAAAAGGTCATAATTTAACTAGTACCGGGATGCGTACTTTAAGGGCAATTGACTCCTCATTGCCCGTAGAACTGTTAAATAAATCAATTAAATTTTATTTTAGACAGTATATTTTCTCTAGCGGGGTCTTACTTGTGTGTTTGTAAACCATTATATTTGTTTATTTCAAAAATTTGACAACTTGTTGGTTCTCTTTACTTTTTCTATTCATTTTGGATCTGAGCATAAACAACTGAAAAATATCGTTTGTTTATTTGAGTCATTTCAATGTTGAAATGATGTCAGTTTTAGTTTATTTTATATTCGTATGCACGACATAATATTTCAAATATCAGCCATTCCACCAAAGGTCTACCAAAAAGATAATTTTTTTGACCTCGGATCTTCCGATTTCAATTAAATTTTGTATTCCAAAACTCTATGGAGCCACTTAAAGATTGGGGTTTTTAGTTTTTAAAATTTTCAAAAGTACAATGTTTTTTGGACGATTTAGCTTTATTGAAAAATGCGAAATATGCTGAAAGTGTGTGAGCTTAAATATTCGTATTTTTGGATCATCACTATTTAAATTGCATTCGAATGGTATACTCGCCTACGTTTTTTGCAGCATCAAAAATAAGTGCATTTTTTATGCATTTTGTTTTTTTTAATGCACTTTTCACAAATTCGCCCACTCTCGATTTGGAAAAAGATTCATATTTGCAAAATATGTGATTACTGATTATTGTAAACCAAGCCTTTCGTTTTTTTGGGTGCCGGGGTCTATCTATTAAAATAATAATTAATAATGAATTATTGAAATATAATCGTATATTAAATATTATTATAAAATTTCAAAATGTAGTGTTAAGGCGCCGTTTAAATGTGATTTTTTTCAAAACTCTATATTTAATTATTAAGATTTTTTCTGTACTTGAAAGATGATTGTAATTTATAAGTAATTATAATTTATAAAAAGGAAAGGAATAACAATAAATAATTACAATTTACGAAAAGGATATCAAGCTCATATAAAAAGAAAATAGATAACTGAATTTACTAAAATATTATGTTTTATACATTTTATGTTTAACCCTTAAAACCCGGTGTTTTCTTCCATAAAAAATTTAATATTTGATAGCAGACGTTTGCTTGAAAGGTTTAACAATTTAATTTTTCAATACAGAATGTTTTAGTAAATTCTTTTGTCAAATCAAATGTATAGTTTCTAAAGCAGAAATGTTTAAAGAGCGCCTTAACACTACATTTTTAAATTTAATATTAATAAACAGGACATACACTTCGGTTCACTTATTTAAAGGCACTAAAAATTACATATTCAGCAGCCTGTATCTTTTGCAATAACCGACTGCAGAACTATAAAATGAAAATGGAAGCTAGACATCTTGAGATATAAAAAACATCCTGGCAGCAGCAGTTTCTTACCTAAAGATATTTTTTTGAGCAATTTATCAAAAAAAGTTAAAAAATTTGCTATTTTTTTTGGTTTACTTGAATAAAGGCATTTTAATTAAATTTAATGAAGAACAGGTTTTCTTGTTTTTTAATTAATTTTACTTTATTAAAGAGTTTTTAGTAATGGGTACAACCACCTTTGTTTTTAATAACTTCAAATATACGGGTTTTCATTGACAGATAAAGCGAATTAATGTAATCCAACGAAATTTGATTCCAAGCATCCTTAATGGCCTGAATTAGTGACTCCTTGTCATCGAATTGTCTTCCTCCTTCATAGACTTTACGAGATAACCAACCCCAGACATTTTCAATAATGTTTAGATCAGGAGAATAGGGTGGCCAATCAAGAATATTTACATTCTGGCTTGAAATGAACTCCTTAATTACTCTCGCGTTATGTATAGGAGCATTATCCTGCTGCAATATCCAAGATATGGGACCAAATAGTTCACTGAACTTCGGAAAAGCCGATTCCAATAACGTTTTATAGCTTGCACCAGTCATTTTTGCACTTTAAAATTCAAGATCGATGGTGCCATAGTACGTAATAACACCCCACACCATAACGCCGCCCTTTCGGCTGTGATGTCGGTTCAAAAATCGCTTTTCTTTTCGCAGATCATGGAAATAATAGTTGTAGCTATCAGGCCCATCTAAATTAAACTTCTTTTCATCCGTAAAAATTACGGTTCTCCAGTCATTTACATGACCTCTTTGCTTTTTGCCGCTTTTCCTTACGCGGAGCATTAAGTGGCGGCTTTTTTTTAATTTCAGGTATTTTAGATACTCACAGCTCTTTATTACTATGCGTACTGTTGACTAGCTCGCTTTCACTCCAGCTTGAGCTCTTATTTTTGATAAGGATAAGGCAGAATTAGATGCAATTCTTATAATTTTTTTTTTCTCATACGCAGATAAAGACAATGAAACCCTTCCTTTAATTTTTTTTTCCATACCTTTCGGGGGTCCTTAATGTAATTGTCAACAACTGTTGGGCTTCGTCCAATTTTTTGAGCTATTACGCGGTTAGAATAACCTTCAGAACGGTAAACATCGATTTTAATTTTTTCCGATAAATTAAAAATTTTTTTCTTGCCATTTTGACTTGTAAAATTATTAAGATGCAATCATCGCTTACTTTAAAAATTTATAAATAAATAATGAAGTGCCTTTATTCAAGTGAATCAAAAAAAAGCACAGTTTTGGACTTTTTTTAATAAATTGCTCAAAAAAAGTTGTAAAGGTAAAAAACCACTATTGGCATAATTTTTTTATATCTAAAGGTGTCTAGCTTCCAATTCTATTTTATAGTATTACAATCAGTTAAAAATTGGAAAAGATACAGGATGATGAACACAGATTTTTTAATGCCTTTAAATAAGTGAACCGGAGTGTATAAAGCGAAATATGCACTAAAAAACGAAAAATATGCTCTAAAAATCTAAAAACATGCACTAAGCATTCAAAAATGCACTTAAAATTTGTTGATTTTTAAAATTCCATTTATTACTCGATAGCGTTGGTTTAAAAATGGAATTAAATATAAATGTCTAACAAATGACAACTAGATGATATGCTAAGATCTACAAATGTTATCTGTTATTTATTTTTAACTAAATCTTAATTTAAATTTTTTCAAAATATGCAATTAAAATGAAAAATGCAAAATATGCACCAAAAAAATTCCAAAATATCCCTTAAAATATGCTTTTATGGGCAAATATGCATTTCTAAAAAAATATGCAAAAACAAATCGATGCCATTTTGTTGCAAATTCTTTGATTCGGAAAAGTGTTTTGCCAAATTCGTCTTACTGCTTCTGAGTACAAACATGTATTTGCATGAAAGTCGCTGCCCAATTAATAAATCTGAGAAATACAAAATACAATCAAATTGTAGCTTCTTCTATCACCCAGAAAACAGACTCGGTAGTAGCAACCGTATTTATTGCCAATCGAATTCTTCGGTTGTTGGGATCGAATTTTTCGGTTATCATTACAGTCATTCGATTTAAACAACATACTTTCTGTATCGACAATAAAATATCGATTGTCTCAACAGACATTCGGTTGTAACTTCCAAAAAATTCGATAGCTAGTACCATTCGATTGGCTACAAATACGGTTGCTACTACCGAGTCTCTTTTCTAGAAGATTTAAAAGTGCTAGAATTTCTTTTTTTAAATCATTAAAAACAGTTAAAACCTCGGAACCCAGAAAAGGAAAGTTCAACTTTATGGTAAAAATACCATTTTTAGCAAATAAGCATTAAATTTTTAAATCGAGAGTGGCTAAATGTTAGAAAACGCATTTTAAAAATAAATTGCATAAAAAATGCAAATATTTTGGCGCTGAAAAAGAGTAGTAATCCGCAGTATAAAAGTAGAGGAGCGTACAATTGCAATGCATTTTAAATAGGGATGGCAGGCAATACCACTGAAATACTGTTGTCGATTCGAAACCCTTTCAACTGGCTTTATCCCAGACGTTATCCTTAAAATACCGCTACCGAAGTAATTGAAATACTGTTATCCGTAAACTACCGTTACCGATATGACTAAAATATCAATTTCTTCATAAAATCGTTATTGATAAAATACCGTTACCGAAATATACGAAAAAGTGTTACCCTTACCAATACGCGCATCGAATCGGTAACCATACGTGATTTTAAATGCTAATGAACCGATATTATATTAACTAAACTACGGATGTTGAAACTTACACACTTTTTAATAAACGAAAATCGCGAATAATTGGTTTTTTAGAATTTCGAGAAAATAACAACGCCAATTTTTAAGCGGCTTCTTAGTTATTATACGTACAAAATATAATTTAAATCGGGTGACCTATGGTCAGATTTTCTATTGTGTATTGACCGATATACTTTTTTGTGTTTTCCATTGGAATTCTATTTTAGTTTGAATATAAGTATATATTTTTTATATTATTATTTATTACTGCTACGAGTTTATGATTTTGTAAATTAATTTTTAAGGGTGAACATATTAATTTAAACTCTTCAAAGAAATACTAAAAGCACTTTTAAAAATAGAGTGGAAATTTTAAAAATTTGAAGATTTTAAATTTAAAGGAATTGAGAATATATCATCTTCTATTGAAATTTAATTGTAAAAAAATTATTTAAAAAAAATAATTACGATACACCACATTTTCAAACGTACATTTTATGCGTATGAGTAATATGGAATTACTGAAAAAATATTAAGCATACATAATATAACCCGTTAACGTCCAATTGAAATCTGCTGAAGAGAATTGGTACAGTGAAATAACTCCCAATAGAAATAAGTCCCAATGGAAAAATGAAATAAGTCCCAAAAAATTTTCCATGTAAATTGGGACTTATTTCATTACGAAGTAAGTCCCAATGCGTTTGAACTTATTTCATAATTTTTGTTGGGAGTTAATTCATTATGAAATAACTCCCAAATAAAATAAGTCCCAACAGTTTTTTTGTTGGGAGTTATTTCATTTGGGAGTTACCATTGGCACTTATTTCATCGCAGTTGGGACTTATTTCATTTAATTGCAAACACAATTTTACGATTGGGAGTTATTTCATTTTTGTTGGGAGTTATTTCATTTCTCTTAAAATTGCATTTTAGTAAATTCTGATGGTTTTGTAACGGTTCTTAAACTGCCTTAAAACAAGTAGTTTCAAAGCAATCAGGTATTTCACTTAATAAAACAGTGTAAGCATCAGTTCTTGTTAGAATTTTGTTTAGTGAAGATCGGTGTTAAAGTGATAAAAAAAAATGACAACTCTCGCGTTTGAAATAATAAGTGGCAAAAGAAGAAATAGTAAAGTACTATACATTATAGATGAAAAACAACTTTATTTAAAAAAATCTGAAGCCAAAGGAAGGCAATATTATACGTGTTACGAACGAAATTGCAAGTCGCGAGTGATTTTAGAAAACGGGCAGTGTCGTAAGGCAACTGATTTCATTGAGCATAACCATAGAGACCAACAGCAACTGTATGATGAGCTAAAAGCCCTCAACGAAATTAAGGATAAATGCTTGGATGTTTCAAGTACTTTGGGCGCAGCTAACGTTGTAAACGGAATACGGAACGTTTGCGTAAGGTAAGTGAATAGTGTAAACCATTTTTACTTGGAGGAGTGCAATAATGCCTTACGAAATAAGGCCTTTAAGGCTTTATTGAATACAGTTTTCCTGCGCCCGTCTCATTATCTTCCCTAGTGTGACGCGCGCAGGGAAACTTTATTCAGCGAAGCCACCTGCCGCGTCCCATGGAGGAGAAAACCCCTAAGGGCGGCCGCAGGCCGCCACGCAGAATAACTTTATAAAGCAAAGATTTTCAATATTGTTGCAGTTAAATTTTTTGTTGAATTATTAATGTTCTATTAATTTTTGTTAATATGAAATTTTTTTATAATTGTTCAATAAAATATAAGAAGAATAAGAATAAGAAATTTAATTGCTTCATTTAAAAAAAAATTTAAGTGAAATAAGGCCTTTACGGCTTTATTTCACTTTCAAAGTGCAATAAAGCCTTTTTGCAAATAAAGGCCTTATTTCTCAATTGAAAGTGAAATAAAGCCTTAAAGGCCTTATTTCGTAAGGCATTATTGCACTCCACCTTTTTACTTTCATTGTGTGATTAACAATGCTTTTCTTTTATAAAGCAACCAGGAATCAACGAAAAATATTGATTTTAATAAAGTCAAACGAGGTCTGCAATATTTGACATCAAAAGTTTTTGCGGCATCTCCTAAGACTCCAACCGATGTTGCCAGAATGTTTCAATGAATATTTAATTTTTTTTTAAATAATTTTTTTATCAAATTATAATTATTATTAATATTATGTATATGCTTACATATACTTATGAAATAAAAAGTGTTCTCTAAAAGAAAAACAAAACAAACAAAAATTGGGAGTTAATTCATTTTTGTTGGGACTTATTTCATTGGGAGTTAATTCATTTTTTTTTGGGATTTATTTTTAAATTTTGAAATAACTCCCAAAAATTGGGACTTATTTCATTTCTCTCATTGGGAGATATTTCATTTTTTTGCATTGGGTGTTATTTCATTTTTGATGGGACTTATTTCATTTGGGAGTTATTTCACTGTACCAAGAGAATTCAGTGAAAATGTATTTATATGATAAGCAATATGATTAGCTTCGTTAAATAGGATAAAGTAAAATCAAAATTGAGAAAAATTAATAGATATTCTTGTAAATTCCAAAGGAGCAGAAAGTGAAAAACAACTACCCCAATCCATCCGTTTCAAAATTTAAAATATCAAAGAAAAAACAAAAACAACAACAAAATATTATCACAATTGGCTTTGTCACCTTCCAAATATTACACTGTTTTTTTGACAGACCTAGCAATGTAGTGACGTTTATTCAAGTAAAGGCCTCATTAGTTGTTACTTTCTGTTGCCGTTCTGTGTCGTTCTGTTCTGTAGGTAATATTTGGTAATTACTTTTTCTGTGAAATGAATCAGCTGTTTAAAAAGTAAAAGAAACTCCAACCAAAAACATTCAGATCAGGGATGATAAATGCGATTTTAAAATAGTACCAACCTGCATATAAAATAGTACTTTTTCGGCATCACAAGTCTAAAAAAATTTAAATATAAATTAACAAACAAATCTTTGTACCATCCAAAATAAACATTTACAAATGAAACAACAAAAATATATGTTAAGAGGTGAAAACAAAATTTTGAGGTGAAAAACTTTTTTGGATGTAAAAAAATAAATTGTGTCCTGAAAAACAGTTTTGAGGTAACAAAATTATTTTTGAGGTGAAAAAAAAAATTTTGTGGAGAAATAAGAATTTTGGGTGAATTTTAAATATTATTCACCTCTTAGCGTCTGGTGGAAAAATATGACGTTATATTTTATACACCAGACACTACAATGAATTCTAATAATATACAGTGCATTATACACCAATTTGTATGGCAAATTTAGAGGTACTTTCACATTGTCACTCATTACGTTTGAGCCGCTGGACCGATTTTGCTCATTTTCAATACCAAACTTTTCGGAAAAATGTAAATAAAGCTATGTAAAAACGAGCAGTGCGTACAAAGAAAATTAGCCGATATTGATTTAAAAAATTTTTAAAATTTTGATATTTTTTCTTTAATTCACCAAATTTTTAATATTTTTTGAATGTGCTATTAATATTTTGCTGTATTGAACTACGTTTCTCACAGTTTTTTGAGAATTCAATCCTTGTGATTGGTTGCAAACAAATTTGTTCGTGAACTCATTCGATTTTAAAAACACGCAGCTAGTAGTCAATTTGACATTTTTATAAGATTTTTATTATTTACTTTTTTTAAAATCAAATTTAGTTAATAATAATTATAACCCTTAGTGATTGAATTCAATAATTGGTTTAATCGATTAATAAAACTCTAATATAATCATCTGTAATCAGTCGCACTCAGTGAAATCATGTGATTGAATTCACAGCGTTTGGTTCGAAATTAATGCATTGTTCATATGGGACTGCAAATCGAATTAATAATTATTGAATTTTAAAGGGACCAAGAAATTCATACATAGAAAAATTTGTAAATTGTACTAAATGAGTCATAGAAGTATCATGGTACCTGAGGTTCAAATAGTACCATAAAAAGTACTATAGTACCAACTTTATCATCCCTGATTCAAATATTGAGAAAAAGATTTCACAACAAACCAATACATACGCACTTTAGGCTGTCACTTAACGTTCAATTCTATTTTCAATAGAATTGCCCGCAACAGAACAGAACGAAAAAGTGAAAACTAACCACACATACAGACTTTCAATTGAACAGAAACAAAACAGCTGATTCGTAACGGAACAGAACGTACAAACTAATTCTGCCTTAAATCAACAATAGAAAATCATATGTTTTCTATTAGTCTCAGTAACATTTAAATTTGCACAAGCACCTGCATATTTGTTATTTTAAATTCATTTTCATCGGGATAAACATTAATTGCATTTATAGTAATTAAATATGCTAAAGTCCCTAAACTTATTTGCTGTCAAATGATGTGAATATAAATGATGAAGAAATTATGCGAATAGAAAAAACATTTGTTTCTTGATTTCTAAATTAAGTTGGCTTTTAGAAAATAATTTTACTTAAATTATTGGACAAATAGTTCCTAAGAAAATCGCAAAATTCCAGCTGTCCTCTTATAGTGACAGTGAACGGTAATGGGTTAATAGCAAAATCGTGAAAACACCTGAGCAAAATATGTTAAACATGTTTTTCGTTACCTTTAATTAAGGCTAATTTTATTAATTAAATATTATATTTGTTTAATACTAAACTTTTCATTTTATAAACAGTTTTTTATTGTTTCGGTTACGGAATGCCTCATATGTATTTTAATGCCAATAAATTCAAAGAAATTTTTCCCCAAAAAACATTTTATGCCTTCAACTTTGTTGAATATTCAATCTAGGCACGCAATTTTTTAAAAGGATTCATTCGCACATAGAAAACTATTGCGGAAACGTGACTTCATTGGATAACATTATTTGGTTTTAAGGAAATAAGGGGATGATTTGATATACAAACAATGAAATATCTAAAAAATATTAAAATTCACTCAGGATTATTGTGAGTGGAATTTTGATAAACTAAATATGAGTCAAAACGATTAATTTGTTAACTGAGTGTTTTTAATAAATTCCCCTTTAGAAACAATTTTATTAAATTAAAGTCATTAAGTAATTAAAAAAAAATTTCACGTTTCCATTTGTTAGACATTTTGATGTAGTTAGTAAATTAATATTCAGTTGTGTTTGGGTTTAGTTAAAGTTTTAGTGATTTAGTTAATTGTAGAAGACCCGATAGGAAAATTTCAGTAATAAATAGTGATTCTTAAAGTAAATATTGGAAAAGCACTAAAAACCAATTTTTAATTTACCATTACACAGTGATAGATTATGGCCAAAAATAAAAAATACTTTTATAAAATTTTGATAAAATGTTGATGTCAAATTAATTATAACACTCTAAATACACTCAAAAATGCTTATATATGTGTAAAGGTACACTCAAAAAAATAAGTTAGTATAAAAGTTAGTAAAACGTCTTTTAAATCAAGTTCACGATTTGTCAGCAAATTTTTTGCTAAAATTATGTTTTCAGCTAAAACTTTAGTTATACTTATTCAGCACTTAACTGTTGTGAACTAAAGTTTTACTAATATTTTGCTAATGTTGTACTAGTTTATTCTGCAAAAGAAATTGTGCTGATAAGAATATTTTTAGCGCGAAATATACATATGTACGTAACTTTAATTAAAATTTACAAAACTGATATTAAATCTTTAATAGTAACCTCAGTTTTAAAATGAGGTTCAAAAATGGTTAAATACTCAAAAAAATAAGTTAGTAAAACGTCTTTCAAATCAGTTATACTATTTGTCAGCAAATGATTTCTAAAATTATGTTTTCAGCTAAAATTTCAGTTATACTTATTCACAACTTAACTGTTTTGAACAAA
Organism: Delia radicum; assembly: GCA_021234595.1. Lineage (NCBI taxonomy): Eukaryota > Metazoa > Arthropoda > Insecta > Diptera > Anthomyiidae > Delia > Delia radicum. The sequence goes on along the minus strand of CM037854.1, from coordinate 31,428,337 downwards.
TGTTTTACTAATATTTTAATAATGTTTCACTAATTTATTTTGCTAAAAAAAAGCGTACTGATAAGCACTTTAATAGTGTATACGGCAACCAGATTGAATAATATATGGCATATCAAGAGAGAGAGGTAGAAAATTATACTAAAAAGAACAACTCATGTAATCATATAATAATATCAACCATGGAAGATTTTTGCATCTGTTTTTCATACATAAAACAAAATTGTTGATTAAAACAACTTAAATTTTGCGCTGTCACCGGCTTGTGAAAGTAATTTTCTATTAATTAAACACAAGACAAAATAAAATATTTAAATTTAATAATGATTAAATGTGTATTTCTAAACTAAATGTTTATAGAGATTAATAATCCAGTGTGGTCGAATTGAAAACAAATATACAGACAGGTAGACAGACTAAAGCGAAAGAAAAAGACACACATCTTAGGTAGATTTTTATGATTCCTTTTTCTTATTGTAAAGAAGGGTTGTATATGTCATATGTCATATTTTATATTTTTTTCCTTTTCGTTTCTATAATTATATGCGGCATTTGCATTTCTTTAACAGATAGCATCTTTTATACAACCATTGATGTAAGTAGTTGAAAGATCATTTTATTTATGTTATATATAACTGTTTCTACTTCTTTAGATATTACATTAATTCATGTATATAATAGTACACTCAAAAAAATAAGTTAGTACAAAAGTTAGTAAAACGTCTTGTAAATTAGGTATACTATTTTTTAGCAAATTTTTTTGCTAAAATCCTGTTTTCAGCTAACATTTTTGTTATACTTATTCAGCACTTAACTGTTTTATACTAATGTTTTACTAATATACTAATGTTTTACTAATTAATTTTGCTAAAAAAAATTGTGCTGATAAGCACATTAATAGTGTGGACGACAACCAGATTGAAAGATATACGCAGAATGAAGCAGATGTCGCGGCATGTCAAGATGCAGTAGAGGAGAGGAAAATGATACTAAAAAGTACAACTCTAATAAGACATATAAAAAAATCAACCATGGAAGACTTTTGTATCTGTTTTTCATACATAAAACAAAATTGAGGATTAAAACAACTTAAATTTTGCGTTGTCACCGGCTTGTGAAAATAATTGTCTATTAATAAAATAAAAGACAAAAGAAAATATTTAAATTTAATATGTATTTCTATAATAAATGTTAATAGATTTATAATCTAGTGTGGTCAAATTGCGAACAAACATATACAGACATGTAGACAGAGTAAAGCGAAAGACAAAGACACACATCTTAGTATGGTTCCTTTTTCCTATTGCAAAAAAAAGCATCATATAGACAACCATTGATGTAAGTAGTTGAAAGAAAATTTGTGTTATGTTATATATATTTATTTCTATATATTTTCAGATATTAAATTACTTCATGACATCAATGTGGGAAAATGAAAATTTTTATATTTCGTAATTATTGAAAATTATTTTTAAAAGAATCACAAAAATATGTTTTATGATTTTCAGCAAATATATTAACTAAATTACAATTTTTTTGCGTTTTTTTTCAGTCTACTAAAATTCAGCAAAAAATTTATTAATTTTTACCGACGCTTTTTTATTTCTAATCTACTAAGTGTTAGCAAAACTTTTGCTGAATCTACTAATTTTGTTTCTAAAAATCAGCTCGCTGATTTTCAGCAAAAGATTTTGCTGACATTAGCAATTTTTTTGCTAGCACCCTCCTGACTAAAATTTTGCTGACTCAGCAAAATTTTTTGCTGACTTTACAAACTTTTTTTTAAAAGAATCACAAAAATATGTTTTATGATTTGCACCAAAAAAATACCTAAGGTATAATTTTGCTACAAATTTTTTGAGTTTTTTTCAGTCTACTAACATTCATCAAAAATTTTATTAATTTTTAGCAAGGGTTTTTTTATTTATAATCCACTAAGTGTTTGCCAAACTTTTGCTGAATCTACTAATTTTGTTGCTAAAAATCAGCTCGCAGATTTTAAGCAATAGATTTTGCTGACATTAGCAATTGTTTTGCAAGCATCCTCCTGACCAAAATTTAGCTGACTTTACTAATGGCCTGTTTCTCTATTTCGAAAGAAAGCTTTCTTTCGCTTTCTAAGCGAAAGAAAATTGATTTGGGTTTCTCTAACTAAATTTCTATGCGAACGATGACTTGAAGTACAAGTCGAATGAAAACGTAACAGTTTTCATACAAAATTTGGTTTCTCTATTTCGAACGAGTTGTCAACAGTGCGAACGTAAATGTCAAAACCAGTCACTTGCTTTTTTGTTTTCGAGTAACAAAATATTTTCAAAAAAATATATCATTCATTCCATTAGAAAACTCAAAAAATCTGAACACGGGTCCTCTGAATTTGTTTATTTTTTTAACATGAATACTCTATGGTCCCATTTGTACATTTCCTTTTTCAGATCTCCAAATTTGTAAAAACTCGTGATTTTATGCACGTTTTTAGTTCTCATAAATATCAACAAAATGCTAAAAGCACTTTACTTTGAAGTGCTATAACTTTTTAATTGTATATCACATGTTATTAATTTAAACGATATTTGGAAGATGCACTTGTCTACTTTATAACTGGATTTTTAAACAAAATGATTGCTAAAAAAAATGCATACTTAATGCAAATGCAGTTTTCTAATGCATTTTTCAAAACTTTCCCCCTACGATTTTCAAAAAAAAAAGACAGTACTAAAATATGGAATATTAGCTACTTATAATAATACTGATTTTTATGGAACAAACATGTCTTTTATTTTTAATGATTTAAAAAAAAAATATTTTTTTTATTCTATAAAATGAAAATATTTTTATAAAACACTTATAGCATTTTTATCAAATTTATGAAAATTAAAAACGTACATAAAATCGCGATTTTTACAAATTTCGAGATCTGAAAAACTCTATGCGCAAGTGGGACTATAGAGTATTCATGTACAAAATATAAAAAAATCGGAGAACCTAAAAAAAAAATCCTCATTTTTCAATGTTCTTTGCTGGAATGAATGATATAATAAAAAATTATAAATATTAAAAAAAAAAGAATGGATAACAAAATAACACGAATATTTGTAGTTTTTTAAGAACTTTAATTTTCAGCTTAATGAAATCCACAATGGAACGGCTTAAAACGCTGGTGTACTTTTTTGATTTTCTTCTTTTGATTTATTAATTTTGCTTTTGTTTTATTTATTTGTTTTATTTATTTATTTGTCATATACAGCTGATCACTGTTAAGTAATGTTGTATTTATCTTCAAGCAATTTAGTAGTATTTTTGGTATTTTTTAAGGAAATTGTAATAGAAGTTTAAAATATCCGGTCTGGCACCACTATGATTTGTAAATACGTAAAACACAAAAATTGACACACGTAAGTATAGGCGAACGATAGCTTTCGAAATAGAGAAACCCAAATTGACTCGAATTCGAGTGACTAGCTTGCGTTCGCTTAGGTTTTCGTTCGAGATCGTGGAACAGGTCATAACTTTTTCTTTTAAAGGATTGGTACCGGCAAGTTTGAAAGTAAGAAAACTAAAATTTTCTAATTTTTGTTAGTAAAAGTTATTAAAAAATATTTTTCAACTTTGAAGCAGTATCTTTAACTTGGGGGGGGAAAAAATTTCAAATTTCAAAAAATATAAAATGTTTATTTCGTACTACAATTAAAAAAAAAGTTATTAAAGTCAGCAAAAATGTTTGCTGTGTTAGCAAAATTTTTTTTTTCAGCACAAAAGACCTACATTGGTCGCGGTGCATAGTGCCTTCTGATCTAATCTAGCAAAATTTTAGTCAGGAGGGTGATTGCAAGAAAATGCTCATTAATGTCAGCAAAATCTTTGGCTGAAAATATATAATTTCCTAATGACCTATATAATTTCAGCTGTTACTACTTGAAACTCTGTACACTGCAGAATTTTAAAGTGACATAAATCACTTATTAATATAGATGAAACCAATTTTTAATAAACTTGTTCTTATTGATAGAAGATGTTTGGAACCAAATATCATTCAAATTATATCATTAGTAATGTGCAAAAAATATTTTTATTTTGTTTCCCGTGTTTATTATAAATTTTCAAAGACTGTACAAAAAAAAACTTTTTGGGGGAAAAAGTAGGCGTTGTTGGATTAGATTAGATAATCCGGTATAGGAAACATGCCCGATAAACGTTAAGTATTTTTGTTATTCAAAATAATGTGGTTTAAGTGATATTAATACTGGCGTTTTGTTAAAGACGTATGCCCGTAATTTAAAGCAATAGATACTTACCGGTGCTTAGATACCAGCCGTGTACTAAGACAAAATCCAGTAGGTATCTAAGCGCCGGTAGGTATCTATTGTTTGAAATTACGGACATAATAGTAGGATTAACCTAAAAAATATATATATTTTTGCCTATTGAATTTAATCGAGGTGGGTTCTGAGCTTTTTCGCATATTTCTAATTGTTTGGCTTTTATGCGACTTTTTCCAAAGAGTCTTTTAATCTCTATTTTAAATATTTGAAATAAACCCTAACACACTACATAGGTAATATTGGTATACACATTTTTGTTACACCTAAGATGAGTTCAAATGATGAGTTCTGATTTTTATTAGTTTCAGACATGTTTCCATACAAAAATGCATTAACTTTGTCCCCACGTATCAACCTTTAAACGCGAAATTGAGCCTCTAAACAATACGTCTCCCCTATTTTTTTCGTTATCACATATCCCAACTTCATTAAGATCGGAGAGAACCCATCGGGAGACTCCCCTTGTCAGTTTTTTTATACAGCTCAAAAACCAGGTGTAGGGTCACATTACGGTACAGTCCCATACTTTTGTATTGAAATAATGGAAAAATTTACTAGGTATTAGTAAGCCATTATCATTTGTATTAAAATAATGCAGAGAGTAAGCTGGTGGTAGTTCAAAAATAATGATAATTCATTAAATATTGGAAATATTCGCAAATCACTAAAAGCCAATGATTTGTTAGTAGTAAATTTTGTAAAACAACTTTTGACATATATACGCAGAGAAAAAATATGATTAAACATGATTGCGTACACGAAATTATCTCATTATGATCCTAATTGTCATCTATATGATTCTGGCTGATCATATTATGATTACCGAGGACGATTTCATTGCCATTTATGACCATTATATGATTGCTACATTCATATAAAGACTGTCTGGCTTTGCAATTTCTGCGTGTATATGGCTTTCCAAACAAAATGTCTCTCTACAGAGAAAAGAACATCGCACTAATGTCAAACTTAACTTAATACAAATACAAAATGGAAAAGTTTTTATAATTTTTTCCAAAAAATTTTGGTCAAATATTGACAAATTTTGCATTCGTATATGGAGTTTGTAAAATTCTGAAAATATTTACTATATCCAATGAATATAGTAAAAATATCATCCATCGATTTTTATTATGCAGAATTTGAAAAAATAAAAATCTTTAAAAACAATTTAAGAAGTAGTTCTAATTTTTAGTGTAATACAATCGCAATTTATCTAAAAATCGAAAAATTCATTTTTTTTATTTATAAAAAAGTAGAAATGTGTTTCTATCAATCCAGAAAGTTTCACTGTGAAATTGGGCTACGTTTTCGTTAAATATTGTCCACCTCAAGTATTACAAATTTTACTAGTTTTGATGAATAATATAATTTATATAATAATACTCATTTCATATGCATAGTAGTTGTGGCTAGCAAATGTTTGAGTACTGGAGATGTACAATATTCAGAGAATATTTTCACCGAAGCGAATCCGAGTTACACGACAAAACATACTGAATCGATAAAAAAACTTCTGAACTTTTTTTTAGAAATAAATATTTTTACTTGATTATTAGAGTTTTTATTTTTGCGATTTTTAGATAAATGAAGTTTTTAATGACACTAAAAATTCAGAACTAATCAAATTGCAAGCACTTTACATTCATAATCCTCTTGCAATTCCACATCGTTTTGCAGGAAATATTTGTTAAATATTGTCCATCTCAAATATTCAAAAACTTACTAGTTAGAACTACAGTGTGAATGAATAATTCATATGTGGTGAATCATATAATTCATATACAAATATTTACCATACGCGTTGTAGTTTTAATTAGCGTTTGTTTGAATATTTGAGATGAACAAATATTTAACTAATATTTTCTCCAAAACGAAGCCAAGTTACAGGGTGACACTATCCGAATCAATAGAACAACATCTGAACTTTTTTTTTATAAATAAAAATAATGAAAATGAAAATTATTCAAATTAAAATTCACTCTATATTTCTTTATTAAGATATTGTCCTAACAAATAATCTATAGAGTTTTTGTTTTCAAATTTATTAATTGAGCACTTTCAAGAATGTGTTGATAGATCTAGTTCTGGAATTTTTTTTCCAAAAAACTTGAATAAAAAATGTTACTTTTTTCCGGTTTTTAGATTGATGTGGTAAATTATTTAGCATTTTACAAATAAAATTATATTATTATAAACAATGAATTAAACATGAGCGCAAAATTTCTCTGTATTTAACCACTTTTTGGAAAAACTGAAGAAGTTGTTCAATTTTTATTCATTTCACATTAAAGAATATATGCTTTTAGTTTGACATTGATACGATATGTTTTTTTTTTAGCTGGACAGTTCGCTTTGAAAGCCACATATTAAAATTTTATTAATATCTGAATGTCTGAAACAGCAGCTCTTCCTTGTAATTTATAAATTAAATCTTTACATTTTGTTTCTAGTTAAATATGATTTATAATCTTTGCGGTTTCTATTTTGTTGCCGCATTCTTATCGTTAGAAATTTTTGTTGCATATTTTAATTTAGATGCGGTTTTTATTTTATAAATACAGTCGGTTGGAAAATCTTTTCGGTTTACATGCTGATAAGTTTGTAAAATATGTATGACTCAACTGTACATAATTTTTTGTAATTCGATGCTAATTATATTTTCCGTACGGTTATAAATTACAAATATTCCATTATGTGTGTTTTTTTTTTATTCATCTTGTGCATTTTGGTTAAAAATATTAAATTATTTAATTGATTGAAGTTGATTAAATTAACAACAATTAAGAAATATGTTAATGAACTTTTAAATGATATTCAAGTGAGGGAGTGAGTTCAAAACATACACAAGATATTTTTTTTTTAATAATGAGTAGTATGGTAAAATAAAACCATACACTGAGAGTATTATGTAAATTATATTAATGAATAGTTTCAGAAAATAAGATATCGTGTTGTTGGTATTAAATTATAAAGACTTTTCATTAAGCCCTTGTCTTTAATTTTAATGAAAAAGTTGTTTTTATATATTGAAAGTATCAACTTGTCTCTGTGTAGAATATGAACTTTTAACAAATTATACAAATAGTTAATATTTGCGTCCAAATTAGAAAATGTTTTTTTTTTTAATTGTTAACATTTTGTTCACATTATCAAATTAAAAACTGATAAGATACAAGTAAATACAAATATCTTTGTAAAGGAGCTAAAATGCATTTAGCTCGTTTACAAAAGTACTTAGGGTGAAAAAGAAAAACAATTTGTATCACACAAAAATTTTATAAAGAAATCAACATGTGGCTGACGGAAAAAGACAACAAAGTTTGGATATCTATAAAAAATATGAAAAAACAAAATTTTAATATCACATTAATTTTGTGAAATACTAGATTTTAGTATTATAATAATGAAATGGCTTAAACCGAGGTTTTCTCTTTAAAGGTACGGTTATCTCCTTGAATATAAAATTCAGGAAAAACAGACAAAATTTTGAATCACTAAAAAATTGATAAAAAAAACTGCTGCAGTATAAAACTGAAAAATAACTTTAATGAAGTGTTCTTTCTTAACTAAGTGCATTTTCGCCTTAAACTCTTTACAGAATTTAATAGCTCCACAACAAATATTTTGACATTTTAATATATATTAATGATTCCATATCTTCACAATTTTTACCCAAAACTCAAAAATAGTAAACATATCAGATCACCCATTAAGCTTAATAGTTTCACTAATTTTTCTTTAAACTCAAAAATATTAAAGATTTTTAATCACGTGTAAATATTAAAAAAAAAAAATCATTCTCTTGAAAGTTCATAAAAAATATAAATCAATTTCATTTCTTAAGTTAACTGAAGGGAGCTTTTAAAAACTTTAGACACACCTTCCAAATAAAGGTCTTTTAACCGTTTGACGACACTTGTATACTACAGTGTACGCATTTTTAAAAAAATTAAATAAATTTAGTAATTCAATAAGACTTTATATTTTGGTTTAAATATGTGCAGTAGGATATTGGTCATTAAAAAAAAAATAATTATATGTATAATTTGTTTATCAAGAAAATATAGCCTGGATATTTTTTAACAAAGTCCGATTTTTATAATAAGATTTTATCTCCGAAAAAATGTGGGTTTGGTGTATCTCCTACATTGGAATCTCGAAATTGTACAGAAATTGCCAGAACAATATCAAGCAAAGCATTTTTTGATAACCGAACGTTTTAGTGGTAAAAATGGGCTAAGAAATTTCAAAAATTCGATTTTTGCACCCATTTTTTAGTGGATGGGAGTTGGAGGGAGAATGCATGTCTAACTTTTTCTTTATAATTGCAGTACCCCAACCATGAATCTAAAATCCGAATAGAAATATATCCACACACAAACTCTCTGTAGTAAAATCGTTAAATTTTATGGAACTTGGTATGTAAAGACTGATATCGAAATAAGTGTAACATGGCTTTTCATTAGTAAGTTTATTGTATGTAAAAATTTAAATTTTTATAATCAAGTTGATAAACGTAACAAAAATCGTGTAGTAAAATTAGCCTTATCGGACGTTTGTTTTGACTTCAATAGGCTCCTAAAAAAGCATCAAATCATACAATACACATATCAACAACTTATAATTGTCTGCCGTTTGAGTATATCGCTAAACAAATGTTTAGTAACAATTTTAATTGTGTACTATATTCAAAAGATATCAATTACCACATATAATCCAAAATCTTATATTTGTAAAAGAATAACGTTAATGACTGACAGACTCAACAACGCCCAGCCTGTACCACTGGAGCTAGGAACTTGAAATTTGGCGATGGAGGATCACCCTATATTTTTATTTTTTTATTTTTATTAAATAATCATGAAGCCACTTAAGGCCAACCGATTGCAGTAGATTTTCGACAGTTTTCATATTATTTTCTTAATATTATTTAAAATTAATAGTATATCTATACTTTTACATTTATATTAAAAAAAATGCATTTTCGAGTTCCTAAATTTCCCTATCACGAATATGGTTCATCTGTTTCCCCCCCATGAAAGTATAGCGTAGAAGTCCGCAAAGACGGGAATTTTGGAAATTCCTACGGGGAGAGGCAATAATTTACTCAGGCCACCCAATTGGTGGCCTGAGTAAACCCCTTGGAATAGAAATCTGAAATTCTAAATATGCGTTCTTTCGGATATGCCCAACTCCATGGTAATGTAGTTTTTTTTTTTTTTAATATTGCCCAGATGCGTGATAAAATAGGGGCTTATAGGGGGAAAAAGAGTTTCCCTTGTCGGCCTGGCCAAACCACTGAAGCTAAGAACTTGAAATTTTGTATATGGGTTACTTATCAGGAGTAGAAATCTGTAGAGAGCGAATTTTTGGAATTTCGTTACAAACAAAATGAGTATATTTACAAAATTTTTAAAATTACCATGAATAACATGAAATAGAGACGGAGGAGATTTGAAATGTAAACAAAAATCTAAAAATAGAATATTTGTGTGTTTGTTAGTGTTGTCACTTCTGAATATAATATACAATAACAGAAAAGCTAATACCTTCGAGGCCATACTTGGGAGTGATTGCTAAACAGTGATGACTTGATATTGTTACGTTTGTAATGTACACACAAATATAAAAGTTAGTAAAGTCAGCAAAAATTTTTGCTGAGTCAGCAAAATTTTAGTCAGGAGGGTGCTTGCAAAAAAATTGCTAATGTTAGCAAAATCTTTTGCTTAAAATCACCGAGCTGATTTTTATCAACAAAATTAGTAGATTCAGCAAAAGTTTTGCTAAAACTTAGTAGAGTAGAAATTAAAAAACCCTTGGTAAACATTAATAAAATTTTTGCTGAATATTAGTAGACTGAAAAAAACTCAAAAAATTTGTATAAAATTTTTACTTTAGTTAATTTATTTTGCTGAATGCAAATATATAGAAATAATAATAATATATAACATAAACAAAATTATCTTTTAACTCTTACATCAACGGTTGTCTCAATGTTGATATCTCTTAAAGGAACGCTAATGCCGCAGAATCTTTGTCTTTCGCTTTATTCTGTCTACCTGCTGTATTTGACTTCAAATACACATTTAATCTTTTTTAAATTTAAATATTTAATTTTGTCTTTTATTTTATTAATAGACAATTACTTTCACAAGCCGGTGAAAACTCAAAATTTAAGTTGTTTCAATGCATAATTTTGTTTTATGTATGAAATACAGATACAAAATCTTCCATGGTTGCTTTTTTACTAGCGTTGTACTTTTTATTATAATTTTCTTCGTCACTACTACATCGTGACATCTAATTCATTCTGCATTAATCTGGTTGTCGTTCACACTATTGATGTGCTAATCAGCACAATTTTTTTAGCAAATAAATTAGTAAGACATTAGTAAAATATTAGTAAAGCGTTAGTTCAAAACAGTTAACTGCTGACTAAGTATAACTAAACTTTTAGTTTAAAACATAATTTTAGCAAAAAATTTGCTGAAAAATAGCATACCTGATTTACAAGATATTTTACTAACTTTTCTACTAACTTATTTTTTTAAGTGTAAGAAGAGCGCAGGTTTGATTCTTACAGTCGCAGTTTGTTAAAAAAATTTATCATATAGAGACAATCTGAAAATTATAAATACACAAATAATAATACAATTTAGATGGAAAATCACTGATGACGTCTGTCCATAAAAAGGCAGAAACTAGTCTAGTCTGATTTAAAAATTAATAGTGTTTATAATTTTTAGAGAAAAACGTTTATTCTTCCTCTTAACATCAACATTTCTAAACTAAAATAAATTTTTTGAAAGGCGTGTTAGAGAAGAATGAGTGTATTTTCTAAAAATCTTAACTACATTGCAAATTTTCAATTTTCTGAATCAGACTGCACAGTTTCTGGTATTGAACCTTCGTCAGTGACCCTGTTTTTTTTTTTTGAATAATGTAATATATGTTATGTTTTCATTTGTTCGATTGCGTCTATATGAAATTTTCTGTGCAATCACTGACCGTGGTATAGATAAACTGATTTCTAGTGCCACATGTACTCGCACTACACGTTAGACAGAGCGCTTTAGCCCAATGAGTCGAGTTTTGTTGTGATTAAAACTAGTTTTATTCAATACACGGTGTTTTTGTTCTTGCATACATAATCTCAGAAGTACAACTCCAACAACACAACAGTTCTATTTTTAGAAACTTACCTCACTCTAATGTCCACAGTTTTCCCATATTTTGTTGAACGCATGTGATCTATTTATAGAATATTACCCAGTAAAAAATTTTTGGGTTTTCGGATAAATCAAAAGCGCTGATTGTAGCGGTTACTATTATATAATACTGAGAAGGAGCAAAAGAAATGAATAATTTTCGTATAAAAATAAACAAACAAAAATTTTTAGCTTACTGTTTTCCCTAACCAGGATGCAGGTTGTAAGCGGCTTACCCTAATCGCTTATAAGGATGCTGGTTGTAATAAAGAAAGTTTCATATCGTGGATTATAAACGATCTGTACAAATTTTCCAGAGTGATTTCCGATTGTGTTTTCGAGTATGAAATAAAAATTAAGTGAAGCGAAAAAAAAAATAAATAATTATATTATATGTCAAAAATTTTAACAAAAAAAAAACTAATATCTGTAGAATTATATGTAGAATAAATTAGGTAAAGGGTGAATTTTTTAGTTCTATCGACTCAAATAAAGATTTTATACATTTCTCCAAAGTTTATGTGTTTGTGTTTTAAATCAAATCCGAAAGCTCTGAAAAAATCTCCCTTTTTATTCATATTAATACTGTTAATCGTAGACATGAAATGAGGAGCCGCATACCAAAACGTAGTTTTTCACACTTTTTGAGAAATTGGTTTTTTGTAATTTTTGTATTAGTTGGGTTGAAATCTACTAAAAAAAATCTTATTAGCGTATTTTTTTTTGCAACAAGAAAATGGACTTTAAAGAAATTGGTGCATAACAAAACGTACTTTTTTACTTTTTTATATCAAAACGTACTTTTTTTATAGTCATTGTCACTTATTTCTTTAAGATATAATAGAAGATATAACATAAGATATAAGATATAACAATAATAATGTAAGATATAACAATAACATTCCCAGTAAGAGGACATAGTTTTTTACCAGCTTATAGAGTTTTTGGTCGTGTTGATAAAGATCTGAAAAAACATGCTGTTATAACGACTGTAGAAGAATATTCTAAAATTTATTCCAATCATGGTTAAGTTTTGATGTTGGGAAAAGACTGGAGTATCCTCAATATAAAACAACTTGAATCAATTTATAAAAAAATTAAAAATATTCAAAATATAAAACGGATAAAATTTTATAAAAATGTTTTAAAAAATGGCAGTACAAAGTGTTTAATTAAAACTTTCAAGTTTTTTAAATTCGAATTAAATGAGGAACGAAATACCAGTATTGTGGGCGTTGTGGTGTAATGGTTAGCGCGTTGGACTTTTACACAGAAGGTCCCGGGTTCGATCCCCGGTGCCGGCAACATCAAAATAATATGTATGAGTTTTTTCTATCCCTCATACGTATCGCAATGCCCACCTTCGGTGTTCCCATAGCAATTAACCCCACCGAAGTAAAATAATGAATCAGGGCTATGAACCAAAAAGCTTCAATAAGTTCGCCAACTCTCCATCAGGTGGCGAGCAACAACTGTTCTAAGACTTATCATCTCGCGCAATTACAGTGTTGCCATGTCTGAAGCCCTTCATCTTTCCCCACCTTTCATCTCTATACTATCCCTTTCCAAAGAAAGCAACACATTAAATATATAGGAAGTATTTCCTGAGTGTTTCCTCTCTTTTTAAAAAAAAAAAAAAAAAAACCCTTTTTCAATTTCTCGCCTTGAAGAAATTTCAACAGGCCGTTGGATTAACGCCGACAAGAGAAAAGATGTAGAAAATCTTTTAAAAAAGCAGTTTGGCAATGACTGGACTGAAAACAACACATTAGTTTGGTACAAAGATATCCTTTATAATCATAATGAAAATGCGGGGGATGGAAATGGACAAAAATAATGAATGTAGCTGCATTGAAGATGATTTTGGAACACACGTTTAATTAATTAATAAACTTATTCAAACTAGTTTTTGTATTAAAAAATATCTATACTGAATTTAAATAAATATTTTGGTTTTAATTTAAATTAAATTTTATTATATTTTGAAATTTGCAGTAAAAACTGGCATCGTAGTGTTCAAAAAAAAAAAAAACCGAAATTACAGTAAATTGTAATAACATAAAACCTTTATTTCTCATTTTGTCTTCACAAAATCAAGTATTGCTTATGAAAATATTTTTGTAATGTCTTTTTGTGTCTATAACTTCTTGTAAGCAAATTGGTGTATTTTTGGATGATGTAAGATATCCTGTCAAAATATTACCGTAAAAAAAAAAATCGCACACCAAAACGTTATTTTTTCCTTTTTTTTAACAAAACGTACTTTTTCATTTTTTTTTATCAAAACGTACTTTTTCACTTTTTTGTTTCTTTTGATCTCATACACGCTTAACATTTTTTGTAATGACTTATTGTGGTTTGATGCATCTTATGATAAGCTATAAACTTCTTGCTATTTCCAGGTTCATGCTGTTTTATAAGGCGATGAAAAACTTAATCCTCAATTTCCCACAAATTTTAATTGAGGTAAAAAGTACATTTTGGTATGCAGCTCCTCAAATAATGTAGACATGAAATATGATTTTACTGAAACCCATAAAATCTCTGCTTGTTATAAGCGCTGAAATCCGTGCTTATTTTGGCCGAAAGTAATGCTGCCAAGTGGGAATTCGCCATATAAAAATCATGGCATATGTAAGCAGGTTTGTAAGGGATTCTTTTCGGCTTACTCTCTCACAAGCCTGTTTGTATGTAAGCAGCGTTTTTTACTGGGTATAGTCCATAAACATAAAAAATTCAATTGTTAGAATAAAAATTCGAAATTTGTAAATAAATTCGGTTGCAACTACAAAGCTGTTTTCTGTGTGTACTGTAAAAATTATAAAATGTTAGTTAGGGCGGTTTGCGCTTTAGTTAATGATAAATAAAGTATTCAGGTAGTGACGTTATTTGTATCCTAAAGTTTTAAATTTATTTAAAATAAAATTTAATTTTTAAATCCTTTTAAATTTAAATTTTATTATGAATGTAATAAATTTCAAAGATTATTGTTATTCTCCTATAGCATGTGATTATAAACTGAAATATACGATGAATCTGTGTTGATATTGTCAGTAGGTGTTTATTATAATCTAGATACTAAAAAACAAATATAATTTGCATAAATTTAATTAAACAACATCTATAGTATATTCATTAAAATCATTCAACCAATTGTGTAAGGCTGAAATGTTGAAAGGATTCTTTTAATTGGATTTTAAAACAACATGCAATTTGTTTTTAAATTTATTATATTAATTAAGGACATTTTTTGTTTCTTGTTGGTTTGTCCTCTAATTGCTAGTAATTTGTTTATGACATTTTCATCATCAACGGTTATTTTGTTTTAAACAATTTACAATTCGTACTTAACCCTTAATATCCCACTTGACGCTACGACTTAAAAAATGTTTATTGATCCAAGCACCATCGGTTACGCTGGTCGCCGCTTAAAATCAACTTCATTTGTGGCCTGTGTGTTCAGTAGAGTGACTCAACCTCGAGAAATAAAACTTTTGTGAAATCGCGTACTTTCAAAAAAATATTTTTGTGGTAAATACGTCGAAATCGAGTCTGAAAAAAATGTTTCCGTAATCTTTGTAGTGTATAGAAGCTATTGTGAGTGTTTAAAGTAATTTAATTTTTATATTTTAGTATATTTTTTCTAATTTTTGGTTGGTCCTTTGCGGAACCGTCAGGCACCGGGAGTTCCAAATAAAGCAAATATGGAATTATATAGCCACGTTTTTGTTATGGTATTTTTTAGTTTGTTGTTTAGAGAAGAAGAGCTTTCGGAGTATGTCAATTCGGAGTATGTCAATTTCCGTGGTCGGAAAGCAAAGATGATAGTGATTTTTCTACTGACGACATTGATTATGACCGAGATTTCGACTTTGATACTGCTTTCCGCAATGAAAATTTAGAAGATGAGGAGCCAATAAGCGATTTACATTAAAGACATTTTCAGAAAGTGTAACAGAGTGATTTGAAACAATACATGCCAGACAAACCGCACCCTTGGGGTAACAAATTGTTTCTTATGTGTAATGATTCGGGATTTTGCTATGCGTTTGAAAATTATTCCGGAGACGACAACCATCGTGAGGAAAATGAACCAAATTTGGATGCGTCTGCGAATGTTGTCGTACGATTGGCTCGCTCGGTTCCTCGATTCGTTAATTTTGATAATTATTACACTTCGATTCCGTTGATGGTGTATTCGCTTGGAACTGTTCGACGCCCGCGGCTTCCGAAGAGTATGTTGAAACGTTTCATGGAATCGACGTAACAACAGTGGCTTGGAATGACAATTAGGTTGTAAATATGGCATCAACAATGGCCGGAGTGAAGCCATATATTTCGGCCCATATAATAAAAAGAAAAAGATGATGGAAAGTATTCAATGTCCAAATGTGGTTCATGAATACAACAAATACATGGGCGGTGTTGACCTTTTGGATTCGTCACTCGGTCGTAGTCATATCCGTATAAAGTCACGCAAATGGACAAGTATGATATGGCCATTATCAATGCCTGGATTTTATACAAGCGGCAGCACGCAGCGACTAATCAAACGGAGCCAAAGAAAGTGTTGCATGAATTTGTGTCTGAGGTTACCCATTGTTTGACAAAATCTGGTACTGAAATGCGAGTGGGAAAAGGTCGACCAAGTAATCTCGAAGTTGAAATTGTTGCGAAACGCCATCGCCCAATGTCTGATCCGCTTCCGCCACGTGACACTCGCCTGGATAACGTTGAGCATTTACCAGAATATATCAAAGAAGGAAAGGCGCGATGCAAAAATCCGAAATGTACATCCCGTACAAAGGTTCGAGACAAAAATGTGGGATACATTTGTGTTTTTCGCCTGAAAAAAACTGTTTCGATGAGTTTCACCAAAACTAATTGCCATTGTTTCAACTTTTATAATAATAGTTTTTAACTTTTTAATTTTCTGGAATAAAATTTATTGATTTTTGCAAAAAAAAATTCTGTGGTACAAAATATATTTTTTTAAATTTTGATGTCCGGGAACCTAGTGGTTCCGCCAAGAACCAACCAGGTATTCTCTACCTAACTCAGGTAAATGTCATTTATGGACAAAGTCATAGAACAAAAATTGTTCAGAATTGCAAGTTTTATAACATTAATTTTTTTCGGCTCAAAACAAAAAATCAGGATATTAAGGGTTAAGAAAATACATATTTTTTTTTTCTAAATTGCGTGTTTTTTGCTGTGACCTTGTCTATGTTTCTTTTAATGGGTTCCTTGGAGCACTTGAATATTAAATTAACTGTTTTTTTTTTTAATTATTTAAATATGTCTAAATACTTACACTTTTTTCTAAATACTATTTTATTACAATGAAATGTAATTACATTTTTTTTAATTAAATGAACTTTATTATTATATGATTTATAATTCGGAGGATTTTTATACATTGAACATCATATTTTTTTTTTGTCTTATTTTTTATTTTATTTTGCTTAAAATTATTAGAGTTTTAATTTAAAACAAATATGTAAAGCTACCATAAATTTGTTAATAAAAACATAGAATAATAATTTAACTTAAATTTATTTGAAAATAATTAACATTTTTAATTTAACTATGATGCTAAAATTTTAAATACATTCCAAAATGTCATAGAAATCAACACGGCTTGACATAAAAAGAAAAACTGATAAGGTTCTGACCATCAATGCTTTATATTTCGGGAGTGCTGATTTCAATGGCGTATGGTACAGTTTTGCCGCAACATGATTTTAAAGTTTGTCGCATCTTCGTGATGTTTTTCATATACAAAAATTTAAAAATGCAATTAATCTGATTTCTTTCTATTGAAATCTAAGGTCAAGAGCATTATTTAAATTTATGGTACAAGGGCGGTTCCAAAATTAGCCAACCTGTCGTCTAGATGGCGGCAGTAGTGTGAAAAAAAAATACTTTGGTGAAAAGTGGAAAACGTTATACAACATATGTTTAAAGTTTTTTTTTGGAGCCATCAAAAATTAACGATCTCAGTTTATTTGTAAACATAAACAAAATTGGTCATCGTTTTGTAATTCAATACTTTCTTTTGAAAGATTTCAGTCCAACCAATATAAAAGCCGAGCTAGATTCTAATGTGGGGGAGTCTGCCCCTTCTTTTAAGACTATAAAATATTGGGTGTTTGACTTTAAACTAGGCCGTACACACAGAGAAATAAAGTGCCAACCGAATTGAAAAGTGTATTTTAATGGTAACAACTTATAAATTCAGTTAGTACAACGATATTTACAATAGATTGCTGAATATTTTGGGCGTTCCAACTAAAATTCAGTTGTTTTAACCGAACTTTGTTGTGAAAACTAGTGTTAACCGAAGTTTAGTCGTAGTTACTGAATTTCAGTTGGCAATTAACGAAATTTTTTTCTGTGTGTACCAGCTGCCAAGACGAGCACTATAGTGGGCGATCAATTGAGGTGTAAATGCAAAAAACGATTAAGAAAATTCTCAAAATGGTATTGGATACTGTTCGGCTGAATCTGCGTATTTATCGAAAATTTGGAGATGAGTTGAGTGCCGCGTTTGCCCACAATATAACAACAACCAGTATTGTACACATTAACTATTGCTATGGCCAAAATCAATGAATTAAAGTTCGAATTGCATCATCATGAACCTTTATTTAACAAATTTCGCTATCTCAGATTATTTTATATTGCCAACTTTAAAAAATAGTTAGATGGTAAAGGATTTGCCAACAATGAAGAGTTGGAGTCTGCGGTTGAAGGTTATTTTAAGGAGCTAGACAGTTATTACTATAGACAGGGTATCGAAGCTATTAAATATCGATGGGAAAAGTGTATCGAGCTAAAAAGAGATTAATTATGTTGAGAAAAAAAGTAAAATTTTCACAAATTTATTGTGTTCTCTTTGTTAGGTCGACTAATTTTGGGACCTCCCTCGTACATATTTGATTCCCAAAGCTTATAATCGAATAGCTTTTTTCAAAATTTCTTCGATATTCGCGAATTCTACCGCTAAATAATTAATCCAGATAATTTTATGTTCAAACATAAAACACTTAAAAAAATAGTTAGATGGTAAAGGATTTGCTAACAATGAAGAGGTGGAGTCTGCGGTTGACGGTTATTTTAAGGAGCTAGACAGTTATTACTATAAACAGGGTATCGAAGCTATTGAATATCGCTGGGAAAAGTGTATCGAGCTAAAAGGAGAAATAAAGTAAAATTTTCACATATTTATTGTGTTTTGTTTGTTAGGTCGGCTAATTTTGGGACCTTCCTCGTACATTTTTGATTCCCAAAGCTTATAATCATACAGCTGTTTTCAAATTTTTTCGGTTTTCGCGAATTCTACCGCTAAATAATTAATCCAGATAATTTTATGTTCACACAGTGGAAAGAGTCATTTAAGAGGAGTAACATTCGTAAAAAAATAGTAATTTTAGTAAAGTGTTTTTTATGCAAAACTCACGATTTGAATATAAACTGTACATGGCACCATAGCTTCCAAAGGTCCAGCTTCTAGTGTGATATGTAAATACATTTCAAAGTATGTTTCCCAATTAGGGGTTTTGTTAAAGCTCTGCCTATTATGGAGGCTCTAGCTTTTCTAAAACTATGGGTTCTGATGAGAACTTTAACCAGATCGAAATACTTGTATCAACCTAGCAAATATGTTTGATTTGTTTTATTTTTGTAAATATATGGAGGTTGAAAGCTCGTTATAAATTGAAAATAAAAATGTTTATATTTGGAAACGCTTCCTAACAAAAGCCTTCGTTTTGGTACATATTGGACACAAAAGTAGGGTTTTGGTTATAAAAACTTTTTCAAATATAAACATTTTTGTCTGACTTTTTCCACATATACTTTTTAAACGTATTCACATATTATACTAAAAGTTGGACTCTATGTTCATCTTGGAAAGCCATGCTGCCATATAACATTATTTTGACAAATCGCGCCTTTTGCATATGGGGCACAATTATAAAATAATTGCTTTCTTTATGCAACACATCTTCGTGATAGCCTCTTTCTACTGCATGACCATTTATTTGATAATGACAATTGCTTGTTTAGCGATAAAGTTCGCTTAAACCGTAAAAATTTGGAAAACGAAGAGTCTCTACATTTCAACAGAAAGGCGTCAGGTTGATTGTATTTTGAAAAACGTTATATGTAAAAAACTGCATTTACATTAGGCTGCTTCTTATTAAAAAAAAAATCGAATTTTTGACGGGACATCCTAGGGTTAGATTTAGATTTACGAAAAAAAAATTCTCTAATTTTTTCAAAATTATCGAAAAATTTTTGGGGTTTGCTACCAGATTTTGAAAACTTTTCAGATTTTTAATATCTTAAATATTCATAAATGTTTGTTTAATTAATTCTTTTAATTTCATGTTAAAATTCATTCTTTTAAATATCTGTATTAGGTTTTGTAGAAAATTGTATTTTTCATGTTACTATGGTTACGACTGTATTTTTATGTTACTATGGTTATTATTGTATGTTTAATATTACTATGGTTACTATGGATATCTTATAAACAAATTATGATTGTATAAAGGCAATGACATTTTGGAGAATGGATGAATTAGTTTTGTGACTTCTTAAAAGAAACTTTGATGGGCACATTAAGAATTTGAACGAGTTTCCTAATAAAAGACAGTTTTACAAAAAAAAGCTACAGTCTTCTTTTAATGATCCGGTACAATCTTCGAAATAAGATTGTTTTATTATCGCCCAACACAGTAATTTCGAATCCAGGAGAAGAAGATACCCTAGATGGAATTAGTCAAGAGTCATCCAACAATCAGGATCAGCAAGAGCCTTCGGATATTGAATACGAATTTCGGGAAAAAATTACTACATTTTCAACGAAACAATTTCAAGAAATCATGGCTGCGATTGGTGGAAACAATATCATACATATATCATTTACGCAATGTTCCGCCCGTTTTAAAGGAAAACGAGAGGCTGCTTCCGTAGACGAATTCTTGGCTGCCATCAGTATATTCAAGGATATTGAAAATATATCCGATGTTGATGCCCTCTGTGGCATGCCATTACTATTGGAGAATTATGCGGCTTCACGGTGGATGGGTGTGAAAAATACCGTGAATACGTTTTAAGAAGCAAATAGTCTAATTCGTACAACGTTTTCCCCTGGTTTCGTCCTGACTGGCAGATTTTCAGTTCCATTTGGGAAAAAAAAGCTACAGTAGTCTTTTAATGATCCGGTACAATCTTAGAAATACGATTGTTTTAAAACAATTGTTTTTAAATATATTTAACTCTGTCAACTCATAAAAAAAATATTTAGTTTTTATAACATTGTTAACCCTTGGCCAAAAAAATTACTAAAATTTTGTATTAAGTTCACAGTTCCACTTACGAATAAATAATTTAAAAAATTTAAAGATTGCAAATATTAATATAAATGTTGGTCGCTTTTCTTTACACACATCATGGGGATTTAAAATAAATCATTCTGAAGGGATTCCTCTATCCGCTTAGCGTTTGGACCGATTTAATTTTGGCGGATTTGGAAGAAAGTCAGTTTTTTAGATAACAAAATTATTTTTACAATATATAAATATTTTATGAAACTTTATTCTCTGTTTGAATCCTTCACTAAGAAAATTACAAAGGTAGAATCAACTGCAAATGACCGTTAAAATAACTACATACATTTGTAGTTAAAAAGGTGTAGACTACATTTGTTATTTTTAAATGCTAAACACTAACTGTAGAATTTAGTAAAAACTACAATAAATGCAGTTAAATCAACATTACCAGCATTTAAAAAAAAGTATTAATAAAAAACTATTTTGTAAAATTCTTAATCTGATTTTACTATTTAATAAACACACGTTTATAAAACTATATTTACAAAAAAGATTGCTTTAAATATTCACGTGTCACGCTATTTTTCCAAAGATTTTTCTTTGGAAAAATGTCTGTCGACATGTCTGTCTTCAAGAAATGGAATATTGTTTCTTTGATTTTTTTTCACCACATTGAATTAATATATAAATATTAAAGAGCTACAAGAAAAGAAATACAACATTTAGTTATATTCAAGTAAATAAATTTATTTTCTATTCCAAAACCTTAATATTTTATTTATGTAATAACATTTACAACGTTTCCGTATTATTTCTCTATCTTCTTCAATGTTCTCTATTACGCTAAAGACTAAAGAAAAAAAACTGTATAAACAAGCCGCTTGTTATACCGCCATGTTGTTTTTGTATCTTTTGATAAACACACACTTTGCCTAAAAATCGATACAGCTGCATAGAATATCTGTTACCGAAATGCGTTAATTTTGGTAGGTTGTGTAAAAAATCAACCCTCAAAAACATTAAAAATTATTTTCTTAAATAAAGCAACTGCAATTGTAGTTAAAACAACTGCACAAATAACTGTCATCTAGTAACTGTAGAACTTTTCTGAGCCTAGTACTTGCCAAAAATTGCTATTCATCAAAATCATCTCATGTGTAAGATCCGTTTTCGATTTTTTTTTGTGGGGACTTTTTCGAGCCATGGTCAACAAGGGTTAATATTTTTTAATACTAATGATTTATTACTTTGAAACATTTACATAATTAAGAACTAAACTTGTTTTCAGTTAGTTAATTTGAACTAAATTCAGGTGAAACCATCAATTTTATTTTGTGGGACAATTTTGACCTCCGGTTAACAAGGGTTAAAGGTGCGCCAGATATTTAATATTTCGGAATTAAGTAAGTTTGGCATAATAAAACAATTTACAATATAAATTTAGTTTTTTCACAAAAAAAATATATTTTTTTTTATTTTGGACTTGAGCTGGAGCAATATTCTAACTAAATATATGAAAATATTGAAAGTCCGAAAAGACATTTTTGCATTTTTAATACAAAAATTTAAAAATTTTTGGCCTATAGAATTTTTTTAATTATCTTTTTTTAGCAACTTTTAAATAAAACACGGCTCTTTCGTATGAACCACTTTCATATAAAAATTTGAAATTTTAATAATATATTGTGACTCATATTTTGAGCTTATTTGCTGGCAATGGCAGGAACTTAAAACAAACTCATTTTGTTTCTGGGGTAAAGTGTTTGTAAACGTCATATGATAAGCGTAATTAATTTCGTTATAATTATCCTGCGGGAAATGAAGGATCGATTGACCCAAAGTGACGATTTAGTGATATATGATTGGGTGGAACGTCACGAAACTGGTGAAACTGAAATTGTGGTACACCACAAAAAGTGTTAATTTGCGTGAAATGACCAATCACATGACTATAGTAATGGTGACAAAACATTGACAAGTTAGTATCAGGTATATCATGTAACTGGAGAAATAGTAACATAACATCATAGTGTACTGAAGCAACTGGGGCCGTTGCAGTTGAAGTTCTTACTGGTCATTGAACAGGTTCAATCCCGTTAGCAGTTGATGAAAACATGGCAACTAGTGCCACAGGATTCAGTCCATTGACTGCCACAAAGCGGATATAACACTGAAATAAACTTATTTTAAAATGGATTTTTGTTGTGCCTTTTTGAAGGTTTTGTGAACACTGTTTTGGGGAAGTTTAGTGACTGGTTTCGGACGGACAATTTAGCAACTCGTATATAATATGACGCACGGTGAATAAAAAGTAAAAGGTTATTTGCTAATTACTTTTCGCATAGCCGGAGACATGTACTCCCTAGACATGTGCAGTGGTACTTCACAAATCTAATCCATTCAAACTACCTCAGTAACAGCACACATTGCGCTTAATATGTGACTGTTTTTTCATCAAAAACTGTTCTCCAGTTCTACGATACGTACACCTACACCAGTCACGTGATAATTATTTTCCCACTGGTCCTGTTTCATGTCACATAAATCCTAAAATTATCCTACTTTAACACTGCCTACTTCTAACTTGTCCTGTAGCTAATTAATTTCAGTCGGTACGGTGGTAGGTAACCTTCGTCAAGTTATTCCCCACGTCACAAGGTGCTTTAAAGGTAGCAATTGCCACCTCCTATGACAAGCCCATGTTAAAAATACCGGTCACTTTCATATAACAGAACCGAAACTAAGACAGGTTCATACACACAAAGCTCTAGTCACGTGACCATACCAGTGACTGGTTCATTTCCCGCAGGGTAATTACTGAAAATTTTTTTTTTTAGTTAGATTTTTAGAGAAAAAAGAATAAAACTTTTTTATTTAAAAATGCCAGACTGCAGCAGCTTCTTTCCCTCCAAGGACTCGTCAGTGGTTAATTTATGTCTCAACTGAACAAAGTATTTTATTAGCTTATACCTAAACCCTGAAAAAGGATTGGTTGGAATTCGGTCGAAACCATGACAATTTATTTGATAGGACATTATTTTATTTAGAGCTACCAATAATCAATTAATAAAGCAAAAATACTGTACTGGAAATTAAAAAGAGGGAAAAGAAATTAAAAAAAAAAATCCATTTATCCAATTGGAAATATCTAGTCCAATCAACTGTTCAAATAAAATACGGTTAGTAATTGTGTACGGTAATAGCAACCATTGATTTTTTGATAATACAAGAGAATTGGTGCCATCTATCAATTTGTTAAAAAAAAATTGTCGATAATCAAAAGTGGTTACTGGAAATACGGTATTAGCAATGAAATATGCCACTAAATCAGGGGTTCAATAGTACCAATAAAATTTTGGATTGCATTGTTTATAGAAGCAACAAATGATTGGTATTCGTAAACAAATTTGAGACAATGTTTTTTTTTTTGCTAATAAATATTTAAATTCTGATTTTAGCACTCAACATTTATACGTGTTTGGGGTGTAGTGGATAGAGATGTTGACTTGTACTTCGAACTTCCGAGTTCAAATCTCGGAAAAGACAAACACAAAAAGTTTTTTTTTTTTAATTTAAAAAAAATATTCAAATACTTAAATAGCAAATAAGGCAATGGAAATTAAAAGTGATTGTGGTGCTATCAGTAGCACAGAGGACTAGTAGTCTAAAGACCACGGTCCAATACCAGAAAAATTAAAAAGTTTTTTTATTTCAATAAAATTTTGAGGAACGTAATAGTATTTGTTTGGAATGTAATATTCGGTTAGGTAGCTGAATATTAGCTTCCACGACTAAAAATATCATTTAACATTACTAAAGTTGTAGTAACCGCCAGAATTCGATTGGTTACCTATTCGGTGGCCACAACTGAGACTGTTTTCTGGGTGTATGAAGAATTTTTTTTTCAACTAGAATGCTTCCTCTTTTATAATCCGATTGTTATCTCTTTTTCACCAGTAATAAGAATGTTTTCTTATTCTGCCAGTAAAAATCTAACTAAAAAAATTCTTTAGTAATTAATTATTACCCCAGAAACTATTGAAAAGTTTGCACCGCGGCAACTCTTTCTCTAACATACACTTGGTATACTACTAATGAATGAGAATAAACCGCATCATAATGTGTTAATTACTTGAGAGATCACAATAGGATTAAAAAAGAGGAAGCAATCTAGTTTAAAAATAAATTGTTCATATTTATTAGTTAATTCTGTCTCTTGTGATCAGACTTGGGCGACGTCAATTACATTACAAAATCGTTCACTTGTGAACTTTTTCTATATCATTAAAAATTTCAGACCTACGCACACACTTGTGGGCTTAAACGCTTCCTTGGAAAATTCTAAATTTTGTCAATACCAGGCATGGGACATAATTTCAATATCCGTGTGTTTAATTACAGGCCAATTACTTTTTCATGCTCAATTACAAGTAATTAAGTGTAATTGAGTAATTGCCCTGTAATTAAATACTTGATGTAAAATAAATATCCACATGTTTGGTTTTAAACATTTTACAAATTTTCCAAGGAAGCGATTAAGCTCACATGTGTGAGTGTAGGTCTGATATTATTAATGATATAGACAAATTTCACAAGTGAACGATTTTAAAATGTAATTGAAGTCGCCCAAGTCTGCTTGTGATTAAAAACAATACATTATGAATGCTGTGATTGAAAAAACTCCACTTAGCCACACTCATCCCAGTGTCGACCGTGGCTCAACTCGCTAAGAGGTAATGCTACGAGTCATAGCCTAGTATATGGCTGTGGGTCTGAAACTCACTACAACACAAAGTAAAACGTTTTTTATATAGTTCAATTTAACAATATAAAATACTTTGATCAATTGACACATAAATTAAACCAATGACGAGTCCTTGGAAGGGACAAAACTGCGCCAGTCTAGCATATCCATTGTGTCCGTTAAAATTTTCAATAAAAATATTTTTTTTTTCGTTTTCTTCCTTTAAAAATCTAACTAAACCAAACTCATTTCAAATTTCATAATAGTTGAAAATTTGTTAATGAAATTCAAATATGGAAATAATCTGTATCTACATATGTTGCATGTTTTTTTATGTGCAACTAATTTAAAAAATTAATACAATCTGTGAAAATTATAATAATAATAAAGAGATTTTTTTTTATAAATTTGATTACAGGAAATGGAAAAAATTTCAAGGTAAGTGCTGCATTGTTTAAAATTCTGTAAATTGTATTAAATTTAGCTCTTAATAGTATTTTTAACTAAATTAATTTAATTAATTTAAAAAGCTTAAATTTTAAACAAAAAAAAAAAAAAAAAAAAAAAAAATAACAGCTTAAAGCTAAACTTAACAAAAATATACAATTAATTATAGAGATGCATTAAAAAAATATCACAAAATTATGAAACAAATTTTTAAATATAATTTAACATTAACAAATTTAAAATTAACACATTTAAAATTAACAAATTTAAAATTAACAAAATTTCAAATATAAACAATGAGATTTAATTGTTTTAAATTACTTAATTAATGGAATTTATGTTTTCTTCTTCTATTTGGTTTAAATATTTATTTAATTTTCTAATTTTTTTGTTAAATAAAATGTTATTAAGAACAACGCAGTTAAAATGGCAAATGAACTGTTATAATTTGAGGCGCCATTGCATTTGTCAGTCAAACAATCTTCACAAAAGACACGGTTGACATTTTTTTCAGTTGTCTCATGTCGACAATGATCCAATACATCCGATTTGTTGGTATAGTAGCAGAAACGTTTAACAACTTGTTTGCCATTACCTGAAAATGATAAAAAGAAATTGATTATACAATATTTTGTAAAAATATTATCATTAATATTATTATTAATGAATATTTTACTTACTCTCTTCTATTGTCTTCCGACATACGGCTCTCTCATGTTCCGCATTAATGGTACTATTACAGCTGCGTAATATACTGATATTACGCTCTTTTAGTAATTCTGGTATATCGCTTTCCTTAAATTCATTGCCACAAAAATCTTCAGCTCCTACGGTATCAGAACTACAGTGCCAGCATTGTAGATGGGCTTCAGCAGCTAAAACGAATAAAAATAAAATGCCATTTTAAACATATTTTAATGTATTATTATTTGTACCTAAAAAAAAAATATTTTAAAGTGCTGTGCTCCCCGGCAGGCTAGTTGGTAGCGGGGGTCGTGGGTACGATTCCCACCAGAGGCACTGGTCTGTTTTCGCTACAACGCGCCGAAGGCCATAGTAGCTAGTGCTCGGTTAGGGTAGTAGTATATAATTTCTAATTATATGATTATTAATTACTAAAATAATAAAAAAAAAATGTATATAAATTGTCCGCCAAATAACTTTTTTTTTTTTTGAACTCCCGAACCAATTTGACTTTGTATGGCGTCATACCAAGGTCTTTATGCAAAATTCGTCTCAATGATGTCTCCGAAATGTTCAATTGTTGAGAACGACGGTGAATTGATGTTGATGGCGCTTCACGCACACTTTCTGCCACAGCAGCAATATTCTCGGGTGTACGCACTGCTTTTGGCTTTTCACGCTTTGGTTTATCGATGAGGATGCCAGTTTCTTTCACTTTTTTCACAAGATAACGAACATACGGACCATATTCGTTCAGCGGATGGATAAAACTAATTATCTGTCAAATCAGAGCTAAGTGTTACCATTCACGAAATAAACACTAGTTGAAAAAAAACGTTAGATGGCGGACCCTTTATTTTAAAGTATTGAGGGAAAAAGAATTCGAAATATTTAATTTTTAAAAATTTTTCTTAACCGATTTTAGAATCATTCTCTTTAAAGACACACCTGTTTTAAAAGAATTCCCAGTATGCAAAATGTGTAGAAATTGTATTGGAAAATAATAAGTTTTCCGTAAAATTACGCCGATATGGAATTCGATGTAATATCGAAAATGGTAGTGTTTTTATATAAAATCTGCAAGATGATATCGCTCATTTACTAAAATACTGACATAACTCAAAAACACGATTTTGATTCTGCCTCGCTCGTCCACGACACGTTTCTTATAAATAAGGTTTTTAATGCATTTTTATCTTAGTGAGAGTTGGGTGACAATTCGATAATTATCGAGAGTGTCGTGATTAGCACAGTTTCTCTATTAAGTATATACTCTTTGCAACCACTTTCCAGAAAAAAATATAATATATTCTCTCTAACTGGAATGGAAACGAAAATAAATTTTTACTTTTCCTTTTAACGTTTTTGTCATTGCTTTTTAACTAATTTTTGCCATAGTATTCCTTTTTCGACCTAGTACATTATTTTTTTTTTCTTCAAAAATGTTTTAAAATCCCTAAAATTATTCAACATCTTCACTACCATAGTAAATAAAATAATTGCTGAAAAAAATTATGCAGAGCTGCCAAGTAATTACTAGGGCGGATCAATAAGTCCGTGACTTTTCGAACTTCCTTCGTAGTTATATGAAATGCAACACTGCTCCCATCAAGTACGACCTGTTAATAGACTACTGTCTAACGTTGAGCAAGTCCCATCATTTACTTTGCGTTTAACAGCCGTTCAAAACATACAATCTCCTGGATTTTATTAAAAATGGAAAAAAGTGAATTACGAGTGCTCATTAAACATTATTTTTTGAGAAAAAAAACGGCAATCAAACGAAGGAAAAGTTTGATAAATACTATGGGAACTCTGCACCATCGATTTTAATGATAAAAAAGTGGTTTACTGACTTTCGTTGTGCTCGCACAAGTTCAAATGACGCTGAACGTTCTGGACAGCCAATTGAGGTAAATACATCCGAAAATGTCGAAAAAATCCACGATATGGTGTTGGCCTATCGAAGAGTTAAAGTGTGTGAGATTATTGATGCCATGGGCATTGCAAATGGCAGTGTGGTTTCGATTTTAAATGATCAGTTGGGTTTAAGAAAGCTGTCTGCAAGATGGGTGCAGCGTTTGCTCTCAATTGACCATAAACGTAATCGTGTGAAAACTTCGATGGATTGTTTGGAGTTCTTTAACAGCAATTCGAATGAGCTTTTGCGACGTTTTTTAATTGTGGATGAAGCATGGATCCATTGCAACACTGCGGAGACCAATCATCAGTCTAAACAATGGGTTTCTCCGAATGAATCGGCTGCAACGAAGGCCAATTTAAGTTTGTTGGCCAATAAGGTGATGGCAACAGTTTTTTGGGAAGCACGCGGGATAATCCACATCCATTACCTTCAACAGTGAAAAACAATTAACGACGAATATTATGCCAACTTATTGGACCGATTTAATTGGTATCTCATTCGCCATATTATCCGGATTCAGCCCCCAGTGGCTATTTCCTATTTCCAAACCTTAAGGAATGGCTTGGTGGAAAGAGATTTAGCTCCAACTATAAAATTATTGATCAAACAAGTGAATATTTTATGGACCTCAAAAAATCCTATTTTTTGGAAGGGATACAAAAATTGGAGAAACGTTGGACTAAGTGTAATGAGCTAAAAGGAGATTATGTTGAAAAACCATTTTTTTTTTGTGCAAAAAAAAACTGTGTTTCATTCAAAAAGTCACGGACTTATTGATCCGCCCTTGTATTTGAAAAAAATCAACATATAACCTTCTTTGATTTAACTTTTTTCAAAAATAATTTAAAAATATAAAAAAGCCTAATCCTTTATATTTTTGATTGTTATGTTGATAAAAAAAAAATTAGAATATATCTCTTTGTTAGAAACTAGTTCATTGAACTTTTCAAATACACAAAGTCCAAAATATTAAAAAATTTATTCCGTTACTACTAAACTTATTTGGGTACATAACACGAGTAGACATCGGCATAGAGCGCATTTTTGAAATTTTTGCTGGGAGGGCAAAAATGTTAAAAGGCTAGATGTTTTTGTAAATTCCTACGGGGAGGGCCAAAAAGTTGTATAGTCTGCCACTTGAATGCCTGGCAAAAACCGCTTAAACGAACGTACTTGAAATTTGGTGTATGTGGTTTAATGGCTAAAAGTTGTATATCTGAATTATATGATCCTTGAAATATATCCAAGATTATTGTTGTAGTGCTTTGAGACTTTTCACGAGAAAAGTAATACAAATTTCGGCATAAAGGCGAAAAAATAAAATTTTTATAAGATTGTTTTTTTGGAAATTTCTGCTGGGAGGGTGAAAAGTTTCTCAACTGACGGCATGACTATACCCTTTTAGAAGAAACCTAAATTTGAAATATTTGTTCACTGTTGCATGGGCTAATTCACTGATAAGTTATATTTTGGAACTTTTGAAAGGAATGGCGTAAAATGCGGGTTTATTTAGGAAATGTTTGCTCCTAAAAGACGTTAAAATAATGATCTTGAAGCATAAACCGTTGAATCTAGAAATTTATCATTTGGTGCAGGCATCCGCTAAAACAAGGTATTAAATAATCTTTAAAGGGAGGGCCTTAACGTTCTGCTCAAACGATTTAGGCAAAAAGACTGAAATTTAAAATATTTTGTTTATTGAGTAATAAGTTAATTTATTTAATATATATTTTGGATTTTAAAAAGGCTTGGTGTAAATGAGGTTTAAAAGTGAGAAATTCCATCTTTAATGACCTATGGAATTCCATTAATGTAGAAATCTGAAACTTTAAATCACAAAAACTTACACTTTACCAGGATAAACCAATTTATTTAAACAAATTCCTTCAAAACTAATTCATTTTCCATCCGTTGTATATTTTCCAACCGATCCATATATTTCGATGTATAAAATTACCGGTAACGAAGTATCGGGTTGTTGAGCTCGTATTTACATAACACAAATTATTGCTTTTTGTATCATTTTAACAGATTTAACAATTCAACAGATTTATAAATAGTTTTAAATTTAGAATACACTTTTTATAAAAAACTATATTTTTCCAAAAATGTATTTTTGATACAAACGCAATTTTTGGCTGTAATTTGCTAAAAGCATCTTAAAATTACATTTGCATTAAAAAATTATTTTTTTTAGACTGAAATCCAGGTGAATATTTAGAAAATCTAGGGATTAGTTACGAAATTATGGTGAATTTATGTAATTTACCAATTACAAGGACCACATGGCGTATGAGCAGAGCAATATTTATTCATACTAAAACATTATTCATACCCCATGTGGTACTCATAATTGTGAAAATTCAGTTCATAAGTCGTGATTATTAAAACTTTACAATAAATTTCAAATGAAGGCATAATACATTATATACCATTAAGGGAGCGTTTGCTAATATGGGCCTAAACCTGATTTTTGAGCTATACAAAATTTAATATTTATTATTGGTTACTACAATATAAAAAGTGATTTTAGAAATTTTCAAAACAACTGAAAAGGCACTCTAAAGCGAGCAAGCTTGTTAAAGCGAGCCTAAAATGAGATCTTTTTAAAGCGTATAAAATAATTAAGAAATTTAAGTTAAAACGACAAAAATGTGTGTAAATACTGTTTTCATTGAATTTGGTTCATTAACGCGTTAAGAGGTTTTGCCGCATATGCTGCTGCAATCAAAAAACTTATCAGATAAATTTACAAAAGATTTATATTTGACCCTTTCACTACCGACTTTTTGTTCGTAGATATAATTATATTTTGACTTAGGATTATTATTACATGTCATTAAATTAGAAAGAAAAATATTTCTATGCATGCCCCCTTTCGATTCTACCCACCAAAAAATGGGCCCAAAAATTAAATTATTGAAAATTATCACTCCATTTTTTTCACTAGAACATTCGAATAATCAAAAATGATTTGTATGATGTTGCTCTGGTAATTACATGCTACGTGACAAATTTTGAGATTAAAGCTTCCTTAGTTTACGAGATACACCAAACGCAACTTTTTCGTACATAAAGTTTCATTATAAAATCTGACTTTCTTAACAAATATCGCGACTACATTGCCCTGATATAAAAATATGAGCGCACAACAAGCCGACATTCTGGCTTAAGTGTAAGTCCTCAGGGACTTGAGTCGGATTAGGGAAGCATTTTCCCTTCTCCGAATCCTCTTTTCGACCTAACATTGCCCTGATGAACAGTTTTGACATATAAAGAGTTTTTTTTTCAATGAATTTTGAACAAAAATATTAAGTTTTATTGCATTATCAAAATTTTTATATTTATTTAAAAATGTATACGGTTTAGTGTACAAGGGCAGTAAAACGTTTATGTAAAAATAGTGGTAATGATATTTGAGGCATAATATTTTAACTCCGAACTGTCTGTAAAAAAGATATGGTGAATTTTGAAAAACTTGTTTTGAATATTTTTAAATTAATAAACCAGTTGAGAGGTTAAAATGTTTATATATCTTTTAAAGCTGCTGTAGGGGTTACCAAGTTTAATAGGAACACAATGCAGCGGTTATTTTAACTTTTTTAATTGCGATTTAAAATACCGATTTTTTGTTGTGAACCATGTTGAAAAATTTTACTAAGTAGACAAACAAAGTTAAGGTGATGCATAAAACATTTAAAAAAGACTTCAACTTTTAAACCCATGGCCATTTAAGCCAGTGAACATTATGTAAATTTAATTTTAAGTTAGTTTTATTAAAATTGTAAATAAAATTCTTACCGTTTGCAAAAATTTGAAATGAAAAATTCTTTAGCACTCGTTGTTAATCAGTTTTTATGTTAACAAAAACTAACACTTAATGTTAATTTTTTTTTTTTTTTTGCAACGACAAAATAAATCTAGGTAAAGAGTCTGCATTCCGATTTTTTAAAATGGCAATAGCGGATATTAAACATGATGTCAACTGACACATTTGATATTCACATGCAATATCACGGAAATAAAAGAAATGCCCACTTAAGCGAACAGTCAACATTAGCTAGCACTCCCCAACGTTTAAGAACATTTTAATCAATCAATTTTTATTTTGTAAAACAATTCGATTGTACAAGAATCCGAGGTATAAATTAAATATAAACTTATAATAGTGAATTTAAGAAAAAAAGTTTTTAAATTTAACGGTGTATTTTTTTTAATAACCACACCCATGAAGAACTCACTCTGAATTTTTTTGATCAAAAATTGTGATATGCATTTTTGCAAACTTTCTGAAAAGAAACTGTTTAGTTTTCTTTCCACTATAAGAAGAAGATCGATCAGTTAAAATTTTAAAAAGTTAGAGCATTCAATATTTTTCTTACCCATGTGTTTAATTTCAATGCAAACCAATCACTTCTATTCCAAAAACGACCAAAATGGAATCGAAATTTTTTTTGGAATAAATCTTTTTTCTTGTCTCTATCTTTTGTATACATCTGTTATTAAACATCAATTGCTGTAAAACTTATTATATTTTTGGTTCTGTTACTTTTTTGTGTATTACCACCACCCCCCAAATTTATCACTTAACCCCAAAATATATTTTTTGAAAAAATAGCATTCCCTGCCAGCAAACAACAGACAAAATTAAACAGAAATGGGGTCAAAATATATTATTAAAACTTAAAATTTTTGTATGAAAGTGGTTCATCCAAAAGAGCCTTTCTTTTTGATTCAAAAATGACTCCGGAAAGATATATAAAAAAAGCTATAGGCTCAAAAATCAATGCTTTTGGCAGGCCATTTTGAATTGTTCACAAAATATTACATTTTAATTATATTTCTGAGTCAGTTTTGATTAAATAATTTTCTTCAAATTTCTGCGTCTTTTATGATTCTTTTCGGAAGCCTCATAGTTTCGTCCAAAAAATACGTAATTTTTGAAAATAAAATTTAAAAAATATGTGCGTTATCGATTAATTTTTAACTCATAGCGAAGGAACCCCCCAAAAAACTATCCAATTTTTGCTGGCTGGGTTAAAATATAACAATAATAATAAGTTATTTGACAGCTAGTTAACAAATACTTACCCCCGTATTCATAAAAATATTAAACATCATTTCAAATACATTTTAGTTAAAATACAAATTTTAGACTTACAACTGTATTCATAAACGGAGATTAACTAATATTTCGTAATGAATACAGTTTTAAGGCTTAAATGTGTTTTTTTACCTAAAATGTATTTGAAATCCAAATCAAGAGTTTTTGTTAACACGGTCTCTTGAACGACTAAAAAGAATCGCTTGTGCATTATTTTAAAGCGCTTGAATAGTGAGTTACCATTATACTCACAACTTTTAATTTATACTACAGTTTTATTAATAAGTCCCAGAAAAGCTGAAAGTTGTTCTTTAAAGGGCTCTTAAACTACCACATAACCCAGATTTTTACTATCCTGTAATCGATTATCTCTTACTTTCAATTGTATTGTTCAGCCTTCAGTGAGTATGATAATGACAGGCGACATACATATTACAATTATAGTTTCCTGTCGTATGCATACTAACACCGACATTAGAGAGGCATTTTTTTCAAATTTCGATTTTTATTAATTATTGTTGCGATTATTGTAGTTGGTGCGAGTTTGAGAAAAATCGCATAGCATTAACACTTGGCGCCCTGCGTATCTTGTATCTTGATATACATAGTTTTTAATTAATTTTGGCATGCTAAGCACGCATATTTAAACATTTTTGTAATCGGAATGATTCAAAAATGTTTAAATAAAAACGGCTTTCGAGATATTGCGATTTGATTTTTACTAAAAATGTAGTTTTTCCGCCGTTCTATAAATTTTTTAAAAATTATCCTAAATTTTTTTTTATTTTTATACTACCAAAAAAGACCAAATGATTTTTCATTTGATAATAATTATGTCAATATTGGTTGAACACTGATAGAATTTTCCTTCATAGTATTAATGAAACGATTTCATTAAAATCGATTCCTTGGTTTAATAAAAAATTTCATTAACTGAATGAAAATTCATTAATATTGGTATTTTTTTCATTAACATTTTTTATGATTTTTTCATAATTTCATAAAAAAAAATCATTAAAACAATGAAAAATTTAAAAAAATTTTTCAATAAAAATTTTGACTTGTGATAAGAAAAAAAAATTTTTTTTTTGTACTATCATTTTGAAAAAAAAAATCTGAAAAATTTCTTTTAAACAGAATTAACCAAAGCATTGACATAAATAGTTTTTTTTTATTAAATTTGCTTAGATCTAACAGTTTTTGACGAATTTGAATACTTGGTCACTAAATTCCAGGGAACAGATTCTCCAAGAAAAACGATATAGTTTTGTTCAAAACGAGACCTAAATTGTTATCGTTTGACGATGTTACACAAAAACCTTATGCTTAATGATAATAAATTTTTGTTTTTAACAACATTGTTAACAATATTTAACATTTTTATCTACTATGGTCGTAATTTAACTACAAAAAGTGGACTATAATCGTCGATCGTTCTACAGAATTCCAAGCCAGATCGATTAGAAATTACATATTTTGTACTGACATATAAGAAAATATGTCATCTTTTAACACAAATTACAAAAAATGTAAAGAAAGATTGAACAATTTTGTAAAAATAAAACAATAAAAACAGAAATAAATTAAAATTGGTTTAAATGATTTTTTTCACTCATTAAAGTATACATAATTTATAAAAAGTACAATAATTAAATTTTTTTTTTATGGATAAAAAAATTTTATTGTTAAAAATTTGTAATTTGTATGCTAAAATAAAAATAGTTCATACAAACTATGAATTTTATTCATTAAACATATGAAACTTTCATAACGATTAGGCTAGGATTAATGAAAAAAATTTCATATACTTTATGAAATTTTCATTGGGTCAATGAAAAAACCATTCATTAAAATTGATTTAATGAAACACCTTTCATTGACTCAATGAAATCTTTCTTTGGGGACTTTTTAATGAAAAAAATTCACTGGATTAATGAAGGAATTCATTAATACTACGCACAAATTTCTATCAATGAAGGATAACTTGTAATTTAACATACATATATCATGGAAAAATAGAAAATTTACATAGTAAAATTTTATACATTTCAACTTTATACACATGATTATTGAATGAATAATTACTTTAACTTTCGATTTTCATTAACTAATGCTTTAATTATTGTAGCATTGGGTCCAATAGTTTTGTGGTACGAAATTAAAGACAAATCGGATTAGTTAACACTTGGCGACCTGCGCAAAAAGCCTCCGATATATGAACAACATATAAAAATGTATTTTAAGAAATTTATTTTGTAATACATCATCTCTAATTTCCGACATAGTTATGTTCAAATGAAGTCATGTTTTTTGTACACACTGAGAAAAATTTAGCTACTTGCCAACTGAAATTCGGTTACTACGACACAAATTCGGTTATTACGAATTTCAGTCGGCTGGTATAATTGAACATTAATTTTCACAACAAACATCGGTTAATTCAACCGAATTTTAGCTGCCACACCTAAAAGATTCTGAAATCTAATGTAAATATCATTGTGCTAACTGAATTTATAACTTGTTACAATTAAAATACACTTTTAAATTCGGTTGGCACTTTGTTTTTCTGTGTATAGCATTTGAGTGTAAAAGCAAAAAATTCTAAGATGATTTTTAAAAAATTTCTAGAATAGAGGAAAAATATGGCATTTTTAGTGAAAATCGAATCGCAATATTTCGAAAAATGTTAATGAAAATTAATAAAAATGAAGCCGGCTAACGAAAATTTTGTTAGCCGGCCACCACTGGTTAAAGATATCTGTGTTTTTTTTTTTAATTTGCACCAAATAACTTTTAAAAATAATACTCGTACTACAATAATCTGAACATTAATTGAAATTTTTCAAAAAAAGTTTTTCTTCATACAAAAAAATGCCGCTCTAGTCGACAAACACTTACGACTACATAGTGGTATGAATATTTAAACATGTAGAGCATAAAAAACGAAAACAACTTATCAAAAAAGAAAGTTAAACTATTTATATATGTTTGAATGCCCCATAAATATCAAAGAATCAAACAATTACCCTTAACATAGTTTCGGTGGGCGCCAAACAGACTAACATGTCTTCTTGACTCATCCAGATGATACCAACTTTTAACACCAAATACTACATAGTAACAGCAATTTATCTGATGATGTCAACTTGTAAAACAAACAACCCACATTTCACTTTATACTAATACACCATTTCCACTTGTTATTAAAAAAATCACACATCAATTTCAAAAAATAGCAATTTGTATTTCAATATTGCATTTGTTATTCACCACACTTGGGCGACGGCAATTACATTTCAAAATCGTTCACTTATGAAATTTTTCTATAACATTAATAATATCAGACCTACACTCACACTTGTGAGCTTAATCGCTTCCTTGGAAAATTTGTAAAATCTTTAATACCAAACATGGGGATTAGTAACAACATCTGGGTATTTAATTACAGAGCAATTACTCAATTACACCCAATTACATGTAATTGAACATAAAAAAGTAATTGGCCTGTAATTAAATACACAGATATTGGAATTATGTCCCATGTCTGGTATTGACAAAATTTAAAATTTCCCAAGGAAGCGTTTGAGCCCACAAGTGTGAGCGTAGGTCTGAAATTGTTAATGATATAGAAAAATTTCACAAGAGAACGATTTTGAAATGTAATTGACGTCGCCCAAGTCTGTTATTCACGATATACCAAATGTTATTCAGAAAGTAACATACATGCAAAAAGTTTAATTTTTACTGTTCTCCGTGCATTATCCGGTTTCGTTAACACTTGTTAGCCGGGATTCAAAATGCTTGAAATTTTAAATTATTTTTTTAGTTTTTAGAAATTTTTTTGTCATAGTGGGGGCAAGGTTAACAATTTTATGAAAATGAAATATTTTTTCCTGGTTGAGATGGTATTTAACACAAAACAAAATTAATATGTTCTTTTCGGAAATCGGTAAAATTTTCAAAGTCTGGTAAAGACCTCTAAATTTAAATCTAAATATAATTTGAAATTTCATTTGTGATTTTTTGAAAATAAATTAATGTTAATTTTGTTCGGTTTAAGATCACATCAACGAAGCCCAAATAGATATTGATAATCAATTTTTCACAACATCCCAGACATCGTAGAAATGTTAGTGGCATGTCATTACTTTTTTCCATGCCAGTATTGACACCAGTTTACTATCTGGATTACTTTTACATGAATATTAGGAACTTACTAATTAATAACTAGTTAATTTTCCCACACATAAGTAATAATTTTTATCATTATTTTAAATATAAAGTAATAATATAAAAATTGTTTGAAAATCTATTTTTAGACTCATTATTTTTTCACTTGTAGGAAGTACATATATAACTACTTATTTTTGAGTTTTTTGTTAGCTGGAAATTAAAAACATCTTGTTCAAGCAAGTCATTTATGTTTTTATCTTTCAAGTATACCATGTCGAAATAGTTGAAATGGCTCTACCATTTAACTGACAATCTGGAGGGCAAGATTCGAATCCCGTGTGGCCACATTTTATTAAAATAAATTTTTCAATAAATTTTTTTTTTTTATTAAATTTAGTTTTTTTTTTTAAACTTATTTTTAAACTCATTATTTTTGACCATACTGGTAAGCATTGGGGTAACAACATATTTTTCTATTTCTTATAAGGTGCTCACTAATGATATGTTATTATTTTGAGCGACTTCCTCATATAAAATAATGAGATTTATAATTACTTGCCATTACCAAATATGTGCTGATATAACCACTTATATGGTAATGCTTTTCTACAAAAAAAAAACATAGAACCAATGGTTAACATTAATGCATTTTCTTAGATACCAATCTACTCATCAGATGTCTCTATGGCTCACTCTATTCCTCAATTTTGAAATTACATTTTCTATTTTCTGAAAAACAAGTGGAAATGGTGTAGAATAAGTAAAATTCTTACGCGTAAGAATAAAAATAAATATACAAAAATAAATTAAATGCCTCCTTTTTTAGTTGTTTTTATTATATTTTTGGCTGACAACGTTTTCGTTTATTAACAAAAAATAGCAATAAATTTTTGATATTTTGAATTTTAATTTTAAGACTTATATCATAAATATTTTTATTAAGGTCAATGAAATGGAAAAGATTTTAAGATACAGGCGAAGAAAATTAAGGGGATTATATTGCAAAAAAACTAATAGACCACCCTGTATCTTGTGCTATTTTTACGAATTACTCTAATTTTTCCCACATTGCATGGTGTAAGATTTGGCCAATCGACCTGGACAAAAGTTTTTGACTTTCAATTTTAACAAAAATTGAGCAATAAAATGCGAACAGTTTGTCAAATTTGTCAACAGTAACTAAATAATGGTCATTTGAACTTGAATATTTTTGAGTAAAATAAAAAAATCAATTACACTTAGAAAAGGTCGGGATAATCCCCGAGTTTGATGAAATTTGGATATTTTGTAGAGAAAAAAATTCTAAGGTTGGGGTGTCTAAGATTATCGGCCACAGTGGGCATATAAGGTGTTAAAAGTGGGGTAAAAAATTACCCATTTTTTGTTTTTTTTTTAATATTTGGTATTTGATACAAAGAAACAATATATAAATGTTATATTTTCGGATAGGAGTTTTCAAAAGGCATTTCCTGGTTCCTTTTTTTGTACTTTTTTGTTATTACATTGTTGTTATTGTAAAAAGTGCTAATTTTATTATAATTATTATGTTATTATTATAAGTTTTTTTTTTATTAATTAATATTCATATAATTACAAATAATATCCTATTACCTCAACCGAGCACTATGGCTTTTGGCGGGTTGTAGCGAAAATAGACCAGTGCCTCTGGTGGGAATCGAACCCACGACCCCCGTACTGATAAGCAAGGACGCTACCAACTGGCCTACCTGGGCGCACATTATTATTATTATATTATTATATAGGTTAACACCGTAGCAATAACAACAACAACAAACATTACCAGTATGCTGACCGTGAAGCCACTACAATGACAACAATAACATTCCAACAAAACTAAGAAGTTCAACAGCCAATAAACGTGCCGACATCGAAACAGCAATGCTAGCGAATTCCAATAAAGTAACCAGAGTCCCCACAAGCCGTAATAATGAATCGACGGTTCGGTGGGAAATTACAAAAATCAGCAAATACGCTACAAGCGCAGACATGGTTGTTGGGAAAATGCAAAACTGACAAAATTCATTTTTAATAAATAAGTTTCATTATTGTAAAGTATTTGCAGTAGGTTTTGGTCATTAAACAGATAAAGAACACATTACTATTAATCCCTCCGATTAATAGTAATAAAAAAAATGTTTTTTTTTGTAAATTCTTTAATTAAACTTTAATTTATATATATTATAATATTTATTTATGCAATTTTTATAGTGGTACGACTATTTCACATATATTGATCTTTATTAAGTTTAACCGGACACGTATTTTTTCTTTTTCGACATTCTAGCTACTTCGGGGTCTGTCGGGTTTTTAGCGAAACCCTATTTTTTGCATTATGGTGGCAACCATGTATCTCAAATATATATATATGCATGCACAGCTCATACTTTAGGGACACGGCCAAAATTGTCCCCGAATTATGCGGTGTATCGAACCAACTGTCCTCATCTTATACGCAAGATGTATGAAAAGGCGCGCGTATAAGATGAGGACAGTTGGTTCGATACACCGCATATTTCGGGGACAATTTTGGCCATGTCCCTAAAGTATGCGCTGTGCATACATATATATATATATATATATATATATATATATATATATATATATATATATATGTATGTACACCGCATACTCTAGAGACATTTATTCATTCCCCCGCATAGTTTAGGGACATTTGCTTACTTTGGGGACTGTCCCCAAAATTTTCGCGCCTTTTCATACATCTAGCGTATGAGATGAGGACAATTTATTCTATACACCGCATATTTCAGCGACAATTTTGGGCGTGTCCCTAAAGTATGCGCTACGCATACATATATATATATATTTGAGATGCAGAGTTGCCACCATAATGCAAAAAATAGGGTTTCGCTAAATTATACATTTAGTGTGCTCTGCTGCCATGTAAATAAAAATAATTAATTCGTAAATTTTAGATAGGCTGCCATAGAAAAATAAATAAAAATAAAACTGTTTTTGCATTTTATATATTTTTCTAATATGCGACGAAGTAATTATTTTTACCTCTTTCAATAAGCTTTCCAACGATATATAACATGATATGAAAATAATAAACTTTAGAAACAAGAAATTAAAAAAAAAAAACTAAAATTAGCTTATAAAAAGAAACTAAAAGGTACTCTTAAAATGTTATACACATTTTAACTTGCACTATATTTGAGGCACCCGGTTGCCACCACAATGCAAAATATTGGGTTTCGGAAAAAACTAGACAAAACCCGAAGTAGCTGGAATATCGAAAAAGAAAAAATAAGTGTGCGCTTAAACTTAATAAGGACTAATATATATGAATTTGGCAGTTGTACCACTTATACATGTCCATATAAAACAAGCCCTTTTTTACAATACCAACTTTACAACAACAAAAAAGTATCAAAAAAGGGTACCATGAGATGACTTTTGAAAGTTTCTACATGAAAATATAATATTTATATATAGTTTCTTTGGATCAAATGCCAAGTAAATTCAAAAAAACCAAACAATGGGTAATATTTCACCGCACTTTTAACCCCTTAAATCCCTACTATGGCTGAAAATCTTAGACGCCCCAACCTTAGAATGGTCATCAAAATCGGAGATTATCTCTTGAAAAACCTTCCTTGTTAGATAAAATTAACTACCTTTAATTTTATTGGAAACTTATTTTTAAACATTTCTTTTTTTTTTAAATTCAGTTTCTGCTGTTTTTATATTGTATCAGAACGGTTTTAGAACTTGGAAAGTATTTTTAGTGTTATTCAAATAAAGAAACCCCTTTTTTCGCTAAATTAAAAAAAAAAAAAACAAATGCGAAACAAGTTTTAGTTAAAATAACGGATCAGCACGAAAGTTTTTAATGGCGAAAGTGCTTTCTTTAAGGGACAAGTTAAATTGTCAGCCGAAATTCAGGGCTAGAGCCCTGATTGGGTCGTCCCATTTTTGCTTTCGTTCGGATCTATATTTATTTACTTAAATAAATTAAAACTTATTTATTTGGAAAAAAAATTATATCGAACAAAAATCTATTTTCAAAACTTTTTTTAACGACCTTAAAGAAATAATATAATAGTTCTTTATATTCTTTTCATATTTTCATATTATTTTTTATAAATGCAAAAATATTTAAAATTTATATCCCTAGTTTTCTTAAAGTCGAACTTTATTGGAACGAAAAAAAAAACTCTTTGAGAAGTAAAATTTTTTACCATTAAGATTTAAATTAATAACTTAATGTTTAAATTATAATAAAATACATTTCGGAACTGCTGATTTTCTCTTTAAATATTTCTGTTATTGAGTACTTTTAGTGAAAAATTTAATGAAATAAAACTATTAAAATTATTCGTGTTACTCGAGTTATTTAAAAAATTTACTCGATTAATCGAGTAAGAGAAAAACCTCAAAATAGAGTCACTCGAACAAAACCAAACCCAAGTAATTTGAATTCCCTATTAGGTACCTTTAGCAGACGTCGTTGCTACAAAGTGAGCTCAAGAAACTCCTTCTCAAAACGAGCTCAAAAAAATTAGATAAATACATTATTCTAAAAATAAAAATTTGTATATGAAAGTAGCTCATCGAAAGAATGATGAACTAAAAATTTCTACTCTAATCTGTTTATACGAACTTACTTAAGATGAACCCTCCAGTTAATATTTTTTTTTTTTTTAAAAGAGAGGCAACACTTAGGAAATACTTCCTATATTTAGTGTGTTGCTTTCTTTGGAAAGGGATAGTATAGAGATGAAAGGTGGGGAAAGATGAAGGGCTTCAGACATGGCAACACTGTAATTGCGCGAGATGATAAGTCTTAGAACAGTTGTTGCTCGCCACCTGATTGAGAGTTGGCGAACTTATTGAAGCTTTTTGGTTCATAGCCCTGATTCATTATTTTACTTCGGTGGGGTTAATTGCTATGGGAACACCGAAGGTGGACATTGCGATACGTATGAGGGAAAGAAAAAACTCATACATATTAATTTGATGTTGCCGGCACCGGGGATCGAACCCGGGACCTTCTGTGTAAAAGTCCAACGGGCTAACCATTACACCACAACGCCCACAAATATGAACAAATTATAATTAAATTTTCCATTTTTAATACAAAATTCCCAAAACTTTTGCACATTTTCCTAAATTTTTTTTTTAATTTTAACAAATTTTAAACCGAACACACAAAAATTCTTCCTCAAATGTATCGAAAACTATCTAGTTATGGAATTAATGAAAGAATTTCAAAAT
This sequence comes from Delia radicum, assembly GCA_021234595.1. Taxonomy (NCBI): domain Eukaryota; kingdom Metazoa; phylum Arthropoda; class Insecta; order Diptera; family Anthomyiidae; genus Delia; species Delia radicum. Next base: position 31,385,131 of record CM037854.1, on the reverse strand, counting down.
ATTTGAGGAAGTTTATCAACATTTTTAATATATTGTGGACAATAAAAAATTTGTAAGGACATTTTACTTCAGTAAATACGAATCTTGATTATAACGAATTAATTTATCTAGTAACTCGGAGTTCATATTAATTAAGTTTCACTGTATTTGGTTTTTGGAAAGTTTTTTATTAATAAAATAATAAATCCAATTTTTGTTTCTTTTGAATTTTTTTTAATATATGAAAAAAATGTTTTTGGGGGTCCTTGAACCAGTAGAATGGCCTTAACGGCTCCGTTAAGCAATAGTTGGTGGGTACCGCTGATTTAACATGTCCATATTGGTTTTTTAAAACAAAAATAGAAAATTAATTTTAATGACGATCCATCACGGCAGGCAGCATTTTTTTAATGATGAACATAAAAGTACTGGTCGGATGTCCGCAAAACTGTGTTATAGAGAACGATTTGTTAATACAAAACGCAGCAAGAGTTTATTTGATTTTATATTTGCAATATTTGAGGATTTATGTATGACTTTGTGATAAATTAAATGTTAGTAAATTTTAATTTAGTTTGTATTAACAATGTACGTACGGCGTGAAGATTTGACCGAAGATCTTAATTTTAGCCTTGATGTTATGGAATGTGGGTGTATATGAAACAATTGATATATTAATAGGGTCAGCATTTTTTTGCGGATATTAAATCAGTACAAAATTTTTAAATAATATTAACTTTGTGATGAATTCTAAAAAGCCCAGCATATTTACTTTTCCTTTATAAAAATTCAGATTATAGAGAAATTTGCATAGAAAAGTAACTTGAAATTAAGACTTAGCTAATTTTTATGAATTAAATTACTCACTGAGAGATTTATAGGCCTGATGTTAACGAATTTTTGTATTAATCAACGAAGATATGCCGGAATCCGTCCATTAAACTTGTTATTAAACTTTTCATAAAATTTTGAGAAACTTTTTTTATTTTATTTATTCAAAATATCATAAAAAAAAGTTTAATTTGAAATTGTTTTATTATGAAGATTTTTCATAATATGCAAGAAAGTTTTTATTCACTTCAATAGTTTTAAGACAAATTTCACAAACCCTCTTAAAAAAAAAATTTTCTGTGTAACATGTTGAGGATTTTTAAAAAAATCAATTCAAAGAAAAATTTCAAAGAAAACTCCATTTCTATGAATTTTCATAAGGGAAAATCTTTGCATTTCAAAATAAGGTATCTTTTGAAAAATATGCGAACAGACGACTCAATTTTTTTTTGTCCTGAATATTTGTTTTCCTAAAAACACACGTGTGTTTAAAATATTGAAGCTCTCGCAGACTTAGGTTTCCCACATAAATATTCTTAGTTTTCTAGAATTTGTTTATAATTTCTGTCAGATTATATAAATTTTAATGCTTTCTATTGTAGAAAAACTCGGAAATTCTGAAAACTTTATTCTAAATGGATTAAACTTTGGAAAAAATAGTTTTATGAAAATGTTAAAAATCAGTACAATCAGTACAAATTTAAAAAAAGCAAATCTGTTTACGATTTGTTCATCAGTCCACATGACCTAAAACCAGTACATGTACTGATCAAATCAGTGAGAATGGTCACCCTATATATTAACAGCTATATCTCTGCAGAAAAGCCATGTAAAAGCACAGTTTAAAGTGTGATATATTTGTCTACAGGCGTACTCAAATCGTATTTTAGGTGTACCTTGAAACGTTAATTTTTATAGCGAAAATTTGTTGTTTTTAGACCACGTTGGAAGGTCAGTAATAAAGAAATAAGCGTGCTAATAGTGCTGGTTGGATCGAGTCTTTTACACCCATTACCACCATTGTATTTTTTTTTCTATTTCCTTTTGAAATTACTTTTCTCCATACCTTTAACATGAAGGTCCATCCTCTAGCGTAGATATATGCTAAGATAGGATGTTTGGGAACTTCTACGATGAGGGGCAATAAGGGGAAAAATCTTTCATTGGCGGCCTGACCAAAATGCTTAGGATAGAAAGCAGATATTTTCAATATGTTCCTTCGGATATGACCCAACTACGTGGTATGGTACTTTTTGCAATTTTGCCCAGAAACGTGGTAAAATAGGGGCTATTAGAAATATATTTTCGATTTCATAATAAGTGTTGCCAGATCAGGCAGTTAATCAAAAAGATTCTCATAGAGTTTATTTTGTCTGTTGTATGTAATGTCTCGGTTTGAGTCAAGCCAATTACAACTGAAGATTTGCGTGATGCCAATGAAACAATTCTATTGTCTATCATGACAATGACCAAACTTTTTTTCCAACAAATAAAATCTAATATGATAATATCATATTTGATTTTTGGACTTGAGTTAGATCAATATTCTAACTAAATTTAATCATATGTTCTTGCAATATGTCCTAAATTACTGTTATAGTTCTTTTAGAGTTTTCACGAGAAACGTAATATAAATTTTGGTGCAAAGGCGAAAAACTAAAATTTGATTTGTTTATTCTTCCATCCCCTTAGACGGGATTTTTGCAAATTCCTGCTCTTAGGGGTGAAAAGTATCCCCACTGGCGGTATGCCTATACCCTTTTAGTGATAAACCTAAATTTAAAATATTTGTTCAATGTGAGATATGCTAATTCATTGATAATTTTATTTTGGAACTTTTGAGAAGAACTGCGTAAAATATTGGTTTATTTGCGTAAATGTCTAATCCTAAAAGCCGCTAAAGTTATGATCTTGAAATTTGGGTTGTCAACAGCATAAACCGTTGCGTCTAGGAAATTATAATTTCGTGCAGGCATCCGCACCAAATTACATAAAATAAACTTGATGGTTTATTTTTGTGTTATGGAAAACATGGATTAGCAATGCGTCAAATATTTTATGTTTTGGAATTGAGTAATTGTGATACAATAAAATAATTAACCATGTAAAACTAGTTTCTTTCACTTTTAAAATTATATTTTATCAAAAACACTGACCTTCCTAAAAATCCTTCAAAATTAAACCGGAACAAACAATAAGTGGATTGAGGGATCCTTTTCGTGTTCCTATTTTTTTTAGTCCTTTTAGTATTGTTATTATGTAGTTAATAAAAAGCGCTCAAAATTAGTCTATTCTTGCATTTTTTCAATTTTGATTTATTTTTGATTCAAAATTAGCGTTTTGAATTGTTTTGTAAAATTTTAAACATTTTTTTGTATTTTTTTTTTGAATATTAATAAAATTTTTTTTTACTGCTTGTAAAAAATGAATACTGATATATTTTGAATTTTTTTTTTAGTGATGACACATGACAAACTTTTAACTTTAATTTCTTTATTTTTGGACTATGACTGCAACAACAGTGCTAAGCAAGCAGATACGAATGAAACTTGGATATTTGGTAGAGGATAGTAAATAATTAGATACGTATTCTTTAAGATGCGTCATCTCAAGTTTAGAGGTTGAAAAGTGGGGTCAAAAATTACCCAAATTTACGATTTTTAAATTAATTTCTCAAATATATTATTTATTATATAGGCGAATTGTGTATCAAGCAAAAGGTGATCTAAAGTCGCACCCAACGGTATATAAAGCATGTCATGCGCCCAACGTTGTATGATAATTTTTTAAAAGAAGTGGTAAAGTCAACGAATGGGCTAATTTGGTTCCTTTGTATATAAAAACATTTTGCAGTATGGTGCCGATTAGATAAAAAAAAAGTCCACGCGGAAATCGATTGACAATTTAAAATATGCTTTGAAGGGGGAAAAATTACTTATTTTAGTTTTTCCAAATAAAATTTTATGTTGTAATAGTTTCTACTCTATATGATAAAGTAATCGATATTTAGACAAAATTATGTTGTCATTGGATCGGCACAATATATCGTAGTCTGATGATGGGGCTGACACCTTAGCCGTAAGGCCGGCTATATGCACCCACAATGTGGTAGCTTTTAAATATTTAAGACTAAGGCATATTGTGTGGTAAATGAATAATAATATGCCAGTTTGTGCCAAAATCCAGTTTGTGGCTTACGTTAGCGATTCTTGCCTTACCTTTTTATTTTTGTTTGTCACATCAAGAGCAACATGTGTATCGAATTTCATTTATTTTGGCAAGGGTGAGTTTCGAAACGATAATTAATTTATTATGTTGGGCAAAAAATAAACTCGTTCGGCCTATTTCATTATAAATATTGTTAAAATATCAATCATGCGCTAAGTATAATGAATATTTGTACCAAATGCATATCGCTGATAAAAACGTAAAAATAAACATCTGACTACTTGTTAAATATAATGTAGCAAATAACTTTTTTACTTTCATTTTCTATTAATTTCAAAAGTGCAAAGTAAATTCCGTTCCACATAAAAGCTTAATCATATAATTGATTTACAATTTCTTGTGTTAGATTTGCAGTTGTTAGTGGGTTGTTCTAGAAAGGAGTGTCAAAGTAATTTCATTTATGCTCTATTTACAAGACATTGTTGCAGGTAATCAGACCTTATGTTTGCAAATTCTTAACTGTGTAGCCACCAGCCATACTTTAACAATATGTATGAATAGTATAAATTTACAAATTTCTTTACTTTTTTCAGGAAATAATTACATATATTTTTTATACAAATGGTCATGAGTTAATCCTCTAACCGGCAAGACCGCCTACAGGCGGAGTATTTGATATTGCTCATAAATGCGCCAGACGAGTGTTTTATAATAAGAAATTAATCTATTTTGATAAAAAAAAAATCAAATTTACAAAAAAATGTGGTGAAGCAATTTTGTCTGTGAAGTTCGCGGTTTGGAATAAAGTGAAAATTTTATTACATGTCAAAAAAAACAATATTCTAAAATGAATATATTGAACTAGAAATTGTTGATAGTAAACAAAATAACTAAGAAAACTCTAAAAAATATTACTTGAGCCAGAGTAAGAGTAATTTTTTTTTATATAAATTGAACATATTTGGTCTTCAAGGCTTAGTAACGTCATAATGCTTGTTAGGAAAAGACCCTAGCCACGTGTTTGATTACTAAGAAGACAATAATGGGGCAAAAAATTGATGATTAATAGGTTTTTGTTAAAGCTCTGCCTGGAGGCTCTAGTTCTGATGAAATTTTTAGCCAGATCGAAATAAAGTGTGATTTTTTTAGAGCTTGCAGATTTGGTTTTAAAAAACATATACAATTTAGAGAAATGTATGAAATCTTTATTTGAGACGATAGAACGACCTGTATAATTCAATGCTTAAATATGATTTCATGCTACATCTCAAATGGTTCATACGCTTTGTCCAATTTTGGCATACTCTCTCCAAAATATTGGCCGGTATCTCACGAATAAATTCTTCAATATTGAACACAGAGAAATAAAGTGCCAACTGAATTAAACAGTGTATGTTAATGGTAACAACTCCCAAATTCAGTTAGTACAACGATATTTGCATTAGATTTCTGAATATTTTGGGTGTTGTAACTAAAATTCAGTTGATTTAACCGAACTTTGTTGTGAAAACTAATGTTAAGTTGTGCCAACCGACTAAAATTCGTAATAACCAAATTAGAGCCATAGTAACCGAATTTCAGTTGGGAAATAGCAACATTTTTCTCTGTGTGTGGCTTCCAGTGCGTCCCTATAGACATGTGCCTTAACATAGCCCACCAAAAAATAGTCTAAAGGTTTTATATCGCACGATCTACCGTCCAATGATGCCACCGGCAAATAGTCCACACCAAACAGTGCATTTTTCGGAATGCATTGGCAGCTCTTGCAATGCTTCTGGCTGCTTTTTTCACCAAATACGCCAATTTCGCTTATTAACTTATCCATTCAAACCAGAAATGAGCTTCGTCGCTGAACACAATTTTCCGATAAAAAAGTGGATCTTCATCCAACTTTGCCAGCGTCCATTCAAAAAAAGCTAGCAGTTGTGGTAGGTCATGTGGCTTCAATTCTTGCACCAGCTGTATTTTAAAAGGTTTTACACCCAAATCCTTCCGCAAAATTTTCCACGTGTTGGAGTAAAAGAGGCCCAATTGCTGCGAACATAGCCGAATCTATAGTTCCCGGTCATCCAGAATACTGGCGGATACAGCTGTTGGTGGTTTAATGCCCCAAAAATGTAAATTTGGTGCGATTCCGAATAGCAACCTCAGAAGGTCACCCAAACTGAACAAATATTTTAAGAAGTGCACGATGCACTTTCTTAACTTAAAGTTTTGACTATTATGGAGGCTCTAGCTTTTCCAAAACTTCGGGTTCTGATGAGATCTTTAGCCAGATCGAAATACTAGTATCAACCTAGCTAATATGTTTGATTTGCTTAATTTTTGTAAATTTTAGAGTTTTTTTTTTGATTAATGGATTTTTTCTGTAGATTTTTAGCGATTTTTTACAATTTCAATTTAAGTTTTAATAGCATGTACTAAAGATTAGTTTGAAATTAGAAGGAATATTCAATTAAATTGTTACTAGATATGAATAAAATCTTAATTGAAACTCAAATCAATTAAATAACGTATGTGGAATGAAATTGCAGTAAAATTTGCGTAGCTGATTTAAAAAAAAGTAATTAGGCTTTAAAAATGTTGCCTTTCGCTTCGGATAGCCACATGTTTTCAATTGTGTGCAAATTTAGCATATACTTTTTTTAAATGAAGCAAACTAGCTTAAAAAAAATTTTAAATATTTATATAATTACACTTTTTTGAAGAAATTGAAAATAGTTTCTCTATGTGGTGTAAAGAATACTGAATATGTATGTAAGTAAAGAGAAAAATTACTATATAGGAGCTGCTGTAAAAAGTGCAGTTTAATCGATTCATCAACTAGATCAAAGCTTTGACAAGCACCTACTGAATATCTCGCTAAATCGTATAGCCAGTGTGAAAACAGTATAAGGCTATAAAAAAGGATTAAAAAAGTTCCATAATTAAACGGAATACAAAAAAAGTTCAGAAAGAATAATCCATATGTTTATTAAGCACAAGAAGTATTCTTAAATTTTCAATTTGAAAATTTGGTCACAAATAGTCAGAAAGGCCATTATTTGCATTATAGACGATAAGTCGTATTTAATGTTAGTTGGCAATAAATGTCAGGGAAACACTTTTCCGAAGGAAATAACTTCATAAAAAAGTAAACCAAACTATTTGAAATTTTGGACCAAACGCGCAGAGAAAAGAGCATCATATTATGATAGTTTAAGAGCATCATGTTATGACTATAAGCTAGAGACTGAGCCGCTTTCTGTGATACCTTTATTCTGTATGACAACTTATTGTAAGCGGTTTTGTTGATACCACAAATCATTCGGTTTTGCCCCAAACGCACGTTGTGCAGAATTGCGCCCTCATTACATTAATGTTTTTATGCAAAATTATTCATAAACACGAAATTCTTTCCGGTTTTATTTATACAAATATTTAAAGTTTTTGAACTAAATACAAAAGTTAAAAAATATAAAGTGCTTTTCTGTACTTTTTTCAACTTTGTTATTTATCAATAAAATATTTTTCTTTTTTATCCCCCCGATTAAACAAAACTGCTATAGAGTATTAATATTATCTAATTTAATATGACCCCATAATTAATTATATAAAGAAGTTGTTCCGAAAAATGACCCGATTAAATTGTATCAAACTACATCTAATGCCGAGTTTTTCATTTCATTTCATTTATTTTATTTATTCATAATCTAAAAGCCAGTGGTGGCCAAACGATTACATAGTAGTCTATGAGTAAGATTTATGTATCTGTAATAACTTAAACTAAAAAAAAAGATATACAAAGTTTAATAATTAAACCATACTGTAACGTGTCCCCAACGGCACTGTTGTGGTGATGCCAGCTAGCCTGCGTTGGCATACATCCCAGTTCGGATTCCAACCCACCACTTCAGCCCAGGGACAAGCACACTAAAAAAAACTAATAAAAATCAACACAAAAAAAACTATCACACACAATGAACTTAAGAGGGAGGACAAGATCGAAAATCCTCCACATACGCCCTCCCAACCATGGTCACCAGATAGCTCCAAATTAAATTTTATGGTGACCCCAATTCCCACACACACACTTACCTCACTTACCTCACACCGTTAACTAAGCCCTACTAAATTATTACCAGCTCATATTTCTTTAAATTTTCAAATATAAAACATATTTTTTTTTTATTATATTTAAAACTTATTTATGTCTATGAAACACTTTTTACTATTACAAAAAAAAAACAAGCTAATAAAGAAAAAATATATATAAAGTAAAATTAAGGCTATCAAAAATTTTAATAAAAAACTTGAATTTAATCACCCACAACAAAAAATATATAAGTAATGGTGCCGAAATTAATAAAAAAAACAAAATTAATTAAAAATGACTTTCAAATAAAAACTGCCATGTAAATAAAAATTCTAAGCCTACAAAGTTTACTAACATTGTGACTCCATTTTGAGTCAGTGTATCCTTATATATTCAAAAAAAAACCCTACCTAAACGAGCTCTCTTAGGCGGTGAAGAAAAACTGGCTCATTAGCCAATAACACAAAAAAACTCTAAAAAACTTTGTAACCCTAAAAAATTTTCTTTTAAATCAAAAAAAACCATAAAATTTTAAAAATTCAGGTACTTACAACAAAAAGAATAATTACAAAAAAAAATTTGCATATAAAATATAAAAAAAAATCTAACATCTATATATAAATAAAAACCCACCCTTAAATTATTATTACGGATGACTAATATATTTTTTTTTCTCTCTTTCTTTTTTTCTATATATATAACATCAAACAACAACTGCAAATGGCCGGCTGCGTACCGCCTTTTTATCACGCTTCGGCGCAAGCGCAATGGCGGAAAAAATGGCGGAAAAAATTTAAAATATCGGGGTTACCTTGAACTTGGGTTGAGTTTTTAGGATGTAGTTTATCTTTAATCTTAGTTTAACGCAGTTTGTAACTGGAATACTGCTATTGGAATTTTGTTTATTTTGCTTTATTTCAGTAAAGACCGAAATTCTGAACTTGAAAAAGTTGTTCCGGCAAATGTTTGTTAATAAAATTGGAAATGGTGGACAAAATTCGTTGTCGGTTTAGCTAGACGAAGTTTAACTGACATCCCAAAAACTAGGCCTAAGTGTATCATATTAGATTAATTTATATACAATTAGAAGAGATTTGAAAAACGTTTTGTTCGAATTTGGTCCTCATCCAATTTTATTAATTTATACGTTATATCATCTGATTATATGTTATTTAATATAGAGCGATTTTGATAAAATTTGTGAGTGTGTGAGGTAGTGAACGCAAGTATTAAAAAAAAGTGTGTTTTTTCAATAGTAATAGTAATAGTAATAGTAAATAGTAATAGTAATAGTAATAGTAATAGTATAGTCATAGTAATAGTAATAGTAATAGTAATAGTAATAGTAATAGTAATAGTAATAGTAATAGTAATAGTAATAGATAGTAATAGTAATAGTAATAGTAATAGTAATAGTAATAGTAATAGTAATAGTAATAGTAATAGTAATAGTAATAGTAATAGTAATAGTAATAGTAATAGTAATAGTAATAGTAATAGTAATAGTAATAGTAATAGTAATAGTAATAGTAATAGTAATAGTCATAGTAATAGTAATAGTAATAGTAATAGTAATAGTAATAGTAATAGTAATAGTAATAGTAATAGTAATATTAATAGTAATAGTAATAGTATAGTAATAGTAATAGTAATAGTAATAGTAATAGTAATAGTAATAGTAATAGTAATAGTAATAGTAATAGTAATAGTAATAGTAATAGTAATAGTAATAGTAATAGTAATAGTAATAGTAATAGTAATAGTAATAGTAATAGTAATAGTAATAGTAATAGTAATAGTAATAGTAATAGTAATAGTAATAGTAATAGTAATAGTAATAGTAATAGTAATAGTAATAGTAATAGTAATAGTAATAGTAATAGTAATAGTAATAGTAATAGTAATAGTAATAGTAATAGTAATAGTAATAGTAATAGTAATAGTAATAGTAATAGTAATAGTAATAGTAATAGTATAGTAATAGTAATAGTAATAGTAATAGTAATAGTAATAGTAATAGTAATAGTAATAGTAATAGTAATAGTAATAGTAATAGTAATAGTAATAGTAATAGTAATAGTAATAGTAATAGTAATAGTAATAGTAATAGTAATAGTAATAGTAATAGTAATAGTAATAGTAATAGTAATAGTAATAGTAATAGTAATAGTAATAGTAATAGTAATAGTAATAGTAATAGTAATAGTAATAGTAATAGTAATAGTAATAGTAATAGTAATAGTAATAGTAATAGTAATAGTAATAGTAATAGTAATAGTAATAGTAATAGTAATAGTAATAGTAATAGTAATAGTAATAGTAATAGTAATAGTAATAGTAATAGTAATAGTAATAGTAATAGTAATAGTAATAGTAATAGTAATAGTAATAGTAATAGTAATAGTAATAGTAATAGTAATAGTAATAGTAATAGTAATAGTAATAGTAATAGTAATAGTAATAGTAATAGTAATAGTAATAGTAATAGTAATAGTAATAGTAATAGTAATAGTAATAGTAATAGTAATAGTAATAGTAATAGTAATAGTAATAGTAATAGTAATAGTAATAGTAATAGTAATAGTAATAGTAATAGTAATAGTAATAGTAATAGTAATAGTAATAGTAATAGTAATAGTAATAGTAATAGTAATAGTAATAGTAATAGTAATAGTAATAGTAATAGTAATAGTAATAGTAATAGTAATAGTAATAGTAAATAGTAATAGTAATAGTAATAGTAATAGTAATAGTAATAGTAATAGTAATAGTAATAGTAATGTAATAGTAATAGTAATAGTAATAGTAATAGTAATAGTAATAGTAATAGTAATAGTAATAGTAATAGTAATAGTAATAGTAATAGTAATAGTAATAGTAGTAATAGTAATAGTAATAGTAATAGTAATAGTAATAGTAATAGTAATAATAGTAATAGTAATAGTAATAGTAATAGTAATAGTAATAGTAATAGTAATAGTAATAGTAATAGTAATAGTAATAGTAATAGTAATAGTAATAGTAATAGTAATAGTAATAGTAATAGTAATAGTAATAGTAATAGTAATAGTAATAGTAATAGTAATAGTAATAGTAATAGTAATAGTAATAGTAATAGTAATAGTAATAGTAATAGTATAGTAATAGTAATAGTAATAGTAATAGTAATAGTAATAGTAATAGTAATAGTAATAGTAATAGTAATAGTAATAGTAATAGTAATAGTAATAGTAATAGTAATAGTAATAGTAATAGTAATAGTAATAGTAATAGTAATAGTAATAGTAATAGTAATAGTAATAGTAATAGTAATAGTAATAGTAATAGTAATAGTAATAGTAATAGTAATAGTAATAGTAATAGTAATAGTAATAGTAATAGTAATAGTAATAGTAATAGTAATAGTAATAGTAATAGTAATAGTAATAGTAATAGTAATAGTAATAGTAATAGTAATAGTAATAGTAATAATAGTAATAGTAATAGTAATAGTAATAGTAATAGTAATAGTAAGTAATAGTAATAGTAATAGTAATAGTAATAGTAATAGTAATAGTATAGTAATAGTAATAGTAATAGTAATAGTAATAGTAATAGTAATAGTAATAGTATAGTAATAGTAATAGTAATAGTAATAGTAATAGTAATGTAATAGTATAGTAATAGTAATAGTAATAGTAATAGTAATAGTAATAGTAATAGTAATAGTAATAGTAATAGTAATAGTAATAGTAATAGTAATAGTAATAGTAATAGTAATAGTAATAGTAATAGTAATAGTAATAGTAATAGTAATAGTAATAGTAATAGTAATAGTAATAGTAATAGTAATAGTAATAGTAATAGTAATAGTAATAGTAATAGTAATAGTAATAGTAATAGTAATAGTAATAGTAATAGTAATAGTAATAGTAATAGTAATAGTAATAGTAATAGTAATAGTAATAGTAATAGTAATAGTAATAGTAATAGTAATAGTAATAGTAATAGTAATAGTAATAGTAATAGTAATAGTAATAGTAATAGTAATAGTAATAGTAATAGTAATAGTAATAGTAATAGTAATAGTAATAGTAATAGTAATAGTAATAGTAATAGTAATAGTAATAGTAATAGTAATAGTAATAGTAATAGTAATAGTAATAGTAATAGTAATAGTAATAGTAATAGTAATAGTAATAGTAATAGTAATAGTAATAGTAATAGTAATAGTAATAGTAATAGTAATAGTAATAGTAATAGTAATAGTAATAGTAATAGTAATAGTAATAGTAATAGTAATAGTAATAGTAATAGTAATAGTAATAGTAATAGTAATAGTAATAGTAATAGTAATAGTAATAGTAATAGTAATAGTAATAGTATAGTTAATAGTAATAGTAATAGTAATAGTAATAGTAATAGTAATAGTAATAGTAATAGTAATAGTAATAGTAATAGTAATAGTAATAGTAATAGTAATAGTAATAGTAATAGTAATAGTAATAGTAATAGTAATAGTAATAGTAATTAGTAATAGTAATAGTAATAGTAATAGTAATAGTAATAGTAATAGTAGTTTTTTAAAAGCAACAATTAAAAACAAATTTTCTGGCGTACATACTTCCACATTTTGTCTGATATCTCACTAATATGGAACTTTCCACTCTGAAATTTTCAGGGTGTTTGGAACACATGTGTAGCTATTTTTAGATATTTTCCAAAAATTGATTTTAAAGTTTTTTGTTTTCAAAAATTTTTAATATTAAAAATTGTGTAAAATTTTTTTTTTATTTATTTTTTTATACCGCAAAACCTAGCCGTTCTTATGCAAAAATAAATTTGTCGATATTTTTTACACATCAAAAGTTATGACCTTTTAAGTGAAGTCCCTACTCCACAATTTGAAGCTATAGGGTTGCCAGAGTTTTCCAAAAAAAAAAAAAATTTTAATACTTGCGTTCACTACCGATTTTATCAAAATCAGAAAACATCGATTAATTTTACGCTGATATTAAATGGAATTGCTCTATAATAGTATGATCTATATATTATTTTAAATATAAATATCGTATGGTTTATTTTAATTTTAAAAACATTTATGTTAGTTCTTTTCACAAAAACTCGCATATAAATTATAATTATGGTAAAACTATGATAAATATAAAATTAATTATAGTCTTTCAGTTACAAACGAGTTTGTTATATTTATTTACCATTTTAGTTGAAATCAAGAAAACTTCAAAATAAATTAAAGTTTTCTATTTGAAATGCAGAACATTTTAAATTGATATCGATTTGCAATCAAAGATGTTAAAAATCAATTAAAGATTTCCTTTAAAAATTTTAAGCAATAGTTCGAATATTAAAAGTTAAATTAAAATTTTCGCGTTATTTAACATTTTACTTTAAATTTTCTCAATTAAAAATAACTTATAGTTTTTTAATGCAAAATTCCGAAAACTGATTTAATAAATTGTAAAATATAATTTGTTGTACATACGCTGATCCCTAACCATATTTCATTATTGCCTAAGTAAATTGTCAGGGGACAAAATTTTTAGAATTTCTAGAGATAATGGCTAAGTTAAATCATAAGCTTTATTTCTATAATCATGATTTAACATTTGAAATATTAAAGAAAAACAAAATATATATCAAAATTACTGTACTAAATATTTACGAAATTCAACACTTCACATTCGATGTAAAAAAAAAATATGAAAACATGCTAAAAATATATACTATATGTTGTTATATATGACATATTTACGGTAACATCAACTGATATATATTTAGATATTAATATGTATGGGTGTAATGGTTAGCGCGTTGGACTTTTACACAAAAGGTCCCGGGTTCGATCCCCGGTGCCGGCAACATCAAATTAATATGTATGAGTTTTTTCTATCCCTCATACGTATCGCAATGTCCACCTTCGGTGTTCCCATAGCATTAACCCCACCGAAGTAAAATAATGAATCAGGGCTATGAACCAAAAAGCTTCAATAAGTTCGCCAACTCTCCATCAGGTGGCGAGCAACAACTGTTCTAAGACTTATCATCTCGCGCAATTACAGTGTTGCCATGTCTGAAGCCCTTCATCTTTCCCCACCTTTCATCTCTATACTATCCCTTTCCAAAGAAAGCAACACACTAAATATAGGAAGTATTTCCTGTTGCCTCTCTTTTTTAAAAAAAAAAAAAAAAAACAAAAAAAAAAAAAAAAAAATATTCGAAAAATTAAATCTAAGATAAAATTATATATGATCATACGCGCACTCGCATACATCCACATTAAGCTATATAAAACTATATTTTTTTATAACATTATACACACAAAAAAAAAATAAAACCCATTTCCGACATGAAAGCCACCGATTCAATAACTTTAATTGCTGAAATTCCTCCAACAACAGAAATTGCTATTCCAGTACAAATTGATAGCTCTTTAATTGAATTATTTTTTAATTATATAATAACTCATTTGATTAAAATGTATCAATATTGTAAGCAATATCAATATTGTAAACAATTTATCAATATTGGAAACAAATTGTTGTTGCCAAACCAAATGTTTTTTTATAGCTTGAACTTTATAACATTGAATTTAAGCCGGAATGTAATTCTCATTTAGTACGCAGATTTTAATATACTTATGTGAACAAATTCACACAGAAATTAGTTGTTTTCTTTGTATTAAAATGTATGGAAAAGACATTTTTTTTGATTTTTTTGCCAAATTAGCCCTTTTGTTACAACTAGATTTTTTTTAAATAAGTTTTAATTTATTTTTAGCACTTTGTTGTTTAAAAAAATGGTTGCGTTTTTAATCAAAAAAATTAAACTTAAAAAATTAAATTATCAATTTTATGATAATGTTGTAGAATAAATTAATATTCACATTTAAAGTACTGAAATTATATTATTTAAATAAACGTAATAAAGTAATAAACGTTATGAGAATTATTATAATCTAATTAAGATTTATTTAAAATATTTATTACTAATACATAAACATTTATAAAAACTAACTACATACATAAATATTACAAAAAGCAACAACATTATGTTTTGAGCGATGGTATAAACAAATGTCATGCAAATTCCGAATTTGAAGATATATTTAATTGATTCAATTAAGTTTTAATTGACAGCCTTTAAAACTTTCAACAAATCGAAAAAAGTAGGGAAATATATTTTTCTGTACTTTTGACAAGATATGATGGTATTTGAAAGTTTGTACTCGGGATTATAGTTTTTTATAGTTGACAATAAAAATTCTTGTTTTGGTTTTTGTACAGTTAAAAAAAAAATAGTAGTAGAAGATTTTTTGTCGTTCAAAACTCGTGGTATAAATTTCGTTGCAAAAAAGCATATGCCATTTTGGGGGTTAACAATACGTGACTGACAGTTAAATTACAACTAGAGTAAGGTATGCCAAACGATTTCGAAATCCTTCATTCTTACCCTTAAAGTGTAATTTTACTTTCAGTTACGAGTAGTCAGCTTATGATCATTAATATGTAGTTTAATACCATGACCTAGATTTTCAAGGAAGTTATATGTATAAAATTAAAGATTTCAGTGTATTTTTTTTTATACAAAGGACATATAAAAAAAATCTATACCTTAAAATAAAAACATCTAAAAACAAATTTCTATGGTTTTGAAGTATGACCCAAATTACATCAACATTTTTTGGCATCATATGATATGCAAAGTCAAATTATTTATTTGATATGTATCTATATACACTTATAAAAAAAAACTGAACAAATTGTTGAAAAATCGGCTACGACAAATATAGGTCTGCTAATGTAGGCGACCTAAATTTTCGAATCCAATATATAAAACCAATGAATTTTAAATCTGAATTTGTATTTGTATTTTAACAGGTCAATACTTATTGCCGGGAACATAAGAAGTTAATAAAGAGTACACTGAGGGAACTTCAGCTGTTAATATTTGTAGTTGTTTGAGTTGTATTATAGTGTCTTTATCATTTGTAGACGAAATTTCGGTTTTGACTACATTTGTAGTTAATAAAAAGGCAAAAAAACAAACCATAAAAAATTGCTGTATTATGATTTTACATTCAGTTTATATCGTTTTTTTTTTTTTTATTAAAAAAAATAAAACAAATAAATGTTTGTTCAATTTTTACTGCGTAAGTGGTTAATTTTTACTACAATTGCGGTTACTTCTTTTAACAGTGAAAAACAAATGACAATGTTAGTTAAATTTACTAAAATGTAAGCATTCCTCTTTCAAGTGAAATTTTATTTGTTTTTAACTACATTGGCAGTGGTCTTTACTTAGGTACATATTATTATAAGTGTATTTAATAGAAACGGAATAATATTTTGTCCTATCTCGCTTAGTTTCCGAGATAAAGCCTAGTTTGTAATTATAAAATAAAAAATATTAGAAAATTACGTCATCTACAGGTGAGGCTGATAGCGTAGACACAACAAAATAATGATTTAAAAACAATGGTGGTGGCAAAATTTGTAAATTCGAGAATCACGAATTACAAAATTTTAAGTCGAAAATTAGTTCAAATACGGATGAAATTTGTTTAACAGACTTTTGAACTAATTTGTTTTATGAGTGTACTAGATATGAAAATTATCCAATCAATTCTTTATTTATCATGGCCATTTTGCCAGAAAACATTATTATTATTTTTAAAAATCCTTTTAGTATTTCATTATCAAATAGCACTTGTTTCAATATATGTCATTATGAATCCTGTTACCAATTTATGGAAATCCTTTTCATATTACTATCAGCTGAACCATCAGCAACCATTCAAACAACCACCGAACCAAACATCCATTCATTTATTCTTTCATTCAGTCAGCCATCAGTGTTTTATGTACAATGTCTCCAATTCATGGCTGGCGCCATTTGGGCGTCTGTTCTAGATAATAATAGTTGTAGTAAACTAGATAAATAACATCACTTCTTGTATCTCAACACCCCTCTAAAATAAAATTATTCAATATAAATATTCTAACAAAGCACATTATTTAAAATTTTGTTTTTTTTTTTTAAGTAGCACAGCAGAAGCTTAAAAATGTTCTCATATACATAAAAGCGATAGTTACAATTAGAGCGACAGGCTACCATAGTAAAGTATTTCATAATTTGTAGGTTAAATTCAGGGAATTATATGGGCAATTAGTTCATTATTCAATATAAGCTAAATGTATTCCATTGTCACATTCAAATTACTTTTAAAGAAATTTCTTTTTTCTTCTTTTTGTACTCTTCTTTTCATTATTTTTAACTCTCAAAGAAATTTCTTTTGCTAAATGAAAGGAAAAACTTCCTCTAATAGCATAGATATATTTCTTTTCTCGTATGTAATCTGTTTGTATGAATAGACATTTAGTGAAATATATGAGTTTTAGTACGTACATACATACATTGTCATGTTGCGATAATCTAAATTTTGTTTTTCATTCTTGATCAATTTCTTTGATACACAAGGGATGTTTATTAAAAATAAAGTAGGACAGAAGAGGGAGATTTCGCCATTGGGGCACATTTGCCACAGCATATTTTCTATTTATTTGAAAGAGTTATTAAACTGTTCCTTTCTATAGTTTGTGCAGTTGTTGATCATCTTTCATGTGGTGGTTAGCGTGTTGGACTGTTACACAGATGGTCCCGGGTTCGATTCCCGGTGACGACAACATCAATTTAGAAAAATAATATGTATGAGTTTTCTATCACTTATATGTATCGCTGCGCCCACCTTCGGTGTTCCCATAGCACTTAACCCCACCGAAGTAAAATAATGAATCAGGGCTATGAAACAAAAAGCTTCAATAAATTCGCTAACTCTACATCAGGTTGCGAGCAACAACTGTTATACGACTTATCATCTCGCGCAATTACAGTGTTGAAATTTTTGAAGCCCTTCATCTTTCACCACCTTTCATCTCTCCACTATCCCCTTTCCAAAGAAAGCAACACATTAATTAATAGGAAGAATTTCCTGAGTGGTGCTTTTCTTTAAAAAAAAAAAAAAAATTCTACGCTTGTACTTCACATCTTGCACTGTGGAATATCGTCGTGTGGACCAGCTCATAATTAATTTCTACAAATGTTTGAATTTCCGCAAAAATTTAATTTTGCTAAATATAATAATTGAAAATTTATTTGGATATTTTATTAATCGAAATGTTCGGAAATTACAACCAAATTTACTTCTTTCAACTAAAGGGTCCGCAAAATAACTTTTTTTTTTGAATTCCTGAACCAATTGGACTTTGTATGGCGTCAAACCAAGGTCTTTATGCAAAATTCGTCTCAATGATGTCTCCGAAATGTTGAGAACGACGGTGAATTGATGTTGATGGCGCTACACGCACACTTTCTGCCACAGCAGCAATATTCTCGGGTGTACGCACTGTTTTTGGCTTTTCACGCTTTGGTTCATCGATGAGGATGCCAGTTTCTTTCACTTTTATCACAAGATAACGAACATACGGACCATATTCGTTCAGCGGAATGATAAAACTAATTATCTGTCAAATCAGACATGAGCTAAGTGTTACCATTCACGAAATAAGCACTAGTTGAAAAAAAAAACGTTAGATGGCGGACCCTTTACAATGATTTATGGAAATGAAAATACACCATATTCAAAGGAATCTATTTAACACATTTTACTCTATAAAGGAGGTTATTATATGGAAAGGAAAGTTTAGGCAGATTTAAATTCTCTTATTAACTTTTAAGTTTCTGTTAGCGCATTTGAAATTTGTGTATCTGAAATTAGAGCCACATTTTTGAACGGATTTTGACCAAATCGGTGTTGTTCGATATAAAACAAATGCCTTTTTTGGTTTTCGTGTCAAAATTAAGGTCTTGTTGTTTCATTTGGGGTTAAGGGCGTCTCAAAGTCAAAAACTTGTATTTTTTTTTTTTGGCAATTTTAGTTTTCTAATATCTCGAGATCAAAATGATACTGTAGGATAAACTTTTAGTATTAGATGTATCAATGCCTTATGAACATTTATTGATCAACGCATTTTTAATTAGTTCCATATTTTTCTCGGTGGGGCTGACATATGACATATGCGTCCCTTTCGTCGTCAAAGGTAAAAATAAAGGAGAATTTTTTTTTTAATTTTTTTTTTTTTTATTTATTATTTTATAATTAAAAAAAAAAGAAAACACAAACAATTCAGTGAAAAAATAAAAAACTTAAAAAACAAAAACTTAAATGGTTCTTATAAACTAATTTAAAATCGAACTTAGTTGTGATAAATTTCAAAACAATTTCTGTCCGCAGTAAAGCATATTGGTTTTTTACATTCGAAACAAATTGTGTTTGCTCGATTTTCAATTCCGTTTTTGTGCAAACAACACATCGCTTCCTGACTCCTCCATCCATTCTTGTTTGATAATGCCCAGCTAAATCCGGTACTGCCCTCAGTCCTAACCGCGTAAAGGATTCTCGTGATGTCGAGGTAATACCAACTTTTCGACTACAAAAGCCGTCTATTAACTGTGTAGCCAACTGCGTACGGAACTCCAGATGTTTTATAGAAAATGGTTTTGAATTAATTGTGGATATCTTGTCATACACTATGTGTGAGTTTTGTACACCCAAATAATATTTGCTGTATATTCCATTAAAACTACTTTACCGATTTAACTTTTAAATAACTGTTGATTTTTTATTTAAAAGTTTTTGTGAGTGTAGTAGCCGAATTTAAGTTGGAAAATAGGTAAATTTTTCTCTGTGTGTATAAACAGTTTATTAAATTATTTTTTTATCCCACGAATTCCGAACAAATCCCGTTTTCCCGAGAATGGAAAAGTGCGGGATTTTGCAAATGACAATGAACAACAAATGTTTTCGCCCAATAAAAAATTGAATAGAATCATTTGTGTTATACACGCTCTTAGGCAGGCGTATAAGTAATATTGTATTGCAAATATTAATCATACGTTAGAGTGGCAAACAAGAATACAAATTTTAAAATAAACAAATTTTAAAATAAATAATAATCTTAGGGGATTTTAGCGATTTATATTTTTAAAAAATGTTTACACTCAAAATAATAAGTTAGGAATACAAAAGTTATTGAAAAAAATCTACCTTAAAATGAGAGTTTCCCGATGGGCTAAGTCTGATCTTAATGAAATTTGGATATATGATAAAGATAAATATAAGGAAAATATATTTGCCAAGGTTAATACATTTTTATATGCCATCATGTTTGAAATTTATGAAATTCATAATTTTTTGAACGCAGCTTTAATGTACTCGAGAAAATAGAAATTTGTATACCAATATTGCCTATGTACGGTATTAGGGTTGACACATATTTAAAATATTAAAAATATAGGTTAAAATGCTCTTCGTTAAAAGTCGCATAAAAGCCGAATTACGAATTACGAGTGTCGGAAAAAGCTGAGCACCCCCTCGATTAAATTTAATTAACATTAATATACATTTTTTAGCTTAATACAACTATAATTCTTTAACAAAACGTCAGTTATTTATTTAATAAAAAATATTTGAATATATGATCGGACATGTTTCCTATACCATTAATGTGTCTTCAAATGCTCCTTCAAATGAAAAATTGGCTAATTTTTGACCCATCTAATTAACCCCTAAACATGAGATTGGGCCGCTAAAAAAAATACGTGTCCCTTATTTTTTTTATCACATATTTAAATTTGGTTTTTAATGCAATTGTCGATTTAAGTGCGTATTTTAAGCGCATATTCTGCATTTTCACTGCATACTTTAAGCGCATATTTTCGATTTCTTAGTGCATGAAATTTGCGCCTTGCAAATTACAATGAAAATAAACAAATTTTTTTCGCCGCGTAAAAATTTAAAAACTTACAATAATTTAAATAATACAAGCCTTTAGGCGTATAAGTAATATTGTTATCCAAATAGTAATCATACGTTAGAGTGGCATACAAGAAAATATATTTTAAAATACGCGTTTCATTATAAAAAAGCGTATTTTTAGCAGGTCTTAGGCGATTCCAGCGATTAATATAGTAAAAAAAAAAGAATACACTCATAAATAAGTTAAGTTAAGTTATAATTACACTCTAAAAAATGATTGTAAATTTACTACTATAAAACGAGTAAAGTTTCATGTATTATTACGCTAATTCGGTAAATTTATACATCAAAATGCGTAAAACTATTTTGCGCACACTTTTATATACAATAATACCCACTTACAGTATTTTTACCAATTATGTGTTAAAAATTAAACACATTATGCCTAAAAGTAATATTATTTTCTTAAATAAAATGTTTACGCACAAAGTTTGTAAATATACTAACTTATAATAATAATAAATATTTTGACAGTTTTTAAATTGAAAAAAAAATTAAACAAATTAAAAAAGCCAAAAAATCTAAAAAAATTTAATTTATTGAGAATTTTAATGAAAAAAAATGTATAACTGTAGTATTTGTGATAGTGTTTAGTTTATAGTTTATTTCCAAGTGTTTGCAGCCTAATTGTGGAAAAATATTTTCAAAATTTAATATATGTACAGAGCTTTAAAGAAAAAAATTCTTCATTCGATTTATTCAGTCGGTTTTAACTCAATCGATTTAAAAATGTCGCCAATAATGAAAAAAATTGCCAAAATTGAAAAAATCGCCAAAAATCGCTAAAATTGAGAAAACTTTTAATATAAAAAAAAATCACCAAAAATGAAATAAACGTTAAAATTAATAAAAAAAAATCGCTGAAATTAAAAAAAAATCTCCAAATTTGAAAAAAAAACGTTAAAATTTTAAGATAATCGCCAAAAATGAAAAAAATCGCTGAAATTTAAAAAAATCGCAAAAAATTAGAAAAATCCCTAAAACTAAAAGAAAATCGGCAAAAATAAAAAAAATCTCCAAAAATTAGAAAAATAGCTAAAAATGAAAAAAATTTCGAAATTAAAAAATTTGCAAAAAAAAATATTGATGAGAAACTTAAAATAGCTGTAAATGTATCTTTATTAGTTTTCGAAACACAGGCGATGTTCGAAATAAATTCTCTTTTTGCTTTGCGATGTTTTGTTTTTGAGAAAAACGCAATCTAGGAACCTAGCCAATCAGGCCGGTATTGGGGTTGAGTTTTGAACACCTGTGCAAACATTTTTCCAGTTGCTTTTTTATTTTTTGAGTTATGTACGTTTTTTATTTAGTCAATTTTTAAAAGGTACATATTACGAAAACTAATGGAGCTGGGGGAAAAATTGCTGCACCATTGTTCAAAACACAACCCCATTACCCCTACAACGAGCTTAAAGTTCGATTTGATTGGCTGGATTCTTAAATCGCGTTTTTCTCGAAAAGTAAGCATCGCAGATAAAAAAGAGTATTAATTTGAAACATCGCCTATGTTTCAAAAACTAACAGAGATAAATAAAAGACACGGACAACTTTTTCCAATTTGATTAATTTTTTGTCAATTATGGTGATTTTTTTTTTTAAATTTTCGCGATTTTTTACTTTTGCGGTTTTTGAATTTTGAAGTTTTTTCATTTTGGCAATGTTTTTACTTTTAGAAATTTTTGGCGATTTTTTTTTTAATTTTGGCGATTTCGATTAAGTTAAAAATATATTGAACTCCCAATTATTGAATTCGCAATGATTGAAGAAAAAAAATTATTCGATTTAAAAAAATCCAATTTAATTTTTTTTTAAATAGAATTCAATCTTTGAAGCTCTGTATATGTACAACAACTTATATACAAATATTTATTGTTAAATTTATTATTATACAACACATTAATAAAACTCTTTCTAAAAATTAATTTTTGTTTAATTTGAAAAATTTTTTGGGCTGTTATTCTTTTTTACCGGAAGGTAAAGATACGCATTTTTAGGGGGTTTGTACGCTTATAAATATGTATTTTTACGCATTTTATACGTATAATTGCACGTAAATCATGTTTTTTTACACGAAAATTTGGTAAAATTACTCATTTATTTTTAAATTTTATCAAAATTTTACGCACTTCCATTGTAAATTTACCAACTTTGTGTTCACAAACTTACTCTCAATGTGCGTATTTTTTTTCATTTACACACATAGAGTAAATTTACCCAACTTATAGTAGGAGTACAGTTTCCTACTATAAGTTGGGTAAATTTCAACAGAAATTAATTAGAGTGTAGTTAACACCAAGTCAGCGACTTTCCTGCTCTAAAAAATCGAAAATATGCTGTAAAAATCCAAAATACGAACTTAAATCGTAATATGCACTATATACAAAAAATATGCACTAGGGATATAACTATTAGCATTTTTTTAAAACATCAATTCTCCCAAGGCATTTTCGGGTAGGGCATAAAAAGATTCTACGAAATATGATATTATTTTTTTCGATCGTTTAAAAAGTTCATGCACCAAACGCGTTGAAATTTTAAGTGAAAATATGTATTTTTAAATTAAAAAAGCAATAATTTACTTCAAATTTCTTAGTTTCTTCCAAGATTCCTCCATAATTTTCAATACGAAAGCGTATACAATATTTAGACCTAAAACGTTGAACAAATCGCGATATTATTGCATTATATAGCGGAAATAAAATTTTACTTAATACCAGTAATAATTTGCATCAAACTAATTCGTTTTTGTAATTTTTATTTATATTCTTCAATAAAAACCAGTTTTCCACCATCTTGATGCAAAAGTTTATTAAAATTGCAACAATTGGTTTATGATACTTTTTCGCGTTGTTACGGATTTTTTTGTTATGATTTCTCTTTTCTTAGAGCTTTATATTTTCTGCCATGAAAACATGTTCTTCCAATGTCGATGCAATGGTACACTAATTAATACAATGAATTATTTTATAAATAAAGATTAAAAAACTTAAAGCATTCTAGAAATGGCTTTCATTGTGGAAGGTCTTTTCCCTAAAATGATTTAAAAAACCAGTTTTTTTGAGCTCGCGCAGCAAAAAACTTATACCCCTGATATGCTCTTAAAATTTGTGGATTTTTTATAAATCGATTTATTAATGGTATGCGTTGGTTTAAAAATGAAATCCAATAGCAATGTCTAAAAAATGAAAAGTGCATGCAATGTTGTGCTTGCTTTCGTTAATTTTTTATTAAATTTTAATTGCAATTCCTTCATAATAAGCAAAAATATGCATTTAACATAAAAATAAGCCAAATATGATACAAAAAAACGCCAAAATATGCATTTATAGCTAAATATAAAGAAATATGCAATTATAACAAAATATGCAACAACAAATCGATGACATTTGTCTGCAAAATTCCTTGATTCGGAAAAGTATATTAGATTAGATTCGATTTTGGGCTACTTAAATACTAGGAACAGACATTCGCATTAAAGTCGCTATGCTGGAAATTTGTAATTAGGGAACGAAAAATACACACAGAGAAAAATGTAGCTATTTGCCAACTGTAATTCGGTTACTACGATTCTAATTCGGTTATTACGATTTTCAGACGGTTGGCATAACTTAACATTAGTTTTCACAGCAAAGTACGGTTAATTTAACTAAATTTTAGTTGCAACACGCAAAACATTCAGAAATCTAATACAAATATCGTTGTACTAACTGAATTTATAAGTTGGTACCACTAATATATACTTTTCAATTCGGTTGGCACTTAATTTCTCTGTGTGTACCTAACTTTTTTATTTACCGGGAAATCCGAAATGGGTTTTAAACCACCCCATCAAAAAAAAGTTATATCTCCATCCCAAAATATGGGTACCCAGGAAATATATTACTGGATTAAATTAGATCAAAAAAGATCTCAAAATTGGGCGATACAATTTGATGTTAATTAAGATACTGATGGAACCCAAAATAATCAAAAGAATTAATTTAAATCTACTTGGATCTATTTAGACCCAAAAGTATAAGTTGTTTTTGGTGGATTGAGTAACATATTTTGAGATTAAATTTGATTTACTTAAATCCCATGAAATATTTAATTATTTATAAAATTATAGTGGAAATGGGGTTTATATTTATAACAATATATACTTATATCTTATACGAATAAAAAATATTAATGATATTGGAACATATATAATTATATCTCAGACCTAATTTTTAATCTTGTGTCGTACATAGAATCAAACATAATTATATCTTATATCATTTAATGTCATATATAATTACATCTTAAGTTGTATTATACATATGGCACAATATATAAGCATATCGTATGTCACAAAAAGTCATATATTATATAAGACAGTTATATATCACCATATACGATTAGATATTACGTTATATGTGAGAATGTGTTATTGAACATTTAAATAGATCTATTATATATTATTATGTATATCAAATATGCCTAATATCTAATTTTGTAAAGGTCAATATATTATAATGTATTTTGAGATGAAAAAATATAAGGCTATATACATTTTTTTTACTGGAGCAACTAGTTATCGTTATCCACTAAAAAAAATATAGCCGTTTAAAGTACTGTGTTGAAAGAAATATATAACAACATTTTTTTTATATTCAACTGATAAGTTTTGCCCTTTTTAATTGCATTCGCTTGTATTATGTTCACTTAAAAAATACGTTTAGTGATGTAATGACGTATGAGCAATTTGCTATCAATGAGTTAAAAATTTATTTTTAGATATTTCTGAGCTATACCAACAACCACTCAAGTACATGCTAGGGATATAACTTGTTGTATTTTTTGAAAATATTTAATTGTTAAAAAAAAGTTCACCATTTCGGCTCAAAATATGATTTTATTGCTATATTACTTAATTATTTAGCGGTAATCATTTACAAATGGTATCTTACAGTAGTGCCAAAAGCAATTATTTTGAGCGATAACATGTCCGACCACAATTCGTAACCGATTTTAAAAATTCAAAAGTTAAATTTTTATATTATATTTCTTAAAATTTTTTTTTTTACAATTTATTTTGCGTGATTACAACAAATTAAAATATAAATCACTTTTTACGTAATTTATAACACTTTTTTGTATAATAAACAATAACTTCATTTATGGGATGCATGTCAATTTAACTTTTTCCTAGGCTCCCATGGTATACCGGGCTTAGACTACCAAATTATTCCTACTTCCACTAAAAAATATCACCTTTTCGATTAACACCACTGGATTGTTTTTCCATTTTTATGTATTTTTGTATAAAGTTATTTAATTTGTTCGGACTGACTACTTCTCTCAACTTCTTTTCTCAAAATCCTAAACAAGAATGATGCTAAAAGAGCGATGACGCTCATAAAAAACAGACAGATCATTTTATATTTGGCGCAACAATAATACGATTGTATTTAGAGAGAGGAATATGATAATAAATTTATATTATGATTGTAGACAACAATTGTTAGGCTTTTAGTTGTTTTTTCTGCCTTCAAAGAAATTAGAATTTCATTAGTTTTAGACATGCTTCCATACAAAAATATATTATTTTTCTCACCACCTTTTATCCCTTGCAACAAGATAAGTGTTTTTTTTTATCACATATCCAAATTTCATTATGATCGGAAAGAACCCGTCGGGAGACTAACCTTATTAATATTTTTTATTTAAATTTGGCCATAACGCGATGTTGTTGCTCAATTTACCGAAATTATTCTGTTAGTTAATTAATTAGTTAATTTTTCTCTTAGTTTTAAACAGAGTTCGAAAATGTATGTACCATTAACATAACGTTGCTATCAAAAAAAACCAATACAACGATCTCTATTGTTTCGTTCGTATTTATGAACACAACACAAGTGCTGAAATCGTTTTTTGTAATATAACAAACGGAACAAAACGAAAATGTTTCTTTCGTCAAACATTATTATTTCGTAGTGGTTATTTTTTGTGTTCATTCAACTTGAACATTGAAACGCGTTTTTAACGTTGTGGTTGGCAAAATAAAGAAATGATTTTTCTGCATGTTATCAATGTTTTTTTGCATTAGTTTTATAAAAATTTCACTGGAACTCCTCCGTTGAAACTTTTTATTAAACTAATGCAATTATTCATAAAATTAAAGGAAATTTTTTTCACTTGGAATATGACATAAACACTAAGAACGGTTTACGAATGGTTTTGTTCCATTCCATAAACACAACAAAATCAAACTGTTTGAAATATTGGCCAAACAGAACAAAATTGTTTAGTTCGGTCTCTTATCGAAAACTGGTTTGTGAAAGTGTTTGTGTTCTGTTTAGAAATCAAAATGAAAATAAAGAAATGTTCTGTTTATGTTTACTGTGCACAACAAAATGATTGTGTTGAGTTTCAGCAAAAAGCAAAACAGAACGATAGAAAAACGTTTGATAGTGTTTAAATTCGAACTCTGGTTTTAAATATATTGTTTTTTAAAAAAAATTTTTGCTATTTTCTCACAAACATATAATAACATTGCAACATTTTTTATAAATAAGTTTTAGTGAAAAAAAATTTTTTTTTGTTAAAAAAAAGTGATTTATTTTTCTTAAATGAAAAAAATATATTTTCTTGTAATATCAAGCTAGTGGTGCACTAATAAACCCACTATCTATTTATTAAATAAATAAAATTAAAACATTTTCGAAATCGCGTCAGACTTTTTCAAGTTGACTTAAAAAAAGTATCACTGCATAATTTCCTTGCACACCCAAAAAAAAAGTTATACCCCTAGTATACACATGAACAAGTACATTTGTACTTAACAGCAGCAATATAAATATCATTTTTCCACGATCGCTTAAGTTGTTGTAATGGGTGGATGGTTAGTGTATTGAAGTAATACGCCAATGAACTCAAGTTCGATTCTTGTGAGATTCAACTAAACATTTATTTTTTAAAAGCTAATAATAAGAAGCACTTATAAAAATGATAAATACAAATGCTGCCACCCGACTATAGCTAGGTTACCACAATTTTAGCCAGGCTAAAGAATAAAATATTAAAAATAATGAATATAAAATAAAAAATAAAAAATAAAAATATCGATCCCAAGCACCAAGTTCTATTCCAAATGTGTTACAGAAAAAATTTCAAAAATAATAAATATCTAAGTTGCTTTTCTCCGTTACAAAAATGGAGACCGTGCGAGTCTTTATTGAAATGAAAAAAAAAAACGCTGCTTCGAATCAAACGAACTGGCGAAATAAAAATATGACTGGCATGATATTACATCTAAAACCATGAGCCGATTAAAAATGTCTTATATTATAAGGTATATAGTAATAAGAAAAAAATATGCATTCGTTAATGCAAACTAAAATTCGGTTAGCTACATGGAACGCAAATGGTTTGGAGAGGCATTTGAAAAACAATAAATTTCAAAACTTTCTAAGCCATTACAACATTAACATCCTATTGGTCTCTGAATGTCATTATAAAGGTTCAAACTTTGTTATGAGAGGCTATACATCATATAGTGCCAAATATCCAAGTAGCCGAGCAAGAGGCGGTTCAACAATATTAGTCAAAGATGATATTGTAGACTATGTAAAACTAGATAGCTTCATTGAAAATGAAAAATTTCAGGTTGTTACAATAGAATTACTAAATGAAAAGTTTAAAATATCATCAGTATATTGTTGTCATAATAAGGCAACGAAACAAGCAGATTTCAAAGATTTGTTAACATCATTTGGCCCAAATTTCATAGCAGGTGGAGATTGGAATGCTCACAATGAAAACGTGTGGCATTCTTATAAAACCGATGCCAGAGGCAAAAGTTTAGCTAATGCCGGACATTCATTAGATTGTAGTTTTCATTCGGGCAATAAACCTACTTGTATTTTAAAAAGTAAAAATCGTAGCATTATTGATTTCTTTGTAACAAAAGGTTTGCCTGATGTAATGGAAATATGTGTAGAAACCCTTGATATGGATTTGTCAAATCATCGACCGGTTATAATGACTTTTATTTTACCGTAAAACAAAATAGATTTCAGCGAGATTTCAGCAAATACAATTACACTTGTGCTAATATAATTAAGTCACACATACAATATGGAAATAAAGTTTATTTTTCAAAGAAGCAACAAAATTTTTTTTTACAAAATAACAAACAGATTAAATACTAATTATATATTACACTTTTTTAACTTAACTACTATAAAATAACAAAAAGGCACTTTTGAATCCATTGTGCCATGCTCATAAAATTAAGTCATCTGAAAAGATTATTGTTAGTTTGAAGGTATTTATTTTTTGCGGTAATATTATCTTATAAAAAGTTAGTATTTCGTCGGAAATCCTTTGTTAAGTATAACTTCTCCTCTTCTCTTACTCATTGAATGAACCGGAGTTGCACACTGATCTGGGGTGATTGGATAACATTCCTCCTTAATTATTTCCCACAATAATGCCGTATTTATTGGTTTTCTTACCGATACTGTTTTTTTTTTTTAATAATGCCACATAAATTTTCAATAGGATTAAGGTGTGGATTTTGGGCCGGCCACTCAAGATTTCTGATGTTATTGGCATTCATCCAGTTCTTAACGACTCGAGAACAGTGCTTCAGGTCGTTGTCCTTTTGAAAAATCCAAAGTAAAGGTAAATCGTCAGCGTAATCACCCATTAAATTATCCTCTAGGATGCCTTTGTACATACTTCCCGTCATTTTACCATCAATTTGTACAATTGGACCAACGCCAGATGAGGTAAAACACGCGCATACCATTACCGAAGAGCAACTGTATTTAATGGGTTTCTTGGTGTATCTTGGGTTCAGTGCCTGACGTATGGTTTTCCATCATTTCCGAAGAAGTTGAACTAGGTATCATCCCTCCAAACAACCATATTCCAAAATTTTGAGTCTTTTTTCAGATGATCTTTTGCAAACAATAATCTTTTTTAATATTTGTTTTTTGACACATTTAGTTTACGTCGTGCAATTCTTCCATTCAACGATTTTTCCTGCAGGCTTCGGCGGACAGTTTGTGCCGATATTTTTACACCATAATCGACTTCCATTTGGGCTCGGATTTCGGTAGAGGTCAAAAAATGATCTGACTTACTTAATCTAACCAATTGTCTACCGTCAGCAAGTGTGGTTTTTCTTGTTTTTTTTTTACAGGGTAAATTTTTAAAATCTGATGATTTTTGTAATACTGGATGGCATTATTAACCTTTCATCTAGAAAAGCTCAAAAGTTAAGTAACATTTGCAATGCTTTTGTATTTATTGAAACATTCCCACATAATATTTCTTTCGCATAGAGTAAAGTTTTTTCTCTTACCTATTATGGTTAGACGATACAGAAATTTATTAAAATAAGTTTATAACTAAACAAACTATTTAAATAATACTTTCTTAGTATCGTTATTTAAATAATTGTAATAATTGTTTCCTGAAGAAGTCACCCAATGTGGAGACGAAATATTGGAAATAAATAATTATAATTAATAATTAAATGATCTTATGCTCGTTTAAAATAAGAAGAGTTAAGAATTTTAATTTTTGAACGACAAGTATATACTTATATTGTCTAAATGACAACTACACTCTTATGATATTAATTTTAATAAACTTTTTGCGGTTGGCATCGAATTTATAAAAATGCCATTAATTTTAATTATGAACATTCCAATATACACCTGCTTTAAAATTATTGCCAAGTGATACACATAAATCTTGAAAATCTGATTGTTTTATTTCCTTTTAATGGCAACAATTTATTGATAATATTTTTAAACTTATATTAAATAATATCATTGTAAGAATCTGAAATTTTGTATCTGTCCTAATGTTATCTAGTTATATGTAGTCTGTAAGATCATCCCTTACCAATACTGTTACACTGCCTCTTGCTTTGGTACTAGTACACTTAGGACCATAGGATGTATAAACTTTTATGGAGAATTCTAAATATTTAGAGATCAAGAGAATGTCATTTTTAAAATGTCATAAAAAATCTTGAATTGTATTGTTTTTTAAATGTTTCTCAAAACCATTCGCATTCCATGCAGCTATACGAACACTGTTTTGCATTAACAAATTCATTTGTTTCCCCTCACAACAATATGTGATAGAAGAAACAGACACTCACAATATTTTTTCCGTAAAGACTACTGAATATACACATTCAATTA
The DNA here is from genome assembly GCA_021234595.1 of Delia radicum. NCBI lineage: Eukaryota > Metazoa > Arthropoda > Insecta > Diptera > Anthomyiidae > Delia > Delia radicum. The sequence continues at coordinate 31,354,017 of CM037854.1, read as the reverse complement.
ACTGAAAATCAGTTAAAAACAGGACTACTTACTCTTCGTTCAAAACAATTGTATTTTTTAGTTTATTTTTAACTGTTGAAAAATTAATTGACAAAATCCATAAAAACAATAGATGATTTTCGTTTATTTCAATACTCAATATAATATAACAACTTTTTGTTTTAAATACAAAACTTTAACTGAATATTTTAACTACTACGGAAAGTCGGTTTTCTGTTAAAGAAAATATTTCTTTGCTAATTTAACTGTATATTCCATTGAAACAAGTTTACAGATTAAACTTAACTTTAAAAAATGAATATAAAATCATAAAACCGTCATTTGATGTGGTTTGTTTTTTTAAATGAACTACAAGGTCAGTAAAAAATTAAATTTGTTTTACAAATGACTGACATTTATGTTAAAAATACAGAAACTGTGTTACAATTCAAACAACTTTATATTTTTAAAGCAGAAGCTCCCTGAGTGTACCATTTTGTACGGATAATTTCAAGGTGTCTTCACATTTTCACTCACAACTTTTAAACTGCTTTGCTGGCTAGCATTACAGAATTTATCGTACTCGAATTATTATTATCGGATGCAAGATTAAAAAAAAAAGTTTAAGATGTGATTTCCATGTCATTAAAAATTTTTGAGCGCATAAGATATAATTGCATATTGTTATAACTAACCCCACATACAATTATACCTGTACCTGGACACCAAAAAATTGGAACTTTTTGTTTTAATTACTAACTATATTTTACCCAGTTATTACTAGTTGTTACAGTTCTTAAGAAAAATTATCACCTTTTGTGCTGCCAATAGCAACTGAAAGTTATTCTTCTTGCAACTTGCTCGTAGAATTATTAACTACTAGGAAGGGGATCAATAAGTCCGTGACTTTTCGAAATTTAATCGTAGTTATATGAAATGCAACACTGCTCCCATCAAGTACGACCAGTTAATAACTACTGTCAAAATTTAAGTAAGTTCCGAGAAAAAAAGTGCCGAATTATCCCCTTTTACCCTACTCGTATTACGTTTCTACACATTTCATTAAAATGAATTTGTATTCGCATACCAAATCGTTTATCAAAGTCATATGATATACACCTTTTAAAGGACTTTAGTTTTCATGATAAAAAATCCTTAAGGGAATGCATCAAGTATGACTAACTGCATTACTCAACAATCTTAAAATTTTTTGTAGATCCTGTTTTTGAAATAAATATTTTTTATTAGACCTACACAGAAAATAATCCACACGTAATATATACGAAAACTTTTGTACATTGTAACGAAATATTTCGTTTTTTTCGCACCACGAAAATCATTCGTAAAATATACGATACTTACGAAATTTTTTTACATTTTACGAATTTATTTTTTTTTTTACGAAAGAGTTTCGTTGTTTCACAACACGAAAATCTTTCGTATAATAAACGAAAGTACGAAAGTTTTTAGATCATTTTACGATTTTTTATGTGTTTTATGAAAGAAATTGTTTGTTTCGCACCACGAAAAGTACATGAAATTACAAAATTTTGTATACATTTCACGACGAATTTCTTTTATATGTTACCAACGGATTTCCATATTTCGTTATTATTTTTATGAAACAATTTTATATTTAACAAAATGTTGTTAGTTTTTCAAATAAATTGTAACCGTTGATTTGCGGGAAAATTTACAAAAATTTGTATTCGAATTTTCTTTTGGAAAAATTTGCAATCCAATTTTTTACAATTCTTATTATTATAGTATCCCAGCCAGCAAAACATGGATAATATTTTGTAGGTTCTTATTGTGCGAGTCGAAAATAAAATTTAAGAAAATCATTAAATCCAAAAAATGGGTAGGAAATAAACTCTTAAACATAATTGAAGGGACAAAAATAATGAGTCTTAAAATAGATTTTCAAATAATGTTGAGATCATTAAAATAATGATAAAAATAAGTACGTATGGTTAACACATTATTTTTTGTAATAAAGTAATGGTAAAATTAACTAGTTATTAAAAAGTCCTTATTATTTGTGCAAAGTAATGCAGAGAGTATATTTTTTTTTTTTCATTTTTCGGGACATTTATATTTTGAATGCAGGATATCTATCTATCCCAAAAAATAACCATATTTTAATGTCATTAAATCTGTTTTTTTTTTGCAATTACCAAAGAGATCCAGATGTTTTAATTTAATCGTTTCAAGGTACAACAGATTCCCCAATATTATTTTTAAATCAAACTCTAATCACCTGCTATCATCACATCCCCTACACTTCACTTCACATCACGCACCTAACGCGGGCTTTAAAAATTTTTTTATTTTTTTTTATTTTATTAATGAATAATCATATAATTACAAAATTATATTCTATTACCCTAACAGAGCACAATCTACTATGGCCTTCGGCGCGTTGTAGCGAAAACAGACCAATGCCTCTGGTGGGAATCGAACCTACGACCCCCGCACTGATAAGCCAGCACGCTACTAACTAGCTTACCGGGGCGCACAAACTTTAAAAAATTATATTTTATAAATCCTTACGTTTTTGTGATTGAGTTTTACGTTATCACTTGAATTGTCAATTATTTACATTTCAGAGTTGTCATCTTAAAAGGTAAATAAGGAACAAAAAAAAAAAATAAATAAAATAAATTTATTCGAAATGGAATTAAATGTAACTTTTACTATTTAATTTTATTGAAAATGTGTTTGATTGTGCATTTATATGATTTTAACAATAAAAATAAAATTGGGTTAAAAAAAAAATAAGGCGTTGTTACCAGTGTTTTTATTTTGCCGGAGATGATACTTTTGCTTAATTAGTTTTAATTATATTTAATTAATTTGTAGTGCAAAAAGTTTTTGTGTTTAAATGCATTTTCATTCATTTAACATCTAAAAAATGCTAGTGATAGATGTGATAGTTCAAGTGATTGAAATAAGCCTCAGGTGATTTAGAAAGTTTCCGTTTTCCATACAATTTTGTTTGAAAGCGATCATCACCGTGTTTTACAAAATTACAAAAATTAGATGAAGTTAGGCGTCGCACTGTGGTCAATATTTTGAAATAGCGGCCAAAACTCCTTTTGGTTTTGTTCTTCGATTTTAAAGTTATTAGACTCATATGAAAGTAGACAGTAGTAAACCTCGGGAGCCAAAAAATTAGAACTCTATTTCAACTATTTCACTGAGAACAGGGTGGTCCAAAATGGGCTTTTTCAGAATTTAGTAAATTTATGATATTTTTAGTTAATTTTTAAAGTTTAAATGATCATAACTTTTTTGTTTTTCAAGATTTTGAAGCTCTACTCTTTTCAGAACAATTTAAATATTTTTTTTAAAAAAGGTCAAATTTCTCGGAAATTTCCTACTTCATAGAGCACAACTCCTGTGAGTCAAGCTGAGTCAAAACACAAATTTACTATTTTGTAGTCCTAACTCTCCCCTACATTCCTATATATACATGTCCATGCATCGGGACTGCACTTTTTGAGCTACAGCAATTTTTCTGACCCAAGGTAAGATATTCGGTACAAATGCACGTCATATTTTTTGAGAAGTTATTTGTATGTGAAAGTGGCTATTATGCATATATTTTGATGAAATTTTGTACAAGAGTTCTTATTGACCAAAAAAATAATTCTGTTGAAATTAGGAGAAGTTGGCTTATATTTGGACCTAGTCCACATAGAAGGGTGTATCAAAATTTTGACAAAAATGACAATAGAACTCTCAAATTATGTTGGTATCTGGCAATTCATTTGGAAAAGGTAAAAAAATGATTTTATTGCCATCTAATATTACATAACTTAAATACCTGAAAATTGCAAATAAATTTAAAACCAATGGAAATAACTGGTAAAACCAAGTACCTGTTATATTATGTTTCAAAGAGGTAAAAAGATCATGTTGAAACTTCGAGCAATAGTATATTAATCCATGCGTTCATTTTTTTTCTTCATTATTGTTTAAAAAATGGCTAAATTCAGTTATAGTGTTCTATCTGATATATATTTTGAACGGAAAGATGAAAACGACATTATTTTACATATAATGAATAATCCATTCTTCAAAATATGCGACAAACAAGAAATTAAAATTCATAACTTAAAAATAAAAAACTTTTTAAATACTTTAAGAAAACGGTACAATCAATGTCCAGAAACAAGAAATTGTTTTACTCACGCAACCAAGAATGGCTAAGAAATAAACTTATTTTTAAAAAGCCATCAGTAACTACCACGAAAACTGGAAAAGGTGGTCGACCAGCAAAGCCAATTGATAATTGTAGTGAAAGATCACGAAGACGCAAGCTTAAACATATCAATGAAGAAGTTTCTTGTAGCATCATAAAGGATTCATTTCTGCATCAAATTCAACCATCGAAAACTAAAAAGAGTAAAATTGCTATCATTGAAAAAATAGTGGAAGCAAGCCCCAGACGCACAAAAAGGATTTTAGAAAGTATGCCGACACCAACTGAAGAAAATAAATTTACTCCAGAAGAAGCATTTGCACTATTTTTGGATTTGAAAATGACTAAAAACCAATATACAGAATTGCGGAAGCGAACCAATGAAAAAAATTGTGGAATTTTTCCATCATATCGAGATATAGTTTCTGCCAAAAAAGATTGCTTACCTTCACCAACTGCTATTAGTGTAACTTAAAGTTCAGCAGAAATAAAATTGCAGGATCTTCTTGAACACACTGCAGAACGATTATTAAAGACATTTGAAGCTGACTATTTAAAGAAGTTTAAAATTGCAGCATGACTTTAATTTCTAAATGGGGATGTGATGGGTCCTCTGGCCAGAAACAATACAAACAATGTAATGCGGAAAATTCATCAGATGCCAATTTATTCATGATTTCTTTCGTTCCATTACGTTTAACAAAAACTTATATTGGTTCAGAGTAGTTGACGGCTCTGAACCAATATAGATGATATAGTAGACTGCAAAGATAGATGTATGGAAGAATGAAATTCCCTCGTCAACAAAATTTTGTAGACCAATAAAGTTTGCTTACAAAAAAGAAACTAAAGATGTCATAACTGAAGAAGTTGGCAAAATAAGAGATGAAATTAAAGAACTTCAACCAGTGATATTTGAATTTAATGACCAATGCATCGAAGTTAACTTTAAAATGTCACTTACATTGATCGATGGAAAAGTTGCACAAGCTTTAACCGAAACAAAGTCTTCGTCAAGCTGCACCATATGCCAAAAAACATCAAGTCAATTGAGCCAACCACCAACACAAGACGATAGTTTTAATGAAGCATATGAATTTGGAATGTCACCCTCTTCATGCTAGAATTAGTTTTATGGAGCATATTCTTAAATTGGGATACGATTTGGAATTTGTCCCGTTAGGCGAAACAGTGAGAAACAACAAAGAAAATTTGGAAAAAAGAAAGCAAAAAAAAAAAGATATTCAAGAAAAATACCGTGAGATAGGCCTTATAATTGACCAGCCAAAGCAAGGAGAAGGAAATTCTAATGATGAAAACACAGCAAGGAGATTTTTTTCCCATCCAGAAACTGCAGCTTCTATAACTGGAGTAGATTATGATTTAATACGACGATTCCAAATCATATTAGAAGTTATAGCATGTAGCAAAAAGATAGATGCAAACAAATTTGGTCAGTATGCTAATGAGACAGCAATCCTTTATAACCAAAAATATTCTTGGAGACATAAGTCAACCACAGTTCACAAAATTTTGTTCCATGGGGAACAAATAATTCAGCACAATATGCTTCCAATTGGAGATCTCTCAGAAGAAGCGCAAGAAAAAAGGAACAAAGACTACAGATTCTTTCGCGAGCACAATACAAGAAAAATTTCCAGATATTGTACTAATGAAGATTAATATTTTGTTGTGCACATCAGACCCATATATGTCCAGTATTCGACAAAAATGGAAATCAACCTCATTAGAGTTAGATGAAGAAGCTAAACAACTACTGCAAAATGAAAATCAAAGCTATTTGGAAGAAATTTTTACTAATATTGTTTAATTAATACTAGTTTAAAGATTACAATTTGTTTCTAATTTTAGTATAAATTTTTATTAATACATTTAAATAAAATATATGTGCACTTTAAATCAATAGTAAAAGTTTACTTAAAATTTTATCGCTGTTGTGTTCTGTATATAATATATCCAAATGGTATTGATATTGTTGGGAATTTCAGTGTTATTTTTCAGTTTAATCCTCACAAGAATTAGCTTTCTTCCAAAAAAACCAACCTTTGGCCCCTGTGAATATTGAGACTAAATAAATGTCAGGGGCCAAATGTTGGCATTTTCTGACCAAAATTAAGTTTAGGCATAATAAATAAGTATTGGTTGTAAAATACGATTGAAGAAAATAAGAAATTATAAAAAAAATACCTATTTAAAATGTCAAAATATTCAACTTTTACATGGAAACTCAAGAAAAAATTAAAATGCATTTTTAACTCCACAGTACTTACGTTCCTATCAGTCGATTTTTACGTTTGACCACGCAAATTGAAGCTTAAAGTCCCTCCTATTGAACAAAACAAATTGCGTAAAAAAATACCAATCCAATCAAAAGTTATAGAGTTTTGACCGCTATCTCGCGAAATTGACCACTGTGCGTCGTGATTTAAAAAAATACGTATAAGTTTTAATGGAATTTCTTTTACAAAATTAATTTTTCTAAGACTTAAAACTCTAAAAAGAATGTGATTTAATACACTCAGAGAAATAAAGTGCCAACCGAATTGAAAAGTGTATTGTAATGGTAACAACTTATAAATGCAGTTAGTACAACGATATTTACATTTATATATATTTCTGAATATTTTGGGTGTTGCAACTAAAATTTAGTTTAATTTACCGAACTTTATCGTGAAATCTAATGTTCGGTTGTAACGACCGACTTCGTAATAACGGAATTGAAATTGTTGTAGCCGAATTTAAGTTGGAAAATAGCTAAATTTTTCTCTGTGTGTGTTGTAGGGTTAATTTTATAGTTATATATGGCAATGTCCTTAACAAGTATTTAAGTATATCCATTAACTATTACCGATACTTGGTATTCAGTATTAAGTCTTTGTAAGTTGACATTAAGTTACTTTTTAAGTTACACATGTAATATTAGATCATTCTAGATCGAGGCGTGATGAAATAAAGAACATTTTTAAATATAATATGGTGTCAGGTGTATGGTGTATGGTGTAAGCCGTTGTATAATATCCCAACACGCCTTCAGAGATTTATGTTAAGATTATTATCATATAATTTAACAGTTGTTTATAAACCAGGCAAGGATTTGTTTATTGCCGATACTTTGTCTAGAGCACCCCTAAAAGACGAAGTTTTTTCAGACTTGGATAAGGATATTGATTTGCAGTGTAATTTATTAATAAGTCAAGTTGCATTGCCACCTAATGAAATAGAGAATATTAGAAAAGAGGTTGAAAAAGATTCGGTTTTTAGGAAACTAGTTAATTATATAAGGGATGGCTGGCCGTATGATAAAAAGAATGTTGATATTGACATACAACAATTTTATTCGATGAAGGAGGAAATAGCTGAGATTAATGGTCTGCTTTTTAAGAACAAAAGAATTTTAGTTCCAAGGTCTTTACGTTCGAAAATGTTGAAATATGTTCATGAGGGTCATATGGGCATTCAAGGATGTCAAAATTTGGCTAGAGGCTCAATTTATTGGCCTAATTTTAATAATGACATTTATAATATGATATCGAGCTGCGATATTTGTCTAAAGTATAGGAATGGTATTAAAAGGTCATGAAGTTTTTGATATACCTTGGTACAAAGTAGGATGTGATCTGTTTGAATTTGAGAGGAAAATGTATTTGATTGTCGTCGATTACTTTTCAAAATATTTTGAGGTTGAACATTTAGGTTCTGGGTACTCTTCTACACAAGTTATAGGAAAATTTAAATCCAGTTTTGCCAGACATGGTATACCTACAATCTTAGTTTCTGATAATGATCCCCCTTTTAATTCTAACGATTTTAGAAATTTTTGTAGTGATTGGGGTACAGAGAATAATACATCTAGTCCATATTTGGCTAGATCAAATGGTCTTGCTGAGATAACTGTTCAAACAGTTAAAAATATTTTACACAAATGCAAGGATTCAGGTACGGATCCATATATAGCATTTTTACAATATCGTACGACACCTAGAAATGATATGCCAAGTCCGTCAGAAATACTTATGAGTAGGAAGTTACGGACAAAGTTACCTGTATCATCGGATGATTTGAGACCGAGAATATTGAACACTGATAAACTTAGGAAAATGTTCGGACAACGACAATTATAACAGAAATGCCGTTAGACTTAAGCCAGTCGAAGTAGGTGAAAAAATTTACTTTAAGAGAAATCCGACATCAACATGGTCTGCTGGTAGGATATTTGGCAAATGTAGTGAACCAAGATCATTTTTAATAAGGGGTGAAAATGAGGTAGTCTACAGGAGAAATAGACAACATATAATGAAATTGGTAGCTAAAAAACCAACTGATTTTGAAAATAAAACAAGGATGAAAAACAGGAATTTTGAAAATAATGTTTATTCTTATATGAGAGGTAGGGAGTATAATAAAAATTTAAATAATGAGAAAGACATTAATGATACCCAAAATCATGATGTAAATAATCAAAATGTACATAAGCACAATGTAGATAATCAAGATGTAAATAGTCAAAATTTAAACACCCAAAATGTAAACAATTCAAATGTTAATGAAAATATTCCTAATAATGAAAGTATTTGTAACAATGAAAATGTAATCAATGAATTTAATACAAATATTAAAAATGAAAGGTATACGTCAAAGTATGGTAGAAGAATTATACCGCCTGATAGATTAAATTTGTAAAATTGTAAGTATTGAATTTTTAATATTATTATTGAATTTTTAATATTATATCTAATTTTATTATATAAAAGGGGGATGTTGTAGGGTTAATTTTGTAGTTATATATGGTAATGTCCTTAACAAGTATTTAAGTATATCCATTAACTATGACCGGTACTTGGTATTCAGTATTAAGTCTTTGTAAGTTGACATTAAGTTACTTTTTAAGTTACACATGTAATATTAGATCATTCTAGATCGAGGCGTGATGAAATAAAGAACATTTTTAAATATAATACTGTGTATACACAGTTTATTAATTTATTTTTTTATCCCACGAATTCCGAACAAATCCCGTTTTCCCGAGAATGGAAAAGTACGGGATTTTGCATTCAATAATTACAAATGACAATGGAAATGAACAACAAATGTTTTCGCCCAATAAAAAATTGAATAGAATCATTTGTGTTATACACGCTCTTAGGCAGGCGTATAAGTAATATTGTATTGCAAATATTAATCATACGTTAGAGTGGCAAACAAGAATACAAATTTTAAAATAACCGCTTTATTAGAAACAGAAGTGTATATTTATTAGATCTTAGGGGATTTTAGCGATTTATATTTTTTAAAAATGTTTACACTCAAAATAATAAGTTAGGAATACAAAAGTTATTGAAAAAAAATCTACCTTAAAATGAGAGTCTCCCGATGGGCTAAGTCTGATCTTAATGAAATTTGGATATATGATGAAGATAAATATAAGGAACATGTATTTTTTTAGCGCCAATCTCGCTGTTAAGAGTCAAAAGGATTGGCCAAGGTTAATACATTTTTATATGCAAACATGTTTGAAATTTATGAAATTCATAATTTTTTGAACGCAGCTTTATTGTACTCGAGAAAATAAAAATTTGTATACCAATATTGCCTATGTACGGTATTAAATATTTAAAATATTAAAAATATAGCTTAAAATGCTCTTCGTTAAAAGTCGCATAAAAGCCGAATTACGAGTTTCGGAAGAAGCTCAGCACCCCCTCGATTAAATTTAATTGACATTAATATAAATTTTTTAGCTTAATAAAACTATAATTCTTTAACAAAACTGTCAGGTATTTATTTACGGCCTGTTTTGGTAAGAAGTGTCACTCAAAAAAATCGTGTAAATGAGTGAAGATATTTATTTTGGGGTTCTGTATTGCAAATGTCACTTTGACTTGAGTGAAAACGTAAGGGTTGTTGTTTTCGTTTTTTTGGTTTCCACATTGCGATTTGAAACGTCAGAAACGTCAAAAACAGACGTTCACAAAGAAATATTCGTCAAAGAAAAAAGGCCACACAATTTTATATTAAAAAAAAAATTTTTAACAAAAAATTGTAATAAAAAAAGAATAATGATTTTTATTTTTATTTTCATTTATATTTATTTTAATTTTTATTTTTAAATGTTTTTGTTTTTTTTTTATACAAATTATATTTTTATCACCACTTTTATTGTTTTCTAAACAAAATAAATAATTTTTTTTTCAAGCAAAAATCAGCTGCTTTTGTTTATATTTCATTTATAGTGTTTAGTTGCCATCTAGCAACGAAATACGTGTTATTTGTATATGAAAAAAGCTAACAAACCCCAAAAACAATATCATGGAAATCTCTACTGTTTGACATAATATAAAGCTTTACGTACTCAAACGTAAGTCAGACGTACGAATTATAAAAACTCATTTCCTTACGTATTCGTTCGGCTGCCACACGTTCGTTTGAATTTATACACGTATTGTAAAAACAAGCCGTTAATAAGAAATATTTGAATATATGATCGGACATGTTTCATATACCAGTTAATGTGTCTTCAAATGCTCCTTCAAACGAAAAATTGGGTAATTTTTGACCCATCTAATTTACTCCTAGACATGAGATTGGGCCGCTAAAATAAATACGTGTCCCTTATTTTTTTTATCACATATTTAAAGTTGGTTTTTAATGCATATTTCGATTTAAGTGCGTATTTTAAGCGCATATTCTGCATATTCTGCATTTTAACTGCATACTTTTAGCGCTTATTTTCGATTTTTTCGTGCATGAAATTCGCGATTTGCAAATTACAATGGAAATGAACTAATTTTTTCGCCCCGGAAAAAATTAAATACTTACAATAATTTAAATAATACAAGCCCTTAGGCGTATAAGTAATATTGTTATCCAAATATTAATCATACGTTAGAGTGGCATACAAGAAAATATATTTTACAATACGCGATTCATTATAAAAAAGCGTATTTTTAGCAGGTCTTAGGCGATGCCAGAGATTAATATAGTAAAAACAAAGGTATACACCCAATATAGTAAGTTAACACCAAGGCAGCGACTTTCCTGCTCTAAAAAATCGAAAATATGCTGTAAAAATCCAAAATACGAACTTAAATCGTAATATGCACTATATACAAAAAATATGCACTAGGGATATCACTTTTAGCATTTTTTTTAAAACATCAATTCTCCCAAGGCATTTTCGGGTAGGGCATAAAAAGATGCTACGAGATATGATATTATTTTTCTCGATCGTTCAAGCACCAAACGCTTTGAAGTTTTAAGTTAAAATATATATTCTTAAATTAAGAATGCAATAATTTACTTCAAATTTCTTAGTTTTTTGCAAGATTCCTCAATAATATAATGCGATATTATTGCATTATATAGCGGAACAAATTTTTACTTAATACTAGTAATAATTTGCATCAAATTAATTAGATTTTGTAATTCTAATTTATATTATTCAATAAAAAAAAACAGGTCTCCACCATCTTGATGCAAGAGTTTATTAAAATTGCAACAATTTGTGTATGATACTTTTTCGCGTTGTTGCGAATGATTTCTCTTTCGGCAGAGCCTTATTTTTTTGTAGATGGTACACTAATTAATACAATGAAATATTTTATAAATAAAGAATAAAAAACTTAAAGCATTTTAGAAATCGCTTTCATTGGGGAGATCTTTTCCCTAAATTTATTTAAGAAAAGCTTTTTTTTATTAATAAAATAAAACAAAAAACTTTAGTTAGTCTCTTTACAGCAAGAAGAAGAAGAAAACATTTTTATTGAAAAATTTTACGGACACAAGGGATACACCAGACTGCCGCAGTTTCGTCCCCTCCTGGGACTCGTCAGTGGTTAATTTATGTGTCAATTGAACACAGTATTTTATATTGTTAATTTGCTCTATATGAAAATCTTTTATCTTTTATCTTTTTATTTTCTTTTTTTTTTTTTTTTTTTTGGTGTCGTACTGGTATTTGAACTCACTGCCTTAGCTTCAAGCTATATATCGTAATCTCACCTCTTAACGAGTTGAGCCACGGTCGACACAGCGATGACTGTGGCTAAAGTGGAGTTTGTTCACACTACGTACACACAAGTATTGTTTCGATCAGAAGAGACAGATTTAACTAATTAATAATAGTATTAAGAAGGAAAAGCATTCTAGTAGAGAAATGAATTGTGCATTTGTAACTAGGGAACGAAAAATACCTAACTTTTTCATTTACCGGGAAAGCCGAAATGGTTTTTAAACCACCCGATCAAAAAAAAGTGTTATCTGCATCCCAAAACTTGGGTACTCAGTAATATATTACTAGATTAAATTAGATGAAAATAGATCTCAAAATTGGGCAATACAATTTGATGTTAAATAAGATCCTGATGGATACCAAAATATCCAATGGGATTAATTTATATCTACTTGGATCTATTTACACCCAAAAGTATAAATCATTTTTGGTGGATTGAGTTACATATTTTGAGATTAAATTAGATTTACTTAAATCCCAAGAAATATGATATTTTTTATTAAATTAAAGTGAAAATTAAAAAAAAATTTAGTCATCAGGCTCATATATAATTATGAATGGGATATTATATAGTAATATATACTTATATCTAATACGAATAAAAAATATTAATGATATTGGAACATATATAATTATATCTCAGACCTAATTGTTAATCTTGTGTCGTATATAGAATCAAACATAATTATATCTTATATCATTTAATGTCATATAATAATAATTACATCTTAAGTTGTATTATACATATATGTATAATAATCTTAGGAAATTATGTTGGTAAAGACGACAGCAATTGTAGTCAAAAACAAATGAAATTTCATTTAAAAAGAGGACGACTTACATTTCATTAAATTCAACTAACATTGTCATTTGTTTTTTAATGTTCAAAAAATGACTAACAATTGTAGTAAAAATGAACCACATGGTAGTAAAAAATAAACCAAAAACATTTTTTTTTATTTTTTTAAATAACAGAAAACAACTGTAAACAATGAATGTAAAATCATAAAACAGTCATTTGATGTGAGTTGTTTTTTAAAATGAACTACAAGGTTAGTTAAAAATTTTATTTATTCTACAAATGCCTTACATTTACATTAAAAATAATGAAACTGTATTACAACCCAAACAACTACATATTTTTAAAGCAGAAGTTCCCTTAGTGTATGGCACAATATATAAGCATATCGTATGTCACAAAAAGTCATATATTATATAAGACAGTTATATATCACCATATACGATTAGATATTACGTTATATATGAGAATGTGTTATTGAACATTTAAATAGATCTATTATATATTATTATGTATATCAAATATGCCTAATATCTAATTTTGTAAAGGTCAATATGTTATAATATATTTTGGGATGAAAAAATATAGGCTATATACATTTTTTTTTTGCTGGAGCACCTAATTATCGTTATCCATTAAAAAAAATATAGCCGTTTAAAGTACTGTGTTAAAAGCCACATATAAGAACGTTTTTTTATATTCAACTGATAAGTTTAGCCCTATTAAATTGCATTCGCTTGTATTAAGTTCACTTAAAAAATACGTTTAGTTACAACTGATGTAATGACGTATGAGCAATTTGCTATCAATGAGTTGAAAATTTATTTTTAGATATTTCTAAGCTATTCCAACAACCAGTCAAGTAAATGCTAGGGATATAACTTGTTGTATTTTTTGAAAATATTTAATTGTTAAAAAAAAAGTTCACCATTTCGGCTCAAAATATGATTTTATTGCTATATTATTTACTTATTTATCGGTAATCACTTATAAATGGTGTCTCACAGTGTTGCCAAAAGCCACAACAGCCGACCACAATTCGTAACCGATTTTAAAAATTCTTTTTTGTGTTTTAAGTTACAAAAGTTAAATTTTTATATTATATTTCTTAATTTTTTTTTTTTATTTTGCGTGAGTACAACAAAATGAAATATAAATCACTTTTTACGTAATTTATAACACTTTTATGTATAATAAACAATAACTTCATTTAAGGGATGCATGTTAATTTAACTTTTTCCTAGGCTCCCATGGTATACCGGGCTTAGACTACCAAATTATTCCTTCTTCCACTAAAAAATATCACCTTTTCGATTAACACCACTGGATTGTTTTTCCATTTTTATGTATTTTTGTTTAATGTTATTTAATTTGTTCGGACTGACTGCTTCTCTCAACTTCTTTTCTCAAAATCTTAAACAAGAATGACACTAAAAGAGCGATGACGCTCATTAAAAACAGACAGATCATCTTATATTTGGCGCAACAATAATATGACTGTATTTAGAGAGAGGAATATGATAATAAATTTATATTATGATTGTAGACGACAGAATAATATCATAACCGAAAAAAGAAAAATGTTTACTATAATATGATTAAAGAAACCATATTATGGGTTAAATATGATTGACACAATAATAATTAAATGCAGGAAACATAGTTTTACTGCCGCAATCATATTGCAACCATAGTTTTCTCTGCGTGTAGCAATTGTTAGGCTTTTTGTTTTTTTTTCTGAGTTCAAAGAAATTAGAATTTCATTAGTTTCAGACATGCTTCCATACAAAAATATATTATTTTTCTCCCCACCTTTTATCCCTTGAAACAAGATAAGTGTTTTTTTATCACATATCCAAATTTCATTATGATCGGAAAGAACCCGTCGGGAGACTCCCCTTATTAATATTTTTTTATTTAAATTTGGCCATAACGCGATGTTGTTGCACAATTTACCGAAATTATTCTGTTAGTTAATTAATTAGTTAATTTTTCTCTTAGTTTTAAATATATTGTTTTTTAAAAAAATTATTTTGCTATTTTCTCACAAACATATAATAATATTGCAACATTTTTTATAAATACGTTTTAGTGAAAAAATTTTTTTTTTTGTTAATAAAAAAGTGATTTATTTTTCTTAAATGAAAAAAATATATTTTCTTGTAATGTCAAGCTAGTGGTGCACTAATAAACCCACTAATCTATTTATTAAATAAAGAATAAATAAAATTAAAACATTTCCGAAATCGCGTCCTACTTTTTTTCAAGTTGACTTAAAAAGATTATCACTGCATAATTTCCTTGCACCCCCAAAAAAAAGTTATACCCCTAGTATACACATGAACAAGTACATTTGTACTTAACAGAAACAATATAAAATATAATTTTTCCACGATCACTTAAGTTGTTGTTATGGGTGGATGGTTAGTGTATTGAACTAATACGCCAATGAACTCAAGTTCGATTCTTGTGAGATTCAACTAAACATTTCTTTTTTTAAAAGCTAATAATAAGAACCACTTATAAAAATGATAAATACAAATGTTGCCACCCGACTATGACTAGGTTACCACAATTTTAGCCAGGCTAAAGAATAAAATTTTAAAAATAATAAATTAAAATAAAAAATAAAAATATCGATCCCAAGCACCAAGTTCTATTCATAATGTGTTACAAAAAAAAATATCAAAAATAATAAAAATCTGAGTCTGCTTTTCTCCGTTACAAAAACGAAGACCGTGCTAGTCTTTATTGAAATGAAAAAAAAAACGCTGCTTCGAATCAAACGAGCTGGCGAAATAAAAATATGACTGGCATGATATTACATCTAAAACCATGAGCCGATTAAAAATAGCTTATATTATAAGGTATATAGTAATAAGAAAAAAATATGAATTCCTTAATGCAAACTAAAATTCGTTTAGCTACATGGAACGCAAATGATTTGGAGAGGCATTTGAAAAACAATGAATTTCAAAACTTTCTAAGCCATTACAACATTAACATTCTATTGGTCTCTGAATGTCATTATAAAGGTTCAGACTTTGTTATGAGTGGCTATACATCATATAGTGCCAAATATCCAAGTAGCCGAGCAAGAGGCGGTTCAACAATATTAGTCAAAGATGATATTGTAGACTATGTAAAACTAGATAGCTTCATTGAAAATGAAAAATTTCAGGTTGTTACAATAGAATTATTAAATGAAAAGTTTAAAATATCATCAGTATATTGTTGTCATAATAAGGCAACGAAACAAGCAGATTTCAAAGAATTGTTAACATCATTTGGCCCAAATTTCATAGCAGGTGGAGATTGGAATGCTCACAATGAAAATGTATGGCATTCTTATAAAACCGATGCCAGAGGCAAAAGTTTAGATAATGCCGGACATTCATTAGATTGTAGTTTTCATTCGGGCAATAAACCTACTTGTATTTTAAAAAGTAAAAATCGTAGCATTATTGATTTCTTTGTAAGGAAAGGTTTGCCTGATGTAATGGAAATATGTGTAGAAACCCTTGATATGGATTTGTCAAATCATCGACCGGTTATAATGACTTTTATTTTACCGTAAAACAAAATAGATTTCAGCGAGATTTCAGCAAATACAATTACACTTGTGCTAATATAATTAAGTCACACATACAATATGGAAATAAAGTTTATTTTTCAAAGAAGCAACAAAATTTTTTTTACAAAATAACAAACAGATTAAATACTAATTATATATTACACTTTTTTAACTTAACTACTATAAAATAACAAAAAGACACTTTTGAATCCATTGTGCCATGCTCATAAAATTAAGTCATCTGAAAAAGATTATTGTTAGTTTGAAGGTATTTATTTTTTGCGGTAATATTATCTTAGTATTTCGTCGGAAATCCTTTGTTAAGTATAACTTCTCCTCTTCTCTTACTCATTGAATGAACCAGAGTTGCACACAGAAAGTTGTTATCGTATTTCTGTGGTTCAAAAGAAAATCGATTCAATCCATGCAATGTTAAATTTTCGATCCATACTTATGTAATATAAAAAATACATTTAAAAAAAATTCCCTTTTGATGCAAATGCAATATTTAGATGTATTTTCCAAAACTCGCCTGCATCAAAAATAGATTTTTTAGACTCGTTTTTGTTTGGTTTATAGTGGTTTCTGAGTTTTAAAACAATTTTTAAACCTATTGAAAAAAAATACAATGTATCTATACAAAAATTTTAATTTTTGTTTTAAAGTATTATTTTTTTTCTAAAAAAAATTGCGATGGCATTCGCGCCACAGAAGAAGCGACATTTTTGTATAAAAAATATTAAATTTTCGATTGCATATATAAACTAATTTTAAGGGTAGAATAATTTTGAAAATGAACCTTAAGAATGCATTTGCATCAACAATACATTTTTTTGAATAAGTATTTTTTTTTATTACATAAGTGTGAAAAAGAAATCGTAGAAATCAAATGCGTCTTGAATCAGATAAATATGATAACAACTTATAAATATATAGCTCTGCAAAAGTTACATACTTTTGGATTTTTTTTTAATTTTCTGAAAATTTCATACCGTGTGATCGGTATTTTTTTAAAATTTTAAAAACTGAGTTTTGCATAGAGAAAATATTTTTTTAATATAAAGAAAATCTAAGGACATACATTCAAAGAATGACAATTTTTAAATGTTCTTTTAATGTTGTATCAAAAGCAAGATTTTTGGAATATCTAACTAACTTTTGAAATACTAAATATTAACGTGGGTCAATAAATTCAATACGCTTTCTCAATTTCGTCCCGTCTAGTTATTACATCAAACTAAAAATAATAAAATTATTTGCTATATAATTTTTGTGTTGAAAAGATAATCTGAATGATATTTAAAAACAAAAAAGTTTGTTTGCTAGAGGGTACCTGATTTAGTGCTAAGCATTCAGTTTAAGTTTAGCAATTACACTGTAATAAAATTTTAACTTTTGAAATGACGCACACAAAACCGCGGGACACTTAAACTTAATTTTGGGCCATAGAGTCCAGTGGTATATTCCGTTTTAATAGGTTAGGTCAAAATAAAAAGATTTTTCAATTTTAAGTTTGCATTTACTCAAGCGATTTTTTGAGTGAAATTCGAAAGTACTTTATTCATTATGTGAGTATATGGCATAGGTTATTACCCTGATGTTTTGGATTGTATCCTCCTAAAATAGGATAATAATATCAAATAATCAATAAATAAAGTAATATCAAAAAACAAACATTTTTAAGTCTTTGATTTAAAATACACTCAAAAAATCGCTCGAGAAAATTTAAATATCTTTTTATTTTGATCTAACATATTAAAACGGAACACACCACTGGATTTTACACCCCAACATTAAGTTTAGTGTTCTGGGGTTTTGGTGTGTCATTTTCACATACCTACTGTGTTATTTTCTTCAAGTACAAACAAGTCCTGTATCTTTTAAATAATTAAGCTGGAAATAAAAATTATTCTACTAAAATAGTTGAATTTTTAGTACTTTATTAGTATTATTATTATTACTAACTTTTTATGTTGAGTGTATCCAATTTTGGAACATATAAATTTCTGAAATCAACTAAGACCTAAAAGCAATATTTGTTTTTATAATGAAAACGCTATATTAAGATTTCTCTTCTTATATGCCACTCTAACGTATGATGAATATTTAGTTCAGAATATTACTTATACGCCTTAGGGCGCATATAACCCAAAATATTTCATAAACATCAGTGTTGCCATAATTTGATTAATAAAAAAGTGCTAGGTCGTTAAAAAAAACCGTGCTAGAATGTGCTAGATGGAGAAAAAAAGTGCTAGAAAGAGTGACAGATTTTTTTTGTATATATCACTACACTCAAAAAGTTTGTAGTTTAAATTAACTGAAAGTGTAATTTAACATAAATGGTAAATCACTTAAAAGCCGATATACTTTCTTTTGATTTAAATCAAAAGTTTCCTGTTATTTATTTTTAAATATCGTTTAAATAACTAACAAATCCGTAAGAACAAAAGAATTGTAAGTTAAAAATAAATGTTCAAATTTTAAATACAGATCAATAAAAATAAAAGTTATGTTCGTTTATTTGAAATTATTTCAGATCTTTTGTTTTTTTTTTTTTTTTCTACAAAATGTGTAACACGCACACTACATGTGTAAACTCTTTCAACTTCGTGTAATTTAAATTGAAATAATTTTGAATATAAACAAATCTTTTTAATAAAAAAAAAGACACGAATGTTTTGAATATTTTTTTTGAAAAAAAAATAATTTAAACTTATAAAAATTGTAACGGAAATAAATAAATGAATGACAAGATTCCGTTTTTGTGTTTAAATTTTTTTGAAACTTTAAATAAATGAAACTAAAGAATAGGTAAATTGGTAGTAAATTATTTTGAACAAATGTATGAGAAAGTTGAAAAAAATATTTATTTGAAATATAAATGCATGTTCCTTTATTTTTAACTCAACTGAAAACATTTCTATTAAACTACAATATGGAAACTACATAATATTCTGAGTGTATTGATCACTTCATGGTTTCATTTTGAATCTGGATCTTTAGATCGCGTTTCTTATATTAAAGATAAGATAATTATAAAAGGCGAAATTTAGATATAATTACACTCAGCGAAATGAACCTTTAAAAATAGCAGAAAAATTTGATAATCATTAAATAAAAAAGTTTCAGAAAAAAGTGCTAGAATTAACAGAGCTTTAGTATGAGAAGAATAGTAAAAATAAAACTATTAAATTTACAATATTTGAGTTATACTCAAGTTAAATTTTAGTTAATTTAAAATAGCAATTTAGTCTGCTAAAACCAGAAAAAACCTTTGCTAAATATTTGTAGACAAAAAAAAAAAACAGAAAACCTTTCTACTATAATTACTGTAAATTCATATGAATGCCTATAAGAAACAGAAATATTTTCTAAAAAAATTGTAGATGCTAGTTTCGGAACGAAACATTTTTATCAGGGACCGTAAATAATGATTATTGCTCGTTTTTTTTAATCAAAAAATCAATCACTTAGAAGAGACATAAAAAAAAATTTATTGCGCCATTATTATTATTTTTTGACAATCTTTGCATATCCGTCATGATTTTTAAATTTTTGATTTTTAAAGTTTTCTTCAATGGTAATGATTATTTTTGAGTAAAAAAAAATCAGCCATAATCATTATTTTTGAGCAAAAAAAATAAAACTCAAAAATAATCATTATTTATGATTTTTATTTTTTTCGCTCAAAATAAAACTCACTTTCAATGTGTGGGATGGACATATTTCAGGAAGTAGGAGGAGCTTATCGAAGATTTTGGTATCAATCTCTTCTTTGGAAGATTCTCTAGCAGATTAATGCTTCAATCATATTTGTGGGTGAGGTTTAAGGGGTTAATTTTTAATTTCAAAATAGGGCTTTTTTTGCCGTATTTTGTGAAAGTAACAATGTGTGGGATGGACATATCTCAAGAAGGAGGAGGAGCTTATCCAAGATTATGGTATCAATTTCTTCTTTGAAAGATTCTGTAGCAGATTAATGCATCAATCATATTTGGTTTAAGGGGTTAATTATTAATTTCAAAATAGGGCTTTTTGTATTGTATTGTATTTATTAAATTGATTTTCTAATACAACAAGACACAATATCTTATAAATTATAGTATTAGAATCAGACAAGTTAACTTAGACAATATAGCAAAATCTATATTGTCTAAAATCTATAGTGCCGTAAAGTCAAAATCTGGAAGCTCGATTTTCACCGTAGACGTATGGTCTAGTGGACTTTTTTGCTCAGTACAATCCCAAGAATCAGAAACGCGAAGCGCCCATTAAGATTTTTTTCCTTCCATACTAATCGCCCTACCCTAATATGTATATATATTTACACCTACATGAAAGTGAGTTTTATTTTGAGCGAAAAAAATAAAAATCATAAATAATGAGTATTTTTGAGTTTTATTTTTTTGCTCAAAAATAATGATTATTGCGGATTTTTTTTATTATTACTCAAAAATAATCATTACCATTGAAGAAAATCCTTAAAATTCATAACATAATCATTATTGTGTAATTTTTATTATAAAACTCATAATGATTACGGTCCCTGATTTTTATTCGCAGAAAAAAATTTGAAAAATAATTTTGAAAATATTAAATTATTTAAGGCTCTTTTGTCTTCTAATAATTAGCAAATTTTTGCTGATTTCAGCACACTAATTTGTAACTTACAATTAACTAAATTTTTGTAGATTCTTGCTACTATCTAGCAAAAAAAATCTGCTAATTTCAGCATTTTTAGGTTTCAAAGTAATTTTAAGGGATTTCCCATTCCCCCTCCCCTTAAAACCGCTCCTGATTGCAAAATATATTTTCATGTAAACTTATATCTCAAATATATAACTATATATATCTTTATATTACACTTCATACAGAGCAACATGTAATAATATATAATTTCATATTGAAATATATATGACTACATATGTCACATGCAATTGTATATACTGGTATACAATTGTATCTAACTGGATATAAATGTGTCACATTATATTTAATTTGATACATATGGAGGAAGAAAAAATTCGGATATAGTTGTTTCAAACTATATAATTTCATTAAATTAGATCTACTTCTATCAAATAAGATCTAATACGCACATATCGGATTAGATATAATATGATACATTTATTTGTACTCATTTTTCGGATATAATTATATATAATACAAAAGTTCACAAAATATATTTTTTACATGGGTAACAGGGACGTTTTGATATTTTCTTTTAAATTTTTAATTAAAAAACTTATTAAATAAAATTGTATCAAATTATATACAATTTGATTGTAATTGATTCCATTTTTGGGATCAGACTATATGAGATTAGGTCCCATGAGATCAGCTTAGGTACGCCAGTTTTTAGATCAGATGAAATGTTATGTGATTCTTAGTTTTATGTGATACTATATATAATTATATTATTTATTCAAGATAAAAAAAGTTTGTATATATTCTTAAAATTTGTTATTTCGATTTATGAAAGCGGAGCCTAAAGCTAGTGCTGGGCTTGGTTATAAGTTTGGGAATAAAAAAATTAAGCTCGGTAACTGGTTACTTTTCTATTACAAACCCTATTATTTTAACAAGGGCATGCCATTCTGGTAACACCTTACAAAACACATATTACCTGCAGTATAAATGAAGGGCTTATTGCAAAAACTTGTTAAGCTACATACTAATTTTTACTGGTTTTTGCCTTGAAATTATAGATTTAATGCATAAAATATGACTTTTGCACGACTTTTATTCTCTAGATACTTCTGTTAAAAACTCTATTATTTTAACAAGGGTATGTCAATCGAGGTAACTACTTACCTCGGTAGCATCTTACTCCTCACTTACAGGTAAAGAGTTATCTAAAACTTTCTTTTTAAATCTTTAATTTTTAGATCGAATATTATTTTAAAATTGTCATATTTGCAGAAAAAATGTAATTATATTAAATTTTATTTTACGAACACATTATAACATAAAAACTTTTAAACATGTGAATTTGGTGTTACTAATGGACAGCCAATAATAATAACAGTTGCGAAGTAATGCGTGGGTAAGGAGTTAAATTTATTACCAAGTAATATGTTTCGTAATATCAACATATTACCGAGGTTTGCTGGATTTATAAAGATAATTTTATCTTTTTTTTATAACAATGTTAAGTTTTCTTCGATCTTCTTTTATCTAATTCTTTTTATTTTAAACGAGCTTAAGATCATTTATTTGGCGCTACGAAATAACCACCAATGAAATAACCCCCAATGGCCAAAAATGAAATAACCCCGAAAAAAATTGTGTAAAATTGTTTGGGGGTTTTTTCATTTTTTTTGGGGGATTATTTCATCTTACGGTTTGGAGATTATTTCATTATGAAGCAACCCCCAATGAAATAAAGCCCAAAATTTAAATTCTTTGGAGATTATTTCATATGCAATTATTTTGGGGTTTATTTCATATTTTTTGGGGGATATTTAATTTTGCTAAAAGTGAAATTTTTTAATATTTGTTAGTTTTTCTGCGTGGCGGCCTGCGGCCGCTCTTAGGGGTTTTCTCCTCCATGGGACGCGGCAGGTGGCTTCGCTGAATAAAGTTTCCCTGCGCGCGTCACACTAGGGAAGATAATGAGACGCGCGCAGGAAAACTGTATTCAGCGAAGCCACCTGCCGCGTCCTTTGGAGGAGAAAACCCCTAAGATCGGCCGCAGGCCGCCACGCAGAAAAACTGAACAGTGTAACAAAAGAATCAAAAATATGAAAACAAAAAATAAAAAAAAATTGGGACATATTTCATTTCTTTGGAGCTTATTTCATTGGGGGTTATATCATTTCTTCCTTTGGGAGTTATTTCATTACGAAACAACTCCCAAATTTTGGGTGTTTTTTCATTTTCACCTTTGGGAAATATTTCATTTCTTTTGGGTATTATTTCATTTTTTTTTGTTGAGACTTATTTCATTTTTTTTGGGATTTATTTCATTGGGGGTTATTTCATTTTGTCGTTTGGGTGTTATTTCATTGGGGGTTATTTCGTAGCGCCCATTTATTTATTAATTAATTATTCATTTGCAATATTTCGTCTCCACATTGCGTGACTTCTTCAGGGAACAAATATTACAATTTGAAAAACTAGTTTTAATAATTGAAAACTTATATACAAATAATTTTTTTTTTTAAAAAACGGCGGGAAATCAAAAATATTTTCTGTCAATATGAAAAAATAAAAATATTCCAGAAATCAAAATTAAATAAAAATAAAAATTTCACAGAAAAGAAAAATAATTGTAATAATATTTATAATATTAACTAGAATATTGAAATACACATATTATTAAACATCATAATAGTTAATTTAGTTTCTATCAACTAAATGTCTGTCATTTTGTGCAACATTTGCTATGTCTGTCTTATAGTTAATGCGTTGTGTAAATGGTACTTTTATAATTTGTAACATTTATAACATATATCTGCGTTTGCAATTATTCTCTGTGTTCAAAAATTGATGTACTATCAAAATCTGGATAAGGATTAGAATTATTGCAGTGTAATGATAATGTGTAATTATATTGCAGTTTTCTGTGTAGAAGTAGTTTTATTGTGTTTCTGATCAGATTTATGTCCTGCAATTCTAGTCTTTAGTTTATTCTTCGTTGTACCTAAATATACCTTGTTACAATTTTCATTATCATTACCCTTACATGGTATCTTATAAACTAAATTAGACATTTTTAATTTATTTATTTTATCTTTAGTTTTACTGGATAATCTA
This sequence comes from Delia radicum, assembly GCA_021234595.1. Lineage (NCBI taxonomy): Eukaryota > Metazoa > Arthropoda > Insecta > Diptera > Anthomyiidae > Delia > Delia radicum. Next base: position 31,329,668 of record CM037854.1, on the reverse strand, counting down.
CCTAATGTGTAATATGTTCTATGTGCCACTAAATATTTCTTATTATTATAAATTTTTGATTTTTCTAATCTTTCAGATATAAGAGGAACATAAGTTAGAGGTTTACAAATTTTAGGTTCAGTAACCGTTCTTATTATTTTGATTTTTATATTGTCTTATTAATTTACAGCTTAGTTGAATAGGGTAATTATTATCATTCAACACCACTAATCTTCAAAACTCTTTCAATTAGATTCCTTGCAGTATTGATTAAAATTATCTTAGGGTGTTTTGAATAATAGTTAATAATTCTTCCAGAAGCTACACTGATAGAATTTTCCTTCATAGTATTAATGAAACGATTTCATTAAAATCGATTTATTGGTTTAATGAAAAATTACGTTAACTGAATGAAAATTAATTAATATTGGTATTTTTTTCATTAACATTTTTTATGATTTTTTCATAATTGCCATAAAAAAAATTCATTAAATCAATGCAAAATTTTCAAATTTTTTTCAATAAAATTTTTACTTGTAATAAGAAAAAAAAATTTTTTTTTGTACTATCATTTTGAAATAAAAAAAAACTGGGCTCTAATTCCCGCAGTCGTGATCGAAATAATTTCGTATCGGAATTAATTTCGATAGTTCGAAATTTTCTGATGATGGCACTCGTTAAGAATCGAAACGATTTTATGTTTCAGTGTTATAAAAGGAAAATTTAAAGAAGTTATACAACACTGTACAAATGTAAAAGACTAATGAAAAAACGGTAAAAAAAAACATATGTTTAATTTTTCAACAACCACAAAAAAAAATTTCAAAGTGGAAAAATATTTTAAAAACTAATTTAAACAAAAAAAAAATGGATTCAAGATTTTTTTCTATTCATCATCATCCGACTCTGACGAAGAGCAAGATTTGAATAAAATTAGAAATAAAATTCGTGATTCCAGCGACCAATTAAAATTGTCAAATTTTGAGTAAGTAAATAATTTTTTTTTTAATTGGATACAAATGTTAAAATTATATGTTTTTTTTTTTTAAGATTCAAAAAAACGCATTAGATTATCAAAAGAAGCATTCAATTATCTCCTTGAGGAGTTGGATTTTGAAGAACATTTGTTTACTAGGTTTCCACCAAAAATTCAGTTGGCTGCAACATTATCCCTTTTGGCAACAAGCGATTTTCAACACAGTGTTGGAAACGACTTCTTAATTGAAATTAGCCAAAGTACTCTTTGTAAAATAGCAAACAGAGTTTTGAAGGAAATGGAACGTAAGCGTAAGAATACTTCATGAGAAAATACAAACTGCCAGGAGGTTTGTGAAATAAATACTTTTATAATTATTTTTTATTGCTATTATTATTAGTTATTGGGTGCGTGGACGGTACACATTTTGGTATGCAGAAACCCTCTTTGAATGAACACACATTTTTAAACCGGAAGTGTTTCCATAGCCTTAACTCTATCATTGTAAGTAAAAATAATTATTATACCTATACAATGCTACAAAGTATTAGGCATTAATTCAAAATATGGCCGCACATGATTCGTTTGTATGGAAGGAACCAAGAGAAAGAGATAATCTGGAAGAAGAGTATAACAATCAATTCAGAAATGGCTCTTAGGTAAATATTAGCAAGTGCCTGCTTTTGCGTTGCGTTTATTTTTGTTATATTTGACCTAAAATTATTTATTTATATTCAATTAATAAAATTTACAAAAAAATTGAAAAATATTGACTTTTATTTTCTTTTTTTCCAAACTTATGCTTTTCAAAAACGAAAACTCGATAGATAATTTGCTAACGAGTACAATTTCGTATGGTTGCGTTTGAGTACTCGCACGTTATCGAGTAACATCATTAGAAATTTCGATACTTTTACTCGATAACGGCTGAGAGCATCCCAAAAGAAAAAATTTCGCACGTTCGAGTAGAATTTCGATCGCTATCGACTCCGAGAATTAGCCCCCCTGAACAATTTCTTTTAAACAGAATTAACCAAAACTTTGATATAAATAATTTTTTTTATTAAATTTGCCTAGAGCTAACTTTGAATAGTTGATCACTAAATTCCAGGGAACAGATTTTCTAAGAAAAATGATATAGTTTTGTTCAAAATTTCGAAAGTACGTTTAATTCTTACTTAAATTTTATGTTTTTGGTTTAAATGCATTGCAAATTGACAAAGTAATGGGCTTTCTTAACAAAATATTTTAGCAATAGCATTTCATAAAAATGTAAAAGATTCATGTTTTTAAAAATAGTTGTGATGCCAATTTTTAAGCGATTTTTATAAAGTAAAGCTTATTTAACTTTGAATCAAATGTACTTTCAGAATAAATTTAAATAAAAAATATCTTGTTTGGAGAAATGTTGCAATAAAAAGCCTTTAAAGTTGAAAAAGCTGAAGAAAAAATTCAAATATTATTATTTTTAGTATCACAAAATTCTAAAATATTAGAAAAAAGTTTTTTTTTATGAAAATACATTTTAAAATATAAAATTATATACACAATATTATAAAGGGTCCGCCACCTAACGTTTTTTTTTTTCAACTAGTGCTTATTTCGTGAATGGTAACACTTAGCTCACGTCTGGTTTGACAGATAATTAGTTTTATCCTTCCGCTAAACGAATATGGTTGTGTATACGCTTGAACAACGCTGGGAAATATTGCGACATTACTTTAAAATCATGGTAATGTTGCAGAATGTGTGCGAAAATTGCGTACGGATTTTGGAAGAAGAGAAGCACCGTCAGCTGAACGAATTTTTGTCCACAAAAATTGAAGAGGAGGATATTGGCAACATTTAGTTCCAACAGGATGTTTTGCGCCCTGTTTTTGAAGATCGCATTATCAGCCGCAGAGCTGATGTCGTTTGGCCACCTCGGATCTGCGATTTGACACCGTTGGACTATTATTTGTGGGGTGCCTTCAAAGATAAGTGTTACGCCAACAAGCTAGAGACAACTGACGCTAATGTGCTTAAAAATTGGACCGATCGTGTAGGCTACTGCATGGCCAGCCGAGGCAGCCATTTGAATGAAATTATTTTCCATTATTAACCGGAAGGATTGTACTTTCAAATAAAAAAAGAAATTTGTGAAAATATTCAGTAGTTTTTTTTTTATAGCATTTTCAAAAAAAAAGTTTCAAAAAACAGAACAAAAGTTATACCATAGTTAAAACTTTTTTAAAACAAACTTTAATCAAAGTGTATTTGATTTAAATGTTATTAAAAATATTTTTTTAATTATCTGAAGAATTACAAAATTAAACTTAAATAAACTTAAATCAAATTTACAAAAGTATAAAATACCAAACACAAAATTGTGAATTTCTTTGCTTATTCTTATTTAATATTTATTTTATTCATTAAAAACTGTATGAAATTATAACGAAATCAATAAATGTACGCATTTAATACGATTGGGATGTATAAGGTAATTCAGAATTCATTAGATTTCGAACTTTTTTTATAAAAATATTTTATAGATCCTATAAAGACCAGATTTTATAAATAATATTAACGAATTATAATTTCTCAATAACCACCAAATTAATGATATCCTAAAATAATCATAAAAAGTTCAAATTATTAAATATCAACGAAAATATTTCATACAAGCTATGAATTTTATTCATTAAACACATGAAACTTTCATAACGATTAGGCTAGGATTAAGGAAACAAATTTCATATGATTTATGAAATTTTCATTGGGTCAATGACAAAATTCAATAAAGTTGATTTAATGAAACACCTTTCGTTGGCTAAATAAAACGTTTCTTTGGGGACTTTTTATGAAAAAATTCATTGGATTAATGAAGGAATTCATTAATACTACGCACAAATTTCTATCAGTGTATGGGTTTTTGGTACCAATCTGTTACTAAATTATTATCCCTTCTTATTATTAATGTATCTAAATAAGGAATTTTAGAATTACATTCCTCTTCAATTGTAAATCTTATATTGTCATGAAATGAATTAAATGTTGACAAAATAGTATCCACTAAATCATCTGGAATAATGCAGAAAAAATCATCAACATATTTTGTGATTAATTTCGGTTTTACATCTAATTTGTCAATACAAGAATTTAGTAATTTGTCCATTACAATATCAGCTATAACTGGAGAAGCTGGAGATCCCACTGCAAGTCCCTTTTTTTGTATATATATTCCACCATCATATTTAAAATATCGGTTGTCTACTATACAGACTTTAAGAATACGTAATTAGTTTTAATATTAATTTAATGCTATTATTTTAAAAATTTTGCTTGTACTTATAAATCATTAAAATTTTTTTGTGATTTTTTTTATAACTTTATAAAAAAAGTGAAAACTTATATATTGACTAAAAAACATAAATGTTGTTTTGTTTTTGAGAATTATGGATTTTAATATGAGCAAAATTTATGTGAACTATAAAATATTAAAAATTTCATTAAAACGAAATTAATAAAAAAAAATGTGAAAGAATTTCCGGCCAAGTATTCCCAGTGTCTTGTATTTAATTAAATTCAGGTGTTTTTAATGATACCACTTTTACTTTCATTGCCCATAAATTTTTAATTGTTTAAGATTTTTATTTTTTTTTTTTTGTTCACAGCATTTATCCGCACAATTTTAGTTAATTTAAGTTCAAACAAAATAAAACGTACATTGAACTATTGATAATTGAATGCATATTTTGGCAGACATTCCAAAATTAAATGTATATGGCCGAGTTATGAAATGGATTTTTTGGCAAAAATAAATGCAATGTTAAAATTAAGCAATAATAATATTTAATAAAATAATAAAATTTTAAGCAAATCTTAAAATTTGCATTCAACTAAAAGCATATAAAATTAAATATATTAAGCATTTTTTTGGCTTAGTTAAGTTGAGCAATTAAAATATGCAGAATTCATATGTTAATAATAATTTTTAGTGGATTTACGTTTGCCATTTAATGCTTTTATTTTAAAAATTTTGTTTGTACTTATAAATCATTAAAAATTTTTTTAGTGATTTTCTTTCTCATGTTTAATAAGAACAATTTTAAAAGTCTTTTTTTTCTCTAAATTATACAATTTAAAAATTTGTATAAACAATAACAAAAAAACAAATAAAATCAAGTTGGAAATAAATAAATATTTGTTTTGCTATTATAAATTAAGCCACATAAATGTATTGTGTTTATTAGACCACCCATATGTGCAAAAGTTTGTACTTTTACCGCTCCCCGCACATTTTACTGTACATTGGGGATAACAAATAATTTGGGTTAAAAAACGTTTCCTCTGGGAAGTAACAGGCCAGTCAAAATCTACTTTTTCGCCTAAAAATAGACTAACATTAGTTTAAATCGATTTTGCGATATAACTCTTAAACTAGTGATTTTAGAGAAATTTTCTATATAAGCATTTTTATACAAAATAAAATGACAAACTCTTCTTATTTTAAACGAGCTTAAGATCACTTATTTATTAATTATAATTATTTATTTCCAATATTTCGTCTCGACGTTGGCTGTCTTCTTCAGTTAACAATTATTACAGTTTGATTTTTCAATAAAATTTTAATCAAATGTAATAATTTTTACCTGAAGAAGTCACCCAATGTGGAGACGAAATATTGGAAATAAATAATTATAATTAATAAATAAATGATCTTAAGCTCGTTTGAAATAAGAAGAATTAAAATAAGAAACCTTTTTCACATAGAAAATTTTATCTATCAAAGACGTGTCATGATGTTGTCATCGATGAAAGTCAAAATTCGTGACATAGCTTTTATTCAAACGGATCCTGTATAATAATTTATAAATTTATTAATGTTTAGGTTTCGCCAGAATGTATTATATTACAAGGAGTTTCAATAATCCCATAACATTTGAAAAATATATGGTTTATTCCATGAAAAACTTACCAAAATTCAAATTTAATATTCCAATTTTTTATATTTTGGGCACATCATGTGTCGTGCGTCGAATTAATCGATCAAATTATTATTCGGGGTCAAAATTTTACTATATAACAATAACGATTACTACTTAGTACAACTTTAATCGTAAGAAGGTTATACCGTAATCAGTAAAAAACTCTTAATTTAGTTCCGAAATAGATGATAAATAAAATACCGTTACCGAAATAATTGAAATACCGTTATCCTCGGTATTTTGAGGATAATGGATTTTCGATTAAATCGGTTACGGTATTTGAAGGACAGAAAGCTGAAAGAGTTTTTAATCGATAACAGCATTTTAACAGTATTGCCTGCAGTTACCAACTAACAAATTTTACCAACTTACCAATTCTTATCGTTGTAATTTTTTTTTCGGTTTAACAGTGGTGTTTAATGTTCGAATAAATATTTAATCTGTGCGCCCCGGTAGGCTAGTTGGTAGCGTACTGGCTTTTCAGTGGGGGGGTCGTGGGTTCGATTCTTACCAGAGGCACTTCTCTGTTTTCGCTACAACGCGACGAAAGACATACTAGCTAGTGATCGGTTAGAGTAATAGTATATAATTTGTAGTTATATAATTATTAATTAATAATATAAAAAAAAAAATATTTTATCTATTCAAATATCGAGAAAGTTTGACACGTTCACCCCTTATGTGCCCAAAATATAATAAATTAGAGTTTGAAATATGTATTTTGGTAAGTGTGCCATGGAATACAGCATATATATTTCAAATGTTATTGAATTATTAAATCTCAGGTTATACTTAATAATTTATGTGAAACCTAAACTTAAATAAATTTATAAATTAATATACAGCGGCCTTTTGAAAAAAAGCCATGGCACAAATTTTGATTTTACAGCTTACAACATCATGACGCGTCATTGATCGGTAAATAATGCTTCTAAAAAAAGTGTTTTCCATTTGATTTTGTTTCAAAATGCACTTTTCTGTAAAACCACTAGTTTAAGAGTTATACCCAAAAAAGATTGAACTAATTTTAGTCCACTTTAAGGGGTAGACGTCGATTCTGCCACTGGCCTATTTGCATCCGAGAGGAACATTTTTTGCACGGAAATTATTTTGTATCCCACATGTACCGTACAATGAGCGGGGAGTGTTAAAAAATAGCGTATACTTTGTGGGTGCTCTAGCGTTTATGTAATTTTTCGGAAGTTTTTTAATTTATTATCAAGTTTGTAACATATTTTAATATTTATGTGAAAATTTAGAGATTTTTTAGAGTTTTAGGTAACAACGTAAGCAAAACAAGGTTTAATAAGGAGCTTTTATCTTCACGAATATACCAACTTATATGTCACAAAAATCCATGGATTAATACCGAAGTTATTAATAATTGTGAGACTAAGAAATGCCCTTACTAGAGACTAAGAAATGCCCTTAAGAGGAGGAGTATGCTTAAGTCATGGCAAAATAACCATATACGGACACCACTACGTGATAAAAGACTAAAAAAAAAGACCCGTGTCTCCCAATTTTTCCCAAAGTCATCTCCTTTTTTGTTTATGGGCCGCCAAAGATTTGGGGCCTCGGTATCATTTTCGCAAAAAAGTGATCATTTTCTCAGGCTCATATCTTGTAAACCGTTCAGAATTTCGATTTACTCTCTATGGCAAAGTTGTAGCTCTTGTCATAAAGAACAAAAATTTCGAACAAATAAAATCAAAAAACTTCACCTTAAAGATCAAAATCGCAAAAAACTTAAAAAAAATCGATTTTTTTTACCTTTTTTCGCGTGTTCAGGTCCATAGGTAGCAAACCGTTCAAAATTCAAGGAAACTATCAACTACAAAAATTTACCTAAGATCTCAATAAACAAATTTCTAGAACATATAAACTTCCTAGAGATGATTCTTAACACTGTTTAGGTAGCGCGCAAAAGTGAAAATTTTTTTAATTTCATTTTTTTTTCCTTTTTTCTCCTGTTCAGGTGCATAGGTAGCAAACCCAATTCGCAGGAAGTTTATGTGTTCTAGAAATTTGTTTATTGAGATCTTAGGTAAATTTCGAATTTTTTTCGAATTTTTTAAGTTTTTTGCGATTTTGGTCTGGAAGGTGAAGTTTTTTTGATTTTATATGTTCGCAATTTTTGTTCTTTATGACAAGAGCTTCAACTTTGCCATAGAGAGTAAATCGAAATTCTGAACGGTTTACAAGATATGAGCCTGAGAAAATTATCACTTTTTTGCGAAAATGATACCGAGGCCCCAAATCTTTGGCGGCCCATAAACAAAAAAAGGAGATGACTTTGGGAAAAATTGGGAGACACGGGTCTTTTTTTTTTTAGTCTTTTATCACGTAGTGGTGTTAGTATATGGTTATTTTTTTTTCGTGTTGCACTGTGTAACATAGCGCTACAAAAGTGAAAAAAAAAATTTTGAAAATCACATATTTTATCTTAGTTTCTTATGATAAATAAAATTTAGTTAATAAATGTGCAGCATTAGCAAGAAACTGAGCATTTTTTCTCAGGTTTTACTATATTTTACCACTTTTGCACAATTTATAATCCCATTTCGAAATCGATCAATTCATTTTTTTGCATAAGCAAAAAGACAAATCTGACTAATGTAAATAGATAGCTGAAAAAATGCTGAGTACCAAAATTCACCCTAAAAATATATATTTGCGAAAGATATTTTATTAAACACTTCCAGCACGTTGAATGTCTACAAAATATATCATAATTTTATTTAAAACTAGCTGACCCGACAAACTTTGTTTTGCTTTCAAATTTTTTTTCATTGAAAGTCCGGTTTTTCAGCCATTTTTTATTTTTTGTACCCGTATCCAAGCAATGCTGTGTAACAAAGCAAACATTTTTGATATTCACACAATTTATATGAAAATTACTAATGTTCAGAAAAGCATCACATCTCGACCAAACGAAAATATTTTTAAACATTTTTTTTGTAAAAACCATCCACATTGCATGTTCTACAAAACGTATTCACCTTTTTTTTATTTTATGCAGACGTTCTCGAGTTATGGAGTGACAATCAAAATGTACACTTCTTTTTATATGTATAGATATGTGAACATTTTTCTAATTTTCTTTTTTTTATGATTTTTATGAAATTTTTCGTTCACATTGTAAAAAAACTTCATTAGGATAATAAAAAAACTTCCTTAAAACTAGTATATAATTTGCACAATTTCCATTAGTTTGTACTCTTAGATCATTCTGTAGTATTTTCCGATAGTCGTTATCAACCTTAAAAACATTAAATTCATTTAATTTGTTTTAATAATACAATAACAAGATGGAAACATTTCGTTAATAAAACTAAGAATGTTTACTATTTCCCACATTTCGCTAATCTATTCATATTTAAAAATTGCGGTAGGAAAAACAAAATTCAAAGTACACAGAGAAAAATTTAAGTATATGTAGTATTAACTAAAGATGGACACGGGACCAGAATTTTGCGCGTAATGTGAGTGTGAGTAAAACCTAAATTTCACATACGTGAGTGAGTGTGAGTTGGAAAAAATTCTTGGTAAGTGTGTGCCGGAGTGAAATTTTTGCGTTTATGTGTGTTCGTGAGCAGAATAGATCCGATAATATTTTTTCCCCTTTTAATAAATATTTAATTAATTTCTTTTCGCCGATTTTATGTTTTTTAGATTTTTCAAATACAAATTAAATGGTAAAATTTCATATTCAGGGCAATTTAGAGTTAAACATTTACAATTTATTTTAGTACATTGCTGTTTTAACGTTATGTAGACAGTCGCAATTAATTATAATTTAATATGCATCTGACAAATTTAATTTGGAAAGGTTGAGGTTAAGAAGTAGAATAAACATTTTTCTATGAAAATGAAAATTTATACAATTTCAAGGCCGAGAACGATGTTTCATCATATAGGCCAATTAGCTTATTGCTAATTTTTTCCAAACTCTTCGAACGTTTATTTTCACAAAGACTACTTCCAGATCATCAGTTTGGTTTCCGTCACAAGCATGGAACACCGGAGCAATGTCATCGTATTGTAAATATTATTACTGACACATTTGTAAGAAAAATGTACTGCTCCGCAGTGTTTTTAGATGTGAAACAGGCTTTTGACAAGCTATGGCATGAAGGGCTTTTGTATAAGCTTAAGATTAGTTTACCAACTCCATTCTATTTGTTTTTTAAGTCTTACCCAAAAGAACGAACCTTTTATGTAAAAGTCGGCGACGAGAATTCCAATATAGGCCAAATTAATGCTGTTGTACCACAAGGCAGTGTCCTAAGTCCAGTGTTGTATACAATTTACACTTCAGATATGATAACGGATGATGTTACTGTAGCAACCTACGCTGATGATACTGCTATAATGTCATCAAACGAATCACCAGTTGAAGCGTCGTTCTTAGCGTCGTTTTCTTGTAGACATATTTAATAACATCATAAGCAAGGACACATACCCAGATATTTTGAAAATTCATCGAGTGGTTCCGATTCCGAAAGAAAATAATGCAGTAACAATTGATAAATATAGACCTATTGCTGTCTTATCAGTAATTGATAATGTGTTTGAAAGAATATTATATAATCAAATTTCTGTTTATATGCAAAGAAAAAATTTACTTAATAATTTTCAATACGGCTTTAGAAAAGGATGTGGGACAGAAAAGGCTGTTGTCAATGTTGTAAATTTTATATGTAAAGGTTTAGATCAAGGCCATAGTGGCATAGCTGGTATTTTTTATGATTTCTCCAAAGCATTTGAGCTAATAGATCACGAAATTTTATTACAAAAACTAAATTACTATGGTATTGTTCAAAAAGAATTATTACTACTAAAGAGTTATTTAACTAATCGTAAACAATATGTTCAGGTTGGCAGTAGTAAAAGCACTTTTCGAAAAGTTGAGTATGGTGTACCCCAAGGCAGTGTGCTGGGGCCTTTGTTATTTACTATTTTTATCAATTATTTGACTAATCTTGGTTTATCAGGAAAGCTTTTTATGTATGCGGTTGACATATGTTTGTTTTACCCGTACAAGCATGAGGTAGCAGCAAAAGCCTATATGGAACGTGATGCAGCCCTGATATGTGAGTATGCGAGAATTAACAAGCTTGTTTTAAATGCTAATAAGACACAATTGCTAAGATTGAGACCAAGGTCGCATAGCAGCAATAGTTTTACTGTATTTGTTGATGGCAAAGGAATTATTGAAGTAAATTCTATTAAATACTTAGGCATACATCTGCAGAGTAATCTTGCCTGGAACATGCATCTGCGGCATTTACGAACGAAAACATCTCAAGCTGTAGGTTTGTTGTACAAATTCAAGAACAAGTTTGAAATGGATACAAAATTTATAATTTATAATGCTCTTATTCAAAGTCAATTAAGTTACTTAGCTATTGTCTACGGCTGTAGGAAAACTAACGAACTAAGATCACTTCAACGGATGCAAAATAAAGCTCTGAAAACCATATCCGATCTGCCAATACTGCATCCAACTATTTCACTATACACTGAACGTTTTCCAACTGTTTTGCCAATTTATGGTATTTATAAAATGCAACTGTTGTTATATGTCTTCAAGTGTACACATAATATTGGCCATCACACAATACAGTTTCAACGGAGTCTACACTCAATTAATACAAGAAGCAATGGGGACTTATCAGTAGCCTGGTGTCGATTAGAAACAACTAAGCAGCGAATAGAGTTTATGGGTAGTCGTGAATACAATAATTTGCCACAATATTTAAAAAATGAAAATAGAATTTCAACCTTTCAAAGATTGCTGAAAGAACATTTGTTGCAACATATTGAAGATCTTCTGATGTGAATATTTCGTTTTGTATATTTTCTTTTTCTATTATGGTTTATATATATTACAATTTATATAAGTACGTTTGTATTTTCTTACTTTATTTTTTTTTTTATTTATTTTTTAATCTGTAAATAAATAGGTACGTAATGAAATGTAAATAATATGTTATACTTTTTGCCAGCTTGCCTCAACAATGTCTTTAAGGCGCTGAGGCATCATCGAATTTAAATAATGAATAATGTAATGTAAGAAAAAAAAAAAAAAAAAAAAAATTCAACACTGGGTTAGAAAATGGAAGATTTGTATCAACACAGAAAAATCAAATCATGTTACTTTTACACTTAGAAGAGAAGAATGCCCTTCACTTTATATCAACGGTAATGAAATTCCGAAAACGAACAGTGTGAAATATTTAGGAATGCATCTGGATCTAAGACTCTCGTGGCAAAAACACATACAAGCAAAAAAGCAACATCTTAATGTAAAAACTAAGAAAATGTATTGGTTATTAAGACCAAACTCAGATCTAAATCTTTCAACCAAAGTAAGATTATATAAATCTATTTTAAAGCCAGTTTGGACATATGGCATTCAGCTATGGGGAACTTCGAGTAACTCCAACGTAGAAATATTGCAACGTTATCAATCGAAAACCCTTCGACGTATAGCTGATGCTCCATGGTTTGTAACTAATAAAATAATTCATGAAAATCTTAAAATACCTTGGGTTAAAGATGAAATAAATAGGTTTAGTTCCCGATACATAGATCAACTAAGTAATCATTGTAATCCTTTAGCTATTTCTTTATAAGACGAAACGGAAGAAGTAAGAAGACTGCAAACTTTTTTATAAACATTTTTCTCTAAAAATTATAAACACTATTAAATTCAAATCACACTCTACTTGTTTCAGTGATTTTACATTTAAATTGTATTAGTATTTGTGTCTTATAATTGTCATATTGTCTCTATATGATAAAATTTTCAACAACCTGCCGGCCATAGGAATTGAACCTGCGTTTCTTCTTAAAGTATACAAATGTAACAATACCAAGTCATGACCGCTTAACGAGCACACCCAAGTATGGCCTCGAATACAATGCAGCTAAATTGCAGTTTTATCTCTTATTAGCTTTTATGCTATTGTATGTTATAATTAGAAGTGACAAACACTAACACACACAAACATTATATTTTTAGATTGTTGATTTTTTCTAATCTCCTCCGTCGCTATTTCACAACGTTACCACATTGACGTATGGTTTTCACAGTTCAGGGTAGCCAACTTTGCGTTTATGTTGAGACATCGCCACAGGTCAAATTTGGTAATGTATTTTAGTACAGTAATATTTTAATATGCTCTAAAAAATTAGTTTTAAGCGTCTAAAATATGCATTGAAAAAACACTTTTAAGCGTTAAAAATATGCTTTATAAAACGCAAAATATGTTCATAAAAAATTATATATATTTTTTTTAATTTGAAAATATGAACAAACGTAACAAATAAAATTAACCACCAACCAGATTAAATAAAATTCCATTATATTTATATTATATTTTAATTTAATTCCAAAATTAAACCAAAAAAAAATTAAAAAACCAAAAGTGTCATAAAAAATTCAAACTGACTAGAATACAAAATAAAAGAGTACAAAATTAATTTAAATTACTGTTGCAATAAATGACAAAGATTTTGAAACAGGAAGCTTTGTCTGTTTGATCGTAAAACGCTCTTATACATCGAGAAAGTTCTTTCGACATCAACGGAAGTAATTGGTGCAAATTTGAAAGCTAACTTTTCTCCAATGGTATACTTTTCTGTTGCTGCATTTTGGACGGATACTCCAGTCAAACTTGCTGAAATATTCTTCAATAAAGCAAAGCCAAAGTTCTTTTTAATTACTGCAGCAAGTTTGTTTTTAATAATGTTGGCTGCCTGGCCATTTATGACGTTAATTGCTTCCATAGGGTCTGTTACCACCTTAATCTGCACAGCAAGTTGTAGTCCAGAAGTTTCTAGTTTAGTTATTGATGCTTCAAGAAATCCATAACTTCATGCAATAAAAGTTAAATCAGCTTTGATTGTGCTGTCACGTAGAAGGTCTTGCGATATTTTTATTGAGGCTGCCAACTCATTGTCCAACGCATCAAAAACTCGCACAAGCTTTTCATAGTTGTGTGCATAGTAGCTTACGGCCGTGAGCCAAGTTCCCCATCGTGTGGTTATTGGTTGAGGAGTAAGTGGGAGTCCAGGTTCTACATCCTTAAAAATCTCTACTCTAGACGGAGCCTTTAAAAATACTTTTTTTACATTTGCAATTAACGTATCGACGTTAGCATACAGGCCTCGTATTTGCTCACATACTCGGTGCAGTCCGTGAGCAAGACAAGTCAAATGATTTATTTTTGGGTAAAATGTCTGTATTGCCCGGGCCGCTTTTACCATGTACGGTGCAGCATCTGATATAAAAAGCAGAATTAAATCGTTATCAAAGTTTTCACCTAAAAGCTTAACTGAGTCGTCAAAAAGCTGAGCAATAGTGGTGTAATTTGCTTTGTCCAGCTGTGCAGTATTCAATAAAAATGTTTGTTTGGCGATCAGCTCATCGGGATCTAAAATTCCGATGATGACATTTGCCACATATCTCTGAGCTACATCAGTGGTCTCATCAATTGATAACCACAAAAAACGATTTTTGATGCAAATTTTAATGTTGTCAATGCTGGATTTGTAAAGGGATTTTACGTGATTTGTGCGAAGAGTGCTCTCCGATGGAACTTTGTGCTCCGTGTATTTTTCCAGAAAAGATTGAATTTTTTTATTCCGCATTTTATACAACGGTATATCTGCAGCAATAAAAGCGCCACACAAATCTTCGGCAAATTGAGCATCTTTTGAGGCTCTGCTAGATTCACCTAAAAACTGTTGCGTTGATTTCTTAGCTACATTTCTTTCGTTGAGCTCAATATGTTTTTGACTTCCGAGGTGTTGTTTTATGGTACATAATTTCTCTGCTGACACTGGCTTATTGCAAACTTTACAAAACAGAATTTTCCCATCAGTTTTAAAATCTGGGTATTCGCTAACATATTGCGTTAGTCTGTTTGATACGGATTGCTTGAATTTCGCCATATTCTTAATTTAATTTTTTATATTTTTCCAATTTTGCTCAAATAGGTACAACGTTTAAAAAAATACGTAAATTTTAATTTAGAATTCCCCTAAATGTAAATTGAACTGTTTAATTGTGCACTTGATAAGTCAGCTGTTTTTTGTTTACTTATGTAACAACAGTAAAATAGTGATGTAATAAAGTAATGGTTACTACATTGTCTTCAAAAACCTTGAGAAGGTTAGTTTTTGGCTTTCTTTAATTTTTTTTAGATAAAATTTTTATGACATTAACTATTGAAAATTGCAAATTTTGTAAAATATGTAAAAATTTGTAAAATATGCCATACAAATATGAAAAAATATTAAAAATGCAAAAATATGCATTTATGATGAAATATGCAAAAAAAATGCAACTACAAATCGATGCCATTTTGTTCTAAATTTCGGATAAATATCTAGTCCGTATCAGTTTTAGACTATCGAGAAAAAACATGCATTTGCATGAAATTAGTTGCCCTATTAATTAATAATAATCTAATTTTAACATTTTGTTTCCGGTAGGATTTTATTTCGTAAATTTGGGTGATTCACATGAATGAGCGGGAGTGAGTGTTTGTTGTTGATTGTGATTGTTTGTTACTGATTGTGATTGCTTGGAATTTTTCGCTAGTGAGCGTGAGTATGAGTCAAAATTCACTCACGTGCTCATGTCTTGTATTAACTAAATAAATTTGTTATAGTTCAATATTTTTAAAAAAATTATTGAAAATTGAATTAAAAACTGACACGTATTTTTCAATTAATTTTCACTAAATATTTATTCAATATTATGTGGAAAAATCTTGTTAATTTTTTAATAAAATTTTAACCAATTGAACAAAATAATTAAATGAAAATGTATATACCGAGTCAGAAAAAGACCAACGGACTTGGCAAGGCACTTTAACAAGTGGTATAGATGCTGCGAACAGGTGCTTTCCCAATCCCAAAACGATAACATCATTAGACAAAACGTTCGTCTGATCAAAAGGTGTCGTAAAATGTTATTAAATAATTAATAAGAAAACCTCCCTTGATCTTTTACTAAACTCGGATTTTTTATAAAAAATTGCAATTGAATATTTTTTGAAAAAAAAAAATCTCAGTGTACCTTATATTGTGCGATTTGTTTGCAATTTGTTAAACATATTTCTATTTAAGTATTTTCACTTATTTTGTTTTATTTTTGGTAACTTAAAAAAAAAAAAAATCTATACCACCAGGTGATTATCATTGACCTTGGTTAAGCAGATGTAATTACAATTTAAAACATACTTTTAATACATTTTTGCCAAGTGTTCGATTTTTTTAATAGCAACAGGATGGCCGTATATTTTTCAAAAATAATTATCAACATTTTTTAAGAATTTGTTAATAACTTATTTTACTATATCCAGACCAGGGATGTTTAAATTTTGATCAAGTATAAATACAAAGTTTTGTTTGAAAACTCTGTCGACACTACTCAACAGACTTTAACATTTTGCAGAACCTTTCTTTGAATTACATATTTTTTTAAAAGTAATGAATATCTTCATAGATTTAATGAAAATTGTTTCTGGAATCTATGAAACAGGTTTCATGTTTACAAAATGTTTTTGAAATGTTTGTAGAATTAATGAAAATCTAATTCTAATGTGTTTTTCATTGAAATTGTTATAGATTTTCCAAAGATGACATTCGAGGAATGTCGAAATATTGAAAAATAAATTCATTATTATAAAAAACTAGACCTCGAGCTCGAAGATTTTTATTGATGAAATATTGAAAGGTCGAATAAATACAACTTTAAAATTAATGAAAATCTTCATAAAACAAATGAATCCTTCCGACAATTATAGACAATTAATAGAATTTATGAAACAGTTTCATAAAATTTTTTAACATTAAGAAATTTCCCTTAATTAAAAAAATTCTTTATGACTGTTTTTGAAATGCATTGGAACAAAGCCAATGAACCATTTCATATAATGTTTTAAACAATTTCATTGAACGTTCAGCACTTGAGAATTAAACCTTACAACTATAGTTTGAAATGTATGAAAATTATAAAAATTATGAAATTTTATGAAAAAATTAAAAAGTTAAGTCTTCGAAATAACTTCATAGCTCTAAAGAAAATTCTCATTAAATTTATGAAGTCAAATGAAGTTTTTTTTATGAAAATAAGTTAATGAAAAATTTCTTAATATTAATAAAATTTCTTGGATTCATTGAATCTACGAGAGATTTCAACACCGACTTGATAATACTCAATTTAAAGATAACTTTGTATAGATTTATGTTGTTTTTGAAAAAAAAATCTTGATTTTGCGATAAAATATCGAAAAATTTAGCATAATACATACACAGAAAAAACTAAAAACGGGTTTCAATAAAAAAATTTATTGAATCAATTAATATTTTAATTGATTTTGCACCTGTCACGACAATGATACTATCAATTAAACCTTTTATTAAAATTAAGAAGGAAAAAAAAGTTATAAATAACTTCTACAAAAAAAAAATATGATACTCACAAAAAAAGTGTGTGATCTATAGGTTGGTATGTGTGTTTTTTGCAATGCTGAGTCTGTTTGTGTGCGTGCTTGTTTTGTTTGTTAACTTAAAATGTATTTGGTATTTTACACTGAAAATTTTCTATTTATGCATACAGTGTATGAAAAAAGAATATGATAATTGCGTCTAAAATAAAATATGTACTTATATATTTAAAAGTCAATTAAAATGTTAATTGATTCAATTAAATATTTGTTTTGAAACAAATTAAATTCAAATCAAATCTTTTATTAGATATTTTAGGTTGTTAATTTTTTCTGTGTATACGAAAAATGGGGTTAATGATGTAAACATAAAATCCGCTATATTTTAAAAACTATATATTTTTTTTTGCCAAATTTGGATTCAACAAATATACCCCTATATAAAAAAATTGTTTCAAAGCCTGTATTTTTTTTTTTTTTTTTTTTTGTGCAAAAATGGGTTAACTTGCCTCCCACTATGTTGGTTGATACTTCAAAGGGGTGCACACATTTTCAATTTTTAAACACCTGAAATTCAGTTGCTGTTGGGGATATTTTAATAAATTTTTGTTCTTATTTTAAAAATGTTCATGTAAGGTAGTTCACAAGTGATGTACTTAATGTTGTATGTGTTGAATAATCGTATCGAAAATAGAGATGGTAAAATTTTGTTTTAAAATATACAACAATATGGTGATACCTATGTTTAGTGTACTATGTTCAAGTGTGCTAGCAGAGTGAAAACCCAACCCAAAATCTTTATCAAATTTAAAATAAAATTTTACCATCTCTATTTTTTTTTTTTGTTTTTAAGAAAAGCAACACTCAGGAAATTCTTCTTATTAACTAATGTGTTGCTTTCTTTGGAAAGGGGATAGTGGAGAGATGAAATGTGGTGAAAGATGAAGGGATTCAAACATGGCATGTTTTACAATACAAGATACAACATTTAGTACACGTTGTGAAATCGCTTATTAATTTATTAATACATGATGATTGTAATTGTTTTTTTCGGTAATTTCCTGTGTAGAATTCTTTGATCTATTTGAAGTGTAAATTTTGTTAATACGCTGAGATTAACAATCTAAACAAAATTTGTTTTTTTTTTATTAACACAAATTACAAATATTATTCACGTGTTGTTGTTATTTGTTATTAATAATAAGTATTCAAAAATATTATATTAATTTAACCTTAACAACCTTTTAATTCAGGGGAACAACATAAAAAGAAACTACTTAATAAAACTATATATAAATAAAAAAACTTAAATTGTTTGTCGTGAAATAGAATCAATCTTAGGGACTTTGGTCCGTATTTATATAGGGAATATAAATTAATAAAATATTGTTATTTAAATATTATGTTTGTCATTTTTTCAAATATAATGTAATGTTCCCGATTTTTTTCTATTTTTCTAAATACTTTTTTAACTATGGTAATTATATTTAGTTGACTTCAGTTGAAAAGTGTAAAGTTATATCTTTTTTTTTAAATATATGTCGGATTTTTTTTTTTTTTAAATAAGCCAAAATTTATGGTTTCGGGGTCCTTTTCCTACATAGCAAATTGCAAAACAGTGAAACTGTTGATTCTATTAATTCTTAGTGTAACGAAATAAAAAAGGATTCTTATTAAAATTATTATTAAGGTGGAAAAGTCAAAAATAAATTAAAAATAAAATCAGAATTTCCTTTACCCAAAGTTTTCAAAATTTGGAAAAAAAACGTGGGAAAATTAAGAAAATGTGCAAAAAATGTTTCCATTGTGGCATGTTTTAAACAAAAAATCGAGGTACTATTCATAGACAATTTCCTTAGTTATGGTCAATTGAGCCCAACAAAATAAATACATTATGTACTAAACTAACACACTTATGAATACAACTAGACCTATGAGTAATAAAATAAAGTATGAATTAACATATTATTTACACGCCTACACTCATAATAATCCATATGAAAAAAATGTCAAAACAACAAAAACTTTCATTGTGAAAGGAGTGGTAGAGAAGAATGAGTGTATTTTCTAATTTTAACTACATTGTAAATTTTCAATTTTCTGAATCAGACTGCGCAGTTTCTGGTATTGAACCTTCGTCAGTGACCCTGTTTTTTATGAATAATGTAATTTTTGTTATGTTTTTTATTTGTTCGATTGCGTCTATATGAAATTTTCTGTGCAATCACTGACCGTGGTATAGATAAACTGATTTCTAATGCCACATGCACTACATGTTAGATAGAGCGCTTTAGCCCACTGAAATATCGTCAGGTCGAGTTTTGTTGTGATTAAAACTAGTTTTTTTTGCATACATAATCTCAGAAGTACAACTCTAACAACACAACAGTTCTATTTTTAGAAACTTACCTAACTCTAATGTCCACTGTTTTCCCATATGTTGTAAGTGATGCCAACAAATTTTCGTATATTTTACGAAAGTTTTTGTTACTTTGACATGTTTTTGTATTTTTATGCATATAGTATTATCAGTGTAGGTGTCTAATATAATATATAAACATACAAATATTATTAAATTAAATAAATCTGTTAAAAATATCAGAAAAATCTAATAAAAATTAAGCTGCAGAAAAAACTGCTAAAATTAGCAAAATATAACAAGTTTACAAAATTTTAGTTATATTCAAGTTGAATTTTAGTTAATGGAAAATAAAAATTTTCTCTGCTAAAATAAGCAAACACTTTTGCTTAAAATTTGTAAATAAACAATCATTTGCAAACAGAAACTGTAATATCAACAAAATTTGTTCTATACCTTAAATTTAGTTTAATGCAAATAATAGTAAATTTTGTTAAAATCGAGAAATATATTTGCTAAAAAAAAATTGTAGACTGCTTATTTCTGAATGTAAAATTTTTATTCCCATAAAAAGGAAATGTTATTTATGTATTTTTACGAGTTTTTTGTCTACTAATGTAGCAATTTTGTTTTGCTAATTTAATCAAATTATTTTGCTACTTTCAATTTACTAAAATTTAACTCAAGTATAACTTAATTTTTGTAGATTCAACAGATTTTTGTTCTATTAGTGTATGCTTGGCATTGATACCATAAACATTCCTGTAGCTGGGCACTTGGCTTGAAAAGCCTCATATTTACTTTAAATAGTTTTGTATGTTAAACTTAAAGAAAATGCGCTTTTGAAAAATCATTTGAGCCCTGACCTAGTTACTTTTCATTCAAAATAAGTGGTTTTCTTTTATTTATTTTTAAATTTGGTTTAAACAACTGACATGCCCGTAAAAACAAATGCATATTCCTACACTCAGGAAATCAAAAAGGTAGAAGCGAATAAAAATGACACTTAAAACAACTTCAAAAGTAATTTAAACCCGATGACTGCATTTGTGATAAAAATTACTTAAAATTGTACTTATTATCAACTTAAAAAAAAATAACTGCAATATTATTAAAAATAGCTGGCAAAACAATAAAAAACAACTAACAAAATATTACCACATATCGCTCGTTTACTTCAAGAGTGACATAACTCAAAAAAGAGGATTTTGCAGAAGACGAGTTTAAAGTTTTCAATCCATATCTGCCTGGCTCGACCATTTCTCTATTAATTTGTTCACGTTTTTTTTTTAAATACGGGGTTTTAATGTATTTTTCTCTAAGCGAGAGTTGTGTGCGAATTCGCTAATTATCGAGAGTCCCGTGAGTAGCACAGTTTCTCTATGAAGTATATAATCTTTGCGCATACCTAAAAAAAAAAAAAATTATATATTATCCTTTATCTCGAAAAGCCTACACGATATTAATATGAAATTTTTACACAATATAAAGCATGATATAATTAATAAATCTGCATCATTAACTCAAAAATCGTATTTTTTGACTTATGACAGTATTGAAGTAAATGAGCGATATATTAATTACTGTTATATTAGACGGACTTTAGTCAATTCCGAGAACTTAAAAAGTATATAATATACTATATGGAAAGGTGTGTATGTTTTATATATTGGAAATTAGAGTCTCTGTGTTGTCATCTAAACCTTCTTCATAAAATGTTTGAGCAGTTTTTTAATATAATTAATAGTTTTGAGGTTTTTTAATCTTTTTTACTATTTTCTGGAATAAAAAAAATAAATATAACAATATAAATATTTACTTATACACGCAATTCATTATTTTGTCAAAATATATACGCAAAACAACTGTTACTAACATATGGTACTTTTGGTTAGTTATTTTTTTAATAACTACCACAAATAGTTAATTTACATTTCCCCATAGTAAAATGACCACAATTACAGTTAAAATGGCTGTTACCGTTTACGACACCAACGACTGAAATGTAGTTACGGAAAGAATTTTCTGAGTGCAACTACATGCTGTTGTGTTTTCTTAGTTAGGTAGACTAATTTCGTGACCGCCCTCTACGTCAGTAAAACCACACATTACCAAATAATGGATAAAGTACTTTACTGATGAGTTTAACATGCGATGAGCCTAAAAGTAAAAGTAATGGACTCATTACCTTGTAGGGGGTAAAGTAGCTGGTTACTTATTTGGTTACATGGTTTGAAAAAGTAATGTGTTTATAAATAGATTTTCATAAAATAAAATTTGGTAACAAAATAATTACATATATTTTTTTAAATTAAATAAATAACGTAGTTACGCTGGGATTCGAATATGAGGTATGTGGTTGTTAACAATTAGTTATGCGAGAACTCCCCAGCAAAACCACACATTACCAAATCATGGGTAAAGTAATGTATCGCCATAGGGCTTCATGCATTACTTTACACGTTATTTCACTGATGAATTATACAGGCGATGTGCCTCAAAGTAACTCATTACCTTGTAGGGGGTAAAGTAACTGGTTACTTATATGGTTACATGGTGGGAATATGTAATGTATCTATAAATAGATTTTCATTTTTTTTAGAGATATTTTTTTTTAATTAAACAAATAACTTTTTTTTTTATTAAATAAATACATGGTCATGCTGGAATTCGAACCTGGGATCTCTGGTATTTAACAATTAGTTAGGCGAGAACTCTACTAACTGAGCTATCGATACATACAATATTTTATTGCTTGAAATGCAGATGAGTTGTTGTGCTTCGTGTTTTCGTTCGTGATATCAAAAATATACGCCTTACCATTATGCTTACAAAAAATCACAAAGTAATGTGTCTATAAATATATTTTCTAAAATATATATTAGTAATTACTTTACGTTTATAATTCATACATTATGTAATTGATGATCGGTAAGTCATTATTTTATGTTTTGAAGTAATGTCAAATGTAATGAGGCCTCATTACAAGGTAATCCAGGAGTGTTCAATTATCGGTAACTCTTTACTTCTTGTTGGAAAATAATGATACAGGTAAGGAGTACACATTACAAGGTAATGCATTACTTTATCCCACCCATTACCAAAGTTTTGCTGGGTCTACCAACTAAGCTCTCAAAACATATAATATTTGATTGCTTAGAATGTTAATGAACTGTTGTCCTTCGTGTTTACGTTCATGATATAAAAAATATACATCTTACCCTCATGCTTACAAAAAATCACATAGTAATGTGAAATAGAAATGGATTTTCAAAAAGTTATTTTAATATTTACTTTACGTTTATAATTCATGCACTATGTAAACGGTAACTCAATACTTTATGTTTTGAAGTAATGCTAATGGTAATGAGGTATCATTACAAGGTAATCCATGAGTGTTCAATTATCGGTAACTCAGCAATTTATGTTTTAAAATAATGTTGAATGTAACGAACAGACATTACAATGTAATGCATTATGTAACCAACTATGGGTAAGTGATTACTTTATGTTTCGAAATAATGCTGAATCTAAGGAGTATGCATTACAAGGTAATGCATTATGTAACCCATTATAGATAACTCATAACTTTTTGTTGGAAAATAATAATTTAGGTAAGAAGTACACATTTCAAGGTAATCCATTACTATATCGCACCCACTACCAAAGTTTTCCTTGGAATTTTGTTTCTAACTTAACTGAAACTATTTTGCTAAACTATAAACTGTAAAATAGTTATATATTGTTCTGAGTGTAGTTAAAAAGTAATATGAAAACATAAAAAATTTTAAATTGTCAATTGTTGTTTAATTTTACTGAAATTATGGTAAATTTTATTAAAATGTTGAGTTAATTTTTTTTGTCTTAATTGTTAGTTTTTTTTTACTAAAAACATTTATTAGCAGATTTTTTAAAGAAAATCTAAAAAAATAATATATCTCAATCGGTCACTTTTGTTAAGCGTATTAATTAGTTAAATTTCAAATTTAAATATCAATTCCAATTAATATAACTGTTATATTCAATAGATTTTCAAGGCATAATTCTCTGGGTGTACAATTTGTTTTGTGAATACCAACAAATCACTTCGTGTACTTAATCATATAAAACTGTTTTGTAAATTAAATAAATTGCAATATTTTTAGTAAATGCTCTAAAATAGTGACTTCTTATAAATAAATATGTTTACCAACCTTTTATTTTAAAAACAGCTGTCAAAATGACAAGTCCCATAACCATTACTTTTTTCATAATTATGCTTTTTTTCAAATCAGCCAACACTTGAGTCAACAAATCTAAATTATTTTTCTAATATTTATATTTGCTCTGTAGTATCTTTTGACCACTCTGTCTAGAGTTTAACAATTGAGATTGACAGTTGAGATATTTTTAAGGAAAAAAATTACGGAAACACCAGCACCAATTATCAGCAATTGCACTTAAGTTTATTGTGTTCGGTTTATTTCACTATGAAAAACAACTGAAATGTAAATATAGAAAGACAATGTGTGTCAATAACTGTCAATTTAGTATTAAACAAAATTGTGTATAATTATGCACTTTTTTTAATACACAAAATTTTAAATTATATGTGATTTTTGTTTAACAACAATTTTCTTGTTTTTTCAACAGTTTAACCGAATTGTTGAATTTTTTTGAATTTTTTTTTTTTTATAATATTTTTCAAGTTTAGAACTTTTCACGATGCAAACACTATCTAAATTGAAGAGCAACTGATTGTAACAGCCATTATTGAAGGCGGAAGAAGCTCAAACGGACAATAATTCGTTGATATTTGTTTTTCCATTCGTGTATTTCGTACATGACGTATGTGTTGTGAAAAACCCTTCGTGTTAAAACTTTTTGTGGAAAAACAGCATGAAGATGAGGCGGACAATGCGTGTGTTCAGCAAAAAAAAACAAAGTTTTCTAAATTACTCGTACTACCCCACCAACTAATCACAGTTACTAGCTAAAGGAATTTTTCAATAAGGATTTTTACATTTGTATTTATAAGCTTCAAGGATAAAATTGGCGCCAATTTGTCGTCTAGTAACTTAGTGTGTATAACAAGTAGCCATATCGTCGCCATGTTAAATGCAACAGCATAGATAGACAAAAAGCTTTAAAATAGCAGCTTTTCTTTATACAGTTATGCTGTACTGTTATTTAATAGAACTTTTTGGAAGCTTTTTTAATATACATAAAAAGTTTTGTATTTCCGGTTGTTGAATAAAATGTTGTTATTGTGTAAGCTTTTAGTTTGAGGGAAATTACTTTTATTGAGAAACTTTCTTAAACTTTTTTTTTGAAAATAATAAACAGTTTTATAAGTGGTGGGTAAACAAGTCGCAAATGCAAAAAAAAAGGTTTTTCTTGGTGATTTATTAAAAAAAAGACCTTGAGTTTTACTGTAGATTTTTCTTAAGACCAATATTTGATACCATTAACGTGCGAGTGATAGATAACACAATTTAACATTTTCTGGACCCAATTTTAAAAGTTGTTTAAACATTTTTGATATAAAATTGTCTAACTTATTTTGAACAGGGCCGGAATAATCAGGTCAACCTGAAATATGCTAGAAAAAAACAACAATTTTAAGCAACTAATAATGACAAACAAAACAGAAAGTTCGCACTTAAAATTAAAAGAATACCCAGTCAGAAAGTGTCAGTGGTACAAATAATCAAGCACTGGTATACCAATGGCTAACCGAGGAATTGTAAATAAACTATTGGCTTAAATCGCTTTATCAGCGTCTCCAAAAAGCGTTTTGCCAGTATTTGTTTTACAATAATTTCACTGGTCTACAGAAAAAATCATTGGCAAAGAATTGGCTGAGACCAATATGCCGACGTTGGTAAAAAGTGTTTTCGCATTAAAAAAATTACAAACGGTTCAAAAGTCTAACCACTGGTAGATCAGTTATTTTGTAGTCGGAAGGTTTCGAGTTCGAGACCGATTTGAGGTAAAGATTTTTTTTGTGACTTCGAAATAAAGCGTAAGCTCGATATTATACTTATTAAATTTTTTGATATAGCCCACTGTGAGCTGGTGAATAAAAAAAAAAGAAATCTGGTTGAGTACCTAAGAGTAGCATAGAAAACCACAATTTTCAATATTTTGTATATCAATGGCGACAAAATTTTTTTGCTGGAATAATTTACAGATGTTCTTCTTTTTAATTTTAAAACATTTTAAAACCGAAAGTTTATTTTTCGATCTTTTATAATCGAATAATTTAATTAAATCACGTTTCCGACATTTACTTCTACACTCATAAAAAAGAAAATTATTCAAAAGGCTGTTAAACGGGTTCTAATTCATTTGAGCAAATTTTTCCTGTTGTTATCTTTTAAAGCAGTTATTTAACTAAAGTTATTAGTTATCTCATTTCACCACAAGAACAAATTACATTCGCATTTGAACTAATTTTTCAAACGAAAATTTAGTAAGTCTGCTGGCACAAATTCAGGTACTATTTGTAAGTGTTTTTTTTTATGAATGTAGGCTGTCATTGACAAAACTACAATTATCCGCACTCATAGCTGTGTCGACCGTGGCTCGACTTGCTAAGAGGTGATGCTACGAGTCGTATTCTTATGTAGAGCTGTGGGTTTGAGCAATTCAACAATATGAAATACTTTGTTCAATTGACACACTGACGAGTCCTGGAGGGGACGAACCTGCGGTAGTCTGGCATATCCAATGTGTACGTAAAATGTTTAAATAAAAATGTTTCCTTCTTGTTCTGCCTGTAAAAAAAAAAACTAACTAAAAGTAGTTCTGAAATAAATCGATTAGTCGAATGATACTTAAAAAAGTCAAAACTATATATCTTGATGGCAAAATATTTAGTAAAACCAGGGCCCGTAATCATTATGAGTTTTATAATAAAAATTACACAATAATGATTATATTATGAGTTTTAAGGATTTTCTTCAATGGTAATGATTATTTTTGAGTAATATTAATAAATATCAGTCATATTCATTATTTTTAAGCAAGAAAAAAAAATACAACTCAAAAATAATCATTATTTATGATTTTAATTTTTTTCGCTCAAATTTATGACTTTTTTGTGAGGATATGCAACTATGTTGGTAAAAAACCTCACAAAAAAGTCATAAATTGAAAGTGAGTTTTATTTTGAGCGAAACAAAATAAAAATCATAAACAATGATTATTTTTGAGTTTTATTTTTTTTTTGCTCAAAAATAATGATTATGGCTGATTTTTTTTAATATTACTCAAAAATAATCATTACCATTGAACAAAACTTTAAAAATTAAAAATTTAAAAACCATGACGTATATGCAAAGATTGTCAAAAAATAATAATAATGGTGCGATAATTTTTTTTTGTCTGTTCTAAGTGATTGATTTTTTGATTTAAAAAAACGAACAATAATCATTATTTACGGTCCCTGAGTAAAATCCCTACGGGAAATGGACCAGTCACTGGTATGGTCAAGTGACTAGAACTTTGTGTCCTAGTTTCGGTTCTGTTATATGAAAGTGACCGGTACCGTTAACATGGGTTTGTCATAGGAGGTGACAATTGCTACCTGTGGAGCACTGTGTAACGTGGCGAATAATTTGACCAAAGCAAAGTATTTTAGTATTTATGTGATATGCAACAGAACCAGTGGGAAAAAAATTATCACGTGACTGGTGGATGTGTACATATGGAGAACAATTTTTGAAGGAAAACTAGTCACATATTAAGCGCAATCTGTTATAGGGGTAGTTTGAATGAAATAGTTTTAGACGTGCGACTGCACTGGTCTAAGAGCTACATGTCGCCGGGCATGAGAAAAGTAATTAGCAAGTAACCTGTCAGTTTTTATTCAGAGTGTGTCATATTATGTACGGGTTGCGAAATGGCCCGTCCGGAACCAGTCACTGAACTTATCCAAAACAGTGTGTCATACCACCGGTTCAAAAAACCTTTAAAAAGGCACAACAAAAATCAATTTCAAAATAAGTTTATTTTTCTATACACAACAAAAAACTATAATATTAAATTTGTTATAACAATTTAAATTTGTAAAAGTATATCAACTATACAAAAAGTCCAGGTGTTTAAATGCCCAAAGAAATTCTGACAAATTGTCAATTACTTACACATAAAAAATCGTTACCAAAAAACGTGTAAAATATCTTGACAAGATAGTTCGAAACCAATATGAGAAAATTTTGCATTTTAATTTATAAATATTTTTGTAAAATGTTTTAAGTGTTGAATAAGTGATATATTTTGGTGATAATTAATACTTTTTTTGTACACCACAATTATGGTTTCACCATTTTCGTGAAGTGCCCCCCAAACATATATCACAGAATTGTCACTTTGAATCAATCGACTCTTAATTTCCTGCAGGGATATACCTTATCTATGGTATCAATTTTAAAGTAGAAGCATATTTTTTTGCAATTTTATTTGCATTTTGTTATTTCTCTATCTCAAACAATTAATTTTTGTGAATGAAAAATCTCTTCATAAAATAATAATCCAACATTTTTTTTTCTTCGGATAAACTAATATTGAGCAATTCCATATGAAAGCGATCAGCTTTTGGACGACCCCTCTCCGATTTTAAAATAAATAGTCTCAATCGATTGCCCAGCAAAAAATAATGTACCTACATATTTTTTTTTTTTTATAGTGACTGGTTTAGTGGTGGTGTGCACCACTGTCATGTGACAAAATTGAAGAATTCTTCATAAGGGACCTCATCTTCTTAAGGGACCTACTAAAGCGATCGCCACGAGTGATAGCATTGAATCAGGCTTTAATTGAAAAATAAATTGAATCAGGCTTTAATTGAAAAATAAAATTTTCCTAATTTTTCTCAGAAATTTACCTTTTTTCCCATGAAAGTTAAATTTTCCCATGAAAATTAAATTTTCCGATTTTCCACAGAAGCTCCTAAATTTTCCGGCTAATTTTATTTTTTTGGATTCCTCATAATTTTTGCTTTAAGAACCAGCAATAAAAAAATGGGCCCCGACTCCTTGTTTGGACAGGAGAAGAGCATTTAAGAGACCACCTTGTTCTCATTGTTTTTATATTTTTTATAATTGAATTATTTTTAATTATTTAACAAGAAAAATTAGGAAAATTTTATTTTTCAATTAAAGCCTGATTCAATACCTTTCTAAAAACAACTTTCAATGAGGTCCCTTATGAAGAATTCTTCAATTTTGTCACATGACAGTGGTGCACACCACCACTAAACCAGTCACTATAAAAAAAAAAAAAAATATATGTAGGTACATTATTTTTTGCTGGGCAATCGATTGAGACCATTTATTTTAAAATCGGAGAGGGGTCGTCCAAAAATTTGCCAATTTCGATCGTTTTCATATGGAATTGCTCTATTGCAACATATGTTTTAATACAAAATTATGCATGCAGATCACGAATCGGGCCAAATTTCTTAAATCGTGTCGTTTTTAAATATCGCAAATTGTAGTTTTTAACGAAGATTTTTTTGTTTTTATTTCTGACCTAATATCCGGGAATACGGAAATAAATAATTTTCTGTGATTATAAATATAAAACGAATATAAGATTACCCTTGATTTGAGTGTAGTATTTTCAAGGAAATTTTGAAGGACATTCTTTGAAAATCCATTTTAGTTTTGGGCTTTAAACTTTAATATTACGTCTTCCAATATTTGTTATTCAATTGTAGAAAAGAGTCGAAATCTGATAACAAACTTGCCCTTACATTAGGTACTTTCATAGAAAATTTTACGATAAAACTAAGTTTTTAATTATTTAGCATATACTTACCAAACGGTTATGTTACAGTTACCCTAGAAGCCAGAAAAACTATTAAAATCAATAATAAGTTCGCTAAAAAAACACTCGATGCAGTATATTTAAATTATGATTTCTTTCATAATCACAATGATAACAAACTTATACGTTTTTCATCCATTCCACCAAGTCATGTAAAGAACGATCCTGCGGTATCTCGTTTAAGATCACTTTTATATCTTCCAGATGCCTGCGTCATATATAAATTAAATTTTGATATTGAACGCATTGATCTACCTCTTCGTATTAAACCATATAAGCCAAAAGTCACAATGAGCTAAAAGTCTTATATTCTGGTGCACTTCTAATATAATTAAACAATCTATCAAAGGCAAACTCCAAAAGAGCTTAAAAAAAGTTTAAGTACAATGTTATTTTTTTTTATCATTTTTATCATTTTTAAGTTATTTAATTTTTAAATATTATTTCATATAATTTGTACACCATATGTGGTATTATAGCTGTTAACTTTAATAAAAATAATAAAAAAGGTCCTAAATTAATTCATTATATTGGTTTTATTATTTATTATTACTTTACAAAACCCTCTATCTAATAAATTTTTTCTACACATCGATTTCATTCAAATGCAAAATCCTCTATGTTCCACAAAATTGCCAATAATGCAAAATTTTAAAAATAAATTATATATTAGATTCAGTAGTTGCTTTAAAAAAATTTTGTAGAACATAGAACATTTTAAAAACACTTTTATTAAGCAAAAAAAAATCAGTTTTTATGCTCTCCTGTAAATTTCTCTTTTTTTTAAGATAGAGGATATTGAATATAAACCTCGATATTAGAAGAAATTTAATTTCTAATATAATTCTGTAAATGTTATCAAAATTTTGAGTTTTTTAATAAATTCACTCCTTTGGCATAAACTTAATATCAGAGATTTAGCTTTGCTACAGTTGCAAAGTTTTCCAAATTTTCTCTAAATTTAAAAAATGTTCCATGAAATTTACTTCTTAATTTGGTAATAAATTTAAAAATATGCTTTAAACATTCGCCTCACTAAATTTCAGTAAGTATACTCCACTTAACACGATTTAAAAAAAAAGTTTTATAAACTGTCATCTACACTTTAAATCTTAAACACGCAAATGTAACCTCCAATTAACCCTTAGATGACAGAACTTCAAGCAAATATTTAAAACACACTTTGGTTTTAGTAGACATTTATTAAACCTCTAAAATGTTAACCAAAAACAACGCATTAAAAACGCCTAAAATAAATTTAACATATGTCGTTAATATTTTAGTTTGTATTTTTATTTTTTTATTTTTCTGGTCTTTAATACTATGATATGTGTCATTTTTGTTAATCTTGGCTTAAAAATCTCGTTAGCCATTTTAAAAAAATTAAAAAAAAAATGCGTGTGACGCAGTGAAACACGATTGGCAATAATACAATGTCTTGCATTAAAATAAAATTCTAATGCAAGCAATGTGCAAATAAACCAGCGACAATTTAAACTACTTCGATGAAACAAATTGAAAGATGTAATGAAACAGAATAAAAGATTAAATATAAAAATGTAAGTCTTCTCATTTTAAACGAGCTTAAGATCGTTTATTTATTAATCATAATTATTTATTTCCAATATTTCGTCTCCACTTTGGGTGACTACTTCAGGGAACAATAATTATAATTTGAAATAATAAAATAAAAAAATAAATAATAAATTGTAATAATTGTTCCCTGAAGAAGTCACCCAATGCGGAGACGAAATTTTGGAAATAAATAATTATGATTAATAAATAAATGATCTTAAGCTCGTTTAAAATAAGAAGACTTAAATAAAAGACGAGCAAAGAAAACTTAACATTTTTATAAAAATTTAAGTGCAAATTTTTTATTTTTAATCTCTAATGTGATGAAAGAGCTATGGATATTTCCAACAAAATCTTCCATTGTTGCATATGTATTGCAGATTTTTTTTTTAGGGTACATAAGTTATTTGTTAAAACTACATCTCTGGTTTAATAAATGTTGCTGGGATATAAGTAAATGTCGAGATTTGCATATTAAGTAAAAAAAATTAAAGTGATTTTTTTTATTTTGGTTAGACAAAAAAAATTTAACAAAATATTAAAATAAATGGCATGTATTTTCAAACAGAAAACAGCAATAAAAAGCAACAATAACAACAGCAATAACAGCAATAACAGCAGCATATACATTAAGGTGTCCCGTCGAAAAATGTATTAAAAGTTTTAAAACATAAAATGTTTTTTCAAAGTAGAAAAAACAATTGATAACAATTGATTGAATGATATATTTAGATCCGGGCATCCATTTAAGTTAGCAATTTTACAGAGTCATTATAATTCAGTATTCGATAGACGCCAAAGTGTAAAAACACATTTTTTCAACCGCTATAATAATGTCGAATTTTGTACCTAAAAAAAAGTCTGATAACCTTCTTTAATTTGAAGAAAACGGCTACTGAAAGTTATCGATTGTTGGTAGAAGCTTACGGTCAACATTCACCAGCCCAAAAAACTTGTGAACGATGGCTTGCGCGATTCAAAAGTGGTGATTTCGACACAGAAGACAAGGAGAGGCATGGTCAGCTGAAAAAGTTTGAAGATGAGGAATTGGTAGCATTACTCCACGAAGATTGTTGTCAAACGCAATAAAAACTTGCATTATCATTGGCAGTCACACAACAAGCCATTTCCCTACGTTTATAAGCATTGGGATTCATTCAAAAGTAAGGAAATTGGTTCCCATATGAATTGAAGCCGAGAGACGTTGAAAGACGATTTTGCATATCAGAAATGCTGCTTGAACGGTACAAAAAGAAGTAATTTTTGCATCGTATTGTGTCTGGTGATGAAAAATGGATACATTACGATAACCAAAATCGCAAAAGTCATATGTAAAGCCTTTCCAACCAGCCAAATCAACGCCGAAGCCGAAGTAATGCTCTGTATTTGGTGGGTTAGGAAGGGTGTTTTATATTATGAGCTGTTAAAATAGGGTCAGACGATCACAGGGGACCAGTACCGAACACAATTGATTCGTTTGAAGAGAGCAATCAACGAAAAACGACAAGAATTTTCGACCAGACACGAGGCCATAATCTTCCAACATGACAACGCTCGGCCACATGTTGCAAGACCGGTCAAAAACTATTTGGAAAACTGTGGATGGGAAGTTTTGACTACCATTTGTTTCGATCGATGCAAAAAGCCCCTACTGGAATACGCTTTACTTCAGAACAGGGTATCATAAATTGGCTTGATTTATTCTTTACCTCAAAACCGGAGCAGTTCTTTTCGCACGGAATCCATATGCAACCCGTAATTAGTATTCCTTTTATCATAAAGAGCAAAAATAAGATTAGTTTTTTTGATTTTTATTTTTTTGAGTGAAAATAAAATTTATTAAAATTTTTTAAGTAACTTTTTTCTATTTTTCTTCTTATTTTAATATTTACAGCAATTAAAAAATTGTGTGAAGGTTATTTCATTTTGAGTTGTCAGGTTTGAGGTCATAATTAAAATGTTCCTATAACAAATAGAAAACATAAATTGTTAATAAATGTGAGAGAAGATGAAAAACTCAGCGCTAGAGGGAGTGCCGTACTTTCGACGTAACCGACTAGATCATCTTCAGCCTCATTTGAATCCACCTCCCACAAGAACCTCAAAGTTTGATCGGGTATATATATCAACTAACCACAGCAAATGTCAATTGATTACCCATTACAACCTTGCGAAATAAAAAGCTTTTAGATTTAAAGGTGTTGGCTAAACTTGTAAAAAAAAAACACGAAAATAAGTCATGCTGTTCGAGTAATCATTAACATCTTAGTCGCTTAGTTTGAAAGTGCGGCACTCCCTCTAGCTCAGCTCTCCACAAGGTTTTTTTTATCTTCTCTTGCATTTATTAACAGTTTCTATTTGTAATAGGAACATTTTAATTATGACCTCAAACCTGAAAACTGAAAATGAAATAACCTTCACAGAAATTTTTAATTGCCGTAAATATTAAAATAAGAAGAAAAATAGAAAAAAGTTACTTAAAAAATTTAAATAGCTTTTATTTTTACTCAAAAATATCAAAATCAAAAAATTAATCTTATTTTTGCTTTTGTTTAATTTTCTCTTACATTTATTAACAATTAATAATGATCTCAAACCTGCTAATTCAAAATGAAATGTTATTTCTTGACTTTTATTTTTTCGAGCAAAAATAAAACTCTTTCTATCATTTTAATTTTTTTGGGCAAAAATAAAAGTTATTTTCATTTTTTTAAGCAACTTTTTTCTCTTGTTTTAATATTTGCGGCAATTAAAAGTTTCTATGAAATTTATTTTTATCGGAATGGCCCACATTTCAATGCGTTTGTTATGAGCTTTTCAAAAATAAGTCACAAAATAACATTTCCCTTTTAAATTTAAAAAAAATCAAAACCAAAAGTGTATTTTCCAATCTTTTATCATAAATTATAATGTGAGCCAGATTATTCAAGTTCAAGACGATTTGTGTTTGGTTAAACAAAAAATTTCTTCATCCTCTAATTTAATGCAGACATTATCTACATATTTCATTTCGCGTCACCAAAAATCTTCAGATTACCAATGTAGAAGGGCTAGAATATTTACCCAAATTATAATTTTTGACGGAAAAAGATCAGGAAATTGTTCATATTAATTAATGTGTTGCTTTCTTTGGAAAGGGGATAGCGGAGAGATGAAAGGTGGTGAAAGATGAAGGACTTTAAACATAATGAAGGGCTTCCCAGCAAAAAAAGTGCTTACCCAGAAGCGCTTCCGGAAGGAATTATTGAATTACGAAGCGCTTCCAAAGCATATCCTGAAGGCATGATTTTTGTTCACGATGTCCCACTTGGTATGTCTCTTTTAAGCAGGTGAAAAGCGCTTCTTTCATGTGCTCTTAGAAGCAATAAATTCATGCCTTTTTAGGCAATTAGAAGCGCTTTTTTGTATGTTGACAATATAAATACTTCATGGTATGCATTCTTTATTGCTTCATTGTATGCATTATTAACTGCTTCAAAGAAGGCATTTTGGAAATCACTTCGGAATGCCTTCCGTAATTGCTTTATAGTATGCAAGGCGGTGAAGCGCTATTTTGGAAGCATAACATGTAGTTACTGCTTACAAAACCCAGGTTATTTTTTGCTGGGTTTAAACACAAGATGAAGGGCTTCAAACACATATTGTTTTATTTACTTGGTGAGAAGTAAAATACAAAATTGGAAGAATTGAACTAATTCAAATCAAAAATAACATTTAATTTTTGCTCGAAAAAATAAAAGTAAAAAAATAACTTCTTCTTTTGCTCAAAACATTAAAAGTCAAAAAATAACTTTTATTTTTGCTCGAAAAAATAAATAAATCTAACTTTTAAAAAGTTAAGCATTTTATGATACAAGGATCAATATGGTATACTTGAATCAACTCTCCGATATTTCCCTCTTTATGCTTTTTTGATCTAAAATTCAGAAATAACTGTTACTTTCGGTCCCTGATATTAAATAGATTACGTAAATTATCAAAAATAATTTTAAAGAAATTTAAATCTTCTTTTGACCCCCGAAAAATCAACCCAAGTTTTAATTTTTTTTGTCCTTTTTATCACATATCAAAGTTTCATCAAAAACGATGCAAAACAGACTCGGCTTTATACCCTTTTTTTAATAGAGCTCTACTTTCCCAAGACCTTCATTTATGTTTTTCTGTCTAGCGATGTAAAACTTTCCTCCCATATTTTAATATTGCTTTCTTCAATAAATTCTTTGGGACACTCTAATTTAATATACAGCAGCAACAAACAACAACAATTATTATCAACTTAATTTGGTTTAACTACCAGATTTGGCAGTTTTAACAGGTTTAAATGCGTTTTATGGTAATTTTTTGAAAAAATAAATACATTTTTTTTTCAAAAACAAATGCAAAAAAAAAAATAATAAAAAAAAATGGTGGCAGAAAAAAATTATAATATTTGTGTAAAATAGAAAATATACAAATGATTATTAGTCAAGATTTTAAGATTGAAATTTATTACTTGAAATCAATTCAATTCAAAAATCTTGAATAAAATATTCACTGTTTTAGGCTTAAATAAAAACAAGATTTGTACTGCCTCAAAAATTTACTCTTTACTTCCATTGGCGACCATAGGGTTTTGCGAGATAATAATTAAGCATCCTTAAATTGGGACTATACCTCTCCTTGCCCTTTCAAGTACAGTTCTTTGTGCCTACACACAGAGAATTTCAGTGCAGGAAAAATAGTGGAAATTTTCAGTGAACTAAGGATAATTGTCTTAGCTTACCCACCGTAAGTGGCATACGCATAATGAAAATCATGCGCGGAACAAGGGAGGAAAATTCCCAACCCCCATCAAAAATCGAAAAAGAAAAAAGGATAAAATAAAAAAAAATAATAGATGTAAGATGTAAAATGTAAAATGAAAAGATGAAAAGATGAAAAAAGGGTGAAAAGGTGAAAAAGGTGATAATAAATAAAAATAAAAATTAGTTTTAAATCCACAAACACGTTAGTTTTTATTCTAATTCAATTCCTATTTAATTAGCAACTTTTTTGATCGAGTTCTCATGAGTTTTTGAACAGCTGTTCGATTTCGACATCTGTTAGTTGGAAATAATAAAAAGTAAAAATTATTACAGACACAAATTTTTTGTAGAAAATTTTTAAATAGAAAATTATATATAGTTAGTGATTTATAAATAACTTTAATTAAATAAACTTCACAAAGAATATTGTGTATATCTGTATATATTTTTTTTGTGGTAATTATACAATATAGCGTCTCTTCGTTTGATTAACGCAGCACAAAATTTCGTAAACTTATTTGTGTTTTATTTGAAATGAGAGTACACTCATAGAAATAAACCTGCAGATATAAATAGCAGAAAAAGAGATCAAAACTTACGTTTCTGAAACAACTGCTAAAACTAGCAAAACAGTAAATCTAACGAAATTTTACTTATGTATATTCGAGTTAAAATTTAAATAATTCAAAGTAGCAATTTACTCTGCTAAAATTAGCAAAAACTTTTGCTTAATATTTGTAGACAAGAAGTAGCAAATAAAAACTGTAATATCAACTATATTGCTATATTTTCTTTAAATTTTTTTTTTCTAAAATCAACAGAAATATTTGCTTAAAAATTGTATACCTGTGATTTTAGAAGGGCAAATTTTTATTCGCATAAAAAAAGTCTAAAGAAAAGCTTTAAAAATGTCATACATGAGACGAATTATTTGAATAGACTAATTAATTGATGATTTCATTACAATTTCATTGATTTCAATTATAATGAAATGATTTTCATTAGCATTTTTTTAATTAATGGTAATGAATTTCATTGATTGAAGGTAATGATTTTAAATTTCATTACCATTAGTAATGAATTAATTAAAGGAAGCAAATTGCAATTGACTGAATGCAAATATGCTAAATCTGGGAAAGATACTGATAGATAAATTTTTTATAAAAAAACACAGGGTGTCTCAACTATTTGTTTTTCAAAAACGTACGTGAAAATAAAAATGTAATCCCTCCGATAATGAAATAGAACATTGGTCCAAAATGGAACGATATGGAATGAAGCAGGGAACGATTTATTTCGGAACACTGTACACATTTGTGTTGTCGGAAGTGACGCTTTGTTATTGTTACGATGTTTTGTTTAGGTATCCAAAAAATTTGTCCGTTTTGCGATATCTTGCTTCGTTTTCGAGATACAAACCGTTTGACAAAATGGCGATATTTTAAAATGTGCAGTATCTCCAAAACTAAGCGAAATAGAATAAAACGGACAAAATTTTTGTTCCAGAGGAGTATTAATATACTCTTATAATATAAATATGCTTGGCCCGAGAGTGATCCTTAGTGATCAATTTAAAAAAAAAAACAGACACAGGATGATTTCATTATTTTACTTATTTACGGATAATGCAAACATAAATATATATTATCGGATAATAGAAATTTGGTTCCTGGTTCCATTTCGTTTCCCGTATTCAGTGCTACAAATTACACTCCATTTTTTTTTAAACAAATGCTTTTTTTTTTGCTCAATTGTAATTAGTTTTTCAGGCATTAGTGTGATTTCATTAGCATTAGTAGGACAAATGCTAATGCCAAAAAATTTCACTACAATTAAATGGTAATACAATTTTTTTGGCATTAGCATAAATGCACTAATGCTAATGAATTTCAATGCTAATGAAAAAATCTCAACTAATATAACTAAAATTTTGTAGATTCAACAGATTTATTTTTCATATTCTTTTCTTACTAATTTTTAGCAAAAAAAAAACCAATTTCATAATTTCAAGTCTTGCAAGATATATTGCCAATTCCATTTTTAGCTGTACAAGAAATTTGTAGTTTCCAGCTGATCTATTTTACCTATCTGCCTTAAATTAGCAAAAAGGCTCTACACTAATGGCATTTGTACAATATATGCATAATTTGTATTTGTAACTTTCAAAGCGAAAAATATCTCGAATTATATAAAAGTTAACAATTTTTTGAACATTCTTGCCAAAACTTGAAATATTAATTTATGGGAAATTTTTCTATTTTATACTTAATTATTGTCAAGAAAATACTCAGAGACTGTTTCAGCAAAAAGTTATAAAATTACCCCACTGAAGTGTTTTCCCTGATGGCAGTTTTTTCGTTCTACGTAAGAAATTAGTCAAATTTTGTAGTTATTTTCAATTCATAATTATTATTAGAAATATATAAGTTTGATAAGTTTTTTGTGCGTGTGCGCTATTTTTAGCGAAAAGTTTTTTTGGTTAAATATCTGAATTTTTGGACATAGCATAGATTATTGGATCACATTTTATAGGGATGTGCAAATTTTATGAAAATCGCTAACAATTCAGATAAGGTTAACCTTCAAATGAACCACTTATATTGAAAGTGTTATGAGTCTATTTTCAAAAAAAATTTAGATAATCATGGCGTTGAGTACTGCGCAAAATTTAGTTGTCAGCATTCGCTGAAATTTTAACGGAATTCTTATGTTGTAAGTTATTTTGAATAACACGGAAATCATCCCCATGAAAGTGTTGTTTAGATCTTATGAACGCTGATCTCCAAATTTCAAATTTCTTTAAATTTTTACAGCACGTACCGTTTTTGATAAATTCGCAATTATGTGTTATGGGAACACCGAGAAAAATTAAATTTTGTATGCAAGAACAATTCTGGAATTGAAATTTTTTCAAAGAGTTATATTGGTTGGTGAAAGTAGTTTGTAATAAAACTTCTACTACGATATTAATAAGTCTAGTCTCCCGATGGGTTCTCTCGGATCCCAATTAAATTTGCATATGTGAAAAATAAAATAAGGGATACGTACTTTTTTTTAGCAGCTTAAACTCATGTTTATGTTTTAAAAAATGGGGTCAAAAATTACCCCATTTTTCGTTTTTACGGCTTATTTTGAATTGTTTCAGATAAATTTCCGACATTAGGATACCAAATGAAAGAGCCTTTGGAGACGCATTAAGTTAGAAAACATGTCTGATTACTTTCAATTCATTTTGTTATTCAAGCAAGTGTGTTATAAGTGATATTAAAACTGGCATTTTGTTAGAATTAAATCGAAAGGGTGGCTGAGTTTTTTTTCGGCATTTGTAATTGTTCAGCTTCTATGCGACTTTTTCCAAAAAGTTTTTTGCCAATATTTTAAATATATTAAATAAATGGCAACTCTAACACACTACATAAGCAATATTAGTATAACAAATTTTGTTTTCTCGAGTACATCAAAGATGCGTTGAAAAAAATAGGAATTTCCGGAGACT
Source organism: Delia radicum (assembly GCA_021234595.1). NCBI lineage: Eukaryota > Metazoa > Arthropoda > Insecta > Diptera > Anthomyiidae > Delia > Delia radicum. The sequence goes on along the minus strand of CM037854.1, from coordinate 31,290,251 downwards.
CCCCTTGTAAGAAGATTTCATTGCATCATCTGAAATCAAAAAAGGTTTTGAAATCAGCGAGAAGTTGTTTAATACACACTAAATGTCATTCTTTTTTTTCAAAAGTTCGCCATTTTCGACCACTAAGTGAGGTAGTACAATGCATAACAAAAAGAAATAAAATTACACAAAGAAAATTAACTTGGTAGTAGCAACCATATTTGTAGCCAATCTAATGGTTTGGTTGTTGTTGTAGAATTGTTTTTTTTAGTTATCGCTGAATTTCTGTTGAGACAATCGATATTCTTTTGTCGTGCCAAATTTTTTGTTGTTTCAGTCTAATGGTAGTCTAAACTTAACAAAATGTTAGTCATATTCGATTGGAATTTTAGTTAATTTAAAATAGCAATTTACTCTGTAAAATTAGCAAAAACTGTTACTAAATACTTGTACATTCAAGCTTGCAAACAAAAACTGTACTATTAAAGAAAAGTTTGATATATTTACCTCAAACTTAGTAGAATGCAAATAACAGTTTATTTTGCTAAAGTCAACAGAAATGTTTGCTAAAAAATTGTACATTGCTGATTTCATAAGGCAGCCTTTTATTTGCACTATAAAACTTTTATTTGCTACTAAAAAAAACTTTAAAAACTTCATATTTTTTAATGAATTTTTTGTCTACTTATATTTAGTAAATATTTTTGCTGATTCTAGCAGATTACTTTGCTACTTTCAATTAACTAAAATTTAGCTTAAATATAACTAAATATTTTTAAATTTAGCAGATTTTTTTTACTATTTTTATATTACTAACATTTAGTAGCAAATCTGCTAATTTTAGCGGTTTTTTTTTCTGCAAGCTCATATTTAACCAATTTTTAGTATCTTTTTTTGCTATTTTTACAGGTTTATTTTAATTTAAGTAGCTTAAGCCGTAAAAAAATATGGAATATTATAAACGACTACTTTTTAAAATTTTCTAATATTTTTCATATTTTGAAACGAGATATTTCAAGATCCGCTGGGATTAGCTGTCCTATATTCGGCCGAGGTGAAAGTTATATGATGTTCATCTTCTATACCCAGTTTGGTTGAAATCAGAAGGGGTGGAGGAAATCGAGTAGTGGATTTTATATGTTTTCACTCTAATAAGTACCCATTTTCCGTATAGTAGTCATGCCGATTTATTGCGATTAAGATCAAATCCAAGTAATATATATTCCCAGAATTGCCTTTGTTTTATAGTTATTAATTACATTTGCTTACGTTTTTTTTATCATTTTATGCATGAAATGTGTACTCAAATTGTATATAATTAAGCATTAATATTAATTAAAAAATCACAATTAGTTGAATTATTTTTTTTGTTATTCTTAAGTTTTTATTAAAATATCGCCTCACACATCCGTTGACAATGACTTTGTGTAGATTTTTTTTTTACTGTAAAATTACTGATATTTCCCAGACAATATGGGGGATCATCAAAGAACGAGAGAACGAGAGAGATAACGGAAATACTAAAAATTTGTAGAAAAAAGAATTAAAACTGAACTAATAAAACTTACAGTTCAAATTTAAAAAAAAATCCCATAATTTTAATTCTTTTGAAATTTTTATTATAACAACCAACGCAAAAAATTATATTGCAACTGTCGACTCATTATGTATTTTGTGTTTGCAATTAAATGCATACGCAATGTTTTACACTCAGAAAAATAAGTTATATGGTTTCAATACAATTATAAACTAATTGCAGAGTTCTGATGGAACGACCCTCACTATTTCATACGATATTTAATATTTTTTTGTTAAATTCGTAACCAACTTTTTGTTCATTAATATTTTCATGAGTGTATGAAAACTTATATGTACCAATAGTTTTTATGACATTATTTCAATGTATTTTTTTATATTCGCTTTAAAGAATTTTATTGTTAACTTTTGTATAAAGTCAGCCACAGGGCAATATTTGTGTGTATGTTCTTTAATCAACATAAATCTGTGACTTTAATTAAACCCCAAGCCGCTCAAAACTGACCGTCTGTTTGTTGCTATGACAGTGACATTCTAATTTAAAAGTGCAGTTTGTAGTAAGGGAATGTTCCATAATGTGGCCCTACACCTGGTATTTGCGTTATGTAATAAAAAACAAATCCAAAAACATCAGCTTGTAGGCCAACTCTTTGTTAATTTTTCTGCTATAAATCATTTTCTTGTGGCGACAAATTTAAAATAGGTCTACATTAGGAAAGATGTGCCCTATAGGGGACCTAAGTTAAAAAACTCTCTAAAAGCTTATACAAATTTTATAAAATGAAGGAAGATCGAAAAAATATTGTAAATTACAAGTTTGTTATAATTTTTATTAAAAATAAAAATTATGTTTTTTTGACCTTTAATTGTGCAATGAAAATGAAAATTATTCAAGTTCGAGGCCATACTCTATATTTCTTCATTAGGATATTGTCCTAACAAATAATTTCAAATTTATTATTTGATAGATCTATTTCTATTTTGATCAATGGTTATAATCTTTAACTTCAAACTCATATGTATATTAGTTCTCATGTAGTGAGTAAACTAGTTCATATGAATGTTTGATGTTTGGCATGGGATTGCTACCGCTTTCAAAACGTGTTCTGATGATGGGAACATCGAAAATTCCCGAAATAGATCTATCAACACATTCCTGAAAGGGTCAAATAATAAATTTGAAAACAAAAAACTCTATAGATTATTTGTTAGGACAATATCCTAATGAAGAAATATAGAGTATGGCCTCGAACTTGAATAATTTTCATTTTCAATATTGTAAATTATTATTTTATTTTTGTTTGTTAAAAGGCTTTATGTATCGTTTACAGCTGCCAAATGCCAAGGGTCACAAGACTTTTTATGGGGCGTTGTGGTGTAATGGTTAGTGCGTTGGACTGTTACATAGATGGTGCCGGGTTCGAATCCCAGTGACGACAACATCACAGAAAATCCCTCATATCTATCGAAGCAATGGCCTTCGGTGTTTCCTTAACACCACTGGGGCTATGAACACCATCGGGGCTATGAATCAAAAAGTTTCAGTAAGTTCGCCAACTCTACATCAGGTGGCGAGTAACAACTGTTCTAAGACTTATCGTCTCGCGCAATTGCAGTGTTGTCATGTTTGAAGTCCTTACATCTCTCCACTATCGCTAAATGTTGCTTCTCTCGAAAAAGGTATCGCGTGTCACCTTAATTAAATTTTTTTAAATCCATTTCCATTTCAATTTTTTAAAATTCGGAAAAAGTTTTCTTTTAAAAACCGGAGTAGAAGAATTTGTTGTTTTAGCTTTTTTTTAATATTTTTTGGATTCCTAATTTTGGAGCGCTCGTGCAAATTTTTGTTAAGATTTTCTGGATTCAAAAAAATTTTATTTTTATTTTAAGTATTTTTTCCAAACTTTATTACATTTCGATCATTTACTGCAAGAACGTTACAACTCAAAAAACATGATTAATTAGTTAATGACGCAGAATTATTCGTTTTATCACGTATTGTGTAAAAAAGTCGTATTGATATCTTGTAAACTCACCTCTTGAGAGAAATTATGTCGTTGATTTTTTTTTTCTTCAAAATGGGAGTAAATTGAAAACTTTAAACTCGTTTTCTACAAAATCAAAATTTTTGAGTTATGACGTTATTGCAGTAAATGAGCGATTTGTTTTTTTTCGGTCTTTTTAAGTAAAATTTTATTGCAGAATTTAAAATATTTTGTTGAATTTCCTGACGTTTATTTGATTTCTCCAGTACAAGGCTTTTTCCCACCGGAATGTCTTAAACTTAAACTTCTAAGTCCCAAACATTTTTAGAGATTTTTATTACACAAAAAATAATAGTAAAATAATATTATATAATTAATTTTCTTCGATCTTCTTTTATTATATATGATTCTTCTTCGAGCTTAAGATCTTTTGTTAAAACTATTGTAAATTATTAATTTACAATCGTTTTAACAAAAGATCTTAAGCTCGAAGAAGAATCATAAATATTATATAATCTTATATCATCATATAAGATAGTATAAGATGGTAAGTATAAGATAATATAAGATAGTAAATATATGTATAATAGTATATGGATATGCATGACACCATATATGTTGTCATATATGATTATATATTGTGTTATATATGAGAATGTATTATTATATATCAATAAAATATTGAAAGCACCTTATTCTCTATTATCATTATTTTTTTGCGGCCTCTTGGCGGTTAGTAAAACACAATGAAGTCTTGCGATTTCTCAAGATAACTTATGATCATAATTTTTGCACGTTAAAATGCTTAGTAAGGATCAACACGAATTCGTTAATTTCTTAGTTAAAAAAGGTGAAAATCGATTCTGGATTTTTTTAAAAAATTACAAATTTAAAATTGATTTACAACAGTTTTGTATCTTGCTTTTATATATATTTTTTTTTTCTTTTCCTTTTTTAAGATTTCTGTATAGGGGGACTAACCAAGGATCTTGAATTAGATAATAATGGACCACCCAATTTTGAGATACGATAATACATGTTATACGAGTATGTTATACGAGTACTATAAGTTATTAGACGGTCAATATATAATTGGATTGACAGAATTAAATTAATATAAGAGATTAAACAAAACAATGTATTGCCCCATATAAAAAAATATAAATTGTTTTTAAGTTGTGGAAAAGTGACATATTTGTTTTGAAATCCATAACATCGTTCTCAAAGTTTTAATAACAACTCGAAAATTTACATTGAAATTATCTTAAATGAACGTCACAATTTGAAACATCAAATTTCAACAGTTTGAATTTAGAAATGTTGAGGTTAAGAAGAAGAATAAATGTTTTCCTCTAAAAATTATAAATACTATTTATTTTTAAATCAGAGTAGGCCAGTATATTTACAGGCGCCATCAGTGATTTTCCATTTAAATTGTATTATTATTTGTGTCAGATTGTCTCTATATGATAAATTTTTCAACAAATTGCTGCTGTAGAATCAAACCTGTGCTCTTCTTACATTGCAAACGTAACAATACCAAGTCATGACCGCCTAGCGATCACACCCAAGTATGGCCTCGAATGTAATGCAGCAAAATTGCAGTTTTCTTTCCTATAACAGCCATACCTAAACAAGAGCGGCAAGCGTTTTCTAGCTGTCAAAAATTCTCATGCCCAACGCGGCGGCAACTCTTTGCAATTGGAAAATCCGATTTTGACAGAGCGTTTCATAGTGAAGTTAGTTGCAAAAGACAACAAATGTAAATCAGGGATGGCAAAGTTGATACTATAGTACATTTTTGATACTATTCGATGTTCCAAAGTACTCCCGCGACTCATTCGATACTATTGGACGATTTAAAGTTTTTAATTCAAATTCTTGCTCACATCATAACGTTTTTAATTCATTTTATTTTTTTAATTTTTATTAATATATAAATTTTATTAATATATTGCTCGCAACTTCATAAATAAAGATGTGTTAGATAATTGCACACCGTTACAATTAAATATCCACGATAACCATATTCCGCTAAACGACGTTTTTTGTGGTACGGAAGTGGATTTGTATATAAATACAAATCTGATTGAATCCGGCACTGTAAATCATATAAAAGAAAATTCCAAAAAATGTTATATTAAATTTTGTGAGGATTTGAAGACCAGAGTAAATTTTGATAATGAAATTTTAATTTGGTTCAGTAATCTTTCACCTGAAAACGTTGTTTGCGGAAGAACCAATAGTATCGTGAAATTTTGGATAAAAAATTTTCCAAACGAAGAAAATAATTTTGACGCCATTAATATCCAATACAGAGCGTTGGCAGATTGGCAAGAACTAAAACTTTCTAGAAAGGAAAATATATGTAGTTTCTGGTCGAAAGTACATACCACATTCTTCTGCAAACGTTGAGAGAATTTTTCAATACCAAAATCAGATTAAAACCAAAGGCAGAAACAGACTTCATGTTCCAACAGTATCAAATCTAATACAAACAAAAGATTTATTAAATGCAACAAATTCTAGTTGCTACAATTTTAAAATCTCTAACAAGTTATTATCAACCAATTTATAAAATTCTTTTTTAGCTGTATTGATTAATTTAATTTGGATCTCATTTGGAGTTCTTTGTTCCTGTACATTAATTTAAAAAATATACTTTTTTTAAAGTAAAACTTTGTTTTTTTATAAATTCATATAAACATAAATTTATGTTCAATAACATTTAATGTTATTTTAATGCATTTTGTATGAATTTTAAGAAAAATAAAATAAAAAATAATTTTAGTACTCTGAGAGTCGAAAAAGTACTATTTGAAAAGTTTATTGGTACCGAAACGAAATTCTCATTTCTCATCCCTGATATAAACAAAAAAATAAGACAGAAAAAAATATATTTGTTATTTATGTATATATATTATATTATTATTTATATATATTTGTTATTATACAAAACACAAAACATAAATCAGAAACACCAATATTGTAATGTACTTTATTGTCAAAATAATCAGGGTTGTTATATTTTTTATTTTGATAACCCTGTTTTTATCGATTTGACGTAGCGTTGCCGCTCTTGTTTAGGGATGACATTTCAGCGTTAACGCTAGGCGGTAAAAAACGTTCCGCTTGCCGCTCTTGTTTAGGTATGGCTGTTAGCTTTTCTGTTATTGTATATTATACTCAGAAGTGACCAACACTAACAAACCCACAAATATTCTATTTTTAAAATTTTGTTTATTTTCTTAATCTTCTCCGTCTCTATTTCACAACGTTAATAGATTAAAGTATGATTTTTACGTTCATTGTTGACAACTTTTGCGTTTTTTAAGTTGAGACATCGCCACAGGGCAACTTTTATAATGTATTTTAGTTTTAGTTTGATATACAATTTTTTTATTGTCGAAATAACTTCTTTGACAGAATTTTTCTAATAAAATTGTAATATTTGAAAATATTCAATAAAATAAATTTAAAAATTCTAAAAAATATCGTATATTGTAAAATATTCAAGAAAATGTCGCGTGCCTCTGAAGATCCGCTCTAGTGCCACTACTGAAACGCGTGTCATAGTTTTGCCAGCTCTGTCATATGTAATGCTACCTGTTTTGATTGCGGTAAACAAACGATATTTAATTAGTTGTGAAACATTATGAAAAATTTTCGAAAGTAGAAAAAGATCAAAAAAAAAATATGTCTAAGGTCCACTTTAAAAACATTATCAAAATTTAATTTTTAACATTTTTATTTTATTTATTATATTTGTAAATGGAGTTACATTATTACACAAAAAAAAGTCACAAAAAAATTTTGTTGAGTCAGCAAAATTTTAGTCAGGAGGGTGCTTGCAAAAAAATTACTAATATAAGTGCGATATTTCTTTTAACAGTATAAATAAGTAAATACAAAATTATTAGAAAATTTCAGACAATGTTCTGATATTTTTACAAAACATATAATCATAGAAAAGTCTATCGAAAATGGCTCAATGTTCCAAGTTAAGCACAGTAAATTCAAATATTAACATACTTTACCTCAAAAATTGTCACTTTTTAGAAGTTTGACCCCACATACTCTGCCCACTTATGAGTCATTCCATGGCAGACCGTACGCTTTTGGCTAAAAATTGACTTTGATGTCTCCGATGTCTTTTAAAATTTTTGTACGTATTCTTCATTAAAAAATATTTTACACGTGTTTCCAGAAAAAAATTAAACATCTTTTTCCAAAAAGTTATGTGCATTTGAAAATCGTCAAAAATCGTAAAAAATTCCACAATCTTCGAACAAGTCGAAAAATCTGAAAAAAATATATTTTCTCAAAGCTCAATATAACCTTAATATTGAATGTAAATTTCATAATAGAAGTCGAATGGATTCTATTTTTTTTTTTCGATTTTTTCCATTGTAGTACCACGAAAAATTACATTTTGTATGAGAACATTATATTTTCAAGCGTGTTAACGAAAATGTTATGCAAAAATACACGCTACCAAATTCATATTGTTCTTGAGCATTATTTCATCGTAAGAATATTGGTGAGACCTATAGACCATTTCTGGCAAAATTGAGTTAGGAATTGATTACATATGATTAATGTGTCCTCTTCCTAAATCTTTAATCCTCGTATCAATTAGGAGATATCCAGCCCCACATGTGCTGCGTTAGGGTTGTCTTTCGTTATATGGGCGAAAAATAATAATGAGATTTTGACTTTACCCCCTCCTTAAAACATTTATTAGGGTGTCAAAATACGCCACGCAAAAACTTACCCTTACAAAAACTTGCCCCTTGGCAAAATGGGCATAATTTAAAACAAAATTACAATTTTTTTTTTCTTCAAAATTAAAAAAATATTAAATAATTTTAGTGTTGGGTTTAATCATAACTACTCAGATAAAAAATATTGCTTTCCCACAAAATCGCTAACTTACCCTAACTTAGTGTCAAGAAAAATTAATAAATATTATGGGTGTACCTCAAAGTGACTTTTTTGCATTTTTGAAAATTTTATTCAACAAAAATCAAAAACCAAGTGTTTGCTGTCAAGTATTTTATTAAACACATCTCAAGTATTAAATAAGCCAAGTACTGTGGATATCCGTTGGCAAATTTTTTTTAGAGCATTTTGATTCTCGGGGATTTCAATGCTTTTTTTATATTCATATATTTTTACTTTAAAACAAGGTTTTAATAATATTTCATCAATATTATTGTATATGCTCTTTTATATGATTGTAATAACTTTATGATAAAATACTATTTTTTCTGTTAACCCATGTTAACCTGGGGTCAAATATGACCCACGTAAACAAATTAAAGGTTGTTAATGACACTGCAGAAGGGGCAGTGAAGCTCATGGAGGACTACAATAAAGTATTGTCACAATAAAGTATTGTCACAATTGTCAAACGAGGAGGAAAAACAAATAATAATGCAAATTGTAGCCGATTATCGGAAGCACTACCCGGATGCAAAAAAAAATTACACTATTAAATTAAAAATACGTTTTTCAAAAATACTCCTGAATATGTACAAAAAAAATCAATTTAAATATGAATACAAATATCTGAATTTATATTTATAAATAATTAATTTTAATTAATTTTAAAATGTAAATAAATTACAATTAGAAACATAAACAAAAATTTATTTTGTCATCTTTGTGATTTTTGACTCTTTAAAATACGAGGGTCAATTGTGACCCCATGAAAACACAGGTTAACAATGAACACGAAAAATTATACTTTATAATAAAGTTAATACAATTATATAAAATAGCATACACAATAACGTTGATGAAATATTACAAAAATCTTGTTAAAAAAAAAAGTCTATACAAATTTAAAAAAACGTTAAAATCCGCTAGAATCAAAATGATATAACAAAAATTTGTTCAACGGATATCCGTAATACTTGGCTTATTTAATACTTGAGATGTGTTTAATAAAATAATTGACAGCAAACACTAGGTTTTTGATTTTTGTTGAATAAAATTTTCAAAAGTGCAAAAAAGTCACTTTGAGGTACACCCAAAATATTTATTAGTTTTTTTTGACACTAAGTTAGGGTAAGTTAGAGATTTTCTGGGAAAGTAATATTTTTTATCTGAGTAGTTATGATTAAACCCAACACAAAAATTATTTTATATTTTTTTAATTTTGAAGAAAAAAAAATGTGTAATTTTTTTTTAAATTATGCCCATTTTTCCAAGGTGCCCGATTTTCAAGGGCGATGCGGGACATCTTCCCGTTATGCTAGAACTCTAATTTTTTGCATGGTGAATTTTTGTACCTAAACAAATATTCTAAGAGGGGGCAGCCCCAAAAATCGCAAGTTGAAAAATAAGGACCACCCTAGTGCTTCGTATCCCTATGTTTACAAATTTCTTAACATTGGTATGGTGTATTGACCATTTTTTGGCCAATGAGTCAAACTTTCTATAGAAAAATAAAAACATTATTCGTCAATCTTGGTTTGACACATTTGAAATAAGCAACGCATATAAAACAAAAAACAATAAAAAAGTTTAAGCATTGGTTTGCACTATGACAACCAAGTTTTATAATGGTTAAAAGAAAAAAAAAAAATTTTTGAAAAAAAAAAACAATAAAATTGTGATAAAAACGGCTTATAGGCCATATAATAAAAAAATCTTTTTTTAAAAAATTGTTAATAAATCTGGATACTCAGTGTAAAAATGCGTAAAAATTAACAATATTGTTTATAAGAAATGCAGCTATAGATATAGCAAACAAAAAAGAAAACCTATCTTGTGAAAATTTAATAATTTTGTTGTAAACTTTCTTTATCGTTTTTCTCGCAAAAATGTTTTTGGTCGGTGCGGCTCTCCAATAATCAATCGACGATTTGTTTTATTTTTCTATGTGCTATTAGAATTTTTTTGTATATTTTACTTTAAAAAAGCAATGTTGCAATGGTACTACAATTTACAAAAAAAATCGGAAAAAATAGAATCCATTCGACTTCCAATCTGAAATTTACAGGGAATGTTAAGGTTATATTGAGCTTTAAGAAAATATTTTTTCAGATTTTTCGACTTGTTCGAAGATGGTGGAAAACAGAAATTAAGTAAAAAACCAAATTCAAAAAATAAAAGTTGTTTTTAAAAAGAAGCTGCAAATACCTTTAAAATAAGCTATTAAACTTTAAAATCCATTCACTAGTTTTAGAAAAACATCAGTTTAAAAGTTGTCAATTCGGATGACTTTTCACGATTTTGACGATTTTGAAATGCCCATAATATTTTTAAAAAAAATTTTTAATTTTTTTCTGGAAAAACGGGTAAAATATTTTTTAATGTTTAATACGTCTGGCAAATTTAAAGTAAATCGGAATAGGTGTTGTAAAAAATGTGTTCGGTCTAACATGGAATGACTCTTATTTGAAAAATTAAAAAGGATATTGCATGAAGTTTTTATTTATAGAACAACACTTATGGTAAGTTTGAAGTCAATCCCGCAAACTTTTTTCTGAAGTGAGAGAGTTAAGAAAAAATGCGTAGTAAAGGGTCCACCATCTAACGTTTTTTTTTTCAACTAGTGCTTATTTCGTGAATGGCAACACTTAGCTCAAGTCTGATTTGACAGATAATAAGCTTTATCCATCCGCTGAACGAATATGGTTGTGTATACGCTTGAACAACGCTGCGAAATATTGCGACATTACTTTGAAAATCATGGTAATGTTGCAGAATGTGTGCGAAAATTGCCCTGTTTTTTTAAGATCGCATTATCAGCCGCAGATCTGATGTCATTTGGCTACCTCGGAGCTGCGATTTGACTCCGTTGGACTATTATTTGTGGGGTGCCGTCAAAGATAAGTGTTACGCCAACAAGCCAGAGACAATTGACGCTTCAAAGGACAATATTCGTGAAGCCATTGGTGAAATACAGCTGCACACAATCGATAATGTGCTTAAAAATTGGACCGATCGTGTAGGCTACTGCATGGCCAGCCGAGGCAGCCATTTGAATGAAATTATTTTCGATTATTAACCGGAAGGATTGTACTTTCAAATAAAGAAAGAAATTTGAGATAATATTTAGTAGTTTTTTATAGCATTTTCAAAAAAAAAAAAAAGTTATTTGTCCGACCCTTTATATAGATTTTGTTTTTAAACCAATGCTCTCGAGTTAGAAATACAATTATTAAAAATCTTGAGATTTTATGTGCATGTGCTTTTGGTGTATATGAAAGTCGCTGCCCTGGTAATTACAGTTCAACTTTCATTTTATTTCCTTGACAGTAAAATTTTCCAATAAAAATAAACTATTAATATTTTTTTTTATATTTTTTTATTGAACTTTATAAAATAATAGTACTAAAAAATTTACATATGATTGTAGTTTTTTTTTTTATTGTATGATTTACTGTGTACTAAAGGGTAGCATGAATGTTTTGTAAAATGTTCTCTTGTGTGCCGTGATGCCTGTTTTGATTAATTTATACTTAAAATATCAAAAAAAACAGGATAATTTACTTAAAAAAGTTATCATTTCTTTCATGGGGTACTTTAATTTTGTGCATATTTTTATAATTTTCAAAATTTAATATTATTTGTTGTTGTATTAAAAAAAATGTCTTCATGCCACCCTTTACTGTATACATATAATATGATGAATTTGAAATAATTTTTTCAAAAATGTACAAGAAAAAAATAATTTAATACATATAAAACTTATTAGAGTGCTATTAGATATAAATTTTTATTTATTTTAAGTTGAAAAATATATTTAATGTGATATTTGTCTTACAATTTAAACCTTATTCTTGATATATAAATATTTTGTATTAAAGCATACATAAAAATTAGAGATTCAAGACGATATTTTAATTTTTTTTTATTAAATTTATAAAAATATAAAAATAAACTAAAGTTAAAAGAAAAATAAAAAAAATTTTCAACCAACAAATTTTTTTTAAAAATAGTTTGAATAACATACATATTTATTCACCATTTTTAAAACTCACCACCTTTTTATTAAAGCATGACAATGCTAAAAAAACATTCAATTGGAATTACTAGTGACGCCAATTTAAATCAATATATGTGACCCGGCCTATGAAAAGGTGGCTTATGACTCAAAAAAGAAATTGCGAGAAACAGCTGTTAAAGATAAACAATGCATTTCGTCAGTTTCTTAGTAGTTTTTCTTTTGCATTATGAACACTCCTGCCCAAAAGGCAACCAAAAAAGGCAAAAGAGCATAAATGAGATAAGTTCGTGTGTGTATATAAAGAGCGATGTTTTTTTCAATGCAAAGCACAAACCAGTTTCTGACCGAAAAAAACTCGTATGAGTGCTCAGATTCGAAAAAACGAGCAACTTCAAAGGTTTCAACAAGGATAGCGACGAAGAAAACCACTTAATACTGCTAAATAAATATTTTTTGTGCAAAACAGCTTTTTTTTGGTAAAATCGTTTTTGCAGCGTTCAATCCTGTTTTTAAATTTTTCAATTCCATTTATTATCTTAATTCTGGATTTTCAATAAAATTCTGTTTTTCTTTCATTTGTGCTCTTCTTTCTCTACATTTTTAGTACACTTCTGAGCAAGTTAGGACATTCTAGTTTTCACCACGTGAAAGAGCGCCTCAAAAACTACCGAAACCAAAAAAAAAATAAGTGGAAAACATTTTTGTGAGTCATAAGCCAGGTCACATATTATTTAAAATTTATAAAAACATATTTTGTTTAATATGTTGAAAATTAAAAGTTTTTCAACATTATTAATATTTTTTTAGTTTAAATTTGAATAATAATTAATTCACCATTTGTAAAATTTACCACTATTTTTAACCTGGTTTTTAATAGTGTTGCCAATTTAAATCCATTAATTATGTAAAATTTATAAAATATGAAAGTAAATAAAAAATAAAGATTTTTTAATATAACGAAAATAAAAAATTGTTTTTAAAAATTGTTTAAAGTTAGAAAAAACATCTTTATTGACCACTTTTAAAATTCATCTTAAAAGAGCATTTAAATCAATGGTAGAGTAAGAAAACTGAGATTTTAATTTAACTTGTGGTAAATTTTTATGAAATAAATTTCTAAATTTATTTCAGTTTTATTTAAACTATTTTATATAAACCAAATGACTTTTAAGATAATGATTTATGCAAAAAAAAATTTCGAATTAATTTTACCCCAAATTTTATTTAATTAATTTAACTATTAGAGATGTCATCAAAACCAATGTTACATAGGGAACTTTACTAGAGACACCATTACAACCATCTGTGCTGCAGGTCTGACAATAGGTTGTTTTAATATAGGACGATGTGGTATCGCGGGCACATTTATCAGCTGGATCATCCATATCTTCATAGAAACAGGAACGTGTTACAACACGTTTACCATAAACTAAAATGAGAAAAACACAAAAAAAAACGATTAATAAATATTGTAAAAAAAACTCATATTTCTAGCATTTTCGATTCTCAATGACTATAATTTCGATTAGTTTTAAAATAATAAATATTCAAATGCCAGTATAAGATTTGTATATTTTTTGTTTTTGTATTAACGGTTGTAAATAGATTTCAATAAATTTTAAGTAATTTTTTAAATCTTTTATAGTTGAACTTTTAATTTATATTTTCAGCGTAGGCTTATAGATACTAAAACGACTTAAGTTTTTTTTGGTTTTCCATTTCGGCGTTTAAAAACAAATTTTAGATGCTGTTTCTAATAGTTTTTTTTTTAATAGCTTTTGCTTATTGTAGACATTACATTGCAAATGGCAGTCATTTGAATTGCCACTTTATACGCAAATATTGACTGTTAAATTTATCAATATTGCTGGCGGATAAATTTTAAGCAAATTATAAATACTGACATTTCAACAAGCCATAAACTATTAAGAACAAAATCGCAAATGATATTCAATAACAGAAAAAAAAAACAAATAAATTTAAAGAAACGTAGAGAAAAAAAGACTTTAAAAATGTTTTTGTTGTAAAGAATTTAAAAAAAGGTTCTGTATTTTTTTTTTGTATTTTTCAAATACGACTCTAAAAATTTTTTGCTATTTTTTTTAAAAAATTTAAAGAACAAAATTTAAAGTGATATTCTTTTACAGAAAAAATATCAAATAAATTAGAAGAAACGTATAGAAAAAGACTTTAAATATGTTTTTGTGGTAAAGAATTTAAAAAAGGTTTTGTATTTTTTTTTTGTTTGTAAATACGACTCCAAAAATTTTTTAAAAAATTTAAAGAACAAAATTTAAAGTGATATTCTTTTACAGAAAAAACATCAAATAAATTAGAAGAAACGTATAGAAAAAGACTTTAAATATGTTTTTGTGGTAAAGAATTTAAAAAAGATTTTATATTTTTTTTTTTTTAATAAAATTTAAAAATTTTAAAATTTCATAAATACGATTCAAAATATTTGCTATTTTCCTGACCTAACAAAATTCAAGCGAAAGGTATTTTCTAAGTTGTTTATGAAAAAAATACCAAACAAATGAGGTCAATTATAGTTTGCAACACTTATAGAAATTTGTGCGTAGTATTAATGAATTCCTTCATTAATACAATTAATTTTTTCATAAAAAATCCCCAAAGAAATGTTTCATTAAATCAATAAAACATGTTTCAGTAAATCAATTTTAATGAATGGTATCATTGATCCAATGAAAATTTCATAAATTATATAAAAAATTTTCATTAATTCTAGCAATTATGAAAGATGCATGTGTTTAATGAACAAAATGTATAGTTTGTATGAAATATTTTTGTTATTTATTACACTGTGCAACAAATTTCGGGTCATGGCATCCCGGGCTATTCCAACGAAAAATGAAAGTAGACCATTAGTAGACTAAAACACCCAAATGGTTTTGAAATCTTTGCTCTTGTTTTGTTTTTATAGGCCATTGAAGATGACACTTTTTTAGCATATTTTTGGTATTGTTTTTACTATGGATGAAAATAATATGTTGAAACGGGTTAAAATAAAATGCAATAACGACGCAAGCGATGATGCTCATATGCACACAGATTGTTTGGTAGTTTCTTTAGAGGTGTGGTGTTCAAAATGAGTTAAATCGGTCTAGCGCCTCAAAAGTTATGAGTGAAAATGTAAGGCAGCCTCAAAATGTTTCATACAAATTTGCGAATTTTAATAAATTGAGTGAGTTGTTCATTTTGTAACCAGACTAAAGAGATGAATAGTGTTGAATATTCACCTCAAGTACTTTTTTCACCAATTTTTTTTTTTCATCTCGAAATTTTTTTCACCTCAAACTTTTTTCACCTCGAAAACTTTTTTTACCTCCATAATTAAATAATTAAAAGAAAAACTGATAATAATAATAAAATGCGTTAAAATTCAAACTCAAACAAAAATCAAACTTTGCTCTCTGGCAATTCTTCCCTAACTACGTAAGCGCCATCTATCGAATATACAAAGAATATATCATAGATGTGGCATCACTTACAACATATGGGAAAATAGTGGACATTAGAGTGAGGTAAGTTTCTAAAAATAGAACTGTTTTGTTGTTGGAGTTGTACTTCTGAGATTATGTATGCAAGAACAAAAACACCGTGTATTGAATAAAACTAGTTTTATGTTAGAAAGTGTTTTGCAACCGTCAGATAATGAAAATCGTAATTAATTTTTTTATATTAATTACTGTAGAATATTTCTTTAGTTAGTCTCTTTACAGGAAGAAGAAGAAGAAAACATTTTTATTGAAAAATTTTACGGACACAAGGGATACACCAGACTGCCGCAGTTTCGTCCCCCTCCTGGGACTCGTCAGTGGTTAATTTATGTGTCAATTGAACAAAGTATTTTATATTGTTAATTTTTGCTCTATATGAAAAACTTTTTATCTTTTGGTGTCGTACTGTGATTTGAACTCACGGTCTTAGCATCAAGCTATGCATCGTAATCTCACCTCTTAACCAGTTGAGCCACGATCGACACAGCGTTGACTGCGACTAAATTGGAGTTTGGTCACACTACGTCCACACAAGTATTGTTTTGATCAGAAGAGACAGAATTAGCTAATACCAATGCACAATTCATTTCTCAACTAGAATGCTTTTTCTTCTTAATCCTATCTCTTTTTCACAAGTAATTATCACGTTTTTATGATGCGCTTTATTCACATACAATGGTTGGATACCAAGTGTAGGTTAGAGATTGAGTCGCCGTTAAGCAAGTTTATTCAATTTTATGTTAGAAAGTGTTTTGCAACCGTCAGATAATGACAATCGTAATTAATTTTTTTATATTAATTACTGTAGAATATTTCTTTCTTTTAATCACAACAAAACTCGACCTCGAGCTCAGTGCGCTAAAGCGCTCTGTCTAACGTGAAGTGCGAGTGCATGTGGCATTAGAAATCAGTTTATCTATACCACGGTCAGTGATTGCACAGAAAATTTCATATAGACGCAATCGAAAAATAAAAACATAATAAATATTACATTATTCAAAAAAAACAGGGTCACTGACGAAGGTTCAATACCAGAAACTGCGCAGTCTGATTCAGAAAATTGAAAATTTACAACGTAGTTATGATTTTTAGAAAATACACTCATTCTTCTATACCACGACTTTCATAATTAAAATTAAATAAAACGTTAAAATTCAAACTCAAAGTAAAAATTGTATTGAAAAAATTCGAAAAGTTTTAATTATTTTAATGATTATTTTTATAAAATTATCAAATAATTTTAAAAAAATTTTATGTAGAAACTAACATTATTAATGAATTTTGATTTAATTTATGAAATTTTTCATATAATCAATGAATATATTTTAATGAAATCGATTCATTAATACTATAAAGGAAAATTCTCTTAGTGTACCGCGTTTGAAATTTAAAATTATAAATTAAAACTTAATATATTGAAAATTTATAAATATTTTTTCCATCATATGCTCATCATTGCCAAACTATTAAACAATATTATGTCCAACAATTCGAAAAAATTTTAAAAATGCACAAAGTACGACAACTTGAAATGCGGGTAGCAAAATATAAATACTTGAAATTTTGTTTGCTTTTTTCATATAATTAGCCAGTTTTGCATCGTTTCAGTCCTAGGAAATCTTATTCGAAAGCGCGAGATCTTTTACTTTCGAGATTCTGTAATACGATAACGAATAAACTGTATCGAAATTCGATAACGAATGATGATTCGAATGCAACCTTTCGAAATTTTACTGGAAAGCAAATAGGCATTCGAAATAACGTTTTTTTTATTAAGAAATGAAAAAAATAATTTATATTTCACAAAATAAAATCGTTTTGTTAAGTTTCACAAATTTAATGAAATTATTTTTAATGAAACTTTTTCATTAGTGATATGAAATGTTGAATAAAAAATATGAAATTTTTCATTAAATTTTATGTAAAACTGCATTAATTTAATGAAAAGTTTCAATGGACGAGTTGCAGTGACATTTCATAGATCTAGAAATAAAATGCGTTGATATCATGCCAGTAGTTCTCTTAGTGTACTAAAACCAAAACTAGTAGCTTTTGAATTTTACTAGTGATTTCCCGTCCCGGGAATTCCCGGGAAACCCCCTACATATTATAGAACTTAAAAATAAAACCGCGATTACTGTGGAAAACACGCATTTTTTGCCGGTTTAATCATATTTAATTGGATTTTGGAGTTACTTATTTGCTGGAAATCATATCGCTCATTTATCCAAGTATGTCATAAGTCAAAAAATGCGAATTTTGAGTAAATGATGCAGATTTGTTAGTTATATTATGCTTTATATTGTGTAAAAATGTCATATTAATATGTATGTATACTTTTCGAGATAGATGATAAAATATTTTATTTTTTCTTTAAAGTATGTACAAAGAGTATATACTTCATAGGAAACTGTGCTACTCACGGGTCTCTCGATAATTAGTGAATCCGCTCACAACTCTCACTAAGAGAAAAATACATTAAAACCCCCTATTTATAAAAAACTTGACCAAATAAACAGAGAAAGGGTCGAGCGATTCAGATATTGATTGAAAACTTTAAACTCATTTTCTGCAAAATCCTGCTTTTTGACTTATGACAGTCTTGCAGTAAATGAGCGATATGTAACACTTTTAAATTCTCATAAATAAAAATTTTATTTAAGTATGCTTTGTGATGTTATGAAAATACACTACGCAATTCAAATTCAAGCACTAGAAGCGAACTAAAGTTTCCCTCGAAACTTTGCTTTGTAATTTTTTCCATAATCGCCTGCCTAATACGTATAGTTTGAAAGTTATTATATAAAATTTTCCAATTTCGGTACACCCTAATAATTAAGCTTATTCTGTTAGTCAGGCTTGCCAGACTTGCGGTTTTCTCCACAAATTTGGGGATTTTTTGTTGGTCTTGCTTGCAGAAATGTTTAATTGGTGATAGATTATAGATTAACCATAAAACCAGTCAAGTTATAGCTTTTATGACACCTGCTTTTTCGAAGCAACTTTACCAAGATTTTTATATCAAAAATTGTAAAATTTTCCTAAAGCATTTTCTTAAAAACCACTGATAAAATGTCATATAGAATTAAGCGTATAACTTCAAAAGCTAACATTTTTGTATGAAGATTGTTCATCCAAGAAACAAATGTTTGACTCAAAAATTAAAAAACAAAATCTTTACTCATATTCACAAAATGTTCAAACCTATTTAATATTCTGAGTCATTTCTGTTAATTTTTTTTTTAGATAACTCAATTCAAACATGCATTTACGACTTCTAGAATAAGAACCGTCAGAAATTTTCCCAAATTTCGCTTGGTTTTTACCTATCAATAATTTAATTTAGATTATTTTTGTATGTATTAAATAAAAATTTGACTATTTTTAAATCGTCATATTAACTGTTGGAATAAAAACTTTAATAATCTAAAGGTTAAAAAAAGAGTTATACACCTGATATATTTATTTATCTGATTTTTTTTTTAATTAAAGAACGTGTGAAATTTAAATTCCTTTAAATTTTAATAAGGTTATTAACAGTGGTAATAAAAGTGTAAGGGTTTCCTTGAAAAAAATATAAAAGTTTTAGATTTAAGGAAAATTATTGTATTTAAGAAATTCTAAATTGTATTTCACAAATTATCAATTGTGATTCAGAAGTAATATTAAAAGTCTTGTAAATATTTCTGGAATACAATTGATAGTTTATGAAATGCAATTGATAATTTCTGATTAACAAATTATTATTTTTTGTTATACAATTGCTAAATGTGAAATACAACTGAAAATATCCGAAATTCAATTTATAACTGCTGTAATACAATTGAAAATGGAGTAGTTTGTAATGGTATTTCTTATAATTATAAGTCAATTTGAAAAGTCAATGTAAATTTGGGCTACTTTAACAATGAATTTAAGCGCTGACTAAATTAAAAAATTATATTGTTGAATTTGGGAATTTTTTGGAGATATTTGGTGATTTGATATCGATAAAAAAAAGACTGGGCAAATTAAATAAAGAATTTTCACTCTACTAAAGCGTGTTTTTTTTAGAGTGTCACAAATTTGAGTTGGCTTTATTTGACCACCCATTTAACAGCTGATAGTTGCTTTTTGTTTAGTTTGCTTTGAAATTTCATTTCGAATCGACTTACACCAGAGCATCGTGTGTAAATTGTTGAAATTTTTAATCAAAATAATTGTTCTATTCGTCAAACTCATCATACACTTCTTCTATTTTATGACGTACAAACATGAAGCCAAGTTTTGGGTGAATGGGTACGTAAATAAGCAGAATTGTCGCATTTGGAGTGAGGAGAATCTGTAAGCTTTTGTCGAAACACTATTACAACCACAGAAAATTACTGTTTGGTGGGCTTTATGGGCTGGCGGAGTCATTGGCCCATATGCCTTCAAAAACGATGTTGGTCAGATTGTTACTGTCAATGGTGAACGGTATAGGAACATGATTCGACATTTTTTCGTACCTCAATTACGTGGCATTAATCTTGCGGATATGTGGTTCCAACAGGGCGCAGCCACATGCCACATGATTTACTCAAAGAAACTTTTGATGAAAAAAAAAATTCCACGTAATGGCCCAATTAATTTTCCACCAAGGTCGTGTGATTTAACCCAATTGGATTATTTTCTTTGGGATTATGTTAAGTCACTAGTCTACGTCGATAAACCACAAACAATTGAACGCCTGTTGAATATTGGTGTTCCAGATTCCGCCTTCTACGCGCCAGCCGTGGCGGTCACATGGCAGAAATCATATTTAAAGATTAATTTCATAAAATTTTCTTTTCAATAAAGCCCGTTTGATTGATAGTAAAAATATATTTCCTTGTTTTATTATGATTTAAACTTGTGTCACTCTATAAAAAACACCCTTTACTTTGTTGAAATTTTTGTTCTTACTGGGGATATTTTTAGATTTGTTTGGGTATAACGAAAACAATTATCTGGCAAGCCTGCTGTTAGTGTAAATTTAGATAAATGCAAAGAAGACGTATGATAAATATTAATTAAATAATTTTATTGCTCATCCGTTCCATATTCCTCAGAAAAAATACAAATTCGATTCAAGAGAAACCGATAACACACAGAAAGAAAATAAGAAAAAGTCGATTGGGTTAGAACCACGATGGCTCCATGAAATAACCCCCCAGGAAATAACTCCTCCAAAACAGAAATGAAATAAATCCCCAAAAATGTATATAGAAGACAACAACAACGATATTTTGGGGAGTTATTTCCACTTTTGGGGATTTATTTCCTTTTTCTATTTGGGGGTTTATTTCGTAATGAAGTAAGTCCCCAAAATTTTATAATGAAATAATTCCCCAGAAATTATTTTTGGGGAGTTATTTCGTTTTCTATAAAATTAGATCTTTCGGATGTTTTTCATTTCTATGGATAAAAAACAAATGAAATATATAGTGCACTGCTGCATTATATAAAGAACAATATTTTCGATTTGGGCTCAGCTGTGTTTACAACGGACTACAAACAAGGAATGAGAAAAGCAATTAATTTGGTTTTCCCCCGAGTGTAAGTGAGTGTAAACTAATAGAAATATCAAGTTTGTTATAATTTTTATTAAAAAAAAAAATTATGTTTTTTTCGACCTTTAATTGTGCAATGAAAATGAAAATTATTCAAGTTCGAGGGCATACTCTATATTTCTTCATTAGGATATTGTCCTAACAAATAATCTATAGAGTTTTTTGTTTTCAAATTTATTATTTGACCCTTTCAGGAATGTGTTGATAGATCTATTTCGGGAATTTTCTAGGTTCCCATCATCAGAACACGTTTTGAAAGCGGTAACAATCCCATGCCAAACATCAAATATTCATATGTACTAGTTTACTCACTACATGAGAACTAATATACATATGAATCAATGGTTATAATCTTTAACTTCAAACTCATATGTATATTAGTTCTCATGTAGTGAGTAAACTAGTTCATATGTATGTTTGATGTTTGGCATGGGATTGTTACCGCTTTCAAAACGTGTTCTGATGATGGGAACCTAGAAAATTCCCGAAATAGATCTATCAACACATTCCTGAAAGGGTCAAATAATAAATTTGAAAACAAAAAACTCTATAGATTATTTGTTAGGACAATATCCTAATGAAGAAATATAGAGTATGGCCTCGAACTTGAATAATTTTCATTTTCATTTAATAGAAATATCTTTATAATTTTTTATTTCTCAAGTATTTATTTTAGTCCAGTAATCCTATAGGCACCCAACAATATTTTTGGTGTAGAAATTTTTTTTTCTCTGTGTAGACAATGAAAAATTTGATCGATATACACTGAGAAAAATTTTTTTTACACCAAAAATATTTTTGGGTGCCTATAGGATTGTTGGGCTTAAAGAAATTTGAGTTATTTTCAAAGAAGAAATCTATAGGCACTAAAAAAGATTATTGATGAGGAAAAAAATATTCTCTATATAGATTGTTGGAGTAGAAAATTAATTTGTGAATTTAATGTTTTGGTTGTGTAATAAAAAAATTTCGAATCCCTATATTTTTAGATTTTATTTCTGCCAGGCTGTAAGGCGAAATGCCTATAAGCCCTTATTGTCGCAATACAGTTGAAGACTATATTCAGGTTTATATTCAAAAATATCTGTTTTGGAAGTACAAAAATTATGAGAATTAAAAATATATGAACTTAAATCTATATGTACAATTTTGAGTTTAAAAATGGGGACTTATTTCGTTTCAAATTGGGAATTTATTTCATTATGAAATAAATCCGAATAATATGGGGGGTTATTTCATTCGCGATTGAGGATTTATTTCATTTCGTTGGGGTTTTATTTCATTTTTAAAATTGGGGTATTATTTCATAAGGAAATAAATCCCCATTTTTGGGGAGTTTTTTCATTTTTGTTTTGGGGGGTTATTTCCTGGGGTTTATTTCATAGAGCCAATCACGACGTATATATTTTTAACAGATTTTGTCTCGCTGATTCCAAATCTGTCTACAAATATTTACCAAATTATTTTTTTCTGATTTTAGCATATCGAATTGATATTTTCGATCATCTAAAATTCAACTCAAAAATAACAAATTGTTAATATTTAAAAGTTTTATTTTCGAAATTCTTATCTTACTAAGACTTAGAAAAAAAAAAAAATCGGTTAATTTCAGCAGTTTTTTTCTGCTTTTTGAAAGTTTTAATTCAATGTGTGCGGTTAAATTTAAAATTTAAACAAATTCAAATATTTCACAAAAAAAAATCACATAATTTAAAATTTATATTTATAAAGTAATTATTTAGGGGCGATTCACACGCTATCCATCCATATCTACTATTTCCCATTTTTACTGATACTAATTGTCCATTTTTTTGTAAATTCTATTTTGAAAATGACAAAATACTGGGAAATAGTAGATATGGTTGGATAGGGATAGATAGCGTGTGAATCAAGCTTAAGTTAAGTATTAAATTAACATTTTCTATAGCAAAAATATATTTGTATGCAATAATTTTAAATGCAATTTTGACTTAATTTTTTTATCTTTATTTTGCAAACAAAATAAACAGGTGAATACGAAAAAATAAAATTTACATATACACGATTTTATAATGAATGATATGCCTAGATAACTGTCAAAACTCTAAAGCTGAGGTTTATTTTTTTTATTCTAAGGTGAGCGATGTGGGCGCAGGTAAAATTAATTTTTTGACACAATTGTTAAGCACGCACTTGTTAAATGCAAATTTATAGCATCTGGCCGCAAAAATCATGCTACAAAAAAAAAAAAACGAAAAAACTGAAACTGCCAGCAACAATAGTGGCCAAAAACTAACAAATCTCATTTGTGGTACTGAACATAGACGACATTATTTGAAAACAATTTTTAGTTTATATAAATTGCAACAAATTAGCGCCACATGCAGGCAGTCATAGAAACCACCAGTGGTCATATGACTTTTGAGTGTCATGGCACTTATTTGTATTTTCGATATGATACGCTAAACATAGGTGTGACCCTAGAAATTTATATATGCACACACAGAGTAAGAGAGATAGATTTACGAAAAATCCAGATGGGGTATTTAAGTTAAGTTAATGAAATCAAAGAAAATGGTTTATTAAGGCATTTAGACTGCAACACAAAATTATAAGAGTGTAATTTGAAATTATATGCCGGCAAATTTATTATAGAGTATTATTTAATTTTAAGTAAAGTACAGTAGACGGAATAATTATAAGATCACCTATGAAAATGTGAATTTTTTACAAAATATTTGCAATAGTTGATTTTATCACATAAAAGTAACAATAATGACAGTGGATGCCAGCGCATCCACGATCTATTTGCAGCAATTTCTGATGGATTTTTTTATAATTTTTAAATATTATTCATTGTTCTAAAGCTAAATAAATATAAGTTCAATCATGTTAAACATAGTTTTTCGGCCAAACATTTTAATTTTTTTTTTTTTACTTTTTCCTCACAGGCGAATTTTACAACTTTATTCCATTTATTTTAAGTACAATTTTGTTGTACAATATTTTTTAATGCAAAACACAACTAAATTTTGGAACAATCAGCTCTTAAAGTGTTTTTATGATTTGATCCATATCAATAATAAAACAAAATTATGAAGAAATAGCGCGCAGAAAAGTAAATATCATGTTATGATAGTTTAAGAACGAACATCAAATTATGGTTAAAACAGGCAGCAATTATAATATCATCCTCATAATAATATTATGTTTCTAGATGTTGATAAAATCGTTATCAGTGATTACAAAATGCTCAGTCAGAGTCATGTTTATGATTGTTAGAATCATAATATGATAAGTTTTTGCCCCCCATCAAATTCAATCATATTTTTTCTCTGAGTGAATACAAAGCAATTTGTGCTGTCGTATGACACTAACATACATTAAGACTCCAACGCTACTTTTTGGACTAAAATCTTTAATAATCTGAAACTTTTCATCTGTATAATTATTTTTTCTTTTAAGTTTAGTTCAGATTCATCTCAAAGCGCTTTCTAGGTGAGCGCAAAAAATTTACTTGGCTCAGATGACAATGCTTTAGAAAGGAAAATTGATTTTTTCTTGTGAAGAAACATAGCATGCAATGTCCTAGCTTGACCAAAATTGTCATTGCTAATTGCGAAAAGTAAAAACGAGATGACCTTTTGTAAGAAATATAATATAATATAAATGTAAAATGTAAACTTGACAAAAAAGATTATATGTAAAAAATTTTTTTATTTAATGTTGAAAAAATTTAATGTTGAAAAAATTTTTTTATTTAATGTTGTTATTTATGTTGTTATTAACTATTATTATATTTATTGCTTATGCAAATGTTGCCAGATTTAATAAAATCAGATCCCTGAAGATGTTGGAATAATCCCAACGAAACGTCGGATTGAAAAATGAAATAATCTTTTATTTGCATTTAAAAAACATGTTGAAAGCCTGATTAGAAAAACTTTTAATAAAAAATTTCAAATAAAAACTAAGAAAGGTCGATTAAAAAAAAATGTTTGCAATTATAATATAATTTTGTTAAATCGGGCAGATTTTTTAAGCTTGTGGACTTTAGAATAAAACTCCTTGGATAAAGAAAATTGTTTAATTATTATTTGTCCTAAAAGAAGTCATGTGAGCCAAGTGAAATTTGATACACATTTGGACGACTCTTGGACTGGAGATAATTTCGGCTCTATAGTTAAAATTTATATCTACATTTATTAAGTTTTATGGATTAGTTTTTGAGATTCACTGTAAACCTATTTTCACTTTAAATTATCGATCAAAATACACAACGAAAAAAAAAATGTTAGAAGAACATATTGTATTTATTTCGTACCGAACAAGTGGTATAAGTTTCATTAAAAAAAAGGTTAAATTTTCGGGAAATTGCTAGAAATATAAACCATTCAAATGTGGTTGTCAGAAATTTTGATAATAGTTCAAGTGCTTATGGTAAAAAGTAAAACAGTGGGCCCCAAATAAAAGCTTTCTGATCGGTACCGAAATAAAATAATCAACTGTGCCGGAATTTACAAACCAACTGGATAAAGGTTTGTCAATAAGCGCTGCTGTTGGTAGGACTGTTTAAACACAAATTTCATTTAAACGTGATTTTTACGGACGAGAAAAAATTCAATCTTGATGGTACAGATGGTTTTAGGAGCAATTGTAGAGACGTTATGAACCACGATATTTCTCATAAAGAAATTTCGGAGGTGGATCCATAATGGTTTGCGGCACATTTTTTGTTGATTTTCCATTTCCAAGCACTGGAATGAATTTTTCCGAGTACGTCACAGTATTTGAAGAGAAATTGGAGGCATTTATTGAAAATAGCCAAAAGAATTAATTTTCCAACAAGACGATGTCTCAGTACCTGTATATGCTTAGAGATCTATAACGGAGGAACTTCGAATAAATCTGGTAGACAGTCTGATCGAGTTGAGTAAAACAAAAGGAGGACTCACACATTATTAAAACAAATGCTTTAAAATATTTTGCTTGCATTTTTGTAAATTTCGATAAATTAAGTTAAATGTATTTATGGATATGAATGTACATATCTAGCCAAAACTTATTAGTTATTGAAAATTAAAATTATTCAAGTTTGAGGCCATACTCTAAATTTCTTTATTAGGATATTGTCCTAACAAATAATATATAGAGTTTTTGTTTTCAAATTTATTATTTGCCCTTTCAGGAATGTGTTGCTGGATTTATTTCGGGAATTTTCTAGGTTCCATCATCAGAAACGTTCTGAAAGAGGTAACAATCTCATGCCAAACATCAAACATTCATATAAACTAGTTTACTTACTAAATGAGAACTAATAAGTATATGAGCTCGAAGTTAAAGATTATCACCATTGATCAAAAAATAAATTGAAAACTTGTTTTTTGTGTGTATGTCTACCTTTGGTAAATATTCAATACACGTTTTGTTTCTTTCTCTATTGATTTGTACATTTGTTTTCAAAAACAAAATGTACAGGGGAAGTAATAAACAATACCATACTTTGTATTTTATACAAGTTTGATATAATTTTTATTAAAACTAAAAATTATGTTTTGTTCGACCTTTAATTGTGCAATGAAAATGAAAATTATTCAAGTTCGAGGCCCTGCTCTATATTTCTTTAATAGCACATTGCCCTAACAAATAATATATATCAATGGTGATAATCTTTAATTTCGAGCTCATGTATTAGTTCTCATGTAGTGAGTAATCTAGTTTATATGAATGTTTGATGTTTGGCATGGGATTGTTACCTCTTTCAAAACGTGTTCTGATGATGGGAACCTAGAAAATTCCCGAAATAGATCTATCAACACATTCCTGAAAGGGTCAAAGAATAAATTTGAAAACAAAAACTCTATAGATTCTTTGTTAGGATAATATCCTAATAAAGAAATATAGAGTATGGCCTCGAACTTGAATAAGTTTAATTTTCATTGCACAATTAAAGGTCGAAAAAACATAATTTTTATTTTTAATAAAAATTATATCAAACTTATAAGTTAGTTTCATAAAAGGTCATATACCATATTTTTATATACCATATCTCATCGATTTATATTCGAAAATAAAGAAGTTATGACCGCATTCCACCACTGTGCACTGATTTGAATGTATTTTCTGAGAACTATTGTGAATGAATGTAAAATTGCTAAATCTAATGGCTTAAGGAGATTGTCAACTAGATTATTATTACGTTCTCACGACACTCCTTTATTCATTTGAAATTATATCATAATTTCAATTTTTAATTTTAAGGCAATCTAACCGCCCTATATCAAAAATTCCAACAGATAATTTTTTGTTTGCAAAAAATTTGCATGTGCAATAAATTTAAATAATGTTGACATTTTACTGAGCAACTGTGCTTTATTGTATAGAGTGGCAAAACGATAAGGCGGTTAATAAATAACAAAAATATTGTAAAAAATTTTCAAAATTTTTCTAAAATACTATAAATTTTATTATTTTTAATGAATATACACAATAATTTTAAGCCTCTAAATTAAAATTAAGCAAAAAAAAAATTAATATTGAAAAATATTTTTATATTTTTAAATAAAAATTAATTAAATTTTTAATATAATTCCTAGCACGTTTTATTTCTGCCAACTTTATTATTAAGAAAATTTAACAAGTTAAATATCAAACGAAACATACAAACAAACATATTTAAACCATAAATATTTTTTCCTCAATTTTTGTAAGCAGACTCATGAACAACAAATCCAATATTTGATTGCAAGAAAAATTGCTGATTTTTATCGTCAGTCAAAAATGTTAGAAAACATAAATAGTTGGTTTATCTGGTTGTGGCCATAAATTGTAAACGGCATAAACCAAACTATTCCCAAATTATGGTTTAACTTGTACAACAGTAAAAACAACTTTACGCACTTTTTGCCATATAAAATATATTTGTTATGAATTTATTAAATAGGGGAAAATGTTATTTCGTACTAATAAGAAAATGGTTAGAAAATAATGAAACCATGAGATGGTGATAGTCTATTATATTATTTTTTTCCGGGATATACTTTAATATCTGTCGACAGATTTTAATAAAGTATGGCTTATTTCTTGCTTCTAAACATGCGTATTATCAGTATTAACACTTTTGTGGCTTATCTTCGTCCAAACATAGAGAAAATCTGTGTTTTAGGAGCATATTGTATATTGATTAAAAATTAGCTTTTATCATATCGATTATTATGATAATAAATATGAATATAACTGATCATCAGAGAATCCAAAAAAAAGTAAAATTTTGCGTATTTTAGGCAAACAAAATATTGTAAAATAATCAAAAAATTGGAAAACAACACTTTTTTATGGAGAAAATAATATTCTATAAGCAAAAAAAGCACTTAAAGAGCAATTTTAAAGCTCGAAATCGGAAAATAAAAATGTGTAAAAACCCGAGTGCTAATTTTTAAACCTCTTGTTTCACACCTTAACATGTTTAAAAGCGTCTCTGAAATTAGTATATCAACTGGTGTATTGGCTACAACATCTTGCGCCACTCGTCTTTCGAAAGTAGACTTTTAAATTTTAATTCATGATACAACTCAGTATGTCAAGCACAATTTTGATCAATAGAGGGTCTCCCGCTCACAAAGAACGCCCAAAATATATTTTTGAATTTGTCCATTAAATTACACAATAATAACATTTTAAAATATCTTTATTGTTAAAGTTTTTACTTTGGTTGATAATATCTACACTAGAGGGCGCTTTATATCAAACAAAAATACTAAAATTTCTAAATAAAGAATTGTTATCTGCAAATTTTTGTTTAAAAACGTGCCGCGTATCTAAAACGTGTTCTTAATCAGTAGTGTCCGACCGAACAGTTCGGCCAAAAAACAATATTTTGTCGGTTTTTTGATATCTAGAGGCAATGATGACAAATTTTGGTATTGGAAACATGTTTGTTGAGCCGATTTAATTCGATTTTGTGTATAAAATTTAAGAGAAAAGCCGAAGTTTAGCTATAAAGTTAAAAGTTCGGCCGCCGAACTATTTTCAATTTGGCCGATCTTTCTGAGGCCGAACAGTGAATTCATTGCTTAACTACAGACTTTTCTTTAAATTTGACACTCAAAATAGCAGCTAATCAGTCCAATAAACATTTTTCCATCCGCCAAGTTTGTCCATACCCAGTAAAAAATGTTCGTGTTTTTAGAAGCAGGATAAAACAATTGCGCTGATGTAAGTGCTTACTATTACATAATACTGAGAAGCAGCAAAAGAAACGAATAATTTTCGTATAAAAATAAAGAAACAAAAATTGTGTGCCCTCTGTTGTCCCTTACAAGGATGCAGGTTGTAATGCGGAAAGTTTCATATCGTGTATTATAAACGATCTGTATCAATTATCCCGAGTGATTTTCGATTGTGTTTGCTGTTTTCGAGAATGTAATGAAAAAAGAATTAGTCGTTTATCTGTTTCTGAAGAACTAGCACGTGGAGCGGTCAAAAAAATAAAATGATTATATAATAGTTAAAAAGTTTAACAACAAAAAATTAATGTCTGTAGTATTTTATGTAAACTTAATTATGTATGGTATATTCATGTTATTATTTTTAATCGTAATAATGTAGACATGAAATATGATTTTACTGCAAGCCATGAAATCACAGCTTTTTATAAGCGCTAAAATCAACGCTTATTTTGCCCAAAAGTAATGCTTCCAAGTGGGAATTCGCCATATAAAAATCATAGCATATGTAAGCAGGTTTGTAAGGGATTCTTTTTGGCTTACTCCCTTACAAACCTGCATTTTCTGGGCGAACTGTTCGGTCGGACACTATTAATCAGCTAAACATGCGGAAATAATGAAAGTATGAGCAATATTAAAATAATTATAACTCATACACCACGTGATGCTTTATCAAATTTTCAATAAACTATACACTAATACCACGGTTTGCTTCGGTAATGGGGAACGGTGAAATGCAACGCAAACCAAAACGACGCATACCGAAACATGATTACCCATACATTTGTACTGATTTTTATTTAATTGGCTGCATAACCCTTTATTTAAGCTGAAAAAAATAATTTTTTTATACAAAAAACGTTTTTTCAAAAAAAAAAATCTTTCTTATTATTTTTGAAAAACATGTTTTAATTAAAATAAAAATCCACAAAAAAACATAGCACAAGAAAATTAAAATAAAAATTTATAGAAATTCATCGTATAAAATGCGTAGTCTGAATCGATGCGTTTATATTTCTTTTCTGATCTACATTTTGCAATATTACTGGTTTTTTTAGGGAATGATCTTTAGTTTGTTGCATTGCAAGAGATTTTATCCAAATATATTTTCTTATAACAATTAATGGCGCATTTGCATTTCTTGGCACTTTTTCGTAACTCTGCGATCTTTGTCCGGAACATTATTTTGAAATGCTTAAGATATCAACTGCATCGCTTCAGCAGTTAGGCGTGGTAAGCTTTTTATGTTCTGCTTCACATTGTTTGTTTTAAAAAAAATCGGGGTTCGACAAACATTTTCATATTAACGACGCAAATCGAAGCATTTGCGACGCAACTTTAAAGCCATGCGACGCAATGTGGAACATAAACGACGCAACTTCGATGCGACGCAGCCCTCGTATTAGTCTAATTATACACTCTAAAAAATGATTGTAAATTTACTACTATAAAATGAGTAAAGTTTCATGTATTATTACGCAAATTCGGTAAATTTATACATAAAAATGCGTAAAACTATTTTGCGCACAGTTTTATATACAATAATACCCACTTACAGTATTTTTAACAATTATGAGTTTAAAATTATACACTTTATGCCTAAAAGTAGTATTATTTTCTTAAATAAAATTTTTACGCACAAAGTTTGTAAATATACTAACTTATAATAATAATAAATATTTTGACAGTTTTTAAATTGAAAAAAATTAAAAAAGCCAAAAAAATCTAAAAAAATTTAATTTATTGAGAATTTTAATGAAAAAAAATGTATAACTGTAGTATTTGTGATAGTGTTTAGTTTATAGTTTATTTCCAAGTGTTTGCAGCCTAATTGTGGAAAAATATTTTCAAAATATAATATATGTACAGAGCTTTAAAGAATAAAATTCTTCATTCGATTTATTCAGTCGGTTTTTTCTCAATCGATTTAAAAATATCGCCAATATTGAAAAAAATTGCCAAAATTGAAAAAATCGCCAGAATTGAAAAAAAATCTTTAAAATAAAAAAACCGTTTAAATTAATAAAAAAAATAGCTAAAATTAAAAAAAAACTCCAAATTTGAAAAAAAACGCTGAAATTTAAAAAAGATCGCAAAAAATTAGAAAAATCCCTAAAATTAAAAAAAAGTCTGCAAGAATAAAAAAAAATCGTTAAAATTTAAAAAAATTGCCAAAAATTAGAAAAAAAAACTAAAAATGGAAAAAACTTCAAAATTAAAAATAAAAAATTGCAAAAGGAAGAAAATCGCCAAAAATGAAAAATAATTTTCAAATTGGAAAGAAAGCTTAAACTGAAAAAAAGAAAAATATTGCCGAGAAACTTAAAATGGTTATAAATGTATCTTTATTAGTTTTCGAAACACAGGCGATGTTCCAAATAAATTTTCTTTTTGCTTTGCGATGCTTTGTTTTCGAGAAAATCGCGATCTAAGAACCTAGCCAATCAGGTCGAAATTTAGAACCGGTATTGGGGTTGAGTTTTGAACACCGATGTAAACATTTTTAAAGTAGCTCTTTTATTTTTTAAGTTATGGACGGTTTTTATTTAGTCAATTTTTAAAAGGTACATATTTCGAAAACTAATGGAGCTGGAGGAAACATGGCTGCTCCATTGTTCAAAACTCAACCCCATTACCCCTACAACGATCCTAAATTTCGATTTGATTGGCAGGATTCGTAAATCGCGTTTTTCTCGAAAAGTAAACATCGCAGATAAAAAAGACTATTTATTTGAAACATCGCCTATGTTTCAAAAACTAACAGAGATAAGTAAATGACACTGACAACTTTTGTGTTTTTTTAAATTTTCGCGATTTTTTACTTTTGCCGCTTTTAAATTTTGAAGCTTTTTTATTTTTTTGATGTTTTCACTTTTAGCAATTTTTCTCATTTTTGGCGTTATTTTTTATTTTTGGCGATTTTTTTAATTTAGGCGATTTTTCAATTTTGGCAAATATTAGTGATTTTTTTAATTTTGGAGATTTTTTTAAATTCTGGCATTTTTTTTAACTTAGGTGATTGTTTTAAATTTTTGTGGATTTTTTTCTTTTTAACGATGTTTTTCAGTTTCGCCGATTTCGGCAAATTGTAAATAGATTGAGTAAAAAATAGATTGAATTCCCAGTTATTGAATTCGCAATGATTGAATTCCCAACGATTGACTTCCCAACGATTGAATTCCCAATGATTGAATTCAATAATTGATAATATCGAATGAGCTCAATTGATTGAATTCCACACTAGTGAATTCCAAAGAATGAATTATCTGCGATAGAGTAAGAAAAAAATCATTCGATTTAAAAAAATCCGATGTGATTTTTTCAAAATAGAATTCAATCTTTAAAGCTCTGTATATGTATAACCACTTATATAGAAATATTTATTATTAAATTTATTATTATACAACACATTATTAAAACTCTTTCTAAAAATTAAATTTTTGTTTTATTTGAAAATTTTTTTGGGCTGCTATTCTTTCTTACCGCATTTTTAGGGGGTTTTAACGCATTTTATTCGTATATTTACAAGTAAAGCACGTTTTTTACCCAAAAATTCAGTAAAAATATCAATTTATTTCTAAATTTAATTACATTTTTACGCACTTGCATTGTACATTTACACGCTTTTTGTTGACCAACTTACACGTAATGTGTGTATTTTTTCATTTACACACATAGAGTAAATTTACCCAACTTATAGTAGGAGTATAGTTTCCTATTATAAGTTGGGTAAATTTCAACAGAAATTAATTAGAGTGTATATTAAGTAATAACTTCAGTATCTATAAGCAGATCTTGATTGAATAAAGTTTATATTCATTATGAAACTGCATTGCACCATGATTAGTAATTAAGAAGTTGTTCTTCTCACGTTTCAAACAAAAACAAAATAGTTTTTATTTAAAATCCGTTTGACTGTTTTTTTTTAAGAAAATACTCTTTCCCCATACCCACTTTATTATACAATTATCAACAATCCATTTGATTTTTAAAAGATCATTGCACCTCAATTAACTAAAATTTCATGCACATTCGTCGTAGTGTGTCACTAAAATCTAAAAAAAATAATAAAGAGACTCCTCTATTACTTGGCCAAAAACATCTATTAAAACTAAATGATGCAATCTTTTACTATTTTGTCAACTATTCTCAACATGTTTAGAATTCATAATGCAAGAAAACTCAAATGAAAATCAAAGAAAAAAAAAATAGTAATTAATTTAATGCTTGATTTCTTAGTAAATAATACTACTAAATAATAATTTTAATTATAAATTTTTAAGGAAAAACTAACTCAATAAAAATGTATTTTTTTTTCAACTAATTTGACAAAAACAAATATATTTTAAAATTGTAAGTGCAATAAACAACTTAATTATTTTTTTTTAATATTTTTTACAACTACTTGGTGTCTTATAATATTTAGCTTTTAATTATTAATATTTCGAATTAGTTTTTTTTTTTGCTGCATTTTGTTTTGTAAATTTTTTTCATAAGCGATATTTATTAAAAATATTTTGCCATTAATAGACTAATGAAAAAAATAAACGCAAAAAGTAAAAAAAAAAATGATTATTAAAAAAAAATATGTCTGTTGCAATTTGTTGCTTTTAAAAATGTCTATAATTGTGGCAATTATATATATTTTGTGCAAATTGTAATATTTTACAGTTTGAAAAATATTTAAACAAATTTAAATGATTTAAAAATGCCATCAAAAAATAATCGAACATTTTAGAAAATTGAACAATTCATGCGAATAAAGACGAATAGACCATTTGTAGAATTTTACAGGGGACAATAAAAACGCAGGAAACGGTTAAAAAATAATATTTTTATCAACTTTTTGGTATTAGCTTAAAGATTTAAGTCACATCTACCTATATACAAAATTTTAGTACGGTATTCGAAAGAGAACTTGCCAAAAATTGGACTTCAATTTTTGCTTAAATGGAAAAAGGGCGAATATCCAAAAAAATGTATTTAAATTTGAATAAAAATGTGTTATTTTGCAGCAGATTTTGACTACATTTTCATGAGACTTGCAAAACTTGACGAACTATGGTTGGTATTTGTTTTTAACACTTTAAGGACAATTAAGTACAATTTAAAATTTTAGCAAATATCAATTTTAAACTAAATAATTTTTATATAATGTTTTGTTAAGGATGGATATTCGCCCTTTTTGCTTTCCACACTTTAAAGTCTTATAACTCAAGAACGGTAAAATTGTTTGCCAATATAATAAGTGTGGTTTGTTCCTCGTAATGTTCTTTTAACACATTGTTACCGAAAGTAAAATTTTTTGTATGTTTTTGTGTTGTATTTAATCAAAATTGTGCGTTCGTTCACTCCGAATTTAAACAAAAATATAAAAATATACGAATTATTGCACTTTCAAAGTCATTTTTTTAGCCTTAAAAGTCAATATTTCCCCAAAATTTCTGCATAGGATTGTAGGGCTCTGCTAATAAAATGCATTTATGCAAAAAAACGTGTTTGCGAAAAATTCGTCCTTATTCACATGAACTGTTCAATTGTTGCGACAAAATCGATTAAAGAGAATTTTTGTTAACAAGAATCTTTTAACTTTGGTAAAATTATTGAATCTTAATTTAAAGTTTTCCAGCGAATTTAAAGAATCTGAACCTTTTTCTATAAAAAAAGGTTTTTTGAATTATGAGTTCTTTTAAACTTCATGAATGAAACATAATTCATTGTGCACTAAAAGTTGATTAAAAATTAAAAAATCTTTGCTATAAGTTAATAAAATTTTTACTGAATATTAGTAGACTGAAAAAAACTAAAAAAAAAAAAACGTAGAAAAATTATACTTTAGTTAATACATTTGCTGAAATTCTTAAAAAACAA
This sequence comes from Delia radicum, assembly GCA_021234595.1. Classification (NCBI taxonomy): domain Eukaryota; kingdom Metazoa; phylum Arthropoda; class Insecta; order Diptera; family Anthomyiidae; genus Delia; species Delia radicum. The sequence goes on along the minus strand of CM037854.1, from coordinate 31,254,623 downwards.
ATTGAGATTCTTTTCAAAATAATTTACAATACAAAATATAAAAATTATCAGGGACCGTAATCATTATGAGTTTTATAATAAAAATTACACTCTAATGATTATATTATGAGTTTTAAGGATTTTCTTCAATGGTAATGATTATTTTTCAGTAATATTAATAAAAATCAACCATAATCATTATTTTTGAGCAAAAAAAAAAATACAACTTAAAAATAATCATTATTTATGATTTTTATTTTTTTCGCTCAAATCAAAACTCACTTTCATAGAATTTTTAAGGTGTCTTTCACAAAAATCCTCGAACTTTTGGAGTGTGTTCAACATATGATATGTTGAATTGCAAGGAGTGTCAACATCAAGCAATGGTTGCGGTAATTTATTATTATTATTATTATTAATATTATTTTAATATTGTGCTCACTTTGGAATATTACTTATAACTTACCGAGTTATTAATAGTATTTTACTTGTACCCAATTTAAACAAGAATCTATAAAAAGACTAAATATTCGTAAAATTAAAATGATATGTAAAAAATTTAGTATTAGTTGGCTTTCAATTTGAATTATAACAGCTTGCAGTCTTCGTGACATTGATTTTTTTATTTTTTTTTTTAAATTGGGTATAGATTTACATACCTATTTTACTATTCTTAATGCCCAGTATACATGGATATTAGGGCTATAACCAAATTTTTGGCATAGTACCACGAGTTGGGCAATGAAAGTGAGTTTTATATTGAGCAAAAAAAAAAAAATCATAAATAATGATTATTTTTGAATTTTTTTTTTTTTTTTTTTGCTCAAAAATAATGATTATGGCAGATTTTTTTTTTATTATTACTCAAAAATAATCATTACCAGTAAAGAAAACTTTAAAAATCATGACGGATATGCACAGATTGTCAAAAAATAATAATAATGGTGCAATAATTTTTTTTTATGTCTGTTCTAAGTGATTGATTTTTTGATTTAAAAAAACGAACAATAATCATTATTTACGGTCCCTGAAAATTATCATACTCCCACATTGAAGACATGAATTAATTTAATATCTAAAAATATATAAAAATGATTATATGGAATATAAACAAAATTATCTTTCCATGGTTGTCTAAATGATGGCATCTTTTAAAGGAAGACAAATGCAGTAATTTTAGAAATGAAACAAAAAAATATCGAACTATGTTTTGTTATTTTTTGCAATAAGCAAAAAGGAAACTTAAAAAATTACCTAAAATGGGTGTCCTTGTCTTTCAATTTAGTCTGTCTACCTGAAGGTATATATGTTTGCAATTTGACCACACTACATTAATAATCTCTATAAACATTTAGTTTACAAATACACATTTAATTTTTATTAATTTAAATATTCTATTTTGTCTCACTTTGACAAGCAGGTGACAACAAAAAATTTAAGTTATACAATTTATATGTATACACTTTGATGGCGTCATTATGTTTTAAGTGTGAAGAACAGATACAAAAATCTTCCATGGTTGATTTTTTAATATATCTTACAAAAGTTATACTTTTTAGTACAATTTTCCCCGTCTGTAACACATCTTGGCATGGCACGACATTTGCTTCATTCTGCGCATATGTTTCAATCTTTTTGTCATCCACACTATTAATGTGCTTATCAGCATAATTTTTTTTAGCAAAATAAATTAGTAAAAAATAAGTAAAGCAATAGTTAGATACAGTTAAGTGCTGAAAAAATATAATTCAAATTCTAGCTAAAAATACAATTTCAGTAAAAAAATTTTCTGAAAATAGTATACTTGATTTACAAGCATACTGGACTTACAGATCTAATGAGATATGATTCAACCTAATTAGATATGATTGAATATAATTATATCTAGTACCAGATCTGATCATATTTATTACAGTATGCCATTTGAGTTACACTTTTTACCCAGATCTGATCAGATCTAGTACCAGATCTCTTCATAAGTAAAGAGATCTTTAAAATTGGATAACTTTCGTGCCGAAATATAAACATATTGGTCATATTGGATTATATCTGCTGCCTGATCTGCTCATATCTGTAAAGATTTCATCATTTCTTTGTCCAGGTCTGAGCCTTTTTTGTTTTTGTTCCTGATACGTCGTTTTATGCAAAATATGCCGTTTTTATATATTTTACAGGCATTGACATATTAAAAGCTTAACGCAAACAAAAAAAAAGCTATTTCAATATATTTTTGCTTTATTGGTTTATTTTTTACAAAATTGCGCAAGGTTTTTTAAATTAATTTTTTTTTGAATTTGTGTTAAAAGAAGACATATCTTCTTATCGGCCGGTATAAAATATGTAAATATTGTACGTAATAACATGTAAAATCAATTAATATATAATAATATGTGGGCGTTGTGGTGTAATGGTTAGCGTGTTGGACTGTTACACAGATGGTCCCGGGTTCGATCACTGGCGGCGAAAACATCAAAAAATATGTATGAGGTTTTCTATCCCTCATACATTTCGCAGCGTCCCCCTTAGGTGTTCCCATATCACTTAACCTTACCAAAGTAAAATAATGTACCAGGGCTATGAACAAAAATCTTCAATAAGTTCGCCAACTCTACATCAAGTGGCGAGCAACAACTGTTGTAAGACTTACCATCTCGCGCAATAACAGTGTTGCCATGCTTGAAGCCCTTCATCTTTCCCCACCTTGAAGATCTCCACAATCCCCTTTCCAACGCAACACAATAATTAATACATAGGAAGAAATTCCCAAATGTTGCATTAAAAAAAAAAAAAAAAAAACAATGAACGCAAAAATTACACCTTGTCCTAAAATACTACTTTACTACCTTGTCTTTGGAAATTTTATTTAAAATTTAGACATTAAACTTTTAATATCTTAATGCCTGAAAATGATATTTAATCGATTATTTCAAACATAATTTAAAAAAAAATAACACCAGTTAAAAAAATTAAATAATATTGTTTTTTTTTTTTTGGGATACAAAAATTTTATATTCAAAATTTTTAATTTTTCACAAAATCTTCCATCCTGACATAATTATAACCCGCATGTCAAGAAGACTTGATTACATATTACGAAAGCAAGGTTCTGAAATCTGCGTACAATTTTTTTAAACTGTTAAAGCTAATTTAAAAAAGTTTGCTATTTCTTTTATCGTGATGTATTACGGAGAATTTTTGGTAGATAAATCAAAAAATTCATATCAATAAAACAAAATTTTTAATTTTAAATTTAAATAACTTTTAAAGTAGACGAGATACCCTTTAACTATAACAATGTTTTTTCTTTATCTTTAAACGTAGATTAATCTAGGCAAGAAATCCACATTTACAAAACTTACACCCTCCAAAAGACTTTTTATACACGAGTTAGTAAACTACGACAAACTGTAAGTCCACCCTGTACTAAAATATTACAATATTACGAAAGATTAGCATCTCTTTTTCAAAATGTTGTTGAAAAAAACTTCCGAAAACTAAATATTTTGATGCGAATGTTAAAACGTAAATACACTCATATAAAATAACCTGCAAAAATAGCAAAAAAAAAAAAGCTACTCAAAATCATTTAAAATAGATCTTGCAGAAAAAAACTGCTAAAATTAGCAGAGGTTTTTACTAAATTGTAGTACCATAAGAATAGCAAAAATAAATCTGTTGAACTTACAAATATTTAGTTATATTTGAACTAAATTTCAGTTAATTGAAAATAACAAAATAATCTGCTAAAATCAGCAAAAACATTTACTAAATATTACTAGACAAATGTGATATTTTTTAAGTTTTATTTTTAAAGCAAATAAAGGTCAGCCCCTATGAAATTAGCAATCTTAATTTTTTACGCAAAAAATTCTGTTGCTTTTAGCAAAATAAACTGTTATTTGCATTCTACTATGTTTTAACTAAATATAGCAAACATTTTGTTAATATTACAGTTTTTGTTTGCTATTTTGAGTCTACAAATATTTTGTAAAAGTTTCTGCTAATTTTACAAAGTAAAATGCTATTTTCAATTAACTACAATTCACATCGTATAGAACTAAAATTTTGTAAAGTTAACAGATTTATTTGTCCCGTTCTTATATTATTAATTTTCAGCAAAAAACAAAAAATCTGCTATATTTAGCAGTTTTTTCTGCAAGGTCATTTTTAACTTATTTTTAGTAGGCTTTGTTTGCTATTTTTAGAAGTTTTTTTCTAGGAGTTTCGGTGTTTTTAGCAGTATGGATTTTTTCAACTTACAACTTATTTTAAAAGAGCATTTTTTTTGTAGCCATACTCTAAACTCTAGTAAACAAATCCGATTCTTAAAAAACATTTAATTTTGCTACTAAAATTTAGCGTAGCTGCTTTTTTGAAAAGAGTCATTAAATACTTGCATGCAAAAATGCAATTTTTGAGCAACTTTTTTCGTTTTCATATTTTGTTTATTCCTTACATTTTCTGCAGTTCTTCACCGAATTTCTTCAGAATTGGAGCAGGTAATGTCTGAAATATTTCTAAAACCATATATAAACATCAATATCGTAATTTCGTCTGGGGTGTTGTTATGTGTGTTTACTTTTGTACAGATTTAAGTGGATCATTCCATATATAGTACTTTCAATACTATACTCAGTGTTTGTGAAGTTTTTTGACAAAATCTATTTCTATACCATATGTGACCTATATTTCCAGTACTTTTATCACATAGCATCAGCTCTTAACCTCTTAACTGATTCATTAATTTCAAAATATGCAAATAAATTTTATAAAATGTGCCATAACTTTTGAACAAAAAGTCCAAAATGAATATGTAATAGCTCAAAAGAAAGACAAGATTTTAAACTATTAAGATCATCAAATATCAAAGTCCCGTTATATATAAAATATATATATAAAATATAAATCTTGTGTTAATTTAGCTACTAAGTTTTTTGACTGCAGCAGCATATGCTGCAAAACCAATTAACTGGTTGAATAATGAGCCGATTGAAAATGGATAATAATAATAAGATATATAGTTAGGGGAATAATATGAATTCGTTAATTCAAAAAGTATTCGTATAGCTGTATGGTATGCAAATGGCATAGAGAAAGAAGCACTTAAAAAACAATACATTTCAAGATTTTGTATGTCATTTTAACATAAACATTCTATTGGTCTCTGAGTGTCATTATAATGATTAAACCTTCGCTAACAAGGGATGGTGCAACAATAGTCATCAAAGAAAATAATGCAGACTACATAAAACTTGACAGAACCAGGGCAGATGGAAAATTACAGACCGTCGAGTGGGCTTTTTTAATGATAGTTTTAAAATATAATCATAATGATTGTCGTAACACGAATACAAAAAAATCAGATTTTGTAACTTCATTTGCCGATAATTTTATAGCAGCTTAAGATTGAAATGCTTACATTGAAAATACGAGGCTTTCTTATAAAACCGATGCTAATGATCGAAGTTCATTTGCAGAAGGGAAATCATTAGAGTGTCGTTTCTATTCAGACATTAAACTTACTTATCATTCAAAAATAAAAATCTATGCGTCAAGGTTAACTTGAAGATATAGATATATATGAGGAAACACTTGATCATGTCAGATCGACGACCAGTTTTACGTAACTCTTAATTATCATTCAATAAATAAACTCATGCAAAAAATGCAAAAAAAAAAAAAAAATTTTTTTTTTTTTTTTTTTTTTGTAATTTTTGCTGTAATCTATTTTCTTTCATCGTTATTAAGAGTCATTATAACTGGTCGATGATCTGACATATCCAGATCAAGTGTTTCCACGTATATTTCCATATTTTCCGGTAAACCTTTTGATATGAAGAAATCAATAACGCTGAGATTTTTACTTTTTGAACTACAAGTAGGTTTATTGCCGGAATGGAAATGGCAATCTAATGACTTTCCTGCTGCAAATAAACTTCGACCTTTAGCATCGGTTTTATAAGAATGCCAAGCATTTTCATTATGAGCGTTCCAATCTCCACCTGCTATGAAATTTGGTCCAAATGATGTTAACAAATCTTTAAAATCTACTTTTTTTGTATCCTTGTTATGACAGCAATATACAGATGATATTTTCAAACTTTGATTTAATAGTACAATCGTAACCACCTGAAATTTTTCATTTTCAATGTAGCTATCTAGTTTTATATAGTCTGCAATATCATCTTTGACCAATATTGTTGCACCGCCCCTTGCTCTCGTACTCGGATACTTCGCACTGTATGATTTAAAGCCTCTTATAGCGAAGTTTGATCCTTTGTAATGACATTCAGATACCAAAAGAATGTTAATGTTGTAATAGTATAAAAAGTTAAGAAATGCATTTTTTTTCAAATGCCTCTCTAAACCGTTTGCATTCCATGTAGCTATACGAATATTTTGCATCAACGAATTCATATGTTTTCCCTTACTATATACCTTATATTATTTTAGCCATTTTTTTAACGGCTCACAATTTTACATCTAAACCATTCATATTTTTTCTTCGCTGGCTCGTTGGAGTCGAAGACACTAAGCAGCGCGCTTTGTTTACAATAAAGACACGAATGATTTTTTTTTTTAACGGAGAAAAGCCAACTGCGGTCGCTGACATCGTTGAAAAGTTTTTCGGAGCATATTTTGAATGGAACTTAGGATTACAATCACCAATTTTACCCGCCATCGATTTGAAATTACAGTCCATCAGCGACGACAGAGCAGTTTTATTTTATTCTTTAGCCTGGCCTGTAACCTGGTCAAAGTTATGGCATAGTCGGGGTGACAGTTTTTTTTTACATTTTCTTTCTCAATTTTTATAACTGTTTTTATCTTAAAAAAAAATAGATGTTTAACTGCATCTCCCAGGAATCGAACTTGAGTCCATTGGCGTATTAGTTCATAACACCAACCACTCACCTATATCGACAGTATAAATGATCGCGGAAAAAACATATTATGTATGTATATTGTTCCTATTAAGTACGAATGTACTTCTTCATGTGTGTATATGACTTGTTTATAGTATTGGTTTAAAATATCTAAAAATAGACTCATAACTTATTGATAACAAATGACTCATATGTCATTAGAGCAGTTGTGACTAACCACATTATTAAGTGATCTTAATACACACGCGAATGTAATGTAAAAGGGCTTAACTAACATATTTAAATTTGTAACAGTAGAAACGAAATTGTCGTTACACATTTTAAACAAATTATTTAAAAAAAAAAAAGTGATGCAAATTCTATGACTAATAAAAAAGTTTTAATTTATAACACCCATATTCATAAAAATATCAAACAGCATTTCAAATACATTTTAGTTAAAATACAAATTTTAGCTTTAAATCTGTATTCATGAACTAATTTTAACTTTTACACAATGTTTAAAATAGGTATTTTAAGCTAATATCCGTTTATGAATACAGTTGTAAGGCTTAAAATGTGTTTTGACTAAAATGTATTTGAAATCTGAATTAAGATTTTTTATGAATACGGCCGTAAGTATTTTAAAAATTGACACTCCCTGAAAATAAATTTACTTTTAAAATTTTTAATTGATATTTTTTACATTATTTGCCTTAATTAAGTTCATATTTTCTCTCAGTGTTTTTGCTTTAATAATGTGACAATAACTTTTTTGTGTGTTTTACGATTTTCCTCATGTTTGTACAAGTTTGTCTAGTTATGCATGACAATATGACTGCATGCATGTGCTAAATTTAATGATAGAAATCAGAAACAATTTAATTTTTATAACATAAAATAAATAAAAATGAATTTGTCTTATACGAGTATTATCAAAGTAATAGACAGATTCATGTAATATCGTATATAGTGTAAAAATCGTTTTTATTTTACAATATAATATAGCATTCAGACTATATTGCAAAACACGTGTTTTGCCAAAACGAGTGGAAAAGAATGAAGAACCGTTGGAATATAATAAAGAGCTTAAATACGTGTTTTGGCAAAACACATGTTTTGATGTCTAGTGTGAATGTGGCTTTAGTGTCATAAATGTTTTGCCAACACTGGAAAATTTGTTATACATTTTCTAATGTAAACATTTAGAAAAATGGAAATAAATATTTTTTTTAATTGTTTATAATAAAATATTCTATTTTATAAATACACCAATATAGTTTTCATAAGTGTGGAATTTTGTGGAATTTGAGAAGAAACGAAGAAATTATATTTGAAATGGGGCAACAATTGATAATATCCGTACATGCAAATACGCTCCGTGTGTTTACCAGATACGAAATATATTATGAATTCCCTGAATATTTATTGATTTCTTTTTTGTTTTCTACTCCTTCATTAAAACTAATCTAAAATGCGGGTCAATTGGATATTAATTACACAATAGATTATAGCGATAAAGAGTTTCTGGTGTAAGATACTACTGTAATTGTAAGGTACTATTGTACCATATTTGTACTTTCAATATTGTTTCGAGTGTATTTTTATAATTTGTAGAAAAGTCATATCAATTTTGTAAAATAAACTTCAGTTTGAATTGAGCAATTGAAAAGAAAACAACTATTAAAATTCAGGTGTGGGGTGTCACAAAAATAAAAATTTAAAAAAAATTTAAAATGGATTTAAGACCAACACGCCAAGCCATAATTGAAGCTCTTAATGTGGCCAAAATATCTTTTCCTGAGCAAGCAACAATATCTCAATTGAGATCACTTTATAAAGCTTTGTCTCAATTTCAAAATGAAAGTCGTGGTACTGAGGATGTACCAATGGATTCTGGTAGAAGTGCTACTACCAATGATGAAAATATGGTTGAAAGATGTGTTGCTTTGACCGCTGCTGCTGCCGATGTTAATAATACTGCTGTTATTCCCACTGGTATTGGGAATTTGATTGATTTTCCACATTCTAGTGGTATTGTTTCCGATGTTACTGCCACCACTTCTAATATTTCCCATGGAGTACACCACAACGTTTTAGCTTCTGGCGCTGATGTTACTAACACAGAAGCAAACGTTTTTTGCACCAACTCTATGCAAGATAATTTTAATGTTGCCCGAAACCAAATAGATGAAGAACAACAATTGGCAAAGCAAATTAAAATTTTACAAATGCGATGTGAAATGGTAAATTTACAAAAACAACTTCAATCTTTAGAATTTGTTGATAGTCAAACTCGCAACACCCGCCGAATAAATTATGAAGAACTTGTTATAGCTGTTCAGAAATTCAGTGGCGATGATAATCAAGACATTTTAAAATGGTTTCGACATTTTGAAGATTATACTCACACATGTGGATATAATGATCATGATTTATTACTAGGATTGAAATGGTTACTTCATGGAACTGCCCGTCAATATGTTCAAAATGTTGATATAGTCAACTATAATGACTTAAAATGTGCTTTAATAAAAACTTTTAAGAGGAAATTAACTCGTGAAGATGTTTACAGAAAGTTGCGTTTGCGTATTCTAAAACATCATGAATCGTGCTTAAGTTACGTTATTGCAATGCAACAGATTGCAGCTGAAGCTAATATTGACGAAAAAGAGTTAATCGATATTATTATCGATGGATTTCAAGACAAATCAAACAATATTGCTTTATTATATGGAGCCTCAACAATTGAAGAATTAATTGAAAGATTGGATCGTTATGAACAACGCCGAGTTCATAAGCCGCAAATGTTAGAAAAACAGAAGCCAAATTCAAAATCGAACGTAAGATGCTTTAATTGCTCTCAATTTGGACATTTCCAGAGTTCATGTCCAAAACCTCATCGTCCCCCTGGTTCTTGCTTTGTATGTCATAAAGTGGGCCACTATAACAAGGATTGCCCAAATAAGAAATTACCTGTAACAGTAGCATCAGTTTTTCCAGAAAGGCAAATCGTTACTGATGAAAATTTAGTTAATCCAATACAATTGGTAAGTGTGGCTTTTTATAAATTTAATGAAGACGAATGCACTGATTATTTAAATATTAATTGTCTCATTGATTCTGGTAGTCCCATTAATTTTATCAAAAGATCGTTTGTGCCGTCAAATCTCAAAATATCAAAGGAATTAAAGACCATACATATGTCTAGTCTTGGAAATTTTAAGTTACAAATGTATGGAAAGGCATCATGTTTAATTAAATTTCGTGGTTTGGTAAAACATGAACAATTAATTGTAGTTCCTGATAATTATATGACGATTCCGATTATACTGGGTAGAAATTTTATGAATAAATTTAACATACATTTGGTTCAAATAAAAACGAAAAGTGCATTCGAATTTATTAAAGATAAACTTATTCCTATTGATAGTGATTATCCAACGACACATAAGGATAATCTTGAGAAAGTCTATAGTGATTTAGGAGCATATATCATAGAAAGACCTCAGTATAGTTTAAATATTTGTCCATTGTTGACAAATGATCAGGCTTGTAGTATTGAAAATATCATTGTAAACAACTATATTTATCCAAAAAATCTTACTAGAACTCCATTTGATTACAAGATGAAAATTCGATTAACTGATGACATACCGGTTCACTGTTCTCCTCGCCGATTATCTTTTAGGGATCGCGAGGAAGTTCGTAAGATTATAGATGACTTGTTAATGAGAAAAGTAATTCAGCCTAGTAATTCTCCATATGCATCCGCAATAGTTTTGGTTAAGAAGAAATCGGGGGAAACACGAATGTGCGTTGATTATCGTAGTCTTAATAAAAAAACTATCCGTGATAATTTTCCTTTACCTTTAATTGATGATTGTATAGAATATATGTCAGGAAAGCAATGGTTTAGTTTATTAGATTTAAAAGATGGATTTAACCATCTCGAAATGGATAAGGATTCAGTGCATACTACATCGTTTGTTACACCACATGGTCAGTTTGAATACTTAAGGATGCCATTTGGCTTAAAAAATGCACCTGCAAATTTTCAAAGATTTGTTTACAATATTTTTCGAGATTTAATTGATTCTGGCGAAATAGTTGTTTATATTGATGACATTTTAATTGCATCTGTTGATTTTCAATCTCACTTAGAAACTTTAAGGAAAGTATTATGTCGTGCTTATGAAAAAGGGTTGGAATTTAAATTGAGAAAATGTAAATTCGGTTATAAAGATATTGAATATTTGGGATATTTGGTTAATTCATTTGGTATTCGACCTAGTGATAGGCACTTAGACGCTATTAGAGAATACCCTGTACCTAAAACTCAAAAGGAGTTACAGAAATGTATTGGTCTTTTTTCATATTTTAGAAGATTTGTGCCTTCGTTTTCTAAAATTGCTAAACCATTGTTAGACCTATTAAGAAAAGGGCAACCTAAGAAATTTAATTTTTCGGAAGATTGTATGAACGCCTTTAAGGAACTTAGACAACGACTGACAAAACCACCAATTTTGGCTATTTATAACTCTAAATGTGAGACCGAATTACACTGTGATGCCAGTTCACATGGGTTTGGAGCAGTTTTACTTCAACGTCAAATTGACGGAAAGTTCCATCCAATTGCATTTTACTCTAAATCTACTTCTGACGCGGAATCAAGGTATCACAGTTTTGAGTTAGAAACTTTATCGATTATAAATGCTTTACGACGTTTTCGAATTTATTTGGAAGGAATTCCTTTTAAAATCGTTACTGATTGCAATTCACTGGCTATAACCTTAGGTAAGAAACAGGTAAATCCAAGAATCGCTCGTTGGGCCTTGGAGTTGGAAAACTATAATTATACGATACAACATCGTAGCGGATTGTCCATGGGACACGTTGATGCTTTGAGTAGATGTTATGATAAAGATGATAACCCATTTCACATTGATGAAATAAATGTTCAACAAACAGTTGCTGCAGTGGATTCAAATGAATTAGATATACAAATTCAAATATTACAAAACCGTGATGAACTCATAAGAAGTTTGGTAACAAAGTTGCAATCGGAAAATGACGATAATTTCGAGTTATCCGATGGATTGGTGTTTCGAAAAGGGGCATCAAATCGTTTACTTTTGTATGTTCCTTGTGAAATGGAAGAAAATGTTATCCGTTTGGTTCATGAAAAAATTGGACACCAGGGAGTTGAAAAATGCTTTGATCAAATAAAATTTAATTATTGGTTTCCAAAAATGAAGGATAAAATTAAAAAACATATCCAAAATTGCGTAAAGTGTATAATATATTCGGCATCATCTCGATTACACGAACAAAATTTGCATAGTATTTCTAAAGTTCCACTACCTTTTGATACTATTCATGTGGATCATTTTGGTCCATTACCATCCTTATCTTCAAAATGGAAACATATACTAGTGGTAGTTGACGGGTTTACAAAATTTGTCCGTCTTTATCCAGTAAAATCTACAAGTACAAAAGAAGTTTGTTGTTCAATGGAGAAATATTTTAACTACTACAGCAGACCAAGGCGTTTAATATCTGACAGAGGTTCTTGTTTCACTTCAAATGAATTTAAAGAGTTTTTAATCAAAAACAATATTGAACATGTTAAAGTTGCAGTTTCGTCCCCTCAAGCTAATGGCCAGGTTGAACGTGTAAATCGTATTGTAAAAGCCATGTTAAGTAAGTTAAGTGAACCTATGCAACATGCTGACTGGTCTACAAAACTATCGAAAATTGAATTTGCAATTAATAATTCGGTTCATAGTACTACGAATGAAACTCCGAGCCAACTTCTATTTGGAGTCAATCAACGTGGAATAATTGTCGACGAGTTTACTGAGTATTTAGATAAGAGAAATGATATGATAGCTAATAGGAATTTTAATGAAAAAAGATTAAAGGCACTTAAAGGTATTACACGTTCTCAGGAATATAATCTTAATTACTTTAGGAAACATAGTGTCCCTGCTAGAAAATATTTAGTTGGGGATTATGTTGTTATAAGAAATAATCATAATATTGTAGGAAGGAATAGAAAGTTAACCGAAAAGTATCGTGGTCCTTATGTCATCCGTAAGATATTGGATAAAGATAGGTACGTAGTACAAGATATTGATAACTGTCAGTTAACTCAATTGCCATATAAGGCAGTTATTGAGGCGAATAATTTAAGAAAATTGATAACGTAATGGATCGTCACAATCAGTTTGTTATATATTTATAAAAAGCCATCAACCAATTTAATATTAAAATTTATCATTAACATTATCTTGTATTGTATGTGTTTTTATTAATTGTTTTTGATTGGGGTCAATCAAATTATCAGGTTGGCCGAACTGTAAGATACTACTGTAATTGTAAGGTACTATTGTACCATATTTGTACTTTCAATATTGTTTCGAGTGTATTTTTATAATTTGTAGAAAAGTCATATCAATTTTGTAAAATAAACATCAGTTTGAATTGAGCAATTGAAAAGAAAACAACTATTAAACTGGGAAAATAAAATTAATTGAAAAGATAGATGGCATAAGAGTTAAAGAAAAAAGAATAGGTTTTAGAGTGAATATGTTGCTTTCCAAGCCAACTGTGCATTTAAAGCAAACGTATAACGCAGCAAAGTGGGGTATTTAAAAACTAATGGTCATTAATTCGAATCAAGTTGGTGGTAATATTTTGTAATATTGTGATTGGGTCACCCTGTTTAAGTACAGCGTGTATTTACAGGTTGTCAAATCTGACTACCTCCTGAAGTAATCTACGATGTAAGAAGTAATCTATGATGTAAGTAATGATGAAATCTACGATGTAAAATAAGCGAAAAAAACTGCACTTTTAATATTTTTAAATAACTTTAAACGTAAAACCGTCATAATTGTTGCACCGTTAAAGATAAATGATTAATGCTACTGGATTAAGCATGCTTGAACATCACTTACACACAAAAGTTTATTCATGTCCTACAAAAACAAACAATTATAAATATTTTACCTCAAAGTGTCGAAACTTTTTGAAATTCGTCATATACATTTTGTTCATTTTTTGTTTTGATCAACAATGCGTATGATTAATTGTATTTTATTCATCATACGCCTAGTAGTGCTAACAAAGAAATATTTGAGGATTCGAGAGGGATAACATTCAACGAATTTTTTCTTCAATACTATTCCTAGTTAAACGATGATTATTCCTAGATCGAGATCAAAACATCTAAAGCTTCATTTACATTTACCATCGAAATGTAGTTTAAACTAGATTTCGAAATCTAGTTAGTGTATCATTTTATACACTACCATTTGATCGAAAACTATGTTAAACTGAATGTTGATGGTAACTGTAAATGCAGCTTAAACATTTTGATAAATAAAAAAAATGGCTAATTTTTAAATGAATTAAATTTCTATTATAGCAGTACTACACTAAGAGAATTGTGTGCGGTGTATTAATGAAATCTATCATTAATAATTATAAGTAATTTTTTCAACGAATTGATGAAATGTTTGCATTAAATGAATTATAATGGAAGAAATATTTTTTTCCTGTTTCATATTTATTTAATTTACATATTTTTTATATTTATTTATTTTACTTTTCTGTTTTTTTTTACATCTCCCTGAACAGGACTTGAACCCGCAACCATGGTTGGTGCACCAACGGTATGGCGTTACCGATCCTAAATAGCCAAAACAAAATGATATGCTTATTTAGACTTTTGTATTAAAATAGCTTTTCCAATAGTTGAAGCGCATCCTGCTGAAATCTGATGGAACAAAAAAGTGTATATAAAGATTATTGCTTATTTCAAGGAACAACCAATAACATTTAATAAAAATTTCATTTACGTTATAATTTTTTCATTAATATAATGAAAAAATCATTAGTTCAATGAATTCAATTCAATGAAAGACATTCTAATAGTATGAAGGAAAATTTAATTTCAACAAATTCGGTTGCGTCAACAGATTCCCATCAAACTGAATTGATTCGGTTGCTTCAACCTTGTAAATTCGATTGTCGCTATCGACTTCGCTATCGACTTCGGATGCCACAACCTTCAATACGGTTGGACCAACCGAATTCAGTTATGACATCCGAATTTACGAGGTTGCAGCAACCGAATCAATTAGGTTGGATGAAATCTTTCCACTTTTATGAGAGTGTAGCTGTAAATTATTTAAAATAATTTTATTTTTGTTTTTTTCAAATTCTCAATTAAAAAATCTATTGATATAGTCTTACTTCTATAATTTTTCGAATTCAGTTAAATTATTATAAATAATATACTAAAAATTACTGAAAACTTTGTCAATTTTTAAATTTTAATAGTTGTGTCAAATTTTAATAGTTGTGTCATTTTTTATTCGCATAATATAGGAAAACAAATACTGTATGTGGGATATTGTTACGATATAAATTTTCCTATAGAGGGCCTCATGAATGTTCACGTTTTTCCTGATTTTATAGTGTCGTTTCAAAACATCGTTATTATTTTTTCATTGAATATAAAAAGTGAATAGCAAGCCAGTTTTAAAGAAATTTCCATGTCGAAGTTTTGCGAACGGTAAGAATTTTATTCATAATTTTAATAAAACTAATTGATTGCATAAACAAATATATATTTTTTTATATATACAGTAGTGGTCAAAACATTTGGAACTGAGATCGCATTTGTTGTTTTCATAGCTTTATTTTCTTCAAATCACACTTAGTTTTTAAAATTTATTTTTTACATATTCTTCATATATTGTTTTATGTTAAACGAATAAAAAAAATTAATTCCGTTAAATTAAAGCAGCAAAAAAATTAATACTAATAGATGTATTCAAAATGCAGGTGTTCAAAACATTTGCAACTCTCATTATTCTTACTCTTAACGAAGCAATTTATACTAACAAATGCTAGGATATAACGGTAGTCGCATTCCTTTTTAATATGAGATTCAGGCCGTTACATTTTTTAAACAAATTTATTATAATTATTCTTCTTTAATAGTTGTAATAAGATGTTGGAAGCATAAATATCGGAAGAATAATTTTTGTAAAAAATGCCAGGAAATAAATAAAATTCTGATTTTTAATCAAAAGTTTTAAATGATTTTCGAAATGGACTTTTCCAAAAAGCAATTGCTTTGAAGTACTTCGTTCCAAAATCAACGATTTGCCGCATTGTTAATAGTGGTAACATCCACACAACTTATAAAGGTGGAAGACCCCGTATTACAACTGTAAGAGAAGATCGGAAAATCAAGAATTTTTTTACGAAATATCCCAAAGCAGTTCCCAGAGAAGCTAAGACTGATCTTTTAATAGATGCCAGTCTTCCCACCATTAAAAGAAGAGCCCGAGAATATGGTCTTAGAAGTTATAGATGTACAAAAAAAAACCGTTTGTGTCGGAAAAAAAACCGAAAAGCTCGGCTTGACTTTGCACTCACCCATTTGAACTGGACTCAACAGCAATGGAAAAATGTATTGTGGTCAGATGAGTCTAAGTTCAACCTCCGGGGATTAGATGGAAGAGCCAATGTTCGAAGACCACGAGGCTAAAAGTTAGTCACAGATACACAACCGCCACAGTGAAGCACGGAGGTGGAAATATTATAGTGTGGGGTTTTTAGTAGTGGGGGAATGGGGCTTTTGTAACGACGCAGCAGAGCAGTCGGCAGAGGGCTGAAAAATGCATGGGGTTTTTGTAACGACGCAGCAGAGGGCTGAAAAATGCATGGGGTTTTTGTAACGACGCAGCAGAGGGTTGAAAAATGCATGGGGTTTTTGTAACGACGCAGCAGAGGGTTGAAAAATGCATGGGGTTTTTGTAACGAAAAAGCAGCGCAGTCGGCACAGGCTGAAAAATGAATGGGGTATTTGTAACAAGGAAAATGCATGGGGTATTTGTAACAAGGTGAAATTTTTGTGATATAAAATTTGAAAATTGAAAATTAAAATTAAAAATTGAAAAATAAAAATTGAAAAATAAAAATTTAAAAATAAAAATGAAAATGAAAAATTGAAAAATAAAAATTGGAAATTAAAAATTGAAAAATAAAAAATTGGAAATTGAAAAAAAAAAGTTGAAAAATAAAAATTAAAAATTGAAAAAATAAAAATGAAAAATAAAAATTGAAAAATAAAAATTGAAAAATAAAAAGTGAAAATAAAAAATTGGAAATTGAAAAAATAAAGTTGCCCCCTAAAAATTAAAAATTGAAAAATCCCCCTTGCCCCTCCCCCTTGAAAAATCCCCCTTGCCCCCTCCCCCCTTGGCCCTTGCCCCCTCCCCCTTCCCCCCTCGCCCTTGCCCCCTCCCCCTTGGCCCTTGCCCCCTCCCCGTTGCCCCCTTCCCCCTCCCCCTTGCCCCCTCCCCCTTGCCCCCTCCCCCTTCCCCCCTCCCCCTTGGCCCTTGCCCCCCTCCCCGTTGCCCCTCCCCGTTGCCCCCTCCCCTTCCCCCTCCCCCTTGCCCCCCTCCCCCTTCCCTTCGGGTTCTTCTTCTTTTTTGCTTGTTGTTTTTTTGGCCTGTGCTCCCTTTTTCTTTTTCCCTTGTTTAAATAATTTAGAAATTAAGATGGTCCTTATTGATGTGAAGAAAAAATATCGATGGCTATTTTGCAGTAAGAAACAAAAATATTAATGATGGGTGTGAAAATATAAAGAAAAAATTTTAAATTTCTGTGTGTGAAAAAATGTTATTCTCTAAATATTGTTTTAATAAGATGGTTTTATTATTTTAGGTGTGGAGGATATTTTTTGGCTAGAAGCGTGAAACAAGGGGCGGTCATATGTTTAGAACTCTTTAATCTACAATGTAAAATTTGTGTTGAATTTGTATAGGAAGCAAAACTATGCTTGCCAACATAGTGTTCGCAACTAAAATGTGTTTACATAAATAAAATTCTTTGAGTAGTTTTATGCCATCACTAAGGAGGGTTGTAATGAATAATAAAATAGGAATCAAAACTTTGTTTGACACCATATTGCTTAAAACTATTTAAAATTTGTTTAGGGTCAAAGTAAAAGACAATTTGTATTTACATATGTTTTAATATTAATTTGTTTATTAAACACTTAGTTGTTTATGATACATTTCAATTAGATTAATTACAGCTTGACTTCTATGTCTATAGATGAAGCAGCTGCAAGTATCTGGTCCCTCTATGCAACTATCAATAGACCATGGACAATCGATAAAATGCTCCCCATGTATCGAGTCTATGCACTCCTTATGTTCAAATTCATCCATTATATTCATAAAGTTTAATATGAAGTGGAGATCCTCAAAGGAAATGTATCCATCATACTCAAAAAGAAATGCGTTAATTCTTTCGCGTAGTGTCGGAAATTCCATCATTATTTCAAGATTGATGTTTCTCCTTATCTGTATTTTTTAATACTAATTAAAAAATTTATTTTTCTTAATGTGAGGAGAGGATACTTGACAAATATATCCCCAAACTACTAATTATATAAGAGTGAGGGAATACAATGATTTATCATGCACTTTCCTTCACTCTGGCTCGATCAATTGGAGGGTGGAGTTAAGGCATAAGACATTTTTCAATTATTTTCCTTAATTTTAATTATAGGAATGTAAGAACAATCATTCAATAAAAAGCCGTCCAATAGTAAAGTCAAAAATGGATATTTCATCATCTCTAATTAATAAGTTTAATAATTTCAACAGTAAACCAATTCTATATATTAAAGACATGGAGAATTTAAAATCCTATACTGTGTTGAAAGCCATACGAATTAAAACTAAATTTGGCGAATGCATAAGACTTGAAGTCGAAAATAACATTATATTTCTACCAACTAGATATAACGCCATGACTGAAGAAGAACTAGTGGAATTATCCTCTGGAAATTACTGCATCAAAAAAGAATCTGGAGTAGACGAGAAATCATATCAATTGCAGCTGGAGCAATTCAATTTAAATAATGAATATATTATTCTTCAAAATAGTACATATCCAGTATGGAATTAAAATGTAAATAAATATTATTAAATAAAACAAAATTATATAGTTTATTTAAAAAAGTTTTCTTTTTATTTATTATAAATTTCATACAAAAATTGTAGGCATAAATGACCACAATTATACGAATTATATTTTTGATGTTGATTGTAGTTATATTCTAAATTTCTACCCAAGTATTTTACTACTTCCAACGGTGGCTGCAAATTTCCAAAACTATCAAAATATTCATTTTGTTGATTATTTTTATAGTATGCTACCCAATGTGTTCCAGAGCCAATTGATGAATCTAAATTAATAATTCCACATTCTTTGAGTCTAGGACGTTTGGGGAGTGAGTCTCGCATAAAAATACCTCTAAAATAGGGAATATGTGTGGCAAACATCCTTAAATCAACATCAGTGAGTGGTCTTTTGGGTAGCATCTTTAACAGTTTTTTGATGATTTATTGCATACAAGACCATATCCTTTTTTATATGGCTTAAGAAATAATCCTTTTCCCATTGCAATAGCCTCCATTGTTTTATTATGTTTAATGGCCTCATCAAGATTTTGCTTAGCATTTTTAGCAGTGTTAATTGCTTTAGCAATAGCTGCTCCACCAGAAGATAGACTACCTAAGGCTCCAAGTGCTGCAAGAATTGGTACTAAAGGCAAGAAACCTCCAATTTTTGGAACATTTATTATGCGAGGTATAACAACTTTAGATTTTTTCCTTTTAGAGATTTATTGATAACTCTACGTGCAATTTTAATAGCGTCATTAATATCTCTAGGTTTTTCCTTCTTTAAACTTTTTGTAGCCATTCTTATCGCATCGTTAAAAATTTTCTTTCCACTTTTGTATTGACCCTTTACTCCCATTCCGAATTTAACTTTTGCTTTCATTGCGTTGCTTACAAAATATGCATTTGTTTTCTCGCCAATACTACTATCCTCGGCTAAAACTCTTTCCCAAGCACGATTTTCAAGTATTTTATCAGCTTGATGTCGTTTATTAATATCCTTATTTTGGGAATATGCTATATCGTGTTCTTTGCAAGCTGCATCCAAAGGATTTATACCCTTATCACCTCTATTAATTCGATTTTCTAATTTAGTGCCTGGTCCACAATATTGATAGCCTGGTAAATGTAATTCAATTGGTAAGGAATTGATAATTTTATCAAACACTCCACTCCCATAGATAGTTGAGGTACGATTAATTGATTTATTATAATGGAAAACCATTTTATATCTAGAAAATTAATAAAATATTATATTTTTAGAGTTTTTATTTTATTCACAAAAATGCGCTTGATCAAGCAACATAATAATATTATTGTAAGGAATGTAGATTCCTCAACTAGTATCCTCAAGAAAGTAAGACATAATATCTTATTACCCAATTCTATTAGATGTCTTATAGTTGGACCATCCAACTGTGGAAAGACTAATGTGATGATTAGCCTAATTGAAAGTCCAAATGGACTTAAATTTGAAAATATATATTTATACTCGAAATCACTTTATCAACCTAAATATGAATATTTAAAGAGGCTTATATCACCGATAAAAGGAATGGGATATTTCACATTTTCTGATAATGAGAGTGTTATGCCGCCAGATGAAGCCAAAAATAACTCAATTTTTATATTTGATGATGTTGCTTGCGAGAAGCAAAATAATATTCGAAAATACTTTTGTATGGGTCGTCATAAAAATGTTGACTCCTTTTATTTATGTCAGACTTATACTCGAATTCCAAAACATTTAGTACGAGATAATGCAAATATGATTATAATGTTTAAGCAGGATGAAATGAATATGAAGCACATATATAGCGATCACGTTGGAATGGATATGAGCTATAAGAAATTTTACGATATATGTCAAGAATGTTGGAAAGACAAGTATGGATTTTTAATAATAAGCAAAGATGATGATTTAGATGCAGGTCGCTATAGAAAATCGTTTAATATTTTCATTGAAATATAAAAGGATGAATTCATAAATATTAGTTAGTTACGAATAGATCATTGAATCAATTAGATCGATATCAGACCAGCCAGCAGACACCTGATCTGATAAACCAGACCAGCCAGCAGACACCTGATCTGATAAACCAGACCAGCCAGCAGACATCTGATCTGATAAACCAGACCAGCCAGCAGACATCTGATCTGATAAACCAGACCAGCCAGCAGACACCTGATCTGATAAACCAGACCAGCCAGCAGACACCTGATCTGATAAACCAGACCAGCCAGCAGACATCTGATCTGATAAACCAGACCAGCCAGCAGACACCTGATCTGATAAACCAGACCAGCCAGCAGACATCTGATCTGATAAACCAGACCAGCCAGCAGACACCTGATCTGATAAACCAGACCAGCCAGCAGACATCTGATCTGATAAACCAGACCAGCCAGCAGACATCTGATCTTGCCGATATCTAATCATAATTTCAAAACTAATAAACGATGGAGGAAAAAGTTTTGGAAGAATTAGTAAAGACGAGAAATGCTTTGAAAAGGAAATTTCAAAGTATAAAATTTGATGAATCTAACACATCTAAACAACTCAAAGATACATTTAGACCTATAACGAAACCATTGAAGGAATTTATTGATATTTCTAAAAATACGAATACAATTTCAAAAATTATTAAAGATGAAATTAAAAATGAAATGGCTAATTATTCAAATATAACTTTTAACAAACCACCAATGAAATTCGAGTCAAGTACTCCGAAGAAAGAGCATATAAGTACTAATGGTGAAGATGAGACACAAAAGTCTTTATATAAGACAAATGATGATGAAAATTTCTATTCTCAAGAGGATACAATAGAGAATGATGATATTAATGTTCCAACAAATCCGATAGATTTATCCTGGTTGGGTAAAAAAAATATGTTGGATACTCTATATGGGCCACATAAAAATTCTAGTGGAGAATGGAAATTTGGTAGCAGCAATATAAAAATAAATGACGATAAAATTGAGGTAAGGAAACCAAATGTGGCTCCTTACACCAGGTCTTTATCAGTTAATGTTTTATTCAAAACCAATGAATTATGATAAAACTGAATTGGAGATTTACAAGAAGATTTTAATTGAAACAAATGCTCATAAAAGAGATTATAAATCCGATGGACAGCTAAAAGGCACCAGAGCATATAAATATCGAAACATTATAAGTAAATTATTTAAAAATGATAAGATAGGAAGTGGTTTAATGAAATTGAATTCAAATAAATCAAATTATATATATTGGAATGATCCAAATGAGTTGGTTGATCGCCTTCGGCTATTGATAGCATCACAAACAGCTGGTCATAATAATCATAATAATGAAATAGTCTCAATAATTGAAGAATTGCGAGAAGCTGATATTATTATATAAAATCTATTGATGATCAAGTTGAATAAATATTCCATACATAACATTCAACAAGTTTGGATGTCATATATATTGAAAATTACAATTATGAGAAATTTAATATAAAATAAATAAAATGTTGCCAAAGTGCTTAATTTCATTGTGGATAGCGTTAACATCATTTACTAGCAAAACAAGAGGAAATATATTCAAATTATTTTGGAAGAAAAAGACTCACCATCAAAAATTTTCTTATTCATATAAAACAACAGAAATAAAAGAAACAGTCTTATAGAGAGCAATAATGAATACGAAACGAATTCTCGTAAAAGAGTTGCATAAACAAGCTAGAAAAAATTTTCAACGTCGCAGAGTTGTGATGAAAGGTATAGATGATTTGTGGCAAGCTGATCTGGTTGAAATGGGGAATTATTCTGCATATAATAATGATTTCCGATATCTACTAACAGTTATTGACACATTTTCAAAGTTTGCTTGGGTAGCACCACTTAAATCGAAAAATTCAACAGATGTTGCCAAAGCGATGGAAGCGATATTTAAATTAGGACGTATACCAAAAAATTTACATACCGATGATGGTAAAGAATTTTTTAATAAGTTTTTTCAAAAGCTGGTACAAAAATATAATATAAATCACTACTCAACGTATAGTGTAATGAAGGCATCTATCGTAGAGAGATTCAATAGAACCTTAAAGGGAATGATGTGGAAAGAATTTAGCTATAATGGATCTTATCATTGGATTGAGCTATATAAAGAATTAGTTGACCGATACAATAAAAAAATTCATCGAACAATCAAAATGGCACCCATTGATATCAATTCTAAAAATGAAAAAATGTTGTTGGATACCGTGTACAATCATCTAAAAATATATAAAATATCAAAGTTTCATGTTGGTGATTATGTACGCATCAGCAAATATAAGCATATTTTTGAAAAGGGATATACCCCCAATTGGACAACAGAAATTTTCAAAATTAAATCTGTAAGAAATACATATCCTACAACATATATTTTGGAGGATTATCAAGGAAATAATATTGAAGGAGGATTTTATGATGAAGAACTTTCAAAGACTCGCTTTCCTGATACATATCTTGTTGAAAAAATTTTAAAAACTAAGGACGATAGAGCATATGTTAAATGGTTAGGGTTCTCAAATCAACACAATTCTTGGATTAATAAAAATGAAATATTATAAGATTCTAGCACTAAGTATAAAAGAGCATACTATTTTATATTTTAATTTAATCATATCGAGATCCTCAATTAGTAAATATCTACAGCACAAGAAAATGGACAAGTTTTTTAAGAGCTCTGAAGTAAAATATGAAAAACTGAAATATTGTAATTATTGTGGCAGTAGTGATCACACAGAAGATAAATGTCAACGTAAAAAGGAGGATAATAAAGCTAATAAATAAGAAACATTCTATGAAATAATTTACAATTTTAATTTTAAGAGTTATATATATATGTACTGATTATATTTAATATTAAATAAAAAAGATTTATATTGCTCAAGAAATACGCATTTTTATTTCATTTATATCACTTACTATTTGACCAGCAAAATGTCAATAACATTAACATTGAGCGGAAGATCATCTGATTTATCAGCAAATTATTTTCCTCGCATAAATTTAAATGAAGACTATGAA
Organism: Delia radicum; assembly: GCA_021234595.1. Classification (NCBI taxonomy): domain Eukaryota; kingdom Metazoa; phylum Arthropoda; class Insecta; order Diptera; family Anthomyiidae; genus Delia; species Delia radicum. The sequence continues at coordinate 31,230,733 of CM037854.1, read as the reverse complement.
TGTGCATTGATTGATTTTTATTCATACAATAGCATACCAAATGTTGATGACTATAACAATTTATTTCAAATTGGTAATGATGTTATTAAAGTGCCCATTGGATCATATGAATTGAAAGATATTGTTAATTTTATAAAAGAGGAATATGAGAAACGTAATGTAGGAAAAGTTATTAATATGGAGGCGAATAATAATACAATGCAAGTTCAAATATTTACTTCCGATGATCCAATATTTTTCAATGGCGAAAATTCAATAGGACGATTGTTAGGTTTTAATAAAAAAATCTTAAAACCTAAGGAATATCACCTATCTGATTTGCCAGTGAATATTTTTAAAGTAAATCTCTTGCGTATAGAATGTAATATTGTAGTCAACACCTACATAAACAATTCTCATGCACATACATTGCATGGGTTTGCAATTAAAGTTCCACCTGGATATAAAATCAATGAGATACCGAGGAATCTAATTTATTTACCAGTGAACTCCAGAGAGATAAGTTCTATATCTGTACGGATAGTTGATCAATACGGGGATTTAATTAATTTTCGAGGAGAAGAAATAACAATTCGTCTTCATTTAAGACCAAAAATATAATGATAATTTATAATAATAAGAATTCTAATAAAAATACATCCTCATTCACAACACAATCAACAGTTAAATCAACAATTTTATCAGCAAAAAATACAAATTTTTCTCAAAGAAGCTTAACACAAGCAAATATAAATTTTCTCAAATCATTAAATCTGCAATTGAAAATATAATGAGTTCAATAATAAATGTATTGGATAAACCCTTGTCGGATGATAATATTATAAAAAAGGATTATCACACATATACGCCATACTTGCAATCATTCAACAATAATGATGAAATACGGATCTCGATACAAAATCAAGACTTGTATGTTTTACCTAGTGAGAGTTTTATTTACGTTGAAGGTTCTGTTGAAGACACTAACGATACAAAATTAGTAGCATCTACCAAAATTGCCGTTTAAAAAATAATTTTGTCGCTTACTTGTTTGATGAAATACGATATGAGCTCAATGGTATAGAAATTGATCGCACTCGTCATCTAGGTGTTTCAACTACAATCAAAAATTATGCCTCCTTGTCCGCTGCGGATAGTATTATTATGAAAAATGCTGGTTGGAATAAAACTGAAGATTTGGATGTACTAAATGGACACTTTAATTTTTATATTCCACTGAAACTTTTAATGGGATTTGCTGAAGATTTCAATAAAGTAATTTTAAAATCTAAACATGAATTAATTTTACTGCGTAGTAAAAGTGATGAAGGCATGGTATATTCAACAATAGCTACTGAAAAACCAAAAATAAAAATTACAAATATTTCATGGAGAATTCCTCATGTACACTTATCGGATTTTAGTAAATTAAATATGATGAAAGTGATAAAAAACGGTGAAAACTTGCCAATAGCATTCCGCAGTTGGGATTGCCATTATAATCCTCAACTAACAACTGGAAATAGTCACATTTGGAATGTAAAGTTAGCTACCAACAGAGAACGTCCACGTTTTGCATTAATAGCCTTTCAAAACGATAAAAAATTTGTTCATTGTAATATAACTAATCTCAAAGTTCACTTGAATTCAGAATCGTATCCTTATGATGATCTTAATATTAAATTTGCTAATGAACGATTCGCTATTCTCTACGATATGTATGTGAGATTTCAACAAAACTATTATATGAGAGATCCTCAACCCATCCTGAAAAAATGTGTATTTCTTAAGCAATATAAATGTTTTTTATTTAATATTAAATATAATCAGTACATATATATATAACTCTTAAAATTAAAATTGTAAATTATTTCATAGAATGTTTCTTATTTATTAGCTTTATTATCCTCCTTTTTACGTTGACATTTATCTTCTGTGTGATCACTACTGCCACAATAATTACAATATTTCAGTTTTTCATATTTTACTTCAGAGCTCTTAAAAAACTTGTCCATTCTCTTGTGCTGTAGATATTTACTAATTGAGGATCTCGATATGATTAAATTAAAATATAAAATAGTATGCTCTTTTATACTTAGTGCTAGAATCTTATAATATTTCATTTTTATTAATCCAAGAATTGTGTTGATTTGAGAACCCTAACCATTTAACATATGCTCTATCGTCCTTAGTTTTTAAAATTTTTTCAACAAGATATGTATCAGGAAAGCGAGTCTTTGAAAGTTCTTCATCATAAAATCCTCCTTCAATATTATTTCCTTGATAATCCTCCAAAATATATGTTGTAGGATATGTATTTCTTACAGATTTAATTTTGAAAATTTCTGTTGTCCAATTGGGGGTATATCCCTTTTCAAAAATATGCTTATATTTGCTGATGCGTACATAATCACCAACATGAAACTTTGATATTTTTTATATTTTTAGATGATTGTACACGGTATCCAACAACATTTTTTCATTTTTAGAATTGACATCAATGGGTGCCATTTTGATTGTTCGATGAATTTTTTTATTGTATCGGTCAACTAATTCTTTATATAGCTCAATCCAATGATAAGATCCATTATAGCTAAATTCTTTCCACATCATTCCCTTTAAGGTTCTATTGAATCTCTCTACGATAGATGCCTTCATTACACTATACGTTGAGTAGTGATTTATATTATATTTTTGTACCAGCTTTTGAAAAAACTTATTAAAAAATTCTTTACCATCATCGGTATGTAAATTTTTTGGTATACGTCCTAATTTAAATATCGCTTCCATCGCTTTGGCAACATCTGTTGAATTTTTCGATTTAAGTGGTGCTACCCAAGCAAACTTTGAAAATGTGTCAATAACTGTTAGTAGATATCGGAAATCATTATTATATGCAGAATAATTCCCCATTTCAACCAGATCAGCTTGCCACAAATCATCTATACCTTTCATCACAACTCTGCGACGTTGAAAATTTTTTCTAGCTTGTTTATGCAACTCTTTTACGAGAATTCGTTTCGTATTCATTATTGCTCTCTATAAGACTGTTTCTTTTATTTCTGTTGTTTTATATGAATAAGAAAATTTTTGATGGTGAGTCTTTTTCTTCCAAAATAATTTGAATATATTTCCTCTTGTTTTGCTAGTAAATGATGTTAACGCTATCCACAATGAAATTAAGCACTTTGGCAACATTTTATTTATTTTATATTAAATTTCTCATAATTGTAATTTTCAATATATATGACATCCAAACTTGTTGAATGTTATGTATGGAATATTTATTCAACTTGATCATCAATAGATTTTATATAATAATATCAGCTTCTCGCAATTCTTCAATTATTGAGACTATTTCATTATTATGATTATTATGACCAGCTGTTTGTGATGCTATCAATAGCCGAAGGCGATCAACCAACTCATTTGGATCATTCCAATATATATAATTTGATTTATTTGAATTCAATTTCATTAAACCACTTCCTATCTTATCATTTTTAAATAATTTACTTATAATGTTTCGATATTTATATGCTCTGGTGCCTTTTAGCTGTCCATCGGATTTATAATCTCTTTTATGAGCATTTGTTTCAATTAAAATCTTCTTGTAAATCTCCAATTCAGTATTATCATAATTCATTGGTTTTGAATAAAACATTAACTGATAAAGACCTGGTGTAAGGAGCCACATTTGGTTTCCTACCTCAATTTTATCGTCATTTATTTTTATATTGCTGCTACCAAATTTCCATTCTCCACTAGAATTTTTATGTGGCCCATATAGAGTATCCAACATATTTTTTTTACCCAACCAGGATAAATCTATCGGATTTGTTGGAACATTAATATCATCATTCTCTATTGTATCCTCTTGAGAATAGAAATTTTCATCATCATTTGTCTTATATAAAGACTTTTGTGTCTCATCTTCACCATTAGTACTTATATGCTCTTTCTTCGGAGTACTTGACTCGAATTTCATTGGTGGTTTGTTAAAAGTTATATTTGAATAATTAGCCATTTCATTTTAAATTTCATCTTTAATAATTTTTGAAATTGTATTCGTATTTTTAGAAATATCAATAAATTCCTTCAATGGCTTCGTTATAGGCCTAAATGTATCTTTGAGTTGTTTAGATGTGTTAGATTCATCAAATTTTATACTTTGAAATTTCCTTTTCAAAGCATTTCTCGTCTTTACTAATTCTTCCAAAACTTTTTCCTCCATCGTTTATTAGTTTTGAAATTATGATTAGATATCGGCAAGATCAGATATCTACTGGTTGGTCTGGTTTATCAGATCAGGTGTCTGCTGGCTGGTCTGGTTTTTATCAGATTAGGTGTCTGCTGGCTGGTCTGGTTTATCAGATCAGATGTCTGCTGGCTGGTCTGGTTTATCAGATCAGGTGTCTGCTGGCTGGTCTGGTTTATCAGATCAGATGTCTGCTGGCTGGTCTGGTTTATCAGATCAGGTGTCTGCTGGCTGGTCTGGTTTATCAGATCAGATGTCTGCTGGCTGGTCTGGTTTATCAGATCAGGTGTCTGCTGGCTGGTCTGGTTTATCAGATCAGATGTCTGCTGGCTGGTCTGGTTTATCAGATCAGGTGTCTGCTGGCTGGTCTGGTTTATCAGATCAGGTGTCTGCTGGCTGGTCTGGTTTATCAGATCAGATGTCTGCTGGCTGGTCTGGTTTATCAGATCAGATGTCTGCTGGCTGGTCTGGTTTATCAGATCAGGTGTCTGCTGGCTGGTCTGGTTTATCAGATCAGGTGTCTGCTGGCTGGTCTGATATCGATCTAATTGATTCAATGATCTATTCGTAACTAACTAATATTTATGAATTCATCCTTTTATATTTCAATGAAAATATTAAACGATTTTCTATAGCGACCTGCATCTAAATCATCATCTTTGCTTATTATTAAAAATCCATACTTGTCTTTCCAACATTCTTGACATATATCGTAAAATTTCTTATAGCTCATATCCATTCCAACGTGATCGCTATATATGTGCTTCATATTCATTTCATCCTGCTTAAACATTATAATCATATTTGCATTATCTCGTACTAAATGTTTTGGAATTCGAGTATAAGTCTGACATAAATAAAAGGAGTCAACATTTTTATGACGACCCATACAAAAGTATTTTCGAATATTATTTTGCTTCTCGCAAGCAACATCATCAAATATAAAAATTGAGTTATTTTTGGCTTCATCTGGCGGCATAACACTCTCATTATCAGAAAATGTGAAATATCCCATTCCTTTTATCGGTGATATAAGCCTCTTTAAATATTCATATTTAGGTTGATAAAGTGATTTCGAGTATAAATATATATTTTCAAATTTAAGTCCATTTGGACTTTCAATTAGGCTAATCATCACATTAGTCTTTCCACAGTTGGATGGTCCAACTATAAGACATCTAATAGAATTGGGTAATAAGATATTATGTCTTACTTTCTTGAGGATACTAGTTGAGGAATCTACATTCCTTACAATAATATTATTATGTTGCTTGATCAAGCGCATTTTTGTGAATAAAATAAAAACTCTAAAAATATAATATTTTATTAATTTTCTAGATATAAAATGGTTTTCCATTATAATAAATCAATTAATCGTACCTCAACTATCTATGGGAGTGGAGTGTTTGATAAAATTATCAATTCCTTACCAATTGAATTACATTTACCAGGCTATCAATATTGTGGACCAGGCACTAAATTAGAAAATCGAATTAATAGAGGTGATAAGGGTATAAATCCTTTGGATGCAGCTTGCAAAGAACACGATATAGCATATTCCCAAAATAAGGATATTAATAAACGACATCAAGCTGATAAAATACTTGAAAATCGTGCTTGGGAAAGAGTTTTAGCCGAGGATAGTAGTATTGGCGAGAAAACAAATGCATATTTTGTAAGCAACGCAATGAAAGCAAAAGTTAAATTCGGAATGGGAGTAAAGGGTCAATACAAAAGTGGAAAGAAAATTTTTAACGATGCGATAAGAATGGCTACAAAAAGTTTAAAGAAGGAAAAACCTAGAGATATTAATGACGCTATTAAAATTGCACGTAGAGTTATCAATAAATCTCTAAAAGGAAAAAAATCTAAAGTTGTTATACCTCGCATAATAAATGTTCCAAAAATTGGAGGTTTCTTGCCTTTAGTACCAATTCTTGCAGCACTTGGAGCCTTAGGTAGTCTATCTTCTGGTGGAGCAGCTATTGCTAAAGCAATTAACACTGCTAAAAATGCTAAGCAAAATCTTGATGAGGCCATTAAACATAATAAAACAATGGAGGCTATTGCAATGGGAAAAGGATTATTTCTTAAGCCATATAAAAAAGGATATGGTCTTGTATGCAATAAATCATCAAAAAACTGTTAAAGATGCTACCCAAAAGACCACTCACTGATGTTGATTTAAGGATGTTTGCCACACATATTCCCTATTTTAGAGGTATTTTTATGCGAGACTCACTCCCCAAACGTCCTAGACTCAAAGAATGTGGAATTATTAATTTAGATTCATCAATTGGCTCTGGAACACATTGGGTAGCATACTATAAAAATAATCAACAAAATGAATATTTTGATAGTTTTGGAAATTTGCAGCCACCGTTGGAAGTAGTAAAATACTTGGGTAGAAATTTAGAATATAACTACAATCAACATCAAAAATATAATTCGTATAATTGTGGTCATTTATGCCTACAATTTTTGTATGAAATTTATAATAAATAAAAAGAAAACTTTTTTAAATAAACTATATAATTTTGTTTTATTTAATAATATTTATTTACATTTTAATTCCATACTGGATATGTACTATTTTGAAGAATAATATATTCATTATTTAAATTGAATTGCTCCAGCTGCAATTGATATGATTTCTCGTCTACTCCAGATTCTTTTTTGATGCAGTAATTTCCAGAGGATAATTCCACTAGTTCTTCTTCAGTCATGGCGTTATATCTAGTTGGTAGAAATATAATGTTATTTTCGACTTCAAGTCTTATGCATTCGCCAAATTTAGTTTTAATTCGTATGGCTTTCAACACAGTATAGGATTTTAAATTCTCCATGTCTTTAATATATAGAATTGGTTTACTGTTGAAATTATTAAACTTATTAATTAGAGATGATGAAATGTCCATTTTTGACTTTACTATTGGACGGCTTTTTATTGAATGATTGTTCTTACATTCCTATAATTAAAATTAAGGAAAATAATTGAAAAATGTCTTATGCCTTAACTCCACCCTCCAATTGATCGAGCCAGAGTGAAGGAAAGTGCATGATAAATCATTGTATTCCCTCACTCTTATATAATTAGTAGTTTGGGGATATATTTGTCAAGTATCCTCTCCTCACATTAAGAAAAATAAATTTTTTAATTAGTATTAAAAAATACAGATAAGGAGAAACATCAATCTTGAAATAATGATGGAATTTCCGACACTACGCGAAAGAATTAACGCATTTCTTTTTGAGTATGATGGATACATTTCCTTTGAGGATCTCCACTTCATATTAAACTTTATGAATATAATGGATGAATTTGAACATAAGGAGTGCATAGACTCGATACATGGGGAGCATTTTATCGATTGTCCATGGTCTATTGATAGTTGCATAGAGGGACCAGATACTTGCAGCTGCTTCATCTATAGACATAGAAGTCAAGCTGTAATTAATCTAATTGAAATGTATCATAAACAACTAAGTGTTTAATAAACAAATTAATATTAAAACATATGTAAATACAAATTGTCTTTTACTTTGACCCTAAACAAATTTTAAATAGTTTTAAGCAATATGGTGTCAAACAAAGTTTTGATTCCTATTTTATTATTCATTACAACCCTCCTTAGTGATGGCATAAAACTACTCAAAGAATTTTATTTATGTAAACACATTTTAGTTGCGAACACTATGTTGGCAAGCATAGTTTTGCTTCCTATACAAATTCAACACAAATTTTACATTGTAGATTAAAGAGTTCTAAACATATGACCGCCCCTTGTTTCACGCTTCTAGCCAAAAAATATCCTCCACACCTAAAATAATAAAACCATCTTATTAAAACAATATTTAGAGAATAACATTTTTTCACACACAGAAATTTAAAATTTTTCCTTTATATTTTCACACCCATCATTAATATTTTTGTTTCTTACTGCAAAACAGCCATCGATATTTTTTCTTTACATCAATAAGGACCATCTTAATTTCTAAATTATTTAAACAATTTTTAAAAATAAAAATTTATCACATTCCAAAAAACAACAATCAAAAAATAAGAATAACCCTAATTTAATTTTTATTTTTTTCAATTTCCAATTTTTTATTTTTCAATTTTTATTTTTTAATTTTATTTTTCAACTTTTATTTTTTCAATTTCCAATTTTTTATTTTTCAATTTTATTTTTCAATTTTTATTTTTCAATTTTTATTTTTAATTTTTCAACTTTTATTTTTTCAATTTCCAATTTTTTATTTTCAATTTCTATTTTTTAATTTTTATTTTTTCAATTTCCAATTTTTATTTTTCAATTTTATTTTTCAATTTTTATTTTTCAATTTTTATTTTTTCAATTTTTAATTTTTATTTTTCAACTTTTATTTTTTCAATTTCCAATTTTTTATTTTTCAATTTCTATTTTTTTATTTTTCAATTTTTAATTTCCAATTTTTTATTTTTCAATTTTTCATTTTTATTTTTAAATTTTTATTTTTCAATTTTTATTTTTCAATTTTTAATTTTAATTTTCAATTTTCAAATTTTATATCACAAAAATTTCACCTTGTTACAAATACCCCATGCATTTTCCCTTGTTACAAATACCCCATTCATTTTTCAGCCTGTGCCGACTGCGCTGCTTTTTCGTTACAAAAACCCCATGCATTTTTCAGCCCTCTGCTGCGTCGTTACAAAAACCCCATGCATTTTTCAACCCTCTGCTGCGTCGTTACAAAAACCCCATGCATTTTTCAACCCTCTGCTGCGTCGTTACAAAAACCCCATGCATTTTTCAGCCCTCTGCCGACTGCTCTGCTGCGTCGTTACAAAAGCCCCATTCCCCCACTACTGTTTTTTTTTCAGGAAATGGGATTGGCCCAATTCACCGCATTACTAGCACAATAACGGCCACAATCTATAGAGATTCTTTGAGTTCAGTTATGCTTCCGTATGCTGAATTGAAAATGCCACTCTCGTGGACCTTCCAGCACGACAACGACCCAAAACACACGGCGGGGGTTGTAAAAGTTTGGCTGCAGGAAAATGAAATTAATATCACGTCGTGGCCGGCTCAATTTGCCGATCTCAGCACGATTGAGAACATGTGGATGATTTTAAAACGGAATATCGGCAAGAAAGTATTCCGAAATGGTGATGAACTTTTCGTCGAGTTGGAGAAGCAGTGTAATGAATTTCTGACGATTATACTAAAAAGCTCATTGCCTCAATGCATAAGAGGTGTTCAGAAGTTACAAAAAATAATGGCTACGCTACAAAATACTGAGCGTTAAAACCATTGTTTGTATTTCCTCTTAATTACTTTAAGAGTTGCAAATGTTTTGAACACTGCACTATCGACTTATTTTGTTAAAGTTATTTTTTTTTATTTTTGAGAAGTTATGAATAATTTTTTTGTATTTGTAAAATAATATGCTATAAATGAATTTAATAAAAACAAAAAACAAAAACTTATACCACAAATCTTTTTGATCAAAAAAATTATAATTACCTAAACCGTGATTTCAGTTGCAAATGTTTGAACACCACTGTATAGCAGCAGTACACTCAGAATATTATGTAGTTTACCATTCAGTTGAGTTAAAAAATAGGAACATGCATTTATTTTTTAAATAACTATTTATTTTAACTTTTTTATTTATTTATTCAAAATAGTTTACAACCATTTACCGATTTTTTTCAGTTTCATTTATTATTTTCATTTATTTAAAGTTTCGTTATTTTAAATTTAAGTTTTCATTTATTATTTATTTATTGGTTTCTTCAAAAAAAACATTCCGGTCTGTTTTTTTATTAGAATGGTTTGTTTATATACAAAATTATTTCAATTCAAATTACAAAAAAATTTAAAAAGTTTATACAAATACTACAGCCATACAAACAAAATGGGTATATACCCAGTAAAATATTGAAATCCAAATAACAGGTTGCAGAACAACATATGCTGTATTGCAATACGTTCTAATTTCTGTTCTATGACGCATTCTCTTTGTATGAAGTTTGTCCTATTCAAAACAGATTCTTTACCTCCAGACAAGAGCAGGTTGCTTTAGAACCGGTTCTAGAATCAGTTATGAAACTGGTTCTGGGACAATTAAGCTTTACTTTTTGACTTCCAGGAACCTGTTCTATAACCGATTATATGCAACCGGTGGCAAAACATGTTGTTCTAGAACAGATTCTGAGGTAACCAGTTCTAAAAAATTTTGCTGGGTAGTGTTGTGTGTCTACATTTTGTAGAAAAAAAAAAAACCAAAAGACTGAAATAATTTCAAATAACTGAAACGAACATTTATTTCTACTGATCTATAGTTAGAACTTGAAAATTTATTTTTAACTTACTATATTCATTTGTTCTAATGGATTTGTTAGTTATTTAAACAATATTTAAAAACAAACATAGAAACATTTGATTTAAATGAAAAGTAAGTAGACCTAGGGTCGAACTGCGGCATTCGTGTTCATAATTTCGCTATCGAAATTAATTTTTTATTTCTAAAAATAAAACAGTTACACGAAATTTTTTCGATCAGGGATGTTGTACTTCGGTCCTTGTTTGAAATATTAGTATATTTGTAGTTACTGATTAAAAAAGCAGTTTTCGAATGATTTCACTCGATCACGAATGCCGTAATTTGGCCCTTGATTTTAAGTGATATATCATTTATATTAAATTACATTTTCAGTTAATTTAAACTGCAAACTATTTTGAGTGTAGGGCCAATTTGGAGAAGATTTCCTTACAAATAAATGTATTTTGTCTTCAAGCTTTTCGTTTTGCAAATTCTTTTAAAATTTCTATTAACTTATATTTTTTTTTTTACCAATTATTTCTCTTTCCCAATCTTTGATTAAATATAATTTTTTTTATAGTTAAATAAAAACAAAAAAAATCTTTGATTAAAAACTTGTTGAATGTTGTTTATTATTGAGTTATTGTAGAACCAAAAAAATAGACAAGCATTAACTTGCAAGATAAACCTTGAACCTATTCTCTGTATGAAGTTTTCTAAACAGCAATAGGCTGGAAAATACCAAAATGATTTGCAGTGATTTAAAAAAAAAAAAAAAAACTCACACAGATCACAGAAGCAAAATAAAATTAATGTGGTAACGCGTTTAGGCTAACTAACACAAAATTTGTAAGCTCAATTTTATACATCGACAGGTGCAATTTGCTATTAAGGATAAGCTGACATATACTCCCGTGTAAACAAGTTTAGATCTGATCAGATCTAACTAGATATGAATAAATCTAGTTAGATGTGATGGAATATAATTAGATCTGGTGCCAGATCTGATCATATTTTATAAGATATAGCATTTGTGATACAATTTAGGCCCAGATCTGATCAGATCTAGTACAAGATCTGTTCACATCTGAAGGAATCTGAGATGTTTGATAAATTTTCATGTCCATATATGAGAAGATCAGTTCATTTTGGATCATATCCGGTGCCAGATCTGTTCCTATCTAACAAATTGCATGATCCCTTTGCCCATATCAGGTCCTTTTATAAGTCCTTTTAAAGGCACCAAAAAAAATGTACATACATTTTTTTCTTAAAATATAAACTTCAAATTTTCTTTTTTCTTTTTATTGTGTTTGTTAGGGAAACTTTAAAAATCTTCATTAATTTTTTGTACTTTGTTTTTGTAACTAATAAAACTGTATAAAAGAATATTTTTTACAAAATATTTGCAAGCATATGCACTAGGGTGGGGCGATTTGAACATCTTAATGGGCGCTTCGCGTTTCTGATTCTTGGGATTGTACTGAGCAAAAAAGTACACTAGATCATACGTCTACGGTGAAAATTGAGCTTCCACATTTTGACTTTTTAGCCGTATTTTGTGAAAGTAACAATGTGTGGGATGGACATATCTCAGGAAATAGGAGGAGCTTATCCAAGATTATGGTATCAATCTCTTTTTTGGAAGATTCTCTAGCAGATTAATGCAATCATATTTGTGGGTGGGGTTTAAGGGGTTAGTTTTTAATTTCAAAATAGGGCTTTTTTGCCGTAAAGTCCAAATGTGGAATCTCGATTTTCACCGTAGACGTATGGTGGACTTTTTTGCTAGTGGACTTTTTTGCCCAGTACAATCCCAAGAATCAGAAACGCGAAGCGCCCATTAAGATTTTTTTCCTTCCATACTAATCGCCCCACCCTAATATGCACCATTTCCTTATATCCTGAATTATATTTATTTTTAATAAAAGCTATAATGAGCACTACAATGTTTCAAAAATTAGTTATTTTTTCCAGAAAGGAATCACTTATATTTGTGACAATTTTCAATTCAATAGCAGCAAGCACTTGTATTGCTGTCACATATCCTTTTTTCTAAAAAGGCTATACATCTTTTGAAAATCGTCCAATTCTCAAGTTTTTTTTTTATTTTATTTTATCAAATTTATAATATACATTTTTCTTTACGAAATAATTGTAAGGATATGTTAAAATTCCCTATATCCTGAAGTATGTAAATTTTAAATAAATGCTGTAATTCTACGTGCAATGTTTCGGAAATTCATTATTATTCTTTGAATGGTAATATTTGTGCCAGTTTTCAATTCAATCGCAGCAAGGACTCGTACAGCTGTCATATATCCTTTTTTTTAATGTGGCTGTAATTCTTTAAAAAATTATTGAATTGACACAAAATTTTAAAAACGGGAGTGTGTGTGAGTTGCCTTTAACTATTTAACATTTTTGGCAAATCATCCTTTTTATAAAACAAGAACAGCCTTTTTTAACGTTAACGTTTAAAACCACAAAAATACATTAAAAAAATTCAATTTCGTTTCCAAAAATAATAGGATTTCATTGAAATCTATTTCATAATACATTTTTTTTTATTAAAAATTACAAAAGTGTATCCTTATTTTGAGCTATCTAAACTAAGTATGTCATATTTGTTTTTTATGAAAAAAAAATAGATAGATTTAGAAACTATGTTTAATAATAACAAAAAAGTGATTCATTGTGGCGAAGGAATTTTTCATCAACAGCTTAGTTCGGTTTTCAACCATCGAAATTTTTGTGTGTGACATGCAAAAATCGGTCAATACTACAGAATTTCGGCTAGAACAGTATATTAATATTTACCATGGAATAAATTTGATTGCGGCAACCAAATAATGCGGTTTTTGCAACTAAACCATTCGGTTGACAAAAAATTCGGTTGCCACAATGAATTTGTTTTCTCAGTGTAGGTGAAAAAAATGTTTATAATTTTGTTGATCTGCATTTTAAATATATTTGGTTATTTATTGTGCTATAAGAAATTTAAAGTTTTTCTGAAGTTTTGCTATTTTAATTGAAAACACAACAATCTTGTTATCTACAAAATTTAAATTAGAAAAATGAGACATTAAAAAAGAGCTTTCCGAAAAAACATTTAAAAATTTCTAGTAAAATATCTGTACTTAACTTTGGTTTGCATTATATAAAAATATGAAAGTCGTTTAACATGTTTTTTTTTTTTTAATATTTTATCAAACTTTTGTAGTTTTTAAAATTTTATCCAAAAATAAAATATACTTTAAAACTTATTAATTAAAAACCGATTACTTTTCTATCCAAGTTTCTTTTTTCTGCAAATATTAATACTTTGATGAAAAAATCAGTCCATTCTAATACAAACTAAAAATTTCGTTACCCATGTGAAAAAGTTCTTATATGATCATATATTGTCATATATGGTTTAATGTATGAGGATATATGGTTCCATGTATGCGCATATATGAACATATATGTAATGTATGGAAGCATATATTGGTAAATACATTCAAGGGCTAAGTTCATATATGGATATGTATGACACCATATATGATAATATATTGCATATATTGGTTCATATATGCCATATATTTATATATATGAATTCATATATTATTCCATATATGGGCAATATGTTTTAATTTTTAATCAGAAATTGTTTTTATTTTTAACCCCTTCTCTTTGCTCCATGAATTCCTAACAAAAATATATAAAAAACAATAGATTTTAAAGTTTGTATAATTTATAAAGACGATAAAAGGGAATGAGTTATGAGATATCTCACTTTAATCTGAAAAATATCAGCCGCATTCTATGTGCTTAATTCTAAATCGGTAGTACCCAATCTGACCAGCTTTTCAATATATATATTTTTTTTTTTATTTTTATAAAAAATAAAATGATTTTAAATCATTTAATATATTACAAATTTTGAAGCTTTCTGATAGCAATAAAGTTGCAGCGCCAGTGATAGGATTTCAAATTAGAATCGAAGTCTAAAATGTATTAATTTGTTGTGCCAAAACTAATTTTTTTTTTAATAATTTAAATAAACTAATTTTTAAAGCGATTCAAACGAAGAAATTACGAACTTTTTAGAATCCGTATTTCAAGTCAATAAATCCCGCTTTTTGCACAAAATTCCCTTTTGTGAAAAAACTTTATTAGTTGAAATGCTCCTAATTACTTGGCAACGATATTTTGTGTGTATCAAACACAAGCATTTCAGTTAAAGTTTATTTTATAAAAGTATTCGTACCAAAGGACTTCTTTTGTCGGTTGGCTTGATTACTATTGGTATCGTCGCCATCATCATTTTCTAAATCATCGAATTTTATTTTTTATTGGAACAAGTTTGTTTTCCATTATCCATACTCTTATAAATGTTCATTAAATTCTTTCCCAAAAAGTATTTTCTTAAAAAATTTCACTTTAAACCATTTTTATTTATTAATGCATTTTGAATATGAAATGTATAAATTTATCAGTACCATGTTCTTAGAAATATAATAGAAACCTTTTCTTTTAATAAAAAGACAATATTTTTGATAAAAGACTAAAAAATTGCATTTTTTATACGAGCATGTAGGAAAAGAAATAATATATGACCATATATGAACATTCATATATGGCATTATATATGACCATATATGTCCATATACCCTGAAATTTCGGATCCGAACATATATGGATTCATATATGAACTCATATATGTGGCCATATATGAACATTTTCATCTGGGTAATCACAAAAGTAAGTATTGCAAAAATATGACACAAACTATACATTAAAAAAAAGCTTTCTAAAAAAATTGGACCTAAACTTCTTTTGTTTTACAAAGAGTCCATTCTTTACAAAAAAAAAAAAATAAAAGTCTGAAAATCGGTTAACATATTTTTTTTAACATTTTATCAGAATTCAGTAATTTTTTTAATTTTATCCGAAAATAAGTTATATTTGACGACTTATTAATAAAAAAAAAAACATAATAAGTTTCTGCCTTAGTTTCGTTCTATCTGAAAAAGAGTTTTATTTATTAAATACAATATTGAAAGGTCGAATAAATAAAACTTTAAAATTAAAAATGCATAAATCTAAACACTTTGATGAAAAAATCAGACTATTCCAATAAAAACTGTGAAGTACAGATATTTTTATTTATAAAGAAAATCGGTACAATTGTTTTTTGGATTATTTATAAAAAAAAATACAAAAAATACTTTTTCAAACTTTACTAAATTTTTTTATTTAATCCGAAAATAAGGTATAATTATTAATAAAAAATATTATATATTCCGTTAAAAGTTTCTTTTTTTTCTAAGAACATAGATGATTCAAAAATTTCCAACATTTCGTTTTCACTAAAATTTTACAAAATTTTGATTTCATTTTAATGATACAATTTTGAAAATAGTGTAAACGCTTTATTGAAACAGTCTGAAAGACAGAAAAAAGTATAAGACATAAAGTAATAAACATACAAACCAAATGTAAATATATTTACTTTTAAAAGAAAAAGTTGAGCTGTTTTTTTTATAGATTTTTTATTTCCAAATCTGTAAAATCTAAGCAACACCCAGTCTGGAAAATGAGCATACATACGAGTATTTCAAATTGACTGTATTTTATTTTTAGGGTACATTATTTATTACGTACAACAAGTATTAACATGTCAAAATGTAGTTATACAAAAATAATTTATCATATTTGAAATGAAAATATGACATTAAAAAGACATTATGTGAGACTTTATCACAGCTAAAATTGGGTTACAATCATCGCCAGTTGTGTGGAGGATATATAAAATTGAAAAAAAAAAAAAAAATATTTTTTTACGGTATTTTTCGAATTAAATAAAATTTCGATATTAATTCTAATTATGCTTTTTAAAGCAAATATATCAATTGAAAGTAATTTAAGAGCCTAAAAATCTTAAACATAGGCTCGAATAATTTTAAACTCCCTTTTTCAGCCACAAAAGAAATTTTCGTTATCTCCGCTTTTACAATTGGAACCACTCAACTAAAAGATTTTTATTCGATTTAAATTTTTTTTTTTGAAATTAGATTTTTATGAAATTTATGAAACCAATATTTTTTAAACTAATTCATGATATAATAAACATCAATTTAAATATAAAACAAATCGATATTTCTTTCTGTTTCGTTTATATAAAACCAGTATTTTTGATTAAAAACTATACTTCACTACTACTATTCCGGATTTTTTTACAAAATTCAGTATTTTTGAAATCTATTACAATATTGATTTAATAAGTTCGCAAGTGGTTTTACGAAAACCAGTATTTTTATCATCAAGCCAAATAATCATGGATATTTTATGGATTTCGATCAAAAAATTACGATCACGAAGGCAGTAATTGGATTTGTTGATTTATCAAATTGAGATGTTTGTTCATAAAAATACTCAATGTTTACTTAGATATATATGCAATATATGGGGTTTCTTTAAAACTTGTTGAATTAAAAAATCAAATTACAGTAAACCCAAAGTTTGTCTATATAAAAATGTTTCAAATTATTTTTTAAATTAAAATCATTAATATTCACAATAAAAAATTATATAATATATTTATGAATTATCACTATTTTTTGATGATTATATGGGCGTATTTCAGTTTACCCTTTATGAATTTTATAAGGAATTTCTATTTAGATATTAGAAACAAAAATTAATAAATAATACGGCATTCACACTAGATAACAAGTCACGTGTTTTGGCAAACCAAGTGGAAAAGAATAGAGGACAATTGTAACTCAATACAGAGTTTAAATACGTGTTTTGCAATCTAGTGTGAACGTTGCTTTAAATAACTTGTATGTCAGCTGAAATAATTTATAAATATTAAAAGTTATTGTAAAGATCTTAATCAAAATTGCGCAGTTGTAGTTACATATTACTACACAGAAAACAATATTTCCCTACTTTTTCAATTAAATCGATTTTAAAAAATTCTAAAAGCTGTCAATTAAAAATTAATTGAATCAATTAAATGTTTATTCAAATTCTCAACTTGTTTGACATTTTTTATACCATCAATCAAAACATATTGTTGTTGTTTTTTGTAATATTTATGTATGTAGTTATTTTATATAAATGTTTTTGTATTAGTAATAAATAATTTAAAGCCATTTTAATTAGATTTTATTAATTCTCATTAGGTTTATTACTTTATTAAGTTAAATAATTTAATTTCAGTAGTTTAAATGTGAATATTAATTTTTTCTGAAACATTATCAAAAAATGTTAAAAATAAATTAAAATTTATTAAAAAATGAAAATAAACGGGATTATTTATGCAAAAAAAAAAAATACAAAAAAATTTTACGTTTTAATAGAAGGAAAAAAAACTAATTTCTCTTTGAATTTGTTCACACATAAATAAATCTGCTAACTTAATGACAATTACATGCCAGTTAAAATTGAATGTTATAAAACTCAAGCTATAAAAAGGCATTTGGTATGGCAACAACACTTTATCCGATTGTTTTTTGATAATGTATACAATATTGATCACTTTTTAATCAAATGAGTTAATTATTTAATTGAAAAATAATTAACTTAAATAGTAAAAAATAATTAAATATAAACATGCACTAATGTGCATGTTTATATTTGTAAACCAATATATTTAGAAAACAGTACATTTTCATTTAAAACAGTATTTTTAGCATTTAAATTATTGACTCGTTGGAGCATCGTCGGAATGTGGGTAGTGTGACTTTGTTGTATAGATATTACCATGGGAAGTGTTCTGTTGAGATAAGCCGACTCATCCCGAGGGACCGGGTCTCTGTTCGTACTACCCGCTTGTCAAGTAGATCTCATCTGTTTGTTGTCTAAAGCCCGGCAAATCGCACAACGCATTACAGAGAAAATTCGTTTTTCAGTCGCACTAGCCGTATGTGGAATTGTCTCCCTGCGAAGGTCTTCCCTGCAAATTACAATTTAGAAAAATTCAAGTCAAATGTCCACAAACACTACTCCCTCTTTCCTCCTCCCCATAACCTTTTTTCCTGATATCAACACAATGCAATGCATTAGTAGGGGGCATCCCCTGGGTGTTGGTTCAACGTAAAAAAATATTGGTTGAATGCAAAAGTGATTATTTTTCCCTATTCCATATCAATTATATCTTGTTTTTTTTTTTCATATACAGTTTTTGTATAAAATATCCATGATTATTTGTCTTGATGATAAAAATACTGGTTTTCGTAAAACCACTTGCGAACTTATTATATCACTATTGTAATAGATTTCAAAAATACTGAATTTTATAAAACAATCCTGAATTGAAGTATAGGTTTTCTTTTTTTAAATACTGGTTTTCTTTTTTCGAAAAAAAAACATTGGAACGAAATATTTTTGATCAGGGATGTTGTAGTTTAGTCCTTTTATTAGAAATATATGTAAAACTTGGTGTTTTCATTATTAGTATTTTTGTAGTTATTCATAAATCACGAATGCCGCTCACGAATGCTGTAATTCGGCCCCAGTATTTTTAAATAAACGAAAAATACGATCTTACAAATTTAAAAATTTACACTTGCGTTTTAAAAAACAGCATTTTTATACACAAAAATCTCAATTATTTTAAATCAACGATTATTTTGTAACACCAGTATTTTTCTATAGACAGAATTATCAAACGTATTACAAGTTACAAAACCAATATTTTTCAAAAGCTCAAAGTGTTGGCTTAATTACATCACAAGTATTTTACAAAAGCACTATATTTTCATACACAGCTAAGCAGAAAATAGAACGTTAAGAAATATTTTAATAAAATTTGTTCTTTATAAAAAAACACTATTCTAAACAGAATCGACAATATTATTTTATTTTTTTTTTTTCAAATATCTTTCTTTACCCTAATAAAACGTTTACATATAACAGTCGCGAGTGCATGAAAATATTTTGGACAGGGAAGTTAGAGTATTTTTAATTAACTTTTCTAATATTTTCACATTTTTGTACTGAAAAATTTTTTTTTAGTCCTATAAAAGTCATATTTTTTGCATTTTTCAACCCTTAAAAAGCGAAAACAAACTATAAACAAAATGTTTCTTATCAAGTTTTTACAATAAGCCCAACAATTTGCCAGCATTTCAAATAAAAAATGTATTAAAAATAAATTTGAATTTAAAAATGTGTGTGTTTGAATTTACAAATTCTATTGTTGGAGCTTTTTCTGTGTATGAAACTTAATTTAAATGAACAATTTTTTTCATATTACAAATAAAAATTTAAAAAGTAGGAGAATTTAAGAAAAGATCTCGACATTTTATTAATTTTTTTGGAAATTGTTAACCACGAGCGAACTTCACTTATAGCGAACTAAACTGTTCGGTCCCTATGAGTTAGATATAACCGTTTTCCACTGTATTTTTCTTCGTAAACTTACCTTCTTGTACTAATTTTTTACATACTGGACGGGCATTTACGAATTTTACGCCCACAGAATTAGTGCAATTAACATAACTCCAATAGCGCTGTTGATCTGTTATCGAATCTGGATCAAAGGGATCATTACAAAATTCACCATTCGAAACGTCTGTAGAACAGCGCCAACATTTTAAAACAGCTTCGGCTATAATGGAAAATACAAAGAAAACATTAATTATATATAAAAATTATATTAAACTATAATTAAAATAAATTGTATGTTTGGAATTGAAACAACATTTTATTAATAAGGGCGTGTTATGAGAATTAAAAAATTATATAATTATTTAAAATTACAAATTTTTTACATCTAAACTTGTTGTTTTGCCTTTATATTAATCATCGTTCAAGATGTCATGCCTGGAATACTTATTAATACAATTAAGTATTTTGTTTTCCATGTTTATGAACAATTTAATCGTCTTTTAGTATTAAATTAAAACTGCGCATTTTTTTTCATAATTTTATTATTATTATTATTTCCCTTTAAACTTAAAACTATTACCTCAATTAAAAAAAAAAAAAAAAAACAAAAAAAAATGTTTTAAAATCATGACAGTTGTTGTTGAACCAACAACCGACAACCATCCATTAAATTTTATTACACACCATTTGATGATGTGTTTTCAGATTTTCTGTTTTCAATTCGTTCATATTTTCAAATTAAAATGACATTAAGTATTTTAGTTTTTCAAATTTTCAAGATTATGGGCAAATATTTTCTGAAAAATCAAAGTTTTATTATTATGACTACATGTTCAACTAATTGAACACGCGAATGCCTTAAAGGCTGTCATTTATTTATTAAACGAGAAAAAGCAAAACTTTAATATAAAAGAATTATAGACATATTCAGGCAATATCTCAATTTAAACTGTTATACAAGCCATAAAAATGTCTTGAATTTTTTTTAAATGTTTATTTAAGGCAATTTATTATTTAATAGATTTTTGTACAAAATTAAGATAAAATATTTATATGAGAATATGTTAAAGAAATGTATAAATTATTCAACATTATTGAATATTATTATATAACATCAGCGATTATTCAATTTAGTTAATAAATGTAGGGGAAAGAGTCACAAGATGGACAAAATAATAAACTTTGCCGAAGGAACCATACCTCTAAAAAGAATTCTGATGTCCCGACTTTTGACCCGTTGTGTCAAATTTTGAAAAATTCCACTTTGTCCCATTTATAGTGCACCAATCGAATCCAACCCCAATCGAATATAATTTATACATGCATCTACTAGAGCGTCTACCGAAGAAGAAATAGAGACCCTAATCTTGGAAAGACTAATCCTACTTTCTGAAATATCTATATTCCGAGATTTGTACATTTTGCTATAAAAACACGGTTAAAAGGCTCTCTTTCAACTTAAATTTTAACCCCTTAACGGACACCAAGAATGATGATTTATGCATTAATCTGCTAGCGCGTCTCCCGGAGAAGAAGTAGCTCCCATAATCTTGGAGAGATTCCTCCTACTTTCTGAAATATCAAAGTGGGCTTTTTCAAAATTTGACCCTACGGGTCAAAAGTCGGGACATCAGAATTCGTTTTAGAGGTATGGTTCTATCGGCAAAGTTTCTTATTTTGATCCCTAGAATACGATTTGCCTTGAACGTTGAGCGATTTTTAAATCGACCCGCCCTAATGGTCATGGTTTTGAAATCATGCTCTAAAGCCCTAACGGAACTAGATATCTTAAAATGTTATATACCATATGAAAGCATAATAGATTGGTTAGTCTTTTTGACACAGAGATAAATTTTTATATTGCACACAAAAAAAAAAAAAAAAATGTACCCAAATTTTTTTAAATTGTCCAAAATTTTGATTAAAACATATGGATGTTACCCGATTCGGTAAGGGTAACGCTATTTTCGTTTATTTCGTTAACGGTATTTTAGGCATAACGATATTTCAGTTATTTCGGTAACGATTTTTTGGCTTTAACGGTATTTTACTTATTTCGGTATCGTTATTTTAGCGGAAACGCTATTTTCGTTTATTTCGGTAATAGTTATGGCGATTTTTCAATTATTTCGTTAACGTTATTTTAAAGATAACGTTATTTAAGTTATTCAGGTTATGTCAATGCACATCGATAAATTTATCCATATCATGCCCGAATTCCAATTACTAGCTAGTTTATGGACAAGCTTTGGGAATATATATATCTATTTACAGCGATTATTTTTTCTGATTTTGCCGAATTATTATTTTGAGGATGTTCGGTAACGCTATTTTAAGGATACTTGTAGTTTAGGTATATCAGTAATGGCATTTTACGGATAACGGTATTTCAATTATTCCTATAACGGTATTTTCTGGATAACGATATTAAGTGGAAAGGCTTTTGAACCGAAAACGATATTTTAGCGGTAGCCACACCAATGAAGGAAAATACATGATCATCTGAGGGTTATGAAAAGTATTGAGATAATTTTAATAAATTGTGTATTTCCACTATTAATGAAAAATTATCGAAGGCAATCGAATGCGCTCATTAAGGCGGCTTTTAAACCAGTATTTTTATGAAACCTGTACTTTTCTTTTGATTAATATTTAGATGTTACAGTTTCACTAGTATTTTATTAAAACCAATATTTTTTCTGACTAAAACTTAATAAAGGGTCCGCCAAATAACTTTTTTTTTTGAACTCCTGAACCAATTGGACTTTGTATGGCGTCATACCAAGGTCTTTATGCAAAATTCGTCTCAATGATGTCTCCGAAATGTTCAATTGTTGAGAACGACGATGAATTGATGTTGATGGCGCTTCACGCACACTTTCTGCAACAGCAGCAATATTCTCGGGTGTATGCACTGTTTTCGGCTTTTCACGCTTTGGTTTATCGATGAGGATGCCAGTTTCTTTCACTTTTTTCACAAGATAACGAACATACGGACCATATTCGTTCAGCGGAAGGATAAAACTAATTATCTGTCAAATCAGACATGAGCTAAGTGTTACCATTCAAGAAATAAGCACTAGTTGAAAAAAAAAACGTTAGATGGTGGACCCTTTACAATTTGTAATTTTTATTCCGAAACCAGTATTTGTAATTAACAGACTTGGGCGACGTCAATTACATTTCAAAATCGTTCACTTATGAAATTTTTCTATATCATTAATAATATCAGACCTTCACTCACACTTGTGAGCTTAATCGCTTCCTTGTAAAATTTGTTGATGGGGATTGGGGATCTATTCAAAATAAAAATATTATTTTTATTTTGAATAGATATTTTATTTTGAAATTTTACTACACTCTCAAATATACATGTAAATTAACTGCTATAAAGTGAGTAAAATGTTGTGTATAATTACATAAAATGAGTAAATATACACACAAAATGCTTATATTATACACATTTATGTCTGCAAAAATAAACACAAATGATAGTAATCTGAATGTTGGGAAACATATTTTTAATTTATAAACATTTTTACCTACAAACGGTAGTAAAAATACACACAAATGATAATAATCTGCATGTTGGCAAACAAAAGTAAAATACTTACAGTGGAACCTCGATCAGACTTGGGCGACGTCAATTACATTTCAAAATCGTTCACTAATGAAATTTTTCTTAATCATTAATAATATCAGACCTACACTCAATCGCTTCCTTGGAAAATTTGTAAAATCCTTAATACCAAACATGGGGATTAACAACAACATCTGGGTATTTAATTACACAGCAATTACTCAATTACACCCAGTTACATGTAATTGAACATAAAAATGTAATTGGCCTGTAATTAAATACACAGATAATGGAATTATGTCCCATGGAAGCGTATAAGCTCACAAGCGTGAGCGTAGGTCTGAAATTATTAATGATATAGAAAAATTTCACAAGAGAACGATTTTGAAATGTAATTGACGTCGCCCAAGTCCGACCTTGATTATCCGGTTTGCACGGGACCGGACTCAGTGCGGATAATGGAAAACACGCTTAATAGCAGTTATTTATTTCTCCCGAATTTTAACTCTTTGTATGTAGGTTAAAAGAAAAAACAAGCAAATAAATATGAGTGATGCACGGATAATAGATGTGAAGCACGGTTAATAGAGAAAAAAAATAATAGCACGGATAACAGAGGTAAACACGGTTAATAGAGGTATAAACCAGCATGCCGGTTAATAGATGTACCCGGTTAATGGAAGCCCGGATAATCGAGGTTCAACTGTATTTTTTTTTTTTTTTTGCAAATTTAAAACATCTAATATATTTTGGATAAAACAAATAAAATTCAACAGAAATTAATTAGGGTGTAGTAAATAATGAACCAGTATTTTCTTTTTCTATTTAAAAGCCATTATTTGTCTTTTGATAAAGATTTTGTTTTTACATTTTAGTTCTGTTATAGCAAGAGTATTTTATCGCTTTTTTCTCTAGAACTTAATTTTGAATTTGTAAAATATTTTTCTATTCATGTATTTCTTTAGACAAATATTCTATTATTTTTTTTTATTTTTTTGATATTTTTTAAAACTAATATATTTTATTTATAAAAAAATACGAGTTTTTAATTCCATGCATACATGTGTTTAAATATCAATAGTTGTCTATAGCCAACCAGTATTTTTTAGAAACCAGTATTTAAAAAATAATTATTTTTCTAAAGACAAATACAACAATAAATTTACAATTATTTTCGAAAACTAATAGCATAATATACTGGGTCCTAAATGTATAATCCTTAACTATTTATTTAAACCCCGTATTTTTTAAAGATCAAGATTTTCACTTTATTTTTAGTAGATTTTTCGAACTTGATGAATGTTATTTTTTTTTTTAACCTCCAAAACTTAAATTAGCACATAAAATAATAAAAATACAATATAATTACGTTAATAAAAACTATATTCCATAATTCTCTAAAAATATAAAAAGAACCAAATTTTTACATACGGTGCCAAAATTTTTCGTTTCAAGTTTTTCATGATATTTTCAACAAAATAATTAAGTAACACTAAAATATTTAGCACATATTATACAGAAAATATATACAAACAGTGGTACCTTCTAATACTAAAAATATTAAAGTCACAAACTATGACCAGGCTTTTTAAAGAATAAAAATACTGGTTTTTGTAAATTTGTTTTAAAAACATTTGAAAAACTTTTGAAATTTGTTTAAATGTCTGCGTTGGTTAAAAAAAGTATTTCGCTATCGCGATTTGTCCTTTATTGGGCATATTCACTGTAAATGTGTAGTTAAATTGTATGTTGTTTTTATTGCAATACAATGAAAATTAAATAAAATAAAGAAAAATAGACACGTTGCATACATCAAAATAATAATAAATAGCAATAGTATTAAAAAAAATTACGAGTTCAAAAAAGAAAAAAAAAAGTATTTTTCATGTTGGAATATTTGAATTATATCAAGCCACACACATAACACACAGAGGCCAATAATAAATCCATATACAACTCATATGAAAAAACCATAAAAATTTATTTGATTTGAAATCATAAATTGTTTAGCTAATGGCAAAACTATGGGTGTGACATTCGGAAGAAGGCATGTCTGCTATTAGAAAACAAAAATCTAAAACAAATAAATAAATAGTGCAAACACAAATAAATGATGTAGAAATTGTAGAGATTTAGAAAACAATTTTAAAAACACATATTTTTGAGGAAACATAAACATTTTATTTCGGCACACTATTGTTCATTTTAAAATGAATACAAAAGTCAAAGACCCTTTTGAAAACTATCCAACAAATGTCATTCAACTTATGATTATTTA
The DNA here is from genome assembly GCA_021234595.1 of Delia radicum. Taxonomy (NCBI): domain Eukaryota; kingdom Metazoa; phylum Arthropoda; class Insecta; order Diptera; family Anthomyiidae; genus Delia; species Delia radicum. The sequence continues at coordinate 31,204,939 of CM037854.1, read as the reverse complement.
AATTTTTATAGCAAAATTTACTATCAAAACTGTGACATACACTACACATGCAACAATTTTGGTTTATAGGCTCTTAGAAAATTTCGAATTAATTTTTTAATTCATATTTGCCTTAATTTTGAGAAGGCTTACATACATACATATGCAAAAATGCCAGTAGAAAATATTTAAATTGTACTCTTAATTCACATTCATCTTAATTTTGAGAAGGTATATATAAGAAAATGCCAGTACAAAATATTTAAATTGTACAATAAACCAGTATTTTTAAGATTATTTTACTAGACGATATATTTTCACTAACTTCTTCAACTAATATTAAAGACAATTTGATGTGCTCTTAAAACACATCTTTTAAACCAATATTTTTAAGTAGTCTGTATTCGGCTAAATAAAAACCTTGAGCTCATTAAAACCAGTATTAAACAACTATTTAGAACAAAGTTTTATCAAAACTAGAACAATCGATGAAGTTAAAACTAAGAATTTATAAAGATCATTATTAGCAAGAATAGTTTAAACTTAAGATTTTCAAAATAAGTTTATTTCGCCGAATTAAAATCAATTTTAAAATAAAAACAATATTTAAAATTCAGTTCTTTTTAAACTTATTTTATTGACTAAATTGAAATCACGTTTTTCTAGTATTTTCAAAACTAAATTATTTATTCCATAGTTCTCCAGAATTGAAGACATATTTCCAACACGGCTTGCAAACCAGTATTTTCAAGAAGTTTCTAGTCCCCTGAATTAAATACACTGTAATATTAAAAACTGTACTTCAAAAACTATTTAAAATTCAATATTCTGAATACTAATATAACTGACTCAATTAATATCAGGATTATTTTAAAACCAGCATTTAAATTTCCAATTTAAACCCAGTATTATAAAACTATAAAAATTTACTGTTTAAAACCAATATTTAATACTTGATAGTCTTAAAACTTATTTATTTGACTGAATTAAAAACACGATTTAATAAAAGCTAGTGTTTCAAGAACTATTAAAACCGCAGTATTTTCAAAAATAATGTAACATATTACACTAAAAGCATGATTGTCTAAGAAAGTGTAAGGCATTCTAAAACCCTGTATTAAATAATTACAAAACCAGTATTTTCAAAAATATTTTAAAACCAGTATTTAAAAAAAAATATTTTAATTGAAAAAATTAAGGTTTCAAACAAAATACTTAAAAGGCCATTAAAAACCCAGCATTTAAAAAAAAAAAAATTTTAAATTAAAAATATATTATGTGAAAATTTTGGCGAAAACTTCATCAAAATAAGAAAGTTACAGCTTGTTGTTAAACAAACTCAGTGCCCTGTATTTTACTTGGGCGATATTTACTTTAAATGACTTTTTCTCAAAGCATCATATTGAAAATCGGGTTCTAGAAGTCCATAACGTAGAGATATTTTAAGAGTTTTTTTTCTCATAAAATACAACGAATTTTTGGGTGTTTGCAATGAAATGAATGGCCACTATAGTTGACATATTATTCCGAATTTCAAATTATATTTTTAAGAAAAATATTTGATATTGTGTATTTCTATCGCATTCAAATCTTTTTTATAAACCATTTCATTCTTTTTTTTTAAATGTTTAAGTAGTGCTGTTAATATTGATTTCTAAAAATAGGAAAATACTTAAAACCAGTATTTTAAAAATATGTTAAAAATAATATTTATTTAATAGTCAGTATTGTTAATACTGTAGAAATACTGTAGTTTTGAAACCAGTAATTTACTTTCAATTTAAGAACAATCTGGTACTTTCAAGGCTTTTTAAAAACCAGTATTTTCAAGAATAATATATTAAATAAAGGCCACGGTTACTGAACCAGTATTTAAAAAAGCAGATTATAAGACGCTTACAAAACCTGTATTATTAAAAATAATGTAAATGAATCACTTGGAGCTAATATAAAACAACTGATATTTTGAAGATCTTGTTAAAACCAGTATTTATGATTGAGTTTTTAAAACCACTACTTTAAAGACCGTTTAAGATTCAGTATTTTAAAGAATAACTTGAATGATTAAATCGCTATTATTTAAAACCCAGTATTTTCAGGACTAACTTAAAGCCAGTATTTTCAACAATTTTTAAATACATTACATTAAAATCATAAATATTTAAAAACCAGTTTCTTCAAGATTATTTTTAAGCAAGTAAGTATTAAAAATTTTATTTTTAAAAACCAGTATTTTTGAAAATATATTACTAGATAGCTGTAAAACTCCGAGCAAAACAATTTTTATCGATTTTAACATTACACGGAAAAAAATAACGTCGTCAAAACAATTATATCTTAAACAATAATTCAAAAATGTTTTCATTTTTGTATTAAAAATACAAAAATTGTTATTTCGGACTTTCTATATTTTCATATATTTAGTTAGAATATTGTTTTACCTCAAGTCTAAAAATCTAATATGATATTGTCACATTATATTGTAGTTGTTGCTTTTCAAAAAGTTTAATCAATACAAATGTTTCATTGGCATCACCCAAATCTTCAGTTGTTTGCAACAGAAAAAGATAATTGGCTTCACTTAAACCTCAATACATGCACCAAGCAAGATAAACTCTACAAAAATCGTTTTGTCTGCCTTAGTGTCAACTTTTTGAAAAGCAACAAAAAAAAAACTAATATGACAATATCGTATTATATTTTTGGACTTGAGGTAGAACAATATTCTTACTATATATATTAAACAATAATTTTTAATAATAATTCTATAACAATTTCTACAATGATTTTAAAACGACCTTCAACCTAAGAATATTGTAATCCACTTAATTCTTCTTCAATAATTTTATACTAGTATTTTACAAACTCTGTTTTTTAAGAATTGGGGAATACTTAGAACCACTTTGTAAAAGAAATCTTCGAACTCTAAAAATCAGTATTTTTAAAATATTAATTAATTGACAAATTTCCAAGTATTTTCAACCAGTATTTTCAAATAATTTTGTTTTAACAGTTAAAACCCCCAATCAATACTACAAATCCTAAAGCGTTTCGAAATATTTTTTTTTAACTACAAATTTAGAATTCTTTTAAAACCAGTGTTTTAAAAAAACAAAATTATTGGAAGATGACTTTTAAAACTTATTACAGTTATCATTTCGCACTCTCAAAGTTTAAGGTTTTTTTAAAACCAGTGTTTTTGGACAAATTTGCAAATTCATACGAATTCTAAAACCAGAATTAATTAAAAAATTAATTTGCAATTCTTAAAATCTTGTATCTTGCTCAGAAATTGTAAAACCTGGAAGTATATTTCTAAGCCAGTATTTCCAATAAAATTTGTCTCACCCAGTATTTTTCCAATTAGCTTTCAATAATGTCAGTCCTCAACTAACTTTATCTTAGATAACCCACTAATTATGCACTTGCAAGTGAAAATTAGGCCAATTTTCTTTCCACATAAAGTTGAATAAACTTTTCTAAAGTTTTCTATACTTTATTTTATCACATTGTATGCCTAAACTTCATATGACACTTTTTAAATTGAGGTCTGCACGTCTTTGGGTTATTTTTTTTTTCCATTATTTAGCAATTTACAAGTTGGTTGTAATCAACGTGTTGCATTTTATATACAATTGTAGAAGTTATAAGTGAAGATAAGGCACGTTGTGTATTATTTTTTTTTTGCTATTTAGTTGGAAAATTATGGAAAACTATTTTTATTGTTGCATGTGTACTGTTGCTTATTAAGTTAATAATGAAGTTTTAACGTTTAATTGCGTTATGGGAACTTTTAAAAGATAATCAAGGAAAATATAATTAAAGGGTGAGAACTTAAGCCATTTTTAAAAGTTATTTTTCAATTTTTATTTAACAATAATTGAATGGTGATTATATAAGGGATAATATATTTTTTTAACAGAAACTAGTAATATTAATACCAATGTGTACAAAACAAGTATTTTGCCAAAACCAGTATTTTTCCAAAATATTTTTTATGGAGATTTTATAAGAACATCCAACTAGTATTTCCACTGTTTTTTAATACATATTTTCTAAACATATTACAAAAGTATTATTATAATTTCACTATATATTATTATAATTTCACAAATTTTACGAAAAAAATTGTTTTAAAACACAAGATTTTAAAACAGAATATTTACAAATCCAGATATTTTACTAAAACCGGTATTTTTTATTGATTCTCGAGCTTTTTATTTTAATAGATTCACGAGTTGTGCAAAACCCTAATTGTACAAAAACCAGTATAATTATAAGATTTACACTCTTTTGAAATCAATTTAACAACAATGTTTAAACAGTTATAAAAAAAAATACAGAAATGTTTTCTTAAAAAAAATCTTTTTGTGATTCATTATTTTAGCTAGATTTTAAAATTTTTGATTTGGTTTAGAATGGTAGGAAGGAAAACTCATGAATTAAAAAATACCCATAAAAGGTAGTTGTTTTGTATTTTTCAACAAAAAAAAACTATACTTTTAACAATGTTTGATAGGAACTTAATTTTTCCACATTCTACAAAACAAGAACCGAATCGGTCCATCCGTTAAGGCTGCATATTAGCACCCGATTTTCAATATGTTTTTTTGATAAAAAGGCATTTAAAGTACAAGTCTCTCAAGTGAAATTTCTGGCAGAGAGTGTGTTGAACCAGCGGTATCTTCTTTATTTCTGCGAGATTTTAGAAAAACTATCGAAATATAAAATAAAAACCCAATCGCTAAATAAAAACAAAAACCTAAATGGAGTGAACCACTTAAAACGAAGATTTAATTTTTATAGATCCATGGGTTTTGCAAAAATACAGTTTTACAAAAGCTAGTACTTTAAAAAAGAAAATTTACAGATCCGCGAGTTTTACAAAAACCAGTATTTTAACGCAGAAGATTTTTTTATTACAACTCCATGAGTTTTACAAAAAACAGAAGATATTTGGAGCAACTCTGATTTACTGCTTTTCCATTCACCTCAACTTTAAAATCAAATTTTTTCAGGTAAGATAATTATCTCGACTGTTTTTATTCATGATTTTTCCATATGTTTTTATTAAAAAGACTTCAAGACAAAAACAAAAAATACACATTTACTATACTATACTAAAAAAAAAAAAAGTTCGAAAACTAAGGTGAGAAAGTGCAAGTGAGAACTCGAATCGCTATGATTTGAACAAATCCACGAGTTTTACACAAACCAGTATTTTAAAAAGATTTTACTTTTACTAGTCTACGAGTTTTATAAAGCCAGTATTTAAACTGAAGATTTTCTTATTATAAATTGGCACTTTTTTTCAAAATATGTATTTTTAAATAGAAGATTTTACTTTATAAATTCAAGGGCTAAAAAACCGGTATTAAACATACGAATTTTTTCAAATTTATTTTTTAATATAAATCTATTTATAGTAATTAAATATCTTAAATACATAAACTTATTTAACAAATTGTGAAATCGTCAAAGGACAATGTTCTTAGAATTTCTAGAGATATTTGTTAACTCAAGGAGAATTTCTCGTCCTCGTCTTGGAGAGTGATTCAGCATTTAAAATATCGAAAAAAAAAACATTAAACAACAACTAAAAATTATCACAACTTGCTTTGTCATCTTCCAAATACTACTCTGTTTTTTAATCCGCAATTTATATGTATACGATACATATTGTTGGCGGCCTTTTGTTTTATTATGTATGAAAAACATAAAAAAATCTTCCATGGTTGATTTTGTTTTTAGTATCATTTTCCTCGTATGTACTACATCTTAACATATCGCGATATCTACTTGATTCTGCTTATATCTTTCAATCCGATTCTCGTCCACACTTTTAATGTGATTATCAGCACAATTTTTTAAGCAAAATAAATTAGTAAAACATTAGTAAAATATTAATTTAATTTAATTTATTTCAAAAAAAACCAACCGAGCCCTTCGGGCCATATATAGTTGATAGACCAACATTAACAATCAACTTCATTATGTCACTTAAAACTATAAAACCTTAAATATCCTATTTTCTAACAATATAAAACAGTTTGTATATAGCAAGTTTAAGAAAAAAGTTTAAAAGAATTATTAAAGAATATGGCATAAACGTACATGACAAAATGTATTGCAGTTTAGAGAATTTTTGAAATTTTTTTAAAATTTTTGCACATCAAATATCATTTACAGAAGCATATTCTACAAGTTTACACTTGAATGTTTTTAACCATAGATCAAAAGATCTAAGTGGTAAGGGTAAATGGTTCCAACACTTAGCTACACGAACATGAAATTATCGTTCATGAATAATTTAATTTCTAATGGGATATAAAAGTTGAGGGTTTCTTTCAGTGCTCAAGAGTATAAAATGTCTATGTTCATATTCATATTTAGAGAGCATGACTTTATGATAGAATAATCGCAATCGAATTCGAACAAAATTATTAAAATTGCATTCCAAAAAATCAGAAATATGCCTCGAAACATGATCATATGGCTTCAATTTGTAAACAAAACGTATTTGGGGTCGAAGTAGCGAGTGCTACAGGGGTCCTTGAAGCGTACACACAGCAAATCTGTTGAAAATGCCACAGCCTATCAGGATTCCAAAGACCGTCCATGCGTGGTTTAGTATCACATCCTGCACGAGGTGTCCCTGCTATTTAACAGAACATGGCGGATCTAGAGCGGACACTCGATAAAAACCCGTAATCCCCGGTGTTATCTAACCGTGCCTATGGGATGAATAGCACTACGTTAGTGTGTTTTCGAACGGTGGCCTCCAGGGCATGGCGAACTCTGGTAGCACAGGGCTCTGCTACTAGGCGTTCTTTTTAATCCCTTCTTATTTATTTATAGATGGATTTTAACAACCAAAAGTTTAATAATGAGCAAAAAAAGACCGATGCAGGTCTATCCTCAACTGGCCAACAGGTTTTATGCCTAAATGTCACTGAGGACGCTAATAAAATAGTCGAGCAAGAAAAGGACGTTCCCAGTCCAAACCTTGCTGAGCCTATGGATATGGTTATCGTGTCTCAGGATCATCAGGGTCCTACCACTGACATAGATATCCCTACGGACGAGGAGGATGAACTTTTATGTTCCCAGCCTATTAGTACCGCGAATGAGGTTACGAAAGCTCCAGGTGATCAGTCGAAACCTGCGACTGAAAGAGTGAAGCTATGTGGTGCTGCTCGAAAACGCCTGAGGATGTACCTGGACGAGGGTATTGACCCAGAGGCAGCGCGGCGATTTTGTTTGCTATCAATGCGCGAAGCCCGAAAAGAGGTTAAAGAGCTCGCTGGTAAAAGAAAGAGGGTACGCTCAGATGGCTCAACGCCACCAGGGTCGAAACAACCTGCAAAACGGACCGCTGAGATTGCTGTGGATGGCACACCTCGCAAGGTTGAAGGCGGCACATTGCCAAAGCCAGCCTTGACGGTTCCAGCGAAGCAGCAAAAACAAATGGCGCCGTCTTATAAAGAAGCAGTCTATACCGTAAAGATTGGTGTAATTCCGCCTGATTTTCCGGCGACTAGATGGACAGATGAACAGCTGCACTCCATTCAAAGAGCTGTCTTGTACAAGATCGCGGAGCTTAGAAAAGGGACAATAAAGCCCAGTTTCTCTAGTTGCTCCTATAAGCCAGGTTGGCTCAGTTTTGTATGCCGTGACAAAGACACAGCGCAGTGGCTGGGGACTCACGTCCCCACTCTGAAGCCATGGAGCGATGCTGTGTTGAAAGTAGTGGCGGAAGATGAAGTGCCGAAGGCCCAAGTGTTTGTGGGATACTTTCCCGAAAAGGAGGACACGTCCAGTGATTTACTTCTTGGACTAGTTGAGGGCCAGAACTGTGAACTTTCAGTTGGGTATTGGAAGGTACTGAATAGGGTCATAAAGGGTGGTATTGTTGAGCTAACCCTCTCCATTGACCCAATCTCAGCCGACCTACTCAAGCGAAAGAACTACAGAGTGAATTTTGGGTATGGAACAGCGCTGGTAAGGCCTACACGTCAACAACAAAAGGTCGGGCGTGACATACCCAATAGGGCAAATACAAATAATTCGGCAGCAACGACTAAATCCGACAACAGGGTCTCTAATGACCCTAATATGGATGATAAACCGGGCTGCTCGAAGGACCTTGTAAGGCCCAATTCATCTGAGCCCAAAGCTAAGAATATGGCCAATCAGCAGGCTCCCAACAGGCGGAAAAAGTGGGAGAGAAACTCGGCAGAGGAGGCGGTTCTGCTGAACTCCAACAGGGGCAGAAAGGTGGCAAAGCGTGCCGCCAAGCACGCTCATAAATAATGGCTACCGGAAAAGGTAAGACACCGAAGCACTTAAAGTGCTTACAGGTGAACCTTCACCATGCCAAAGCGGCATCGGACGTCGCCAACAGAAGGTTCACCACTGAGGCCCTGGATGCTGTTTTTATTCAGGAGCCATGGGTGCACGACGGAGCCATAAAAGGGCTTAACGCAAATCAAGGTAGGTTGATTTACGATTCAAAGCATATCAGGCCAAGAGCGGCCATCCTAGTTAGGGACAATCTAACATATCTTCCAATTTCAGAGTTCATTATGGGAGACTTGGTTGCGATCTGGGCAAAGGTGCCCTCCTTATCTGGGGAACACGAGGTAGTTCTGGCCTCTGCTTATCTACCTGGCGATGCTGACACGGTACCAACTACTGAGGTCTCGGCCTTGGTGGAATATTGCCGAAAGAGGAAACTCAGTTGGATCCTCTGTTGCGAAGCCAACGCACATCACACAACATGGGGAAGTACCAATGTAAACAAACGTGGTGAGTACCTGCTTGAATTTATATGTAGCAATAATATAAACATAGCAAATATGGGTGACGAGCCGACTTTCAGGAATGCTATTAGGTCAGAGGTCTTAGATCTCACTCTTACTAGCTCTGATATTTCTTTCGCCATCTCCAATTGGCATGTCTCCAATGAAGTATCAATGTCTGACCACCAACACCTGGTATTCGATGTTGTTAGTTCATTGGACTCATGCCAGATCTATCGTAATCCCAGATGCACAAACTGGGAAAATTTTCGTCATCATTTGAAAAACGGTGCAGATCTTTCTAAAGGGCACATCTTGAGCACAAGCAAAATTGATCATGTAGCATCTGATATTCATTCAAATTTAACTTCTGCTTATACTCTGAGCTGTCCTGAAAAGACCAGGAAGACGAAGAGGGATGTTCCATGGTGGAACGATGGTCTGGATAAGCTCAAAATGGAGGCCAGAAGACTGTTCAATAGGGCCAAGGAAACAGGAGACTGGGTTACCTATAAGGCAGCGCTCACTGAGTACAATAAAGAACTACGTAGATCCAAGAGGTCCATGTGGCGCAACTACTGTGAGAAGATCTCTGATATTCCAGAGGCGGTGCGTCTACAAAAGGCCCTGTCCCAGGATTATACGAATGGTCTATGTACTCTCAAGAGGCCGAATGGTGCCTACACTGAACTCCTACTTGATACGCACTTCCCAGGATGCGTTGACAACTGCGGATCTGTCGTGATTCAACGAATTCCAGACCTAACAGGCAGAAATGTACGTCTATCAAGTGCTGTCTTTCAGGAGAACAGGGTAAAATGGGCGATAGGTGAATTCTCTTCATTCAAATCTCCGGGTCCGGATGGGATCTATCCTTGTCTGTTGCAGAAAGGGATGGATTTAATTGTCCCACAACTGGTTAGGATATTTAGATCTTGTCTGTTATTCGGTCATGTACCGACGCCGTGGAGGGAGGTTAGAGTGGTCTTTATACCGAAGGCGGGGAAGAAGACTGAACAACTGCCCAAATCCTTTAGACCAATTAGCCTGAGCTCGTTTCCCCTTAAAACAATGGAGAAAGTCTTGGACCAGTACATTAGGGATACTTACCTAAGGCGAAAGCCGATACACAAATTACAGTTTGCGTATCAACGAGGTAAATCTACCGAGACTGCTGTCCATCATGTTGTCACTACAATAGAACGGGCACTAGAGGCAAAGAATATTGCCCTTTGTGCCTTTATTGATATACAGGGCGCCTTTGACAACACGTCCTACGAGGCAATTAGGGTGTCCATGGTTAGAAAGGACATCTCTCCAATTATCATCAATTGGACTTTGGAGATGCTACGCTCTAGAATAATCACGTTCGGCATAGGGACTACTAGTAGGACCGTAAATGCGACTAGGGGCTGTCCACAGGGGGGTGTTTTGTCGCCGTTACTCTGGACGCTGGTCATTGATGAACTACTCGAAGGTTTGAACGACCTGGGTTTCAGGACTTATGGATACGCGGATGATCTTGTCATTTCTGTAGTGGGATTTGATGATAGGACCATATCCGAACGTATGCAGCAGGCTCTGAACTATACTCTTTCTTGGTGCCGGGAAAAGGGCTTGTCTGTCAACCCGTCGAAGACAATCCTGGTACCATTTACGAATAGGAGGAAACTTAACCTAACAATGCCTGTCCTTGATGGGGCCACGGTGGGCTTTTCCAGTAGTGTTAAGTACCTCGGCATGACTCTTGACAGATCCCTTACCTGGAATGAACATCTTGACTATGTCTCCAAGAAGGCCACAAGGGCATATTATGCCTGCCAAAGGCTCTTTGGTAAGACATGGGGTCTAAGGCCGCAGATGGTCTACTGGTCGTTTAACACCATTGTTAAACCTATGATCACCTATGCTGCCCTGGCATGGTGGCCAAAGGTTGAACAGGTAGGGGCAAGGGATGCTCTCAAGAGGATCTACCGTCTTATGTGTATTGGCATAACGGGGGCAGGCGGAACCTGCCCGACGGATGCCATGGGGGTTATGCTGGGGATACCACCATTGCATATTTCTGTAATGGAGGCTGCCTGCATAGGATCCTCCAGACTTAGAGAATTCGGTGACATGAGGGGAGGTGATCTAAGGGGTCACATGAGGATCGCTAGAATCCTAATTGATGACCCGATTACAAAGGTTACGGATAGGAGGTCACCGGAGTACATCTTTGATAGGAACTTTAAAGTGATGCTGTTCGACAGGGCCATGTGGACCAACAGATCCTGGGAGCCAGAGCGGGGTTCACAGATATGGTTCACAGATGGCTCAAAGCATGCGAAAGGTGACACTGGTGCGGGTGTCTATGGACCAGGTTTCCAACGGGCCTTACCCATGGGTAGATACCCCTCCATTTTTCAGGCAGAGATTTTTGCTATCTGTGTCTGCGCGGAGGAGTGTCTACGAAGGGGCACTATTAGATCTCGCATCTACATTCTTTCCGACAGTCAGGCGGCATTAAGGGCTTTAATGTCCTATGAGGTGTCATCTGGTCTGGTCATGGAATGCATTCTGGCTCTTAACCGACTTGGCAGGCGCAACTCGCTTACCTTAGGGTGGGTTCCTGGTCACGAGGGGCATGAGGGCAACGAGAGGGCAGATTGTCTTGCTAATTGCGGGGCCCGAAGGCCCTTTATTGGCCCTGAATCATTCTGTGGTATACCTTTGGGGTATGTTAGGGAGAAGCTCGGGTCGTGGAGGGAGTCAGAATTCTCTCTCTATTGGGAAAACTCTCTTGGCCAACGACAGGCTAAGAGATTAATTTCTTTTTCCAGTGCAGGATCGAGGAGACTCTTGTCCCTCGGGAGGGGTGACTTGAGAACCCTGGTGTCTTACCTGACTGGACACTGCAATCTCAGATACCACCTGCGCAAAAGGGGTCTTTCGGACACGGATGAGTGTAGGTTTTGCGAACTGGTAGCTGAGACATCAGAGCATGTTCTTTGCGAATGTCCGAGGCTATGTGAAAGGCGTGCCAAGTTTCTTGGCAATCGCTTTGTCTCCCCTTCGGACATTATGAAGATTTTGCCTAATAGGATTATTGGCTTTATAGGTAGCTTGAATCTTTAGGGTAACTTTAGGCAGCACAAAAGACCTAAGTTGGTCGCGGTGCATAGTGCCATATAATCTAATCTAATCTTATTAAACAGTAAATTACATTTATTGAAGTCATCGACACTACACCCAGAAAAAACTTCAATACAGTATAATAAGTTGGACATTAATAATGAATGTGATATGGGTTTTCGAATAGAAAGTGGCAAATAAAGATTTAGGGAATATAATCTACGCAGGGTAAAATTTATTTTGGAACTTAACCAGGTTATATGTCGACCGAATTCTAGATTGTTATGTATTAACACACCTAGACATCTCATAACTTCAACGAATTCAATAAGCTCGCCATTAATCGTAATAGATTCAGAGTTATGTAAACCACTCATAGCTTTTGTCATGGTAGAGTTTATATTCAAATTACAATTTATCATCCAGGCAGAAATATTAGATAAAAGCAAATTCACATCATATTCGAAAACATCAATGAGCTGAAGATGGCCAGAAAAAGGAAGTTGTATATCGTCCGCAAAGACAAAAGCATCACACTCAAAATGATGAAGTATGTTAAAAAAGTCGTTCATATATAACATAAATAGTAAAGGCCCTATAACTGATCCCTGTGATACTCCACTGGTTACATCTAAATACTCCGAATTCGAGTCATTACAATGAACAAACTGACGTCGTCCAGACAAATAAGAAAAAATTAATTTGCAAGAAGAATAAGAGAAACCGAAATAATTGCATAGCTTATGTATTAAGATCGCATGACTAATGCTATCAAAGGCTTTAGACAAATCAAGAGATAACAACACTCCCACATTATCCTTATCCACTATACGTCTAATACAGTCCGTGAGTCCAATTAAAAGCGAAGTCGTGCTATATCCTGTACGAAAACCTGATTGTAAATAATTAATATTAGTAAAACATAATTTGAAAACAGTTAAGTGCTGCTGTAACTAAAATTTTAGCTGAAACAACAATTTTAGTAAAAAATTTGCTGAACAATAGTATACTTGATTTACAAGACGTTTTACTAACTTTTCTACTAACTTATTTTTTTGAGTGTATTTGTTTATTTTCAACGATATTCGAAGACACATATCCGAAAACCCTATCGAAAATTTGTCAAATGACTCACATGTCAAAAAAAAAAAAAAAAAAAAAAAAAAAAAATGTAAATGGACACAAGAAATTAAATTAATAATAAAATAAACATCTTGATCATTTTGTATACAACAAATCTGATCATTATCATAAATTCGAATTGAATTCAATACTACTAAGACGATTTGTAAGTAATAAAGTATTTAGACTTACATAAAAAATGCGATCGTTTCTTAAATTACATCTTGCAAAAGTCGCACGAAGATTTCTTTGCTTGAATACAAAATACTGGTTTCTCTCTTAACCACTTAACTGCGTAGTCAAAATAAAGAAAACCCTTCACACATGCAGAGTGTATATACGTCGTATGCAACATAATTAAGTTTCGATAAAACGTATATATACGTTTTACGCAGAAGAGAAGTTAAAGTTCATATTTTAAAAGAAAAACGTTTTATAACGTTTGATCATAACGTTAACGCTAAAATTTTAAGTATTTGTGTATACTTTTTGAAAACATTTCGAGGATGTAATATAAATATAATAATAGCGCACAAATGTAAATATTTTAATAAGAAACCAATATTTTTTAAATCAAATATTTTAAAAAGTTTTCTAACAAAATATTAAACTGTTTACAAAACCTGATCTAGATTTATGTGCAAATCCAGTTTATTTCAAATTTTCTCTTATGCCTAAACGCCATTTAAGTAAGTGTATTTCAAAGAAATCGCATACACATTGCAGCAAACTTTTAAACCTACTTAACGCTAGCCAAATGACATTGAGACTATATAACACTATTTTGGATGACATTTACACCAACTGTCAGCCATGATTAAAATCTTTGGTTGGAAAAACTAAATACAACCACCACAACCACTAATAAATCTTGGCCATAACAAACTGCCAGTAGGACTGTTAAAAATAAAAAGTACCACAAACATGCGTTTTGAAATTCTGCGATTTAAAAACTAGAAAATCTTTACAAATAAATCTACAATTTTTATAGCAAGTTCACAACATGTACTATAACAACAAATCAAACGATTAAGCAAATTGTTCAATTGTTCAATTTAAGACCAAAAGAACAGCAACAACAAAATTTTATAAATCACAGTACAGCCTATGTTTGTTCACACTGTTGAGTATTTTAGTGTTTAAAAAAAACCAGTATTTTTGTAAAATGTTGTTTTTTTTTATGAAACTAAAAATACTAGAGAGAGATTTTCAGAATATGAAAAGTTATGTATACATAATATTTCAAAATTTGTTTGTTTTTCAAATTCCAGGAAACATTATAACCCCACACATGATGAATTTCATATCAAAACCTATAAAATAAGGCACATTTTGAACCCGACCCTCTCAGATTTTGATGAAATTTTGTATACTGCTACATTTTACCTATACAAACACAACCTTAATTTTAAAAATTGCATTTTCGAAAAATTTTGGGCGTGGCAAGGTATCGAAATATTTGAAAAATTACGGTAATAGGTACTTTTAAGCAGCGATGACTACGGAATAACTCACCTGATTCCGAAGATCTTGGTGCCATTAGAAAGGTATATAAGTCAGCTTTCAAAAACATACACTGTAAAAATTTTCTATTACACTGAAAAATTTTTTTGGCAAAAATAAAACTTTAAACTGAGAAAACACTTCAAAGACCAAGTGTTTTTTTTTTTTCCAAAAAATATTTTTTTAGAAAGGCCTCTTTAATATGTATAACATAAAACTAAAAACTAAAACGGCGTTTTTTTTTCTTTTTTTTTTAATTTTTTTAAGTAAATACATTTCTTGTTAAATTCCTCATATTTTGATATCATTGTGTGACAAAAAAGAATAAAGTAGCTATACTTTGGAAGTTAAACAGATTTTTTTGTTATTCTAATAGATTAGAACAAGAATCGTATTGTCAAATTATTCAGACACTCCCAAAATATAACTTCCAAAATTAGCTACTTTATTATTTTTTGTCACCTTATATATGTAGGTAAAACGTAGCTGTATGCAAAATTTGGCTCTATGAAACAAGACCCCACTGAAATAAGTCCCCAAACCAAAAATGAAATAAGGCCCCAAAAATTTCTAATAAAAAAAATTGGGGTCTTATTTCATTTTTTGGGGCTTTATTTAATTTTTTTTTTTGTGACTTTATTTCATAATGAAATAAGGCCCCAATATGAGAAATGAAAGAAGTCCCCAAATAATATTTTTGGGGTGTTATTTCATTTTCTTAAAAATCAAAATTTTAAGTAATATAAGCAAATAACCGTTATAATTACTGCGTGAATTATCAAGTTATTAATGTAAATAGTTATTTGCTATTAGTAAGTGAGATTATACCGTGTGGTAATTTTGAAGTTTCTTTTATGTCGTACGCAGAAAAAAACTTTATTTCGCGAAGCTGCCTACCGCGTTCTACGGAGGAAAAAAACCCCTAAGACCGGCCCAGAAGAACTTATTTTTCAGATCAGATGTCGAATCCGTTGAAATCTTATATTTTTAAGACATCAAGTAATTTGTATTTCGCTTCGCGAAATAAAGTTATTTCTGCGTGCGATTATACGATTTATAAATTTAGTTTTATTTTGTGATATACTACTAAAAAATATTAAAAAAAAACTGTATTGATATGCTAAATATTATTAATCTTTTATTTTAAAAAGGCTGAAGAAAAATCGCGCGATTCAATGCATATCGGTTTTAATATGAAATTCTTCACATATGAAATAACAGTATTTTTCATCATTATAATTAAATTTATCTAAATAGATAAAAATAATACTTAAAATTATAAGTTCCCGGGTAAAATTAGTTATATCTAGTAATATATTATATGATAAAGTCATATATGACTTTGAAAGATGTCACATAACGGCTAATATAATTATATATAAATACATCTGATCATTTTTATTGAGATAATTTTTTATATGGCGCTTGATATTATTATACGTCTCCAAATCTCAATCCATATATAACTACATAAGCCATGTAATAATAGTCCAAATATATGCAGTGATCGATATGATTATATATAGTCCCATGCTAAGTCTTATTAAATTATGTGTGACACCATACTGAAAATAGTTTGCTTATATTTTATATAGCATTATATATAATCCCATACATATTTTGGTAAATTAATATTGATAATTTAAGTTATGTGCAAGTTAAGACTTTATTACATATGGCTTCACATATAACCATATTAATTTTATAACAAAATTATTTGCAAGTGATTTATTTCATTTAATTTCAAAATGTATGTGTATTTTTGAAACACTAAATTTGTTCTTTATAATTTTTAATCATTTCGTTGTTTCATTTAAAAAAATGTTGGTCTTTAATATTGTTGATTTCTATAAATTTTAAAATTGAATACTTTCAAGCATAAATTCATGTCACAAAAAGCATACCAATTATCGGCTAAACTTAATTTAGCATATAAAGCTAATTTTTCTTAAGAAAATGTTAACTTTAAGCATATTGTTGCTTGAAAATAAGATTCGAGAAAAACTCTCGTAAAAGTTAAAAAAAACTGAAAATTTAAAAATTACTAAGTTTCAAATCGTTATATGCATCAACCTCAATAAATACAGTTTCCCCGTTATCTCGAAAATTTAAGGGTATATTGCAACTTCTTAAATCGCTTTTTTAACACACTCAGCTAGACCTACAACCTACACAAGGTCCGTTAACGAGAGATTTGTCTGTGTAGCACAGTGTTATATATGAGTTATTTCAAAAATTTTCGACACCTGCTGAAATTTAGATGCCTCTTATTGCTCAAGGTAAGATTGACTATACTTAACCGTTATGACATGCAAAGTTTCACGTTAAAAAGTCTACACCAAAAGAACTGATGTCCACTTTAAGTCGAAAATGAAAAAAATGACTTGGAACTTTCAAGGGGTTTTCAGTGATATTATATTTTTGCTCACACTTTTTAACTTTCAGATTCAAACTAATATAAAATGGAATCACTAGGCTTGGGAGATAAATTTTTCAAAATGTTATGAAGTTTTGAAAAAATTTGCGAAGTTCTATAATTTTTTTCTTATTTTATTATAAAAAACAGGGTTTGCGAACATAGTGCTATAGTTCCTTAGCTAAATCAATTCGACAAAAATGTAGATCATATGAAAGCTTCTAATGACCGCCTGTCCTGTTTTGTACTTTTTTTTCCAAAAAGTTGTTTCGCCCAAATTTTTGGTTGGAGGCTATACAAAATTCAGTTCAGCCGATTGTACATCTTTAACTTGATTTTAATGCAAATTGTGAACTAAAAAATAGTTTCTCTTACATACTGCAATATAATTACCCAAAATAGTTTGTAGTCTAAGTTGAAAATGTAATTTAACATAAGTGATAAGTCACTTAAAATCCGTTCCACTTTCATTTAAACCAAATGTTTTTTGTTATTTATTTTTAAATAAATAAGAACAAAAGACTAGTAAGTTCAAAATAAATGTTCAAATTTCAACTACTGATCAGTAAAAATAAATGTTCGAGTTAGTTATTTAAAATTAATGTTGAAGTTGCCAGTTGTTTACATAGGGTAGGGTTTAGCAGAAGACCGGTCTCTGTCACGAAGGGACCGATCCTGTGGCACACGCAGAACCGGTCCCATTGCCAATGGGGTACATACACATTTTGTTTGTATGGCTATAATATTTGTGGAAACTTTTTCAGTTCATTGTAATTTGAATTGAAATAATTTTGTATATAAATATCTTTTGAATATCTTTTCCTAAAAAAAATTTAATTTATAACAACAGTAAAGGAAAGAAATAAACGAAAATATTCCGTTTTTGTGGTTAAATTTGTATGAAACTTTAAATAAATAAAAATAATGAATGAAACTAAAAAAATCGGTGAATGGTAGTAAATAATTTTGAGCAAATGTATAAAAAAAAAATTGAAAAAACATAATTATTTGAAAAATAAATGCATGTTCCTTTATTTTAAACCAAACATGGGCGGCGTCAATTACATTTCAAAATCATTTACTTGTGAAATTTGTCATATAATTAAAAACTTCAGACATACGCTCACACTTCTTGGCTTAAACGCTTGCTTGAGAAATTTTAAATTTTGTCAATTCCAGACATGGGACATAATACCAATATTTGTATATTTAATTACAGGCCAATTACATATGCACGTCTAATTACATGTAATTGGGTGTAACTGAGTAATTGTCCCGTAATTAAATACCCAGATGTTGTTACTAATCCCCATGTTTGGTATTAAATTTTTAAAAATTTTCTAAGGAAGCGTTTAAGACTACAAGTGTGAGCGTACGTCTGAAATTATTAATGATATTGCAAATTTTCATAAGTGAATGATTGTGAAATGTAATTGACGATGCCCATGACTGTTTTAAACTCAACTGAAAACTTATTTATTAGACTACATAATATACAATAAATACTAATATTCTGAGTGTATAGCTTAAAAATTGTCAATGATCAAAATATTGTAAACGCAGCAATTATATGACAGTGTGAATATTGCATTAAAAATCTCAATTGCCCATAAAATATATTGAATTGTTAAACATTTGATAACGCACACAACAAATATATCTTTAATATAATAAACTTCATCTAAACGCATTTAAAAAGAAGGCTAAAATATAAATGCAATAACAGTCTTAACAGATTTACGCTTACAGTATAAGATACTCTGTCTGATTGGTTTCTGTTCCATTGAATTAGTCTGCCTCTACAGCAACTTCTTTTTTTTTTTGCAAAACTACACAGAGAGAATTTTCTTGAACGAGTTTTAATGAATTTTTTTCATTAGGTTTTCTTCAAAAACTTAATGAAAAATATCTTAAACTGTATAAAAAAAACTTCATAATTTATATGAAGCTTAGAATGAGGCTGAAGATGACTTGTCGCTTAGGTCGAAAGTGCCCTGATCCTCCCAAGACTTTTTCCATATTTGCCTTATATTTATTAACAATAAGTATTTTCTATTTATAATAGTACACTCACAAGAACTTTTCCATAAAAAATCAATATTTATTTAAAAATTTAATCGATAAAGTTGTTTTAATAAAATATACAGTTAAATTAAAACAGAAATATATTTTTTAACTTTCTGTTTGTTATTCAATAACTAAAATAAACAAAAAAAAAACGAACTTTCGGTAATACTCGTAGTTAAAATAGTCAGTTAAAATTTTCTATTTAAAGCAAAAAGTTGTTATATCCCTATGGGGAATGGGACCGGTTCTGTGTGTGCCACAGGATCGGTCCTCTGCTAAACCCTATGTAAACAACTGGCAACTTTAACATTGGCTTGTCATAGGAGGGTGTCATTTGTACTGCTTTAAACCACATAGTGGCATGCCACAGGAGTAACCAAAGATGGGCATACCACAAGACTGTCGCAAAACGGACATGTCGCATAAAATAAACGGAAACTAAACAGCTTCCAATGGGTAATATTCTGGCCAACTGGCTTTTTCGTGTTAATAAGCATTCTGGTTAAGTGGTATGTCCTCCCTTTACCAGTCGCAGGATTCGTAATTTTAGGACAATTGACACTGCTTAACCCACTTCAGTATTAAATTATACCAGTTCTGTGATAAGTCCTTCTTTAGCCAGTCACTTTTATGTCAATTGACTCCTCATTCCCCATAGGGATTATATTGAGTATTGAAATAAATGAAAACAATCTCCTGTTTTTATGGATTTTGTGAATTAAATTTTCAACAGTTGAAAATAAACTAAAAATACCCAGCAAAACTTTGGTAATGGGTGCGATAAAGTAATGCATTACCTTGTAATGTGTACTCCTTACCCGTATCATTACTTTCCAACAAGAAGTAATGAGTTACCGATAATTGGACACTCATGGATTACCTTGTAATGAGACCTCATTACATTTTACATTACTTCAAAACATAAAATAATGACTTACCGATCATCTATTACATAATGCATGAATTATAAACGTAAAGTAATTATCAATATATATTTTTGAAAATCTATTTATAGACACATTACTTTGTGATTTTTTGTAAGCATAATGGTAAGGTGTATATTTTTGATATCACGAACGACAACACGAAGCACAACAACTCATCTACATGTTAAGCAATAAAATATTGTATGTATCGATAGCTCAGTTGGTAGAGTTCTCGCCTAACTAATTGTTAAATACCAGAGACCCCAGGTTCGAATCCCAGCATGACCAAGTTATTTGTTTAATAAAAAAAAGTTATTTATTTAATTAAAAAAAATATCTGTAAAAAAAAATTTTTATGCATTTTTTTTATGAAAATCTATTTATAGACACATTACTTTTTCCCACCATGTAACCATATAAGTAACCAGTTACTTTACCCACTACAAGGTAATGAGTTACCTTGAGGCTCATCGCCTGTAAAATTCATCAATGAAGTAACGTGTAAAGTAATGCATGAAGCCCTATGGCGATACATTACTTTACCCATGATTTGGTAATGTGTGGTTTTGCTGGGTAGTCCTGTTTTTAACTGAAAATCACTTTTAACTGATTTTTCAGTTAATTAAATGTGTATATTCAGTAGTCTTTACGGAAAAATATTGTGAGTGTAATATTTTAACTGTGATCTCAAACTTGACCATTCAAAATGAAATGCATTTTTAATAAATAATATGAAGTTTTTAGAAAAGTTTTATGAAAAACTGCATTAATTTAATGAAAAGTTACAATGGACGAATTCCCGTGACATTTCATATATATAAACCAAAAATTCATTGATATCATGCAGATCATTTTTTTAGTGTACAGACTTTAAATAATTTTTCTAAGATTTTGCTCGTTATTTTGTTATTGTATAAATGTATATTGGCCATAAAAATAATAATTTAAAAATTTTTATGGATTTGTGTGTTTTTTTTATATTTTATGCATACAAATATTTCTTTATATATTTTTTTTTTTTTTGAAAGCAAACTTTCAGTGTTTCCAGTCAGTGACGTAACCAAGATTTTGCTACGGGGGGAGGGGTAAAGGTTGGCAACATATATTTTGTATGAAAAATTACAGACAGTTTAAAATATTGAAGCGTAACGTTGTATAATTAAAAAATATTTGAAAATAGTTTGTTGGGAGATTACTGAAAATTTCGTTGAAATTCGGATATAAGACCAAGGACGCAGAAGTAATAAAAAAAATTGTAAGAAACATAACGGGTCAATCGCAAGGTAAAAATGGACTTCAAAGTTGCTCTAAAGTTTTATATATTAAAAGTTTTTAATATTTTTAGCACTCCAATGGAAAGGAAAATGACAATTGGTATTTCATTTGATACCAAATTCGTATATTGTTTCTTTAAAAAAAGCATGTAAATTGGCATGTTTTTTACCGCAAATTTTAACCTTTAAACATGAAATTGGCTATTAAATCTTATTAATTTTGACAGCTCTATAACTCATCCATATTTTATGGCAATCGGAGCACATCAATCAACGGTGTTACCAAAGAGTATATACAAATAGAGAGACTACACTTCCCAAACAAAATACCGAACTCGGGCAAGCAAATGAAAATATTTTCAGCACTAAAAAATAATTACACGGTGATTAAAAAATTGTTGCCTAAAACACTCACTTTTTTTGCTTATATTTTGTTATTTTCTATTAAAATTTAATATATTTTAATTTTATCGTTAATATTTGAAATATTAAATTATTATTCAAAAACATGCTCAACATTAGTTTAGACTTTTAAATTTATGCAACATGTTTTCATTTGCTCTGTGCGAGTTTACGAACAAATAAAAAGAGGGCAGATTGAGAGAGACTGAGTTGGAAAGAAACCCACTGGTGCTACTGAAATAGTTTTAAATAAATTATCTTTCTTATCCATGTTTTCTTTTAATAAAAAACTTATAATTTTATTTGACTGCATTTACAGTGTTCAAACCCGTAGCCGGTTAACCGATTTTTTTGCACCATAATAGAAAATTCAATACATCAATTTTACACAAATTTTGTTTGAACTCAAAATAGTTTGTACACACAGTGGGATATATCACAAAATTTTTGGAAATAATTCTGCCATTTCTTACCGATTGCAAAGAAATTTGGAACAGGCATAAGTGACGTAATATCGAGCTTAAGTTTTGATTTTCAACCTTCCAAACCCCCCGGGGCGGCAATATAACCACCCAAAATATAAGTACTCGCCTTTTTTTTTTTTGGTTTCTAGTCCGATTATCAAAAAATTAACATATTTGCAATCTGCCACACAAAAAACAGTTCCCGAGATTTTTCCCATTTAAAAATGTGGAATTTCAAATTTGGTCCAGATTTTTTCGAGTAGCGGAACGAAATCGGGAACAATTTCTTTTTTAGAATATGGGCAATTTATTTAAATAACTTCTGTATTAATTAAAAAAAAATGAGTGCAATATCTTGCTTCACGCAAAAACTACATTCGTTTAAAGTAGAAATAAAAAAAAAATGGTTCCTATTTTTTCCCGAAAAAGCATTGGGTAAGCCGTTTCCAAGCCCTGCTTTAAACATAGACAAGTCAGCAAAATCCCACTTACGATTTTTTTTTTTTTTAATTGTGGGATTGCTTACAGCAAATCATTCATTCGGATATAAATTTGACATTGTTGACTTGCAAGTCTATTTAAGTTCAAAAAATCATTGGATTATGTCTATTAATAAATATTGTATTAAATGGTAAAAAATTTAATTTTAACAAAAACTGAAATTTTAACCTTCCTCTTATGATTACTCATGTTTTTGTTCTACCAAGAGTGATAAATGTTATTTTTTTTTTAAATCGTAATCTATACGTAATTTCCTTTCCAACGATACCAAAAACTTGTCTGATGTGTTTATAACTCCTTAACAGGAAATCTTGAAAAGTTATCCCGGGAACGGGAAAAGTGTAGTTTTTGACCAAAATTTTGCGATTTTTCACCTTCTTGGAAATATATATTTTATAATACTTTTAAGTGCAGCTAAACACACTACTCCTGCATTTTTTAGTTTTTGAATTTTTATGATAGCTTATTGTTTCTTGAATTTATCGCCGGTTGAACTTGATAAAAATTAAAAATTTTTTCGAAAAACCCTCGTTGAAGATGAAAAAGTTTAAAAAATAATGAAAATATCAGTTGTTATTAAAAAAAAGCTCTACCTATTTATATTAGTAAAATACAAAAAAGTATATATATTTAGAAAGACAAGGTAATTTTCTTTTAAATGCCTATTAAAATTCCAAATTTGTTGAAAAATGATTGAGTTACAAATGTGTAAATGCGACTGTCGCAAAAAAAATACTCTTTTACCGATATCTCGAAAATTTTAGGGTATATTGAAACTTCTCAAACCGGTAGTGTAATACACTCAGCTAGACTTACACTCAAAAAAATAAGTTAGTAGAAAAGTTAGTAAAACATCTTGTAAATCAGGTATACTATTTTTTAACAAATTTTTTGCTAAAATTATGTTTTAAACTAAAATTTTAGTTATACTTATTCCGCACTTAACTGTTTCGAACTAATGTTTTACTAATATTTTACTAATTTTTTACTAATTTTTTACTAATTTATTTTGCTAAAAAAATTGTGTTGATTAGCACATCAATAGTGTGAACGACAACCAGACTGAAAGATATACTCAGAATGAATTATATGTCGCGGCATGTCACGATGTAGTAGTAACGAGGAAAATTGTACTAAAAAGTACAACTCTAGTAAGACATAATATAAAAAAATCAACCATGGAAGATTTTTGTATCTGTTTTTCATATATAAAACAAAATTCTTATTGCAAAAAAGGGTTGTTTATGTTACATTTTGTTAGTTTTTCGTTACGTTTCTATAATTCTCTGCGGCATTTGCGTTCGTTTAAAAAATAGCATCATTTAGACAATAATGGATGTAAGTAGTTCAAAGAAAATTTGTTGTTTATAGATATTACATTAATTCATATCGTCAATTTGGGATAATGAATATTTTTATATTTTGTAACGTATTGTAGATTATTTTAATAAGAATCACAAATATATGTTTTATGATTTTCAGCAAATAAAATAATTTTTCTACAAATTTTTTGAGTTTTTTGCAGTCTACTAATATTCGTCAAAAATTTTATTAATTTTTAGCAAGGGTTTTTTAATTTTTAATCTGCTAAGTGTTAGCAAAACTTTTACTGAATCTACTAATTTTGTTGCTAAAAATCAGCTAATTGATTTTCAGCAAAAGATTTTGATGAAAATTTTTTTGCAAGCACCCTCCTGACTAAAATTTTGCTGACTGAGCAACATTTTTTGCTGACTTTACTAACTTTTTTATTTGATTGTACAACCTACACTAGGTCACTTCAAAAGTGATTGGAAATCTTTGTTTTTTGTAGCACCGTGTATTTTTTTTTTTGATATTACAGTTTTTGATTGCCATTTTTTGTCTACAAATTTAGCCAACGTTTTTGCTGACTTTAGCAGAGTATATTGCTATTTTCTATAAACTAAAATTCTACTCCAAAATATAAATTTTTGTATATTTCACTGCTTTATTTTTGCCACTCTTATCTTATTAATAATTAGGACTATGACTGTAACACTATAAACATTTTTTATACTTAATAAAATTTATAAACAACAAACAAACCCCTCTGGGTACGCCACTGTTTGAAGTATAACAATAATAGTGATTATCGGTTATTAAAATGAATTGACAGCTACTGATATTTTTCGGTATTGCAAATTGGTATCACATTGCAGTCACCGAGTAGCAATTGACGTTAAAAATGTTATTAGATTTGCAATAATACTTGTATGTATAAATATTAAAATCAGTGATAATAAATTAGTTTAATTATGATTTAATTTTAAATCAAAAGCAAAATGCCGCAAAATTTCTTCATTGAAAATTTATGAATGACATATTTTCAAAGAAATTTATAAAATGATTGATTGTATTTAAAAAAAAAAAATATTTTACATTATGTGATATTTTTGCACTCAATGCGAAAAGATAATGAATTTGTAGTGATTGTCTCATCTTCTTATTCAAGATCATTTTTGGTTGTTAATGAATAGAAAGAAATCATTCTAATTACTTAATTAGCACGGTTGACATATTTTCAGTTTTAAATACTAGCACATCTGTGATAATTGCGTAGATTTTTTGAATTGTGTGCAATTTTTTTGGTGTTATTAAACAAACATTATTTGTCGTGGTTATTTAACCACCTAACAGGCAAGCCCGCCTCCAGGTGTGGTATTTTAAATTGTCCAAGTGCGCCAAATGAGTGATTTAGAATAAGAGTTTCAGCTATTTCGATAGAAAAACAAATTTATAAAATATTTTGTGAAATAATTTGTTGTGTGAATGGACGCAAGAAAGCGTAAATTTTGTAAATTTTAAAATAATAAAAATTTTTAAATGAACAAAATTTTCAAAAATCTTGAAAACATATTTATGTTGCCTAGAAACCGTTGATAATAAACACAAAGGTAGTCCCGGTTTATACATGGCAATTTTACTTGCGCAAGTTTTCTTCAATTCTCCTTTGAAGTTGCTTTTGTGTTCACACAGGAAAAGTTTTTTTCAGAAATTTTCGTATATAAACCTGCAGCCAACTTCGTGTTGAAAATTGCGGATGACACAACAACACGGAACTGGAGTACTGGCAAGTCTGTACCCCCTTCCATTCTCTTTTCCTCCCTCTTTTATAAACTCAAGACTTGCGCAAGTAAAATTGCCATGTGTGAACCGGGACTTACATTGAAGCTTAAACTTTTAAAAAAAAGCTCTAATTTTGCGCCAAGTACATACAGGATTCTAAACGGATACCGGTAAAGGACATCGACTTTAGTTGAAAACGTACACTGAAAGAATTATGAAACAATTTCATAGAATTTTTTTTGGTAGATTCAATGAAGAATTTCATTATATGTAAGAAATATTATTAATATTAAGAAATTTTTCATAAAATTTCATAGTTTCACAAAAAAAAATCATTCGATTTCATAAATTATCTACTAATTAATATAATGAAAATTTTCTTTAGAGCTATGAAATTATTGCAAAGATTTAATTTTTTAATTTTTTCATAAAATTTCATAATTTCATAAGTTTTCATACATTTCAAACTTTAGTTTTCAGATTTAATTCTCAAGTGTTCAACATATTTTATAAATTATTTCAATGGAGCATTTTATTGATTTTGCGATTCAATGGCTTAGTTAAAATGTATAACTAAGACATTAATGACGAGTTTTATTAATTCGAAAAAAACTTCTTAACAAAAAAAAAATTTATGAAACTGTTTCATAAATTATATAAACGCTTTATTGTCGGAAGGATTCAATAGTTTAATGAAGATTTTAATTAATTCTACAATCATTTCAGAAATATAGAATTTAATAAAACTTGTTTCATAGATTATATGAAAAGTTTCAATGGACGAGTTCCAGTAACAATTTTCCTTAAAGCTAGGAAGAAATTCATTACTGAAGTGAGGATAATTCTCTCAGTGTAAGAACAGACTTTTATGAAATTTTGCAGAAAGTAAACATTAAGTAGTATTAACAAAGCCTTTAAGTTTAATCAATATATGTTGAAGTTTAGCTGTGTTTTCCCTCAATTTCGCGTTTTTAGAAAAACGAAAATCTCCAGATCTTCTTAAGTAACAGCACAAAAAGTGCAATTTTTGGACTGTAGTTATATCTTGGTAAACTTATTATTTTTATGGATTAGTTTTTGAGATTCGCTCTGAACCTATTTTGGCCCATATCGTCTAAAGTAGGCAACATAACCAATTTTGTTAGAAGAAAAAGAAAAGAAATCAAAGAAACGATATTCCATCTCTTTAAGACAGACATATGGCTGAAATGATTTGGAAAAATGCGGTTAAAAGTGAATATTTAAAGTGATATTTTATGTATATATATTTTTACAATACTGTTTTTATTAAATAATAAAATCAGATTAAGAATATTTACAAAAAAGTTTTTTATTAATATTTTTTTAAATGCTGGTAATGTTGTTTTAACTGCATTTGTAGTTATTTTTACTACATTCTACAGTTAATTTTTAACAATTTTGTAAATAACTACACATTGCAGTTGATTTAAATGCAAGTGTAGTGTACACCTTTTCAAATACAACTGTAGTTATTTCAACTGCCATTTGCAGTTGATTCTATTTACATAATTTTCTTAGTGTAGCTTTTCAAACGGTTTGGGCAGTGTGATTAAGGGAGCAACATTTTCCCAGAAACATTTAACCCCATTTAAGCTAGATTTTCATTGAAGTTTAAATAAATAACCTCTTTAATGGAACAGGAAACATACATCTAAACTTCAATATTATAACTAAAATGTCTACTCGAGATTGGAAACCCACATACCAAATTTCAAGTTTCTCAATTTTGCTATTTGACTCGACGTTCAAGTTAAAGACTTTTCCCCTTACAACCCCTTTTTTATCTCATTTCTTCCTAGAAATCCTAAAAGTATCATGACAGTGAGTTAGGTATTATTCGAAGAAAGTTGTTTTTTAAATATCAAAATTTTTAAAAAGTTCCTGTCCAGAAAACCAAAAAGTATCCTATCGGTGAATTAGGTCATATTCAAAGTCATATTCTTGTCAAAAAATTTGGGCAGGCCGCATTTCCTGTTTTGCCTCTACCCGTACGAATTTCCCGTATAAGCGAATGTGAGCGTCAATATACCAAATTCAAAATGCTTCGCTTTAGTGGTTTTGCCAGTCCACCAAGGGGTAGAATTTTTTCCCTTTTTTCCTAAGTGTACCAAAAAGTACTATACCATTAAGTGAATTACATAAACTGGTCTAAAAGTCCCAGACACGGAAATTCCTCCTACACTCAAAAAAAAAGTTTGTAAAGTCAGCAAAAATTTTTGCTGAGTCAGCAAAATTTTAGTCAGGAGGGTGCTAGCAAAAAAATTGCTAATGTCAGCAAAATCTTTTGCTGAAAATCAGCGAGCTGATTTTTAGCAACAAAATTTGTAGATTCAGCAAAAGTTTTGCTAACACTTAGTAGATTAGAAATAAAAAAGCCTTGCTAAAAATTAATAAATTTTTTGCTGAATTTCAGTAGACTGAAAAAACGCAAAAAAAATTGTAAAAAAATTGTAATTTAGTTACTATATTTGCTGAAAATCATAAAACATATTTTTGTGATTCTTTTAAAAATAATTTACAATAATTACGAAATATAAAAATTTTCATTTTCCCACATTGACGACATGATTTAATTTAATATCTGAAAATATATAGAAATAAATATATATATCATAACAAAAATTTTCTTTGAACTACTTACATCAATGGTAGTCTAAATGATGCTTTCTTTTAAAGGACGCAACTGCCGAAGATAATTATAGAAGCGAAACGAAAAAATAAACAAAAACAAACGAAACGAAAAAAACAACCTTTTTTTTTTGCAATAAGAAAAAGGAACCATACTAAGATGTGTGTCTTTGTCTTTCGCTTTACTCTGTCTACATGTCTGTATATGTTTGTTTGTTTGCAATTTGACCACACTAGATTATAAATCTATAAACATTTAGTTTAGAAATACATATTAAATTTAAATATTTTATTTTGTCTTTTATTCAATTAAAAGACAATTATTTTCACAAGTAGGTGACAACGCAAATTTTAAGTTGTTTTAATCCTCAATTTTGTTTTATGTATAAAAAACAGATACAAAAGTCTTCCATGGTTGATTTTTTTATATGTCTTATTAGATAGAGTTGTACTTTTAAGTATCATTTTCCTCTTCTCTACTACATCTTGACATGCCGCGACATCTGCTTCATTCTGCGTATATCTTTCAATCTGGTTGTCGTCCACACTATTAATGTGCTTGTCAGCACATTTTTTTTAGCAAAATTAATTAGTAAGACATTAGTATATTAGTAAAGCATTAGTATAAAACAGTTAAGTGCTGAATAAGTATAACAAAAATTTTAGCTGAAAACACGATTTTAGCAAAAAAATTTGCTAAAAAATAGTATACCTGATTTACAAGACGTTTTACTAACTTTTGTACTAACTTATTTTTTTGAGTATAGTGAAAGCAAATCTGATTGCTTTCAGGTTTAATAAAGGTTTAATTTTCAGTACTCAAAAACTAATAGTGTAGCACCAGAACTATGTTTTAAATATAAAACTTGCTCATATGTTTTTTTGATCATTTAAATTGTAACTTTATTTAGTTTAGTAAACGCTTTAAACACGTATAACGTAGTAAAGAAGAAGAAAAATACTGTAGTAATTAACGTCATTTGCATATGTAGTACCAAGTTTTGCAAGGACTAATTTAAGCCCATGTATATACATACATATATGATAATATACACACATACACTGAGAACATTATCTGTATGATACTAATGAGTTATGAATCGTATTAAATCTATGAATTAGTATTGGAATTCTTCCATTGAAACTTTTCATTAAATTAATGAAGTTTTTCATAAAGTTTAATGAAAAATTGCATTACATTTCCCGTGAATAAAAAATTATTCGGTAGCATATCTTTTTTAGTTGATACCATACTAAATTGTATAAAATTTTAACCGATAAATGGGTTATTGAAATTATATCTGATCGAATTTAATTGTATAAAATTTGATAACTCTTTAGCGGAGTTTTGTATTTAATTTAATATTTTTTTGATAACTTCTATTAAGTAGGCCATTTAAATATATCAATATATACAATGCATAATTTGGAATACAATTTTAAAAATAAAAAGCAACATTATTTTTTTTCAATTATGAATTCATATTTTTATTTCTTTGTTTTTATATAAAATAAATATGATAAAATAAAATATATTAATTATATAAAACTATTATTTTAAACACTAACGCCCGTATTCATAAAAAATCATAATTCAGATTTCAAATACATTTTAGTTAAAACACATTTTAAGCCTTAAAACGGTATTCATAAACGAATATTGGCTTAAAATCCCTATTTTAAACCTTGTGTTAAAAGTTAATATTCGTTTATGAACGCAGTTTTAAGGCTAAAATTTGTGTTTTAACTAAAATGTATTTGAAATGCTGTTTAATGTTTTTATAAATACGGGGGTAAACATTTCTTTAAATTACGAAACTATAAAACAAAATTGTTTAAAACTAAAAATATAAATTCTATATGATTATACGTACACACAGAGAAAAATTTAGGTATTTTACAACTGAAATTCGGTTACTACGACTCAAATTCGGTTATTACGAAGTCCAAACGGTTGGCACAACTTTACATTAGTTTTCATAACAAAGTTCGGTTAATTCAACTGAATTTTAGTTGCAACGCCCACAATATTCAGAAATCTAATGCAAATATCGTTGTACTAACTGAATTTATAAGTTGTTACCATTAATATACACTTTTCAATTCGGTTGGCACTTTATTTCTCTGTGTGTATAATATGGATGAGTAAAATTAAACCAGTTTAGTTAAAGTGGATCTTCAGTTCCCTACCAGCGATTGAAGTTACCGGAAAAGATTTTAGATTTTTTTTCCAAATAGGGCTCAAAAGTTTCGTAAATTTTAGCTGATTACTGCAAAAATATTTTTTTACTTTCCTGTAGAGTAATTTTGGTCAGCAATGGGATTTTATAATTTAGACCAAAAACAAATTCTATGTTCAAATTTAAAAATATACAAACTATGGAAAGTATGTGAAAGTGTTCTTGCTCAAACCTAAAAAATCCTCGGGTAGACCAAAATTATTTCCCAGTAATAAGCCAAAAAGTACGAAACTTTTGACGCCTATTTCGAAAAAAATTCTAATTATATTTCGGGCAAAATGTACTACAACCGGTAACTTCTATTGCAGGTAAGAAAATTCACTCCACTGAAAATTCACTTCAACAATTGTTTACTTATTTTTCCCATATTTAGCTCTTGAATACGTATCTCTTGAGTGGTATTTCCAATATTTTTTATATTCGGGATACCCTAGTCCACATGTATGTATAAATATACACATAATGAGATGGGAAATTGTTCAAGTGTTTTGATGTAATATATATAATTATATCCAAATGAAGATTGGGGGGTGAATTAAAAAGTAACGAACGCTTCAGACCGCTTAGAGGCTGAAGCTATTTTTTTAAAAAGAAAAATAAACGTGTAAAAACTTAATTTATATAACTTCATATATAATTGGATTAATTTTATTTAATTATAAATGATCGAGATGCGATAAGAGGCAACTATAAAATTATTTTATATAGGAATTTATATAATTATGTCCGGTTAAATGAACAGGCAGAAAAAAACATATAAGTGTATATAAAATAAACCCCCAGCAAAAAATAGTGCTTACCCAGAAGCGCTTCCGGAAGGTATAATTTGATAACGAAGCGCTTCCAAAGCAAATAAAGAATAAATAAAGAAGGCATGATTTTTGTTCGCGATGTCCCACTTGGTATGTCTCTTTTAAAGCGCTTTTTTCATGTGCTCTTAGGAGCAATAAATTCATGCCTTCTTAGCCACTAAGAAGCGCTTTTTGTATGTTGACAACATTAGTGCTTTATGGTATGCATACTTTATTGCTTCAATCTAAGCATTATTCACTGCTTCAAAGAAGGCATTCTGGAAAGCACGACAGAATGCCTACCCTAATTGCTTTATAGTATACAAGGCGGTGAAGCGCTATTTTGGAAGCATACAAATGCAGTTACTGCTTACCAAATCCAGGTTATTTTTTGCTGGGGTATTACTATATACAAACGTTTTTACACGGGCAATTATTGCACGTCAGCTTATGCATTGAGCGCTGGTGAACATTGTGGGGCAACATCAGCCAATTCTTTTGAGTCGAAGAATGCCATTTTGGAAAAATCAATTCATGGGGCCAACATTTAGATCAAGAAATGATTTATAATTTAAAAATTGTTAAAGGTTATTATGCATAGAGCAAACTCCATTACACAAAACTGCTATGCAAATAAAGAGACCTTAAATTTTGCATGACTTGGGGAAAAAATTCGTTATGAACATACTATAAACTGTATTGTTGTCGGTTGGTTTGGATCAAAAATGATATAATAAAAAAATTTACACATCGTCCTTTTACAAAATTACCAAAATCCACAACTATACTATATAAGTTGTTATTAACGGCAAATCTGAAAAATTTTTTGTAGGATCTGAAGATTTGTATTTTATCGGTAATTCTGTAAATCATATTATACCAATTACCGAAACTAACAACTTAAAATAAATAAATCTAAAAAGGTGAAGTACATGTGGCATTTAACAAGGATAGGAAAACATGTTTGTAAGAAATCTAATTATTTTAAATCTGTTTTGTAAAAAAAAAAAAAAAAATCTAAAAAAATCGAATTTTTTAGTTTGTGAGTTTTAAATTTGTCAAAAAAAAAATAATAATTTCCTAAAGTCCTCCCAGCAAACAATCCGGTCCGTTTATGTGCCGTTTTCGGTACAGCATATACGGATCCGAAGTCCGTTTCCGTACCGTTTTCCGGATCAGTATACGGACCGGAAAACGGAATAAAAGGAACATCGAATACGGATTCGAAACAGTATAAAGCACGCTAAAACGGACCGTTTTCGTACCGTCATGCTGTATAGAAAACGGAGTGTACGAATTGAGTGTACGTTCAAAACGTACCGTAAACTGTCCGTAATTTATTTTAAAAACGGAGTGGACTCCGTTTTTAAAATACCGTATACGGTCCGAATATGGTCCGTATTCGTAACGTTTTTTTTTTTTAAATGGTCCATTTTTATTTTTTTTTATTTATTTTATCTAAATGATTTCTTCTTTTTTTAATTTTAAACAAAAGTTTGGTTTTATTTTTAAATTTTTTCATTTAAAAAAATATTAACAAAAATGGATTAACAATTACATTATTAAAAAACAATATGAAACCACATAAAAATTCAATAAAAATCAATAAAAGGATGTGTTTTTAACATTTTGATTTTTTTTCATTTTAACTCTGGTGTTGTTTAACATCTTCATCATTAAAATTTTCATGAGATCTGCATCTCTATATTTAATTGCAAAAACATCTGAAATACAAGTATATGTTAAAAAAGTGGTACATTTAAAAATAACCAAAAAAATTACCACTAAAAATCTTAAATACGTATTCAGCCATTTTTTATTTTATTCAGCCGTTCTCGAGTTATGGAGTGACAATCAAAATGTACACTTCTTTTTATATATATAGAAGATTTTATTAATATTTAATTTTATTAATAAATAAAACTGTTTGATTTTTTTTAAACAAAACACACTCCGGTAATACCGGAAGAAAAACGATAACGGTTGTAACGGAGTTTTAACTGATGAAAATCGGTGTAGTCCGGTTAAACGGCACCGAAACGGATACAGCAAAACGGAGTTAAAACGGTTAATTTTCGAAAATTTGAGTAATCCAATTTTACTGTACGTTAATGGTCCGTTTTCGTACAAGCTTCGACGGATACGTCAATTCCGGTCCGTTTTCGTGCCTTCAATGCCGGATTCATGAATCCGTTTGGAACGGACAGTCCGTAAAGTTGTTACTTGGGTAATATCTTTAAATGGAATATAAATAAGTTTTGGTCGGGGATCATATGTTGTTTTATATCATTTTATACTCCGTAGTATATAAGTTTATTTCCAACCGAATATAATTTAGACAATAATGTCTGATTGTATATGTCACATAAAATAATATAAAAGGAAACATATTTCTGTATATGATAATATATGGCACAGAATATAAAAAAAAAACAATAAATCTGCATTCCGCATGTAATCACGTCTTATGTTATACGATGTTATTCGCATGAAAATTTAAACAGATATAATTTTATCAAATTGCATTTGTTTGAATCTAATTGTAGTTTTCAAATCGCATTTTTCATTATTAAAAATTTCATACGCCTAATGCAAAAAGTCTCACTAAACTGAGTTCCATAAAAATAGTGAAGCTTGGTGAATAGAGTTTTATTAGTTCAGTGAAAAATTTTATTAAAACTCAACCAAGAAAATTCTCTCTGTGTATGAAAACATAAATACGTACTTAAATATTAAGTATGTAGGAAATATGCATATATGTATATATATTTTATAAAATAATATCATATGAGCCACACAGGCATAATGTCGCAAATATGTGTATGAAAATTCATTTTAAGAAACGCGTACATACAAATAACTCTCGATTTATGCACACTTTTTTAAAAGGATCTAAATATAATGCGACTACAAAACGTTCCAAACGTTTTCAAGTACATGACAAATTTTTTTAAAATTAAATTTCTTAACTATATCGGTTTCATATATGTTACTATTTTGAATGCACCGATGGAATTATTTATACACTCAGGGAACTTCTGCTGTAAATATTTGTAGTTGTTTGAGTTGTAATACAGTATCTTTATATTTAAGTGAAAAAAACAGTCATTTGTAGAAGAAATTTAATTTTTTACTACAATTGTAGTTCATTTAAAAAAAAAACAAACCACATCAAATTACTGTATTATAATTTTACATTCATTTTTTACAGTAGTATTTAAAAAATAATACAAATAAATGTTTTTTTAGTTTTAACTGCATATGTGGTTAATTTTTATTACAGTTGTAGTTTCTTTTTGGAACAGTAAAATACTAATGACATTGCTAGTTGAGTTTACTGAAATGTAACATTTTACATACATTTACATGTATTATTTCTCAGTGTGTAGTATAAGAATAGTTTTAATATAAGAGAATAATGAAGAACTTTACAGTTAAAGTGACAAATTGTTAACGTTGTAAATGAGTATAAACTTGAAATTTTTAAAGCTTAAAATTTTCTTTACATTCAAATAAAATGTTCCGAAATTTGATTTTTACAAAATTTCTAAAAAAAGACTACATTTAAAATTTTTTTATGTACAAAATATTACAGAAAAAAAATAAAATTTGCAAAAATTGCTTTCGTGATCCAAAATAATTTTCTTAAAAAATAATTGGACAATTGGCATTTAATGACAAATGCCAAAAAATAAACTTTCTATGTCGATAACAATTTGTTTTTTGAGAGCCCAAGAGTTTATCCCAGCCAGAAATTGCCAATGGTCTGAAAAATCAAGCACTGGCAGAGCACTATTTGCCAATGATTCAACAAATAAAGTGCTGGCAAAGCACTGATTTACAACGCTCTGCCAACGTTAGTAAAAAGTGCTTTGCTAGTGCTTAATTAACAAAATTTACAAGAGTAAAAATAATAAAAGCACTGGCACAACTCTGGCTTAGAACGCTCTGCCAACGTTCGTATAAAGTGCTTTGACAGTACTTGATTTCCAAAATTAACAATCGTAAAAATAAAAAAGCACTGGCACAGTACTGACTTAGAACGCTTTCCCAACATTGGCAAAAAGTGCATTGCCAGTACTTATTTACAAAATTCACAACCGTTAACTTAATAAAAACAGTGCCACATCTCTTGTTCACAACAAGAGTGGAAAAATTCAAAACTAAATTGCAATTTATAATTTAAAGTTAAGAATATTAAGGTCTCGTATTATAGTCAGCACAAAGTATAGTTTTTGTACTAAAATTTTACTTAAGAAATTTATTTTCAAATTTCTTTCTTTAGTAAAATTGTAGTAAAAAATCGTGCTAATTTATCACTAAAATAATTTGATAAAAACAATATTCAGTTATTTTGTAATTAACTTAGCTCAAGCCTATTGTTATTTTTGTTCAAATTACCAAAATTATTCAATACGAAATAATACAACTCTTTACTGAAGTAAATTACTAAGTAGGACTTTATTGGTCGTTTTTGGTTTTGGTACTGGCAAAGCGCTTATTGCCAGTGCTTTGCCAACGTTTTAAAAAAGAAACAGCCATGCCCTGCCCGGTGTTATCATTTTGGGGTTGGCAAAGCACTTAAATCTTCAGATATCCAACGCTCTGCCAACGCTCATACCACCGTCGAAAGCACTGGGCCAATGCTTTGCCGTTCGTATTTTTCTGGCTGGGATGTTTTAATAAAACATAGCAGGATGCTTTGAATCATCCTCAACAAACACTTTAAAAACAATTTCAATCACGAAAACCACCGACTCAATAACTTTAATTGCTGAAATTCCGCCTACAACGAAAATTGCTAATTCAATTAGATATTGATAGCTCTTTAATTGAATTATTTTGCAATTAAAAAATAACTCATTTGATTAAAAAGTGATCAATATTGTTTACCTTCTCAAAAATCAAAAAACAATTGTAAAATGTGCTGTTTTCATAGCAAATGTTTTTTTATAGCTTGAATGTTATAACATTGAATTTAAATCTTCATGTAATTCTCATTTAGTTAGCATTTTTATTTATACTTAATGTAAACAAATACACACAGAAACTATTGTTTTCTTTCTATTGAAAAGGGACTATGACAACAACATTTTTTTTGGATGTTTTATTTGCTGAAATTAGATTTTTTTTGAAATCAGAGTTTTTTTTAAATAATTTATTTCTAGCATTATTTTTGTTTAAAAAAATTGTTACATTTTATTCAACAAAATTTAACTTCAAAAATTACATTATCAATTGTATGATAAATAATAAATAAATACGCAGATTCAAACTACTGAAATTAAATTATTAAACTTAATAAAGTAATAAACCAAATAAGAATTTATAAAAATCTTATTGAAATTAATTCACAAATTTTATTACTAATACATACACATTTGTAAAAAATAACTACATACATAAATACTTATTACAAAAAACAACAACAATATGTTGATGTTATCTTGTTTTTTTTTGCAATACCTTTAAGCGATGGTATAAACAAAATGCGGAGAAAGTTGCTAATTTGAGCAATTATTTAATTGATTCAATTAATTTATAATTGACAGCTTTTAAAGAGTTCAACCAAATGATTTAAATGAAAAAAGTTGTGAAATACTTTTTTCTGTGCAGGTCTTTATTAGGTATATTAACAAAAGCCGATCCATCATGATTAATCAGTTGGCAACCAAGACTGAGTAATGAATACGTAATAAAACTTAAATATAATAGCGAATACTTTTGAAGTTAAGATTTCATTTTTAAATTGTCAGCTTTGAGATCATAATTAAATGTTACTATTACAAATAGAAATCACAAATTGGTAATAAATGTAAGAGAAGATGAAAAAAATCTTGTGGGGATCAGCGCTGGAAGGAGTGCCGCACTTTCGACCTAAGCGACTAGGTCTTCTTCAGCCTCATTCTAATCCACCACCCACAATAAACTTTGATCAGGTGTACATATATATTAATGAACCACAGAAAATCGGTGATGTTAATTGATCTTCATCTTTTCTTACAAGTTTACCCAACAGCTTTAAATCTTAAAGCTTTTTATTTGGCAGGGTTGTCAGTCCAACTGCTAATGTTACCATTACTGGTAACGATTTTTGAACCCGGCATGTATACTAATATTTAATCACAACACATTCTAGTTGATTGTTTTCGTATTACATTTTACATTGCTTGGTACCATGTTTGTAGGTATTGTTGACCTTTTAAAATTGCATTTAATTTTTGAGTTAGGACTTAATTTAAAAATGTTGTCACTTTTTTCCAAACCAAAAAAATTTTTAATAAAAAGTTATTTTTTCGTCTATTACAATTAGTTGTTTCAGGCATTGGTGCCATTTCATTACCATTGGTGTAATCATAGAAAATTTAAAAAAATGTCACTGGAATGGTAGTGTATTTTTTGGCATTGAACATAAGTAATGCCAATAAAAAAATCCCAAGTATGGTGTAAGCAATCTTTCAGAAATTTTCGCTAAAGTAAAAAACGGCACAAAATTTTTTTTCTTTTTGCAATTTTTAAAAACTGGACCAAAACTTTTATCAACTTCTTGAAAATAGTTGAAAATAATTGCGACTTTGTAGCTTCTAAATATTGACTTTAGATGCACTTTCCCAGCAAATTACAATTTAGAAAAATTCAAGTCAAATGTCCACAAACACTACTCCCTCTTTCTTCCTCCCCATAACCTATTTTCCTAATAGCAACACAATGCAATGCATTAGTAGGGGCATCCCCTTAATGTGTTGGTTCAACGTAAAAAAAAAAATTATTACGAAGATGTTAAGTTCCGTAATATTTTGGAGACAGGGAAATTAATTTCAATTCAATATAAAATTGAAAATTGAAAATTAGTAAAAAAATAAACACTCTGAAATTACAATGTGAAACTTTATAAAAAAAAATAACATCTTAGATTAAAAATTATTAAAAAAAAAAATAAAGCTTTTAATAATGGATTATTTGTTTTTTAAGTTAATTTTAAAAATTTCAAAAAAAAATTCAACACTAACCTCTACTAAGGCACAAAATGGTTAAAAATAATAACGCACAAATGTATCCAGATGAAGACATAATGTTTGAGATTTTTTTTTTTTTTTTTTGTTTATAAAATTATTTAAATTTCAATAAAATTAAATAAAAAAATTTAATTTTTTAAATATTTTCAGATTTTTTCCACTGCACTTTTTTTGTATTTTTTCCTGTTTTATAATTTTTCACTTAAATCCCGCCAATTTAATTATTTTTTTGTGGTTTATTTTTCTCAAATTATTAAATCGTTACTATGATTTCTTAAACAATATTTTACGAATTCGACTCGTTGACAACTAAACGCAAACTAAAATAAAAACTAAAACGACTTTGTATGAATGAATATAGTTCGTACGGTGGTCGGTTATGGCATGGCATGGAATCGAATGCAATGATTTGAGTGGAATAAAAATAAAAATAAAAATCAAAAAAAAAAAAAAACACACACACTCATATTAAACGACCATATGAACAGAGCTTCTCATTAAGGTAAGACAATCAGGAGGTACGGTTTTAGAATTTTAATCAGGGTATCAATTAAGTTTCTTTTATGGGACACACGATAATGAAATGGCACCTAGATCATTATCGTTTCGGGGATGGAATTAATTTTGTTTATTCATCTCATGGCTTATAAATGTCATATAAAACTGATGCAACAAAAATTTTTACATTTACGCCAGATACCCAGTTTAAGATACAAACTTTTAAATGCTGAAGATGCCGCGTAATATGAGTGAGCGTGTGTAATCATTTTTGAGCTATTTGTAAAAAGTTTAGACTTGTTCAAAATTTCAGCCAATTCCAATCTGTCCCTAAAGTATAGAAAATGGCATGAAAATATTAAAAATTGTAACAAAACAAAGAAAAAATTAAGTTCTAAATCCAAAAATGCTTAAAAATAACAGTTGATTTAAGGTTTTATCTATAATATTTTTAATAAAAAACTTACAGAAAGTTACAGAAATTTACAGTTAACTTGAGGTTACACGATCAAGTTTTGCCTATCAAATTTTAATACACTCACACTTTTTTACCAATACACTCACACTTCCTAAAATTGAAACGAACTTCCTTCAGATTTTTCTTTCAAGTGGAATGTATCAATTTACGACCAAGAAAACAGCTGATTACAATTCTTTTGAAATTGTGTTTGTTATTCCTTTCACAAATATTAAAATTGCTTTCAACTTGCGTGAAGCTTACGTCACAGCTGTCAAGTTTTACATATTTTGACAAACAGTATATGTAAAAGACTATCAAGAAAATCTTGGTCGTGTGCCTGCAGGTAAAGTGCCAACCGAATTGAAAAGAGTATTTTAATGGTAACAATTTATAAATTCAGTTAGTACAACGATATTTTCATTAGACTTCTGCATATTTTTGGTTTTGCAAACTAAAATTCTTTTGAATTAACCGAACTTTGTTTTGAAAACTAATGTTAAGTTGTGTCAACAGACTGAAATTCGTAATAACTAAATTTGAGTCGTAGTAACCGAGGTTCAGTTGGCAAATGGCGAAATTTGTCTCTGATAGTAGTGAATTACTATGAACTAAAAGTTTAGAGCTGGGCACATGAGCAGAATAATAACAAAAAACTAAAAAAAAAAATAAAAATATAGTCCCGAGCGTGGCACGTTGATCGCTTTAAAAAAAAAAAAAAATCTTAGGAAAATTACCACACTCCAGTTTATATATATATAGAAATTTGTCAAAAAAAAAATTAAGGACGAAATCAGGATACAAGGTCATCAAATTGAACCTTGGGATATCCTTCAAAAGAGCTAAATTTCCGTATAAAAATTAAAATCTTAGGATAATTTCTTCACTCCAGTTTTTATATATGTTATTAAAAAAGATATCAGAAAGTTTGTTATCTGATTTTTCTGATTCAAGTAAATTTATTTGGTTATCCATTTTCACATTTATGCAAGAAAAAAAAATACATATTAAAAAAAATTTAAATTCATATTCGAAATATTCTCCTCCTGAACATTTTTTTAACGTGGATAAATCGAAAATATAACATTTGTTGTGTAAAATTAAATTTCGATTTTTCTGTGACGCGAATATCAAATAATTTTATCGATTTTTTCAAAAAAAAACCCTTATCCAATATTTCTATACAAAAAAATAAAATAAATTTGGAATAACACACCTCTGCAAGCTTCCTTGGCTTTAATGCCGATATGTGATTGATATATGTACTCTTTGAATCCCAGATTCCAAATCCGGCATCCAAATTTTTCAATCACGTCACAAAACTGGCTTTTTGGCGCTTTTTTAAGCCTTTTATTATGCGATTGACTCTTTCTACTGATTCAAAATAAAGATAACTATTTATAACACACTTTACTCTTGAAGTTAACGCAATGAAATTTTCTGACACTAATAGTTAAAATAGCTTAAATGTGAGATTTCATTCGTTCGGTTTTAGATCATGACAAATTTTCCTCTAAATTAACAGAAAAATTATAATTTTTATAAGATAATTTACTTTGACTATTAGAAAAAAACACAGAAAAAGTTAGTAGACACTAGCATAAATGGAATGCATTTTCTGACCCACTACGGTCTTCGTCAACATTCTTCGTGCCATTTAGTGTTAATTGTAAATATCTTCAATTTAACTGACACGTTAAAGAAATTAGGTAACGTTAAATCCCACATTACTCTGTGTGTTGAGTTAGAATGAAATTTACCACAAGCGATTTCTATTTATAGTGTGTTTGTTTTTTTTTCTCTCTAGTCATTATCATAATTGCCAGTTTAACTTTCAGTTAAAACTTTAAATGGCAATTCTTTTCTCTAATGTCATCATATACTATCCTTCTACATAAGCAAAGCATATCAACAAACATTAAAGATTTTTTTGTTAATATATATGTCGAGCATATACATTAAACGATTTTTACACTGTACCTGGTGAGTGGTAAATATATACTACATATACTAATATATATATATATATGACCCCGTATAATTGTATCTGTTTGTAAGCCATTAGATAAATATCCAGTACAATTTTATCCAAATTATAGCCCGATAAATTTGTATTAGACTGTATCAGTTTTATATCTAATTGTATCAGTTTATATCTAAACTGATACACATAGATATAATTATATAAAAACTAGATATTATTGTATCCGCACTTTGAATTGATATAATAATAGTATATGATTGTATGTGAACCGATAAATCGAAATATAATTAGATTCGAGTTTTAGTCTTTTAAAATTGCACTAAATGTTACATTTTTGTATATGATTGGATAAAAATATACACAATTTCATACAAATATATGATCATTCTCCACCCAGAGAAAAACAGGAATAAGTTTCATCAATTTTCGTTCAATGTAAAAATTGCATCAATATAAACAACAGAATTATAATGACCATATCATGGTCTCTATGAAATTTTTCTACACAATAAAAACGAAATCATTACTAACACAAAATATCCTTTATATGTAAGGTGAAGCATTTTATAAATATGATGAAACTGATTTTGGTTTTTATGAAATGTTTCAAAAATCCTATGAAACGTTACATTGGACGTAAATTGATGAAACATTTCATAAATATGATGAATATACATAAAGTCAATACAAAATATTGAAACCTGTATTGCTTTTTTGAAGTTTTCAAAAAAGTTACGCCATAAATCTTTTTTAAGCTTTAAAGTGTACAATTTTACGTTATAGTTCTCAAACGAGTATTATTATATTATGAGTATTATTCAGTTTATTATGGGGGAAAAAAAGTTCTGGAATAATCGAGAATATTGTGCGCTCCTAGTATTTTTTAAATTTTTTTACAAAATAGGACTCACATTTGGTAATGCTGACCATATTTATCAAATATATTTATAAAATTTAAATAGAGTTCTTTTTTTCCACTAAATTTTTCAATTTAAAACAAGTAATAAATTAAATGACTTGATTCAAACTAAATGGGTCTGTGAGGCACCAATATTAAGCTATGAAAATTGTATAAAGGTATTTAACATAATATTCATAATATTTAAAAAATACGAATGTCGCGGCTAGCAACTACAAGTATGTGCCCTCAAAAAAGTTTTGGTTTTTATCCATACACGGCTCAATAATACATATCGTTTGAGTACGTGACGAAACTCTAAATTTGTTTTTAAATTCGGGACAGTCTATGAATAGGTCAAGATATCGTTTTATCCGAAATGAAATACTTTTTTGATTATAACACTGATATGTTATTATCACACTCAGGGAACTTATGCTTTAAAAATATGTAGTTGTTTGGGTTGTAATACAGTTTCTTTATTTTTAATGTAAATGTTAGTCATTTGTAGAACAAATTAAAATTTTCACTAACCTTGTAGTTCATTTAAAAAAACAACCCACATCAAATGACAGTTTTATGATTCTACATTCTGTTTTTACAGTTGTTTTTTTGTTATTTAAAAAAATAAATAAAAAATGTTTGTTTATTTTTTACTACGATGTGGTTAATTTTTACTGCAACTATTAGCCATTTTTTGAATATTGAGTAAAAAACGACAATGTTAGTTGAATTTACTGTAATGTAAGTCGTCCTTTTTTAAGTGAAATTTCATTTGCTTTTAACTACATTTGCAATGGTCTTTACCCACACAGTATTCTAAGTGCTTTTTTGCCATTTTCACTCATATTTGCTTTTTTGGACTTTTTTTTAGTTTTAATTTTTGGGCTTAAAAACAGAGTTTACTTAAGGTCCTCCTTTTTCAGAGATTCTTAGCTTTAAATGCTTTTTTCATCAAATGTATTTACTTCTTCTCACAAAAAGCTTAATTTCCTACCTTTTTTGTAGTTTTTTTTATTTTGTTGCCATAAACACCTGGGATTTTGGCTGTTTTTGTCTTCTCTGGTTATTATAAGTTTGGTTTGTGTTATATCTAATTAGACATATATTCGTACATAATTAGATTAACCATATATAATTGTATATGTAATATTAGATTATATATTGGTCGATATGTAATAAGATGTAATATGTGGCAACTTCCCGAATAAAAAAATTATATATAACGATATATTCTTTAATATAGAAATATATGACCATTTAAAATAGCATATGTATCAATATGTATTTATATATAATAATATTTTCCAAATGTTTTACCAAAAAAAAATCATGTATAAGCACATGTATAAAAAATACTATTCTGAATT
Source organism: Delia radicum (assembly GCA_021234595.1). Taxonomy (NCBI): domain Eukaryota; kingdom Metazoa; phylum Arthropoda; class Insecta; order Diptera; family Anthomyiidae; genus Delia; species Delia radicum. Next base: position 31,161,380 of record CM037854.1, on the reverse strand, counting down.
TTATATATGATAATATGTACATGGTTTATAAATTTGATTAAAATTTTATAAAACTAGATATAACCCAATACATAATTATATATAACAGAAACATCAAAAAACGTCTTCTGTGAGTTTAGACATACTTATATATAATCCAAAATTGAAAAAATATCCTAAGTCAGTTTTCTATGTAACTATATATAATTCAAAAATCGCAAAATAGCTTACGAAAAAAGTTCACAATTTTATTACAAATAACAAAACCTAAGCGACTATTTTTTAGAACAGATCACCTATAAAACTGTTCTAGAACAGCGATTTTTAACACCGGTTACCTGGAACGTTTCTAGAACAAATTGAAAGGTTTCACTGTCCCAGAACTAGTTCTATAACTGGTTCTAGAACCATTTATAAAGCAATTTGTTCTAGTTTGGAGGTAAAGGACCTATTGCAAGTAGGACAAACTCCACAAAAAAAAAAGAATCGAAGAAAAGCAATTTAAACCCATTATAATAGAGTATAAGTAGTTCTGCAACCTGTTATTTGAATTTTACTGGGCCATTTTGAAATTGAGAAACATTTTCTTTAATAGAGAATTTTAATTGTTGATCTATAAATTGTATGTGAGATGTTGGTTAGTTCGGTTAAAGATCATGAATATTTTTTCCGTATGAACAGAAAAATTATAATTTTATTTGTGATAATTTACTTTAATTAATAGAAAAAACACTTAGAAAATAGTTATTTGACACCTGCATGAATGGAGTTAACTTTCTAGCCCTCAACGGCCTTCATCAACATTTTTCGTGCCTTAAAGTATTAAATGGGCGTTGTGGTGTAATGGTTAGCGCGTTGGACTTTTACACAGAAGGTCCCGGGTTCGATCCCCGGTGCCGGCAACATCAAATTAATATGTATGAGTTTTTTCTATCCCCCTCATACGTATCGCAATGTCCACCTTCGGTGTTCCCATAGCAATTAACCCCACCGAAGTAAAATAATGAATCAGGGCTATGAACCAAAAAGCTTCAATAAGTTCGCCAACTCTCCATCAGGTGGCGAGCAACAACTGTTGTAAGACTTATCATCTCGCGCAATTACAGTGTTGCCATGTCTGAAGCCCTTCATCTTTCTCCACCTTTCATCTCTATACTATCCCTTTCCAAAGAAAGCAACACACTAAATATAGGAAGTATTTCCTGAGTGTTGCCTCTCTTTAAAAAAAAATAAAAAAAAATCATATATTTAACTCAACTAGTTAAGTTAAAAATATATTTTGACTTAGTTTGTTGAGTATGACGAAATTTACTGCGAACTTATTTTCTATAAATCTGTGTTTAATTCTGTTAATTATTTCCACAGTTTTTTTAATTAAATTAAAATTAACAATTTCATTTAAATCGAAAGTTTAATGTATTAAAATATATAAATAAAATTTTTCGAGGTCAAATATATGTACCTTCATATCTTTTATTTTAAATATATTTGATTTATTATGTATCTAATTGTATCTAATTATATCAAATATAATATAATTATATGTAATTATATCTCGGCAAAACTCGGTTAGAATTGAATAGTTTTTTATTAAATTGTAATATTTAAATATAATTAGATCCAAAGAGATACAATTTAATAGAACCATTTTCCGGATCAAATTACTTATCCTCTTATACTTGCGGAAAATATCTTATCATATATAATTTTATATAAACTTTTATAGTCGGGGTATTAAAAAATGCAAAGCAAAACATGTTTATATATAAACATATATAATCATATGTATTTACATGCAATAACATGCATATTTATATAAAATAATGCATGATTATATGTAAACGTTTATTTTATAAACACAAAAACCATTTATTATAGTCCTTCAAAATTCAGAACAAAAATTTTTCCTTATACACGCATTTCATTATTTTTTGTGAAGTTGTCAAAGTAAATAAAATACGGTATCTTTGGGTGGTTATTTTTTTTTAACGACTGTCAAATATAGTTATTTAACATATCCTCATTGTAAGATTACTGCAATTACAGTTAAAATGATTAATACCGTTTACTACTCGTATGACTGACATGTAGTTACGGGAAGGATTTTCTGAGTGTATATTTTACAGTGTTGCAAGTAGTAGCAGCTGAAATTATATAGAACTTACTAACGACACTTAGAAGTATTTACCGGTATACAAAGCTCTCGAATATTGTTTATATATATTTTTTTTGTAACTTCAAATGTTTCTAAATACTAAGTCAGAAAAATTCGATGGGCAAAGTGCTTACAAAGCGAAGTGGAGTGAACATGTCATATCAGAAAAATATATTTTTCTAACACAACGTGCTCATTTGTTCTTTTTTATACTGACACATTATGAAAAAATACATAAATACTGAGACGCAAACATAGTATCACAACGACCTCTATTGGTTTTGATTATCGAAATAATATTTTTAGTAAATTCAGCAAAAAAAAATTTGTTAAAAATTTTGTATTTCGATGAATTCTTAATAAAAATTATATCAAGTTTTGTATTTCATCAAGTCTTAATAGCAAAATTTTTAACAAAAATGTTAATTTGACCTACAAACTATTTTATAACTTGCAACGTTGTATTACTAACGGCTTTACTAATTTTTCTACAAACTTTTATCTATGAGTGTACACAAAATACAGTCCATTTAATTTGAACAGGTTAAGCACTATATTATGGTGGTTTTCCTAATGTTTTGAGGGTCCTTATACTAATGCCACTTGAGAAGCTCTGCTATATCTCCATAAGAATAAAAGAAAAACGAAAACTACGACGAAGTAAAAATTCAAACACAGATACATTCTTAGAAAACTACAACGATCGTCGTTAAACTAATACATTCTCCTCATACACAATGTTTGCAAAAAGGGAAAAACTATCACGAACCAACAAAAGCAAACGCAATATAACTAACTACGTTCACTATTTCAAAATCTGTGTATATATGAGTTTAATTTTAACTTCAACGTTTTTTTCCCTCCAACAAAAAATAAAAATAAACTTTATGTTAGAAAAGAATATTTTAAGTATTTCTTCTTTTTGTGTATTGACAACCATTTCATGAAAACACTAAAAAGTTAGTTTTAGAAACAAAAAATAGTTAACTTTATCTGATGCAAGACATCGTCGCCAAACAATTGTGTTAATAGGTTGTTGGGGGGAACAGTTTGTCCAAAAAGTACTCTACTGAAGTGTGATAAGTTAAGAATTTATTTGACGATGAATGGCTTTAAGCGAATCATATTTGATATTACAGTGATAAGTTTTGAAAATACAATGACGTTAAATAGAATATAATCCAATCCTTTAGCAATACAAACGACACGAAAGTTTTTTAGCAAAGACATCGAGAAGCGCCCCTTCTCAGTTGTGTTGACTATTACTAGTTTGTCCACTTGAAACTTATTATGTTGATGTCATCAAATGCAGTCAATTATTTTTATTTCAAAATTTGTGTAGTGTATTTTAGTTCCAGACTTTGCCGTTTACTTTAAATTAAAGTTTTAATTCAAACTTGTCCTATTGTTATAACTAGTTCGTTAATCTTATGGTCAACGTCATTTAGGTTCGCTTCAAATTAAAGTAGGGTAGAATAAGAGCATTAACCACTTTTTTTTAACAGCTTTTATTACTCAACTAAAAATTTTTTTTGAAAAAAATTTTTTTATTCTAAAATTTTACACATCTTAACTTTAGTTTGTATATTTAAAAGATGAATTATCCTAATTACTTATAAATATGTTAAGTTTTCTCTCATCTTCTTTTATTTTATTCTTCTTAGTTTAAACGAGCTTAAGATCATTTATTTATTGATTATTTATTTCCAATATTTCGTCTACACATTGGGTGACTTTTTCAGGGAACACATATTACAATTTGAAAAACTTGTTTTAATAATTACTTATATTTTATTTTTTAAGATTTTCAAGGTAACTCAAATCGACAAAACTGGCCCTTATTTAGGGTAAATTCGCCAAGTTGATGTTGGACATTTGTCAGCCATAAATGTAAAGGTTCTGGTGGAAAACATATATTTTATATTAAATAATCATAAAAATGGATATCAATAGCTGATATTACGTATGTATACATACGTCTGTTAAAGTGCTACCAATTTTTGCGGCCGAAACTACGCCACCTGCTGGCGTATGTGCCACATGTTCAGCCGCGTTCATAATTTTATATTTTTTTACACTTTCTATAAATAAATTAAGAAAAAAAGCGTGTAAGTATTATAAATTAATATCAACGCTTCGACTTGTTAAATGGTATTTAGTTTCAATACACGAAATGAAAAAGTTATTCCATATACCCATTTCAAAAGTGACTCAACTCAAATTTTTAATTTTTCGGTTTTATATGCTTAAACTAATCACAATATACTTGTTTATCAATAAAAAAAATATCAGTGTATTTTGTTGTTGTTAACTGTTGCTAAAAAACAGTTATGTCTTTCTTTTCGTTTCCATTTGTATAAAGTGGCAAGAATGTTTTTTGATTTCTGAAAAATGAAAAATTTTGAGTTGAGTCACTTTTGTACTCGGTGTGCATTTCATGAGAGAACCCCAGGAAAACTTGCTATTACCATAGAATGGGAAATGGAAGAAGAAAACAAGAATCAGAAGTACTTATAGTTGAGGCCAAGAACACCTGATTTTAACATGGGGGTGTCATAGGAGGCAAGGCCTTGCCTTGTGCTTACATATAGGGACAAAAATAAGACGTTACAAAATATGTAGTGAAATCACCAGTTACACATAAGTACTTATTTCATTTCTTATTTGTAGCATCAAAAGTAATGCTTAAAGCCATTATATGACGTATTACTTGTAAGGATGTTAATAAGTAGTTATTTATAGGTGCAAAAATAAGTACGTATTAACATGTACCTAAATAAGAAGGTATTAATAGGCAATAAAATAACTAGTTATTAATAAGGACAATTATAACTAGTTATTAATAGGTCCTAAAATAACTACTGATTTTAGTCATTACAAGGAAGGACTATAATAACTGCTTACCAGGAAGAAGTGTAATAAGTGGTGAACAGCGATTAATATTTTCTCAAGAAAAAAATTAAAAGACTTTATTTATTATTTTCTAATAACATTTATTAAACATAAAAAGAACAAAAAAAATTCACTATAAAAAACTAAAAGTCTTATATAGTATATAGTACACCCAAAAAAAAGTTTGTAATATTAGCAACTCGTTTGCTGGGAGGATCCTAGCAGACAAAGTTGCTAACATCAGCAAAAAGTTGCTAAACTAAATTTTGTTATTTACTAAATAAGCTTTTGTTTTGTGAGAGTCGTTTATGTATAACTATATATTTGTTTGCTTAAATAAATTGCATTTAAATTATTAATTATGCTATATTATGAATCTTTATAAATATACCTTACAAAAAAGTAGTTACTTATTACCTTACAAGTACCTTATTTCTTTGGCCCTTCCTAATAAGCAGGTATATAACACAAAATTAGTAAGACATAATTGTTTAGCTTCCAAAATAAGTAGTGATGTATGTTCATATCAGTAAGGTATTATTTTAGACCTTTAAAATAACAACAAATGTAATGGATAGTCATTACTACGAAAGGTCTGAAATAAGTGATAATAAGTAACTTATTATTTTTGCTATTCCAAATAAGCAGATATTTAACACAATATTAGTAAGGCGTTGTTTTTTATCTTACAAAAAAGCAGTTACATATATTCATATTAGTAAGGTATTATTTCGGACCTTCAAAATAACAAAAACTGCAATGGATAGTCATTACTTTGGAAGGTCTGAAATAAGTCCTACCCATTACCAAAGTTTTGCTGGGACGTTCAAAAAACTGTAATTTTTTGGCCTCCAATCATTTGACTTTGTAAAAATTTGGCATAAGCATAATCTAGGATGTGCATGACTCACTGCAGTTTTCAGTTCCTTGAAATTGTGTCAACTAGCGTTTTTATCCCCGTTTCGAATTTTTTTAAAAATCAAAGCAATGCAAAAATTAGTGAAATTTGAAGATCCATATTTTCAAAATTAGATGGACTAATTATAAGATTTAAAAAGCATATGAAGGCTGGTATTGTCTTTTTGACGATTTTAAATTAAAAGTAACCACTTTTTTATTTATATCTGATATAATCAGATATAATTGTATATAATTATGGGTACCTATAATTTTATATAATTATATAAATGGATCTAAATTTTAAATTTTTAAAATTAAATAGTTGCTTTTTAACACTGATCTTGTTTTTTGGCTAACAGAATAGATGTTTTTAACAAATTAAAATTGCTGAAGTACTAAATAGGAAGATTTTTCCTTCATAAAAAAAATATCGTATTAATAGATAATACCGACCCGGCCGTATATGTTATTTTGTGCGACAAGGATGTTTATTTCTGCTCTTGAAAAAATTTCCTATTTGAAAATTTTGCGAAAGAAATATTATATTTTCTTCCTCGGTATATGTTTACCTACACACAGAGAAAAATTTGGTTATTTGCCAACTCAAATTCGGTTACTACGTCTCAAATTCGGGTAGTAAGAATTTCAGTAAGTTGGTACAACGGAACATTTGTATTGACAACAAATTTCCGTTAATTCAACTGAATTTTAGTGGCAAAACCCAAAATATTCTGAAATATAATGTAAATATCGTTGTAGTAACTGACCCAGTAAAAAACGCTGCTTACATGCAAGCAGGTTTGTATGGGAGTAAGCCGAAAAGAATCCCTTACAAACCTGCTTACATATGCTATGATTTTTATATGGCGAATTCCCACTTGGAAGCATTACTTTTGGACAAAATAAGCGCGGATTTCAGCGCTTATAAAAAGCAGTGATTTCATGGGTTTCAGTAAAATCATATTTCATGTCTACAGTATTACGATTAAAATTATGAATGAACATACATAATTTATTTTACATAAAATTCTACACATATTAGTTTTTTGTTGTTAAAATTTTTGACATGTAATATTATTATATAATTATTTTTTTTTGTTTTTACCGCTCCACGTGCTAGCTCTTCAGAAACAGTTAACTGACTAATTATTTTTTATTTCGTACTCGAAAAGACCAAAAACAATCGGAAATCACTCGGGAACAGTTTATAATCCACGACATGAAACTTTTTGCATTACAACCTGCATCCCTATAAGGGATTAGGGTAAGCTGCTTACATTCTGCATCTTGTTAGGGAAAACAGTAAGCTCAAAATTTGTGTTTGTTTATTTTTATACGACAATTATTCGTTTCTTTTGCCGCTTCTCCATGTTATGTAATAGTAAGCACTTACATCAGCGCATTCATTTTATCCTGCTTCCAAAAACACCAACATTTTTTACTGGGTGAATTTATAGGTTGTTACCATTAAAATACACTTTTCAATTCGGTTGGCACTTTATTTCTCTGTGTGTAGCCTTTTAAATTTATTATATGATCTTACTTCAGGTTCATAAAAAGCATAAGTTTTTAGATTTAATATTATGTTTTAAAATTAATGTTTATATGTTTTATAAATGAATTACAAATGGTACCTAATAGGATTAAAATAAAAATTACAGATATCTAAATCATTAAAATTTTTTTTTTTTCATTTTTTAATTATAAGATAAAATTGTATTAATATATACAGTCGACTGACTGATCTGAAATGCTTATAACTTTTTCAGTTTTGCAGTTTTTATTTTATTTTTGTTTAATTGAAAGTACAACTTATAATTTTCTTTTTTAGCTAAGTATAAAAAATGGCATCCATTTACCTGTTGGCATTTAATGGCTAATTTCAAGACGTTTTGCATTACGTTGCGCAACATTTCCTTCCCCGATTCTGCTTAAGTTGCTGAATGTTTTGTGGTTTGTTGACGTAAACCCATTTCTTCCTCAAAAAATAAAAAAAATCAGTTACCGTTAAAGCTGGGGAAAGAGGGTGATGTTGCAGTACTAAAATGTGGACGGTATTTTCTTAGTGTTGTAACACTTGATCGTCTGGAAACATAATAAAATTCAATGATTTTTAAACGTTTTTGCATTGAGTATGATGACATCCCGATGAAAAAAGTTCTGATATGGGTATATATAAACATATATAGTCATAAATATAATTTCATATCACACCATATCTTAGTTGATCCGAAAATGGCATACATAAACTTATTTCATGTGATGCCATGGGATCTCATCTGATATAATTTGATCTGAAAAATGGGTCTATGTAATTTGATCAAGTTATATATAATTCGATTAAATGTTATATAAAATCCTTTACAATTTTTTGGAATTTCGCACTAATATTTTGTTTTACATTTCAAATAATATATAAATTTAAATACAAATCAATGGATTTTAAAATAAAATGTGAATTTTTTATTAATATATGATGCCATCTACAATAATATGAAAAAGTAATCAATTTTTTTTTCTTGTTTCTACCATATATGTTTATATTTAATTATCAGAGAAGGCAAATAAACTTTTTTCATTTGTATGTTTTTCCCCTCTTAATCTATTAACTTTGTTTTAAGTGCAGCTTTTCTAAGTTTTTACTTTTCCTTTTTTGCAATATTTTCGCTTTTTTTGTCTTTTCTGCTAAAAATGGCAGGCAAAATAGCATGACAATCCTTTAATAATGGCATAAGAAATGCTAAAATTGCAAAACAGCTAAACAAAATGTGTTAGAAATAAAGTGATAAATTTTAGTTTTATTAAATTTTTGTTTATGAAATTTTGATTGCATATAGTATAATCATGCGCTTTTTCAAGTCATCAAAAAGAAACGTTCTACTATTGTAACATAAAACAGTTGAGTTTATTGAAAATATGCGTTCCACATCTGTAGAAGTAATTGAATTGAAACAAACCCCCCGAAGGGGGTTTGTTTCAATGAATGAATCCTTTTCATTCTTATTAAAAACTATATTTTTTTTATTTGAGTCAAAGTTTGTAGTCCACTATTTCGATTGAAAACTTTATTAAACTCTTCAATAGTTTCTTCGTTGTCGGCATTTTTAATATTTTCCTTAACGCAATCTATAATATCTAGATTTTGCTTCATAGAGAGTCGTTTTGTTTCCAATTTGGCGATGCTTAAACAATGACATTCGAAATTACTTTTACATAAAATAAATCAGATTTTATTCCAAGTTTTTGAAATATCAATTTCACATTGCGTATAGACTCTGCATCATCGTCACTGAGCTAATTTAATACGTCACAAATTTCAATGAAATGATTACAGCAATATATTGCAGTTTTAATCCAATTTCCCCATCTGGTTTACCTTAATTCAGATGCATTGATTGCAACAAATTTTGGCGATATGGAGCCCAAAAAAGATATTATAATTATTGTCAAACTTACATTAGGAAATACTGCTTTACAATTTCCAAAAAGTGAATTAACATCTTCAAAATTTAAATGTATAAAGTAAGCTACCCTACAATCTGGCAAATTTGAAGGTAAAATGGGTAAAAAGGGCATTTTTATAGGAAAAAAGTCTAAAAAAATATTGCAAGACAGTGGAAAATGGCATTTTATAGCAATGTGGAGCAAAAATGCCATTCTTGGAAAATAATTGAAAAAATGGCAAATGCCAAAAACTTGCCCCAATGATCACATATTTAGCTATATCAATTTATATATGAAGAGATAGAAATATTAATTTATATGTAACATAAGATATAATGATATATAGCGGTATATATTAGAAATGTTCGTTGAAATAAGTATAAGATGTAAATATATATCGTTACATATAGCCACATATATAATAATATATAAATATATCATAACTATATAAACTTTTTTCGTCGGTATTATGACATTTTATTAATTTTTTTTTTACTTGCAAAAAAAATAAAATTTAAAACTGTAAAAATAAAAAAGTTATTAGCATTTAAAATCAGTCAGTCGAAGTTGGCCCACCCTGTATAAAATTTGATCATATTTGATAGATCCATTTTGCTCATCAAACTAGATGAGATTAGATTCCATGAGATCAGCTTACGTGTGTCATTTATCAGATAAAATGAGACTATATATAACTATAAAGGGTCCGCCATCTAACGTTTTTTTTTTCAACTAGTGCTTATTTCGTGAATGGTAACACTTAGCTCATGTCTGATTTGACAGATAATTAGTTTTATCCTTCCGCAGAACGAATATGGTCCGTATGTTTGTTATCTTGTGAAAAAAGTGAAAGAATCCTCATCGATAAACCAAAGCGCGAAAATCTAAAAACAGTGCGTACACCCGAGAATATTGCTGCTGTGGCAGAAAGTGTGCGTGAAGCGCTATCAACATCAATTCACCGTCGTTCTCAACAATTGAACATTTCGGAGACATCATTGAGACGAATTTTGCATAAAGACCTTGGTATGACGCCATACAAAGTCCAATTGGTTCAGGAGTTCAAAAAAAAAAAGTTATTTGGCGGACCCTTTATATAATATAACAATATATAATATATAACTATATATTATCATATATGATTATATCCGAACTTTTTTCGTCGGGTAGCCAAAAAACTACATAATTGCTCATTTTATGGCAAAAAGTTTATAAAAATTCAAATTTTGATATTTTCCAGATTATTCATGCAAAATTTTTGGATTTTAAAATCAAAAACAAAAAAGTTTTCCACCTTGGCGTATGAGGATTAATAATTATAATATTCATCATACGCCTCATGCACTCCGATATTTATTTCGTTTATTTTTTATGATTTCTTTGCCTCAGCTTTTGTTAAAATTCGGATTCAATTAGCATGTTTTTTTTTTATTTCTTCTCTTTATTTTTCTTAGTGTAGTGTAAAACTTCAATTTCATTTTCTAGCTTCATTGACAGTATAAAATTGTTATTCTAACGTTTTTCTTTTTCGTTTTTGGACTAAAAATAAAGATAACGAAAATATAACAAAAATCAAACAAAGTATACTTTCCATTTTAGTTTGTCAAATTCTATTAAATTAATGATGTGATGTTGTGCTAAAGCAAATGTTGCAGACAATATCAACAAAATATGCTTTCCCTGAAAAAGAAAAAAAAAAAACAAATGTTTACCCCAAAAAAAGTGTACAACACTATTCTAAAGCTTTTAGTCGCTCTGTGTCTTGATATTATTTCTATTTATTTCTTTTGTTATTTGTTGCTCCTGCAATCAGTGCCATTTAAATGAGTTTTTTTATAGTCTTTTAGTTTTCCACAAGGGAAAAATGCATTTTCATTTTGTATCTTTTATTTTATATTTATAGTTGATGTCATATGACTGTTGCTGCTTTATGGTTTTTTGAAAATTTAAATTGAAATTTATTTTTCTCATTTGGATATTTGATTTTTGTAAAAAAATATATATTTTTAGGGGGCAAAGTGTTTCTTTGTGGATAATTTAGTTTTAATACAATATTTTTTGGGTGATTTTATAAGAAAATGTAGAATTTTAATTATTTTTTTATCTTCAAATATTTAAATAAGATTTTTTTAAGATTATTGCGTATACCATCTGCAGTGCATATGAGAGATTTCAAAAATTTTCAACATCTGTTGAGACTGAATTTATATCACTCTAATTTCTCAAGGTTTTTGAATTGAACAAAAAACGAACAGGGTTAGGTAGACTATGCTTAAAAACTAGGACATGCTAAATTTCAAGTTGAAAAGTCTTCATCTAAAGAATTGATGGCCATTTAAAAGTTGAAAAATTAAAAAAAAATTACTTAAAACTAACAAGAGTTTTTTCATTCATTTTATTTTTTGTTCACAGTTTTTAAATTTCAGATCCAAACCAATACCGAAAAATAAAGTCACCTACACTTGAATCCACTACACTTTGCTAAAAAAAGTAATTCACATATCGCTGCTTAGTGAAAAGTAGTATGGTGGTTTCCAAGTGAAACCAAAATCTTCCGATTTTTAAACTTTCGCAGTTTTTTCTTATAATTTTTGTGCCGGCAAATTAAATGAATTTTTTTTTTATACTTAGTATGAATTTTTTTTAATTAGTAATACGTTCTCCACCATGACACTTACTGACTAAAAGGATTCAACATTGACATACATTCCCTTGAAATTTTTAGAAACACCATTTTTAAAAAAATATTCGCCCGCGAACTTTATGTCACGAAAAGTTGACCTGGTTCACGTAGCATCAACACTTTTAATGTAATGTAATTTTGTAGAGTAATTTTAGTACCTATTTTACGATTTTTAAAATGTTTAAGACTCCACATTTTATTAACCAAGTGCTCCAATGAGTCAATAACTGGTGTCAATCTTAGCTGCATAAAAGACAATATTTCTGAAAAATTTGAAGATATTTAGAAGGGAGTAGGGAAATCAGTTTGTTATATTTATTCTAACTCATTTGGTAATACAAAAATCTCCTAACACTTGAGTGATAAATTGAACACGTTTCTTATTGCCGTGCCATCTACCTAACTTATAAATACTTGGTAGTCGAAAATTTAAACAATTTTGTTTTTACCGGGAAATGATGCAGATTCATGGACTACATATTTGAAAACAATGGTTCGTTAAAGTTGTAATTCTGCACAGTTGGATGTATTTCGCGTTGATGTGCCCTTAACAGATAAAGAGTACGACCGTCACAAAAGTTGAAAAACATGAGCGTGAATTTTGTTCAAAAAGCAGTTTTTTTTTCAAGGCATATTCGCTGTTTAGTTTTAAATAGACCGGTTTACTACGTGAACTGAGTTTTTTTATTGTTGTACAACACAAAATCAGAGGAGCAAATAGAATGCAAAAATGTTATGGACTTTTCCAAAACTGTGCAAAAATTAAATTGCATGTTTTTGCTTTTTTTTTGCCAGGCCAAACCGCTGACGCTAGGAACTTGAAATTTGGTATGTGGGTACCTTATGACGAGTAGATATCCCTATTGACGGGATTTTCGGAAATTCTCCCGGGGAATGCCTTCTTTAACCACTTATGGGAGGATATTGAAATATAGTCTGTGGGTTCCTGATCCCTCGTAGACATCACCTAAGAAAAGATTTTTGGAAATTACAATAAGGGGTATAGTCCGCCGCTTAAGCGAAGTACTTGAAATTTTTTATGTTGGTCTTTAATGGCTAAAAGTTTTACATTTAAATCATATGTTCCTTGGAATATGACCTAAATTACTGTAGGTTTTTTTAGAATTTTCTCAAAGAACGCAATACAAATTTTGGTACAAAAGCGAAAAAATAAAATTTGATAAATGTGTTCTTCCATTCCCTTAAATGGCATTTTTGGAAATTCCTTCTAGGAGGGTGAAAGTATCCTCACGGACGGCATGCTTATAGGCTTTTAGTAAGAAACCTGAATTAAAAATATGTGTTCACTGTTGTACGGGCTAACTTACTGAGAAGTTATATTTTGGTATCTTTTAAAAAGAACGTCTTAAAAGCCGCTAAAGTAGTGATCTTAAAGTTTGGTTTGTCAATACACACAGCATAAACCGTTGAATGTAGGAACTTATAATTTTGTGCAGGCATCCGCCAAAACTAGGTATTAAAAAATGTGTACAAGGAGGGACAAAAAATGGGAAGTATTCCCCTTAACGTCCTGCATAAACGAGTCGAGTGAAAAGTCTGAAATTTCAAATATTTTTTTTTTGGTATGGGCTAATTTATTGAATATATATTTTTTGTTTTTATAAAATCTTTGTATAAAAGGGGTTTAAAGAAAAGAAATTCCATCGTTAATTACCTATATTATTCCATTAAGGAAGAAATCTGAAACGTCGGACTATACAGCTAAAATAGCGTTATCGATTTAAAACCGTTTTTCTTTACCGAAATAATCTGACAGAATCAGAAAATACAATCACTGTAAATAGATACATATTTTCCCAAAGCTTGATAATAAACTAGAATACCGTTAACAAAATAATTGAAAACCCGTTATCCCTAAAATAACATTACCGAAATAATTAAAATATTGTTACCGCTAAAATATCAATACCGAAATCGGTGAAATACCGTAAACGCTAAAAAAACATTACGAAATAACTGAAATATCATTACCCCTAGAATACCGTTACCGAAATAAATTAAAATAGCTTTACCCTTACCGATACCCGCATCTTAAGAAGGATTACATGCTTAAAAGGGATAAACTACTTTATTGAAACAAATTCCTTAAAATATAATTAATTTTCCAACCTAATATACATATTCCGATATATGAAACTACCGGTAACGAAGTATCCGGCTTTTAAGCTCGTTTATCAATGAAATTCAAATTAATTTGATTTGATTTAGTTTGTTTAATAAATATTCTATCGCGTCTATGGAAAATTTTTTCTAACAAAATATTTTAATCGTCATTCATTTTCCTTATAAAATTTCCAACATGTGACCTAAATTTATATAAATATTTTATATAATTACACAGAGCAACAGTGAAAAAAAATACACGGACATGTCAGTATAGGTTTGGTTCTACTACCAAGGGGTAGTAAAGCCCTATACTCGGTTTGGCGAGTGTGGTGAACAATTTTTTTTTTATGGGCCTCCAAATATTGTGAAAGTCAGTGGGCCCCCTCCAAAAAAGGAGTCATCAGCTTTAGTCCAACAGCCAATTAAGACTTGGTAATACCGCTTAAGTATATTTGGCTAAGAATCCGTTTGCAAGTGAACTCATATTTCTAAAACGATTTTTTATTTTGAAAACTGTGGCAACCCTGTTGCTTTGAAATATCGAAAAAGAGTTAAATATTTCCCATCATTCAAAAGCGCATAACTTTTGTTGTGTGAAAAATATTAAAAAAATTATTTTTGAATAAAAAAGTGAAAATGTTTGGGCTCAGGAATATATTTTTTTAGAAAAAAGAAATTCAAAATTATTTTTTGAATAAAATAAGTTTGCTTTTTTTTTATATTTTTTACACAAATAGCAAAACTCGTGGTCTGGACGCCAAAAAGTTCACTATTCTTATGCAACAAAAAATTTAACAATATATTTCACACAACAAAAGTTATGGCCTTTTGAATCATGCCCCAACCACTCATGTCAAAGCTTCAGGGTTGCCACAGTTTTTAAAATAAAAAAGTAGTTTTAGAAATATGCGTTCACTGGCAAACATACTCAACAAATTTGATCAAATCCGGAGGCCATAGAAAAATTAGTCGTTGGAATGAAATAGAAATGCTCAATAGTCGAATTAAAAACCACAATTTTTAAGGTACAAAGTTCCCTTTATGAGCTATTTACGATGCCTAGGAACATTCAGATTGTATTGATATGTTCACAAAAGTCATTTAGCTTTATCGTGGCGACAATTTTGGAGAACATTGTTAGAGAAAAATTAGGAGTCTGTGTAAGTTGTGCTAAAAAACGTAAAAAGAAAATATATATATTTTTTAAAGTTTTTTCAAAAAAAGCGCAAGAAACTTTTATTTTTTTAGCATAACATATTTATAAAATTTGTTCAACGGATTCTTAGTAGTGTAATGTTGGAGTCTCACTTTTGAATATATTCCTACCTAAGGGCTTTAGCCGGCGTTTCAAACGCCACTGGCTTCTAATTTTAATGCCGGCACTAAAAAAGCGCCAAGGCAAAGCACAATTAAAGTGCTGGTTACTTTTTAAATAAATAGGAAACAGTAGCCAATTACTCGGCTTGAGTTCAGATTTAAAACTTTACCTTTATTACAAAATTTGTCTCCTTATAAACTAAAATAACGGTACTTAAATCTAATCCTAATTCTATTATTCTACATGTAAATAATATGCTTACACATACATACATAAATTAATGTTTATTTACTATTTACAATAAATAACACAGCTGTTTTAAAAAGGAAACACAGCTGATTAAAATATAAATTATACAGCTCATTAGAGATGTGAGTTTATTTAGAGATGTGTAATAAATACACTACAGTAGACTTGGTCGGAGTCAATTACATTTCACAACCGTTCACTTGTGAAATTTTGCCATATCATTAATAATATCAGACCTACGCTCATAAATGTGAACTTAATCGCTTCCTTGGAAAATTTGTAAAAATTTGAATACCAAACATGGGGATTAGTAACAACATCTGGGTATTTAATTACAGGGAAATTACTCTATTACACCCAATTATATGTAATTGAACATAAAAAAGTAATTGGCCTGTAATTA
Source organism: Delia radicum (assembly GCA_021234595.1). Classification (NCBI taxonomy): domain Eukaryota; kingdom Metazoa; phylum Arthropoda; class Insecta; order Diptera; family Anthomyiidae; genus Delia; species Delia radicum. The sequence goes on along the minus strand of CM037854.1, from coordinate 31,145,230 downwards.
AATACACAGATATTGGAACCATGTCCCATGTCTGGTGTTCACGCCAGTGAACAATTTGTGATGGCAACACCGTTTTCACCAACGCCCCCTAGTTGTCAGTAGCATCAGCTGTTGGCCCGTATAACTGCAGCCAACTTCAGGCAGATGCTAGATTTTTTGCGCAAACTCTAACTGTTCAACTAACAAGTACACAACAATATCAATAAACAAGAAGAAAAGATCTAGACAGAATTTAAAACACTAATTTGAATAAAAGCTAACACAAACAAACTCAAATAAAATAGTGGTGAATAATAAATCTTAAACCCCAAAATATATTAAAAGTATAAAAATTTATTGTTAATAAAAAACGCTGAACCCTTAATGGCTCATGAATAAAATTGTATTTTATAACGTTTGAGTTAAAAAGTTTGTGTTTTTATTTTTAAAGTGAAGATCTACGAAAACCCCTATAACCCGATTTAAACATCTGGTATTGACAAAATTAGAAAATTCGCAAGGAAGCGTTTAAGCCCACAATCGTGAGCGTAGGTCTGAAATTATTAATAATAGTCAAGTCTGATTCTTAGGCACAGATTGATTCTTAGGTACATTATTGCCAATTATTTTTAACCGGTATCACCAAGTCTGAATTTTCTATGGACAAAAGCTGATGACACCTTTTTTTGATGGGCCCAACGATTTTCAGAATTTTTGTGAGGAACATAAAAAAATTGATCACCAAACTCGCCAAACCGATTTTAGGTTTTACTACCCTTTGCTAGTAGAATTTAGCCTATACTGCTGAGTCCGTGTATTTTTGAAAAAGTCTTTATTTGTTGCACAGTGTTATTCATGCCAACTTCAAATAATGCACACATTAATTTTGTTATTTTAATAGGTTATATTAGGATGTCTCTTAAAAAACAATATATCCATTTTCGTTCATTACATCCAAATTGAAGAAATCAATTTTTCTCGGAAAACATACCGAAAAATTTCCCATTTTTAACAAAATGATATTCCTATTAAAAACTCAAAAAATTCGAAATATAGAATTAATTAATTTATTATTTGATTTATACCTTCGGAATGAATGAAGTCAGAGTTATCGACTTCTGACATTACCTGATATCATTAACCCACTTTGGCATGTAATCAAAAATGAGATGTCGATTGCTATTATTATAATATAATATTGTGATTAAAGAAAAAAATATAAATGATAAAAATGACAATTCGTATTTATGTGTTGGGCGACTAGGACATTTTAGGACATTTTAAGAAAATTGATAATTTTTTTATAATTTTCGGAAAATACCACCTTAATTTGATTAAACTAGAATTATCTTTGTAATTTATATTATGACTACTAGTTTTCAAAGGTTTGAAGTTCATCACTTGATAAAGATATTTATATTATATAATTTGATCCATATAGGGTTAACCCTTTAACTGGCAAACGATGTTTTGCAACATGGTATGAATCCATGTGCTCCACTCGAAAAACAAACAATAAGTTCTTCAACAAAATTGTTTATCGTTGCTTAATTTAGGCGATATGAGCCAAAATATTTTAGGGTGCATTTTGGAAACTAAAGTATATAAAAGAGAAGTTTTGGACAAGAAATATTTCTCTTACCAAGCTATAACCACGTTTGAAAAACTATTTTTTGTTTACTTCTATTTAAGAAGATATCGGTATTTTCGCTTATTGGAAAAAGCGAAATTAGGCGAAAAACTATTTAAACTTCAATTTATATTGTTCAAACTTCAACGCTTTGCTATTAATACTTAATGTCTTCTTTCTGAAAAATTTCATAAGAATCCGTCTATTAGCTTATAAGTTAAGACGATGTTCTTTAGAGGAATCCTGTGAGTCCTTGGACTAAAGTAAGTACTTGTTATTAAAGGTACGGCTTCAATCTTACTTATATTTATTTATTACAAAATTGTTTTTTTTGGATTTTTGAAAACTATATTTTTTTAAAAATAATTAGTTTTTGAAATTGTACGAAATTTTGTTTTTAAAGCTTTCTCGCTTCCAAACCGTGGACGGCACATATATCGCAATATATTAATTTATAAGTATAATACGCTCATTTGACGCATTTGTGGTACATTTTATGAAGACTGCCCTGAGGCAGCCTTACCCGTTAGAGGGTTAATGTTTCCTCTTTTACCAAAAGACCAACTAGTAAACTAACATGATAAATTCTTTTAGTTTTTTATTAAATTTGGATATATGAAAAAGGGCACGAAAGCAACGAAGAAACATTACGTTTGTTTCGTACCCTTTTTCATATTAACGTCCCAATCTTGTCTTAACGTCCCAACCTTATTTTTAAATGTTCAAAATGTGGGATAAAAGTTGACCGCTTTAAAAACAAATAAACATATACCCTTTTGAATTGGACTGGTTAATCGTTAAATAGATCTTTAAAATACCTATAACTTGATTTTTATAATAACTGTATGCAGAAAATGTGAAAATAAACGGAAAATAAGAAACGGGATCCATTTTTACCCCTTATAAGTAAGATGAGTACAATAAAGAAATACTATTTATCACATATCCAAATTTAATCACTTTAGGTGCAAACTGAAAACATTAACCCTATACACCCAGAGAAAAACTAGAATAAGATTTATAAATTTTCGTCCAATGTAGCAAATTTATTAATATTTCTGAAATATTTCATAAACAATAAGACTAGTAATGATCATATCATGGTCAGTATGGAAAATAATGAAATCTTTACTAATACAAAATATGCTTTATATTTATAGTGAAACTTTTCATAAATATTGTGAAATTAATTTTGTTTTTTTATGAAATGTTTTATAAATACTGTGAAATGTTACATTGGACGAAAATCTATGAAACATTTCATAAATAAAATGAAGCTTTTCTTTTCAATGTATGAATGAAGTTGAATAAAATAATTATTTGTATCAAGTAGAATTTTATATTTATCAACTTAAGTGCTTGGCGCTTATGTAGTCATGATATAAATCAGGGTTTTTTGGGTCTTTTTTGTCCCCAGGCTACCAATGGTTAATGATTTTTTATGATGGCATACCAGCACTGGCTAACCTGTCCACTGACTAACCTGTTTAGCTCTCTAAAACGTGCAGGTGTCTTCAATTCGAGCCAGAAGGTTGCCAATGTTCAAGCAATCCCCAAAATTGGTGCGGCTAATAACCCTGAAAATTAAACCCCCAACAATAAGTTGGTAAGAAGGTAATGGAGAGCATGGTCAACTACTATATTGTAAATTATCTGGAGGCTAACTCACTTATAAGTGAGCGACAGTATGGCTTTCATAGAACTCGTTCTATATGAGACCTGTTGGCATTCCTTTCGGAACGTTGTAGTCGGTCCATTCACATGTTTGGTGAGAGCAAAGTGAGTGCTCTACATATTTCCAAGGTGTTCGAACGTGTGTGGCAAAGCGCACTGTTATCAAGGCTAATTGCCTTTGGTGTCGGTAACGATTTCTCTCGAGTTTTCTCAGAGATCATACTATACGTGCTGGTAATGATGGGTTCCCATCCGAAGAGTTTCAGTTAGGTTCAGGGGTACCACAGAACTATATTGTTTCCCCCATCTCTTTTTTTCATCTTTCTTAATTACCTCCTTGGTCGAACTTTCAATCGTATCTACTCCTCTGCAGATGACAGCACCATTTGTCATTCGTTTTTCTTCGATTGTAGGCCAAGCCTACGATCACTCAATCATGATTGTTCGACAATCTTTGAGTGGGGGCTTGCGGACAGCATCTGTGGTATGGATGGCATCTGTGTATATGAATGGTATCGTTATTGAGGATTTGGATACTCTTGATGTTCTGCGCATGAGAATACAGTGTCCGTTGGACAGATCACATCATTCAAGTGTCGAAAGAAGCTTTTAAGTGTCTTGGTTTTCTAAATCGGTTTAATAATACTTCACTCCATCCAATCTCCTTGCTATATATAACACCTACATCCTACTCAAAGTCTATTTTGGGACTATTTTGTTGATGCTTATCAGCGACAGTAGGGTTTCAAACTCTATTCACTCGTTGGAACATCGTCGGAATGTGGGTTGAGTAATTTTGTTTTATAGATATTACCATGGGAAGTGGTCTGCTGAAATAAGTCGACTTATCCCGGGTTTCTATTCGCACTACCCGCTTGTCAAGTAGATCTCATCCGTTTGTTGTCTATAGTCCGGCAAATACGTAGCACAACACATTACAGAGAAAATTCTTTTTTTTAGTCGCAATAGCCGTATGTGGTATCGTCTCCCTGCGGACTTACAATGTAGAAATTGTTAAGTAAAATATCAACAAACACTACACCCTAATTTTCTGATACCACAATGCTATGCATTAGTAGGGGGCATCCTCTGAATGTTGGTTCAACTTAAAAAATAAAAAACTTTGATGAAACCATTATTTTTTTCATTAATTTTGACAAAATTATATATTTTTATAAAATTTTGCTTCACATACAAGCAAGAATTATAATTTTTTTAATTTATTTTAATTCTTTAATTAAAATCATTATATTATAAAAAAAGCAATCGCCATCCCCAAATTATGCATTTTCAAAATTTTTTAAAATTAATTTATAAAAAACACGTTTTTGCATTTTTATCAAATTCATTTGTTATATTTGATTCCAGGCTAAAATGACAAATCTATTTTTAAGGGACGCCCTACTGAAATTGTATAATTCCTTTGATAATAGACCTAAAAACCTCAATCAATTTTCGGAAATTGTTGACACCTCATAACTGCTACTAACCAATAATGAAAATATACAGTCAAAACAATGAATCGTACGTTCAAACATTTATAGGTCCTAATAAAAAAGGAAAGACAATGCTTTTATCTTGTTTTAAGTGGACACTACTAACACGCATGATAACACAACAATGAAAAAAAATCAATAGAGAAAACATCAATTTTATGCTCGTTTATATGTTTGATTAAGGACAAAACATAAACAGTAGTTTAACCGTCACGCACACAATAGTAGTACAAATGTACTATGTACCAGCGAGTTGTTTCACATCCTGTGACTTTAATATTGAGTGTATTGATAAAAGTAAAATATGTATTATTCATTGCGGATATAAACAATATGATTAAGCTAAATTTGGTTTTTTTTTTATAATTTATAAGAAAAAAATGCTCTTACTTTTTATATGTCATATTCTACACAACGGGAGTACAAATGTACTACCAAATTCTTCTTTGTTTAAAATAACATTATCCATTGGTTTTATTTCAAACCCGCATTTTATTATTATTTGTACTTTAAATAATTTATATAACCTATGCCAATCAAGTAAAAGAATAATTTTTAAACACGTAATTAAAAAACTAATTATTTTTATAGTATAGACAGTATAGACTATAAATTACGAATTCAGATTTTGTATATGTCATGCTTGATACCTCCAATCATGCTTAGGGATATATTCATGTCAATTTTTTTCTACACTGCTTTTAATTGGTTTCTTTAATTCTTCAGTGCATTGGGCTTCACAACCATTTCATACACTTTTTAGTCCTTAATTTGCATTAAACCATTCTAACGTCTTTTTGGCGTAATGCCAACTTGCTAAATCTGGCCAAAATAATATGTCGTCTTTAGAGTGTTAGTCTTTGCTAAACTTTCCCAGTTCCACTAAACATTCAATAATGTAAACATCCGCGTTTTCAGCCATAGTATTTGAATACTGGATGTAAAGTTGTGATATACCTATTGGCGAAATGGCTGCCACACTAGTACTTTTGGTTCAAACATAGCTTCGGCCGAATACCGTACTTTGTCAGGAATTTTTTTTTCAAGGCATGGGAATAAAATGTAGAACTAATACTTCTGTTGTTCCAAGCAATAGGAAAGTATTTTTCATCATCCAAAATTATTTGAAGCTTTTTTTCACTAAGTTTGTTTTCAGTTGCCTGCCTTTTTTGGTATTTCTGCCAATTGGTTTTTACTATATGTGGGTACTGTCTTCCTCTGGAAGTGTTTCACGTTGATTTGGAGTAAGTATTGCGAATTGTTTCCTTAGAAACCGCGAAATTTTCTGGCGATTTGATGCCCTAATTTTATTATCCCGCTTGATGCCACTCCATTTTCAAACCGTTTGAATATGGAATATATTGTGCAACGTGGTAAAGGGTGTTTTTTATACAATTTTTTAACTGGCGGCCATTTTGTCAGCTGTTTAGTTTGGCATTTCAACACGAATAGACTGACGCCTGAACAACGCTTACAAATTGTGCAAATTAATTTTGAAAATCATGGTTCTGTTTGAAATACATACGTATCGCGCATGAATTTAGCGAATTTTGTTTAGCGTTGAAGCTCACTTTTGGTTAAATGGATACGTCAATATACAAAACTTCCGTATTGGGAGTGATGATAATCCAGAAAAACTGACTGTTTAGTGTGCTTTATGGTACCGTGAAATAACTCCCAAACGAAATAAGTCCCAATGAAATAACTCCCAATGAAATAAGTCCCAAAAAAATAAAATTAGTCCCAATTTTAATAAATGAAATAACCTCCAAAGAAAAAATTAAATAAGCCCCACCATTTGGGAGTTATTTCATAGTAATAAAATAACTTCCAACAAAGAATGAAACAACTTCCAATGAAAAAAGTCCCAAAAAAATTAAATAATTCCCAATTCAAAAATATCGTATTCTGCGATTCGCGGCGCATGCGATTCGCGGTCGTTGCCGCGCCTTTAGGACGCGAACTACGTTGGCGCCACATTACGCGAAACGCGACCGCGCATCAGGATGCGAATCGTACGCACCGCTTTCCAGAGGTGGCATGTCATAACGTCCAATGACATAATGTCCATGGACGTTATGTCACTCGAAAAGTGTCATAATGTCCATGGACTTTATGACAATTTTTAATTAGACAATTTTGGACATTATGTCACCTTCAAATGTGGCATAGCGTTCAGACATTTTAAAATAAAAAGATTAATAATATTTAGTATATCATTACAATTTTTTTAAATATATGTATATCACAAAATAAAACTTAACTTATATATCGTACGCAAAAAAAACTTTATTTCGCGAAGCCGCCTGCCGCGTTCTACGGAGGAAAAAAACCCCTAAGAGCGGCCGAAGGTCGCCACACAGAAACACTTGTTTTTACAAATTACTTGATGTCTTTAAAATATAAGATTTCAACGGATTCGACATCTGATTTGTAAAACAAGTTCTTCTGGGTGGCGGCCTTCGGCCGCTCTTAAGTGTTTTTTTCTCCGTAGAACGCGGCAGGCGGCTTCGCGAAATAAAGTTTTTTCTGCGTGCGACACAAAAGAAACTTCAAAATTACTAATCTGTTTCCACACTGGAGGATAATGTAAATGTATTGCTATTATTAACTTTACGACAATTTTAAGACAAGAATGCATAAAATTTACCAAAATGTAATTTTAATAGAAATGAAATAACTCCCAACAAAAATGAAATAACTCCCAACGATAAAATCACATTTAAAAATGAAAATGAAATAAGTTCCAACAAATGTGAAATAACTCCCAATGACAAAAATAAGTGAAATAACTCCCAACAAAATCTGGTTGGGAATTATTTCATTTGGGAGTTATTTTATAACAAAATAATTCCTAACTAAAAATTGTGAAATAAGTCCTAACGCATTGGGAGTTATTTCATAATGAAATAAATCCCAATTTAATATGGAAAATTTTTGGGAGTTATTTAATTTTTTTTTTGGGAGTTATTTCATTTGGGAGTTATTTCACGGTACCGTGCTTTTTGGCCTGGTGGAATCATTGGTCCGTACTTCTTTAAAAACGATGCTGCTCAGAACGTTACAGTCAATGGTGACCGCTATAGAGCCATGATTACTGACTTTTTCCTTCATCAATTGAACAACCATGATGTGCAGGAACTGTGGTTTCAACAAGGCGGAGCAACTTGTCACACAGCTGGTGCCACAATTGATTTATTGAAGGAAACATTTGGTAACCGCATAGTTTCACGTTTAGGACCCTTGAATTGGCTTCCAAGATAGTGCGATTTAACGCCGCTGGACTATTTTCTGTGGGGATATGTGAAGCCGCTAGTCTACCAAAATGTGAAGTCGCTAGTCCAAAACGATTGAACACTTGGAGGAACATTCGCCACGTTATTGCCAATATACGGCCACAAATGTTGAAAAAAGTCATCAAAACTTTGACCTTCAGATTAAACTACGTCCGAGCCAGACGTGGCGGTCATATGCCAGAAGTCATATTTAAATTATAATGCCAGAAGATTATCTTTCGAATAGAGTAAATTTCATGTCAATTTAAAAAATTCATCTATGATTTATTCCATTTCAAAGTTCTATACCTCTATAAAAAACACCCTTTACTTGTTCCTAAATGAAATGATGCAACACTTTGTTTCTTGAATACCATCCAACCATGTCATAAAAATTTGTTCTCAAACTGGTTTGTTCAACCTAATTCATTTTTAATTTTTTTCACTTTTATATATTTACAAGAATCCTTATAATATCAGATTTTATTGGCATGCATTTTGGAAAAAAATGCATACTTAGAAGTAATTTATATTTTAATTTTGTCCATTTACTAAGTTGGCATAGGTTATACCAAAAAACTGCACATTTTACTAATTTTTTTATTAAAAAATCATTTTTATTATAACAGTTTCTAAACCGAAAATTACTACAAAAATACTACTTCTATTCTTCACAACGCGATGCATCGGAAGTACAAATTTGAGATAATTTTGTTTTAAATTTTATTTACCTCATTAATTAATTTTTTTAATATAAATACACTCAAAATAAAAAGTTTGTAAACTCATCAAAAAATTTTGCCTGCAAAAAAAAAAAATTGCTTATGTCAGTAAAATCTTTTGCTGAAAATCAACGGGCTGATTTTTAACAACAAAATTAGTAGATTCAGCCAAAGTTTTGCTATCACTTAAATGATTAAAAATTAAAAAATCTTTACTAAAAAACTCAAAAAATTTTTAGAAAAAATATATATTTCAATAAATTTATTTGCTTAAAATCTGAAACATTTTTTTGTGATACTTTTAAAAATAATTTGCAATACGTTACAAAATATAAACATGTGCATACTCCCACATTGACGACATGAATTACAGAAATAATTATATAAAACATAAACAAAAATTATCTTTCAACTACTTACATCAATGGCTGTCTAAATATACAACCCTTTTTTGTAATAAAAAAAGGAAACATAAAAAATTACCTAAGATGTGTGCTTGTCTTTCGCTATAGTCTGCCTACGTGAAAGTATATTTGTTTGCAATTTGACCACACTACATTAAAAATCACTTTAAAGATTCAGTTTACAAATACACATTTAATGTTTATTAAATTTAAATATTTTACTATATCTTTAATTAAATTAATAGACAATTAATAGACAATTACTTTCACAAGCCGATGCAAACACAAAGTTAAAGTTTTTTTAAACCACATATGTATTCACATTATTAGCGTCCATTTGAATGAAAAACAGATAGAAAAATCTTACATGGTTGATATTTGCATATGTCTTTGAAAGAGTTGTGCTTTTTAGTATCATTTTCCTCGTCTCTACTACATGTTGACATTCAGCGACATCTACTTGATTCTGCGTATATCTTTCAATCTGGTTGTCGTCCACACTATTAACATGATTGTCGTCCACACTTAATATTGTTGTCGTTCACACTATTAAATTTTTAAGCAAAATAAATTAGTAAAACATTAGTAAAATATTAGTAAAGCATTAGTTCAAAACAGTTAAGTGCTGAAGAAGAATAACTAAAGTTTTAGCTGAAAACACAAATTCAGCAAAAAAAATTCTGAGAAAGACTATACAAGTCAATTTACTAACTTTTCTACTAACTTATTTTTTTGAGTGTACAATATAAATTTGTTATTTCGATTGCCAAAAAAAAATATTGTTCATAAAAACATTAACATTTAAATTTGTTTGTTGTTTATTTCGTCAAAGTATTTGGTAGTACAAATGTACTACCGTCGTTGGCGTACGTTATGATTTTTTGTTGTGTATCAGACGGTTAATTATGCTTATGAGTTGGTATTTGGAAAAATTTGCTGGAGAATTTATAAATAGTGTTTGGGGACAGTTGTAGTTAATGTGTTTTATTCATTTGATTTAACTGGCAGATGCCTTACTGTAGAAAGGACATAACTCGATTTTGTATTGCTTTACAAGAGAAGAAATATTTAATAAAATCTGAAAACTTTTAAAGAAATTTTATATAAAAATATATCCATTTTATTTGAATGAAAAATTTTTCGATAGTCTCCGCCTTTGATTAAATTTTGTAAGTATATTTGGCAGTGAACGCTAAACGATTATTTTATTTGGAAAATTGCGGCAACCTTGAATATCTGAGATACCCAGGAAAACTTGCTATTACCATAGAATGGGAAATGGAAGAAGAAAACAAGAATCAGAAGTACTTATAGTTGAGGCCAAGAACACCTGATTTTAACATGGGGGTGTCATAGGAGGCAAGGCCTTGCCTTGTTCTTACATATAGGGACAAAAATAAGACGTTACAAAATATGTAGTGAAATCACCAGTTACATATAAGTACTTATTTCATTTCTTATTTGTAGCATCAAAAGTAATGCTTAAAGCCATTATATGACGTATTACTTGTAAGGATGTTAATAAGTAGTTATTTATAGGTGCAAAAATAAGTACGTATTAACATGTACCTAAATAAGAAGGGGTTTTTTCATATTTTAGACAACAAATTTTTAAATCTTCAAAGGAAAATACTCGGTTATTCTTCGAAAATAAGAAAATTATTACCAAAAACTCTTAATGTATTAATAAATAAAATTTAATAATTTCTACTTAATATCAATTATCTTAATTTTATTATTTACTAAATAAGCTTTTGTTTTGTGAGAGTCGTTTATGTATAACTATATATTTGTTTGCTTAAATAAATTGCATTTAAATTATTAAGTATGATATATTATGAATCTTTATAAATATACCTTACAAAAAAGTAGTTACTTATTACCTTACAAGTACCTTATTTCTTTGGCCCTTCCTAATAAGCAGGTATATAACACAAAATTAGTAAGACATAATTGTTTAGCTTCCAAAATAAGTAGGGATGTATGTTCATATCAGTAAGGTATTATTTCAGACCTTCAAAATAACAACAAGTGTAATGGATAGTCATTACTACGAAAGGTCTGAAATAAGTGATAATAAGTAACTTATTATTTTTGCTATTCCAAATAAGCAGATATTTAACACAATATTAGTAAGGCGTTGTTTTTATCTTACAAATAAGCAGTTACATATATTCATATTAGTAGGGTATTATTTCGGACCTTCAAAATAACAAAAACTGGAATGGATAGTCATTACTTTGGAAGGTCTGAAATAAGTCCTACCCATTACCAAAGTTTTGCTGGGTATAGTAATTCAGGGGTTGGGACATAAAGCCAATCAAAAAGCCATAACTTTTCTTGTGTGAAACATATTGAAAAAAATATTTTTGCATAGCTATAGTTTGAATTTTAAGGTTCAGGAAAAAAAATTGTAATTATTTTTATATAATTTTTTGTTTCTTGTAAAACAGTATTCAAAATTATTTTTAAAAAAAAAGAAAAATGTTTTTAATTTATATGTATATTTTATTTATATTTTTTATACAAATATCTAAACACGTGTTCTGAAAACCCTAAAAATATCAAAGTGGAAATATTGAAGTGCAAACTTCTGAAAAAATCTCTGTTTCACTTTTTTTTTAAAACCAATTAAATTCTGGTGACGTACTACATCTTTGTTTTATATATCTCAAACAGTAGAAGAGATTCAACTTTGAAACTTAGAATACGAGTATAGTATAAACAATTTTAATAATTTTTTTTCAACAAATTATTTTAAATTTTTTTGTATAAAAAAAAGTATCTAAAAAAAACTAAATTTTTTTTATAAATTTGATTAAACCTTAAAATTGTTGTAGTGTTTAGAACACATGTTTAGCTATTTGCATACAAAATATTGAAAAGGGCTTTTTTCCAAAATTAATTTTGAATTTATTTTTAATAAAAAAAAAAATAATTTTTAAAAATTTGTAAAATTATTTTTCTGAACCCCAAAATATTCAAAATTACTACACTCAAAAAATAAGTTAGTAGAAAAGTTAGTAAAAGGTCTTGTAAAACAGGTATACTATTTGTTAACAAATCTGTTTTAAGCTAAAATTTTTGTTATACTTATTCAGCACTTAACTGTTTCGAACTAATGTTTTACTAATATTATACTAATAATGTTTTACTAATTTATTTTGCTAAAAAAAATTGTGCTGATAAGCACATTAATAGCGTGGACAACAACCAGATTAAAAGATAAACGCAGAATGAAGTAGATGTCGCGGCATGTGAAGAAGAGCAAAATTATACTAAAAAGTACAACTCTAATAAGACAATAAAAAATCAACCATGGAAGATTTTTGTATCTGTATTTCATACATAAAACAAAATTGTAGATTAAAACAACTTAAATATTGCGTTGTCACCGGCTTGTGAAAATAATTGTTTATTAATTAAATAAAAGACAAAATAAAACATTTAAATTAAATAAAGATGAAATATGCTAAATGTTTATAGATATTTATAATATAGTGTGGTCAAATTGCAAACAATCTGTCTACCCAAAGCGAAAGACAAAGACAAACAGGTAGATTTTTATGTTTTCTTTTTCTTATTGCAAAAAAAAAGAGTTGTATATGTTATATTTTGTTATTTTTCGTTTGGTTTCTATAATTCTCTGCGGCATTTGCGTTCCTTTTAAATATAGCATCATTTAGACAACCATTGATGTAAGTAGTTGGAAGATAATTTTGTTTATATTATATATAATTATTTCTATTGTTTTTAGATATTACATTAATTCATGTCGTCAATTTGGGAGTGTGAACATTTTTATGTTCTGTAACGTATTGTAAATTATTTTAAAAAGAATCACAAAAATAATGTTTATGATTTTCAGCAAATAAATTAACTAAAGTATAATTTTTCTACAAATTTTTTGACTTTCTTTTTCAGTGTACTAATATTCAGCAAAAATGTTATTAGTTTTTAGCAAGGGTTTTTTAATTTCTAATCTACTTAGTGCTAGCAAAAATTTAGCTGAATCTACTAATTTTGTTGCTAAAAATCAGCTCGCTGATTTTCAGCAAAATATTTTGCTGATATTAGCAATTTTTTTGCAAGCACCCTCCTGACTAAAATTTTGCTGACTCAGCAAAATTTTTTGCCGACTTTACTAACTTTTTTATTTGAGTGTATTTTTCCAATATCTTTTTCGATATTTTAAAACTCACCATATTTTATCAAAATCGGAGACCATCGAAACATTAATAGTTGAAATAAAATGAAGGTGCTCATAATTCGATTTTTGTATTTCATTAAGTTTTTCCTAGTCGTAAAAAGTAATAAAAGTTCGAATTAGGTCCTTTTTACATTAAGCCAGCCGATGTATATACTATTTTATGGATTGACCTGCATTTGTAGACATATCGCACACCTAGTACAAAAGTGACTCAACTCAAAATTTTTCATTTTTCAGAAATCTTAAAAAAAACATTTACAACTTTATACCAATTGAAACATAAAGAAAGACATAACTGTTTTTTAGCAACAGTTAACAACAACAAAATACACTGATATTTTTTTAATAGACAAACAAGTATATTGTGCATTTTTTAAGCATATAAAACCGAAAAATTCAAATTTTGAGTTGAGTCACTTTTGAACTGGGTGTGCGATATATTTTCTCAGATTTTATTATTTACTGCATAAACTTTGATGGACAAAGTTGACCATTAACCCTCTAACTGCCATTATATATAAAAATTTTAATATTCAATAAATGTTTATATATTTGTTCAAATATGTTCAATAGGACAATTGAAGAAAATCATTATATGCATTATATGCATAACAATTGTTAACAAAGTCCAATATTTTTATTCAATCTTTATCTCCGAAAAAAAGGGTCACTTGGTGTATCTCCAAAACAAGCAAAGCTAGAATCTCGCTCCATCCACTGACCAGAACATAATAACACAAAGCATTTTTGATTATTGGAATGTTATAGTGGTAAAAATGGGCTGAGAAATTAAAAAAATCGATTTTCGGACCCATTTTTTGGTCGGTAGGAGGGGAAGGGGGCATATATATGAACCTTTTAGTTTTTAATTTAATTTTAGGTTGAATAACAATAATCTATAGTCGAAAAAAATGAATCCAAAAACAAAAAGTCAGTAGTAAAAGGGTTAAACAATTCATGTTGAAACATTTCTATCATGAAATCATCATAAATAACAATTTACTAACTATTTATTTATTACAATAATGTTGTTCATTAAAAAATAACTGTACTGCATTTTTAGTGTTGTTTATTGCATTCATCCAAAAAATAGTCGCGTTTGTGACTAAGGTATTTGTTGAAAATCTAATCGAATTTTCCGGTTGTGATAACTATTATTAGATTGAAACAACTGACATTTTGACATAACAATTGAGATTCGATTGCCTTAACAGAAATTCGTTGATAACTACCGAAAAATTCCATATCTACAACCGAACCATTCGATTGACTACAAATACGGTTGTAACGATCGAGTCTGTTTTCTGGGTGTTTGTAATTTCCTTTTATGTACACTACAAAAGTTCTATTTAAATTTTATTTTAGTGCGTTTGTGAGGTAATTTGATAGTAGTTTGGTAGCTGAAAATTCTCGATTGTTGTTAGTTTTTGAAAGTTTAACAGATTCCAGATTTATTAAGTCGTTTTATTCATAAACAACCTTTAACGTTTTTTTTTAAGACCCACTGCTATTTAAGTTTTCGATAAATTTTTATATACACTTTTATTTTTTCCAAAACCATACAGCCCAAAAACCGAAAAGTCGTATAGCCTAAAAGGCTAGCATATTGCCCAAAGGAGGGTATACAAAAATGTTAGGCGTGGGCATTTTTGGTCTTTCTAAAGATCGCTCATTACAGTTCAGCTCCTTTCAATGAACTAGTTCAACAGCTCTTTATCCTAAATTGAGCTGTGCGACACGAACTATTTGAAGTGAATTGAATCAGCTGATGCAAAACAAAATGTGTAAACAAAATGTGTAACTTTTTATTAAATTTACTAGCACAGAAAAATTCAACACTTTAAAATATATTTAAAATGATTGTTAAATCATTTTAAATTGTAAATTATTTAAAAAAAAAAATTTAAAAAAATTGAGCTGGCAACTTTAAAAAAATCTCAAAAGCAACATAAAGAAAAGAAATATTACTTAAAAGACAAAAAGAACGAAAATAGCGAAAGACCTAAAAGAGCTGATGGTTGTGATCCAGCTCACTAGTTCAAAGAAAAGACTAGTTCAATTGAACTAGGTCGTTCACGAACTACACAACTCTAAAAAATGTCATATTGACCAAATGAAAAGTCATATTGCCCAAAAGTTTTTTTTTTGGAAATATGACAATTGATTAAATCAGGCAATTCTCAAAAACACAATACAGTGAAACAGTTTTTAAATATTATTTGTGTATTCTTTGCTATAGTAGGGTCGTGAATATTATGAGATGGAGAAGGAAAATTTTCAGTACGCTGCCGGTACACATTACACTGTACAACAAAATCAAATTTTTTTCAAAATTACAATATCCGACCAATAAATTTTGAAAGAAGAGACAAAAAAAAGACACGTGTATCGGCGTTTTGAAAGTTTACATCTGGGTTTCATTTTAGGGGGAGGTAAAGTTTAAAGTATATGGTGTAGTCAGCAAATTTATATAAAATGTTACGGAGATCATTTTTGTAGAATATGATATCCCTCTAACTCCTCAAGGTAAGGGTCTTGGTTGTCCTTCTTTTAAAAAAGAGCAAAAAAACACCATTAAAACAGGGACTTAAGGGGTTAAAATGTTTCACAAAAATATTCACAGTGAAATTTTACTATCAGTCCCTGAATACACCAAACCGGAAAATTCAACCAGAAAGTCAGAAATTTTATTTTAAAGTACCCCAAAAATTTAACATGAAAAAAAATAAATAAAATTTAACTAAAAATCAGTAATATCTCTATTATTTTACCTCCGATAACAAATTTGGATAGGAAGAATTCGCAAATTACATTTTTTTAGCTCTAAGCAATTCCACTTCATTACACTGTACAGCACAAAAAAAAAATTACAAGGTCAGACCTATAAATTTTGAAAACTTTACCTCCCCTAAAATAAAACCCAGATGTAAACTTCCAAAGCGCCGATACACGTGTCTTCTTTTTTGTCTCTTCTATCAAAATTTATAGGTCGGACCTTGTATTTTTTTTTTGTGTTGTACAGTGTTATATAAAGATTTAAATTTTATATCAAAGATTTCAAACTCTGTTTCTTTTAACAACAAACACATTTTTCATATACATTCCAATATTTTTTGTATAGGTAAAGGACGTATGTCTATCACATTCTTAAGATTTACGTCGTCTGACAGCAAAAGTCAAAGAGTTATACATATATTAATGTGAGTCCTTCCAGTACGAGTTTATTTGGGAAAGTTAGGGACTATATAGAGAACCTAATTTTCTCTACCCCTGAATATTAGAGTGGCCAAATTTTAAGAAAGTGCATCTAAAAAAGAAATTGCATAAAAAATTTCGTTTTAACGTTGAAAAAAACTTCATTCCTAAGCAAAAAAAAAATAGGGGAGTATACCATTCCAGTACAATTTAAGTGGTGATAATCCAATGAATATTAAATAAAATACGAGTAATTAAATGTACACACTTTTTGCATTTTTTTTTTATTATTCCAAAAACTAAATAGCGCAGAAAACCGTGGATTTTTCGAAAATTTAAAAACTAAAAACGCCAATCTTTAAATGGCTCTATAGAATTTCTAGATGCAAAATTTAATTCAAACTGGAAGACCGAACGACAAAAATATACCCTTTTTGGCCGATATATTTAAAATAATCACAAAAAAAAAAAATATAGATTTAAATTTCAGAAAAATCAATTAACTGAAGTAAAAATTTTATGCTAAGTTCTTTAGATTTTTGGAATCTACTAATCCCCAGCAAAAAATTTTGTTAATTTTAACAAGTCGATTTTCATTTTCATTGAACTAAGTGTCAGCAAAACATTTTGCTGAATTTCCAAATTTTTTGCTAAATCTCAGCTCACTGATTTTCAGTACAACACTTTTGCAAAGATTTTGCTGGCTCAACTAACTTTTTCGCTAACTTTACGGACTTGTTTTTTTGTGTATCTAACTCCATATTTTGCACTTTTAATAGAATTTCTTATAACTCGCGAAGGCTAAACTACACAGAAAAAAATGAAAACCAAATTTTAATTAAAATATATGTCAATTAAAAGACGTTGATGGAATTTTGGTATGCCATAAAGAGTGCCAAAGTAATAACTTCTATATAATTACATTCTTGATAAATAACTTAATTGATAATAAACATATCATATTTAAGAGTTTTTTTTTACCTCACTTTTGCACAATGCGTTTTGTTTTGTCTTCTCTATTACACATTCAAATTTCTTCCAAATCGGAGTGAACCATTACGCCTACTTCCATGTTTGATTCAGAAAAATAAGATTTAAGATGGAATTTTTAAGAAAAAACATGCATTTGCATAAACTTCCGGTCCTTGGTTTTAATTTTGACATAAAAAAGTTTTCGATCACAATAACATTAACAGTCAGAAAAGAAATATCCTTAAAAATCGATTTTATGCCATAAGACAGGCTTCTAAACAGCGGAAATATACTCTAAAAAGTTAAAACACATTTTTCTTTTAAAATCCATATTTTACGGCTTTTCAGTACAGCTGGACTAACTTTTGTGAAATTTATTTTAGTTGCTAACAAATAAAAACAAAGAAAAGATTAATTATACTTTAAAACTGAAATTTCCAAAACTCGGTTTAGAACAAATTGAGTTTTTTATTGGAAATAAGCTCAAAAATAGGGTTTGGTTCTATTTACTATGCTCTTATGATCAAAATATCGATGAAAGAATTCATCAATTGTTCTGAAACAAAAAAATATCTTATAATATCAAGACGATGCACAGGAAAAAATATTATACAGCATATTTCTGGTTGCCCTGATCATGACTAACAAGGACACTACATAGTGGTGAATACGCATATTTTAATGGAAATTGGATATGTTGTTGAGGAGAAAAAATATTATACACCTATTTTTTTTGTGGGTGAAAAAACGTTAAAAACTACAAAAATTTTCGTTGAAAACGTGTCTAAAATTATAGAAATTCAGATTTGTTTGTACGCAGTGTTAAAATACTCTAGAAAATACAAATTTTTATAGCCATATTGCCCATTCTGTGGGCACAGGGTTGCCACTTATTTGAAATATTTAAAATATGGGTTATAAAAGCTGATTACGAACATTTTAAAAAGTCCAGACAACCCCTCGGTGTTCCCATAGTATTTAACCCCACCGAAGTAAAATAATGAATCAGGGCTATGAAACAAAAAGCTTCAATAAATTCGCCAACCCTACATCAGGTTGCGAGCAACAACAACTTCCCATAAAAAAAGTGGTATTCGAAAATTTTTGTTTTTGAATAACAAAAATTTTAGGACTTGCACGGACATGTTTTATATACCACTATATAAATACCTTTCATTTGATACCCAATTTGACTATAGTTTTATAACTTATATAAGCAATATGTTAAAAAACCTCAAATTGAATAATTTTTGATCCCTCTTTTTAACCCCTAAACTTGAGATTGCTCACTTAAAAAAAATACGTATCCAATACTTTTTTCTTATTTACAACATGTCCAAGTTTCATTCACATCTGAGGATTCACCACTGTGTAGTTTCCTTGTAAGTAAAAAGTTTAGCAAAATATGTATTTTTTTTTACAAAATTGTCATTGACACCAAACATTTTTGAACGGTTTTTAAAATTCGTTGATACCGAAATTATTACTTTATTATAACGTGTAGTCCATTGCATGTGTCCTGTTGTACTATTTTCTTTCAGGTCATTAGCACTGCCATAATTGTTAAGCAAATCCATTTAAAAGTAATTTTATTTTTAATTCCATAAACCACATTTTTGTTAAATTAATGTGTGATTACCCAGTCAGAAACTGCCAGTGGTACAAAAAATCAAGCACTGGAATACTACTGGGTTACCCAGGAATTGTAAATATATAACTGTCAGAACCCTTGTGTAAGACGCTTTACCAGCGTTTCCGAAAATCTTTTTGTCAGTATTTGGTTTACAATAATTACAAACATTGGCAAATAATTGGCTGAGACAACTGGGCCAACGTTGGCAAAAAGCGTTTTTCCAGTGATATCCAGTCAGAAATTCCAAATTCCCCAAAAGCCTTACAACTTCCCAAAAAGAAATTGCCAACCGTACCAAAACAAAAAAATAGTACTGGCAAACCACTGCTATTTTTGTAAAACCCACTGTGCTTAAAATTACAAAAGGTACTGCTAATATTGTACTAGGAAAACACTATTTTGTTTGCACAGCCTGTGTTTTGCCAGTACCACCCCCAAAATTGTCTGAAAATATTGTTTTTACCAACATTACAATATAAGGAAATGGTAACAGTTGGCTGTTCAAACATGTCAGCACTTCTATAAGGTCTGATGGTTGGGAAAATAAAAAAAAAGTTGGTCTTCAAAGAGCATTTCCAGAAACAAAAAAATTAATTTTATATGAAAAAAATAATTAAAAGTTAAAAAAACAGCGCATGTTTGCCTGAAACTGGGCTCCAACTCGGAACCTTTCGACTACAAACTTTTTTAAACAAAGCATCATCATTTTTATAAAATAAATGTTATACCAGTGGTTAGACTTTTGAACCGTTGGTAATTTCTGACTGGATAGCACTGGGAAAATACTTTTTCCCAAAGTTGGCATAGTGGTCTCTGCCATTTCTTTGCCAATGATTTTCCCCGAAGACCACAGAAATTATTGTAATACAAATACTGGCAAAACGCTTTTTGCAAACACTGGTAAAGCGCCTTAAACAAGTGTTCTGCCAGTAGTTTATTTACAATTCCTCGGTTAGCCAGTGGTATAAACTGGTATACCGCTGGCTAACCAACGTTAGAAGTTTTGTTTTCCCAGTGCTTGTCCGAAACTTTTTGAACAGACGGACCATTTGTCTAATGATGTTATCATTTTGGGGTTGGGAAAGCGTGTATTTGCCAGCGCTTGTGCCACCTATTAAAGTGGTACAAGCGCCTGCCAGCGGTGGTCCTTTTGTATTTTTCTAACTGGGTAATTATGTCAGTACATCAAATATACATATAAACATTCAAATGCGGTCGCTGGGTATCTAGGTTTCGGTAGGCTTTTTAGTTAAAGCAATTTCGATAATTATATTTAATTAACGATAGATGGTTAAATGGTTTACAAAGAATTTTGTAGTTAATTCTAAGAAAAGTAAATATAGCTAGGTTGAAAACATACTTGGGATTTTTTCATTAGCATTGAAATTTTATTAGTATAAGCTCACTAATGCTAAGGCCAAACAAATTTTATTACCATTTAATTGTAATGAAATTTTTTGGCATTAGCTTTTGTCCTTCTAATGCTAATGAAATCACATTAATGCCTAAAAAACTGATTACAATTGAGCAAAAGTAATAACTTTTTACAAAAAAAGGTGGAGTGCATACTGCTGGAATGGAATGGAATGGAACGGGGATCGATAGGAATTGTAACACTGAATACGGGAAACGAAATGGAACGTAAAACTAACTTTCTGTTATACGAGTATGATTATTTGTACCATCACGTAAATAAATCTTTTTATTCTGATCATCCTAATGTTACAAGATTTATATCTTATTATCAAAACCTTAGTCATTTAAAATTAAATAATACAATTAAAGAACTAAGAGTACTAAATTGATTTTTTTTTTCTTTTTTTTTACTTTTAATATAAACTTAGATACTCCGACAAAACAAAGTTTGTTTCCAGTTCAATGCAATTTCGTTACCTGTAACTAGTGTTCCAATTCCACTCGTTCCCCATTTCATATCGTTTTTCATGTTTAGTTTTCATTGAGTTGGAATTGTAACGTCTTTTTCAGACAATTGCAATTAATACTATAAGTATTATGCAACTTTATTTAATTTTAATTGTGAAAGGCGTGGTAGAGAAGAATGAGTGTATTTTCTAGAAATCATAACTACATTGTAAATTTTCAATTTTCTGAATCAGACTGCGCAGTTTCTGGTATTGAAACTTCGTCAGTGACCCTGTTTTTTTGAATAATGTAATATTTGTTATCTTTTTATTTGTTCGATTGCATCTATATGAAATTTTCTGTACAATCAGTGGTACACTCAGGGAACTTCTGCTTTAAAAATATGTAGTTGTTTGGGTTGTAATACAGTTTCATTATTTTTAATGTAAATGTAAGTCATTTGTAGAAGAAATAAAATTTTTAACTAACCTTGTAGTTCATTTAAAAAAACAACTCACATCAAATGACTGTTTTATGATTTTACATTCATTTTTTACAGTTATTTTTTGTTATTTAAAAAATAAAAAAAAAATTTTTTGGTTTATTTTTTACTACCATGTGGTTCATTTTTACTACAATTGTTAGTCATTTTTTGAACATTAAAAAACAAATGACAATGTTAGTTGAATTTAATGAAATGTAAGTCGTCCTTTTTTTAAATGAAATTTCATTTGTTTTTGACTACAATTGCAGTCGTCTTTACCAACATAATTTCCTAAGTGTATAGATAAACTAATTTCTAATACCACATGCACTCGCACTACACGTTCGACAGAGCGCTTTAGCGCACTGATCTATCGTCAGGTCGAGTTTTGTTGTGATTAAAACTAGTTTTATTCAATACACGGTGTTTTTGTTCTTGCATATATAAGGTGGCGCAAAAGTAATCCTCCTATCAGAAAATGCTATACATAATAAATACATAATAAAAAAAAAACATCGGAAGGTTATTTTTGCGCCACCTTATATAATCTTAGAAGTACAACTCCAACAACACATCAGTTTTTCAAATTCCATATATTATCCGTTCCATTAAATTAAATAAATGAGTTCCACTCATTACTTGTTTAATTCCATATTGTTTTGCATTAAAATACAACTCTGTAAAAAAATTACGTATTTTGACTTTCCCATCCTGTTTCCAACTCAGGATTTTTTTGTAAACAAAATTTATCAATTGCAATTAGTTTTTTATGCATTAGTGTGATTCCATTATCATTAATAATGATTTTTCTAATTTAAAATATTTCATTATCATTAAATGGTAATGACATTTTTTTCATTTTCATTAGTATCAACTAATGGTAATGAAATTTTAATGGTAATGAAAATTCCCATGTATGTTTTAAACACTAGTTCCATAAAAGCTAAAGTAAAACAGCGCCATCTTTTGTAACAAGTTGCATTTTCTAACGGTTTATGTGTATAAAAACAACCCTGTTAATGTGAAAAACATGCAACAATTGGTTGTGGGGTTCAAACTTAACATTGCAACCACTTTAGTGTTACCATAGCAACATTTGATGGTAAACAAATTTTTAGTTGTAAATTGTGAAAATTTTCCGCCGAAGTGAAAGAACATTTTTTAAGAAAGTTTAAAAAATGAAATTAAAAACTCATATTTGTAAGAAAACTCCTACAAACTCCAATGGCGATTATCTATTACAAAACTTCTCTAATCAAAAGAATGCAAATCCGACATCAGTTAAAAATAATGATAAATCTTTGGATAATATGCCCTTAAGTTGTGTAGACTGGAGTAGTAATGATGAAATATATTTTGTGAGGTAAGAAAAAAAAGTGAAAAGTGTTTCGGAAAGAAATCCAAATTATATATAATTCCATATATTTTTTTAAAACACCAAAGTGATGACCATCAAATTTATAAATGGAGTTCAACGACACGAGACTCTGTAGAGGTGGCCAAATTACCGGATGATTTTATACCCACCGATTTGCATTGGTTGCTATTGGGTGGTCGTAGCAGTGGTGGTGGCAAGGGTAGCGATACTCTATTAGTTTGCAGCAATGATGGAAGATTTATTATATTGAATAAAAGTTCAAGGGTAGAACGCAGTATATCAGCTCATACAGCGGCAATAAGTTCGGGTAGATGGAGTCCAGATGGTGCTGGATTGTTAACGGGTTAGCTAAAAAAATACTAAAACTATGAAATACATTTAATTTATTCTCTCTTAAAGCCGGCGAAGATGGTGTTATAAAAATTTGGTCACGTTCGGGCATGTTACGTTCTACGGTTATACAAAGTGATGAGCCTATAAGATGTGCCAGATGGGCCCCGAATTCAACTTCAATTGTATTTTGTCAAGGGGGTCATATATCAGTTAAACCCCTAGCGGCCAACAGTAAACTTATAAGGGTAATACTTAAATAATCAGTGAAGTCAACTTAGAATTTCACACTATCCACTAACAATGGATGCCTCCCGATGGGTTATCTCCGATCTTAATGAAATTTGGTTATGTGATAAAGAAAAAAATAAGGGACAAGTATTTTTTCTTAGCGAACCAATCTCATGTTTAATGGTTAAACAGTGGCGTAAAAAATTACCCCATTTTCCCCCATTCAGAGAAATTTTAGACAAATGAAAGAGCTTTTGAAGACAGGTTAACTGGTATACGAAATATGTCCGATAACTTTCAAGTATTTTTGTTATTCAAAACAAAGTTTTTAAGCATGGTTGGCAAGCAATACCGCTAAAATAGCGTTATCGATTCAAAACCTTTTCAACTGACAATCGTTATCTCTAAAATACCGTTACCGAAATAATTAAAAAAAACGTTATATATTATACCGATATAACTGAAATATCGATATACTTAACTCATTAATGGCACGTCATAGATCTGCTGAACATTTTCAGCCAAACTTTACAAATATATAGAATCATGCTTCATTAAAATATTTTTGATTTTTGCCTTAAAGCGCCCTCTAGTGGAAATATTGCAACCAAAATTGAAAATTTGACAGCATATAAATTCTAGACTGTTGAAGATATTTTAAAAATTTTAATTTTGATGAGGTTTTTTTGGTTCAAAGTCATAAATTCAAATTTTTAAAGTTTTATTTTTAAATATTTATTATCTTTTCGATATTTCATCTTCAGGAAAATATATAAAACAATTAAATAATGTTGTTAAAATATAGTTGACCTTTATTGTTGATGTGTGATTGATTTAGTTTGGCTCGAGGTCATGTAATTTAGAAAAAATAAAAACACAAAATTTGTATGTTTTAATGTACGTAATCATTGTTACTATTTTTATGTTTTTAATTTATTTAAAAATCAATGTTTTTATAAATGTTAAAAGAAATGTATTTTTGTTTTTAGTATTATCCTGAAGATGAACGGAGATTCCGTTCGAAATATCGATAATAAAAATTAAAACATACAAATTTTGTGTTTTTATTTTTTCTAAATTACATGACCTCGAGCCAAACTAAATCAATCACACACAATTAAATAATTTAACATCTTTAATTTTAAAATTTAATTTTTGTAAAAATATCGTGGAATTTGGCTACATTTATAAAAATCGACATATGACAACCTTGACGGTATAATTTTTATGAGATTAGTAGTATTTTAATAAAAACCAAACTATGAAAAGTTATACAGTTACTACATGACATTTAATTGTGCAGTAAGTAAAGTGTTTGTAGTTGTTTTACTTAGAAAAATTATTTTTAACATTTTTAAGGGTGGATTTTTTAAACAACCTACCAAAATTAACGCATTTCGGTAACAGTTATTTTATGCAGTTGCTTTGACTTTTTAACAAAGTGTATCTAAAGATACAAAAACAGAAAACCAATTGACTTATTGTAAAAGAAGTTGGTACAACGTTGGGCCATCTCTATCCACCCATATCTACTATTTTCCAGTATTGGTGATATACGAGAAACTGGGTACAACTTAAAAATTTGCGATTCAGAAGAGTTATTAAAGACACACATGGTTTGTGTCTTTAATAACATGTTGGAGGATAAACATCTGCCATTTATTATCACTTAGTCATTGAACAAAGTTTTTATTGCTTTTGCGCCAACAAAGCATCATTTTGCGGGAAGTTTTGCAATTAGAACAAAAATGCAGCTGAAGCACATCAATGGCTCACTAAAGCTTATCCGAAATATGTTCCATTGATGTCAACGTGCGAGAGAAAAATTTCTTTTTGGGCAGCCAAAAAGGGTCCCATCTATTATGAGCTACTGAAATTGTTCCTGAAGATTACAGGGGAACTGTACGTAGCGCAATTGATTCAAAAAACTACTAGAATACGCGACAAATTCACAAATTTGCCGAAATTCCCGCATTTTTAAGTTATACACCTAATAAAGCTTCAACTTTCCAATAAAAGCTTCCTAACGTTTGCCACATGTTAATGTTAAAACAACAAAAAATTTCGTAAAATTGACAAATTTTCTTTTTATTTTACGAAAGTTTTAGATATTTTGATATTCTTTTCATATTTTTATGCATGTATTATTATGAGTGCAGTTGACAATCTGTGGTTTTTTCTTATTAAATGTTGGCATCTCCGGCAACTCTTTTTGACACTCTCTTCTTCTCTCATTCTTAATTTATTTTTTAACTCTCAGTGGCGTGCTCATGATGGCTTAGTTTTATCTCTCACCTGGTCCTCTCAATCAAACATTATAGCTTCGGGTGGTGAAGACTTTCGTTTTAAAATTTGGGATTCTCAAGGAGCTAATATATTTATAAGTTCCACCGAGGATTATGCCATAACCTCAGTGGCATTTAATCCCGAGAAAGACATTCTTTTAGTAAGCACATTTAATATGCTTAAATTATGCTCAAGTGCGGGAGTAAGTTCTCAAGATGTTCCTCTTAAAATTACTTAATTTAAGCATCTTTTTCTCCTTCGTCAGTGGTCTTACAGCACGACTCGTTTTAATGAACCACCTGTGGGTTCATTTCATACTTTGGCCTGGTCTTCAGATGGTACTCAAGTGGCTTGTGGTACTTCCACGGGCCAACTGATAGTGGGTTACATTGTTCAAAAGCAATTGCTGTCGAA
Source organism: Delia radicum (assembly GCA_021234595.1). NCBI lineage: Eukaryota > Metazoa > Arthropoda > Insecta > Diptera > Anthomyiidae > Delia > Delia radicum. Next base: position 31,119,054 of record CM037854.1, on the reverse strand, counting down.
AAATCTTAAAGCCACTACCACTGGGCGTAAGTCTCTGCGTTTGGAGGACATTACAAATGGCAGTAGTGATGCTCTAGAGTTCACCGAACGTGTTATAAATTTTGCTTTGGGTTATGGTCATCTTATAGTGGCCACCTCAAATCAAATACATATTTATAATGAAAAATATATAAATACCCCAATTATCATTGACGGTCGTACCGATGTGAGAGTTCTAGAAGTGGGCAAAAAGTAAGTTTTGTTTTAAATTTTTAAGACTAAAATTAATTTAAGTTGTGTTTCAGATTTTTCTTAGTTCTGGATTCTAGTTCGATTTGGATTTACACTTATACCGGACGTTTACATTTAAATCCCAGATATCCAGGATCTCAAGCTCAAATTCCTCTACTAAATTGGCGTAGTATATCATTAGGTTTGGATACGTTAGTTATACGAGATAACTCAGATAATACCGGTAAGATTGTTAATAAATGGTCAAAATATTTTAAGATTTCTCTTCGACAATTGTGAAGTTCTAAATGTTTTGAATTCTGAGAGTATTTTTAGTTCTCCCAATTTAAATCTTATTAGCGTATTGTAAGACTTAAGTGTAGTGTTTTTAAAACTTGATTTTCAAATCATCCTCCGATTGCGCTTATATTTAGATATAAGAGAGAGAGAGAGAGAGGAAACAAAATGAACGGCTTTAGCACATTTTTAGCGGCACAATTTTACATTAATAGGGTAAAAAATATTTTTATACTCTCAATTCTATTGTGCAGGAGGGTATATGTAAATCAGTTTGTCATTCCGTTTATATAGCAAAAAATTAGGGACCCACGAACTATATATATTTTTGGGCAGCATGAATAGCGAAGCCGATAAAGCGATGTCCGTATTTCTGTTTTAATGCGGTATATTCAGCCAATATAGAAGTGGGGTAGGAACAAGCGCTAAAAAACATATAGTGTTTGAAAAAAAAAAATGCTAAAATGTATGGAGGGTATACAAAATGTTTACCTTTAATATTTAACTTGTGTTGGTTTCTTTCCTACTTCTCAAAATATATTTCAGAAAAATTGGATATCAAACGAAAATATTTGATATATACATTTTTGAAAATCATTCAAGTTCGAGACCATACGCTCTCTATATTTCTTTATTAGGATATTGTCCTAACAAATAATCTATAGAGTTTTTGTTTTCAAATTTATTAATTGACCACTTTCAGGAATGTGTTGATAGATCTATTTCGGGAATTTTTCAGGGGGATACTTTTTCCTTTTTGTGAAACCTTACATTTTGAACGCCAAGAACCTGTTCCGGAATCAGTTCCAAGTAATCGGTGGTAAAAGAATTTATTCTATAATAGATTCAGAGTATGGTTTTTCTTATGCCTGACTTTATCGTTTTCCGGCAAAGCGGAATTAATTTTTTAATTTTCCGGGAATTCCCGCCCAATTATAAACATGTTAAAGTGACATAGTTTCCTTATAAAAATCGTATTATCTGCTCTTTGTTGATAAATTTTTACAATGCTTTGATGCAGAATCAAACAATTTTAAATATTTTAAATATAATTTACATTTCAGGCAAAATTACAAGATTCTGTTTTTTTTTTTTTTGTTAATACCACGAGTTAAAAATACGAATTTGTCATGAAAATTCATTTATATACTCATCCGGACTGATTAGAAAAAAAGAGAAAACTCTAATCTCTCAGTAGCTGAGAAAATGTTAAATTGGATTTTTATGTCTTTTAATTAAATATTGATTATTACAATTATATGTTTTGTTTTTTTGGTTCTAAAATATTTGTCTACTTCCTGAAAGCAGCCTCAATATGATTACCTCTCATTCCTAACACTGGGAAATAATACACGCATTTTATAGCCAAAGGCTTACCAATAGCAATGTCAGAAAAAATACTAAAATAATTTCAGTTCATAGTATCAACGGCCCTAAACCTGATTTAAGTCATTTGTTATAGAGTGACTTTGAACTTGCATTTTCATTAAATACTGCAAAAATGTGTTCTGCATATAGAAGTAGAGTTTCCAGGTCATTTTAAAGCATATTTTGAACCTTTTCATCATTTAATAGTTCATGATTCTTCAGATATCTTATCCGTTAATACAATTTTGAATTTCTGCTCTTCAAAATAGTATATTCATTACAAAAAATATCCCGGAATTCCCGAAGTATTTCCCTGTATTTCGGGCTTGAAAATGTCGGGAATTTTCGCGGCAAACTCTAATTCAGAGGTAACCAGTTCTAAACAATTTTGCTGTGCTGTTGTTTGTTGGCAGCTGATATTTTTCAGATATAAGATTTTTATCACATTCAAGTAAATTTTTTTAATAATATCTTTTTATTAACGACAGCACTTCATATTTTCGATCTTATACCCGGAGCCACCCGACAATATGAACCATTCTCTCTAAAAGCGAAAACACAAATTGCTGAAATTTCAGCCTGTCGTGCTGGCACTGTTGACGATCAATTTGTGGTAATGATTGATAATAACCGGGAGCTGTATATAACCGAAACCCGAAATTTGAATAGTAACAATGATAGATCCAATATTGCGGGTATAAATGGAGCCAGCTTAGGAGAAGTCTACAAAATTGGTACCCAGGTTACAGCGGTGAAATGGGCAAGTGAGTCAAATATTTTGGTGGGAGTACATGATGCTTGCTATAGTATTTGGTACTGTCCGGGAGAAGGAGCTACAGATCCTACCATAATTGCCTTGACCACAGTAACAATAGATTCCACGTATGTTTTAGTAAATTAATATAAAAATTTTTTTATTTTTTTTTTTTATATTCCTTACAGTGAATTTGGTAAAAATATTGCTATAGAATCTTTTGAAGATGCCATTATAACATTTCGCTGCTCGGGAGCTTTACTGCCCATCAGTGTTAATATGTATTGTGAGATATTACATCGCACTCTAATGGATGGTCAATGGCAGCAGTCTTTAAAAATATGTCGTATGGCTCAAAATGCCTATCTATGGGCCACTTTGGCAGCTGTAGCCACTAGAAAGAATCAACTGCAAATAAGTGAAGAAGCTTATTCGGCTGCTTTGCAAATCGATAAAGTTAGCTATTTACAATATATCAAAACTTTGGAGCCCTCAAGTCCAGATTATATGGCAGAGAATTCTTTAATGTTGGGTAGACTTATGGAAGCCGAAACGATATTAATTCATAATCGTAAGTATCGCGAGGCGGTTGCATTATGTTTACGCATGCATAATTGGCGTAAAGCTTTAGAGATCGCTCAAAAGCATGATAATGAGCTTTTAGAGGTTGTGTTACAGCAACGTAAAAAATATTTAAAAGCTTTGGGCCGGGAAGAGTGGGAAACTTTATTCCTGAGTTTAAATATTAAAGATAATAATGATGAAGAAAATTAAATAAAATACAAATAATATTATTGTCCTATTTGAGTATTGTTTTATTTAATAAGCTGGCGAAATCATAGGTTTTCCTTCCAAGGAATTTAATATATTATTCGCGGCTACCATGCCCATTTCTGTAGTAGTTTTCCATGTTTGAGTACCCAAATGCGGTATTATAACTAGAAAAATGTTGGTAAATTGTTAGAAAATTTTTATATATTTCAATAATATTTTAACTTTATTAAACATACCACAATTTGGTAGAGTTAATAATGGATTATCGGCTGGCAAAGGCTCTGGTGTCATAACATCCAAACCAGCAGCAAATATTTGTCCAACTTTTAATGCTCCATACAAGGCTGATTGATCAACGATACCTTAAAAACCCATATAATAGGAACATTTTTAATTAATTTCACATTTTATATTTCTTAACATTAAACTTATTAGTCAACGAAAGAGCTTGGAAAGGGTTTGATTAAAAATTAGTTTTTTCATTTGATATTTATTATTTTACTTTTCCTCCGACATGTTTTCACTTTTACCTGATATTTTCCAAAATTAAACTCACCTCCCCTTCCTACATTAACAAATACACAATTTTGTTTCATTCTCCCAAATGCTTCAGAATTAAATTTTCCTATCGTTTCGCTCGTCAAAGGACATGCCACTACTAGAAAATCACTTTCTTGTAATAACTGTTCAAATGTTACATGGTGTGCTTGAAAATCTTTATCATTTTCTTTACGTGTTCTCGTATGGTAGATGATTTTTTTAACATCCCAACATTGTAAACGTTTTGCTATAGCTTGGCCAATAACACCGAATCCAAAAAATCCAATAGTAGAGTCACGTATTTCCTGGCCCATTAACCAGTTAATGCGTTCAGTTTTCCATAAAGAGCTGTAAAGTGTATTAAAAAGAATAGTTCAGTTATGAATATGGCAATGCTCTTATTTGTATTTAACAGTTTTTTCAAAGTTTTATCGCAACAGCTTTATGTTAACAATTTTACTGTTAATGGAAAGCTTTTTGTGCTTTTTGTGCTTTTTTAACCCTAGCTAGTGCTAAGCTGATTTTTTGTCCGCTTTTTATTTATTTGATAGAAAATTTTTATAATTACATATTTTATTTTTTCAGGAATCGTCCTAAAATGTGTATAAAAAATAATTTTAAAATATTCTAAATTTGTAATACAGTGTGTGAAATAATTGGGTTTCTATCCACCTCAGTCGTCTCAATCTTACCTCTTTTTGTGAAAGGCGTGGTAGAGAAGAATGAGTGTATTTTCTAAAAATCATAACTACATTGCAAATTTTCAATTTTTTTTTTTCTGAATTAGACTGCGCGGTTTCTGGTATTGAACCTTCGTCAGTGACCCTGTTTTTTGAATTTTTGATTAATGTAATATTTGTTATGGTTTTATTTGTTCGATTGCGTCTATATGAAATTTTCTGTGCAATCACTAACCGTGGTATAGATAAACTGATTTCTAATGCCACATGCACTCGCACTTCAAGTTAGACAGAGCGGTTTAGCCCTCTGAGCTATCGTCAGGTCGAGTTTTGTTGTGCTTAAAACTAGTTTTATTCAATACACGGTGTTTTTGTTCTTTCATACATAATCTCAGAAGTACAACTCCAACAACACAACAGCTCTATTTTTAGAAACTTACCTCCCTCTAATGTCCATTGTTCTCCCATATGTTGTAAGTGATGCCATATCTATGATATATTCTTTGTATATTCGATAGATGGCGCTTACGTAGTTAGGGAATAATTGCCAGAGAGCAAAGTTTGATTTTTGTTTGAGTTTGAATTTTAACGTCTTTTTATTTGTTCATAAAGTCGCTGCGAACAAATGAAAACATGTTGCAGAAATTTAGAAGTTTAAATTAATATTTTTTATGTTTTTGAATAATAGTGTTATAAAATGAAAATGAACTTTATTCAAGTTCGAGGCCATACTATATATTTCTTTATTAGGATATTGTCCTTACAAATAATCTATAGAGCTTTTGTTTTCCAATTTATTAATTGAACACTTTCAGAAATGTGTTGATATATCTATTTCGGGAATTTTCTAGGTTCCCATCATCAGAACACGTTTTGACAGAAGTGACAATTCCATGCAAACATCAAACATTCATATAAATTAGTTATCCCACTAAATGAGAACTAATATATGAGCTCGAAGTTAAAGATTGTCACCATTGATCAAAAATAAATTGAAAACTTGTGCATCATGTGCAAGCTCTACCTTTGGTAGATATACAATACAAGCTTTTTGTTTTTATTCTCCTTTTTATTTTTACACTTGTTTTGTTTTATTTTAAAACAAGATGTAAAAGGGAAGTAAACTAAGAACGTACTTTGTCTAATTAAATAAATATAAGCGAAATAAAAGTGAGTATTTTTAGTAACAATTTTATCAACAGGTTGCAATTCTTTTTTAGTACAAAAAAAAATTCTTGTCTGAATTCGATATTTTGTTGTTGAGAGGCGTAAGAAGTTTAGTGTCTCTATTTGTTTATACTCTTTGGCGAAATAACCAAAGAATACAAACTCAAAATCGTTTTTTTTTTTCATTTTAGTACACTTAGAATACTATTTAGGTAAAGACCAGTGCAATTGTAGTTGAAAACAAATGAAATTCACTTAAAGAAAGGAAGACTTACATTCCAGTAAATTCAACTAACATTGTCATTTGATTTTTAATGTTCAAAAAATGACAAACTATTGTAGTAAAAATGAACCACATGGTAGTAAAAAATAAACAAACATTTATTTTTTAAAATAACAAAAAACAACTGTAAAAAATTAATGTACAATCATAAAACAGTCATTTGATGTGAGTTGTTTTTCTAAATGAACTACAAGGTTAGTAAATATTTGACCTTGTTCTACAAATGACTGACATTTACATTAAAAATAAAGAAACTGTATTACAACCCAAACAAACAACTACATATTTTTGAAGCAGAAGTTCCCTGAGTGTAGTATTTATAAATTTGCAAATGCGAATTTTGGGCAATGGTGGGTCGGGTTTATATATAAAAATGGCGCCAATCGGGTAACGAAAAATCGTGCCGAAAATCGATTGAAAATTCAAAATGTGTTTATATGGGAAAAAAAATTAAATTTTTATCAGTTTTCGAAAAAATTTTTAAATATTGTTATAGTTTTTATTCTAGATGATTAATTCATAGATATAAAGATAAAATTATGCAGGCAAGGTTTTAAAACCCAAAATCTCTTCAGAACTAGCCCAGTAATAAATACTGCCCAGACCAATAATGTGCAAATTATAACTTGAGCGAGAAATTCGAGCACAAAATAAATTGTGTTTTAATTTATCATTACTCAAGTGTGTAGTCAAAAATAAAAGTCTATGTTGCTTAAGGAAATAAATTTTAGCATATACAGTCAGCATCAAAAAAAAGTGTACAGCGAACAGTTTAACAATCATAAGTTCATAGATCCTAATAGGAGGGAAAGTATAATAAAACTGTTTCGATTTTTTTAAAGTGTATTCACTAGTAGTTTATTTAAATAAAAAAAATAATTAATTTATTTCTTCTTCATTTTAAAGTTAACAACAATCTTAAAAAAGGCCTTATTTTACACACCAAAAAAAAGTGTACACTCTTTGAGTATTTCAATGTTCTATTGTTATAACAGTAAATTTACCGCTAATTTTTGTTTTGTTTCTTTTTGCATTCATATTACTGATGTTTAATTCTCTTTACTATCCATACTGATCAATGATAAGTGAAGTTAATATTAGTCTTTAAATAATATTCAACATGGGCAAGCAGACTACAATAGAAACGCGTAATTTAGTAATTAAATTAGCATCTGAAGGCAAATCTTTGAGAAAAATTGGCAGTACTATTGGCAGATGTCATAATACTATTAAAAAAATATTAGATAAGTTCAAAAAATTAAAAAATTTTGAAGACCTTAAGCGCTCTGGCAGACCGCAAATTTTGTCCGGCGTGGAGAAGAGGGCAATAGTTCGAAGGGTTAAGGCTAATCCCTGGGAAAGTGCAGTCAAAATAGCTGAGGAACGCACAACAGCATTAGGAGCAAGTGTAAGTGCCAGTACTGTTCGCTGTGCACTGCATGAACATGGACTATATTGTAGGTTTCCTAGAAAAAAGCCTCTTATATCTGTGAAGAATCAAAAAAAAGCGTCTGGAATATGCGAAAAAGCATCAACACAAAGTTAATTATTTTTGGAGCAACTGTTTATTCAGTGATGAGTGCAAAATAGAAATTTTTGGAAGAAAAAAACACAAAAAATATGGAGAGGAAAAAATAAAGCATACGAAGAAAATAATGTTACTAAGACCGTAAAGCACGGTGGTGGTTCAGTCATGGTATGGGGGTGTATGGCTGCAAGTGGTGTTGGAAATCTTGTATTCATAGATAGTACTATGAATAGCATAGATTATCTGAACATTTTAAAATCAAACTTGCAGCCGAGCGTTGACAAATTATGCTTAGAATCGACTTGGGTCTTTCAGACAACGATCCTAAGCATACCGCTCGAAATGTCAAGGAATGGTTGCTTTATAGAACGCCAAAACAACTTGACCACCCTCCCCAATCACCAGACTTGAATCCCATCGAACATTTATGGGAACATCTAGACCGGCAGATTCGTAAACGCAGCATTAGTGACAAAGAGTCCTTAAAACGCGCAATCACTGAGGAATGGAATAACATTCCCTCACAAGTAACCAAAAACCTAGTTGATTCAATGCCCAGACGACTTGCTGCAGTCATAAAGGCGAAGGGCAAGCAAACTAAATATTAGCCTTGGAGAAACTGTTTAGTTTTTAAAAAATTGTTTTAAGTGTACACTTTTTTTTGATGTTTAATATAAGGCCTTTTTTAAGATTATTATTAATTTGAAAATGAAGAAGAAATAAATGAATAATTTTTTTTATTTAAATAAACTACTACTGAATATACTTTAAACAAATAGAAACCGTTTTATTGTACTTCAACTTCTATTAGATTTATGAACTTATGAAAGTTGAACTGTTTGCTGTACACTTTCTTTTGAGGCTGACTGTAAATAAAATTTGGAAAACGATTAAAGACAATCTGATTAACTATTGACACAAAAGACAAAAAAATTGCAAGATATCATTAAAAAACTTATTTCAGGAAGTATTTATAGCGTGTACATTAATAAAAGAGAACAAATAAACTATTTTAACCCTTCATACATGTTTGAAAATTGTGTAAGTAAGAAATATACGGAGTGTTTAATTTTGTACTTTATAAATATTTCCTTACAACGTTTTTAAAATTATTTATTTAAAATGTCCTTTTTTAGTTTATTTCATAAAACTATAGTGCTTTTGCTCTATCCATGAACACTATCTATTAGTAATAAATTAACAATATAAAATACCATTCTGAAGTTAAAATATATTTTAAAACATTTTGTATGTTATAATTTTTAAAATAAAATTTTAAAATATCTGGTAGAAAATATTTAGGCCCTTAACACTATGTATTGCCTTAAAGAAACGGCAGCGTTAAATGAGTTTAAATCATGCAGAGAATTCTCTCAGTGCACTGAATTTTTAAAATCTATAAACACAGTCAAAGAAATAAACCTATAAAAATGGCAAAAAAAAGCTACTAAAAATTAGTTAAAAATTAGTTTGCGGAAAAAGCATGTAAATATTAGGAATATGAGAAATATGTTGAATTTACAAATGTTTAGTTATATTTGAGCTAAGTGTTAGTTAATTGTAAGTATCAAAAAAAATCTGATAAAATCAGCAAACACATTTACTAAATACTAGTAGACAAAAACCATTAAAAAATTTGGAATTTTTAGGTTTTTTTCGAATGTTTAATGCGAATAAAAGTCTGCCCTTATCAAATCAAAAATTTCTCTTCATTTTAGCAAAAAAGAAAACTTTTATTTGCATTCTACTAAATTTGAGGTAAATATAGCGAACATTTTGCTAATATTACAGTTTTTGTTTGCTATTTTGAGTCTACAAATATTTAGTAAAAGTGTTTGTTAATTTTACAAAGTAAAATGCTATTTTCAATTTACCAAAATCCACATCTACTGTAACTAAAATTTTGTGAAGTTAACAGATTTATATTTGCCGTTCTTATTTTATTGATATTTAGCAAAAAGAAATCTGCTGAATTTAGCAGTTTTTAATAGTTTTTTTTCTGCCATTTTTACAGGTTTATTCTATGAGTGCAACAAATATATCATTGAAACTTGAAATATTAATTTTTAAACAACTTGAAACTCATGCATTCCAAAAACGATTAAAATCGTAACGAAATTGTTTGGAATGACTCTATATTACTTTCATATTTCCTTTTTAGGGTTAATCAACAAAAGCTTTTTATTTGTTAAAGCTTTCCCTTAACGCACAGCTGTTTTTTAAGATCTCTGATAAGAAACAGTTTCCATATGTTTTTACTATCATAATGTACTTACTTGTCAATTTCCTTCCTACCAGCATGGAAAAATCTTCCAGCTGATATCATTAAACCTATAGCCAAATCTGCCACAGAATTTTTTACTATTCCAGGAGTATGACCCAAAGGCATTTGACGGCGTTTGAATTCCAGTACATCCACATAATCAATACCAGAAGACATGGTGGACACCACTTTCAATTGTGAACCTGCAGCATCTAATATCTCTGCATTTAGAGGTTGATAATGAGCCCAAAATATGGCATCTACACCAGGTAGTTTTTGTAAAATTTCCGAACGTACGGGAGGAACATTTTGACACTGAATAATATCACAACCACGTTGTCTAAGGTAATCCAAGACGGGAGTAGGAACTTCTGGATGAGAAACTAAAACTTTGTAAACACGACGTGCGGCAGACATGTTTTTAACAATTGATAAGAGAAAACTAAAGTGGAAATTTTTATTTGCTTATTGCAAACAAAAACTGCAATTTAATGAGAAAAAAAAATGTCATTAGAAAAAGCTTTACAAGCTTTAAAAAATTTTCAAGTTCTCTTTTTATTAAAAATAAGCTGATTATTTAAGAGCATATTTGAGTTGTTTGTTTAAGAGGAGATTTGGAGCTTTTAATTGATAATTTACTCATATTTTATTGAATCGAAAATTAGTGGCGATTTATAATTTTAATTCAGTGGGGTTAAGTGCTATGGAAACACCGAAGGTGGGCGCTGCGATATGTATGGGGGACATAATTCATACATATTACATTAACTATCGTCGCCGGGGATCGAACCCGGGACAGGAAATCCATAAAAACTACCTAATAAGCCAAAAATATGCTTTTGAACTTGAAAAATATTCTCTTAAAAACACATGTTTTATTTTTAATTCGTATTTTAAAACTTATTTTTTAAAGTCCACTTTAGCGCCTACACGTAAAAAAGTGACCCGTTCTGAAACTAAACCAAAAAACGAAATTGAAAATTGGTGGCGCCCTGATTTATTATTTTACTTCGGTGGTGTTAAGTGCTATGGGAACACCGAAGGTGGGAGCCGCGATATGTATGAGGGATAGAAAATTCATACATATTACATTAACTATCGTCGCCGGGGATCGAACCCGGGACAGGAAATTCAATTTAAGAAAAATATAGTAGATTTTCCCAACAAAAAAAAATATAGTTTGCGTCCACTAACATTGTGTTGGCGTCAATTAACTGTGTGATATGAAAATCAAGCAATTTTTAAAAAAAAATTAATTTTTTTTGGAATCTAACTAAAAGTACTTTATTTTACTTTATTATATACAATTTTTGAAATTTCCTATCACCGTTTTTACATATAAAAAAGAGTTTGACATTTTTCGGCTTCCCTTAAAGTGTCTTAAATTTACTAAAATGTCTCTGAAATGGATCAAAAAAAATTTAATTTTTGAAACCGTGAGGAAATTGCCTTTCGTTTGAGTACCATCACGTGCATGTAAATCGGCGTTTAAGTTTATTTTTTGGAACCCAGCGAGACTATGGGGCCAGGCGCCACTAATTTTTAATTTCTGTTATTTTTTTTCTGTTTGGGCGGTGCTCATGAATTTCGTTTTTTAACATCCATGCACGCTAAAGAGCACTCTAGACCAGTTGGAGTAACTTTTGAGAGTTTTATTTGAACTTTAAACAACAACGAAAACAAAAAATTAATAGGAACTTTAAATTTACAAAGATTGCTTGGTTTTCTATATCAGTTTTACAAAATTCCAACAATATGGAAAATAAAATTCTGCGATAAAAAAAATATATAAAAAAAAAAACTGCAAAATATGCTCAAAAATATGATTTTTTATGAAAAATCTATTCTTAATGCCAAATATGCTCTTTTTAATGCGTCGCACTGTGGCGCCTTTTACGGAAATCTGTGGCAAAAATACAAATTTTGATGACAAAATGTTGTGTATAAAAAAAGAGCTTCTTACTGATCACAATTCAAAAACGTTTTCCTTAATTGGATAAAAATTATAGGTGGTGGAGCTGCTCAAAGTCGACAATTTTTTAGAAAGCAAAATAAAAGGTGATCTTAAAAAAAAACACTTTAGAATTGAAGTGACAGAAAAATTGCAATTTGATCATTACTTTTTTGGTTTTCTTTGAAAGGTATGTTTATTTTTTATTAAGAGAAGTAACAACATGTCATCAGATTGCCTATTTTTTCGGCAGTTGCCGTTTTTCAGACACTTTATATTTAGGTAATTTTTACAAATAAAATAGAGCATATCTAAAAATTTCCAAAAATAGACTCGCACATATTTTCTGAGCATATTTGCAACACAAAACTTTAAATAATTTTACTAAATTTGGCCACAAAATATGACAAGTTTATTTGAAATAAGAAGAAAGCTGTTACAATATCTTAGCGAAAACGTGAATAATTTCTTTCCCCATTTTTAAAGTTTGTAATAAAGATGGGATCGAAATGTGAAAAAAAAATAAAAAAGACTCTCCAAAATTGTTTTCACTACAGCAATCTTAGTGCAAAATCAAGTTACTTGTTACATATTTTTTTTGCTTATCCTTCGCACTACCAAAGGTTTTTATATACGTGGTGTACCGAAACCCACCCGGGTAGGTTCTTTATGTTTTACACGTATTTTAAATAAAAAAATGCATTTACTCCAATATTTCACAATGGGTTAATAAAGAAGAGATGAAGAAATGAATAATAACAATGAATAATAAAGGATGCACCAATATCAGATATATTTGTAATGATTAACTCAAATTTGAAATCTCATTACCAACCACATGAGTCTATTACAGTGGATGAGCAGTTGCTGGCATTTAGAGGTCGAACAAAATTTACGCAGTACATACCATCGAAACCAGCAAAATATGGTATACAAATTTGGTGGGCCTGTGACTCTTGAACCTATTATCCGTTAAATGGTGAAATATATACAGGTAAGGTTGGCACTACAAGAGAACGTGTTGTCAAAGATTTGGTTGCTCCATACAAAGGAACTGGTAGAAATGTGACTACGGACAATTTTTTTACATCTTTCCCACTGGCCAACGAATTGATTTCTTGTAAAATAACGTTAGTTGGTACTTTGAAGAAAAATAAACGATATTTGCCAGAACAATTTAAGCCTTCAAAATCCAGAAATGTAAACTCAAGTCTTTTTGGGTTTTCAGAAAATGTGACCTTAGTGTCTTACGTTCCCGCAAAAAAACAAAGCTGTAGTTCTAATGTCTACAATGCACCACAATAAAAATATTACTGGACCAAAGGAAAAATCAGAAATAATTACGTATTATAACGAAACAAAAGGCGGCGTCACTATGGACAAAATTTTGTCTCAGTACACGTGCAAGAGAGGAACACGACGTTGGCCTTTGGCTTTATTCTATAACCTTATTGATACAGCAGCTAATGTAATATTTATGGAAAACAATTCAGAAGGAACAGTCAAACTATTCTGGAGTAGTCGTCGACTATTTCTGGAGCAGTTGGGAGAAGAACTTTGTATTCCACACATAAAATCTCGGTCCAAAAATAAGGCTGTTGTTGGCAGATTTGGAATCAAGACAGCCATTGAATACGTCTTAGATATGTTTTTAGCAACTATTGGTTTAAAATTATGTAGCTAAATTTAAAACTTATTTCAGGAGAGCTAATCTTGGGTACAAGTGTCGATGACGAATTTGTTGAAGACGAACCACTAGAATGTGATGCTACTGGTCGAATTAAACATAAGGGCAAGTGTTACATATGTTGGGAGAGCACAAAATTAAGAAATACTAGACAGTCCTGCGTCACGTGTAAGAAACCAGTATTTGCTAAACACGCCTGCACCCAAACAAAATGCGAACATTGTTATATGGGCCAATCTACTTCACGCTACAATTAAAGATAAATTTAATTATTTTGCATTTTGAATACTATATGAGTAAAGCAATGTTTTTATATAATAATTACGCTTTCTATACTATTTAAAGACAATTTTTATAAATAAAATACCAAAATTCTGAACCAGGTCACCTGGGTGGGTTTCGGGTAACGACGTAGAAAAATTGAAAAACTAACAAAAAAAAAACATGAAGGAATAATCGAGTCTTAAATAATTTAACAGTTTCTGGTAAAAATAAAAAATTAGTCACTGAGTCCAAAGTATTTATTGTTTCGATCAAAAACCGTAAAGTTATCAATGATTGAATATCAAAGAAACCCACCCGGTTGGGTTTCGGTAGTGCGAAGGTTTTCGGCTATTGAAACTATTAAATTTTTTTAAATTTTTTAAAACTTTTTTTATACTGAGTAAAATATAAACTGCAATTTTATAATAATCCAGTTAATTAAGACACAAAACAGGTAATTTGAACCTTTTTTTTATATCTGGGTATAAATTAAACCGCAATTGTGTAATGCAGCCAGTTAAGTTTTTACTTTGTAAAAGTAGCGATCGTTCAGTACCAGAACTTATACAATTTTATTTTAAAGTGCGATAATGCAATTTCATAATTCGGAATTGTTTGAAACTCAGATAATGAAAATGTATTTAAGTTGGCTATTGTGGAAAAACTACACGATTTACCAGGATACCACTGAAAGGATGTTAAAATCAAAATTCCCTTGCCTCAAATCATACGACGAAAATCTTTATGGAAAAGAACTGATAATGGCTAAATGGAGTAACAACTTTTGAAAAAATTATAATAATTAAAAAAAAATATATTAAATAACTTAATATCACAGGATTAATAAATATATTATTATTAAAAATATTTCAAAAATTTGTATCTGTAATATAAACAAAAAATTGAATTTTCTTGATCGGGCTTATCAGTGCGGGTGTCGTGGGTTCGATTCCCACCAGAGGTACTGGTCTGTTTTCGCTACAACGCGTCGAAGGCCATAGTAGCTAGAGCTCAGTTAGGGTAATTGTATATAATTTGTAACTATATAATTATTAATTAATAAAATAGAAAAAAATAAAAATAAATAAAAAAATTTTCTAGACTTTCGGATTTAAACAAAATGTATTGTGATTATTGTAGTGCTAGGTCTAACCGATAAGCTTAAAGCTCCTTATGAGAATATCATTTGAAGCACAAGGAGTTGTGTTTTAAATGCTTTTTAAATTCTAAAACTATCATTACTGCAAAATATATGATTTTTGCGATAAAAACAAGGTCAGAATGTGCCACAGTGCACCGTGCCTATCACAATGCGGGAGCACTTATTTTGAAGCTAAAGGAGTTAAAATTCAAGTTATTTCTAAGCATTAGAAATATCATGGTAACTTCAAAAACTATGATTTTAGCAAAGAAAAAAACCACTGTGCATAGTGCCTCTAGGGGCCTATGGCCATGCGCGTTATTTATTTTTAAGCGGAAGGGGTTATCTTTCAAATGCTTTATACATTTTTAAATTATCTTTATTACACACAGAAAACTGATTTGTTGCTCCGACTGAATTTTTTGCCAACCGTATTTTGATAGCCATATGTACTATCCTCAAAACCGATTTCCGATTTGATTGTTGTAACCAAGTTTCTGTTAGAACTATAAAATAATGTTGTTGCACATACTGACTGACATTTGTAATTATACCTACTGAATTAAATACGTATGATTGCTTATCCAATCGATTTTTTTTGTAATAAGTACACCGTTTCCAATTAGTTTAAAATATTTATTTTTTTAATTTTTGCTAATTTAAGCAAAACAAAAATATAAGTTAAATACTACATTTTGAAGCATAAAGCCACATTCAAACAAGAGGGCAAAATATGTGTTTTGTCAAACATTAATAAAATGTTTCTAAAAACTCAGATTTTTTGCAATATCCTATGACAACCCAAAAACGCTGATTTTTTTATTCTAATACTTAAGAATCAATGTTGAAAGTCGTTGAATTTTTCCAGTGTTTTTTTTCAGAAACCCCTTATGAGGTCGTTATATTTTTCCTGCAGAAACCCCTTTTAGATTATAAGACATTTTCAGATTCCTTAAAAAAAAATCGATATTGTAAGAGTTTTTCCATAAAAAGCAGTATTTGAAGGTAAAAATTTTCAGAAATCTTTTAAAAAGTAATGTATAAGTTTTTATGGTTCGAAAAAAGAAATTTTCCATCAATAGATGCCTCAAGATCTTGGAAGATTCTTTTTAAAGGTAATCACCTCAAAATTATTTTTATGTGTAGTATAATTGTTGTATAACATATAAAATACAGAGCAATGAAAATTATTAAAAAAAACCTATATTATAAGATTATAAAGAATATTCTCCGGAATATCATTAGACCTTTTCGTGTTTACAAAAGTCATCGAAATGTTTACCAGCTGAAAATATTGTTCTTTTTCTAGGAAAATCCACAAATATATAATTACTTTTGGTTGGTATTTCAGACTTTATCTTAAAGAATTCCCCGATTCTAAGCGTTTTTTCTGCATTGAATATATACCGAACTATAAGTGGTTTTTTAATACAAAAGCCTTAGTGAATTTGAAATTTTAAAAGTACTTTTTTACCAATTTGTATCTCCATGTTTTCCAGGATAATAATTTCTGCAACACCATTCATTGCAATATATAATCAATTTGAATGTTCTGTTTCTTAAAGTTTCAAGCAATTGTTGAAAATTCCTGTAACGAATACATAAATATATATGGTTTTTATTATTTGCTGCCTATCATTTCGAAATTTAAAATAAAGGGTCCGCCAATTAACTTTTTTTTTCTTGAACTCCTGAACCAATTGGACTTTATATGGCGTCATACCAAGGTCTTTATGCAAAATTCGTCTCAATGATGTCTCCGAAATGTTCAATTGTTGAGAACGACGGTGAATTGATGTTGATGGCGCTTCACGCACACTTTCTGCCACAGCAGCAATATTCTCGGGTGGCTTTTCACGCTTTGGTTTATCAATGAGGATGCCAGTTTCTTTCACTTTTTTCACAAGATAACGAACATACGGACCATGTTCGTTCAGCGGAAGGATAAAACTATCTGTCAAATCAGACATGAGCTAAGTGTTACCACTCACGAAATAAGCACTAGTTGAAAAAAAAGTTAGATGGCGGACCCTTTATAAATAGAATTCCTTTCTGAACATTCATTTCTGATGTCTGTTGGATGTTGTTATTTTGTTTTTGTGGATTATACATTTTTAAACTTTTTAAGTTTTTTTGTTAGTTTTATTTTATGATAATTTTTTATTTTATTTTATGACATTCAAAAAAAGCTAATTCTTTGGTTGAAAGAATCGTTTTTTTAAGTTTCGGTACTATCTATTTTTGTTTTTGTAACCAAATTTATAATATAAAAAATGACCACCTTAATGGTAAAAATTACTATATAATTGGTTATTTTATTTTTTAAAACTAAAGCTAATTCTGAAGACAATATTTTTAAACGTATAACTAAGTCCCGGTTCACAAACGGCAATTTTACTTGCGCAATTCTAGAGTTTATAGAAGAGTGAGGAAAGGAGAATGGAGGGGGGTACAGACTTGCCCGTACTCCAATTCCATTTTGTTTTGTCATCCGCAATTTTTCCTGTGTGAACACAAAAGCAAGTTCAAAGGAGAATTGAAGAAAAATTGCGCAAGTAAAATTGCCGTGTGTGAACCGGGACTAACAAATATGTTCAAGTGATAAAAAGGTATTTTTAAAATAGCTGTAACCATTACGAATAAATAAGAAAGTATTTATTTTTTAAATAAAGTTTGGATAGCAATTATTTTAGGCATATGTTTTTTTTTTTGTTACAATCACTGTCGTTTTATTAAAATGATGGTTAATTTGCTGAAATTATATATAGAAAGTAATGAAAGATTTTTAATGGTACTAAATGAATTCCAACTAATATTTTCCCTGTGTGTACTTTAAAAGTTATGATGTTTGTAACTTATAATTTTTGCAACGAAAAAATTAAAAGGCGCCAATGTGCCTCGCCCATTAAAAAGCAAAATAGAGCATATTTCTGGTTGACCTGCATGTAACAATCACCTTTACTTTGCTAATTTTAGTTTACTACATGTTTAGTTAAACAATTTTTTTTTGTTGCATATTGTATGTGATTTCTTGTAATATATTCAGATTTTTTTAATCTTGAAATTCTACCATATTAAATAAACTATTTAGCCGTGTTTTGAGTTGTTTTATTAAAAACGTTTATAAACAATAAATTTAAAAAGTTGCTCAATTTGTACTAACATTACTGATCATAATATGCTGTTGTTACTGGCAAATATATGTTGTTACTTAATATGCAGGCGATAACATGGGTTCTCCAGCTAGCCCTCTTAAAAGATTCTGTGCCGTAGTTACGGCCATTTCTGTACGTGTCCTCTTTGTGGCTGTACCAATATGTGGTGTTATAACTGCAATAGAAGGAGAAGTTTATAAAGTTATTGAATTATTCATAAATCTTTTAATATTAATCTCATAGATTTAATTATATTGACATTGAAAAATTACATATACAATGAAATTGAAAATTATTCAAGTTCCAGGCCATACTCTATATTTCTTTATTAGGATCTTGTCCTAACAAATAATCTATAGAGTTTTTTTTTTTGTTTACAAATTTATCATTTGACACTTTCAGGAATTTTCTAGGTTCCCATCATCAGATCACGTTTTGAAAGCGGTAACCAAGCCATGTCAAACATCAAACATTCATAGAAACTAGTTTACTCACTTCATGAGAACTAATATATGAGCTCGAAGTTAAAGATTATCACCATTGATCAAAAAATAAATTGAAAACTTGTTTGTTATGTGCAAGGTCCACTTCTGTTGGATATTCAATGCACGTTTTTTGTTTTTTTTCCTCCTTTTTATTTTTTGTTTCGTTCGACCATTTTTTGTTTCGTTCGACCATACTCTCTCTTTCTTTATTCGGATATTGTCCTAACAAATAATCTATGGAATTTTTTTGTTTTCATATTTATTATTTGACCCTTTCAGGAATGTGTTGATAGATCTATTTCGGGAATTTTCTAGGTTCCCATCATCAGAACACGTTTTGGACCTTGCACATAACAAACAAGTTTTAAATTTTAAATATATATTTATTAAAATTCTAGCATTTATGAGCTTCTTAAAAGAAAAAGCTGCTGTAAGTTATTAAAGCAAGTTCATTTATACGATAATAAAGGTCCCACTTGTGATCTCTTGAGACATGCCATGAGAATTAACCTAGTTCACTGACTAGAGATTCATTTGCAGGGATACTACTAATTCGAGTTTTTCACGGGAATTATCGGGAAGGGATTTCCCGACATTTTTCAATCCCGGGAAACACTTCAGGATATCCGGGAATTTTGATGTACATACATTGCGTATAAGGTAGCAGAACCTCATGCTTTCTTTCATACTTGGGAATTTTTCATTGGCATTGAAATTTAAGTGCCATTATTTGATATCAATGGCAATGCCAATTTAATTTTTTTATTGGCATTGATTACACCAATGATAATGAAATGGCATCAATGCCTAACAATTCAATTGTAATTGACGAAAAACTAATTGTTCATAAAAAGTTAAAGGTTTTGAGGAATAATATAAAAATTTCAAATTCAAGTCCTAACTCTAAATGTAATTGATATTTTTTCAAGTTCTATCACGTACTCATTATTTAGTCTTGTTTGGTAGGTATAAACTTTAGGGTGTTTCATTTTACAAGGCAAACATTGAAATGTAAAATATTTGTAGACTTTCATTACTCCCCGAGTCTCAGTGATTCAAAAGTCATATATGACAAATTTCAAAAAGATTGGAAGACATTTAGAGGTTGCACACTTTGACTACTTTTGCAAAAGCAGGCAAAATTACGATAATTCGTTAGTTTAGATACGAGCTTAAAATCCGGATATTGCGTTACCGGTAGTTTTATATATCGGAATATATTAGGAGGGAAAATTAATTATTTTGTAAGGAATTTGTGTCAATAAATAAGTTTATTCTTTTTAAGTGGACGTTTTTGTGACTTAAAGTTTCAGATTTCTACCTTAAGGAATTCCAAAGGTCATTAAAGGTGGAATTTCTTTGTTTTAAAGCCAAGATTTTATAAAAATATTCAATAAATTAATTTAGAAAAATATTTTATATTTCAGACTTTTTGCCCAAATCGTTTGTGCAGGATGTTAAGGGGAAGACTTTCTCTTTTTACTCCTCTCTGTAAAAATTTTTGAATACCCAGGTTTAGCGGATGCCTCCACAGAGAGAATTCCTTGGGCGAGTTTTAAGGAATTTTTTCACTAAACTAATGAAGTATTCTTAACAATGTGAATGAAAAATTTCTTAAACTTTATGAAAAAGCTTCATAGTTTTAATGAAACTTTTTCATTAGTCGTATGAACTAATTTAGTGAAAAGTTCCAAAGGATGAGTTCCAGTGACAATTCATAAATCTAATGCAAAAAGTCATTGATAGCATACAGATAAATCTCTCAATGTGCACCAAATTATAAGTTCCTAGATTCAACGTTTATGCTGTGTGCATTGACAAACGACATTTTAATATCATTACTTTAGCGGATTTTAGAAGCAGTCATTTCCCCAAATAAAGCCCGTATTTTATGCCGTTCTTATCAAAAGTTAAAAACTATAAATTATCAGTGAATTAGACTATACAACAGTGAACAAATATTTTTAATTAAGATGTCTTATTAAAAAAGTATAGACATGCCGTCATTGGGTATACTTTTCTCTCCTAGTAGGAGTTTCCAAAAATCTTATTAAACTTTATTTTTTCGACTAAGTTTTTATTACGCTCCTCGTAAAAATTCTAAAAGAACCATAACAGTAATTAAGGGCATATTCCAAGAAATATATGATTCCTGATTAAGCAAAAAGGTGATGCTTTGAATTTTTTGCCCCTCCCCATGGGAATTTCCGAAAATCTTCTCAATACAGATGTCCACTCTATACAGACGTCTGCTCCTGATAAAGAGCCCACATAACAAATTTTATGTTCCTAGATTGGCAATAGGCTTTGGCAATCCGCCAAGGAAGAGACTTTTTCAATTTTTTAACCTAACTTCTTGTGATAAGGAACCCACATACCTAATCCTAAGTTCCTCGCTTTAATGGTTTGACATGGCCGCCAAGGGGAGTGTTTTCCCTACGTTAACAAATCACGTTCACAGCTTAAGAGGTGTGGGCAGGCCGCCAAAGAGAACAGTTTTTTAAAGTTAATCGCTTTAGTGTTTGGACAGGCGGCGAATGGGAAGACTTTTCACTTACTGCTCCTCCCCGTAGGAGTTTTTAAAAATCCGCTCTACTCCTGATTTCCAACCCACATATCGTACCAACTTTCAAGTTCCTAGCTTCGGCGGTTTGGCCAGGCCGCCACGATAAGATTTACCACCTTGCTGAGATTTTTCAATAAAATGAGCCACATTAAGGCTCGCTCGTGAGCTTTTTAAACCCTGAATTTTACTTCAAGTTTTAGGTCTTGCATTTGAATTTTAAATTCATGACAAAACAATACCTAGTGGACTTATTAGAAAAATGTTCTCTCGTTCTTAAAAACAATATTATAAAAATTCATATAAAAAGAGTAAACAGAAAACCATAGAAAGACAAACAAAAACTCATATTTCTCTCTAATACTATTACCTTATATTGTTATGCCATGATTAAATATAAATTAAAGCAAAAAATTACACAGTGAAATTTACAGAATTCAAGTGTAATAAAAAAAACCTAAACTCAAGTATCCCTACTGTTTGAATATCTGAATGTCGAAAAGAATTTGGGCCATGACTTGAAAATTAGAATGAATTACACTTGATTAAGACTTGAATTTTGGTAATATTTTCAGTACATTACAGAAATAAAATATTTCTACCCGTTTCAATCCATTTCCCGAATAAATTGATCGACTTTTCAATGTTTCAGTAATCCTTAAACATCGTCTTTACTTACCAATATTAGGCAGTGTTAACAATTTATCATTAGCGGGCAATGGTTCTGGATACATAACATCAATACCGGCTGAAAAGATTTGATTGGTCTTCAAAGCGGTATACAAATCATCTTTATTGACAATGACTGTAATAAAAAATTCAAAATTATAACTTCTCTTTCATCCAGGTTTTTTAATTCACTAAAAACCTACGTCCTCTGGCGATATTAACCAAAACTGCGGTATTTTTCATTTTCTCAAAAGCGGTAGAATTGAAAATATTTGTAGTTTCTGGAGTTAAAGGAGCAGCAATAAACAATATATCACTTTCGGCAAGCAATTCATCGAAAGGAACTTTAGAAGCCTTAAATTGTTTTTCCACTGCTTTGGCTAAAGGTTTGCGGGTGGTATAGATAATACGGTCAATATCAAAGCCATGCAAACGTTTGGCAATAGCTTGCCCAATTTCACCAAAACCAAAGAAACCAACAGTGGCTTCACGGATTTCTTGGCCCCACATCCATTCAATATGATGATCTACCCAAGTAGAACTAGAGGATGAAGAACTTAATAGTAAAAAAGTATTTCCGATTAAATTGCCAACTACTAACCTTTCAATTTTTTGTCTTCCTTCGTGGAAACGTCTAGCAGCAGCCAACATTAAGCCCACGGCTATATCAGCCACAGAACTATTAAGTACATTTGCTGTATTACCCAAAGGTATATTACGTTTTTTCAGTTCTGCTACATCTATAAAATCTATACCAGCAGACATGCTTGAAATAGACTTAAGCTGAGGACCAGCAGCATCTAAAATTTCAGAATTAATAACAACACGACAACGCCAAAACATGCCATGAACTCCCTTAGCTTTTTCTAAAATTTCCGTACGATTTGGAGGCAAACTTTGGCAAATAATTAATTCACAACCACCTCCAAAGCCTCTCATCAAGTCCAAAGCCTCTTTGGGTATTTCTGGATGAGTAACCAAGATTTTATAGTTAGGTTCCGCTGTAGATTCCCCATATTCCGACGATTCTTTACTAACAGCCTTCGTTTCTGCATTCATTTTCCCTTTACGTGAAGCATCATTGAAAGCAAAGGAAGAACGTAGTAGTAAAGAAAATATAAGTTATCTTGAATTAGACATTTTGTAAAGAAAAAAAACTCAACACTTTTTAAAATTTAATATTTTAACACGTTTAAAGTTTGGTGTTTAATTAAATAACAACTGATTTTAATTTAGATTATAATTGTTCTTTAAGTTCCCTTTTTGTTATAAAGCAGCTGCAAATTGAAAAGAACCTGTCTACTTAGGCTCCACATAAAGAAATAGAGAAACTAGTTTAAAGATATGGATGAAAAAAAAAATTTTGTTTTGAATTAATAAATAAACATTGCACGGGTTTTTGTTTAACAAAAAACAAATGATCTTGAACTTCAATAATCTTGTTCACATCTTAATTTGTGATAAAAGATAGAAAAGTAAACTTGTGCTTTTGCCTTTAATTTTTTTTTTTGGTTAAAAAGTAAAACATTTGATATGGAATACCTTTCACGTGCCTCTCGAAAAAATCGAAAAAAGTCGAGCTCTGCCCAAAGTTTATTTAACACGAAAATGTAGTAAAAAACGAAGCAGATACATCAAAAGTTTTGAATATTTTGACTCAGATGTAAACAACGTCACACATTATTTGAGTGGTAATTTAGCATATTTTTAGCATTTATTTTTTCTTAAGATATAGCAGATTTTAAAACTTTTGTTGGATATTTCGAAAGAAATTATCTGGCAACACAGCATCAAACTCAATTTCAAAACCTTCAAACACAGTTTTTTACCTTCAAACCTTATTTTTATCAAAACAACCTAAATTTCTCTTAAAAATCAGTTTTTGTACTCTTTGGTAGGTTACTGAGTTCGGCACAGCTGTTGAAGAAAAAAAAGACGACAGGTTGAGTACCTAAGTGTAGTAAAGTAGAATAGCACATGCTATTACATTTACGCTTGTGTGTGTAGCAGCAAAAAACAAAGTTAAATTTGTTATGTTTTTTTATGATGCGTGTCGTGATTTTTACCGAACAAGAGTTTAACAACAATTGACTTAGTTTTTTTTAACACAATCAGAACAAAGCAACACCCAAACGTTCATAATCAATAGCCAAACAAAGATGCTAATGCACGACGTCGAACAGTGGAATTGCTTCATACATTTCTGGGTAAAAAGTATAAGAAGAGATCGTAGAACATTGAAATTTGGCCCAAAGCCATTCATTAACTCAATTTAGAAACATTTTAAGGGGGGGGGGGGGGGGGGGGGGGGGTGATATCATTTTTAATAAAATTTATGCTTTTTTGACCTTTAATTGTTATCCATTATTTTTATTTCATAACTAATGTTGAAATACTATATTTTTTAAATATACTAACATCAAATAGATTGAAATTGAAATGCATGAAAATCTCAGGCAGTTACTGCAGATTTTCGTTTAGGTGATTTTGACACGTTATTTTGGAGAAAAAATTTTTTTTGAAAAAAAAATAATGATTAATAAAACAATTCTCTACAAAACTGCATCATTACATTTTTGATGTTTTACACTCGAAAAATTGAAAATTGACCACTGTGCGTCGCGCAAGCAACAATTTCCAGTCTAACACCGCGGGGGTAGGAAATTAAGAGCATGCCCTTCAATGCTTTAAAAATAAATTATTGAACTTGAAATATTTCATTATGTTGTATTTAAAATAGTTCTTAAGAGCAAAATTTTCTCTTATTCGAACTCCATAAATAACTTTAAAAAAATTCTCTTCTACCACTAGGAATCTCAATTAACTTACCAGATTACAGGGAAGGGAAATTCGTTTTTTATTAGCCAGTAAAGCTTAGCTAAATATTATTTCGAACAGGTTTACTAAGCCCAATAAAATCAGGAAACCAGAGGATTAATTCCTGTAAATATTTTCATAGAAACATTTTCAGAATATTTCGATTTTTTCTTTTATAATTTAAAATTCTGTTTAAAAATCCTTTGCATTTTGTAAAACTTTTCCAGAAAAAAAAAGAATCCTTAGATTCTTAAAAGTAGTATTCAAATAACGCTGCTGTTAGATTATGTTAATTTGGTACAATAATTGGCACGCAAAAAAGGGGAATCCTTCAACTAATTCCTACATTAGCTGTGTTAAGTATTTATGTTTTTTTTTGCCTTTTTATAATACAACAACACCAATTTGTATTAACAACTTCGAGTCGACATTACATTTTGACTCATAACTTTTGAACCCGTCATGAAGTAAAGTTAGTTACATATTTGCTGGGAGGATACTTGCAGAAAAATTGCTACTATCAGTAAGAAAAATTAGTAAATGCTGCAAAAATTTTGCTAAATTTAGCAAATTTTTGGCTGATACTAGCAATTTTTCTGCGTGGATCTTCCAAGCAATATTTTTACTGAATTTACTGACTCGCTATATCAACGTCGCTATTTATGTTGATCAAATATAAATATGGTTAATGGATTCCCAGAATTTTTTGAAAAATTAGCTCGCTGATTTTAAGCAAAAGATTTTGCTGACATTAGCAATTTTTTGCAAGCACCCTCCTGACAAAAATTTTGCTGACTTTACTTACTTTTTTTAGTTTATTAATGAATTGCTTCATTTATTTCTAAGTTTTGGTTAAAACAGTTTAACAAAAAAATGTATGCCATTTGTAATATTCACTTCAGCGATCTTTCAATGTGCTTTAATCGATTTCCGTCACTGTTTAAATTATGCGCTACAACGGATCTGTTATTTTTAGTTTTGAATATTATTTAAAGTACTTGTTTGTCAATTCCAAAAATATTTCTGAAACAAGTTTTAATCCTTTGTTAACAAGCTTCAGGCCAGAGATTTGAGGAATTTTTTCTAAAAAATTTAGTTTTAAGATGAGGTCCAAAATAATGCTTAAAACTCACGAAAATTATTTTTTTTTTTTTGCTTAATTCGCTAACGAAATCTTTTTAAGAATTACTGAGATTAGATTACAATTCTGTGTAGAAACAGAATAAGAGCTTGTCATTTCCATACAAATTTACATTTAAAAAGCGTCGAGCAATGCAGTTGTGAATCTTTTTTTTTCCACAACGTTTGTTTTTATTCTCTCATTTTATGTTTCTCAGTATCTTAACAAAGTTGCCGCGTTTTAAGTATATATTGTAAACAAACAATATATGATGAGTAAAACGAACAGAGACATTCGATGGCTCATATATTCTCTTACTAAAGGAATCACCCGATAGTTTCTCTCCGATCTTAATGAAATTTGGATGTGTTCAGGAAATGAAAAATAAAGGATAAGTACTCTTTTATCGGCCCAATCTCAAGTTTAGGGTTTAACAAGATTTGTCGAAAATTATCGCATTTTTCCGCTTATTTCGAATTGTTTCAGAGAAATTATAGAAAAATGCGGTACCAAATGAAAGAGCTTTTGGAGATGCATTAACTGGTATAAGAAACATGTTTAATAACTTTTAAGTATTTTTGTTATTAAAAAAGTATGTTTTAAGTGAAAAGTGAAAACTGTAATTTTGTTATAGAATTATAGTTGGGTTAAGCTAAAAATACTTATATTAATGCCTATTAAATTTAATCGAGGGGATGTCTGAGCTGTTTTTTTTTTTTATATATTCGTAATTGTTTTGCCTCTATGAGGATTTTCCGAAGAGTTTTTTGAACTTTATTTCAAGTATTTTAAAGAAACTCTAACATACTACATATTAGTATCAACATTTTTATTTTCCTAGGTACAACAAAACTGCGTTCAAAAAAATTTGTATTTCGTTAGTTTTAGGTATGTTTCCGTAAAAAATGGATTAACCGTTTAAACATCAAACGTGAGATTGGGCCGCTAAAAAATATAGGTTTCCCTTTTTTTTTTCTTTATCACACATACAAATTTCATTAAGATGGGGGAGATCCCATCGGTATTTTGTACAATGTAATATAAACCAACTTAATATGTTCGAATCCTAAATTTTCATTCAAATATATTATTTTGTTATTGTTTTTATAAGATTTATATGTAAAGACCAAAAAATATTGTATTAATAATTATTAGTATATAACGAAAGAGATACAGGAGATGGAATAAACCTCTATGGTAGTCTTGACACTAAAATAAATATGACAGCTTTTGCAGTTCAATGTCAAATGTCTTTATTTTGGCAACGTTTTCTCTCGCAGCGACAATCGTTGTACGCAATGCTCGTATTCCTTTCAGTTTTAGGGTTAAAAATTCCCAAATCCCAAAGTACTTGTTTTAAGCCACTCTTAAGAAACCTTTTTTAACAATTAAAATATGTAACTTCTCTTACTCATGAGATCTCAAGTTTAATAAAATTTATTTTGTTTTAATCTCTTAAGTATTAAAATTCTCTTTCATGAATAGCACTTTTACTTACTTTGTTGTTTGCTTATTTTGATTTGGTGTTTTTAGGGGTCGTCTGCTCCCGAATAAGTTCACTTGTTTACTGAAAAGTTTTGTTAGAACTTCTGTTGATTTTGTGTAGTTTACGACTGCAAATTTTAATTTGTATCTAATTTGTATATAATCATAATTATTGCTAACTCTTTCTATTATTTGTTTATTTCTCTTTCTCTAGATAAGATATTTATTTTGAAGGTTTTCTCAAGTGATTTAAAAGATTTTCTAAGTACAAAAACATATCGCTCATTTACTTCAAAAGTGACATAACTCAAAATATAACGATTTTGCAGAAAACGGGTTAAAAGTTTTCCATTGACTCCCATCTTAGAAAGAAAAGAATAAATCTTATTATTTCAAAATACACAAGTAAACTATTATTTATTTAACATATCCATAAAGAAAAATCGACACCCACTAGCCATTTGTGTTTTTTTTTTTCAAGAATAAGAACTATCTCTACTTTGAATTATGACGTTATTATTGCAAAAACATATTCATTAGAGTGTCAGAAGTTAAAATGTCTCGTTAAGGTTGAGAACAAAAAACAATAATTGTGTATTAAGACATTTTGTGTTGAGCCTTTTAAAATTAATATATAATTTTCAAAAACCATAAAAAAATATAACTTATAAAAATAAAAACATAAAATAACCCAAGAAACAACTTTACGGACGGTCCGTTACAAACGGATTCATGAATCCGGCATTGACGGTACGAAAACGGACCGGAATTGACGTATCCGTCGAAGCTTGTACGAAAACGGACCATTAACGTACAGTAAAATTGGATTACTCAAATTTTCGAAAATTATCCGTTTTACTCCGTTTTGCTGTATCCGTTTCAGTGCCGTTTAACCGGACTACACCGATTTTCATCAGTTAAAACTCCGTTACAACCGTTATCGTTTTTCTTCCGGTATTACCGGAGTGTGTTTTGTCTAAAAAAAATCAAACAGATTTATTTATTAATAATATTAAATATTAATAAAATCTATAGATATAAAAAGAAGTGCACATTTTGATTGTCACTCCATAACTCGAGAACGGCTGCAGAAAATAAAAATGGCTGTATACATTTTGTAGAACATGCAATGAGGATGGTTTTTTAAAAAAAAAGTCCTTAAAAACATTTTCGTTTGGTCCAGATGTGGTGATTTTTCTGAACATTAGTCATTTTCATCTATATATAAAAAGAAGTGTACATTTTGATTGTTACTCCATAACTCGAGAACGGCTGCATAAAATAAAAAATGGCTGAATACGTATTTAAGATTTTTAGTGGTAATTTTTTTGGTTATTTTTAAATGTACCACCTTTTTAACATATACTTGTATTTCAGATGTTTTTGCATTTAAATATAGAGACACAGATCTCATGAAAATTTTAATGATGAAGATGTTAAACAACACCAGAGATAAAATGAAAAAAAAAATCAAAATGTTAAAACCACATCCTTTTATTGATTTTTATTGAATTTTTATGTGGTTTCATATTCCATTTTTGTTAATATCTTTATAAATGAAAAAATTTAAAAATAAAACCAAACTTTTGTTTAAAATTAAAAAAAGGAGAAATCATTTAGATGAAATAAATAAAAATAATAAAAATGGATCATTTAAAAAAAAAAAACTACGAATACGGACCATATTCGGACCGTATACGGTATATTAAAAACGGAGTCCCCTCCGTTTTTAAAATAAATGACGGACAGTTTACGGTACGTTTTGAACGTACACTCAATTCGTACACTCCGTTTTATATACAGCATGACGGTACGAAAACGGTCCGTTTTAGCGTGCTTTATACTGTTTCGAATCCGTATTCGATGTTCTTTTTATTCCGTTTTCCGGTCCGTATACTGATCCGGAAAACGGTACGGAAACGGACTTCGGATCCTTATATGCTATACCGAAAACGGCACATAAACGGACCGGTTTGTTTGCTGGGAAATAATTCATATAAACAGACTTTTGAACTTAAAACATAAAGGAACTCTATTAGAAGTTGAAGTGGCAGATTGTGACTCACTGAGTGTAGTTGCCGTATTAGAAATCGATGTGCTACATTGTTCAGCAGAAAAGACATTTGCAATAAGAGGCTTGAAAGATGACGTAAATGTTGATTTATCCGAATTTAACATATCAACACTTTCGTAGAGTTGTGTAGTTCGTGAACGACCTACTTCAATTCAGCTAGTCTTTACTTTGAACTAGTGAGCTAGATGGACAATCTACAGCTCATTTAGGTCTTTTCGTTCTTCTTAGGTATTTGAGTAATATCTCTTTTCTTTACATAGTGTCCATATTAGATATTAACCTTAATATAATATGTGCGAGAACGCCATATGGCAATAATATTTGCAATATCATTGCAAATATTATTGCCAGTATTATTGCTATTTTGCCATTGCGACCTAGTTCATTCGGTTCAATCGAACTAGAAAGGCCTCTCACTCACTTACCCACTCGAGAACAGATTGCACAACCGTAGTAGCGGTGTCACACAGATAATTTCCCAAAAGTGGGCGGAATAATTCGTGGAATTGGCTGAACGCTTAAATATCTCAGCATTTCTATTGCTTTCATATTTTGGTAATCCTGGGCAGTATGTTACATCAGCGATGTAGTCGCCACAGTCTTACGAAAAAAAAGAATGATCTGCATAAATTAGAAGATGATGTTGAAGATGAGGAATTGCTACTTACTAGTTCAGTTTGACATTTTAAAATAAGCTAACAAAACCTAGTTTTATTATTGGGATAGTGTGTTTTATTAATTAATAGTTATTTTTTTTATCAGCAATATTGAGAGCTATTGAGATTTACCATGGACAAAGCCAAGATAAATTTATATAGGTAGTGCTAGTAGAACAACAACTACAACAATACAAAACAACAATACAAAAACAACAGGCATTTTGTTGTTACCTACAGTACACCGAAATGTCAAAACCAGCTATATCTAGACAAATTTTGACATATGGAAGACCAAAATACATAAAAAAAGATAAGAGGAAGATAAACAGCTGGACTACTAACACTACCTTATAAATGTATCTTGGACAAAGCTATCTTCAACAACAGCACATCACATTGTGTTGGTTGACTTCTTAACAGTCTGTCTTTTATAAGATATGTCATAAAAAGAAATACTTAAGTTGACGATAACATTTTTTTCAACAAGAACGTCACATATTGTAATATGCCAAATTTTAAATAAGTAAATATTTCAACAACACAGTCACATGATACACACACAGTACATGATACACACAGATAAATAAAGTGCCAACCGAATTGAAAAGTGTATTTTAATGGTAACAACCTATTAATTGAGTTAGTACAACGATATTTTCATTACATTTCTAAATATTTTGGGTGTTGTAACTAAAATTCAGTTGAATTAACCGAACTTTGTTGTGGAAATTAATGTTTGGTTGTACCAACCGACTGGAATGGGTAGAAACCGAATTTGAGTCGTAGTAACCGAATTTCAGTTGGCAAATAGCTAAATTTTGCTCTGTGTGTATAAATCTAAATTAAAAATACCATTCCTTTTCACAATTAATATCACAACACCAAATATGCCGCTTTTGGGAAAAGTTGAACGATCTTAACACGATGGCAACTGTTTTATGTGTAAACAAAGTCGGAATAGATGAAATGAAATAACGGTGTTTTCTCTTCTCAAGCTGTGAATATAAAAGATATTAATATGATTTTTTTTAAACAATAAGTAGCATGATATAACGAACAATTCTGCATCATTAGCTCAAAAATCGAGTTTTTTGACTTATGACAGTTTTGAAGTATATGAGCGATATGTTTGTTGATTTGGCGGAAAAATAGTTTTTATTATTTGCAAATACACTCAAAAAAAAATTTTAGTAAAGACAGCCAAAAATTTTGCTGAGTGAGCAGATTTTGTTGACATTAGCAATTTTTTGTAAGCAGAAAAAAAATCACACCCTCCTGACTAAAATTTTGCTGAATAAGCAAAACTTATTTCTAACTTTACTGACTTTTTTTTTAGTGTATTTTTAAAACGAGTTTCAGACATAAATACTTTTAGTTTCAAATATTTTTTTTTTAATAGTTTCCATCAGATTAAAAATTTGTTAATTGAGAAAACAGATTTGGTTCTGAATGCATTTTGGTTTTTTTTATAAAAAAAAAAATATTCTGGAAATATTAAAAATCAGTACAAATCAGTACACGATTGTTTTATCAGTACACGTGACCAGAAATCACTAGTTCACTAGTTTTCATATTTGTTCGTTTAAAAAAAAATTTTTAACGACACAACTCATATATGGGCTGGGGCTTCAGTGTCTATTCTGAAGCTTGTGGACCGTGTTCAGCGGAGGGCGGTGAAGCTTATCAATGACAGTAGTGTATCTAACTCTATTGATTCATTGGAGCATCATCGGAATGTGGGTTGTGTGACACTTTTCTATTGATATTACCATGGGAGGTGCTCATCTGAGATAAGTGAACTTATTCCTCGAGCCCGAGTTTTTATTCGTAATACTCGCTTATCTAGTAGAGCACATCCGTTTGTAGTTGATTGTCCTGTGTTTGCACAACGCATTACACAGAAAATTCGTTTTTTAGTCGAACGATTCGTATGTGGAACAAACTTCTTCCCTGATACTTACAAATTAGGGCATCCCCTGAGTATTGGTTAAAATAAAAAAAAAAGAAATGTTGGGTCGATAAACCCGAATCCGTAAGAAAATCACAAATTTTCTAGCAGTTTAAGTTCGGTCGTGAAAGGGTTGAAATTGCCTAACGAAATATTCACTAAATACCGTTGTCCAACACCTATAACCGAATGAAACGGTTGCCAATCCTGATTTTTAGATTAAAAATATTTACTTTAAACGGTATTATAGGGTTAGTGTTTGCCAACCATGTTTGAAAATAATTTGATATGAATTTATTGTGAACTTAATTTGTTTGGATTTAAAATTACTCTGAATTTAAAATTTTCAACAGTTCTATAGGGTTTTCTGAAATCATAAATTTTGCAGTTATCCCCAGCAAAACCAAAAAAATCCCTATAAAATCGACAATTAGATAAAACGTTGAACACATTAGTACACTTAAAAAAAAAGTTTGTAAAGTCAGCAAAAAATTTTGCTGAGTCAGCAAAATTTTAGTCAGGAGGATGCCTGCAAAAAAGTTGCTAATGTCAGTAAAATCTTTTGCTGAAAATCAGCGAGCTGATTTTTAGCAACAAAATTGGTAGATTCAGCAAAAGTTTTGCTAACACTTAGACCGAGTTTTTGGGATGACAGTTAAACTCGGTTTAGCTAAACCGACAACGAACTTTGTCTGTCATTTCCAAGTTTGTTAACAAAAAATTGTCGGAACCACTTAAATTTGTTTAGAATTTTGGCCATTACTATAACAAAATAAAATAAACCGCAGTTCAGAAGCAGAAACTGCGTTAATCTAAGTTTAAAGATAATCTACATCCCAAAAACTAGGCCTTAGTAGATTAGAAATAAAAAAGCCTTGGTAAATATTAATAAGTTTTTTGCTGAATTTTAGTAGACTGAAAAAAACGCAAAAAATTGTAAAAACTGCAATTTAGTTA
Source organism: Delia radicum (assembly GCA_021234595.1). Taxonomy (NCBI): domain Eukaryota; kingdom Metazoa; phylum Arthropoda; class Insecta; order Diptera; family Anthomyiidae; genus Delia; species Delia radicum. The sequence goes on along the minus strand of CM037854.1, from coordinate 31,086,215 downwards.
ATTTATTTGCTGAAAATCATAAAACATATTTTTGTGATTCTTTTAAAAATAATTTAAAAAATTTTCATTTTCCCACATTGACGACATGAATTAATTTAATATATGAAAATATATAGAAATAAATATATATAACATAACAAAAATTTTCTTTCAATTACTTACATCAATGGTTGTCTAAATGATGCTATCTTTTAAATGACACAACTGCCGAAGATAATTATAGAAACGAAACAAAAAAATAAAAAAAAACAAACCAAACGAAAAAAAACAACCCTTTTTTGCAATAAGAAAAAGGAACCATACAAATCTACCTAAGATGTGTGTCTTTGTCTTTCGCTTTACTCTGTCTACATGTCTGTATATGTTTGTTTGCAATTTGACCACACTAGTTTAAATAAATATATATTTTATTTTGTCTTTTATTTAATTAATAGGCAAGTATTTTCACAAGCCGGTGACAACGCAAAATTTAAGTTGTTTTAATCCTCAATTTTGTTTTATGTATGAAAAAGAGATACAAAAACTTCCATGGTTGATTTTTTTATATGTCTTATTAGAGTTGTACTTTTTAGTATCATTTTCCTCTTCTCTACTACATCTTGACATGCCGTGACATCTACTTCATTCTGCGTATATCTTTCAATCTGGTTGTCGTCCACACTATTAATGTGCTCATCAGCACAATTTTTTTAGCAAAATTAATTAGTAAAACATTAGTATATTAGTAAAGCATTAGTATAGAACAGTTAAGTGCTGAATAAGTATAACAAAAATTTTAGCTGAAAACACGATTTTAGCAAAACATTTTGTTAAAAAATAGTATACCTGATTTACAAGACGTTTTTCTAACTTTTCTACTAACTTATTTTTTTGAGTGTAGAATTTAAATGTCTTATTAAATTTAAATTTTTAAATATATCGATATAAAATTAAAAAATCACATGAACAAGGTTTTAGTTATATTCATGATAGTGGTAATGGTTAGAGCGTTGGACTGCTACACATATGGTCCCGGGTTCGATTCCCGGTGACGACATCAATTTAGAAAAATAATATGTATGAGTTTTCTATCCCTCATGTGTATAGCAGTGCCCACCTTCGGTTTTCCCATAACACTTAACCCCACCGAAGTAAAATAATGAATCGGGGCAATAAATAGGGTTGCCATTCGTTCTGTTTTAAACAGTACATGTACTGTTTTTTGAAAAATGTACTGTTTTATTCACAACACCTAAAACAGTACGCAAAAGTACTGTTTTTTTGGATTTGTACTGTTTTTGTACTGTTTTTTTTGTATATTTTACATATTTTTATATAAACAAGTTTTTTGCGTGTACAAAGAATATATATTTTTTTAACCATGTTTTTTTTCGTGTGTACAATAGTTTTTTATATAAATTTTTTTAATCTCCCTGTATTAATTCCACTTCGTTTCTTTGTACATATATAAGTTTGGTATGTTTACTTTTCAAGCAATGGATGTTTGTAAAAACAATTTTTTTTCATGACACTGCCCAATGCAAAAAGTAATGGCGTCCAAACTAATAATTTTAGCCAATTTGACGAAATTTAGTCAATTTGATGAAATTTAGTCAATTTTACTTCTTTAGAGGATGTGAACTTGACGAAATTTTGTTGATTTGAATAAAATTTGTTAAATCTTAAAAAAAAAATTGACAAAATTTCGTTAAAGATCTACAAAAATTTTTTTAATTTTTTTTACCTACGCTATTTGGTTCGGTGTATTAACTTATTTGAAGTAGATATGTGATGTATTGAAGTAAAAGTTATGTTAAAAATAAATACAAAATGTACTGTTTTCTTTTTGAAAGTACTGTTTTTTTTCATCAATGTACTTTTTTTTCACTTTTCAAATATGGCAACCCTAGCTATAAACCAAGAAGCTTCAATGAGTTCGCCAACTCTCCATCAGATGGCGAGCAACAACTGTTCTAAGACTTATTAGCTCACGCAATTACAGTTCTGCCATGTTTGAAGCCCTTTATATCTCTTCACTATCCCCTTTCCAAAGAAAGCAACACATTAATTAATATTAAAAATTTCCCGAGTGTTGCTTCCATTTAAAAAAAAAAAATCCATTATCACTTTACTACCATGAGATTTCCCATACACATTTTTTTTCAATAATTACTTCAATTTGGGTTTGGGTGCGACTTTTTTTTTTAGCGATTTTAGCTGTGTTTAGTGACATGTTCAGTAATAATTGAAATGTAAACACAAAAAAAAAAATAATTTTGAATTTTAATAAAAAATCATAAAATCGTATACCGCGACAAAATCGTGTATTCCACTTATATGTGCGTTAATTGTGACACTATTATCATTGTATATGATTTTAATAAAACAAAATTAGATTTATGTGCACACTTCTTCTTAAACTCTTCAGAATATATTATTTTTTCAATAAAGTCAGCAGTCAGTAAAGTCAGCAACATGTTTGCTGGGAGGATTCTTGCAGAAAATTTGCTAATATCAGCAAAATTTACTTTACTGACTTTTTTTTGAGTGTAGGAAAAATTAATATATTCTGAAAAGTTTAAGAAGAAGTATGCACCTTAAATGCTTACTAATATTAGCAATTTTACTGACTTTTTTTTGTTGAGTGTACCATTATCATGAAGAAAATAAATAATTTGTTTAGTTAATAAATACAAAAACAATTTAAATGTAATTATTGATGTCTACAAACCAAACAAATTTTTTATTAAATTTTTGAGAACTCTTGTGCTACACTCAAAAAAATAAGTTAGTAGAAAAGTTAGTAAAATGTCTTGTAAATCAGGTAAACTATTTTTAAGCAAATTTTTTGCTAAAATCGTGTTTTCAGCTAAAATTTTTGTTATACTTATTCAGCACTTAACTGTTTTATACTAATGCTTTACTAATATTATACTAATGTTTTACTAATTAATTTTACTAAAAAAAATTGTGCTGATAAGCACATTAATAGTGTGGACGACAACCAGAATGAAAGATATGCGCAGAATGAAGCAGATGTTGCGGCATGTCAAGATGTAGTAGAGAAGAGGAAAATGATACTAAAAAGTACAACTCTAATAAGACATATAAAAAACTCAACCATGGAAGATTTTTGTATCTGTTTTTCATACATAAAACAAAATTGAGGATTAAAACAACTTAAATTTTGCGTTGTCACCGGCTTGTGAAAATAATTGTCTATTAATTAAATTAAATACAAAATAAAATATTTAAATTTAATATGTATTTCTAAACTAAATGTTTATAGATTAATAATCTAGTGTGGTCAAATTGCAAACAAACATATACAGATATGTAGACAAAGTAAAGCGAAAGACAAAGACAGGTAGATTTTTATGGTTCCTTTTTTTATTTTTTCGTATCTATAATTATCTTAGACAGTTGCGTCCTTTAAAAGATAGCATCATTTAGACAACCAGTTTTGTAAGTAGTTGAAAGAAATTTTTTGTTATGTTATATATATTTATTTCTATATATTTTCAGATATTAAATTAATTCATGTCGTCAATGTGGAAAAATGAAAATTTTTATATTTCGTTATTATAGTAAATTATTTTTAAAAGAATCACAATAATATGTTTTATGATTTTCAGCAAATATATTAACTGAATTACAATTTTTTTACAATTTTTTTGCGTTTTTTTCAGTCTACTTAAATTCAGCAAAAAATTTATTAATTTTTAGCAAGGCTTTTTTATTTGTAATCTACTAAGTGTTAGCAAAACTTTTGCTGAATCTACTAATTTTGTTGCTAAAAATCAGCTCGCTAATTTTCAGCAAAAGATTTTGGTGACATTACCAATTGCTAGCATCCTCCTGACTAAAATTTTGCTGACTCAGCAAAATTTTTTGCTGACTTTACAAACTTTTTTTTTGAGTGTACCCTTATCATGAAGAAAATAAATAATTTGTTTAGTTAATAAATACAAAAACAAATTAAATGTAATTATTGATGTCTAAAAACCAAACGAATTTTTTATTAAATACTTTTTTATTATTTGAGAACTCTTGTTCTGTGTGTCTTAAACTTTTGATAAAATGGAAATTTTCTAAAAAATGGCATTCATGTGACTCAAAAAATAAATTAAAAATATATATATATCAACATTTTGTTAAAAAGCGCAGCAATTTTTTTTAATTTTTGAGTTTTTTAGTTTGGTGTTTTAGATGAACCACCTTTAAAATTTTTTTTTACTTCTTGTAATATATTTTGAGCTCATTTTGGATGAATTTATTTTTAAAGTTATTCGTCTAAAGTTTCAAGCAACTTTATCAACGGTTTCCAATAAAATGTTTTAAGATAAATTTTTATATAAAAACCCTGGTAAAGTTGCTTGAAAAAAGCAAGTGTTATACGGGCTTTTACTTGACTAATTATATTTGAAATCTATATTCAATTTATTAAATTCTAATTGAGATGAATGTCCATGCCAGGCAGAAATTGAGAGCCTACACACAGAGAAAAATTTAGCTATTTGCCAACTAAAATTCGGTTATTACGAAATTCAGTCGGTTCGTACAACTTAATAGTAGTTTTCAAAACAAAATTCGGTTAATTCAACTGAATTTAAGTTTCAACACCCAAAAAAATATTCAGAAATCTAATGTTAATATCGTTGTACTAACTGAATTTATTTCTCTGTGTGTAACATTAACATTTCGCAAATACATCTTGACGAAATTAGTCGACCCCTCTTAGAGTTTTAAGTATATCTGATATAGCGAGTTTCAAAAAATCATTAATCTTTTTTTCTAATCAGGGGAATATTTAAGTTAATATTATTTAATAAGTAACAATTCGCTGCGTTTTGCGTCAAGAGCTGTCCAAATTTAAACAATATTAACAAAAAAAAAAAACAAGTGGAAGCATTAAAGTCCGATGTGCCGAATTTGGTATTAAAAAAGATTAAATTCGGCTGTGACGAATTTTTGGATACCCTCCATCTCGGTGTTTTCATAAACCAGGGAAAGTGCAAACAATATTAATATCTATATTCTTTGTAAAAATAACAAAAATAATGTTGTTTTTATAAGTAAAACAAAATATTACTGATTGATTAATGTATTTGGGATGTTACAAAAGAAAAAATGTTTAATTAAAGTTTACTAAAATGAATCTGAAATTCTGCATGCTTATAACAGTGGGTATTCAAAGGTTATTCTGATTACCTAAAGAAGAACGTGTAGTGAAAAATATATATATTTGTATAGTTCCTTATGATGTTAAAAAAACTGTTGTAAAATTCGCCTGTTGTTTGTCTCTTTGCCTATATAATAATGAAAGAAAGTTACTAAAATATATTTTTGGATCGTTAGAAGAGATGCAATGAACACAAACGCATAAAAACAGTTTCGAATAATCAGAATTTTAGATAAATTTAAGGGAACAAAAATACACTTGCGGAGACATACATAATGAAATAATTATGAAATGCCAGTTTACATTACAACACATGTCTTTATACTATACATCACATAAGTAAAACGGAACGTGTGATGAAACTAAGTTTGTCAAAAATTATAAAAGAAAATCTTTCGAGTGTTTAGGGTGTTTTCGAGACACAAAAAATTAAAGAAACTGGTATTTCAAATTATTGTTTATCAGCTCAGTTGCTTGTGCAATTCTCGTTTACGACTCCTAGAATAAGAACCCTAAGAAATTTTCCCAAAATTCGATTGGTTTTTACACATCAATACTTTAATTTAGATTATTTTTGTATGTATCAAATAAAAATTAGGGCTTTTAAGGAAAACAAATGCATATAATCAAAAGATTTTAAGATGAAGTATGCACCTTATATGTCTTAAATAAAAAAGTTCTGAAAGTGAATGTCCTTTAAATTGAATGGGGTTTTTAATAAATGTAATTAGAATGTAAGAGTTTCCTTGCAAATTTATTAAAGGTTGAGAATGAAAATAAGTAAAAATAGTGTACGAAAAAAAGTTATGAATTTACATTGTTGGATTCGGGGATTTTGTTCCTGGATATTTTTTTGATCTGATAACGATTAATGTGTCTGGCAACTCCGGTTAATGCAGTCAAATAAATAAAGAATTTTAACTAAACTATTTTGTTCTACCTTTTTTCTAATTGGTGATTTTTTGATTTGTTGGGGTTAACAAAAAAAGGTATATGGCAAGCCTGGTATATGGAAAACAAAAGCATACTTTATAAATTAGCTGAACAATTTTTCGAGGGATTCTCGCATTTGCACTTATAACCAGTGTTGCCAGGTTTGCAAAGCATAAAAACGACAAACTTTCTAGAAAAAATCGTCAAAATCGTCATCATATTTTGAAAAATCGTCAAAATAAAATATATTTGTTAGAAGAGGGATAAAGTTTCAATAAAAAATAAAATACAATAATGTTATTCACATTTCAAATGTTAACGTGTTATCGTTGTAATATAACACGATTTTTGACACTTCTCTTTGGTTTAAACTTCGAAAATCATTATATTTTACAACGATATTCATATTTATAAAATGTTGAAACAGTGTGCCCCAGTAGGCTAGTTGGTAGCGTGCTGGCTTATCAGTGCGGGGGTCGTGGGTTCGATTCCCACCAGAGGCACTGATCTGTTTTCGCTACAACGCGCCGAAGGCCATAGTAGCTAGTGCTCGGTTAGGGTAATAGTATATAACTTGTAATTATATGATTATTAATTAATAAAATAACAAAAATATAATGTTGAAAGATCAAATAAATACAACTTTAAATCAAACTAATTTTACCACTTGAACTGTTAAACACTTATATCTGCATAATTCTGTGAACAACATTTCAGTGGCACAACTTTTTAAATATTAAATTCTTTTACAAAATTTGGAAATTCTTTAACAATAAGTCTGTTCGATTACTTTTCCTGTAAAGTTCAGTAAAAACTACTCAGTAACAAAATTACAAATAGTAAGACAAATTTACAAAAAAGTAAACGAACAGAAAATTTGTAGGAATTATTAAATTAGATAAAGCAGCTTGTTTTAAATATTAAAAAAAAATCAACTGGTCATTATGGAAAAGGAAAAAGTTAATTGAAATTATCGACCAAAAATAATTAAAATGTTTTTTAACTTCTTCCATAGTTAATTATTTAATCATTTTCACTTTCAATCCATAAACAATTAAAATTTAATTTAATTTTGGATGTATTTTGTTTCATTTAAAGTTGTATATATATCATCTTTCAACATGAAATATATTCGGACTAGAGATCTGTTTGTTTCGCAAAAAAAGTCCATGCCTTGTGTTTTAACATGAAAATTTTTTTATTTTTATTTAAATCTAACTCCAATTAAATTTTATAAAAATTTAAAGAAATGTTCTAAACATATAAACACAGAAACTAAATTAAGCTAAACCCGTAATGAATTTATAAAAAAATAAATGCGGTTTGGATTAAGTTTTATTCAATTCTAGGATTTGCATTTTTGCAAAATTGTATTTCACATCATATTAGCATATAAAAGCTAGCTATCGATCAAAAAACAATGTTTTTGCTTTCAATTTTTAACGAAATAATATAAATTTATTATGAGAATGATAAATAAGTAGATCTTGCTGACATATTAAATTATTGTCAAAAAATCGTCATTTTGGAAGCAAAAGTCGTCAAATAGTCATTTAGTTATTTTGGGTATTAAATATCATCAAAATGACGACAAATCGTCAAACCTGGCAACTCTGCATGCGATTGCGACTAATTCATACGTACATACATACTGTATTCAAAACAAAACAAAAAAACAACAACAATATTTTGTGTTTTTTTTTTGTTTTTAAGTGTTGATCATGACCATGGATGGTAACCGATTCTATGTGGTTATTGGTCGTACTAACGCTATTTTCTTTTATTTCGGTAACGGTATTTTAGGGGAAACTATACTTCAGTTATTTCGGTAACGGGATTTTAGCGTTAACGGTATTTTAGCGTTAACGGTATTTTATTTATTTCGCTAACGGTATTTTAGCGGTAATGATATTTTAGATATTTCGGTAACTTTATTTTGGGGAAAAAGATTTTTCAATTATTTTGGTAACGGCATTTTAAGGATAACGTTATTTTAGTTATACAGGTAATGTTAATGCACACCAGAATTTTTAACCGCATTATGCCCGAGTTTAAATGACTGTCTAGTTTATGATCATACTTTGGGAAAATATATCTATTTACAGAAGTTTTTTTTTTTTTTTTTTTTTTTTATTTCGGTAACGGTATTTTAAGGTAACGGTATTTTACGGATAACGGTATTTCAAGAATATCGGTAACGGTATTAAAGCGATAACGATAGTCACTTGAAAGGTGTTAGAATCGGGGACGGTAATTCAGCGATATTGACCGCCATCCCTGCTTGCGTATATTCTTGTGTATAAGCATTGAATGTACGTATGTATGTATGTATGTATGTATGATGAAATAAAAAAAAAAATTTTTAGAGGTCTTCCCACATTTTCACTCATAACTTTTGAACGCGTTAACCGATTTTGATCATTTTCACTAGAAAACTGCTCATGATATCAACAAACAATTTGACTGAAAATTAGCAGTACCTCTTCTGTATTGGAGGAGTATTTTGTGTTTCCACAGACAGACGGACGGACAGACGGACAGACGGACATGGCTATATCGACTTCTCTATCCATGCTGATCAAGAATATATATAGTTTATGGGGTCCCAGAATTTTTTTAAAAGAATTACAAACATTTGACAAAGTGAATATACCCTCCTGCACTATGGGATGGAGGGTATAAAAAATCGTATACATTTACAAAACCATTTTTGTATCAACATCCGATTCAAGTCCGCTAAAAGACCGAACACCTAACTTGTTTTTAGCCCATTTGTAGTGATATGATTACGCATATTGTTGGCTTTTTGAAATATTTGCAACTTCAGAACAGCTTTTTGGTCATCGTGGAGGACTTCTGAAGTGAATGACACACGATTAGGAGCATTAATCCTCAAACCGTCCTAAGCTTTTTTGCAATGAAAGTTTGGCACGAAAAATAACAATATCGCTCATTTACTTTAATAACGTCATAACTCAAAAATTTGGATTTTGCTGAAAACGAGTTTAAAGTTTTAAATTTACTCCCACCTTAAAGAAAAAAAATAACGACATAATTTCTCTTAAGAGGTGAGTATACAAGATATTAATACGACTTTTTTACACAAGATGATACGTGGTATAACGAATAATTCTGCGTCATTAACTCAAAAATCATGTTTTTTGAGTTGTGACGTTCTTGCAGTCAATGAGCGATATGTTCTTCTACCACATTTTTGTCGTTGCCTACTTTAGGCGTGAATATCAAAACGAATCCATAAAAAAGAATAGGTTTAAGCTTATATTATTCATCATACCAGTATATAACTACACTCTAAAAATGCCACTTTATCTTAAGATATGACGATTTTTGTTTTTCGAAAAACGCGAATTTGAGAGAAAACAAACACATCTATAGATTAAACTTGGCAACCGAAACGAATAACGAATAAACTTGACATCGGAATTGGTATAAATTTCTTTGTTTGTATTGTCGGCATTGATATCGGTATGGTGATCTCGATATCGATTCACCGATACCGGTACATACCAGCATCCTTGGAAAACAGCATTTCATACAAATTTAAAATCACGGTCACACTTAAATGCAAAACACTAGTTTTGCCAAAACATGTATTAAGAATCTTCATTCCATTGCAACAGTTATTTATTATTTTCCACACGTTTTCGCAAAACAAGTGTTTTGCAATTAGTTTTGAAAACCGTATAAAAATAGTTGTGATTTTTTAATAACTAAAAAAATGTAATTAATTTGAAATTTTCTACTAAAAAAATTATAAAGGGTCCGCCAAATAACTTTTTTTTTGAACTCCTGAACCAATTGGACTTTGTATGGCGTCATACCAAGGTCTTTATGCAAAATTCGTCTCAATGATGTCTCCGAAATGTTTAATTGTTGAGAACGACGGTGAATTGATGTTGATGGCGCTTCACGCACACTTTTCACGCTTTGGTTTATCGATGAGGATGCCAGTTTCTTTCAATTTTTTCACAATATAACGAACATACGGACCACATTTGTTCAGCGGAAGGATAAAACTAATTATCTGTCAAATCAGACATGAGCTAAGTGTTACCATTCCCGAAATAAGCACTAGTTGAAAAAAAAACGTTAGATGGCTGACCCTTTATTATTAAAACATTTCAATACCGGTACGATACCGGTATTAAGAGAAATAGTAATGGCATACCGGTATTTTTGAAACTAAGAGATTCGGTATTGGTATCTTTTAGCAATTTAAAATGTTTTTGAATTGGATAACGGTATTGAAAAGGCGGTTCCTAACCTTGACATATATTGTTTAAACATAAACACTTTGCTACTTCAACTAAATATAGTCTTTCTGCCGAAGTTCATAAAACTCCCTCCATATGTTTTCAAGATAAGCCCATGCCCTTTATAAGTATCCTATCAGTGTCATGCATATCCTTTGACCGGAATAACAATTTTTTTTTTTTTGAACCTTAAGCATCAATCTGACTTTGTGTTCATTAACAATGGTTTTTAGTGAATATGTACAATTTTAAAAAACTGTGCTGCCTTCAAAATGTTTAATTTTTTTTTTTTAATTTTACGAAATTTTATTTTCACAGAGTCACGCTTTCAACACGTGCGCGCGAAAAATTTATTCAAAAAAAAATTAAGTTAATTCTATCTAATCTAATCTATCAAAATGACTAAATTTCTTATTAAATGAAATGTATTTGGTGCAAATACCCCAAAGGTTAGAGGAATTAAACCGGTACAATGCTTAAAAAAAGTTCTTCAGATGTGGAACACAAATTAAAATATTTTTCTACACATTTTAGCTCACAAATTGAGCTTGCGATTTAAATTTCATCTAAATTTGCACCGTGGTTAGATCAAAATGAATGCCAATTTTTTTTTTTTTTTTATCGGATCACATAGATATTGTAGATATGATATAATCTTTTAACAGCATTTTTATTAAAAATAATGTTGAAAATCTATTTGTTCAAGTCATTCAGCCAAAAAACCGACATGTAGAGATCCGTTTTCAGATAAATCTGTCTAGTGGCTAGTACAACATGTATGGCAGTTTTAAAATTTCTAGGTCATTAAATGGATATTGTAGATATGATATAATCTTTAAAAACGCCTTGCCAAGCCTCTATGCCTACAGACTGAAAATCAAAAAATCCAGTTCCGGTGATAGAAAAAATTGCTATAATGTTGAAAGTCAATGTTTTCACGCCATTCAGGCCACAAACCAAAGCTAAGAGACCTGTCTTTAAATAAATCTTTCCGATGCTTAATACAATATGTAAGTCTGTTTTTAGCAGATAACAATGGAATATAAAAACTTTTAAAAAGCTTCTGCCACTCCCCTTCGCCCACAAATCGAACATTTCTATCACGCATTATTTTTAGATTTCTAGGTCATCCGGGAGCTTTAGAAAGCCCTGAAAATAATAAGACCCCCTAAAAATGTATACAATATGTTTTAAAATGTAAATAACTAATATTGCCTTGCTACGGACCGAACATCAAAAATCCGGCTACATTAGGTGCTTCTTGATGTATTACAACTTTCAGCATTCTAAAGCGACTGGTGGCTCCAGACCACCACACTGCAAACGGCAGTTAAAATAAAGTCAGTTGCACTTAAATCAGCTGTAATGTGCAGTTATTTTTAACTGTTAAAAATTAACTGTCAAATGTAGTAAAACCAACTACAAATGCAGTTAAAACAACGTTACCAGCATTTAAAAAGATATATTAATAAAAAAAAAACTTTTTTGTAAATATTCTTAATCTGATTTTATTATTTAATAAACACTCTACTGTCGAACTATATTTACATTAAATATCACTTGAAATATTCACATTTAACGCTATTTTTCCAAATCATTTCTGCCATATGTTTGTCTTCAAGAGATGGTATATTATTTCTTTGATTTATTTTCGTCACAATGAATTAATAAAGGGTGTTTTTTTATAGAGGCATATAATTTTGAAATGGAATAAAACAAAGATGAATTTTTTAAATTGACATGAAATTTACTTTATTCGAAAGATAATCTTCTGGCATTATAATTTAAATATGACTTCTGGCTGGCTCGGACGTATTCTAATCTGGATGTCCAATTTTCGATGACTTTTTCCAACATTTGTGGCTGTATATTGGAAATAACGAGGCGAATGTTGTCCTCCAAGTCTTGTTGAAACCATAGCTCCTGCACATCATGGTTGTTCAATTGATGAACTAAAAAGTCAGTAATCATGAAAATCGGGATCAACGGCAATCTTATTTTGGTCCAATTCACCGCGTCAGTCTATCGCCCATTCAGGCGTCAGTATATTCATGTTCAAATGAAAAACCAAACTAAACATAAATGACTTGACTTAAATTTCTATAGCTGTATAAAAAACACCCTTTATATACATATTAAAGAGCAAGAAAAGTAATACAACATATAATAATGTTCAGGTTGAGAAATTTATTTTCTATTCCAAATCTAACCTTAACCCTTTAACCGGCATAAGATTTTTTGGACTGAAATCTATTCCCCTTGTTCGGCACGAGAAATAAATAATATTTTGTTTTAGCGAATTTTTTTTTGTTGCCTATTTTAGGCGATATGGGTCAAAATAGGTTTAGTAGAGGCTATCTCAAAAACTAACCTATAAAATTTAAAAAGTTAATGCATAAATTATTCTTCATACAAAGATATAACAACATTCCAAATATTAGTCGTTTTGAGCTTTTAGATAAAAAGATATGGCGATTTTCGTTTTTTGAAAAAGGCGAAATCGAGCGAAAACGAATCTTAACTTTAATATATATTGACAAAACTTTGAAGCTTTGATAGTGTTATCAAATTTCTGCCAAATTTCATAAAAATCCGTCCACTCGTTTTCAAGATAAGATGATGTCCTTTATATGTATCCCTTTAAAGTCCTGTATGTCCTTGGAACAAACTTAGAGTATTTTCCAAAATTTCAGGCTTTAATCTTCCTTTGTGTGGAATATGAATGGTTTCGTTTTAACAGAAATGTGTTTTAAGGACTTTTCAAAATTGTGGTTGTTTCAAAATATTTATTTTTTGAAATTACTGAAAATTTTAACTATAACGCTTTCTCGCTTCCAAACCATGACATGTACACAAAACATTACTTCGCAAAATATGTGGCTAACTTCGTTCTCTATCGATATAGCTTACATTTTTATAATAAAACACTTTTTGGCGAACTTATGGCCAATTTAAAATATCCCGCCTAGAGGCGGGCTTGCCGGTTAGAGGGTTAATATTTTATTTCTTCATTAAAATTTATTTTTCTATCTTCTTTAACATTCTCTTTTACACTAAAGATAAAAGAGAAAAAAATGTGTAAACAAGCCGCTTGTTATACCGCCATGTTGGTTTTTCTTTTTGTGTCATTTGATACAAGTCAAAAATTCGAAACAACTGCATAAAATAACTGTTACCGAAATGCCTTAACTTTGGTTAGTTGTTTAAAAAACCAAACCTCAAAATCATTAAAAATTATTTTTCAAAGTAAACAAACTGCGATTGCGGTTAAAACAACAACCAATACATTACTGCATAATAACTACTATGTAGTAACAGTAGAACTATTCTGAGTATACACAAAGTAGAGTTTAAAAGTTTGGCAATTCTGAGCATATTATGGCAATATGGTCTTATTTCACCGTTTTTAGAGAAATAAGACCATAAGGAGTTTTTCCATTTCATTTGGAAATAAAGCCATTATGGCTTTATTACTCAATTAAAAAATTTTGGTTAAAGAAAAATGTAGTATATTTCATTACAAAAAAATAATATTTACAACAAATTTAACAAAAAAAATTTACAAAAGTTCCTGCGTAGCCTGCCTTCGGCCGGGCTTAGGGGTTTTTTCCTCCAGTAAGCCCCACTCTCGGCTTCGCTGAGGAAAGTTTTTCTGTGTAAAAGTAATCTATAAATAATAAGTGGCTTTGCCGAGCAAAGTTTTTCTGCGTATTCGGCCGGGCTTAGGGGTTTTTTCCTCCAGTAAGCCCCACTCTCGGCTTCGCTGAGGAAAGTTTTTCTGTGTAAAAGTAATCTATAAATAATAAGTGGCTTTGCCGAGCAAAATTTTCCTGCGTATTCGGCCTGGCTTAGGGGTTTTCTCCTCCAGTATGTCCTACTCTCGGCTTCGCTGAGGAGAGCTTTTCTGTATAAAAATAATCTTTAATTAATAAGTGGCTTTGGCGTGGCCGGCTACGCAGAAAAACTTTGCTCGGCAAAGCCACTTATTATTTATAGATTACTTTTACACAGAAAAACTTTCCTCAATGCAGCCGAGAGTGGGACATACTGGAGGAAAAACCCCCTAAGCCCGCCCGAAGGCCGGCGACGCAGGAAAACTTAGCTCAGCAAAGCATGTGAAAATAGCAAAAAAAGGTACTAAAAATTAGTTATAAATTACCTTGCACAAAAAACTGCTAAAATTAGCAGATGTTTTTACTAAATATTAGTAATATAAGAATAGCAATAATAACTCTGTTGAAATTACAAATATTTCGTAATATTTGTGCTAAATTTTAGGTAACTGAAAGTAAGTTAATAGACTGCTAAAATCAGCAAAAACACATTTACTAAATATTAGTAGACAAAATACCATTAAAAAATGTGGAATTTTTAAAGTTTTTCTTTCGTTTTTTTTTTTTAATGCGAATAAAAAATAAAATGAAAAAATTATGAAATCAGCAATCTACATTTGAATTCTACTAAATTTAAGGTAAATATAGCTAACATTTTGCTAATATTACAGTTTTTGTTTGCTATTTTGAGTCTACAAATATTTAGTGAAAGTGTCTGCTAATTTTACAGAGTAAAATGCCATTTTCAATTAATCAAAATTCACATCGACTACAACTAAAAGTTTGTAAGGTTAGCAGATTTATTTTTGCTGTTCTTATTTTATTGATATTTAACAAAAAAAATCTGCTAAATTTAGCAGTTTTTAGTATTTTTTTTTATTCTATGAGTGCAGCAAATTTATCAGTGGAACGTGAAATATCCGTGTGCTAATATTTAAACAAGTTGAAACTCATCCCTTCCAAAAAAGATTAAAATTATAACGAAATTGTTTGGAATGACTCTAAATTACTTTCATATTTACTTTTTAGGGTTAATCAACAGAAGCTTTTTATTTGTTAAAGCTTTCCCTTAACACACAGCGGTTTTTTAAGATATCTGATAAGAAATAGTTTCCATATGTTTTAACTACCATAATGTACTTACTTGTCAATTTTCTTCCTAACAGCATGGGTAGTTTTTGTAAAATTTCCGAACGTACGGGAGGAACATTTTGACACTGAATAATATCACAACCACGTTGTCTAAGGCATTCCAAGACGGGAGTAGGAACTTCTGGATGAGAAACTAAAACTTTGTAAACACGACGTGCGGTAGACATGTCTTTATCAATTGATAAGAGAAAACTAAAGTGGAAATTTTTATTTGCTGATTGCAAATAAAAGAGAGAAAAATGTTATTAGAAAAAGCTTTAAAAAAGTTTAAAATTCTCTTTTTATTCGATAATAAGTTGATTATTTAAGAGCAGATTTGAGCTTTTAATTGATAATTTAAAAAATATATATTTTTTAATAAATCTTTTTAATGCCCTTAAAAATGGCCTTAAAAGACAAAAATATACTCTTAAACCTGAAAAAATATTCTCTTAAGGTCCACTTTAGTGGCTACACGTAAAAAAGTTACCCCTTTTGGAATTAAAAGAAAGAACGAAATTGCAAATTAGGTGCGTCGGGGCCCCATAGGCCCCGGGGTTTAAAAAAACGGAAAGGCGTATTTACATAAAAGTGTGGGTAATCAAACATAGAAAATTTCTTCACGATTTCAAAATATGTTTTTTTCAGGTCCAATAAATGTAGCCACTTTCAGATCCAATGAACATAGCCATTTAAATTTTGAACGATTTAAGGGGGTGGCGAAAAATTGTAATTATCGATTTAAAAAAAATGAAAGAAAATTACAAAAAAAATTAAAATAAAGTTTTTTTTTTTAAAAAGCAACACTCAGGTATTGCTTCCTATATATTAATGTGTTGCTTTCTTTGGAAAGGGGATAGAGGTAAGATTAAATGTGGGGAAAGATGAAGGGCTTCATACACGACAAGACTCTAATTGCGCTAAATGATAAGTCTACTCGCCACCTGATGGAGAGCTGCCGAACTTATTGAAGCTTTTTGGTTCATAGCCCTGATTCATTATATTTCTTCGGTGTGGTTAAGTGCCGGGGATCGAACCCGAGACCATCTGTGTAACATTCTAACGCGCTAACCATTACACCACTACGCAAAAATGATGTTCAAATGAAAGAAAACCACAAAAATGGTGTAAAATAAATTGACTTTAGTTGCTGTCGTTGGCATTACGCAGGAATTATTGCGTGGAATTTTTTGGAAGATGGGACAACATGAGACAGAAAATCCAAATAAAAAAAAAAAAATATCGTTGATTTTCCTCTAAAAAAGTATAGTTTGCGTCCACTAACTTTGCGCTGGCGTCCAAGAACTGTGAAAATCGCTCGATTTTTTCCAAAAAAAATTTATTAGTAGATCTAGAAAGAAATCGCCGCAGTTAAAAAATTGTTTTAAAAAAATCTTTAAATTTAAAAAAAAAAATTCATTTTTGATGGAATCTAAAAGTTATTTATTTTACTTTTTTTGTATACGCGTTTTCGGTCAGCCCTAAAAGATCTAACATTTACTTAAATTACTCTAGTTCTTTATTTTATACAATTTTTGAAATTTCCTATCACCGTTTTTACATATGAAAAAAAGTTTCACATTTTTCGCCTTCTAAAATTTACTAAAATTGCTCTGAAATGGATCAGAAAAAAATTTCATTTTTGAAACCGTGAGGAAATTTCATTTCGTTTCAGTACGCACACTTGTATGTAAATACGCGTTTTCATTTTTTTGGACCCGTGGGGGTCCCGCCTCTACTAATTTTTAATTTCGGTTATCTTTTTGTGTTTCTGAGTTTTTGTTTTTTAATTTCCGTTTGCCCGCTAAAGTGCACTCTAGCCTACACCCAAAAAAAATAAGTTAGTAGAAAAGTTAGTAAAACGTCTTGTAAATCAGGTATACTATTTTTTAGCAAAATTTTTTGCTAAAATCGTGTTTTCAGCTAAAATTTTTGTTATAATTATTCAGCACTTAACTGTTTTATACTAATGCTTTACTAATATACTAATGTTTTACTAATTAATTTTGCTAAATAAAAATTGTGCTGATAAGCACATTAATAGTGTGGACGACAACCAGATTGAAAGATATACGCAGAATGAAGTAGATGTCGCGGCATGTCAAGATGTAGTAGAGAAGAGGAAAATGATACTAAAAAGTACAACTCAAAAAAATCAACCATGGAAGACTTTTGTATTTCTTTTTCATACATAAAACAAAATTGAGGATTAAAACATCTTAAATTTTGCGTTGTCACCGGCTTGTGAAAATAATTGTCTATTAATAAAATAAAAGACAAAAGAAAATATTTATTTATTTAAACTAAATGTTTATATGTGTGGTCAAATTGCAAACAAACATATACAGAAATGTAGACAGAGTAAAGTGAAAGACAAAGACACACATCTTAGGTAGATTTTTATGGTTCCTTTTTCTTATTGCAAAAAGGGTTGTTTTTTTCGTTTCGTTTGTTTTTGTTTATTTTTTTCGTTTCTATAATTATCTTCGGCAGTTGCGATAGCATCATTTAGACAACCATTGATGTAAGTAATTGAAAGAAAATTTTTGTTATGTTATATATATTTATTTCTATATATTTTCAGATATTAAATTAATTCATGTCGTCAATGTGGAAAAATGAAAATTTTTATATTTCGTTACTATAGTAAA
Source organism: Delia radicum (assembly GCA_021234595.1). NCBI lineage: Eukaryota > Metazoa > Arthropoda > Insecta > Diptera > Anthomyiidae > Delia > Delia radicum. Next base: position 31,068,232 of record CM037854.1, on the reverse strand, counting down.
TTATTTGTAAAAGAATCACAAAAATATGTTTTATGATTTTCTGCAAATAAATTAACTAAATTACAATTTTTCTACAAATTTTTTGCGTTTTTTTCAGTCTACTAAAATTCAGCAAAAAATTTATTAATTTTTAGCAAGGCTTTTGTATTTCTAATCTACTAAGTGTTAACAAAACTTTTGCTGAATCTACAAATTTTGTTGCTAAAAATCAGCTCGCTGATTTTCAGCAAAAGATTTTGCTGACATTAGCAACTTTTTGGCAAGCATGCTCCTGACTAAAATTTTGCTGACTTTAATAACTTTTTTTTTTGAGTGTAGTTGGAGTAACTTCTATGAGTTTTATTTAAACTTTAAATAAAAAGGAAAGCAAAAGATTTATTATGCCGATATTGCGATAGTACTACAGGCAATAGAAACTTTACATTTTGCAAAAATTGCTTAAATTTTCTATATCAGTTTTGCAAAATTTAAACAATATAAAAAATAAAATTGTTCGACATAAAAAAAAATAAAAAAAAAAACTAAAATATGCTCAAATATATGATTTTTTATATAAAATATACTCTTAATGCCAAATATGCTCTAACAAATAGATTTCAGAATTCGTCAGTTGTACTATCTAATCCTCTTTTTTTCATGCGTCGCACAGGAAAAAGCATGATAGAGTATATTTCTGGTTGCCCTGCATTTAACAATCACCTTTACTTTGCTAATTTTAGTTTACTACCTGTTTAGGTTAACAATTTTTTTTGCATATTGTATGTGATTTTTTTGTAATATATTCAGATTTTTTTAATATTGAAATTCTACCATATAAATCTATTAAATAAACTAGTTAGCCGTGTTCTGAGTTTTTTTTTATTAAACACGTTTCAAAACAATAAAAACTGTTATTTTTACATAAATTTAAAAAGTTGCTCCATTTTTACTAACATTACTGGTCATAATATGTTGTTACTGGCTAAAATATGTTGTTACTTAATATGCCGGTGATAACATGGGCTCTCCAGCTATCCCTCTTAAAACATTGTGCGCCGCAATTATGGCCATATCTGTACGTGCCCTCTTTGTAGCTGAACCAATATGTGGTGTTATAACTGCAATGGAAGGAAAAGTTTATAAAGTTATTGAATTATTGAATTATTCATAAATGTTTTAATATTATATATTTAATTTAATTGACATTGAGAAATTAAATATGTGAATATGGAGAGCTTATTGTAAAAACTTGATAAGCCACATTTAATTTATTGCAGGTTTTATCTATTTTCTAGTCACCTGTTGATGAGTATTTGATAAAAGCTTTGCTTGTAATCTTAATACAAGTCTCTAGGGAATAAAAGTCCTGCAATAATTTAAAGGCAAAAACCAGTAATAATTAGTATGAGGCTTAACAAGTTTTTACAATAAGCCCTTCATATTTATAAAAATTCTAGAACTTATGAGCTTCTTAAACTAAATAGCTGCTCGAAGTAAAAGTTTTCAGATTTATACGATGAGAAAGGTCCCACTTTTGATCTCTTGAGACATGTCATGAGAAATAACCTGGTGCACTGACTAGATATTCATATGCAGGGATACATACCCTATGGGGAATGAGGAGTCAATTGACCTAAAAGTGACTGGTTAAAGAAGTACTTATCACAGGACTGGTATAATTTAATACTGAAGTGGGTTAAGCAATGTTAATTGTCCTAAAATTACCAATACTGCGACTGGTAAAGGGAGGACATACCACTTAACCAGAATGCTTATTATCACGAAAAAGCCAGTTGGTCAGAATTTTACCCATTGGAAGCTGTTTAGTTTTCGTTTATTTTATACGACATGGCCCTTTTGCGACAGTCTTGTGGTATGTCCATCTTTAGTTAGTCCTGTGGCATGCCACTATGTGGTTTAAAGCAGGACAAATGACCCCCTCCTATGACAAGGCAAAACTCCGTCAATACTAGTGATAAGATACCCACATACTAAGTTTTAAGTTCCAAGCTTCAGCTGTTTGGCCAGGCCCCCATTGGGGAGACTTTTCCCCTTACTGCCCCTCCCCATAGAAATTTCCAAAAATCGGCTCTATACAGATGATTACTCTTGATTGGTAAAACAAATGCCAAATTTCAATTTTGTAGCTTCAGTGGCTTGGCCAGGCCGTCAAGGGGGAGACTTTTTCCCTGTTAGCACCAATTTTACCACGTTTCTGGGAAAAACTCCAATAAGTACCATACTGTGTAGTTGGGTCATATCCAAACAAACACATATTGGGGTTTGTTTAAGCCGCCAAGGGGGAAGACTTTTTCCTTTATTGCCCCTCCCCGTAGGAACTTCCAAAAATTCGGTCTTATTAATTCTTTAAGGCTCTGGTGAGTAGTCAGTTAAAAATCGGTTTAATCACATGTTCCTTAGTATAAGTTCTGCGACATATTCTCTCGCGCTGACAGATGCTTTCGTTATGATACGGGTTATTTTGTGTCAGCTCTTTAACTTTCCAGTGTACTATAGGAGTCCGAAAAGACTCATAAAAGAGCATTCAGACCTTCTGAAATCATAGCTATATACGGGTGTTTTTCTTTGCGTATGTAGCCTCTTTCAGAGCGTTATGACTCATAATAGACTCCTAAATATGAGCATTCAAAATTTCAGTATTTTTGAGACATTTATGACACATTTATGTTTAATTTTTTATGTGAATGTTGAAAAAATTATCAGAAATTTTCACTTAGTCTCATAAATAAGTGTAAATGATGATTCGTTTATTACTCACAACTTTGAATGCTCGGAAAACTATAACATCATTTTTGAGCGTTTACATTGTTTTTTACATTAGTCCTATGACATGTCATATAGTGCAATTGGCCCCATCCTTAATAAAAATATTTTGTACTTCTATCATTTATTTCTAGGTAAGCTAGGACCATAGCAACCTGGGCCCAGTTTCAGATCTTGACATGTGTACAAAACTTGAATTAGTCTTGGCTTGAAAATGTAACTTAAATTTGACTTGAAGTTCATATTTTTAATTAATTGTTAGTAAAGCCAATATCCTGGGTTTTTTATTTTGCAAATCTAGGCTACTTAATCATGGTTCAAAGCCTGGAATAATCTTAGGTCAGGATAAACTCCATATCAATTCCTAATCGTTTGTTAGATTGAAGTCTAAATCGGTATAGTTGTAAGTTAGATCATAGTTCAAATCTAGGCTTAAATCAATCTTATATTTTTCAAAATCTAGGTTTAGATTGAGATTATAGTATGTGTCTTGTACTTATTGTGTGTTGGATTATGATCTAAATCTAGGCTCAGTCGTGGGGTACTTTACAGTCCGAAAAAAGAATCCTATTATATTCAAAATCGAGCCCAAATTTCATTCCAAAATAATGCTTGTTTTTTGGGTTGGATTATGGTCGAAATCTAGCCTAATCGTGGATTGGATTATAATTAAAATTAAAGCACAATAGTCCAAGTTAAAGCATAAATATTCTCATTATATTCAGTATTTACATCTGGGATTAATCTGAATCGAAACTAAAGAGAAATCAAGAATTAGGATATTACTAATAAAGTCAATGTCTAGAAATGATGTTGGTTCAAATGAGGGCTTAATTAAAAAAAAGTATCTAAATATGTGCAAAGCCAGATTTTATATAGATTTTAAAAGATATAAAATCCAGTTTTTGACAATGTTTAGATAAACTACGATTGATTTAAACTATAGGCTAATAAACGCTTATTTCTAGAATAACAAAACAAATTTAACCCTCGATTATGCCTAAATTTGGAATATAAAAATTCCATAATTAGCCCAGAATATTGACTTTAACATTTCCAACGATTAAGTGGATTTTTGATATTAAACTAAACAGTATTGACCCTATGGGGAATGAGGAGTCAATTGACCTAAAAGTGACTGGTGAAAGAAGGACTTATCACAGGACTGGTATAATTTAATACTGAAGTGGGTTAAGCAGGTTCAATTGTCCTAAAATTACCAATCCTGCGACTGGTAAAGGGAGGACATACCACTTAACCAGAATGCTTATTAACACCAAAAAGCCAGTTGGCCAGAATTTTACCCATTGGAAGCTGTTTAGTTTTCGTTTATTTTATACGACATGGCCTTTTTGCGACAGTCTTTGGTATGCCCATCTTTGGTTAGTTCTGTGGCATGCCACTATGTGGTTTAAAGCAAGGCAAATGACCCCCTCCTATGACAAGCCAATGATAAAGATGCAAGTTGTTTACATAGGGTAGGGTTTAGCAGAGGACTGGTCTCTGGCACGAAGAAACCGATCCTGTGGCACACGCAGAACCGGTCCCATTCCCCATAGGGGAGTTATAAATGCACATTAAATAAAATTTAAGCAGGGATGTAATTTGCTCCTCAGCTTTTGCTCATCCGCATTTAAATAAATGAGCAAGCCAAAAAACGTTGGCACGCTAATTCAAATATACTAGTCAAACAAACATGGGCTCGCTTATTAAAAAAAAAAAAAAAATGAGTGAGTCCGAAATTTCTGGATTTCCCAGAAGAATAATATGAATAAGCTTTATTATTTCAGTTCTTTCACCATTTGTTTTAAAAAATATGTTCAAAAAATATATAGATATGGATTTCTGTAATCAGGTAAAGTAGAACGAAACTGAATTTATCGGGGAATAAATTAAATTTGATCACTAAAAACCGGGAACGAACTAGAATAAAACGAGAACGAAATTTGAATTATCCGGGTGTACCAATTGGTATTAATAGAATTAAGCCAAAGAGAACAAAACGGACAAAAACTTTGATCCACAGAACCCTGAACTGTCTCCTGGCTCTCTTTCACACTCACAAGGTCATTTTAAAAAGTTTTTTTTGCTTGTGAGCCAACTCATATTACGAGCAGCTTATTATATTTCTGCTCTGATATTTTTGAATAAAATGAGCCACGTTAAGGCTCGCTCGTGAGCTTTTTCAATCCGAATTTTACTTCAAATATTAGGTCTTGCGTTTGAATTTTAAATTATTAAATTCATTTAAAAACAATGCCTGGTAGACTTATTAGAAAAATGTTCTCTTGTTCTCAAAAACAAAATTATAAAACTTCATTTAAAAAGAGTAAACAGAAAACCATAGAAAGTGAAATAAAAACCCCTATTTCTCTTTAATGCCATTACCTTGTATTGTTATGCCATGATTAAATATATATTAAAGCAAAAAATTACACAGTGAAAACTATAGAATACAAGTGTAATACAAAACCTAAACTCAAGTATTCCTCTTGCTTGAATATCCGAATGTCGAAAAGAATTTAGGCCATGACTTGAAAATTAGATTGGAAGACTTGATTAAGACTGGCATTTTGGTAATATTTTCAGTGCTTTACAGAAATAAACAATTTTTAACCGTTTCAATCCATTTCCCGAATAAATTGATAGATTTTTCAATGTTTCTGTAACCCTTTAACATTGTCTTTACTTACCAATATTAGGCAGTGTTAACAATTTATCATTAGCGGGCAATGGTTCTGGATACATAACATCAATACCGGCTGAAAAGATTTGATTGGTCTTCAAAGCGGTATACAAATCATCTTGATTGACAATGACTGTAATAAAAAATTTAAAATTATAACTTCTCTTTCATCCAGTTTTTTTAATTCACTAAAAACCTACGTCCTCTGGCGATATTAACCAAAACTGCGGTATTTTTCATTTTCTCAAAAGCGGTAGAATTGAAAATATTTGTAGTTTCTGGAGTTAATGGAGCAGAAATAAACAATATATCACTTTCGGCTAGCAATTCATGGAAAGGAACTTTAGAAGCCTTAAATTGTTTTTCCACTGCTTTGGCTACAGGTTTGCGGGTGGTATAGATAATACGGTCAATATCAAAGCCATGCAAACGTTTGGCAATAGCTTGCCCAATTTCACCAAAACCAAAGAAACCAACAGTGGCTTCACGGATTTCTTGGCCCCACATCCATTCAATATGATCAGTTACCCAAGTAGAACTAGAGGATGAAAAACATAATAGCGAAAAAGTATTTCAGATTAAATTATCAACTACTAACCTATCAATTTTTTGTCTTCCTTCTTGGAAACGTCTAGCAGCAGCCAACATTAAGCCCATGGCTAAATCAGCCACAGCATTATTAAGTACAATAGGTGTGTGACCCAAAGGTATTTTACGTTTTTTCAGTTCTGGTACATCTACATAATCTATACCAGCAGACATGGTTGAAATAGACTTAAGCTGAGGACCAGCAGCATCTAAAACTTCAGCATTAATAGCAACATGACAAGCCCAAAACATGCCATGGACTCCCTTAGCTTTTTCTAAAATTTCGGTACGATTTGGAGGAAAACTTTGGCAAAGAATTAATTCACAACCACTGCTCATCAAGTCCAAAGCCTCTTTGGGTACTTCAGGATGAGTAACCAAGATTTTATAGCTAGGTTCCTCTGTAGATTCCACAGATACTTTCGTTTCTGGATTCATTTTACCTTTACGTGAAAAACGTGAAGCATCATTAAAAGCAATGTAAGAACATATTAGTATAGAAAATATAAGTAATCTTGAATTAGACATTTTTGTAAAGAAAAAAACTCAAAATTTCTTTATAATTTAATAATACTTTAACACACTAAAGGTTTGGCGTTTAAATAACAACTGATTTTACTTCAGATTATGAGTGTTCTTTAAATCCACTTTTTTATAAAGCAGATGCAAATTTAAAACAACCGGTCTTTTTACGCTCCACATAAAGGCATAGAGAAACTATTTTAAAGATATGGAATACCTCTCACGCGCCTCTCGCAAACAAAGTCGGGATTTGACTAACATTTTCTCTTTGAAATTATTCGAATAGCAACATTGAGTCGAGTATTAAATGTGTCGAGTTAGAAGCTTTTTTTTTTGGGCGGTTGCCATATTTTTAAAAAATAAACAAGTTGGGCTTGCCAGATTCGGTAAAAATTATGACTTATTATGATAATTATAATTATTAATATACATATGTCAAAGACTGAAAACATATAAAATCCACCACTGGTTTTCTTCCAACCTTTCTGATTTCATCCAAACTTGATATGGAAGATGTACATCATATAACTACAACCTCGTATAAATGTAGGACAGCTAATCCCAGGGAATCTTGAAATGTCAAAACTAGATATTAGAAAATTTTAAAAAAGTAGTCGTGCATAATATTAAATATATTTTTCACGGCTTAAGCTACGAGAGTCATTGATACATTGTTGAGTACCTAAGAGTAGTATAGAAGGCCTCGTTAAAGATAAACTATTGAACTTGAAATATTTATTAATGTTGTGTTTAAAATAGTTCTTAAGAACAAAATTTTCTATTATTAAATCTCCATAAATAACTTTAAAAATATTCTCTTTACTCACTGGGAATCTCAATTAATTTACCTGCTTACATGGATGGGGAATTCGTTTTTTATTACCAACTAAAGCTTGGCAATTTATTATTTAGAACTGGTATACTAAGCCCAATAGAAGCAGGAATTTTTGTAAACATTTTCAGAACATTTTGATTTTTTCTTTTATAATAGCGTCTGCTTAAAAGTCCTTTGCATTTTTTAAAATTTTTCCAAAAAAATTAAGGATTCTTAGATTCTAAATAGTAGAATTCAAATTAACAATGCTGTTTGATTAAGCCCATTTGGTACAATTATTGGCTCGCAAAAAAGGGGATTCCTTCAACTATTTTTGACATTAGCTATGTTTAGTATAGAATAAATTAATAATATTTATGAAAAATTACAGTAAGAGACCAAATGGTCCCTTAACCTTATATTCGTAAGTTTTTTCTAATCTAAGAGAAGGGATTATGATTAAAGTTGTCTTTGCCAATACAACAAAGAATTTGCTCTTAAATTGATATTTAACCCTTTGGCTCCCCTATTTCAATCGCTGGGAACTTTTTTTTTTTGAAACATAGATCTTTTTCAAAGAAATACTTTTTATGTTATTTATGGCTTCTATTCAAATCTAATGTCAAATTTCATATAAAGAATCAATTCGAAAACAAATTCCGAAACCTTTCAAAATGATTCTTCATATTTAATTTGCAATTTTTTTAATGCTGTATCAAATCAAAAACCTTCGTTTAACAATTTTTATTCCGACTCTTCTTGAACGCACTAAAAGAAATTTTGCTAAAAATTTTAATAATTAGTTCAAAATGACGTTGCAGGAAAAATTGCTAAAATTATCAGATTTTTTTGCTACAAAGTAGTAGAATAAGAAGATCAAAAATAATTCTGTTGAATCTACAAAAGTTTAGTTATATTTGAGCTAAATTTAATATAAACGGGAAAGTTTTTCTTTCGATTTATTTTTATTTTAATAAAAATGTGCCCTTCTAAAATCAGCAGTTTACAAATTTTTAGCAATATACAGGTATTTGCATAAAACTTAATAGCAAATATTTTGTATACGAGTATTAGTCCTGCGAATATTTTAATTTTAATATTTGCGAAAAAACCCAATTCTGCGTTTTGGATAAGTAATTTTAATATTTGAAAAAGTGACCTAAGATTTCAATTTGTCGATCAGAAAGCTCAGTGTGTTTTAAGGAATTCTTTCACTCTTTAGCAACTAAAGGCTCAGTTAGTCTTGCCGTTCCGTGCCGTGACGAATCAGCTGTTTTGTTTTTGGTTTCTGGATAGTGCCTTTTTCAAAAAAGCAGATCACATAAACCAATAACGAAACAGCTGATTCATCACGGCACGGAACGGCAAGACTAATGGAGCCTTAACACTTCATATTGCATACGATATTTTGAGTTTTACAAAATATATGTTAAAGTCGGATTTATTGACTCTAGAAACTTTCGAGAAATAATATGATAAAATAGAAAATATAGTTCATTACACATACCGATCCGCCGATTTGAATTTAAAAATTCGGATGTCGAATGGGCATTTAATGACTAAGGTGAACTGATTGAAATTTGTTAGGAGTATTAATGAAGACCTTCATTAGTACAATGAATTTTTTCACAAAAAAGTCCGCAAAGAAATTTTTCATTGAATCAATGAAACATGTTTCAATTTTAATTAACGGTTTTATTGACACAATGAAAATTTCATAAAGTATATGAAATTTTTTTCATTAAATCTAACATAAAAGTTATGAAAGTTTCACGTGTTTAATGACTAAATGTCAAAGTTTGTATGAAATGTTTTCATTACTTTTTATTACAAAACAACAATTTATTTTTTATAATACACTTTTTAAAGAGGTTGAGATATTAGCCAAAAACAAATTTTTCTTTAAATTGAAGAAAAAATCAAAAATATGTTGACTATTTACAAAAGCACTTATATCCACTTACGAAAATTTTTTAAGAATTTTGTAATAATTTCACTTCAACGCTTTATACACTAATTTAAGACCGCCTTAACTCAATATATTTTAAAGTTTTCGTTAATTCTGTTTAACAAAAAAATTTATGTCATTTGTAATATTCACTTCAGCGATTTTTTTAATCCAAAATATACTATAAATAAAGAAAAAAAAAATCACAATATTACACATAAAATTTTTTTTTATAACATGGACAAATTTTGATTAAGAAAATTTGAAAAAATTTTCATTGATTTCATGATTTTTTTTTATTAAATTATGAAAAAATCATAAAAAATTTACAATATTAATGAATTTTCCTTCAGTTAATGAAATTATTAATTAAATCAATGAATCTGTTTTAATGAAATCGATTCATTAATACTATGAAGGAAAATTCTATCAGTTTGCTTTAATAGATTACCGTCACTGTTAAAATTATGCGCTATTTTCATTTTTTGTCAATTCCAAAATATTCATGAAACAAGTTTTAATCCTTCAGGCCAGAGACTTTAAAGCTTCAGGCCAGAGATTTTAAGAATTTTTTTTAAAGAATTAAGTTTTAAGATGAGTTCTAACTCAATTCGTAAAACTCACATTCGTAAAACTCACAAGAAATCTTTGTAAAGGCTGAATTAGTTTGTACGTTACGTTACGTGACGAATCAGCTGATTTGTTTTTGATGTAGGAAAATGAGTGTGTGTGGTTAGTTTGTCTGAACTGTAACTTTGGGTGCCGTACGAACCTGTTAAAAACAGAATTTTCTCTACTACGTTAAGTGACAGCAAAAAACAGCTGATTGCTCCACATAAAAAAAAAACAAAACAACCAATAAAAACCCATTTTTTTTAGTTTTATAAGCTAAATTGCACAAAATAACATAAAAAAAGGTTTTGTGACACATTATGATAATAATATTACAACTACATTTACAACTACTCAAACAATTACCATAGTCATTTAGACAAAGCTGCTATGTTGTTACGGAACAGACTAACCACACAAAACAGCCATCCGGAACGGCACGTTACAGAAACGTCACGGAACGGCAAGACTAATGGAGCCTTAAGCATTACTGAGAGTATATTACAATACTGTGTAGAAACAGAATAAGAGCTCGTCGTTTCCATACAAATTGACATTTAAAATGCTTCTAGCGATGCAGTTTTGAAATAGAATCTATTTTATTTTCACGTTTGTTTTTATTCTCTGATTTTATGTTCCTCATTCTCTTAACAAAGTTTCAGCGTTTTAACTATATCTTGTAAACAAACAACATATGATTATTAGAACTAACAAAGATATTCGATGTCTCATATATTCTCTTATAAGGGGTCTCCCGATAGTTTCTCTCCGATCTTAATGAAATTTGGATGGTTAAAGAAAAGAATAATAAGGGATAAGTATTTTTTTTATCGGCCCAATCTCAATATTAGTGGTTAACAAGTTTGGTCAAAAATTACCCCATTTGTGTTTTTTTTCGGCTTATTTCGAATTGTTTCAGAGAAATTTTTAAAAAATGGGGTATTAAATGAAAGAGCTTTTGGGGGCGCATTAACTGATATCAGGAAAATGCTCAACAACTTTCAAGTATTTTTGTTATTAAAAAAAATGTGTTTTAAGTGAAATAAAAACTGTTATAGTTGGATTAAGCTAAAAATACGTATTACTGCCTATTACATTGAATCGAGGGGATGTCTGAACTTTTTTTTTTTTATATTCGCAATTGTTCGGCTTTTATGCGGGTTTTTCGAAAACTATTTTAACCTTTATTTCACATATTTTAAAGAAATGGCAACCCTAACATACTACATATTAGTATCAACATTTTTATTTTCTTGAGTACAACAAAGCTGCTTTCAAAAAAATCTGGATTTCGTTAGTTTCAGGTTTGTTTCCATACAAAAATGGATTAACCGTTTAAACATTAAACGTGAGATTGGGCCGCAAAAAATATGTGCCCCTTCTTTTTTTTTCTTTATCACATATCCGAATTTCATTAAGATCGGGGTGAACCCATCAGGAGACTCCCCTTGTTAGTGTACTAGAAAATGTACAATGTAATATAAACCTACTTTATGTGTTCGAATCCTAAATTTTCATTCAAATATATTATTTTGTTATTGCTTTTATAAGATTTATATGTAAAGACCAAAAAATATTGTATTAATAATTATTAGTATTTAACGAAAGAGATATAGGAGATGTAATAAACCTCTACGGTAGTCTTGACACTAAAATATATATGGCAGCTTTTGCAGTTCACTGTCGAACGTCTTGCAGCGACACGCTATGCTCGTATTCCCTTCAGTTCTTGGGTTAGAAATTCCCAAATCTATTGCATTACTACTTGTTTTAAGCCACTCTTAACAAACCTTTTTTAACAATCTCAATAAGTAACTTCTATTACTTATGAGATCTCAATTTTAATAACTTTTATTTTCTTTTAATCTCTTAAGTATTAAAATTCTCTTTCATGAATAACACTTTTACTTACTTTCTTGTTTGCCTATTTTGCTTAGTTGTTGTAGGGGTCGTCTGATCCCAATTAAGTTCACTAGTTTACTGAAAAGTTTTGTTAGAACTTCTGTTGATTTTGTGTAGTTTACGAATTGCAAGTTTTAATTTGTTTCTAATCATAATTATTGCTTACTCTTTCTTCTGTTAGTTTGTTTCTCTTTCTCTAGATAAGATATTTATTTAGTAGGTTTTCTAAAGTGTTGAAACACTCTTTATCATCTCAAGTAGTTTGTATTTTTGTTGCTTAAGTACAAAAACATATGTTTCGTTGATTTGTTATTAATATTTGTTATTATTCACAAATCGTATATAAACTTGTCAACTGCTATTTTTCGATCATTATCACTTTAAATCATGGTTGGCAACCGTATTCGGTGATCGGTATTGGAAATAGGTATTTTGTGAATATTTCGTTAGGATATTTTGAGGTTAACGATATTTTAAGTTATATTGTTATTTTATTTTAAGATTAATGTTATTTTAAGTTATTTCGTTAGGTTATTTTAGGGTTAACCTTGTTTTACGTTATTTCGTTAGGTTATTGTACGGTTAACGTTATTTTACATAATGTTTTGGTATACACCCACCAAAAATGTTGTCTCTTCTAATTTGACATTTTCTTCGATGAATTTAACATTGGCTTGTCATATGAGGGAATCAATGATTCCATCCATATATGATTCTTTCGAAGTTTTTCTGCCTAAACTTCTTCTTGAAAGTTGTTTAGTCATAAAATATTCCTAGGAAGTTGTTTTGCAACATTAAAAGAACGATTCCTTCCAATAACAAGCCGATGTTAAATTCGTCAATGAAAATGCTCAATTAGAATCATTCCTTGGCAGAACAGTTTTTGCTGGGAGTATTTTACAAATAGCAGATATATCTAGCACATCTAAAGTAAGAAGTGCAAAATGCATTGCAAACTTGCAACAGCAGTAACACTGCAATTTTAGAAAGAATAGGTTATTTTTGGATTACAGTTCGTAAAAGTAGACACTCGGAGCTTTTAGAAGATTTTCTAATAAAATAGCCACTTTATTAAATGTAGGTCAGAAAGTCCACTAGTTTTAAAATTTTTAAAGTTTTTAAAAAATAAAAATCATGAATGAAATCTAGAGTTTTTTAAAGATCTAAAGACCTAAAAACTATAATATAATAGAGCCTTTTCCTGTTCCAAATATGAAGAAAGTCGGAAGATATGAGGTCAAAAAATACAAATTTTTCCATGTTTTTTCATGGAATGAACGATATGTCTGTTTGGATGCATTTATGATTACAAACTTGACCCTCATAAACTTTTGTTTTGATCATTTTAAAGCAGCAGTTCCCACCAACATTTGCTTCACGGACCCCTTGAGACAAATCTACTGGTTCACGGACCCCCACATCTTTCTATTAAATTAAAACAAATGCAAAAGTAGCGCAACAAACAAAAATTGGAGTTTTATTTTAAAATTAAAAAACCATTGCAAAGCCAAGCCCGATTAGAAAGAAGCCCGAGTGACCAGAAAAATGAATTCGTTATAAACGATTTACATATTTATAGGATTTTATTTCTTCACAACTTTTTTATCGCCAACAAAATATTTAAAACTTTTGTAAACTTTTTTAACTATTAAGTCTGTTCGATTACTTTTCCAGTAAAGTCCAGTAAAAATTATACAGTGACAAAACTACAGAGAGTAAGACAAATTTACAAAAAAGTAAGCGAATGGAAAATTTGTAAGAATTGGTAAAAATAGATAAAACAGCTGATTTTAAATACCAAATACAAAAAAAAAATTCAACTGGTCATTATGGAAAAGATAAAAGTTAATTGAAATAATCGACCAGAAATAATTTAAAATGTTTTTTTAACTTCTTCCATAGTTAATTCTTTAACATTTTTCACTTTAAATCCATAAACAATTAAAATTTAATTTAATATTTGTTTATGTTTACTAAAAATACAAGCATATTTTTTAAATCATATGTTTTTTTTCTTTTTACAAATTTATTCAGTAAAAACTTGGCATCAAAACTGTCACTTTACTCTCTCTTTTTACTATTTTTTTTACTGAGTATTTGTGTACACCTTCCAGTAAAAACTCGTACAAATTTGTAAACATTTTTGTGTTATCGAACAAACTTATTGTGAAATAATTTCGCTTGATTTCATAAATAAATAATTTTTAACACATTTCAGAAATAATTTCTGTGTTCGGTTTAAAATTTGCTAAAATTCAACAAAATGTTTATAATATTTGTAAAATTTTGAGAATTTCGTATTAAAAATGGAAAGGTTTAAATTTGAGCCATAGAGTTTTTGAAATTTTTTCTATGAGTTTTTGAACTACTTTCATATTATTTCTATATATTTTAGCACCGTTTAAATTAGAATATAAACGAGTTTCAAAATTTTGCTGCAAAAAACACTTAAATCGACGGTTTTTTTTTGTTTTTTTTATGATTATTGATATTGTCTTCATTAAAGTACTAAAAAATTGCGTTATTATTAGGTTTTAAGCCAAGGAACATATAGACTAAAAAAAGAACCAAGGTACTCAACATCTGTTAAATTTTATATGGCAACTGGTTTTAAGAGAAACAGTTTTTGAAGGTTTCTTAATGCATATTTTTAGTATACACAAACAAAATTGTGTGTTAATTATACAAAACGTATGCAGAAAATGCATTAAACAACAAAAATTAATTTTAAAATTTAATTAAAACTTCTAAAAGCATGAACATTTAATAATTAAAAGAACCACATTTTTGTTGAAACTCTTTTAAAACCAGTTCAGATTTTTAGAAGCGACCCATGGACTTGTTTAACACTTAAACCACTGGGATATTTGAAATTTTCCTGTAATTGGATTTAAGTGATGACCGTCTGTAGACGGTCTTAGTGGTTTAAGGGTTAAACTAAAGAAACACCTAACCTTTATAACTGAAATTCGCAATAACCGGATTCTAAATTTGCAATTTTAAAAATTAAACAGTTGCTCAGTTTCCTCTATAGACAATATGCGTTATAAAGGGTCCGCCATCTAACGTTTTTTTTTCAACTAGTGCTTATTTCGTAAATGGTAACACTTAGCTCATGTCTGATTTGACAGATAATTAGTTGTATCCTTCCGCTGAACGAATATGGTTGTGTATACGCTTGAACAACGCTGGGAAATATAGCGACATTACTTTGAAAATCATGGTAATGTTGCAGAATGTGTGCGAAAATTGCCATTTTTCTTCGAAAATGAGCAAGGAGTGGCCGTTACAGTCAATGGCGATCGTTATCGGGCCGTGTTGAACGAATTTTTGTTCACAAAAATTGAAGAGGAGGATATTGGCAACAATTGGTTTCAACAGGACGGAACAGGAAGCCATTGGTGAAATACAGCTGCACACAATAGATAATGTGCTTAAAAATTGGACCAATCGTGTAGGCTACTGTATGGCCAGCCGAGGCAGCCATTTGAATGAAATTATTTTCCATTATTAACCGGAAGGTTGTTTTTATTTTGTTTCACCTAGCGTTTTAAATTTATTATACACACTGAGAAATAAAATGCCAACCGAATTAAAAAGTATATTTTAATTGTGACAACTTATAAACTCAGTTAGTACAACGGTATTTACGTTAGATTTCTGAATATTTTAAGTGTTGCAAATAAAATTGAGTTGAATTTACCGAACTTTGTTGTGAAAACTAGTTTTCAGTTGTACCAACCGACTGAAATTCGCAATAACCGAATTTGATTTGTATTAACCGAATTTCTGTTGGCAAATAGCGAAATTTTCAAATAAAAACATGATCATAAAAAGCATACATTTTTGAATTTAACATTTTTTTTTAAATTAATATTTATATGTTTTATAAATGATTAAAAAAATTATTTTTTTAATTTAAAAACTTATTAGATAAAATTGCATCAAATTATATAAAATTTGATCATATTTAATAGACCCATTTTTTGGATCAAACTCTATGAGATTAGATCGCATGAGATGCCATGAGATCAGCTTATGTATGTCATTTTTCGGATCAGATAAGATGTGATGGTTAGTTATATGTATATAAATATATGATTCTATCGGTACTTATTCAACGGGGAATTAACGAGAATTTCATTTATTTGTGCACAATGTTAAAGTACTCAAGCAGCCAAACTTTTGTAAAAAAAATAAGAATTAAAAATTTCATATTTCGTAGAAAAGTGCTTCATATTATAGAAAAATTCATAGATTTTGCAAACAAAAAACTTAAAACTTTTTTAATTTTTATCAGGAAAAAAACATGTATTCTGTTTAAAATAAAGTAATTTTCTAAATTACTTTTTATTTATTTTTCATCGATAGTTCAAAAATATATTGCTTTCAAAAAGAAAAACAACAAAAAAAAAATATATAACTAATATTTTTTTTCCAAAGTTTAAAACACTTTTTATCTTCAAACAAAAAATATTGGGTGTTGTGGTGTAATGGTTAGCGCGTTGGACTGTTACACATATGGTCCCGGGTTCGATTCCCGGTGACGACAACATCAATTTAGAAAAATAATACGTATGAGTTTTCTATCACTTATATGTATCGCTTCGCCCACCTTCGGTGTTCCCATATCACTTAAACCCACCTTTCATCTCTCCACTATCCCCTTTCCAAAGAAAGCAACACATTAATTAATAGGAAGAATTTTCTGATTGCTGCTTCTCTTTTTAAAAGAAAAAAAAAAAAAAAAATATAAAAAACGTAAAAACTTTAAAAATTCGCTGAAATCTGGGATGGTAAGTAAATGCTTATTTTAAATAACACAGTTAAACACTAAAAATAAATCGGAGATGCGACTTATCAATTGTGATAAATTTTAGGACGTAGATAACGAATGTGAACACCAAATTTTATTATTAGCTAAACTTTTTGAAATATTTGCGAATTTAACTTCTACCAAAAATCTAGTGTTCTGTTAAAATTTCTTATTAATTCATATACTTGAATAAACTATGAATAACTTTTAATATGACTGTAAAGTATGGACTTTAAGCATTAAAACCCATATCAATTAATTGCGATTTGGTGAATGATGTATGATATCCTTGCAATTAAAATGAAAACTTCACTTATTTTTCATTTTTGTGAATATTATAAAATATTTTAATTGAATTTGCAAAACTTTAACACATTGCTCATTTACTGCAAGAGTGACATAACTCAAAAAACACAATTTTGCAGAAAACGAGTTTAAAGTTTTCAATCCATATCTGCCTCGCTTGACCCTTTTTTCTATTTATTTGGTCACGTTTTTTTTATAAATAGTGGGTTTTAATGTATTTTTCTCTTATCGCGAAATCGTTAATTATCGAGAGACCAATGAGTAGCACAGTTTCTCTATGAAGTATATACTCTATGCATTCACTTTAAAGAACAAATAAAATATATTATCCTCTATCTAGAAAAATATACATGATATTAATATGAAATTTTAACACAATGTAAAGCATGATATAACTAATAAATCTGCATCATTAACTCAAAAATCTTATTTATGACTTATGACAATCTTGAAGTAAATGAGCGGCATGATGTTAGTTTATAATCAACTCAATTAATTTCAGCGAAAGAACCATCGATTTCATATCAACATTTTAAGGAAATTTAATTTGAAGTTTAACTGGAACTTGATTCGTATGGATTAGGAGACATGTGTTAAACACATTTGGGTGTTTTTATCCGAATTTTATTAATGACGATTTGTCACAGACTCCATGTTTTTAAGGCATATAAATATAAAAAATTTTTGTGTCTAAGCAATTTTTTTCTCAAACTAAAGGAAAAAGTATGCGAGTTTTTTTTCATAAATTAAGTAACCAGTTCTGTTCACTAATTGAATTTTAAAGGTTCCCATCTTCAAAACACGTTTTGAAAGATGTGGCAACCTCATGCAATCCTCAAACATTCATATAAACTAGTTAGCCCACTAAATGAGAACTAATACTTGAGCTTGAATTTAAAGATTACCATCACTGAGCTTTTTTTTATTTATGGTAGAGCTTGCACAAATAAAAAAAAAACAATGATGACGCCTATTCATAAAAGAGGCAGAAACTAGTTTAGTCTGATTTAAAAATTAACAGCGTTTATATTTTTAAGAGAAAAACGTTTATTCCTCTTCCTAACCTCAACCTTTCTAAACTAAAAAGAAAAAATTGCTTTTGTTAAATTTTGGATTTTTTCTCATATTTATCAACCTGATATTTCCTCAACCGTAGAAGATGCCAACCCAAAAATTGGATGATGCCATATTTATATGACACACCAAGTTTAGTTAAAATTAATTATGGTCGTTATATTGTAAAGGTCGTCAGTGCCTTTTGACCAAAAAGTACCGAAAGTGCGTTAACCAATTATTCTACTGAATACTAAAAGTATACAAAAAATGTGGCTTATTGAGGAAGAAGTTCAAAATGCACACAAACTGTACTTTTTCTTGCAAACTCATTAAATTTGCACTTAACATACGCTATGTTAACCTGCAGTTCACACTTTATACATTCATTGGAACATTTTACCCAGTAGAATTATAAACAGACAATATAAAGGGTGAAATTTTGAGCAACTGTTTTTTTAGCAACACTGTTTTTGGCAGGTTAGCTGTTTTCGTGTAGCATGTCACTGGTAAACATGTTCAGTTTGGTCCAGAATTTAACCATGAATCGACTTACAAATGAACAACGGTTGTAGATTGTTGAATTTTACTATCAAAATTCATGCTCGGTTAAGAAAGTGCAAATTGTGCAAAGTGTGTTCAGCGTCGAAGCTCATTTCTGGATGAATGGATACTTGAACAAGCAAAATTGCGGTATTTAGTATGAAGAGCAGCCAGAAGCATTGCAAGAACTGCAAATGCATACCGAAAAATGCACTATTTGGTGTGGATTATGGGTCGGTGGCATCATTGAACCCTACTTTTTCAAAAACGACGAAAGCAGGAACGTGACTGTGAATGGCGAGCGCTGCCGTGCGATGATTACAATTTTTTTTTTTGGCCACAATGGAAGAGCTGGACTTGGGTGACATGTGGTTTCAACAAGACGGTGCCACATGCCACACAGCACGCAAAACAATGGCCCAACCGAGAGGCGAGTTCGGTGAACAGTTTATTTCACGTTTTTTGGCGGTCAATTGCCCGCCTAGATCGTGCGATTTAACGCCTTTTTTTTTGTTTTTTTTTTTTTAAAGAGAAGCAACACTCAGGAAATTCTTCCTATTAAATAATGTGTTGCTTTCTTTGGAAAGGGGATAGTGGAACAGTTAGAACAGTTGTTGCTCGCCACCTGATGTAGAGTTGGCGAAGCTTTTTGTTTCATAGCCCTGATTCATTATTTTACTTCGGTGGGGTTAAGAGCTAAGGGAACATCAATGGTGGGTGTAGCGATACATATAAGTGACAGAAAACTCATACATATTATTTTTCTAAATTGATGTTGTCGTCACCGGGAATCGAACCCGGAACAATCCGTGTAACAGCCCAACGCGCTAACCATTACACCAGAACACCCAAATTTGGACCCAGCGTATGAACCATTTGAGGCGTAGCCACAACATTTATATAAAAACATCTTTAAACATTGAATTATATAGATCGTTCTATCGACTCAAATAACGATTTCATTCATTTCTCCAAATTTTATATGTTTTTTTTTAATCAAATCCGAAAGCTCTTAAAAAATCACGCTTTAGCATGAGTAACAATCATGAAATCATTTATTTAATGAATGAAAGAACATTTTGTAAAAACCAATTGGTAATGATTCTCCTTTTTTTTCCTACAAATTGCAAAGAGGAGAACTCTCAAACTCATGTTGTGCAAGTTTATACCAAAAAAAAAAAAACACTAACACAAAATAATCACTTTCCATGAGGGTCATGTTGTATGCAATTCATCGACAGAAACTTGCTTTAAAAGCTGATGGCCTCATAAGCTGCGGACAAAATTGAGAAAAATTTGTGCTTTTAAAAAATAAATGTGTGTTAGAATAGAACATACATGCATGCATACACACCAACATGCATGAACATAATCATATGAAGTCTTTCATATTAAAGTACAAGAACCAATTTCTATATTTGGGGAAGCCAACCACTTTTACAGCCAGGGGTATTTCCATATAAATCAACTTATACAAAAACATGCAAAACTACCTATGTGATACGTGGAGAAAGCTTTGTTAAATATTATTACCACAACTCCTTTATAGTACAAATTTTCATACCTTCCATTGCGAGGGACCTGATGCAGCAGCAGCAGTAGTGTATTATGTATATCTTTCTTTACGGGTGTTTCAATACCCTCTATCTACCAATGCTGCCTTTTGTGCGGTTGCACATGTATGTTTGCAATGCGTGGGCGTTTTAGGAGTCTCTTGGGAAATCCCCAACTGGTATTTTAACCAGGCCAACAGTTTTTCTAGTTGGCTGATTCCCTAAATTTTATGGCCATATGCTTTAATATCAGATAGAAATAATAAAAAAAAAATTGTTTAAACAAATGAACTGTTTGTTTACAAGAATTTCACAGGAACCCCAACAGATGCTGTTGTGTATTTAAACGAACAAAACGAAAAAAAAACTCTGAAATTGTGTTTCTTTTTCACACATAAAATGCATTTTGGTATATAAAGTCCATAACACAAAGGAAATGGATGAATATTTATCATTTTAGTCACGTGATTTGTGTTTCATATTGTTTAAGTTTTAACCCTCTAACCGGCAAGCCCGAGTCCAGGCGGGGTATTTTTAATTGACCATAAATGATGAAAGTGAGTGTTTTATAATAAGAAATTATGCTATATCGATAGAAAACTAAATTTACAAAATATATTTATTGGGATTTTAGAATTTCGTAAAATTTCAAATACCGAAAACACAAAGTACACTCAAAAAAAAATTAGTAAAGTCAACAAAAATTTTTTTGAATCAACAAAATTTCAGGCAGGAGGGTGCTTGCAAAAAAATTGCTGTAAGCAAAATTTGAATTTTAGCAAACATAATTAGTAGATTCAGCACAAGTTTTGCTAACACTAAGTTGATTTTCTAAAAGTTTAAAAAAATTATCGCTGAATATTAGTAGACTGAAAAAGCTCAAAAAATTTGTACAACAATTATACTTTGTACAAAAATTATACATTTTTTAGTGCTTCTTTTCAAAATAATTAACGAAAAGTTAAAAAATACTTATACTTCCACATTGACGACATGAATTAATGTAATGTCTGAAAATATATAGAAATAAATAAATAAAATTATCTTTCAACAACTTACATCAATGGTGGTCTAAATGGTGACATCTTTTAAAGGAAGACAAATGCCGTAGATAATTCTAGAAACGAAACGACAAAATAACAATATATATACAACCTTTTTTGCAATAAGAAAAAAGTAACATAAAAAATTACCAAAGATGTGTGTCCTTGTCTTAGTATGTCTACCTGAACGTATATTTGTTTGCAATTGCTAATTGCCAATTTGAACACACCACATTAATAATCATTATAAATCTTTATTAAATTTAAATACTTTATTTTGTTTTTAATGTAATGAATAGCCAATTACTTTTACAAGCCGGCGACAACACGAAATTTAAGTTGTTTTAACCCACAATTTTGTTTTCCATGGTTGATTTTGTATATTTCTTCATAGAGTTGTACTTTTTAGTATCCAAACGACAAAATAACAATATGATATATACAACCTTTTTTTCAATAAGAAAAAAGTAACATAAAAAATTACCTAAGATGTGTGTCCTTGTCTTAGTCTGTCTACCTGAACGTATATTTGTTTGCAATTTCTAATTGCCAATTTGAACACACCACATTAATAATCATTATAAATCTTTATTAAATTTAAATACTTTATTTTGTTTTTAATGTAATGAATAGCCAATTACTTTTACAAGCCGGCGACAACACGACATTTAAGTTGTTTTAACCCACAATTTTGTTTTCCATGGTTGATTTTATATATTTCTTCATAGAGTTGTACTTTTGAGTATCGTTTTCCTCTTCTCTACTACAGCTTGACATGCCGAGACATCTACTTCATTCTGCGTATATATTTCAATATAATTGTCGTCCACACTATTAATGTTCTTATCAGTAAAAATTTTTTTTTAGCAAAATTAATTAGTAAAATATTAGTAAAAGATAAGTTCGAAACAGTTGAGTGCTGAATAAGTATAACTAAAATATTTGCTGAAATCACACTTAGAATACTATGTAGGTAAAGAAAACTTCAAATGTAGTTAAACCAAATTAAATTTCACTTGAAAACAGGACGACTTAGATTTCAGAAAATTCAACTAACAATGTCAATTTTTTTTACTATTCAAAAAATTAACCACAATTACAGTAAAAATTAACCACATATGTAGTAAAAAATAAACAAACATTTAGTTGTTTTATTTTTTTAATTAAAAAAAACTTCTGCTTAAAATTAATGTAAAATCATAATACAGTAATTTGATGTTGTAAATCACGTTACTTCCAAATCATGACTGACTTTATTTATTATAAAAATTGGTAATACAAAATAACAATTTCAAAGTCAAAGATTACTATTAATTTAATAAACATGTAAAATATTATATAGCATTTTATAATGCAACATTTTTCTGTTTTTTTTTTTAAATTAATTTAATTAAACCTAAATTATTAAATAATTTGATTCTTTAATGTGAACTAACAATTTTTTTTATAATAAATATATCAAACACTAAAACAAAAGTAATGTACAAAATAATATAATAAATATGTAAAATAAACCCAGAAAGATATTAATCTATGACCGTAAAAGATATTAATCTATGACCGTTAAATATGAAAAGAATTATTTCTGTAAGTTTGTTTGTCAATCAAATTTATTACTATGTGTGATCTGGGTGTATTATGATATGCAAATGCAACTCCAAGTTTAGAAATGTTGAGGTTAAGAAGAAAAATAAACGTTTTTCTCCAAAAGTTATAAACACTATTAATTTTTACATCAGACTAGACTAGTTTCTGCCTTATTTTTATGGACAGGCTCATCAGTGATTTTCCATTTAAATTTTATCTTATAATTGTCAGATTGTCTCTATATGATAAATTTTTCAACAACCTGTGGCTGTAAGAATCAAACCTGCGCTCATCTTACATTACAAACGTAACAATACCAAGTCATGACCGTTTAGCGATTACACCCAAGTATGGCCTCGAATCTAATGGAGCTAAATTAAAGTTTTCTTTCCTATTAGCTTTTTCTGTTATTGTATATTATACTCAGAAGTGACAACACACTAACAACACAAATATTCTATTTTAGATTTTTGTTTATTTTTCTAATCTCCTCCTTCTCTATTTCACAATGTTACCAGATAGAAGTATAATATCCATTTACTTGACAAGTATTTTTTAAAAAATATATTATCTACAATCTTATAATGTTTTCTCTCCTCTATATTTCGATTATAATATCTTTAAAATTTTTCTATTTTTCCCTGCATTTCCTTCCTTATAATTTGATTATCAATATTTTGGAATTCGGTTGTAATAACTTATCAGTAATCGGAATTTTCTTTGTAAGACGCCTTCAGTTTTTTTTTATAATGCAACAGATGTGGTTTGTTTTTTTAAATGAACTACAATTGTAGTAAAAAATTATTGTTTTTTCATTTAAAAATAAAGATACTGTATTACAACTCAAACAATATTTACAGCAAAAGTTCCCTGAGTGCATAATTTGAGCAAAAAATTTGCTGAAAAATAGTATAATTGATTAACAAAACGTTTCCCTAGCTTTTCTACTAACTTGTTTTTTTTTTTAGTGTAAGATTAAATCTTTAGCTTTTCAAAAGGATTCCAACAATATACCTGTAAAAGACATCGTCTTAACTTGAAAACGTATGGACGGATTTTTATTTAATTTGCTAAGTAGTATTAGCAAAGTCTTTAAGTTTAATCAATATATGCTGAAGTTCAGGTGCGTTTTCCATCAATTTCTCTTTTTTTTTTTAAACGAAAATCGCCATATGTTATGTATAAGTACAAAAAGTGTAATTTTAGGACTGTACATACAAAAAAATAAAATTCATAATTTTTTATGAAAAAGTTCATATTTTTAAAGGTTCATACTATTAATGAAATTTACTTACTATTTATGAAGTGTTCCTAGTTTCCCTATCATTTATGAAAATGTACATAAAATTTTCAGTATTATTGCAATTAATGCAAGTTTTCTTAAATATTAAGATTTTGTACATTGGCAAATTTTTTAAGTACTTTTTCATAAATATTAAGTGTTTATACGTATATTTTAAGAAAGTTGACATAATTTATGAGACACAAACTTTCCCAATATTTTTTATGAACTGTTCATAAATGTTATGAAAAGGTTCATAAGTTAGTACATTGGCAAATTTTTCATAAAATATTCAAAAATAGTATGAATTTTGTTTGTGTGTAGTTATATATACGTAAGAGGAATAATTTATGCCTAAAGTTATTTATTTTTATTTATTAGTTTTTGAGATTCGATCTAAACCTATTTTGGCCCATAATGCCCAAAACAATCAACGACAAAAAAATATGTTGGTAGAAGAATATATTGTTTATTGTTCGCGAATAACAAGTGGTATAAATTTCATTGCAAAAAAGCTTAGGCCGGTTTGTGGGTTAAAGTATATTAGGTTTGTTATATAAAATGGGTAGTTGCATGAAGAAACAAATTGGGGAAAGGGTAAAATCCATGTCAATTCAACATACCATACGGTTGCACCGTAATGGTATACAACACTATTTAACTAAATCAATTTTTTCCAAAATTACAAGGTCCGACCTATAAATTTTGATAGAAGAGACAAAAAAAAAGACACGTGTATCGGCGTTTTGAAAGTTTACATCTGGGTATTCGACGTGAAATTTTACTATAAGTCCCCGAATACACCAAAACGGAAAATTCAACCAGAAAGTCAAAAATAAGACACAACAATAGAGAGCTTAGGGTTAATTTCGCATTTATTAAGAATTGTATTTTAAAGTACCTCAAAAATTTAGCATGAAAATAGAATAGTTCAAATTTAACTAAAATCAGTAATATCTCTATTATTTTCCCTTCGATAGCAAATTTGGATAGGAAATATTCATTAATAACATTTTTTTTAGCTCTACGCAATTCCACTTCACTACACTGTACAACACAACAACAAATTACAAGGTCCGACCTATAAGTTTTGATAGATTGCCAGCTGTTCTTTGGCTGATTAGATCCGTTACATTACAACAAAAACAAAAAAATCAAAAAAAAAATAAAAACAATAATCAAGTGCTATATTTCTTTTTGTACTGAAAACATGTAAATTTTTAGTGTATTCAGATGTTGGTGTATTCACGGACTTATAATAAAATTTCACGGCGAATATTTTTGAAGAACATTTTAACCCCTTAAATCCCTGTTTTAATGGTGTTTTTTGCTCTTTTTTAAAAGAAGGACAGAAAAGACCCTTACCTTGAGAAGTTAGAGGGTTAACATCTTTTACAAAAATGTTTGATTTTGGTGTATTCAGGGAATTATAGTAAAATTTTAACATTTTAACCCCTTAAATCCCTGTTTTAATTTTGTTTTGTGCTCTCTTTTAAAAGAAGGACAAAAAAGACCCTTACCTTGAGGAGTTAGAGGGTTAACATATTCTACAAAAATGTTCTCCGTAACATTTTACATAAATTTGCTGAACACATCATATATTTTATACGTAATCTTTACTCGATTTTCTATGCCGATTGACAATACAAAATTTGCATTTGGGGGAAACTTTACCTCCCCCTAAAATGAACCCAGATGTAAACTTTCAAAACGCCGATACACGTGTCTTTGTTTTTGTCTCTTCTATCAAAATTTATAGGTCGGACCTTGTAATTTTTTTTTGTGTTGTACAATGTAATTAGGCTGACCATTCGTACTGAGTTGATCAGTATTTGTACTGATTTTTTTTATCATGTACTCGTTCTTGGCCACCGTGTACTGGCTTGTTCTGTTTTTTTAAAATTTGTACTTATTGTACTGATTTTAAACATTTTCAAAAAATTATATTCTTTTCGATGGCAAATCTCAAGTTTTCATCCATTTAAAATAAAGTTCTGAGAACTTGAGAGTTTTTCTATAACATAAAGCATTCTGAATCAAATGCATGTTTTCCAAAAGATAAAGTATTTTAATATCTAAAGTTTGTTCTTTTTGAAAAACTTCTTTGAATGTGAGCTTTCTTTGAAAAGAAGCAGGTGTTTGAGTTAGTTTCTCATTAATAGTTTAGTTAGTTTTGCATTCATAAAAATTAGCTGATTTGGAAATTTTTTATACAAATTTTGGTATACATAATATGAATATTTTTTGGTAGAAAAAATTTCACTATTTTAGAATTCGTCACAAAATTTTAAATTTTTTTAAAATTTGTACGGATTTCATTCAAAAAAAAAAAAAAAAAAAAAACGGTCACCCTAATTATATATGCCTTTCTAACAAATTTTATTTTACGCCCCATAAATTACCAATTTCTAAAGGTTTGAATTCGAACAATTTTTAATTTGGTTGCAGAAAACTATCTTCGAAATTTTTCTTCGTAAATTTCCTTAGAAAACTTAAAGCAACATATATAACTTTATTCTGGACCATTTTATAAGGAAATTAGCTTCGATCTCCGCATGCTAAGGAAGAACTAAGTTATACAAAATATAACTATAAAAAATATTTGCACAAATACCGACACAATTTAAATAGACCCAAAATTTAAGACTCAGATTATATGGGACCACGAAATATGGTTAAAGCTCCGCACTATTTTTTAAAGTCGCATTGCAAATTGTTAAAAAAGTTCTTAATTAAGAAAACGAATCAAAAAAAATTGTGAAGCGTTCGATGGAAAGTAATAAAGTCCTGTTGTTCCTACAGGTCGTAATTTATTACAAAAAAACTTATTTTTAGAGTGTAAATGAGTTCGATTAAAATATTCAAGGTTTTTCAATTTTCAAGGCATGATTCTTTTAGGAGGTTAGAGTATTTTTCCAAAATTTTTTATTATTTCTTGTATTTTTGTATTGAAAAAATTAAATAGTTACACAGAACTATTTTTTTTGCATATTACAATTTAACATTTTAATTGCAAAAAATTCGAAAATTTTTCATTGATTTAATGAATTTTTTTTATGAAATTATGAAAAAATCTTAAAAAATTAACAACGTATTAATGTATTTTCATTCAGTTAATGAAATTATTGAGTATATCAATGAATTAATTTTAATCAAATCGATTTATTAATACTATGAGGAAAAATTCTCACCGATTTTGATAACAAATTTATGAACGATTCATATGTGAGCTGAATCGAGAATTTTGGAATACCTGACTTGTACAAAGTAAAAAAACGAAAAATATAGCATTTTGTAACCATATTTTTACCCCCAAAAATTCCATTAAGCCAAAACAAAGAAATACGAGTCGATTAACTTGGTCAATTTTAATAAATAAGAAATACAAAATAAATGAAAATCTGATAAAAAGGAGGGTCTGCAGTGCGGTTCACTTCAATTTGAATTCAATTTAGATATGTTGTATACTGATAGGATTGTCCTTCATAATATTAATGAATCGATTTCTTTAAAATGGATTCATTGATTTAATGCACAACTTCATGAACGAAAAATCATTAGTATTATACATTTTTTCATTAACTTTGTTTTTAGAGTTTTTTCATAATACCATAAAAAAAATTCATTAAATTAATGAAGATTTTACGCGTTTTTTTCAATAGATATTTTAACTTGTAATATGCAAAAAAACATATTTTGTGTAATTTTTTTGATTGTTTCTATAAAGTACATTTGGGATTAAAAAAAATAATCGCTGAAGTTAATATAAATATTAAACCCCACTGACATAAATTTTTTGTTAAACAGAATTAACCAACACTTTGAAATATAATGATTTGAGGCGGGTCATATCATTTAGTGTATAAAGTGTGGATGTGAAATGACTACAAAATTCATAAAAAAAATTCTTAAGTCGACATAAGTGCTTTTGCAAAAATTCAACAGATTTTTTTTTTAATTAAAAAAAAAAGTTTATTATAAAGATATAAATTTTTCTTCTGTAATAACAAGTAATGAACATATTTCATACACACTGTGAATTTTATTCATTAAACACATGAAACTTTTATAATGTTTAAGCATTAATGAAAAAAATGTCATATACTTTTTGAAATTTTCATTGGGCCAATGAAACCATTCATTAAAATTGTTTCATCGATTCAATTAATGTTTCATTGATTCAATAAAACATTTCTTTGCGGACTTTTTCATGACAATTCATTGTATTAATTAATACTACACTCAAAAAAGAAAGTTTGTAAAGTCAGCAAAAAATTTTGCTGAGTCAGCATAATTTTAGTCAGAAGGGTGCTTGCAAAAAAATTGCTAATGTCAGCAAAATCTTTTAGCAACAAAATTAGTAGATTCAGCAAAAGTTTTGCACTTGGTAGATTAGAAATTCAAAAGCCTTGCTAAAAATTAATAAATTTTTTGCTGAATTTTAGTAGACTGAAAAAAACGCAAAAAAATTTGTAGAAAAATTATAATTTAGTTAATATATTTGCTGAAAATCATAAAACATATTTTTGTGATTCTTTTAAAAATAACTTACAATAATTAAGATATATAAAAATTTTCATTTTCCCACTTTGACGACATGAATTAATTTAATATCTGAAAATATATAGAAATAAATATAGAGCAATTCCATATGAAAACGATCAAAATTGGCAAATTTTTGGACGACCCCTCTCCGATTTTAAAATAAATAGTCTCAATCGATTGCCCAGCAAAAAATAATGTACCTACATATTTTTTTTTTTTTATAGTGACTGGTTTAGTGGTGGTGTGCACCACTGTCATGTGACAAAATTGAAGAATTCTTCATAAGGGACCTCATTGAAAGTTGTTTAAAAAAAAACAACGATCGCAACGAGTGATAGCTCGTTGGAAAGGTATTGAATCAGGCTTTAATTGAAAAATAAAATTTTCCTAATTTTTCTTGTTAAATAATTAAAAATAATTCAATTATAAAAAATATAAAAACAATGAGAACAAGGTGGTCTCTTAAATGCTCTTCTCCTGTCCAAACAAGGAGTCGGGGCCCATTTTTTTATTGCTGATTCTTAAAGCAAAAATTATGAGGAATCCAAAAAAAAATAAAATTAGCCGGAAAATTTAGGAGCTTCTGTGGAAAATCGGAAAATTTAATTTTCATGGGAAAATTTAATAAAAAAAATTTAAAGCCTGATTCAATACCTTTCCAACGAGCTATCACTCGTTGCGATCGCTTTAGTAGTTTTTTTTTTAAACAACTTTCAATGAGGTCCTTTATGAAGAATTCTTCAATTTTGTCACATGACAGTGGTGCACACCACCACTAAACCAGTCACTATAAAAAAAAAAAAAATATGTAGGTACATTATTTTTTGCTGGGCAATCGATTGAGACTATTTATTTTAAAATTGGAGAGGGGTCGTCCAAAAGGTGATCGCTTTCATATGGAATTGCTCTATATATAAAATAACAAAAATTTTCTTTCAACTGCTTACATCAATGGTTGTCTAAATGATGCTATCTTTTAAAGGACGCAACTGCCGAAGATAATTATAGAACGAAACAAAAACAAACGAAACGAAAAAAACAACCCTTTTTTTTGCAGTAAGAAAAAGGAGCCATAAAAATCTACCTAAGATGTGTGTCTTTGTCATTCGCTTTACTCTGTCTACATGTCTGTGTATGTTTGTTTGCAATTTGACCACACTAGATTATTAATCTACAAATATTTAGTTAAGAAATACATATTAAATTTAAATATTATATTTTGTCTTTTATTTTATTAATAGACAATTATTTTCACAAGCCGGTGACAACGCAAAATTTAAGTTGTTTTAATCCTCAATTTTGGTTATGTATGAAAAACAGATACCAAAGTCTTCCATGGTTGATTTTTTTATATGTCTTATTAGAGTTATACTTTTTAGTATCATTTTCCTCTTCTCTACTACATCTTGACATGCCGCGACATCTGCTTCATTCTGCGTATATCTTTCAATCTGATTGTCGTCCACACTATTATCAGCACAATTTTTGTTAGCAAAATTAATTAATAAAACATTAGTATAATATTAGTAAAGCATTAGTATAAAACAGTTAAGTGCTGAATAAGTATAACAAAAATTTTTGCTGAAAACACGATTTTAGCAAAAATTTTGCTAAAAAATGGTACACCTGATTTACAAGACGTTTTACTAACTTTTCTACTAACTTATTTTTTTGAGTTTACGCAAACATTTCTAACAGTCTAGGGAAGACAAAAATAATTGTCTTATATGTTTATTATCGTTCCAATTTCAAACTCTTGTGGTAAAAGCGGGGTACTAGATGGCGAATTAGCACTGTAAATTATTTTTCGCTTATCCCAGGACATACTTGGGATTTTAGCATTAAGGCATTGTAATTTTCAGGCATTAAGGCATTGTAATGTTCATGCTTTGAAATTAGCATTTATATTGAAAAATCAATGATCATCAATGCTTTTTCCCATGTATGTACCAAATAACACAATTTCGGAAGTTTTTGTTCCCCTCTTTGTGCTCTATGAATGTAAGATTGGCCCAAATCACAAACGTTTGTTAGTTAGTTTACACAGAGATTATAATCAATGAGTTTAATCAAGAAAATAATAGTGATTCCAACTTTTAAAACTTTTTCTGAATGTCACTTTATACAAACGCTTTAAGCTGATTCCTAACTTCTTTAAAGTGCTAATATTATTATTGCACATTAAAAAATCAACAAACATTGCAATATTGTCTACAACGCCCTTTAATTGAATTTTCTTTCAAATTAAAAAACGCAAAAACCTCCTCGTAAAAAGATAACTTCCTACCATGACTGCATCTATTTCCTGTAACACAAATTTCGTTAGCATTGCAATTTAATTTACATAAAATTTAATACACCTAAAAAATACAAAAACATACAACAAAATAATGATACAAGCTCAAAAACAAAAATAACAACTCCAGAGACATTAATTTCCCTCAACTGAAAATGAATGGAAAAGAAGAAGAAGGGTGGAGATTTTCATTAAACCAGGAAAGTCTCGTGCTGCATGCCACAAACATACAACGGCAACACAAAATTATTATTTATGCATTGTAAAGCAAATGTAAATGTGTTGAAGATGGTGTCAGTGGTTGGGTTGGTTGTGTCGCGTGATTTCCTAACAAATCAACAGACAGACTGTTTTACACAGGAAAACTAAAGAAAATTACAGGAGAAAGGCAAAAACCTAAAAATAGTCTAGCTGTAGGTACTTTAGTTATATTTATGAATGAGTTATGAATGAATGTTGCAACAATTATATACAAAATATTGAGAATGAATACTGTTGGTGGGGGGTGCTGGTGGGAGGTTAATTGATAATTAATTAATAGTGAAAAGTATTCGAAAGTGAAATAGAAAAGTATTCAAGAAATCCGGTTCTTAGAATTACTAGAAAACGTTTTTCGAAAATAGGTTATTTGAAACATGCTTCAGAACCAGTTTCTTAGAACTAAAGACATTGTTGGTCTTGTGTAAAATTTCAACAAAATTAAATTTTGAAGTTAACTAAATTGTTTTACGACGGATGGGAGTTTGGAATGCCAATCGGGATTGATTTTTTAAATATCCTGGAATTCGGGATTTTGTAAATACCGATCCCGAAATCCTGGTATTTTTCGGGATTGTTTGAAATCCCGGGCTTTTTCGGCATTTCGAAATTGTTTGGTATTATGGTATTTATTTATGTTAACAAAAAAAAATTCGGTAACCACAACAGAATCATTCAACTAGCAACAAATTTGATTGTCAGCACGAATATGGTTTCTTTGTGTACCTTTATCGGAGAAATTTCGGTAATTTTGATGGTAAAAATGTTCTGAAAACAATACTAAAGGGTGGTTAAATTTCAAGGGCCGATGTTGATTTTGAATAAAACACAAACTATATAGGAAATTATTGTAATTTTATTTTATTATGATATATTGGTATTACTCAATTATGTATGGAACAAAATATCGGCCAAATCGGCGCCGCGACCACGGCGGCACACCTCCATCCGATGGTCCAAATTTTCGATGACGCTGAGGCATAATGGAGGTTCTATGCCGTTAATGTGCCGAATTATCTCATCCTTTAGCTCTTGAATTGTTGCTGGCTTATCGACGTACACATTTTCTTTCAAATAACCCCAAAGAAAAAAGTCCAACGGTGTCAAATCACATGATCTTGGCGGCCAATTGACATCGCCATTACGTGAGATAACACGGCCATTGAATTTGTTGCGCAAAAGAGCCATTGTTTCGTTAGCTGTGTGGCAAGTGGCACCGTCCTGCTGAAACCACATATCGTCCACATCCATATCTTCCAATTCGGGCCATAAAAAGTTCGTTATCATCTCACGATAGCGAACACCATTCACAGTAACTGCCTGACCGGCCTCATTTTGGAAAAAATACGGCCCGATGATGCCGCCAGCCCATAAACCGCACCAAACAGTCACTCTTTGTGGGTGCATTGGTTTTTCGACAATCACTCTTGGATTCTCATTCGCCCAAATGCGGCAATTCTGTTTATTGACGAATCCACTGAGGTGAAAATGTGCCTCATCACTGAAGATGATTTTCTTCGAAAATTGATCATCCACTGTTGCCATTTCTTGCCACCATTCTGCCCATTCACGACGTTTGGAATGGTCAAGAGGCTTTAGTTCTTGAGCCAATTGCACCTTGTAAGCGTGTAAATGCAAGTCTTTATGCATAATGTTCATCAACGACGAGCGTGAGAGGTGCAATTGTTGGGCACGACGACGAGTTGAGGTGGACGGCTCTTCAGCCACACTATCGCGAACAGCAGCAATATTTTCTGCAGTACGAGCTGTACGAGCATGCACTGGTGTTCTCACATCTTCTACAGACCCGGTTTGCTCGAATTTTTCCACGATTTTTGCGATTGTACGCACATTTGGACGATCAAATTGACCAAAAAAATCACGAAGTGCACGATATGCATTTTGATTTGAACGCCCATTTTCATAATAAGTCTGGATAACTTTAACACGTTGTTGGATTGTGTATCTCTCCATGGTTCAAATTGAGTAAGTCTGAAATAGAGAAATGTCAAATAAAATTCGGAAAAAAACTTGGCGTTTAGGTGTGGTTCACATTCAACATCGGCCCTTACAATTTAACCACCCTTTAGTTATGTTCGGTAGTCTAACATGTTAAATTTGTGGTTATCGATTTTTGAAAAACTATGTTTTTTGTGTTTAAAGCGCACATTTTTGAACTTCTGATACAATTTTTCACTAGTCACCTAATTTACTTAACCCTTTATAGCCTCATGTAACATTACTGTAACAAACTCCAAAACCCCCGAAATAATACATACTGAATTTATTTAGCTCACTCAAATTTGTGACACCCAACTGTGACATACCACTGATCAAATTAGTACCAAAAAAAAATATCATAGATGGCATAATTTTTTTGACTTCCGTCAGTTTGAAGTTTGCATAATACAAATAGCGACAAGTTTGAACACGTGTAAATTTAAAATTTTATAAAAAAATACAAAAAGTGCAAAAAATTTTGTTGTTTTTATGAAAAGCTGTGAATAATATTTTTTACTTATTGTATACAATGCATATTTTTACATTTTTACATGAAAAAATTATATTTTTATGTTATGTAACAGTAATGCCACAATCCTTAAAATGTCAAATAAATAATAAATAAAGGATATTTTTTTAATTTCTAAGTAATACGTTTTTTTTAGTTACCTTAAAATTTCCCGTACAAAAAAAATTTTAATTTTTAAGTTCATGGGCTACAAATGGTTAAGATTTGTTTTATTTAAATTCAACAAAACGTCGAGTGCCACTGAAAATACGGTTGTGAGACATAGTAATCATCAGCTAACGAAAATTACTTGTGATACGAAAACGTTAGTTTTTTTTTGTCCTTAAATGTACCTTCCCAACGATATTGTTTTTTTCATAAAATTATGATACAGGGGGCAGATTCTCTAAGAAAATCGATATCGTTTTGTTGAAAACGTTACCTATATTGCTATCGTTTTGACGATGCTACTTACGAAAACAATGAGCTAAACAATGGAAAAATTTTCTTTTTTATTTACCAAAATTGTTAAAATTGTTTAAAATTTTTATTAAAAATGGGCGAATTTAACTTCGAAAAATTATTAAGAAAAAAAATGATTAACCACCAGGTGAAAAAAGTTCATATATGTACAAATATATTTATATATGTTTTTGCTTATATGGACAATTATGGAAATATATGTTTCATATATATGCATAGATGGAAGTTTATGCGATTACATATATTCAAAAAAGACTTATATATTGTCACAGGTGGAGGTATTTGTGATTTCATATTTGCAAAAAGGTGTTCATATATGAACATATATGGAAGTATATGTTATTTCATATTCGCAAAAGAGGGTTACATGAGATTTACCCCCGTTGTCACATGTAAGTAAACCGTCGCAAGTTGAGCATACATATTATCATCGAAATTATCGGAAAAACATGAAAAAGTGTCTACACTAGTTACTCAAATTATTGTTTATGAATTCAGTATAGCCAAGTATTCCAAATTCTAACAAATACCTGAAAAAATTTTGTTTTAAAACTGTTTTATTTAAAAATTAATATAATATTTGCCGGTCATAATCAGTCATAATTATTATTTCATCTTTCTAAAATTTATTATATACCGGTAAGTTGGAAGAAAACGTAATTCTAGGCTTGTCGCAATTGCCAAAAATTCATTGCCTTCAAAATTTCGTTGTCAATTGAGTTGCAAGTGACAAAATTTTAATTGTAGTACTAAAAAAGTGTGAGAGTATTAAGTTGTTCCAACTTGCACTTGCATGTGGCAACGGGTTGTTAATGAAATATAGGGACGTAATATAATCTCAAATTCTCTCAAACAATTTTGTAGCTATAAAAAGTCAACATTTCATGAGATGAAGAGGAAATGTGGGAGTTATAGAAATTGAAATAATCTTGATATTTCATATAAACTCGAAGTCTAATTATGGTTTAGCATAATAAAAATAAAGTAGTATTATAGTTTCTTATCAATTGATCCTTTACCATTGCAGTGCGTTGAAGCTTACACATCCATCCAGACAAAAAATATATCTACAGACAGACAGACACAAGGACGGATATAGAAACGACAAATTGCTAAAACAGAATGAAAAAAAAAAATATTGGTGGTTGTCATCATAGGAGCAACTAACAGTATTTTGAAAACCAATTTTCTATTAAATACTTAAAACGCATACACCACCATACGCTTTAACCACATACACACACCCATGATAAGAGCAAAAATACACTCACAAAAAAAGTTTGTCTCTTAAACGGGTGCGAATTCAGTTGAGCTTATTTTTTTCTGTTGCTATCGACTAAATCAGTTATCTCATTTTACCTCAAGAAAAAATTTCATCCTTATTTACCTAATTTAATACGTAATTCTTAAATTTACAAATTTTGCCAATTAATTTAAGCCACAACTGTTTTCAAACCATTTTTATTTTGTGTCTCCGCCATCAGTCTCACTTGTTAATGGCGTTATTTTAGCATATTTTTTATTTTATAATCATAAAATAGGCTAAAGTTAGGTTAGGTCGAAAAGAGGATTCGGAGAAGAGAAAATACTTCCCTAATCCGAATCAAGTTCCTGAGGACTTACACTTAAGCCAGAATGTCGGCTTGTTGTGCGCTCTAAACAATCGGTCCTATGTCACATTTCTATCCCAGGAACTCCGTCGCACTGACGAAACTCCTCAACTTCTTCCATCCTATGCCCCTAAGATCCCCCGATGTGGATATTGGGTCACTGGATAGTATTTCGACCCGGATCCCGGACAATGCCGGGCATTCACAGAGATAGTGTTCCAAGGTCTCCTCGTCCTCCCCACAGGCCCTGCACACTCTCGAGTCCGCCCTACCAATACGGTGGAGATGGGCCCTAAGGGTCGAGTGTCCCGTGAGGATTTCCATCAAAAGACTCAGTTCCTTCCTACTGAGATTCAGAATTTCCCTCCTCTTGTCCGTGTCCGGGTTGCCCCAGAGATTACTCGTAGTCCTGCCAACACCCACATTCTCCCAGATGGTCCTATGCATGGTGTCAGCCCAGTCCACCAGCTCCGCCTTGAGAGCTCGAAAAGGTTTAGCGTTCCCCAAAGTGGATAACTCCAGGGAAGATCCTTCCCTAGCCAAATCATTAGCCACTTCGTTTCCCGCTATACCACAGTGTCACGGCACCCATTTAATCTCAATGCGTCCCCACTATATCTCGGAAACTAAGCGAAATAGAGAAAAATGGACAAAAAAATGTTTACTCTGTGTCTTTAAATTAGTAATTATTAGCCACCTACACTCAGAGAATTATCTTCACATCAGTAATGAATTTCTTCATAGCTTTAATGAAAATTGTCACTGGAACTCGTCAATTAAAAATTTTCATTGACTCTATGAAACAGGTTTCATTAAAGTCAATGTTTATGAAATGTTTGAAGAATTAATGGAAATCTTCATAAAACTAATTAATCATTTCGACAATGAAGCGTTTATAGTACTTACGATGCAGTTTCCTTGCATTAATAAAACTCCCCTAGTAAAAATAATATTATACGAAATAATTAATAGTTCACCCACAGAAACGTAAATTATTTCCAAAATATTTGCAATATTTAAAAATTTTTGCTTCCACATAAAGATTAAAATAATAAAAGTGAATAACAAACCCCTTTCGATCCATTTGCTGCAGTTTTTGCTGTATTTTTAATTAATTCTAAAAATTATTCATTGTTCACCAGCGAAATAAATATAAGTTCAGTGATGTTTAATCCAGTTATTCGTCAAAATACTTAATTTTTTTTTACTTGTTCCACTTTGACGTATTTTACAACTTTATTGCATTTATTTTAAATACAATTTTGTTGTGCAGCGTTCTTTATTAAACAAAATTATGCACTTGATTCAAAAAAGTCATAAATCTATGTTTTTAAATACAAAAAACATTTAAATTGTGAAACATTTAGCGCTAAAAGCGTTTTTATGATTTAATCCACATAAGTAATAAATATTTGCTTTCTAACAAATTATGAAGAAATAATACAAACAAATTTGTGCTCTAGTATGACAATTTATATACCTTAAGACTCCAAAGCCACTTTTTTGTTGAAAATCTATCATAATCTGCAAAGTTTCGTCGTTTAATTTTCGTTTCGATTTTTAATTTTAATCCACATTCATCTCAAAGCGCCTTCCAGATGCGAGCGGTAAATTTTATTAGGCTTAGATGAAAACGCTTAAGGGAGGAACATTTTTAATATTTTCTTTAAGAGAACCATAGCATGCAAGTTCTTAACTTGACTAAAGTTGTCGTTGCTATACGAAAAGTGATAAAAAGACAACATTTTGTAATAACGAGAACATAATTTTTTGCTGCCAAAGCCTTTTTAGAATTTTGATCGTTCAGTAGCAATGTCATTTAACAATTTTGGTCACCTGAGGCCAATAATTTATTTTTGTTCTTTTTTGTTTCTTATGCCCAGTTTTTCACTTCGTATTTAAATGACATTTGGACTTTAAGTTCTATTTAAATACAAATGTCAGTTTTTAACTTAAAATTTAAATCACATCTAAGTGACCAATCTTGGGCATTTAAAGTCTATTTAAATTTTACAAATATAACATATGATTTTGACAGTTTGTTTGTTTTCCGCGTGGTAAAACAAACAAATTAAATTACAGCAGCCAATAAAAATTCAACTTCGGATGAAATTTTCACTTCACTTCATTTTTATTTTATTAATTTAATTATAATTCATATTTTATTTCTATTTATATATATATTTTATTTTATTTTTTATTTCTATATTTTATATTTTCTGCTTTTTCTATTCTTTAAACAGCTGTTTTATGAATAATGATCATTAATTTTTTGACATTTCATGATGCTACCATACTTTTGTCGCAAATAAATAACAATTATCATTTAAGACTGAAAAACTGAAACTGTATTTAAATACAACTTAAATTTAAATGGCAATTAACTAATTGCATATTTAAATACGAAGTTAAAAACTGGACATTAGTGGCTAAAAATAAGTTTTGACTACTCGCGACTTTATTTTGGTCACTAATTTTGCAGTTATAACGGTTATTTTGAGTCGCACATTTTCGTGCGACATGGCCTGGGAGCGAAGGCAACGAGCTATTGAAAAACCTCTTGCTGTTATTGATTACCATAAAGCCAAATTAGGTGTTAATATATCCGATCAAATGACATCCTATGCTACCACTCTAAGAAGAGGTGTTAAGTGGTACCGCAAAGTGTCTTTTGAACTGCTACTTGGAATGTCTGTCGTAAATGCATTTATAATATATAAAAAGACTACAAACAAACAAATTTCAATAACCAAGTTTCGGCAGGAGATTTCAAATGCTTTGTTGGACTTCATGTCTCCAGAACCCATAACAAAAGGAAAACATTTTATAGAAAAAAGAAAGGACGATAACAGAGAAACAATAAGGCGTGCTTGCCTATTGCGTTATGCCATGTCAAAAAATCTACTGATAGGGTAACAGCCAGAAAGAGTTTAAAAAGGACCACCACCTACCGGCGACGTGGCCTCAGGGTAACTTCTGGGTGTCGCATGAAAACGTGCGACGTGGCAGCCAACGTGTTAAAAAAAATCACCTTGGATCAAGCAAAATTTCATAATTCTTCTTTGTAAAAAAAATATATCTTAGCAAATATAAATTTGGTGCACATATTTGGACAAATCTTAGATTTTGAACGGGTTCTAAATTTATCAAAAAAAAAAAAAGAACATATCATCCAGTCTTTACACTTCAGATTATGATCGATTTTCGTCGTAGAGTTAGCTTCAAAGTCCAAAGAGTATGTTAGAAATTGCATCAATGCACATTGTTTCTTCCATTATT
This sequence comes from Delia radicum, assembly GCA_021234595.1. Lineage (NCBI taxonomy): Eukaryota > Metazoa > Arthropoda > Insecta > Diptera > Anthomyiidae > Delia > Delia radicum. Next base: position 31,029,234 of record CM037854.1, on the reverse strand, counting down.
TAAACATAATTTAAAGTGAGTCAATGGTAATCAAATGTTTATACCATTAAAAGCACTTTTAGAGCAGAATTTTCTAAATTTTCTTGATTTTGGTTCTAAAAACGTCGATCTGCAACTTTTTTTAATACTGTGCATAAAAATTGTTTAGAAAAATTGTGCTTAAAATAAATGCAATGCGAATGTAAAATATTCCAATGAGAAAAGATTCGGCACAAAAACAATATGTGGCGTTCCCTAAATATTACCCCCCCCCCCCCTGGAATTAAAAAAGAAAATGTTTTTCTATCTTCGGTTTTTGGTATGCGTAGAAACATATAGGTGTGGGTACTCCAATGAAAAGAAATTTCCTCAAGATTTTAAGTACAAAAATGGGGAGGAAGTTTTTTTCTTGTTTTTTTTTTTGGTTATTTTTGTCATTGTTGGCATTACCCAGGGATAACCGAGTGGAGGTGATACTACAAAATTTATTGGCTTAATGGGCTTTTCATCCAGTCCGTCCGAAGTCCGGCTTCGCTGACGAAAGTTTTTCTGCGTGACCGGCCTTTGGACGGACTTAGGGTTTTTTTAGGCGAGCAGAGTAAAGATTTTCTGCATGACCGGCCTTCGGGCGGGCTTGGGAGTTTTCTCCTATGTTATAGGCAGTTTAGTGGCTTCGCTGAATAAAGTTTTTCCGCTTGACCGGCCTTTGGCCGGGCTTAGGGGTTTTCTCCTATGTGATAGGCAGTTTAGCGGTTTCACTGAGTAAAGTATTTTCCAAATTTTTTTTGTTGTAATTTCGATGTATATGTAAGTGTTTTCGAAAATACCTATACAGGCAAAATTTGTAAACGGGTGTAGAGGGAGCTACGTATCATAGATCCTAAAATAATATCTGTTTTGAAATCCTACCCACACTTGTATCTTACTATGCGTATCGGTTTTTGGATCCCGGCTCCTTCATCGAAAATGGAAAAAAAAAATCATTTTTATTTCTGTAGGGGATCACCCCATAAAGTGCAGTTTAGCCAAAAAATTCTCTAAATTTGTTTCATTAATATCATGAACTCTAATTCTTTCAGTGCATATATCTAGTAACAAATAAGGACCTTCCTCTGGTCAGATTTATAAAGACATTTTGAGCAGAATTTTTCTGTTGATTATGCTTAAAAATTCTGTTGATTTAGTTAAATTCTTACTTAATTTAACTCAAATTTGGTTGTCAACTCATATTTGGTTATGCTAAAATTTAGGTCACCTAAATTTTGCATACTGCGATTCTCAACTTCATTGAAAATTCTGCTGGCGCAAATTTAGGTAATATTTTCTGTTGACGTAGCTAAAATTTTCAACAATTTGTACGGGCTTTTTTTTTGAGTATATGATGACTACATTGTGTTTTCTAACAGCAACTCTAGTTCTTTGTTGGTTGTTGCCGTTTTTATCAAAAAAAAAGAGAACATTAAACGCCTTATTTTGTGGTGGGTTCAAATTGTATTTCTGTTATTATTAGTACGAGCAAATATTAAGTACGATTGTGCGATTTTGATAGCTCAAAGATTTTTTATTTTCGAAAAAGAATGACAAAAATTGTGTAGAAAATTATGGTTTCCTGTTACTAAAACACGATGCGTCACTTTGACTGACGTAATTCAGACAGCTGTCAAATGTCGTTAACGTATTCGTACACATTACGTATACGTACACATTAACTTTTGTTATAATTTTGTTTTGTTTTGTTTAAATATCAACTCTATGACACAAGTATTTAGACTTTTTTATATTCGAACACGTACAACAAGTGTTAGTTGGCAAATACAAAATAATAATAATAATAATAATAATAATGAAAATAATAACTAAGAAAGTGTTGGCAACACTTGACATTTGACAGAGCTTTATTTCATCATTATCGTCATCAGCAGCAGTTTACACTGTGTATACATTACTTTTCAGAGGTTATCAACTCTTCGTTTTTTATTCGTTCATTATTATTTTACTTTAGGATCCATAAGTGACAAGAAACATATTAAATACTACTACCATGACTGACGACCAGAGTTGCCAATTTAGCTATTTTATGGCTAGATTTAGCAATTTCCCAGCACACTTAGCCATAGAATTTTGCATTTAGCCATTAAAAATTACAGTTAAAACTTAAAATTGCAGTTAAAACTTGCAATAACGCAGCTCGGCGAAAATGTGTTCGCTACAGGCTGTGGTCCACAAATTGGAGGAAATATAATTAGAACTACATTTAATTTTAAATAAAATATCTAAAAATTCTAAACCATACACAGAGAGAACTTTTATGGACGAAAAATAATGGAAAATTTCAACCAATTTAATGAAACTTTTCTTCACAAAATGAACGAGAATTTTCCTAAACTTAATGAAAAGCTTCAATATTTTGATTAAACTAGTTCTTCAATAAAACTCCTTCTTTGAGCTAAAGAAATTTTTAATAAATAAAATGATATTTTTTATAAAATTTTATAACATCTTGCATAAACCTAATGAACACTTTCAATGGACGAGTTTTAGTGCAAAAATGCATTAATGTCGTGCATATAATGTTACATTAATAAAAAAAATTATAATATTTTTTATTTTTATTAAAAAGCTGGAAACGAGAAACTAATTTCAAAATATCAATATCAAAGAGATAGAATTTGAAAATGATTTAGTATTTGTTGCAAGTAAATAATCATAAAACTATGTTTTATTAATTTTTTCATAAATAATTCTTAAAATTATTAAGATATTATGGGATCAACTAAGCTCTCAAATGACAAACAAAAATTGCCTATTTAAGTGTCCGGGTATGATTAACACAGGATCCGCTAACAGGTAATTAGTAATTTTACTCCAAAAACTTGATTCAAAGAACCGGTGCTCAAAAATTATTCGTTAAAGATAGGTGCCGGCTAATGGGAGTGTCTGTCAGTAGCAGTAATAAGACATTACGGAATCAAAAACCCTCCTAATGACAAACAAAAAGTGCTTATTTAAGTGTCTGCGTATGATTAGCACAGGATCCGCTAATAGGAGGTTACTTTACTCCAAAATCCTAATTTTAAAAGCCGCTGCTCAAAAAATTTTCTGTCGGCTAATGCGAGTGTCTTGCATTAGCAGTTTGTACTGTCCTCAATAATTTATTGAAGAAAATCCAGTGGTTTTACTTATAAAATGTTCATAGCTATATTTCTACAAATTTAGCTATTTTAGTTAACTAAGTTCTGGCAACTCTGCAGACGACTGTCTTTTTCTCTCTATGGCTAAAACTATAGTAATTGTCATCATGTACATCCATGTATACATGGTAAAACCCCGTGTCGTCACTGTCATGTCAGCGTTTAAATGAACAAGTGCTCAGAATTGTAGTGCAGTAGTGTGCTCACTTAAATACTTGACATTTTCAACACCTCTATTTTTCGTTTAGTTTTTCTATTTTTTTTTTTTTTATTTGATATTTTTGTTTGTAATTCCTACACTACGGATTATTGTTGTACCCTACACTAAAACAAAGTAGTGAGCAAAATGAATTTGTGATTTTAGCTTAATCGTGCTACCGATAGATTTAATTAGTTAAAACTTTATTGAAATCTTATACATTCAACTTATTTTAACGTTTTTAGTACGATGAAAAAAGTAAAATTAACTCGAAATTTATGTAGTTGAATAATTACGAAATACTTCGATATTATTTCCCCAGGTTTTTTCTGCGTGTACAAAACCACGTAAGAAGTGTTTCCTTGTCTTTCACTTTAGTCTGTCTACCTGAAAGTATATTTGTTTGCAGTTTGACTACACTACATAGTCACTATAATCACTTTGTTTACAAATACCAGTAAAATTGGGTGAATCTATCAGAAGTAATTCATCTTTATGTTACTAGCTTTTTTGAACTTTGGAGGTCCTTGTATTCCTTTTTATGTAAACTAATGACATTTTGACCTTATGAGGCTTACATTTTCTTAAATCTTGCATTATATATAGATTTTTTTTAATCTTAAAATTATAAATATATTGCATTTTAACCCATTTCGTCAACTTATTTGATGGCGTCTCAAGTTCTTCCGATCGTCGTAGAGTTTCGAAATTTGGCGAATGTATGTGCAATTACGGTCCTTATCATAATTTTTGAGAGCACCCAGCAAATTCCACCTAGTGGTCCAAATGGGCCACCCTTTTTGGAAATGTATAGTGGTACGACTGTCAAATTCACATATGTTGATCATTTTTAAGTTTGAGTGGTTTTTCCGTTACCTATATTCCAGCTACTTCCATTTCGTCACTAGAAATATTAATGAAAAGTTAAAAACAACAATAAACGATATTTAACTTGAGACGGAAACACCAGAGTATGACAAATCGACATTTTAAGTTGATCAGAAAAAAGCTATAAATTTTAGTAATTTCTGGAAAAATATGTGTCTCAAAAATAATTTTGAAGACCTCGAGACAAGAATCTATTAAAAAAATGCTTCAGATATAAAAGCTAATGATTTTCAATGATTTTCAATTTTGTTTTTTACTTCTCATCGAGTAAATAAAACAATACGGGTAAAGCGTTGATATGTTTCCTTCAAAATTTGGGTATAATATTCTAGCACTTCTACATTGGTTCTCTGATGATTTTCGGTGACGCGAAATGAAACATGTAAGGACCTGTCAGTAGATAAAGTTTGCTATAAGTTAGCGGGCAAAAACTTTTTGAGTAATACATAAATATTGCACGGTTTTTTGTTTAACAAAAAAAAATGATCTTGAACTCGAATAATCTTGCTCACATCATAATGATATTGTTATATTTGATTTTATTTGTTGCTTTTCAAAAAGTTTGATCATTTTCATGATAAACAATACAATTGTTTCATAGGCATCACCCAAATCTTCCGTTTTCTGCAATAGAAAAAGATAAATGACTTAACTCAAACACAGACATTACATACAACAGACAAAATTAACTCTATGAGAATCTTTTTGTCTGCATTATAGTATAAACTGCCTTATCTGGTAATCCTAATGATAAAACCATATAAATATGACATCGTACAAGTTTTGGGTTCTTAGCTCTTACATTTTTGAATATTAAAAAAATTGTAAATTTAACAATATCCATATCTTTTTATCAGGTAAAGCTACCTCATTTTAAATCCACTGTTTGCGCTTTAAATAAAATAAGAAAAAAAAAAAAATTTTCCGATTTTTTCAAAATCCATTGTTTAAACTGCCGCAATTAAAAAAAAAACAGTTATTTTAAATTTTCAAAAAATATAATATTTCACTATGCAGTTGCCAAATCAATATGTGAAGCTCTTACGTGATAAAAATCTAAAAAAGATACTAAATATAGTAGAAAAAAAGATTTGCATACATAAATAAAATAAATTATTGAAAAAAATAAAAATAAAAGTTTTACAAAAGTGAGTAGTTGCACATAATTGCCCGTATCTTTGTAACGGCTTCAGCTACGAGCGTCATTTGTACCTTATTTTTAATCTCCGTGTTTTTACTGGTATAAAAATATAATTGACTTGTTAAGCAAAAAAATCCGTGGTTAAAAGCGCTGTATAATAAAAAAAAGTGTTTTACACTTTTTAATTATAAATTATTCTTTTATACCGTTAACAAATCCCCATGTGGTACTTACTGCATGTGTCTGAGTTATCAGCTTTTTAGTTAAATTTGTTGCGATTGAGTCAATGCAAATTTAAAATGGAAATTGCTTTTTATTTTGACCTAACCAATTAAAACAGTATACCTCTTCATTTAATGCTTTGTGTGGAACAAAAAATGATCAAATATGAAAAAATAAATATTTTAATATATCACATTTATGAATTTAAATAAACTCTTTTACTTGGGAAAATTACTTTTCGTAATTTTTTTTTTTTTTTAATTTTACAAAAAATTATATATGTCATGGGATTTTAGTAAATCCAATTAAATCACAATATATCTCATTTGATCCACCAAAAATTACTTATCTTTTTAATACCATGGGATATTTTGGTATCATCCAATTTTGATCTAATTTAATCCAGTACACATTTGGGGGATCTAATCAGATATTACTGAATACCCCAATTTTGCGATAAAGTTGCATAGGATTAAATATCGATCTATGTAATGAGATCTTATTTTGTATTTAAGATATAACTTTTTTGATCGGGATTACATCTATTGCATACTTTGCATTATTTAAATTACATTCATTGCATTCTTTACATACACTCAAAAAAAGTCAGTAAAGTCATTAAAAAATTTAGCTGAGTTAGAAAAATTTTAGTCATGAGGGTGCTTGCAAAAAACTTTCTAATGTCAGCAAAATCTTGATGATCTGTAGCAAAAAAATTAGTAAATTCTGCATAAGCTTTTCTAACATTTCGTTGATTAAAAATTAAAAAATACTAGCTAAAAAATAATAAAATTTTCGCTGAATAATAGTAGGCTGAAAAAACCTCAAAAATTATGTAGAAAAATTATACTTTAGCTAATTGTTTTTTGCTGAAAATCCTAAAAAAAAAATAAGTTTAATTCTTTAAAACAAAATTGACAATACATTGAAAAATATAAAAATGTCCATACATTGACGACATTAATTAATTTAATATCTGTAATATATAGAAATATTTATATACAACATAAAAAAAAAATATACATCAACTACTAACATCAATGGTTGTCCAAATGATGACAATTTGGACTGACGTTAAGTGCAGTAGATAATTCTAGAAACAGAAAAAAAAAATAAAAAATTAAAAAATATAACATACACATAAACAACATTTTTTTTTGCAAATAGAGATGGGAAATATAAAAAAATTATTTAAGATGTGTGTCCTTCTATTTCGGTTTAGTCTGTCTACCTAAAGGTATATTTGGTTGCAATTTTTCAACATTCCATAAATTACCTGAATAAAAATTTAGTTTACAAATACACATTTTATTTTCTTAAATTTAACCCACTAACTGGCAAACGATGTTTAGCAATGAAATTCATACCGCGTGCTCCATTTGAAAAACAAGTAATAAGTTCTACAACAAAATTGTTTATCGTTGCCTAATTTAGACGATATGAGCCAAAATATTTTAGGGTGCATTTTAAAAACTAAAGCATATAAAAGAGAATTTTAGACAAAAAATATTTCTCTTACCAAGTTATAACCACGCTCGAAAAACTATTTTTCTTCTGCTCCTATTTAAGATGATAGGAGCATATAAACTTCAAAAAAGTATCTAAAATTCAATTTATATTGTTCAAACTTCAACGCTTTGCTATTAATACTTAATGTCTTCTTTCTGCAAAAATTTCATAAAAATCCGTCTGTTAGTTTATAAGTTAAGACGATGTTCTTTAGATTAATCCTGATAAAATCCTGTGAGTCCTTGGACTTTTTATTAAAGGTTAAGCTTCAATCTTACTTATATTTTATTATAATGAGTTTTTCGTCAACTTAAATTGGCTTATTAGATTTTTGAAAACTATATTTTTTTAAAAATAATTAGTTTTTGCAAATTTACGAAATTTTGATTTTAAAGCTTTCTCGCTTCCAAACCGTGGCCGGCACATGAAATATTTCTTCGCAAAATATTTAGCAAATTTAGTTTTCTTTTGGAATATATTTATTTCTAAGTATAAAACGCGCATTTGCGCGTTTTATAAAGGCTACCCTGAGACAGCCTCACCTGTTAGAGGGTTAACATTTTTATTTTGTCTTTAATTTAATTAATAATCAAATTCTTTGACAAGCCGAAATCAACACTATATTTGAGTTTATTAGATCAACTTATAATATGAATACACATTGGGCGTCCTTTTGTATGAAAAACATATAAAAAATCTTATATGGTACTTTTTAGTATCTTTTTTCTCGTCTCTACTACATCTTGAGATGCCGACATCTACTTCATTCTGCGTATATGTGTCAATCTGGTTTTCGTCCACACTATTAATGTGCTTATTAGCACAATTATTTTTAGCAAAATAAATTTGTAAAACATTAGTAAAATATTAGTAAAACATTTGTTCAAAACTGTTAATAACTAAAATTTTAGCTGAAAACACAATTTTAGCAAAAAATTCGCTGAGAAATAGTATACTTGTTTTACAAAACGTTTTACTTATTTTTCTACTAACTTAATATTTTGAGTGTTGTTCCCATAATTTAAATTTTAAAAAAACTTTAATTAGTTTCCATTACGCAGTAAAATTGAGGCTACGAGCCAGCATATTTCGACGTGCTGTCAAGTGTTGCGTTTGATGTTGTATTTGACGGGTCTTGTCCATCCTTATATGTAACATCCTTGCTTTAGTTGTTTAGGATTATCTTGGGTGGCTCAAATCAAAGTTTTGTTCTTAAATCAATTCGAATATATTTAAACTCTTTCCGCCATAGAGCATCCAGCAGTCGTTCTAAACCTTTTAAATTATCATATTTGATTTTTATTTTATCTTCTTTTCTATACAAATTTCAGTACAAAAACCATCAGCAAGAGAAAGTTTTTTTTTGTCTATATGTTTTCATATAATCTTTTTTCGTTTTCGGGGTATATGCACTTGTCTCAAGTATATGATTGTGCTTTGAATACGGAAACGACATAATAATGTTGTATATTTTCTTTATTTTCTACATTTTTCCAACCATATGAGAGTAAATTTGAATATTTGTACTCATACAGTGTAAGTTTACTTTATATGGCAGTGTTGTCTAATATGTTGGTACTAAATATGTTGGGAAATGCTAGTGTTTTCATTTGCATTAATCGATTAACCGATTTCTCGACTAATCGCCTGTATTTCGGTTAATGTCGAAACAAATAATTTAAAATTTGAATAATTATTCGACCCGAATACTCGGTTAAACTAGCTCGATTAACAGCCCAGTAAAATTTTTTAGAACCAATTACCTTTGTATCTGTTCTGGAACAGCTTTTTTTTACCACCGGTTACATGGAACCGGTTCTAGAATAGGTTCTTGGGGGTCAAAATGTAAGGTTTCGCTGTCCCAGAACCAGTTCTATAACTGGTTCTAAAGCAACCTGTTCTAGTTTGGAGGTAAAGAACCTATTGCAAATAGGACAAATTCCATATAAAAAGAATCGGTTGTAGAAAAGCAATTGGAACCTGTTATAATACAGTATAACCCAGCAAAATTGTTTAGAACAGATTACCTTTAAACCTGTTCTAGAACTACTTCTTTTACCACCGGTTACATGGAACCGGTTCTAGAACAGGTTCCTGGGTGTCACTGTCCCAGAACCAGTTCTATAACTGATTCTAGAACCGGTTCTAAAGCAACCTGTTCTTGTTTGGAGGTAAAGAACCTATTGGAAATAGGACAAACTCCATATAAAAAGAACCAGTTGCAGAACAAAATTTAGAACAGGTTATAATACAGTATAAGCTGTTCTGCAACCAGTTATTTGAATTTTACTATTTTACTAGGAAGTTGTTCTGCAACCTGTTATTTGGATTTTACTATTTTACTGGGAGGTTTCATTTTTTTAAAGGGATTTTTTCCTTAAATTTTTTTTTTAACTTTGGCTAAAAAAAATAATGACAAGAAAAGCTTAGAAAAAATAAACGCTATATAAAATGGCGATCTTTAAGCCTCTTGATAACATATAGAGATAAACATATAAATTCAAATTAATCTAAATCAATATTTCCACGTATTTCAAACAAAGGTTTTAAGTGTTTTAAATCCTTGTCACACAACTGTCAATTTACAAATTGGTTCTGTAGGAATCCGATCTTTTCTATCATCTCCTAAGAACATTTTTTATAATCGGTCCCAATTCTCGAACATGTTTCAGTGAAAGTTAAATCAAAAATTATACTTAACAAGAATCAGTTTCAGCAGCGGTTTTAGGAGTACCTGTTTTACTTCGGAGCAATTAATCCAGTTGATTTTGGAACAATTTCAAACAAATATCATCGGTGTAACATCCGACACTAGAACGTTTAAATATAAAGGATCCGCCATCAAACGTTTTTTTTCCGATGCCGATTTTGCCAAAAAAAATCGTCTTTTCAGATGAAGCTCATACTGCATGGCCAGCCGAGGCAGCCATTTGAATGAAATTATTTTCCATTATTAACCGGAAGGATTGTACTTTCAAATAAAAAAGAAATTTGACAAAATATTCAGTAGTTTTTTTTTATAGCATTTTCAAAAAAAAAAAAGTTATTTGGCGGACCCTTTATAATTTGTTCTACAAGCCGTTCTTTCACTCAGGGAACTTCTGCTTTAAAAATTTTATTTTTAATATAAATGTCAGTCATTTGTAGAAGAAATTTAATTTTTGACTGCAATTGTAGTTCATCAGAAAAAAAACAAACCACATGAAATGACTGTTTTATGATTTTACATTCATTTTTTAAAAGTCGTTTTTTGTTATTTAAAAAAAATAAATGTTTATTTATTTTTACTAACATATGTGGTTAATTTTCACTGCAATTGTTAGTAATTTTTTGAACAGTAAAAACAAATGACAAATGTTAGTTGAATATAATGAGATGTTAGTCGTCCTTTCGTCAAGTGAAATTTCATTTGTTTTTGACTACAACTGCTGTCGTCTTTACCCATATAATGTCCTTAGTATTTAAACTATCATATTTTGATAATGGTCTTAGGTCTTTTTGAAAGGAACACTTTGAAACTCTTAAGATTTATTTCCACTGAACATATCTGAGAACCAGAGCAAGTTTAAAACGAAAAAGGGTAAAAAATGGCAAGAACATGGCAGCAAAAAAAAATAAAATCAAAAAATTCGCACTAAAAACACAAAAATGCCTGACAATTCTAAAAATTTCCTCAAATAGCAGTTAATTTAAAGTTTTTTGTTTAATATTACAAAAAAGAAATCATGAAGAAATTTACAGTTAAAATGCTGTTAAGAAATTTACAGTTAAAATGCAGTTAACGTGTTAAATCGTTATCCTAGTAAATATGTACGTACGAACTTAGAAGTTTAACATTTTCGTTTCTTTAAAAGAAAATATTCCGAAATTTAATTTTGACAAACATTTCATATAAAATATACATTTTTTAAAATGTTTCCAGAAACTTATCGCTCATTTACTTCAAGAACGTCAAAACTCAAAAAACATGATTTTGAGTTAATTGTGCAGAATTATTCGTTATATCATTTTCAATTTATAACGAGCTTTCAACCTCCGTATATTTACAAAACTAAAGCAAATCAAACATATTAGCTAGGTTGATACTAGTATTTCGATCTGGCTAAAGATCTCATCAGAACCCGAAGTTTTAGAAAAGCTAGATCCTATATAATAGGCAGAACTTTAACAAAAAACCTATTAATAATAAATTTTGCTCCATTCTTGTCTTCTTAGTAATCAACCACGTGGTTAGGTCTTTTCCTAACAAGCATCATGACGTTACTAAACTTTGAAGACCAAAAATGTTCTATTTATATAAAAAATTTTTAGTGTGTACTCTGGCTCAAGTAATATTTTTTTACAGTTATATTAGTTTTTTGTTTTTATATACTTATATATCACTTATCATATTGTGTAAAAAATTCGTATTGATATCTTATATACTCACCTCTTGATAGAAATTATTTCGTTATGTTTTTCTTTAAGGTGGGAGTAAATTGAAAACTTTAAACTCATTTTCTCAAAATTTTTGAGTTATGACGTTATTGAAGTAAATGATGTTCAAAATTTCGGTTTAAACTATATTTTACAGAATTTTTTATTTTAAAATGTCAAAAAAAAAAACATTCCGATTTCGAAAAAAAAATATAATTTTTACAAAATATTTGGAAAAGTGTCATTTAATGGCAAGTGCCAAAAAAAATATCTTCCCTACTGATAACATTTTATTTTTTAAAACACCTTAGATTCCTCCAATATGAAACCCCTAGATAATAAAACATGTTTCATTAAAACGACGTAGAACGCTTTGAATCATCGTTTAAGAACACTGTATAAAACAATGTAGTCAATTTTACTTGATATTTATGTTTTTATTGCTTAAAAATCCAAAGAAATGCATTTTATACGATTAATCGCCACTTTTTTAGATTAACTGGCCCGAATAACCGGTTAATCCATTTAAAACGATTTTTTCGAATAATGCCTTAACCGGTTAACCGCCTAGGTCGAATAATTGAAAACACTAGGCAATGCTTTCATAGTCAATGTTTTCATTTTGTCCATTCGAAAAGTTCACTGGATATGAATGTTAGTCCTTGTGTTGTAGTGTTTTATTGTCTTATCCGTATTTCTGAAATCTTCATAAAATTCTACAGATTTAAAAAATGGTGACCCCTGACAGGTTTAATGGGGTAGTACTTGTTGTGTGGTGTGTCGACAAAATGTGCCTAACCTGATGGGGGTAAAGATTGCATTTCATGTGATGTTATATTGTGGGAATTGACACAATATACCATTATATTCGAGTGTGTTGCTTAAAGTACTAAAGCTCCCCTAAGTAAACTAATGATGAAGACTGTAAGATGCAAATTATTTCCGAACTAAGTGCACATTTAAAAGATATTGTAAATTTAACATTCTAAGGCGATTTGCTAGTAATTTATGCTTTTAAATGTGAAAATATTAGCACAAAATATGTTAAACTTAATTTTTGATCAAATGCACAAAGAGAAAATGCACACACGAATGAAATATTAATGGTAACAACTTATAAATTCAGTTAGTACAACGATATTTATATTAGATTTATGTATATTATGGGTGTAGCAACTAAAATTCAGTTAAATTAACCGAACTTTGTTGAGAAAACTACTGTTCTAGTGTACCAACCGACTGAAATTACTAATAAGCGAATTTGAGTCGTAATAACTGAATTTTAGTTGGCAAATAGCTAAATTTGTCTCTGTGTGTGCAAAAAAGGCTTCGTTTATGTGGTACCTTATACCCGTTAATTAAAAAGCTACAAAATATGAAAAAACAGGTCATTCGGTATCTAAATCTGACTTTTGTTTTGCTCCATCACATAAGCTACTTATCATACACGGGACTAGTTAATTAGTTGCTATCATTAATTGTAATTTTTACTACTACTTTTTTAATTATTGTTAATGATTGATTTGATCAATGGAAACGGTTCAATTTCAATTATTTACTCCTCATTAAAACAAAAAATTAAAATTTACAATTTTTTCTTAATGTGGGTTACTCATTGACATGATAATTATAGGTTTCAGATCATACCAACCACTTGAATCAATATGGTCTGAGAGCTGAATAAAGGTACATATGGGTATATTCTCGATTGCTATAAGACATAGGAGATCAAACTTTTTTTAGAAACTTAGCAGTCTCCTTTAAGTTTTCATAAACGCTAAAATGTTTGGGATTGATTCATTCCATTTCCTAAAGAACGCTGTATCACATTGTTCGCCAAGTTTCGAAAAGAAAAGGTTTTTGTTCAGCATGTTTATTTTGTTTCCAGATTACAGATCAGGAGTCTAAACCCTTTACAATTTTAACGCTCACACCGGAATAATTTTTATTAAATGTATAACACGTGTTCTTCAGGAAAAACAAACAATAAGTCATTCTACCCAACTTTTTTTCGTTGTCTACTTTAGGCGATATACACTGAAAAAATTATACTTCATCAAACTAATGAAACAATTTCGTAGTATTTTTTTTTTTTGTAGATTCAATGGAGAAATTCATTATATGTAAGAAATTTTATTAATATTGATAATTTTTTATAAACTTAATTTCATAAAAAAAATTTCATAGTTTCATAAAAAAAAATTCATTCGATTTCATAAATTATCTCTTCATAAATTTACTAAATATTTTCTTTAAAGCTATGAATTTATTTCTGAAAATTATTTTCTGAAAAATAAAAAAAAAAAATGTGTCTTTGAAATAAATTCATAATTAATTTTCATACATTTCAACCGCGGGGACCGAAGACCCTTTATTGGTCCTGAACCATTCTGTGGAATAACTGCGGGGTATGTTAGGGAAAGGCTCAGGGCATGGAGAGAGTCTGAATTCTCTGGTAACTGGGAACACTCTCCTGGTCAGCGCCAGGCTAAGAGATTGATCTCTTTTTCCAGTAGGAGGTCGAGGTGACTCTTGTCGCTTGAAAAGGGGGGGTTTGAGGACTCTGGCATCGTACTTAACTGGACACTGTAATCTCAGATACCATCTGCACAGGAAGGGTCAATCGGACACGGATATGTGTAGGTTTTGTGAGATGGTGTCTGATACCTCGGAGCATGTTCTCTGATAATGTCAAAGGCTTTGTGATAGGAGACTTAGGTTTCTAGGTGATCGCTTCATTTCGCCTTCCGACATCGCGAACATTTTGCCTAATAGAATAATTGGCTTTATAGGTAGCTTAAATCTGTATGTAACTTTAGGCAGCACAAAAAATCTACATTGGTCGCGGTGCATAGTGCCTTCTGATCTAATCTAATCTAATACATTTCAAACTTAAGTTTTAGGATTTAATTCTCAAGTGTTAAAATTTTATGAAACACATTCCTGAAAGGGTCAAATAATAAATTTGATAACAAAAAACTCTATAGATTATTTGTTAGCACAATATCCTAATGAAGAAATATAGAGTATTACCTCGAACTTGAATACTTTTCATTTTCATTAAAAAATAGTTTCATTAAAACTATAATATTATTAGAATTCGTCCAAGGAATATTCTCCTTGTGTAGAGCGAGTCTTCATGATGGACTTTATTGATTAAGAGCAAAAAACTTAAAAATTGTTTACTCTTTGCGAGTGCGACGGCTGTTTTTTCCAAACACATTTCGCTTTCTGAAAACTTGAGATCAGTATAAATTTCGACAAAACGCACATAAAATACAAGATTTTAATTATTAGCTTAATACTGCACTCGAAAGGGCATCAACAAATTTTAACGACTTTAATAGACTTATTTATAAATCACAACGCCTCACTTTATCCAATTTTTTATAATTTTGAATTTTGTAAAATACGGTGATGAATGCGGTGATGGCCCGCTTTGACTTACGTAGCTCTCAAACAAAGTTGTTTGAAAAACGAAATTTTCTGTATCACCTGGATGTTTTTTTAATCACTTGAATTGTCAAATCTGTCACTTGCATTTGTAGGTGTTGAATGAAAAAACAAAATGCGTTTAAACACAAAACAGTTTAATAAAAACACTTAAAATTAAACTCTTATTTGCCCAAAAATTTTAAAAATACACTATGAAGACTGCGGGTACGCAATAATACCTACCGTTTGAGAACGTGACAAAATTCGTAAATTACTTAAAATTCGTGACAGACTAATAAACAGCCCTCAGACTTTAAATGTATAGTTTTATATAAAAGAATATCTTAAATTTTTTGGTATAAAACGATATATCTTTACAAATAATTATGAATAGGGCAAGATATTATCATATCCAAAATTAAACAAATTTTTTTTAGTATTACACTATATTTTAGTATATATAATTTTGATTTGTGTTATATCTAATTATACATGTATTCGTTGATAATTAGATTAACCATATATAATTGTATATGTTATATACTAAAGGGTCCGCCATCGAACTTTTTTTTTTCAACTAGTGCTTATTTCGTGAATGGTAACACTTAGCTCATGTCTGATTTGACAGATAATTAGTTTTATCCTTCCGCTGAACGAATATTGTTGTGTATACGCTTGAACAATGTTGGAAAATATTGCGACATTACTTTGAAAATCATGGTAATGTTGCAGAATGTGTGCGAAATGCACCGTCGTTTTCAGCAATTGAACATTTCAGAGACATCATTGAGACGAATTTTGCATAAAGACCTTGTTATGACGCCATACAAAGTCCAATTGGTTCAGGAGTTGAAGCCAACTGACCATCCAATGCGTTTTCGCTTCGCTAAGTGGGCCTGCGATCGACTTACAGAAGATGCCGATTTTGCAAAAAAAATTCATAAAATTGGACCGATCGTGTAGGCTACTGCATGGCCAGCCGAGGCAGCCATTTGAATGAAATTATTTTCCATTATTAACCGGAAGGATTGTACTTTCAAATAAAGAAAGAAATTTGAGAAAATATTCAGTAGTTTTTTTTTATAGCATTTTCAAAAAAAAAAAGTTATTTGGAAGACCCTTTATTATATATTGGTCGATATGTAAACAGATTTAATTATATGTGGCACCGTATTAAGAAATTTAGAGGATCAAACTTTTGTAGACTTTGTTTTCTTACATAAACATATGTATTTACATATAATAACATGCAATAACATATATATTTATATAAAATAATGCATGAATATATATATGTAAACGTTTTCACTCAGGCCTTCTACTTTAGCATTTATTTTTTTACTCCCCAATTTTCTTAAAACAACGCAATATTATTGAGTTCCAAAAGAGTATTCACACCTTAGGGAAATTTTAACAAATTTATTTTATGACCCATTTGAATATAAATCATAAAATCAAGAACATTTTTCAAAAGCAACTAAAATGTTGCATTTTCCCCCCAAAGTATTTACGCAAATTATGTTGGCAACAAATTTCTCCTACTTAAGCATATTTTTACTTACATAAATTTTATGAAACAGAAAATATTTTTACAGCATCGTCATTTACAAAGAAATGAAATTCCCCTACAAACAAAAGCAACTAACAGTTGGGAACCTACCACAATAGCAACCAACAGCCAGAGGCAACAAATTTGAAATCAAAAAATAATACTCACTTTTAGGTTTCTTTTATTTTTTAGCTACAGTAGGTTCCCCTTTATTATTGCATAACAGAAAAATAAATGTATGAAAAAGACAACAAAAATTATTGAGCAGGTCCCTCTACATGATATTAATGATTAGGCGCCCAGCTAAGAACTGAAAGTGTATAAAAGAAATTTCTACTTCTTCTATCTGGTGTAAAAGCCCCTACAATCAGAAAAAAAGTACATACATACACATTACATATGTAGTTACACATACAAAGAAATAATAACGTACTAACTACACATACATACTTAAATAAACGGCATACATTCTCAAAAGCATTTGGGGACAGTGAGGTTAATTTAGCTGTTTCCCTTTTGAATTTAGTGATTTGTTAGCAAGTCTACATTTTATTCTAAAAATTATTATTTCTGAACCGGGATGGCAGGCAATACCGCTAAAAAATCGTTATCGATTCAAAACCCTTTTAACTAACTATCGTTATCCCTAAAATACCGTTACCGAAAGAATTGAAATATCGTTAACCGTGAAATACCATTAGCGATATAATTAAAATACCAATATCATTAACATACCGTTACGGAAATAACTAAAATACAGTTATCGCCAAAATACTACCACAGAAATAAGTGAAATATCGCTAACGCTAGAATACCGTTACCGAAATAAGTAAAATACCGTTAATGCTAAAAAAAACCGATACCGAAATCAACGAAATATTGTTATCCTAAAATACAGTTACAGAGAAAGAAACTAAAATAGCCTACTCTTACCGATAACCACATTGAATCGGTTGCCATCCATGTTTCTAGCATGTTTTTTTATTTTTTGGCGATTTTTTCAAATACTATTTATTTTTTTTAATTTTTGACGATTTTTTTTAAATTTTTTGAATAATTACGGTTGTTTTAAATTTTGGCGATTTTTTCTAATATTAGCGATTTTCCCCGCAATTTTTGTCGAATTTTTGCAAGTTTTAATTAAAGTTTTAATAAATTACTTTTCGGTAATAATCACATCGCCTATAGTCCATTTAGCGATATCGTCCACTTTTTAGGATTTTCATGTCATCTAAAATCAAATTTCATACAAAATGAGTGCAATAAAGTACAATTACGATATAATGACATTTGAAATATGGGCCACGTACATTTGATTACTAAAAATAAAATTATATGTGAATTATATATTATATATAAGTTATAGTCACAATTTAAAAAAAAATCCCAAAATAATTCTGAAATATAAAAATTTTTAAGATTTATGGTATTAAGGTATTAAAAAATTTGAAATGCTTAAACGATAATCGAAATCACAGGATTGAGCTTAAGCTTGAAACTTCTGATGACTATATCCGAATTCACGATTGGAATATATAAATAGTAGGCTTATAGTCCACATTAGCGATATGGTCCACAATTTGTGTGCACCTAAGAGACGTGACTATAAGCGAAAAGTACTACAGTATCTACAGAAAATTTGTTTGATATTAAAAACAATATTCAATTTAATATTTAATTGATATGATTCAAAATTATTTTTTTTTGTTTTTATTTGTTCTGCAACTAGTCAATAATGACTATCGAGCAGATTTATTTTAATATTCACAAAGTTTATAAACGAAAAGACATTACACTAAAAATATCTTTACACGCTGTTCTGTTCACCAAATCGTTAGGTTTTTTACGTCTTAAGCTATGTACAGACGGTTTTCAGATCTTACAATATTGTCAGAAAAATGTTCAGAAAATGTCTAACAACAGTGTGAACTTACAACTTTTGTCTTGAAACATTGTCAGAAAAAGCATTGTCTCTACATTGTAAGACAATAATATTGTCAGACATCTGACACTCGTGTGAACACCCACGTTGCCATTGTCAGATAACTGCAAGACATTGTAAACAATTTTTTATTATCAGATGTGTTTAAATTAATGCATCTGGCAATGGCAGTATTGTCACAGAAATGTTTCTATTGGCGGCACTGTCCATAAATAATAAAAAAAACAAAAGTTCATATTAATAATATTAAAAATCAAAAGTGAAACAAAATAGGAAATCAAATTAAATAAAAAAAAATGGATTTCGACATTTCCATTAATGAAACCTGCGTCATAGATTGCAGCTATGAGCCAACTGACTTGATGTTTCGTACCCAGTCACCAAGAGGCTCCCAGTCGCCAATAGGCTCTAAAGCCGGGAAAAACCCAGCACCCAAACAAAGATCCTACCGCAAAAAGGTGGTGTATTATCAAACTTATCGAGGAGTATAAACTTCCCAAAGATATTTTATGGCAATAGGTCGCAGATGCCATCCAGATAAGTGTGAACGATTACAAAGGAAAATGGGCAAATCTCCGCACCTCTTTCAACTGCAATTTGCAAAAATATTTTGTCCTCATCCTAGCTACTTTCTACTACATATGCAGCTAAAATCGTTGCAATTGCTTTTTTTGTTCCTTGACAATTAATATTATTACTTTTTTAATTTAATTAAACACACAATTGACAATTAATAATTTCTTTCGAATGCTTTGACAGTTCTGGCAATGTCTAACAACAGATCTGGCAATTTTTGCCATACAATAATCTGAAAACCATGTGAACTGACAATTTTCGTTGGCAGATAAATTTATTGTTTGACAATTGTCTGACAATGAAGTTGAAATGTTTTCTTATAATCGTCTGAACTGACAATTTGCCTTTTGCTAAACATGTTTCATTGTCAGTACATTGCCAGCACATTGTCAGATCTTACAATATTGTAAGATCTGACAACATAATCAACATAGACGCCTAAAGCTATGTACAGCTTTAGGCGTCTATGTTGATTATGTTGAACCAAGGTTCGAGTTTCAGGATTTGGATGATTTGTTAATATTTGGTGAATGAAAATGAAAATAAAATCAATTAAATAGTTACAAATTATTTTAATTGATACTGCAATTTCCTTATTTGTTAACTTAACTGTTAATTTTTCCCTAGCGCTTTATTTTTCCCTAAAACTTGACATCACTTTTGTAAGAGCAAATTGGGGAGAATACTAATTGTTGGAGCTTTTATAAGTGGATATGAGTGTACCAGCTCTTTATCATTGCATTGTTTTCTTCTTTGGGAATTGCAGTGCAATTTTTTTTTGTTGTAGCAAATTAAAGGTGAGAAAGATGTCTATATGCAGTTTTTTCTGCACTTTTTTCTGCAGTGTTTTTCTATGTATTTTTTTAAGGTCTCTGATGTTTTGAAAAAGTCGCGTGCTTTTGAGTAGTGCGACTTTTTTTTATTATTACATGACTATTTTAAACACAGTGGTTGTCTTTTAGTACAAATAATAACAAAAAGAGGAACAAAAAACAGTAGCTTCCATAATTGGTAGTACAGGAAATTGTAAATGTTTTATTACATAAATTTCATACAAATTTGTATTAATCGTTTCTATGGGTTAGCCATAAATTTGTATAAAGTTTTGGTTTAATTTGCAAAAGAAGTTTATTGGAAAACATTTATAATATGAAGGGCTTATTATAAAAACATGATAAGCCACATATAGTATTTTATGGATTTTCGATGTTTTCTAGACATCCACTGATTAATATTTGATAGAAGACTCGCTTAAAACACTTTATACAATTACATAGAGCATAAACGTCCTGCAAAAGTCATATTTTTCGCATATTTTCAACCGTTAAAAGGCGAAAACAGACTAAAAATAAAATGTGGCTTATCAAGTTTTTACAATAAGCCTTTAATATTGAAATTATTATTTGACAAAGAAATTCTAAAGAATTCGACTATTAAGTTTTGAATATACGTGAATTGCAAGGGAGGTATCACGACGCGGAACCTCAGATCGCATTGAAACTTGTGTAAGTTTTAAGCTCACAATCTCATATTTGGGGGTTAAAACGTGGGGTCAAAAGTGAGAGTAATTTTAAATTTTTGCATTTTATACATGTTGGTTATGAATGGTATGAAAAAGGGGTATCAAATTAGATGTATTTTGAACATCTTTTCAGTGGAACTATCGAAAAGCACTAAAACAAAAAAGTTTCAAACAAATTACAAACCCATTTTTAACCCCTAATAATTCCATTAGGCAGGTTTGTTTCTTACCGAATATTTCTAACTTCTGCGCCCTCTATCATATAACTACTAAGAACTTATTGGAGGTTAGGTGGTCAACGTAGGGATACCTGCCTTGTTAATCATCTTAAATGTTAGATTTTATTATGTTTGATATTAACAATAAAATGATCAGCATTACCAAATTTTTAAACCGTATTTTGTTTAATACAGAACTATTTTTAATATATTAATGAATTTTTTCATTAATTGAGTAAAGTTTCGCTGGAATTCGTCCATTGAAACGTTTAATGTAATTAATGCAGTTTTATAAACAATTTTATGAAAAAAAAATATTTTTATTTGTTTCATTAATTTTATCTATTTCATATTAATTATTAAACCTAATGAAAAAGTTTCAATGAAAGTAGTTTTATAAAAACTATGAAGTGTTTTTATAAAATTTCTGAAATTTTTCATTCAATTTGTGAAAAAAAATCTTCATTGTAATCAAATAAAGTAGCAGAAAAATTGTATTTCTACTGAAAAAGAAACCATTTTTATGCCAGCAGACCATTCAGCTAATTTTAGCAAAATGTGTCTGTAATTATTAGTAAAGTGATGGGTAGGAAAAGTGTGAAAATTGGATCCAAAATCATTTGACAAATTTTTAAAAAGTACTTATTTTCGGAAGAAGATTATAATTTATTTTAATTAATATAAATTTTTTTTTTACAGAATTTTGAGATTTTTTTTATGGATTAAAAAGTTGACGAAATTGTTATTCGCTTTAAAACTTTTTTAGTCCAACTTCTAAGTAGTCTTGCAAAAATTTTAATTTTGAATTTTGTTTATCCAGTTCCTACATATGAAGTCCGTTGCATGCATCTTGGTTTAGAAACGTTAGAAACTCGGCGTAGGATTCAATCAATGCTATTCTTATTTGATTTAATAAATGGTAGTATTGATTGCTCCAGTCTCTTGGAGAAAATTCCGTTCAATGTACCCAGTAGACATATTCGTCACAATGATTTGTTTTTTGAAATTTGTCATCGTTCTAATTATATCTTGAATAGTCCTCTAATTAGGACAATTAGAGAATTCAATTTATTAAATGTAAATCAAATTGTAGAATTTAATACATCAAAATCCAATTTTAAAAATTTTTTGCTATTTAATTCTGTAAAATTATAGTAGTTATTTTAATAATTAAATAATTATTTAATTTTTTTAAATTAATTTAATTAAAATTAAGATATTCTTAGTCTGTAAGGAACTATGTTCTATAGACATTAAATAAATAAATAAATAAAAGAAAGAACCCTAAGCCATTTTTAAAAACAACATACTGTAATTTTGTGGGGTTTGCGATGACAAAAATACTGGAAAGTTCATTTGAAACGCGAGAAAAAACTGTCAAAATTTGGGATTTCTCGCTGGAATCAAGAAATTCAGCACAGAATATTTTAAAACATTTGTTATTTTTTGTAGAACAAAAAAAAAATTTTATAGGTGAAAAAATCAATTTATTTCTGAAACATTTAGTAAAAAGCATTCGTTTTTCACAGAAAAAATAACTAACTCTAAATTTTTCTTCTACAAGGAAATCTTTATATTTTGAAAATTTTATTTATAAAAAATACTTTTTGGTGTGAATAAATTTTTAAATTATTTAAAACCCCTGATACCATGGAGAAAACTATATTGAAAGACAAATTTAGTTATTTACAAATTATTTTACAAATATTAGATTTGAAAATTATAGTATCAATTAAAATAATTTGTAGTATTATATCTATAAAAAAAATTAAATGAAAACATTTAAATTTATAACGAGCTTTCAACTTTCGTATATTTACAAAAATAAAGCAAATCAAACATATTAGCTAGGTTGGTACGAGTATTTCGATCTGGCTAAAGATCTCATCAGAACCCGAAGTTTCATTTTTGTAAATATACGGAGGTTGAAAGCTCTTTATAAATTTAAAATAACATAAAAATAATCTCGATGTATATAAAAACAAAAAACTAATATAACTGTGAAAAATATTACTTGAACCAGAGTAAACACTAGAAATTTTTATATAAATAGAGCATTTTTGGTCTTCAAAGTTTAGTTACGTCATGATGCTTGTTAGGAAAACCCCACTAACCACGTGCTTGATTACACTGTGTGTAATTTTTTAAGTCATGACAAAATAACCATATACGGACACCACTACGTGATAAAAGACTAAATAAAAAAGACCCGTGTCTCCCAATTTTTCCCAAAGTAATCTCCTTTTTTGTTTATGGGCCGCCAAAGATTTGGGGCCTCGGTATCATTTTCGCAAAAAAGTGATAATTTTCTCAGGCTCATATCTTGCAAACCGTTCAGAATTTCGATTTACTCTCTATGGCAAAGTTGTAGCTCTTGTCATAAAGAATAAAAACTGTGAACATATAAAATCAAAAAAACTTCACCTTCCAGATCAAAATCGCAAAAAACTTAAAAAAATTCGATTTTTGTTTACCTTTTTTCCCGTGTTCAGGTCCATAGGTAGCAAACCGTTCAAAATTCAAGGAAACAATCAACTACAAAAATTTACCTAAGATCTCAATAAAATTTACTTAAATTTTTGCAAATGCACTCACATGAACACATATGATTCCCTATATGAACATATATGAACCATTTATGAACACCATATTAAAAAAATTTATATAATGCTATACTCATACGTAATTTAAAACATGTTTTTATACAGTTTTACCCGAGAAATGGGCCCCGTATACTTATATATAAGTTCGCGTTACTTTAGTTTTAATTTTATACTATCGGATTTTAATCAGACCTTCGAATAATAACGCGATACAATTAATTCAGATTTAATATAATGGTATAAAATTATATCTAAACTGATACCAACATATATATGATTTAAACACTCCATCGAAATCCGAAATGTTTGCCAAAATAATTTCCTACAAATACGGGTTTAGCTTCAAAGTGATTAACACATACACTTAAGTGCAAAATACGAATTTTGTCAAAACACGTACTTAAGCTAGATTGCAAGAGTTCTTTATTCTTTTTCACTCGTATTGGCAAATTAAGTGTTTTTCAATCAAGTGTGAATGTCGCATTAGACTACTTTTTAAAATTTTTATATGACAAGCCTTGTGTATACTTTTTTTTTTAAATTTAAAAAACCAACACATTTTTTAAAAAAGAAATATATTGTGACAATAAATTTTTGAATATTGTCTTAAACTTGAAAGCTCTGTTAACGAAACTTAACAAAGCGGGATTTTATATATTTTTACTGAGTTTTTAAAAAAATTGCGAACAAAATTTCGAAAAATTTTATTTTTCAGACGGAAATCAAGGGATCAATCCCAAAAAATCAAAGTGTATTATAATTCAAAAACGAATAGACAAAATCAACTATATTCCTAATATTTCCATAAATAATCAACGTATCGAAATTGTAAAAACTGCTAAGAATCTCGGAATATTTTTTAACAGCACTCTCGCTTGGCCTGATCACATAAAATATGCTTGTGGTCGAACTTTTTCCATGGTTAGAATACTTTGGCGAACTCAACATTGTACACCGCTTAAAACAAGAATTGTGCTTGCTAAAACTTATTTAGTACCTATTTTGATGTATGGTTGCGAAATCTTTGTCAGCTGTGACTCAATAAGCAGAAATAAATTAAACGTAGATTTCAATAATTTTTTTTTTTTTTTTTTTTTTTTTTGACGTTTATTTAAACAAACTTAATATACTTAAACTATAAATAAACAAATAGTATATATATTTACATCTTATTATACACAGTCCCATATTCGGGCGCTCAAGTACATTACATATGTATATCAATATAATAATTTATTCATTTTTTGGAATTTAATATTTTTTTTATTACAATATATGTTAATATTTGCATTTAATATAAATGATATGTAAAGAAAAAAGCTTGAAAAAACCTTACTTTTTTATTGCAAGAAGATAAAAGCTACAGTCAAGGGGTAAAAAGAATTGAAAAATTACTCGGTGAGCCACCAATATTTTTTTATATTCAGGTTTGGAATCATATTTCTGTCCCTTAGGTAAATACTAGTATCAAATTTGCAATTATCATTTGTTAGTTGGTTACTAGTTACAGCTTTAATATTGGCCCGTCTATAAATATGGTATAATATAGGAATGCCACTTTCGTTTTGAATAAAACCTTTGCTATCGAGGTATAAAAAGGCCTCAGGAGGGACATATCCACTTTGTAAAGTTGAATGTATATATTCCTCATTGGCATAATAAGGAGCCATAATTAAATTATTTTCATAGCCTTCTAAACTTTTGTTAATGTGGTTTCTTATCAGGTGTATGATGAAATTATCAATTCTGCTTATTTCTGCAGCTTTATATAACTTTTTGTTTGATATATATTTTAGGTAGTTACTATTTGAAGATCTGTATAAGGATGTGCAGGCTCTCAGACATTTTCTTTCAAAAACTCTCATTTTTTCCATATAAGATGGAGATATGTTGAACCAAATTTGGCAACCATATGTTAAAATAGGCCTTATTAAGGATTGGTACAATATAAGTTTAACCTTAGGCGTAATGTGCTTTGAAAAAAAACAATTTTTTGTACATAAAAAACGCATTTCTTACTTTTGATATGATTATTGAAATAAAGAAATTTATCTAGATGAATGCCTAAATATTTAACCGTTTGTTTATTTGGAATAGTGATATTGTAATTAGATTTTATACCAAAAGATTTCCAATTTTTTTTAATATTGTTGTTGCATTTCCAACCGGGGGCCGAAAAAGTATAGTTTCGCATTTATTGGTGTTAATTTTTATTTGCCAATTATTAGCATATTCTTCAACAATTTGAAAATCATTTTGTAATTTGGCATTAATTTTTTCAATATTGTTATCAGCATGATATATGATGATATCATCTGCAAATCCAATTATATTATCAATCTTGTTTAAAAGATCATATATGAACAAATTAAAAAGTATTGGAGAATTGACTGTACCCTGCTGCAAACCATTTACTATTATAAATTCCTTTGTACTGATTTTATTCTTATTACAGACCACAAATGATTTATTATTTAACATGTTATGAATAAGTATAATTAAATAAAGTGGGAATTTACACTCGAACAATTTATATATTAAGCCTGGGATCCAAATGTTATCGAATGCCTTCTCAAAGTCAATTAAACAAGCCCCTGTGCAAAACGATTTGTTTAAATTCCAATTCACATTTGACACAAGTAAATGTATCGCATGAATTGTAGAATGTTTAAATTTAAAACCAAATTGCTTATGGCTTTTTATATTAGAGCTCTCGCAATGTTTAACTATATTGTTATTAACGCAAATTTCAAAAATTTTACTAATGTTCGGTAGTAAACTTATTGCACGCAAATTTTTTGGATTACTTGTATCCTTATCTTTTTTTGGTAAAACTACAATTTTTGCTTTTTTCCATGCATGAGGAAAGTATGAATTATTGAGCATATTATTAAAAAGAGTGCAATATTCAAGAATAATATTTTCAGGTATGTTTTTCAAAACAACGTTAGGGATATTTTCAATACCAGACGATAACTTATTTCTTAATTTACTGAAAATGTAGATTATGGTGTTTTTTGTGATAAATATTTCATTAGTAAGAGATTCATTAAAATCATTGGCCTTATTGTTCTCACTAAACGTTGTTATTGTAGACCGATTGCTTTCATACTCGATTTTAGTATTTAAAAAACTCGAGAATTCCTCGTCAACTTTAATATGTATTCTGTTTTCAGAATCAATTTCCTTAAAGGAGTGAACAGATTCTATAAAAGCACCAATTAAGTTTAAGACTTGTTCATCGTCCCTTACAACAAAATTGTTTTCCTCCTTCTCTATTTCTTGTGAGTTAATACCAGCATTTCTTAGCAGCCTTTCATCTTCTTGACAGATTTTTAATATATTAATATCTAATGACTGTGAGGTTCTAAACTGTTTTTTTTACTTCACTAAACATGTGCGAGGAGTTTTTGTGGTCAATGCTAGATAGTTTTTCTTGAAAATGTTTGTTTATAGAAATAATGAAGTTATCGCTAATAAGTTTTTTAATTAATTTTAAATTTGTTTTAAGCAAATTTATTTGAAAGGTTGTTCGAATATCTTGAAGTCGGTTATGTTTTTTAATAATAGTTAGTAACCTACTTTTCTCTAATTGCAATTTTTTTATTGTTGGATTAGTAAATGTCGCAGTTGTATCAAAATTTTTAAATTTAGGAACAGATTCTGCTATGGCCTCTACAATAACTTCGTTTAGTTTGAACAAATAAAAATCAATCTCTGAATTAGTTAGATTTCGATTATTGGGTATTTTATCACTATTTTCAAATAGGTTTGAAATATTGGTTTTAAATTTCTTCCAATTAGTTTTTTTATAATTGAATTTAGGGTCAAAACTTTGTCTAAAGAAAAATGAATGGTCATTTTCGTTATTTAATAATATAATTTGTAGCGCATCATGATCACTATCATAATCTAGGGTTTTAAGGCAATTCTGTGTATTATTTTCTTTATGTATATTTAAATTAACGTCAGATATACATAGATCTAAAAATGATCCACAACGTGGATATGAAGGTGAAGTAGAAGCATATAAGCTACATCTGAATCTTATTTCATTACTATTTAACCATTCCTTAAGTATGTTTCCCTTCGTATTGTTCAAAGCATTACCCCAATCAGAGTGTTTGCTGTTAAGATCTCCAGAGATAATATATAAGTTATTAGGATCCTGTAAATTTAAAGACTTAAAGAGCTGGTTTAAATCATTTTTTAAGTGACAATCGTTGTTGCCAGATGGGTAATATGCAGATACAACAAATAAGAATTTGTTTGGTAGTACTGGTATTTTTACAACGCATATTTCTAAGTACTTTAATGAATATTTGAAGCTATTTGTGCAATCTTTGTATTTTATGTTGTTTTTGATTAAAATAGCAGTACCACCTCCCCTTATAGAGTCAGCCCTATCTTTACGTATCATTATATAATCTTTAAAATTTACTTTATGTTTAGCATTGAGTTTAGTTTCATTTAATAGGACTATGTCCGGCTTATGTTTATTTATAAAGATACTTAAATCATACCTTCTACTTAATCTTATTAAAGAATTTACATTAATTTGGAGTATGTTTAGTTTTTTTACAATAGTTTCATCCATTTTTTAAGTTTATGATTCTAGCATAGAGAAAATTGTATCTATTCTAGATGTTTGTAGTTGAAGTTGTTTGTTTAAATTAATAATTTGATTGGCTAAATTTTGCATAGAATTGTTTAGCTCTACTAACGCATGTTGAATTGGATTGGTGGTGGTATTTCCATTTTGTGGGTTATTGTTTTTTACAATATTAGCGAAGGACATATTTGAGTTAATATTTAATGGTTTGTTTGTTCTTGTTTGGACTAAAATTTGTTTTCTAGCTCTAAGTCTCTGTTGTAGTTCTTTGTACTTTTCGCAGCCTCTATATGAAGCGGGGTGTCCAAACTTATTACACAGCACGCAAAACAGCTTCTCCCTTTCATTCTCAGATACCTTGGCTTGGGCACATTTTCCTATCTCGTGTGTTTCACTGCACTTAACACATCTGTGTGGTAAGAAACAGTTTGAAGCACTATGAAAAAAACTTTGGCAGTTCCTGCACTGCGGAATTTCAGATCGTCTCAACGGTTCCCAACGGATACACCTGTACATTAACCCGTTTATTGATTTTAGATCATTAACTTTGCTTTCCCAACTTAATTGAACTAGATATATTGGAAGGTCGTATCCATCTTTTAACGCTTTTTTTGTTTTGAATTGGTTTACCTTTTCAAATTTTAGATTATCAGATTGGAATTTTCTTAATTCATTTAAGATTTCATCTGGATCAATATTTGAACTGAGTCCCTTTAAAAGATATGTTTTAGTTTTACTATCTTTTGGAGTAAAGGTATAAAAACGAGCTTTAGTTTTTTGAAGATAAGCTTTTATCCTATTATAGTCACTTATTGATGACATAAATAACGATAGTTTTTTATTGTTATG
Organism: Delia radicum; assembly: GCA_021234595.1. Taxonomy (NCBI): domain Eukaryota; kingdom Metazoa; phylum Arthropoda; class Insecta; order Diptera; family Anthomyiidae; genus Delia; species Delia radicum. The sequence goes on along the minus strand of CM037854.1, from coordinate 31,000,383 downwards.
ATCTTTTATTTTAAAATCATTTATTTTAAGACCATTTTTTAAAAAGTCAATAAGTTCATTAATGTCTACATCATATATGTTTAGAGGAGGCACTTTTTTATTATTAGTGTTATTATTATTGTTTGATGGCTTATCATTACTTGTAATATTTGTTTTATTTGTAGTTTCATTTGAATTAGATCTTGTTCTTGACCTTGAACATGTTTTTCAAATTTTTGCAAATATTCTTGATTTGCAACTTTTGTCATTATCGAGAATTGCATAGTAATTATTTTTTAGTTGCTTAGACATATTTTCACTTTTTGTGTTACTTTTTCTTTTACGATCATTCTCTATATTAACATTTTGTTGTTGAAATGAACTATTTATGTTGTTATTGTCACTTTTTAATAATGAGTTTGGAGCATTAAGCTCACTCATTATTTGTTTTGATTTTTGTTTTTAGTAGAGTCTATTTCTCTTGTTTTTTTAGAAAAAAAAAATATTAAAACTATTAATGCAGGCAAAAGCATGCATAAAAAAGAAAAAAAATAAATTCGCATCAAATATACGATCACAATTGATTTTATCCGCAAAACGTCTTTCTATCATGACAGTCAATCACGAACTCCTTAGATTTCAATAATATTGCTCGATATGTATATGGCTTAAAAAGACGTACACGAGTTTCAACATTTTCAATTAAACTATATGGTACTAGCTTCGACAATCTTCTTAAGATACGAACTTTAATTTTTCTGCACAAAATAATTTATACGCATCAGCCGGGCCACCTCTATGATAAACTGATTTTCTCGAATGATATTTGCAGAGGAAAAAGATTAAAATCGTTTTGCTACAAAAGCCTCATATCAACGTGGCAATTCTTTATCCATAGCATCCAACTCTGAACTCAATCCCTTATAGTTGCCAACTTTTAAGTAACGCACTTCATTTCAAGAAAAGCTTAAATAACTTATTTTCAACTTAATTTGATTTTTTATGTTAAAATTTTATTAATGGTTAATTTTGTCGTACTATTTACTTAAATTTTTGTTAAACAATTAAATAAGTAGCATAATTGTTTTTTGTTTTTTTCTTTGTGATCTTTTGTAATTTAGTTTTTAAGTTATTATTTAATTAATTACATTAAAATCTTTCCTTATTTCAAATACTCAGTTCTGTACTGCAATATAAGACTTTTAGTCTTGTGTATGGAACACCAAAATAAAATAAATAAAAATAAAAAATAAAATATTTTAACACTGACCAGACAATTTTTTTGGAAATTTTTACGGCAACTGATGGGTAAGAACTTAATAAATTATTATCAGTAGTTTCTCCGACGGTGATATTGTCAAATTCAGCCAAGGATGAGTGTATACATATGGAAGGAATCATTTATATTACAGATCAGTATTAAGATCAGTAGTAATTCATAAAATATGAGAGGATCAACAAAACACGTTAATAGTAACTTTGACAATTCATTCGTGAACAACAAGATGTAACTATTGCCCTATATTGCCCTATATTTTACATGAGCAACATTTACTTTATTTTGGAAATAAATTAATAAAGTTCGAATATAATCAAAATTTTTATATATTTACTTTAAATTCTTTTTTTTTTTGTTTAAAGAAATATTGAAAGTCGGTTGCCACTATGCAACCTTAACGCGTGGACAAATTTTTAATCGTTTTTTTTTTGTTTTTAAAATTTTTGTGAATTTACCCTCGTACTATTTTAATGCAAATTAAAAATTTGAAAACCGGGATACGTTAGGGACTAACGAATTATTCGTCTATAAACCAGAACTACATTTTTTTTCTCAGATGAATACCCAAGGCTCCACGATGTCACCCGATTTTGCGTTTAAAAAAGGGGTATATAATGAATCGGTTACCAGGGTCACCATGGTAGTCCGAATTCTACATTATAGTTTTTAGAATAATATCTCATATTGTGTTTTTTTTGTTTTTATTTATTTTTTATAATTGCTCAAATATTGACGTATTTATTGATTTCTAAACCTAGTAAGCCCCTTAAGGTGTTGTTAAGTAAACTGCCTAAATGTGTTGTTAAGTCACCTTGTAACGTATGGAAACTGTATCGATTGGTTATTAAACTTATTTCCATTTAGATTAAATATTTGTTCTAAATTTTAGAACAAATATTTAAATTTATAGTGATACAATGTGAACTAAATATTAAACGTCCCAATTAATGCATTGTACTTATTATCAACATTCATTTACATTATAAGGAGTGAGATCGATAAAATTCCCGACAAATTTTTACTTACAACTTTTTTCTTGTTTAAAAGTGAAATTTTTGGATTAAACGAATAATTTGACTGAATGTAGCTCCTGACATAAGTAACCTAAACACATTTTTTAATAAATACGATAAAGCCACATCTCTATTGTAATATTCAATAAATTATATGTCCAAAACGATGGAAATTTTGGAAATATAACCTTTTTTGTGTAGAAAAAACGGTGATTCCAAAAAAAAAAAACAATTTTTATAATTTTGAAATAATTACAATTTATAGGCAGTAATAATTAAAAAATTATTAAACAAACTAATTAGATATGAAGTGAACATGATATGCTTATCAACACATATATTGTGGTATTTATATATTGCCTCTAGTTTTGCTTATTGGGTGATCCGAAATTTTGACTCATCTTAGTTTTTTGCTAATGATATCGTAATAAGTGAAAATTTTGCAAAACGACGAAGTAGGTGTTCACTTATTTTCCATTTACTATCAAAATATACAACTTTCATTAAGATCTGGAGTTTCATGCAGTAAAGTTTTAAAGGTCGTCAGACTATGTGTGCAATATATAAGAGCCATCGAAAACCGAACTTTCAACAAAAAGTGAGGGCTAAAAAAAAATAAAATAAATAAAGTAAAACTGCAGAAAAAGCAGAAAAAGCTGTTAAAAATTTGTTAAAACTGACGTTGCAGAAAAAACTATTAAAATTCGCAGATTTTTTTTTTTTTTTGCTAATACACTACTCGACGGCAAAAAATATATCTTTTTGAATAGGCTTATGCAAGGATAGTATAAACCAGGATGCGCACTTCAAGCACGCCAACTAGCCATAGCCCACAAATGTGGCCGCTTGGGTGGTAGAATTTTAGCACAGTGGTTTTATTCAACCGCATAATTATTATAATGTATTAAATTCAGAGACCGAAAATAACAGTTATCCCGAAAACTTTAACTCAAAAACTCTCTATGTTAGAGTCAACGGAGACGTATAATATTATATACCAATCGATTCGTATTGAAGTGCTCTTTCAGAATCTATGGTGATCTTAAGAAAACGATCTCAACTCCACAGTTAAGAGTTATTTTTCAACGAGGAAATAAAAGATCGAATGAAACTCTTAAGAAGAGAATTTTATTTCGCCTTCATTAAATAAAAATCTTTTGAGAAATTTCATTTTTTCCGTCTGAAATAAAACTCTTTTGAGGAGTTTTATTTTTTTCGTCAGAAAGTAAAGCTCATTTGAGGAGTTTTATTTTGAAACTCATTTAAGGAGTGTTATTTTTCCGTCTAAAATAAAATTAATTTTTTTAGTTAGTCTCTTTACAGGAAGAAGAAGAAGAAAACATTTTTATTGAAAAATTTTACGGACACAAGGGATACACCAGACTCCCGTAGTTTCGTCCCCCTCCTGGGACTCGTCAGTGGTTAATTTATGTGTCAATTGAACAAAGTATTTTATATTGTTAATTTGCTCTATATGAAAAACTTTTTATTTTTTGGTGTCGTACTGGTATTTGAACTCACTGCCTTAGCATCAAGCTATGCATCGTAATCTCACCTCTTAACGAATTGAGCCACGGTCGACTCATTTTGTTTATTTCCTTCTTTTTTATTGACTTTATTTACTATAATGTGTGTAATAGTTTATTTGTTTAATTTAACGAACATGACTTCTTCTAAATTTTCTGCAGAAAGATTTGAACGCAGGTCGCTCAATACCAATTTAAGAGCAGATAATGCTCTTTCCACGCTTACCTGGGTTGCACTGTATAGTTTTTGCAAATGTATACAAGTGCGGATACAGTATTCTTTTAGCCTGCCAGAAATCAAAAAGAGGTTTATCAATCGATAAGGCCCTTGGAGAAAAATTGTCGATTTCATGAAAAGCTTTTTTCATCCTCATTATCACTTCCTTCGCTTTCTTGTTCCCTATCTACATTTAGGGAGTTCAAATACTGCCCCAAAAGCGATGACTGAGATTAAGATGTATCGCAAACATCCGGCGAAGATCGGAAAACATCCGGTGAAGCTCGTGAAGCTTCCCTCCTCAAATGAGTTTTAAAATAAAACTCCTCAAATGAGTTTTATTTTAGACGGAAAAAATAAAACTCCTCAAAAGAGTTTTATTTAATGAAGGCGAAATAAAACTCTCTTCTTAAGAGTTTCATCCGATCTTTTATTTTTAAGTTGAAAAATAACTGTTTTGGATGTTATTTTTTCTTTTTAAGCCACAAATAACTGTTAAAAGGGAACTTTTTTGATATCACTTATAACCGTTACGGTCCCTGATTAAATTATTTGTTTTTATGAATTTTTAAGATATTTCAGTTTAGAATATAAATATAAAAAAAAAAAAAAAATTTTATTTTTTTATTAGATTTTAATTGTTGCTTTTAAAAAAGTTTAATCATTTTCATGATAACAATGCATTGATTTCATAGACATCACTTTAATTTTCAGTTGTCAGCAAAAGAAAACGATAATTGGCTTAACTACAGCATGTACATCTGCTGTAGTGTATAAATTGGTTGATTTGGTAAACTTAATTATAAAATCATTTGCAAAGAAACAATTTGTACAAATCAATATATTTACTTTATTTATCATTAAATATAGATGTGTGTTTGTTGTATTACAATTTGTAAAAACAACATATATCCCAACAAACAATGTTTGTCTGAGAAAAGCCGTAATATGTTAAGTGTTCAAAAACGTTTTAATTTTTGTATTAAAAATGCAAACATTATTTTGTTTGTTTCCGTTTGAGGTAAGCCAATTATAGTTTTCTTTTCCGGACAATTGATTCAGGTGATGCTTATGAAACAATTTTATTGTCTATCACGAAAATTATCAAAATTTTTGAAAAGCAAACAAATAAATATCATATTAGATTTTGGACTTGAGGTAGGACTATATTCTAACTTAATATATATGAAAATATAGAAAGCCCGAAAAAACAATTTTTGTAGTTTTAATATAACATTTTTGATGTAATGAAAAAAAATTTTTTGTAATGTCAGCAAAATCTGATTATTAGTAACAAAATTAGTAGATTCAACAAAAGTTTTGCTAACACTTAGTTGATTAAAAATTTAAAAATCCTTGCTAACAGTTAATAAAACTTTTGCTGAATTAGACTGAAAAAATTCAAAAAATTTGTATAAAAATTAAATTCTAGTTAACTTATTTGCTGGAAATCTTGAAAAAATATTGTGATTCTTTTTAAAGTAATTTACAATACGTTACAAAATATAAAAATGTTCATACTCCTACACTGAGGACTTGAATTAATTAAATATCTGAAAACATATAGAAATAATTATATATAACATAAATAAAATTATCTTTCAACGACTTACATCAATGGTTATCTAAATATACAACCATTTTTTGCAATAACAAAAGGAATTATAAAAAATCACCTAAGATGTGTTTCCTTGTCTTGCGCTATAGTCTGTCTATCTGAATGTATATTCGTTTGCAATTTGACCACACTACTTTTAGTCTAAAAATACACATGTAATGTTTATTAAATTTAAATATTTAATTTTGTCTTTAATTTAATTAATAGACAATGACTTTGACAAGCCGGTGACAACACAAAATTTAAGTTATTTTTTAATACACATATGTGTTTACATTGCTAGCGTCCTTTTGTATGACAAACAGATAACAATCTTCCATGGTTGATTTTTTTTAAATGTCTTACAACAGTTATACTTTTTAGTATAGTTTTCCTCGTCTTTACTACATATTGACATGTCGCGACATCTACTTGATTCTGCGTATACCTTTTAATTTGGATGTCGTTCACACTATTAATTTGCTTATCACCACAATTTTTTTTAGTAAAATAAATTAGTAAAACATTAGTTCAAAACAGTTAAGTGCTGAATAGGTATAACAAAAATATATTATATAATCCCAGCAAAAAATTTGCTGAGAAGTGGTAAACTTGATTTACAAAACGTTTTAATAACTTTTCTACTTACATATTTTTTTTATGTGTACCAAAAGTTTTATATCCTATGTCCAATAGCATTCGAGAAAAAAAGTACCAAAAATGATGAAAAAAAATTCATATTTTTTAATTTTGATATCACCCTATTCAGCTCTGAGACGATATAGGTCCAAATGGTTCGATCTGAAACCTATTTCTATCTATCCTTTGTCGATTCGCATCACACTCGAAATTGATATCGGATGGAAAGTGTAGCTAATGACACAAAAACAAAAAATGGGACATATATCAACCATTCGTCGTCAATGGGTTAAATATTTTGCACACATTATCTGACAAACTTCTTGAAGATAACTTGATAGGAAAAAAAAGTTCACCATGAAACTTAAAAAAATTATAAGGGAAAATATGAGTAGGTAATTTTTTGATCTCACTCCTTAAGTATTGAACTAGTTTCTGAAATATTTGGAAACATGTCAACTATTTAGAAACAGAAAACACAAATAAGTTACATAAGATTGTAATATTTCCTTTTAAGTATTCAATACATCAATCGCGTTTATAGAAAATAAAATAAAAACTAGTTCCCCTTTTTATAAAATCATCATCATCATTGCCATTTTATTTGTGTTGTAATTATTTATTATTATACGACCCAATTAAAATATCTACACCATACACGACCATATATGGTTTATAAGTAGTATATAAATTAATGAACATATTTCATACTTCATTTAATTGATTGCACTGCACTCTTCATTGATATGCTAAACATCTTCTTGCATCAAAAAAACCAACACTGAATAAAAACTACACTGAGAGAATTATCTACATGATATAAATGAATTTTTGCATTAGATCCATGAAGTGTCACAGGAATTCGTCCATTGAAATTTTTTTTGCATCAAATTAATGCAGTTTTTCATAAAATTGAATGAAAAATTTCATTTTATTTATAAAAAATTTCATTTTATTTATAAAAAATTTCATACTACTAATGAAAACGTTTCATTATAGATAGATTCATAAAAATTATGAAATTTTTTGATAAAGTTAAAGAAATTGTTTATACAATTTGTGAAAAAAAACTTTATTAGTTAAGTGAAAAATTTCGTTAAAACTCGTCCAAGCTAATTTTCTCAGTGTACTATAATAAATAGATTAACATTTCTTTACAAATACAATGCAGCAGCATTTGTTGCTGCAATAGAAAATAATACAAACTAAATAAAAATTAACAACAGAAGAGAAAAAAAAAAGTTTAATATTACACAATTAAATACCAAAACAACAACATTTTAAATGAATACAATTAATGAAATAAATACCAAATAAATATGTATAAATGTGGTTAAATAAATGTATGTATGAATATGAACAAGTTAGTCGAACAGAGATGGACGGACTGGAATTACACTATAAACAAAAAATTTAATAGATTTTAAATTTGAACTGCATGTTTTAAAGATTTCACATTTATTGGCTATATCTTTGGAATTTATTCATAGATTTCAGTGAAATATGCATCGCTTTCTTTGTTAAGCTGTGGACTCATATTTGTAAAACTTTTAGTACTTTTTTTACACAATTTTTATTTCTTCTTCTTTTAAACGAGCTTAAAATCATTTATTTATTATTTATTATTTATTTCCAATATTTCGTCCCCACATTGGATGATTTCTTCAGGGAACAATTACAAAAATTTTTGAAAAAAAAACAATGTTTTCAATAAAATTGTAATAATTGTTCCCTGAAGAAGTCATCCAATGTGGAGATGAAATATTGGAAATAAATAATTAGAAATAATAAGTTAATTATCTTAATCTTGTTTAAAATAAGTAGAATTAAATAAATGAAAATCAAAGAAAACTTAACATTTTTACAATTTTTTATTTTATGTCGGTTTTTTCACTTTAACTGTCGAGTAAATTCGAATCTAAAATTTCACACAGAGAATAAATTGGTTGGAATTCCATTGTAGCCAACAAAATTGAATCATTATTCAATAATTTTAATTGTAAGTACTTAAAATTCATCATCAGAATAATTAAACTATATTGTAAACAGAAAATATATAAAATTAAACAAAACACAGTCACATCATTCAAACTGTTGGTTTTCCTTATCAATATTGAAAACATATTATCTTCTATATTGCCTTTTATACCACTCTTCGGAGATTTTATTCCTTGAATAAAATATTTGCAGTTAAATTCGAATATTAGTTTTCCAAAAAACAATCAATCTATCTAAAATATAAGTTTTCGCTACCAATTTAAAAATTAAATAAAGTTTTTTAATAGTTTTGGTAACTCTAATAAAATATTAAGATTAGCAACCCAATTTCTGTTGTACATACAAATCTATTTTTAGATATTAATATTTAAACTTGAAAGAAAAAAATATTTTTGGAAATTCTTTCGCTGTGTAGCAAATTAATTACTATAAATGCAAAAAAAAAAAAAATGTCTTCGAAGTCTAGCGCATACCAGCTGGAGTATGGGCTTGCACACTGATAAGTTAAGAATCCCAAGAATCTGAGTATAGTTCAATAGAAAACCTCAGAAAATTATATTATGCAGTAGAAAAAAAATTATCAGAATATAAAAGATTTTTCCTATAGAAAATATCAGAAACAGAAAACAAAAGACCTTAAGACCTTTGAACTCACTAAGGCAGTGAGTTCAAATACCAGTACGACACCAAAAAAATAAAAAAGTTTTTCATATAGAGCAAATTAACAATATAAAATACTTTGTTCAATTGACACATAAATTAACCACTGACGAGTCCTAGAAGGGGGACGAAACTGCGGCAGTCTGGTGTATCCTTTGTGTCCGTAAAATTTTTCAATAAAAATGTTTTCTTTTTCTTCTTCCTGTAAAGAGACTAACTAAAAAAAAAAAATTGTTTGTTTTGTTAAATTTAACATGTGGTTCAATGACTACAATTGTTAGTCATTTTTTAAAAAGCAAATGACAATGTTAGTTGAATTTACTAAAATCTAAGTCGTCCTTTCTCTAAGTAAAATTTCATTTGTTTTTAACTACATTTGCAGTGGGGTTTGCCTACATAGTATTCTAAGTGCACAAATGTATGAATTTGCTTCGTCATAAAGCACGTTATAACATTTAACATGATAAAGCTTGTCATCAATTTTAACTTTTATGAAACAACTTATTCATATTTATTACATTGGACAAAAATCAATGAAATTTTCATACGAGGGCGTTTTTCTGCAAAAAAAAAAATGTTTTTTTCAACATCATCTCCTTTTAGCTCAATACACTTAGTCCAACGTTTCTCCAATTTTTGTATCCCTTCCAAAAAATAAAATTTTTCGAGGTCCATAAAATATGCATTGCTTGACCATATTTTTTAAATCCTCGTTAAACCGGTCCAATAAGTTGGCATAATATTCGCCGTTTACTGCATTTCAATTTTGAAGGTAATCGATGTGGATTATCCCGCGTGCATCTCAAAAAACTGTTGTCATCACCTTATTGACCACGATTACGTTTATGGTCAATTGAGAGCAAACGCGGCACCCATCTTACAGACAGCTTTCTTAAACCCAACTGACCATTTAAAATCGAAACCACACTGCCATATAAAATGCCTATGGCAACAACAATCTTAAGCACTTTTACTCTTCGATCGGCCAACACCATATCGTGGCTTTTTTCGACATTTTCGGGTGTATTGAGCTCAATTGGCAGTCCAGAACGTTCAGCGTCATTTGTACTTGAGCAACCACAATGAAAGTAAGTAAACCACTTTTTACCATTGAAATCGATGTTGGAGAGTCCTTTTCCTTGGTTTGGTTGACGGTTTTTTTCAAAAAAAAATAATGTTTAATGAGCACTCGAAATTCACTTTTTTCCATTTTTGAAAAAATTCACTAGCTTGTATGTTTAAGTGGTACTTGATGAGAGCAGTGTTGTTGAGGAAAGTTCGATAAGTCACGGACTTATTGATCCGGCCTCGTAAATTGCATTTCATTCCGAATTATCAGGTTTGAGATCATAATTAAAATGTTACTATAACAAATTGTTAATAAATGCAAGAGAAAGGCGAAAAAAAATCTTGTGAGGATCAGCGCGAGAGGGATTGCCACATTTTCGACCTAAGCGACTAGGTCATCATCAGCCTTATTCTAATCCAATACCCCCAAGAACTCGTGGTTAGATCAGGTATATATCGCTCATTTACTGCAATAATGTCATAACTCAAAAATTTTGATTTTGTAGAAAACGAGTTTAAAGTTTTCACTATACTCCCACTTTGAAGAAAAAATAACGATATGATTTCTTTCAAGGGGATATCAATACGACTTTTTTACACAATATGATACGTGATATAAAGAATAATTCTGCGTCATTAACTCAAAAATCTTGTTTTGTTAGTTGTGACGTTCTTGCAGCAAATGAGTGATATACCAACTTACTGAAAAACAAATGTTGATTACCCGAACAATATGAGCTATTTGTATATGTATGTTCTAATGAGTTTAGCTAACAGCTTTCATTCTTATCACTATTACCCTGGATTCCAAGGACTTTTTACTGAGGACTTTTTGTAGAAAAGAAATCCTTAATAGCCTTCATAAAAACTCTTAGATTTTGATAACTTTTTCCTTAGCAATGCTTAAATTCTAATCGTGTTCCCATTAAAAGATTTTTATTTTCAAATATTTCTTTAATTTTTTTTTATAAACAATTTGCCATTTGTTAAAAGAAGACTTTAAATTCGAAAGAAAATAAAGTTAGTTAAAGATTTTTTTTTATATAAAGTATGATTTAATGTAAATCATAGACACAAACCTATAAAATGTAAGACGGAAATATAAAAACGGCTTACTGAATTGCATTTTCGACTTCTTTCCGTCTGTACAGAAAATTGATGTGCAACCTGCACACCAAATAGAATTCGCGATTTTGATTTTCAAACTGTTAGTCAAGCTTAAAATCTTTTATTTTATTTCCAACGTCAGCATACTTTATGAGCACAGTGTTCATGTAATTTAAAACAACGTGAACAACGTCACAAACACCTGTTGTTGTTACATCTCACTTCAAAAGAAACGCTGGAACTCATAAAACAAAATGAAATTATTTGTTAAAAAATTTAATGGATTTTGAAACTAATTTACTAATTTAGCATTTTAAACACACTCGTATTAACAAAAAAAAAAAAAAAATAAAAAATATTTATAATTTGGTATCAGAAATCTTGAATTTTCCAACAAAACTGTTGAACAACGCGAGTAGATGAAAAGTTTCATAAAAACATAAAATAGATTTTAACCGTAGATATTCCATTCTATTGTAAGCCACTAGTAATCGTAATTTAAATTACAGTGGAAACTTCAACAGCTGAAAGGAAATTGACCAACTTGTATTAAAAAGCAAAATGTTGACATAAGATGTTGGACTCTAGGGTTATTCTGCAAAAGTTTTACCTATCATCATGTGATGAACAATATTGTATTAATAATAAAAATCGCTTTTTCAGGTCATTTTTAAACTAAAGCCTCCCGCATAAAATACATTTTATCACCCTTTTACCATTATTAGTGGAACACAAACACGTCAAATTTTAAAACTTTTGTCTTCTTAAGATCGATAATCATCGTTATAGTCTAATTACATTTGGCAAAATATTAATTTTTAGTCGAATTCCCAGCAAAACCACACATTACCAAATCATGGATAAAGTAATGTATCGCCATAGGGCTCCACGCATTACTTTACACGTTCCTTCACTGATGAATTTTACAGGCGATGAGCCTAAAAGTAATGGGTCGACTCATTACCTTGTAGGGGGTAAAGTAACTGCTTACTTATATGGTTACATGGTGGGAAAAAGTATAAATAGATTTTCATAAAAAAAATGCATACAAAATTTTTTTACAGATATTGTCGTTTAATTAAATAAATTACGTGGTCATACTAGGATTCGAACCTATCGATACATAATATTTGATTACTTAAAATCTAAATGCGTTGTTGTGCTACGTGTTTTCGATCGTTATATCAAAAATATACACCTTACCCTCATGATTACAAAAAATCACAAAGTAATGTTACTTTAAGTTTATAATTCATGCATTATGTCATCGATGATCGGTAAATCATTATTTTATGTTTTGAAGTAATTTAAAATGTAATAAGGCATCATTACAATGTAATCCATGAGTGTTTAATTATCGGTAACTCATTACTTCTTGTTGAAAAATAATGATACAGGTAAGGAGTACACATTACAAGGTAATGCATTACTTTATCGCACCCATTACCAAAATTTTGCTGAGTAATTCAAAAAAATTGTGGCGAACTTCAAAAAGGTTTATGCGGAAACTTTTTGAAAAAAGCGAAAAATTAAAATGCGTTTCTCTATATTTTTTTTATGGATATGAATTGCAAAAAAAAAATCCAAAGTTATAACCCTATTATACACCTTTCGCGAAATATACACTCAAAGCAATAGGTTAGTAGAACAGTTTGTAAAAAGTCTTGTCAATCAAGCATACTATTTTTCAGAAAATTGTTTTGCTAAAATTGTGTTTTCAGCAAAAATCTTAGTTATACTTATTCAGCACTTAACTGATTTGAACTAATGTTTTACTAATTTATTTTGTAAAAAAATTGCTCTGATAAGCACAGAGTGGACGACAACCAAATTGAAAAATATACGCAGAATGAAGAAGATGTAGTAGACTAGAAAAATTATATTAAAAAGTACAACTCTTGTAAGGCATAATAAAAAATCGACTTGTAAGATTTTTGTATCTGTTTTTCATACATAATAAAACAAAAAGTCGCAACAATGTGTATCGTATCCATTGGTAAAACTTAAATTTTGTAAATTAAAGACAAAATAAAAGTTTTTTTTTAAGTTATACTTATTAGCACTTAACTAATTTGAACTAATGTTTTACTAATTTATTTTGTAAAAAAAATGCTCTGATAAGCACATTAAAAGTGGGGACGAACAATATAAAAGTTTAAATGTGTATTTGTAAACTAAATGATTAAAGTGACTATTAATATATTGTGGTCAAAGTGAAAACAAATACAAAAATAAAAAAGTTTGAGATTTTTAGATTTTCAGCAAATCAATTAACTAAAGTATATTTTTTTTTCAAATTTTTTGAGTTTCTTTTAGTCTATTAATAAATATTAAGCAATAATTTTATTAGCTTTTAGCAAGGATTTTTTGATTTTGAATCCTTTAAGTGTTAGCAAAACTTTTTCTGAATCGACTAATTTAGTTGCTAAAAATTAGCTCGCTAGTTCTCTGCAAAAGATTTTGTTGACATTGGCAGTGTTTTTCCAAGCACCCTCCTGACTAAAATTTAGCTGATTCAGCAAAATTTTTTTTAAGAGAAATTTTATAACTGGCGAAAAATGTCATCGGGCTAGTTTTCCAAGAGAAATAGTTAAATAACTCCCAATAATCTCCATACAAATTGAGAGTTACATCATAATGAAATAACTCCCGAATCGTGGAGCCTTTTTTAATTTTTTATTTTTTGGAAGTTATTTCATTCTTCCTTTTAGGTGTTATTAATTTGATTGAAATAACTCCCAATGGCATGGGGAAACAAATTTTGTAAATCTATTAAATTTAACAAAATTGCTCCATTCGCAGTGCGTACTGTTTTTAGTGTGTTAGGAAAATAAAAATTTATCGTAAATTTTGGCAACATCCTTTGGGAAATACTTTTAAAATCATGCAAATTTACAACGATAACACGTTAGCACTTAAACTGTTAGTTCCTTTTGTGCATTATGATTTAGTTGTAAAGTTCGGTTGTACACTCATGAAACTTCAGTTTTGGTTTTATTTTGAACCTTGGTTTTGGTTTTATTTTTAACCTTGAAGTTTATTTAAAAAACAAACCACATCAAATGACTGTTTTATGATATTACATTATTTTTTTAAATAAATGTTTTTATTTAAATAAATAAATGTTTGTTTATTTTTTGAACATTAAAAAACAAATGACAATGTTAGTTGAATTTACTGAAATGTAAGTCGTCCTTTTTTTAAGTGAAATTTCATTTGTTTTTAATTACATTTGCAGTGTTCTTTACCTATATATTATTCTAAGTGTAGTTTTTATTTAATTTTGAAGTGTGTAAGTTGAAGTGTTTACGTTTTTCTTGCATTTAGAACTCTACATAAACGAAAAGGGTCGACTTTATTTAAATTGTTCCAGTAAAAAATAGATACAAAGTGTTGAAATGCGCTTTTGCAGGGAAAACGCGTTTTTGTTAAAAAAAAAATTTGAAAATTCTGTGTAAAAATTTTCACAAAAAATCCCACTATTTTGTGTTAAAATTTTTCATAAAGAAATAAATAAATACACAGACTTTTCAAACGCTTTTCCCTGCGAAAGCCAATTTTTTGCACTTTGTATCTATTTTTTAGTCGAACAATTCAATTAAAGTCGTCCCTTTTCATTTTTAGTTAAAGTTCTAAATGCAAGAAAAAATTTGATTTCACCAGGTTTTTCAAAATCTTAGTAAAAAGCTCTCTCCATTTTTTTATAAATTATACTAAAACTTGTGAGCAAATTGCCACCTTTTCATCTCGTAAAGAAAATACTTCACACATTTCCTAAAGTTAAAAAATTTCATAAAAAAATTTTAATGAAAATAAATGTTATTCAAGTTCGAGGCATTGTCCTAACAAATAATGTACAAAGTTTTTTTGTTTTCAAATTTATTATTTGACCCTTTCAGGAATGTGTTGATAGATCTATTTCGGGAATTTTGTAGGTTCCCATCATCAGAACACGTTTTGAAAGAGGTAACAATCTCATGTCAAACATCAAACATTCAAATAAACTAGTTTACTCACTGCATGAGAACTAATATATGAGCTCGAAGTTAAAGATTATCACCTTTGATTAAAAAAATAAATTGAAAACTTGTTCGTTTAATTAAGTGAAATTATTTTAACCAATTTTGTGACAAAAATTAACTTTGACGTCGAATATACCTATTTTTTGAGTCGGAATGTTGATAATTATATCAAATTTTATGAAAGTTGTTTCATTCTTCTTGGGTTATATTTCATTGGAACTTATTTCAATTATTCCCTGGAATAAACTTTGCGAGTTATTTCATTTTATTTTGGTTTGGAAGTTATTTAATTTTTCTTGGGACTTTTTTCATTGGGACTTATTGCGAGGTATTTCACTTCGCCATTACACACATTTCATCGATAACATCTTCATTTAAAGTTAGGCTTAAAAAATAGTATCTAACTTTTTTTTTATCAATTCCGCTATTTTGAACTTCTTTTCTCCATTTCTATAAACTTTACTGTCTATCAAATATCCACTTGTAGTATTATGAAATCGACACTTAACATTATTATTACTATTATTTTATTTTCGCATTCAATTATTTTTTATTGCATTCAATTAACATTTTATTAAGTTTCTATCAACACTCAACTTCAAATACAAATACACTTGTATTCACTTTGCAGTGGAATCCACAACAAGCGAAAAATATGATGGTCAATTTGATAAAAAGTAGCAGTGAAGCAGCAATTGGTCAATTGAATATTAAATACAGAAGGTACTGATTAGTATTAACTGTTGGTAGATACAACATTTAATACACGATTGCAAATTATTGTTATTACCAACAAATAAAGAGGGTGTGTGAATAAGGGTATACAGACCATAAAGTCAATTTTTCAGGAGATGAGAAAACAATACAAAATAGTCAAAACTTAATATTTTTAAATATTTTTTTTTAACATAACTGAACTCAAAAAAATAAGTTAGTAGAAAAGTTAGTAAAAGGACTTGTAAATCAAGTATACTTCTCTCAGCAAATTTTTTGCTGAAATTATGTTTTCAGCTAAAATAAGCAATAAGTGGGCAACACTTTTTTAACTGGCCGCAATTTTGTCAGCTGTCATGTGATTTATGTTTAGTTTGGTTTGGCAGTTCAACATGAATAGACTGACTCCTGAACAACGCTTCCAAATTGTACAAATTTATTTTGAAAATCATGGTTCTGTTCGAAATACGTATAGCGCACTACGTCCATTTTACGGTCAACATAATCGTCCATCAGAGCAACTAACACGAGTAACTATGGAACGTTTTCGCACCACGTTTACTCTAAATGATAATATGCACCCACAGAGACGTCGGACAGAAGAAGTCATTTCTGCTGTAAAGCTTTGCGTAGAGGAAGACCCCAATCAGTCTATCCGCCATCGTGGACAGGAATTGGATATGTGTCCTTCCTAGCAAGGCGATCACCTAGTAAGGCGTTTGGAAAGCGCATAGTTTCACGTTTTGGGCCCGTGAATTGGCCTCCAAGATCGTGCGATTTAACGCCGCTGGACTATTTCCTGTGGGGATATGTGAAGTTGCTAGTCTACACCGATAAGCGCGAAACGATTGACTACTTGAAGGACAATTTCCACCGCGTTATTGCCAATATACGGATACAAATGTTGGAAAAAGTCATCGAAAATTGGACCTCCAGATTAGACTACGTCCGAGCTAGCCGTGGCGGTCATATGCCAGAAGTCATATTTATATTATAATGCCAGAAGATTATCTTTCGAATAAAGTAAATTTAATGTCGAATAATGTAAATTTAATGTGTTAGTATTCAAATGTGATTTTTGAATATTTTGGGTAAAATGCAGTTGTGTTAACTAAATTTTGTTGTGAAAACCAATATTTATTTGTTTAAAACCGATTTCAGTCGTAGTAACCAAATTTTAGTTGGCAAATGGTTTAAAAAGGTTTTTCTATGTGTGACGTGATATTTCGGAAATCGAAAGGGCTCAGAGTCTGAAATTTATGTTTCGTCGATATTGTGTCAAGGATGACAATTTTGGTGAATTTCATTAAAATCGGATATGGTCAGACCGAATGGCAATTGAGCTGACATGTGTCCACTCAATGGCTGACTGCGAGAAACTACTCGTACAAAACTATTTGTTGCCCTGGGGGGTTATTATGTAATTCGATTCGAAAGAAAAAATGTGTAAATTCGTATGAATTGTATTTTGTAGTACGATTTTCGAAAATGTATTTACGAACGTACGGAAACTTTTTTTCGAACCGGCCGTTTTTTATCCCAATTTCTAAAAACAAAAATTGCCCTTTCGTAAATGCAACTATGTAATACGCTAACTTCACAAACGTTAAAACATTCGTATTTTATTCGAGAGCTAATTTGTTGTCGAAAAAAGAAAAAAAATTTAAAATGTAAGTATTGTTATACAAAATATAAGAAAAAGTGTTAAATAAGTAAAAATAAAAAACATCAAATGTTTTATAGTTTTACACTAAACATTGTTTTTTTTTCACGATGTTGAATCTTTGAAGTAGTGGATCACATAAAAAAGCAATACTAAGCAAAGACAATATGAGATTATGGTGGACTTTATGATTAAACATCCCGATTTTGCTAAAGGTCACCTAAATGTAGCGAATGCTAGAAGCAAGTCCAAGGATTTGTGGACAATATTGTCTTTGGATTTGGATGCAGCTGGCCCTCCGACTCATGATATTACGAAATTGAAAAAAGTACGTTTTCAATTTATCAATTGTCGGTTTATAGATTGGTATTATTCAAATTTACATATGTTTATAGGTGTGGGCAGATTATAAACACCACATAAAGGTAAAATGCCGGGAAAACCGAAATAGTATTTCAGGGACTGGAGGTGGGCCGAGTAAATTTTGTTCCCTTTGAAATATAATTGCTCATCCCTTATAGGTCTGATTAATTGAATATGCGTACCATATACTGCTCCAATTACTCCAGGTATTCCACATTTTTCAAAAAAGTATCTCTTAGCTTCTCTCTTCCTATCCTCTGTCATTTAAAATACAATATGTTTGGGACAAAGAACTCTTTCAATAACATCGCAAACCTCAGACAAACACGCAGAAATTGATGCTTGAGAAAATCCTAATAGGCGGTCTTGGCCAATTTGATGCTGATATCCACCATGCGCCAAAAATTTAAGTGTGGCAGCTAATTTTAATATAGGTGAGATGGCAGTTGACCTTTCTGCTGATTTAAATTCATCTTTTACACAACTCAAGACATAGGTAAAAGCATTTTTACTAAGCCTAAAGTTTTTTATGAAACTAAAAAGATATTGTTAGGAATATATTTAATCTTAAAGGTAAAATTTTAAATTTTTCTTACTTTGTCTCATTAAGATTCATTATATCTGAAGAATCTTTTATAAGTTTCCTTTGAACTCTTTCCGGAATAGAATCATTTTCTTCATTACTATCTTCTGTCCACAATAAAACACAATCCATTTAAGCTTCGACTTTTTAAATAAATATTTTCTTTAATAAAGTTTTCTTTTTTCTTTAAATATTTGTTTTCAAAATTTGACATTTAAGCACAGTAGTGACAACTTTGACATTATAAGACATGTTGCCAAGTTATGTATTAACCGATAAAAATTTGGCATCACTTGTATTTACCATTTTTTACACAAATACAACTCTGTGAAACATTCGAACGAATTAGATAATACAATTTTACTTTCGAAACGGAAATTCGTTTCGAAAGGTTTTACTTTTCGAATCGAATTACGTTATAACCCCCCTGTTTCTTTGATCATTTGCCACTTTAAAATGTTTTCATCAATTGTCATTTTTGTTTACAAAAATTTATTTACCTATTCAGTGAAAACTTCGCCTCTTGACATTTAATTAAATATTAAATAACATCACATAGCCGCTTGACCAACTGTACGTATTTAAACTAGCCAAAAGAGTCAACATAAAAAATGACAGTTGTGTCAGAGGCCTGCACCAGCTCTGCCCAACTCAGTAAAAAAATCGGGGTTTTAGGAAAAATTTAGGTTGTGTTGACAAAAATTAGATTTGAAGGTAAAAAAACTATATTTGAGGGTGTTGAAATTGTGTTTGATGTGGTGTTGCCAGATTATTATTTTTTTCGAAATATCCTAAATCACCCGCAAAAATGATAAAATCTGTTATATCGTAAGAAGAAAAAAAATATGCTAAAAATCTGCCTAACTAAAAAAATCAAAAAGTCTTGTAATATTTATTATGCTTGAAAATATGCTAAATTACCACATTACGATAATGTGCTAAAAAACTTCAAAGTCCAAATATTAAAATTTGTCATGTAAATGCTGCATTTTTTACTGCATTTTCGTGTAAAAAAAACTTGTTTGCAGTTTTTTAACTTGTAAACGGTTAATAGCATCAAAAAGTTTAAAAACTATTTTTTTTTTTAACATCTATAAAAACACAATTTTGATTGGAACTAAAAATATACAGAAAAGCATTTTTTACTAACAAAATATTAGTGTCCGACCGAACAGTTCGTGCAAAAACCTATATTTTGTCGGATTTTTGATATCTTGAGGCAATAATGACAAATTTTGGTATTGCAAACATGTTTGTTGAGCCGATTTAATTCGATTTTGTGTATAAAATTTAAGAGAAAAGCCGAAGTTTAGCTATAAAGTTAAAAGTTCGGCCGCCGAACTATTTTCAATTTGGCAAAACTTTCTGAGACCGAACAGTGAATTCGTTGCTTAACTACAGACTTTTCTTTAAATTTGACACTCAAATTTAATTTAGAAATCTTGAGGTTAAGAATTATAAACACTATTAATTTTCAAATCAGACTAGACTAACCTTTTTATGTACAGGCGTCATCAGTGATTTTCTATTTTAAATTGTATTATTATTTGTGTCTTATAATTGTCAGATTGTCTGTATATGATACATTTTTTAAACAGCCTGCTGGCTGTAAGAATAAAACCTGCACTTATTCTTACATTACAAACGTAACAACGATCACACAAAAGTATGTCCTCGAATGTAATGCAGCTAAATTGCAGCTTTCTCTCCTATTAGCTTTTCTGTTATTGTACAAGGTGGCGCACAAATAACCTTCCGATGTTTTTTGGCTGTAATTTAAAAAAAAAAATGAAAAACTTTGATTCTTCTTGTGGATTATTTTTATTTGGTATTTTAATTTTTTTTTACATCAAGTCGAGAATATGATGTCATTTTCCATCACTTTGGCCAAAACTTCCGGGGATAGGTCCTCACATTCTTGACGGATATTGTCTTTAAGAGCTGCAAGATTCTGAGGCTTGTTGACATAAACCCGCGACTTCAAAAAGCCAAACAAAAAGAAGTCTGGAGCGGTCAAATCAGGCGATCTTGCTGGCCAGTGCAAATCGCCAAAACGGGAGATTAGGCGCCCGGGAAATGCATCCTTCAGCATATCGGTTGTGGCACGTGCAGTGTGTGCCGTTGCACCGTCCTGTTGGAACCACATGTTTTCCAATCCCAATTCATCAAGTTGCGGCAAAAAGAACTCGTTGATCATTGCTCTGTAGCGCTCACCATTCACAGTAACCGTTTGGCCCGCTACGTCTTCGAAGAAAAAAGGTCCGATGACTCCTCCAGCGAAAACAGCACACCATACAGTGACTTTGAGCGGGTGTAATGGCTCTTCGTGGGTTACACGCGGATTTTCAGTGCCCCAGAAGCGTAAATTTTGCTTATTTACGTACCCGCTAAGATGGAAATGGGCCTCATCACTCATGATTATTTTTGATGAAAAATCATCTTCCTCTTGGTGGTGATTAAGGATGGCTTGAGCGTATGTTACACGCGATTGGCGGTCAGCAGCTAACAGCTGATGCACCGTCTGGACTTTGTACGGAAACATCTTCAAATCTGATACCCATTTGCGTGGCACGTCGTCTGGTCGATGTCGACGGCGCTTCCATGACATCCTCGGCTACAGCAGCAATATTCTCTGCAGAACGGCTACTCCGGGGTCTGCCACGCCTGGCAGCATCTCGTGTTGTGTCAGTCTATTCGAGGCGAGCGGCTAAACGTCGCAGTGTTTCACCAGTAGGCGTAGGACGGCCAGGAAATCTAAGACGAAATTCACGTTGTGCCAAAGTCACCGACCGATTATTGGTCAAATAAATAGTCACCAATATTCCGCGTTCTGGAGCAGTGTAGCGTAACATTGTTTATTAACGTGTATTTCGCATGTGTTTACTACACCAAATGTCAAAACAGAACTGACATTAGGGGCCAATCGCAAAATTTATAGCATTTTCTGATAGGAGGATTACTTTTGCGCCACCTTGTATATTATACTCAGAAGTGACCAACTCTAACAAACACAAATGTTCTATTTTTAGTTTTTTGTCTAATCTTCTCCGTCTCTATTTCACAACGTTACCAGATTGACGTATGGTTTTTAGGTTCAGTGTAGACAACTTTGCGTTTTAAGTTAAGACATCGACACTGGGCAAATTTTATAATGTATTTTAGTACAGTGTTATTTTAACGTCATATAGACAGTCGCAATTAAGTTATTTTTTTAACATATTGTTTTTAAGGTTTAAATAAAACACGTCATAATTTTTACCGAAACGGGCAAGAGCAACATGTTTATTTTTAAAAATCGACCTAACCTAGCAAATGTTGCAACTCGACAAATTTGTTGCAATAAATGTTGCTACTCGACTCAGTTGAAAGAGAAAATGTTGGTTACTGAGTTGGGAAGAGCTCGACTTTTTTTCGAGAGTTACATGAGAGGTATTAAATCTCTTTAAACTAGTTACTCTATGGTTTGTGTTAAAACAATGATGACACTTGAAACCACTTAATATAACCTGTCAACAACAATAAAACTTCAGTTTTTGTTTAATTTTTACTACAATAAAACATTTTTCTTTACACTTTTATTGATTATAATTAATAATAATGTTTAGTCTAAAGGTTTTCTTTGTTGATTTGTTTTAAAATTTTTTTTTTATCTCATTATCATAAACTATTTAAAATATCAATAACATCTAAATAAATTTGAAGAAATATTAATTGTTTTTTTTTTTTTTTTGTTTACAATATTTTCTTAAAATTTCTTTTAATATTATTTTCTGTTTTCTTTGATCTCTGACTACCCTGTTTTACTAAATCTAAAAAAGAAAATTACAAAAAACAAAACTAACAAGAAGACACTTAAAATAACGGAAGATTAAAAATTAGAAATGATTATTAACGTTTATTTTTTGTTTTGACTAAATATACTTTTTTGTTAATAATATAATATATTTTAATTGTTTTTTTGCGGGTTTATAATTAAAATAATTGTTTTCGGTTATTATGTATATCATTTTGAGATTTTTTTTTAATTTTATATATCATTTGTTATATATCATCTTGTAGTTGTGATTTCCTTTTTTTTAAATATATATATATATCAATGTATATATTTCTATATAATTACAAACTTTTTACAATAAGGGATTGGTTTTTTTTAAGGATTAATATCAAAAAAAAAAATAATAATTAGAAAATCGATTTTTAGTATGTTAACAAATTTGAAAGAGATAAATTATTGTAAAAAGATTTATATATATGGTAAATATTTGATAAAAATTAGTTGAGACACAATCCAGGATACATTAGAAGTTCAATGTGGAGTAGCTGAGACATAAACCTAATCAATTTATGTTTTAAGCTGTAAATATTTGTAGACTAGAAAGAGCAATCAAAAATGGTAATATCGACAACATTTGTGATACATTTATCTTAAATTTAGTACACTGATAGAAAAAATTAGTAAATTTTTTTGCTAACGTTACTAAAAATTAGTTAAAAATTACGTTGCAAAAAAAAAACTGAAATTAAAATTACCAGATTTTTTTTTTACTAAAAATTAGTAAGATAAGAATAGCAAAAATAAATCTGTTGAATCTACAAATATCTAGTTATATTTGAGTTAAATTTTAGTAAACTAAAAATTAAAATTTTTTTTTCCAAAATCAGCAAAAGATTTACTAAATATTAGTATATAAAAAAACATATAAAAATTAAAATTTTGTAAAGCTTTTTTTAAATTTTTTTTGTAATGCTAATAAAAATCGGACCATATGAAATCAGCAATCTGCCCATCTGAAATCAGCCATTTAGGCATAAATTTCAGTTGATTTTAGCAAAATATACTGATATATGCATTTTACAATATTTAAGCTAAATATACTAAAAATGTTGTTGTTGTTACAGTTTTTGTTTTCTGTTTTTAGTCTAAACATATTTAGTAAGGTTTTTGCTAATTTTAGCAGATTAAATTGCTATATTAAATTAACTAAAATTCAACTCGATTTTGTAAGGTTAGTGGGTTTATTATGGCTGTACCCCGTTTCTCTATCTAATGCGAGAAATTTTCGCATCGAAAAATGCATGTTCACCCCGCTTTCTAAAGGGTGCCTTAAGAGATGATAACGTTGACTATATTTTTAGTGCTAAATCTTTCAGATTTTGTAACTTTCAAAACGGTGGACAAATGTATTTTTGTATACTACGTAATTAAAAAGAGAAATGACGAGAATGTAGCTTTTGATTCGCTTTTTTGATTGACTTTATATTTAATTGTTTATGACTCGCCCTATGTAAAGCAGAGCAAGATTGTAATTTACATGTTTTGTGCAAAACTTTTTTCAATGCGTAGGTTACATAAACGAGATGCTGTTCTTATTTTATTAATATTTAGCAAAAAAAAAAAAACAAAAACTGCTAATTTCAGCAGTTTTTTTTCTGCAACGTCATTATTAACTAATTTTTAGTAGATTTTTCTGCTTTTTCACAGATTTCTTTCTATGAGTGTGGCATACAAATAACAGTATATTTTGCTCATATCAACTAAAATGTTTTGCTACAATATTGTAGATTGCTGATTTTAGTAGAGCATATATTTTATTCCCATTAAGAAAAAAATCTAAAAAAAAACTTTTACATTTTTTATTAAATTTTTTTCTACTAATATTTAGCAAATTTTTTGCTAGGTTAATTTGTTACTTTTAATAAACTAAAATGTAGCTTATAAAGATCTACAGGGTATTCAAATTACACGGGTTTGGTTTTGTTCGAGTAAACGATTTTGAGGTTTTAGAATTACTCGCTTGATCGAGTAAGTTTTGATTTGCATTTTTTTTGGAATTTGTAAATCAAAAACTTGAAAAAACTAATAAAAGTATTTTAGAGTTGGGTGTTATGCTAGTTTTATATAAAAAAAAATCTTTTCAAAAATACGAAACAATTTTAGTTTTTGTTTTATAAAATATAAACTGAAATAGAGCATATTTTGATTTATTCGATTAATCGACCAAAATTGTTCGAGTTATTCATTACTTGAAATTGTCCGTTTAACTTTACTCGAACAATTGTTTTATTCGAATTCATCGAGTAACGCTTAACCGATTGAATACCCTAATAACTACATAAAAAAACCCCATGGATAAAACTGTGATATTTAAAAAATCGGAAAGTTATGGTTTCACCACCATATGGAAATTACTTCTTTATTAAATGTCTATTTTGAAATGGTTTGGATCTGAAAGTTGAAAACTATGAGAAAAAAGAAAATAAATAAAATAAATGCAAAAAACTATTCTCAGTTTTTACCTAACCCTGTCTGTCCATCATTTCTTACAATTCATAAAACTTTGTCAGTTACTGTGTTGCAATATTGTAATTAACCTGTGATATAATTTTTAAGTTTGTGTTTGATTTAATTTTCATGTTTACTGTTTTATGTTTGTCTACAACAAATTTTTGTTCAATGAAATAAAAATATTTTTTCTTACTACGAATCCCTTGAGAAAGTGAAAATAACATTCACGAAACGTTGGGAAAATATGGCTTAGATGCATTTTTAATTACATAAAGAAATTTAGGCCTTATTAGCTTAAATAAAAACAAATATAATAGTTGTCAAGTGAGTTTCGAACATTTTTGAAATAGCTCTTATATATAAAATAAAAGCTCTTAGATATAAAAAGCATCTAAAGTAAGTTTCGAACATTTTTGAAATAGCTATTATCAATTTAAATGCATTAAGCTTCTTATGCAATTTAGGTTTGTGTCTTAGCTAAAACGAAAAGAAGACTATTCTGTAATTTTATTTAATTTTTTTTTTTTAATTTATATGAATTTAAACCAATTTGGTAATAAAAATAAACATCTACACTGATAATAATCCATGCATAAAAATACAAATAAATGTCAAAATAACAAAACTTTCGTAAAATAAACGAATATTTGTTAATTTTATGAAAGTTTTTGTTGTTTTGACATTATTTTCGTATTTTTAGCATGGATTATTATGAGTGTAATATTATGAACTTATAATGCAAAACTCTGGTTTGTGTCTTAACTAAATATTATAGTCAATTACATTGGAAGTTTATTTCAAAAAGTTAAATTAAGGTTATATTCACTTCTAAGCTACTTTTCTGTTATAATTTTGTTTTGTTTGTTAAATATTATTTAGTTGCTTAATAACTAAAACATAAAAAATTAATTAACACACATTTTTTTCTGTTTTTTTTTTTTATATAAATTAAACTAAAAAATTAAATTGTACATATTTTTGTTTTTAAACTGCTAAAAAACCATTATTTATGATCAATTTCAAAACTATTATAGAATAGATAAAAATTTCGAGAGAAGTCCTTTCTGTTTTCTGTTATTATGTTTTTTATCACTTATTTCAGTTCAGTTCGTTGACCCGCTCTTAATTTTGCTCTCGCATTTAAATATTCAGGATTTACGTATTGTTTATCATCATCGTTTTCCGATTCTGATTGTAGGCGGGCACGTTCATGTTTTTGAGCTCTTTCCATTATCACACGATTTAATTCGCTTTTAAGGCCAAAGGTGGGTGAATGATCTGATGTGGTCTGATGTTCTTGATTATGTAGCTGCTGTTTTTCTCTTTGTTTCTCATAGGCTTTTTGCAGTTCTGTTTTCTGATTCAAAACGCTAATGCCCCTGAAAGTAGAAAGGAAGGAAAAAAATAATATTAAAAAAAAAATATTCAATATTAAAATATATTCGAATTGCATTAACATTTTGCACTGAAATCGACTGTATTTTGCTGCTAAATCATTTAAAAAATTATAATCTATAAAAACTTTTCATTGAAATATACTCGGCCAAACCTTCCGAAAATTGTTGTAAAATTTTGTTGTAATGTAATCGCGATGCAGCACAAACCACCAGGGTAAACCCCTGGCTTAGATTAAGATTCATGAACAAAAATTGTCTAATTTTTTCTAAATTTTCGAAAATGATTTATTTAGGGGTCGCTACCAGATTTTGAAAATTTTCACGATTTTAACACAAACAATTTTTGAATTATAAGTAACCCCCACAATTTAGGAAAAATTATTTAGTTTTTATAAGATAGTTAACCCTTAAATTTTATTAAATATTTTAGTAAATATTCTTAAGATTCTAAGAAAAAAAATTTCATGGAAAAATTCCTATGGGTTCAAAAGTTACAGCCGGATTAGTGAAAGCGCATATTTAATTTTCGCGCTACCTACGTACGGCAGCTGGTATATACTTGTTTTACTTGCTATCTGAATTTTGGTGGTTGTTATTTCGTACCTACTTGAAGGGTGAAGAGTGAAGGCATATGAAGCTTCAAAAGAAGCCCGAATTGCTAAACGATTGCAAAAAACTGTAAGAAACAGCACAACACAAGATAACGAATTCATACAGTACGAAGCAGGCATGGCACATGTTCACAAACTTTGAACGCGTTTATCTCGAAACCATGTTTTTCGTACTGGTTGCGGCACTAGCGGGTTCATTTTTTGACGAATTTTTTGTTTGTATTTTTTTAAACTTGATTTGCTATCGTATGACACGAGCTTTTTTTTTAAATTTTTTTTTCGATTTTTTATGAATTTTTAAAGTCAATATTTTTTTTGAAAAAACATACTTTTAAATTTGGAACATCACTAAAAATTGAAAAAAAAAAATTTAAAAAAAAGCTCGTGTCATACGATAACCTATTTTGTTAAGATTTAAAAAAGTAATTTTTTTTCCAGATCGGACACGAGGCCCCGTTTTTTCTCTGCCGCCAGTTTGGAGCTCTATAAAATCATGTTGGAGTGAAAAATATATTTTTTGAATTTTTTTTCTTGTAATTTGTTCAATTCTCTACAATATTTGGAAAAATGTTTGTTTTTGACTGAGTTATGAATTTTTAAAAATAGGTCTGTTTTCTCTGCCGCGAACGTAATGTCCCACCTTAACTACAATAGGCCAAACAATGGCTAAATTTTGAATTATTTTCACAGCTCGAATTACGAAAAAAATAATTTTAAGAAATTTAAAGATTGCAAATATTAAAATAATTGTGGTCGCTTTACTTTACCCACATCATGGGAATTTAAAAAAAATTCCCTCTATACTAATACAAAAGGGATCCGATCCCTCTATCCACTTAGCGTGTGGACCGATTTAATTTTGGCTTATTTGGAGGAAAGTCAGTGTTTTTGATAAAAAAAAATTTTTTAAATATATATTTTTCCTGAAAGAAACTAATTTTATTTTGTTTTATTAGATCAAATTTACTTAATCCGAAATATTACATACATATATGTCGCATCGTTAACCCATGTTAACCGGAGGCAAATATTTTCCCACAAAATAAAATTAATGATGAAAACAAGTTTAGTTCTTAATTCAATAAAATGTTCAAAGTAATACATAATTAGTTTTAAAAAATATTAACCCTTGTTGACCGAATCCCGAAAAAGTCCCGACAAAAAAACATTGAAAATGGATTTTGCACATGAGATGATTTTGATGAATAGCAATTTTTGGCAAGTATTACGATTCAAACAGAGAAAAAAGTGGATATTATTATTAATATTATTAAAATATCTGTTTTTGTATACAATACAGTTTTTTTTTTAATTGAAAATATTCAGTCAAAACCATCAACTTTGTTTTATGTAACATTTTTGATCTACGGAAAGCATGGGTTAACGATGCATTAAATATTTATTGTTTTGCAACTGAGTAATTGTGATCAAACAAAACAATTTACAATGCAAAATTAGTTACTTTCATCAAAATAGAAATATATTTTTTTATTCAAAAAACTCACTTTCTTCCAAATCCGCCAAAACTAAATCGGCCCACACGCTAAGTGGATAGAGTGATCGGATCGCTTTAGTATTATTTTTTGAAGTCCCCATGATGTGTGTAAAGAAACGTGACCAAAATTATTTTAAAATGTGCGCCCCGGTAGGTTAGTTGGTAGCGTGCTGGCTAATCAGTGCGGGGGTCGTGGTTTCGATTCCCACCACAGGCACTGGTCTGATTTCGCTACAACGCGCCGAAGGCCATAGTAGCTAATGCTCGGTTAGGGTAATAGTTTGTAATTTGTAATTATATGATTATTAATTAATAACATAAAAAAAATAAAAAATAAATTATTTTCAAATTTACAATATTAAAATTTCTTTAAATTATTTATTATTTATTGGTGCTGGGAAAATAATACAACATTTTTGCAATTTATTTGGCCTAGTGTAGTTAAGGGTAAACAATCTTATAAAAACTAAATATTTTTTCCTCAGTTGGCGAGGTTAAATGAAATTAAAAAAAAATTTGTGTAAATTTTTTTGTAGTTTTTTAAACCTTTAACAGGTTTTTTTTTTTTTTTTAAAAAAGAGAAGCAACACTCGGGAAATTCTTCGTATTTATTAATGTGTTGCTTTCTTTGGAAATTGGATAGTGGAGAGATGAAAGGTGGGAAAAGATGAAGGGCTTCAAACATGGCAACACTGCAATTGCGCGAGATGATAAGTCTTAAAAACAGTTGTTGCTCGCCACCTGATGGAGAGTTAGCGAACTTATTGAAGCTTTTTGGTTCATAGCCCTGATTCATTATTTTACTTCGGTGGGGTTAAGTGCTATGGGAACACCGTCAACGGGAATCGAACCCGGGACCATCTGTGTAATAGTCCAATGCGCTAGCCATTACACCACAGCGCTGCCTCAGGGTAGCCTTCATAAAATTTACCACAAATGCGTCAAATGAGCGTTTTATACTTAGAATATTCCTATAGAAAACTAAATTTGCTAAATATTTTGTGAAGAATATTTTCGTGTGCCGTCCACGGTTTGGAAGCGAGGAAACTTCAAAATCAAAATTTCGTAAAATTTCAAAAACTAATTATTTTTAAAAAAATATAGTATTCAAAAATCTAAAAAACTAATTTTAGTTAACTTATAACTCTTTATAATAAAATATAAGTAAGATTGAAGCTTTATCTTTATCCTTACTTTAGTTCAAGGACTCACAGGATTTTTTCAGGATTCCTCTAAAGGATATCATCTTAACTTATAAACTAATAGACGGATTTTTATGAAATTTTGCAGAAAGAAGACATTAAGCATTAATAGCAAAGCGTTGAAGTTTGAACAATATAAATTGAGGGTTAGATACTTTATCGCCTAATTTCGATTTTTCCAAAAAGCTTAAAACGCGATATCTTCTTAAATAGGAACAGAAAAAAAAATAGTTTTTCGAGCGTGGTTATATTTTGGTATGAGAAATATTTTTTGTCCAAAACTTCTCTTTTATATGCCTTAGTTACCAAAATGCACCCTAAAATATTTTGGCTCATATCGCCTAAATTAGGCAACGATAAAAAATTTTGTTGAAGAATTTATTATTTGTTTTTCGAGTGGAGCACATGGTATGAATTTCGTTGCAAAACATCGTGTGCCAGTTAGAGGGTAAAAACAATTATTTTTATGAAAATATGTCCTTTTTGGGAATCGGAAAAATTTTCGAAGTCTGGTATTGACACTTAAATATTTGCGGAAATTTTAAAAAAATTAGAGGTTTTGTGAAAAATTCGACGTTTAAAAAAGAAAAAAAAAACTATTATTACTTAAATTTTCAATTTGGTTGGCACTTTATTTTTCTGTGTGCAATCTTCTCAAAAACTCAAGCCTTTTTAAATATAAACTTCGACACTTCGAGTAAAATAATATCAGCTTTTAAAACAAACTTCATAGAGCTAAAGGGTCCGCCAAATAACTTTTTTTTTTAACTCCTGAACCAATTGGACTTTGTATGGCGTCATACCAAGGTCTTTATGTAAAATTCGTCTCAATGATGTCTCCGAAATGTTCAATTGTAGAGAACGACGGTGAATTGATGTTGATGGCGCTTCACGCACACTTTCTGCCACAGCAGCAATATTCTTGGTTTATCGATGAGGATGCTAGTTTCTTTCACTTTTTTCACAAGATAACGAACATACGGGCCTTATTCGTTCAGCGGAAGGATAAAACTAATTATCTGTCAAATCAGACATGAGCTAAGTGTTACCATTCACGAAATAAGCACTAGTTGAAAAAAAACGTTCGATGGCGGAACCTTTACTTAAGCGGCCATTTCAAAAATGACGTCTTTTATTTTAAGAAGATTTAAAAATAGATTTCGTCACAATTTTGCAAGCCTTATAGGAAGTTTAGACTGAACATTTTATCTAGTACAAAGTGAATTAACTGCATATGTTTGCACTACAATAAAGCAGTTATTTAATCTACTTTTTACAAGATTAATTTTTCAGTCTAAACTTCGTATTAAAGGGACTTTTAAGTTTATAGCATATCTTGATAAATTCAATTTCACTTTCAATATTAAATGCTTTTATTTAAAATTTAATTCACTATTTTAAATTGGTTTTTAATTATTCTACTTACATTTTTGTATTAAATTTTAATTCTCTGTGTAATTGTTTGCGATCTGTTGATGTCAGACATGGATTTATTAATTTCTTTGGTAATATTAAACCATTTGCATCTGTTTGTACTCCCGATGGCGGTGGTGGTGGTGGCGTTGGCATCATCATTGTTGTTTGTTTTATATGAATTTCACAACCGTTCTCTAGCTCGTCAGCTTCCAATCTAGTTTGATTCGAAAAATTTTGTATGGCTAAACCTTCTCCGTTGTCGGTTCTTAGTTCACTATTGTCTGCAAATAAAAAATAAAGAAAACGAAAAAGATGTTACATGTTAATATTCAATATTGTTATTTGTAAGATGACAAATGATCTTTAAGATTTTTTGTTTTTCTTTTTTTTTTATTTTCGCTGATTTCGCTAAAACTGTAAATGAAATAATTATAACAATAGCCGCCTATCAAAATAAGTTATATTTATGATCACCAGGGACAGGAACTTCATGGCACTAAAAAAGTGTGTTTTAGGTGCCTATAATATGCATGAAAAATCTTTAAATATGCACTTAATTTTGTTTTTTTATAAATTATTTTAATATTTTTAATAATGCTAAGTTTTCTTTGATCTTCTTTTAATTAATTCTTCTTAGTTTAAACGAGCTTAAGATCATTTATTTGTTAATTATTTGTTCCCCATATTTCGTCTCCACATTGGGTGACTTATTCAGGGAACAATTATTACAATTTGAAAAACTTGATTTAATAATTAAAAACTTATATACAGATAACAATTTTTTTTTTTTTTTTTATTTAAAACAAGTTTTTCAAATTGTAATAATTGTTCCCTGAATAAGTCACCCAATGTGGAGGCGAAATATTGGAAATAAATAAATAATTAATAAATAAATTATGTTAAGCTCATTTTAACTTAGAAGAATTAATATTCTTAAACAATTTTAATTAAATTTTAAAGTTAATTTGTAATGTGTAATATATTCTCTGCACACATTTTGCCAAAGAGTATATACAAATAGAGAGACTACACTTCGTACGCCTCTCAGCAACAAAATACTAAACTTGGCCAAATGAAATAAAAACATTTTTTTACACAAAAAAATAATTGCAACATGTTGATAAAAAATTGTTGCTTACAAAACTCACTTTTATTTTGCTTATATTTTGTTATATTCTATTAAATTTTAATATATTTTAAATTTATCTTTAGTGTCCGACCGAACAGTTCGGCCAGAATATGCATTTGGTCTGTATTCGGTATTGTAAACCATTATGGACAAATTTGGCGGATGGAAAAATGTTTATTGGACTGATTAGATGCTATTTTGAGTGTCAAATTTGAAGAAGTTAAGCACTGAATTCACTCTTCGGCCTCAGAAAGTTCGGCCAAATTGAAAATAGTTCGGCGGCCGAACTTTTAACTTTATAGCTAAACTTCGGCTTTTCTCTTAAATTTTATACACAAAATCGAATTAAATCGGCTCAACAAACATGTTTCCAATACCAAAATTTGTCATCATTGCCTCTAGATATAAAAAAACCGAAAAAATATAGTTTTTTGGCCGAACTGTTCGGCCGGACACTATTTATCTTGCTGATTTTAGAGTTAATATTTAAAAGAACTAAAAAATTTAATAAATTATTATTTACAAACACGATAACCCTTAATTTAAACTTTTAAATTTCTGCAATATGTTTTTATTTGTTCGATGCAAGTTTACGAACAAATAAAAAGAGATCAGATTGAGAGAGACTGAGTTGGATAGAGACCCACTGGTAAAAAATTTAAGATAACACTTAAAAGGGCTTGAGTAGCTTAAGCCCGTATGACACTGTATAGTTTTTGTATTGACAATCTAAATTAAAGCAGTACAAATATATTGTTACTCAATTTTTTAACTAGTGTAAAGAGTACGAACACATAGTGCCAAATTGTAGTAAATGTCAAAACAAATACTTTTGTTATCGATAAATCAGCGAAAAATTGGGATATCTGTCAAAAGTGCAAACGAAAATTTTGAACTTTATCTTGACATTTCTCACAGGCAAATAAGTTTGTTGTCAGTTTTTTGTAAACAAATAATAGTACAATTAAAAAAAGAAAATGAATTAAAATATTGCACTTTGTGGTTTTGTGCACAATTTAAATATGA
The DNA here is from genome assembly GCA_021234595.1 of Delia radicum. Lineage (NCBI taxonomy): Eukaryota > Metazoa > Arthropoda > Insecta > Diptera > Anthomyiidae > Delia > Delia radicum. Next base: position 30,967,393 of record CM037854.1, on the reverse strand, counting down.
TCCAAGTTTACAAATTGTATATATGTTTCATTCGCACATTAATGTTGTTTCTTTCTCCCAATACATCTTGAAACTATACAAAAACTATACAGTGTCATACGGGCTTTAGGTCCTCTTTAGTCTATATGCTCGTTGGCCAAACAAAAAATACGCGGGCGTTGTGGTGTAATGGTTACCGCGTTGGACTTTTACACAGAAGGTCCCGGGTTCGATCCCCGGTGACGGCAACATCAACTTAATATGTATGAGTTTTTTCTATCCCTCATACGTATCGCAATGTCCACCTTCGGTGTTCCCATAGCAACTAACCCCACCGAAGTAAAATAGTGAATCAGGGCTATGAACCAAAAAGCTTCAATAAGTTCGCCAACTCTCCATCAGGTGGCGAGCAACAACTGTTCTAAGACTTATCATCTCGCGCAATTACAGTGGTGCCATGTCTGAAGCCCTTCATCTTTCCCCACCTTTCATCTCATACTATCCCTTTCCAAAGAAGCAACACACTAAATATAGGAAGTATTACCTGAGTGTAGCCTCTCTTTTTAAAAAAAAAAAAAAAACATGTGATCATATGTGGGGTCATGTATAGCCATATATTGTTTGTTATATGTTTCTTACGTGGTAGCATATATAATGATATATTCTAATATATTGACCTTTATATAATTCGATATTATGCTTATATGCTAAACATAATTAGATATGATGGATCTATTGTCATATATAATAACACATTCTCATATATAACATAATATGTAATCGAATAAAGTGACATATAAGCTATATAATTTAAGATATAACAATATATATTGTCTTGTAAAAAATATGTTTGTATGTGATAAAAAATATGTTTATAAAGGGTCCGCCAAATAACTTTTTTTTTTTTGAAAATGCTATAAAAAAAAACTACTGAGTATTTTCTCAAATTTATTTTTTTATTTGAAAGTACAATCCTTCCGGTTAACAATGGAAAATAATTTCATTCAAATGGCTGCCTCGGCTGGCCATGCAGTAGCCTACACGTTCAGTCGAATTTTTAAGCACATTATCGATTGTGTACAGCTGTATTTCCTCCTCTTCAATTTTTGTGAACAAAAATTCGTTCAACATGGCCCGATAACGATCGCCATTGGCTGTAACGGCCACTCCTTGCTCATTTTCGAAGAAAAATGGCCCAATTATGCCTCTGGACCAAAATCCGCACCAAACTTTGATTCGTTTTGGGTGTATCGGCACACATTCTGCAACATTACCATGATTTTCAAAGTAATGTCGCAATATTTCCCAGCGTTGTAAAAGCGTATACACAACCATATTCGTTCAGCGGAAGGATAAAACTAATTATCTGTCAAATCAGACATGAGCTAAGTGTTACCATTCACGAAATAAGCACTAGTTGAAATAAAAAACGTTAGATGGCTGACCCTTTATATGGTGACATATGTATAACTCCACTTAAGATATCATTATATATGAAAATAGATTATGTAAGATATAATAATGTAAGATTTCATATATGACACAAGATTAGCAATTTAGTTTTAGATATTTTTTTATATGGTCCAAAATCATTTATTTTTTCTATGTGTATAAGATATTGTTATATATAACCCCATACATAACTATTAGAGTTCGTCAGAAAAGTATACAGTTTTTTTGTTTTTGGGATATCATCACTTTTTAAAATGTTTTGGCATCAATAAAAAAAATGGCGTTAATTGGAATAATCAGCGGTCAAAAACGCTGATTTAGCGGCCCTTTTCCTGCAGAGCAAAAAGAGCTGTATTTATTTAGAATATAGCCTAAAATCTAATTTTACTGACGAACTCTTATAATTAGATATGCGCCAAATAGTATATTTTTTTTTTTTTTTCCTTTTGGATATAATTAGATCCAATTATTTCTAAATATATCCCATGGGAAATTTTGGGATCTTAAATTAGATATTTTTGGATGCACCAATTTTGAGATCAATTTTGATCAAATTTAATTTAGTAATATATTTGAGGGATCGAATCGGATATTATTTGATATCCCAATTTTGAGATAAGCTTGTATAAGAATAAATAAGGATCAATATCAAATTAGATCTGATTTTGTAATTGAGATATATATTTTTTTTTGATCGGTTACTATTATAAGTGACTTTATAATAAACACTAAGAAAAATTTAATAAAAAATATGCAAAATAAGTATAAATATACAACAAAAATATGCATTTAAAGCCAAATAAGTAAAAATATGCAATAAAAATATGCATTAACAGCGAAATATGCAAAAATATGCATTTATAGCAAAGTATGCAAAAATATGCACTGGCAAATCGATGCCATTTTAACGCAAACTCTTTGATTTGCAAAGATATTTTGCTTACCCTGCTCTCAGACTCAAGAAAAAAAACATGCATTTGCAAGAACTTCCGGTCCCTGATGATTATATAGAACGAACGAAAAAAAAAACAAATTTAAAACAATAAAAAGATCAAACTTCATAAACAACTTAAACATGTAGGCAATCAATGAACTTATTTATTGTAGGCTTAATATGGAAAAGCCCTAACTACAACTTTTATATTTAAAGCAATTCTGAATAAGATTGGCTATGAAATTTCTTTTAAAGAATTTTTTTCCATTGTTGCCAGTATTGATGAAAAGTTTCTTTTTAAGAAATTTGGTTTTAAATTTTATTTAGATGTTTCTTTCTTTTCTAAAGAAATTAGAAATTCAAGTTAGGGCATTTTCTCTATTAAGCCAGCGTTATGTTGATGATTGTTGTTTAAAAAAATTAGTCATTGATTTATAATGGAATTGTGGTTTCGCTTAAATAAGTGAGAGTATCAACATTTTTAATTGTTAAATAATTTATTTGAAAAAAATATTATTAAACTGTGAGAAGAAACAATTGCAATGATTTATTTTTGGATGAGAATTGATTTGGGTTGAACCAAAAACTAGTAGTTTTTGAAAACTAGTTTTTGATTTCAAATTTATGTGGAATTTGACAAGTAAATTAAAGTAGTTTTTAAAAACTACTAGTTTTTGGTTGTAGTAAGATTGTCGTATAAACAAAATTTAAACCCTTTTTAAGGATTTAATAAAACATTTTTTGAATCCAAATCCCAGATAAGAAGTTATCCCAAAGAAGTTATCAATAATATGATTTTCATATTTGAAATAAGAGTTTTGATATCTGGTATTATAAGAAAACCTTATGTATTTGTAAGAGATGTTCTAGATTTTCCTAATAAAACTGTTCCTAGTAAGAGCTTTAATTAAGCTTGAATTTGGAGTGTTCTTATCAATCCAATCTCAAATTAAGTCACTGCAAGGAAGTGGCCAACCAATTGTTTTTTTTTATTTGGAAGCTTAATAAAAATTGGCGAAATCAAATTAGTTTGTACTAGAGATGTCACAAATATTCGGTTACTATTCGGTATTCGAATGTTTTGACAATTCGGACGAATACAGAATATTAGCACCATTCAGCAGAATTTTTCGGTCAAATCAAAATATCTTAAAAATCTGTTTTTTTTTCTAGAAAATTTAGAAAAATAAGTTTCTCTTAATATAAATTCTTTAAAATGTCAAACACGGTTGTTAATATCGACTTAAGATAAGGTTTCAACCTAAAAAAGTATTATTGCCCAGTTTAATTTTGCCAATATTTAAAATACAGTAAAAATGAATAAAAGAACTATTAGGTAAATATTCGGTATTCGTTTTAAACCGAATATTCGCTATTCGGTATAGTGACGAATACAGTACTCGGGTCAACTCTAGTTTGTAGACATTACTCATTATGGTCCCATTGTTCTGTTTTTGGACAAGTGTTTACTCACTATGGGTTAACTATTCCGTATTTGGAACAGCAAATTAAACGGCTTTGCAATGCGTTGCAAAACTATAATAACTCATGAATTTCACTAAATTTCGTAAGCTAAAAATAAAGTAGAAGAGTTTAAACGGCATACATGTAAAATCAGGTGCGGATCTAGAAAAAGATTTTGGGGATGGAAGTTAGAACATTTTTTATACTTTTTTTGTATTGAAAATTTTTATTTTGGTGGAGGAAATGTCCCATTTTCCGTCCCCCTGGATCCGCACCTGTTAAAACCAATTGAAAATTAATAATAATTAACAAAAAAAAAACAATTATTTTTACTATTTAAAAAAGAATAACAAAATCAATTAGTGTTTTATAACTATAAATACACGCAAAGAAATACAGTGCCATGTTAAGTTGGGCCAACCGAATTCGTGATAACCGAATTTAAGTTGTTGTAATCGTGCTTCAGTTGGCAAATAGATAAATTTTTCTCTATGTGTACATTTAAATTAATACATTAAAATTTACAAAAATTTAATAGAAAAATTTTAAAGCAGCAGTTGGTTTGTAAATTCCTTGTAGCGGATTCAAGTCTAAAAGGGGTAATACCAATTAACACATACATCTCTGGAAATCCTTTAAGAGCCTACTTATGGTTGATTTGGATACGTTTAACTTACATTCATTGATTATCTGATTGAGCCTCTTCATTGAGTTGCTGTCACAGTTGATTGTTTTACGGCGGTACCGATTAGAAAGCTTTTTTCGGGCCGCCTGTTTTATTTTTACCACAATCACTCGTATTATTTGCAAACATTATGACAATCACATGTGAACGGTTTATTTTTCTAGCAATTGCATGAAAACTTGACCCACTTTATAAATAGGCTGAACTTTGTCCTTTTTCAAAATCGCTTAGATATGAACCCCGGGGCATTTTATTGCAAATTAATTAAAATTGCATGAGAAACAAAAATAATTCTTTAACCCTCTAACTGGCAAACGATGTTTTGCCACGAATTTCATACCATGTGCTCCACTCGAAAAACAAATAATAAGTTCTTCAACAAAATTTTTTATCGTTGCCTAATTTAGGCGATATGAGCCAAAATATTTTAGGGTGCATTTTTTAAAATAAAGCATATAAAAGAGAAGTTTTAAACAAAAATGATTTCTCTTACCAAGATATAACCACACTCAAAAAAACTATTTTTTTTTCTGCTCCTATTTAAGAAGATATCACGATTTTCGCGTCTTGGAAAAAGCGAAATTAGGCTAAAAGTATTGAAGCTTCAATTTTTATTGTTTAAACTTCAACGCTTTGCTAATAATAACTAATGTCCTCCTTCTGCCAAATTTCATAAAAAGCCGTTTATTAGTTTATAAGTTAACATGATGTCCTTTATAGGAATTCTGATAAAATCCTGTTGAGTCCTTGGAACAAAGTAAGGAATTATTATTAAAGATAGAGTTTCAATCATACTTGTATTTTATTATAAAGAGTGTTTAGTCAACTTAAATTGGTTTTTTCGATTTTTGAAAACTATTTTTTTCAAAAATATTAGTTTCTGAAATCGTACAAAATTTTGATTTTGAAGCTTTCTCGCTTTCAAACCGTAAAAGGCACACGAAAAATTTGTTTGCAAAATATTTAGCATATTTAATTTTCTATTGGAGTATATTAATTTAAAAGCATAAAACTCTCATTTGACGAATTTGTGGTAAATTTTATGAAGACTGCTTTGAGGCAGCCTTACCTGTTAGAGAGATAAGTTTTCTTTATTCTTTTAGGTTCTTTTTCTGTCAAAATAAAGCTTATCAAGAGATTTAAAACACCTAAAATATTTCAATATCTTGACAACAATCGAAAATAAAAGATATTAGAAAAGTATTATCCAGTGTTGCCAAATAGTTATTTTAGAAAATAAATTTTTTGCTCTTTTTCGATTTTTTTTTTTAATTATTTAAAAGTACAAAAAGCTTTAGTATTCAAATTTTGATTGTTAAATTAATGATGGGGTTACGAAGATTTAATACTCTGAACATTTATGTTAAAGTATTTAAATTTGAGATTTTCTGTATTTTTAAACGATGTAAAAAAAAAAATTTTTTTTGGATGACATGAAAAACCTTTTGGGTATTTGTTAGCCAAAGTTAAAGCACACTAAATCCCAGCAAAATAGTAAAATCCAATCAATTGGTTGCAGAACAAGTTATAGTATATTAACAGGTTCTAATTTCTGTTCTACAACCGGTTCCTTTTGTATGGAGTTTGTCCAATTTGCAATAGGTTCTTTACCTCCAAACTAGAACAGGTTGCTTTAGAACCGGTTCTGGAACCAGTTATAGAACTGGTTCTAGGATAGTGAAACCTTACATTTTGACTCCCAGAAACCTGTTCTAGAACCGTTTCCTTGCAACCGGTGATAATAGAAGCTGTTCTAGAACAGGTTGAAAGGTAATCTGTTCTAAAATTTTTTTCTGGGATGCATCATCTTTGACGGCGCAAAAATTATGGCGGATTTAAATTTCAAGCAAATTAAAAAAAAATTTTGAAATTTCAGTTTTTGCTTCGATTTAATTAAATATGAATTTATAGATCTCTTTGTATTTATCACATTTCCAAATATATATTACACTACCAAAAAAATATTTTTTTTTTTTTTTTTTTTTTTTTTTTAATAATTCTTTTATTTACAATCTATCCATTTAAGGATAATAAGTAAATTTAATAATAACAATAAAAAATAACATTAATTATTGAACTCCATTGAGAACAACAGTGAGCATATAATCCAAAGGATATTGTAAATTCTAAACAATATTTACAAATTTATACTAATATACATTTTGCATAAATATTTAGCTCCGAAACGGTAACTCCAGGATATGAATCCTTTTAAGTCTTCTAACTTCTTCAGAGTCATCAAGTAAAGCAATAGCTAGTGGGTTGATGTGGTTACTTAACCTTGTTAAATAGTTCTCACTGAATCGTCTGATTTCTTCTACGATATTTGGAATAAAGAGATCGTCATGAATCGTTTTATTCGAAACAAACCATGGAGCGTTTACTATTGACCTTAACGTTTTTGACTGATATCTTTGTAGGATTTCGATGTTGGAATTGCTGGCTGTACCCCAAAGCTGTATACCATATGTCCAGACAGGTTTTAAAATAGTTTTATATATTAATATTTTATTTTGAAGGCTTAACTGAGATTTTGGGCCTAGTAGCCAATAAAGTCGCTTTGTTTTGATTTTCAGTTGCTGTTTTTTCGCTCTGATATGCTCTTTCCAAGTTAATCTTCTGTCGATATGCATCCCTAAATATTTAACGCTGTCACTTTGAGGTATTGCTATATTATTCATATATACATTGTTGCAATTGCCATGTCTTAACGAAAAAGTGATATGTACAGATTTCTCAGTATTGACTTTAATACCCCATTTATTTAACCAATCTTCAATTGCGTTGAGTTGTCTTTGTACTAAATTAGATGCATTATTTGGAGATATGTCAGAAGCTAGTACCGCAGTGTCGTCTGCATATGTTGCAACAAGAACGTTTTCGGTGATTGGCATGTCTGATGTAAACATAGTGTAGAGGATTGGTCCTAATACGCTTCCTTGTGGGACTCCAGCCTTGATGTTGTAAATTTTGGAGAATTCGTCGTTAACTTTGACGTAAAAATGTCTATCACTTAAATATGATTTAATAAGTAGATATAAAGAAGTGGGCAATAATTTTTTCAATTTATAGTACAACCCTGTATGCCAAACTTTGTCGAACGCTTGTTGTACATCCAAAAATACTCCTGAACAATATTTTTTTGTTTCCAATGTATCTCTTATATATGCAACGATACGATGGCATTGCTCTGGAGTGCCATGCTTGTGTCTAAAACCAAATTGGTATTCTGGAATGATATTAAATTTTTCTAGAACTGGTAATAATCTTTTCAGTAATATTCTTTCGAATATTTTGGAGAATACAGCCAGTAAACTTATCGGTCTATAGGATGTTACATTGTTCTCTGGTTTATTTGGCTTGTTTACCATTACAATCTCTGCGCATTTCCATTGCGAGGGAAAGTAATTTAATCTTAATATAGAGTTGTACAATAATGTAAGATATAGTATACCCCTCTTAGGCAGGGATTTGACTACTCTTCCATCTATGCTGTCGTATCCGGGAGATTTTTTGCAATTAAGTTTGTTTATCTCTTCTTTTACTTCACGAGGGGAAATATGTTTAATAGGCCAATCAACCGGACAAGGACTATCTAAATACTCAAGTATTTCATCAACAAAAGGGTTATTATCTGTATGAGGCTGGAACGTCGTTTGAAGATGAAGGGCAAATGCTTCAGCTTTAGATTTATGTGTTTTACACCATACATTGTTTATATCTTTTATTGGTATATTTCGTTTAGTAGGTCTTTTTAAATAACTTGTAGCCTTCCACAAACTAAATTCATCGTTCTTCTTATTTACCGGATTGAGGTTTCTAAGATAGTTTCCAAGCTGCTCGTTTTTCATCCTATAGAGAGCTATTTTTAGATCTTTTGTCGCTTTATTCAATATCCTCTTGTCATTTGGATTTCTACTATTTTGCCAAACGTTTCTCAGTCTTCTTTTATTTCTTATCATGTCTCTGATTTCAGAATTTATAAAAGTTTGGTTTTGGTTACGTTGGGGTGGTAAAGTGGGAGTTGAAAGAAAACCAGCTTCATGAATTAAAATATTAAATGTCTCAACTGCATCATCTAATTCAGTTGGGGATGTTATGGAGATATTTAGATTCACATTTCTTTCTATCCAAGTTTCAAATGATTTAAAATCAGTTCTGGCAGTAAGAATTTTTTGTTTCTGTATATTTGTTTGTAATAATGTGTTGAAACAAGCTAGAAGGGGAGTGTGGTCAGAACTAAGTTCATTAACATCTGTTATGCTGAGTGTTTGACTAGAAATTCCAGAGTAAACGGCAAAATCAAGCAGATCAGGTATCTTTCTTGGATCTGTTGGCCAGTAAGTTGGGTTACCTGTTGACAGAATAGAGTAGTTATTGTTAGATATGCATTTTCGGAGCTCGCTTCCCTTCGGATTAACTAATCTTGATCCCCACCAAGGGTGTTTAGCATTATAGTCTCCCGCAGCGAAAAATCTTGGCCCCAAACTATTAAAGAAATCATGAAATTTTTGACAATTAACTGTAAATCTCGGCGGAAAATAGATGGCAGAGAACGTTATACTGTATGAATCGCAATTAACTTTAATGCAGGCAGCTTGTAGATACGATTCTCTTATTTCTTGAAAAAGTTCGAATTTAATTGTAGATTTGATTAAAATTGCTGCCCCCGCATGAGCACTATCGTCTGGATGATTGGCTGTTATTAGTTCATAATCTTTTATTTTAAAAAAACGTTTTGCTAGTAAAATGTGTCTCTGACACTAATAGAATATCGATGTAATGTAGTTTAAGAAAAATTTCAAGTTCATGTGTGTGGTTGGAAAGCCCATTAGCATTCCATATTGCAATATTCAAATTTAGTTGCATAGTTTTGCTACTAAAAGAGTCATCATGCTTAATAGCTTATTTGTTAATTCAATCTGATTTTGTATTAAATTTTCTAGCTTTTCAAATGAATTATGCTGAGAAGTTTGTTGATTATTTCTTAGAACATTAGAATAAGAAAGGTTGTTGTTGTGACTAAAGTTTGCACTAGTTGTATTGTTGTTCAGATGGGGATAATCTTCGTTATCATAATTGAAAATGACATTATTACGCCTATTGTCAATATTCTTTTTTATTTTTTTCTTTAATAGTTGCTTGTAAAATTCGCATCCTTTATAGCTAGCTGGGTGACTTTGTAAACAATTAACACATCGAGGAGGGGCATCTCTTGCTTTAGTACAATCGACAGTTAGATGGCCTAACCCGCATTTGACACAATTAACTGGTTTTCTGCAGTATGTTTTTGTATGGCCATATTCTTGGCATCTGTGGCATTGTACAATATCATTTGTTTTCTTTGGTGGGACAATATTGACTATAGCTTTATTAAGAATTTTGATGTCATATATATTTTTGTTATTTGGGCTAGGTTCTAAATCAATATAAAACATTGGTAGAGGTACTCTAGAGATTCTACTTTGTATATTAGAAATATTTCGGACCTTGTGACCTAAACATTCAATGGCTTTTTTGATTTCATCTTTATTTGTTGAGTGGTGAAGGTTCTTAATAACAGCTCTGTAGGCCCTTTCTTGTTTCAACTGATATGTATGAAATATAATTTTTTTGCCATTTAAGAACGAAACAAGTGTTCTATAGGATTGAACATCTTTTACCATTATTCTTATTTGACTGTCTTTCAAACCTTTGTAATTAAACGATGAAGAGCTTATTATTTTTGAAAAATCTTTTATCATACCGCTTATATCAGAAACATTAGGTATAAAAATTGGTGGTGGCTTTGGTAAATTTATTTCCGTACCCTGTTCATATTCTGATTCATTGTCATCTTCATTATCATTAACTAACTCAGAAAATCTATTTTGACTTACATTATTGTTTGTAGAAGCTGTATGAAAGGTACTAGCAATGTTGTTAGTTTTTTTTGATGCGCTATGGTTGTTGTTGACATTATTTTGCGTATGGGTATAAGCAATTTTGTTATTGTTTTGTAATTGTAATGCAGATGTATTATTAATACTGCTTACTATAGAATTGTTATTGTTTTCAGAAAGAAAGTTTAAATTATTGTTGGTATTTTTTCTTTTATTCACAAATATTTTTGGGGAATCACTTTGTCGTCTTTTTCTTGTTATGGGCTTAGTAACTACCTGCCAGCATATATCATCATCTTCACTACTTTCATTGCTATCACCCATGATGATAGCAATGCAAATTGTTATTGTTCAAAAGAATTTTATTTATTTTGTTTATTGTTTTTGTTATTTTTAATAAATTATTTTAGTCTAATCTTGTAACAAGACAATTGTTTTTATTTTTATTTACACTTTAGAGAGCTCAGATTTTTGTACGTTTGTACTGGATCACAGTCAGAAGGAGACTACTACCAAAAAAAATATAAATATAAAATCAAAAAAAACTGTTTGTCACATCCCGAGTAAAAATGTTTACATTATTTAATATAAATACATGTGTTTTTGCATGCTTTTATATATAAATATACATATGTTTATGTATGTTTATATATAATCTTTTTGTTCCTCCAAATTTTTTTAATATGATGCCACATATAATTACATATCGAGCAATATATAATCGTATATGACATTAACAATTATATATGGTTAATCTAATTGTGTACGAATACGTGTATAATTAGATATAATACAAATTAAAATTATGTATAATAATATATGGTGTAATATTTAAAAAAAATATATTTTATTTTAGATAAAACGATACCTTGACCTATTCACAGTTATATGTAAAGATAAATTTCGAGACGCCCTTAACATCGCATTCTATATAGAACTAATTAACTTAAATGAACAATTTGTTATATATTAACTGACTTGTAACCTTTTCTTTTAAATAATTAGACTTACAAGCAAGGCATCCAGGGCGTTACCCACTTGTTTCGTTGTAATCTAATTAATCTCAATTTACATTCAACCCAAGTATTGATTACGTTAACCGCGGTTAATTTTTTAATGCTAGCATTAGTAGTATTTTACAAATGGTTAAAAGTTAAATGGGAAACATAAAAAACATACCAGACGTCTTTGAGTCTAATACAGAACACAAAAGTTTTCCATAAGTTAACGACTTAAGCCATAAAATTGGGGTTAATATGACAATTTAGCAAAAGTATACGTATAATAGTTGTTAAATTATTTACAAATGTTTTGACTTAACAAAAAAAAAAAAAAACAGAAAATAACAACGTTAATAATACACTCATAAAAATGAGTTAGTACAAAAGTCTATTAAACGCGTTCTTATTTAGTTGAAATAATTTTTTCTGTTCTTATCGTTTAAGTCTGTTATTTAGCTAAAGTTTTTAGTTGTCTTATTTTACCACAAGAATAAATTTCATTCGTGTTTGAACTAATATTTCAAGCAAAAATTTAGTAATTGGTGAATTTGAAATTTAAAAAATTTGGCAGCTAAATTAAAACCTCAATTGTTTTAAGCCATTATTTTTTGTGTGTCCGCTTTAGGTACTATTTTCTGTTGCCGTATCTATATGGGGCGTTCTCCAAAAAAAAGGAAGGTGGTCCCCTCCAGAATTAAAAAAGGAAATTTTATTCTATTTTCGGTTAAAAAAAAACCGCTACGCGTAGTAACATACAAGAAAACAATGAAATTTCCTCAGGAGAAAAAATAAACACACTATAAATAGACATAGCTTGTGGTAAATTTCATTCTAACTCAACACACAGAGTAATGTCTGATTTAAAGTTACCCAATTTCTTTAACGCGTGAGTTAAATAGAAGATATTTACGATTAACACTAAATGGCAAGAAGAATGTTGATGAAGACCGTAGTGGGTCAGAAAATGCATTCCATTCATGCTAGTGTCTTATAACTTTTTCTGTGTTTTTTTTTTCTAATAGTCAAAGTAAATTATCATATAAAAATTATAATTTTTCTGTTAATTTAGAGAAAAATTTGTCATGATCTAAAACCGAACGAATAAAATCTCACATTTCCTCAGGATTTCAAACTCGCCCTCTACACTCGTTTACAAAATTTCGCCTGGAGCGCTCTTTTTGAAAACGCTAACATATACATCGAAATTACAACAAATTAGTTTTTTTTTTGATAAATTCGAAAAATGGAAAAACTTAACTCAGCGAAGCCGCTAAACTGCCTATCACATAGGAGAAAACCTCTAAGTTCAACAGAAAAACTTTAATCAGCTAAGCCACTTAGCTGCCTATGGCAAAGCAGAAAACCTCTGAGCCCGACTTAAGGGTTTTCCCCCGGAGAAGAAAACCCTTAAGCCAAATAATTTTGTACTATCGCCTCCACTCGGTTATCCCTGGGTAATGCCAACGGTTGATTAGTAAGGTTGATTAGTAAGGAGACAAAAAAGGAGCAAAATTGATGATGAATAGGGTTTTTGTTAAAACTCTGATGATTATAGAGACTCCAGCTTTTCTAAAACTTAGGGTTCTGATAAGATCTTTAGCCAGATCGAAATATTAGTATCAACCTAGCTAATATGTTTGATTTGCTATTTTTGTATGTATACGGAGGTTGAAAGCTCGTTTTAAATTGAAAATAACATAAAAATAATTTTGATGTATGTATATAAACACAAAAAACTAATAAAACTGTAAAATTTATATTTTCATGTAAACAGTACATTTTACAAAAATAACCAAAAAAACTAAAAAAAACTTCCTCACCATTTTTTTACTTAAAATAGCTCTAGAGGGCGTACGTATCATAGATCATAAAAATAATATAATTTTTGAAATTTTGAGGAAATTTTCTTTTATTTGAGTACCCACACTTATGTATATGTATCTTTGCATACCGGTTTTTGGGCCCCGGAACCAAAAACAGAAGATAGAAAAAAATTTTTTTTTTTTTTTACGAACTCCCCATGCCACCCACACTTATATGTTTCTATGCATACCGGTTTTTGGACCAAAGGGGCCACGGCCGCTAAAACCGAAGATAGAGATAATTTTTTTTAGGAACCCATTCAGTTTTGCCTAATTTTCAACTATTTGTACGGTTTATTTTTATGAGTGTACAATACATGAAACTAAATAAAAAAACATTTACAAGAAGTGAAAAAAACGAAAAGAAAGTGGTTTTTATATCACCACTCAGAATAACTAAAAAAAACTAAAAAGAAAGAAGAAAAAAACTTAAATATCATGCTAAAATTGACATAATAACCTCTTGTAAAATATAAAAACATTCTTGAAGTTATTAAGAAAATAACTACAACAAAAAAAATATCTTCTTTAACAACATACTCTCGTACTACTTCTAAAGAAACTATGTAAAGTTAAACGCAAATCCCAGCAAACAAGTTTGTGGTGAACAAACTTCAGTGATTGATATGCACAGACGGTTGTCAGATCTTACAATATTGTAAGATCTGGCAATGTGCTGGCAATGTACTGACAATGAAACATGTTTAGCAAAAGGTAAATTGTCAGTTCAGACGATTGTAAGAAAACTTTTCAATTTCATTGTTAGACAATTGTCAAACAATAAATTTATCTATCAACGAAAATTGTCAGTTCACACAGTTGTCAGATTCTTGTATGGAAAAATTTGCCAGATCTGTTGTTAGACATTGCCAGAACTTTCAAAGCATTTGAAAGAAATTATTAATTGTCAATTGTGTGTTTAATTAAATTGAAAAAGTAATAATAATAATTGTCATGGAACAAAAAAAGCAATTGCTATGATTTTAGCTGCATATGTATTAGAAAGTAGCGAGGATGAAGACAAAATATTTTTGTAAATTGCAGTTGAAAGAGGTGCGGAGATTTGCCCATTTTCCTTTGCAATCGTTCACACTTATCTGGATGGCATCTGCGACCTCTTGCCATAAAATATCTTTGCTATAAGTTAGCGGGCAAAAACTTTTTGGAGTAATAAATAAACATTGCACGGTTTTTTGTTTAACAAAAAACAAATGATCTTGAACTTGAATAATCTTGCTCACATCATAATTTATGATAAAAGATCGAGAAATAAACTTTTGGTTTTAATTTTTTAATATTTAAAAGTAAAACATCTTTGGGAAGTTTATACTCAGCGCAACCAGCATCCCATAAACTTCGCCGTACCTCATCTCTTTCGATAAGTTTGATAATACTTTCGGATTCCACCTTTTTGCGGAAGGATTTTTGTTTGGGTGTTGGTTTTTTCTCGGCTTTAGAGCCTGTTGGCGACTGGCTTCGAAAAATCAAGTCAGATGGCTCATAGCTGCAATCTATGACGCAGGTTTCATTAATGGAAATGTCGCCATCCATTTTTTTTATTTAATTTGATTTCCTATTTTGTTTCACTTTTGATTTTTAATATTATTAATATGAACTTTTGTTTTTTTTTTTCATTATTTATGGACAGTGCCGCCAATAGAAACATTTCTGCCATTGTCAGATGCATTAATTTAAACACATCTGCCAATAAAAAGTTGTTTACAATGTCTTGCAATTATCTGACAATGGCAATGTAGGGTGTTCACACGAATGTCAGATGTCTGGACAATATTATTGTCTTACAATGTACAGACAATGCTTTTTCTGACAATGTTGCAAGACAAAAGTTGTAAGTTCACACTGTTGTTAGACATTTTCTGAACATTTTTCTACCAATATTGTAAGATCTGATAACCGTCTGTACATAGCTTAAATCAACACCGGGCAGAGCTTATTGGATTCACTTTAATAGATTTTTAGACAATATTTAATGAGTCAAATTTGTAATGAAATGATCGTTTTGATGTTAAAAGTATACAAAAACAAATTCACTTGGCTTTCACATAATCGGTCATATCTTCGGAATTTTTCCATGAAATTTTTAAAAATATGCCCTCACTTCTTTGTAATATTGTAGTCTCTAATATCTAAAAACCAATTACATTTGAGTCCATTTTTCCACCGTAAAATTTTTCATTTCGGTAAGGAAAAAAAATTAAATTTTTGTAAGTTTAACTTAAAATACGAGTAATAGCCATAAAAATTAGTAGACTTTTACTGCAGGCGGAAAACTTTTTTGAGCCACCATTGTTCATAAAAGCTAATAGCCAATAAATTCGAAATCTTAGTGTTCTGCTAACAAAATATTTTGCTGGGTTATATCAACAACGGACTACAGCGAAAAAAAAAATGTTTTGTATTCAGCTTTAAATAAGTAGATTTCTTAAATTTATTAAAATAACCTTAATTTGTCTTCTGTTTAATATTTTATTTATGGTTATTGAAAAAAGTTTTTTTTTATTGTTAATGTTGCTGGTACTTTAAAAAGTGCTGATGCAGCAGTAACAGCTGCTGCTACTGTTTTCTGATTATTATCATTCACATTAACAATATCTACATGAATAATAATGATGGTAATGTTAGTAATGATACAATGATATATTATCAATTATCATTAAATATGATAAAACCAGCACCCTACATCCCGTTCTAGGATTTGTAATAAACACATGTAACAAAATATCAATAACTTAAGAAGAAAAGTTTGAAATGACAAATCCAGAAATAAAGTTTTAAGATTTAATATTTCGTTATAATTGTATCAGTAAACTTATAAAAATGATTGGTATATCCAAATATTGGACATTATTTCTTTATTTCATTTCAGATTTCTATTCAAAGTATCGCACACATGGTCTAGAAATAGATTTTGCCAAAAACAAAATATTCCACAAAACTGAGTATAGGGTTTGAATCAGGGATGTTAAATGGGGTTTTCAATTTTGTACCAACCTCCACAAAAAATTGTACTTTTTGGACCTTCGCGGTACCATTTTTTTTTTAATTTATTAAAACAACAAAAAAAGTACATACAAATTCTTATACACAAAAAAAAAAACAAAACTTAACAGTGACATACATTATATGTATGAATAAAATAAGGTACAAAAAAGTCTTATGAATATATGAGATCAAAATCATGGAATTATTTGTTTAGTTAATAAACTATTTGGAATTTCTACATCATAGCAGCATGAATTTGTCGATCTTAACCAATCCTTTGTCTGTATGAGACTTGATAATGTTGGCACATGTAGTCTGTTTATTTCCTTAGTTTTTATTATATTTTGAAAAGAAAAAAACTGTTTCCACATTTGCAGGCGAGTGTGGAATGGATTAAATTCCAGCAACGACTCTAGAAATGTCAGGAAACATATTGACATTCGATTCATTTTGAAAATTAGCTACTACCGACCAAAAACTACAAATGTTTTCACATTTTAACGACTTCAGTTGCTCAACATCAGCTATTCATTCGGAAACCTTTTTACTAGAACATTTACAATACTACTTGTTTTACCTGAAATAACATTTTCAGAAACCACATTAATACTTCGTTATTAAAATTGACTTTGGTTGTCAAAACTTCGCAAAATTTTATATAAGATTGTTTGGTATTTTCTTTCATTTCTTTAACAATATTTTAACTTAATTTTCACTTCTTCAGAATTTTAATAAATTCAAAATAAAAGTGAAGTTGACTGCAACAAGTGCCAATATATGTAAGAGCTCTATACAAACCAATACCAGTCGCATACAGAGCTGCCAGATAAATTTTGTGAAAAATCGTCAAATTTCCGATATTTAAAAAAAAAATCTACAAAATCCTCCAAATGATGATAAATCGTCATATCTGGCGGATATGGTCGCATATATTTTACAATTTTACAATTTGTTTGCTATACTAAAAATTCAAAAAGGGGAAAAATAAAAAATTTTTAAATTGTACCAAATGAGTCGCGGTAGTACCACGGTACTTTAGAAGGTCAAAATGTACCAAAAAAAGTACAATTGTACCAACTTTAACATCCGTGGTTTGAATGTCTCACTCCAACAAGGCCATAGAAAAAAATATTTCCCTACTTTTTTCGATTAAATCGATTTGTTGAAAATTTTAAAAGCTTTCAATTAAAAATTAATTGAATCAAAAAAATGTTGCCATACTCCCTACGTTTCAATAGAAAAAAAAATCTAATTTCTGTGTGAACTTGTTTACATAAGTATAAATAAATCTGCTAGCTAAATGAGAATTTTATGCCGGATTAAATTCAATGTTATTAAATTCAAGCTATACAAACCATATGGTATGGCAACAACAATTTTTTTTCTGAAAGGCGTGGTAGAGAAGAATGAGTGTATTTTCTAAAAATCATAACTACATTGTAAATTTTCAATTTTCTGAATCAGTCTGCGCAGTTTCTTGTATTGAACCTTCGTCAGTGACCCTGTTTTTTTTTTTTTTTTTTTTTTTGTTTTTGGGAAGATATACGATATTGATCACCTTTTAATCAAATGAGATATTATTTAATGGAAAAATAATTAAACTAAAGAGCTATACATTTCTAATTGAATTATCAATTTTCGTTGTTCGGTTTATTTTCGTGATTGAAATAAGTTTTTTTTTTTTGTGTTGATATAAGCGACAAGTTTTTGAAAACACGTTTTTTTGCATAATTCGACATTTTAGCCATAAATACATCATCATGTAAAGAAATATTGCTAAAACTTTACATGTGTTATGATATTTTACTACAAATAACTTATTTTTTGTGGTTTTCTTATAGAGGGTGTTTTTTATAGAGGTATAAAAGTTTGAAATGGAACAAAACAAAGATGAATTTCTTAAATTGACTTGAAATTTACTTTATTCGAAAGATAATCTTCTGGCATTATAATTTAAATATGACTTCTGGCATATGACCGCCACGGCTGACTTGGAAGTAGTCTAATCTGGAGGTCCAATTTTCGATGACTTTTTCCAACACTTGTGGCCATATACTGACAATAACGCGGCGAATGTTGTCTCCCAAGTGGTCAATAGTTTCGGGCTAATCGGAGAAGACTAGCGACTTTACATATCCCCACAAAAAATCATATTTGAAAAAAATCTAAATAACATTTTAAAATTAATGGTAACACAAGCCTACAAAATTTTTGAGAATGCAAGACTAAATCATACTTTTCTATGGGCTTTAGGTGCGCTAAATTCTAATCTGACGTCAGAGTTTCTACATTAAATAATTTTTTTTTTAAATTAATAATCATATAATTAAAAATTATATACTATTACCCTAACCGATCACTAGCTAATATGGCCTTCGGCGCGTTGTAGCGAAAACAGACCAGTGCCTCTGGTGGGAATTTAACTCACAACCCCCCAACTTAAAAGCCAGCACGCTACCAACTAGCCTACCGGGGCGCACATACACATTAAATAAGGTTTTAAAGCTATCAAAACATGCAATTCAGAAAACCGAGTTTGCCCCTGTATTCGGAACGTTATTACATCGCGTATTATAATACATATTATTTTTTAATTCTTTTAAGAATTCAAATTAATGTAAATCGGTTGTTCTATGTATTTCAAGACAAGGTTAAATTAGTTTTAAATCGACGTCACACAACTGTCAATGTAGAAATTAAATCTGTAAGAATCCACCTTCTTCTGCCATCTCCCAAGAACATTTTGTATAATCGGTTCCCAATCAACACAATTCTCAAACATGTTCCAATAAAAATGTAAGATATACCTAACTAGAACCAGTTTCGGGTCAATTTCAACTAAAAACCACCGCTATAAAAAGCGACACCAAATCGGGTTAAAGAAAAATAATCTGTTATACAAGCAGTTCTTTCCAACTCTTTGAAAAAAAATAATTGTAAAGTCCAAAAAAGCAAAAAAAAATTTAAAATGTCACAAAATAGAACAACAGTGACAATTCTGAAGATTGATTCAAATAACAGTTGATTTAAGCTTTTTTTTGTTAAATATTTTTAATAGAAATCAATAATGAAGAAATTTACATTGTTATCGTATTAAAATAGTACAATCATAGAAATAGAACTTTGAAAATAGCAGAAAAAAACGCTACTAAAAATTAGTTAAAAAATACATTGCAGAAAAAAAAACTGTTAAATTTAGCAGATTTTTTACTTAATATTAGTAATATAAGAATAGCAAAAATAAATCTGTTGAATTTACAAATATTGAGTTATATTTGAGCTTAATTTTAGTTAATAAATAATCTGCTAAAATCAGCTAAAATATTTACTAAATATTAGTAGGCAAAAAAAAAATCATTAATAAAAAATTTGTTTTAATACGAAAAAAAAGTCTGCCCTTATGAAATCAGCAATCTATATTTTGTTAGCAAAAATTTCTGTTGATTTTAGCAAAATAATCTGTTGTTTGAATTCTACTAAATTTGAGGTAAATATAACAAAAATTTTTTTTTATTACAGTTTTTGTTTGCTTATTGAGTCTACAAATATTTAGTAAAAGTTTTTTGCAAATTTTACAGAGTAAAATGCTATTGTCAATTAACTAAAATTCACATCGAATACAACTAAAATTTTGTAAAGTTAACAGATTATTTTCGCTGTTCTAGTTTCATTAATATTTAGCAAAACATTCTTCTAAATTTAGCAGTTTTTTTTTACGAGGTAATTTTAACTAATTTTTAGTAGCTTTTTCTGCTATTTTTACATGTTTATTTCTATGAGTATATGAACATTAGAAGTTAAACATTTTCGTTATTGAAAAAAAAATAAAAGTATTTCAAAATTAAATTTTTACGAACATTTCAAAAATATACAACATTTTTATAAAATTTTCCTAAAACTTATGTACAACAATTGTAAAAGTCTAAAAAATTGGATTTTTTATCGTAGGGATCCGAAAAAATGTAATTTTTACAAAACAATTTTATGGCAAATGTCAAAACAATGCCCTACTGATAACATTATATTTTTCAAGAGCCCTAAGATTCCTCCAATATAAACCGCAAGATTCGAAGGCATGTTTCATTAAAACATTGCAGGATGCTTCAACAAAACTTATAAACCAATGCAGTCAACTTTACTTGTTATTTGGCAACTCGATTAAAAATCAACATATATGCATCCATGTTTGAACATATATGAACTCATTCATGCTCATATATGAAGTGATTCGAGGTCATACATATCCATATACCACCATATATGATTCATATATGTTCATATGTGATCATATATATAAATATTACCTCAATTTTCGATAATGTACACGTATGACCATGTATGGAAATGTATAGACATGTATTATATATGTAAGTATTACCTAAATTTTCGTTAATGCACACAGATGAATATATATCATTCCTCATATGAACACGTATGAATGGTATATTATGGATGGGTGCACGTGGACATGTATGTATTTATCCATATATGTCGATTTAAAAAAAAAACAGTTATTTGTGCTTTTATTGATAAAAAAAATAAAAAATTATAGTTTGAACGATTAATCAAAATTTTATTTTAAACGATTAATCAAAACTATATTTCCAATGATTAATATATTTTGTCGATTAGCCGACACGACTTAACTGTTAATATTTTTAGCGATTTTTCGAATAATGCCTTAACCGGTTAACCGCCTATGTCGAATAATTGGAGACACTAATATTAACCTTTCTTATATCTTATTTCTGTATATCTTCAAATATCGCAAAAACCTGGGGGCTAATTCTCGCAGTCGTGAGCTATCGAATTTCTTATCAAACTTTCGAAATTTTCTACTTTTGGAATTCTGTCATTCGATATCGAGTAAACTGTAACGAAATTTCGAATGATGGCATTCGATATAGAGTGAGTGTTCTAATGCAGTCGTAACAAATAACAAAAGTGCTTTCGAAATTACGTTTCTTGTGTATTCCCTAGTTTCTAAAGTTTGAAGAAAAAAGAAATGTAAGCAATTTTTTGTTTTTTTTTTTTTTTAAGAAATTACTAATTTTCTTTCATATTAGGGCAACTATAACAAAAATAAATTACAGACAAAAGCGATTCTTGCCGAATTCATGGCAGAACACACTGATTTGGCCAAAGGAATTATGCCAAACTCTTTACAGGGAATATTGTATCATATTTTTTTGTATGGGTTTTTTTGTCAATCTAGTGAAAGGCAGGGATAAAATGGGTTTAAATTTCAGACAAAAAAAAAAAATGCCATAAAGTTCTACTATAAGTCTATGAATACACCAAAGCTCAAAATTCAACTTGAACGCCAGAAATACGTCAAAACTTAAAATGTGTTCAAGGGCTAATCTTACTTTTTTAAATTTAACTTACCATGTGACCCTTACATTTAAGGTATAGAATGTTTTCAACAGATTTATGTAAACTACTACGAAGAACATTTTTTTTCAAATTTTAACCCTCTAACCCTTTCGTGAAAAAGTTAAAAACTACCCTTAAAACAGGGATATAACGGGTTAAATGTCCTACAAAAATACTTACCCTAAAATTCTACTATAAGTCTATGAATACACCAAAGCTCAAAATTCAACTTGTACGTCAGAATAAAAAAAACTGGCTTGGATCCATTTTTTTTTTAGCTATAATTGACGAATTTAAAAAATTTTAAAAATTTAAAATTTATTTTTTTTGCTATAATTGACGAATTTAAAAAATATATTTATTTTTCTGTTTTTTTTTAAGAAATTTTCACACAATTTTTGTTTTGAATAAACCAATCGTATGTTTTTTGTTTACATTAATTTTCTTTAATCTTTTCCATTGCGTCAGCGTTGAACAACATTTTTAGTAATTTCTTTTATAACACTGAAAAATAAAATCGATACGATACCTAACGAGTCCCATCATTGGAAAAATTCGAACGATCGATTTTAAATGCAATACGAAATAATTTAGAATTAGGCCCCTGATGCGATGGAGAAATTGTGTTTCGGTTTCAGCGCACCTCAAGCATTTAGGAATGTATGTTTGTGGAATATTTTTTTGTCAATATTTTTTCTAGACCATGTGTGACTACTGAAAAAAATTGTTTGACACGTTCTAAAAAAAAATTTAATGACATTACGTGCTCTATGAAATAAGACCCCAATGAAATAAGTCCCCAAGCCAAAAATGAAATAAGGCCCCAAAAATTTCTAATAAAAAAAATTGGGGTCTGATTTCATTTTTTGGGGCTTTATTTAATTTTTTTTGGGACATTATTTCATAATGAAATAAGGCCCCAATTTGAAAAATGGAATAAGTCCCCAAATAATATTTTTGGGGTGTTATTTAATTTTCTTAAAAATCAAAATTTTTAAGGAATGTAAGCAACCAATCTCATTCAAAGCACGCAGAAAAAACTTTATTTCGCGAAGCAGCCTGCCGCGTTCTACGGAGTAAAAAAACACCTAAGAGCGGTCGAAGGCCGCCACCCAGAAGAACTTGTTTTTCAAATCAGATGTCGAATCCATTGAAATCTTATATTTTTAAGAAATCAAGTAACATTTATTTGACCTGTCACAACTTTTTATGTCCCAAAATACCAACCAAGATTTATTTGTTTTTTAATGATTATGTTTTTAAAAGTCTATTTTATTAAAAATTTTACGTATATATTAGTGTCTAAACGTTAAATAAACAGAAGATAAATAACAATCAATTAGCTGTTTAATAAACAATCAATTAGCTGTTTAAATGACAAATTATATTACTTATTGTCTTAAAAATAAGATTTCAACGGATTCGACATTGGATTTGTAAAAACCAGTTTTTCTGTGTGGAGGCCTTCGGCCGCTCTTAGGGTTTTTTTCCTCCGTAGAACGCGGCAGGCGGCTACGCGAAATAAAGTTTTTTCTGCGTGCGACACAAAAAACAAACTATCAATTCGTTTGCTATATTTTTTTTAGGGTACAAGAATAATCTTCCAGTGAATATTGTTTAAAATTGGTTTTTAGTGAAATATTTTTAATGTTCATATATACAGGTTTCATTTACTAATTTTTCTTATGTTCTTGCCGTCAAACAGCTGAGGACTTTTTGCAGGTATATACACAAAAACTATGTATTAATTAGGAATAAAAAAATATTTCAATGTAATATATAATTTAGTTTTTTTTTTTAATTGGGGCCTTATTTCATTTTCGACATGAGGCTTTACTTCATTATGAAATAAAGCCCAAAAATTGCGGCGTTATTTCATTTTATTTTGGGGTTTTGTTTCATTTTGTTGGGGCTTTTTTTAATTTTTTTTTTTGGGAGTTATTTCATTTTTGGTTTGGGGATTTATTTCATTGGGGCCTTATTTCATAGAGCGAACATTACGACTTCATTAAATTTTTAAATTTTTATATTTTTGTAGCGTAAATCGTAAATCGTTTTTGTTCTACAGTTATTTAAAATATTTATTCTTGTTCGATGTTCTTTTGCCTGGATTTATTCTGTTTAAGAAGATTGTAATAATTTGATGGGTAGACTTTTGTTTAAATACATTGTAATTGTTGATAAGTTGTATTAATAAAGTGTAATAAAACTGGGGTTCCATATAATATACGGGCAATTTAAATTAAGTTGAACTTTCTTAATTTAAAGTTATCAAAAAACTGCATTTTTAATTTCAGATAATTGAAAGTAATTATATGGATCAAATTTAAATTTAAAGTAATCATGTTGGGTAGGCTAACCAAACCCAACTTCTTTGCAATAGAGCACAAAACAAAATATATAAAGGAATAAAGGAATTTTTAAATTAAAATTTTGTTAAACAACAAAGACCGATATAAATAATTCTGGAATTGATTCAATTAAGAACATGAATAATACTACAAATTCTGACTACATAATACACTAATGGAAATAAACCTGTAGAAATAACAGAAAAAGCTACACAAAATTTGTTCAAAATGTTGTTGCAGGTTAAAACTGTCTATTTTTTGCCTTTTTAGCAAAAAGTCCTTGCTGCGATTGAAATGAAAATTGCCACAAATACATTTTATAGATTCCATTTCGGAAACAATAACCAATTTTTTATATATTGTAAGATAATTAAATCTTTTATTCAAAATTATCATAATTCAGGATATATGGAAATGGTGTATATCCTTTTAAATATTTTGTAAAAATAACCTCTTTTCTAAACTATTTCTCTTTTCTATTTTTGACAAAATTAAAAAAAAAGTGTAAGAAACCAATGTTTTTCAAAGAGGATATATGCGAGCTATACGAGTCCTTGCTACGATCAAAGTATAAATTGGCACAAACAATACCTACTTTATTTTCAGAACTACAGATATAAAATCCTTACAGACTATAAATTTAAATTATTAAAAATATTACAGGTTTTACAAAGAATTTTAAATTTGATTAAGATAAATAATTAATTCCCGCTTCACATTGTCAATGACATGATATAATTGGTTGAAATCAGAACAAAAACGGCGAAAAGGATCTGCATTAGCATAGTTTGTTCGTACAGTTTTTAGGAGAAGGAATTCGAAATTTTTTGTTACGTAAAAAGGCGTATTAAGATCGAGTTCACTTAGTAGGTATTCAGAATTTATTGTTCCATTTATTAGTTTTAATAGAAATGTCACATTTAGCATTAGTCTTCGACTTTTTAGTGTAGGCAGTCTAATAAGAAGTAAACGGTTTTCATAAGAAGGAAATATTAATGAGAATTGTAGCTTTTATTCAAAATTCATAATCCACGATGTATCCTTAAGCCAGGCGCTGATCCAAAAAAGGTTTTGGAGATGAATAGGGGGGGGGGGGGGGGGGGGCTTAGAGTATGTTTAATTAATTTTTGTAATCCTTTTTACATTTTTGTATTGCGAAATACCATTTTGGGTGGGGGAAATTTCTTTATTTGCTTTTTTCTTTGTTAACCGTTATATACTCAAAAAATATGTTAGTACAATAATCAGTAAAACGTCTTTTAAATCAAGTATAATATTTCTCAGCAAATTTTTTTCTGAAATTGTGGTTTCAGCTAAAATTTCAGTTATTCTTATTCAGCACTTAACAGTTTTGAACTAATGTTTTACTAATTTATTTTGGTAAAAAAATTGTGCTAATTAGCTAATTAATAGTGTGGATGACAACCAAATTAAAAGGTATGCGCACAAGCCAGCAGATGTCAATATGTAGCAAAGACGATTAAAATGATACTAAAAAGCACAACTCTTGTAAGTCGTATAAAAAAATCAACCAAGAGATCTTTTTCATACAAAAGGCCGCCAAAAATGTGTATTCACATAAATTTTTGATCTAATAATCTCAAATATTGTGTTGATTCCGGTTTGTCAAAGAAATTGATTATTAATTAAATTCAAGAGAAAGTATTTAAATTTAATAAAAATAAAATATGTATTTGTTAACTAAATTTTTATAGTGGTATTTTATGGAATGTGGTAAAATTGCAAATAAATATAACTTAAGGTAGACAGACTATAGAGAAGGACACACATCTTAGGAAAGTTTTTATATTTCAAATCTTTATTTGCAAAAAAAGGTTGTAATTTTGTAATTTTTTTTGTTTTGGTTGTCCGAACTGTTATCATGTAGGCCACCATGGATGTCAGTAGTTAAAATATATTTTTGTTTATTTATTTATTTATGTATAATTATTTCTATATATTTTCAGATATTAAATTAATTAATGTCGTCATTGTATGGACATTTTTATATTTTTTTAATGTATTGTCAATGTTTGTTTTTTTTTTAAGGAATTGCATTTTTTCAGTGTTTTCAGCAAATAAATTAACTAAAGTATTTTTTTCTACAAATTTTTTGAGTTTTTCAGCCTACTAATATTCAGCAAAATTTTTATTAATTTTTAGCAAGGCTATTTAATTTTTAATCAACTAAATGTTAGCGAAACTTTTCCTAAATTTACTAAAGATTTTGCTGACGTTAGAAATTTTTTTGCAAGCACCCTCCTGACTAAAATTTTGTTGACTTTACAGACTTTTATTGAGTGTATGTATAGTTATGAAACACTAACAATATATTATTACACAATTTTTCTCTTAAATCAACTAACTAAATCTCTTAAATTTTACACAATAAGAGATCAGTTATCGCACTCTTAAAAACAGTTATAAGTTTTAACAAAATGTTTGTAATATTCGAAAAAATAGCAAACATCATTTGTAATTATAGTTATGGAACGCAGTGTACAAGTTATTTAAATTTTGTTAAAGCTTCTAAAATGTGTGGAATGGTAATATCATCAATATTTTCTATAAAGCACCGCCTTTTATTTGAGGCGGGGCAGACACTGGTAAAATCTAAATATTTTCTGAAAGTCCACACTGAGAGAATTCTATGCATTATATCAATGAATTTCTGCATTAGATCTATGAAGTGTCACTGAAACTCGTTTATTGAAACTCGTTTATTGAAACTCGTTTATTGAAACTCGTTTATTGAAACTCGTTTATTGAAACTCGTTTATTGAAACTTTTCGTTAAATGAATGCAGTTTTTGATAAAAGTTAATGAAAAATTTATTTTTAAAAATTAAAAAGTTTCATTAAAACTAGATTTATTGAAACTATGAAGCTTTTTCATGAAGTTTAAGAAATTTTTCTTTCACATTGTGAATTAGTTTAGTGAAAAAATGTCATTAAAACTTGTCTTAGGAATTCTCTCTATGCACGTATAAGTTAGAAAGTTATTGCTAAAAATATTACATATACTACGTTTCCACTGAACGTGTTTTGAAATAAAACATGTTTCGTACATTTTTTTTTCACCAAAACATATGTTTTGCTCAAACAATTGGAAAAATTGCACAAAAAAAATTTGAATGACTTTAATAACACAACTTTTTTTAATTTTTGTAATATTTTCCAATTTAAATTTAAAATAACTAGAAATTTACACTTACTTTCCAGCATTTTGATACGATTAAAAATATCCGTCGATACACTTGAACGATTCATTATCTTATTAAAAAATATGTAGTTATCACTTTATTAAATCCAAAATCGAAATGATATCAAACAATTGAAACTCAAACACAAATAAAAATTAAGTTGTTTGAAAATTACAAACGATGTGGCCACTTTCAATAAATTATGCACACTAAATTAAATACATGCAACACTTTTAATTCAATTTGGAAAACCGAAAACAAAAAACAAATTCTCCGTTTATTACAAGATATATAAAGCAATAAAAAAATCAATTGCAGAACAAAACAACATTAAAACACAAACTGAATAATACCGAAAAAACACTGAAAACAATTGTAGATTTTGTATATTTTTGTTAAAGCTTTTTGTTGCTTCTAGTATTTTGGAATAGAATTTTCCTTATAAAGCACGTTGTTTTGTAACAATTGTTTGGAATATATTTTTTTTATTTTTTTTGTATTTTAGTTACGAAATATTTTGTGTAGTTGTACTTTACGGATGCCAAATATGTGAACTACTACTCAACACATATGTATGTTTTCCATACGACTAGATTCTGTACGAAAAACACAGAATGCTAAAAATGTAGTGCAAAAAAAGACACGTTCAAACATGCAGGCGGCATGCGCCAGGTACCAAAAATAACAACAATAACAAAGACCAACACTCAAACAAACTAAACAGCCTCCTCTCTGACTTAAAGTTACAGTAGAGATTGAGAATAATGAATTCGAAGAGACCGGAATTTAAAGCAATTGAGAATTTAATAAATAGATTAAAATTATAGAAGGTTCGAAGGACCATAATAAAAAAGGTATTTTTACAGACTTTAAAACAAGTAAATAATCATTAAAAGTTTAAAAATATTTACCGAATTCAATAATACTTGAAAAAATCCTAACTGCAGCAGATTTTATAACAAAAGATTCGGTTCGAAGGACCTACAAATCAACAAAAGAATATTACTTTAAGATTCATTTAATAAACAAGTTCAATTTCAATTTTTACGACGAGAAAATTTTATATATAGTCACATATGTCCTGATATAATTATATATAATTACATATGTAACGACATATATTTATATCCCATATTTATTTTTACAAAAATGTTTAATACAGCGCAAAAAACTAATAAAATTGTGAAAAATTCTATCCATTTTTTATACAATTATAAAAGATAAAACAAAACAAAATTCAATTCAACATTTAAAATTTAACGCAAAAAAAGAAATATTTAAAACAAATGTGAAACAACTTTTAAAAACTACACTTAAAAGCAAAAGTTCAAAGTTAACAGAGTAAATAATATTTCATGAATATAAAAAGAAAATCTAAAAAAAAACAATGAAAAGCCCAAAAATCTTAAGAAAAAGCTATTTTAATGCTTGGTCCCCATATTACTTATCAAGCTTTTCCTTGATTTGAGTGACGGTAATATTTTGTGAAAATTTTTCCACTTTTTAAAAATTACACTACTTTGACAGTACTCTATTAACAGATGGAACTTGAGGGGTGTTGCATTTCATGTAACTACGAGGGGAATTCGAAAAGTCACGGATAAATTCAATGGAATCTACAAATTGATGTCAGTTAAATTAAATCCAATAAAAATTTTAATTTTACAAATGTTAATTTGCTTTGAAAACCGACATAATTTTTGCACCGTTAAAAACAAACGATTAACTAGAATGGATTTAGTATGTTTAAAATTTCGTCCTCACACCTATATTCAATTTCACGCAATTACCACTGTTATTAAGGTGTATTACATCCATGTGTAATGACGGAATGTTAAACATAGTCTATGTACAGACGGTTGTCAGATCTTACAATATTGCAAGATCTGGCAATGTGCTGGCAATGTACTGACAATGCAACATGTTTAGCAAAAGGCAAATTGTCAGTTCAGACGATTATAAGAAAACCTTTCAATTTCATTGTCAGACAATTGTCAAACAATAAATTTATCTGCCAACGAAAATTGTCAGTTCACACGGTTGTCAGATTCTTGTATGGCAAAAATTGCCAGATCTGTTGTTAGACATTGCCAGAACTGTTAAAGCATTTGAAAGAAATTATTAACTGTCAATTGTGTGTTTAATTAAATTGAAAAAGTAATAATATTAATTGTCATGGAAACAAAAAAGCAATTGCAACGATTTTAGCTGCATATGTATTAGAAAGAACCGTGGATGAAGACACACTTTTCTGGATTGCATCTGCGACCTCTTGCCATAAAATATCTTTGGGAAGTTTATACTCAGCGCAACCAGCATCCCAAAAACTTCGCCGTACCTCAACTTCCTCGATAAGTTTGATAATACTTTCGTGTCACCACACCGATTCCACCTTTTTGCGGTAGGATCAGGGACCGTAATCATTATGAGTTTTATAATAAAAATAACACAATAATGATTATATTATGAGTTTCAAGGATTTTCTTTAATGGCAATGATTACTTTTGAGTAATATTAATAAAAATCATCCAAAATTATTATTTTTGAGCAAAAAAAAATACAACTCAAAAAAAATCATTATTTATGATTTTTATTTTTTTCGCTCAAAATAAAACTCGCTTTCATTGCCCAACTCGTGGTACTATGGCAAAAAATTTTTGATTTAAAAAAACGAACAATAATCATTATTTACGGTCACTGGGTAGGATCTTTGTTTGGGTGTTGGGTTTTTCCCGGCTTTAGAGCCTGTTGGCGACTGGGAGCCTCTTGGCGACTGGGTACGAAACATCAAGTCAGTTGGCTCATAGCTGCAACCTATGACGCAGGTTTCATTGATTTCCTATTTTGTTTCATTTTTGATTTTTAATATTATTAATATGAACTTTTGTTTTTTTTTTCATTATTTATGGACAGTGCCGCCAATAGAAACATTTCTGTGACAATACTGCCCTTGTCAGATGCATTAATTTAAACACATCTGCCAATAAAAAATTGTTTACAATGTCTTCCAATTATCTGACAATGGCAACGTGGTGTTCACACGATTGTCAGATGTCTGACAATATTATTGTCTTACAATGTACAGACAAAAGTTGTAAGTTCACACTGTTGATAGACATTTTCTGAACATTTTTCTGACAATATTGTAAGATCTGACAACCGTCTGGACATAGCTTAACACATACACAAAATGTTATTCATGCCATACAAAAAAAAAATAATTAAACTATTTTGCGTCAAAGTGTCGAACATTTTTTAAATTATTACATTAAAACCGAAGGATAAGTTTTTTTTAAATAAATTTTAATTTATTTTTAGCATTTATTTTTTTTTTTTTAAATTGTTACATTTTTATTAAAATAAATTTTACTTCAAAAGTTATATTATCAATTTTATGATAATGTTTTAGAATAAATTATTATTCACATTTAAGCCACTGAAATTAAATTATTTAACTTAAGAAAGTAATAAACCTAATGAGAACTAATAAAATTTAATTTATATCGATTTAAAATATTTATTACTAATACATAAACATTTCCAAAAAAAAAACAACTACATACATAAATATTATAAAAAAAACAACAACAATATGTTTTGAGAGATAGTATAAAAAAATGTGAAGCAAGTTCCGAATTAGAGCAAATATTTAATTGATTCAATTAACTTTTAATTGACAGCTTTTAAAATTTTCAAGAAATCAATTTAATTAAAAACAGTACGGAAATATTTCTTCATATTAGGATATTGAGATTTGTCATTGCGTCTATAAAAATTAAATCAAAAGATTCAGTTCGAAGGACCTAAAAATGAACAAATGTATTTGAAAAATAATAATAATATAATTTAATAGGTTGCTGAATTTTAAAATCGAATATAGTTATAAAGGCCTGAAATTATTATTGTAACGATCTGATTAACAATTTCCATCCATAGGTCCGGTTCGAAGGACCAAAAAATAATTGACTGTTACTTTAGAAAATCTTTACTTCCATGGTTTCAGAGAGTGTAATGGATTTTACTTGTTGCATCTGAAATTTAAATTTCTAATATTTCTCATGTCCACTATCTATTAATTTTAACCCTTTTTCGCTATAACTAGCCTATACTGTTCCCTTTATATAAAATGCAACCCAATAAGTGAGAAATCAATAAATTGTTGGCAACCAAAACCAGAACAAGAAAATACGAAAAAAAAGAAACCAACTCATTCCAAAAAATGAATAAATCATATAAAAAAAACTTAAAGTGTACAAGGTAAAACTACCTTACCACCTCTCTTACCACTTGAACACTCACACAATTTCCTTTAGATTTGATACAAACATTCCAATAGACCTTCTTTGGTAGATTTAGTTTTTTTAGTTTATGTTTTTTTTTTTTTTTTGCTTCATTTGTTTTTGTCATTTCCTTTTTGTTAAATGTATTGTAAATGTTGTTGCATGTATGTGGGTGTTGGGCAGGCAAATGTTATGCAAAAAATATATAAAGAAAATAACAACAACAACAACTGAAAAGCGAAACAAAATGTTGCACTACTAAAAATAATCGTTGATGACCTACATTTGTGTAACCGACATAATCGGTTAATCTTTTTCCTATATAACCAACACATTATAATGATACTCGAGTCGAGAATAATGTGCATAATTGTTGTAGTAGATTTGAATTTGTTTCGTTATGAATGAATGGATGGATTTTCACTTTCATTTGAAATATTTCCCAGTTGGAATTTATTTTACAAAAGTCATTAAAACACCTTAAAAGTCCCCTATAAAGTAGGAAATATTTTTCAGGCGCAAAAAAAAATGAAAAAAAACCTATTAGAATCTATATATTTTTTTTTTTTTCAATTCAAAAAAAGTCCTTAAAATTTTCGAATCTTTCTATTAAAATAAATTTACCAGTTCGATATATGTAACCTTTAATTATGTAATCAATAATAATTGAATAATTTTTTCATTTTCATTAATAAAATAAAGTCACTTAAATTTATGAATTTTAATTAGAAAAAAAACATAAACTTTATGTACATATTTTCAATTTATAACGAGCTTTCAACCTCCGTATATTTACAAAAATAAAGCAAATCAAACATATTAGCTAGGTTGATACTAGTATTTCGATCTGGCTAAAGATCTCATCATAACCCGAAGTTTTAGAAAAGCTAGAGCCTCAAAATTAGGCAGAACTTTAACAAAAAACCTACTAATAATCAATTTTGCTCCATTCTTGTCTTCTTAGTAATCAAGCACGTGGTTAGGTCTTTTCCTAGCAAGCATCATGACGTTACTAAACTTTGAAGGCCAAAAATGTTCTATTTATATAAAAACTTTTAGTGTGTACTCTGGGTCAAGTAATATTTTTTACAGTTATATTGGTTTTTTGTTTTTATATACATTGAGATTATTTTTATGTTATTTTCAATTTATAACGAGCTTTCAATCTCCGTATATTTACAAAAATAAAGCAAATCAAACATATTAGCTAGGTTGATACTAGTATTTCGATCTGGCTAAAGATCTCATCAGAACCCGAAGTTTTAGAAAAGCTAGAGCCTCCATAATAGGCAGAACTTTAACAAAAAACCTGGTAATCATCAATTTTGCTCCATTCTTGTCTTCTTAGTAATCATATATATGATTTATATATTTAAAATTAAAAATAAAATATCCGACTTTTGTGTTTTAAAACGGACTTTTTCTTTTTTGTAGTAAATTATGAGTACACAATTCTTAAACTCAGAAGTTTCCTAAAAATTTAATAAATTATACTAGTATTGAATCACAACTAAAATCAGAACTTGCACCTTTGATAAAAAATAATGTGTATTTCACATAAATCTATGGGTAATTACCAAACAACAATGACCAATTAAGGGAAAAGTATAAATAAATTGAAATAACGACCACAATACGTATGAGTAATATAAAATAAACTTACATATGTTACTCATACGTATTTTTGTAGACAGCAAAATAAAGCGGCTTCCATGTACCACATGTGTGGTAATAATTAAGAATATCTAAACTACTGATACTATCGGAAAAAGTGTTTACAAAAATGGAAGAGGAGGACTTAAGATATCAGAAATTTGTATTTATAGTCTTTGGTGTACAAATGCTTAATGGTCTTATAACATCTACAAATGTTGACCGATTTGGCTATTTATTTTATTACGAGATAATATAAAATCTTGCTTTAACCCTATGAGGACCTTACATTTAACAATTTTCGTAATCTTTTATCCCAAAATATATAAAAATTTTTACTAAAACTACTAAAAATTAGTTCAAAATTAGTTTGTGGAAAAAACTGCTTGATTACTAAGAAGACAAGAATGGAGCAAAATTGATTATTAATAGGTTTTTTGTTAAAGTTCTGCCTATTATGGAGGCTCTAACTTTTCTAAAACTTCGGGTTCTGATGAGATCTTTAGCCAGATCGAAATACTAGTATCAACCTAGCTAATATGTTTGATTTGCTTTATTTTTGTAAATATACGGAGGTTGAAAGTTCGTTATAAATTGAAAATAACATAAAAATAATCTCGATGTATATAAAAACAAAAAACTAATATAACTGTAGCAGATTTTGTTTTGCTAAATATTAATAAAATAAGAAGAGCAAAAATTAATCTGTTCAATATTTAGTTATATTTGAGCTAAATTTTAGTTAAATTTTAGTTAATTGAAAGTAAAAAATTGATCTGCTAAAATCATCAACAAAAAAAATGCTAAATATTAGTAGGAAAAAAACATTAAAAATCTGAAATTTTTAAAGTTTTTTTTTAATGCGATTAAAAATTTGACTTTCTAAAATCAGCAATTTAATTTTTTTTTTTTGCAAAAATTCTGTTGATTTTAGCAAAATATACTGTTATTTGCATTCTGCTAAACTTAAGGTAAACGCTGAAAAAAAAACACGTTTGAATATGTTTGCAGGTATTTATATATATGTTTGCAATGATGCAAAGATATAAAAAAAAGATATATTTTTTGATATATTGAACAGATATATTTTTTGAAATTTTTAGGTATTGTGTTTGGGACATGTAAACATACATATAATCAAGATATATATATTTGCAGCCAATTATATATATGTTTGCCGGTAAACGTTTTTCACTAGTTCCAAATACATATATATACACACAGAGAAAAAAAGTGACAACCGAATTGAAAAGTATATTTTGTTGTTAACAAACAATAAATTCGGTTAGTACAACCATATTTTAATTTGATTTCCGAATATTTTGGTTGTTGCAACTAAAACTCAGTTGTATTAACCGAATTTTGTTGTGAAACCCACTACTCAATTGCAGCAACTGACTTTAGATGTAGTAACCGAACTTGAGTAGTAGTAACCGAATTTCAGTTGGCAAATGGCAACATTTTTCTCTGTGTGTATGTTTACAGCCAAATATATTTAAATTTGCAAGCAAAACTTAGGAAACAGAAATGTTTTAAAAACAAGTTTTTGTTTGCTACAAATATTTAGTAAAAGTGTTTGCTAACTTTAGCAGAGTAAATAGATATTTTCAACTAACTTAAATTCAATTCAAATTTTGTAAAGTGCGGTTCTTATATTATTAATATTTAGCAAACGTTTTTCGCTGTTTTTAAGCATCGTCATTTTTAGCTAACTTTTGGCTAACTTTTAGTAACTTTTTCTTTTATTTTTACAGGTTTATTTGTAAGAGTGAAGTAATTTTTATGTAAAAAAAAGTTTTGTTTTGCATAAATAACTGTCATTTGACGACCATACACTTTTAGCGAAAGAAATTTTGATTTTTGTTAAATTCTTTAATCTGAAACAAAATAACGGTATAACAACTCGGCTCAATAGACCACCTGCATGTCCCGTATTTTGTTCGTCAAAATTTTTAATTTTGCATATTAATCAAGAACTATCATTTAACTTCAAGAACTATTAACGTGTTGACCGAACCTTCCATTACACATGTTGCCACAAAGCGCCATAGTAGCTCTAACAGTTTTACAAATATTTAACTTGAACCCTCAACCCGGCCTAAGCTTTTTTGAAATGAAATTTATACCACTTTTTCAGCACAAAAAATAAATAAAATGTTCTTCTTTAACATTTTTTTTCGTTGCCTATTTTAGGCGATATGGGTCACAATAGGTTTAGAGCAAATCTCAAAATCAAATCCATAATAATGACTAGATTTAATTATTTCGTCTTAGACTACAGTCCAAAACTTACACTTTTTGTGTTTATACTTAAGAGGATATTGCGATTTCCGTTTAACGAAAAAGGCAAAATTGAGCGAAACGCACCTCAACTTTAACATATTTTAAGGAAAACGTATTTTAAGGATAACGTATTTTAAGGATAACGGTTTTCAGTTTTTTCGGTAACGCTATTTTAAGAGTAACGTTATTTTAGTTATTTCGATATCGGTGTTTTAAGGATTACGATAATGTCAAAGCACAACGATATTGTAAACCCTATCACGGCAGAATTCTAATGACAGTCTCGTTTATGATCAAACTTTGAGAAAATATATCTATATACAACGATTTTATCTTGATTTCGACTTAAATTAATAAAATAAATAAACGTATTGATATTTTAAGGGTAATGCTATTTCAGTTATTTCGGTAACGTTATTTTAGCGATAAAGCTATTTTTAATATTTCAGTAATGGCATTTTAAGGATATCGGTATTACAATTATTTCGGTAACGGTATTTTGGGGATAACATTTTTGTTTTACTGAAATTACAGATATTGATATACATCTTTATGATTATTTAATACAAAAAATATTCGAGCTCGATATATTATGTTTTATTTTTCAATATTTCGACATTCGTCGAAGATGACATTCAACGAATGTCGAAATATTGAAAAATAAAATAGAAGATATCGAGCTCGAATATTTTTTATATTAAATAATCATACAGATGTAAATATTGAAAAATAAATCAAACATTAAAAACAAGATATCGAGCTTATTTATTAAATATTGAAAGGTCGAATAAATACTCCTTTAAAATATAAAATATAAGTTTTCTAGCAGAACCGTTATATTTATAGCTGCCAATTATGCAACATCAACTTACCGAATTTATCCCATACATTGAGCAGTTTTAGATAATTTGAAAATCTTAAAAACAGAAATATAAGGAGGTAAGAACATAAATATTTAAAACATACAAATTATTTTGTATGTTTAGATAAGAAAGAATGTTTCCAAAAAAAATGTTGGTTGAATAACGATAGCGCTTTGAAAGGAAAGTGGCGAATGCTTCCTATTCTACCCTGATATGCCACTTAATGCCGCCTTTAATCACAACAACGTTTTTTTTAAATTTTGCAGTTTTTATTTAAATTCCACATTATTATGCAATTGCAGTTGAAAACGGTTGAGAACGGTTGGCCACGGTACGTATGAGTAATAAAAGCGCATGTTATTAATGTTGCTCATACGTATGAGTAATGTCGAATTAATTTAACCATGGCGAGTTAGAAAATAGCACTGAAGTGATGCAAATTAATGAGTTAGATAAACACACAGTCAGAAAAGTACAATCGGCAGAATGTTGACAAGACGTTGTAAACGGTAGTGCATACGTTGACAAAACGTCTGAATTTCACCGTTTACGGTGTTCTTTCAACGTCGAAATTATAACACCATTATACGACTCTATTTTTCGACGTTGGCAAACATCGACAATACAAAAAATACAGTACTGTAAAAATTAAAAATTCTGTATATTGCCGATACTATAGACATCAAAAGAATTACTTTAAAACATTTTAATACATTTTAACCATTTTCAATTGTAAGGAATGAGAGCGAAAAAAAAAACTTGACACACATTTTCGCTTACACCTGTTTTTCTGTTCGACACTGAACTTTTTTTCTTATCAAGTTAACCTTTTTAAAGGTCAGATTAAGTGGGCCTAATATAAACTCGCTTATTTCGCTTACAAATGGAAACTGTATAAAAAGTGAGGAAAACTGTTTCTTTTTTTTGGAATCTTTAGTGACCATTTCTAAAAAAAGTGAAAAAAGAAAATCATTTGATTGTTCTGAGTTCTGGACAATTAAGCATTTTTTTTTGTAAGAAATCCAATAATTTGTGTAAAAATTTTACTTTTTTTGACCTCTTTAAAGCTAATATTAATAGTATTTTGTACACATCCCTTACTTACTTCAATAACGTCATAACTCAAAAAGTTTGGGTTTGTAAAAAACGATATTAAAGTTTTCAATTTACTTCCACCTTGAAGAAAAAAATAACGACATAATTTCTCTCAAGAGGTGAGTATACGACTTTTTTACACAATACGTTATATAACGAAAAATTCTGCGTCATTAACTTAAAAATCATGTTTTTTGAGTTGTGACGTTCTTGCAGTGTTTTTAAAACACAACTTCATCTAAAGAAGAGGTTATTTTTAAACATAAAAAAGTTATAAGTGATAATCAGTGTCGGGAATTATTCGATCTCACTCCTTATGTTCAATTGTGTTTCAGAAATGATCAATTGTATTTCAGATTTATCATATTTTCTCAAAAATTATCAATTGTATTTTAGAAATTATCAATTGTATTTCAGATTTATCGATTATGTTTGAGAAAATTCAAATATTATCGATTGAATTTCAGAAATTATTAAATGTATTTCAGAAAATATCAATTTTATTTCAGTTTTATTAATCGTTTTTTCAGAAATTAACAATTTTATTTCAGATTTAACAAAAGCATTTCAGAAAATATAATTTTTTTTAAGTTTTATCAATCAATTACTTCTTAGAAATTATGTAAAATTGAAAGTTTTTCAGAAATTACTGATTGTGTTTTAGCAATTGTCAGTTGGACTTCCGAAATTATTAATTGTATTTAAGAAATTATCAGAAGCATTTCATTATTATTTCTGAAAAATAATGCATAGTTTCTGATAAACAATTAATAATAATTAAAATACAATGGACAATTTCTGAAATAAAAAAATTTGTTTCTGAAATTTTTTTGACAGTTTGTTAAATACAATTGACATTTGTGAAATACAATGGGTCATTTCTGAAAAGCAATTGATAAAACTGAAATAAAATTAATATTTTAATAATTTAATCTGAAATTCATTTAAAAGTTTCTGAAACTCACTTAATAAATTTGCAATTTAATTAACAATTTCTGCAATACAATTGATAAGTCTTAAATACAAATTGATAACATTCCAGGCAGAAAAATACAATCGACACAGTGTTGGCAAAGCGTCGGCGACAGTCAGTTACGAGTTGGAAGAACGTGGGATTAACAACTTATACAGTATTGTCCAGTTACCCGATTGAAAACAGTGGTCAACCGTTGGTTAGAGCGAACATGCCAACTTTGGCATAACTTTAATAAATTAAAAAATTGGGCGCTTTAAAAATAGATTAAATTAAATTAATTTTGATAAATATGTATAATGAAACACATTTAAAAAGCAGCAATACAGTTCAATCTAATTCCTATAGCTCATATTTACATGTGTGAAATATAATAAAATAAAAATTCTTCTAATTGGTTGTAATATTTTCAAAAACAATATTTGCAAAGAATTTTGCGGCTGGTACTTGCAAAACACATGCAATGCAAATAAAATAGTGTTATCCTAGTACAATATTAGTTGTCACTCTGGTAATTTTTATCACGATGGGTTGTACAAAAATAGCAGTGGTTTGAAAGTACTATTTGTTTGGTACGGTTGGCAAATCTCTACCTAGGAATGTATTATATTCCAGAAATTAATCATTTTTATTTTTCATCTAGCCCACCCATCTTCCCCCATATCTATCTTTCGTGAACCAGCGACTGATTTTTGGTAATATTTCGCCTTCTTTCTCTTCTGAAAACTTTTCCTCTAGTAAGTCAGCAACATCAAAGGCAAATCATGTTATAAACATTTTAAAACATTTTGTTGAACTCTTGCCATATTTTAATGGCATTAATCTAACTCCAAAAATATTTCAAAATATTCCATGAAGAAAAAGTTAAAATTTTTTGAGGGAAGTGGTCATATATATTGAATATCAGTTTTTTAAAATGAATTTTGAGATATATCTATTATAAAATACATTTAAAAAGTTACCATACAGTTTGATAATATTGATACTGGCAAAACACAAGCTTTGCAAACAAAATAGTGTTTTCCTAGTACATACAATATGAGTTGTACTTTTGGTAATTTTTAACACTGTAGGATTTACAAAAAATACCATTGGTTTGTTAGTATTATTTTTTTGGTACGGGTGGCAATTTATAACAAATGTATAAAAATAAAGATTAGTTTATTAAAACTTGTAAAAGAAACAAAAAAAGTTGTAAATTATATCTATTTTTTAGTACATTCCTTGTGAATGCGCCTTTAAAGTTTCTATTAAAAACACCAGTAAAATATGTAAAGTTCTAAAAAAAATTAAAATGACCATGTATATTTTGAAGAAACAGTACTGCACTCAAATAAAAAAGTTAGTAAAGTCAGCAAAAAATTTTGCTCAGTCAGCAAAATTTTAGTCAGGAGGGTGCTTGCAAAAAAATGTCAGCAAAATCTTTTGCTGAAAATCAGCGAGCTGATTTTTAGCAACAAAATTATTAGATTCAGCAAAAGTTTTGCTAACACTTAGTAGATTAGAAATTAAAAAACCATTGCTAAAAATTAATAAAATGTTTGCTGAATATTAGTAGACTGAAAAAAACTCAAAAAATTTGTAGAAAAATTACACTTTAGTTAATTGATTTGCTGAAAACCATAAAACATATTTTTGTGATTAATTTTAAAATAATTTACAATACGTTACAAAATATAAAAATGTTCATACTCCCAAATTGACGATATGAATTAATGTAATATCTAAAAACAATAGAAATAATTATATATAACATAAACGAAAATAACTTTGAACTACTTACATCAATTATTGTCTAAATGATGCTATCTTTTAAAGGCGCGCAAATGCCGCAGAGAATTATATGAATGAAACGAAAAAATAACAAAATATAACATATACAACCCTTTTTTGCAATAAGAAAAAGGAAACAGAAAAATCTACCTAAGATGTATGTCTTTATTTTTCGCTTTAGCCTGTCTAACTATTGTATATTTTTGATTGCAATTTGACCACACAAGATTATTAATATATATTTAGTTTACAAATACACATTTAATTTTTATTAAATTTAAATATTTTATTTTGTCTTTTATTTAATTAATAGACAATTACTTTCACAAGCCGGTGACGACGCAAAATTTAAGTTGTTTTAATCCACAATTTTGTTTTATGTATGAAAAACAGATACAAAAATCTTTCATGGTTGATTTTTTTATATTAAGTCTTACTAGAATTGTACTTTTTAGTATAATTTTCATCGTCACTACTACTTCGTGACATGCCGCGACATCTAATTCATTCTGCGTATATCTTTCAGTCTGGTTGTCGTTCACACTATTGATGTGGTAATCAACACAATTTTTTAGCAAAATAAGTTAGTAAAACATTAGTAAAATATTAGTAAAACATTAGTTCAAAACAGTTAAGTGCTGAATAAGTGTAACTAAAATTTTAGTTTAAAACATAATTTTAGCAAAAAATTTGCTAAAAAATATTATACCTGATTTACAAAATGTTTTACTGACTTTTCTACTAACTTATTTTTTTGAGTGTGGCAATGATCTTCTTTGGCTAGTACTGGCTAAACACAATTTTTTTTTTCAAAATAGCCATAGTTTGCCAGTACTATATTTTTTTTAAACGTCGGCAATTTCTGACTGGACATTTACAAAAACTTATCAAGTTAAAATGAAATGATTGCTAAAATTTCCAACTGGGGTTTACATTGTTGTTTAAATGTAGTGCGAAACACATGCAGTTCGTAATATTATATCATCATGTATCGCATGTATATCAATGTCTTTACAAGTGTTTTGCTGTTTATTTATTGTTTAAGGAAGATGCATGTGTAGATAAATTAGTATCTTTTATGTCCGTTTTTTTTTTGTAATTTGTATAAAATAAATTCAATGTTATAGTTACAAATTACTTTGTAAATGTCCTTTAAACGAAGGACTATTTGAACAATACAAATAAAATTGTCAATGCTGTACTTTTATTGCGCAGCGAAAAGACATTAACACTTGAAATCTAAAAAAGATTTGAGCAAATTATAAAAAATTATACATGATAAATACGAGTAATTGGAAAGTGAAATATAATCAAGTACAAAATTACTATATACTCATTAGTGTGGGGCGATTTGAACATATTAATGGGCGCTTCGCGTTTCTGATTTTTTGGATTGTACTGAGCAAAAAAGTCCACTAGACCATACGTCTACGGTGAAAATCGAGCTTCCAGATTTTGACTTTTTAGCCGTATTTTGTGAAAGTTACAATGTGTGGGATGGACATAACTCAGGAAGTAGGATGAGCTTATCCAAGATTATGGCATCAATCTCTTCTTTAGAAGATTCTCTAGCAGATTAATGCATTAATCATATTTGTGGGTGTGTTTTAGGGGGTTTATTTTTAATTTCAAAATAGGATTTTTTGCCGTATTTTGTGAAAGTAACAATGTGTGGAATGGACATATCTCAGGAAGTAGGAGAAGCTTATCCAAGATTATTGTATCAATCTCTTCTTTGGAAGATTCTCTAGCAGATTAATGCATCAATCATATTTGTGGGTGGGGTTTAAGGGTCTAATTTTTAATTTCAAAATAGGCCTTTTTAGCCGTATTTTGTGAAAGTAAACCTGTCCCTTTGCACTTTCACAAAACTGCCTGAAGGAGCATTCCAATGCTTTTGCGATGTACTAGAGATTTCTTAACTATTGTCTTGGCTACAATTTTGTCTTAGTATTGGATCGAAAATCTCAATGGTTTGGCTGTTATAGGCCAAAATATCCAAAAAAAACGTGACAAAAGTCTGAGAAAAAACTGCAAGTCAAAATCTGGAAGCTCGATTTTCACCGTAGACATATGGTCTAGTGGACTTTTTTGTTCAGTGCAATCCCAAGAATCAGAAACGCGAAGCGCCCATTAAGATTTTTTTCCTTTCATACTAATCGCCCCACCCTAATACTCATACATGCAGAAAATATGTTATACATTCGTTGGAAGACGATGTAAAAACTGGCATTTTTTTAAATCATGCCTTCCGATTTTTTGTATATTAACAACATATTTTCTCTATTTAGTTTTTCTAAATTCCCGACTAAAAATATTATATATGGTCATATATTTTTCATATTAAAATATATTAGGATATAAGATTTTATATGGTGTCATCCATGGTCATATTTGAGTATATGATGAAAATCAGCCTGCAGATTTGCAGCAAAAGATTTTACAGACATTAGTAATTTGTTTTCAAGCACCCTCTTGACTAAAATATTGCTGACAGCACAATTTTTTTTTTGAGTGTAGTAAAAAGTCTTTTCATCTCTTCTCAATTGAGTTCGTTTCATTTTTATAGTTTTTCACTAAAAGGACGCTCAATTACAAAAACAGGACATTTGACATTAAAACAACAAATGCAGCGTTAAATTGCTGCATGACCTAGAAATTTTGCTCAAAGAGCTTAACAAAACCTTGACCTAATTTCGCAACAAATATTCCTGCAGTAATAACAATATAAGAGCAATCAGTTTTAAAAGTGCACAAGGAAAAATAAGTTCCAATAACATGGGTAAGAGAAAAAGAAACTACTGCA
Source organism: Delia radicum (assembly GCA_021234595.1). Taxonomy (NCBI): domain Eukaryota; kingdom Metazoa; phylum Arthropoda; class Insecta; order Diptera; family Anthomyiidae; genus Delia; species Delia radicum. Next base: position 30,924,476 of record CM037854.1, on the reverse strand, counting down.
GTACATTTAATGGTATGGATAGATAAATGGATGGATGGATGGATGAATGAATGTTTGAAAAACTAAACTATCGTTAAAAACGGAGTGTGAAAAATATGCATGAAGGCACTGAAAATAAAACAATAACCATGCTGCTCTAATGATTCTGTTATCCTAGATATTATTGGCTCCATTGCAAAATGGCTGCCATGGAAAATTATACCAAACAATAGCAGAATCCAAAAAAAAAAAAAAAAATCATTTACGGAAGAACAAACAACGGAACGAACATAAAAGGTCAAGTGTAAAATAATAGATAAAGAGTTTTTCTACCATAAGTGTAAAAATAAAAAGTCTCAATTAAAAAAATAAAATAAAAATTCTAACAAAAGAATGTCATATGAAATATATTTGCTCAAGTGCTAAAAGGCTACACCCACAAACAAAGAAAAACCGTTTAACCCTTTAGATCAAAGAATGGAATTTTAACTCTTTGATTTTTTGTCTAAAAAGAACAGGAGCCCATAACATGTGAAAAAATTTCACAGACATACGTGATGTTAATTTCATGCATTTATGTGAAAATATTTCCGGTAAAAAAACTTCAACGAATTTTCTAAGATATTTGTAAGGTGGTGTTTTACGTTGGTGTCTCATGACCTGACCTTAAATTATCCTCTTATTTTTGCTGTAACCCTATTTAGGAAATTCCAAAATTGGGGTTGAAAAAATAAGCTACAAAAAATGCTACATCTGTTATCTACGGCAAAAGCTTTTAAAGTTGTAATAAATAAGTTTGACAACAATACTTTAGGGAAGACGTATGATTTTTCGGGGGAATTTATCGTTTTTTTTTTTTTTTTAAATATGACTTTGACTAATTGTTAAGGGGTTTTATTGTAAAGTTTTAGGAGTTAATTCTATAGAACTTTATTTAATTTAACTTACAAATGTTGTAATATTCCCGAACTGTCTGTTACAAAATTTTTAGAAAATGACCCATTTGTGAAAAACTTGTATTTTTATATAAAAAGATAATTATAGTCAGATCAAACATAATTATATTCAAATCAAATCAAATCAAATCTAGTTAAGATACGATGGAATCGAATTAGATATGATTGAATATAATTAGATCTGATCAATATTACCTAAAATTCCAGATCATTTCTGATATGAACAGATCTGACCATATGTATGTATGTACCAGATGTAGATGTATGTACCAGATCTGGTCATTATTGTTATGTACCAGATCTGGTCATATCAGAAGGGATCTGGAATTTTAGGTAATATTCGTTTCCAGATATATAAAGATCTGGTCATATTCGATCATATCAGATTACAGACCAATTTATATCTAAAAAGATCTAAGCCCTTTCATGTGCACCAACAAAAAAAATTACATAAATTTTATTTTTTTAAATACAGAGTGATTCAGTCACGACCCGCCGAATTTCAACAGCGTATTCCTTGGCTCATTTCATGAAAATATGTCCACTACGACCATCCCCGAAAATATGAGTGTGCGAAAGGGCAGCGGTTTGAAAATTTTCGGATTGGTGGTCGGAGGGTTGTAGGGTAAAATTGCTACCAGTGTTCGAATTTTTTTGTTTTTGGGCTTGTTGGAAAGGTCTTTGGTAGAACAGAAGACATAAGAACGTGCACATAACCTCAATTTGCTCAGATAGATGGCAGGTAACTTTTATTTTGTTTTTTCTCTTAAAAGATATCCCTACCTCTTACCTTTCCAAAATGCCCTAAACGTAGTCCAGAGGTCTTTGATTCTGAAAGGTCTCCTAATGACCTTTCCAAAAAGCCCAAAAACCACCACTGGTTCAGAAGTTAGCAATTTTACCCTACTACCCCCGACCACCAATCCGAAAATTTTCAAACCGCTGCCATTTCGCATACTTGCATTTTCGGGGATGGCCGTAGTGGACATATTTTCATGAAATGAGCCAGGGTGATTCAGTCACGATCCGCTGGTGAAATTCGGCAGGTCGTGACTGAATCACCCTGTAAAAACCTTAAATTTTCTTTTTCATTTTTATTGTGTTTATTTTTAAAATTTTAAAAATTTTAGGGAAACTTAAAAAATTCTCAATAATTTTTTGTATACACATTATAAATTGTACTTGGAATGTAAAAATATGCTGTTTATGCAAACTAGAAAAAAGTCATATAAAAATATATACGAGAGCGGTAACACAATTAGAAAACACAACATATTTGTGAAAAAAATTCTTGATTTCTCAACATAATTTAATTTAAGCTCGATACACTTTTCCCACACACAGATATATAAAGTGCCAACCGAATTGAAAAGTGCATGTTAATGTTAACAACTTTCTGAATATTTTGGGTGGTGTAACTCAAATTCAGTTGAATTAACCGAACTCTGTTGTGAAAACTAATAATTTTACTACTGTCTAACTCCTTAAAATGGCCATCAACCGCAAACAACACCTCTTAATTATTGGCAAATCTTTTACCACGGAGCGATTTTTTAATGTGTTGAAAAGAAAATAATGTGAGGCAGTTAAATGTGTCGAATAAGGTGAGTGATGAAGTAATTCGAATTTTAATTCATTGATTTTGGCCTTCGCAATAGTGGATGTGTAAAGTGGTGCATTGTTTTAATGAAACAACACTTTCTTATGCGCCAAATGTGGCTTTTTCCTTATTTTCAGCACTAAAACGCTGAAAAAAGTTAGCCGTTGAATGTTTTTAAGTTTTAAAGATAATCAATAACCTTGCCTGTAGATCGAACTGTCTTCGCCTTCTTTGGACACATTTCTCTTATTCCACTCCAGTCCATCTTTAAAAATTTAAAAAAAAAACTTTTTTGTGCAGTGAATAAAAGCTATTGAATACTATGAAACTCCATCATTACCTCAATTTTTTGAAAATGGACCCATAGTACTTGCAAAATAAGTGCTTCATATGAGGAATTTATGAAGCACTTATTTTTTTAATATTCTTTTATTTTCTCTATGACATGAATAACATTTTGTGTATATCTTAGCCCATGTTTAAACATGCTTAATCCATTCGCGTTAATCATTTATCTTTAACGGCGCAAAATTATGGTGGGCTTAAGTTTAAATAAAAATAAAAATATTAAAATTACAGTTTTTGCTTGGATTTAATTAAAGTTACATGAATTTATAGATCTCATTGTATTTAGTACATGTCAAATTATATATTGCAGAACAAAACAATGTAAAAATACACTAAGAGAAATGTTGTCATATATTATATTGTAAAAAGAAAAACTCGATTTTTTGAAAAACACACATTTTTTTACCGGTTTGTAGATAATAATATTAAATACTTTTCAATTCGCAAAACTGAAATTTTTAAATACGATATGAATGGTTTTTGAGGTTATCAACATTCTGATCTGTAAAATCTAGAGTCCTATTCTATAAAATCTAGAGTCTGATCTATAAAATCTAGAGTCCTAAAAATTGTTTGACGCCTTTTGGATTTAACTGTTAATCTAATTAAACTATTTTATTTGAATTGATACAGCGCTTTAGTTGTCACGAACTGAAATGTGTTTAGAGAAAACTGTTGTACTCGCTGATACTTATCAATTTAGTCCGTCGTGTAGTCCTATGTTCTCAAATCATGTTTTTTTATAAAAAAAATAAGAAGAAAATTAAATTTAGCTAAATTTTTCTAAGAAACTCAGTTCCCGCCATACTCTAGACATCAACTTGGTACACCTCAAACTGTACAATATTACATAATTTTTTAAATACCGTTCTCAGAACTCAATTCCATTAAACAGCGCAAATACCATATGGAAAAAACTGCGATGTATATTAGCACAATTTCATAGTAGCGTCTGTTGTAAAAAATATAACGTCATATTTTTCCACCAGACTATAACAGGTGAATTACATTTTAAGTTTACCTCAAATATTTCTTTCACCTCAACATCTTTCTTCACCTCAAGAATTTGTTTTCACCACTAAAAAAGTTTATCTCAAAAATATTATTCATTCACAAAAATATTTTTTTAACATCCAAAACAGTTTTTCACCTCACAAAATTTTTTTTTGCCTCTGTAATATTTTTTCACTATTTTTTTTGTTTGTGTCTTTTGTAACATATACACTGTGGAGGATTATTAAGAATGCCTTTACCTATTTGTTTTAAATAAGTTTAGAGATTTCAACGTTAAAGTAGATTTTAAATACTTACATTTTAAAATGTTTAATTCTGAAAGTAAAAAAAAGATAACGGTTTGTTAATATACAAACTTTAATTTCTAATTGCGAGAGCTTTAAATACTAAAATAGAGTAACTCCTCTAATTTCACTTAAAAAATGGGCTAAGTACGCGGAATTAAACGTGTCCCTATTTTGCCTGTTTTCAGGCGTGACACACATGAATAAACATTTAAGTTTTCATACATTTTAGAACTGGTTTTGAATTTAGAACAAGTTCTAAAATGTTTTTAAAACATATTTCGTTAATCAGTAGCACGTGATCTTTTCAATTAAGATCAATAAACTAAAATACATGTGAGTAATTTCCAAAAATTAGAAAACTTTTAATCCATTTTTATGAAAAATCGAAAAAGTGTTTTAATGCTGATATTGAGGTTTTCATACCTAGAAATCATCTAGATTTGAATTATACACTGCGTTGCAAAACTATAATTACACAATACTTTCACTAAATTTCGTAAGTAAAAAAAAGTAGAAGAGTTTAGCCGGCATAATTGTAAAACCAATGAAAAATTAATAATATTTAACAAAAAAAAAACATTTCTTTTTTTATTTTACTATTTAAAAATTAATAACAAAATCAATTAGTACTTCGTAACTATAAATGCACTGAATTAACTTACTAAATCAAAATCTACAAAAATTTAAGAAAAAAGCAGCAGTTTTGACAATGCGTGAGGCCTCCTTTTTTTAATCAACTTGAAAATTCGATCGGATGTACTGTCTACCAGATTTATTCGAAGTTCTTCCGTTATAGAAATCCAAGCATAAAAAAATGTTTTCATATTGACGATTTTCTGCTTAAACTCGACGGGTTAACACCTCCCCAAATGTTTTTAATGGGGGTTTGATCTGGCGTACATGCAGGCCATTCCAGTACTCTTATATATTTTGATGATAGCTCTTCCATAGCCTGGCGACTTACATGTACTGGGGCACTGTCTTGTTGGAAAATGAATTTTTCTTCGTAGCCATTTTCAATAAATGGCAATAATTTCTCTTCCAATTCTGAAATGTACTCAGAAGAATTCATTCTGATGCTTGGAAATGCCAAATCAAACATACCGTCGAAACAAAAACAGCCCCAAACCATTCAGTGTAGCCTCCGAAATTTTCTTTTAAGAATATCGGTGTTTCTTACGTAGGTCTCTCGAATAGCTGTTAAAACCATCTGTTCATCAAGATTGAACTTTGTCTCATTAGTCCTACCAAAAACAGCGATTATTATTCTCAGGTTGGTTTGTAAATTCCTTTTAGCGAATTCAAGTCGAGCAGTTTTGTGGCAGAGTAATAACATTGGCACAGACATCAGCTTTTGGCGATTAATTTGGACACATTTTCCTTACATTCATCGATTATCTGATTGAGATTCTTCATTGAGTTGCTGGCACCGCTGATTTTTTCACGCCGGTCCAGATCAGAATGCTTTTTTTTTTGCCGCCTGTTTTATTTTTACCATATATATATATATATATATATGTCCTTTATTTATCTAAATATAAATAGAATTACATTTCTGAACAACATAAATACTTAAATAAAGTTCAGTGTGAACATAGGGCGTCAATTTTTACCATAAGCACTCGGATTATTTGCAAAGTTTGTGAGAACCACAAGTGAACGGCTTATTTTTCTAGCAATTTCCCGAAAACTAAAGACAGTTTTTAAATAGGCTGAAATTTTTCCTTTTTCAAAATCACTTAGATATGAACCACTCGTCATTTTATTGCAAATTGATTAAAATTGCGTAATCAACAAAAATAATTCTTTAATTTCTCTTTATTTGCTATTCTTCCTTGTTTACTGTTATAAATTATTAAAGTTATGAAACACTAACAAAATATTATTACGCAATTTTTCTCTTAAATCAATTAAGTAATCTCTTAAATTTTACATAATAAGAGATCAGTTATCAACCAAAAACAGCTCTAAAAGCAATGTTTTAAGGGCTTAAAAAAGCTCGAAAAACAGTTAATGCCCGAAAAACTTTTAAATATAAAGATAATCTGCTTAATTAAAAAAAAAAATCTTTAAATACCATTACTACAAATAAAATTTGTGTAAAATATGTTCTTTGGAACATAGTCAGTCAAATGAAGGTGGAATAGAGAAATTGTTTTCTTAAGCTTCACAGTACAAATTCGATTTTTTTTATAATCCAACAACATCTAATATTAAATTTTCAACTTTCAATTAAAAAAAAATCTTCAATATACCCATTGCTAAAAAAAAGAAAAAATGCTCTAGTTAAAAAAACACTCAAATAAACTTATTTTTTAAAGAAAAAAGCCAAAAAGTAGTTAATATTTACAAAATAAGCTAAAATCAGAAACGAAGCTAAGAAAGCTCTAACAAATATAGCTTAAAACTTTTATAATTTCATGATCAGAATTTGTATTTAGTCTAAACTGCTCTATCCTTTCAAATAAAAAACCAGCTCTAGCTTATTTTTGGTTGCCCTGGTTATCACACCCTAAAAACCAGTTATAAGTTTTAAAAAAATGTTTGTAATATTAGAAAAAATAACAAAAATCATTTGTAATTATAGTTATGCAACGCAGTGTAATACAGTTTCAAACATATACTGTTTACTCATCATTTTTGACAGTTTGTCAAATATTAATTGAATTTTGACTTAAGTCAAAATCTCATTAAGCCAGGTTTGTTATCTTTTTAACCTATTTTCTAGTTTAACTGAATACGATTGACAAATTTGCAGCTGCACAAATTTTTTTTATTTCATTCCACAATTTTTCTATATAAATAAAATTATATCCATCAATTTGAGCTTAAAAAGACACATGACTTTGACATAGTCAATCTTCTTTTAATATATATTTTTTTTTCTTTTTAACATAAATGATTTCACCGTTTTGTTTTTATGCATTAAAAGACGATATAAATTTCCATTCATTCCATATAAATATTTATATTATTACATTATACAACTATAGTAAAAAATAATTATGCCATAAGACATGTCGTGGAAAACTTGTAAGACTACACGCTGAAAAAAACGCCCTGCTGGAAATAGAAATATTTTAGGAATATATTTCCATTTCCTATGTTTCTATTATAATATGTTTGCATGCAAATATCATTATGTATGGCTGTTAACATATATATGTTTGGAACTAGTGTTAAACGTTTATCGGCAAACATATTTATGTTTGGCTGCAAATATATGTTTATTATAAGTATGTTTGCATCTCCCAAACATAATATCTAAACATTTTAAAATTGCAAATATATCTTTGTTTAGGTTTTAAAATTTGAATCATTGTAAACATATATATAATTACCTGCAAACATATTTAAAAGTGCCTTTTTTCTGCGTGTACAAATAGCAAAACCTCGATATAATAAAAAAACGAAAAAAACTCATGCTAGTTTTAAATGCAACATGTTGTCATCATTGTAACTACGTTGCCTATACTACAAATATCATAAAAAAATAGCAAATAAAAACTTAAAACCCGACAAATTACTAGTGGAGAGTTTTATAGCTAGTATGGTAACTCCTTTAGATAGGTATTTCAATCGCAAATATTAAAACAAGCGGAAAATTAAAAAGACGCTATTAAAATGTTGTTTATTTTGAGTTAAGGGAGTTCCCAAACGGTGCCAAGGGGATCTTAGGTAAACAATTGGTTATACGAACTAAATACATGAATCCGGCTATTACAATACAAAATACAATTAACTAGTTTTAAATCGAGTTGAAATAGTAAGAATGCCAAACTTAACTACAAATTTAGTTTGAATTTTAAAAGAAGTGTTATTTCACTTCAAAGCAAGAACACTTTGAAGTGAAATATTTCAGTAAATTTAACTTTTATTAAAATTAAAAAGAAAATCCACCACAAAAAAGATTGTAATATAAATTAGAAGGTACAAATTGGAAGGAGCAAAGAAACTGAAAAAAATATTCTCGAAAAATTACTTTTATGCTATAAACACATAGACCACAGCAGACTGCAGAGCTACACGACTGCAAATGCCGTTGACTGCAATCGTCGCCGTGTGGTCAGCTACTTATTATTTTGGAAACGACAGCAGCATAGTAAACAGCTGATCACGATTCAATTTAAAAATATCAACAGCTGTTTTTTATACAAATCAGGGATGTTACAGTTGGTACAATTGTACTTTTTTTGGTACATTTTGACCTTCTAAAGTACCGTGGTACTACCGCGACTCATTTGGTACAATTTAAAAATTTTTAATTTTTCCCCTTTTTGAATTTTTAGTATAGCAAACAAATTGTTATTGTGTCCTTTTTCAATGCATTTATTCGTTTTATGTAATGAGCTCTTAAAATATATGCGACTATATCCGCCAGATTTTACGATTTATCATCATTTTAAGGATTTTGAAGAATAAAGTTGGCAATTTTTTTTTTTTTAATATCGATTAAAAATTTACGATCTTTTACAAAATTTATCTGGCAGCTCTTACATATATTGACACTTGTTGCAGCCAACTTCACTTTTATTTTGAATTTATTAAAATTCTGAAGAAGTGAAAATTGATATATAGATATGGCATCACTTATAACATATGGGAAAACAGTGGACATTAGAGTGAGGTGAGCTTCTAAAAATAGAACTGTTGTGTTGTTGGAGTTGTACTTCTGAGATTATGTATGCAAGAACAAAAACACCGTGTATTGAATAAAACTAGTTTTAATCACAACAAAACTCGACCTAACTATAGCTCAGAGGGCTAAAGCGCTCTGTCTAACGTGTAGTGCGAGTGCATGTGGCATTAGAAATCAGAAATGAAAGAAAATTCCAAACAATCTTATATATGTTTAATTTAGAACGAGCGCTCAACCTCCGTATATTTACAAAAATAAAGCAAATCAAACATATTAGCTAGGTTAATACTAGTATTTCGATCTGGTTAAAGATCTCATCAGAACCCAATGTTTTAGAAAAGTTATAGCCTCCATAATAGGCAGAACTTTAACAAAAAACCGATTAATCATTAATTTTGCTCCATTCTTGTCTTCTTAGTAAAAATATTACTTGAGCCAGAGAAAAAACTAAAATTTTTTTAACTGAAGTCGTTAAAAAATTAAAACGTTTGTAGTTTTTGGTCGGTAGTAGCTAATTTTCAAAATGAACTGAATGCCAATATGTTTCCAGACATTTCTAGTCGTTGCTGGAATTTTATCCATTCCACACTGGTCTGCAAATGTGGAAAGAGTTTTTTTCTTTTCAAAATATAATAAAAACTAAGGAAAGAAACAGACTACATTAGCCAACATTATCAAGTCTCATACAGACTAAGGATTGGTTAAGAGCGACAAATTTATGCTGCTATGATGTAGAAATTCCAAATAGTTTATTAACTAAACAAATAATTCCATGATTTGGTCTCATATATTCATAAGACTTTTTTATGCCTTATTTTATTCATACATATAATGTATGTTATTGGAAGGTTTTGTTTTTTTTTTCTGTACAAGAGAATTTTTATGTATTTTTTTTTTTGTTGTTTTAATAAATTTAAAAAAAATGGTACCGTCAACGTCCAAAAAGTACAATTTTTTTTGGATGTTGGTACAAAATTGAAAACTCCATTTAACATCCCTGATACAAATGCATTTTTGTTTCAGTAGTGCCAATTACATCTTTACTCTTTACTTCTTTATTAAAATAGAACAACATGCTTGGTTGTAGACACGTATATAAAGTTCACTTAAAAATACAATTACTTATTTATAATACATTATTATAACGTGAAAATAAATTTATATAACCCCTCTTGAATATTAATGCAATTATACCATTTGATGTTGCGACGTTTTTTGTGTTTAACAAAATAAAATATTTTTAAGCACTAATTTGTTACATATTTTGTTTTATTGTCAACACTATTTTTGTTTTGCAGCCAACAAAAATAGAAATTAACCTAAGTTGACTACAGCGGCAAAAGTAGTCGGGTAGCCGTGTAGTTGTGTTGGTGCCAAAATAATCGTTTTCATATAAACGTGTGTATTTTATTTTTGACAGGCTGTAGTCGTGTAGCTGCAGTCGTCTATGTGTTTATTGCATTATTTGGAATATCGCCCATATCTCGAGAAAAAAATGAGTGAAATGGAAATGTACAACAGTTTTGGTCTAAGGAAGTCAATCGTTATGTCAATTTTAATATTATTTTAAAAATCAAATAGCTACAGCAGTAGTTGTTGTTATACTATAGGTCAAAATTCCCAACCTCAATACTTCAAGAACTAACCCAAATTGTAATTTACATAACTAAACTTTAATATATCGCTTTTCTCCAAAACAAGCAACGCATCTCGAAAACCATATGAGATACATGAAAACGGACTACGACGGTTTTGGCCTAAAGAAGTCATAATAAGTTCCATGAAACAAAACTCGTTATTATTAAATTTTGATTTGAGCGATTTTTACATTCCACCGATTCTTGTTTTTTGTAACGGTTTTTTAAATTACATAGCTTTTCTAATTTCAAGCGATTTTATTTTTAAATTTGGCCTTTTTTTAAATTTATAACGCGCTTTCAACCTCCGTATATATACAAAAATAAAGCAAATCAAACATATTAGCTAGGTTGATAATTGTATTTCGATCTGGCTAAAGATCCAATCAGAACCCGAAGTTTTAGAAAAGCTAGAGCCTCCATAAAGCAGAACTTTTAAAAAAAAACCTATTAATCACCAATTTCAACCTCCGTATATATACAAAAATAAAGCAAATCAAACATATTAGCTAGGTTGATAATTGTATTTCGATCTGGATAAAGATCCAATCAGAACCCGAAGTTTTAGAAAAGCTAGAGCCTCCATAAAGCAGAACTTTAAAAAAAAAACCTATTAATCACCAATTTTGATCCATTCTTGTCTTCTCAGTAATCAAACACGTGGTTTGGTTTTTTTCATGTATTCGAATTGCAGCGATTTTTTTAATACACAATTTTTTTTTAAATTTTAGCAATTTTTAACTATCTTTGGACTTTATTATTTTAGTAGTTACATTGTACATTGTAAGTTTTTTTAATTCGATCGGTTTTTTAAATTTTATTGATTTATTTTTAAAATCACTGATAACATTTTCATTTTTTTTGGCGATTTTTTATTTCACCGTTTATTGTCTTATATAGCGTTTCCCCAATTCTGGCGTGTGACTTGTAGCGATTTTTTAAATTTTAGAAGTTTTTTAATTTTTTTTTTATTTAAATTTGTTACCAATATTCACGTTTTTTTCATTTTGGAATTTTAACAATTTAACGTTTGTTTTTTAACATTGGCGACATTTTTAGTTCTGTAAATTTGTTCAATATTTTTCTATTTTGGCGATTTTTTTTTTAAGTCACGGTTATTAAATAGACATTACTATGCATATTTGAAATATCGGTGTGAAAAAATCATGATTATAAAATTTTCATTTTCGCGATTCGTTTCAATTTCATAGTTTTTTTATTTTCGGGCAACTTTTCGAATTGTAGCGATTTTTTAATTTTTATGATTTATATAAATTTTTGCGATTTTTTACCAATATTCACGATTTTTTCTATTTTATTTAGTAATTATTTATTATTTTAATTTCAACTTTTAAATTTTTTTTTTTTTTAATTTTTGTGATATTTTTATTTTTGTAGATTTTTTCGATGTAGCGATTTTTGTAACTTCAGCCATATTTTTCAATTGTTTTAAACTTTTTTTATTTCACTTAATTTGACCACACTTAATAACCCCTGAACCTGAGATTGGGCAGCTAAAATATAATACATACTTGTACCTTAACCCTTTACTGCATGAAACTCCAGATCTTAATGAAAATTGTATATTTTGATAGTAAATTGAAAATAAGTGAACTCCTAAATATTTCGACGTTGTATATTTATTTTCACTTTTTACGATTTTAGTAGCAAAAAAAAAAAAAAACAAATAGAGTCAAAATTTCGAATCACCAAATAACCAAAAACATAGCGAATATATGATATCCAAAGTATGTGTGTTGGAAAGCTTTTCATTTTTACTTAATATCTAATAAGTTTGTTTAATAAATTTTTAACTATTACTGCCTATAAATTGTAATTATTTCAAAATTATAAAAATAATCACGGTTTCTTTTTATTTGTAAAATGTTCTCGCCTCAAAATAGGCGACCATTGTTTTTTACATATAAGAATTTCTCTGAGTGAACATTTGGACTTTGGTACGTTTTAGGTTTAACCAAACCTGAGTCAAGTTTGAGCCAATATATTGTTGGGTCTTTGATTTGTGGTTTTCATCTGAAAAGCGGAAATTTTTGAATAAAGTGAATTTTTATTTTCGTAATATAATTTTTTTTTTCATTCTCTCTTGTTACCGAAAAATGTACACATTTTGATCAGGCTAAATTTAGGACTTTAAAGCGAACTGTTAAAAAAAAATCACCACTTGGAGTGATTTTAAAAATGAATTGTCTATGAAGATTGCAAACTATGCCCTATCTAAATTTCCGTTTTTCTCGTTAATAAGAGAAACAAAAAAAATATGTTTCATATCTTACAAAAATCTAGATTACAAAAAAAAAATATTTTTTTTCAGTCTCGGAAAAAAGTTTCAGATCCCCTGGACCATAAAGAGACACATTTGTTTAAGACGAACTGACTATAATGCGTCATTTAATTTTAAATATACGTATACTCCGTACAAGTGTGATATCCAGCTAACATATGCGAATTTTGACAAAAGGGAATATATTAGTGTTTACATTGTGGTATCGATACATCGATAACGAAGTCTCAAAAGAATATAAAACGTAAATTCTACACGACATTAAAATGTTTACTCACATTATAAATAAAGGCTCAAATGCTAAAGAAAATCAACAGTCAGCGCGGCGTAATAGAAACCCCACCTTACAAAAAACTTAAAGTAAAAGAAAATTTCAAAACTTTTGTCACTTAACAAGTCGCAAAAATAATTTAACTAAAAATGATTGTAGCTTGCTAAAAACAACATTTTACACGTCAGAAATTGCTAGCCGTTTTTAAAAATTTTCCAAACTCATTATTCGTCATAACAAAATTACATCACATTTTATCCAAACAAATTACACTGTGCAACAATAAAAATCAACCTCAATGATTCCAATTTTAAATAAAAGTAGACTATTGAGTAAACAAAATCTACAAAGGGTTTTGCAAAGTTAGTTCGAATTTCTTTGTTATTTAAAATACAGATTATATTAAGGACAGGTTACTTCAGGCGTGGATCCAGGTGGGATGAGGGTAATATATTACCAACCTCCCCATCAAACCGGTTGAAAAAATATAAAATATATTACGACACAAAATAACTTTAAAATAACTCGGTTAAATTAAAAAGGTTTGCGCATTCAAATTTTTGTGGGTTGTCCAAGCCAGGACATTTTCTTAAATATTTTTAAATATCGTAATTTGATAAGAAAAATTCTGTTAAAAAGGTGCGATTCAGTAATTTGTTTTAACGATAATCGAATTTTTTAAAAAAGTAAACAACAAAATTAACGTTTTTTTCATTAACAGTTTCAAACGATATTCGCTATTGTTGAAGTCAGCTGTTGTTGTTATCTAAACGACAACAATTGTTGTGTTTTTTATTCAATCGAGAAAAAGATAAATTTTTAAATAGAAGAATAGAGTTGTTGACTATCGTTAGCATATCTGAATTTTGTATTGCAATAAATCTTTAAAAGCAAATATTAAAAATATTAGTTAAAAAAAATTTAAAAATATATCGGCCCATTCCACGCAAAATAGCCTACATTTTTACTTTGGGTCTACCGATATCAATTAAATTTTAATTTTTTTTTAATTTTGCATTCAGAAACTCTATGGACCCACTTAGAGATTAGCGCTTTTAGTTTTTCAAATTTCGAAAAATCCACGGTTTTATGCGCGATTTAGTTTTTTTTTTTGAAAAATAAGAAATAAGCAAAAAGTGTGTAAGTCTGTGTATTTGTATTTTCTTTAATATCGATGGTATCATCAGCATTTAAATTGCGTTGGAGTTGTACGGTACTCTCCTTTTTTCCAGCGTCAAAAGGAATTGCATTTTTTATGTTATTTATTTTTAAAATGCATTTGTCTAATGTTTGGCAAGTGCAATTTAAATGGTCATAATCCTATGAATATTAAATAAATTACGAATATTGAAATTTAACACACTTTTAGCATTTTTCTCATTTTTCAAAAAAATTAAATTGAGCAAAAACCCATGGATTTTTCGAAATTTTAAAAACTAAAAACGACAATATTTAAGTGGCTTCATAGAGTTTCTAAATGCAAAATTTAATTGTAATCACAAGACCGATGATCAAAAAATGCAATTTTTTGGCCGATATATATTTTTTTGAATCAATTCTAATTTAATTCAGAATATTCAGAATAAATTCCAAAAATTAATTCTTCTGACAATAGACTTGCAGATGAGTTTGATCTGAAATTCTTTGAGATGATTCCCAAAAAGAAAATAAATGTAGGTCTACAAAAAATGTAGGATTTCTTGATATTTTACCACACCTATCTCGCCTACTATTTGTTGAAATATATGAAAAAATATTTTGTTCGGCATTGGGTTCAATGAAGCAATAAGTTCACACAATTACATTCCAATAAATATATTTACACTTACACTCATTCACGCTAACGAGAGTAAAATTCCACTCACGCACAATCGCCCACTAATTTTTTTACTACTCACGTGAGTAAATTCAGATTTTTCTCACACTTACGCGTGTTCACGCACTATTCACGTGAATCACACCAATTCACGAAACAAAATATAGCCAATAAAAAATTTTTTAATTAATGTCAATTGTGAATGTTTGACTTTAAACTGCTCTAAATATATAATTTTGTGATTTATTTTGTATTTTAAAAACATTAAAACAGTAAATCGGCGAAAAAATTAAAGAAAATATTTATTTAAAGCAAAAAAATTTTGTTTTGGAAACTACTCACGCACATTTATGAACGCAAATATTTGGCTCACGCACACTCGCTCACGGAGAATTTTTTCCTACTCACACTCACTCATGCTCACCAGATAAAAACACTTTTCACTCACACTCACGCTTGATCAAGCCAAATTCTGCTCACGTGCTCATCTCTAAATATTTAATTTTCGCTTATATTGGAAAAAAATGGTCAAAAATACTACAACTTCAAAAGGCCATAAAAATGAAATTCGAACTAACTTTGCAAAATCCTTTGAGGGTTTTGTATATCTAATAGTAAACTATCATTTCGCATTGAAACCATTGAGGCTAACAGCGAAAACCCAAAATTTGTTGCCCAGTGTTATCAATCATTCAAAAAATTGCCTACAAAATATAAAATCTTTCCTAATTATCTAAAAAACTTTTCTTAAATTACAAAGTAATTTTTACAATAAACACATTTCGTCTTGTTTGTTTGTTTGTTTTTCTTTATTTTCCACGTTACGTATTTAGTTTTTCTTTATTTCGTTCGTTGCATTATTGCGCAACTTTATAAAATGTTGCATTGCGTACTTACAATTACAAATCTATCTGGTTTTTCAAGGCAAGTTTTATTTTTATCGGCAAAAAAAATACACAATTTTTTATGTTTTTAACGCGTATTTTAAAGAGAAAAATGTATGTATTTGCCGAAATTGCAAAGTGCGTTATAGAAAAAAAAACATACTTTGTGATTAAATAAAAATTTTAGAGGCTTAAATACAAGCAAATGCACTTCCTGCAACAATATTAGAGATGTCATTGTAGATTGGGATTGTTTTTTTTTTACATTTCTACAGAAAAATATTAATTTGTTTGTATTTGCGTAAATAAAATTATGATTTCATTTTTTTAATTATGTTATTTTATTGCTAAATTGAACAATAAATTTGTAAAGTTAATCTATTATTAGGATATTGTCCTAACAAATAATCTACAGAGTTTTTGTTTTAAAATTTATTAGTAGGCCACTTTCAGGAATGTGCTGTTAGATCTTTTTCGTGCATTTTCTAGGTTCCCATCATCAGAACACGTTTTGAAAGAAGTGACACTTCCATGCAAAACATCAAACATTCATATAAACTAGTTTTCTCACTAAATGAGAACTAATAAGAATATGAGCTCGAAGTTAAAGATTATCAAAATTGAACAAATATAAATTGAAAACTTGTTTGTTATGTACACCTTTGGTAGATATATAATACACACTTTTAGTTTTTTCTCCTTTTTATTTTCAAACTGAAAGCGGTCAATTAATAAATTTGAAAACAAAAACTCTATAGATTATTTGTTTTATGTTAAAGCATTGACAAATCGTTCAAATAATGTTAATTTTGACGAATTTCGCGTAACAATGTTGATGTGCCGGAGCAAAACGTGTTTAGATAAAAAAGTAATTTTATAGCACACAGTACCTTTTGAAAAAGTTTGTGATTTCAATCAATTATATAAGTTACCACTACTATTTCTAGGTTTTTGAAATCTGTCAATATCAATGTTTGATATATAAAAAAGCAATAAACAAATTATGCAATTTTTGCAAAATTTTTGAAAGTGTATAAAATTTTTGCAGTTAAAAAAACAAAAAAACTGAGTTCATGAATCAAACTGGCCTATTTAAAACTAAACAGCGAATGTGCCTTGGGAAAAACATCTT
This sequence comes from Delia radicum, assembly GCA_021234595.1. Lineage (NCBI taxonomy): Eukaryota > Metazoa > Arthropoda > Insecta > Diptera > Anthomyiidae > Delia > Delia radicum. The sequence goes on along the minus strand of CM037854.1, from coordinate 30,907,611 downwards.
TTTGAATAAAATTCACGCGCATGTTTTTCAACTTTTGTGACGGTTGTACTCTTTTTTTGTTAAGGGCACATCAGCGCGACATACCTTCAACTGTGCAGAATTACAACATTAACAAACCATTGTTTTCAAATTTATATTCCATGAAGGGGCGTCAGTGAATGGCACAAAAACATCAAAAATTTAATAACTGAAAAAAAAATTTGTTTCAATTTGAGACTACCATGTATTACGTGTTGAAATTATCTCTCAAAATTGTTTGACATAAGCCCATGTATCATAGGTTATAATAACACTCACTACACACTTAAACAAGTTTGGTTTAAAACAAATATTTCTAAATTAATATTTCTTAATATTTTAATTAAAATATATTTTTTGATATAGAAAAAAATAACTGTTAAAAGCAGCCGTTTTCCCAATTTTGTCAGATCCCTGCGAGAAATAAAGGGTCGATTGATCCAAAGTGATGATTTTGTGATATATGATGGAGGGGCACGTCACGAAACTCGTCAAAGCAAAATTGTAAAGTACCACAAAGTGTTAATTTGTGTGAAATGACCAATCACGTGAATATAGTAATGGTGACAAAACATTGACAACTTGGTACCAGGTATATCATGTAGCTGAAGAAAAAGTAACATAACATCATAGTGTACTGCAGCCGATGGCCGTTGCAGTTGAAGTTGTTACTGGTCATTGAACTAGTTCAAATGATTCAGTCCCTTGACTGCTACAAATCGGACATAACACTGAAACAAACTTATTTTAAAATTGATTTTTGTTGTGCCGTTTAGAAGGTTTTGTGACCAGGTGCTATGACACACTCTTTCAGTGAAGTTCATTGGCTGGTTCCGCCCGGGCAATTTAGCAATTCGTATATAATATGACACACGGTAAATAAAAGGTAACAGGTTATTTGCTAATTACTTTTCGCATACCCAGCGACATGTACTCCTTAGACCAGTGCAGTGGTACTTTACAAAGCTATTCCTTTCAAACTACCCCTGTAACAGCACACATTGCGCTTAATATGTAACTACCCAGCCAGAAAAATACGAACGGCAAAGCATTGGCCCTGTGCTTTCAACGGTGGTATGAGTGTTGGCAGAGCGTTGGATATCTGAAGATTTAAGTACTTTGCCAATCCCAAAATGATAACACAGGGCAGGGCTTGTCCGTTCCTTTTTTAAAACGTTGCCAAAGCACTTGCAATGAGCGCTTTGCCAGTACCAAAACCAAAAACGACCAATAAAGTCGTACTTAGTAATTCACTTCAGTAAAGAGTTGTATTATTTCTTATTGAATGATTTTGGTAATTTGAACAGAAATAACAATAGGCTTGCTTCAGCTAAGTTAATTACAAAATAACTGAATATTTTTTTATCAAATTATTTTTGTGATAAGTTAGGACGATTTTTTACTAAAGAAAGAAATTTGAAAATAAATTTCTTAAGTAAAATTTTATTACTTTTTGGTGACTATAATACGAGACCTTAATATTCTTAACTTCAAATCATAAATTGCAATTAAATTTTGAATTTTTCCACTCTTGTTGTGAACAAAGGATGTGCCACTGTTTTTATTAAGTTAACGGTTGTAAATTTTGTAAATAAGTACTGGCAATGCACTTTTTGCCAATGTTGGGAAAGCGTTCTAAGTCAGTACTGTGACAGTGCTTTTTTATTTTTACGGTTGTAAATTTTGTAAATCAAGTACTGGCAAAGCACTTTTTACGAACGTTGGCAGAGCGTTCTAAGCCAGAGCTGTTGCAGTGCTTGTATTGTTTTTACTCTTGTAAGTTTTGTTAATTAAGCACTGGCAAAGCACTTTTTACTAACGTTGGCAGAGCGTTGTAAATCAGTGCTTTGCCAGCACTTTATTTGTTGGATCATTGGCAAATAGTGCTCTGCCAGTGCTTGATTTTTCAGACCATTGGCAATTTCTGGATGAGTAGTTTTCCATCAAAAATTGATCTCCAGTTCGACGAGACTTACACCTACACCAGTCACGTGATAATTATTTTCCCACTGGTCTTGTTGCATGTCACATAAATTCTAAAATTATCCTGCTTTAACACTGCCTGCTTCTAACTTGTCAAGTAGCTTATTCATTTCAGTCGGTACGGTGATAGGTAACCTTCGCCACGTCACAAGGTGCTCCAAAGGTAGCAATTGCCACCTAATAGGCCCATGTTAAATGTACGGGTCACTTTCATATAACAAAACCGAAACTAGGACAGGTTTATACACTCAAAGTTCTAGTCACGTGACCGTACCAGTGACTGGTCCATTTCCTGCAGGGTTATTATAAAATTTTTGGAGTAAAAATTTGTCAATTATTTTTCGTTATTTCTACCATATTTGTTAGTTGTTTCCGGCAGTTAAAAAAAAACTATATTTTTAGTTAAAAATAACTATATTTTAAGTTATTTACCGATTTTCTAAATGCATAAACCGTTGTTCTAACTGCCATTTTCGCTAGATTCTATTTAAATTATCAGGCACTGTTTTCTATTCGACCGATTGGTATATACGTTTCAAATTTTTACACATTTTTTTCACAGTGTATTCCTATTTCAAAATAACTTCATTAGGTTGGTATGTTATTGTTAATGCCATCAATAAGGTGATAATGATTTAAACTTTTTATTTTCTTTTTTAATTCATAAGCCGTTATGCTTTTGTTGATAGTCTTATAGAAATATTTCTTAATTAATTATTTTTTGTAAAAATTGTTGTCACCTTTTTATGTGATAAAAAAAACACCTTTGTTTTTATTAATAAAAATATTTATAGAAATTGAACTTTTAACTGGATTTTTAAGACACAAAATTCCAACTGAAACTCTTTGTTATAGAACTTTTAATCATGAAGATCATTAGACGACTGAATATGGCAAAAATTTTGCAAAATTTAACGCCGCTTATTTTTTATTTTTTTTGTGGTCTGAATTAGGCAGGCTGGCAAAACAGTCAGGGTCTTTTTTTATGGTATTTTATATTTTTTTTAAATTTAGCTCCATCTAAACATTAAATTTATCCAAACATAATACATATCAGAAATATATAGTGTGGTTTTTTAATCTAATGTATACAAAATATAAAGCATTCCATGTCAAACTGAACGATTTTTGACATCACGATTTTGGTTTGCTTTGAAATTTGGAAGACTTAGTCTTATTTCAAAATAATTTGATATGTATTTTTGGAAAAAATGAAAACAAATTTTTTTTAAAGGAATTATTTGTATTGGGTTTTGTAAACTTAGTTCGACTTTAATTTTTATATTCTTTTGAAGTTTGGAAATTTTTTTACCGTCTTTTCCGTTATGGTTAAAATTAACCATATTAAGGATTATATAATGTACACCAAAACTAATTTTTCTACACATATATGATCATATACAAAACCATATATAAGAATATATGTTTATATACGATCCCATTTTTGCCTGGGAAGGTTATCTCAATAAACTACATTAAAAAAAGGGTATCCTATACTATGCCTTCGATTTTCTTTCGGGCCCGGGCAGTCATAAGGGTTCTTGCGGATCTCAACGTAAATAAGTCACTGGGGCCGGATGGCATATCAGCACTGGTGCTGAAACAGTGCTCTTTAACGTTGGCACGTCCATTGGCAATACTTTTCAGCTCTTCGTACCGTGCATGAATCTTCCCCTCAAGCTGGAAGGTGGCCAATGTCCAGCCTATCCCTAAAAAGGGTGCGGCTAACAACCATGAAAATTACCGCCCAATCGCAATTTGAATGACACACTCAATCAAGACCTTTCTACAATCTCCGAGTGGGGTCGCGCGAATAAGGTCGATTTTAATGCACGCTAGACCCAATGTTGTATGTTAACCCACAGACGGGCTGTGGAATTGACATTGTCATCTGTAACTATGGATGGTATAGGTATTGAGGAATCGGATACTCTTGATGTTCTGGGAATGAGAATAATGTGTGATGTCCGTTGGAATAAGCACGTATTTCAAGTGTCGAAAGAGGCATTCAAGTGTCTCGGTTTTCTAAAACGGTGCAAGACTTACTTCACTCCATCCGATCTCCTTACTATTTATAACAGCTATATCCGGCCAAAAATGGAATACAACTCTCATATATGGGCAGGGGTTCCACTGTCTCTTCTGAAGCTTCTGGACAGTAGAGTATCCAACTCTATTGATTCATTGGAGCATCGTCGGAATGTGGGTTGTGTGACACTTTTCTATCGATATTACCATGGGAGATGCTCATCTGAGATAAGTGAACTTATTCCACGAGCCCGAGTTTTTATTCGTAATACTCGCTTATCTAGTAGAGCACATCCGTTTGTAGTTGATTGTCCTGTGTTTCGCACAACGTAATACAGAGAAAATTCGTTTTTTAGTCGAACGATTCGTATGTGGACCAAACTTCCCGCAGAAGTCTTTCCTGTTACTTACAATTTAGGAAAATTTAAATTAAATATCCACAAACACTACTCCCTCTTTCCTCCTTCCCATACCTTAGTTTCCTGATCAATACAATACACTGCATGAGTAGGGGGCATCCCCTGAGTATTGGTTAAATTATAAAAAAAAAAAAAAAATTTAGTTCGAGCTAGATTTTCAAAACCCTTTTGGTTGTTTTGATCTGCTGATACTCTATTCTCATTTTCCAAGTTTGTTGCACAGTGTTATTTCATACAAAAAAAATGTGCCCTTTTAAAAAAAAAATAAAGTTTTATAAAAAGAAATAAATAAAATTAAAATACAACTACCAACGAATGAGTGTTTTTAATTGTCAAGATTTTATCAAAATCATATTTTCGGTAAATGTCAAGCATTTTGCACATTTGAATCTGGCAACCCTATTTTAGCTCCAGGAAAAACTTTCATTACCACGTAAGTGGTTATATAATGAAAATAAATATCTGAACATATTACAATTTGGCATCAGTTAGTTTTGTTCAACAAAGTCGTTTTTATAAGCAGTCAAGCTTACCCGCGACTACTTATTTAATTACATATATAATGGCTCTTTGTCAACTACACATTTTTTAATTACTGATAAGTTCAAGGGTAAGCCTTATTATTTTTAAACTTGTGGCCACATATTTTATTAGTTGCTTATAAGCACACAAATAATTAATTACTTTGGTAACCACTTATTTTGTAATGCAACGGGTAAGCGAGTGTAAAAATTTTGTGAGTTTTTATATTGCGAGTATGTAAAACTACCCAGGCAGAAAAATACAATCAGCAAAGCGTCGACGACGGTCGGTTATGTGTTGGCAGAACGTGGGATTAACAATATTGACAGTATTGTCCTATTACCCGATTGCTAACAGTGGCCAACCGCTGATTTGAGCGAACTTACAACTATTGGTAATCCAAAATATATGATGCTTTTAAAATAGCACAAGAAATTCTTCCTATTAATATGTGTTGATTTCTTTGGAAAGGGGATAGTAGAGAGGTGAAAATTGGGGAAAGATGAAGGGCTTCAAACATTTCAAAAATTTAATTGAGCGAAATGATAAGTCTTAGAACAGTTGTTGCTCGCTACCTGATGGAGAGTTGGCGAACTTATTGAAGCTTTTTGGTGCATAGCCCTGATTCATTATTTTACTTCGGTGGGGTTAAGTCATATGGGAACACCGAAGGCGGGCGCTGCGATTCATATGAGGGATATAAAACTCATATATATTATTTTTCTAAATTGTTGTAGTCGTCACCGGAAATCGAACCCGGGACCATCTGTGTAACAGTCCATTGAGATAACCATTACACCACAACGCCCACAATAAAGCCTTACTGTTATACATCATATTTAAATGTGTACAATAAAATAAATTTTAAAAAATGCTTCTAATTGAGTGTTATATTGGTAAAAACAATGTTGGCACAGAATTTTGCTGGTGGTACTGGCAAAACACATGCTTTGCAAACAAAATATTGTTTACCTAGTACAATATTATTTGTACCTTTGGTAATTTTTAAAACGGTGGGTTTTACAAAAATATCAGTGGTTTGCCAGTACAATTTTTTTTTTTTTTAATACGGTTGGCAATTTCTACCTGGACACTTACAAAAACGACTTTGTCGTACACAAATAATGAGTTTTGGCGGCGAGTTATATGCCGTTGGCCCTCGTTCGACTGCTTTTTATTTAGATACGGGTAAGGAGAGCTTTTTGAGGTTTTCCTGGGCTTCTTCACTGTTAAAAAATCTTTTACCACCGAGCCATTTTTTCAAGTTTGGATATAGCGTGATTATTCGCCAGCTAAATCTGGCGAATAATGTGCGTGATGAAGCAATTTGAACTCTACTTCATTGATTTTATCCTTCGCAATAGTGGATGTGTGAACTCGTGCATTGTCTTGATGAAACAACACTTTATTTTTCACCGAATGCGGTTGTTTTCCTTAATTTCATCACTTAAGTGCTGGAATAAGTTAGCATATTACTGGCCGTTGATTGTTTTTCCTTTTTGAAGATAATCAATAAATACTTCGCTTTATTGCGGTGAAACATCGCCAAACAATATATTCAAACATCTTCGCGACGCTGTTCTATTGTGAGCAAACGCGACACCCATCTTGCGCAAAGCTTTCTCATCTCCCAATTTTCGATCAATATGCGATGTATAGCACTTTTTGAAATGCTTACACTCAGGGAACTTCTGCTCTAAATATTTGTAGTTGTTTGAGTTGTATTTAATACAGTATCTTTATTTTTAAGTGAAAAAACAGTTATTTGTAGAAGAAATTTCAGTTCTTACTACAATTGCAGTTCATTTAAAAAAACAAACCACATCAAATTACTGTATTATGATTTTACATTCATTTTATGCAGTAGTTTTTTTTTTATTTCAAAAATAAAACAAATACATGTTTATTTTTTACTGTATATGTGGTTAATTTTTACTACAATTGTGGTTACATTTTTGAACAGTAAAAAACGAATGACAATGTTAGTTGAATTTACTGAAATGTTAGTCGCCCGTTCTTTAAGTGAAATTTCATTTGTTTTTAACTACATATGGAGTGGTCTTTACATACATAGTATTCCAGCTCACCCACTTTCAGCCGACGATCATCCAATACCATTTTGTGGATTTTCTTAACCGTGTCTTGCGTGGACACCTCAACTGGTCGACCACTACGGTGTTCGTTTTGGCAGCGGGTACAGACTAGTTTAAACTCAATATTTTATAGTCGTATACGAACTGTGACCAATTATTTCCATGTATACAAATTCACTTAGATCGTTTTTTTTTTATAGCTCCAAAAAAAATACTAAACAATGGCGCCTTGAAACATAAAACATATGTTTTATATGGTCGACAGTTTTACAAAAGTATTTTTTTTTTCTATCAAACTACCTCAGCTCGACTAATTTTGGGAACGCCCTCTAAATATAACTTCTTAAAAAAATGTTTTCAAAAAATCGTGTCGAATATATTTGAAGTAAGATTACGTCTGCCAAATTTCAAAGCAAACAAAAATCGTGATGCCAAATCTAGTTCATTTTGACATGGAATGATACATATGGGTTTTGTTTTTGTATAAACATTAAATGTTCCCATATTTATTCATATGAATTCCCCAAATAAATGTTTATATTTGAAATAATTTCGCAGAATAGATACAAATTATCTTTTAAAAAAAAGATGCTGTTTCAATTTAACATTTTTATTATTATATGATGTTAGGATAGTTTTTGTTGAATGGCTGCGAGTTTCTGTTAAAAAAACGTATAATAAATAATAACAAATTATTATTTACTCTCACGGAAAAAATGTCAGTTAAATTAAATAAACGAATTTAAGGTATCCAGATATTTGTAAAAAAACACAGTCAGTCATCATTAATTAATGCGATTATAGATTTTATTATTTTCGGATGAGTAGCCCAATCTTCTGAGAAACACAGGACTATTATAATCATGAACGATTTCCGTCCAATATCCATCCTATGCAGATTGTTATTAAAAATTAACTAAATTAATCTACAGGTTCAAAAGTTATGGCTAAAAATAGGACCAATACTAGGGTTGTCACTCAAATAATAATTTTTCGTTTAATCGAACCAAAAAAAAAAAAATTTTACCGAACTATTTAAAAAACACGACTTTCGAATAACGTATAATTCAAATAAATTTTGACGATTACTATTTTCAATTAAACTTTTCTAAGATTTACAAATTTTGGGAAAATTTGTAAAAGAAAGGGTAATGGAAAATATTGAATCAAAAATCGATTAAAGAAATAACAGAAATTTTTAACCTTTAACAAATCGTTTTCCAAGATATGGACGCTTTAATAATGGATAAAGATATATGATTTGACTTTCAAGCAAAACAATATGAAGGAATTCACAAATAAAGTGCTATCATTGAAATATACAATGGTTTTTGAAGTTTGAACTATATCAAACTATCAAAAATATTGCTATTTTACAACAATAGGACGTTACCACTTAAACTGTAAATTCCATTTATTTAATTTTTACGGTAACAAAAATTAGACATTAACAGATAGACATCGCCGAAATATAATTAACTTTATAACAATTTCCAAAACTGGAATTAACCATAGTCTTAAATTATTGAGTTTGAGAATTGGTATTGTTGTACACTGAGATGATAATGAATTTTTGCATAGAAGCGATGAAGTTGCACTGAAACTCGTCCATTGAAACTTTTCTTTAAACTAATGCAAGTTTTAATAAAATTTTATGAAAAATATAATTTTATTTATTAAAACGTTTTATCAAAAAACTAGTTTCAGCTTTTCATTAATTTCAAGAAAATTTTTCTTCACTTTGCGAATAAAAATTCTCTAATAAAGTCCTCTGTGTAGTATTCAAGTTGATGTCGAAATTCATAAAACTTTGAGATGATAAGGTAAAATATTTTATTCCTCTTATTTATTTATTCTTATTATTTTATTATATCAAAATTGTAATAATTGTTCCCTGAAGAAGTCACCCAATGAGGAGACGAAATATTGGAAATAAATAATTATAACTAATAAATAAATGATCTTAAGCTCAGTTAAGTTTAACATTTGTAAAATATTTTAATTATTTATATATTTTTAAAATTATTTTTCGTTTATAGATCGATTAATAGAGTAATTTTTAATTTAAAATATTATTCGATTAATCGAATGAATATATATAACTTTAAATATACATATTATTTATAAAGTATTTACCGTATCATCTCAAAATTTTAAGATTGGCATCAACTTGAATACAGAATAACGAATACGAGGTATAACGAAAACGCTATTTAACGAACGATCAAATTGTTTGCAGTGACTACCTCATATAACGAATTTTTATGAAAATTTATACTGGATATAACGAACACTTGGTACAAAATATGAAAAATTAACAAAAAAAAAATTAAAAAATTGCAATGAAAAAAGGAATTCTTGTTGGAGAGCCTTTTAATTAAGGAGTACACCCACAATTGCAGTTTTATTTTTCAATTTCAGTAAACTCAGCATTTTGAGAAATGTTAAAATGTCCAGTCGATTTAGTACAAAAAGTCGTTACGTTATAACAAATATTTCGATATAACGCTTGGGCCTGACAATATATCATTCGTTATACCGGACTTTGCCTGTACTACAACAATATCAATTCTTAAATGCATTCATATAAAGGCTATAGTAACGCCAAAAGATTGGTCAATCATACGCCATTTGGCAGTATCTGGCGATGAAAAAATTACAGTTTTGAAAATCGTTGAAAAGTTAATTGTTTTAGCATAACGAGCTGTTAAGATCATATTTTAGTTGCCGTAGAAATTACATAAGGGGAATTCACAGTTTGAGTGCTAACTTGCTATCGTTGTAATAGAGCAAAATTTTTGATAGTTTTATATAGTTTTAACTTCAGAAATCATGTTATATTTCAACGACATCACTTTAACTGTGAACTCCTTCATATTGCTTGATTAAAGGCTAAATCATATATCTTTACCTATTATGAGTCCATATCTTGGAAAACGATTAATAAAATTTTTAAAATTTCAGTTATTTCTTCAATAGAGTTTTGATTTTATTTTGTCCATTACCATTTTTTAAACAAATTTCCCAAAATTGGTAAATTTTCGAAAAAGTTTTATTAAAAGAAGTGTTTTTTAATTATTCGTTTTATTCGATTAATCTTCAAAATTTATTCTAATTAATCGGTATTTAAAAACCATGTTTTTTAAATTGTTTGTTCGAATTTTCTTTTTGTTCGTTCGATTAATCGAATTCAAGTGACAACCCAAGACAATACCCATAAGTAAAATACTTAATTTGTATGCAATACACGCATAAAAAACATGATTGGGCCAATCATATTCGAAGAGCACCATACTTATTTAGATTTATGGTTGTGACAATCATGTTATTATGGTTGTGACAACCAAACTCTTATCTTTTTCATAATCATAATTATGGTTCCCAATTGATCTCCATATTATCATATTATTGTTACGGAAATGTTTATAAATTATCATAGCATGATGCCTATATTATTGTCCCAGCATTGAATATTGTTAAGAATATAAGGTCACAATGCATTTATAATGCTCACAATATGTTTGTAGCAATCATGATATTTGCACTATAACCATATTATACTCCTAGTTATCATATTATGGTCATGGAAAAGAATTTCGTTGTCATTTATTACCATATTATGATTATTGCAAACATATTATGATTATATCGTACTACAGACTTAAAATCATGTGTAAAATACATTTAAATTTTTCTTTCATATTTTTTATTTTTTTTTAGAATTTATTTTGCGTGAGTACAACAATTTTAAAAATCCTTCACTTTTTTCAAGGGATGCGGATTTAGTGGTAGACCGGGTGGTGACTACCAAATTATTCCGTCTTCCACTAAAAGCATCACCATTACAATTAACACCAATGCGTTGTTTTTCTATTTGTATGTCTTTTTGCTTAATATAATTTAAATTGCTCCCACTTACTGCTTTTTTTTTTGTAAAAATGCTACTTATTTTTTCCCTCATTTTTTGTTCGAAGACCATTTGTAAGCAAACTAAAAAACCGACTTCGGTAATATTGTGTACACATAATCTGATTAATTTTTAAAGGTCAATTTGATCCAAAAAAGAGTTCATTTTTAAACAAAAAAAAGTTATATGATATTATCTGTGTCGGGAATTATTCGATCTCACTAATTAGTTAGTGCAACTATTATATGGCTGTTGTTAGAGAGAGCAATATGATAATAAATACTATATTATGTTTGTAGACAAGAGAATAATATGAAAACCGAAAAAAATAGAGATTTTTACTATAACATGATTCACCCTTTTGACGTTTGATATATTTTCTTTGGTTGATATATGTCCCATTTTTAGTTATTGTTGTAAAAGCTGCACTTGTTAACCAATTTTTCCGAGTTTAATATGTATCGACAAAGGACAGATGTAACTTTTATATTATAGCAACCCCTTGGACCAATATGGTACTTATTTTCTCGAACGCTGTTGAACGTAGGCGATCAAACTTTTGGTAGGACATGATCCAATCCTTCACATTTCAATAAACATTCGCATATTTGAAATTGATTCAAAACCCGATTTATGACTCAACCCATTTTAAAAATGTATAAATATTAGTGTTTAGCATAGCAAAATCATTAAAAAAAAAGCATGTTTCATATGCCGTAAGCATCATAATTGACCTAAACTCGATACGTGTTTCGCTATTATTTGAGTAAAATATTTGTTCACTAATTTTGACCGTTGACGACCAATAGGATATATATATCATATGAAATATTTCATAGAAGGAGTTGCAAAAAAAAAAATATTTTTCACAACACTTTTGTTTACACATGTTGGATCGAATCCTCAGACGAAATTGGAAATTTTAAGTTTAAGTTCGGTCGTGAAAGGATTAAAGCAACCATACTATTGTTAAAATATTACTGATACAAGCACCCAGGTAGAAATTTCCCACCGTAGAAAAAAATAGTACTAGCAAACCACTGCTAAATTTCACCGTGTTAGAAATTACTAACGGTACAACTAATATTGTACTACAACTTTATTTTGTTTGCAAAGCATGTGTTTTGCCAGTACAACCTTTCAAGTTTAAATATTAATGTCTAAAAATAGATTTGTATGTACAATAGAAATTGGGTTGTTAATCTTAATATATTATTAGAATTACCAAAACTAATAAAAAACTTTATATTATTTTAAAATTGATAACGAAAACTTATATTTTAGATAGAGTGATTTTTTTTTTGCAGGCGAAACTAATATTCGATTTTAATTGCAAATATTTTATTCAGGGGATAAAAACTCCGAAAAATGGTTGGTTGTTGGTATTAAAGGTAATGTAGAAGATAATATTTGTTCAATATTGATAAGGAAAACCAATAGGTTGAATTATGTGACTGTGTTTTGTTTAATTTTATATATTTTCTGTTTACAATATAGTTTAATTATTGTGATGATGAATTTTAAGTACTTACAATTCAAATTATAGAATAATGGTTAAATTTTGTTGGTAACAATGGAATTTCAACCAATTTATTCTCTTTATTATATTTCACACATTTATGCTGTAAAAGACTAAGACTGATTTGTATTGCTGCTTTTTAAATGTGATTTACTATACTCATTTCCCAAAATTAATTAATTAATGTGAGCTATTTTAAAAGCACTACATTTTTTGAATTACCAATCTTATGCCAACGGTGGGAAGTTGGCTCAAACCAACGGTTGGCCACTGTTAACAGGACAATACTACCTAAATTGTTAAGCCCACGTTCTGCCAACGCATAACCGACCTTCGCCTACGCTTTGTCAACACTGTGCCGATTGTATTTTTTGACTGATCATTTATGGCTATAGGAAACAGAGTTTTGTGGCCGCAATCATATTGCAACCATATTTTTTTCTCTTTGTGTATGAGAATGATTTATAGCCAGTCTCACAATTTGTGAAATTAAATGTTTATCCTGTTGGAATATCAACATTTTTTTTTTCTATCAAAAATGTTTTTTATTGAAGTTTGAATTAACATTATTTTTACGAGGGTATTTTAATATCTTTATTGCTGATATCTGCTTTTATGATTTTTTTTTTTTTCATTTAATTTTTTTTTTTTTTTTCATATTTCCTTATTTCAAAGGCCCTTTTGGATGAATGATAATTTTCATATATTTTATCCAACACGGATTTTATGGTTTAAAACAATAGTTTTTTTTTTATGATTATGATTATTTTTTTTTTGTTGTTACTTAAGATTAATATTTTGTTGACCTTGAAGTAAGTTCATGAAACCGTGGAAATTGGTTTATATTAAAATATATTTTGTTTTGTTTTTTTTTTTTTTTTTTTTTTTTTTTAATTTAATTTTATTAATGCAAAAAAATATATGTATAACAGATTCAAATATCGCCTCAGCGCCTTAAAGGCTTTACAGAGGCTTCAAGGCAACTTTACATATTTACAATATAAAAAATAAAATATAATTCATTAAGTTATTTTTAGAAGATTTCATAAATGCAAACATAATATGACATATAATTACGTTATTAACATATGTATTAACATGATTTGAAAGATTACATAAGAAGTGTTTCTATATTTTGCAACAAATAATGTTTAACTCGTTTTTTAAAAGTTGAAAGAACTTGAATATTCCGCAAATTAACCGGTAATCGATTATATTCAAGTGGTCCAGCAAATGCAATGCGCTGCTTAGTTAGCTCGAGACGACATCTCACAGAGCTCAAGTTTAAAGCTTGTCTGGTATTTCTTTGTGTACGTACCGCATTTTGGGTAAACTGTATGGGGTGATGAACATTTCCTCTAAGGGTTTTAAAAATATACATTACAATTTTATGTTTATAAAGACCGCGAACTGGTAACACATTTTTAGCATGAAATTTGAAAAGATCCATAGTGGAGTATCGTATTGGTAGATTAAACACTAGTTTTAGAGCTTTATTTTGAGCAGATTGCAGAGATTTTAGTGAAGAATTTTCTCTACTACCGTAAATAATTGGAAGATAAGTCAAATGGGAGTGAATGAGTGATTTATAAATAAGCATTTTCACCTCACAGCTAAGTTTATTTTTAAACTTATAAAGAACACCGATTGCAGACGAAATTTTCGATTTTAATAAATTTATATGCGTATCCCAAAGTAGGTTGTGGCTCAAATGTATACCTAAATATTTCACCGTATCTGATTCAGCTATCGGAGTACCATTAATATGTACAACCATTTTATCTTCATTTCTAGAACGATATGGTTTAAATCGAACGAACTTAGTCTTATCTGAATTAAGAACGATTTTATTGAGTCTCGAGAATTCCGAAAGTATAGCAGAATCATACTCAATCTGGGTTTGCAAAACAGCAACATGTTTATATCGATAAAATAGGCATATATCGTCTGCGTACATAAACAACTTTCCGTTGAAATTTATATTTTTAACATCGTTTATATAAATTTTAAATAAAAGTGGCCCAAGTACACTACCTTGTGGAACTCCACAATTTACTGGTAGCCTAGTGCTGCTACATTCGCCAACCTGCACAAACTGCGCTCTGTTAGAAAAATAATGTTGAAAAAGTTCTAAGGTTTTATTCGCTAGACCAATAACTTCGAGTTTTTTTATTAATATATCATGATTTACTAAATCAAACGCCTTAGAATAATCAAAAAATACACCCGCTACACCATTAAAACCTGCATCCAACTCTCCACATATATATTCAACAACATTGACCACTGCTTCTTCAGTACCAGCGCCCTTTTTAAAACCAAACTGCCTTTCAAACAAAATTTCATTTTTTTCGAGATAATTTGAAAATTGATCAAAAATCAATTTTTCAAAAATTTTATCAACAATAGTTAACACTGAAATTGGTCGAAAATCTTCAATTTAATTTTAAATAAGTAGAGTTTGATAAGAAACAATACAAATAATGACGATTTAGAAACACTTTATAGCAATATAATTTTTTCGCCATATAAGGAAATATTTTGTTGCTATATTTTTTTTTTAAATACACTTATTAAATTTTATTCAAACTTGGTGTATTTTTTTTTTTTTTTTTTTTTTTTTTTTTTTGTTTCAGTTAACTGCTTTAATTGATAAGATTCTTGAGGGTAATTTTTGAAATTCATTTTTTTTTTTAAATTTTATGAGATTTTTATGATTGCTTGTGGTATAAAATTACTGCAGTGATTTCATAAGGCCAAGTTCAATTACTCAATTGTATTGAAAATAGAAAATATATTAATTTTAGATAGAAATCGCTTTGAAATTTATAAAACCGCTAAAGCATTGTTTACGTCTATACCAGAAAAATTAAGATATTTAAAATAAATTGGAATTGTATACAGACAGAATACGTATGTAATACGTTTTAGTGAACAAAATTTTAATAAATTTTTATTTTAATACACATTTTTGTAGTTCATACATAATTTTGTATTTAACTACACACAGGGAAATGAAGTGCCACACTATGTATGGGGTTATATATAACAATATATCCTCCTCGTTCCTCATGTGCAGCCTACTGGACATTTTTCAAACGTTTGCAGACGTGTTTTCAAAAATTATTTTTAATTTTATGACCATTTGTACAGCTAACTGAACATGTTTTTTGTACTAAAAACCAGTATTTTTTTTTGCAAGCTGGTCACTCTAAAAAATTTTGCTTTATATTTGTGATCAGGTGATCGTATAACACGTTTTTTTAAAGCACTTAACCATTTTAATTAAATTTTTGCAATTGTGATATATAAAAATTAAAAAAAAATATATAATTTTATTGTTAACAGTTCAATAAACAAGTTAAAGTACATAAATTTTCAATAACTTTATTGTTAGACCCTTATTTTAGCATTTTTTTTTACATGTCCAGCCCGCTGCACATTTGTTACCTATTACAAAAATAATGGCACGTTTTTTATTTCACTTAGTTACAAATGTCCAGCCGGCTGCACCTGCAGTATCTTAGAATCGCTTCGTCCTTTATGTCCTTGAACAAATTTTTTTTCTATTGTTTCTCTCAGAAGCATAAAACAAAAATATTTGAAGACTTCTGACGCTAGATTTTTCCTCGGGACTGAGGAGGATATAACTATATATTATACGCATAGAAAATATTGATGATGTTGGACCACATACAATCTTAACTCAAACTAAATTGTCAACCTTTTATCAGATATGGAATCTTATATAATTATATCTTACATCATTTAAGGTCATATATAATTATAACTTATGGCGTTTTCTTTTCTGGCAAAAAATGTAACATTTTGTTTGCCCTTTCTAAAAAATTGCACTTTTTGTGTTCTTTTCTAAACAATTGGCAGCACTTTAAAAAGGAATCATGTTCTTTTAAAAATATGTCGCCCTATTAACATGCAAAAATGTTGCCATTTTCACCCTTTATAAAATGATGGGGTGAAAATGTTGCACTATAAAACAGCTGATTTTATAGTTTTGTTTTGAAAAAAAAAAAAATATTTAAAGACGAAAATTAACAAATTTTGTTTTATAAATTATAATAATTTTAAAAAATATACATTTAAATTGCTAAAAATGGAAAAAGCTGCTGTAGTGATATGCGTAAACAATGTTGTTGGGGTACTAATGGATTCTTCCTCATCATCAGATGAAGAGGAAATGTGTGTTCTGCAGGAGCGAAATATTGTGCTTGCATCAATTCCTGAATCCATTTTAAATAAAAAAAAAATAATTAAAAACAATTTGAATGCCAATTTGCAATTTGCCGCTTTTTTATTTTTCAACTTGTTTTCTTTTATACACAAATCAGCTGTTCTAAAGCAGGGCAGCACTTTTTGTATAAATTCATGTTTTATTGTGACTATGAATATGGCAACATATTAAGAGGGTTATGACAACATTATTTAAATGTCACTTATAAAAATGCAACATTTTTTTGTCAGAAAAGAAAACGCCATTAAGTTATATTATACATATGGCACCATATATACGAATATCTTATATCACACACAAAAATGTTTTGTATCTATATATACGGAGATACGGATTTCTTTGAAATTACTCACATACATATATTCTACGTTGTCCGAGGAAGGCCTCAGCAAAGGAACATTACCATAGCCCACTTCAATACCGACTTTTGATCAGAAACTTCAAAATCAAAAAATTCCCCTATCTATATATATAAAACTTATTTTCTGTTTGCTTGTTTATTCTCTATACAAAATTTGGAATTCTCAACGGATTTTCCTCAAATTTGGTTTTAATAATCCTTGGACCTCAACTTAGATCGTAGTATAGTTTTCATCGACCACGCCCACTTCTACGCCTACTTTTGACACAAAATTTAAAATCACCTTATTCAACTTTTTTCGTTTTGTTTTTTCCAATACAAACTTCTAAGAAAGTTTTAACGGATTTCTTTGAAATTACTCACATATATTCTACGTTTCCCGAGGAAGACCTCAGTAAAAGTTTCATAAACATAGCCCACTTCAATACCGACTTTTGATCAAAAACGTCAAAATAAAAAAATTCCACTGTTTTTAATAAATCTTAGTTTTTTTAATTTGAAAGCATTAAATCCAATCAAAACATTTTAGGAAAAACCATTTCGTTTTTAAGAATTTTTTTGCCCCGTATAATATACCTACTGATTTTTTCTCAATGTCTTTATGATTTAATTTTTTTTAAATTTTAACATTTATTTTTAACATAACATAATTTAAACATTGTGTATCCTAATGCTTTACAATATATACGGCATACATTCGATTGAAAAACAAAAACTAAAACCTTATTTCATAAATTTTAAATGGAATCTTTAATTTCAAGTTTAACGTTAAAATCCTAACTGATTCTGCAAAACACAACATTACAAATTTTCAATGACCGTTTTGCATGAATGCTGCGGTATTTCATTAATGCAGCGTCCAATTTCCTCTTTTAAGGCTTGAGTCGTCGTCGGCTTATTCGCGTAAACCATCGACTTCAAAAAACCCCAAAGAAAAAAATCTAATGGTGTTAAATCGCACGATCTAGGCGGCCAATTCTGATCTCCAAAACGCGAAATAACACGACCGGGAAATGACTGATGCAGCAATTGAATTGTTTCTCTGGCTGTATGACATGTGGCGCCGTCTTGTTGGAACCACATGCCCTCCACATTCATTTCTTCAATTCTAGGCAAGAAAAAACTGGTTATCATTTCACGATACCGAACACCATTGACTGTTTGCGCTTGACCTGCCTCATTTTCATAAAAAAAGGTCCAATGATTCCTCCAGCCCAAAAACCACACCACACAGTGACACGTTAAGGATGCATTTGCTTCTCGTGAATCACTCGAGGATTTTCCTCACCCCAAATGCGACAATTCTGCCTATTGACGAAGCCATCAAGATGAAAATGGGACTCGTCACTGAAGATGATTTTATCGGCAAAATCAGCATTTTCCATTTCACCATTTTGGTAAAACAATTTCACAATGAGAATGCGTTGTTCATTCGTGTAGCGCTCCATTTTTACTAACCTCGTACCTTCTACTAGCAAACAATAACAATTGTTCAAATGTCAAACAATGACACTTCGAATGTTGCCAGATTTAAAAATTGCGTTCTTCTTGGGACACCCTTTATAAGTTACCGTACACTCAAAAAAAAAAGTTTGTAAAGTCAGCAAAATTTTAGTCAGGAGGGTGCTTGCAAAAAAATTGCTAATGTCAGCAAAATCTTTTGCTGAAAATCAGCGAGCTGATTTTTAGCAACAAAATTAGTAGATTCAGCATAAGTTTTGCTAACACTTAGTAGATTAGAAATAAAAAAGCCTTGCTAAAAATTAATAATTTTTTTGCTGAATTTTAGTGGACTGAAAAACACGCAAAAAATTTGTAGAAAAATTGTAATTTAGTTAATTTATTTGCTAAAAATCATAAAACATATTTTTGTGATTCTTTTAAAAATAATTTACAATAATTGTGAAATATAAAAATTTTCATTTTCCCACATTGACCACATGAATTAATTTAATATCTGAAAATATATAGAAATAAATATATATAACATAAAAAAAATTTTCTTTCATTTACTTACATCAATGATTGTCTAAATGATGCTATCTTTTAAAGGACGCAACTGGCGAACATAATTATAGAAACGAAATGAAAAAATAAACAAACACAAACGAAACAAAACAAAAAAAACTACACTTTTTTTGCAATAAGAAAAAGGAACCGTAAAAATCTACCTAAGATGTGTGTCTTTGTCTTTCGCTTTACTCTGTATACATGTCTGTATATGTTTGCTTGCAATTTGACCACACTAGCTTATTAATCTATAAACATTTAGTTTAGAAATACATATTAAATTTAAAGCCGGTGACAACGCAAAATTTAAGTTGTTTTAATCCTCAATTTTGTTTTATGTATGAAACAAAGATACAAAAATCTTCCATGGTTGATTTTTTTATATGTCTTATTAGAGTTGTACTTTTTAGTATCATTTTCCTCTTCTCTACTACATCTTGACATGCCGCGACATCTACTTCATTCTGCGTGTATCTTCCGATCTGCTTGTCGTCCACACTATTAATGTGCTTATCAGCACAATTTTTTTTAGCAAAATTAATTAGTAAAACATTAGTATATTAGTAAAGCATTAGTATAAAACAGTTAAGTGCTGAATAAGTATAACAAAAATTTTAGCTGAAAACACGATTTTAACACAAAATTAGCTAAAAAATAGTATACCTGATTTACAAGACGTTTTTTAACTTTTCTACTAACTTATTTTTTTGAGTGTATAAGAAACATGCTATAATATATGGCTATGCATGACACCATACATAATCACATATTATAATTTAATATTATACTTAGAGTATTTTAAATTATTTTGTAATCTCTTTTACATTTTTGTATTGAGAAATATCACTTCCGCCCCCACCCGCCGACACCCCTAGAAACCGCTCCTGATTAGGACAATATTATTTGTTAGGTTTTGCCTTGAGAGCTGCACCCCAAAAAAAAGTTCTACCCCTAGTGTGCATGCTTACATATACCAAAATAACTAAAATATCGATACCCCTAAAACACTGTTAAAGAAATAAAAGGAAATAGCTTACCCGTACCGCTAACAGCATCGAATCAATTACCATCTATGAGTTTTAGCCACGTTTTTTGTATTTAAAGAGAAAATACTAACGATGTCAATGAAAAAAGGATGATTTCACTGAGAAGGTATTAGATAATGGAAAGGTTAAACCTGAAAGGTAAATGACATAACGAATTTTGTGAAAAAAGTTTAATTCGTGATGTTATAGCGTCCCGAGCACATCAACGCTATAACTATATACTCTAGTCTCCGGGTCTTGACTTTTTTAAAAGTTTGTCGGCCTGTGTAATCATTATTTTTATTAAAAACGACATCGAATTATTTTTTATTTCAACATTTTTACTAATAGTTTGTTGCAACGCCCCATATGGTCTGCTACGTTACATATTCTTTTAGGTTCGTCATGTGACACCTCACAAGGTGTATAAATTGTGACTTTTGGGCGCCTTCTATAATAACGCAATGTTTAAATAAGTATATACA
The DNA here is from genome assembly GCA_021234595.1 of Delia radicum. Lineage (NCBI taxonomy): Eukaryota > Metazoa > Arthropoda > Insecta > Diptera > Anthomyiidae > Delia > Delia radicum. The sequence goes on along the minus strand of CM037854.1, from coordinate 30,886,989 downwards.
TAGTCCGATCAGCGTCTGCGTATTAGAATTTTATTTCGCCGGGAAGAAAATATATTTATAATTCCCTGTACACTGGGAGAATTATCTTCATGATATTTATACATTTTCCATAAAATAAAAAAAGTTTTTTGAGGTTTTGAACTTACTCGATCGATTGCGTTAATCGAATAATTAAATTTTTTTTTTTTTATTAATTTTTCCTTAAAAGTATGCAATAACACATGAAATATCAGAAGTTCTGAAATGTTTTTTTATCAAAATTAAATAAAAGGTTGCCGAACAACTTATACTGTAATACAATAGGTTCTAATTTCTGGTCTATAACCGATTCTCTTTGTATGGAGTTTGCCCTATTTACAACAGGTTCTTTACTTCCAAACAAGAACAGGTAGTTTCAGAACCGGTTCTAAAACCAGTTAAAGAACTGGTTCTGGGACAGTGAAGCCTTACATTTTGACTCCCAGGAACCTGTTATTGAACAGGTTCTATGCAACCGGTGCTCAAAGAAGCTGTTCCGGAATAGATTCTGAGGTAACCAGTTCTATAAAATTTTGCTGGGTATTATTAATTTAAAATTTAAAACATCTAAAATGGTATTTAAATGTGTTATAAATTAATTAATTTTTTTTTTTATATCGTTCGAATTTAAGAAAACTAGGGATATAATTTGTTGCAATTATAAAAAATTAAATGTAGTCTATGACTTGGAAAAATATAAAGAAATATTATATAACTTACTTCTTCAGGGTCGTTAAAAAAGTTTTGAACACAGATTTTTGTTCGAATTTAATTTTTTTTTGCAAAATAGATCATTTTTTATTTATGTGAATTAAGTTGATTATAAATCCGAGTGAAAGAAAAAAGTAAAGCGTCCAATCCGACACGTACCACCAAATGCTGATGATGACTTAAGTTCAATTCTAACTTTTCAAAAATGTCAACACAATTTTATAGTTTTAAGATTGTTGAGATTTGTCTACTATTAATTTGAGTAAAATAATGTCTGTAATTGTTCAAGGATATTTTCCTAAATATCTTTAGAAATTGCTAAAAATGTGTTATTTTAGGCATTGGCCTTGATGCGGATCATTTTTTCCTCCAAAATGCTCAAACAAAATTAATTTTTTTTATCAGTACAGTGGTGTCGTGTAAAAAAGTTATTCCTTTATACTCATGGAAATAAACCTGTAAAAATACCACAAAAAAAGCTACTAAAAATTAGTTAAAAATGAGTTTGCAGCAAAAACTGGTAAAATTAGCAAATTTTTTTTACTAAATATTAATAAAATAAAAACAGCAAAAATAAATCTGTTGAATTTACAACTGAAATAAAACATATTCTGATTAACCCGATTAAATCGATTAATCGACCAAAATTGTACAATGTATGCGTTACTCGAAATTTGCCATTTTAATTTACCCGAACAATTACTTTATTAAAATTCATCTATTAATCGAGTAACAGTTAACCGATTGAATGCTCTAGCAGATTCTAAAGCCAGCCAAACTAAGCTTTAGCCTGAGGATTAGATTTAGGACCAATTCTTTCGACAATTTCACTAGACATACATGTAACTATTATCTTGTAAATGTCTTCAACATGTTCTTCATATTAATTGTTTTGAGTTGTAGATATATTGCTTTATACTAATAGTAAAAATCCTGCTATACAAGAATTTTGTTAAAAGTTTTTCAAAACTTTTCACTTGAAGCATTAATGTTGAAACAAATATAACTTGTTTGTCAACACGTTCGATACTACTAACAACCTACAACAAATGTTTGTTAGCAAACATAATTAACCCATTCACAGAGAACAATTTTAAAATAAAATTGATTAAATAAAAAAAACTCCTTGCCGAAACTTTTAATTTAATTGGGCCATATTGCTTAAGCAGAGCATTAAAAAAGTCTAGGCTTTAAGCCTATGAAGACTAAACATTTTCTGTCGAAGTGATTTCGATTTTTCGTGATTTCTCTCATCTACGACATAGTTCTGTTGATGGCATACAAAATAAGCTCTCACTCCTACCCCCTCATTTCGATTGGTAAGTAGACTGAGAAAAAAGGTGTGTACTTTATAAAAGCTTTAGTCAGAGTTGCACAAGTTTTGAAGACATTAAGGTTTTTTTTTGCGTTTTGTTTGTTGCTAAATTTTTCAAAAATCCTCAACATAAATATAACATAGCGCGCACTTAAGAAAATTTAATTAATATAAATTTGACATAGTACGTACTTTAGTAACGTTTTGTGATCTACGACTTATTAAATATTACATTAGCTTGACAATACTTGAATGATAAACTTTAAGAACTCCTAAGGAATAAGTTGGATTAGTTGGCCCCCATAATTTCTTTTTGTCCCAACTTTTATCTATAAAATATTTTTATTCGTATTAAATTTTATCCTACCTGAACAGTTTGCAACTTCAAAAACCAGCGGAATTAAACTCTAGCTTGTGTTTGCTTAAGTGATTTTTACTTTTTTTTTATTTTGCCGACGAACATTTTTTAGAACTATTTTGGTTATAGGCTCTTATAGGACTAAATTAAAAAAAAAAGTCTTTAAAATCAATAGAGACTACTGTTAACAGTTAAACATGTTATGTTTGCGCTAAGATTTCAAACAAATACGAAAAAGAAACTTAATATGAACAACTTTCATATAAAATAAAACTCTTCTATATTTAGTACAAAAAGTCTCAACACAAAAAAAAACGAATCTCATGCAACAAGTTCCTTTTTTTGATGTCAATATATCCACTATCAACTAGGAAATCAGCAAATTATAGTAGGTAACCTTTGCAATAAAAATCCATATAAATGGAAAAAAATTATACATAAATGATGGCAAAGATAAAAATTGTAAAACTTGTGATGTCTGTATGATAGATATGATAGATATATGTACATGTATGTAGTATAGGTGTAGATAGGTAGGCAATACACAAAAGATATACAAAAACCAAGCAAAGACTACATGTGAAGTACGTGTAGATACACAACAGAGGTGCAAAAGAGTAAGTTTCATTAATATTATATTTGCAGTTGGTAATACAAATTTGAAGAGTGGCAAAGACTGAATTAATTTAACTTGTCGGTTCGAAGGACTAAATTTGGAATTTCATAGTACTAACTACAAGAATCGACATTTTGTTTACTAAATAGCTTGGACTTAATGTTTTGGTTCGAAGAAACAATTGTAAAGTTTTTTGCAACAAATACACTCAAAAGTCTGTTAAACGGGTTCCATCCAATTCATTTGAGCTAATTTGTTCTGCTGTTACCGTTTAAATCAGTAGTTTAGCTAAAGTTATTAGTTATTTTGTTCTCTGGCAATTCTTCTCTAACTACGTAAGCGCCATCTATCGAATATACAAAGAATATATCATAGATGTGGCATCACTTACAACATATGGGAAAACAGTGGACATTAGAGTGAGGTAAGTTTCTAAAAATAGAACTGTTGTGTTGTTGGAGTTGTACTTCTGAGATTATGTATGCAAGAACAAAAAACACCGTGTATTGAATAAAACTAGTTTTAATCTCAACAAAACTCGACCTGACGATAGACCAGTGCTCTAAAGCGCTCTGTCTAACGTGTAGTGCGAGTGCATGTGGCATTAGAAATCAGTTTATCTATACCACGGTCAGTGATTGCACAGAAAATTTCATATAGAAATTTTCATATAGACATAACAAATATTAAATTATTAAAATAAAAAACAGGGTCATTGACGAAGGTTCAATACCATAAACTGCGCAGTCTGATTCAGAAAATTTACAATGTAGTCATGATTTTTAGAAAATACACTCATTCTTCTCTACCACGCCTTTCGCAATTAGTTATTAGTATTTGAACTTATTTTTCGACCTAAAATTTATTAATTCGTGATAAACCAATTTGCAAATTTTGTTAGCTAATTTAAACCACAATTGTTTTCAAACCATTATTTTTGTGTCTCCGCTATAACTCTCACTTGTAGGTGGCGTTATTTTCTCATATTTGTTTGCTTTATAATCCCAAAATAGGCTATATCTTGGAAACTCAGCAAGATAGAGCAAAATAGACCAAAAATCGTATTGTAATACAGTTTCTTCATTTTTAATGTAAATTTCAGTAATTTGTAGAACAAATTTAATTTTTCACTAAAATTGTAGTGCATTTAAAAAAACAAACCACATCAAATGACTGTTTTATGATTCGACAATCATTTTTTACAGGTGTTTTTTGTTATTGAACAAAATAAAAAAAGTAATTGCTTGTTTATTTTATACTAACATATGTGGTTAATTTTTGTTAGTAATTTTTTGAACATTAAAACCAAATGACAAATGTTAGTTGAATTTAATTAAAAACTTTAGTCATCCTTTCTTTAAGTGAAATTTCATTTGTTTTTGACTACAATTGCTGTCGTCTTTACCTACATAATATCCTAAGTGTACTTATATTCCTGGTAATAAATATCTGGCCCGATCCGGAAAGAGCTTTTTAGCATAATTATTCTGTTGATTCCTTAAAAAGATTTTGTTTGATTTTTTTTTCGATCATTTATATTTAGCTGGATACATTTTATTGTTGCTGGACGAACATTGGACAAGTAAAAAAAGCTGGACAATCTAGCCGAATTCAGCCCGTCTGGCAATCTGAAATCCATGATGTCGACCGATGGTGGTATTGAAGAAAATGTATCAAATACACTCAAAAAAGCTAGAACTGCATTTGGACGTCTCAACAAAACATGGCGGTCTCCACAGATATCACAAAATACAAAAATAAGAAAATTTAATGATTGTGTGATATCTACACTTCTCTACGGAAGTGAAACCTGCCTGATGTCCAACAACACAAAGCAGAGACTTCAAGTGTTTATAAACAATTGCTTGCGCATAATATGTCGAATATTTTGGCCTATCACAAATAAAAGGGAAGTATCCCGACCCGAACTCGCAGATTTTAATGAACTTTGGATATGTTGTAAAGTAGCAAAAATAAAGAGATATGTATTTTTTTAGCTGCGCAATCTCACGTTTAATGGTTTCCACATTTTTGAATTATTTGAAACTAGCTGACCAGGCAAACGTTGATTTGCCTTCAAATTTTAATTGTAATTAATTCTTTAAATCAAGAAATTTCATTTACGCAAATAATAATATATTTTTTATGTTAAGTGTACCTGTTAAACATGAATTGTTACTTAAAACCATATCATAAAATTTATTGTTTACTTCTTTACCTTTTTTATTTATTATGGGACTATGAGGAACGCTAAAACAATTTTTGAACAACATTGCAAAAAGTCTTGAATGTGATAATTTATTTTAATGCTTATTTGTTTTTTGCTTTTGGTACCACGCCCATTTATCCCATTCCGCCCATTTTCAGTTCGACTACTAATATTTGTAATTGATGGACTCGAACAAAATTTGAAGGCTATATAGCTTATATAGAACCCTAGATATTTAATATTAATTTTGTATATGAGCTAAATAATCACTTTGTATGGGAGCTGCCACGCCCACTGGTATGATCCCGCCCAATTTTCCCATGACTATTCATAAAATAATCAACGTGCACAAATTTCTAAGACTCTGGCTATTATAGAACTGTAGATATATGAAATTAAATATTTACTTTGTATGGGAGCTGACACGCCCACTGGTCCGATCACGCCCATTTTTCCCATGACTATTCACATTAACAAATAATCAATGTGCACAAATTTCTAAGACTCTGGCTATTATAGAACTGTAGATATATGATATTAAATATTTACTTTGTATGGGAGCTGACACGCCCACTGGTCCGATCACGCTCATTTTTGCCATGACTATTCACATTAACAAATAATCAACGTGCACAAATTTCTAAGACTATGGCTATTATAGTACTGTAGATATATGATATTAAATATTTACTTTGTATGCGAGCTGCCACTCCCACTTGTCCGATCCCGCCCATTTTTTTCCTGATTATTCAAATCAGTAACATATGGGATACTGCAATGTTTCAAAACTCTTGATATCACAATAGTCAAGATATATGATGTTATTCAATTTATGCGGGAGGTGCCACGCCCACTTGAAATATATATAGCCGAAAACCTAATTTGGACTATAACCTTTCAAATGAAACCGGTTTGGGCCAAATCGGTTGGATAGTTTTAGAGTCTATCGAGGACAAACATACAAACATTGTATTTTATATATATAGATTATTTTTATGTTTCCGCTCATAACTTTAAAAAAAAAAAAATTTGGAACGATATATAGCCTATGTCCATCCTGGAGGACCAAATTAAATATTGGTAAAAAAAATTTAGAAATCGTATGATTAGTTACGGAGATTACTTTCTACAAACAAACAAACAAGCATACACTCAAAAACAAAAGTTTGTAAAGTTAGCAAAAAATTTTGCTGAGTCAGCAAAATTTTAGTCAGGAGGATGCTTGCAAAAAAGTTGCTAATGTCAGCAAAATCTTTTGCTGAAAATCAGCGAGCTGATTTTTAGCAACAAAATTTGTAGATTTAGCAAAAGTTTTGCTAACACTTAGTAGGTTAGAAATACAAAAGCCTTGCTAAAAATTAATAAATTTTTTGCTGAATTTTAGTAGACTGAAAAAAACACAAAAAATTTGTAGAAAAATTGTAATTTAGTTAATTTATTTGCTAAAAATCATAAAACATATTTTTGTGATTCTTTTAAAAATAATTAACTATAATAACGAAATATAAAAATTTTCATTTTCCACATTGACGACATGATTTTATTTAATATCTGAAAATATATAGAAATAAATATATATAACATAACAAAAATTGTCTTTCAATTACTTACATCAATGGTCGTCTAAATGATGCTATCGTTTAAATGATGCTATCGCAACTGCCGAAGATAATTATAGAAACGAAATGAAAAAATAAACAAAAACAAACGAAAAAAACAACCCTTTTTGCAATAAGAAAAAGGAACCATAAAAAAATCTACCTAAGATGTGTGTCTTTGTCTTTCAATTTACTCTGTCTGTGTGTCTTTGTCTTTCAATTTACTCTGTCTACATTTCATTTTCCTCTTCTCTACTACATCTTGACATGCCGCGACATCTACTTCATTCTGCGTATATCTTTCAATCTGGTTGTCGTACACACTATTAATGTGCTTATCAGCACAATTTTTTTTAGCAAAATTAATTAGTAAAACATTAGTATATTAGTAAAGCATTAGTATAAAACAGTTAAGTGCTGAATAAGTATAACAAAAATTTTAGCTGAAAACACGTTTTTAGCAAAAAATTTTGCTAAAAAATAGTATACCTGATTTACAAGACGTTTTACTAACTTTTCTACTAATTTATTTTTTTGAGTGTACAAACATTACCTCTTTATAATATGAGTATAGAAGTATAGATATAAAGGAAAAGACTCGTCGGGAAAAGTCTCATAAAAACCGAACAGTTTAGATTATGGGAAAAAGCTCAGACACGCCCTCGATGAAATTAAATAGGCATTTTTATGCATTATTTTTTGATATTACAACTAAAATCTCTTAAAAAAACGCCAGATTTAATGTGAATACTTTAAAGTCTTTGTGGATAATTTGTACACCTTTGAAAGTGTCTTCAAAAAACCTTTCATTTGATACCAAATTTGTCTATAGTTACTTTTAATAGAAAAAAATAATCCGAAAACAACGTAAAATTGACCCTACTTAGTAACGCCTAACCATGAGATTGGGCAGCTAAAAAAACAACACGGGTCCCTTTGTATTCTCAGCAACATATATGAAGTTCATTAAGATCTGCTGGTCCGGGTTGGTATACCTCCCTTGTTAGTGAAGAATATCGAGCGAGGAGCCAATACCTATTCCAATAGCTAAAACTAAATGGAGATGGCTAGGCCATACACTCCGCAGACCAAGAAACAGTATTACAACGACAGCCCTAGAATCATTAAGGTAGCCGTTGTCGCGGACACCCAATAAATACGTCTCGAAGAACGGTTTTCAACCAACTACGCAAATACAACAAAACATTTGATGAACTTAAATCTGTATATTATGATAAAGCCAAACAAAAATCTCTTGTAGAAGGACTATAATCCCAAGTGATATGAAATAAAGGAAAAAAAAAATTTAGATTCAAAAACAAAATCTTATCAAGTTTATGAAACTTAATATTTTTTCTAGTTCTGTTAAACTTTTAAGCTAAACGTTTTTACATTTGGTCCTTCGAACCTGCTTCCATATGCTTATAATGACTTTTTTTTAATAATTTAACATCAATTTTCTTCCAATTAAGAATACATTCCTTTAAACTTTTTATTTATATAACAGAAATTACGTTATTTTTGTCTTTCCTTAAAATAATGATAAATTTAAAAATTGTTCCGTTTTTAATTTTTTGCAAAAATTATGTATAATTTTTTGTTGTAGAAAGGTCATTATTATATTATTGTTTGCTTTGCCATTTTTGTATGAAATCATTTTTCATTTTTAATAGAAATAAATCCGATTATGTAAATTTTTTTAGCTCAATTAATCAATTTGATGGTTTTTTTTTCTTTCTTTCTTTATTTCTATTTTCAACATTTGCATGTACAGTAGCTTGTCCCGTTAAACAGCGTTTTTGCGATTTCGTTGTAGTAACAGCACTCGAACGACGCTTATTAAAGCCCTTAACAATAATAGTTCAGCATAAAAATTTTTGAAGTTGATCTTCAGTTCCCTACCAGCGATTTAAATTTGCGGTTCTAGTACATTTTGCCTAAAAAAAAGTTTCGACGATTTTTTTCAAATGTGTCTCAAAAGTTTCGTATTTTAGCCCTTTTTAAGAAAAAAATAATTTAAAATTTTTGGTAGAGTAATTTTGGACCACTGGAAGATGTTTTAGTTTTCATCAAGCTAATTTTCTTACAATATTTTCTTTAAATTTTTGCATTAAAACACTCAAAATCTTTTCATATATGACCTGTATTTCAAAAACATGTATTGTAAGATTAAAAATGTAATATCTTGAAAAAAAAGGTAATATCTTGAATTTTACAGATTTTTCTCGCGTTTAGCGAAAAAAAAAAAAACATTTTTAATCTTACAATAAACGTTTTGGAAATACAGGTCATATATGAAAAGATTTTTAGTGTTTTAATGCAAAAAGTTAAAGAAAATATTGTAAGGAAATTTACTTGATAAAAATTAAAACATCTTCCAGTGGACCAAAATTACTCTATCAAAAACTTTAAATTATTTTTTTCTTAAAAAGGACTAAAATACGAAACGTTTGAGCCACATTTGAAACAAATCGTCGAAACTTTTTTTTTGTCAAAATGTACTAGAATCGCTAATTTTAATCGCTGGTAGGGAACTGAAGATCAACTTAAAAAGTTTTGATGCTGAACTTTTATTGTTCAGGGCGTTAATACGCATCGTTTGAGTGCTATTACCGAAAAATTTTTTCTATCGGGACACGCTAATGTACAGTGCGGAGCACTTGTGAGTACACATAAGGACTTTTCACACCTAAAGATTAAGGCTGAAAAATATTTGACTCTAGAACTAAAGTATGCTTTTCTAAAGGTATAAGGTATGCTAAATTCAAATCTGGTCTCAGAATCACTATCTGACATCAGGCGTTCAAGCTATATTTACGGGAAAAGTGCCGTTTTTGATCAATTTTATCCGATTTTTCACCTTCCTGGAAATATATTTTTTATAATAGTTTTAACGGCACCAGAACATACTACTCTTACGAATTTTTAAATTTTGAATTTTTGAGATAACTTATTTCCTAACGAAAATATTGTTAATTGAAACCGAGGTTGTAACTGCAAGTTTAAAGTCCCGCAGTGTAAAATTTATCATTTATTATCAAGTTCAACCGACGATAATTTCAAGAAAAAATAAGATATCTTAAAAATTCAAAAGCTCTAAAAAGGGCAAGAGTTCAGGTCCTGTTAAAAGTATCATAAAATATATATTTCTAGGAATGTGAAAAATCGAAGCATTTTGCTCTAAACCAACACTTTTCCAGTTAATATAGCTCGAACGATTGGAGTCGGAAAGAAATTCAGAGACCAGATTTAAATTCAGCGTACCTTATACCTTTTGAAAAGTATACTTTAGTTCTGGTGTCAAATATGTTGCGGCCTGAATCTTTAGGTGTAAAAAGTGCTTACATGCATCCACGAGTGCTCCCCACTGTACATATGACGATTTTATTAAAGTGTCATGGGTAAATTGAAATTTAAACAATATTTAAACGTAATTTTTTTATTTTTTGTGTAGTATACAAACAAATATTCATAACAGCTGATAACTACATAAATAGTAGTTAGTATTTTATAATACTATTTATTTAGCTATAAAATATTTTGGGGTTGGTATCCAGTATAGTTGTTCAGTGAATATGGGGTGTTATTACGTATTAAAGTTAAATTATAGTAAATATTTTTATGACAGAAAGATCACTGTTTCCAATTGGATATGACAAAATGTTTTCAAATTGTATTGTCTTTCATATTATTAAACTACTAAGCTTGCAATTTGATGTCGTTTTGAACCCGTAGCCATCATTAAGGATGTTATAAATGGATATATTGGAAGCATATAAATATAATTGAGTTTATATTTGATCTTGTTTTCAACACTATTTTTTCATTCCTCACTTCAAATACTTTAAAATAAATAACTCAATTTTACCGACGTACGTTGGGCGCCATTTCTACGCTAATCCCTTTTACAACCGCTCCTCAATCCTGTGGGATTTTTTATACGAGTTTTGTTAAAAAAAGATGTACTGATTATTAAATAGGTAATAAACCAAAGTTAAGATGAACCACATAGTGGCAGTTGAATTTCGCTTGAAAAACCATTTGATACGATTTGAAACTTTTAAATTACAAATAATGTATTGAATAAAAACATATAAAATCAAACACTCGATTTCCTAAACACCTTCTAAATTAAACCAAACATAGTATAGAAGATGTTCATCTTATATATATAACCTCTTCCAAATGTAGAACAGTTAATCCCAGCGGATCTTGAAATATCACGTTCCAAAATATGAAAAATATTTGAAAATTGTAATTAAGTAGTCGTAAATAACATTCCATAACTTTTTGTGTGAAACTCTGTAAATTGAACTTTGTGAAATATTTTTTTGTCAAATAATTTTAGATTAGTCGTTTGTAATTTCTTTCCAGTTCAAGTTCTTTTAGTTCGTTTTTTAAATAAACAAATATAAAAAAATAAACTTTAATATTTGTCGTAATTATATAATTGGTGACCCCGCATGTTTAACAAATATGCCACGTAGAACAACTACACTAACAACCACGTTATCGACGAGTTCTCCAAGGAGTACATTAGCAACAACAACTCCAGGCGTTGCAACTTCAAATTCACCCACGAATAATATGAAATTACCAATGTTTTGAAAATTGAATGCTGCTCTCTGGTTCACTCTGGCAGAAGCACAATTCATCCAAAATGGCATTTCTTCGGAATATGCCAAATTATTCATATTAATTGTAGAAATGGATGAAGACATTTTGTGAGAAAATCTCCGCAACCGCCATATGAAGTCCGTATCAGGTCCTTAGTCGGTTTCCAAAACTTGTTACAGTCAATGTTAATGGCAGTCAGAGAATAATTTCGATAGACAAAGTAAACCTGTATTGTTTAGGGGTGTTCATGTGAAATAGGAGAATTGAATGCAACAACAAAACATGGACAAAATTTGTAGACCCGTTGTCAATTCACATGTGAAATATGCATCCATCAAACTTTTGTTGAAAAATTATTTTTTTAAGAAATTTTAAATTTAAAATCAATTGGCAATATTTGTATTTGTGTAAAGGACAAGGAAGAATACCAAAACGAATTAAAAACGAATTTTTGTAATGCTCATTTAAGGAAACAGTGTATGACCGTTATAGGAATTGTTTAAGTTTGTCGCTATCATGTTTGTGCTGTCGCCATCGTCGTCACAATTTGCTGTTTACGGTCTCGTGTATTATAAAACATGACCGTATATGAGCAAAAAACCAAAAATACATAAAGACAACCCCAACTGTGAATAGTTGAATTATTTTAATTTACACTGCGTTGCATAACTATAACTACTAATGATTTTTGCTATTTTGTCTAATACTACAAACATTTTTTAAAACTTAATACTGTTTTTAAGAGTACGTTATCTGATCTCTTATTACGTAACATTTAAGAGATTACTGATCTGAGTTAAGAGAAAAATGGTGTAACAATATTTTGTTAGTGTTTCGTAGCCATAATTACATATAACGGTAAACAAAGAAGAATAGCAAATAAAGAAAAATTAAAGAATTATTTTTGTTGATTACGCAATTATAATCAATTTGCAATAAAATGCAGCGTGGTTTATATCTGATTAATTTTAATAAGAGCCAATTTCAGCCTAGTTAAAAAGAGGCCTAAGTTTTCGAGAAATTGCTGGAAAAAGAAACTGTTCGCATATGGTTGTCACAAATTTTGCAAATAATCCGAGTGCTTAGGTAAAAATAAAGCTGACGGCCCAAAAAAATATATTTCTGATCGGGACTGTCGCAAAACAATCAACTGTGCTAGCAACTCAATGAAGAGCCTCAATCATTTAGTACACGAATGTGAGGAAAAAAGTTCCAAATCATTCATTAGTAGGCTCTTAAAGTATTCCCACAGAATTACTTGCCAAAGATTGATTGATGTATGTGCCAAGATTATTACCCCTCAACGACATTGTTCCACTTCACTTCGCTAAAAGGAATTTACAAACCAACTGGGGAAAGGTAAGTAAAAACTCGCTGTTGTTATGACTGTTTAAACACAAATTTCTTTAAAAAGTGATTTTTTTCTCATGAGAAAAAGTTCAATCTTGATGGTCCAGATGGTTGTGACAGCTATTGGAGAGACCTACGTAAGGAACTACGATATTTCTCGAAAAAAAATTTCGAAGGCGGATCATTAATGGTTTGGGCGCTTTTTGTTTTTTTTTGCATTTCCAAGCCCCAGAATCCATTCTTCTGAGTATATTACAGTATTAGAAGAGAAATAGGTGCCATTTATTGAAAAGAGCAACGAAGAAGAATTATTTTTCCAACAAGAGAATGCCGCAGTACATGTAAGTCGTCAGACGATGGAATCGCTATCATCAGAAAATATAATAGTATTGGAATTAACCGCATGTTCTCCGAATCATTGAGAATATTTACGGAGTATTAATCCGTCGAGTTTATGCAGAAACCCGTCAATATGAAAGCGTTTTTCGTCTAACAGAAGCAATTCGTGGAGATCTGTAACGGAAGAACTTCAATTAAATCTTAATGTCTACCAGACAGTATGTCTGATCGAATTTTCGAGTTGATTCAAAAAAAAAAACAGCCCTCACGCATTATTAAGACAGCTGCTTTAAAATATCTTTTAAATTTTTCTAAATTTAGATATATTAAGTTAAGTATATTTATTGTTATGAAACAGTAATTGATTTTGTTATTCCTTTTTAAATAGTAAAATAAAAACTAAATTAATCGTTTTTTTTTTTTTTTTTTGTTAAATATTATTAATGTTCATTGGTGTTACATTTGTGCCGTTTGAACCCTTCTACTTTTCTTTTTTTTAATTTAGTGAAATTAATGTTTAATTATAGTTTTGCAACGCAGTGTTCAATAAAATAATTCAAAATGATTACACATGTAGTTTTTTTGAACATTTATATATAACAAACTCATTTAAAAATTTACTTAATATTAACATTTAAGTTGATTTTTTAAAAATATATAGTAATAACAATGCAAATAAAAACCACAAATTTATGCGCCAAAGTTAAACTTCAGAAACGTTTGTTTTAGTTAACCTATGCCAATTTAGTAAATTTCCAATTTTAAAACGATTGTAATTAAAAAACTAATTATTATTTTTGAAGAAGTATTTTTATTTATAACACGGTAGAGAATATTAATTATTAATTCACTTTTTGTACACAGCCAATGCACCGCGATCTTCTATTTTTTTTTTTTTTAAGGAGAAGCAACACTCAGGAAATTCTTTTTATTAATTAATGTGTTGCTTTCTTTGGAAAGGGGATAGTGGAGAAATGAAAGCTGATGAAAGGTGAAGGGCTTCCAACATGGCAACACTGTAAATGCGCGAGATGATAAGTCTTAGAACAGTTGTTGCTCGCCACCTGATATAGAGTTGGCGAATTTATTGAAGCTTTTTGTTTCATAGCCCTGATTCATTATTTTACTTCGGTGGGGTTAAGTGCTATGGGAACACCGAAGGTGGGTGTAGGATAAGTGATAGAAAACTCATACATATTATTTTTCTAAATTGATGTTGTCGTCACCGGGAATCGAACCCGGGACCATCCGTGTAAAAGTCCAACGCTCTAACCATTACACCACAACGCCCGCGTATTTTATGCTTGGATACCTCCAATCTTGCTTTGGACGACATTCATGTAAATTTTTTTTACTCTGCTTTGATTTTTTTTTATTCGTCAATGCAGTTGGCTTCCCAATCATTTTCATACACTTTTTGCAATAAAAGACCACAGAAGTCCTCAATTGGACGTGCTTCTGGGACGTTTGGAGGATTTGCGTATTTCGGTACAAAAAGTATGTTATTTGCTTTAAACGATTCTAATGTGTTTTTGGCATGCTTGACAGCTTGCTAAATCAGACCAAAATAATATGTCAGCGTTCGAGTGTCGATCTCTTAAAAATTTTTCCAGTTTTACTAAACATTTATTAATGTAAACATCCGCGTTTACAGCCACAGCTTTTGAGTCCTTGATGTAAACTTGTGATATACATTTTGCCGAAATGGCTGGACACACTAGTACTTCGCTTTGACCGCATACCTTGTTGGAAGTTTCTTTCAAAGTCATTAGAATAAAATCCAGAATTAATTATTCAGTTGTTCCAAGCAAAAGAAAATTATATTTCATCATGAAGTTTTTTGTTCTGGCATTTTTTTTTCTATATTTGGATACTGTCTTTCTCTGGTAGTATTTTACGTTCATTTGGTGTAAGTTTTTGCAAAATTGTTTGCTGGGAAACGCAAAATTTTTTGGACAACTTACGATTTGATGCCCCAATTTGATTAACCTCTGATTTTTTCAATTTAACAAGCTCAGCTGCGGTCATTTTTTTTGGATTTCCTTTCTTTTTATCCCGGTAGATGCCACCCAATTCCAAACCGTTTGAATATGAAATATATTGTGCTACGTGCTACTTGATGTAGCACTTCGTTTTTAGAATACAGTCCAAGCATGTCAAAGTCATTTTTTCTTAAACTGTTTTTTTTCAACCACTTTCATGCTATAAACACATAGACGACTGCAGCTACACGACTACAGCCTGTCAAAAATAAAATACACACGTTTATATGAAAACGATTATTTTGGCACCAACACAACTACAACGGCTACCCGACTACTTTTGCCGCTGTAGTCAACTTAGGTTAATTTCTATTTTTGTTGGCTGCAAAACAAAAATAGTGTTGACAATAAAACAAAATATGTAACAAATTAGTGCTTAAAAATATTTTATTTTGTTAAACACAAAAAAACGTCGCAACATCAAATGGTATAATTGCATTAATATTCAAGAGGGGTTATATAAATTTATTTTCACGTTATAATAATGTATTATAAATAAGTAATTGTATTTTTAAGTGAACTTTATATACGTGTCTACAACCAAGCATGTTGTTCTATTTTAATAAAGAAAAAAAAAGATGTAATTGGCACTACTGAAACAAAAATACATTTGTATCAGGGATGTTAAATGGAGTTTCCAATTTTGTACCAACATCCAAAAAAAATTGTACTTTTTGGACGTTGACGGTACCATTTTTTTTAAATTTATTAAAACAACAAAAAAAAAAATACATAAAAATTCTCTTGTACAGAAAAAAAAAAACAAAACCTTCCAATAACATACATTATATGTATGAATAAAATAAGGCATAAAAAAGTCTTATGAATATATGAGACCAAATCATGGAATTATTTGTTTAGTTAATAAACTATTTGGAATTTCTACATCATAGCAGCATAAATTTGTCGCTCTTAACCAATCCTTAGTCTGTATGAGACTTGATAATGTTGGCTAATGTAGTCTGTTTCTTTCCTTAGTTTTAACTATATTTTGAAAAGAAAAAAACTCTTTCCACATTTGCAGACCAGTGTGGAATGGATAAAATTCCAGCAACGACTAGAAATGTTTGGAAACATATTGACATTCAGTTCATTTTGAAAATTAGCTACTACCGACCAAAAACTACAAACGTTTTAATTTTTTAACGACTTCAGTTAAAAAAATTTTAGTTTTTACTCTGGCTGAAGTAATATTTTTACTAAGAAGACAAGAATGGAGCAAAATTAATGATTAATCGGTTTTTTGTTAAAGTTCTGCCTATTATGGAGGCTATAACTTTTCTAAAACATTGGGTTCTGATGAGATCTTTAACCAGATCGAAATACTAGTATTAACCTAGCTAATATGTTTGATTTGCTTTATTTTTGTAAATATACGGAGGTTGAGAGCTCGTTCTAAATTAAACATATATAAGATTGTTTGGAATTTTCTTTCATTTCTTTAACAATAATTTAATTTTCGTTTGAATTTTAACGTCTTTTTCAGACAATTGCAGTTAATACTATAATTAATATGCAATTTTATTTAATTTAATTGTGAAAGGCGTGGTAGAGAAGAATGAGTGTATTTTCTAAAAATCATAACTACATTGCAAATATTCAATTTTTTCTGAATCAGACTGCGCAGTTTCTGGTATTGAACGTTCGTCAGTGACCCTGTTTTTTTTTGAATTTTTGAATAATGTAATATTTGTTATGTTTTTATTTGTTCGATTGTGTCTATATGAAATTTTTCTGTGCAATCACTGACCGTGGTATAGATAAACTGATTTCTAATGCCACATGCACTCGCACTACACGTTAAACAGAGCGCTTTAGCCCTCTGAGCTATAGTTAGGTCGAGTTTTGTTGTGATTAAAACTAGTTTTATTCAATACACGGTGTTTTTGTTCTTGCATACATAATCTCAGAAGTACAACTCCAACAACACAACAGTTCTATTTTTAGAAACTCACCTCACTCTAATGTCCACTGTTTTCCCATATGTTATAAGTGATGCCATATCTATATATCAATTTTCACTTCTTCAGAATTTTAATAAATTCAAAATAAAAGTGAAGTTGGCTGCAACAAGTGTCAATATATGTAAGAGCTGCCAGATAAATTTTGTAAAAAATCGTAAATTTTTAATCGATATTAAAAAAAAAAAAAATTGCCAACTTTATTCTTCAAAATCCTTAAAATGATGATAAATCGTAAAATCTGGCGGATATAGTCGCATATATTTTAAAGCTCATTACATAAAACGAATAAATGCAATGAAAAAGGACACAATAACAATTTGTTTGCTATACTAAAAATTCAAAAAGGGGAAAAATTAAAAATTTTTAAATTGTACCAAATGAGTCGCGGTAGTACCACGGTACTTAAGAAGGTCAAAATGTACCAAAAAAAGTACAATTGTACCAACTTTAACATCCCTGATTTGTATAAAAAACAGCTGTTGATATTTTTAAATTGAATCGTGATCAGCTGTTTACTATGCTGCTGTCGTTTCCAAAATAATAAGTAGCTGACCACACGGCGTTTGCAGTCCTGTAGCTCTGCAGTCTGCTGTGGTCTATGTGTTTATAGCATCACTTTGAATTTATTCACTATTTACAATAATCCTTATAAAATAGGATTTATTAATATGCATTTTGAAAAAAAAACATGCCTACTTAGCAGTAATTTATATTTGAATGTTGTCCGTTTACTTAGTTGGCATAGGTTACACTCATAAAAATTAACCTGTAAAAAAATAGCAGAAAAAGCTACACTCAAAAAAAGAGTTAGTAAAGTCACCAAAAAATTTTGCTGAGTCAGCAAAATTTTAATCAGGAGGGTGCTTGCAAAAAAATTGCTAATATCAGCAAAATCTATTGCTTAAAATCTGCGAGCTGATTGTAGCAATAAAATTAGTAGATTCTGCAAAAGTTTGGCAAACACTTAGTGGATTATAAATTAAAAAAACCCTTGCTAAAAATTATTAAAATTTTTGCTGAATATTAGTAGACTGAAAAAAAGTCAAAAAATTTGTACAAAATGTATACTTTAGTTAATTTATTTGCTTAAAATCATAAACGATATTTTTGTGATTCTTTTTAAAATAATTTACAATACGTTACAAAATATAAAAATGTTCATACTCCTAAATTGACTATATGAATTAATGTAATATCTAAAAACAATAGAAATAATTATATATAACATAAACGAAATTGTCTTTGAACTACTTACATCAATTATTGTCTAAATGATGGTATCTTTTAAAGGAACGCAAATGCCTCAGAGAATTATAGAAACGAAACGAAAAACTAACAAAATATAACATATACAACCCTTTTTTGCAATAAGAAATAGGAAACATAAGATGTATGTCTTTGTCATTCTCTTTAGCCTGTCTACCTATTGCATTTTTGTTTGCAATTTGACCACACAAGATTATTAATATATATAAGCATTTAGTTTACAAATACACATTTAATGTTTATTAAATTTAAATATTTTACTTCGTCTTTAATTAATTTTTTTTTTTTTTTATTAATTAATAATCATATAATTACAAATTATATACTATTACCCTAACCGAGCACTAGCTACTATGGCCTTCGGCGCGTTGTAGCGAAAACAGACCAGTGCCTCTGGTGGGAATCGAACCCACGACAACCGCACTAATAAGCCAGCACGCTACCAACTAGCCTACCGGGGCGCACAAAAATTAAATTAATAGACAATTACTTTCACAGGCCGGTGACGGCGCAAGAATTTAAGTTGTATTAATCCACAATTTTGTTTTATGTATGAAAAACAGATACAAAAATCTTCCATGGTTGATTCTTTTTCGTCACTACATTCCTCGTCACTACTACATGCCGCGACATCTAATTCATTCTGAGTATATCTTTCAGTCTGGTTGTCGTTCACACTATTGATGTGCTAATCAACACAATTTTTTTAGCAAAATAAATTAGTAAAACATTAGTAAAATATTAGTAAAACATTAGTTTAAAACAGTTAAGTGCTGAATAAGTATAAATAAAATTTTAGTTTAAAACATAATTTTAGCAAAAAGTTAGCTGAAGAATAGTATACCTGTTTTACAAGATATTTTACTAACTTTTCTACTAACTTATTTTTTAGAGTGTAGTTCAAAATAACTTTGCAGAAAGAACTGCTAAAAATAGATAAGCATATTTTTTTGATGCTAAATATCAATCAAATAAGGACTCCAAAACAAAAAACTGTTAACTTCACAAAATTTGAGTTAATTGAAAATAGCAATTTACTCTGCTAAAATTAACAAATATTATACTAAATAGTTGTTGACTAAAAACAGTAAACAAGAATTGTAATATCAAAAAAATGTTTGCATATTTATCCTAAATTTAGGAGAATTCAAATAACAGTATATTCTGCTAAAATCAACAGAAACTTATGCTAAAAAAAATTGTAGATTGCTGATTTCAGATGGGCCGATTTTTATTCGCATTAAAAGAAGTATCAAAAAAAAAACGTTAAAAATTTTAAATTTGTTTATGATTTTTTTTTGTATCAATTGTTAGCAAAATTTGCTGCTGATCTTGGCAGATAAATTTGTTACTTTCAATTAATAAATACCATGTTTCCACTTACATGTTTTGAGCAAAACATGTGTTTTGGTGAAAAAAAATTCTATGGGAAATCATGTACAAAACATGTTTTATTTCAAAACACGTCCAAAACACGTTCAGTGGAAACGTAGTATAACTAAAATTTATCTCAAATATAACAAAATATTTTGTAGATTTAACTGATGTTTTTGCTATTCTTAACTTACTAATATTTAGCAAAAAATCTGCCTATTTTATCAGTTTTTTCTGCAATGTAATTTTTAATTTATTTTTAGTATTTCTAGAAAAAATATTAACCAATTTTTAAAAATGTTAAGTTTTATTCGATCTTCTTTTATTTCATTCTTCTTAGTTTAAACGAGCTTAAGATCATTTATTTATTAATTGTTTATTTCCAATATTTCGTTTCCACATTGGGTGACTTCTTCAGGGAACAAATATTACAATTACCAATTTTTCTATTGTCATATTGGTGTCGATCTGTAACAATTCTATAATTTATTGATATCACAAACACATTTAAATTTCCTATAATTTCACTTCTTTATTAAATAGTTTAATCTGCTGCCAACATACAATATTTTTTGTTAATTTAATATTTATAACTGTAATTATTTTGTATTACCCCATATATTTATTTAAAGTTTTTTTTTTTTGTTAACATTACGTTGCTATATTTTTTGTTTTTTGCCTTTTTTGATGTTGCTGCTGCTTTATTTTCAGTTTTTGCGCCCCATTGCAAATAATGTGTGAACTGAACTCATTTAATCGCTCGTAAAACTACAATATAAGTGGTATTCATGTCAACAATTGCAACCTTGCCAAAAAAAAAAATGCAAAATTGCAAGATTTTAGAAAAGTAGAACAATAAATATTTGATAATATTTTGTATAAATATTTTGAATTACGCCCACCCCAAATTCTACAAAATTGCGAAGGAAATATTTTTTATTTATAAGATACTTTGCTTTGCAGTTTAACTTTAATGCACATGTTAAGAAAGTACACGAGTAATACAAATTTTTATTTTTATTTTTATGATTTTTCATCTTAAAATATATTATATGTGATTATATACGGTAACTTATATAACGATATATTTTTATATATTTACCTTTATAAAATTAGATATTAAAAGTATATGATATACATAATAAGATATGGTATATATTAGGGCGGGTCGATTTAATAATCGCCCAAAGCTCAGTGAAAATCGTATTCTAGGGATCAAAATAAGAAACTTTGCGGAATTAACCATACCTCTAAAACGAATTCTACTACCCCGAAACTGTTGACTTTTGTCCCGTAGGGTCAAGTTTTGAAAAATCCCACTTTGACCCATGTAGAGTGCCCCAATCGAGTCCAAATGTATGACCGACCCCCACTAACTTTGAAGGGCCGATCCACCCATGCTCGTGGCACACCCCCCTGGAACTCCCCTGGGGGGTTCCCCATACAAACATTTCAAAAAATCTCCATTTTTGGCACTTTATTTTATTATTTTTTATTTATTTTATTTATTTTTAATATTTTATTTATTTTTTCTCTTTAGAAATTTATTTAGTCAGAACATATGTAAATGAAAAAAATAATTTAACTTAGTAATAGAAAAGAAATAAAAAAAATTACTGTTTGAAGTCTTTTTTGCTTTCAAGTCTGGGCAATTTCGCACGGCTCTCTTATGTCGTCGCCATAACAGCCTCTACATTTTCCGGTATAACTCGTTTGGAAACGCTAGCTAGCAATTGAACGTGTCGTTCTGTTGCAGGTCGTAAAATAGGTTGTGTGGGTTTTTTAAGCCACCACAAGACACAGCTGCATGTCGTAAACTTACTTAAGCAAAATCGGTTACAGGTAGAATTGAGCATAAAATTATCATAAAGGATTTTCCAGAAGTAATAAAAGGCGCACTTGCTTAACAGAAAGCATAAAATTATCATAAAGGATTTTCCAGAAGTAATAAAAGGCGCACTTGCTTAACAGTATTTGTGGTCAGATTAACGTTTAATTTACATGTAAGTATTTTATGGGCAGTTTTTGACAACAAAATCGGTTACAGGTAGAATTGAGCATAAAATTATCATAAAGGATTTTCCAGAAGTAATAAAAGGCGCACTTGCTTAACAGATTTTGTGGTCAGATTAACTTTTAATTTACATGTAAGTATTTAATGGGCAGTTTTAACAACAAAATCGGTTACAGGTAGAATTAAAATTACCATTTCATTTTTATTACCTCGTAGACCATATATAACGCAACAGTTTTTGTGAATGCATTAAGTCGTTGTGAAGAACTCAAAGTGTGAAGTTCTAATTTCAGATAAAAAAATATTTAAAAAAAAAAATCATTCCAAATCAAAAAGTTTACAATGAATCCACCATCCTTTACACCGCAAGATGAAGCAATAACAACATCAACAACTATCGAAAACCCAATGAGTCATATACCCAGGCATGATGTTACTGTTTTTGGTGTGTCTACTGATTTGACTGATCTTAATTTACCAACCCATCTGGATATTTTGAGATATTATTTTTACTTGAGCGAACAAAAAAAATTGCTCTATAAATCATTCACTATTCAAGTACAAGATAAGTTGATTGGAATTTGGAAAAAACTTGGTATGGAAATAATGCTGAAAAAAAGTGTATATAATAAATTGAATAGATTGCTTGTCAAATATCAAGAGCAAATCAAGAATAGAAACAAACACCAAGAATTTACAGAGTATGTAAAATCTCTGGAAACAATTTTTTTCATTGGAACATGTAAATGCGATTTGAAGGCAGCTCCATGTGCATGCGGTTTGGTTCCCGAACGCCTCAAAGAGTTTATGCACGATCAACATAATCAGAGAAGACTAACAATGGATGGATTTGCGATGGAAATTGAAGAGCAAGGAGCAACGTCTATGTCATCAATGCCAACATACCAAGATCCCGATGATTCAACATACGCACCGCCACCG
Source organism: Delia radicum (assembly GCA_021234595.1). Classification (NCBI taxonomy): domain Eukaryota; kingdom Metazoa; phylum Arthropoda; class Insecta; order Diptera; family Anthomyiidae; genus Delia; species Delia radicum. The sequence continues at coordinate 30,864,256 of CM037854.1, read as the reverse complement.
GTTCAAGAAGATTTGGATATAAGCACAAGTTCACAATACACACAGAGATACGATTGTTTTAACTTTGCCTTGGTATGTGACAGATTTGGTGTGCCTGATAGAGTAGCATCAGCAATGGGAACCGCTCTTTTCCAAGATTTTAAAATGAAAGATACCCATGGCAAACCTCTCATCATGGATAAATCGAAAGTTCGCCGAGAAAAAGAGAAATGCAGACAAGAAGTGCTTCGCAAACGGTTAGATGATACCAATTTGTTAGCATTTTCATTCGATGGCAGAAAAGATGATACTTTAACGAGAGATGCAATTGATGAGAAGTATCATACTAGGATGGTAAAAGAACCTCATCTTGTTATTTTGAGAGAACCGAATTCTGAATTGATTGGTTACGTAAGACTGGAACATGAAACCGCTGAATACAAAACAACCAAATTAAATGATTTTTTTAACGATAAAAATATATCACTGAATGAATTAATTGGCATATGCGTTGACGGTGAGCCAACAAACACTGGCCCACACGGTGGAATTATACGACGATTCGAATTGCTGTTAAAAAGACCATTGCATTGGTTCGTTTGCCTTCTACACTTCAACGAACTTCCGTTTCGGCATTTGTTTGAAGCTTTGGATAAATCAACCAGCACTGGACCAAGATCGGCAACCGGAAAATTGAGCCGTCAAATCGAAACTTGTGAAACTCTTCCGGTAAGTTATTGCTATCACTCATTTATTATAATTGTCAACCGTTTTTAATTGCTTTATTTTTATATATTTTCAGGTGGTGGACGGCTTTCAGAAAATTGAGTTGAAAAATATGCCCCCTGCTCCAGAAAAAATTGAATTTTCCACCGATTCCAAGTACTTATACGACATGGCCCATGCAATTTCTAGCGGCGTGGTTTCAGTGGATCTGGCTAACATCAAACCAGGGAAAATTGTACATTCTCGGTGGCTCACCAAGGCCGCTAGACTATTACGATTATATGTGACAACGGAAAATCCAGATGCAAATTTAAGAATACTGGTTGAATTTATAATTACATGTTATGTGCCAATGTACTTCAATATTAAGTATTACAGCTCTGTCGTGTACGGTAGTAGATTATTTTTCAAATTCATTAGTTGGTCAAGATTTCTAGAACCTCGTTTACGCAAAATTGTCAATAAAGTAATTACAGATAATTCATATTATGCGCATTCGGAAAATATCTTGTTATCAATGTTGTTTGATGATAGCAAAGAAAAGCGCGACTGTGCTATCAAGATAATTCTACGCTATCGAACCGATGTTGACGACCCAACGGGACTTAGAGCTTATAAAAAACCAGATATAAACTTTTATTGCACAAGTTACACGGAAATGATCAATATGAATGACATAAATGACGTATTTGAACCACCATTCACTCGAAGCATTCCATACGATACTTTGAAAGAATATTTAAATCAAGATGATCCACCGTTTAATGATCCAAAAATTCCATCACACATACAAGGAACAGAACGACACGTTCAATTGCTAGCTAGCGTTTCCAAACGAGTTATACCGGAAAATGTAGAGGCTGTTATGGCGACGACGTTAGAGAGCCGTGCGAAATTGCCCAGACTTGAAAGCAAAAAAGACTTCAAACAGTAATTTTTATCTTTTCTTTTCTATTACTAAGTTAAATTAATTTTTTCATTTACATATGTTCTGACTAAATAAATTTCTAAAGAGAAAAAATAAATAAAATATTAAAAATAAATAAAATAAATAAAAAATAATAAAATAAAGTGCCAAAAATGGAGATTTTTTGAAATGTTTGTATGGGGAACCCCCCAGGGGAGTTCCAGGGGGGTGTGCCACGAGCATGGGTGGATCGGCCCTTCAAAGTTAGTGGGGGTCGGTCATACATTTGGACTCGATTGGGGCACTCTACATGGGTCAAAGTGGGATTTTTCAAAACTTGACCCTACGGGACAAAAGTCAACAGTTTCGGGGTAGTAGAATTCGTTTTAGAGGTATGGTTAATTCCGCAAAGTTTCTTATTTTGATCCCTAGAATACGATTTTCACTGAGCTTTGGGCGATTTTTTTGCCTCCCCACAAATCGACCCGGCCTAGTATATATATTATCATATATAACAATGCATTATCTAATATAACATAATATGTATATATGGAGCAATTCCATATGAAAACGATCAAAATTGGCAAATTTTTGGACGACCCCTCTCCGATTTTAAAATAAATAGTCTCAATCGATTGCCCAGCAAAAAATAATGTACCTACATATTTTTTTTTTTTTTATATATTGACTGGTTTAGTTAGACCACTGTCATGTGACAAAATTGAAGAATTCTTCATAAGGGACCTCATTGAAAGTTGTTTAAAAAAAAACTACTAAAGCGCTCGCAACGAGTGATAGCTCGTTGGAAAGGTATTGAATCAGGCTTTAATTGAAAAATAAAATTTTCCTAATTTTTCTCAGAAATTTACCTTTTTTCCCATGAAAATTAAATTTTCCCATGAAAATTAAATTTTCCGATTTTCCACAGAAGCTCCTAAATTTTCCGGCTAATTTTATTTTTTTTGGATTCCTCACATGACAGTGGTGCACACCACCACTAAACCAGTCACTATAGAGCAATTCCATATGACATGTGACAAAATTGAAGAATTCTTCATAAGGGACCTCATTGAAAGTTGTTTTAAAAAAAACTACTAAAGCGATCGCAACGAGTGATATCTCGTTGGAAAGGTATTGAATCAGGCTTTAATTGAAAAATAAAAATTTCCTAATTTTTCTTGTTAAATAATTAAAAATAATTCAATTATAAAAAATATAAAAACAATGAGAACAAGGTGGTCTCTTAAATGCTCTTCTCCTGTCCAAACAAGGAGTCGGGGCCCATTTTTTTATTGCTGATTCTTAAAGCAAAAATTATGAGGAATCCAAAAAAAATAAAATTAGCCGGAAAATTTAGGAGCTTCTGTGGAAAATCGGAAAATTTAATTTTCATGGGAAAAAAGGTAAATTTCTGAGAAAAATTAGGAAAATTTTACTTTCAATGAGGTCCCTTATGAAGAATTCTTCCATTTTGTCACATGACAGTGGTGCACACCACCACTAAACCAGTCACTATAAAAAAAAAAAAAAAATATTTAGGTACATTATTTTTTGCTGGGCAATCGATTGAGACTATTTATTTTAAAATCGGAGAGGGGTCGTCCAAAAGGTGATCGCTTTCATATGGAATTGCTCTATGGTGAAATATAAGCTATATAATTTAAGATATAACGTAATATTATATATTATTAGAGTTGTGTAGTTCGTGAACGAACTAGTTCAATTGAACTAGTCTTTTCTTTGAACTAGTGAGCTGGATCAAAATCAGCTCTTTTAGGTCTTTCGCTCTTTTCGTCTTTTGAGTAATATTGCTTTTCTTTATGTTGCTTTTGAGTTTTTTTTTTAATGTTGCCAGCTTAATTTTTTTAACGTTTAAGGGAGACGTTATTCATTTCTTCTTTCTTTCGAAAAATTCTTACCTAATTCTTTGAAAAATACAATCATTTTTGAAAATTAATAAAAAAAATCAATTTTGGGTTTATAAAATGTCTGGTAAACGTAAATTTTTATTATTACGAACCATTTTATGATTTAACAATCATTTTAAATATATTTTAAAGTGTTGAATTATTCTCAGATAGTAAATTTAATAGAAAGTTACACATTTTGTTTACACATTTTGTTTCGCATCATCTGATTCAATTCACTTCAAATAGTTCGTGTCGCACAGATTAATTTAGGATAAAGAGCTGTTGAACTAGAAGAGCGAACTAGTTCATTAAAAGGAGCTGAACTGTAAAGAGCGATCTTTAGAAAGACCTAAAATGCCTAAGCCTATATATTATATAGGTATTATTATATAGAAAGTTAACTGATGTAATATATAATTATACAAGAATCCATATACATATGACACAAGATTAACAATTTAGTTTGAGAAAATATTATATGTGGTTCAACATCATTAACATCATTCTATACGTATAAGATATAATAATATATTGTAATATATAATATATGCGACAGATGTCTTAATTATTTTTCAAAATTTTTTTTTAATTTTACTAAAAATTATATATGTCACGGGATTTAAGCAAATGCAATTAAATTTCGAAATATCTCATTCGACCCACTAAAAATTACATATCTTTTTGGATCTAATTAGATCCAATTAGATCTAAATAAATCCCATTTTTGGCTCTGTCAGGATCTTAAATAAGAAATTATTGGTTCCCCCAGTTTTGAGATAAATTTTGATCTAACTTAATCCAGTAATATATTTGAGGAATCTTATGAGATATTATTGGATAACACAATTTTGAGATAAACTTAACTTAGATAAGAATAAATATCGATCTATATCAAATGAGATCTGATTTTGTATATGTGATATAACTTTTTCTTCGGGTAATGTTGCAAAATTTTATTTTTTTTTTTTTTGCAAAATTCCTAAGCTTGCCATGAATACCTCTAATATTAATTTTACTTCTTACAACTCAACTTGTTTTAAAGTCGACCTGTTTTTTCACTTTTGTTTTGCTTTAGTTTTATTATTCCCCATGTAATCGTGAAGTAAAGCGTGTGTAAATTATGACAGCTCACATTACTACGCTGTTCATTACTGTATTGTTACATGAGTCCCATCTAAATGGTTCAAATGTAATATTTGAGCCTTGCAATCGCTAGTTAGTTACTAACGAACCAACTACACTACTTGTTAGTGAGAAATTTTGCGTAACTTATGGCCTTGTTTGGCTAAAACTAACATGCAACAGTATGAAGTTTGAATGTACAAGGTACCTAAGTAGGGTTTTTGTCCCGGCCTGGGAATTTCCGGGAATCCCGCTCTTTTTCCAATCCCGGAAATTTTGTGCGGAATTTACTGGGAGTTTTGTTATTATTTTAAATTAAATATATTTAAAATTAAAGAAAAACTGTTAATATTACTAAAAATTTATGTATCGGCCATTAAACCGAAGATCGGCCAACAGGTTATTTTTTACTGGGTCATCCGATTTCAATTAAATTTACAGATTGTCAAAGATAGGCAAATTTCGAAAAATTTAAGGTATTATGCACGATTTAGTTTTATGAAAAAATGAGAAATATGAAAATAGTGTGTAAGGTTGAATATTTGTATTTCTGTAATATTCATCGGATGATCACCATTCGAATTGCATTGGAATTGTACTCGCACCTACTTTTCTTCTGCGGAAGTGATTTTTTTCAACGTCAAAAAGAAATTCATTTTTTATGCAATTTGTTTTTCAAATGTACTTTTCTCAAATTTTGGCCATTTTCGAGTTGAAAAAAGACGCATATTTGCAAAATATGGGGTTTTTAATATAAAACAACACTTTCGATTTTTGGGTCCCGAGGTTTATCAATTATTAATAAATTGTTGAAAAAAGCTTGCATCATGTTTCCATAGAAAAAACAACAATTTGTAATTATAAACTAAATACCGTTATCCGTCACCAATAACCGAATGAAATGGTTGCCAACCCTGAAAAAAAGTGTTTCTAGATTTATTTTTTCAGTCATATCATAGCTAGCCGCTGTACATCTGAATCGTTTGCCATCAAAACTCTATTTCTCAAGAAACGTTGATAGCCCCTTTTGAATACTAGCCTCCGATATTTGGCTCATTACGGGCCTACCAACTGTTCCGATTCTAGCAAGGTAGTTTTGAACTGCAAAACTTTTTACTGGATAAAGATAAATAAGGTGGTTTAAAAACCATAATATAACCATAACAAGGAAGGTATCCTCACCCGGACCGGCAGATCTAAATGAATTTAGGGTATGTTGTAGAGAATAACAATTTAAGGCACCAGCGTTTTTTTTTTTTAGCTGCATAATGTTATGTTTAGGGGTTACTAAGTGGGGTCAAAAATAACCCCATTTTACGTGTTCTTCGGTTTATTTCGTTCTATTTAACCCTCTAATGGGTAAGGCTACCGCAGGGCAGTCTTCATACAATTTACCACAAATGCGTCAAATGAGTGTTTTATACTTAGAAATTAATATATTCCGATAGAAAACTAAATTTGCTAAATATTTTGCAAAGAAATTTTTCGTGTGCCGTCCACGGTTTGGAAGGAAGAAAGCTTCAAAATCAAAATTTCGTAAAATTTCAAAAAATAATTATTTTTAAAAAAACATAGTTTTCAAAAATCTAAAAAACCAATTTAAGTTAACTAGAAACTCTTTATATTAAAATATAAGTAAGATTGAAGCTTTATCTTTAATAATAAGTTCTTACTTTGATCCAAGGACTCACAGGATTTTACCAGGATTCCTCTAAAGGACACCATATTAACTTATAAATTAATAGACGTATTTTTATGAAATTGGGCACAAGGAAGACATTAAGTATTAATAGAAAAGCGTTACATTGTTTAAACAATATAAATTGAAGTTTCGATACTTTTTCGCCTAATTTCGCTTTTTTCAAAAAGCGAAAATGGTGATATCTTCTTAAATAGGAACAGAAAAAAATAGTTTTTGGAGTATGATTATATCTTGGTAAGAGAAATAATTTTTGTTCAAAACTTCTCTTTTATATGCGTCAGTTTTCAAAATGCACCCTAAAATATTTTGGCTCATATCGCCTAAATTAGGCAACGATAAACAATTTTGATGAAGAACTTATTATTTGTTTTTCGAGTGGAGCACATAATAGGAATTTCGTTGCAAAACATCGTTTGCCAGTTAGAGGGTAAAAGTAATTGTGGACAAATGAAAGGTTTTTTGAAGACACTGATGTAGAAATGATGTCTAAAATATTTGCAGTATTTTTGTTATTAAAAAAACTTTGTTTTGAGTAACAATAAAGTGGCGTTTTATTGAGCAATTCTAGTGGAATTAAGCTAAAAATAATGCTTAGTAATACCTATTTAATTTATTTTGTGTGGTGTATGGGCTTTTTCTGATATTCAAAATCGTAGAATGTTTCTTTATATTTCAAATAATTCAAAAATATACCAAAACTGTGTCCACTATATGGGAAATATGGGCATCAACATTTTTGTTTTATTGAGCACTTCAACTAGGCCGACCATTCGTACTGATTTGATCAGTACATGTACGAATTTTTGGTCACGTGTACCCTGATTTTTTTAAAATTTGTACTGATTGTACTGAGTTTTAACATTTGAAAAACTAATGTTTATATCCATTTAGAATAAGGTTTTCAGAATTATCCAAACAGAAAGGTTTCCGAACTAGATGTGTTTTCTCCATTAAAAATTTGTTAATCTGATGGAAACTGTAAAAAGTCTTTAGAACTTAAAGTATTTATGTTTTAAACTCGTTTTAAATCTAAGATTAGTACGAAAAGAAGTGCTTAGAATTCGAGAGATTCAATATTTTAAAATCTGGGATGTTTTAAGAAACAAATATTCAGGACGAAAAATTAAAAACTCGTCTGTCGGCACACACAGTGACAATTTTTAACGATACCAACTAAAATTCAATTTCTTTGACTGAAATCAGTTGGTACAACTAAATATTGGTTTTCACAATAAAATTCGGTTAATGCTCCTAAAGTTTATTTAAGGACGAGTTTTAATTACATTTTTCTTTATATAAATAAAAAACAAAGTGAAAAAGCTTTATAATTTATATGAAACTATTTTTAATGAAAATAAATAAATCAAAAATTTTCATAAAATTTTATTAAAAACTGCATTTATCTGATGAAACGTTTTAATGGACGAACTCTAGCGAAACGTCGTTAATTTAATGCAAAAATTCATTAATATCATGCGTATAATTCTCTCAGAGTATAATTAAATTCATAAAAACTAGTTTGTTCTTAAATTTTTTATATAAATTTATGTAGTTTTCATAATTTTGTAGGCAAATTTCCACTTAATCTGAACTTGTACACAGGGAAAGTAAATACGCTGTGTTTTTAGGATTAATCACAACATTTATAATTTTTCAAAATTTTATACTGATTTTATGTCAGAAACAATGGTCACCCTAACTTTAACCCTATGTGCAAATAAATCTAGTTTTCGTAACTTAATTTTTAACCCCACTTTTGAACTCTTAAACATGAGACTGGGCAGCTAAAAAAAAGTACTTGTCCATTTTTGTTGGTCCTCTACAACATATCCAAAGATCATTAAAATATGCGAGATCGGGTTGGGATACATCATTTGTACATCACATGCGAAAAATTAATTTTAATATTTGCTTTAAGTGGTCAATAACCTATTGTGGTCCAAGCGAAACAGGTATTTAGAAATTGCCGCCATATTTCGCTACCGAATGGGAATTCTATATTAACGTCTTGTCCTCTGAACTTTTCTGAAATTTACTTACTAATGACATGAGTAAAATCAATTTTTGAAAAAATGAACTTGAAACCTATGTGCCCGTCATTTGTTACTCTCTCTACACTCAAAAAAATAAGTTACTAGAAAAGTTAGTAAAACGTCTTGTAAATCAAGTATACTATTTTTCAACTAATTTTTTTTCTGAAATTGTGTTTTCAGCTAAAATTTCAGTTGTTGAATAAAAAAAAATAATCAATTACTTTTTTAATTGATTCAATTAAAAAGTAATCAATATTTTTGTTTATTTAAAGTAATCAATATTATTTAAAATATTGATTACTTTTTAATTGAGTCAATTAAAAAAGTAATTGAGTCAATTAAAAAAGTAATTGATTATGTTTTTTTTATTCAACAAAAAGTTTACTTGGCGCAATTTAAGAAATATTTTTTTGTGTGTACTTATTCTGCATTTAACTGTTTTGAACTAATGTTTTACTAATATTTTACTAATGTTTCACTAGTTTATTTTGCTAAAAACATTGTGCTGATAAGCACATTAATAGTGTGGACGACAACCAGATTGAAAGATACACACAGAATGAAGTAGATATCGCGGTATGTCAAGATGTACAAGGTGGCGCAAAAGTAATCCTCCTATCAGAAAATGCTATAAATTTTGCGATTGGCCCCTAATGTCAGTTCTGTTTTGACATTTGTGTAGAAAACACATGCGAAATACACGTTAATAAACAATGTTACGCTACACTGCTCCAGAACGCGGAATATTGGTGACTATTTATTTGACCAATAATCGGTCGGTGACTTTGGCACAGCGTGAATTTCGTCGCAGATTTCCTGGCCGTCCAACGCCTACTGGTGAAACACTGCGACGTTTAGCCGCTCGCCTCGAAGAGACTGGCACAACACGAGATGCTGCCAGGCGTGGCAGACCCCGGAGTAGCCGTTCTGCAGAGAATATTGCTGCTGTAGCCGAGGATGTCATGGAAGCGCCGTCGACATCGACCAGACGACGTGCCACGCAAATGGGTATCAGTCGACGGTCTTTACAGCGAATTTTGGTACAAGATTTGAAGATGTTTCCGTACAAAGTCCAGACGGTGCATCAGCTGTTAGCTGCTGACCGCCAATCGCGTGTAACATACGCTCAAGCCATCCTTAATCACCACCAAGAGGAAGATGATTTTTCATCAAAAAAATACTGAGTGATGAGTCCCATTTCCATCTTAGCGGGTACGTAAATAAGCAAAATTTACGCTTCTGGGGCACTGAAAATCCGCGTGTAACCCACGAAGAGCCATTACACCCGCTCAAAGTCACTGTATGGTGTGCTGTTTTCGCTGGAGGAGTCATCGGACCTTTTTTCTTCGAAGACGTCGCGGGCCAAACGGTTACTGTGAATGGTGAGCGCTACAGAGCAATGATCAACGAGTTCTTTTTGCCGCAACTTGATGAATTGGGATTGGAAATCATGTGGTTCCAACAGGACGGTGCAACGGCACACACTGCACGTGCCACAACCGATATGCTGAAGGATGCATTTCCCGGGCGCCTAATCTCTCGTTTTGGCGATTTGCACTGGCCAGCAAGATCGCCTGATTTGACCGCTCCAGACTTCTTTTTGTGGGGCTTTTTGAAGTCGCGGGTTTATGTCAACAAGCCTCAGACTCTTGCAGCTCTTAAAGACAATATCCGTCAAGAATGTGAGAACCTATCGCCGGAAGTTTTGGCCAAAGTGATGGAAAGTGCCATAAAAAGGGCTCAAATGACAATCAACTGTGGCGGCGGCCATTTACATGACATCATATTCTCGACTTGATGTAAAAAAAATTAAAATACCAAATAAAAATAATCCACAAGAAGAATCAAAGTTTTTCAATTTTTTTTTTAAATTACAGCCAAAAAACATCGGAAGGTTATTTTTGCGCCACCTTGTAGTAGCAACGAGGAAAATGATACCAAAAAGTACAACTCTTGTAAGAAATATAAACAAATCAACCGTGGAAGATTTTTATATCTGTTTTTATTAAAAATATTAAATATAAAAAATATTTAAATTTAATAAAAATTAAATGTGTATTTGTAAGCTAAATGCTGATAGTGACTATTAATATAGTGTCGTCAAATTGTCAAATATACGTTCAGGTAGACAGACTAAAGCGCAAGACTAGGACTCACATATTAAGTAATTTTGTATGTTTCCTTTTTCTTATTGCAAAAAAAGAGTTGTGTATTTAATATTTTGATATTTCTTTTTTGTTTGAAATTTGAAAAAAAAAAAAAAAAAAAAAATTAATGCTTCGTTTGATGTAATTTTTGTTTCGTTTGATGTAATTTTTGTTTCGTTTGATGTAATAAAACTAATAACTATGTCTATATATTTCAGATCTTAAATTAATTCATGCCGTCAGTATGAACATTTTTATATTTTGTAACGTATTGCAATTTTTATTTTAAAGAATAACAAAACAAATTGTAAGATTTTCAGCAAATAAATAAACTAGAATTAAATTAATTTTAAAAATTGTTTGAGTTTTTCAGTCTACTAATATTTAGCAACAATTTTATTAACTTTTAGCAGAAATTTTTTTATTTTTAATCAATTCAGCAAAAGTTTTGCTAACGCTTACTTTTCTGAATCTACTAATTTTGTGGCGAAAAATGAGCTCGCAAATGTTCAGAAAAAAATTTTGCTGACATTATCAATTTATTTGCTGACACCTTCCTGACTAAAATTTTACTAACTCAGCAACATTTTTTTGCTGACTTTACTAACTTTTTTTTTGAGTGTACCTGAGACTGGCATTTATTATTTTGTACAGTTGGACCAAAGCGTAGTTTATATTATATGTTTGCCTCCATCCTCAATTTATCAAAATATTGTTTTTTACAGTAGCACCAAAACGTATTTTATTTTTGCCGATATCTGCAATTTTTAAATTTATCAAAATATCATTTATTTAGTAATTTTTTCTAATAGTTTATTTAGTTTATTTATTGTTTTATTTATATTGTTTTAATATTCACAATTTTTATGTGCACATGCGTGCCTTTGTTTGATGTTTAGAATACAAAAGAAAAACAAATTAAATGAACGAAATCAAACGCGGTTGCATTTTGTGTAAATTTTATAATAGTTGTGTTTGTTTGTATTTTTTTGTTTTTTCTCTGCTTCGTACATACAAGCTGCGACAACTGCATCTAGTCTTTTCGTTTCTTCTGCATGTTATATATGAGTTTATTAGCACGATTTTGGTAGCAACGTAAATTAGTTAAACATTAGTTCAAAATTAGTTTTTTGGTAAAAGGTATTAACTAAAATTTTTAACTAAATTTTCAACTTACTTTTTCTTGAGTTTATTTTCTAGCAAAGCAACTAAACGTTTTATTTTATTGGAATATTTTTAGAATTTTTGAACCGCTGGACCGAATTTAACAATTTTTAACACACAACTGCTTGGGAGAATACAAAATAAAAAGGGTTAAAAAAAATTGACGATAACTCTGAAAATTGTCGGCTTTTTGTGTCCTTGGAACCATAAATTTTAAATTCAAATAATTGTTTTTAAGATCTTATTGTCTAAAATTAAATTAAAGGTCTGTTTTTCGTTTTTACCCACCATGCAGTTTAAGAAGGCATCTTCTATTCCTGCTGATAAGAGATCTTGAGGTCCCTACATCGTTAACTTTTCATCCTAGTACACAATCCCAGTACGATACTAAACCTCGAATTCCCTTATTAAACAAAATATTTTCTATCCCTTCACAGTTTAGTATAAACAATGGTTTTAGTTGGTGGTTTGGAAGGGAAGTTTGGGGGGGAAATTTTCACATATGCTTTTTATTATTGTTATTGTGGAGATTTTTTGTTTTGTTTTTTATATTTCGTTCACATTGAGCAAACTCGTGCTGTCCAAGTATGGAGTCACAAACAAACAAAAAATGGAAAAAGAAAACAAATTCAAAACAAAAACACACTAAATACAAAAAAAAAAAAAAACATTCAAAATGAAATCAAATAAAAATTCGAGTGTAATATTTTTGTATACAAAACATGATGAGAAATGAAAATTTTTTCAACCAACCAAGAAATAAAGAACGTAAGAGAAATATGGAATACTACTAAAAGTACTGAATGCCTGGTAAAATAAGTTTCACATTTTGACAAATAAAACCACAACTTTTTTCGATGATTAACGAGCTAAAAATTATTTTGTATTTTTAGAGATTTTTACTTTATTTTTCTAAAAGATTATTTAAAGAGTGAGTGAAACTCGTGAAATGATATTTGAAGTTAAATTTGTATTTTCAGACAAAAAAGAAATATAAATTGAGACTTAAGAATGGGAAGAAAATTTATTGTCGTTTTTTTTTTTGTTATAGGGATAGGGGCGGGCTTAGGTTTAATTTCAAAGATGTGTGAATGTTGTTTTGTGATAAAAAAAAATCAACAAAAAGAAGAGGGATGGATGTTAAGGGTCTGTTTTATTGTAGATGTTTGTAGAAAGAAAAGGATTACGTACTAAGAGTTTGAAAGAAGATAAAGAAATTGAAAGAAGAAGAAAACCAGTTTAAAGAAGATATGTATTTAAAAGATACATTTTACGAAAATTTATTTTGTGTTGTTTTAAAGGATTGAAACAACAGGGATGAGATTTTCTCATTTGGTACACTGACGAGAACTTTTCCATAAAAAGTTCAACAGTTATTTAAAAGTTCAACTGAATTTTAAACTAAACATGTCTATTTTAGTATGGGTCCGTCAGGATTTGATCAATTAAGCCTAAAAATTACACTGAAACCAAAACCTTGTAGTTTTTAAAAAACTTGAATACTACATTTATACTACAACCAAACACTACAACAGGGCAATTTTGTTTTTTAACCCTTAAACTGGCCCAAGCTGTTTTTGCAATGAAATTTATACCACTTGTTCGGCACGGCAAATAAACAATATTTTCTTCTACCAAAATTTTTTTCCTTGCCTACCAGCAAAACCACGCATTACCAAATCATGGGTAAAGTAATGTATCGCCATAGGGCTTCATGCATAACCTTACACGTTACTTCACTGATGAATTATACAGGCGATGAGACTCAAGGTAACTCAGTACCTTGAAGGGGGTAAAGTAACTAGTTACTTATATGGTTACATAGTGGGAAAAAGTAATGTGTCTATAAATAGATTTTCTTAAAAAAAAATGCATAAAATTTTTTTTTTTACAGATATTTTTTTTTAATTAAATAAATAACTTTTTTTATTAAATAAATAACATGGTCATGCTGGGATTCGAACCTGGGGTCTCTGGTATTTAACAATTAGTTAGGCGAGAACTCTACCAAGTGAGCTATCGATACATACAATATTTTATTACTTAAAATGTAGATGAGTTGTTGTGCTTCGTGTTTTCGTTCGTGATATCAAAAATATACACCTTACCATTATGCTTACAAAAAATCACAAAGTAATGTGTCTATAAATAGATTTTCAGAAATATATATTAATCATTACGTTACGTTTATAATTCATGCATTATGTAATTGATGATCGGTAAGTCATTATTTTATGTTTTGAAGTAATGTAATATGTAATGAGGTCTCATTACAAGGTAATCCATGAGTGTTCAATTATCGGTAACTCATTACTTCTTGTTGGAAAATTATGATACAGGTAGGGAGTACACATAACAAGGTAATGCATTACTTTATCGCACCCATTACCAAAGTTTTGCTGGGTAGTTTAGGCGACATGGGCCAAAATAGGTTTAACGCAAATCTCAAAAACTTATTCATAAAAATTAATAAGTTTGAGCATAAATTATTCCTCTTACCAAGATATAACTACAATTACACGTTTTGTATTTTTCCATATGAATTTATTGTGATTTTCGTTTTTCGAACAACGAGAAATAGAGCGAAAATGCACCTACACTTCAAAATATATTGATTAAACTTAAAGATTTTGCTAATACTACTTAATATAATCGTTTAAGTGAATACGATGTCATTTATAGGTATCTTTGTAGAATCCTGTATGTCCTGTGAAGTTATTTTTAAAGTTTAAGCTTCAATCTGACTTTGTGTTTTGTAACATCGGTTTATAGTCAACATAAATAAGTTTTCAAAATTTTTAAAAATCGTGTTAATTTCAAAATATATTTTTTTTTTAATTTCACGAAATTTTAACTTAAACGCTTTCTCGCCGCCAAACCGTGACATGCACACAAAGCTATACTGCACAAAATATTTTGTAAATTTAGTTTTTAGTTCAAATTGGTTTTTATAAAAACCTATTTTGCCGCACTTATGGCCAATTAAAAATACTCCGCCTGTTGCCGGTTGGAGGGCTAATTATTTATTTTCTTACTACTGAACCGATCTATTAGGTGTCTTCTTAAGATTTACTCTTCTGTGTTTTATTTTTCGATTGATTCATCATATAAAGTTGTTTTTGTTGTTGTCAATTGTCGTTGATTATTTAATATTATGTAGCTGTCCAGTGTTTCATAATTATAACGTCATTTTAAAAAAGTTTAAACGCTAACTGACAAAAACTTTGGGTACAAACTAATCTGCGTTCATAATTGCAACCAAATTAAAGTCGAAACTTGATTTTTTTTCTTTTAACCTCCTTGTTAGTTGGAAGACAAATAATTTTGATAGAAAAAAGTTAATTCGCCGCGATAAATATATCATTATGGTGTTTTCGTCCGAATCCAAATCGGTCCTTTGAGCTA
Source organism: Delia radicum (assembly GCA_021234595.1). NCBI lineage: Eukaryota > Metazoa > Arthropoda > Insecta > Diptera > Anthomyiidae > Delia > Delia radicum. Next base: position 30,849,161 of record CM037854.1, on the reverse strand, counting down.
TAAAGACCCTTATAAAAGTATCTGCTACAAAAACCTGATTGAAATATGTATTTTTAGAGCACGAACGTGCCAATAAGTTACAAAATAAAATTTATGAGTTAATATTATTTTTTTTTTTTCTAGATGCGTCTTCAAAAGTTCTTTTATTTGTTCTTCGTGGAACAAAACCTAGTTTTTTTAAATAGTAAAATAAAAAATAAATGAACTATTTTTTGTGTTAAATATTATTAATTTTCTATTGATTTTATATTTAAGCCGGTCAAACTCTTCCACTTTTTTCACCTTACGAAATTTAGTAAAATTAATGTGTAATTATAGTTTTGCAACGCAGTGTATAACTTTCTCGAGACGGTTTGAGAAAAATTAAATCTTTTTTTTTCCAAAAAGGATAATCATGTTTTTTTCGTTTTTTGTTTATATAAAATATATATTATATAAAAATTTCAGAATGCACGCTGCAAAAAAAAGCACCCTGATGGAAATATAAATGCTGGTAGTATACTTTTGTTTGGCAACAATTACCGTTTCCCATGTTTCTAATATAACATATTTGTTTGCAAATATAATTATGTTTGCCTGTAAACATATATATGTTTGGAACTAGTGAAAAACATATCTCGATTTGCCTTCATATATATGTTTATTATAAATATGTTTGCGTGTCCCAAACATAATATCTAAAAATTTAAAAATTACAAATAATCTGTGTTTAGGTTTGAAAATTTGAATCATTATAAACATATATATACACTCACAATATATTTTCCGTAAAGACTAATGAATATAAACATTAATATAACTGAAAATCAGTTAAAAACATGACTACTTACTTTTCGTTTAAAACAATTGTATTTTTTTGTTTATTTTCAACTGTTAAAAAATTAATTGACAAAATACATAAAAACAATAGATTGTTTTCGTTTATTTCAATACTCAGTATAATATAACAACTTTTTGTTTTAAATAGAAAATTTTAACTGAATACTTAAACTATTACCGAAAGTCCATTTATTTGTTTATTGAATAACAGACAGAAAGTTAAAAATATATTTTTTTTGGTAATTTAACTGTATTTAACATTGAAACAACTTTACCGATTACATTTTTAAATAACTGTTGATTTTTTATGGAAAAGTTCTTGTGAGTGTATATACAATTACCTGCAAACATATTCAAAAGTGTCTTTTTTTCTACGTGTGGATTCAAAAAACTTTTAACTTGAAAATCTTAATTTTTGTAAACATTCATTTTTATAATTTTTTTGTTTAATACCCGTGTAATTTATGTATCCATTTATGGATGTGTATGAACTCATTCATGTTTACATATGAAGGCATTCCAGTTCATAAATGTCCAGACACCTCCATATATGATTCATACATATTACCTCAATTTTCGCTAATGTATACATATGAACATGTATGAAAATGTATGGTTATGTATGATAACACATGTAGATATTGCCTCAATTTTTGTTAATGTACACACATGAACATATATGGTCCAACATATATACATGTATGAATCATTTATTAACACATATGAATCATGTATGAATGCATTTGGACACCCGGCTCATTAAGCCGGGTCGATTTGTATGGAGGCAAAAAAATCGCTCAACGTTCAAGGAAAATCGTATTCTAGGAATCAAAATAAGAAACTTTGCCGAAGGAACCATACCTCGAAAACGAATTCTGATGTCCCGACTTTTGGCCCGTAGGGTCAAATTTTGAAAAATTCAACTTTGACCCATTTAGAGTGCCCCAATCGAATCCAACCCAATCGAATATAATTTATACATTCATCTGCTAGAGCGTCTTCCGGAGAAGAAATAGAGACCCTAATCTTGGAAAGACCCCTCCTACTTTCTGAAATATCTCTATCCCGAGATTTGTAAAGGGTCCGCCATCTAACATTTTTTTTTTTAACTAGTGCTTATTTCGTGAATGGTAACACTTAGCTCATGTCTGATTTGACAGATAATTAGTTTTATCCTTCCGCTGAACGAATATGGTCCGTATGTTCGTTATCTTGTGCAAAAAGTGAAAGAAACTGTCATCCTCATCGATAAACCAAAGCGTGAAAAGCCAAAAACAGTGCGTACACCCAGGAATATTGCTGCTGTGGCAGAAAGTGTGCGTGAAGTGCCATAAACATCAATTCACCGTCGTTCTCAACAATTGAACATTTCGGAGACATCATTGAGACGAATTTTGCATAAAGACCTTGGTATGACGCCATACAAAGTCCAATTGGTTCAGAGTTATTTGGCGGACCCTTTACATTTTGCTATAAAAACACGGCTAAAAAGGCCCTCTTTCAACTTAAATTTTAACCCCTTAACGGTCACCTAGAATGATGATTTATGCATTAATCTGCTAGCGCGTCTCCCGGAGAAGAAGCATAATCTTGGAGAGATTCCTCCTACTTTCTGAAATATCAAAGTGGGCTTTTTCAAAATTTGACCCTACGGGTCAAAAGTCGGTTATTTAGTATTATTTTAATACAAAAATGTTCACGTTGAACATTTAAATGAAAAATCCATATTTTTCAATTGCTTCAAATTGTTGCGGAGTTGTGGTGGAAATTTGTTCACATTAATTTAATAGACAATTACTTGAAAACGTGGTGAATATTTATTGTGACTTTTAAAGTTTTTATTACAATTTTTTAGGGGCTCAAACATTGCGCGGAATTTTTTCGGTATTGTTAATATACTACTGGACTTAAGCAAACAGTACCCAAAAAAAGTACTTTTGTACCTTATTTATCATCCATGCTATGAAGCAATAAAAAACGTTCGCAAAAAAAAAAAAAAAAAACGGGCTCCGTTAGGGTATCAAAACAGGATTTTGGTTATTAGGGTTTAGAGGAGTATTAAAGGAGTAACAAATTTTAACACTGTCTAGACATTAAATTGTTTTCCAACACCATACAGAGATGCTATAAACATTGTAGAAATTGATTTTACTTTGGACGAAGGATACTTACTTGTTTACGAAAAAAATTGAAGAGAGGAAATAAAAAAAAAAAACAAAAAGAAGTACAAGAATTAGAAGTAATAGCGGCAGCAGTCAGAAGTTGAACAACAAAATAACAATAACAATGGCGTCCAATTGTTTTGATTCTGGTTTTTTATTTTTTTTTTTTTTGTATATTTCGATTTTTGGTAGAGATGAAAAAATATATATTTTTTTTAGTATAGATGTGGTTTTTATACAAAATATTTATATTTAATGATTAAATTTATTTTTGGAATAATGATGAGGCTTTGTTTTTTATTAAGTAATAATTACACAACACAATTAATATATATTTTTTAGTAAAATATTTTAAAGGCGGGAGAATTTTAAATTTTTTTATTTGATAATCAAATATTTGCCACCTTTTTATTTAATTTTGAAAATATTTATTTATATTTTTTTGGAAAATTTACAAAATATTTCGTAGATTTTCAACTTTTACACGTTTTTAAATCAACTTAAATTTTAACTTTAATTTTTTTTTAAAGATTTTTGTTTGTAATTCGCGTTTGCCGTATTTGTAAAACGTAACGTTTTATTAACGTTGTATCGCACGTCTGTATTGAAAGCGTATATTCACTTTGCTGTCTTAATATTTACTAAACTGAAATTGTACCCAAGTCTGGTGTCGCATACATTTTTTTTTTTTTTGTTATTGAAATTTAAACCAAACGTCTTGTGTTTGTGTCTGTCATTCCATCATTTATAGTTGGTTTTTTATGCCATAATAAACAACTCTCTTTTATTTTTTGAGTTACTTTTTCTCTCTTTTTATTTTACTTTGATTTCTACAACTAGTTTTTTATATCATTGCTTCTTAGCAAACGTTACGGTAAAATTTTTTCTCGCCTTGGGAGAGTTTCTTTTATTGTGCATCATATTTAGAGTTTAGTTAGAATTAAAGCGAGAGGCGATGGCTATTAACGATTTAAATGCACGAAATACAACAAAGCAATATTGATTTTAGAAAGGTATTCTAGATATTCTTGCAAATATTAATGCCAATATAATTTTCATTTTGCTCTACACAGTGCAATAAGATGTGCAATACGTTTACATAAAATATGACAACACCCTCTTGTTCTGTTGTGGAGCGATATAAAAATTGCACAATCTGACCAACACACTATAAAATATTTTTCACAATTCTTGTTTACGCAATAAGAATCAAACCATTTTTAGGTTTTTCCAACATATTGTACAACCTTCCAATATGACAAACACACTGGCAATCTTTTGCACAATATAAAAAGTTGCACAAGAATATTGCGTAGTGTACACTCATAAAAAAAAGTTAGTTCGAAAGTCTGTTAAACGGGTTCTAATTCTGTTGAGCAAATTTTTTCAATTATTATCGTTTAAATCAGTAATTTATCTAAAGTTATTTGTTACCTTATTTTACCTCAAGAACAAATTTCATCCGTATTTGAACAAATTTGTCGATCTAAAATTTAGTAATTCGTGACTCTTAATTTTACAAATTTTGCCAGTGATTTAAACCAGTGATTTTGCCGTAGCTGAATTTTCTACTATTTCTACAGGCCTTTTTTATCAGTGTATGTGGTATATTATAATACAGTAGTAACTCGATTCTTGCACATACTTGATACTTGCACACCTCGATTCTTGCAACATAGGAATATTTTTCATTACGCACTCAGTACTTGCGACATCGAAAATTTTGAACTCGATACTTGCAACATTTTTGTATTACTCTTGCGTGCTGCTTTGTTTAAAGAAAAAATTTACGTTTGCAAAGAAAAAATTTACGTTGCTGACAATTAAAGACAAAGCTGAGATTTTAAAGAAATTAAGTGCTGTATTTTCCACCAATTCCTTAGCCAAAAGTTTTCATGTGCATAGATCAACAATAACTCGTGTTTGTTTAACGTGTTAAGAGAAATGAAATTTGTGGCGCATTCTGAATCCGGCCCTGGGAGAAGAAAGACGCTTAAAACCCTTGGAGTTTCCAAAAATGGAAAGAGCATTGTTTAAATGGTTTGCAAATCAAAGAAAGAATTTACCAATCATATCTGATATGCTTCAAGAAGTAGAACCATTGCAGCAAATATCATATTCTCAAATTGAGCAATGATTGTTGAACCTAATTTGGCGCTCACCGCACAAAATGAAGAACAGTGTACCGATGATGAAATTACTGATGGTGAAGAAACCGGTGACGTGGTACTCAATACGAAGCAACCCAGGTAGAAATTTGGGATGGTACAAAAAACGAAGAGTTTTCAAAACGTTTGTTTTTGATGGTACTAAAATAAAAGCGTTTCCAAAGCGATAATTGCAAATAATACGAAAAAAAAAGCATTTAAAAAACATTATTTTGGATTGCTATTCGAACGTTCGGACAAAGTATTTTAGGAATACTTTTTATACAAAACTTACAAATATTTGTGAAATAAAAACACTGTAAAAACATTGGTTCAAAGCGTTTTTCCAGCGTTTGTAAAAAGTACTTAAGAAGTTCTTATCGTACAAAATTTACAACGGTTTATAAAATAAAACCAATGTAAAACCATTGCGTTAAAGCGTTTTTCTAACATTTGCCAATAGTACTTTAGAAATACTTTTTTTTTTTGCGATTGCAGCTGTTCTCTCTGTTATAATGTCAAACGAGTTGCAACAACAGTTTAGTGGATGCGGAAAGCCAAATAAGGGTGTAGGCAAAGAAAATTTCAGTTCAATCCAAGTATATGAAGAATTAAAGGGTAATAAGTACATAACTTGTGAAAAAAGTATTTTTTTACAACATTTATTTTCTACAGATTTTTTATTACATCAGTTTGAAACTGAAACACCATCCAAAATTTTGACACAGACAAGCCGCTGGTTGGCGACTGCTAAGTACAGAAACTGCTCAAAACAATCTATTTTCAATCAAATTTGTCTTTCGAGCGTTTTGACAATGTTCAAAATTACAACCCTCAAAGCGGTTATCATTTGGGTCGTTTTCATAACGCTTAATAACTGTAAGCCAAAATATTCTGCAAATACTTATTTAACGATTGAAAAAGCATTTCAAAAATTTTGTTTTGCAATGTTTTGAGAACGTTATAAAATACCATCCTCAGACCGTAAATTTGGGTTATCATTTTGCACATTCTCAAAACTCTTTAAATTTGTAATTTGGTATGTTCTGAAAACGCTTGTACCATCATGAAAAATGCTTTTAAAACGTTTTAAAGATTGTATTTTTCTACCTGGGAAGTTACATCGGAGAAGACTATATCAGCGTTCAATATTTGCTTAGAATAGGCAGAGCAAAACAATGCTTCATTAGACGATATTATGATGCTCCAGAGACTAAGAAGCAGTGTAGTACTGAACAAGCGACTTTGTACAAAACAAACAAAAATTTTAAATTTCTTTAATTCCACATAAAATATGTATCTACTGTTATACGAATGCGTTGAACTTAAGTGTTTTGAATTGAAATATTAAACTTAGATTCTATGTGGATTTTATTTTGTATGGGAAATTAATACTCGGTACTTGCGACAACCTCGAAACTTGCACCGAGCCCGGTTTTCATTACGTGCAAGAATCGAGTTTCTACTGTATTGTTCTATTGATCATAATAAAATTATGATAATATTATCTTCATAAGGATCATATTTAAATTATTCCGTATTCCTCTTAAACGAGTTTTTCTGTGCGTAGATTGTAAAGATGTTGCTGTGGTGCTTATCATACAGTTTTATTGAAATATTGTGGATTACAGAACTTCAACAAAAAGGAGTAGTTATTCTACCACAGTATTACTTCCTCTTTCTTGTAGCGTAGCAAATATAGCTCTTTATCGCCACAATTGTAATCTCTCTTTTCAAAAAAAAAAACTCTACGTGCGTGTGAGAGTAGATTTTGCTTCTGGGTTTTTTTTTAGCAGTCTGTGCAAAATGTTGGTTATTTCGTATTTGACATTGAGAGTGCTCATTAATTGTTAACGTCATTGTACAATACTATACGTATGTTATGAATTGACTGTATATTTTAGTTAGATGCTGGATAAAACAGTGGTGGGTTGTTATTTTACAATTGTAATTTTTTAAAAGGGAAACATTGATTACCCTAAAAAAAATTAAATAAGAGGTTTGGGCGACGTAAGGACTAATTTTAAGGACATAAACCAGAACAATATTGACAATATCATTAGACGACGATTTAATCTTTAATATAACATATATATTCTCTGGAGTTATGGTAAATTCAATAACACAGCACAACAAAATCATTCTTTTTTTCTCTTGCATGAAATATTTTAAATGTTGTTTACTTATTCGAGGTCGCTGATTTAGAATCTACCCTCAGGTTTTTTCTAGCAGCTCTAGTTTTTGAGATACAGCTACTTCGTGCATATTGAGTCTGGTAACATCAACTTCTATCTATTGCGGTCGGGTTTTATATAAATCTTTGGAATTTCTATCACTTATTTATCAAAAAATGCTGTTCAGAGTTAGGCAGACAAGGTAACGCAACTGATCGTCTTTAACTTGGAAAAGTCCAGAACAAATCCCAGCTCTTGTAACTAACTAAGAAGATTCACGACCTCCGACCCTCCGGGGCAGGTGGACATCGGGCAATGCTATTATAGCACCCTAGGCCGGGTCGATTTGTGGGGAGGCAAAAAAATCGCCCAAAGCTCAGTGAAAATCGTATTCTAGGGATCAAAATAAGAAACTTTGCGGAATTAACCATACCTCTAAAACGAATTCTACTACCCCGAAACTGTTGACTTTTGTCCCGTAGGGTCAAGTTTTGAAAAATCCCACTTTGACCCATGTAGAGTGCCCCAATCGAGTCCAAATGTATGACCGACCCCCACTAACTTTGAAGGGCCGATCCACCCATGCTCGTGGCACACCCCCCTGGAACTCCCCTGGGGGGTTCCCCATACAAACATTTCAAAAAATCTCCATTTTTGGCACTTTATTTTATTATTTTTTATTTATTTTATTTATTTTTAATATTTTATTTATTTTTTCTCTTTAGAAATTTATTTAGTCAGAACATATGTAAATGAAAAAATTAATTTAACTTAGTAATAGAAAAGAAAAGATAAAAATTACTGTTTGAAGTCTTTTTTGCTTTCAAGTCTGGGCAATTTCGCACGGCTCTCTAACGTCGTCGCCATAACAGCCTCTACATTTTCCGGTATAACTCGTTTGGAAACGCTAGCTAGCAATTGAACGTGTCGTTCTGTTCCTTGTATGTGTGATGGAATTTTTGGATCATTAAACGGTGGATCATCTTGATTTAAATATTCTTTCAAAGTATCGTATGGAATGCTTCGAGTGAATGGTGGTTCAAATACGTCATTTATGTCATTCATATTGATCATTTCCGTGTAACTTGTGCAATAAAAGTTTATATCTGGTTTTTTATAAGCTCTAAGTCCCGTTGGGTCGTCAACATCGGTTCGATAGCGTAGAATTATCTTGATAGCACAGTCGCGCTTTTCTTTGCTATCATCAAACAACATTGATAACAAGATATTTTCCGAATGCGCATAATATGAATTATCTGTAATTACTTTATTGACAATTTTGCGTAAACGAGGTTCTAGAAATCTTGACCAACTAATGAATTTGAAAAATAATCTACTACCGTACACGACAGAGCTGTAATACTTAATATTGAAGTACATTGGCACATAACATGTAATTATAAATTCAACCAGTATTCTTAAATTTGCATCTGGATTTTCCGTTGTCACATATAATCGTAATAGTCTAGCGGCCTTGGTGAGCCACCGAGAATGTACAATTTTCCCTGGTTTGATGTTAGCCAGATCCACTGAAACCACGCCGCTAGAAATTGCATGGGCCATGTCGTATAAGTACTTGGAATCGGTGGAAAATTCAATTTTTTCTGGAGCAGGGGGCATATTTTTCAACTCAATTTTCTGAAAGCCGTCCACCACCTGAAAATATATAAAAATAAAGCAATTAAAAACGGTTGACAATTATAATAAATGAGTGATAGCAATAACTTACCGGAAGAGTTTCACAAGTTTCGATTTGACGGCTCAATTTTCCGGTTGCCGATCTTGGTCCAGTGCTGGTTGATTTATCCAAAGCTTCAAACAAATGCCGAAACGGAAGTTCGTTGAAGTGTAGAAGGCAAACGAACCAATGCAATGGTCTTTTTAACAGCAATTCGAATCGTCGTATAATTCCACCGTGTGGGCCAGTGTTTGTTGGCTCACCGTCAACGCATATGCCAATTAATTCATTCAGTGATATATTTTTATCGTTAAAAAAATCATTTAATTTGGTTGTTTTGTATTCAGCGGTTTCATGTTCCAGTCTTACGTAACCAATCAATTCAGAATTCGGTTCTCTCAAAATAACAAGATGAGGTTCTTTTACCATCCTAGTATGATACTTCTCATCAATTGCATCTCTCGTTAAAGTATCATCTTTTCTGCCATCGAATGAAAATGCTAACAAATTGGTATCATCTAACCGTTTGCGAAGCACTTCTTGTCTGCATTTCTCTTTTTCTCGGCGAACTTTCGATTTATCCATGATGAGAGGTTTGCCATGGGTATCTTTCATTTTAAAATCTTGGAAAAGAGCGGTTCCCATTGCTGATGCTACTCTATCAGGCACACCAAATCTGTCACATACCAAGGCAAAGTTAAAACAATCGTATCTCTGTGTGTATTGTGAACTTGTGCTTATATCCAAATCTTCTTGAACCGGTGGCGGTGCGTATGTTGAATCATCGGGATCTTGGTATGTTGGCATTGATGACATAGACGTTGCTCCTTGCTCTTCAATTTCCATCGCAAATCCATCCATTGTTAGTCTTCTCTGATTATGTTGATCGTGCATAAACTCTTTGAGGCGTTCGGGAACCAAACCGCATGCACATGGAGCTGCCTTCAAATCGCATTTACATGTTCCAATGAAAAAAATTGTTTCCAGAGATTTTACATACTCTGTAAATTCTTGGTGTTTGTTTCTATTCTTGATTTGCTCTTGATATTTGACAAGCAATCTATTCAATTTATTATATACACTTTTTTTCAGCATTATTTCCATACCAAGTTTTTTCCAAATTCCAATCAACTTATCTTGTACTTGAATAGTGAATGATTTATAGAGCAATTTTTTTTGTTCGCTCAAGTAAAAATAATATCTCAAAATATCCAGATGGGTTGGTAAATTAAGATCAGTCAAATCAGTAGACACACCAAAAACAGTAACATCATGCCTGGGTATATGACTCATTGGGTTTTCGATAGTTGTTGATGTTGTTATTGCTTCATCTTGCGGTGTAAAGGATGGTGGATTCATTGTAAACTTTTTGATTTGGAATGATTTTTTTTTTTAAATATTTTTTTATCTGAAATTAGAACTTCACACTTTGAGTTCTTCACAACGACTTAATGCATTCACAAAAACTGTTGCGTTATATATGGTCTACGAGGTAATAAAAATGAAATGGTAATTTTAATTCTACCTGTAACCGATTTTGTTGTTAAAACTGCCCATTAAATACTTACATGTAAATTAAACGTTAATCTGACCACAAATACTGTTAAGCAAGTGCGCCTTTTATTACTTCTGGAAAATCCTTTATGATAATTTTATGCTTTCTGTTAAGCAAGTGCGCCTTTTATTACTTCTGGAAAATCCTTTATGATAATTTTATGCTCAATTCTACCTGTAACCGATTTTGCTTAAGTAAGTTTACGACATGCAGCTGTGTCTTGTGGTGGCTTAAAAAACCCACACAACCTATTTTACGACCTGCAACAGAACGACACGTTCAATTGCTAGCTAGCGTTTCCAAACGAGTTATACCGGAAAATGTAGAGGCTGTTATGGCGACGACATAAGAGAGCCGTGCGAAATTGCCCAGACTTGAAAGCAAAAAAGACTTCAAACAGTAATTTTTTTTATTTCTTTTCTATTACTAAGTTAAATTATTTTTTTCATTTACATATGTTCTGACTAAATAAATTTCTAAAGAGAAAAAATAAATAAAATATTAAAAATAAATAAAATAAATAAAAAATAATAAAATAAAGTGCCAAAAATGGAGATTTTTTGAAATGTTTGTATGGGGAACCCCCCAGGGGAGTTCCAGGGGGGTGTGCCACGAGCATGGGTGGATCGGCCCTTCAAAGTTAGTGGGGGTCGGTCATACATTTGGACTCGATTGGGGCACTCTACATGGGTCAAAGTGGGATTTTTCAAAACTTGACCCTACGGGACAAAAGTCAACAGCAAAAGTTTCTTATTTTGATCCCTAGAATACGATTTTCACTGAGCTTTGGGCGATTATTAAATCGACCCGCCCTATAGCACCCGCTATGATATTAGCAAATGTGAGCAACGTTTCATCTGTTCTTGGGCCAACCCAACATATTCGGGGAATACGGTCAAGCAGATTACGGCACTATTATGGCTGGATAGTGCAATAGGGATGGTAGCGGAAGAAGCATTAAAAGTCAACGGTAGCGCCCATAAGCTTCCAGGAAGCCTAAGCCTGTTATTAGTCAAAAACGAGTGTCAGGCTCCACTAAGATCTTCTTTGTCCTTACATGCATCCAAGAAATCCTGGCAAACTAGTCAACAAAAACGTGAATATAACGCAAACAGAAAATAATAATCTCCCAGGAGGTCACAGACGTTTGTCAAAGCCTCCCGCTTTGGCGGCAAGCTGCACGTGTCTGGGAGGGAGCAATTCATGTTTAAAAAGTATTTTAGAAACCTCTGAGGCCCTATGCTCCACAGGGAGTTAAGCGGATATGTAACCCAATAATGGGCTACATGTACGGCCTAATAGCTTCTGTAAGATCTTTGGTGAATATATATTTTTTAAAATGTTGTTCAATACTGCGTTTCTACTTACGTGTTTTGGGAAAAACATGTGTTTTGATGAAAAAATGTATGGGAAAACATGTCTTCAATGATCTGCCGTCAGAGTTTCGAGAGATTTAATTCGATTTGAGCTAAATTCACAAAATATTGCATTCATAATTAAAAAAATTCCGTTAATCATTTGACTAAATGAATGAAAGAAAATCTTTCTTCAGTCTCCCTTTCACTAAATGAATTAAGAAAATTTTTAATCATTCAGGAAGAATTCATTCAAAATAGAATTCATTTATATTATTTAAAGCAGGAGTGCCCAAAAGTTCCTTATGGAAGAGCAAACACCAATACATTTAAAGAAAAACTAATTTTTATTCAATATTTTTTGTTGTAAAAACCAATACATACAAAGAAAAAAGAAAAAAATATTTCAATGTTTACCAGCAAAGCATACGAAAGTGTTGTTGCTTTGCGCTTGCGTGTATACAGTGAAGAACGACAAAAAAAACTAATAAGACAAAGTTGTTTGTGTATTTCGTATTGCTAGTGCTGAGCGCTCTATATGTGTATTAAAACACACAGCCTATAGCTAAGTGCATAGCACATAGGCCTTGGGCACCCCTGATTTAAAGCTTTAGAGAATTAAGCTAAGAATTCATTCCTTAGAAATGCTTTTTCGGAATGAAATTTACGAAAAATTTCATTCATTTCAGAAAATTTAATTAAAGAATTAAGCGTTTCCAACCTTTTTCTCCCCTAAACCATTCAATCATCACGAAATCTGTTTTCTTGTGTTGTGAATAAATCGGACAACAACTTGATTAACCTCTCTAAATGGATTTACCGTACAACAACATTTGCTGTTGGGTATGTAAGGAGTACGAATTATGCTAATTTTAGTTTTGTTTTTATAATTTACTTCTCGAAAACCGTTCGAGATATCGGCCCCAAGTAAGGTTTTTATAAAATGTTGACAGCATTTCTACATTATATCGAAAAAATCCAATGCTGAAAGGGAATGTTACTGACATTCAAATTGTACAAAATTCCAAAATGTTCATCTTTGGAACGCTATAAAGTAAAAACTATTTAAAATATAAAGAACATAAGTTACTGGAGAAATGTTTTATTGAAATTACAATAATACCGTGATTAGTATACTGATAAAAAGAGCAAAAGAATCCCTTTAATTGTCCAGCGCAAACTGCCGTCTCCTTAGCATACATAGACAAAAAAATAGGAAAAGAATTAAAGGAAATTTTTATATGAACAGAACCCTATGGCTAGAAACCTGAACTTTGAAATATGTATTCCGTGGAGTAAATGTGTGATCGCGGTATTATTGAATGGATTTTGGTTAAAAGCTCGTTACATGTGGTTGCGATTTCGTGCTGTTGGTTGAAAGTAGCACCAAATTTTTACAATTCAGCTTTTATCAAATAAATAATACAGACCGATAATAACCATCGCCGAAGATTAATGAATATCCTCTTTTTGAGAATTTCGATTAGTAATAGCAAAATTATTGTTCTTTGTAAAAAAAAAAATTTTTGGAAACAAAAGCAAAATAAAAAAGTAAAAGTGGTATTTTCTCAATTCACGTTTTTACGAAAGACCATTTTTGTTGAGGAACGAATTTACTATAATATTAATATTTTTTTTTTCATCCTCAAAACGATATAATATAAAAAATATTTTTTTTTACCAAAATTGCCATTATCTTAGTAACTATCAATTTTAGGAGATTTCACCATTTAACTTTTTTTGTAAAGAATTAAATTTCCAATTAAAATAGGGGAAAACATTTTTTTTTAGACAATAATAAACTTTGACCGGATTGGGCGAGCCTGAGATATTTCCCGAAATTTTTTTTTCTACAAAGAAAATACTAGTCGAAATTTAAAAAAAGCGGATATTCGGCCCACCCTATTGTACAGCCATTGGATCAGGAATTTCTCCACGATTTTCTATTCAGGTACATAATTTTCTAATTTTTATTTTGAAAAAAAACTTATGCCCATATTTTGTATATCCCCTTCGTTCAACGCTTCACCTACGCCAACGCAAACGCTAAGTAAAAAACATGTTATTTTATGAATCACTACGTCACCGCGTTGGTTCAACACTGCACTAATACGTTATCACTTCAATTGTCAAACCATTGCGTTATTATGGTTTCCTACATACAGGACAGTACTGAACTAAAAAAACAAAAAGTTGAGAAAACCATTTTTTTAATGTTCTGGTAACTCCATCAGCTGTGATTGTCAGTACAAACTGAAACCAAATTCAAATTTGTGTTTATAGATTTTTTTCATTTGTTTTATTTAAAATTAACATACAGTTGTGTGAAAATAATAGAGCTACCCCAAACATCAATTTCAATACTTAAAAATGTATACAGATAATAATTTTCTTTAAACTTTTTTGTTGTTTTTTATTATGTATTATTGTAATATAAAAAAAAAACATAAATTAAATATTTGAATTCATTGCTCTAAAAATTAAAATAACAAAAATTAGGTATATACATTTATTTTCTCTGTGAAAAAAATAGAGCCATCTAAACAAACCTACTAAAACTATTAAAACTGCGAAGCAGCGCTTCGGCATAGAGTCAACTAACTTTTGACAAGCCGTGACTGGAATATTCTTTAATGCAGTCTCAACCATTGTCCACAGCTCATCTTTATTTGATAGATTCTTTCCTCTAAGACATCTTTTAACCTCGCCCCACAAGTTTTCGATGGTATTTAGGTCTGGTGACTATGAAGGCCATCCCAAAAACTTCACATGGTTGACCCTAAACCATGCCTTTTATTTATTTATTTATTTATTTATTTATTTGAATTGCTCCATACACAATAAAATTTGCCAACTTCGATGAATGTTTTGGATAATTGTCCTGTTGGAATATCCATTCAAGCGGCATTTCCCAGATACGGGCCAATTTATGTAAATTATGGTGTCATGTTATTATGGAGTCGGACCCTTATATCGCATACAGGATATAATTTATGCACAATTTTATACAAATATTTTAAGAGAAGTCATGATGCCTTATGCTGAGTGGGAAATGCCGCTTGAATGGATATTCCAACAGGACAATTAACCAAAACATTCATCGAAGTTGGCAAAGGCATGGTTTAGGGTCAACCATGTGAAGTTTATGGGATGGCCTTCATAGTCACCAGACCTAAATACCACCGAAAACTTGTGGGGCGAGGTTAAAAGATGTCTTAGAGGAAAGTATCTATCAAATAAAGGTGAGCTGTGGACAATGGTTGAGACTGCATTAAAGAATATTCCAGTCACGGCTTGTCAAAAGTTAGTTGACTCTATGCCGAAGCGCTGCTTCGCAGTTATAAAAAATAAGGGCAGTTCTACTAAGTACTGAGGTAGTATAAGCAGTTGTGTAAGCAATGATTTTATTAAACATATTATTTATATTTTCTTTTTAATAATTTTAGTAGGTTTGTTTAGATGGCTCTATTTTGTTCACAGAGAAAATAATTGTATATACCTAATTTTTGTTATTTTACTTTTTAGAGCAATGAATTCAAATATTTAATTTATGTTTTTTTTTTTTATATTACAATAATACCTAATAAAAAAACAACAAAAAAGTTTAAAGAAAATTATTATCTGTATAAAATTTTAAGTATTGAAATTGAGGTTTGGGGTGGCTCTATTATTTTTCACACCACTGTATTTTTTTTAATTGTGATAATTAAAAACCAGTTTTTTTGTTTTATTAAAAAATATTACAAGTGGTAAATTGTGCACATTATAGAAAATAAACACAGAAATCTAAAATTTTTTTTTTTTGTATTCGTGATTATTTAAAAATATGTAGGCTAACGCTTCTAAAAATTGGGTGTTTAATGTGGCAGTTCAAGTGATAAAAAAGTAAGCGTTGCGTTTTACACAATTGGCTTTTTGAGTATAAAATAACGTAATAATCAGCTGTTGCAACGCGAGCAGTCACTTTTTTGAACGCGGTGATTTAAGAAATTCAAATAAGGCCAACGCAAGGTGAAGTGAGACGTAGCGTTTTACAAAATAAGGGCATTAATTTCTGTGATCCATTTTTCCATTTTAGACTTTTCAGAAATACTGATGGACTGGAAA
Organism: Delia radicum; assembly: GCA_021234595.1. Lineage (NCBI taxonomy): Eukaryota > Metazoa > Arthropoda > Insecta > Diptera > Anthomyiidae > Delia > Delia radicum. Next base: position 30,833,164 of record CM037854.1, on the reverse strand, counting down.
GTGAAAATATTATAAGATAATCTTCCATATCTGACACCATATATAATAGGCTTGCTTTTTATGAAATCCCTTACTTACAAAATTTGACATCTAGGCATGTCAAGTGTTAACTCTTTTCATTTTTTCAACTTCGGTAAATTGTCATTTTGTATTCAAATATATTAAAAGTACTGCCAATCGTTTTTTTCACGCCCATGTTAAGTGTGAAGAACAAAACAGAGCTATTGTTTTTTAAACTGAAAATTTTTTTAAAACCGCCCCTGATCACACCAACTTATGTTTAATATTTAACCCAGCATCAGGCTTGCTAGACTTTGTGGTTTGTCCCCAAATTTGGGAATTTGTTGTTGGTCTTTGGGACAAAAAGTTTCAATTGGGGACAATGGATTTTATTTTGGATTTAAAAAATATTTTACGGATTTTATTGGGATACTCACTTTCAGTATAAAAAACAAATACATTTGTAGTTTACAAACAACACAAGCACACACACAAATACACAAACAGACACAGCATTACCAAAAACACATATAAATACAAACGTGTAGTACACACACTTTTTTTGAGTGTTAGGTGATAGGTGCAAAATCAATTAAAATATTAATTTATTCCATAAATTTTTTAATTGGAACCAGTTTTTAGTTTTTTCTGTGTATCTTTTTAACGGTTTAAGTTATAAGAGTCGTTGATACCTCATTTTAATGGTACTTAAATCGTGGTTTTACAGGTTCACAAAAATAATTTACTTCTAGAAGCTATAATGTATCCGTGGTTCAAAACGCTGTATTTTAAAAAACTAGTTTTCTAAAATTTTTACAAAAATTCATGTTCATTATAAATTATTCTTCTATACCGTTACCAAATCCATACGCGGTATTCCTGCATGTTTCTGACTTATCCGCTTTTTGATTAATTTTTTTCACATTTTTATTCATAACTCAGGATATCGTAAGGGCTCTACATAGGGATTTGGACACGGCATAGGGAAGTAATTTATAATTAACATATAAGTAAAAAACAAAAATTAAAACACCATTTTTCTTGAAATACAGGCTATCCAACCGCGGTTTTTAAGAATAATGCATTTTGCCGTGGAGAAGTGAATAATTTGTGAGCACAGGTAAAACCACAATATAAGTAACTCTAAAATGAGTGCCTAGCCGTTAAAAAGATAATGCCTATTGTATATTATTTTTTTTTTAATTTTTTTGGAATATGTTTCATATTTTGAAACGCGATATTTCAAGAATTTTAACTTCTTTGTTAAACTTTGTTAAATTTTTTCTAATTAGAGTTTTTTGGGGATAATTTTTGTATTGTTTGGGGATAACGAAAAAAAGTATCTGGAAAGGCTGCCCAGGTGCTGCCCAGCATCATAATTTGGAAGAGCGTTACGAAAGCCATCCAACAACACAAAAAGCCCCAACAAATTTGTGGTGAGAGTGAAATTGAGAGGAAAAGCGGATTTAAAATTATAATCAGAGATGAAAATATGAAAAATTAAAAACAAACCAGAAAAATAAAAACAACAAGAAATGGAAAAAATTGTAATAAAAGCAAAAGCAAAACACCAACAAAAAAAAAAAAAAATTATGTGAGAGGTTGAAAAAGTTAAAATTTTAAACATTAATTGCAGAGTTTAAACGTTTTTTAAGAGACTTGCTGAAAATAAAGAAAGAATAAAAAACAAAACAAATTATTTTAAAAAATAATAATATGAGTGTTAAATATAAGAAATGAGAGCTGTAGGGAGAGATAGATTAAGTAATAATATTTAAACAACTGTGATGAGATGTGAAAATTTTAAATTGGTACTAATCAGATGGTAAAAAAAAAAATAAATCGCTGAATTTTTGTTATTTTTTTTAAAAAGCCTTTAAATTATTTTTTTTACGAATTTTCCTAAAGTGATTATAATGTAACAATTCGAAAAAGCAGACTTTCGAGCAATATGATTTCAAAAAGTTTTTTTTTTTTTAAATACATCGAGTAAAAAAATGAAAAAAATGTTTTACAAAATATTTGGAGAAACTTTTTCTGGTATTTTTTTTTTTTTGGTTGAAATATTTTGCCAATAAAATATTTTTCTGCGGAATTTCTTCGACGAAATTTGTTTTGTCTGAATTTGTTTCCAAAAAATTTTTTCATCGCAATTTATGGAGGATCTACAAAATTCGGCATATCCCATTAAATGTTTACAATTTTTTTTTTTTAAATAACTTCAAAAATGTAATGTTTAATAGGGTCACTGAATTGATCAATACATGTACAGATTTTTTATCACGTGTACTTATGAAAAAATTGTGTACTGATTTCAATAGATTTTTTAAAATTTGTGTTTATTTTTAAAATTTTTACAAAATTATACTTTTTGCCATGGAAAAACTCAAGTTTTGATCCAAAAGTAATCAATATTTACCACAAAAAAAAGCATTCTAAAAATTTTTAATCTGATGGAGACTGTAAAAAAATACTTTAAAACTAAAATTATATATATGAGAATCTTCAATATTTTAAAAGATTGGCCATTTTAAGGAAAATAAATAATTAGACGGAAAAATTAAAAATCGTCAGTAGGAATATTTCATAAAGTTATTGCTTTATGAGAACTTAGAGTTCGGGTGTTCTTGGAAAAGAACATTTTTTTTAAATTAATTTTCTTAACATGTTACACAGAGAAAAAATTTTTTAAATAAAAACTATTCAATTTTTTTTTTCAAAGTGAATAAAAAATGTCATGCATTTCATTAAAAAGATTTATAATTTTTATGAATCTATTTTTAGTGAAACTTCTTCATTAGCCTAAAAAATAGGCACCAATAATGAATTTTGTAAATTCAATCACCCTCATTTTTGAATTCAAGTTAATTTTCAACATTTTTTTTTTTTGTAAAACTTGTAAATTGTAGATTTCATATAAAACTTCGTTAACAACAAAAATTCAATTAGAGTGAGGTAAGTTTCTAAAAATAGTACTGTTGTGTTGTGTTGGAGTTGTACTTCTGAGACTATGTATGCAAGTACAAAAACACCATGTATTGAATATAACTAGTTTTAATCACAACAAAACTCGACCTGCCGATATATCAGTGGGCGCTCTGTCTAACGTGTAGTGCGAGTGCATGTGGCATTAGAAATTAGTTTATCTGTACCACGGTCAGTGATTGCACAGAAAATTTCATATAGACGCAATCAAACAAATAAAAACATAACAAATATTACATTATTCAAGAAAAACAGGGTCACTGACGAAGGTTCAATACCAGAAACTGCGCAGTCTGATTCAGAATATTGAAAATTTACAATGTAGTTATGATTTTTAGAAAATACACTCATTTTTCTCTTCCTCGCCTTTCACAAAAATTCAAAATTACAAAAAAATCCCCTGTGAGATTAGTGGAAATCCGTCCCTAGTTTGTTAGATGGTAATCTATCCCCAGTGTGATGGATGGAAATCTGTCCCCCAAGTTTGATGGATGGAAACCCGTCTCACTACTATTGTTAGTCTCTGCTAGCAGATTATAAATATATTAATTTTTTGGAATTAGAAGTAAAAAAATGGCGAGCACTCAAAATTTTATATGCAATAAGATTCCTATTTTGTGGTGGTCATATTGCCTCCCCTGGGCGTTTTGGAAGGTTAAAAACTTAAAAAACTTAAGCTCGATATTACGTCACTTATACCTGTTCCAGTAACATTGCAATCTAAGAAATGGTCGAACTATTTCCAAAAATGTTGTGATATATCGCACTGTGCACTGGCGACTTTTCATAAAATAAGAGTTATTTCACTTTTTTCGTTACAACTTCTGAGATAGTAGCCGAATTTTTTAATTTAAAATTAAAAATACTAAGTTTTGACGATTAATTCTATTGCTTATTATTTAGATTCTTTTTTTCAATGAGAGCCCATTACTGAGATTTTGCTTGGAATCGACGTGCTTGCAGAAAATGGCATTAATTTCTAGATTACAAACAATAAAAAATAAGTAGTTATATATGTACTTAATAAAGTTGAAAAAACAATGAGTATAAAAATAGATTTTCAGAAAAAATTTAGATCATTACTTTATATTTAAAAAAGTGATAAAAATAAGTACTTATGGATGACGCATTATTTTTTGTATTGAAATAATGGGAAAATTAACTTGTTATTAGTAAATCATTATTACACTGAAAAAAAATAAGTTAGTAGAAAAGTTAGTAGAACGTCTTGAAAATCAAGTACACTATTTTTCAGCAAATTTTTTGCTGAAATTATGTTTTCAGCTAAAGTTTTAGTTATACTTATTCAGCACTTAACTGCTTTGAACTAATGTTTATATAAAAAATTGTGCTGATAAACACATTAAAAATGTTGATAACCAAATTGATAAAAGATGTTTATCTTTTGAGCAAAAGATTTTGCTGACACTAGCAAATTTTTTAACTTTAAAAAATAAATCTGTTAAATCTATAAAATTTAGTTATATTTCAGCTTAATACAGCACAATTGAAAGTAACAAATTATTCTACTAAAATCAGCAACCAAATTTTTAACAAAAATTTGATAAAAAAAATCACATAAAATATAAATATTTTTAAAGTTTTTTTTTAGTTTTTTTTTATGCGAATAAAAATTTGCGCTTTCGAAATTAGCAGTGTACAATTTTTTAGCTAACATTTTTGTTTATTTCAGCAAAACATTCTATTATTTTCATTGAACAAAATTTAAGGGGAATATAACAAAAATTTTTTTGATATTACAGTTTTTGTTTGCTACAAATATTTAGTAAAAGTTTTTGCTTACTTCAGCAGAGTAAACTTCTATTTTCAATTAACTAAAATTTTCTCGAATAAAACTAAAATTTTGTGAGATTAACAGTTTTATTTTCGCTGTTCTGCTAATTTTAGCAGATTTTTGTAAAACGTAATTTTTATCTAATTTTTGGTAGTTTTTTCTGCTATTTTAGCGTGCTTATATGTACTTGTACTTGGCATTCCAAATAAAACATTAATAATTTAATGAAAATTTTTGTTGCGTTAGTCAAACGAGGGGACGCTGTATTGCGTAATTACCACGAAAAACACACAGATTTATACAAATTTAAAGTGATTTAGTAACCCAAATTTTATAAGAATTCGAACGAATTTTACGCTGAAAATAAATCTGTCAATCAATTGTTTTTCTTATTTCAAGTTTTTGAAATATCGCGGTTTTTATGTTATTTTATTATGTTATTTTATTATGATATATTTTTGTGTTATGTTTTTTTATTGTAATTTTTCAATTTTTATATCTAATATTGAAAAAAAAACATCTCAGAAAATGGTTAAATAATAAATATTTTTCAAAAAAAAACGTTTTTTTATTTTACGACAAAATATGCCAACTTTGTATCCGGATTTTGAACTGATATAATTGTATATGTTTTCATGTAAACTGATACATCTAAATATAATTAGATCCTAGTTTTAATCTGGTAAAATTGCACTAAATGTTACATTTTTGTATATGATTGTATGAAAATATATACAATTTCGCACAAATATATGATCATCCTGTCATATCCTTTAAGTCCATAAAAAAATTAAGAAACATATTACTTTTATCCAAAATAAGATCTACATTTTTCTGGTATGGAACGATATATTACTATGAATAGGTCGAGATATCGTATACGTTATTATATATAATTACACTATGATATTATATATAATTTTGATTTGTGTTGTATATAATACTACATGTATTCGTATATAATTATATTAACCGTATATAATTTTATATGTCATATACAATTATATGTTGGTCGATATGTAATAAGATGTAATTACATCAAGCGTGGAATTAAAAAATGTAGAGGAAAAAATTTGTATATATAAACATACCCAATTAAAATCGTAATATAGAATCATATATTATTTTATATAAATATATATGTTATTGCACGCTATTATATGTAAATAGATATGTTTATGTATGTTTATATATACAACTATTTTCTCTATTTCTTTTAATACGATGCCACATAGAATTACATTTTATAATATATCGACCAATATGTAATGTATATGACATATGTTTAATTAAATTATGTACGAATACATGTATAATCAGATATGACAAAAATCAAAATTATATAAAATAGCATATAGTATAGTATTAAAAAAAAAATATTTTATTTTGGATAAAACGAAATCTTGACCTATTCATATTTATATAGCGTTCCATACCAGACAAATATAAATCTTCTTTTGGATAAAACTATATAATGCCGCATTTATAATCTGCTGGATGTATATTAGTCTGTCTCGAATTAAAAAAATTTGCGAATTTCGTTACGTACTCAAACATATTGAGCTATTTATGGATAAAAACCAAACACTTTTTTTTAGTTTTCTAATTGTTGATACCCGCGGCCTTCGTAGTGTGTTTTTAAAATTGTTGGCCAAAGTAGAGTTTAAAAATTTCGCAAGTTTGAGCATATCATGAGAAAACATTTATAAAATTTCCATAGATTAATTTTGGTCCACAACATATTTTAATTTTGGAACAAATAATTTTATTTATTACTTGTTTTAAATTGAAAGATGTAGTGGACAACAATTTTATAAATATATATCCAAACATATTCTCAGCAATACTTAACTTTTAAGCCCAATTTTGTACAAAAATTCAAAAAAATGTGGGTAGCGAGCTATAAGTTTTCTTGAATTTTTTGCATAGTCAAGTGCATAATACGCATCGTTTAAGCACAATTTCGTAAATTTGTCCAGTTTCGGAGCCCCCTAATTTTTATTATTACAAAAAAAGGTTTATGCGGAAACTTTTGTGAAAACCGCCAAAAAAAATTATGTTTCTTAACATTTGTTTGCGGACTTAATGGATATAAAAAAATTGTGTATATTTTCATACTAGCATACAAATATTTACCCTCGTATTCATACAAATATTAAACAGCATTTCAAATATATTTTTATTATTTTTATTTAAAACTGTATTCATAAACGAATATTAACTTTTACACAAGATTTAAAACATGTATTTTCTGCTGATATTCCTTCATAATGAAATAGAAAATACTCATCGTTTAAGCACTACTACATTAACTCTTAAAAAAGATTTATGCCGTAACTTTTCGAAAGCCGCAAAAAAGTAATATGTTTCTTAATATTTCTTAATGGACTTAACGGAAATAATTAGATGATCATATATTTGTATGGATTTGTGTATAGATAAAATAATAAATCATATACTAAAATGTGAACTTTAGTGCATAATCCGGATACAATTATATCTGGTTTTTATATATTTATATCTATTTGTATCAGTTTAGATATAAACTGATGCAATTAGATACAAAACTGATACAACCTAATACAATTCTATCGTCCCATAATTCGGATAAAATTGTATTGGATATTTATTTAATTGCATCAGCTTAGATATAAAGCCATACTAACAGATACAATTATATGGGTTCATATTTTGAATGAAATTTAATAAGATTACATGAACCGTCACATAGAAATTGATATGACTACAGTTAGGAATGCGTGATTGTATGCAAACGTTTTACTCGGGTATATACACACTTCAATTTGGATTACATGTTTGGGATACAATTTGGGATACAATCACATCAGAGATCATCTAATTAGATAGTATTAGCTTAAATTGTATAGAACCATATAAACATAGATATGATTTTTTATATTCTTATAAAGGGTCCGCCAAATAACTTTTTTTTTTTTGAAAATTCTATAAAAATAAACTACTGAATATTTTCTCAAATTTATTTTTTTATTTGCAAGTACAATCCTTCCGGTTAATAATGAAAAATAATTTCATTCAAATTGCTGCCTCGGCTGGCCATGCAGTAGCCTACACGATCGGACGATGATTTTTTTGGCAAAATCGGCATCTTCTGTAAGTCGATCGCAGGCCCACTTAGCGAAGCGAAAACGCATTGGATGGTCAGTTGGCTTCAACTCCTGAACCAATTGGACTTTGTATGGCGTCATACCAAGGTCTTTATGCCAAATTCGTCTCAATGATGTCTCCGAAATGATCAATTGTTGAGAACGACGGTGAATTGATGTTGATGGCGCTTCACGCCCACTTTCTGCCACACCAGCAATATTCTCGGGTGTATGCACTGTTTTTGGCTTTTCACGCTTTGGTTTATCGATGAGGATGCCAGTTTCTTATACTTTTTTTCACAAGATAACGAACATACGGAGCTGACGGTGCTTCTCTTCTTCCAAAATCCGTACGCAATTTTCGCACACATTCTGCAACATTACCATGATTTTCAAAGTAATGTCGCAATATTTCCCAGCGTTGTTCAAGCGTATACACAACCATATTCGTTCAGCGGAAGGATAAAACTAATTATCTGTCAAATCAGACATGAGCTAAGTGTTACCATTCACGAAATAAGCACTAGTTGAAAAAAAACGTTAGATGGCGGACCCTTTATATAGCATAAATAAAGTTTTTTAATCGGGTATGATTAAAATTATAGCAATGGCTATGCATTGCTCTCACCCTATGTTAACACCTTGTGCCTGCCAACAGCAAACGATCCATTTTTAAGGCAAACTAAAGCTAAATTGAAAAAATGTTGCTCAAACCACAACAAATATCGCTCATTTACTGCAAGACTGACATAACTCAAAAAACAAGATTTTGAAGAAAACAAGTTTAAAGTTTTCAATTCATATCAGCCTCGCTCGACCCTTTCTCGAGTTATTTGGTCACGTTTTTTATAAATAGGGGGTTTTAATGTATTTTTCTCTTAGTGAGAGTTGTGTGCGAATATGCTAATTATCGAGAGACCAGTGAGGAGCTCAGTTTCTCTGTGAAATATATACTCTTTGCACCAGCTATAAAGAAAAAATAACATATATTACGCTCTACCTCGAAAAGTATACATGATATTAATATGAAATTTTTATACAATACAAAACATGATATAACTAGAAAAACTGAATCATTAACTCAAAAACACTTTTTTTTGACCTTTGACAGTCTTGAGGTAAATGAGCGATATGTTAAAATCTATCAGCAGCAACATTAAAAAATAGCAATTTATCAATTTAAAGTCGCGAAAAAATATTGAATTTTTAATTTGCAGCCACATGTTATATATATTTGTTCTCTGTAACTGAGAGTATTACAATCTCTAAACTAATTTTCTAAACTCTTTGCTCATAGCGCCCGCTTTTGAAAAATCTATCTCTGGGACATTTAAAACCACTACAAATTTTAAAATTGTCACTTTCTTTAAACCAAAAGTACCAGACTGCTATATATTTTTGTACCTCCATAATCATCCCTGAAAAACAATGTATATGTATAAAAGAGACAGTCAAGTAAAATTTTATTTCTTTTTCGTTTTATTTGTTAAACACTTAAAATTTTTGTTTAAAAAAAGCGCATGTTGATTTTGTACCTACTTTGAGATTATGATCGCCTGGTACAATTCCGGTCTAGATGATGCTCTTCCTGCTCTAGTTTAAGCGTTTAACTTGTATGCGCTCGCTCCTTCTTCTATAAAAACAGACATTCATACATAAGGACGGACGGACTGACGTTTATACATAAGTATAATTTGAAGTATTCGTAAAAAACCAACTGCCAACCTTAAGATATGGTTGACGATGATGATGGTGAAGGTAATTTTATGCACTTTTTATTTGTGTGCAAAAAAAAAAAAATTAACTTAGCGTGCGCTTAAATATTTTCAGCGTTTCAATCGTAAAAGTCAAGGAATTTCTTTTGATGATTAAGGTTAAACATATTTAGTTTTATTTACCGTATTATGTTTTAGTTTTTTTTTTTTTTTAATTTTAAAGCCACCAAAAGGTGGGTGTGTTTTTTTTATTATTAAAAACTATAAAAATAAAAACCACAAAGTAACACGCGATCATCATCCTCATAGCAACTGTAATAATCATGAACAACTTCATAATGATCATCATCATCATTTTCATTAACTTCAAATCAAAAAGTAAATCAAATAAATCATTAAATCACGTAATAAATGAAATTTTCGTTGATTTTATCATCATCATCATCATCTGCATAATTTTACACTTGACGAGATCTTAAATCAACCATTAAAGTGTTTATCTAGACTACACAGGTTGTCACTATCACCATTTATACCTGTTAACCCGCTGTAGGGTCAATAACCTTTTGTGGATGGAGTAAAATAAAAAACTCCACATTTATTTTATGAGTTTGCATTTACTTTTTTTTCACAATCTTTTTTATTTGCTAAGCAACGATTTATAAGCTTTAATTGAATGGATGCCCTAATGCAAGTTGGATGAGATTAAAATGAAAAAAAAAAACTAAACTTCAATGTTACAGTGTGAACTATAAATAAATTAACAAATTAAAAAACTGAATAGATTTTTACACAACTTTCGCGATAATTAGATTAGTATTTTTGACAACTTTTGGAACTAACTTTAGATGACTCTTACTTCTAAAGGTTTTTTAAATTGAGAGAAACTACCGTACGGGCAAAGTGACCGGTAGCGGGTGACACGCAGGATATGTCCCAAGGTAGCGGTGGTACGTCCGTGATCCGTGATCGGTACATGTCACTTTAACATAGGGTTGCCATTCGTACTGTTATAAACAGTACATGTACTGTTTTTTGAAAAATGTACTGTTTTATTCACAACACCTAAAACAGTACGCAAAAGTACTGTTTCTTTGGATTTGTACTGTTTTTGTACTGCTTTTTTTGTATATTTTACATATTTTTATATAAACAAGTTTTTGCGTGTACAAAGAATATATATTTTTTAACCATGTTTTTCTTCGTGTGTACAATAGTTTTTTATATTTTGTGAATCTCCCTGTATTAATTCCACTTCGTTTCTTTGTACATATATTAGTTTGGTTTGTTTACTTTTCAAGCAATGGATGTTTGTTTGTAAACACAATTTTTTTCATGACACTGCCCAATGCAAAAAGTAATGGCGTCCAAACTAATAATTTTAGCCAATTTGACGAAATTTAGTCAATTTGATGAAATTTAGTCAATTTTACTTCTTTATAGGATATAAACTTGACGAAATTTTGTTGATTTGAATAAAATTTGTTAAATCTTAAAAAAAAAAATTGACAAAATTTCGTTAAAGATCTACAAAAAATTTTTTGTTGATTTTTCCTACGCTATTTGGTTACTGTATTTTTTAGAAAAGTACTGTTTTTTTTCATCAATGTACTTTTTTTCACTTTTCAAATATGGCAACCCTACTTTAACATAGCGTTGTCATGTTGTTGGTGACGTATTTCCCCTTTTCAAACACCTTGTTATATGTGCCAGGGCAAACCCACAAGGACAAGTCATCTTACCGACCTGAAGGAACGTATCACGTAACAAGCCTTAGCAGATGTGACGGAAAACAAGTCCTATATTGTACTTTTTGAGACATTTCACAAAACTAACGTAAAAGCGACTGACACATAACCAGTCACATATTAATTTTTTTTTAATTTTTAAAATTCATTAAATTTCGGGAGATTTTTTAAATTTTGGTGATTTTTTAATTTTGTTGTTTTTTAGATTTTTTGGCAAGTTTTTTTATATTTTAATTCTACCATTTTTATTTTAATTTTGACGTTTTTTAAATTTTATCTAATATTTTTTAAATTTTGAAAATTTTTTTCAATTGTTGGTGATTTTTTCCAAACTTGGTATTTTATTTAAAATTTTTTTACAACTTCGGAAGTTTATTTTTAAATTTTGATATTTTTTTTTTTAAATTTGGCGATTTTTTGCTGATTTTTTTAATGTTGTTTTTTTTTTTCAATTTGAGCGACCTAACTAGATTTTGTTAATATAGTGGCTTATAGGGGGAAAACCTACCCCTTGGTTGCATGGCCAAGCAACTGAAGCTAGAAATTTGAAATTTGTTATGTGTATTTTTGGAATTCCTACGGGTAGATGCAGTAAGGGGAAAGTCTTCCCCTTGTCGGCCTGGCCAAAACACTTAAGCGAGGAACTTGAAATTTGGTCTGATAGTACCTTAATCACGAGTTAATATCTGTATTGACGACATTTTTGGAAATTCCCTTGTGTAGTGGCAAAAAGGGGGAAATTCTCCACATTGGCGGCCTGGCCAAACCGCCAAAGATAGGACCTTGAAATTTGGTATGTGGGTTCCAATTTAGGAGTAGATATCTTTATACAGCTGAGTTTTGGAAATTCATACTTTGGGAGGGGTAGTAAGAGGAAAAGTCTCCTCCTAGGCGGCCTGTCCAAATCCCTTTGGTCAAAAATTAGAAAATTAAAATATATGTTTCTTCGAATATGAACTGGATAACCTATATAATATTTTTAGGATTTCTGGCCAGGAACGTGGTAAAAATATGGGTTAACGTAGAGAAAACTCTTCCCTTGCGGCCAGGCCAAACCACTAACTGGAGGAACTTGGATCTGGGTAAAAATGGGGGTGAAAGTATGTAAATATATTCCTTCTTTAACCGCTTAAAGGGGACCATACACGACACCAGCATGCATGCGCAATCAAGTGATTGTGCATGCCGATTGACCGTGTGTGGGGTTGTGGTGCGATTGCACATGCCGATTGAGCAAAATCAAAAACAGTTTGATATTTTTATGATTGTACCAGCATGCATGTATCGTGTGTGCTAAAATTGGCTCAGTTTTAAAAAGTTTTCAAGCAGTAAACAAGATTATGAATGCAAAAGAAAAATTATTTTGTGGAGAATTCCTCGATTTATACAAGTCAATGCCGTGTTTATGGAATATTAAAAGTTCAGAATATTGCAATCGTGATTTAAAAAGCCAATGTTATAATAAAATGGTTGAGAAATTAAAAGAATTTGATCCAGATGCCAACAGAGACAAAGTAGTATCCATGACGACCTTTTCTACACACTTTTTGTAAAGAAATGAAAACTGTAGCAACATGATGGTATGGTGTATGCTCAAAAGCTCAATCACACAATCACTTGATTGTGCATTCATGCTGGTGTCGTGTATTGGCCCTTTAAGGGAGCATATTGATGTATTGTAAATTTAAATCATATGTTCCTTGGAAGATTCCCTAAATTACTGTTAAGTTTCTTTAAAAATTTTCGAGAAGAACGTAAGCCGATAAAGAAATGATCTTAAATTTTGGTTAGTCAATGTACATGGAATGAACCGTTGAATCTCGAAACTTATAAGGTATACGTGAAAACTGAATATTAAAAAATGTTTACAGGGAGGGACAAAAAGAGAAAGTCTTCCCCTTAACGTCCTGCACAACCAATTTAGGCAAAAAGTCTGCAAAAAAAATATTTTTTTTTTAGGTATTGGTTAATTTATTGAATATATATATTGGGGTTTTATAAAATCTTGGTATAAATGGGTTTTAATAGAAATAAATTACAACTTTAATGACCGACGGTATTCCATTAATGGTAGAAATCTGACACTTGTAAAAACAAAAACATTCACTTAAAAAGGATAAACTAAATTATTGAAATAAATTCTTCAAATTTTCCATCCTAATATATTCCGATATATAAAACTACCAGCTTTCACACACAGAGAAAAATTTTACTGTTTGACAACTGTTATTACGAATTTCAGTCAGTTGGTACAACTCAACATTAGCTTTCACAACAAAATTCGGTTAACTCATCTGAATTTTAGTTGCAACACTCAAAATATTCAGAAATCTAATGTAAAAATCGTATGTAAGTTGTTACCATTAAAATACACTTTTCAATTCGGTTGGTATGTTTTTTCTCTGGGTGTAAGCTCGTATTTTATAAAAAAAATCTATGATCGTATAAAACATTTTAGATACAAAAAATATGAAAAGTTTATTAATTTTTTTTTTCGAGCGGGATCCCGAAATTCTTAAAAAATGTTCCGCTTTTCCCGGTAAATAAAAAAGTGCGTTAATTTGCATTCCCTATTTACGAGTGAAACCAAGATTTCATGAACTTCCGCAGTATTTTCCATACGGTACATTAAAAAAAAAACAACAAAATATAATGTTTAAATCCAATAATGGTCCCTTTTGACGAAAAAGTGAAAATTCGTTAAGTCTCGCAAATTGCAAATATTTTATTTTTTTTTTAAATCCTTAAAGTTTTTTGTTTAACTTGATATACAAATCTTGTTTGTAGCTTTTCACTTCATAGAGTTATGATCAGGGACTAAAAAAGAGTGTTTCAAGAGTCTAAAAAAATTTGCACTTACATTTTTTTAAATTAACTATTTTCATAATTTTAACCATTTTTAACAAAAATTTTAAAGTTAATTTGTATTATTTAATATATTCTCTGCACACGTTTTGCACAATTAACAAACAAAAAATATGCAAAATAAGTAAAAAATATGCAATCAAAATAAGCATTTTAAGCGAAATATGCATTTATAGCAAAATATGCAAAAATATTCACTAACAAATCGATGAAATTTTAATGAAAACTCTTTGATTCGCAAAGATATTTTGATTATCCTGTTCTCAGACTTGAGAACAAAACATTCATTTGCATGAACTTCCGGTCCCTGGTTATGATAAAAAAATTTTCGTAAGCATCGCAGTGTAGAAAAGCATAACCATATAAGTGGTTCTATAGGCATATATTTGGCAATGTCAAGTACTTACAATTGTCATTAAAATTATCATTATATGACATACTTATCATTACTGAACACCCCACGAACAATCAAAAAATATGTGGTTACCTATATGCTTACTAGTATGGAAATAAATAATGAGTACAAAAATACTTTTTTATTGAACAAAAAATAAAATGTGCTCACGTGGGATTCGAACCTGGGACACCAGGTTGTCAATCAATCGATTAAATGGTTTATCATCCATACAAAACACTTAAAGCTGTCTGCAAATGTATTAAACTTTATTATATGCCAAACTAAAGCACACCGATTTTTCTGAAATTAGGATGTTTAAACAAATTTTTAAAGGTAAACTTTTCTTTTTATAAAGTTATAAAGTTAGGGTTCTCATTTTTTCTCATATTTAAAAAGTCCTTATACGAATGTTTTTATAAATCTAATAAAACGAACTTTTGAAAGTTTTAGTACCCCAAACTGTGGTTGGTAACGTCTTAAGATTATTAAAGTTTAATTAAGTTGTGAGTGTTCCTTCCAGAAGCCCGAAATGATATATTATTTTGAAGGATGGCAGGCAATACCGCTAAAACACCATTATCCATTCAAAACTCTTTCAACTGACTATCGTTATTCCTAAAATACCCTTACCGAAATAATTGAAATGCCGTTATCCGTAATATACCGCTACCGATATAACTAATATATTCTTAAAATACCTTTGCCGAAATAACTAATAACTACCGTTATCGCTAAAATACCGTTACCAAAATAATTGAAATAGAGTTATTCTTAAAATACCGTTGACGAATTAATCTGACAAAATCAGACAAAATAATCGGTGTAAATAGATACATATATATATTCCCAAAGTTTGATCATATGTATACTAGCTGGTCATTACATTGATAATAATCCATGCCTAAAATTAAGAAAAAATGTTAAAATAAACTATTTTTTTGTAATATAGACGAAAAGTTGTACAGTTTAAGAAATTTGTTGCAGTTTTGACAATATTTTCGTATTTTTATGCATAGATTATTATGAATCTAGAGTTCAGGCATAAAGGGGCTCACATTACAGATGCGCATCAACATAACCTGAACAACTTAAATAACGTTATCCTTAAAATACGGTTGCCAAAATAACTGAAAACCCGTTACCCCTAAAATACCATTACCGAAATAAGAGAAAATTGCGTGGCCGCTAAAATACCGATAGCGACATTTGTAAAATACCGTTAAGGCTAAAAAATCGTTGCCAAAATTACTGAAATATCGTTACTCGTGAAATACTTTTACCGAAATAAGGAAAATTGCATTACCCTTACCGATACCCTTATGGGAGCTGATATTGATTTAAATGTTGTTTATTTTATGTTTAACTAATCTTTATTTTAAATTCAAAACCGAAAAATTCTTACAAAAAGGTGATTGACAAAATAATAAAATTATTAAATATTTTTAAATTTTCTAAAAGACAAATAAAATATTGGGGAAGTCTCCACATTACCCCCCTTCCTAGTAATGTTATATAACTGAAAATGTAACTCTATTAATATTTTGATTAATATTTTCAATAAAAGCCGGTTTAAGCCGATCAATCGAAATATTTTTGGGCTTGTTGTGTATTTGAATGGTATAATATTTGCTATTTCTCTTAAGTATCTTTAAGGGACCTTGGTATGGAGGCTCCAATGTAGGGTGAATGGAATCCGTTCGAACAAAAACGTGTATTGTATCGTGCAAATTCTTATATATGAAAGGTTTATTAACTGCATGATTTGTTCCAGATACTGGTTTTAATAGTCTAAATTTGTCTTTCAGATTATTCATAAATTCTGAATGTGACAGTTTTAAAGTAGAATTAGTGAAGAATTGACCAGGTACATTTATAACACTACCATAAACTAATTCTGCGCTACTTAAACCGATATCTTCTTTTAGTGTTGTTCTTAATCCGAGAAGAATTGTGGGAACAGAGTCACTCCAATTTTCATTTGAACGACATCGAATTGTGGTCTTTAAACTTCTGTTAAAAGGCTCTACCATTCCATTTGATGAAGGATGATAAGGTGTTGTTCTTGTATTCTTGACAATTCTTTAAATAACTCACACTCAAATTGTTTGCCTTGATCAGAAGTTATCTTCAAGGGAACACCAAATCTGCAAATCCAGTTTTCATAAAGTGATTTTGCTACAGTATCAGCTTTTGTATCCCTTAAATAAATTACTTCTGGTCACCACTTATGGGAGCTGATATTGATTTAATCGTTGTTTATTTTATGTTTAACTAATCTTTATTTTAAATTCAAAACAGAAAAATTCTTACAAAAAGGTGATTGACAAAATAATAAAATCATGGAACAACTTTATTATTTTTTTAAATAAGTGGGCGAAGTAAGTATTTTTGATCGAAAGATCGTTATTTTTTAAACGATGTACAAATTTTCAGAGAGGTGTTTTACTTTATTTTAGAAATATTTAATTTGTGTCGCACAGTGTCATCAATTCATACAACGCGTGACCAAACATAGAAGGAGTTGTCGTATGGAAGTGAAATTTGGTACACAAGTATGTTTTGTTTAAACATTTAAAAATACAAAATTTTGACAAAATCGCAGCAAGGACCCTCCTAACTGACGTACATCCCGAAAGCTAAAACAGCTACAGATTTTATTGGAATATGACGAAAATTTGTATTAGATATGCAACTACAATTATATAAATAAAAAGTTGCATATCTCCGAGCAAGGATACTGTAAGATCCAAAATGTCCTTGAAATAAAAAAAAAATTATATAAAATCGAAAAAATAGTTTTAATGTTACGAAAATAGGTATGTCTAATAAACGTGTCATTCAAAATAAGTGTGCTGATTTTTATAAAATTCCAAGAAAGGCCAAGTGCACCCTCAATATATCTTGGAAGCTAATTTTAAAGTTATTTTATAGAAGCTTTAAAACATTAATGTTTAATTTTTAATACGTTTTATTTAAGTGTTGCAAGTACGAGTATATTTATCATTCATATTCACACAACTTTGTTTAAAGAGCCTAATTTTAGTTCAAAACTGACTAATAAATAGCACCTAAATAATATTGTCAAAAAAGTCATAGTAAATTTTCAGAAAAGTTCAAATTTTTTGAATTGGACCTGTTAGTTTACAGGACATATACATTACTTATTATTATTACCCAAATGGGTAAAAGAAAGGTTGAGGTATCCTTGCATCGAATATAATGAAATTCGGGTCACATATATCCATATATATATGCATACCAAATTAATATATCTATTTTCAATGGTTTTAATAAGTTTTAGGGCAGCACACATGTTTTGAATGTCATGTTCATTAAATATACCGATTTTTGTAACATTAAACCCATTTTTTTAAATTTTATTTAATTTTTTAGCTCAAGGATATTTTGGAGCTTGCCGTATCCTTGCTCGGAAATATATAAAAAATGCATATACAATTCAAGAAACGTCTAGAAATCTAAAATACCAATTTTCGTCACATTCCAATAATATATGAACCTTATTGCATTTTCAGCTTTCAGGATATATGACATGTAGGCGGGTCTTTGCTGCGATTAGGACAAAATGTTGTGTCCTTAGATGGAGATATTTCACTTACGTACGACAACTGCTTCTATTTTTTGCCACTCCTTAAAATTAGGGTCCAGGATATTTTATGGGCGGCTGTGTGATTACTTGGAATTTAGTAAAAATCAGCACACTAATTTAACGTAAATCTGACCACTGGTTCAGAAGTTAGCAATTTTAACCTACTACCCTCCGACAACCAATCCGAAAATGTTCAAACCGCTGCCATTTCGCACACTTGCATTTTCGGGGATGGTCGTAGTGGACATATTTTCATAAAACGAGCCAAGGAATACGCTGGTGAAATTCGGCAGGTCGTGACTGAATCACCCTGTATAACTATGTTTATTATATATAACTATTTTCGTAACTTTAAATTAATTTTTTTTTAAGTTTTATGTAATTTTTTAGCTCAAGGACATTTTGGATCATTCCGTATAATTGCTCGGAAATATACAAAATTTTACATATAAAATTCTAGCATATCTAAGAAATATAGTAATTTTCGCCACATTCCCATAATATCTGTACACTAAAAAGAAAGTCTGTAAAGACAGAAACATATTTGCTGGAAGGATCCTTGCAGAAAAATTGCTAATATCAGCAAAAAGTTTGTAAATTCAACAAAAATTTTGATGAATTTAGCAGTTTTGACAAAATTTTGTATTTTTACATGTTTAAACAATATATACGTGAACCAAATTTCACTTACAAGGAAAGTCTCCCGATGCTTTTTTCCCGATATTAATGAAATTGGGATGTGTGAGAAAGAAAACAAATAATGTACACGTATTTTTTTAGCGGCCCAATAAAAGTTAACCGTATGTCTCAAAGTATACATTGTACTCAGATAGTAGTTTTAAAAAAGCGTATAAACGAAACTTGTGCTCATATATTAACTGTTGGGTCTTCATTTTACATTGTTTTCTGAGAGAACATATTGTCATTTATAGAAAGCTCCCCGATGTTTATTTTTCAAATATTTTTTAAGCTTATGTTTGCAATTGAAGGGCTTATTGTAAAACCATGATAAGCCACATTTAGTTCAATGGATTTTCGATGTTTTCTAGACATTCATTGATTAATATTTGATATAAGCCTTGCTTAAATACTTATTACAAGTACCTCGAGTATAAACGTCCTGCAAAAGTGATATTTGTTGCATTTTTTCAACCTTTTAAAGGCGAAAAAAAAATAAAAATAAAATGTGGCTTATCAAGTTTTTACAATAATGCCTTCGATTGTTAATTTTTTCGAATCTGTCAAAACCTTCTGGGTGAAATTTTTTTAGCTTAGAGATAGATATGGCCCTAAAAAATACAATTTTAGGCTGCTAAACGCGAATATATTTTAACTTTTTAGTTATGTAAAAGGGCTTTTGAATTATAGCAAATTCCTAAATGTGGGAAAAAATTTAAAATTTTAGTGAAAATTATGTTTCTTTAAAAAATGTTGCCATATTTGAAATGAGCATCCTAAAACTAATTCACACTTATCACACACTTTCAGTTTACCACAAAACAATTTGTTTTTATGGCCAAAACTTCAAAAACCCCAATTTTATTAATGGGGACTATGGTCCCCCTACCCCCAGAAAATGGTATAGCTAAACCGGTTTCGAAAAGATAAGTAATTTTTGGTGGATCCAATGAGACATATTGAGATTAAATTAAATAATTATATAATTATGTATGGTATTATATATAACAATATATTATTATATCTTATATGAATATAAAATATTAACGATGTTGGAATGCTATCTCAAACTAAATTGGTAATCTTGTGTCATATATGGAATCATACATAATTATAGTTAATGTCATATATAATTATATCTTGAATTGCATTATACATAAATATTTTGTATAAGACCGTACAAATTATTATATCTTTAATAGTATAACTTACATATATGTCACCATATATATCACCATTTATGATTACATATTGTGTTATATTTGGGAATTTATTATTATATATGACAATATATCTACCATATCTTATTATGTATACCATATATGCTTAAAAGCTGGTTTTATAAAGGTAAATATATAATAATACATCGTTATATATATTTCCACATAAGTGAATTACACCATATATAATCACATATTATAATAAGACCATACATACATTTTTTTACTCATGAAAGCAAAAAAAAAATTTTGGATAATTTAAAAAAAGTTCTAAAATGGTGAAAAACACCATTTTTTGTAAATATCAAATCGCAATAATTCGAAAGCTTTTTGTCCAATTTTAAAAATTAATCTTAAGCATGACTGGTCGCATAATTGTTTGAGTTTTGAAATCGAATTATCAATCACTTCCAGTTTTGCTCCAATTTGATTTTAAATATACGAATTTAAAACAATTAATTTGGATAAACATTAATCATTGCCGAAAAGCTTTAAAGTTGCTCGAATTGATCAAAATCACAAACATTATGTTCCCTGACAGAAACCCCAGTCTGTATATTTTAAAATACCCCACTTTTGTAAAACTTCAAAACAAGCAACTTTATCATATGCGGTGTCGTTTTATAAATGTGTGAGTTTATTTTACCCTCAAATATTATTGCCCCAGGTTATTTTTCTATATTTAAATTCCCCTTTTTCTCCAACGTCTACATTTTATATACTTTTGTATAAAACTTCCACAACTTTACACAATTTCCTACTTTTAAACCCCTTACGGAGTTATAAACATCAAATGCAGATAAAAAAACTTTATTCCGCTTTTTAACAAAAAAAGAAAAAAGGGGGAAGGAACCACTTTTTCCAGTACTTGACTAGTGGGTAATTTCATACTAAAATGAAAATACTTTATGAAATCGTAGCGAAAGCAAGTCACCGACAACGTGTATCCATCCATAATTCATTCTTCAATTCACGCGCAAGTGCTAAAAACTATTTTGCGCAAAACTCTTGGCACTCTGACCAACCAGGCAAACAGAAATGCCAGAATGTCTTTAACAGAAATACCACAAATAAATTTTGTAGCCAGCTATCATTTGATTTTTTATCAGTTCTGTTTATACTATTTGAGTATTTGTTTTTTGATTGGTTGTCTTTTTTTCCTTAAGTTTATTTTGTGCTTTTTATTACTTTTTTTTCTTTAGCTTGAAGCCGTCAGCGGTACCAACATTAATTTACACAGTTTTTATGTTGTATGTAGTATTATTATTTGTAAAAATCAAGGTTGGCCACCGATACCTTCAAAATACCGTCTTCAGTTTTAAAACCGTTTCAATTTGATAACCGATACGATACACTGATAGAGCGTAGTATTAATGAATTCCTACATTAATACAATGAATTTTTTCATAAAAAGTCCCCAAAGAAATATATCATTGAATCAATGAAATCTGTTTCATTAAATCAATTTTAATGAATCGTTTCATTGTCGCAATGAAAATTTCATAAAGTATATAAAATTGTTTTCATTAATTCCGTTCATTACATATCCTGTTGACTTTTTACAAAAGTACTTATGTCCACTTAAGATAATTTTTAAAAAATTTTGTAGTAACATCAACACTTCATACTTTAAAGGCTGAAATACAATTGGCTTAAATGGCTTAAGTTAGTTGATGGTATGAAAAGAAAATTTTGAAATGTAATTAACATCAGCGAATATTTTTTTAAGTACAAAATGTACTTTATATGAAGCAACCTTTTTTCATAGAATGTATTAATAAATCGATTTCATTAATATAGATTCATTGATTTAATGAATAATTTCATTAACTGAATGATAATTCATTAATATTGTTAATTTTTTCATTAAAATTTTTTATGATTTTTTAATAATTTCATTAAAAAAAAATCATTAAATCAAGGGAAATTTTAAATAAAAATTTTAACTTGTAATATGCAAAAAAAAACGCACAAATAAAAAAGTTAGTAAAGTCAGCAAAAAATTTTGCTTTTTTTAGTAAATTCAGCAAGATTTTAGTCAGGAGGGTGCTTGCAAAAAAAATTGCTAAAGTCAGCAAAATCTTTTGCTGAAAATCAGCGAGCTGATTACAAATTACAAAAACCCTTGCTAAACATTAATAAAATTTTTGCTAAATATTAGTACACTGATAGAATTTTCCTTCGTAGTATTAATGAAACGATTTCATTAAAATCGATTCATTGGTTTAATGAAAAATTTCATTAACTGAATGAAAATTCATTAATATTGGTATTTTTTTCTTAACATTTTTTATGATTTTTTCATAACTTCATAAAAAAAATTCATTAAATCAATGACAAATTTTAAAATTTTTTTCAATAAAAATTTTGACTTGTAAAGAAAAAAAATTTATTTTTGTACTATCATTTTAAAATTAAAAAAAACTGAAAAGTTTTTTCTAAACAGAATTAACCAAAACTTTGATATAAATTAATTTTTTTTTATTAAATTTGCCTAGAGCTAACAGTTTTTGACAAAATTCCAGGGAACAGATTCTCTAAGAAAAACGACATAGTTTTGTTGAAAACGAGACCTAAATTGTTATCGTTTTGGCGATTTTACATAAAAACGTTATGCTAAACGATAATAAATTTTTGTTTTTAACAGCATTGTTAACAATATTAAACATTTTTATCTAATATGGTCGTAATTTAACTACAAAAAGTGGACTATAATCGTCGATCGTTCTACAGAATTCCAAGCCAGATGAATAAAAAATTCATATTTTGTACCGACATATTAGAAAATATGTCATCTTTTAACACAAATTATAAAAAATGTAAAGAAAAATTGAACAATTGTGTAAAAATAAAGCAGTAAAAGCAGAAATAATTTCAAATTGGACCAGACCAGACCTTATAAATAATGTCAACGAATGATAATTTCTCAATAAACACCAAATTAATGCTATGCTAAAATAATCATTAAAAGTGCAAATTATTAAATATCGACGAAAATATTTCATACGAACTATGAATTTTATTCATTAATACATGAAACTTATTAATTAATGAAAAAATGTCATATATTTTATGAAATTTTCATTGGGTCAATGAAACCATTCATTAAAATTGATTTAATGAAACACCTTTCATTGACTCAATTAAACGTTTCTTTGGGGAATTTTTCATGAAAAAATTCATTGGATTAATGAAGGAATTCATTAATACTACGCAAAAATTTCTATCAGTGTAGACTGAAAAAAACTCGAAAAATTTGTAGAAAATTTTGACTTTATTTTGCTGAAAAACATAAAACATATTTTTGTGATTCTTTTTAAAATAATTTATCTTTCAACTACTTACATCATTGGTTGTCTAAATGATG
The DNA here is from genome assembly GCA_021234595.1 of Delia radicum. Lineage (NCBI taxonomy): Eukaryota > Metazoa > Arthropoda > Insecta > Diptera > Anthomyiidae > Delia > Delia radicum. Next base: position 30,809,662 of record CM037854.1, on the reverse strand, counting down.
CTATCTTTTAAAGAAACGCTAATGCAGCAGAGAATTATAGAAACGAAACGAAAAAATAACAAAACGTAACATATACAACCCTTTTTTTGCAATAAGAAAAAGGAAACATAAAAATTTACCTAAGAATGTCTTTCGCTTTAGCCTGTCTACCTGCTGTATATTTGTTATCAACTTGATCACTCAATTTGACTACAAATACACGTTTAATCTTTTTTAAATTTATATATTTTATTTTGTCTTTTGTTTAATTAACAGACAATTACTTTCACAAGCCGGTGAAAACGCAAAATTTAAGTTGTTTCAATCCACAATTTTGTTTTATGTATGAAAAACAGATACAAAATCTTCCATGTTTGATTTTTTTTAAGTGTCTTACTAGAGTTGTACTTTTTAGTATAATTTTCCTCGTCACTACTACATCTAATTCATTCTGCGTAAACTTTTTTATCTGGTTGTCGTTAACACTATTGATGTGCTAATCACCACAATTTTTTTTAGCAAAATAAATTAGTAAAACATTAGTAAAATATTAGTAAAACATTAGTTCAAAACAGTTAAGTACTGACTAAGTATAACTAAAATTTTAGTTTAGAACATAATTTTAGCAAAAAATTTGCTGAAAAATAGTATACCTGATTTACAAGATGTTTTACTAACTTTTCTACTAACTTATTTTTTTGAGTGTAGTTATGCGTAATTTTTTTTATTTATTTCCTATATAGTATAATGTACTATCTACCTAACATTACATATTACATAGAACATTGTACTATACAAATTTGTGCAAAATGTATATAAAGAGAAACAAATAACTAAATGACTTTATAATGAGTTAATCTAATATTATTTTAATTATTTAAAAAAAAAAAATAAGGAGATCGTTTTAAAATTTGAGCTGAATCTGAGGTGAATAATACTAAATTAAGGGAACATCCAAACTGGACTCTATAAATTTTATAAATTACCAAGTTTAAGCGACATCTGTTGAAAAGTGCAAATTGTGAAAATCCAAAGTGGATTATGCATTTATAAATTTAAAAACAGTTGGCTTTTAAATACACGCGGTCGATGAGTCGATGATGAGTGCCAAATTTGACCGAAATCCTTAACAGGCAAACAGCCAATGTGGGCTATGCAAATTTCACATGTGTTAGGAAAAATGGGCCTGAACAACAAAAAATTTCATTGCATTTTTGGCCGTGATAAAGGGTGAAGTTGTTGTGAAACCCGTTGAAAAGTGAAAAATTGTCAAACACCTAAAGTGTAGTTACAAATTTTTAAAAAATGATATGGCGATCTTGTCTGGGGTATGAGGATCTCTTGTGCCAGTTTTGAACAAGTTCCAGATAGAAAAAAATGTTTTATCTAAAGTGAAACATCCATTCAAAAATTAAAACAGTGAGCGTTAAAGTAGGCGTGATCGAAGAAAAGTGTGTGACGATCATGCATGTAGTTTGTGGGTAACATGTGCCAGTTTTGATCTGGTTCCAGTGCCAAAAAAATATTCTACCTAAAGTAAAATAATGAACTCACAAATTTATAAAAAAAGTAGGTGTAAAAAAAAGTTGGCGTTGCCAAAAAAGCATATGGTGACATCAAGTAAGGTATAGAGAACATGTGTGCCAAGTTTGTCAAATAAATTTCATTCCGTTGGAAAATAAATTTAAATAACAAATTCATATTTTTATATAAAAAGTGGGAGTGATCGGCAAAAAATGCAACCTTCCTTTGTGGTGCTTGCACCGGGTATACCAAATTTCAGAGAAATCCGTTAAAATAAAATTTTTTATAGCTAATAAACAACAAACAGAAAATTAGTTGTATTAACGTCTATGCCATGAGAAAACGCTCGAAAGCGGTAATGTTTTGGAGTGTTTCTTAAAACTGTGTAAACTCACGTTTTTATTCCCGTTTTTAATTTTTTAAGAAATCAAAAAAGACTAAAAGTGAACTTTGAAGAGCTATATTATAATATGTGATTATATATGGTGTAATTTATGGCCACATCTTATTATATGTTTCTTATGTGGTAACATATATAACTATATATTGTTTATATATTGACATTTATAAAATCAGATATTAAGCATATATTATGTACATAATAAGATATGGTAGATATATTGCCATATATAATAATACGTACTCATATATAACACAATATGTAATCATATATGTTGACATATAAGCTATATAATTTAAAATATAATAATATATACTGTCTTATTAAACATATTTTTTTGTATGTGATATAAGATATGCTTATATATGGTGCCATATGTATAATGCAACTCTATGAAATTTAGATATAATTCTATATATGACACAAGATTAACAATTTAGTTTGATATATGATTATTTATGGTTTAACATCATTTATAATTTTTATGCTTATAAGACATAATTATATATTGTTATATACAACACCATATATAATTATATATGCGCAGATGTCTAAATTTATTTTCTTTAACATTTTTTTCTGTTATATTAAAAATAATATATGTCGTGGGCTTTAAGTAAATCGAATTTAATCTCAAAATATCTCGAAAATTACATATCTTTTTGAATCTAATTAGATCCAAGTACATCTAATTGACTCCCATGGAATATTTTGAGATCCATTAGGATCATAAATTATATATTTTTGAATGCCCCAAATTTGACATCAATTTGGATTTTAGATTAGAAAGATCTAATGGGATATTACTGTATACCGTTATTTTGAGATAAACTTGGATAAGAATAAATATCAATCTATGTATGTATATCCAATGAGATATGCTTTTGTATTTGAGATGTAACTTTTTTTGATCGGGTAATCTCTTTAATTGTCATCTAAAACAAGAATTAATGTTAGAACTATTGTTTTCTAAATTTTAGTATATTTTTTATGAAAAATTGCCCCACAACGTCCGAAATTGCCCCACTATTTCTTTATCGGCAAAGGAAAATCCAACTAACGAGTAAATTAGGTGTTTTCTTTTGGGTTAAGAATCTAAATCACTAACCACTATTTGGAATTGATCTATGAAAAGATTAAAAAAATAGAGATGGGTGTTATTAGGAGCTACAAAAACTAGTCACAAATTATCCCATCTTCCCCTACTTTATATCAAAATTAATAAATATGAGTTTTTTAAATAATTTAAAATATTTTTTAAATTTTTTTTAATTAAATCGATACATACTATTGATGATACGAATGTAATACCGATACCGAAACAAACAAAAAAAAAAATCAACACCAATACTGCTACCTATACCTTTATACGTTTCGGTAGCCAACCTTGGTAAAAATGTGTTGCTATTGAAATATTTGTATCTTTACTTGGTGTTCTTCTTACTTTTTTATATTTAAGTAGGGGAAAGTAAGGGTGTCGCTTTTTTTATAATTCATATGGTGGTTACTAATACATCTTTGAGTGAGTGGGGAAATTTTGTTAAACAAATTGTCTACATATCTTACTATTTGTCTATTTGTCTCGATGTCTGCCTGATTTTTTTTATTAGATTTTCAGTAGGTGCTGAATATAATTGAATTCCCGCCAAGTTACGACAAAAAAAAATTCAATTTGTGTTATGGTAATAGAATCAGAAATTTTACAAAATTATATTTTGTTTAGTTATGGTTTTCTTGTAGACATAAGATAAAATTGATGTTAATGGCAATAACCTGAAGATTAAATAAAATGTATTTTGCATTGATGGGCTAAGAATAAGAAATATATTTTGAAACTAAAAATTTTAAATTTGTTTAACCCTCTAAACGGTAAGCCCGCCTCTAGGCGGGGTATTTTAAATTGACCATAAATGCTCCAAATGAGTGTTTTGTAATAAGAAATTAAGCTATTTCTGTAGAAAACCAAATTTGCAAAATATTTTGTGACATAATTTGTTGTGTTCATGGCACGGTTTGGAAGCGAGAACATGTTTTCAAGATACTTAATAAAAATTAATACTACATTTATACTTGAACCCAAAACTTGTAGTTTTAAAAAACTTTAAGCTGTGGATTTCAAATTTGTATGGAATTTGACAATTAAATACAAGAAGTTTTTAAAAACTGCTAGTTTTCGGTTCTGGCATAAATGTAGTATAAGATTGAAGCTTAAACTTTTTAAAAATTTCGGTGCAAGGACATACTGCATTCCAATAGCATACCTGTAGAGGACATCGTCTTAACTTCAAAACTTATGGATGAATTTTTTTGTTTAATCAATATATAAAAAAGTTTAATCAATATATGTTAAAGTTTAGGTGCGTTGTCGCTTAATTTCGCTTAAAATCGTATAATCTTCTTAAGTAAAACCACAAAAAGGGTAATTTTTGGACTGTAGTTATATCTAGGTAAGATAAATTATTTACGCCTAAACTTATTTATTTTTGTGGATAAGTTTTTTAGATTCGCCCTAAACCTGTTATGGTCCATGTCGCCTAAAATAGGCAACGAAAAAAATTTTGGTAGAAGAACATATTTTTTTTTTTTTTTAATTTCATTACCTTTGGCCGCACAGAAAAAACTATTTACGAACTTTTTTCAATTAAATCGATTTGTCGAAAATTTTAAAAGATGCCAATAAAAAATTAATTGAATCAATTAAATAAATGCTCAAATTCGCAGCTCATTTTTTTATACCAATTAGCATTTCAAATAAACAAGATAACATCAACATATTGTTGTTATTTTTTTGCAATATGTTTACACTGAAAGAATTTTCCTTTATGATATTAATGAAACAATATCATAGAATTCATTATAACCAAGGAATTTTATTAATATTAAGACATTTTTCATAAACTTTTTTTCATAAAATTTTATGGTTTCATAAAAAAAATTCATTCGAATTTATAAATTATCTCTTCAAAAATTTAATCAAAATTTTCTTTAGAGCTATGAAATTATTTTAAAGGCTTAATTTTTTTATTTTTTCATAAAAATTGATAATTTCATTAATTTGCTTACAATTTTAAACTTTGGTTTTCAGATGTAATTCTCAAGTGTTTAACATACTTTATAAAGTGCTTTATTATTTTAGTATAGATTTTTATTAATTTTGGTTTTTGATGAAATTGTTTACAAATCATATGAATCAAGTCATTGCCATAATTCCAATATTCCAATGCATTTTTTAAGACATTCGTGAAGAGTTTTATTAATAAATGGAAACTTTTTGATGAAACTATTTCATAAATACTATATACGCTTCATTGTATGAATGATTCATTAGTTTTATGAAGATTTTCATTATTTCTACAAACATTTCATAAACATTGACTTTAATGAAACCTGTTTCATAGATTCTATTAAAAGTTTCAATTGACGAGTTCCAGTGACAATTTTCATTAACGCTATGAAGAAATTCATTACGGAGTTGAAGATAATTCTCTGAGTGTATTTGTATGTAGTTGTTTTTTTTTATAAATTTGTATTAGTTATAAATATTTTTAATTAATTTAAGTAAGATTTTTAGAAATTGTTATTTGGTTTATTACTTGATTAAGTTTTATAATTTATTTTCAGTTTAAATCTGAATATTTATTTATTTTAGAACATTATCATAAAATTGACGATGTAATTTTTAAAGATAAATTTGGTTAAAAAAAAGTAACCGTTAAAAAAAATGCTAAAAATAAATTAGAAATTTTTTTGAAAAAAACTGATTTCAAAAAAGTGCTAATTTCTGAAAAAGGGGCCTAGTCCCTACGCTTCAATACAAAGAAAAAAAACAAGTTTCTGTTCGAATTTGTTTACATTAAGTATAAACAAATCTGCTAACTGAATGAGAATTACATGCAGGCTTAAATTCAAAGTTATAAATTCAAGCTATAAAAACTTTTGGTATGAAAACAACTCTATCCACTTGTTTTTTGCTTTTGGATAAGGTTTACAATATTAAATTTATTATTTAATTGAAAAATAATTCAATTAAAGAGCTATCAATATCTAAATGAATAAGCAATTTTCGTTGTTGGCGAAGTTTTAGCAATTAAAGTTATTGAGTCGGTGGTTTTCGTGATTGAAATAGGTTTTTATTTTTTATGTGCGGTTTGAGGGTTAACAATAAAAAATGTACGCTTATCTTGAAAAGAAGTCAAGTCCAAACAGACCCGTTACAGTTGCATTTTTAACATTCGAATTGTATCAATTATTGTTGCGATTATTGTATCACTACACTCAAAAAATGTCCGTAAAGTTAGCAAAAAAGTTAGTTGAGTCAGCTAAATTTTTAGCTGAAAGGATCCTTGCAGAAAAATTGCTAACATCTCAAAAAGTGTTTTGTTGAAAATCAGTGAGCTGATTTTTAGCAAAAAATTAGTAAATTCAGCAAAATGTTAAGCTGACACTTAGTTCAATGCAAATGAAAATCGACTTGTTGAAATCAAGAGAATTTTTTGCTGGAGCTTAGCAGATTAAAAAAAAAAAAAAAACTAAAAAAACTTAGTAAACAATTTTTATTTTACCCGGTTAAAAATCAATATATATGATTCCATTTATGAACATGTATGAACTTCGTGCTCATATATGAAGTGATTCGTGGTCATACATGTCCATATACCAACATATAGAATAAATATATGTTCATAAGAGTTCATATATGATCATATATATAAGTATTACATAAATTTTCGTTAATGTACACATATGACCGTGTACGGAAATGTATATAAATGTATGACTATACATGTAAATATTACCTCAATTTTCGTTAATGCACACAGATAAACATTTATGATTTCTCATATTCCATATACTAAAGGGTCCGCCATCTAAAGTTTTTTTTTCAACTAGTGATTATTTCGTGAATGGTAACACTTAGCTCATGTCTGATTTGACAGATAATTAGTTTTATCCTTCCGCTGAACGAATATGGTTGTGTATACGCTTGAACAACGCTGGGAAATATTGCGACATTACTTTGAAAATCATGGATTTTTCTTCGAAAATAAGCAACGAGTGGCCGTTACAGTCAATGGCGATTGTTATCGGGCCATGTTGAACGAATTTTTGTTCACAAAAATTGAAGAGGAGGATATTGGCAACATTTGGTTTCAACAGGACGGCGCTACGTGCCACACAGACGAAGCTACACTCGATGTTTTGCGCCCAATTTTTGAAATTCGCATTATCAGCCGCAGAGATGATGTCGTTTGGCCACCTCAGAGCTGCGATTTGACAGCGTTGGACTATTATTTGTGGGGTGCCGTCAAAGATAAGTGTTACGCCAGCAAGCCAGAGACAATTGACGCTTTAAAGGACAATATTCGTGAAGCCATTGGTGAAATACTGCACTGCAGCTGCACACAATCGATAATGTGCTTAAAAATTGGACCGATCGTGTAGGCTACTGCATGGCCAGCCGAGGCAGCCATTTGAATGAAATTATTTTCCATTATTAACCGGTAGGATTGTACTTTCAAATAAAAAAAAGAAATTTGAGAAAATATTCAGTAGTTTTTTTTATAGCATTTTCAAATAAAAAAAAGTTATTTGGCGGGCCCTTTATAAGTATGGTTTATGAACACATATGAATCATGTATGGATGCATAGGGACATGTATAAAGCATGTGTGTTCATGTACGGATGCATATATGTCGATTTTTAACAGGGTAGTTATTATATTATTATGCTGAAATCTGAATCTAATTTTTTGTTTGTGATTGTTTTAAATATATATAAAAATGTCAAGACTTCCACATCGTTGACACTCTATTAACTAAACGGTGCGCTTTTAAACCGGGAAAAGAATTTTTTTAAAATAATTTTTGTCGAAAAATCGAATTCATATTCAAATTTTCTATATATTAACACCTTTTTACTCTGTAGTAAAAGATACCCTAAATTAGCGTATATTGCCAACGCGCGCCTATTGAAGGAGCTGAAATTAAAAAATTAACGCCATTTTTTATTGTTGCAAAAGCCGTAAAAAAGATACGATACCTTAAAATTAAATTTTTGACAAACTCAGTGCCTCATTTTGAGGCTTTCAAAAAAAATGAGTGATGCAACACCTGAAAATAAAGATTAACATGTAAGATGACTGCTAAAATATTTCGGCTCTAGCGATAACATCCCGTGAGTTAAAACGTTTTTAAAAAGCCTCCAAAAACACTTTTTTCTTTAAATTCGTTTTGTCAAAAATTTGGTCAAATATAAAAAATATTTCAAAATTGTACGATTCTGCATTAAATTATTAAAAACAGCTTCTCGACTCGAGATAAAAAAATTTAAATGTATTTTTTTGATATTTTTTTAATGCAAACTTCATAAATACTCGTATATAAAAAAAATCTCACATTTTTCATGCGCTTTTCATTTTGAATACATATTTGGAAAGTGTTTATATCCGCTAATAATAATATAAATAATAAATAAATGCTTTTAGCTTTTACCCCAGCTAATACACTGATAAGATTTTCGTTGTATTAATGAAATCCCTCACTAATATAATTAGTTTTTTCATTAAAAATTCCCCAAAGAAAGTTTCATTGAATTAACGAAATAGTTCTCATTAAATGAATTCGATTTTTTTTTTTTTCTGTTTCACATCTATTTTGATTTTATACTTTGTTCATATTTATTTATTTTATTGTTCCGTTTTTTTTTACATCTCCCTGAACACGATTTGAACCCACAACCATCAACATGTAAACAGTACCGCGTTACCGATTGACCTAAATAACAAAAACAAAATGTTGTTCTTATTTAGACTTTTGTGTTGAAATAATTATTTCCAAGAGTTGAAGCACCTCCAGAGTAAATCTGATGGAACTAACTGTTTGGTGTACACAAAAATTATTATATAAAAATGACTGCATATTTTATGGATCAATTAAAAATATTTTATGAAAATTTCATTTACTTAATGAATTTTTTATTACTTTAATAAAAATTATTTATTAAACCAATGAATAAAACTTAATGAAAGACATTTATTAATAGTACATAGGAAAATTCTATCAGTGTACATTTGATTTTTTCTACGCAACGCGTAAACTAGAGACTTCGTTTTTATGATATATGGAGCGCCCTAATTGAAAGCACAGAATTTCCAAAAAACCGGGTAATAATTTTAATATGGAGTCTAATAATAATATGGAGTTTTTTAAACTAAACAAGGAAATGATTAAAAATTATCAAGTACAAATTTAATGTTTTAAAAGTTTATAATTAAGTGCTATTGTCTTATAAATGTATACTTTTTTATTTGAAATTATATTAAATAAATCACTTGCAAATGATTTCGTTATAATATAATTAATATGGTTATATGTGAAGCCATATGTAAAAAAGTCTTAACTAGCAGATAACTTAATTTGATACTAAACTTTACCAAAATAAGTATGTATATATAATGATATATACAAGTATAAGGAAAATATTTTCAGTATATGTGACATCTATTTTATTCTGCGTATGTCATTCAATCTGGTTGTCTTCCAAACTGTTAATGTGCTTATCAGAAAACTTTTTAGCAAAATAAATTAGTAAAATAATAGTTCAAAACAGTAACGTGCTGAATAAGTATAACTAAAACTTTAGTTGCATTCACATTTTAAGCAAAACATTTTGCTGAAAAATAGTATACTTAATTTACCAGACGTTTTACTAACTTTTCTTTTAAATTATTTTTTAGAGTTCAGGGTCAATATTGTAAAATTTTTAGCATTTGACAAGCTCAGTTAAATTATTACAAATAATATATTAAGAATAAGCGCAAAATTTGTAGCCCACTTTTTAATAAAAACTCGAAATGTTATTCCAGTTTTAACTTGTCTCGCATAGGAGAATATATTCAGTAAGGATGACATTGTAGCGATTTGCGTTTTTTCAGCTGGCCAGTTGGCTTGGGACGCAGCAAATATAAGTAGATTATTTGATTCAAAAACAAATTTTAGGTTCTCTGTATTAATATAAGATTTAAGCCGATAGTAAAACAATTTTCTCCGAGGGTCAGGTTATTCAACAAGGTTTGTTTTTGAAAAAGCAAACTTTTTTAAAATTATTTTATAACAGTTTGTCTCAGATACGAAAGGTAATATGAAACTATAAACTAATCTAAGGTCAAGTTAAAATTTAAAAAATTCATGAATTATTTATGTTAGCCTCTATCGATTTATTTATCTAACATCCTTTTCTATTTTTAATTTATAACGTGCTTTTAACCTTCGTATATTTACAAAAATATTGCAAATGAGACATATTAGCTAGGTTGATAATAGTATTGCGATCTAGCTAAAGATTTCATCAGAACCCGAAGTTTTAGAAAATCTAGAGCCTCCAAAATAGGCAGAGCTTTAACAAAAAACCTATTCATCATTCATTTTGCTTCATTCGTGTCTTCTTAGTAAACAAACACATGGCTAGGGTCTTTTCCTAACAAGCATATGGACGTTCCTTTCCAATTACTACATTCAATGACACTTTCACCAATGTTCTATTTACATTAATATTGTCAAAATAAAAGCACATACTTTCAAAGTTTAATGGCATTAAATGTAAAAGAAACCTTTTTTCAACTTTGGCTAATTTAATGCCAATCAAAAATGTTTGAAAACAAAAAGTTTTTGATTGATAGATAAACGTCTGAAGGTCACATACAAATTTAAACTTTCTCATATTAATGGCAAATTAAATAAATAATAAAAAAAGTAAATAATATTTTTTTTTTAACTACTTTAATAAAGAACATCCATAAATAACAAAAAATATGCCCGGCTAATGACATTATGCCTGGCTTTTTTTTCCATCCAGGCATCTGCCCACACAGCAAAAGCAAGGTCATACTTTTATACGGGGATTCCAAACAGCATAAGAACCTCACCGTTTATTTCTGTTAGCTTGGCTAAAATTAAATTGTCATGCAAAATGGCGTCATGTGACATAAAAGCATGAAATAAAAATGCTTGTACTGATACACTCATAGAAATAAGCCTGTTAAAATAGCAAAAAAAAAAAAATTAAAAATTAGTTAAAAATTACCCTGCAGAAAAAACTGCTAAAGGAGAGTTTTTTTTTTTTACTAAATATTAGTAATATATTAAAAAGAATTTATAAATTTTTAGTTATATTTTAGCTAAAATCAGCAAAAGCATTTACTAAACATTAGTAGATAAAAAAATCATTAAAAAATATGTGAAGTTTTTTAGGTTTTTTTTTTTTTTTTTAATGCGAATAAAAATCTGACATTATGAAATCAGCAATCAACAAATTTTTAGCAAAAACTTCTTTTGATTTTATCAAAATAAACTCTTATTTGCATTCTTCCAAATTTGAGGTAAATATAGCAAAAATTTGCGTCTATAAATCTTTAGTAAATTTTTTTGCTAGTTTTACATAGTAAAATGCTTTTTTCAATTAACTAAAATTCACATCGAATATAACCAAAATTTTGTAAAATTAAGAGATTTATTTTTGCTGTTCTTATTTTATTAATATTTAGCAAAAAAATCTGCTGAATTTAACAGTTTCTTTCTGCAAGGTAATTTTTAACTAATTTTTAGTAGCTTTTTCTGCTATTTTCACAGGTTTATTTCTATGAGTGTATGCGTAAGAAATGTCCTTAGAAGGACTCATACTTAAAATGCAGCATGATTTGATAGTATTTCAAACGCCCACGATAAAGCGACTGCAAAATAAAACGAAAATTAAATTTTAGGGATACAAAAGAGCATAACTGTGCTTATTTCAAGTACGAAGTTAAGGATGTAACTGTAGTCAAAGTTTACACTTTGGAAAATTTGAAAAGAGAGACATTTTTTGTTTAACTTAAATGGATATGATGTTTGAGTCCTTCGGACATTGCCATTCATGCATTAATATTAATTTTTGGAATTCAAAAGATCAAATGTGCAAATACTACCCAAGAAACATTATTACGGACTCTCCGTCACGTATGGAATCATGAATCCGGCTTTTACACATATTATGGATCAGCCAAAGCATGAACGTAAACGGAACGTACTATCTGATTTTCGAAAACAATACATTTATAATCCGTTTTGGTACTTCCGTTTTCTTGCCGTAAGATACTGACTTCTTCCCCTGCTTATCAAATTCATGTCGATTCGACAATACGCACATCACTTTGTCGGTGTCGACTGTTCACTTTCACCACCCATGATTCGATACATTCTAAAATACGCATCAAGAATTATCGGTTTAAGCTATCAAATTTTTAACATCTCTAACAAAAATAAACAAAAACAGAGAAGAAGAAGCACAAAAAATATTAAAATATTAGAGTTGGGATTAATCGTTCATTTTGGTGACTTGGTCAGTATCGTTCATTTCGAGTCAGTGAACTATTTCGTTCAAATAGTTCAATCGTTCTTTTTTCCTTTGACTTGTGACTGATCTGCGTGTTGTGAACTGTGTCGTTCGTTTGGCAATTATTACTCAGTATTCATGTTTTACCAGTTTTTTTCACAAATTTTACTGTACATAGAGATAAAGTGTTATAAAATTGCAACTTTTCTAACAAAAATTAATTTATTTTGTGTAAAAACATTTTATTTGTATGACTATAATTGCTTTTCCTAATTTGAAACAATATTACTACTATTTCATAAAAAAAAATTGCTCTTACAAGGAGTTTTAATTGAATAGAGATGCAATTGTTCTGTGAATAAAAGGAACGAAATGAACGATTGAACGACAAGATCGAATATTGGTGAACGAGTCATATCGTTCAATTGAGTGAGTCGTTCAATTGAACTAGTTCGTTCATGAACGACACAACTCTATAAAATATTATATTATCTATGGTCGTTAAAATCAGCCTTAAAGCACACCGGAATAACGCGTTTGGAGAAATCTAGGCCGTGTCACGATTCAATTGCCCACCCCACCTTCACGCAGTATGCTACTGTACTCCAAAATAGTTGCTCATCTCCTGCATATTGCTCTATCAAGAGCTACCTTGGTCGTCGTGGCCCTGGTATATGTATATGTTCATAAGCAGAATGACAGCTATCACCTCCAAACCCGCCTGTGATTACGAACGGGTGGTCTTCGTTAGAATTCGTGTTTAATATCATGTTTAGCCAGTGCTTCATACATGCCAAAAATACCCTTGTAGGTATTAAAAGCACATACGATATTTTTCATCCTCTCGTCGCTGCGAAATCTGATAATCTTCATATTCTGGACATAAAACTTCAGTGTAATATTCGTGTAAAAAGCGTGCCTTCCTAGAGTCAAATAATCATAAAAGTAGTTTGATTTTCTAAAACGTCTAACAAATACATCACACTATCCGATGTTCTTGCATTTAATACCAGTTATGGATATCTGACCGAAAAGAGAATACAATTTCTGCACATGGGCAGGGGATGTAAAGACTGTTTTGATAATTTTAAACCTTCGTCAATTAGCAGTAGCGGTATCCACTCAGCAAAAACAGACATTACCAAATAAGTAAGCGTGTAAGTAGTGCACAAACAATTCACTAGTTACCAGGTATTTACTCGCTTGGTTACTTTGTTCGCGATGACCCAAAATTCATGGGTGGTCATTACACTCTTGCTTACAAAAAGAACCTGATTGGTTACTCATAGTGAAAGAATTATTAATTTTTTTTTTTTTTTTTTAAAGAGAATCAACCCTCAGGAAATTCTTCCTATTATGTAATGTGTTGCTTTCTTTGGAAAGAGGATAGTAGAGAGATGAAAGGTGATGAAAGATGAAGGGCTTCAAACATGGCAACACTGTAATTGCTCGAGATGATAAGTCTTAGAATAGTTGTTGGTCGCCACCTGATGTAGAGTTGGCGAATTTATTGAAGCTTTTTGTTTCATAGCCCTGATTCATTATTTTATTTCGGTGGGGTTAAGTGCTATGGGAACACCGAAGGTGGGCTCTGCAATACATATAAGTGATGGAAAACTCATACATATTATTTTTCTAAATTGATGTTGTCGTCACCTGGAATCGAACCCGGGACCATCTGTGTAACAGTCCAACGCGCTAACCATTACACCACAACGCCTACAATTACTTTTATATTAGGAATAATTGGTTACTCACAATGAGTTACAGAATAAGTGGTTATCTAAAAAGAAAAGAATTTAAAATAACTTTAGCCTGAAAAATTTACTTGTAAAAGTTTAAAACAAACTAATACAATATTAGAATAAAAAATATGAAATCGTTGGAAAGGAGGTTGAGTAAAAATGTTATTTGGAAATTACCGTGAAAAGCGTCCTGCAGTGATAAATGAGTTTAACCCGAATTACTTCTCAATATACTTCCGTGTGTTATCGGTTTTTAGGCTGCATTCTGTAAATCGACGATACGTTAAGGTTCGTTAGTTAAAACGCCAGGTAATATTTAATTTGCGATTGATAGAAGACTAATCTCAAGGCAGTTTAATGATGTTGTTGGTTCACATCCCACATCCAAATAAAATGAACTACGACATTCTAAATATTTAAGTTGTCACTCTTTAATTCCAGAAGATTAGCTGCTCTGCTATTATTCCTCGTCGCCACAGCCGTTTGCGCAGTGGACCGTAAGAATTCCTATAAGCTAATTAATTGTCCGCTTTCCAAATCCAGTAGATATTTGTTCTTTTTGAACGAACGGCAATGTGGTATACTACAATTAATAACGGCTATCGGTGTAACACCGAACAACTCCACCAGAGGCACCATAAAGTTATCCTTCGGTTCCTGATATTCTTACTTGTCTGTCGTTTTAAAATTCCTCCCATACTCCATTGACTCATAGTCTACCCTCCTTTCTTTAATTTTTATCAAATTAGTGATATTATTGTTCTACATATGTACTCCTGATGACGACGACGATGATGATGACGATGATTTATCAAATGATTCTTTCTCTCTTTGTTTAGAGATGTTGACCTAAAAATAATTCTCAACAACATAGGTTTAAAATTTTACCCAGTTTGTTCCATATTCAATTACACTGGTCGTCAAAAAAAAATTTTTTTTTTCTTGTGTTTCTGTTTTAATGCAGAAATTTTGATTCTAGACATCGAAAATTACCAAAATATTCATTCTCAGATTTTAAAGTTTGTTTTTACGTTTCTACGTCTATAGGTAAATTTTGGAGATTTTACAATTATCAAATCAAAAACAAACTTTGATAAAAAAATATGTATTTTTTCCTTTATTGAGGTAAGTATACACCAGAGCTGTGATTGAATCATTCATTTTTGAATTAATTCGCGAATCATTCATGCACTGAATTAGTAAAATTTTGAATTAATTCTTTTCGCCAAAAAACGAATTGAATGAAATTTGAATCGATTCATATGCATTTGGCTGGAATGAATTGCAATTCATTTTAAATCAAATGAATTCGGCAAAATGAATTGCAATTTATTTTCAATTCAAATGAGTTTGGCGAAATGAATTGCAATTCATTTCCAATTCATTTGACTTGAATTGATTTTGAATTAATTCAAATGAATTAGAAAAATGAATTGCAATTCATTTTCAATTCATTTGTATTAAATTCATCACATATAAGAAAATTTTATAAAAATGATTAATAACACGGTGCAATATTTTTTCTAATTCATTTGAATTAATTCAAAATCAATTTAATACAAATGAATTGAAAATGAATTGCAATTAATTTTTCTAATTCATTTGAATTAATTCAAAATCAATTCAAGTCAAATGAATTGGAAATGAATTGCAATTCATTTCGCCAAACTCATTTGAATTGAAAGTGAATTGCAATTCATTTTGCCGAATTCATTTGAATTGGAAATGAATTCCAATTTATTTTTACAAATTCATTTGAATTAATTCAAATTTCATTCAATTCTTTTTTTGTGTGAAAAGAATTATTCAAAATTCAATTCAAATTCGTAATGGATTGAAATCAAAAATGAATGATTTATTCACAGCTCTGGTATACACAATCAATATTATTTATCCATCTATCAAAAATCGGTCAATTAGAGTATATTATTTTTAAATACCTTGTTCTGATTGTTTGAATTAAAAAAAACTTTATCAACTTGGTAACATAAAAGAAACCTAAATTTGACATTTAGAAGTTAGACCCAGAAATCGTGTCGACCGGTGTTATTAGTGATATAGCAACATAAAATGCTGTTCTCCTGTTTCAATGATATTTTCAAGGATTTTTTTGTAGATTGTGTTACCAATGCCTTCGCCAATTAAACTGAAACTTACGCACATGCCTGCGCAAAAACCAAATACAAGCACACGAACAGGAGCAATGTTCGGAGCTTTAACACATTTAACATGATTTTTCAAACCACTTAACCTGTGTGTGTATGTAATGGCAAGGAAATGGTATGAGTTGAAGTTGTTTGAAGGTGGATGACATTGAGAAATTTATTTTTTTTTTAAATAAAGTTCATGGTCGTTCTAAACAAATGTCAACGCCTGATTTTCTTCTTCTCCTTCTTTGTAAGTTATTCTTATTCCAAACCGAAACCTAGAAGATTATACTTGTTTTTCAGCATAAGAAAATTCCATTATTCAACATATTTGCAGAGTATATTTTTTTTGTCTGCAATAATAGAATTTATTGATATTTTGTTTTGTTAAGCTTTTCAAGCATAGCATTTTGTATGGCAAACCATCAAGGACATGTACATGTACCTTTTTAGAAGGTGTATCATTTACTTGTACTTATTACCCACATCCCATCCGAGTTTGTTTAGTTGGGGTGTGTGCGTCGTTTATGTACTGTTTCCATTCGCAGTTTGCCGTATGTAATTCAAGTTAATCAAATTTGTATAAAATCAATGAAAGGTTGTAGAATTTTGGTATATTTTGTTTTGTGCGATTATCTCTACATTTCTAAAGTGACCATTGAATTCGGCTGCTAGCCTGTTGCTTGAACTTTACAAATGCGACATGAAATGAGGTTAGTTTTTGATTTATAAAAATTGATTAGTTTGCAAAGGTCAATAGCTCCAGGTTAAATGTGCCTGGTTTATGTTGGAGAGTAAATAAATATCGGCCATTCCACGCAAAATCAACCAAAATCTGACCTTGGGTTTTCCGGTTTCAATTAAATTTTTGCCTACAGAATCCTTATGGACCTTAAAGACTGGCGTTTTTAGTTTTCAAATTTTAAAAAATCCACTGTTTTATAATCGATTCAGTTTTTTTGAAAAGGAGAAATATGCAAAAAGTGTGTAAGGTGTTTATTTTTATTTTTTTTAACATTGATCGCATCATCGCCATGTAAAATGCATTGCAATGATAAGGAACTATGCTTTTATACTTTTTTCCAGCGTCATAAATAATTGTATTTTTTATGCAGTTTATTTTTAAAATGCAATTTTCTAACGTTTGGCCACTCTCGATTAAAAAAAAAAGAATGCATATTTGCAATTTTCGCGAAATAGTTGCACATTCCCTTTTTTGATGATTAACTATTTTTAATGATTTTTTTGGAAAAAATCTCATATCACTTTCACATAGAAAGAACAGCAATTTGTTATTTTTTTTTTATTTTCCAGATTTATTAAGATTAAATTTAAAAATATAATGTTGAGGAGTGCTCAAACGTCTTTGTTCAAAAACTATACATTTAATTTTGTGGATTTTTCTGCCGGTGAAAAAAGATAAAATAATCTACTGAAATATTCTGTTTTAATTTTTAACACTTTGCAGCACTCATTTGTCATCGAGTAAAGGGTTGAAAATTAAATTTTAAAATTTTAATACTTAAATATATTCGTTTATCTTTCATGTAGAGAAAAAATCTTAAAAAACAAATGTACATTTTTTAAAAGAGAGACATTTAAACGTCGCCTTTGCTCAACATTTTTAAATTTAATCTTTTTTAATTTGAAAAATTAAAAAAAAATAACAAATTGTTGTTTTTTCTATGGAAACATGATGCGTCATGTTTTTTTTTCAATAAATCGTTAATAATAGATAAACTCAGGAGCCAAAAAAAGAAAATGTTAGTAAAAATTGCATATTGTACAAATAAGCATCAGTTTTTCAAATCGAGAAAAAAAATTGGAAAAAAGTGCATTTAAAAAAGAAATTGCATAAAAAATGCATTTTTTTTAACTTCATTTCGCAGTAAAAAAGTAAAGAAATATACCATATCATCAGTACTATTTAAATGGTGATAATGCGATGAATATTAAATAAAATAAAATAGAGACGGAAGAGATTAGAAAAATAAACAAAAATCTAAAAATAGAATATTTGTGTTTGTTAGTGTTGTCACTTCTGAGTATAATGTACAATAACAGAAAAGCAAATAGGAAAGAAAACTTAAATTTATCTGCATTACATTCGAGGCCATACTTGGCTGTGATCGCTAAGCGGTCATGACTTGTTATTGTTACGTTTGTATTGTAAGAAGAGCGCAGGTTTGATTCTTACAGCCGCAGGTTGTTGAAAAAATGTATTATATAGAGACAATCTGACAATTATAAGACACAAATAATAGTACATTCAAATCCAATAATACATTTCCAAAAAAAATTAAATCACGCAGAGAACCGTAGATTTTCGAAGTTTGAAAAACTAAAATCGTCAATCTTTATGGGGCTCCATAGAGTTTCTAAATGCAAAATATAATTGAAATCGGAAGACCGAACGTCAAAAATTCCCTTTTTTGGCCGGTCTTCGGCGGAACAGCCTATAAACCATAATACATAATTTGGTTTGTTAAAGAAAAATGTGGAGATGACTGCGTCAGAAAATGGCTATAATGGCTCATAATTTTGTTTTTACTTTAAAATATTTGTTTTCGCATATGTCAAGAGTAGTTGGTCTTTATTTACTCTGCATAATCGGCATGCATCTTCTATTTATCAACACAGCGAGAATTTTAGTGGACGAAAAATAGTGAAATTTTTCTGTTAACTTATAAAGATTTTCTTCACAAAGTAAACGAAAATGTTCTTAAAATTAATAAAAAGCTCCATACTTTTTATGAAACTAGTTTTTTAAAGTAACTTCTGTACACACAGAGAAATAAAGTGCCAACCGAATTAAAAAGTGTATATTAATAGTAACAACTTATAAATTCCGTTAGTACAACGATATTAACATTCGATTTCTTAAAATTTTGGGTGTTGCAACTAAAATTCTGTTGAATTAACCGAACTTTATTGTGAAAACTAATAAAAAGTTGTCCGAACTGTTCGTAATAACCGAATTTAAGTAGTAGTAACCGAATTTCAGTTGGCAAATAGCTAAATTGTTTTCTGTGTGTATTAAGTCCATGAAAATTTCAATAAATAAAATTATAATTTTCTTAAAATTTTATAAAAAATTTGCATTGGTTTAATGAAATGTTTCAGTCGACGAGTTCCAGTGCAATTTTCTATTGGTTCTACGCAAAAACGCATTATTAACATGCAGATACTTATCTCAGTGTAATATTTAATATGCCGAATATCCAATAAAAGTATTATTTGTCCAAATTAATTGGTTAATGGATACGGGGTAAAATATCTGTATTTTCGAAAAAAATTATTTTACGATGAAATGTTTTGCAGAATAATTTTGGCGGTCTATGATATGACACATCAACATAACAAAAATGATTGTTGAAGATAAATTCTACAAAGACAAAATTTTAGTAAACGGAAAATAATGAAAATGTTTTGTAAACTAATGTAACCTTTCCTCATAAATCATGGATTTTTAA
The DNA here is from genome assembly GCA_021234595.1 of Delia radicum. NCBI lineage: Eukaryota > Metazoa > Arthropoda > Insecta > Diptera > Anthomyiidae > Delia > Delia radicum. Next base: position 30,790,026 of record CM037854.1, on the reverse strand, counting down.
CCGCTTCGATGTGGGTATCGGTGACGGTAACACTATTTTCATATATTTCGTTAACGGTATTTTAGGGGTAACGATATTTCAGTTATTTTGGTGACGGGTTTTTAGCGTTAATAGTATTTAACTTATTTCGGTATCGGTATTTTAGCGATAACGTTATTTTGCTTTATTTTGGTAACGTTATTTTAGGGATAAGTGGTTTTCAGTTAATGGTATTTTAAGGATAACGTTATTTAACTTATTCAGGTAATGTCAATGCACATCCATAATTTTAGCCCCATCATGCTTGAATTCCAATTACCAGCTAGGTTACAAACAAGCTTTGGGAAAATATATATCTATTTACAGCGATTATTTTTTCAGATTTTGTCGTTTACGGTATTTTAATGATAACGCTATTTCAATTATTTCGGTAACGGTATTTTAGCTATAATGCTATTTCAGTTATTTTGGTGAAGGTATTTTAAGGATTTTGGTATTTTAGTTATATCGGCAACGGCAAATATTTCGGTAACGGTATTATGGGGATAACTATAGTCAGTTGAAAGGGTTTTAAATCCACGACGGTATTTTAGCGGTATTGCCTGCCATCACTGTTATAAAGTGAACGAAAAATTTTAATAATTAATGAATATTACCTTTTATGAAACAAGTTTGTAAACTCATTAATGGCACGTCATAGATCCGCTGGACATTTTGCAACCAAACTTAGCAGAAACATCGAACCACGCTTAATTTAGACTTTTTTTTACCTTAAAGCGCACTCTAGTGGAAATATTGGCAACCAAAGTTAAAACTTTGACAAATCCTAAAATTTTGTGTAATTTTGTGAATAAAGTTCAGTATTATTTTATTAAAAACCATCCATTATATCGCACACCCAGTTCAAAAGTGACTCAACTCAAAATTTTTAATTTTTCAGAAATCGAAAAAAAAATATTTGCAACCATATACCAATTGAAACATAAAGAGAGACATAACTGTTTTGTAGCAACAATTAACAACAACAAAATACACTAAAATTTTTTTATAGATAAACAAGTATATACATATAAACCCGAAAAACTAAAACTTTGAGCTAAGTCACTTTTGAACTAGGTGTGCGATATATGTTTTAAGTGACAACGGAATACATTTTAATATATTTTAGACTCGTTGTATTTTCGTATTTCGTATTTTTTCGTCAATATAACAATTAAAATTATAAGAGATTTGCCTTTTTTATATTTTTTAAATAATTTTTGAAAAAAGTTCCATCAAAAAAGGTAAAAAAAATTTATTTTTTCAGATAATTATTTGGAAACTTTGAATCACTTAATTATCTTTCTAAAGTAAAAAATATAGCCGTTTAAAAGAACTGGGTCGAAAAAGGAACACTGAGTTAATAAAACTTCTTCATGAAGTAAATGAAACTTAATTAATGAAATGATATTTTTTATAAAATTTTATAAAAACTTGCGTTAGTTTAATTAAAAGTTTGAATGGACGAGTTCCAGTTGCTTATTTGCAAAAATAATTTAAACACTTTACAAGCTTCGTCCTGGTAGGCTAGTTGGTAGCGTGCTGGCTTATCATTGTGGGGGTCGTGGGTTCGATTCCCACCAGAGGCACTGGTCTGTTTTCGCTACAACGAGCCGATAGCCATCGTTGCTAGTGCTCGGTTAGGGTAATAGTATATAATTTGTAATTATATGATTACAAATTAATAAAATAAATAAATATTTTTTTCTCGCTTATTTTTTCTTCTTCTTTATTTATTTGTTTACATTTGTTGCCATTTGCAACTAACTTCACTATTTGCAACTAACTTCACTATCGGATTTTCCAATTGCAAAGAGTTGCCGCCGCGTTATTTCGGGATGCTACATACAAATTGTATGGGCATGAGAATGTTTCATAGCTAGAAAACGCTAGCCGCTCTTGTTTAGGTATGGCAGTTAGAAATCAATAAAAACGACAATATTTAAGCAATTATAAAAAAAAAAAAATAAATGCTATATTAAAAAAATTAATTTTGATATAGTAAAACACAATGCTAAAAATTATTCTAAAAATTATCAAATAGAATTCGGACTGCCATGGCAACCCTGGTAACCATTTCATTATAGGCCCTTTTTTAAAGATAAAATCTGAGAAAAAAACACATTCCTAAAAGCAGTCAATTAATAAATTTGAAAACAAAAACTCTGTAGATTATTTGCTAGGACAATATCCTAATAAAGACATATAGAGTATGCCCTCGAATTTTAATAATTTGTATTGCACAATTAAAGGTCAAAAAAACATAATTTTGTTTTTAATAAAAATTGTATCAAACTTGTAATAAAGACAAATTACGGGCTTGTTTACTCCCCCTTTACATCTTGTTTTTAAACAAGACAAAACAAGTCAGGAAATAAAAAGGAGAATAAAAACAAAAATCGAGTATTGTATATCTAGCAAAGGTAGAGAGAGCTTACACATAACGAACGAACAAGTTTTCAATTTTTGTTCAATGGTGATAAGCTTTAACTTCGAGCTCATATATTAGTTCTCATTTAGTGGGAAAACTTGGTTATATGAATGTTTGACGTTTTGCATGGGATTGTCACTTATTTCAAAACGTGTTCTGATGATGGGAACCTAGAAAATTCCGAAATAGATCTATCAACACATTCCTGAAAGTGGTCAACTAATAAATTTGAAAACAAAAACTCTATAGATTATTTGTTAGGACAATATCCTAATAAAGAAATATAGAGTATGCCCTCGAATTTTAATAATTTTCATTTTCATTGCCCAATTTAAGGTCGAAAAAACCTTATTTTTTATTTTTAATAAAAATTACATCAAAGTTATTTATGTTTATCATTATTTTAAATATAAAGTAATGATCTGAAATTTTTTTTGAAAATATGTTATCAGACTCACTGCAGTAACTACAAGCAAGGATTTTATGTTTTTCTATCAAGTGTAACATGTAGATATAGCTCAGATGGTAGAGCGGTTGATTGACAACCTCGAGTTCCAGCAAGAACCATCTACTCAATAGTACAAATTTACATATTTTTTTCTTTTCTATATATATTTTTTTGTTTCAACTGAATCTTGGCAACAACGGAAATTCTTAAATTGTCTAAAGTTGAAGAAAACATGATATTATTTTCTCAATTTTTTTTGTTAGAAAAAGTAAATACAACTAGAAAATTCTTGACTAATAATAAGGACTTACTTATTTTAGACGCGGACAAGGGTAATACAACGGTAGCAATGAATAGATGCGACTATATTACAAGAATGAATAATATTGTAGGTGATATTGACACATATGAATTATCAAATAAGGATCCTACTAGCAGATTACAGACAACGAACGAACAATTGTTTGGTTGAGGACCTCTTTAAGTTGAAGATTATCACGCCATTAGAAAGGAACACATTTAGGACTAATATATCTACAGCACCTAGATTGTATGGGGTGCCTAAAATTCATAAAGAACAATTTCCCTTGAGACAAATTTGTTCTTTTGTAAATTCCCCATCTTATGAACTTTGTAGATATGTTACTAGTATTCTGAAGAAAGTAACTGAGAATTCTGAATACAATGTAAAGGATTCTTTAGAATTTAGAGAAAAGATAAGGAACTTAAAGATACAAGTTGATGAAAAACTTATTTCACTTGACGTTGTATCTTTGTTTCCTAGTATTCCAGTAGATAAAGCATTGGATATTATTGAGGGCAAATGGAATATTATAAAAGAATACACGAGAATTGGGAAGGACCTTTTCTTACGCATCTTGAAATTTTGTATAGGAGATAACAGATATTTTAAATATGATAATAGAATATATTTACAACGAAAGGGTCTTCCAATGGGATCTCCAGCTTCTCCGATTGTGGCTGACATAGTAATGGAAGAATTATTAGATTCTTGTGTTGAGAAATTAGATGTAAAACCAAAAATAATTACAAAATACGTTGATGATTTGTTCTGTATTATTCACTATAATTCAGTTAAGAATATTTTGTCAACATTTAATTCTTTTCATGAGGATATGAAATTTACGATAGAAGAAGAATGTAACTCTAAAATTCCCTATTTAGATACATTGATAATGAGAAGGAATAACATCTTAAAAATAGATTGGTATCAAAAACCAACAGCTTCTAGTAGGATTATAAACTACCATTCAAAACACACCAAGAGAATAATAATTAATACTGCGAAAAATCTAATTGACAGAGTATTAAGAATAAGCGATGTAGAATTTCATGAAACTAATCTAAGAAAAATTAAGGATATTTTGAAGGATAATAATTACCCAATACATTTAAGCTGCAAATTAATAAGACAATTTAAAAACCGGAATAAGGGTTGCGAAACCCAAAATTTATAAATCTTTAACTTATGTTCCTCTTATATCTGAAAGATTAGAAAAATCCAAAATTGTCGATGATAAGAAATACTTAGTAGCACATAGAACATATAACACATTAGGTTCACTATTTAGCAAGACAAAAGATAAAATAAGTAAATTTGATATGTCCAATTTAGTTTATAAGATACCATGTAGGGGTAATGACACAGAAAATTGCACTAAAGTATACGTAGGTACCACAAAGAATAAACTGAAAACTAGAATAGCAGGTCATAAATCCGATCAAAAATACAATAAAACCACTTCTACGCAAAAAACAGCATTATCATTACACTGCAGCAACTCCAATCATTATCCAGATTTTGATAACACATCAATTTTAAACACAGAAAGCAATTATAAACGAAGATATACATTAGAAATGTTACAGATCATAAAAGTACCATCAACACAAAGGATTAACTATAAAACAGACACATCCAATATTGCACAGAATTACAGACATTTAGTCAATAGGAAATAATAAAATTATTATAATTCTCATTTAGTTTTTAAGAAACTATTAATTTAAAATTGTTTGCTATGTTATGATATTTCAATTAAATATACTTTGTTTTCTGGGTTAATTTTCAATTTGACATTAGAAAATAGTTTATTACCCGGCTTTTTTTGTAATTATTATTTTTAAGTTTTTTTTTTTTTAATTATAAAAAAAAAAAAAAAAAAAATTCCTGAAGAAGTCTTCCAAAGCGAAGACGAAATATTGGAAATAAATAATTATAATTATAAAATAAAGGATCTTTAGCTCAATAGAACAAAAGACAAAAAATTTATTTAAAAAGATCGAAGAAAAATAAGAAAATTTTTTTATTACAGTTATAAGTGGAAAAAACACTTAAAAAAAAATTTTCCATTAAACCTTAGTGGGAATCGATCGCTAAACCTTCAGCAATCGACAACTTTTAAAGGCAGGCACCACTCTGCTATTTATGAGTTGTACCAACATTCGGCAAAAACGTGAATATATTACAACACACTTGCATGAATTTGTGTTGGAGTATTAAATTTCAAACATTTCCAACAAATTCTCAAACCTCCTACACCAACTTCCAAAAAAACTTCAAACCAATCTTCAAAAAAATTTTCAAACACAAAATCTGAACCCGAGAAAATCTTTTCTCAAACCACAACAGAATTTTGAATATCCTCAATGTAGATCGTTCTTGGTTCCAGGTTCGAATACCGTGTGGACACACTTTATTAACAAACATAATTTTCAATAAAAAAAATATGTTTTTTTTTCATAATTTTTTTTTTTTAATTATTTATAGACTTATTATTTTTGTCTATACTATATATAGCATTTAGGTAACCACATATTTTTTGATTTTTCGCACGGTGTTTAGTAATGACATGCCATTATTCATGCCATTATTTTGAGCGACACACCCATGTAAAAGTAAAGAGATTTGTAATGACAATTATATGTACTTACCATTACCAAATATGTACTTATATAACCACTTATATGTTAATGCTTTTCTACACTGGGGATTTCAGACATATTTGCTTTGAAAGGAGGTCCATAATTCCATATTTTTTCCGGGGTTCTTTATTATGTTATGTAAAAGAAGTGGAGAAAATGTTTTAAAAATTGATTTTTAGAAGGCGGCGGACTTGTCAAATTTTCGATAAAAGTCATTAACGAATTATTGACGCATATAAATGTTGCTCAAAATTTAAAATACTTTTATATATTAAAAATCTCATTGACCACTAATTGTCTATCATTAACTGACACCCAATATCTATCCGCATCAAATAACCATTACTTTAAGTTAATACCTTTTAACTTTAGTTCATTTTATTCATTATAAATCACACAATAACGCTCTTTCATAAGCAACATTTTTAAATGAATCAATTATCCTAAATGTATAATAAAATAGAGTTTTATTAATCTTAACAACAAATCACTTTTAATGACAATCATTAAAAACCAGAGCTTTGAAGAAATCATTCCCTAATTCCCATTTTTTGAAATAAATTAAAATTTTAGCAATGCATTTCCTGATCAACTTTAAGAAATTGATAAACTTTTCTATCATTCGGTCAACTTTTCTTTCATTCGATTTGACTTGAAGGAATTCATTCCCATTTTTTTAAAATCCTTCATGAAATTTGTGGAATTCATTCAAATTCAGCTTAATTCAACTTTTCGTCAGGGATTGAATTCGTTAAGAATTTATTCCAGTTTCGTTTAATTCTCCAAGGGACTTAACGTTTTGTTTAATTTAATAAGAACTTCACTGTTTGTTTTAAGTCCTGGGGACTTAACGTTTTGCTTTCCCTACCCAGTAAAAAATAGTGCTTACCCAGAAGCGGTTCCCCAAGGTATTATGTAATAACGAAGCGCTTCCAAAGCAAATCCAGAAGGCATGATTTTTGTTCGCGATTGTCCCACTTGGAATGTCTCTTTTAAGCAAGTGAAAAGCGCATTTTTCATGTGCTCTCAGATTCAATAAAGTCAATAAGGAGCGCTTTTTTTGTATATTGACAACGTTAATGCTTCATGGTAGGCTTTCTTTATTGGTTCATTGTACGCATTATTAACTGTTTCAAAGAAGGCATTTTGGAAAGCACAACAGAATGCCTTTCCTAATTGCTTTATTGTATGCAAGGCGGTGATGCGCTATTTGGGAAGCATACAAATGTAGTTACTGCTTACCAAATCCAGGTTATTTTTTTCTGGGTAGGGACTTAACTTTTTTGTATAATTCCGTGAAGGAATTTTATGAGTGAATAAGTAACGAATACTCAGTTTTTTATTTCAATACAATAAAACCGGATCTGTATTTTAATAATTAATGTTTTCAAAGTAACGGCTGATATGGTTTTTAACGAAAAAACTCAAAAACATTAAAAATTAGTTACTAGACAAAATAAAAACAGTGGAACAAATTCATAAATAATAATACATTTTAAAACCTACACCCGATTTTTAATACAAAAAGTATTTATTCCTTTCAGGACAATTTTTATTTTCCGACCATTCCTAATTTAACCAGGAATATATTGTTTTTTCTTTAATTAAATTTAATTAAATTTTTGGGAATTCATTCCCAAATTGAATGAATTCTTTAAAGTTCTGTTATCAACTGAACAAACTAAAGACTTTGCCGTCTTACAATCCAGCAACCACCACACTCCATTTAATTGAAATCTATGAAAGACACATCATTTATCCGTCATTAGTTAGATGGCAAGCAGAGCGAGCGTCAATAAAAAATGTAAGACATAATCTTTTAATTAAATCAAATGAACAATTTTTAAAATAAGAGCAACAAAACGCGAAAAAGGATTTTTATTGTAGTACTTTTAACCATAAATAACAAATAGAAGTACTTCTGACTGAAATTGTATGGGTATTAGGGTTATAACTTTTTCTGAAAAACGTTTAAATATCACCACTTGATGGGCAATATTGTCTTAATATTAAATTTTGTTATTTAAATTTATTTTCATCGGAATAAACATTAATTGCGTTTATAGTAATTAAATGTGCTATTTAACAAATTGTGAAAAACAATCTGATGTAGGCGTGTCCCTATCCGGATTTCATTCCTGCCCAAGGAAATCTTCAGGGGACTTTGTTATTGGAATTTCTAGAGATATTTGTTTTTGCTTTTTCAAGTCACTGTGAAACAAAATGCCCAAATTTTTTTTTTATTAAAATCCGCGTAACTTGTCAAATTTTAAGATCGATTGGTCGAGTGTCAAAGATCGATTGGTCGATAGTCAAACTACTTTAAAATTTTGGCGAAATATTAACTGTTAGTTTAATTAAACAAAAATTTGTGTCGAACTTCAAAAAGGTTTATGAGGGAACTTTTTTGAAAACCGTGAAAGTGTAAAACTGACTATAGCCTAGGTTAGGTCAAATTTGATAATTGCAAAAAAATTGAAAGCTATAACCCTAATAGGGATACAATTAAAACGCAATTGTATTGTTACAATTGTGAATGAGATGTGTGGATTGAAATGAACGCACCCCATCTATCACAATTACGTGATACAATGTATTTTTGCTCGTAAAGTCGTATATTCGTTCTTATATACTTAAAGCTTAAGGACGCAACAAAAGAGTCTTGTGTTATCATAAAAAGTCGATAAAAAACCATTTTATATAAAATATTTGAGCAGATGTGTGATGAAAGCAAAAATGTGATGGAAGAATTTTAGTACAACAATGTTGCCTCAGCAGAAAAAAAAAACATTGAACTTGAATTCTTTTTTTTTCCAGATTGAATTGAAGAAGAGATGTGATGGATCTACCCAGTTGCTAATTTTTAAAATAGTTTTAAAGATTTAAAACGCACACACAGAGAAAAATGTTGCCATTTGTCAACTAAAATTCAGTTACTATGACGCTTGGTATAACTGAAAATTGGTGTTCACAACAAAAATCGGTTAACACAACCGAATTTTAGTTGCGACACCCAAAATATTCAGACATCACATTTGAAGATGCTTGTGCTAACCGAATTTATTGATTGTAGCTACCAAAATACAGTTCTTAATTCGGCTGGCAATTTATTTTTCTGTGTGCAATATCGTAGAAACATATTCTTTTAACCCTTTAACGGTCTAGCTTGCGAAGAAGAGAACTTGTGGAGAAAAATTATCCCTCTTCCAAAATTATAACTTTAATCAAAAATAAATAAAAAATTCGTGGTTTTATTCAAGAAGATATGTCGATTTACGTTTTTTGGAAGAAGCGAAATTCGGGGAAAAAGTTCCTAAATTTCTGAAGATATTTTTAAAATTTTAACGCTTTGCTACTACCACACAGTGGTATGTACCACATAATTATTGAAAATAATTCGGCCATTTCTTACTTAGTGGTCCGATTGCAATTAAATTTGGAATAGGCATAAGTGACATAATATCGAATTATGACAAAAGTGGGGCACTTTTTGCATACAAAATTTTGAGTGGTCGCCATTTGTTGGTTTCTCATCCGATTTTCAAAAAATTAACATATTTGTAATCTGCTAGTAGAGGGTGTTTTTTATACAGGTATAGCACTTTAAGTTGGTAACACTTTTTTAACTGGCTCAGCATGAATAGACTGACTCCTGAACAACGCTTCCAAATCGTGCAAATTTATTTTGAAAATCATGGCTCTGTTTGCACTACGTCCATTTTACTGTCAACATAATCGTCCAGCAGAGTAATTAATTAGATTAACTATAGAACTTTTTCGCACCACGTTTACTCCGAATGATAATATGCATCCACAGAGACGTCGTCCAGTGCGTACAGAAGAAGTCTTTGCTGCTGTAGAGCGTAGCGTAGAGGTCTGTCCGCCATAGAACCGCAAACAGAGCCATAATTACTGACTTTTCGTTCATCAATTGAACAACCATGATGTGCAGGACGGCGCAATATGTCAAACAGCTATTGCCACAATTGATTTATTAAAGGAAACGTTTGGTAACCGCATAGTTTTTAATAAAAATTTTCATCGATGAATTTAACATTGGCTTGGCATAGGCGGAAATCATTCCAAATATGATTCTTTAGAAGTTTTTCAGCCTAAACAACTTCTTGGAAGTTATTTAGGCATAAAATATTCCTAGGAAGGACATACTCTATATATCTTTATTAGGATATTGTCCTAACAAATAATCTATAGAGTTTTTGTTTTCAAATTTATTAGTTGACCACTTTCAGGAATGTGTTGATAGATCTATTTCGGAATTTCCTAGGTTCCCATCATCAGAACACGCTTTTAAATAAGTGACAATTCCACACAAAACATCAAACATTCACATAACCTAGTTTCCGACTAAATGAGAACTAATATATGAGCTCGAAGTTAAAGATTATCACCATTGATCAAAAATAAATTTAAAACTAGTTCGTTATGTGCAAGCTCTACCTTTGGTAGATATACAATACACGCTTTTTGTTTTTTTATTCTCCTTTTTATTTTCACACTTGTTTTGTTTAAAATCAAAATGTAAAGTTAAGTAAACAATACCGTAATTTGTCATTTTTACAAGTTTCATATATTTTTTATTAAAAATAAAAATTATGTTTTTTCGACCTAACGAACAAGTTTTCAATTTCTTTTGCTCAATGGTGATAATCTTTAATTTTAAGTTCCCGAAATAAATCTATCAACACATTAATGAAAGTGGTCAATTAATAAATTTGAAAACAAAAACTATATTTTTTATTTGTTAGGACAATATCCTAATAAAGAAATATAGAGTATGACCTCGAACTTGAATAATTTTTTTTTTTTTCAATTTATAACGAGCTTTTAACCTCCGTATATTTACAAAAATAAAGCAAATCAAACATATTAGCTAGGTTGATACTAGTATTTCGATCTGGCTAAAGATCTCATCAGAACCCGGAGTTTTAGAAAAGTTAGAGCCTCCATAATAGGCAGAACTTTAACAAAAAAACCTATTAATAATCAATTTTGCTCCATTCTTGTCTTTCATTGCACAATTATAGGTCGCAAAAACATAATTTTTATTTTTAATAAAAATTATATCAAACTTGATTTCTAGGAAGTTTAGCAGCAAATTGGATTATCAGAAAGGAAAAATTTTTTTCCGTGTATTTTTTTCCAATTGGGTCTTTAAAAATAAGACAAAAAACCGAAGGAGTACACAAAATAAAAACTTGGCTCTAGTTCCATTATTATGATGATGATGTTGCTGCTGATGTTGATGTAACAATGCAATGCATGACATGCAGAGGTCATTGCTTCATTTTCTTTTGATCTATGGAAGAAATAAAGAAAACCAAAATACCGATGATGAGAAATGATGAAATGTGTAATAAAGATGAAAATCAACATGATTATAAAGTCTTTCTTTCGCTGGAAATAAAGTTCAAACTAACGAAACACAGGAGGTCGTTGTAGAAGCTCATAAAAGCTTTTCTTTGACTATAACTTTGGCAAGTAAAAAACAAGGAATGAAATATGACCCTGGTAATATATTTATACAGCAAAATATCATCATACTATTTACCAACTCGGGTTAACAAATGTCTCGTTTTTCGCATATTCATATATTTTGTCTTGAACAAAATCACATACATTCTAAAATATGTATTGCATATAATTCACTATGGGCTAGCAATCGTTATTGTGGGATTGAAAGATACTTTAACCCCTTACAGAGGTTAAAGGTGGGGAAAGATGAAGGGCTTGAAACATGGCAACACTGTAATTGCTCGGGATGATAAGTCTTAGAACAGTTGTTGCTCGCCACCTGATAGAGAGTTGGCGAACTTATTGAAGCTTTTTGGTTCATAGTCCTGATTCATTATTTTACTTCGGTGGGGTTAAGAGCTATGGGAACACCGAAGGCGGGCGCTGCGATACATATGAGGGAGAGAAAACTTATATATATTATTTTTCTAAATAGTTGTTGTCGTCATGTGGAATCGAACCCGGGACCATCTGTGTAACAGTCCAACACGCTTACCACTACACCACAAATCCCAGAAATCTACATTTGTATGAGGTTATAGTTATATGATGTACTTCTTCTACACCAAGTTTGGTTGGGGTGGAGCAAAACGAGTGGTTGATTTTATATGTTTTCAGTCGAAATTGGTCATATATTTTCAGATATTCACAGATCTGCTACCACAGATGATTTGCAAATCTAAATCTATCTGGCTTTAAAAATTACACAATTTTCACGATACCTGCACATATGAACAGATCTGGCACTCGATCTGATAATATCTGGCCATAAAGTGTATGTAAGTCATATATCATCATATATGATCAGATCTCGAGGAAGATTTAATTTGAGACAATCATATTTAATTAAATATAAACAGATCTGATCAGATATAATCTGTGATAATTTGATTGTTGCATATTCCTCTTTGGTTGTATTGTAGTTACGCTATAAATTTCTTTAATAATCTGCCCATAGTGCAAATGTTTTAAAAGTTTTCTGTACGTATTCAAAGAATACAACAACTACAACAAAAAAAGCTTCCTCGGGCAGATGTGTCGTCTAAGTTTAAAAACATACATACAACAACATTCAACATCATATAAACACATACAAACAACAATAAAGAAAATACTTTCTGGAATTCAAAAAAGTTTTACAGCAACAACACAAAATAACATGTTTTAGAACCAAAAAAAAAAAAAAAAAATTGTACACGATCAACAAGAGACAAACAAAAAAAGGCCGACAGACGGACGGACGAATAGTTGGACAGACAAACCTAATTGTCTGACCATATTCCCTCCAAAAACCCTGTGTAGCCCTGCTCTATACACACACAATTACAAATATATTCTCGCACACAAACGTTTATTTTTTGTTGTTGTTCATTTACAACAACTTGTTAAAGTTTTGTTGTATTCATTGTTGTTGTTTTGTTCGTTATGCATGCACACTGTGGGAAAATTTTGGCCGTGGGAATTCTATGTGAAATTTCAACATTTTCTTAGGTGTTCGGGAACAGGCAAACAGAATTAATGCACAAGTCATGAGAACAAATGCAAACGTTTTTATATATTTGTATAAATATGCTGGGTTCTCTTTCTGCACACACAGATACTAATTTACACACAAATACACTTGAAACCAATAACAGCAACAACAACATCATACATACAACATTGTACATTATAGTACGAGTACTTGTAAAATTTTGTGGCACATCATCATCACCAACATCATCATCATCATCATCATCGCCATCCATCCAACCAACCAACCAACAACAACACATGAAGGGTACAAAAACAACATAGAACAACATTAACAAGAGTATAAAAATGCCACAGCAACAACAAGCAACACTTTCATTGTCAGAAACAAACAGAAAAAACTACAATAAGTATTTAAGTAGCAGCAACAGCATAATCAACTGAATTTACAGCAGTGGCACCAGCAAAAAAAGGGTTACTTGACCATATCCAACAATTTAATTTTAATAGTTAATACGCACACGTATTAAATTTCACTTGTCAGGTAGAAAAATATATAGCGATGGTCATAAGTTGGTAGCTCCTAACTGGCGATGATCATACCACTTGAGATAACAGTTCTAAATTACTTTAGTATGGAGAGTCGGTCCATTCAAGATATTTCGGAGGCGTTCGATCGTGTATGAATTATCTGAATCAATTCAATGAATTTTTGCATTAGATCAGTGTTTCTCAACCTTTTTTGGGCCGAGCCCGACTTTTGGGTAAAAAAATGTTCCATGTCCCCCCTCATTTTTTTCTGTACAATTGAGAGTACTTTAAATAAAAAACACACCTAACAATTTGTTTAATTCAATGGATGTATGTATATATATTTTTGTTATACAGATATAATTAATAATAAATACTCTAAAAACTAATGAGATCCTTGAGCTTGGTGAGCAAAGGGTTTTTAAATCAGGTTCTAATTTTGTTAAATTTAATTGTAAGTCTACGTGATTCGTGATTTCCAGACGATTTCTTTTTTTAATAACAAATCGCTAATGACACTAAATGCGTTTTGTATTAAATATGACCATGGAAATGGCAACGCTTGTCATATTGGGATATTTTTTTTTTCCACTTCCAAAGAAAGCCACACCATCGTATTTTGTATGTTAAAAAGTGTTTTAAAAGACTCAATTCAATTCTAAAAGCTCTTCTTCATATTTTATAGCCACTTGAGAAACATCTATCAGTAAAGGTTGAGTTGTCCATGGAGGCAAATCCATTTCTTTTAAATCTGCAAATCTCTCATTGAATTCACAAGCCATTTTATCCAAATGATCCACAATGACGAGAACAGCAGAATTACCTTGCACTTATTTAACCAACAAAATTTTTGACCATTGCCCTCCTTAAATGTTGAAATTGCAACAGTTAAGAAACACTGCATTAGATCTATGAAATGTACCGGAATTCGTCTATTGTTACTTTTTATTGCTTTAATGCAGTTTTTCATTAGATTTTAATTAATTAAAAATTTTATACGCCTAATCAAAAAGGTTTCATTAAAAATAGTTTCATAAAAATTATATAACTTTTTCATAAATTTCAAGAAATATTTCATACACTTTGTGAAGAAAACATCATAAGTTAATAAAAAATTTCATTAAAACTCGTCCAAGAAAGTTATCTCTCTCTGAGTATCTCAAACTATCTTATTCGATCCTCCAAAAACTACTAATCTTTTTGGGTCTAACTGGATCCAACTACATCTAAATATATGTAAATGAGATATTTTAGGATCTTAAATAATATATAATTCGATCCCCCAATGATGAGATAAATTTGTATCCAATTTAATCCAGTAATATATTTGCGGGATATCCCAATTACCTTGGATAATATTAAATATCGATTTATATAAAATGTGATATTATTTTATATTTGATCGTAATTCGATATATTATAATATAATTCTGCCAATCCAATTATATATTGTCCGTCTAATAACGTAGAGAATAACATATTGTGAAATTAATACAATTAAATATGTCATACTTAACTATATTAAATTTCACCAAACTGTATCACATTATATAAGATTATATCATATTACTTTTACTTGGATGTTTGAAAATTATAAAAGTAGCTATTTTTGGAATCACTGTGTTTTAAATTTTTGAAATTTTCTCGCCCCTAAAAAGGCTCTATCTGCAAAATTTGCAGTTATTTTAGAAATATAAACTATTTGATATTAAAATACAGATGTGGCTTTATCGGATTTAATAAAAAGGATGAGTCTTGGTTGCTTATATCATGCGCTGCATTGAGTCAAATTATTCGTTACACTTTCAAATTCAAATTATTCGGATCCGAAAAATGTATGTACGTGGCCTCAACTTATGACCATCGTTATAATATATTTATTATCTGATAATGTAGTTAAACGTAGCATAGCTTAATTTGATATAATCTGTGTAAATGTATATGGAAAAAAAGGATGTATTTTGATTTAAATTAAAGGATGTTGGTTTTTTTTTGGTCTGATACAAGGGGTTGTTTCTTTATTGTGACATGATATATTTATTACCTTTATGGTTATTTAAAATTTTATCGTTTTTACTAACATCCTTTTTGTTTAATATTTAATATCCGTGCAGCCTTATTGATCAAGTTTTATATTACAAGGAAATTTTCTTTAAGTTTTGTACAAAAGTGGGTGCAAAATATGGCATTAAATTATAATGCACTAAAGCGAATATTATTTCAAGTGTAAAATTGATACGAGAAAAAAATACAATAGGTTAATTGTAGCAAATCTAATGTTAAAGGTCCCGATAACGTTTTGCTTCATCTTCCTTACGCTCATAAAAAAAGTCCGTACAAATATTTGAAAAATTCAGCTACGAAAACAGAAATAGTACCTGAATTTGCTCCAGTAGAATTTTCAATGAAGTTGAGAATCATAGTCTGCTCAATCCAGGTGACCTAAATTTTTGAAGAACTAAATTTGAAGAACTTAAATTTAAATCAACTAAGACTTTAGTTAAATCAACAGGTTCATATATATTACCGGAAACATAAGTAGTTAATAAAACGAACTTAAAAGGTGCGGTGTGAGGAGTTTTGGTCCATTTTGCTGTATCTCGCTTAATTTCCGAGATATTGCCTACTTTATGGTTATGAAATTATTGAATGAATGAAATTTGTTCTTGTGGTAAAAGAAGATAACTAATGCCTTTAGCTAAATAAATGATTTAAAAGATAACAGCAGAAAAAATTAGTACAACTGACTTATAACCCGTTTAACAGACTTTTGAACAAAATTTATTTTTTTTTTTATTTAGGAGTGTAGAAGCAAAAAAGACCTCGAGCTTGACTATTTATTTAATTGGATTTTAAAACAAAAGGTCGAAAAAACATAAACACTATCAAAAAATTTAAGTTAAATATAATACTCTTAGATTTGGGTGATGTACGATTGTGAAATGTTCAGCGATTTTCAAGAAAATGGAGAACAAGGCTAACTTTCATCTTGTAAAACCTCTGTAGCTAAATGATCTCTTGAATAAGCAACAATAAGGCTTTCGTAGAAGTTGTTTCACGGAAGAGCTGATGGTACGCAGTTAACAGTGCGGTCGTTCTAGTTCATAGCTGTGTTGAGAATTAGGTTGATGCTTGGTTTACTTCTAAGGAGTTTGACTGAGTGTGACACGAAACACTTCTGTTTAGAGATGGGCCCGTAAAAGCTAACTACCCAAAACTTGGACAATGGCATATTTATATGACACTTATCTTCAAAGTATGGTTAAGTCGAAGGGGCTAGAGGTCGAAATTATGATATTTTTCGATACTTTCATATGTAATGAGTCAATTGCCATTTATAGGCAGTAATAATTAAAAAGTTATTAAACTAACTAATAAGATATGAAATAAAAATGATAAGATTTTCAACACATATTTTTATGTTTTTATTTCTTCACTATATTTTTGGTTATTGGTCGATCCGAAATTTTTACTCCTTCTGATTTTGATATTTCGTAAAAAAATATCGCAAATCGCCCAAATAGGTGTTCACTTATTTCCATTTTCTATCAAAATATACAACTTTCATTAAGATCTGGAGTTTTATGCAGTAAAGGGTTTAGTTTTTCATAATAAGAAATTTACACTTCCACGAAATCTGGTTTAAAATCGAGTTAAATCCAGTCAAACTGGACTTTGGCTTGACAACAACAACATTTTGTAAGCAAAACAAAATAAATAAAATAACATCAAATTGAAAATTTTGCTAAAAAGTTATGGATTCACTGGCTTAAGACATGAAAGATTATGAAAGAAACAATATTAATTTAGGCGAAAAAGTGGTTTTTTATGGGGGATGACTTTTTTGAATTACGATATTTGTGCTTGTTCCTCTGGTCACCATATCAATGATCTTTGCACAATTTGTCTTCGCCGGAAACAAAATTAGGTATCGCTACAACCTAATTTTGAACGTAATTTTAAACCAGATTGCCCGACAATTTAATTTTGAATTTGTATGGAATATCAGGTTTGAAATTACTTTTCCTAACCAGATTGTCTCCAAAATCCGGTTTAAACCAGATTTCAGGTATAATGTAAATTCACTATAAGTTTCGAATTGCCCTGTCTATACACGCAAAAAATAGAAAGTGTAAAATCAACTAAAAGTAGCGTATAAGTTACCTAAGTTTATTGTTTAGAATAAAATTTTAAAAGTTTTTCGACAAGTTATACAAACAACTTCGACAAAAAGTTGCAAAATAAAACTACTGATATTTATAAAACTTTGCATGTATTGGTTTTATGTGAAATTGCATTGTACTACTCAGTTTTTATGTTATTTTTTTTAATCCCTTTGCATGAGAAAAACGCATTTAGTATTGTTTAATAATATGTGTTTAATAATGCTTTTTGTTTAAAATATTGAATATGTAAATATAACAAATTACTTAAAGAAACTTACAAAACCTACAAAAAAAAAAAAAAACAAAAAACTTAAAAACCATCCGTATGAATCGATCAGGTGTAATAATGCTACTGGTGAATGGCTACACGGCTGACAGTTCCAGACAACGTCATTAATAAAAAGCTAAAAAGAGAAATGTAATTAAATAAAAATTCATTAAAATCAACTTCTATTTTGTTTAAAAACAAAAACATAACCATTTCAAATAGTTCCAATACTTTGTATTAGTGGTATTTAACAAAAAGAAGTTAATTCCTAATTTTAAGTTTTCTTTATCCAAAAAAATATATACTGTGAACGTTATGATATGCTTGACGTTAAGTTTTATAGTTTTCTTTTATATGACAGTTAAGTAATCAATTTGTTATATTGTTTACATTTTACTTTAGAAAGTTACAAAAAAAAAAAAAACTTAGGTAAGCTACAAAATCGTCTATATATACAAAGTGAAATATTTTAAAGTACAATAGTACTTAGCATCAACTTTGTTTTTATTTTTACAAAAGATATAAAGGGTCCGCCAAATAACTTTAACTAATTATCTGTCAAATCAGACATGAGCTAAGTGTTACCATTCACGAAATAAGCACTAGTTGAAAAAAAAAACGTTAGATGGTGGACCCTTTAGAACATGTAATTTATACTTGGACTGCAGTGGTTTAAGCAAGTTTTTATTTATTTATTTTAATTATTGGTACAAATAAGACTTAGAGTCATTTAAAGCACCTCAAACATTTAAAATAACAATGATTGAAAAACTTAACTTAATTACATAAATCATTTAACATAAAAATTTTAAGGAAACGACAAAAATTAAAACAAAGCGAAACGTAAATAATTAATCTTTGAATAGATTACTAATTGCCATTTTGAAAAACAATACACGGGTATCGGATTTATATTGATTAGGAAAAGAGTTCCACAATTTCACAGCACTAACAAATAACAATGATAAATAATTGTAAACCGAAGGGTTAATATTGGTCGTACGATATGATCTGGACATATTTATTTTCCGATATAATTAGCCAGGTTCCTTCTTATGTATAAGCTTGTGTAAAATATTAAATTTTGAATGTTTGGACATGAAGTTAATAACCATTTGTAATTTATTATTAGATTCAGCATCGAGATTTCCAAAAACAATTTTACCATAGAGCAATTCCATATGAAAACGATCAAAATTGGCAAATTTTTGGACGACCCCTCTCCGATTTTAAAATAAATAGTCTCAATCGATTTCCCAGCAAAAAATAATGTACCTACATATTTTTTTTTTTTATAGGGACTGGCTTAGTGGTAGTGTGCACCACTGTCATGTGACAAAATTGAAGAATTCTTCATAAGGGACCTCATTGAAAGTTGTTTTAAAAAAAACTACTAAAGCGATCGCAACGAGTGATAGCTCGTTGGAATGTCACATGTCATATGGAATTGCTCTATAGTGACTGGTTTAGTGGTGGTGTGCACCACTGTCATGTGACAAAATTGAAGAATTCTTCATAAGGGACCTCATTGAAAGTTGTTTAGCTCGTTGGAAAGGTATTGAATCAGGCTTTAATTGAAAAATAAAATTTTCCTAATTTTTCTTGTTAAATAATTAAAAATAATTCAATTATAAAAAATATAAAAACAATGAGAACAAGGTGGTCTCTTAAATGCTCTTCTCCTGTCCAAACAAGGAGTCGGGGCACATTTTTTTATTGCTGATTCTTAAAGC
The DNA here is from genome assembly GCA_021234595.1 of Delia radicum. Classification (NCBI taxonomy): domain Eukaryota; kingdom Metazoa; phylum Arthropoda; class Insecta; order Diptera; family Anthomyiidae; genus Delia; species Delia radicum. Next base: position 30,770,480 of record CM037854.1, on the reverse strand, counting down.
AAAAATTATGACGAATCCAAAAAAAATAAAATTAGCCGGAAAATTTAGGAGCTTCTGTGGAAAATCGGAAATTTTAATTTTCATGGGAAAAAAGGTAAATTTCTGAGAAAAATTAGGAAAATTTTATTTTTCAATTAAAGCCTGATTCAATACCTTTCCAACGAGCTATCACTCGTTGCGATCGCTTTAGTAGTTTTTTTTAAAACAACTTTCAATGAGGTCCCTTATGAAGAATTCTTCAATTTTGTCACATGACAGTGGTGCACACCACCACTAAACCAGTCACTATAAAAAAAAAATATGTAGGTACATTATTTTTTGCTGGGCAATCGATTGAGACTATTTATTTTAAAATCGGAGAGGGGTCGTCCAAAAGGTGATCGCTTTCATATGGAATTGCTCCATAAGTTAAAATAGGTACAATTACTGATCTCACCAATTTCAGCTTTATGTCACTACCCTGCGGGAAATGGACCAGTCACTGGTATGGTTACGTGACTAGAACTTTGTGTGTATGAACCAGTCCTAGTTTCGGTTCTGTTATATAAAAGTGACCGGTCCTTTTAACATGGGCTTGTCATAGGAGGTGACAATTGCTACCTGTGGAGCACTGTGTGACGTGGCTAATATCTTGACCAAGGTAACCTGTCACCGTACCGACTGAAATGAATATGCTACGGGACAAGTTAGAAGTAGGTGTGTCAAACTATGACCATTTTAGGATTTATGTGATATGCAACAGAACCAGTGGGGAAAAAATTATCACGTGACTGTTGTAGGTGTTCGTATCGTAGAACAGGAGAAAAATTGTTGAATGAAAGCTGGGCACATATTAAGCGCAATGTGTTCTGTTATAGGGGTAGCTTGAGCACTGGTCTAAGGAGGTTGCTAAATAGCCCGCCCGGAACCAGTCACTGCATTTATTCAAAACAAGTTTTAAGTTTTTGAATAAGTTGTGCAAAAAATCATGGTGATAGTTTTTTATAGTGATATTTTATGTGTAAAATCGCCATTCACTCGAAAAATCGCCAGTCGGCATTTCAAAAATTAACTTACCAAACGAGTTTTAAGATCGAGACGTTTGGCGTTAAATCGCCATATCTGACAAAGTTGGTCACTGTCTAAACAGTACCGTCTTCAGTTATTTTAAACCAGTGATCAATAGCACCTTCAACTCCAACGGCCCTAGTTGCTCCAGTACACTTTGATGTTATGTTACTTTTTCTCCAGTTACATGAAATATCTGGTACCAACCAGTAAATGTTTTATCACCATAACTATAGTCAAGTGATTGGGCATTTCATTCAAGTTAACACTTTTTGGTGCACCAAAATTTTGGTTTTACCAGTTTCGTGACATGCCCCCAATGATATATAACAGAATTACCACTTTGAATCAATCGACCATTCATTTCCCGCAGGGTAGGTACAATCGCTGGTGAAGACCAGAGTTTCCGTAATTAATATGATCTTTACAATTAAGCTCAGAGTTAATTAAAAATACAAGATTTTTTACAACTCTCACATATTTAACTTCATTTTGCATGGTGATATCTGGCAATATCTTAGCAGAACAACTGCCGATTATTAAGGCTTGTGTTTTCGAGGCGTTAATTAAAAGATTTTTTTTCAAAGACCAACTGCAAATTTCGTTCAAGTCGAGAAAGTTATATTTGGGAGTCATCTGCATATATGTAATTGAATATCGTTGATAAAAATGCTAAACAGAATAGGACCAGGAATCGAACCTTGGGGTACCCCAGAACAAACGAGTTTTGTACAACTTACTCTTTGCGACCGATCTGACAAATTCGATCTGGTAAGTTTAGAAGCGGAATTACTGAAACCGAAATACTTCATCAGTTTTATCAATAATACATCATCATAATTGACAGACAGTGTCGAAAGCTTTTGAAAAATCAATCCAAACGACTACAGTTAGGTAGCCACGATCAAACGAAGGACGAATGTCTTCAAAGACCTTAAGCAGTATTACAGCTTCTACCTACTCTGTAACCAGATTGATTATCCGTAAGAAGGTTGTTGCTTACCAAATTATTGACAATTATTTGCGAAATTAAACGTTCAATGATTTGGAAATAGATGATAAAATACTGATTGTTCGATAGTCTTCAGGTAAAGTGGGTTAATTCTTCTTGCCAACAGGGATGATATTAGCAATTTTCTAAGATTTCTGAAAAAGAGACGTCGTAAGGATATGGTTACAGATATGATTTAAGGCAGGCAGTACAAAGGGTAAGATAAGTTTGATGAATTTAATATTTATACCATGATTCATATCCAACAGCATTCGAATTTATTGAAGTAATAGATTTTCCAACATCTTCGACAGTAAATGGTTCAAAGTACAGTGGATTTACTTGAAGCAGAAGTTGAGGATTTTCATTGAAAGATTTGGCATCACCTCTAACAGTGGACTTAAGGAAGAAGTCATTAATGATTTCGGTGCAAATATCACATTCAGTTTTTCTTTTTCTAACACCAATTAAACTTGACTTATATAATTTCTATCAACTTTATATACAAAAAAAAAAATTACAAAGTTGACTTCGATATTCTTAAGCTACCCAGCAAAACTTTGGTAATGGGTGCGATACTGTAATTACCTTGTAATGTGTACTCCTTACCTGTATCATTATTTTCCAACAAGAAGTAATGACTTACCGATAATTGAACACTCATAGATTACCTTGTAATGAGACCTCATTACATTTTACATTACTTCAAAACATAAAATAATGACTTACCGATCATCAATTACATAATGCATGAATTATAAACGTAAATTAATTATTAATATATATTTTTGAAAATCTATTTATAGACACATTACTTTGTGATATTTTGAAGGCGTAATGGTAAGGTGTATATTTTTGATATCACGAACGAAAACACGAAGCACAACAACTCATCTACATTTTAAGCAATAAAATATTGTATGTACCGATAGCTCAGTTGGCAGAGTTCTCGCCTAACTAATTGTTAAATACCAGAGACCCCAGGTTCGAATCCCAGCATGACCATGTTATTTATCTAATAAAAAAAGGTATTTATAGACATATTACTTTTTCCCACCATGTAACCATATAAGTAAAAAGTTACTTTACCCCCTACAAGGTAATGAGTTACTTTGAGGCTCATCGCCTGTATAATTCATCAGTAAAGTAACGTGTAAAATAATGCATAAAGCCCTATGGCGATGCATTAATTTACCCATGATTTGGTAATGTGTGGTTTTGCTGGGTAGTTTATTTTTTTGCGTGTATGTTAAGTAAATGATATTGAACTCACATCAAAGGTTAGACATTATCAATTTATCGCATGATTGGAATTAGCAGCTATCAAACGAGATGACCTTCTAGTTGGATGGTACCATAACGCGACCTTGGAATGTAAATCCAAGAACTTTGCTTTGAAAAATAAAATAAAACGTTTTTTTCTTGTGTTATTAATCTTTTATAAAAATGTTTCGCATATTATTTTTTAATTTTTATATTCAATCGGTTTAATGCCAACCAAGTATACCTTTTTGTTTTTTGGAAAAAACGTGCCAATACTTTTAACATTACATCATTGCAACAAAGGGCTAAAGAAAATGCAACACATTTTGAATAAGAACACAGACAGCAAAGTCGGTGTCTGTTAAAAAGGAACGTGACGCTTCTTTATGGTCGTACAACTTTGTTGAAAATGTACAATTTTTGAACAATAATTTCAATGGTATACAAAATATGTTGCATATTGTGGTTGTTGCCGTTTGTGGTGGTTAGGATGTGTTATATACCATTTCTTTAGTCTTTTATTTTTTTTTTGTTCATTTGTATAATTCTGTTGATTTTATTTCTTTGTATACACTTTTTATTTTTTTTTGCCATGCTACTCGAGTGGCAATGCCAAAGCAAAGAAATTCACATTCAAAGGGCCTATACTTGCAACACTGTACTGTACTGTGTATCGGGCCACAATTGAATGTTGTTAAAATGTTTGGCGTTCTTTGCCGTGCATAAGAAGGGACTTGTTTTCTACTTACTATTCTTTGCTGCTTTCCTGTTGAAATTTCTAATCGCTGAAACCTTCTGCCCTATCGATGCCTTGCGGCAACAACATCTTTTTTGCAATGTTGCAACATGTCGGCCTACTACGTGTGCGAATAAATGTTAACAATCGATTCCTAATTCAAGTAAATGTTGTATTAGCTGAAAACAAAAAAAAAGACTTAACCACAATGTGAAAATACATGTAGTATGTACTAAAGGGTAGCACGAATATCTTGCAAGACATTCGCAAAACATTTTTGTATACAACAACAAAGGTTTTTTTTTGCTCGAATAATAATAAATGTTAAAAATTAAAAATATATCGACAAAATTAAAGTATCCTATGAAAAAATCTTTAATTTTAACATGTTTTCATAACATGGAATGAAGGGTTATTAAGTTCTTGCTCTATTAATAGAGAAGACTCCTATGGTTCCTTAAGAGGAACAAAGGGCCACATTCCATATAAAACCATGAAAATATTTTAAATTTTCGACCTCTGCCCCTTCCATTTTAACTAAATTTGGTATGAAAGGAAAGTGTCTATGTCATCAGTTCTATGTCGTCGTAGAAGTTTTGGGTCGTTAGCACTAGCGGTTGTGGAAATATGGCGTTTTAAAATATTAAAAAAAATTGAAAATTTAACAAAAGTAGTCGTACTAAAGGCCTCATTAGTTGTTACTTTCTGTTGCCGTTCTGTGTTGTTCTGTTCTGTGTGTAATATTTTGTAATTACTTTTTCTGTGAGAGGAATCAGCTGTTTTAAAAAGTAAAAGAAACTCAAACCAAACATATTCAAATCAGGGATGATAAATGCGATTTTAAAATAATACCAACCTGCATATAAAATTGTACTTTTTCGGCATCACAAGTGTAAAAAAAAATTAAATATAAATTAACAAACAAATCTTTGTACCCTCCAAAATGAACAATTACAAATGAAACAACAAAAATATATTAAAAAATATATGTTAAGAGGTGAAAACAAAATTTTGAGGTGAAAAACTTTTTTGGATGTAAAAAAATAAATTGTGTCGCGAAAAACATTTTTGAGGTAACAAAACTATTTTTTAGGTGAAAAAAAGTTTTTGTGGAGAAAAAAGAATTTGCGGTAAATTTTAAATATTATTCACCTCTTAGCGTCTGGTGGAAAAATATGACGTTATATTTTAGACACTACAATGAATTCTAATAATATACAGTACATTATCCACCAATTTGTATGGAAAATTTAGAGGTACTTTAACATTGTCACTCATTACTTTTGGACCGATTTTGCTCATTTTCAATACCAAACTTTTCGGAAAAATGTACATAAAGCTATGTAAAAACGAGCAGTGCGTACTAAGAAAATTAGCCGATATTGATTTAAAAAATTTTTAAAATTTTTTATTTTCATAAATTCAGTAAATTTCTAATATTTTTTGAATGTGCTATTAATATTTTGCTGTATTGAATTACATTTCTCACAGTTTTTTACGAATTCAATCCTTGTGATTGGTAGCAAACAAATTCAATTTCACATTTTTATAAGATTTTTATTATTTACTTTTTTAAAAATCAAAATTAGTTAATAATAATTATAACCCTTAGAGATTGAATTCAATAATTGGTTTAATCGATTAATAAAACTCTAATATAATCATCTGTAATCAGTCGCACTCAGTGAAATCATTTGATTGAATTCACAGCGTTTGGATCCGAATTAATTCATTGTTCATATGGGACTGCAAATCGAATTAATAATTAACATACATAGAAAAATTTGTAAATCATTCTGAGTCATATTAGTATCATGGTACATCTGAGGTTCAAATAGTACCATAAAAAGTACTATAGTACCAACTTTATCATCCCTGATTCAAATATTGAGAAAAATATTTCACAACAAACCAATACATATGCACTTTAGGCTGTCACTTAACGTTGAATTCTATTTTCAATAGATTTGTCCGCAACAGAACAGAACGAAAAAGTGAAAACTAGCCAGACGTACAGACTTTCAATTGCACAGAAACAAAACAGCTGATTCGTAACAGAACAGAACGTACAAACTAATTCTGCCTTAAATCGTCCATATTTTTTAACGGTTAAAGCTACGTGATTCATTGATACCTCATTGTTATCATGCTTTAAATAAAATAAGCGAAAATATAATTTTTTGAACGTAAAATGCATTTTTTTTCTAAATTCGCGGTTTAAACCGCTGTAATTCAAATAACTGTTTTTTTTTTTTATTTTCAAACAAATTTATGTCAATTGTAATTTATTCCTCTATGCCGTTGCCAAATTAATTTGTGGAGCTCTTACGGTATTCAAAGTTATGAATAAAAATCTAAAAAAGTTTACTAAATTTAATAGAAAAAAAGATTTACATAAAAAAAATAATTTTGTGAAAAACATAAAAATGAAAGTTTTTCAAAAGTAGTTGCACATAATTGCCCTACCTTTTAAACGGTTTAATCTACAAGAGTCATTGATACGTCATTTTAAAGGTACTTAAATCGTGGTTTTCCTGGTTCATAAACGTAATTCACTTCTTCACGGTGAAATGAATTTTTTGGAAAATCCGCGGTTCAAACCGCAGTATTTCAAAAAGCTGGTTTTCTAAAGCTGTTAAAAAAATATATGTTAATTACAAGTTATTCTTCTATACCGTCACCAAATCCATATGTGGCATTCCTGCAAGTTTCTGAGTTATCGGCTGTTTAGTTAAATTGTTTCACATTTTTATTCATAATCGTGAGAGCTCCACATAGGGATCTAGACACGGCATAGGGAATTTATATTTTACATATATATTTTTAAAGAATTTAAATAACCATTTTTTGAAATATAGATTTTTGAACCGCGGTTGTATTTTGCCGTGGAGAAGTTAATAATTTGTGTGCTGTAGTAAAACCACAATTTAAGTAGTGTTGAAATGAGGTATCAATGACTCTCGTGGCTTAAGCCGTTAAAAAGAAATGCAATATTAAGAACGACTACTTTTTAAAAATTTTCGAATTTTTTTCATATTTTGGAACATGATATTTCAAGATCCGCTGGGATTAGCTGTCCTACATTTAGGCGAGGTCATAGTTATATGATGTAAAAGGAAATCGAGTGTTTGGTTTTTTATGTTTTTAGACAGAAGCTTTATTTATACCGACAAAACAATTTGCATTCTAAGTTAAAGTTGAAGTAACAACAATAAATATATAGCGATATTGAAAAGAGCTTTGAAAACACCTAGCTTAATTCTTCATTAATAGAAAACAGCTGGCATGCAATTGATACGATTACGAGTCGCATAAAAAGAAGAAATTGTCGGTAGTTAAGCCTAGATGGAGCCTTAGAGACACTTGATTAATAGATGGGTATCTAGTAAAATGATTTAGAAACAACCATTAGTTCTAAGTGGTTTTTTCAAAGTTTTCCTCTATATGTTGTAGAAAATTAATTATCAATTTTTTATTTGGGATTCGATACAATGATCATTAACCGAACAAAATTAAAATTCGTTTAAAATAAAAACTTTTTTAAGTAAACTAGTTTGTTTTGTGCTATTTTAAGTATACAAATCGTCAAAACAGACATCACAGCACGCAGAGAATATTTTTCAAAGCATTCATGCTACCCTTTATTATTTACTAGGGATGCCAAACGAAAAATTCCGGAATTTAGTAAATCCCGAATGTAGGGATTTTCTTGTTTATGTCCCGGGTTTTTTCGGTATTTTTTTAGACTTTTCGTTTTTTTTGCTAAAATTTAAGAAAAATTATGTTTTTTCTTGAATTTTATTACATTTTTTTCTTAGAATTTTTTTTTTGTAGATTTAATGAAGAATTTTATTATATCCAAGAAATTTTATTAATATTAAGAAATTTGAATTTCATTTTGAATTGTTAGGTTTGAGAGTATAATTAAAATGTTAGTAAAGGGTGATTTTTAAAGAGCTTTCGGATTTGATTTAAAAGAAGAAAAAACACATCAAATTTAACAGAGGCCCAATTGCTGGGAACGACGCCGAATCGACAATTCACGGTCATTAGCAACACTGGCGGATACAGCTGAGCTATTTTTCTCTGTCCGCACTCTACGTATGCGTGTGTGGTTTAATGTCCAATAATGTAAATTTGGTGCGAAATTTAGTCACAAGATTCCGAATAGCCTTTTATCAGGTCGATGATATATCGGCGACATAGGAAAAAAATGTGTCAAAATGTGAAAAAATATATTATAAAAGAATTTTGCCAATAAAAGAAATTTTCAAAGATTTCAACTCAAACTATTAGCATAATGTGTGCATTAATTTCTGATACCAAATTGCCAATGCTAAGGTAAGTAATGATAATTTGCATTGATCTAATAATTAATGCAAATATTACCGAAATTTATTTCCTTTTTCAGAAAATATCGCACCGAAAGCAGTTGGCAAATAATTTCACAACCCAAGAAAAGAGGGAAAATTGGGTGAAGAAATTGAATTTGGGAGATGCAATCAACACCGGACAGATCATGTTACACGACATCGGACAAAACACTCATTCGTCTGCATCCAAATTCCCAAATTTGCACAGATGGACAGAACAGGATTTCCATCTCAAATTCGATGTTATTTTTTTTAAAATCCTGTTTCCTCCATATGTGCAAATTTGGGGATCAGGATGCTGAAGCATGCATGTTTTTCCTGATGTCGTGTCGCATGATCTATCCGATGTTGATTGCATCTCCTAAATTTAGACACTCCTTGGTATTGCATTATGGACACGTTTTCTAACAAATGGGATAGCTTCTGCAATACGAATACGATTGTTGCGGAAACAAAACTTTTTTTCCAAGAAATACGAATGGGGTATTGCCGTGTTTGATGGGACTATTGTCATAAATTATGATATCATTATGATACCGAAGAAGGTAGAGAAAGCACATTAAGGACAAAAAACTAACGTCTTAGTATCACAAACAATTTCCTTTCGAGATTAGCTGATGGTTTCTTAGACCAGGCCAGGCAAAACTATGTCACGCCATCGTATTTTCGGTGACTCTCGGGATTTTAAACAATCCCAAAATACCGAAATTTTGTAATCGGGATTGGCCGAATCCCGAATCCCGGGATTTTAAAATATCATTCTCGATTGGCATCTCTAGTATGTACCTAGAATTTCATTCTTTCAACCAATAATACAATTATGGGAATTTCAATTCTCTGTTTTATTTTGACAATAAGCCATTGTTAACAAAACATCAACAGCAACATTGCCACACTCTTGCTTTCAGTGTGCCAAAGTAAACGAACTATGGGCAAGAGTTTTATAAAACCGATCAAATACTTTAATTTAGCCAGATACATTAAAAGAGTAAGTTCTCAGGTTTTGAAATAGTAATTTAATTTATTATTCAGGGATTTCTGTCCCATAAAAGAAACAAAACTTAAAACAAGAACAGAGAAAATTAAAATCGGGTATATGATACGCTATACCATATATAATTTCGACCATATTCCGGGGAGTGCTCAAAATTGCAAAAGGGACCTGATCCTTATTTTACTAACGGAAACATTTTAAAGTCACGTCATAAATATACACTCACACCAAATGAGAAAAAGTGGATTTGGTTTATTCCAACTGTTTATTACTCTTTTCTACTCGTTTTGTCAAAACACATGTTTTGCTATCTAGTCGGAATGTCGTCTAAGCATTTCTTTAACGAAGGTATTTATATTTAACTTTTTCTCTGTAATGAATTTTTAAATTTTCTTTTCCTCAAAATTTATTTATATTTTTTTTTTGTAGAAGTCATTTGCTAAATGTATCTTTTCGCTATTTTGACAATCATCTTTAGAAAATATTACTGCGGTATCTTCAAGAGTGAAGTATATTATAAATATGTATCTTTACTTTGAATCATTAGAAAAAGTCAAGCGTGTAAATAAAGGGTTCAAAAAGTACCAAAATAGCAATTTTTGGCAACTTTAAACGCGGTTTTATCAAAATTGTGATGTGATGAAAAAATTTTGATGCCGTAGTTGGAATCAGAGAATCAAAGACGAAATATATCATATATCGGCATTCAAACTAAGGAAGCTTGTCGAGGTGTGTACCGCAAAAAACGCTTTTAAGCAAATAACGGCTGAAGATGGTGGGATCGACTGACAACTCGTCTTGTTTATTTTTTTTTTTTTTATTGTTATCTGGGTACAAAAAATAAATTTAACTTTAATTTTCTATCGAGTTTAAAGGCTTTAGTACTCGAGCGTATACGTTTCGTAATCTTTATAATGTACAAAAATTGCACCTACATTAATTATAATGTCTCTTTTTCCATACTAAACAAATGGTGACGGATTTGCGGAAAGTAAATTCTGTTGAAAACAGAGTTTCTCTTCAGGTTTCCGTTAAATGAGTTAGATAGCATTTCCCGAGGAAAAGAAGTCAAAATCTGAGAGTTTTTATAAAAAAATCCTCAGACCCTGAAGGTTTTTTTTTCTAGAAAAATGTCTAAGGACACAGGAGGACAAAATATTAATTTTCAAAAATTAATGAGGCCATGACCACCATTTCTATATATTTCAGGCACGCTGATTTCAATATCTTAGTTTTTCCATAAAATACCTTTAAAGTTTAAGTCAAGCAAATGCAGTTTTGTTATAAAACTTTTTTAAAATGCAGTCAATCTGACTGCTTTCTGTTGAAATGAATGTGTCCGCTATATAAAATTCTTGCTCTAAAAGTCACCAAGTACATGGGTTTCGTCATCCATTATACAACAATCATATTTTGTTACAAAATTACGACACAGTTCTTTGGCTCGTTCTTTGGCCTCATTCTACCTGGAATTTCGGCTCGGTGTTTTCGTATTTAGGGGCAATGATGATAAATGTTGGTATTGGACCCATGTTCTTGAGCCGACTTAATTCGATTTTATGTATAAAATTTAAGGAAAAAGCCGACGTTTAGGTGTAAAGTTCGACCGCCGAAGTATTTTCGATTTGGCCGAATAGTGAATTCATGGCTTAACTACGAACTTTTCTTTAAATTTGACACTCAAAATCGCATATAATCAGCTCAATAAACCTTTTTTCCATTCACCAAATTTGTCCATAATGCGTTTAAATACCGAATACAGTCCAAATGCATTTTTTATTAAAAAGTCTTTAGAGTCTAAAGATATTTTTAGAATCTAAGAACTTTTCATATAAACGGTTCTTAGAATTTGGCGGATTTTATACAGGAAAAAGTTCTCAGAATATGAGGATTTTCTGTAGACAAAAGTCTTTTGAATCTGAATGTTTTATTGAGAAAAAGTCTTTAGAATCCGAAAGTTTTTCTATAGAAAACTGTCTTTAGGTTCTAAATTCTCCATTCAAAAAACTTTTTGAATTTGAGTGTTCTCTGTAGAAAGATGTCCTCAGAATCTGAGGGTTTTGAAAGGAAAAAGTTCTCAGCAAATCAGGGGCTTTCTTTAGAAAACACTCATATTCTAAATACTTTTTTATTGAAATTATCTTCAGAATTTGAGAATTTTTCCTATAGACAATTTTGCTTTTCTAAATAAAACTTTTATTAAAATATAAAGAATTTTCTATAGGGAAAAGTCGCCACACCCAAATTCTAAATGCTTTTTCTATATAAAGTCTCCAGCACCTAAGCCTTTCTATGGAAATAAATGAAGGAACTGAAAGGATTTACACAAAAATGAAAGCTTAAGGATCTAAAGGTTTTCCTGTAGGAAAAATTTCTCAGTATCCTAGAAAAGGCATTAGAACATTTTCTACAAAAAAAATAGAAACTTTTATCTAGAGAAAAATTTTAGATTCCGTCGATATTTTTATAAAGAAACTCTGTTATTTTCTTTGGAATTTCTTCAACAGAACAACCTTTAGATTGTAAAAATTTCTTTCCATAGAAAATTACCACATTTCTGAGAACTATTTTCTACAAAAAACCTTTATATTTTGGGAACATCCTTCTAAAGTACCAAAATAAGTTTCAATGAACTTTAGTACACGGGAAAACTATTCTATTCGGCTGTGTTTTTTCTATAGCAAAATATTCAATATTTTTCTATAAAAACTTGTTTTCAACGGGGGCACAAGTCCAATGTCTATGGGGAAGTTTCATAAATCCGATCAAAAAATTAAGTTTGAATACATTTTTGAACTTGAAGTTATGAAGTTTCGGAACAGAAATATGAGATGGCTCATATGGAGATTAGAGTCTACCAATGGGGACACGTTTTTTAGCTGTGTAATCTCATGTATAGTTGTTAAAAAGTGGGGTCCAAAATTACCCCATTTCTCGTTTTTTCAGTTTCTTTCGCATTGTTTTAGGGAAATTTTTACCAAATGGGGTGCCAAATAAAAGAGTTCTTGGAAACACATAAACTGGTATTCGAAACATGTCCTATAATTTTCAAAGTATTTTTGTTATTCACAAAAATGTGTTTTAAGTGACAATACAAATTGCGTTTTGTTAAAGAATTATCTCTAGTTGGATTAAACTAAAAAATATGTATGTATATAATTTATTTATATAATTCATACATTTGTAATTGCTCGTCGTTTAGGCGACGAGCTTTTCCACATATATTTTATAAATTTCAAATAAATGGAAACCCTAAAATACTACATAGGCATTATCGGTATCAAAATTCAGAACTATCTAAGCCTAATTCAGATAGAACCATGCAATGGTAGGTTGGTCTAAACATGGATCGAAGGTAGGGTTGCCATATTTGAAAAGTGAAAAAAAGTACATTGATGAAAAAAAACAGTACTTTTCAAAAAAAAAAAACAGTACATTTTTGTATTTATTGTTAACATAACTTTTACTTCAATACATCACATATTTACTTAAAATAAGTTAATACACCGAACCAAATAGCGTAGGTCAAATCAACAAAAAAAATTTTGTAGATCTTCAACGAAAATTTGTCAATTTTTTTTTTAAGATTTAACAAATTTTATTCAAATCAACAAAATTTCGTCAAGTTTACATCCTCTAAAGAAGTAAAATTGACTAAATTTCATCAAATTGACTAAATTTCGTCAAATTGGCTAAAATTATTAGTTTGGACGCCATTACTTTTTGCATTGGGCAGTGTCATGAAAAAAAAATTGTGTTTACAAACGTCCATTGCTTGAAAAGTAAACAAACCAAACTTATATATGTACAAAGAAACGAAGTGGAATTAATACAGGGAGATTCAAAAAATTTATATAAAAAACTATTGCACACACAAAAAAAAAACATGTTAAAAAAATATATATTCTTTGTACACGCAAAAAAACTTGTTTACATAAAAATATGTAAAATATACAAAAAAAACAGTACAAATCCAAAAAAACAGTACTTTTGCGTACTGTTTTAGGTGTTGTGAATAAAACAGTACATTTTTCAAAAAACAGTACATGTACTGTTTAAAACAGTACGAATGGCAACCCTAATCGAAGGACATGGCTAGATCGAAGCAAAATTTGATTCTCTGTCGATCGGTGCTACCAACCTTATGTCTATCAGCAGAATTCATCAACAATAGGGAATGCAAAATCCTCACTTTTTGATTTCCATGAAAGCGGAAAAGTTTTATTGAATTTCCGGGATGCAGTAAAAGGCTTGATTTTCGGGGGATACCGGAAAGAGAAATCATGGGATGCTTTCCCTTATCAGCACTCACTCAATTTAGCCCGTACCATAGAAAGAAGAAATCTAATATTTTAGCTCTCTATGTATTTCTATCCCACAGTACTCGTTTGTTTTTCTTTTGTGCCAAAGTGTTTGCTCATAAGGGTTTCTTTTTAAAATTGTTTGTTAATTCTCTTTAAAATTGATGATGATGGTGTTGATGGTTGTTCTGAGTCTGATGTTTTTGTTGTTCCTTCTTTCGAAATTCCATTGAATTTGTATTCATTGTTATTGTGCTACGTACAAAGGGCATTCTACCAGAGATGTAAGCCGACGAATTTTATCGACTCGAGGCGGCTGAGGTAAAATCTAATCGGCGGCGGCAGATTAAGCTAAAAGGCATCGGGGGTTGAAACCGGCTGACATATGCACATGTAGCAAATGTATTTATAATAAAAAGAGATTTTTTTAACATAAGGGTTACCAGAAGGGTGAATTTTCTTGCTAGATCCAATGACTTTAAAGTCGATAGCGTCTAAATAAAATGCCTCAATATTGCATAAAATGCAATAATATTGCAATTTCTAAACGATATTCTTGTTATATATCAACATAAAATCATTTTAACATAAAATAGGAATAAGTTTCGATTTAAATTATTAATAAAATAATTTGTTTTCGTTATTCATTTGCGTATATTAGCTTCTCAGAGGCCAAAAGATCCAAGTCCAATTTTTTCTGATTTCTTCTTTGTTGCTTAGGATTACTCTATTTACCACAAACTTTTTATGTGTAAAATAATTTTCCATTATATTTGTCTTAAAACCCCTAAGACATACTTTTTTTATATTTCAGATATTTATTTTATTATTTTCCGAAGCCAACTGAGCCAAATCCGGTACTAACTGATTGTTGATCAGCTCTATCTCAGTAATTTTTTTCGCATCTGAACAATCCAGGGCTCATTGTGTCGGTAATACTGTCTACTTTTTGACTATGTCCCCTAAATCACTATATTTAATGTATAAATGTATTTTTAATGCAATTGCATTTTTTAAATGCATTTTGTTAGTTCATGAAATGTTTGAAACTTAAAACTTAAAAAAAGTTATAAATTTTTACTGCAAACTCCAATATTCACTTTTTAGTTGCCAAAAAACAAGAATTTTTGAGAAATTTTGGAAAATATTAAAACTAAAAGAAAAAACTACTCAGAAAATAATCTTAGACCTTTCGGACGCCAATTTACTCGAAGACAATTTTAATACTAGATTAACTTTGACGGGTTATATCTCAGCCATTTCTTATCGCATCTGTTATTTCTTATGTAGTCCAAAGAAAATAATTACATATTGAATATCAAAAAAAGTCTTTTGAGTTGCGAATAAAACGCTGCATGTATTTTGATCAAGCGTGTCCAAAATTTTGAGATAGTCATTACACTTTGCTGCCACGAAATATGTAAACAAACTAGAGTTGTGTAGTTCGAGAACGACCTAGTTCAATTGAACGAGTTTTTACTTTGAACGTGTGAGCTAGTTCGCAATCTTCAGCTCTTCTAGGTCTTTCGATCTCTTTGTTCTTTTTTGTCATTTGAATAATATTTATTTTCTTTATGTTGCTTTTGAGTTTAATTTTGGTTTATTTTTTCAATGTTGCTAGCTCAATTTTTTAATGTTAAAAAGAAGTGTCTCGTGTGAATAATTCGCTTAAAAAATTATCAAATAAACGATCTAACGAACGTTTGAACGAAGTTTTCAAAGATCGATTGAACTAGTAGAGCGAACTAGTTCATTGAGATCTATTGAACTAGAAAGAGTGAGTGAGCGCTCTAGGTTGCCCAAGTCTTAGAATTGTGCAACCTACAGGAAATAGCGCACACAGAGAAACATTTAGCTATTTGCCAACTGAAATTCTATAACAATGACTCGAATTCGGCTTCTACGAATTTGAGACGGTTGACTAAACTGAACATTATTTTTTACAACAAAGTTCGGTTAATTCTACTGAATTTTAGTTGCACAACCGAAAATATTCAGAAAGCTAATGTAAATATCGTTGTACTAAGTGAATTTATAAGTTGTTACCATTAATATACACTTTTCAATTCTGTTGGCACTTTATTTATCTGTGTGCGCTAACGTCTTTTTTTTATCAAATTCGTACCGCTACGTCCTAGTGCTATGAAATTTTGAGGAGAGATGCAAAAATCGTAGCGCTCACGTCTTTTTTGCGGTTATTACTTAATGGTTAAGACTTAACGCAAACATCATCATGCAGACCTAGACCTGTAGATTAGTCTGCTATCAATATTATGAAAAGTTTACGAAAATTTTCTCCTCACTGTTATTATTCCATATGCAAACGAAATATTTTGGGGTTCACTTTGAACGTGGACTAGCTCGGAGGAAACATATTGAGCCAAAATTAACCTAAATAAAATTAAAAACATCCCAAATGATTTGGCTCATAAACTCCAGATTCAATCTAAGTCTAGAATAGAAAGTTCTGGTTTACAAAGCAATAATCAAACCGTTTGGGTCGTACGGTATCCAACTTTGTGAAACAGCTTCTGTTTCACAAAGTTGGTACGGTAATCTAAGATAAATAACAGGCACTCCTTTTTATTTAAAAAATGCAATCCTTCTCGCGGATCTCAACATCCCCAAAGTTCTCGATGATGGAAAAGAAATCAGCTTTAAACATTTTTAAAAGCTTGTACAGCATTCAAATACCCTAGCCCGCAATATACTTTCTAGCGATGGTCACAAGTAACTCAAGAGAATAGACATGATATACCTGGCATTGGCATGATGTTGCATCAAAAAATCAGTGACAATATTTTAGTCGGTAATTGGCATTGGCTGGTTACCATTAGTATAAAATAGTGTGTAAGATTTGAAAATTTATTGTTATTTCCTTTAAACCTAGAAAGTCATTCTTATTTTTATTGTGTAAAGATCATACGTATTGCGTAGTCGATTCAACGAAGAATGACCTTCCAGGGTTAAAAGAAAGATCAAATAAAAATTAAGACCATCGATGCACCGTCTGAGGAGAGCGGTCGGCGGCTAATCGGCTAGCCGCTTGAAATCGGCTGGCTTACAACACTGTTTTCTACTTTGGCATTCTATATCTCTTTTCGTTTCCTTTTTCCAATTTGTTGTTTTGTTCCATATGTTGTTTAAATGTTGCTTACTTGCCTCTAGACGTGTTCTATATTTTCTGTTTGCCTAATCGAAAATGTTTTATTAAAAATCTGTGCTACATGATGATGTCATCATCATCCAAATGTTGCCCTGTTTTGTGGTTTTAACACAGTCACATTGGGTGTTTGTTTGGGTATTAAGAACTTTTGCTATTGTAGAGTGTGTGTTGCATGCAACAAATGTTAAGTGGAGTTAGCACTTTTATCAAAAATACTTTATTTATTTTAAAACATTATTAAGGATGGGAAA
Source organism: Delia radicum (assembly GCA_021234595.1). Taxonomy (NCBI): domain Eukaryota; kingdom Metazoa; phylum Arthropoda; class Insecta; order Diptera; family Anthomyiidae; genus Delia; species Delia radicum. The sequence goes on along the minus strand of CM037854.1, from coordinate 30,753,358 downwards.
TTGAAGGGTTTTTGTTAGCAAAGAAGTTTAAACAATGGGACATTTATGACCGTTATGTTATTTTTAAAATTTAATTTTCGCTTGATTAAGACGATAATGACTTAACAAATTAATCTGAAAAAATCAGTATTTATAATATATATGGTTTGAAAATAAACTTTAAAAAACTGGCTTCACCAGAACCGATACCAACTGAATCTAGTACAACAGATTTTGGGTTTGGTTGACGAAAAGGAATCGGGAGTGAAGATACTCTCTACAACCGACTCATTCTGAAGCCCAAACGTCAAACTGGTGTACGCTTTCCATTGGCGATGATTCCAGTCCCTAGCTATTCCAGAAATTCCACCTTGTTAACGAATTTCCTCAATCTTTTTCGGTCTGATGTCAACCAAAGTTATTATACTGTAATCTAAAAATTGTTTAGTCCTAATCCTTGCAAAAGTCTTCCTCACACGTCTCTCAAATAACTTAGTCTACACGACCCATTCGGAATTTATTTGATCTCCAGCGTTGAGTGCCTGGTAAGAACACTTACTATATTGAAAATTTTCCGTTGACTAGCAAGGACATTATTTCAACTTTCTGTGTCATTAGTGGAATGGCCAAGAAAAGACTGAGAAATTACGTCAACGAGCTGGAGTTCCTGGAGTAGAGAAGCGGTACACCGCAACTTGAGGGTCTACAATAAGCCGACTTTTCGATGTATGCCATTAGAGCCAGTTTCTGGACATGAATCGGTTGTGAAGATCATCTTCACTGCCGAGTTTTTTTTCTACCCCACCGAACCTTACAAGGAACATGTCCCCTGAAATTTAAAACGTCCTCTACATTAAACAAACAAAAAAACCATCAATTGGGAAAATAGGGCAAGAAGAAATTGCGTAATTTTGTGGGCGTTGTGGTGTAATAGTTAGCGCGTAGAACTGTTAACAGATGGTCCCGGGTTCGATTCCCGGTGACGACAACAACTATTTAAAAAAATAATATATATGAATTTTTTATACCTCATATGTATTGCAGCGCCCGCCTTCGGTGTTCCCATAGCACTTAACCCCACCGAAGTAAAACCCCATAGCACTTAACCCCACCGAAGTATCATCTCGCGCAATTATAGTGTTGACATGTTTGAAGAACTTTATCTTTCCCCAACTTTCACCTCTCTACTATCCGCTTTCCAAAGAAAGCAACACATTAATTAATAGGAAGAATTTATTTTTTAAGTAAAAATAAAAAGTTTTACGAGAAAGATCTTAAAAAAAATATTTTGAGAATTTTGTATTTACTGCTAATCGTTTAAAATTGCATTTCATTTTGTATTGTCAGGTTTGAGATCTTAATTAAAATATTATTATTTTTACAAATAGAAAACATAAGAAAAAATAGAAAATGTAAGAGAAGATGATCCCCGCCAGGTTTTTTCATCTTCTCTTACATTTATTAACAATTGGGCAGAGTTTTTGCGATGTTAGTTAAACCAGTAACGGATTTTGTCTTCCATTTATAAGTTTATTAACAAAAATTTTTCGGAACCACTTCATATTGTTTAGAATTTAGGTCTTTATTATAATAAAACAAAATTAACTACATTTCAGAAGCAGTATTCCATTTAAAAACTTCATTAATCTAAGTTTAAATATAATCTACATCCTAAAAACTCGGCCTTAGTGTTTTCTATTTGTAATATTAACATTCAATTATGATCTCAAACCTGACAATTCAACATGAAATGCAATTTTAAACTATCAACAATACTAACCCAATTCTTAAAATAAACATACAGGTACCATGCGATGTAAAATTTGATAGGAAAACAATCAACTAGAATACGTTCTGTTAAAATATTATTCGATCCCAGGAATGGTACAATTAGCCGTTGGACTGGCAACCCTGCCACATAAAAAGCATTAAGATTTAAAGCTGTTGGCTAAACTTATTAGAAAAGACGAAAATAACTCATGTTGTTCGGGTAATCAGTTAACATCACCTATTTTCTGTGGTTGGTTCATATATGTATATACCTGATCAAAACCTTGAGTTTCTTGTGGGTGGTGGATTAGATTGAAGCTGAAGATTACCTAGTCGTTTAGGTCAAAAATGCGGCACTCCCTGTAAAATAATATTTTATTGAAAATACACATTTCGAATTTACTTTATTTCATTTGTGTGATTCACATCAGCCCCAAGTATGGAAAATAAAACAAAAAAAACCAAATAACTTCTACATTGAATGTGTGAAATTTCATCGATATTCGACAATGTAATTGGGGAGGGGGGGGGGGGGGGGGGGGCTCAGTCATTAATGGGCTAAATAAAGTTTCGATGGATTAACGGGTTAGTTTAGTTTATTTTCTTTTGATTCTTTTCTGCCATTTGAGCTGCAACTTCTTCTTCCTCCTACAGAAACAAACAACTTATATAAATTTGTGTCCTATTTTAAATTAAAACAACTTACCAATCTTAAACGTTCTCTTTCCTCAGCTTCACGTTCTTGCCTGATACGCATTGCTTCAGTTTCCTCATGAAAACGTTTAATTTCCGTGCTCAACCATTGACGTTGATCACGTAATTTATCAATTTGCAAACGTTTGTATGATAAATTATTTTCCATTTCCTCCGATACCGTATCAAATTTCAATTGTATTTCATTTATGGTAGTTTTAAGATGTTCTATGGCAGAGTAAAAATAATCCATACAATTGTTACTGCAAGCATTTTCCACAATTGTTCTACTCTGGTAATTTTCAATATCACGTTCGAGACTTTGCTGAATATTATTGATACGATATTGATTTTGATTAACATTTGAGCGACACCATTTTTGACAGTAACGATTTTCGATGGCATCCCAGACTAGGTAACGTGAAAGTTTTAATTTTAAGGCGTTTATTGAGAACATAGATGGGAGATGACTTACTGTGGCTATTTGCTAATTTTGTGTGCAAAAAAATGGCCGTTAATCGTTTTTCACCATCACGTTTAATATTTGTCAGTAATAATTGTTTTTGCAATAATCCTTTTAAAATATTTGTATTATCAAGAAATTCCTGCTCCATATTATGGAACATTTCTAAAAGATGTTTAAGATTACTGAAAATTTTGAGAATAAAAGAAAATTTAATATTTTTTTGGATTTTAATATTAGACCAAGTCTTTGGATCATCTTAATATTAGCACAAGTCTTGGATCATCTTAGCCCAAGTCTTTGGATCATCTATCGTTATTAAAATGTTTGTCGTGTTACACTGTGCAACAAGAACAAATTTCCCGGATGAATCCAACCGAAATTGAAAGTAGACCATTAGTATATCAAAACCATAAAAGGGTTTTTCGAAGTTAGCTCTTATTGATTTTTTATAGCCTCTTGAAGTTGGCTTATTTTTGACTATTTTTTCATTAGGGTGAAAAAACTATATTTTAAGAGATAATTTGTCTGTACAAAAGTTATGTTGTCGCATTGTCCTACTAAATTTTATATTAAAACAACAAACATTTTTTTTTGTAAAAGTGGGCCAGATAGATGGGATTAAAATTTAGAATGAGTCATTTTGGGTTGGCCAGTTTTTTTACTTTTGCATAAGTTTTTTGAAAATTTTGCGTTATACATATCTGAATGACTTTTTATTTGTTAAAGTAATTAGTAAATTTATTATTAAAAAACTTCACAATTAAGACTGAGTTTTTTTTTTATTAATTTCATATCGCACACCTAGTTCAAAAGTGACTCAACTCAAAATTTTAATTTTTCGGGTTTATATGCTTAAGGCAGAATTAGTTTGTACGTTCTGTTCTGTTACGAATCAGCTGTTTTGTTTCTGTTCAATTGAAAGTCTGTATGTGTGGTTAGTTTTCACTTTGTCGTTCTGTTCTGTTGCGAACAATTCTATTGAAAATAGAATTTAACGTTAAGTGACAGCCTAAAGTGCATATGTATTGGTTTGTTGAGAAATTCTTTTTTCAATATTTGAATCAGGAATGATAAAGTTGGTACTATAGTACTTTTAATGGTACTATTTGAACCTCAAATGTACCATTATACTCCTATGACTCATTTAGTACGATTTACAAATTTTTCTATGTATGAATTTCTTGGTCCCTTTAAAATTCAATAATTATTAATTCGATTTGCAGTCCTATATGAACAATGAATTAATTTGGAACCAAATGCTGTGAATTCAATCACATAATTTCACTGAGTGCGACTGATTACAGGTGATTATATTAGAGTTTTATTAACCGATTAAACCAATTATTGAATTCAATCACTAAGGGTTATAATTATTATTAACTAATTTTGATTTTCAAAAAAATAAATAATAAAAATCTTATAAAAATGTGAAATTGACTATTAGCTGCGTGTTTTTAAAATCGAATGAGTTCACGAACAATTTTGTTTGCTACAAATCACAAGGATTGAATTCGCAAAAAACTGTGGGAAACGTAATTCAATACAGCAAAAATTAATAGGACGTTCAAAAAATATTAAAAATTTGGTGAATTTAAGAAAAAATCTCAAAATTTTAATAATTTTTTAAATCAAAATCAGCTAATTTTCTTAGTACGCACTGCTCGTTTTTACATAGCTTTATGTACATTTTTCCGAAAAGTTTGGTATTGAAAATGAGCAAAATCGGTCCAGCGGTTCAAAAGTAATTAGTGACAATGTGAAAGTACCTCTAAATTTTACATACAAATTGGTGTATAATGCACTGTATATTATTAGAATTCATTGTAGTGTCTGATGTATAAAATATAACGTCATATTTTTCCACCAGACGCTAAGAGGTGAATAATATTTAAAATTCACCGCAAATTTTTTTTTCTCCACAAAAAAAATTTTTTTTTTCACCTCAAAAAAAATTTTGTTACCTCAAAAATGTTTTTCACGACACAATTTATTTTTTTACAGCCAAAAAAGTTGTTCACCTCAAAATTTTGTTTTCACATCTTAACATTTTTTTTTTTTTAATATATTTTTGTTGTTTCATTTGTAATTGTTCATTTTGGAGGGTACAAAGATTTGTTCGTTAATTTATATTTAAATTTTTTTTTTTACTTTTGATGCCGAAAAAGTACTATTTTATATGCAGGTTGGTACTATTTTAAAATCGCATTTATCAGCCCTGATTTAAATGTTTTTGGTTGGAGTTTCTTTTACTTTTGAAAACAGCTGATTCCTTTCACAGAAAAAGTAATTACAAAATATTACCTACAGAACAGAACGACACAGAACGGCAACAGAAAGTAACAACTAATGAGGCCTTTAAACTATACACAATACACTTGTTTATCTATAAAAAAAATATAAGAGTATTTTGTTGTTGTTAACTGTTGCGAAAAAACAGTTATGTCTTCCTTTACGTTGAAATTGGTATAAAGTTGCAAATATTTTTTTTCGATTTCTGAAAAATTAAAAATTTTGAGTTTAGTCACTTTTGAACTAGGTGTGCAATATAAGAAAAAACTACGCTCTATAGTTCGAAGTCTTCTCTCGGCTGCATGCTGTAGGGAATCAGTATTAACTCTTTTAAAAAATATCAGCTGAAATTCTATTGATACTTTTTTGAATTACATTTGGTATTTTTTGAATTACATTTCGTATTTTTTGAATAGCATTTGTTTTTTTTTTTTAATTACATTTAGTACTTTTTAAATATCATTTGGTATATTTTAATTTTATTTGGTATTTCTTGAATTACATTTGTAATTTTTTTAATTACATTTGGTATTTTTTGAATTCCATTTTTAATTTTTTGAATTTAAAATGATTTATTTGAGTTTTAAATGTGATGTTTTGATCTACATTTGCTATTTTTTGAAAACCGAATGTGATTTTTTGAATAACATATCGCTCATTTACTGCAAGAACGTCACAACTCAAAAAACATGATTTTTAAGTTAATGGCGCAGAATTATTCGTTATATCACGTATCACATTGTCTAAAAAAGACGTATTGATAACTACTTGTATACTCACCTCTTGAGAGAAACTATGACGGTATTTTTTTCTTCAAGGTTTGAGTAAATTGAAAACTTTAAGCTGGTTTTCTACAAAATCAAAATTTTTGAGTTATGACGTTATTGCAGTAAATGATCGATATATCATTTTTTAAATAACAAATGTAATTTTGAAATTACAGTTGATGTTTCTGAATTACATTTGGGATTTTTTGAAAAGCAATTGCAATTTTGAAATTACAATTGTTATTTTTTAAAATTAATGTGTGATTTTTTTTGAAAAACAAGTGAAAATTGTATAGTCCATAAAAATGCCATTCAAAATTTCAGATTGAAATTCCTACTATAAGGTGGCGCAAAAATAACATTCCGATGTTTTTTTTTATTATGTATTTATTACGTATAGCATTTTCTGATAGGAGGATTACTTTTGCGCCACCTTATAGTTACAAAATTACAGCTTATCCAACCCGAGTTTTGATGTACTTTTGCATACATATTTTTTTAAATTTGTAATTGTATTTTTCTTAAAACATTTTATTCAAAAAATTGTTGCTCCGCCTTGTTCACGATAGAGGGCGCAATTTTAATCTAAACTGAAAAAATGAAAAGCCCTTTAATTCTTTTTAAATAAAAAAAAAAAATTAGAAGTAAATAAATCGAAGCACACCAATTGTATTGTAAAAATTGTACCAAAGTACAATGAAAAGCACAAAAAGTATAAAACTTAATAAATATAGATGTTATATGCCTAAAATACTACAATTCTATAATTTATATATTGATTTACACCATTAGATTGCATAAACAAAATTACTCGGATATCTGCCTCAAAATAACCAAACTTCAAAAGTCTATAAATTAAGGGGCTTACTAGCTTTCGAAATCAATTAAAACGACAATATTTAAGCAATTATACAAAAATGAATAACTGGTTTATTCAAAAATTCTTTTTGCGATAGAAAAACACAATATTAAATATTATTCTAAAAATTATAATTTAGAATTCGGACTAACATGGCAACCCTGTTAACAATTTCATTGTAGACCCTTTTTTAAAAGGCAAAATCGGGTGGCATCGTGAAGCATTGGGTACTCATCAGAGAAAAAAAAAAATATTTTGTTTCACACACGAATAAATTCTTTAGTCCATATTCATTGTGTTTCCATACTACTCAGTGTCGCTCAATCTGCTCTCTTTTTCTTTGTTCGTAAACTCGCACCGAGTAAATGAAAACATATTGCAGAAATTTAAAAGTTTAAATTAATTTTTATCATGTTTTTAAATAATAATTTAATAAAAGTTTTAATTATTTCAAATATTAATGATAGATTGAGCAAGATAAAATGAAAATATATTAATTTTTAATAAAACATAATAAAATATAAGCAAAATAAAAGTGAGTGTTTTAAGCAACAATTTTTTATCAACATGTTGCAATAGTTTTTTAGTGTAAACAAAGTTTACATTTTGTTGCTCAGAAGCATGAGTGGTCTATTCTCTCTATTAGTATACACTCTTTGCCATAACGTAGCCGGATTTTTAAATTTTAGATATACATTAATATGGTACAAGGGTTAGGCTACGTTTCCACTGAAGGTGTTTTGATATCTTTTTTTATGTCTTGCTCAATTATATGTTTTGAGCAAGACATAAAAAATTTATGGGAAAACATGGAAACGCAGTATAAATTCAAAAACAAAAAAACTTTGTTGGCAAAAATTTAAAAACAAAACAAAAAAAAAACGATTGAAAATCGGTCCACCCCTTAAGGCTGCACAGCGGCACACGATTTTCAATATCTTATATTGAGGAAAAAAGCATTTGAAATAAATATTGCTCATGTAAAATATAGGGCAAGGAGTTTCTTTAACAAGCCGTAACTTTTTTATTTCTGCGATTTTTCCTCCAAAATTTTCAGAGCATATAGAAAAAAGTTTAAACTATTTAAATATGCAACAAAAAAAAAAAAATAAAAAACAAATAAAAATCTGAAGCTAGCTAAAATACGAACTTTTTAAAACTTTTATGGGGTTGTAGTCTACCGATTGTCTTTTTTCATATCTCGTCGGTCTCATGCGGGAAAGATTCGATGACCCAAAATTTGTTGCGCAGTGTTACAATCCCTTTTAAATCCCGATGTTAGGGTTTTTTAAAGTAAAAGCAAAGAATCATATATCAGTGCATAGATACCAAAATGTTGTTGGTTTAGCGATTTACTATTAGTGGACTCTTAACTGCCAAATAGTTTAATTTTGATAGTCTCTTTAAAAACTGTATCATCCAAATTTAAATAAACTTTTTTAGGGACTAGATTAAGATTTACGACTGAGTCTCAATAATAGTTATCTTAAGAAATTTATTTGTCGCATATTAAAAATCGTATACTTAAAGTTGTTCTTAATTATGAAGTCCATACTATTTTGTAAAGTAATAAAAAAAAATAACTTTTCCAAAGTTTCGCGATTACAACACAGAAATATATATTTTTAAGTCACGCCTTTGTCTCATATATCATTAATTACGTTCCCAACATAATGATTAAAATGTTATAACTTTAAAGATTCACAATAGGTCAAAAATTTCGGTAAAACTTACAAAAAGTAGCTTTTATTGCGATATAAACTTACTTTATTTGTAGTAAGACTTGTCTTTTGATAACAATATTCTCATCTTCTCTTTTCGATAATATGCCACCAAATATATATTGCACATATTTCTGTAATTGTTCTAAATCCTTTTTAAATTTATATTTTTGTAAACACCGCTGAGGAAATTTTTTCAAAACATCAATCCACACAAAGTCCTGCAAATTTCTTCTCTTCGAAAATTCTTCCAAAGACCAATTGAAAATTTGTTGCGTTGTCTCTTCATCTGGTTCTTCGTAAGAATTATGACAATGATTTATATTATATAACAAGTTAAGTTGGCGCCATATCATCTCTTCTAAACGTTCAATGGCGAATTTCTTTAAATATGAATATTTTTGTTGTTTCCCAAGTATTCTTTGAAGAGCATCTGGTGTTAAACGAGTAAGGAGTTGCGAATGATCTAATAGATTTTCTAAAAGTTGATAATCGTAAATAAATTGTGAGTTTCCACTAAAGTATTCCAAGCTTTTAAGTTTATTCATTTGACCTTCCGTATATGCTTTAGCTTCAATCGGGGTTTGGGTTGCCTTAATAGTATATTTTGCTAAAATTTGATATTTTTTGTTGTGTTCCAACATAATTTTAATTTTGAAAGACGCGATATAAGATTCTGAATTATTATATTAATATTCTTTATATTTCCTATTATAGCAAAAACAATTTTAAAAACAGTTTATAACACAAAAATATATTTATGTCACAAATTATCGATAAATCATAGTTATTTATTAACCGAAATTCCCATTATGCTGATACCGGTGAAACCCAATGTAAATGTATTTGGGCGGAAGATATTCCTCGTGGTACTCTCAAATGTTCTTTGTACTCCAGGCAAAATTCAACGGAAAAGGAAACTACACAGTGGTGAACGTGCAGATTTAAATGAAACTTGGATATGCTCTAGAGGACAAACAATTATTAGACTTGTATTTTTTTTTAAGGTGCACAACTGCACGTGTAGAGGTAAAATGAACGAAAACATGTTTAATGCTATGTTTCCACTTACATGTTTTGAACAAAACATGTGTTTTGATGAAAAGAAATGTATGGGAAAACATGTATAAAACATGTTTTATGTCAAAACATGTAAAAAACACGTTCAGTGGAAACGTAGTAGAAAATGTACACACAATTATGTGCCTATGTTGTATACCCATGGATGCCATTTATTTTATATAATATTAAAAATTTATTATAAAAGCACTTTGGGGGAAGACGTCTCAAAAACGAACGATTACGTAAATCGACAAAAGCCCAGACAACACCTCGATAAAATTAAATAAGTATTATTAAGCTTTAATCAAAATTGACTTAAGTCCGATTTATATTTAGCGAAGTTTAATTAAGAGAATGAGCGATTGTATGAAAATACATTTGAAGCCCCGATATTTAGCTTAAAGTGACATTCACACTAGATTGCAAAACATGTGTTTTGTCAAAACACGTATTTAAGCTCTTTATTCTATTCCAACGGTACTTTATTCATTTCCACTCGTTTTTTCAAAACACGTGTTTTGTTCCATCTCTATAATCGAAACTAATCGTACAAATGAACTAATTACCAAGGACTGTCGTTTGCGACGTTTCTCAGAACAATGGCATTCCAAAATCAAGAAACATAGCCATACAAGTTCAGTACTCCAATTGATAATTCGTAACACTTTAAGCCCTTAAAACCACAGTGACAAAGTGATATTGATATTAAAATTGCAAACACACATCAAATGTTTGTGTCTTTTATGATTATTTTTGGAATGTTCATATTTTCGTCCAAAAAAATTTGTAATTTTTGACAATAAAATTTTGAAATTTCAAAAATATGTATTCTGTTCGATTCATTTTTGACTCATAGAATAGGAATCCTCAAAAAAAAGCACTTACATTTTGCTGGCTATTAAAGCATTATTTTGTTTTAATATCGATTCTTTACAGAAATGTAACAAAGTAGTAAAAATGAATAAATACAGAAATATTTTTATGTATATTATTTTTTTTAAATAGGTGATAATTATGTACTTTTATAAAGGTTGGAGTTGCGTTGAATCCAAATCTGAATCCAATCAGAATTTCTCTATCTCATCAGGTTTATGAGATATCATAACTCAAAATTTTAAAACCCAATTTTTCGATATATTCGGGTAGTTATAAAATCGCGAATTAAGATTTATTCATAAAACTTTTTATGTCATCTGAAAGTCATGTCTGTTATCTTCGAAATTCAGATTTAACCTTTAGGATAAATAGTACTGTGATTGCTAATTGAAAACGCTAAAATTTGTATATTTTTTGCATATTCTACATCCCGAGTTTCATGCAGTAAAGTAGATACGATTAGTTTTGATTACAAAATAGCCAAATTAATGGAGATGCAACTTTACAAAAGTTAACTTAAGCTAAATATGGATGCTTCAATGTATTTTATACCTTTATTTATTCATTTAATCGATATTTCGCTTATAATTGAAAAGCCTCATCAGGTAAAGTTACTTAATATTTAACACAAAACATAAATGATTAAAGCTATTCGTTGTGTCTCCATCATCGTCTAATATTGTAATATTGATGATGCTTTTCAATGAAAAGCGAAATATCGATTAAGTGAATAAAGAACATTTATATTAAATCAACATAGTCCTCGAGCCTAAATATTTTATTTTGAAAATTAATGAATAAAACCAAAAACTTTATAATTAATTTTTTTTTTTTTTTAATTTTATTTCGTTTTGTTTGCTATTTTTTTCTTTTGCTATTTGAGATGTTTTTAATTTGAATAATTTGTGTGCGATGAGTTCCGATTAAAAAAATTAATAGAGATGGATCTTTACGAAAGTTGAGTTAAGCTTTACCCACAACTGACTTACCTTTTGTAAATTTGGTTCAAAATTTTCATTATTTTTTCTTCAAATTTTAGAACGACCATATTAAGCTTATCTGAACTTAAAAATGTTCTCCATATTTGCGAATTAATTTTATATATTTTTGATTTTTTTAATTGTTTTATTAATTTTATTTGCCATTTTTTAATTTCGTTTGTTTGTTTGAAAAGTTTTTAAATTTGATTAAGTAGGGTACGATAAGTTTCGATGACAAATTAAGCAAATTAATAGCTATGAAACTTTACTAAAGTAGAATTAAGCTAAAGATGGGTGCTTCAATGTATTTTCATACAATCGCTCATTTCCCTTAACTCAACTTCGCTTAATATAGTTGGTCCTTTAAAGGTATTCACAAGATGTTCTTAGTGTGGTATCGTGAAAATAGAGTTGGCAAAATTTTTTTTCAGTTTGACTAAGATTTTCGTTATTGCTGTTAGCATACTTGAACATATTACACTCAACATAAGTACAAAAAGCTTGTTCACAATGGGTGTGCTAAGATGGTAGTGAAGAAGTCGGTATCGATGGAGTTGTATCAAAAATTGAGATTGTTACATTTTGTTTTAAAATATACAACAATATACAATAGTGTGTTACAACATTTGTACCTATGTCTAGTGTAATATGTTCAAGTGTGCTAACAAAGTGAAAACCTCACTCAAAATCTCCGTCAAATTGAAAATAAAATTTTACAATCTCTATTTTCACAATACAACATACACTTAATATTGTATCGTACTATTATCCATTGTTGTATATTTAAAAAAAAAATGTACCATCTCTATTTTCGAAACGACTATAATAACACATACAACATTTAAGCTTCAACCATAATTGAATTACCGTTTGTAAATTTCATTCAAAATTTTTGTTAATTTTTCTTTGAATTTTAGAACGACCATATTACACTTATTTTAATTTCCCAAATGTTCGACAGATTTTAGAAGTTTTATGTTTTTCTGTTTTTATTAATTTGTTTATTTTTTATTTGTTAAAATTATGTTGCTTGTTTGAAATGATTTCAATTTGGTTAAGTTGGGTACCATTAGTTTCGATTACAAATTAACCAAATTAACAGAGATGGAACTTTACGAAAGTTGACTTAAGCTCAATATAAGTGATTTGATGAATTTTCTTACAATTGCTCATTCCCATAACTCAACTTCGCTTAATATAGTTAGGCCTTCAGTACATTCCTTGTGAATTTTCCCAAACGTTTCTCTAAAAATTATTATTACATTAAATCAAGTTTAAATACATTTTAAAAGTTGTTGCTTTACAGCTACTGCATTTTGGAAACATCCAACTTTAAATTCTTTCTTTTCTTGCTTTTAACTTGTTTATTTTTCTGATTAGCAGCCAGTTCAGCTTCTTCCTAATTGGGATAAGATTAAAAGATTGAAATCTCAACAAAATAATACAATACCAATAAGGAGAGTATAGAAATTACAAAAAAAGACAAATTTTTCAAACAAAAAATAATTTGCTGCTAATTTATGCAGTCGGAAATTGTATTCCATACTCAAGAATTACATAGTATGAATCAACTGAAAATGACAGTTAAAATAACTGTATTTACAGTTAAAATAGGTGCATTAAAATCAACTGCAATATGAAGTTATTTATAATTGTTAAAAATTATCTGAAAATGTAAAGGGTCCGCCATTTAACGTTTTTTTTTCAACTAGTGCTTATTTCGTGAATGGTAACACTTAGCTCATGTCTGATTTGACAGATAATTAGTTTTATCCTTCCGCTGAACGAATATGGTCCGTATGTTCGTTATCTTGTGCAAAAAGTGAAAGAAACTGGCATCCTCATCGATAAACCAAAGCGTGAAAAGTCAAAAACAGTGCGTACACCCGAGAATATTGATGCTGTGGCAGAAAGTGTGCGTGAAGCTCCATCAACATCAATTCACCGTCGTTCTCAACAATTGAACATTTCGGAGACATCATTGAGACGAATTTTGCATAAAGACCTTGGTATGACGACATACAAAGTCCAATTGGTTCAGGAGTTCAAAAAAAAAGTTTTTTGGCGGACCCTTTAGTAAAAACAACTTCTGATGCACTTTATATAACAAACAGTTTCTACAAACTACACGATTTAAAACAATTAATATAATGCAACAAAGAAATGTATCAAATTTGATATAGACTTATATCTAATTGAAATACAATTTGATCCAAAAAATGGTGGATCGTATTGTATATAAATGGTTTACATAATAATTTATATGATTATTGACACGATACAATCCAGTGAAAATAAATTTGTTAAGTTTAATACAGGGTGCTAGATACTATGGTCAGATTATTAAGAGCCCAATTTAAAGTTAACGTACAGTTAAATTTTAATTTTATATGCTTAGCAATCTAAAATTTTTAAATTTTGTTATTTTAAATTGTGTTCATTTAAGATAATTTTAAAAGATATTTTCAATGGAAATTTTCTAGTTGATGATTTTAATTAATTTTGAGTAGGATATAATAGATCTCAAAACAAAATCGTAACTTTTCCACACCGTATTTTTTTTTTTTTTTAAACTGGGTCAATACATTGTTTTTGTTTATTCCCATTTATTAATTTAATTTTGTTAATCCAATTATATATTGCCCGTCTAATAACATATGGTATAGATTAGGTTAGGTAAGGTCGGAGTGGTAGCCAGCTCCGTGAGCACCAGCACACTTAGACTCTGAGGTCCGTTGTGATGCCACGAGACTGACGGATTACCGATCAGACTCCACCGTTGAACCAGTTAGAGCTCCTTACGAAGCTATGGAGGTGCGGAATACCAGCACCTGAAAGATCCCCAAGATCGTGAAAGAACGCCGATCCAAGTGAGGCCCTCCTACGTAGCGCCAGCGCAGGACAGAGAACAGAGAAAGTGTTCAATGCTCTCCTCCTCCTCCTCCTCGTCCCCGCAGCTCCTACAGAAGTCAGGCGATAACACCCAAACCTACAAGCGTGCCTGCCAATAAGACAGTGGCCGGTTATCACCGCCACCATGTCAGAGATTTCCCCCTGGAAAGCGGCGTATGGTATAAGATATTTTAATACTACATTCATATTGAACCCCAATATACGTATTTTCGTTTTTTTCTGGTTCTCGAAATACCTATTTTCGGGTTCAGTGTGAATAAGTTTTAAATATGCCGTTTTACTAAATTTTACAGTGGCAAGTAATATCATATTAAATTGTACAAAACTAGATCTTATTATACAAGATTATATATTATTTTTACTCGGGATGTTATGAATTTCAAAACAACACGTCACTTTAGACAACTTTAAAAAAATTGTATTTTTTCATTTATGTTTGGATTCGAAAATTGAGGGTTTATGGCCATATAAGGCTCATACATGACCATATATATATATTTTAGTTCATATATTTATTTTTTTGATTTTTGTTGTTTATCTCTGAGGTAAGTGCGCCCCGGTATGCTACTTGGTACCGTGCTGACTTATCAGTGCAGGGGTTGTGGGTTCGATTCCCACCAGAGGCACTGGTCTGTTTTCGCTACAACGCGCAGAAAGCCATAGTAGCTAGTGCTCGGTTATGGTAATACTCGTAGTATATAATTTGTAATTATATGATTATTATTTAATAAAAAAAAAAACTATTAAATGATTTGTATTCTATTTTATAGCGTAATAAAAACGAAATAATAATCTTTTATTTAATCGGACCTCAGAGCCAAACAACAATATTTAAAAACCTTTCCATACGAAAACTGATGGCAGTTACTCCGACATTTAGTGCATTATTTGCGTAGATTGTAACATTCCGGATCTTGGTGTTTAAATTTAATTTTCAAGAAAAAAAACAATTCAAATAAAATAGAAAAAAAAATTTCTTCTATTTTCTTATTTTAGTTTAACAGAAATTTGTATATAAAAACAAAAAACTATTTTGAGTCTGCAAATATTTAGTAAAAGTTGCTGCAAATTTTACAGAGTAGAATGCTATTTTCAATTAACTAAAATTCACATCGAATATAACTAAAATTTTGTACAGTTAACAGATTTAGTTGTGCTGTTCTCATATTGTTAATGTTTAGCAAAAAAATCTGCTTAATTAAGCAGTTTTTTCTGCAAGGTAAATTTTAACTAATTTTTAGTGGAATTTTCTGCTAATTTTACATTTTTATTTCTATGAGTGTTGGCATGAAGCTTAGACAAATTAGTTATAATCGCCAACGAAGCCGATTTTTAGAACTCTGTTAGTTACGCCCTTTTGTAATTTAGGAGACAATATGTAAATCTTATTTAATAATTACATTTTGTATTCCCAATTCGACTCAGAAGTTTATTTTTTTTTTTTTTAATCAATCGCATATCCCTTATTTTTGTTTTGTATAATACTTACTAATCTAATCCTTTCGTTCTCTTCAGCTTTTCGTTGCTCACGTTCACGCATAAACTCTTCCTCTTCTTGAAAACGGGTTATTTCATCGGTTAATGATTTTCGTTGTTCCTGTAAACGATCGATTTGATTACGTTTCAATGCTAATCGATTATCAATTAGATCCAAATCTTTATCAAATTTATTCTGTACGTCATTCAGACGACTTTTATAATCCTCTATGGAAGTATATAAAAAATCCATGCAATTACCAACAATTAATTTTTCACGTTCTAACAGATTTCTATAATTTGTAATATCATTTTGATATTTTTCTTCAGCAAGATCCATGCGATATTCATGTTGCTGGACAATATTATGAAACCATTGCAACTGATAACGGACTTCTATGGGATCCCAAACTGCAAATGATTATGGGAAAAGGCTTCAGTTGAAATTACAAGAATCTCAATTTAGAATAATCAAGCATAACTTACTATGACTACCCATAATTCTGTTTTCTAGATATGATTTGACAAAATTTTCTTCTGATTTACGTTTGGCATTTGTAAAGAATTGATCCTTGTATACTAATTGCCGATATGAAAGTTTATTAGCATTAAATTCATCTTCGACAAAATCCAATGTGTATAAAACTTTTTTTGCTTCACTATAAGAATTTCGGAAATAATTTTAGATTTTGTTTAAATAGTAAAAAGCCATACTTGGAGCTAGTTAATTGAATGGAGCAATTAATTGACGATTAAATTGGCATTGCTTGATGTCAATGGTAATTCAATTTTTTGGCCCTACAATTGCTTAAAACAATGAAAATTAAATGTTGTTATAATTAGCATTGCTCAATGCCAATGCCTTTAAAGACAATTATAATTGATTATTATAATTGTTTTTTACAATTGTATGCAAAAAAAAAAAAATATTTCTAAACTAGTTTTGTAAATATTCGGTATTTTATCAAGTATATAAAGGGTCCGCCATTAAACGTTTTTTTTTTAACTAGTGCTCATTTCGTGAATGGTAACACTTAGCTCATTTCTGATTTGACAGATAATTAGTTTTATCCTTCCGCTGAACGAATATGGTTGTGTATACGCTTGAACAACGCTGTGAAATATTGCGACTTTACTTTGAAAATCATGGTAATGAGCAAGGAGTGGCCGTTACAGTCAATGGCGATCGTTATGGGGCCATGTTGAACGAATTTTTGTTCACAAAAATTGAAGAGGAGGATATTGGCAACATTTGGTTTCAACAAGACGGCGCTACGTGCCACACAGCCGAAGCCACACTCGATGTTTTGCGCCCTGTTTTTGAAGATCACATTATCAGCCGCAGAGCTGACGTCGTTTGGCCACCTCGGAGCTGCGATTTGACACCGTTGGGCTATTATTTGTGGGGTGCCGTCAAAGATAAGTGTTACGCCAACAAGCCAGAGACAATTGACGCTTTAAAGGACAATATTCGTGAAGCCATTGGTGAAATACAACTGCACACAATCGATGTGCTTAAAAATTGGACCGATCGTGTAGGCTACTGCATGGCCAGCCGAGGCTGCCATTTGAATAAAATTATTTTCCATTATTAACCGGAAGGATTGTACTTTCAATTATAAAAAGAAATTTGAGAAAATATTCAGTAGTTTTTTTTATAGCATTTTCAAAAAAAAGTTACTTGGCGGACCCTTTATTATTAAAAACTGATCCATCATGACTTATCCGTTACCAAACAAAAATAAATAGTGTATACGTGATAAAACTTTCCTAAAATAGCGAATACTTTTAAATTTAGAACTTAAGTTTGATATAATTTTTATAAAAAAATAAAAATTATGCTTTTTCGACCTTTAATTGTGCAATGAAAATGAAAATTAAACTCTATATATTATTTGTTAGGACAATATCCTAATAAAGAAATATAGAATATGGCATTGAACTTGAATAATTTTCATCGTTAGGACTTACATTTTAAATTTTTATCATATTTTTCAAAACAAATCACTTTTAATAAAAATTATTTTTTCAATGAAAGTTATTTTTCGTCAATTACAATTGGCTTTTTTTTGGGCATATGAGCCATTTCTTTACCATTGGTCTAATCAATGACAATTAAAAAAAAACTTTGGCATTGGAATGGTAATGAAATTTATTGGCATGTAATGCCATATTAAATTTCAATGTCAATGAAAAATTCCCAAGTATGTAAAAAGCATAATTTGATTTTTTTTTTCATTAGCAATAGTTCACTAATGCTTTCTAATATCCGAGTTTGTTTATTTGTATTATCCCGTAAATAAGTAATACAAAAATATATATCACCCTGGCTGTGTTATAAAAATTTATCACTCGGGATCTCTCACGGACATAGCTTATTTATATTTTTTCCATTTTGCCATATCTCGCCTAATTTCGTAGATATTGGCCATTTAAAAAAATCGCCATTATATAAAATGTCTAGTATCTCGAAAACTAAGCGATATATCGATATATCAAAAAGGACAAACTTCTTGCAAAAACTTTACCTACGTTACACATTCCGATAAAACAAACATGTTAGGTGATCCGATTCTACTCGTTTCCCGCTTTATGCCACATCGTTCCATTTTGGACAAATGTTATTAGCGGAATGTTTAAATTTGTATTTTGAAGTGCGTATTTGGGTAGACAAATAGTTAAGACACCCTGTGGCTGTTTCATAAAAAACAAATCTCTCGGGATTTTTCCCGGACCCAGCCTATTTCTTATATGAGGGTCACTTAATGATCCTGTGGAGCCCTGATCTCATCGATTTTCACCATTATTAAGTTTTTCGAAAATCTTATCTGTCAATTGTAATTTGTTTATTTTGATGAAATTCAAAATCATTGCCGTTAATTAATGAAATCAAATCAATCAAAATGAAATTCATTGTCATTAATCAAAAAAATGTTAATGAAAATGATTTCATTACAATTGTTATCAATGATATGGTAATGAAATCATTAATTAGTCCATTTAATTAATTAGTCACATGTATGGTAACAAATACATACTCTATGGGCTTTTCAACATGTTGATATATATCTAAATCTTCTTCTTCCATATTAGAATAAAAACCCTGAAATATTTTATCCACATATAATTGCAATTGCTCCAAATCTTTTCGAAATTTATAAATATGCAAATATGTTTCATTAGATCTTTGCATAACATCAACCATTACCAAATTTGTAAGTCGGCGACGTAATAAAAAATCATTCCAGCCCCAATTGAATAATTTTTGGGAAAGCTCTTCATTTGGTTTAAATTCAGATTTTTCACAATCTTCTACATGAGAAAGTAATTGTAATTGTTTATGTATTAATTCATATAAACGATTAATGGCATATTTCTTGAGATATGAATATTTTCGGAGTTCTCCCAAAATTTTAAATAGCACTTCCGGTTTAATACGACTTAAAAATTGTGATTGTGATTTTAGTTTGAAATCATATTCTCCTTTTAATTTTGGGCGTTCATATACGGGTCCAACAATTTTATGCTCATCAGTTTTATAATCGTTTAGAAGTTTTTTAATCGCACGTTTGCTTGTTGGTGCAATTTCTGAATGTTCTTCATCAGCTCCAGGTCCATATTTACTCCAGCTGTTAACTGTTGCATTATTTGTTGTATTCCTTTTCATTAGCATTGTATATTTGATATATATTTGTATTTCAATATCTTTTCTTAGAAAAAATTGAGTTTTTTTTTAAACTTTTAAAAAATATGGAAAATATTTTTAACGAAATATAAAAATCTATTTCATTTGTCTATAAAATATAAAAGACATTTATGTAAAATCAAGACATTAGAGATGCAAGAACTACAAACAATATAATTAATCGAAATCAAAATAAATTCCTAATTTATAAATCTCGTTGATAACCCGATATGCATTTTCTTTTAAAATTCTCTTTACTTTTAGAGAATAAAGCCCTAAATTAAGAAATATTCACCCAGCAAACAATCCGGTCCGTTTATGTGCCGTTTTCGGTACAGCATAGTCGGATCCGGAGTCCGTTTCCGTACCGTTTTCCGGATCAGTATACGGACCAGAAAACGGATTAAAAGGAACATCGAATACGGATTCGAATCCATTGCAAGTCCGTCAATGACGGACCGTTTACGGACCGTTGGGTCGTGTTAAAAACTGACTCAAATCCGTTTAAAGTCCGTCAAATACGGACCGTTTCCGGGCCGTTTTGTCGTGCTGAAAACGGATGATTCCGTTTTTTACGGATATAAAACGGGCAATAAACGGATCGTTGAAAATACTTATTTGGTCCGTATTCTAACCATTTTTTTACAAAAAACTCAATGGATTTTATTTTTTTTTATACATTTATTAATTTATTTGAAAAAATATTAAAATATACTTCATTTAACTTTAATTAAATACAAAATTCGCCACAGCTACTTTTTGTATCCAGCTTAGCAGCATCACGGAACATTTGTGGTCGATAATATTCAAAATCTAAAAGGAAAAAAGAATTTATTATTTTAGTTTCAAGAGATAGTAAGAGTTTTCTTGGAATATATTTTTTTTATTTAAAAAAAAAATTGATACTTACTTTTTCGATGCAGTTTTTTGTTTCCACCAAGAGCATCATTGTTAGTTTGTGGCCCATTATTGAATCAGATATCTACATGTAAAAAATATTAAGTGGGGTTTAAAAACGATGGATTCTATGAACAAATATATTTTTGTTTGCAATCTCATTTGAGCGTTTTAAATTATATAAATACTTACCATCTAACGTATGTAATGCATATTATGCATGCTATCTGAATTTATTTGGCGCCCGATCTTTTATATTATTTACTTAATTTTATTTTAATAAAACAAATTGAAAAAAATTGTTACCGATTGTGACTGACTTGAAACGGATGAAAATCGGTGAAGTCCGTATTAAACGGCACGAAAACTGATATCCCCAAACGGACTAAAAACGTGTTTTCGAAAATCCGATTAAACGGTCCGAAAACGTAACGTAAACCCCGGATTCAAGAATCCGTACATGCCGGAGAGTCCGTAAAAATGTTTCTTGGGCATTAAAGCAAAACGATTTATAATGTTTCTTAAAGGTTCGATTTCTTGCGTTAAAAGTTTTACAAGAGAACTAGTTTTTTAAAAACAAGCCCAGTTATAGCTATATTGGTAACACTGCAATAATCCAAAAAAAGCATTGCCTATTTTAAGGCTAAAATAAATTTATGCCAATGTTACCAGATCTTGGACATTTGTTTTGTTTAAATATGGGAAAAAGCATTGATGAAGTAATTTTATTTCATAAAACTGCTAAAGCCAAAGCATTAACATTTATATCAAAAAAAAGCCTGAAAGCTTTTATCCCAAGTTTGATTTCGATGCAGTTCTCAAGTAAAAACCTCCTTCTCCACTAACTTATTTTTTGAATGTATTCATAAAAATTTCGGATTAAAATACAATTAAATTTTGGCTCTATGAAATCCCCCCGGGAAATAACCCCCCAAAACAAAAATGAAATAAAACCCCAACGAAATGATATAAATCCCCGATCGGCAATGAAATAACCCCCCATTTTTTGAGGATTTATTTCATAATGAAATAGGTCTGTCAAAAAAACAGAGTAGTATTTGGAAGATGACAAAGCCAATTGTGACAATATTTTGTTGTTGTTTTTTCTTTGATATTTTAAATTTTGAATCTCGCTCCTAGACGAGGACAAGAAATTCTCATTGAGTTTGTGATTTAACATAACAAATATCTCTAGAAATTACAATAACAAAGTCCCCTGAAGATTTCCTTGGGCAGGAATGAAATCCGGATAGGGACACGCCTACATCAGATTGTTTTTCACAATTTGTTAAATAAGTTTTGGGACTTTAGCACATTTAATTACTATAAATGCAATTAATGTTTATCCCGATGAAAATAAATTTGAAATAAATCCCTCTTTTTAAACTCATAATTGTACATATAGATACTAGTATCAACCTAGCTAATATGTTTGATTTGCTTTATTTTTGTAAATATACGGAGGTTGAAAGCTCGTTATAAATTGAAAATAACATAAAAATAATCTCGATGTATATAAAAACAAAAAACTAATATAACTGTAAGTTCATATATTTTTAATTCTCATACTTTTTGTACTTCCAAAACAGATATTTTTAAATATAAACCTGAATATAGTCTTTAACTGTATTGCGACAATAAGGGCTTACAGGCATTTCGCCTTACAGCCTGGTAGAAATAAAATAATAAATAAAATAAAAATATAGGGATTCGAAATTTTTTTATTACACAATCAAAACAATCTATATAGAGAAAAATTTTTTTCCACATCAATAATCTTTTTTAGTGCCTATAGATTTTTTCTTTGAAAATAACTCAAATTTTTCTGGAATTTTTTATTGTCAAGCGATCTACACTGAGAAAAATTTTTTTCTACACCAAAAATATAGGATTGTTGGACTAAAATAAATACTTGAGAAATAAAAAATTAGAAAGATATTTCTATTAGTTCACACTCACCAGCATCCCACATTTTTTACTCGGGGGAAAACCAAATTAATTGCATTTCTCATTCCTTGTTCGTAGTCGGTTACAAACACAGCTGAGTCCAAATCGAAAATATTGTTCTTTATATAATGCAGCAGTGCACTATATATTTCATTTGTTTTTATCCATCGAAATTAAAAACATCCGAAAAATCTAAACAAGTAAATTATCGAACATATTAATTTTATTTACAAAATAATTATTTTACTTTACCTCTTTTAAGCATTCAATATAAATTACTAATAGCTGCTTAAAACATCCTTGCGGAACAATTTTAAATGTTGCATCCATTAAATATTGTCTTTGCGGTTGAAAAATATTTTCTTTCACCACGTCAATTATTTTAATTTTATAGAAAACGAAATAACTCCCCATAAATAATTACTGTGGAATTATTTCATTTTGAAATTTTGGGGTGTGTTTTCCTGGGGGGTTATTTCATGGAGCCTTAAATTTTGTATATAAAATATAAATAAATAATAATAAAATATTTAAATTTAAAAAAGATTAAATGTGTATTTGTAAACTAAACGATTATAGTGACTATTAATGTAGTGTGGTCAAATTACAAACAGATATACATACATTCAGGTAGACAGACTAAAGCGAAAGATATACGTAATTTGGCATTTTTCCTTTTTCTTATTGCAAAAAAAAATGGTAGTATATTTCGTATTTTGATTTTTATTTCGTTTCTAGGAAGATGCCATCATTTAGACAACCAGTGATAGAAGTAGTTGAAAGGCAATTTGTTTATGTTATATATAAGTATTGCTCTATATTTTCAGATATCAAATCAGTTCGTGTCGTCAATGTGGGATTAGGAAAATTTTTATATTTTGTTACGCATTTTAAATTATTTTTAAAAGAATAACAAAAAAAAAAAAATTTAAGATTTTAAGCAAATAAATTAACTAAATTATAATTTTTCTACAAAGTTTTTAAACTTTTTTTAGTCTACTAATAATCAGCAATTATTTTTATAACTTTTAGCGACAACTTTTTTAATTTTGAATCAACTAAGTGTTAGCAACACTTTTGTTGAATCCAAAATTTTGCTGACTCAGCTAAATTTTTTGCTGACTTTACTACCTTTTTTTAAGTGTTCGATACACATTGTTGGCGTCCTTATATTTTATTATGTATGAAAAGCAGATACAAAAATCGTCCATGGTTAATTTTTTTATATTGTTAATTTTTATTGGTTAATTTTTTATATGTACTTTTTAATATAATTTTCCTCGTCTCTACTACATCTTGACATGCCCCGAGATCTATTTCATTCTGCGTACATCTTTCAATCCGAATATCGTCCACACTGTTAATGTGCTTATCAGCACAATTCTTTTAGCAAAATAATTTGGTAAACTGTTAGTAAAGCAATAGTTCAAAACATTTAAGTGTTAAATAAATATAGCTAAAATTTTAGCTGAAAACACAATTTCAACAAAAAACTTGCTCAAAGATAGTATATACCATGAATCAAGTATATACTTGATTCACAATACGTTTTACTAACTTTTCTACTAAATTATTTGTTTTTTTTTAGTGTAATTTAATTTCTTTTCCGACAGGATTTAAGCACTGATAAATGGCAACGCCTCACTGCATCTATTTTTATTTTTTTATTTTTTGTAAAATACGGGATGAACGCGGTGATTGTCCGCGTTGACTAGTTTTAAACAAAATTGTAATAAAAACGGAATATTCTAAATCATCTTAGGGTTATTTCATCCGCTTGAATTTTTTAAATGTTAAATTAATAAAAATGCATTTAAACCCAGAAACCTTTAATAAAAACACTACAAATTAATAACGTAACGATAATTATTACTAATTAAGTATGAGTATCATCTCCGCAGAATATAAACACTAATAACAGCAATTTATTTTTTATACAATTTTACTTTTATTGTTAAATTTAACATATATACACTTTGTCAATACATTTAGATTTCAATAAAATCAGTAATTTGCATTTCGAATAAAACTCTTTTTTTTTGTTCTTTGTTTATTTTTTTAAGCGTTGCCAATAATACATTTTATTAATGCCTGCAAAAATAGGATGGCATTTTTGCATTTTTCATGAAGTTGGCAACTCTAAAATGTAAATAATTGACAATTCAAGTGATAACGTAAAACTCATAAAAACGTAGGGATTTCTATAATATCATTTTTTAATCCCAGCGTTAGGCGAGTGATGTGAAGCGTAGGTGATGTGATGATCGCTGGTGATTAACAAAATTAGTTTAGTCACCCGACTTTTAGACTCAAGCAAAACAAAAACCCCAATATTTATTTTGGCACACTATACACTACGGTTGTGATATCTGCATTCAGTTGTGATAACCGAATTTACGAGGTTGCAGAAACCGAATCGATTAAGTTGGATGCAATTTTAGAATTTTTATGAAAGTGCAGTATCCTGTTTTTTAACTGTTTAGAGCAACGAATTCCAAATGGGTGTCCGCGGACCCCCGAAACTTTGTTATAAATTTTCGAATAATAGTTTAAGTATTGGCGGTAACCAAATTTAAACAAATTGCACAATAATTTTTGTAATTTTATTAATAGTTCTGTTTTTTAATCACTGGATTTATTTGAATAATTCTAAAAAATAGGTTCCTACATATTTTTATCTAAATGTTCTATATGCTTGCAAATAAAGGGTCCGCCATCTAACGTTTTTTTTTCAACTAGTGCTTATTTCGTGATTGGTAACACTTAGCTCATGTCTGATTTAACAGATAATTAATTTTATCCTTCCGCTGAACGAATATGGTCCGTATGTTCGTTATCTTGTGAAAAAAGTGAAAGAAACAGGCATCCTCATCGATAAACCAAAGCGTGAAAAGCCAAAAACAGTGCGTACACCCGAGAATATTGCTGCTGTGGCAGAAAGTGTGCGTGAAGCGCCATCAACATCAATTCACCGTCGTTCTCAACAATTGAACATTTCGGAGACATCATTGAGACGAATTTTGCATAAAGACCTTGGTATGACGCCATACAAAGTCCAATTGGTTCAGGAGTTCAAAAAAAAAGTTATTTGGCGGACCCTTTATAATGTGAAGAAAAAATTAAAATAGTGGAAAATGCAAATACAGTTAAAGCCCGGTATAACGAATAATATATTGTACTAAATCGACCGCACGTTTTAAAATTTCAAAAAAGTTGATTGAAAATGAAAAATGACACTGCATTTGTGTGTACACTACTAAATTAAAAGACTCTCCAAAATAAAAAAAAATCTCTTCTTATTACGATTTTTTATACAATTTAATATTTATTTATTAATTCCATATTTTAGTCAGTAAAATTTTGTCTTGCTTTCTTCTCGGCATTTTTTTTCTTTCTGACTGAGGCACAAACATGGTTTTATCTACAAGCGCTTATTGTTGTTTTTATGTAAAAAATTTATACACACTTGAAAAACAACCACCACTAAGTTTATTATAGAAATGCACGCACACATATTTCAGACAAATTTTCAAAATCATTTAAAAAAATTAAACTAAATATTAGAAGCAATTGGTGGTTCAAGTACAACTGAAATTTGTTCATGTAGTAAAATGCGATAACCTATAACTTTAGTTAAGTAAGCCCCGGTTCACACACGGCAATTTTACTTGCGCAATTTTTCTTCAATTCTCCTTTGAACTTGCTTTAGTGTTTACACAGGAAAAGTTTGTTTAAGCAATTTTCGTTTTCTTTAGTTCGTATTGAAAATTGCGGATGACAAAACAAAACGGAATTTTAGTACGGGCAAGTCTGTACCAGCTTCCATTCTCTTTTCCTCCCTATTCTATAAACTCAAGAATTGCGAAAGTAAAATTGCCGTGTGTGAACCGGGACTAACAAATTTAAACGATATCAACAGAAAAAATGTCTTCAATTGAATCGGAACCTGCTTAACAGATTTTAGAACAAAATTGCTTTTATGAGTGTAGTTTTAAGAATTTTTTAAACTATTTATTTATTTAACATTAATATCACTTAGAAACTCATAATATTTAATTTAACCCGCAACTTGAATAGGATTTCTATTAGGCTGCTGTAAAGAGTTTTTGGCACATGATATTATATTCTGTAATTAAAAAAAAAATATTTTAAACAATTAACACGCAAATTAAATATAAATCAAATTAATAATTTCGTTTCGTTTGAAATCGTTGAAAATTTGATAAAGCTACAAATTTTAATACATTACCTTAACAGTGGCATCACAATCTTTTAAGGATTCTTGTAATTTATTTATTAAAATATTGCTCAGATCTTTAACATCTTTATCAGCGATTTTCGTTTGACGCGGTAAACGTGCCAATTGCACAAACTATAACAAATCGAAATAAATTATTTTTATTTAATTCATGTGATATGATACCAGAATTTTAAGTACCTGCATAAAACAAAATATACTTAGAAGCATCAGTATAAGTTTTAACAAAGGACCCATATTTTTAAATAATCTATATAGAACAACTTCTGTAATTGTTATTTAAATAGAAATAATTTTCAAACTAATGGCAAAATATCTCTATAGAAGCGATTAAAACATGCACACTTGTCAGTGATAACATTTTGAACTTTTTTACGTCGAAAGATTTTACTTTAAGGGTTTCCCTTACAGCATGCTAAGACATATTATAATTAATTTTGGAATAGGAAATTTGTAAGTGGAGGGCAATAACAATTTTTGGAAATTTTTAGCTAAACTTGATGTAATTATAAGAATTTGAATTAATTCAGGAATGAAAATTATAGCAACAATTTTAACGCTAAAAAAATACCTCAATTTGAGAGAATTTTCTCATAAAGTGAATGAAAAAATTCTTAAACTTTATGAAAATGCTTCACAATTTTTATGAAACTATTTTGAATGAAACTTTATATAAAATTTTTAATAAATAAAATGAAATTTAAAAATGTTAAGTGACCCCCGGTAGGCTAGTTGGTAGCGGGAGTAGTGGGTTCGATTCCCACATTGGTCTGTTTTCGCTACAACGCTCCGAAAGCCATAGTAGTTACTGCTCGGTTAGGATAATAAGATATAATTTGTAATTATATGATTATTAATTTATGAAAAAAAAAAATATTAAGTATTCTTTGATCTTCTTTTATTTAATTCTTCTTATTTTAAACGAGCTTAAGATCATTTATTTATTAATTATAATTATTTATTTCCAAAATTTCATTTCCACATTGCGTGTCGAATTGTTCCCTGAAGAAGTCACCCAATGTGGAGACGAAATATTGGAAATACATAATTTAAAATAAGAATTAAATGAAATTTTTTAAATTTTATGAAAAACTGCATTAAATAAGTTTCAATGGATGAATTCCAGAAATATTTCATAGATCTAATGCCAAAATTCATTGTTATCATGCAGATATTTCTGTTAGTGTATATTTTGAATTTGATGGACCTCCCTAAATTGGGCTATTCGATTATAAACTACCCAGCGAAAAAAGAGTATAAAAAGATGTAGTAAAATCATCACATATACTGATTCAGATGTAGTACAAATTGAGGTGAAACACGCATGACTTTAACATGGGGTTGTCATAGGACGGAAGTTATCCAAATTCCATAAACTTGGCTTTATTAAAAGTACTATGTGTAAGGTTATGAAAGATTGTATTTTTGGCTAGAACTCTTTTTCATAGAACTTAATTTGTTATTTTTAATTAGTGGGTATGATGATAAGTCACAGCTTCTTAGTAAGTGATAATATGGATCTGAAGGAGTGCTTTAAATGTTATAATTAAAAAAAAAAAACGTTTAAACAGTTTTCTAGCTTTAAAAACAAAGCGAAATAATAGTTTTTCTTAGAACTGAAAAAAAAATGAAAACTATTGTTAAGTCTGATATATTGAAGTCATTGGTTTTGAAATTTAAATGTAAGAAAACAATAATTCAAAGCAACATCAATTTTAATGTAAAACAAATGAAATTTTACTTGAAGAAAGGACGACTAAAATTTCATTAAATTCAACTAAAACTTGTCATTTGTTTTTACTGTTACTGTTACTAACAATTGTTAATATGAACCACATATTTTAGTAAAAAATAAACAAACATTTTTTTTTTTATTTTTTTAAATAACAAAAAACGAATGTATAAATGAATGTAAAATCATAAAACAGTCATTTGATGTGGTTTGTTTTTTTAAATGAGCTTCAAGGTTAGTAAAAAAAATGAATTTGTTCAATAAATGACTGACATTTATATTAAAAACTAGCTGACCCGACAAACGTTGCTTTGCCTTCAAATTTTAATTGTAATTAATTCTTTATATAAAGAAAATTTTTTTACGCAAATATATAATTAAAAAAATAAAGTCACATTAGTAAATCATTTTAAAATTTGTAATATCATGGGAAGCCCAACGCCTCTTTGTCCTTCTATCGCCTTTATTCTAGGACTATGAGGAACGCTAAAACAATTTTTGAACAACATTATTAAATAACCTTGCAAAAAGTCTTAAATGTGATGATTTATTTTAATGCTTATTTGTTTTGTTGCTTTTGGTACCACGCCCATTTATCCCATTCCGCTCATTTTCAGTTCGACTACTAATATTTGTAATTGATGGACTCGTACAAAATTTGAAGGCTATATAGCTAATATAGAACCCTAGATATTTAATATTAATATTAATTTTGTATATGAGCTAAATAATCACTTTGTATGGGAGCTGCCACGCCCACTGGTATGATCCCGCCCAATTTTCCCATGACTATTCATAATATAATCAATGTGCACAAATTTCTAAGACTCTGGCTATTATAGAACTGTAGATATATGATATTAAATATTTACTTTGTATGGGAGCTGACACGCCCACTGGTCCGATCATGCCCATTTTTCCCATGACTATTCACATTAACAAATAATCAACGTGCACAAATTTCTAAGACTATGGCTATTATAGAACTGTAGATATATCATATTAAATATTTACTTTGTATGGGAGCTGACACGCCCACTGGTCCGATCACGCCCATTTTTAGATGTTGGCCGATTCTCAGACCTACTCAATATGCTTACAAAATTTCATGAGAATCGGTCAAGCCGTTTCGGAGGACTAAGGGAACTAACATTGTGACACGAGAATTTTATATATAAGATAAAGAAACTGTATTACAATCCAGACAACTACATATTTTTAAAGCAGAAGTTCCCTGAGTGTATTTGTTAAATGGCACAAAGTCCCGCTTCCGTTCTAATATGCCGAATACCGAATAGTATCCGAACATTTGTGGCATTTCTTCTAGTTATCCTTGTATATGATGACTTTATATGCTAAGTTTAGGAACTGATCTAAAAGACCAGCATTAGATCAGAAAAATCAGTAGTCCTCGCTACTTTGTGTGTGAGGAAAATGTTGTTTTTTTTCAACTACTTTGCAATATATTTGCTGGGTACATACTTTTATATTATAATCCATACAATGAAGGTCAGTTTTGAGAATTTGAGGGATTGAATTAAATCTTCTGCTCAATTTTTTTTTTATAAATTTGTTTATCTTTTCACTTCTCTCATTCTGCAGCCGAGGTCATATATGCAGTGTTACCAGGTTTGTTGAATCTTAAAAAAAAAATTTCAAAATTTTTGGAATAAAAAAATATTTATTATAAGTGGGAAAAAGTTTAAATAAAAAAAATAATGACAATAATGTTATTCTCAATATAAGTGCTAACGTAATATAGTAGTTGTAGACCAGACCATCAAAAATATTAAATTTTCGACCACTAGCCCCCTCAACTTTAACCAAACTTGATAAGGAAGGTAAGCGTCATGTAAATATGTCATCGTACAATTTTGTGCTATAAATCGTACAATTTTGTGCTATAAATCGTACAATTTTGTGCTATATATTTTGGAAAGAAATTTTTCGTGTGCCATCCACGGTTTGGAAGCGAGAAAGCTTCAAAATTAAAATTTCATAACATTTCAAAAAAAAATTATTTTTGAAAAAACATAGTTTTCAAAAATCTAAAAAAACAATTTCAGTTGCCTAAAATTAAAAACTCTTTATAATAAAATATAAGTAAGATTGAAGCTTTATCTTTAATAATAAGTCCTTACTTTTGTCCAAGGACTCACAGGATTTTGTCAGGATTCCTCTAAAGGACACCATCTTAATAGACGGATTTTTAGGAAATTTGGCAGAAGGAAGACATTAAGTATTAATAGCAAAGCGTTGACGTTTAAACAATATAAATTAAAGTTAAAAATATTTTGGCTCATATCGCCTAAATTAGGTAAGGATAAACAATTTTGTTGAAGAACTTATTATTTGTTTTTTGAGTGGAGCACATGGTATGAATTTCATTGCAAAACATCGTTTGCCAGTTAGAGGGTTAAATCGTGGTTTCACTGGTTCGCAAAAATAATTCACTTCTTGACGGTAAATTGCATTTTTTTCAAAATCCGTAATTCAAAACGCTGTATTTCAAAGAACTGGTTTTCTAAAATTTTTAAAAAATATAAGTTAATTATAAATTATTTTGCCATGCCGTTACCAAATAACTAAGTGGTACACCTGCATATTTCTGAGTTATCGGCTTTCTGAGTTTTTACCTTTTTATTCATAACTCAGGATACCGCTAGAGCTTCACATGGGGATTTAGATAGGGAAGTAATTTATAATTAACCTCTTTGTTGGGTAAGACGTATATATACATTTTATCAAAAAAAAAATTTTCAAATATTTTCATATTTTGAAACGCGGTATTTCAAGATCCGCTGGGATTAGCTGTCCTACATTTGGGAGGGGTTATAGTTATATGATGTACATCTTTTATACTAAGTTTGGTTGATGTCAAAAGGGGTGGAGGAAATCGAGTGGTTGATTTTAAATGTTTGGGCGTTGTGGTGTAATGGAAAGCGAGTTGGACTGTTACACAGATGGTTCCGGGTTCGATTCCCGGTGACGACAACATGAATTTAGAAAAATAGTATGTATGAGTTTTCTATCACTTATATGTATCGCTGTGCCCACATTCGGTGTTCCCATAGCACTTAACCCCACCGAAGTAAAATAATGAATCAGGGCTATGAAACAAAAAGCTTCAATAAATTCGCCAACTCTACATCAGGTGGCGAGCAATAACTGTTCTAAGACTTATCTACTCGCGCAATTACAGTGTTGCCATGTTTGAAGCCCTTCATCTTTCACCACCTTTCATCTCTCCACTATCCTCTTTCCAAAGAAAGCAACGCATTAATTAATAGGAAGGATTTCCTGAGTGTTGCTTCTCTTTAAAAAAAAAAAAAAAAAAAAAAAATGATATCACGATTTTTGTTCACTTTTCTCTTTATTAAGGCGAGTAACTTTTTTTGAAAATAACCAGAGTATAACCACAGGTATTTCCATATAGCTTTGACATTTATAACTGTGGTTAAGCCTTGAACTTTGGTTACTGTGAGATAAGTTAACAGGCCTATAAATGTTAATTACTTCTATAAAATTTTGTGAATATTATTTCAGTAGCACTATTTTTTAAAACCTTAAATTCTTTAACAAAACTCTTAAACAATTAACAATTATTTTCTTAAATTATTTATTTTGGCTTTCCTTTAAAGAATTGAAAGTTATTATCAAAATAAAATCGCTTTGTTTTGATAACATAGTTTAATACAATTTTTTATTATTCATGTTTTTCATTTTGGGTTCAGTTTTGATATTGCTAAATATAAATTATTTTTGAAAATGAAACTTATTCAAGTTCGAGGCGATAATCTATATTTCTTTATTAGGATATTGGCCTAACAAATAATCTATAGAGTTGCTGTTTTAAAATTTATTAATAAACCACTTTCAGGAATGTGTTATTAGATCTATTTCTGGCATTTTCTGGTTTCCCATCAGCAGAACACGTTTTGAAAGAAGTGACAATCCCATGCAAACATCAAACATTCATATAACATATAGTTATCTAACTAAATGAGAACTAATATATGAGCTCGATGTTAAAGAGTATCACCATTTATCAAAAATAAATTGAAAACTTTTTCATTATGTTCATTCTGATGATGGGAACCTAGAAAATTTCCGAAATCAACACATTCCTGAAAGTGAAAAAAAAACTCTATAGATTATTTTTTAGGACAATATCCTAATAAAGAAATATAGACTAAGGGCTCGAACTTGAATAATTTTCATTTTCATTGCACAATTAAAGGTCGAAAAAATATAATTTTTATTTATTATTTTTATTCAAAAAATGCGAAGTTTCACTTTGGAAAATTTTATTTGTATTATTAGGCCTGTTTTTAAGTAACGGATTTATTTTTGGATTTATTTTATTTCGCTTACAATCCCATGTTTTTTTTAATTTAAAAAATAGTTTAGTTTTTATCGAAATCTTACACTAATTCCATTTTATAAAAAAGTTCAATTTTACAAAAACTTAAATTAAATTAGTATTTGCATTTTTCAAAATTTTATTTTACATCATATTAGCAAATAAGTGTTAGATTTCGACAAAAATATAGTTTTTATTCAATTTTTAACGAAATAAAAAATCCGAGGATTTTATAAGAATAAATATGTATGTTTTGCTGACATATTAAACTGTTGTCAAAAAATCGTCATTTTAAACTCAAAAATCGTCCAATAGTCATTTAGATATTTTTGGGTACTAAATATCGTCAAAAATGACGATAAATCGTCAAACCTGGCAACACTGCATATATGGCCTTTTAACAGAAAAATCTCATAAAAATATTCGTTATCAGTACAAACAAATTAAATTAAAAATATGTATGCCAATCACTGTATTAGAACCGTATCATATGTCTGTGTTCTTTCTATAACTTTATATTTAAGCCGCTGATAAGTTTAAAAAAAAACTTCACAATTGAAAATAATAGTTTAACTTTTTTTAAAGAATTGATAACAATAATAAATTATTTAATTCAATTGACTTTGATAAACTTTATTATGATGCGTTTCCGATGAGTATTTTGTTTTTGTCTTTGTTTTTGAAGTTCCCTTTTAGATAAGGGCTTACACTCATAAAAAGAGGGAGTACAAGCAGTTGAAATTTCAGCTACGTACCTGAATTTTGCGCCAGCAGAATTTTCAATGAAGTTGTTAAATTTAGGTGACCTAATTTTTTGAGAAGAACTAAAGTTTAGTTGACAGTTGAAGATAAATTAACTAAGAAGTTTGCTAATACAACAGAATTTTTAAGCTCAGTCAACAGAAAATTTCTGCTAAAAATTAATTTCCGGGTCTTACCAAGGCCAGGTACAGGAACCTTTCGCTACCGACTTTTTGTTTGTGGATATATTTAGATTTTGATTTCAGATTCCTGTTAGGATTCATCAAATAAAAAAGATAATGATTTACATATATATCCCCTTCTACCCACAAAAAAAAAAAAAAAAACAAGTGGAAGTATTAAAGTCCGATGTGCCGAATTTGGTATAAAAAAGATTAAATTCGACTGTGCCGAATTTTTGGATACCCTCCATGTCATTGTTTGAATTAGCCAGTGAAAGTGCAAACAATATATATATCTATATTCTTTGTAAAAATAACAATAATGTATTTGGGGTGAAGAAAAAAATGTTGTATCAATTATCGTTAAAAGCGAATTGCACTGTATATAAATACAGATAAAGATGTACACAATTTAATACATATGGTTTGTGTCTTTGCTATTAAAAAATCCTCGATATTCCGGCGCTGAAATCGCTATGTTTAATTTCTATGATATTAAATATATATTTGAATTGAGATTTAAAATCCAAGTTTATAAAAAAAAAAATAATAGAAAAAAATATTCTTAGGAAAAAAACTTTTGTTTTGTAAATGAAACGATTTTAGTAGAAAAAAATCTAACACTCGCTTAACGAGGGTTATGTAGACAAAAATAAACTCAGCTTATTGCAATAATTAAATGCAGTTTGCTTATAACACTTGAAAGTAATCAATATTTGTAGAAAATAATATTATCCGTACATGAAATATTTACATATAATGTAGCACTGAAATAATTTTTTTTCTATAAAACAAAACCGTGATTTTAGTAGAAAAAAGCCACAAAATAGGCTTTTAGCAATGTAACGAAAATGAATTGTATTAACTACAAAAACACTTTAATTTTAGCGAAAAACATACCGATTTGATCTTAACATACTAGGAATATTATATTTTAATAAATGTTTTTCATCTTATTTTTCACTGAAACACAAATTAATGTTCAAAGTTATTCTGCAGGTTTGTTCTCAATGAAGGAAGTTTTTTTGGGATAATAATTGGTTTTAAAATCAGTAGTGACAATTTACAGTATTGATAAAAACTGTGGAAAAAGTTGAGAAATCGTTTGCATGCACTGACAGGAATTTAATATTACATTTAAGAAAAGTTATGCTTTTTTCACATGGACTTTTAAAAAAACATTTAGGGGTCCAAGAAGGTGATTACGTAGAAACTTTTAAACTGTTTTGTAAATACTACATTAACATAGTTTAAGTGGAAATCGTTTCAGTTACATATATTCAGTCGAATTGGACAGAATTAAAGGGAAATGCAAATTGAAGTATTTATGAAATCTGTGGATATAAGAAGTTCGGTTTATCAGACATCATTTGTATGGAGGCTGGTTGACGAGACAAACAATTTAAATAAAATGAATTCTTTATAACAAAGATCCATTTTGCAAATTTTATTTTTATTGAATTTCAGAGGGAAATTAGTGTTTTAGTGAATTTAGGGTTTAAAAAGCATTCGCGAATTAAAAAAAAAGATTTAAAAAAAATGCGCTTGCTGAGACATACATAATGAAATAATTATTAAATACCGGTTAACATTACTTTATACTATAAGTGTGATAATATTAAGTTTGTCAAAAAATTAAAAAAGAAAATATTTTGTGTGTTTAGAGTGATCCGGTGTCAAATTAATATGTTTTGCTGACATATTAAACTTTTGTCAAAAATTCGTAAATTTTTTGGAAGCAAAAATAGTCCAATAGTCATTTAGTTATTTTGGGTAATAAATATCGTCAAAATGACTATAAATCGTAAACCTGGCAACACTGCATGTGATTGCTTCTAATGCATACATACATACATACCAGTTATAAAAACCTTCATACATACATACATACAGGGTGGCTGATGCATATTGCTACAATAAGAAATTCAAGTAACGTTTTTTTTTTTCAATACATACAAATATTTCTTTGTTTTTACATTTGAAAAGCCATACATTTTTATTAAGTATTTTTAATGACTTTTAAGAAACAATTTAATTAAAATGACTAACACGCCTGATGACATCAAATGCAAACGAAATTCCGTGCAAATTACAGAGAAAATTCCAAGCTAAGGGGCAAGTCTACTGCGTTCAATTGCTTGTTTGATTTTTTTTAAAGGAGAGAAATGAAAATCCTTAAGCAGAACTGTCCGTATTGACTGTCTGGTGATAAATATATGAGCAAAAAGATTCCATGTCGAAACTCTAGAATTGACTTGTATTGCGACAACTATGGCAACAATTGATTCTTACATTCGAACTGAGAAATTTTGATTAAAAGGCGTCCTAATGATTGTCCCACGATTGACAAAATAATTTACGAGCCCAATCTGCTCGAAGGAGTGCCGCCTAATGTTCCCGTTAAGTTTGTTTATGCGGAAACGCCAGCCTCCAAAGAATTGTTGTCGCGCACAATCAAAAATAATAGTTTCATTACCCCATTCGTTCATTTCCCTTTAATTGAAAGACGAATCAATGAAACCAAAAAAAAAAAAAAAAATTTAACCGATTAATAACTCAGAAAAATGTTATTACTTTTTTTTTTTGTAGTGGCATTTACAAAAGAAAAAAACAACAACAATATTTTGTGGGTGTTTTTGTTTTTGTGCGTGTTGATTATGACCACGGATGGTAACCGATTCTATGTGGTTATTGGTCTGGTTAACGCTATTTTCTTTTATTTCGGTAACGGTATTTTAGGGGTAACTAGATTTCAGTTATTTAGGTTACGGGCTTTTTGCGTTAACGGTATTTTATTTATTTCGCTAACGGTATTTTAGATATAAAATAACGTTACATTTTAGTTATTTCGGTAACTTTATTTTAGGGAAAAGACTTTTCAGTTATTTTGGTAACGGCATTTTAAGGGTAACATTATTTTAGTTATTCAGGTAATGTTAATGCACACCACAATTTTTAGCCCCATTATGCCCGAGTTTTAATGACTTTCTAGTTTATGATCATACTTTGGGAAAATATATATATTTAAAGAAGTTTTTTTTTCCAGATATTGGTAGATTATTTCGGTAACGGTATTTTTATGGTATTGATATTTTAATTATAGCGGTAACGGTATTTCAATTATTTCGGTAACGGTATTTAAAGATATTGATTTTTTAACTATATCGGTAACGGTATTTTATGGATAACGGTATTTTAAT
Organism: Delia radicum; assembly: GCA_021234595.1. Classification (NCBI taxonomy): domain Eukaryota; kingdom Metazoa; phylum Arthropoda; class Insecta; order Diptera; family Anthomyiidae; genus Delia; species Delia radicum. The sequence goes on along the minus strand of CM037854.1, from coordinate 30,716,502 downwards.
TATTTCGGTAACGGTATTTTTGGGATAACGATAGTCAGTTGGAAGGGGTTTGAATATGAGACAGTATTTTAGCGATATTGACTGCCATCCCTGATTGCGTATATTCTTGTGTATAAGCATTGAATGTACGTATGTATGATGAAATAAATAGAATATTTTAAAATTTGATTCAAAATTTTAAGAGGTATTCCAACATTTTTACTCATAACTTTTGAACGCTTTAACCGATTTAGATCATTTTCACTAGGAAACTGCTCATGATATCAACAAACAATTTGACTGAAAATTAGCAACACTTCTTCTGTATTGGCGGAGTATTTTGTATTAACACAGACAGACGGACATGGCTATATCGACTTCTCTATTCATGCTGATCAAGAATATATATAGTTTATGGGGTCCCAGAATTTTTTTAAAAGAATTACAAACATTTGACAAAGTAATATATACCCTCCTGCACTATGGGATGGAGGGTATAAAAATGGGTCCGAAAATCGAATTTTTGAAACTTTTCAGCCTATTTTTGCCACTACAACATTCGAATAACCAAAAATGTTTTGTTTGATTTTGTTCTGGTAATTAAATGAAGCTATGTGTCAAATTTTGAGATTCGAGTATTGTTAGTTTAGGAGATACACCACACTCCCCTTTTTCGGAGATAAAGGCTGAGTAAAAAATCGGAATTTGATAACAAATTTCGCGATTATATTGCCCTGATAAACCATTTATACATATACAGCCCAATTCTACATAACAATTCCGTGAGAATTTTTTCCCTATTCCTTGTTCCTCTATTCTTAATAAAATCTGCCCGGGATTTTTTCACTTTTCCCTTTTCACTTAATCTAAACGCATTTCGAAAATGGGAAACTATTCACATGGAAAAAAGGAGGTATTATGAATGTCAATAATAGGGAGAATTGTGATAGCATTTGTATGAATTATTCGGCCAAAAAATTAAAGGGAGCTCAGTGCAAAAATGTAAGTATTTTATCTTTTTTATAAAAATTAATAAATTATTGTTATTTTAATTATTATTATGGCATTATAATTACTTTCAGGTCAAAAACATTAAGTATTCAGCAGATAGAGATTCTCTTAAATACAATGCAAACGCACCCATATATTGCGTGCGGTTTTTATAAAGGAAGCAAGGAGGAGCTCAACAGGGTTTGGTTCTTAAGGCTATGCTGTACATTTTCACTTATTTTGACAATTAATTGTTTAATTAAGTTTTATTTGCTTAAAATGATTTGCATTTAATAACCAATAGACTTGTGTCGTTCGCGAACGAACTAGTTCAATTGAACTACTCACTCAATTGCACGATGTGACTTAGTTCAGCTCTATCCGCTCTTCTAGTTCGTTTTAATCATTTAGTTCAATTTTTTTTCATCCTCTTTTTACAATTGTGTAGTTTTCTTCAAATTAAAATGAAAATTCCGTCAGATCCAGATCAATTGTTTAACTAGAAACTACTTCATTGATTAGAATTGAACAAGAAACAGCGCTCACTTAAACGAACAAGATGTCCCAAGTCTAATAACCAAAGCCAAACGTTAAAAAGCAAAACAGCTGATTTCGAAAATTCAATTCTCTCTCCTTTATTATTCTTTTCCCCGCCTGTTTAGAATAGGGGGATTTTTTTTTCGAGAAAATAAAATCCGCAGAGGAAAAAATCCGAGGGAGGATTCATAATCGGGCTGATAATGATTTTTTTTTCAATGAACAATATCCTAATGAACATACCCAGCAATAATTAAACTTCGATTTGTTAAGCAGTAAAAACATGTGAATGCTTCTAAAATAGCGCTTAACCGTCTTGCAAGCCATAAATCAATTAGGGAAAGCGTTCTGTTGTGCTTCCCTAAATGCCTTCTCTTTGAATCAGTTAATAATGCATAATATGAAGCAGTAAATAATGTATACAATGAAGCATTAACATTGTAAACACACAAAAAATCGCATTTTATTGCCTTATTGACATAAATTTATTGATTCTTAGAACACATGAAAGAAGCGCTTTTCAACTGCTTAATAGAGACATACCAAGTGTGACATCGTAAACAAAAATCATGCTTTACGGATTTCCTATGGAAGCGTTCGGTAATTAAATAATGTCTTCCGTAACTGCTTCGGGGCAAGCAATATTTTTTGCTGGGTGTTTAAACAAAAATATAAAGGTTTATTGCATTACCTTATTTTCTATATAAAGGGTCCGCCATCTAACGTTTTTTTTTTCAATTAGTGCTTATTTCGTGAATGGTAACACTTAGCTCATGTCTGATTTGACATATAATTAGTTTTATCCTTCCGCTGAACGAATATGGTTGTGTATACGCTTGAACAACGCTGGGAAATATTGCGACATTACTTTGAAAATCATGGTAATGTTGCATAATGCGTTTTGCCAAAAAAAACTTCTTTTCATATGAAGCTCATTTTGATCTTGGCGGGTATGTAAACAAGCAAAATTGTCGCATTTGGGGCACAGAAAACCCGCACGCATACATTGAAATGCCGATACACCCAAAACGAGTCACTTTTTGGTGCGGATTTTGGTCCAGAGGCATAATTGGCCATTTTTCTTCGAAAATGAGCAAGGAGTGGCCGTTACAGTTATCGGGCCATGTTAGCGATCGTTATCGGGCCATGTTAAACGAATTTTTGTTCACAAAAATTGAAGAGGAGAATATTGGCAACATTTGGTTGCAACAGGACGGCGCTACGTGACACACAGCTGAAGCTACACTCGATGTTTTGCACCCTGTTTTTGAAGATCGCATTATCAGCCGCAGAGCTGATGTCGTTTGGCCACCTCGGAGCTGCGATTTGACACCGTTGGACTATTATTTGTGGGGTGCCGTCAAAGATAAGTGTTACGCCAACAAGCCAGAGACAATTGACGCTTTAAAGGACAATATTCGTGAAGCCATTGGTGAAATACAGCTGCACACAATCGATAATTCGATAATGTGCTTAAAAATTGGACCGATCGTGTAGACTACTGCATGGCCAGCCGAGGCAGCCATTTGAATGAAATTATTTTCCATTGTTAACCGGAAGGATTGTACTTTCAAATAAAAAAAGAAATATGAGAAAATATTCAGTAGTTTTTTTTTATAGCATTTTCAAAAAAAAAAAGTTATTTGGCGGACCCTTTATTTTCGGTGAAAGAGTTAATAGATACGCAGTAACGATTTTTGGTTCATTTGCTTTATGTCCAGTGTTGCCAGGTTTGACGATTTATCGTCATTTTTACGTTTTTTAGTACACAAAATAATTAAAAAAATAAATAACAAAATAACTAAACACTAAACTTGTGGAACGACAACTGGGGCGAATGGAAATCAAACATTTGATACAGGAAACGAAATGGAGTGAAATGGGATTTATACCCTTAAAAATACCCTGAAAAATATCAACTGATCTTAAACAGTATTTATAAATCTTGTACATTTTCCAAGATTTTCTCTAAAGTCTTTCAGAAGCTGGATCTATAATTTATGTTTGGAATCGTTTTGTGAACGATATAGTTAAGACTATTTTTTGCAAAACATTAATGTTATCTTTTTTTTAAACTAATATATTTTCTAGTATATAAAAATTGCAGTTTCTATCAAATTCTTTGCCGTTATGTGCATTAAAAGGTTATAATGTTATCATAACCCAAATATATAGCACGATTGATGTTAAAATTTTATGCTAAAATTTAAGTCGAAATTTTAATAAAGAATTCTTAAAAAATTATAGTTTAAATTCTAAGCTTAAGCCGTAAAGTTCAACTTTAGCACTAATTTTAAAATTTAAAATAAAAAATGGCCGCCGTTATGAAATTGTGCTTGGTTATTGTAGCTCTTGTATGCTGCATGCAGGCAAGTTTTTATTTTTAAATCCTTGAAGTCCGTTAATGAACTTAAAATTTGAATTTAATTTTCTAGTTTGTAGAAATGGCTCGCTTACGTCGTGATGAACCTGCTGCAGTCCCTCAGCCAAACTTTGATTTTGCTGCCAACTTTAACCAATTTGTTAACGAAATCAAAGATATGGAACTCGTGAAAAAACTCCAACAAATTAAACCCGTAAGTAAAAACCAGACTTCCATCCTCACACATATTTTCCATTATACGCAATTCTCACCCCAGTTTGAGGGCGGAAAGTTAAAGCAAAATTTGTAAATATCGTAAATTTGAAATTCTGAATCTGAATTTGGGCTCCAAAATTTTCTATCAATATAGGTATTTTTAAAAGACAAATTCAAATTGTACAAAAATCTTTACTTTAAAAATCTTCTTTTAGCACATCAAGTTTATATATTTAAAGATCTAAATAATGATCAAAAACACGACTTTTTTAAACTTTTACCTTGTCGAACCTGAGTTAGTATTCACATTTTGAATATCGCAATAGTCGCAACCCATTCGCATTTTTTATGTAAGATTAAATAATTTTCTTATTATTTTTTTTTCTTTTTACAGGAAGATGTACAAGAAAAGTTTGAAGCAGGTTTGAAAACTCTTCAAGAAAATTTCGAAGCCAATAAGGATAAATTTGAAAGTTTCGGTAAAGATATTGTCGAAAGCTTCAACAAAAATGTTGTTGCTGCTAAAACTGCATAAGTAAAATAGCTTTTCAATAAAAACAAACCATTACTAAAATACAAAATCTATAAGTTTTTTATTTGTAATAAATGGCCAATGACATTCTTACTACTCTCAGAATAACTTATCAGTAGACATATCTGAAAATCATTTAATTTAGCAAAAAAAAGATTGTTAAATTTAACCATAAAACTTAAAAAAAAAAAACATTATAATTAGTTGTAAAATATTTATGCTTTACAAACCTAACTCAGATAAAGTTCGTATACTTACAATAACTTTTCCATAACAAATCAATAGTTATTTAAAGTTCATCAGTAAAGTTGTTTCAATTGAATATTGAGTTAAATTACAAAGAAAAAGACTTTCGGTATAAGTTAAAATTTTCAGTAAAAATTTTCTATTAAAAAACAATCAATATGGAAATAAACGAAAAAATCAATTGTTTTTACTGATTTGGTCAGTAAATGTATTACCAATTGAAAATAACTAATTTTTAATAAATTTGGTTAGCATGTTTAGTAGATTTTATGAAAAAAATATAGTGCGTACATTAATGAATAGATATTTTTCCGAGCATCATTATCCCTTTCATGGTTAATTTTTTCTGAAAAATTAAATAGAAAAATAGAAAAAAACAATAAAAAATCGACCAAATTTAATGTCAATCAGACACTTTTATTCAGAAGTCAGGGCATTGCTATCTCTTTGACCAAAAATTAAAAATTTTATTCGTAATAAAAATAAATAACTACAAAAGTAAATAAAATATCACATATTTTGCTATTAAAGTTAAAAATAAATTTTAAATTTAAATGCATTCCGTTTTAATTGTAAAAAAGATATTGCGCCGAAAAAATGCTAGCAAACCCTAGCGCAAGATTACTGACAAAGCGATAAGCAGGTAAGTGGCTGAAATAAATCTATAAATTTGTACAATTAAAGACTTTTCTGAGCTGAAAGAAAACCTTTTGTCAAGGAACCGAACACCTTCTAAAAAAATTTTATATTACAAAAACTCTACAAGTTAGGAAACTTTTTAAAAAAACAAAATGGGTTTACGCAATTCAGATTTTTTATTTAGAGATTTTTTTATTTCCCATTTCGATATTTCGAACATTTTTACTGTGAAACTATAAAAGTTACAGCTTGTTAAAGAAACTCTTTGCCCTATATTTCATTTGCGCGATATTTTCTTTAAACGCCATTTTCTAAAAAAAAAACTATTTAAAATCATGTGTCAGCTACTGTTCAGCCTTGACGGATCAACCGATTTTTAATAGTTTTTTTTTTTTTAATAGTACTCAAAAATTAACTCCCTAACGTGGAGAAGTTTTAACATTTTTACTTACAAGGGATCTGCACAGTGGGGAATCCTCAAACTAGGATATGCTGAAGAGGACAACAAATTATTAGACATTTTTTTTGGTGGGCAATGTCATGTTTAGGGGTTTAAAAGTGGGGTCAAAAATTACCCAATTTGACGTTTTTTTTAAAATATTTTTTTATAAAAGTTAATCAACTTCCGGCAAATTCAGTATCAGATTAGAGGTATTTTGAGGACGCATATGAAACATTACCGTGCATATTTTTCATTTTCATGATAGAAAATACAATTGTTTCATTGGCATCGCCCAAATCTTCAATTGTCTGCAATAGAAAAAGATAATTGGCTTAAATCAAACCGAGACATTACATACAACAGACAAAATAAACTCTATGAGAATATTTTTGTCGGCCTTAGTGTATAAACTGCCTGATCTGGTAACACTAATTATAAAATAAAACTATTTGAAAAACATGTTTAATTCAAAAAAAAATAAATCCGAATCTTTTAAGCTTTTGGCGAATTCTGCGTCAGGTCAACTTCGTTTTGTATGTCCTTTTGAAAAATCGATACTTTTTTTTAACAAAATCGCGATTTTCGCGAAGTTAATAGTCGAAAGACAAATTTTTGATGGCAAAATCGAAATGAGCACTACCAAATTGAAGTAAACCCGTATATAGAACACTGACATTCTTCAAAAATTGTGGATAAGTGATGCTAAATTATATCAATAAAATATTTAAATCCCTATATGCTCTGTAATCCTTAAAATTTGTTTGAGGCCCCTTAACTGTTGGTAAAACTTAATAAAAAATTACGATTTTTTTAGATTTACTGCAGTATTGCCATCAGCGATTTGAGTGTGTCATGACAGAATCTCTGAAATTTAAAGTAACGCGTAATTCACTCAGGCACGATAGAGTGTATAATAGTAATCAACACAAATTTTTCATTTTTGTGCAGCTCTTACTTCGTGTATATCCAGTCAGAAAAAGACAAACGGACCACCGCTGCCAAATCACTTTAGCAAGTGGTGCAAGTGCTGCCAACAAGTGCTTTCCAATCCCAAAATGATAACATCATTACATAGATGCTCCGTCTGTTAAAATTGTGGCGGACAAGCACAGAGAAAACAAAATTTCCAATGTTGGTAAAATGTTGGAAAAACCATGAAATAGGTGGTAAAAATGTTGTTTTCCAAAATAAAATTAAAAAAATGTTAATGTATAATATTTTTGGTTCCGCCGGAATTCGAACCCTAGCCGCCATATAGACAGCCGACCGCTCCAACCACTGAGCTAACAAGACATATGAGTCATTTCATGTCAGAACGGAAGATGGTGGAAAACAGAAATTAGGTAAAAAAAAAAACAAATTTTAAAAATTAAACAAATAAATTTTAAAAAATAAAAAATAATTTTTCAAAAGAAGGTTAAAATACCTTTGAAACTTTAAAATCCATTCACTAGTTTTAGAAAAACATTAGTGTAAAATTTGTCATGTCGGAAGATTTTTCACGATTTTGCCGATTTTCAAATGCCCTTAAAGTATTCAAAAAAAATTTTTAATTTTTTTCTGGAAACACGAGTAAAATATTTTGTAATGTTTAATACGTCTGGCAAATTTAAAGTAAATCGGAAGAGGTGTTGTAAAAAAGGTGTTTGGTGTGACATGGAATGACTCATACAAGGTGGCGCAAAAATAACCTTCCGATGTTTTTTGGCTGTAATTTAAAAAAAAAAAAAATGAAAAACTTTGATTCTTCTTGTGGATTATTTTTATTTGGTATTTTAATTTTTTTTACATCAAGTCGAGAATATGATGTCATGTAAATGGCCGCCGCCACAGTTGATTGTCCTTTGAGCCCTTTTTATGGCATTTTCCATCACTTTGGCCAAAACTTGCGGCGATAGGTCCTCACATTCTTGACGGATATTGTCTTTAAGAGCTGCAAGAGTCTGAGGCTTGTAGACATAAACCCGCGACTTCAAAAAGCCCCACAAAAAGAAGTCTGGAGCGGTCAAATCAGGCGATCTTGCTGGCCAGTGCAAATCGCCAAAACGGGAGATTAGGCGCCCGGGAAATGCATCCTTCAGCATATCGGTTGTGGCACGTGCAGTGTGTGCCGTTGCACCGTCCTGTTGGAACCACATGTTTTCCAATCCCAATTCATCAAGTTGCGGCAAAAAGAACTCGTTGATCATTGCTCTGTAGCGCTCACCATTCACAGTAACCGTTTGGCCCGCCACGTCTTCGAAGAAAAAAGGTCCGATGACTCCTCCAGCGAAAACAGCACACCATACAGTGACATTGAGCGGGTGTAATGGCTCTTCGTGGGTTACACGCGGATTTTCAGTGCCCCAGAAGCGTAAATTTTGCTTATTAACGTACCCGCTAAGATGGAAATGGGCCTCATCACTCATGATTATTTTTGATGAAAAATCATCTTCCTCTTGGTGGTGATTATGGATTGCTTGAGCGTATGTTACACACGATTGGCGGGCAGCAGCTTTCAAATCGCAAAATTTATAGCATCTTCTGATAGGAGGATTACTTTTGTGCCACCTTGTATAATACTTGATAGATTAAAACGTAAGTAAATGATAACTGCTGGGTAACAGTTGGTTGCTCAAATGTATCAGCACTGGTATAAGGTTTGATGGCATTAATTTGCCAACGTTGGAAAAACAAACAAAAAGTTTTTCTTAAAAGAGCTTTTCCAGAGACAAAAAACTATTTTTATATGAAAAATATATTAAAAAGTATAAAATAATTAAAAAAAAAAAATGTTTACCTGAAACCAGGCTCGAAATCTGAACCTTCCGACTACAAACTTGTTTAAACAAAGCATCATAATTTGTATTAAAAAAATGCTTTACCAGTGGTGAGACTTTTGAGCCCTTGGTAATTTCCGACTGGTTAGCACTCTCTGTTAGCCAGTGGTATGTCAGAGCTTAAATTGTTCTACCACTGGCAGTTTCTGACTGGGTATTTATGGCACATCATAGCGACATACATCGAACTGCGCACAATTTTAAAGTTTTTCGTTAACACTTTCTCAGAATTCGAGACGGGGAAGTGCTGCACATTTGATGACCAAAAGCTCAGAAAAAGTGAAAATCAAAAAAAATTTGTTTTCAAAGCATTAACACAAATAATTAATTTTTAGGTATTGGTGGCACAGCATCAGTACAGATAGTGTGAGACGTCCTTTAAGTGTAGTTAGTTTATTTTATATGACTTGGAGTCCTTAGTTGTACGGTGCAAATAATATACCCTTAAGAATGAAACATTTTGATATTGTATCAGCCGACATTTTGAGAATTTTTAATTTTGAGCGTCAATAAGTACGAGGCAATCACTTCAATTAAACTGAAATTTAGCAAAAAGTAAAGTAAATATATCAGCCTATTTTAGTTACGGTTCAAATTTAAAGAAATTATCGCAAAATTGAGTCAGTTTCATCAATATCAAAGTTTTTTAAAAAATGTCCATATAACAAATTTTATTTTTTGCTCTCACATTATTTATTTCGGAAGTTATAGAGACTTGAATTTGAAAAATGAATTAAAAGGTATTAATATTAGTTCCATTGTCTAAGAAAAAGAATTTGACAATTTTATTTCGTAAATGGGTGTAATCCCTTATTTGTAAATTTAAATTTAAAGATTTGAAATTTAAACTATATTTTACAATATGCGACATATACTTGTCTTAAACTATGTTATCGCAACTAAAAAAAAACTCATCGCTCAGTTACTTCAATAACGTCATAACTCAAAAATTTTGATTTTGTAGCAAACGAGTTTAATGTTTTCAATTTACTACCACCTTAAAGAAAAAAATAACGTCATAATTTCTCTCAAGAGGTGAGTATAGAAGATATCAATACGACTTTTTTACACAATATAATACGTGATATAACGAATAATTCTGCATCATTAACTCACAAATCATGTTTTTTGAGTTGTGACGTTCTTGAAGTAAATGAGCGACATGATAAAGCATAATCTTTAGTTTATGTTGTATGTATAACAAGTCAAATTTAAATTGAATTAAAAGTTGACTTTTAAAATTAAATTGTTTAAAAATTTACAGTTCAAGTTCTAAGCTTAAACCGTGAAGTTCAATTTTAAGAACATTTTTCAAAAAATTTATTAAAAATGACCGCCGCTATGAAATTTTACTTGGTTATTGTAGCTCTTGTCTGCTGCATGCAAGTAAGTTTCCAATTAAAACAAAAAAAAAAAAAATATTCTAGAAGTGCTTCTTGAAAAGGTTTGTTAATTTTAACAAATTTCTAATATTTTCTAGTTTGTTGAAATGGCCCGTTTACGCCGTGATGAACCAGCTCCTCCTGCTCCTCCTGCCTTTGATATTAATGTTTTTTTGGAGCAAATCAAAAATAGTGAAATTGTTAAACAATTCCAAGAAATTAAACCTGTAAGTAATCAAAAAATGACATGAAATGGCCCCAAACATAAAAAAAAATAATGTTGTGTAACACACAGAAAAAAAAAATTTGCCAATTACCAACTAAAATGCAGTTACTACGACTAAAATTTGTTGGTATAACTCAAAATTGGTTTCCACAACAAAATTCAGTTAACACAACTGAATTTTAGTTGAAACACTCAAAATATTTAGAAATCACATTTGAATGGCTGCACCAACCGAGTTTATTAGTTGTAACCACCAAAATACATTTTTCAATTTGGTTGGCACATTTTTTTTCTGTGTGTAAAAGAGTCCTTGGCAGTATGCCTATAGTCTAATTCTAAAAGACTTTTCTAAATAATAATCCATGATATACAAAGAATAATTTCTTATTAAAAATACTTAATTTTGATAGAGCCATGAACATTTTTAACTTTCAGACATTTTTGATAAATGTTTTCGTTATAGGAAACTCGCTTTTCCGCATGTCCTAAGTAAAAACATTTATATATATTTTAAGTGGATTTTTAACCCTTTAACTGGCAAACGATGTTTTTAAACGAAATTCATACCATGTGCTCCACTCGAAAAACAAATACTAAGTTCTTCAACAAAATTGTTTATCGTTGCCTAATTTAGGCGATATGAGCCAAAATATTTTAGGGTGCATTTTGAAAACTGAAGCATATAAAAGAGAAGTTTTGAACAAAAATTGTTTCTCTTACCAAGATATAACCACACTCCAAAAACTATTTTTTTTTTCTGCTCCTATTTAAGAAGATATCGCTATTTTTTTGAACAACAGCATTCGATTGAAACAATATAAACTCTTTCGCAATAATAGATTTCCGCTTGCCTCAGCTATGTCGATACACAGAGAAAATTACTGTCAAATAAATGTCAATTAAACTTTTGTCTGATTTCAAACTAACATTCAAAAAAAAAAATCGACAAAACTTAAGAATCTCCAAAAATGAGAATAATAACCTAAAGCGAAAAAATCGTTAAAATTAGAAAATCCTAAAATTTCAAAAAAATAAAAGCCGGTATAAAAATATCGCTAATATTGGAAAAATCACCACAATTGAATAAAAAATCACCAAAATTTCAAAAAAAAATTGCACCAGTATTCTACCCATTACCAAAATACCGGTCCTAAATTTCGACTTGATTGGCTAGATTCTCAGATCGCGTTTTTCTCGAAAGCTAAGTATCGCAGAGCAAAAACAGCATTTAGCAGCAGAGATAAATATGCACGGACAACTGTTATTAATTTCTCGACAATTTTTTTAATTCTAGAGATTTTTTCAATTTTAGCAATTGTTTTAATTTTTGGCGATTTTTTTAATTTTCATGGTTTTTTTTTTTCAATTTTGGTAATTTTTTTTAGTTTTGAGGATTTTTGATTTTTGGTGATTTTTTTAAAATTTTAGCGATTTTTTTTTTAATTCTTATCGACTTTTTTTCAATTTTAGCGTTTGAGAATACAATCAATAGTCAATCCTAATTAACAAATCGAATTAAGGATTGAGTTCTTTAAGCTCTGTATAAGCTGATTATAATTAATAATTATTAAGCTCTCAATAATTATTAATTTTCATATTTAGCTTGGCTACGTGTATTTTTAATTTGTTTTATTTTTGTCAATTTCAAAATGACAAAATTATTATTAGTATATTTACAAACTGTGTGCGTAAAAATTTTATTTAACAAAATAATACTGATGGAATGTGTTTAATTGTAAACACATAATGGTTAAAAATACTGTAAGTATGTGTTATTGTATATAAAAGTGTGTATTTTAAGCAGTTTGAGTTTAAATTTACCGAATTCGAGAAATATAACCTAAAACTTTACTCATTTTGTAGTAGTAAATTTAGAATCATTTTTAAGAGTGTACGACTGAGTCTGTTTTCTGGATGTTGACTTCATTTGCCGATTGATTTAAATGATTGACATGCCAGAAATTGCCTTTAAAAAAATTCCATCCCATTTGAAAGTCCTTTTTTTAAACTATTTAACGTCTTTATATTTTAATTCTCTCAGATAGAGATAGTTGGTCCACTTGAAAATAGGCTGTCTAAAGCTCTTTTCTGCAGTACCAATCGAATCGTCTGTATCTAAATTCGGTTGGGACAATATTATTTTTCTGGTTGTGATTTAATTTTCCTAGACTTGTACAATTATTTTATTTTTTTTATTTCAGGAACAATTTCAAGAAAAATTCGTAGCTGGTTACAACTCCATCAAAGAAAGTTTTGATAAAAATGTTGCTGAAATGAAACCTGTAAGTTAACACATCCTCTAGTCCTTCCATTTATATAAAATAATAAATAAGTATTGATTTAAAGAGCTTTTACTATCAGTTCTGTAAACTCAACATTCCGTGCTATTTGTTAAAGAATTCTGAAAATAACAATATTTTTTTTTTTTTTGTAGGAAGTTGAAGCTAGATTGAAAACTCTTCAAGTAGACTTTGAACAAAACAAAGGCAAAACCGAAGATACCATTAAGGAAATTATGCAAACTTTAAGCAAGACTTTTGCTCCCCCACCAAAAGCTTAAATAATAAAATATTTTTAATAAACAAAAAACTAATTTAAAATTTAAAGAGGAAAAATGTGTTTTTTTTTTGTTTAAATATAAAACTGTACTTCTGAAAATGTGTAATATTTCAGAAGAGATAAAACTAACGTATCCGCATAAGTCAGATAGCTAGCTTTTGTAAAAGTATTTATTTTAATATTTTCCGTCGGTTAAATTAATTTTGGCAAATAAAATATCTGAAAAATACAATTGATTTAGCTCATCTTACACTGTTCATCGATGCTGTGGGACAATTTTAACAAAATGTTATGGAAAAATGTACTGGCTAGTCAAGTTATAACATTGCGAATTACGCCTAATGTACATACTTTCGATGTAAATACAAAACACATGACTAAAATATACATAACTTTCAACGGACGATGTCTCAGAGAACAAAATATATATCATTAATTCCATGAGAAATGGCCACAACTCGGATCTATGGTGTTCGGTTTTTCTTAAAATTGTGAACAGAAAGACTCTATGGAGCCATAAAGACAATCCAGCTTTTAGATTTTTGGAATTTAAAAACCTCGCGAGTTTATTCACGTTTTTAATTTTATAAAAACTTAAGTAGATGGACTATTTCAAAAATTTAAAAAGTCTCTGGAAGATACATTTGTCTCCTTCTACCACCTCTAATCTAGAAATAAACGCATCTTTCTAAAAATGTATTTGTACTGCAAATGCAATTTTTTAACACATTTTGCAATGAAAAATGTAAAAAGCGATTTTTTTAAATTTCATAGTTCTAAAAGCGGGATTGTCTAGAGTCATCCTGTTCAGAATATTTAAAAAAACAGTATAACATTAGGTCGAAAACTATAAATTTTTTAATTTTTTTTCCTAGAATTAATGATTTCTAAAAAAATTCAAAAAGCTTTAAAAAAAAATAAAGTTCTTAGACTGGATTTTGGACATAAAATATATTTTGTTAGATTTTGAATTTCAATTTGACATTCAAAGTCAGTCCGGATCGCATTTATAAAACAAAGTAAAAGGTTTTTTCATTGTGCCATTTGTCGACAGCAAAATATTTATAAAAGTTTAGGTAGACGTTTGAGCAAAAAATATATATTTTTGTCGAGTAGTGTATTTAAAAGTACCTGTTTAGTGTAAGTTGGGAGCAATTTTATGCCTGAATAAATTTTTTTGTTAGTTAGTAAAAAACGTTTTTTAAATTTTGAAAATATTTAAATAAATTTATTTTAAATAATTTCAATTATCATTAAATTGCACAAAATATATAAAATAAAATTTGATATTTTTCAACTTCTTTCCAACATTTTGTATGTACTCTGAAAATGAATTTTGACTGAAAATGTAATTAAAAAAAAAATAATGATAAATCTCATTTAAGCCGTCTACTTACTTTTCGTTTCTTGTTATTTATTTTTTAATATTGCCTTACTAACCCATTGCAAATCAGGAATAGTGAATTTATATTATACCAGAAATCCGGTTTAAACCGGATTTTGGCGAAAATCTGGTTATGAAACGTAATTTCAGACCAGATTTTCCATACAAATTCATAACAAGATTGTCGGATAATCTGGTTTAAAATTATGTTCAAAATTAGGTTGTAGCGACACAACAATGTGTTTTCCCCTATTTGGGAGGAACATGTTGCAAAATGTGGCATCACCTTGTGGAAAAAAAATGTAAACAAATAAAAAAAATTTCTTTAATATAGGGAAACTAAATAAAACGAGATTAAATCCAATAAAATGGCATTTTTTATTGAAAGAAAAATTCAATTCATCATCCAGTTACTAATTTCTGTTTCCGGCAAAGAAGAACAAAAATAAATATCATGCTTCTAAACAGTCATCCCCAATAAAAAAAATAAATTTTCCGCAAAATTAACATTGTTTCTTTCATAATCGCTGCAAATTTTGTCTTCTGCCAGTAAATTAATAACTTTTGAGAAAATTATTCAGTTTGAGCTTGTTTTATTTATTTTGTTGTTGTTGTCAAGCTTAAATCCAGTTTGCCTGCCGAATTTTATAATTTAAATGAGAATGATTTGTGACTGAATTTAACTCAATTTTTAAAAAGATTTCTTGGAAGTGTCCATTCATTATAACAACAAATGTTAAATGTGAATTAAAAATAAATGTTAAAATAATTCCCGTTTTCAGTATAGACTAGAGATGGGCACGGGAGACGAAATTTGCGTGAGTCACGCGTGATCGTGAGTGAAAACAATGTTACTCACGTAAGTCGTGCGTGAGCGTGAGCAGAAAAAATAAGTTCGTGCGTGAGCGTGAGTGAGTCAAATTTACTGCGTGAGTTTGCGTGATTTCAATTTTTTTCAAGTATTTTTTAGGTATTTTTTGCGATTTTTGTGTTTTTAATGGCGATTCCATACAAATGGCAACACCATACTAATTTATTTATATTTTTATTACCAGTGGCTGATACCACAGTGATACATTCTAAGCTTCAGCAGCTAACCACATCTTTGTTATACAAAAAACGCAGATTTAAGTTGCAATTGTTGCTTGTTGCCTTAAATGTTGTTAATAGTGTTGTGAAATCCTGCTACTTTTGACTACCCGATACTACTCAATACTTTTGAATTGAGTACTCGATACTACTCTCGATACTTTTGGAGTTGTATTTTATGTTTCAATATTTTTAAACACTCTTTTTGATTACATATTTTTGAATTTTTTAATTCACATTTTGCACAAACTAAAAAACTAAATTCATTTTTTACTTAATTTTTAATTTTTATATGCATAAATTAATAGCTTTTTCTTCTAAAAATAAAACGAAAATTTCGTGATGTGAGTGTTTCGTGAGTATAATTACTCCAGTGATCGTGCGTGAGCGTGAGGGATCAAAAATAGTTCGTGCGTGAGTCGTGCATGATTATATTTTTTTCTTCGTGAGCGTGCATGAGCGCGAGTGAAAAATCACTCATGTTCCCATCTCTAGTATAGACACAATGTAAAGGTCCCAGGTTTTTTCTATGCAATTTAACATTTGATTTCGTGCACCGATTTCCGGGAAAAGTAAAATTTATTTTACTTATTCTCTTGTTTTTATACGCAAATTTTTTTACTAATGATGTCACATTTTCACAAAATTACACACTATTGTGAATGGTTAAAAAATAAATAACAAATATCATTCACTACTCAACGGTCAAAAAACCCTGTTTATACACGTATGTACGCTGAATCCAAATCTGGCAAAAAAATGATTATTTAAAGTTTTTAAAATATACTGACATTTTTCGTACATTTGGCTTAATATTTTGAAATCGCAAAATAAATAAAAGTCCACACAAAACTATTTTCAATTTGAATACAATCATGTTGGTGTTTGTATCAGTGTTACTGGTATTCCAAGGAAGTTAAAAATTTAACTTCTTCAGTTTTATCCTTATTAATTGTATGTACACTTAGAATACTATGTAGGTAAAGACCACTGCAAATGTAGTTTAAAACAAATAAAATTTCACTTAAAGAAAGGATGACTTACATTTCAATAAATTCAACTAACATTGTCATTTGTTTTTTAATGTTCAAAAAATGAACCACAATTGTAGTAAAAATTAACTAAATATGTTAGTAAATAACAAAAAACGAATGTTAAAAAATAAATATAAAATCATAAAACAGTCATTTGCTGTGGTTTGTTTTTTGTTTTTTAATGAACTACAAGGTTAGTAAAAAAATTAATTTGTTCTACAAATGACTGACATTTATATTAAAAATACAGAAACTGTATTACAACCCAAACAACAACATATTTTTAAAGCAGGATTTCTATGAATGTATGATTAAATTGTACTACTATGCCATAGACTATACATTCAAGTCAACAAATTTTTTATTAAAATTGCAAATCCATTTAAAATGTCTTTAAAAATTTAGAAAAGAACTTCAAATTGTAACTAATTTTAAACATGTTTCACGATTCTACTCAAATGATAGATAAATTTGAGTAGATTTATATTCTTAAAAAAATTGCATGATTTTGAGGAGGAATTTAAAAAAAATTAGAAAAATATAGGAAATAATGGAGCGAATGGTGTAAATATAAAAAAACGCAATATTTCAAAAACTGCAAATGAAAAAAGAAAATGTTTGTCAAAAATGTTATAATTAAAAAAAAAACCAAAGCGAAATAATAGTTTTTCGTTCAACTGAAAAGAAAGAAAACTATTGTAAAGTCTGATATGTTGTAATTATGTATTGTTTTTCAAATTTAAAGGTCAGAAACACACAAATTCGAAGCGACATCTAGATTAAAGAAAATAGTTGTTAAACAGACAAACTCCTGGTTCCATTCGAGTATGTCAAATACCAAATTGTAACATTCGTGACATTTCTACTAGTTAGCCTTGTATATGATGACATTATATGCTAAATTTAGGAACTGATCTAAAAGACCAGCATTAGATCAGAAAAATCGGTAGTAGTAGCTACTTTGTGTGTAATGAAAATGTTGTTTATTTGGAACTACTTCGCATTATTTTTGCTGGGAAATTGTATAAAAACGATGAAATACCTATGAGCTACTTCAAAAATATTCGACACCTGTTGAAACTGACTTTAGATGACTCTAATCTCTCAAGGTTTTCTGAGTTGAGAGAAACGATGGACAAGGTTAAGGTGACTACACTTAAAAGCTACGACATGCAAAGTTTAACGTTGAAACGTCCTTTCCAAAAGATTTGATGGCAATTTAACCATTAAATGTTCACTGTATCTTTAAATACACAACCATTCAAAAAACTCGTACGGGTTTATTTTGAGCTTAATTAAAATGAAAACTTCACTAGAGTGTTAGAAAACCCAAGCGCTCTTTAATAAACTACAGTATTAATAAATATTTACAATTGCGCTTTTAATTAATCATGAATTTAAAATGAGCGAAATTGATTGAAAACTCATAAAACTGTTTTTTATGATATCGGAAAAAATGCATAAATTATTAAAATAAAAATGCTCGAGCTCGAGGCCAGTGGCAGTTAATATAAAATTAATTTGTTTCTCGATATTTCGACATTCGTCGAATGTCATCTTCAGGAGAAGTATATTTAATGTTTACATAAAAACACAGCTTAGAACTATTGTTGTTTGTTTGTCACCATCTGATATTGCAATATCAGATGGTGCAATATCAGATGGTGACAAACAAACAACAATAGTTCTAACCTGTGTTTTTATGTAAACATTAAATATACTTTTCCTGAAGATGACATTCGACGAAAGTCGAAATATCGAGAAATAAATTAATTTTATATTAACTACAACTGGCCTCGAGCATTTTTATTTTATTAAAACTGAAAGGTCGAATAAATACAACTTTTAATTGCTTAAATTATTTTAGGAAGTTTAAAAAAAAATACATAATAATTCAAAGGCAAATATAAGCTTTAAAATTATATATTTTTGTGTCACGTGTAATTAAATATTTTTAAATTTTTGTTTTTTCTGTTATAAAAACCGTAAAAAAAATATTTTTAAAATCGTGGTACTCAGTTTGTGTTTATTTGGCATTGAACACCATAAAAACACATTTTCATTCAAATCTACGCATTTGAGCATTAAAGGGTTAGCGGTGAAAGAATGAAAAAAATTACTTAAAACTTATAGAAGTTTTTTTTTTAATAATTTTAAATTTTATTGCCCATAGTTTTTAACATTCAGATCCAAACCATTACAAAATGGAGCCACTAGATTTTGAAGATACATTTTCAGATCGCTGCTTGGTGAAAAGTTGTACACTCAGAAATGTTCAGCAGTTACTACATAACAGTGTGCAGTAATGCAGTTGTAGCTATTTTAACTGTTTTACTTAGAAAAATTGTTCTTAATGTGTCCGAGGGTTGGTCTTCTAAACAACCTACCAAAAATGCTGTATTTCGGTAGCAGTTATATTATGCAGTTGTTTCGCAGTTTTAACAAAGAGTGTGTGTGTGTATCTTTCGATACACAATTTGCGATTTTTAAACTTTCGCAGTTATTCCATAGGGTTTGTGAGCCGTTTCAATTAATATAGTTTTGAAAACAGCATTCAATAATTTAATGCCGTTTGAGGTAGTATACCAACACTCTGGAAATTAAGCAGGTATAAATGACTAAAAATGACAATTACAATGACAATGACTGTATTTGTCATAAAAATTACTAACCGCGTAGTCATTTTTAATTATTGATAAAACAACTACAATGGTAAAAAAACGACTATCGAAGCGGTAAAAAATAACTAACCTTAAAAATAATGCATAAAAACGAGCAACAAAACAATAAACATAAAACGACTACATAAGTTGTAGAAACTACAGTTTTTAGCTGAATGAATTGAAATGAAACTTTCTAATTATTATGTGCAAACTATGAACATATCACTAATAACAAATATAAACTGAATGAGAATTTTTAAAAACTCAACATAATCTTCTATTTGTAAATACCTAACAAAAATTAACCGTTTTACTGCAAAATTACTGTTTTGGTAGTTTTTTTATTAAAATACTAAAATAACTACTTAAAGCAGCTGTTATAGAAGTACAGTATTTTTTGTTAGTTATTTTTTGAAATTACTGTATAAAAATACATGTAGTTACTGTAAGAATATTCTGAGTGAAGTTGATGTCAGCGTGTCAAAAAAGTTTTACAGTTACTACATGACAGTTGTTCGTATAGTAGTGGTTGCTGCTTTAACTGTAATTACAGTTATTTTTCTTTGAAATAATACGAAATAATTGTTATGAGAGTTATTTAAAAGAACAACTGAAGAAAAATACTGCATTATACCAAAAGATTATCTCATATATCAGCCTTTTCCGCTATGCTATCAAATACATTTTAGACGCATTTCTCGTTTTTTCTATGAACCGCACTTTCTTTTTTTTTTCTTTTTACACGAAATTATTGTTCAGATTTGTCTTTTTGCTTATGCACAAAAAGTGTTTTGATCCTTTGCAAAGTTTGATGACAAATTCTGAATAATAGTAAAATCATTTGTATTTATAGTTATGCAACGCAGTGTATGTTGATATAGAATTATATGTGATGCCATATATAATTATATTATACAAATGATAGAATTTGTTTGGTTTTACTGTTTTATATATACTTATATATAATTATACATTGCAGTATATATGATCCGATATATAGCTATATCATATATATGATGAGATACAAAATATCAACTTATATGTAACATAAGATATAATGATATATGGTTATATATATCGCCTTATTATAAATGTTTATAAAAATTAGGATTAGATATAAGTTTATATCGTTTTATATGGCCACATGTATATGATCTGATATATAGCTATAACAATTATATACGATGAAATAAAAAATATCAACTTATATATAACATAAGATATAATGAAATCGAAACTATAGTCCAATGAAAGAAACAAAAATGTCCTTTAATACAGATTTATTTTTACCTAAAGAGTTTATCATTAACCGATAATTTTTAAAATTTTCGTAAAATTTCATTATAATTATGAAACACTAGACAACAAGATAATTAAAAAAAATACAACAACTATTTACTTTGTTGCATCAATTGAAAAGCTAAAACAGATATGATTTATAGTCCAAAGTCACATAAGCGATCGGTTCAGTTGTTTAAGAAATAATTGTATAACAAAATGACGTTATAGCTATAAAATACAGTGTATGAGTCAAACTGAAAGCATGTAAAATTTTCCAATTAGTTGATTTATATTTAAATTTTCATTATTATTTGAAATGTAGAACGGATTTTCCAATTGATTAAATTTTATATACCCATTTTTCGGATTAAATTGAATGAAATGAGATCCCATGGAATCGTTGTGATCAGCTGAGATATGAGATATTTTTTGGATCAGCTGAGATATGATGTGATGTGAAATTATTTATACGATTATATGTATATACCCATATCGGAAATTTTTTAATCGGGTATAGTTTTTCTTGCCAAAAAAATATAGTTTTATTTTCAGAACACTATATAATTTAAAAAATATGATTTCAATGAAAGCGTATACTTATTAGAGGTTTAAAGTTTTTTTTTTCTTTTGCATAACTACTCGTATGTCTATGGCTGACTGTGGGGCTGACTAAAATTATTCATTATGTATATTTTCATTATCGTTATATCTATTAGGTATTATCAACAATCAATATTTAAACTAGTAAATTCTCAGTCAATTATTTTGTGTGAAAATATTATAAATTGATTTTATTACTACATATAGGTATTTCCATAAAACGACAATTAAACAAAAATAATATTTATCTCTACTGTTTTTTTATAATTTTCGCGCTATTTCATAAAACTGTGCAACAAGAAGTTGACTAGACCCCAAATGGTTAATCTGAAATTATTTCCATTATTAAAACAGGAAATAATTCGATCTTTTCTGGAGAAATATAAAAATTTGTTTATGAAACATCCAAAGTGGACTCTAAGATTTTAGAAATTGCCAAAGTAAATGGCATCTGTGGAAAAGTTAAAATTTATATTTATAAATTTAAAAACAGTTTCCCTTTAAATGGGCGGGGTCGATAATAAGTATTTAGTGACCTCGGCCTAGGTGTAAAAAATATAAGTGCCAAATATTAACACAATCCATAAGAAAATAGACGTTTGCATAGCAAACAGCTAATGTGGGCTATGCAAATTTTATGTTTTAGGAAAAATGGGCTGATCAATATAAAATGTATGACAATCTTGCCCTTGGAAAATGAATCTTATATACAAAGTCTTAATGAAATCTGTTCAAAAGTGGGCATAAAAATGGACGTGGTTGAAAAAAATATTTGGCAACCTATCACAGGAAATAAATTCAAGCAACCTATCACGGGAAATAAATTCAATCACGGGAAATAATCCTTTAAAAAAATAAGAAAATTTAGAGACCATTTAATACAAATACAAAATCTACAGAAAAAGTTGGCGTAACAATAGGCGTGGAAGTACGTGTCAATCTTGCATGTTGAATGAGGTTCACTTGTGCCACTTTTGAGCAAGTTCCCGAGCGAAAAAAATGTTTTATATAAAGTAAAATATTTAAAAAAAGTGGGCGTAAAAGTAGACATGGCCTATGAAAATCATGTGGCAATCTTGTCTGCAAGTTTAGATTCACGTGTGCCAGTTATGAGCAAGTTCCAGTGAGAAAAAATTGTGTTGTCTAAAGTAAAATAATGCATTAAACTATTTTAAAAGCGTATTCATTAAAAAACTTTAAAACTTATGAAAAGTTTCAATTCCAGTGAAGCTTTATTGATTTAATGCAAAAATAAATGTTAGAGTATGCAGATAGTTCTCTCAATGTAGAAATTCTTCTTGTGTGAGTGGGACTCCAGATATAAGGTTGTCATTATCAATGTTTCCCTGTACTCTGGAGGATCCTTGCAGAAAAATTCCTAATACCTGCAAAAAATTAGCAAATTCAGCAAAAATTTTGCTTAATTTAGCAAATTTTTTGCTGATATTGACAATGTTTCTACAAGGCTCCTCCCAGCAAAAATGTAGCTGAATTTACTGACTTTTTTTAGTGCGCAGCATCCAGCCGAGAAAAACCCTCAACCTGGTTATAAAGGATAGTTGTTTTCTTATATGAAATATATAAAAATAAAATCATGCTTAGTTGGAAATTTTTTTAAAAATAAATTTACTACACTCAAAAAAGTTAGTAAAGTCAGCAAAAAATGTTGCTGAGTCAGCAAAATTAGTCAGGAGGGTGCTTGCAAAAGAATTGCTAATGTCAGTTTTTCTACCATTTAGTTGATTAAAAATTTAAAAGTCATTGTTAATAAAATTTTTCCTAAATATTAGTAGACTGAAAAAAATTCAAAAAATTTTTAGAAAAATCATATTTTAGTTAATTTATTTGCTGAAAATCTGAAACATTTTATTGTGATTTTTTTAAATACGTTACAATTTATAAAAATCTACTTTTGTATGAATTGGGACCACATGAATTAATTTAATATCTGAAAATATATAGAAATAATTGTACAAACATATATACATATAAACAAACTTATCTTTCATCTACTTACGTCAATATATATATATAAATATACAACCCCTTTTTGCAATAAGAACAAGAGACATAAGAAATTATCTAAGATTTGTGTCCTTGTCTTTCGCTATAGTCTGTCTACAGGAACGTATATTTGTTTGCAATTTGACCACACTACATTAATAATCACTTTTAAGATTTAGTTTACAAATACACATTTAATGTCTATTAAATTTAAATATTACATTTTGTATTTAATTTAATTAATAGACAATTACTCGGCAAGCCCGTTCTTGTTGCACAGTGTAATGGATCATACATATATTAACAATTAACTGGTCGATCGTCAAAGGGATACAAGTGTAAAATCAAATAGGTTTTCAAATAGGGTTTAAAAGAAAATAAATTATACAGTCAGTTCTAGTCAACATAAAATTTAATAATTTGCTCATTTCTAGTTTTTTTTTTTTTTTTTTTTTTAATTAATATTGCTAAAATATGGTAGCATAAACTTGTACATTAAATGCTGTCTTATTATAAAAATATAGTTCAATATCGAATGCATAATCACCATGATCTAGGGGCAAAAGTTGTAATTTATCTTGAATATAAGTGTTTTCCAATCTTTTTATTTCAAAATTTTCCTTTAAAGAATACAAAGTAATATTTTTTCAAATAGTTAAAAAAAAATCAAGAAAAACAATTTACAAATTAAAGACTCACCGTCAAAGGACAAGAATGATTAAGATTTGAGATATCTAAGAACCAAGTCCATACCAAGTTAGTTAAAGGGTTTAAATGCTTAATAAAATCACATCGTACAACAAAATTATATAAAAAAAGCTTATAGCCATTTGCACGTTTTAAAAAGCGAATGCGTGCCTGAAATTATAATAAATTTTTGCGTTTAAAAATTATTCAAGACGGTATTTTCACTTAAGTATTAACAAATAATATTAACGTTCAGTTTTGTGGTCAGAACTAAATTCGAAATTTTAATAAAATTTTACATAAGACATATTCAAACCAAATTTCTAACTCAAGTTATATTTGAGAAAAAAAAAATTACACTTACAAGGGGAGTCTCCGAATCTGAATGAAATTTGGATATGTGATAAAGAAAAAAAAATAAGGGACGCGTAAATGGTAAGGGCAAGGTAATACATTTTTGTATGGAAGCATGTCTGAAACTAATAAAATTTAGATTTTTTATTTGAATGCAATTTTGATGTACTCATGAAAATAAAAATGTTGATACCAATTTTGCATATCCCAGCAAAATAAAGTGGAAGTAGTGCTTTAAGAACCCCTTTAACTTGACTTCCAAAGCATAAGTATAGGCACATTTTTCGCTTTCATAGAATGTATTTGTTATCAACTGCCAAAAATGTTAAATTAAAGTTATTTTAAACAGCATTTGCATCACCATATAAATTAATTTGTATCTAAATTAATAACAACCTAAGAAGTGCTTTTTCATAAGTACATATCGCACACCCAGTTCAAAAGTGACTCAACTCAAAATTTTAATTTTTTGGTTTTATATGCTTAAACTATGCACAATATACTTGTTTATCTATAAAAAAAAAATATCAGTGTATTTTGTTGTTGTTAACTGTTGCTAAAAAACAGTTCTGTCTTTCTTTTTGTTTCAATTGGTATAAAGTTGCAAATGTTTTTTTCGATTTCTGAAAAATGAAAAAATTTTGAGTTGAGTCACTTTTGTACTAGGTGTGCGATATATTCTTTTTGTTATATGGAGGTTGAGGTGGTAAGTGGTTGGATTTGCAATCAGAAGGTTGTGAGATCGATTCCGGACTGGGGAGATATATTTAAATACATTGGTTTTACATGTATGCCGGTTAAACTCTTCTACGTTTTTTGAAACTTACGAAATTTAGTGAAATTAATGTGTAATTATAGTTTTGTTACGCAGTGTATATACACTCAGGGAACTTCTGCTTTAAAAATATGTAGTTGTTTAGGTTGTAATACAGTTTCTTTATTTTTAATGTAAATGTCAGTCATTTGTAAAACAAATTAAATTTTTTACTAATCTTGCAGTTCATTTAAAAACAAACCACATCAAATGACTGTTTTATGATTTTACATTCATTTGTTACATTTTTTTTTTTTAATTTAAAAAAATTAAAAAAAATAAATATTTGTTTATTTTTTACTAACATGTGATTCATTTTTTCTACAAGTGTTAGTTATTTTTGAACATTAAAAAACAAATAATAATGTTAGTTGAATTTACTGAAATGTAAGTCGTCCCTTCTTTAAGTGAAATTTCATTTGGTTTTAACTACATTTGCAGTGGTCTTTACCTACTAGTGTCCGACCGAACAGTTCGGCCAAAAAACTATATTTTGTCGGTTTTTTGATATCTAGAGGCAATGATGACAACTTTTGGTATTGCAAACATGTTTGCTGAGCCGATTTAGTTCGATTTTGTGTATAAAATTTAAGAGAAAAGCCGAAGTTTAGCTATAAACTTAAAAGTTCGGCCGCCGAACTATTTTCAATTTGGCCGAACTTTCTGAGGCCGAACAGTGAATTCATTGCTTAACTACAGACTTTTCTTCAAATTTGACACTCAAAATAGCATCTAATCAGCCCAATAAACATCTTTTCATCAGCCAAATTTGTCCATAATGCTTTAAAATACCGAATACAGACCAAATGCATTTTCTGGTCGAACTGTTCGGTGGGACACTATTACCTACATAGTGTTCTAAGTGTATGTTTCGCATACCAGTTAATGCTTTTCCAAAAGTTCTTTAAATTGGTACCCCCTTTATTTAAAATTTCTCTGAAACAATTCGAAAACAAAAAATTAGGTTATTTTTGACACCACTTTTTAGACTCTGAACACGAGAGTGTGCCGTTAAAAAATACGTATCTCTTGTTTTTTTTTTTTCCTTATCAGATATCCAAATTTCATTAAGAACGGAGAGAATCCATTGGAAGACTCCTGGTAATTTTTTTTTTTAAATTAGTAAAATTAAATTACATACTTGCATATCCTTTATTGGCAATTGATAGATATCCAAATTGAATGTTATAAACTGTCTAAATCTCGATTCTGCTTTCAAGCGACAAGTTTGAAAGTGGCAATAAGATTTATCGGTAACATTACAGGATACTTTGGTTAACTTCAAACGATTGGCCTTAAAAGTGAACAGAAAAAGTTTGTTAGTATTTTTGAACTAAATTAAATTAATGTTTTTTTTTTTTTTTTTTTTTTTTTTTTTTTTTAATTTTCTTATTTTTCTTCGATCTTTTTAAATAAATTTTTGTCTTTTGTTTTATTGAGCTAAAGATCCTTTATTTTATAATTATAATTATTTATTTCCAATATTTCGTCTTCGCTTTGGAAGACTTCTTCAGGGAAAAATTTTTTTTTTATGTTGCAAAGATTAGC
This sequence comes from Delia radicum, assembly GCA_021234595.1. Classification (NCBI taxonomy): domain Eukaryota; kingdom Metazoa; phylum Arthropoda; class Insecta; order Diptera; family Anthomyiidae; genus Delia; species Delia radicum. The sequence continues at coordinate 30,690,115 of CM037854.1, read as the reverse complement.
TTGTAGATCCACTTCTTTTAACTTAATACCAGATAAGACAATTTGGCTTTTTTCAATTTTTTGAGCTTTTTTTACACATTTCGCTCATTTAATAAAAGACTGTCATAAGTCAAAAAACGCGATTTGTTAGTTTATGATGCAGTTTTATTAGTTAAATCGTGCTTCATATTTCATATTAGTATCTTGTATACTTTTCGATTTAGAAGAGAATATACTTTTTTCTGGAAAGTGGGTGCAAACAGTATATACTTTATAGAGAAACTATGATATTCACCGGTCTCTCTATAATATACGGACTCGCACCCAACTCTACTAAGAGAAAATGTATTAAAACCCCTATTTATAAAAAAATATAACCAAATACATAGAGAAAGGATAGAGCGCGGCAGATATGGATTTAAAATTTTAAACGCGTTTTCTGGTAAATTGAGTTTTTTTGAGCTATGTCAAGGTTTTAGTAAATGAGCGTTGTTTTGTTTTATTTGTTGAGCCATTTCTTCAGATTTTTGGGCCTTTAATCGATATTACTATATTTTACTTTTTTTTAATAATTTTGAACTTTTTTTTAAAAAATTATGGCTTTTTACTTTTTTTTTCTTTTTGCTTTTTTCCAAAATTTTTTTGCTTCAAAACATTGAACTTATATTTTTTTTGTCTTCTCTGATTATCAGCAATGGGTTTTGTTCGAAATTGATCCAAGAAGGACTGGTGTTTCCTTAATCAAAACTAAAATTGGGTTTTCTAGAACCAGTTCATAAACTAATACACGATCAGTTATATCTTACGTAGAACCTCCATGGATTGAGTTTCAGAAGTAGTTCCATGAAAATGTTTTTTTCTTGAACCAGTTCTAGAAAAGAAGGTATTGGGATTCTTTTGTATTTGCTTATATTTTACCCAAGCGATGTTAGTTAAAAACCACAATGTTATAAATATAAAAACAGCTTTCATGATCTATTGTTCTATATCACTTCAATGGTTTTTGTGACTGATCCAATGTTTATAATTATATATTAAATATGAACTAACCATATTAAAATGGCAGTAGTTAAAACATTTAACTTTTTTTTTTTTTTTAATTTATTGCGATTTAGTCTAAAATATAAGAACATTTTATCAATCAGAATTTAAAATTATACATTTTTAAGTAATTAAATTTAATTATTAATTACGATTGTTACCGTCAGGAAACAAACACTTTACCGAAATTAAAAACATAATTATTATGGACTTTTAATTGCAGTCACTGTACAGTAGGGCTACAACTTTTGGAATTGTTGTGTAAATATCAGAAATAACATGGCGTAGCCGTGCAGGCATTGAAAAAACATTAAGAATCATGATCTTACTTTTTCGCGATCGGTAAAAAAATTCCCGCACCCAACGCAAGGAATTTTTGATTAAAAATGTAAGTTTTATTTACAATTACGTAGTTTTTTTTTTATGCATTTATAATATCATCAATCAAAAATATTTCCCGACATTCCAACACACACACATACATTCTAAAAAAAAAATATTTAAATAAAAAGGACTATTAGAAATTGGTTTCCGTGCGGAAGGTTTTTGTTCCGAATCGACTTAGAGAAACGATATTTATTATCACTACAATTTTATTTATAATTTGTTTGTAACAAAAAAGTTATAACCCTGCTGCACAGTGGTAAAATACGGTCAGAACTCAATAGCTTCTTTGTTTATTAATATAAAAAGCTGGAATTTGGTACATGAATAAAGAATATACTTTCTTATCTGTCATCTAAATTTGGGTGGAATAATTGTTGGGGTTGGCCAAGTTTATATGGACATATAAAAATGCACTTACATGTTTTACAATTGATCTGATATTTGGAGAAACTATTTACAAATATAGCCTTGTCACTGGTATGGAAAACTATCAAATTCGGTCTATGTATTCAGAAGATATGTGTAAAAATATGTTTTTTTTTTTGATTTTCATACATTTTTTGTTAAACTTTTATTATTTCGACTTAGTTCGGTATAAATTGTTGGTAATAAAAATAATGGTTCAATTCATACGGTGAGTCGGAAAACGAGAGACTGAAATTTTTGTTCCCAGATTTTCTTTCTTGAGTTGCCACATATTTGTGCGCCAACCATAAAAAAGTAAGTTGATCGGATGATTTTCACCTTAGAAAGGGTTATTAATAGATAATATTAATCATTAAAAAAAATAAAAGATTTTCAGAAAATGTATGGATAATAAATTTTTTTAATTTTCTGGCTGTTACGCAATAAACAAAATACACAAAAAAAACGGACTTTCGGAAAGGCTCTATGCAATAAGTCCCAGGTGCAAAAAGTCCCAGTGCAAAAGCTCCCAATGAAATAAATTCTCGAAAAAGTGAAATAAATTCTAAAAAATTAAATAATTTCCAAAACAAAAATGAAACAAATCCTAGGTTTTGGTTGTTATTTCATCATGAAATAATTTCCAAAGAATAAAAATGAAATAACTCCCAAAAATAGTCCATGCAACACAAATGAAGTAAGGTCGTACCGTTATAATCCCCAAAGTCGTATTGCCCAAAAACCAAAATGACATATTGCCCAAATGTACGCTTATCCCCCAAAATTGTGGGGGATAAGCGACCAAATCAATGACAGAAAATCCAAAACTTTTTTTTTTGGTGCTATGGCATTTTATTTTGAAAAAACTTTTATTTTTTGGGCGCTATGGCGGTAAAAAAAGAAGTAATTGCTCAAAATCATAATTTATTTTTTTTTTAAATGTCACGCAGAAAAAATTTTATTTCTCGAAGCCGCCTGCCGCGTTCTACGGAGGAAAAAATCCCTAAGAGCGGCCGAAGGCCGCCACCCAGAAGAACTTGTTTTTCTAATTAGATGTCGAATCCGTTGAAATCTTATATTTTTAAGACATCAAGTAACATTTATTTGACCTGTCATAACTTTTTATGTCCCAAAATTCCAACCCACACCAAGATTTATTGTTTTTTAATGATTATTTTTTTAAAAGTCTATTTTATTAAAAATTTTACGTATATATTAGTGTCTAAACGTTAAATAAACAAAAAGCCAATGCTCTACTCTTTTATTTAAGATAAAAAACAATCAATTAGCTGTTTAAATGATAAAGCTATGACTGGTCAAATTAATTTATTTATTGTCTTAAAAATAAGATTTCAACGAAGTCGACATTGCAATTGTAAAAACAATGTTCTCTGTGTGGCGGCCTTCGGCCGCTCTTAGGGTTTTTTCCTCCGTAGAACGCTGCAGGCGGCTACGCGAAATAAAGTTTTTTCTGCGTGCGACACAAAAAAATAAAATTGAAGCAATTTTTTAAGTTTCCTTAAAACTCTTTTGTTTGATTTCATGAAGCAGCCTTGACATTTAAGGTCTTATGACATTTAAAATAAAAATAAATTATGATTTTGGGCAGTAACTTCTCTTTTTTACCATCATAGCGCCCACATTTATTTTGGCCAAACAAAAAACCGTCATAGCGCCCAACAAAAAATGTTATTTCGTCCAAATCGATGTCGTCGTGCCCAAAAAACAAGAACATTTTTACAACAACAATTTACATATAATTTTTTGGGCGCTATGTCGTTTTTTCTTGGGAAATATGATTTTGGGGAATATAACTTTACGCCTTAAAAATTTGTTAAAGAGCAGATTAAGTTAGGTCAATTAGGAACTGTAGAGCTGATGAGCTTGCAAGGCTAGGAACCACCCTGCAAGTTCCTGCGGAATTTGCTGGAGTTGGTGTTCCCCTAGCAACCTGTAAGCTGAACAATCGGCTCAACTCCGAGAGGGCGACTAACCTTAGGTGGGCAAATGGCGTGACTTGTGTGGTGACAAGGCACATCTGGCCGGCTCTAGATCTGGGGCGAACGAGGGCGCTCCTGTCGCTTTCCAGGGGGGAAATCTCTAACATGGTGGCGGTGATAACCGGCCACTGTCTCATTGGCAGACACGCTCGTAGGTTGGGGGTGTTATCGCCTGACTTCTGTAGGAGCTGCGGGGACGAGGAGGAGGAGGAGAGTATTGAGCACTTTCTCTGTTCATGTCCTGCGCTGGCGCTACGTAGGAGGGCCTCACTTGGATCGGCGTTCTTTGACGACCTTGGGGATCTTTCAGGTGCTGGTATTCCGCACCTCCTTAGCTTCGTAAGGAGCTCTAAATGGTTCAACGGTGGAGTCTGACCGGTAATCCGTCAGTCTCGTGGTATCACAACGGACCTCAGAGTCTAAGTGTGCTGGTGATCACGGAGCCGGCTACCACTCCAACCTAACCTAACCTAGGTCAATTTAAGAAGATCATCAAAATATTTTGAATGATCCCGTTATAGGAACCGTTTACAATATTAATAATATTAAAAAAATAATGAATTTTTTAAAATGAAATAACTCCTACACTCAAAAAAATAAGTTAGAAGAAGAGTTAGTAAAACGTCTTGTTAACAAATTTTTTGCTCAAATTCTCTTTTAAGCTAAAATTTTTGTTATAATTATTCAGCACTTAACTGTTTTTAACTAACGTTTTACTAATATTATACTAATGATTTACTAATTTATTTTGCTAAAAAAAATATGCTGATAAGCACAATAATAGTGTGGACGACAACCAGATTGAAAGATATACGCAGAATGAAGCAGATGTCGCGGCATGTCAAGATGAAGTAGTGACGAGGAAAATTATACTAAAAAGTACAACTCTAGTAAGACACTTAAAAAAAATCAACCATGGAAGATTTTTGTATCTGTTTTTCACACATTAAACAAAATTGAGGATTAAAAGAACTTAAATTTTGCGTTGTCACCGGCTTGTGAAAATAATTGTCTATTAATTAATAAAAGACAAAAATAAAATATTTAAATTTAATATGTATTTCTAAACTAACTGTTTATAGATTAATAATCTAGTGTGGTCAAATTGCAAACAAAGATATACAGACATGTAGACAGAGTAAAGCGAAAGACAAAGACACACAACTTATATAGATTTTTATGGTTTCTTATTGCAAAAAAGGGTTGTTTTTTTCGTTTCGTTTCATTTGTTTTTGTTTATTTTTTCGTTTCGTTTCTATAATTATCTTCGGCAGTTGCGTCCTTTAAAAGATGGCATCATTTAGACAACCATTGATGTATGTAAGTAGTTGAAAGAAAATTTTTGTTATGTTATATATATTTATTTCTATATATTTTCAGATATTAAATTAGTTCATGTCGTCAATGTGGGAAAATGAAAATTTTTATATTTTGTTATTGTTGTAAATTATTTTTAAAAAAATCACAAAATTATGTTTTATGATTTTCAGCAAATAAATTAACTAAATTACAATTTTTCTACAATTTTTTTGCGTTTTTTTTAGTCTACTAAAATTCAGCAAAAAATTTATTAATTTTTAGCAAGGCTAATCCACTAAGTGTTAGCAAAACTTTTGCTGAATCTACTAATTTTGTTGCTAAAAATCAGCTCGCTGATTTTCAGCAAAAGATTTTGCTGACATTAGCAATTTTTTTGCAAGCACCCTCCTGACTAAAATTTTGCTGACACAGCAAAATTTTTTTGCTGACTTTACAAACTTTTTTTTTTTGAGTGTACTAAAAATGAAATAACTCCCACAGCAAATGAAATAACACCGAACAAGAAAATAGAATGAAATAAGTCCCACGCTTATTTCATTTCGGAATTACTACATTATGAAATAACACCTAATAACAAAAATGAAATAACTTCTAAAAAAATGAAATAACTGCAAAAGAACTGGGTATTATTTCATTTGAAATAACTCTCAAATTTGTATGGAAAATTGTTGGGACTTATTTCAATTTTTTCTTGGAACTTTTTTCACCTGGGATTTATTGCACAGAGCCTTTCGGTAATAATTGAAATATTCAGTTAAAATTTTCTAGTTAAAACAAAAAGTTGTTATATTATATTGAGTATTGAAATAAACGAAAATAATCTATTGTTTTTACGGATTTTTCATCAGTTGAAAATAAACTAAAAAATACAATTGTTTTAAACGATAAATAAGTAGTCGTGTTTTTTAACTGATTTTCAGTTAATTTAATAGTCTTTACGGAAAATGTATTGTAAGTGCAGCCATTACCAAATATGTACTCATTAAACCACTTATATGATAATGCTTTTCTACACTGGGTATTTAATGTGTGGTAAATTTTGTTTGAGTGTAATTATAAATAAATTTAAATCAGTATTAAATTAAAATAATTTCTGTTATAATGTTGTAACTAACCCACTCAAGTATACATTATTATTTACCTTAATTTTTACATCGTCAAGTTCAATAAGTTATCACTTTCTAAAACAAACTTTTATATACGATTGCAATCAACAGACTTCGCAATGCAATTCTATGTAGACAATTTAAATGCAAACACTTTAAACATATTGCAGTTTGAATTCTAAGCTTAAGCAGTCAAGTTCTATTACAAAAAATATACAAAATAAAAAAAAATAATTAACAAAATGGCCGCCGCTATGAAATTTGCTTTAGTTATTGTAGCTCTTGTATGCTGCATGGAGGTAAGTTTTACTAAATTAGAAATATCCTTAAGGTCCTTGATGATTTAATTCGTTTCTATATATTTTTTTTTAATATCCTTCTAGTTCGTCGAAATGGCTCGCCTACGCCGTGATGATGCAGTTGCTGCTCCTGCACCAGATATTACAAAAACATTTGAAACCATATTTGAAACGTTGAAAAATCAAATCGAAGATAGTCCTGGCTTCAAAGAGATTAAACAAAAAATTGCTGATTTTAAACCAGTAAGTATTTTACACAAACATTTATTGTTATCAATTTTTGTCAAGGTGGACTTTATACTTAAAAGTCTCTCTAAGGGTCAAACCATTTTACACTTAAATATCTCTCTAAAGGTCTCTTAAGGTCAAACCACAATTAAATTACCTTTTTTTAGATTTCCACAAAATTTTGCTCAAGTTTTATATAGACTTATGAACTTCAATATTTGACTTTATTAAATTGGCTAATTTTCAGCAAAATTTTCTGTACCTTTTTTATTATTTTCCTAATTTGTTACATTGTGTCTTCTATTTTTATTTTTCATTTTGTTTATTTGGACAAAATATGTTTTTTTTTTTTAGTTTTTATAAATTAACCTATAGTTCCGAGCAACGGTTCCCAAATGGGGGTCCATAAGAGTATTCCGCGAATGGTTCCTACAAAATGATTGTTAAAAACAAATTTTAAAAATTTCACAATAATTCGAATTATAAAAAAAAAAATTAACAATTGAAATTGAAATTAATTTTGAACCCCATGGGTTAGATAAATTAATTTATGCCTAAAATTGCCTATCACTAAAAAAAAGTAGATGCTTTTAATAATTGTGCATCACAATTAAAGCCTCGGTTATTAAGATGAACTGTTGTAGACAGTCCAACAAACAAACTTTCATTTAATATTTCATTTATAATACGGAGTTCCCAACACTTTGGAAATTTTCCTAAAAGTTTTAACAAACTTTATACCGAGCACACACAAATTCTTTCTCAAATGTATCCAAATCTAATAATAATCAAATAAAATAATTTCACCATATTTAAAAAAGTTTATAAAATTATTTAATTTTTTTGGACAATATAAAAATTGAAAACAAATTTTACTCCAGTAAATACGAATCTAACGAATACATTTTTCTGGTTCCTCGGAGTTCGGGTTTTACTGTATTTTGTTTTTGTAATATTTTTTTATTTATATTTCCATGAAATAAAAGTTGGTAGGAACCGCTGGTTTAGAGTATACTTTTTAAATGCCATTTTGTGCTCTAAATCCGAATCTGAACTCATCCAAGTTGTGACGGTTTTGTAATATTGTAACCTAAAAGTGCAAAAAATACGATTTTCCGTCATATTCGGGATGTAACTACACCGCGAATAAATTTTATTATACAAAACTCGTTACGGCATATGTAAACAGTATACAGAGCGAGTTTTAATGAATTTTTTTCACTAAACTCATGAAGTTTTCTTCACAATGTAAATGGAAAATTTTTCTAATTTTTTTTTATGAAAAAGCTTAATAGTTTTAGTTTCAATAAAACTGTTTTTAATGAAATTTTTTCATTAGTCGTATGAAATTTTAAATAATTAAAATGAAATTTTATACTAAATTTTATGCAAAACTGCATTAATTTAATGAAAAGATTTAATGAACGAGTTCCAGTTACATATCATAGATCTAATGCAACAATTCGTTAAAATCATGCAGAGAATTTAAAGTGCTTTTTAAATTTACTTGGTATCTTATTTTGTCCTCCATTGACAGCAATAATCTCTACAACATTCCTTACACTCAGAAAATTAAGAAGGTAGAAATTGCTAAAAATTACAATTAAAATGACTACAAATGTAGTCAAAAAGGCTACTTTAAATATGTTTTGTTTTCAGTTTGAAACAAATTTGATTTTATACCTGTTTTAACATACAAAATTCTTATGCAATTTAACATTTAGCCGATTATTAGCCGCCGCCAACCGCCGCCCCGAGCCGCCGACGTTATGCCACGGCTTTCAATTTCTTGTAATTGAAATAATTTTGTATATAAACGAACCATTTTAATAAAAAAACCAGACAATACTTTTTTGAATATATTTTTTTTTTTGAAAAAAAATTAAAATTTATAATAACTGTAACAGAATCAAATAAACGAAAATACTCCGTTTTTGTAGTTAAATTTGTATGGAACTTTATATAAATGAAAATAACAAATGAAACTAAAAAAATCGGTAAATGGTAGTAAATTATTTTAAACAGTTGTACAAAAAAGTTGAAAAAAAATATTTATGTGAAAAATAAATGAATATATATTTTTCGAGCCCTTGGAGAACCCACTCTGAAATATGTTGTACTACATGATTTATCACTAAAATTTGTTTTTGAAATATTCGCGAAAAAAATGTTTGTATTTCTCCAAACTTTCTTCAAAGAGACTGTAGATTTTCAAATATATATTTAAAAGTAGAATTTCCAAGCTTTCATATAAGATAAGATTTGTAAAAATCGGATAAAAACTTAAAGCAGTTTAAACATGAGGTTTAACAAAAAATACTCTCATTTTATTAAAAAACTAAATACAGCAAATATGTCATAGGAACGCTGAATATAAATGTGTTTATTTTCAACGATATCTGAAATTTCATATCCTAAGACCGCATCGAAATTTTTTTTGAATAACTCATAAACTTTTTGGTTTTCATATTTCTTATAAAGTTTTATGAAAACATTAATACAATAAAAATTTTTGATAACCGAGTTCCTGTGTAACTGTAATCAAAGAAAATATTATTGTCAATAAAATTTCAATTAAACTTTTGTTTGATTTTAAACTCATTTTCAATTTAAAGCTTACAAAATCTATTATATGTATTTTCAATTGAAAATTAATTTGGTGCACACAAAATTTTCAGTTTTTAGAACCCATAATGACATCAAATAGAAAAAACTTTAAAAAAATCACCAAAAGTTAAAATACGCCAAAATTAAAAAAAATATATTACAAACTTGAAAAAAAAATTAAACACTGAAAAATTGCTAAAGTTTAAAAACCGCAAAATTGCTATAAATAATCGCTTTAATTTATTTTTTTTTTTTTTTTAAGAGAAGCAACACTCTTCCTTTTAATTAATGTGTTGCTTTCTATGGAAAGGGGATAGTGGAGAGATGAAAGGTGGTGAAAGATGAAGGGCTTCAAACATGGTAACAGTGTAATTGCGCTAGTAGGTAGATAAGTCTTAGAACAGTTATTGCTCGCCACCTGATGTAGAGTTGGCAAATTTATTGAAGCTTTTTGTTTCATAGCCCTGATTCATTATTTTACTTCGGTGAGGTTAAGTGCTATGGGAACACCGAAGGTGGGCGCAGCGATACATATAAGTGATAGAAAAAACTCTTACATATTATTTTTCTTAATTGATGTTGTCGTCTCCGGGAATCGAACCCGGGACCATCTGTGTAACAGTCCAACGCACTAACCATTACACCACAACGACCACAAACAACAAATTTATTATTAGCGATTTATTACAACAAACAAAAAACTACAAAATTAACAAAACGAAATTACCAAAATTTAAAAAAAAATCGTCAAAAAATGACAATTAATTAAAATTTTTTTCGAGATATGCCCATTTTAAATTTAATAAAATCAATTATGACAATTTTTTTAATTTTGTCAGCTGTCTTTTTAATTATGGTGATTTTTTCAAATATCAGCAATTTTTTTAATTTTTGGTGGTTTTTCAAATTTAGTGATTTATTTACATTTTTTTTAATTTTTTGGCGATGTTTTTTAAAACAAGCGATTTTTTGAATTTTAACGCTTTTTAATAAAATTTTGTTATAATTTGAATATATTTTATAAAATTTGGAGACTTTTTAAATTTTGGCAATTTTTTTCAATTTTTCCAACTTTACAAAAATTTTGGAAAATTTTTTGCAATTTGAATTCAAAAATAGTTAGTGCTTTAAAACAATGTTCAATTAAATTTTTAATAGATGTGATTAAAATGAAGAGTGGACGCGAAAAAGTATATACAGACAGACGTCTTTTTTAACATGGCGTTTTTTATGCATATTTATGTTCCTTTAGGCTTAAACTGAAGTTAAATATAACAGAAACATTTTATTAAAAAAGTGGTCTTTATATCATTATACGCACTCATTCTTCAAATGTTAATTGAAACTAAACCAATTAAAAAGTTACAAAGTATTTTAATTGATACTACAAAGTTCCTAATTGCACCGAATTTAATTAAAATTTTAAGGCCCGATTACTGAATGTCTCGTTAGCTACTAACTGGGACTTTAACTGACATGTTTGTTGCTGCTTCCCCTATAAATTTTCAATTTAAATTTTAACTGGACATTTAGTAATTGGGCATAAGTGAACTAACAAAAAACGAAAACAGACCAGTGCTTCTGGTAAGAATCAAACCCACGACCCCCGCACTGATAAACCAGCACGCTACCAACTAGCCTACCAGGGCGCACATCCAAACAAAAAAAAAAATATATATATAAAATTAACTATTTTTGTTATATTTGTCTAATTTACAGGAAGATGCTAAAGCCTTAATCGAGAAAATAACCACAACTGCTAAGGAACAATTTGAAAAAGCCGAACATCTTGTCAAGGAAACTATTGATACTGCTAACAAAGACGTTAAAACTGATGTTTAATTGACAACAAATATTTAAAATATTTTTGATAAAAAATTTAATTCTAATTTTGAACAATGATTTATATTTTAAGCTGTTTTGTGCTAAATTATTTTTTGTAACCACAATGTAAAAAAAGAAAAAATAACAGCGAAAAAGAACTTTTTCTTCATTATTTTTTTTACTCAAACCACGAGAACGACTAAAATCTAATTTTTTTTTTAAATTTGAAATGCCTAAGCTAGCTCTTAATGTTTAAGACGAATTTGATTTCAAAAATCCAAAATTTTTGTTCCTATTTTTAATTCTCTATCCCACAGTGCTGAAGGGTATTCAGTAGAGTACTCAAAATGAAAAGTTGTTTTCTTCTTGCTCCCCGCGCATTTTATGATTCATTGGGTGTAAAAAATAAGATCTGCGAAAAAACTGGATCGGCAGCTGCCGCACAGTGCTTTGTTACATGGACAAGAATCAAAAAAAAAACTTTGTCTTCGTTTTTAACGAAATTAAGTTTTTTGGATATGTATTAAAAAAAACTTAATCTTATATATCCTTTGTAATGCAGCTCATTCTGTCGTCACAAGGTGTCGTTAAAGTCGCAAAATTTGTAATGTATTTTGTAATTAGAAAAAGTTAAATTTTTTAATTTTACTAAAATAATTGTCAAAAATTCATTTTTAAAGTAAAGTATTAGATCTTTTTGTTTTTTATATTTAAAAATATATACAATAACAAAAAATATTAATTTATAGTAATTAAATGTGCTAAAGTCCCAAAACTTATTTAACAAATTGTGAAAAGCAATCTGATGTAGGCGTGTCCCTATCCGGATTTCATTCCTGCCTAAGGAAATCTTCAGGGGACTTTGTTATTAGAATTTCTAGAGATATTTGTTATGTTAAATCACAAACTCAATGAGAATTTCTTGTCCTCGTCTAGGAGCGAGATTCAAAATTTAAAATATTAAAGAAAAACAAAAACAACAACAAAAAATTGTCACAATTGGCTTTGTCTGTTTTTTTGACAGACCTAGCAATGTAGTGACGTTTATTCAAGTAAATCAACAATAGAAAATCATATGTTTTCTATTAGTGTCAGTTACATTTAAATTTGCACAAGCACCTGCATATTTGTTATTTAAATTTATTTTCATCGGGATAAACATTAATTGCATTTATAGTAATTAAATGTGCTAAAGTCCCAAAACTTATTTAACAAATTGTGAAAAGCAATCTGATGTAGGCGTGTCCCTATCCGGATTTCATTCCTGCCTAAGGAAATCTTCAGGGGACTTTGTTATTAGAATTTCTAGAGATATTTGTTATGTTAAATCACAAACTCAATGAGAATTTCTTGTCCTCGTCTAGGAGCGAGATTCAAAATTTAAAATATTAAAGAAAAACAAAAACAACAACAAAAAATTGTCACAATTGGCTTTGTCATTTTGAAAAAACTATCGAGTGGAGTTTTGAAATACAACCTCGTTTTGCTGGCTATTTAATAACATCATAAATTTAATGGAATATTAAAAAAAGTATGGCTGGCAATTTATTAAAATTTTTTTTTTTTTTTTGTATATTTGTTTATTGGAAGAACTTAAAAAATAACCCATTTTTACTTAAACTTAAAGGGCATTTTTTCTTTGAAATGGGCTAACCGATTTTCATATTTACATTTTTTTTGTAATACAAGTTTAGACATTTTTAAATTTTGTTTTTCGGAAGGCTCTTTTTTGATGCCTTATTTGAGAACTATGTTTGTAATTTCTATTTACCAGCAAAACTTTGGTAATGAGTGCGATAAAGTAATGCATTACCTTGTAATGTGTACTCCTTACCTGTATCATTATTTTATAACAAGAAGTAATGAGTTACCGTAATTGAACACTCATGGATTACCTTGTAATGAGACCTCATTACATTTTACATTACTTCAAAACATAAAATAATAACTTACCGATCATCAATTACATAATGCATGAATTATAATGGTAAGATGTATATTTTCGATATCACGAACGAAAACACGAAGCACAACAACTCATTTACATTTTAAGCAATAAAATATTATATGTATCGATAGTTCAGTTAGGGTAGGGTTCTCGCGTAACTAATTGTTAAATACCAGAGACCCCCAGGTTCGAGTCCCAGCATGACCAAGTTATTTATTTAATAAAATAAAAAGTTATTTATTTAATTAAAAAAATATTATAGACACATTACTTTTTCCCACCATGTAACCATATAAGTAACCAGTTACTTTACCCCCTACAAGGTAATGAGTTACTTTGAGGACCATCGCCTGTAAAATTCATCAGTGAAGTAACGTGTAAAGTAATGCATGAAGCCCTATGGCGATACATTACTTTACCCATGATTTGGTAATGTGTGGTTTTGCTGGGATTGTGTGAGAATGTGTGAAAATACCTGTAACTTTGGTAGTTTTTATCGAAAAACTACCTGTAACTTTTGTAGTTTTTAGTGAAATTTTCTGATTTTGTGTGAGATTTTATTTGTTCGGTTTTAGATCATGACAAATTTTTTCATAAAACTGTTTAGAATTATCAATTTTTTGCACATATGGCGAAACCTGGGCAGAAACGTAGTATGTTTTTTTTGAGTAAGTCTAAAAATATAAATTATTTTCGGATAAAATTTTTTAATTTCCGAAAATAATAATGTTAAAATATTAAAAAAAAAATATGTTAACCGATTTTCACATGTTTATTTTTTTTTTTATCTTTTTCTGAAGAATGTTAAAAAAAAGCTTATCACTGATTTTTCCCAAGAAACTTTTAAATATTTTTTTCAGAAGGCTCTTTTTCAATGTATCACTTCTGTCATATTTTTGTAATCTATACTTTTGCAATTAACGAAAATATCTCTAACTTTCTTAGTTTTTATTAGAATGGTCTGATTTTTTCATCAAAGTGTAGTATATCTCTTTATTGGATAAATTTTTAAAAATTACAAAATTTGATAATTTATTAAAAAAATATGTTAACCGGCGTTCACATTTTAATATAACAAAAGTTAAGTAATTTAATTTAGAAATGTTGAGGTTAAGAAGAAGAATAAACGTTTTTCTCTAAAAATTATAAACTCTATTAATTTCTAAATCAGACTAGACTAGTTTCTTCCTTTTTATGGACAGGCTCATCAGTGATTTTCCATTTAAATTGTATTATTATTTGTGTCTTATAATTGTCAGATTGTCTCTATATGATAAATTTTCTTTTAACAACCTGCTTATGTAAGAATCAAACCTGCACTCATCTTACATTACAAACGTAATAACACCAAGTCATGACCGTTTAGCGATCACACCTAAGTATGGCCTCGAATCTAATGCAGCTAAATTGCAGTTTTCTTTAAATTTTATTTTTGCAATTTAAATTTTGTTGATAACAAGATTGGCTGTTAGTTATGTTTTTTTAATAAAATTCTTATAACTCAATAAATAACCCAACAAATATAACATGTAGATCAAAAATATAGTAAACATTTTGTAACACCTGCACTGAGAAAACAAATTCATTGTGGCAAAGGAATTTTTGTCAACCGAATGGTTTAGATGGTTGCTTTTTGAGTTCTTTGATGTCTAGACATAAAAAAAACCTAAAAATGTATAGTATCAAGTCCAACAAAAGAAAGAAAAATATCCAAGTTTAGTTTTTGCAGTCACCAAAACTCTGTTTTTAATTCTGCAACTGAAAACCCCCAGGTAAAACTTAGCATGTCATAGTTTTTAAGTATAGACTACCTAGCTCTGTCCATCGTGTCTCTCAATTAAAAGAACATTGAGATATAAGAATCATCTAAAGTCAGTTTCAACAAGGTGTTGAAATTACTCATATATTTTTATTAAATAGTGGAAAAAATTTCCAAAGAGGCCATACAATAAAGTTTGAACTAACTTTTTAAAAGCCTTTGCCGGATTTGTTTGTCTATAGTCTACAGTCGTTTCGCGATGGTACCATTGAGGCTGAAGTCGATGATACAAAATATGTTGCACAGTTTAACAACAGTTAATAACGAACAAGAAGTAAGGTGAAGCCAAAAGCTTTTCAAAAATGTCTGTAATTTGATTAGAGGACAACCAAGATTCTTTAAGATATTTTTTAAGGGCATTGGCTTAAATTGAAAAGAAATACATTTTTTTTTATGTAATTTGAAATAAAGAATATACTCGTTAGGGTGGGGCGATTAGTATGGAAGGGAAAAAATCTTAATGGGCGCTTCGCGATTCTGATTCTTTTTTTTGACTCGGTGAAAATCGAGCTTCCAGATTTTGACTTTACGGCAAAAAAGCCCTATCTGCTAGAGAATCTTCCAAAGAAGAGATTGATACCATAATCTTGGATAAGCTTCTCCTACTTCCTGAGATATGTCCATCCCACACATTGTTACTTTCACAAAATACGGCAAAAAAAGCCCTATTTTGAAATTAAAAATTAACCCCTTAAACCCCACCCTCAAATATGATTGATACCATAATCTTGGATAAGCTCCTCCTACTTCCTGAGATATGTCCATCCCACACATTGTTACTTTCACAAAATACGGCTAAAAAGCCAAAATCTGGAAGCTCGATTTTCACCGTAGACGTATAGTCTAGTGGACTTTTTTGCTCAGTACAATCCCTAGAATCAGAAACGCGAAGCGCCCATTAAGATGTTCAAAAATAGATTTTCGAATAATATTACTGCATTTGATGTGTGCCCTTAGGTAGACATTCCTTAAAAGTCCCACTGTGCCTAACTTTTTGGAAAACTATTTAAACAACAATTACCTTAGTAACACCCCTATTGCATATGCAATATATTTATAACAGTCCAAGATTTCCAAACATTTTAAAATTAGTTTCAAAGAAAATATTAAATCATTTCACACTAAAAATAAGCGCTCTTTAAAAAAAAATTATAAAAACGCTTAAAAATTAAAAAATAATAATCTAGCAAAATGACATCTTCTGGCAATTCTGCAGAAGATTGGTTAGTATTTGAAATTCTTTGTGGTGTGGCTACACAAACAACTGAAACAAACTCAATTCCGGGACTACCAGTAAGTTTTCGTGTCTCGTATCTATTTATGATCTTTTATTTAGTTTGAAAAAAAGTTTTTTTTTGTTTCCTTTTGTATAGAAAGTGATAAACGGTGAATAAAGTGTTTATAAATTTTTATTTTATGCAAACAAATTATGGAAAAAAGTGTAACTTTTGTAAAACACGCCAATTTTCTTTTATAGTTTCAAAACTATTCATAATTTTGGTAGGGTAGAAGGGGGAGGTTTCGCCGCTGGGACACATATGCCAAGCCCGTTTTCCGCTGTATTTGAAAGAGTTATTAAGAGCTGTTGATCATCTTTCATGTCACCAAATTTTACACTTGTACTTCACACGTGGAGGAGGATAGACATGTTTTTGTGTTTTTTGGGATGCAAAAACCATTTTATAGAATTAAGACATTTATGCACACAGAGAAAAATTTTGCTATTTGCCAACTGAAATTCCGTTACTAAAACTTAAATTCTGTTATTACGAATTTCATTCGGTTGGTAAAACTGAACTTTAGTTTGCACAACAAAGTACGGTTAATTCAACTAAATTTTAGTTGCAATACCCACAATATTCAGAAATCTAATGTTAATATCGTTGTACTCACTGAATTTATTAGTTGCTATCATTAATATACACTTTTCCATTCGGTTGGCACTTTATTTCTCTGTGTGTGATAACCTTTTTATTTCGTGTATTAAACAAAATTCCCTTTAAGATTTAGAAGCGTTCTTATTAATTTATAATATTAACACGAAATTTTAGAATTTATTTCTAAAAAGTGCAAACATATATGAAACTATGTAAGCGGCTGATCATGGGGCACATACGCCTGACCACCAGGTGGAGTAGATTCGTCGGGAAAAATTGGTGGCATTTAAAGACGTACACATAAAAAAATAAAAACCCATTTCAATCACGAAAACCACCGATTTAATAACTTTAATTGCTGAAATTCAGACAGCAACAAATTGCTAATTCAATTGGAAGTTCATAGCTCTTTAATTGAATTATTTTTCAATTAAATAATAACTCATTTTATTAAAAAGTGATCAATATCGTACACCTTCCCAAAATCCAAAAAATAATAGTTGTTGTCATACCATATGTTTTGTTGCCATACCAAATGTTTTTTTTTATAAAAGAGTAGTTACCATACCAAATGCTTTTTTATAGCTTGAATTTTATAACATTGCATTTAAACCATAGATGCCCAGTAGTAGCTGATATCAGCAAATTCAACTCACACGTATACTTACGCTCTTTTGTTTGATCGTCAATCAACCAATAGGAAATCAGCATGTTGAGAGGGAGAGACAAACTACACTTGCAGAAAGAATATTTAAAAGATTATCAATTTATTTTACACATGGCGTTTTTAACAGACATTTGTAACATTTTGAATGAGTTAAATTTGAAGCTGCAGGGAAAAGATAATAAAATTTCGGATATGTTTAAAATTCTTTCAGATTTTAAAACTCTGCTATTTTGACTTGCAGCTCAAATTGATTCTGAAGACTTTTCGGACTTTCCGAAAACTTCTGTTATTTACGACAAGGAGAAAATCTTGAAAAAGTTGGAACTTTGGAAATATTAGAAACGCTTTTTAATAACTTTAATGACAGGTTTAAGGATTTTGAAAATATTCAGCATTTACTGGATATTTTTCAAAACCCTTTTAAATGCGATATATTAAAGTACGAATTTCCAATTCAAACAGAACTTATTATACTTCGAAGTGAAATAGATTTGCCGGATAATTTTAACAATATAGAATTCTGGAAAAATCTGGATGGTACAATATATCCTGAAATAAAGAAGATTTCATTGAAGTGTTTATCTTTATTTCCCTCAACGTATCTTTGCGAACAAATATTTTCAGATTTTAATTATATTTGCTCAAAAAAACGCAATAAGCTGAATTCTTCTAGTTTGAGATATATACTTTTATTGCGTAACTGCAATAAGAGTATCAACATAGAAGATTTCATTACTTTTTAATTGCAAATTGAACAATGATTAATTGAGGGAAAATTTATAAACACTTCGAAGAATCTTTTTATTTCGAATATATCACACCCGAAATATATCATCGAAATATATCTCGTTGACGACTAAATAAAATGAATAGCGAATTGTTTTCTTCCAGTGTTATTTCGTCACTCTCACCAATACTACTACATTGGGCATCTATGATTTAAACCAGTGACAGGCAAAAGCACTACGCGGCGTTTTTGCTCTCACACCTACATGCGCTCACACATTTAAAAAAATGAAAAACAACAATCAGTCTCGCATGAGCATTCGAACGAACAGGTTGATTCGACGCTTTGTGTTTGAGGTACACTGATAGAATGGATGAATGTTTTGAATATGAATTTCTGTTTAGCGAAAATTATTTTGGTAAGCCAGAATGTCTTGTATGCCAACATACGTTGTCACGATGTGCAAAATATGACATAGCATTTTAAAACATGCCATTATTATTATAATTTATCTTTTTTTAAGTTCAAAAACTGGTGATTTTCTTGCGTCATTAGTATTATTTTGTTATATATTAAATTACAATTACATATGTATATATTTTTATAACAGACTGAAGTTATTTTTTTCATTTATTTTTTATTGAAAGATTGATAGTTTTTAATCAAATATAACTTTTTTAAATCTTACAAATCCTAGAATCTGCACATTTTTTTTTTGTTAATTGAAATTATTTTTTTATGTTATTTATTTTTTTTTTTTCGTTAGTTAGTTTATTATTCATTATTTTTTTTTTTTTTGTTATTTAGTTTATGTTTTTTTTATTTTTTGTTTATTTACTTTTTTGTTTATTAAAAAACATAAAGTTTATATGAAATACTTTTTTTTTTTTTATGTACGTTTTCTTATTATTACTACAAGTTTTGCTAAGTGCATTGAGTAAGAGAGAGGTACAGCTCACTTACACAACTACAAAATACGATTGTATGTGTTTGCCTATCGCTGATTTAAACCGACATTAAATTCTCATTAAGTTAGCAGATTTATTTATACTTATGTGAACACATTCACACATAAATTAGTTTTTTCTTTCTATTGAAGCGTGGGGACTTGCAACATTTTTTGATTTTTCTTTGCAGCATTTTGTAATTTTTTTGGTTAAAATAATTTTTAGTAAATAATAAATTCATATTTTAATTGTTCTTCTTCTTAGTACGGCTTTATTCTAAATAAATTCTAAATAATTAAAAACAATTATTCATAAACATTTTTAATTTTATCATTTATTAATAATAAAAGCCCAATATTTCGACCAAATCAACGTTGCTCATTCTCAATGGAAATATTAATTAAAACATTAATACAAAATAATTTTAAAGTCAACTTTGTCTTAGTTACCACTGTGTTCTAGGTTTTATTCGTATATAAAAAGTGTGTGTAAAAGTATATTTCGACCTTCCTTGAAGTAATATGATCAAGTGTTGTACCAAATTTTACAGATCTCCGTTAAAAAATAAAAATTTGAACAAACAAACAGAAAATTAATGTTATATATATATAAATAAGTTTTCCACCAGAACGGTTATATTTCTAGCTGATGAATTTCATATCAAAACTTATAAAAAGAAGCACATTTTGAACCCGACCCTCTCAGATTTTGATGAAATTTTGCATTCAGCTACATTTTACCTTTACAAACACTTACCCTTGATAATTTTTTTTTTTTATTTTTATTTTTTTAGATTTAATGTATAATTTTGCGCAGCTCCTACTGTTGACTTTCGGAATATTCGCTAACTTTTAGTGAAGTTTCATCTAAAGGTATAAAAGAGTGCAAGCTTTGAGTTCCTGCAATAGTTTTAGCATTTTTATATCTTGAAAATAGCTCTTCTTTTATTTTGTTATAGTCGTCAGCGTCTGCATAAGCCATTCCGTAGTAATCACAGCTTGAAAGTATATATTATCTTCACTTTTCAAAAACTTCGATACCTTGCCACGCCCACATATTTTCAAAAATGAAATTTCTAAGAATGAGGTTGTGTCTGTATGCAAAATTTCATCAAAATCTGAGATGGTCGGGTTCAATGCATATCGGTTTTGATATGAAAATCATCAGCTGTCAAATGTGCAACATCAGCTTGGCGCATTTATCCCATATATTTATTTGGCAGTTTAGACGATTTGAGTTACTTTGAAAATCTTAAAAAAAGAAATATAAGGAATAAATATAATAAATGTTATAAACATATAAATTAAAGTTTGGATTTGTACAATTTTATATATAAAATATTTTTTGCAAAAACATTGTTTGTTCAGTAAGGACAGCGCTTCAAAAAAGAGTGGCGAATGCTACCTCTTCTACCCTATACTCATTTACATACGATGGTATGTATTCGGGAAATTTTTATAGTTTTTTCGCAATTCATCAGCAATTTGTTGCTTATCAACAACATATAAACAACTTTTATTTTTTTCGAATTCCTTATGAATACTTAAACAAGGCTGGGGTTTTTTTCCAATACTACAGGTTTATTGACAACAACATAAATTTAATTGAACAG
Organism: Delia radicum; assembly: GCA_021234595.1. NCBI lineage: Eukaryota > Metazoa > Arthropoda > Insecta > Diptera > Anthomyiidae > Delia > Delia radicum. The sequence continues at coordinate 30,669,322 of CM037854.1, read as the reverse complement.
TGTTTTAGATTTTGAAAAAATGGTTAATTGCTTTATAGATTACAAAGTTTTAAATAATTTACTGAGAAGATTAGGAGTTCGAGAAACACTTCAAATGGTTTTTAGTACTTTTAAATTTTTAACTTAAAATGCAATTAAATTTATTTTCGGGTCACGTAAAAACCACTGTCTTATTGTAAAGCTTACTCATGCAATTACCATAACTTCCGTTTCCTATTTTGAGCCTGCATAGCTATATTTGTCTGTGTTTTATAGCTGAGTTGTCGTTTCTTAAGCACATGCAATTGTTTTTCAAACAAATTGTCTTTAATTCGTCCATATGTCACAACTAAACCTTATATGAGCTATTTCAAAAATGTTCGACACCTGTTGAAACTAAGTTCTCAAGTTTTTTTGAATTGAGAGAAGCTATGGACAATGTTATGTAGACTATACTTCAAAAAAAGTTTGGATTCGTATGATTTCGATTTCGATTTCTTTTTTTTTTTTGGTTTTAATCGAAACCGCGGATTTTCAAGCCCCAAAACCGACAAAAATAAGTCGGTTTTTAATAAAGACTTTAACTCAGCAAAAATCAAAAGTATTTTTCCATAGTTTTTTTAACATAAATTTTGTTTCGAGCCCTTTATTTATTTTGTTTTTTTTTCAAATTAAATGTTTCATATTAAATACAAATTAATTTTTCCAAAAATCAACAAATATACATGAAATTGTATATTATTCAATCCTGAATTTCGAAAAGAGCTCATCTCCAATTGTTTTTAAACTGAGAAAGTTGTTGGTGAAAATAATCATTTCCTATATAAAACATAGGTTTAGGCCGGTATTTAATGAATAATACCAGTACATGGAAAGTGCAAACATTTTAAATATATTTAATAAAAAATATATCAAAATAGAATCAATTCCATTATTTGAATATTTAGGTTTCAATAAAGATCGTATAAATTTTATGGCCTGTTTCTCGATTTCGAAAGAATGCTTTCTTTCGCTTTCTAAGCGAAAGAAAATTGATTGATTTCGATGCGAACGATGACTTAAAGTACAAGTCGAATGAAAACGTAGCAGTTTTCATACAAAATTTGGTTTCTCTATTTCGAACGAGTTGTCAACAGTGCGAACGTAATTGTCAAAACCAGTCACTTGCTTTTTTGAGTTCGAGTAACAAAATATTTTCAAAAAAATATATCATTCATTCCATTAGAAAACGCAAGAAATCTGAACACGGGTCCTCTGATTTTGTTTATTTTTTGTACATGAATACTCTATGGTCCCATTTGTACATGCTAAATGCACTCAACTTTGAAGTGCCATAACTTTTTAATTGTATATCGCATGTTATTTATTTAAACGATATTTGGAAGATGCACTTGTCTACTTTATAACTGGAGGTTCTTAAACAAAATTATTGTTAAAAAAGTGCATACGAAATGCAAATGCAGTTTTCTAATGCATTTTTCAAAACTTTCTCCACCTACGATTTTCAAAAAAAAAAAAAAAAAAATACAGTTTACTAAAATATGGAATATTAGCTAAATATACAAATACTGATTTTTATGGAACAAACATGTCTTTTATTTTTAATGATTTTAAAAAAAAAAAATATTTTTTTATTCCATAAAATGGAAATATTTTTATACATTCTTGTATTTCATATTTTGTGTGATAAATTTATGATACGAACTCATTTAGTAACTTGTTTGAAGACCTATATTTACAAAAATATTCATTTATTAAAGAAAATATTGAAAGAACAAAAATCAGAAAAACGATTCAAATAAAACTTGTAATTTATTCTTTAATCTTACTAGTATACTTATTGGCAATTAAAAAAAATATGAGTAACGAATCTTTTAAATAGTATTTGGGAATAGAAGTTTTGGCTGGGATGTTGTACGGAAAATAATCTAAGTACGTTATATTTTTATTTCTGAATCCAAAATAACTTTTTTGACATCATATCGAAAATTTAACTAGGCGAAAAAATATTGTAAAAAACGGTACAAAAATGCATAAAAATGTTTCCATATTTTAGAATAAAAGAATAAACTTTGTTTAAAAAATCATTACAAATAGGAGACATTAGGGTGGTCCTTATTTTTCAACTTGCGATTTTTGGGGCTGCCCCTCTTAAAATATTTGTTTGGGTACAAAAATTCACCATGCAAAAAATTCGAGTTCTAGCATAACGGGAAGATGTCCCGCATCGCCCTTGAAAATCAGACCCCTTGGAAAAATGGGCATAATTTAAAAAAAATTACAAATTTTTTTTTCTTCAAAATTAAAGAAATATAAAATAATTTTTGTGTTGGGTTTAATCATAACTACTCAGATAAAAAATATTACTTTCCCAGAAAATCGCTAACTTACCCTAACTTTGTGTCAAAAAAATTAATAAATATTTTGGGTGTACCTCAAAGTGACTTTTTTGCATTTTTGAAAATTTTATTCAACAAAAATCAAAAACTTAGTGTTTGCTGCCAAGTATATTTTATTAAACACATCTCAAGTATTAAATAAGCCAAGTATTACGGATATCCGTTGACAAATTTTTTTTTTAGAGCATTTTGATTCTAGCGGATTTCAACGTTTTTTTAAATTTGTATAGACTTTTTTTTTAACAAGATTTTTGTAATATTTCATCAATGTTATTGTGTATGCTATTTTATATAATTGAATTAACTTTATTATAAAGTATAATTTTTCGTGCTCATATTTAACCTGTGTTTTCATGGGGTCACAATTCACCCTCGTATTTTAAAGAGTCAAAAATCACAAAGATGACATAAAATTAATTTTTTGTTTATGTTTCTAAATGTAATTTATTAACATTTTAAAATTAATTAAAATTAATTATTTAGTAGAAATTCAGATATTTGCATTCATATTTAAATTGATATTTTTGTACATATTCAGGAGTATTTTTGAAAAACGTATTTTTTGTCTAATGGTGTAAATTTTTTGCATCAGGGTAGTGCTTCCGCTAATCAGCAACAATTTGCATTATTACTTGTTTTTTTTTTTTTTTTTTAAAGAGAGGCAACACTCAGGAAATACTTCCTATATTTAGCGTGTTGCTTTCTTTGGAAAGGGATAGTACAGAGATGAAAGATGGGATGAAGGGCTTCAGACATGGCCCTTCATCTTTCCCCATGAGCTTCACTGCCCGTTCTGCAGTGTCATTAACAACCTTTAATATGTTAACGTGGGTCATATTTGACCCCAGGTCAACATGGGTTAACTATCAACAGAAAAAATAGTGTTTTAAAATAAAGTTATTACAATCATATAAAAGAGCATATACAATACTATTAATGAAATATTATTAAAACCTTGTTTTAAAGTAAAAATGTATAAAAATAAAAAAAAAACATTGAAATCCCCGAGAATCAAAATGCTCTAAAAAAAATTTGCCAACGGATATACGCAGTACTTGGCTTATTTAATACTTGAGATGTGTTTAGTAAAATACTTGACAGCAAATACTAGGTTTTTGATTTTTGTTGAATAAAATTTTCAAAAATGCAAAAAAGTCACTTTGAGGTACACCCAAAATTTTTATTAATTTTTTTGACACAAAGTTAGGGTGAGTTAGTGATTTTCTGGGAAAGTAATATTTTTTATCTGAGTAGTTATGATTAAACCCAACACAAAAATTATTTTATATTTTTTTAATTTTAAAGAAAAAAAAAATTTTAATTTTTTTTTTAAATTATGACCATTTTTCCAAGGGGCCCGATTTTCAAGGGCGACATCTTCCCGTTATGCTAGAACTCTAATTTTTTGCGTGACGTATTTTGACACCCTAACAAATATTTTAAAGGCGGGGGGGGGGGGGAGGGTACAGTCAAAATCTCATTTTTATTTTTTGCCCATACAACGAAAGACCACCCTAAGGAGACATGTTTGTCCCATAAAAATCAGTATTTGTATATTAAGGTAAGATTCCATATTTTAGTAAACTGTATTTTTTTTTTGAAAATCGTAGGGGGAGAAAGTTTTGAAAAATACATTAGAAAACTGCATTTGCATTTCGTATGCACTTTTTTAACAATAATTTTGTTTAAAAACCTCCAGTTATAAAGTAGACAAGTGCATATTCCAAATATCGTTTAAATTAATAACATGCGATATACAATTAAAAAGTTATGGCACTTCAAAGTGAAGCACTTTTAGCATTTGTATCAAATTTATGAAAATTAAAAACGTGCATAAAATCGCGAGTTTTTACAAATTTCGAGTTTTGAAAAAGCCAATGTGCAAGAAAACGCTGGTGTACTTTTTTGATTTTCTTCTTTTGATTTATTAATTTTTCTTTTGTTTTATTTATTTGTTTTATTTATTTATTTGTCATATACAACTGATCACTGTTAAGTAATGTTGTATTTATCTTCAAACAATTTAGTAGTATTTTTAAAGGAAATTGTAATAGAAGTTTAAAATATCCGGTCTGGCACCACTATGATTTGTAAATACGTAAAATACAAAAATTGACACACGTAAGTATAGGCGAACGATAGCTTTCGAAATAGAGAAACCCAAATTGATTCGAATTCGAGTGACTAGCTTGCGTTCGCTTAGGTTTCCGTTCGAGATCGTGGAACAGGTCATTAATATTTAATAAAATTTTAATTTTTTTTAGATTTTTTTTTTAAAATTATCAAAATTCCAAAAATAAATACAACCAAGATTTTTTTTTAATTTTTCAAAAACCGAAACCGGGGTTTTCAAATTTTTTGGTTTTAGCTAACTCAGAATTATTCAGAATCAAAAAAAAATTTGTTTTGTACACTTAAAGAATTTTAGTGGACGGAAAATAATGATAATTTTCAGTAAACTTATAAAACTTTTCTTCATAAAGTAAGCGACGAAACTTCTTCATTGAGTGAATGGAACTTTTAATAATTATAATTTTCATAAAATTTTATAAAAATTTGCATTAGTTTAATAAAAAGTTTCTATGGACGAGATCCAGTGAAATTTCATTGATTCTATAAAAAATTCATTAGTATTATGGAGATAATTCTCTCACAAGAAGATTCTCCGTAAAATTTTAAAATCCGGCTACGTTAAGGACTAAAGAATTTATTCGTGTAGGAAACGATTTTTTTTTTTTTTTTAGATAATTACCCAAGGTCCACTATGGCACCCGATTTTGCTTTTAAATATGGTTCTATAACATGGATTAGATAGATCTCAAACTCTTTGAATGCATATGAAAAAATGTGTTTGTTGTTAAAAGAAAAGGAAGAGCTTGAGGTGGTCTACACTCAAAAAAAAAAAAAAAATTAGTAACTTAGTTTTCAATCTCACTTTACTATTATTATACTAATTTTTAGTAAACTGTTACTTTTTAGTAATATTTTTTGTTATTCGCATTTTACAAATTACTAAACTTCCTACTAATTTTGGTAGTTAACTTAACTTATTTATTTTTACTAACTTTTGAAACCCGATTCGCTAAAATTAGCAAGTACATATATCTATGACGTGTTCTATTAAATGAAATTATTTGAATATATGTATTTAAATTTTCTGAATTTTAATGATGTTTTTTAAATATAAAATTATGTTTTTTATTTTCAATTAGAAAATCGTTTAAATTTTTTCTAAATTTTAAATGAAAAATCAAAAATTTAATTATTTTTTTTTTAATTTTTTTCTGAACTTTGAACTTTGTCCGTACATAAAATTTTATGAAAAATGTTCATAGTACTTAATAAACATTTTATGTTATGTGTGTTTTTGTGCTTTTATTTACTACAATTGACTACTTTTACTACTACTATTACAATACAAAAAGTAAACCAAATTTTCATTTGTAAATGTCATATGGCTCCTTTTTACTAATATTTAGTAAAATTTTTGGTTGATTTCAGCAGTTTTATTTAAATTTTTATTTTGCAACAATTTTACAAATTATTAGTAATTTTTACTAATTTTTACACTAAATTAATTTCACTAATATTTAGTACAACATTTGGTTGATTTTAGCAAATCGATTTCCATTAAGAGCTTACTAAAATTTTACAAAATTTAAGTAACTTTTACTAATTTTGTTACTACTTTCACTTTACTAAAAATGTTACAGTCATGTTTTGCTAAAATTAGCAAAATGATCTGCTGGCCTAATATTAGCAAATTTTCTGTAATAATTACAGTTTTTTCTGTAACTTTTACAGACTTTTTTATTTGAGTGTAGATATGATTAAAACCTAAACTGAAATTAAAATCAATTAAATAGTTACGAGTTATTTTAATTGATACAATTTCCTTAATTGAACCGAATTCAATTAAACTTTTAATTTAATCAACAATAATATTTTAATTGAAAGTCGATTTTAATTTTTTCTGTGCATGTTCCTTGGTATTGCAGGCCTCCATGTTGGGCGCCATAATTTTACTTTGAGAAAATAATAGTTTGCTATAGAGAATATGTAATTTCGTCTTTCTTTTTTAACAATCGCAATTGGTTTGTTACTAAACAACATCAAATTATTAGTTTCGAGTGGTTTTGTCTAGGGTATTTGTTGTGGGGATTTGTTCGTTATTTAAAATTTTGTCATTTTGGCTAAAACGTTGTCCCACTCTGCTGTTATTTGCATATGGATATATGAACATTTATGTTAAAAAACTTTTACTGTAAACATTGATATCCTTTTTTTTTTGCTGTTGTTATAGTTTATATTCTATGCTGCCAAGTGAATGACCTAAATAATAACAATCTAATAAACAATATGCTAAATAAAAGCGTTGCCATTGAGCTCAATTTTCAAATTTGCTAGGTTACCATCTACTATAGTAGCGAAGTCTAAACAATCCCATTTGGGCCCCCTCAAACATAACAATAGTTCATAAAATACCTTCATACTTTCATTTTATAAAACTTCTTTTGTGTACACATAAATGAATTTTGATATGGGGTAGTAAATTCCAAAAGATAATTGTATTTGATTTTTTATGCCTATTTTCGCCAAATGAATTTGGTAATGTGGTGTGGTAGGTTGGTTGCTTGGTAGTCATATGCAACTTACTACCATAGTTTCTTTTATTTTCAAATTGCTATCATAAGGTCTATACTCGATTATTTGCTAAGCAAATATTTAGTTGGTTTTTGTAAATGGTCGTTAAAGGGTTTCGTATTTCGATTTCGTAACAATAATTGCCTTGTGTTGGCTATAGACATATTTGAAAACCGGAAGCTTTTGTGTTGAGAATTTTTTTTATATTTCCTAAAGATGCCTTTGGATAAAGATCATAATCATCATCATCACCATCATCATGACCATATTGCAGGATTATCGCCACATCATCATCACCATCATTTGGTAAAGATATTTATTTTATTGTCTATAATAAATTACAAAGGATATAAAAATCCTATATTAAATGAGAAAAATTAACTTACCCTATACGCGAACTCGCAGATTTTAATGAACTTTTACTTTCACTTTCACATGCCACATATACATATATAATAATTTTAAAACTTGAATAAAAATCTCACCATTTACAAAAATCCCACTTGGACACTTTTTTAAAACGCGTTTTTATTTAGTTTTTATATTAACGATAAAGCAAAGAAAACGAGTGCATTCATGTCGAAACTTTTTTAAAATAGAGAAAGCGCATATTAAAATTGATTATTCATGCAACAACACTTAAAAAAAACGAACGGTCCACTTTAGCGGACAGTCCATATTAGATAAAATTCCGTTGTTAAATACTTATAAAAAAACTACACAGTGGTGAATTCTCAGAGTTGATTAAAGCTGGGATATCTTTTAAGGGACAAACAAATTTTAGACACTTATGACCTGTTCCACGATCTCGAACGAAAACCTAAGCGAACGCAAGCTAGTCACTCGAATTCGAATCAATTTGGGTTTCTCTGCTTCGAAAGCTATCGTTCGCCTATACTTACGTGTGTCAATTTTTGTGTTTTACGTATTTACAAATCATAGTGGTGCCAGATCGGATATTTTAAACTTCTATTACAATTTCCTTTAAAAATACCAAAAACATTACTTAACAGTGATATATGACAAATAAATAAATAAAACAAATAAATAAAAAAAAGCAAAATTAATAAATCAAAAAAAGAAAATCAAAAAAGTACACCAGCATTTTCAGCTGTTCCATTGTGGATTTCATTAAGCTGAAATTTAAAGTTCTTTAAAAACTACAAATATTCGTGTTATTTTATTCTTACCTTTTGTTATCCATTCTTTTTTTTTAAATATTTATAATTTTTTATTATATCATTTATTCCAGCAAAGAACATTGAAAATATGGCGATTTCTTTTTAGGTTCTCCGATTTTTTTTTATATTTTGTACATGAATACTCTATAGTCCCACTTGCACATAGCCTTGTTCAGATCTCGAAATTTGTAAAAACTCGCGATTTTATGCACGTTTTTAATTTTCATAAATTTGATAAAAAAAAAATGCTAAAAGTGCTTCACTTTGAAGTGCCATAACTTTTTATTTGTATATCGAATGTTATTAATTTAAACGATATTTGGAATATGCACTTGTCTACTTTATAACTGGAGGTTTTTAAACAAAATTATTGTTAAAAAAGTGCATACGAAATGCAAATGCAGTTTTCTAATGTATTTTTCAAAACTTTCTCCTCCTACGATTTTCTAAAAAAATACAGTTTACTAAAATATGGAATCTTAGCTTAATATACAAATACTGATTTTTATGGGACAAACATGATTTCAATTTGTAATGATTTTTTAAAGAAAATTTATTCTTTTATTCTATGGAAATATTTTTATACATCCAGTTATAAAGTCCAATTATAAAGTAGACAAGTGCATCTTCCAAATATCGTTTAATTTAATAACATGCGATATACAAGTAAAAAGTTATGGCACATCATAGTTTATGAGAAATAAAAACGTGCATAAAATCACGAGTTTTTATAAATTTGAAGATCTGAAAGAGGAAACGTACAAATGGGACCATAGAGTATTCATGTACAAAAAATAAACAAAATCAGAGGACCCGTGTTCAGATTTTTTTGCGTTTTCTAATGGAATGAATGATATATTTTTTTGAAAATATTTTTCTACTCGAAATCAAAAAAGCAAGTGACTGGTTTTGACATTTACGTTCGCACTGTTGACAACTCGTTCGAAATAGAGAAACCAAACTTTGTATGAAAACTGTTACGTTTTCATTCGACTTGTACTTCAAGTCATCGTTCGCAAAGAAATTTAGTTAGAGAAACCCAAATCAATTTTCTTTCGCTTAGAAAGCGAAAGAAAGCATTCTTTTGAAATCGAGAAACAGGCCATTATTTTTTTAGGTGCTCAATCTGAAGTTTATGGGTAAAAATGTGGGGCTAAAAACTATCCAACTTGACGTTTTTTTTCAAATATATTTCTTATATAAGTTATTAAACTATATGCAAATTGGGTAAAAAATAAAAGGTATTGTGAAGACGCATCTACTGGTACATATAACATGTCCTAACATTTTTGTTGTTTTAAAAAATTTGTTTCCAAAAACAACATTTGTATGGAAAGTTGTTGTTGGTTTGAGTTCGAATTAGCATATAATCTTTTATCAAGGGTGTGTCTTAGCTTTCAATTTTAGAAATCGTTGGCATTTAATACCCTAAGAGCTTTTATAACCCATTTTTTAACTATTTCATATTAGTGGCAACCCTGGACCCACAGCATAGGCAATATGGATATCAAAATTTTTGTTTTCTCGAGTACTTTAATACAAACAAATGTGATTTTTTAAATTATAAAGATGTTTTCATACAAAAATTTTGTAATTATTTTTGTAATTTATTAAAAGGGAATAAGTAGAACTTTAATAAAAAAAATATTTCATACTTTTATAAAAGAAAGTACAAAAAGTTTTAAGAAGAATATAAAATGTTTTACTTATTTGTCCACTAACATTTTTATTTGAGTGTACGTAACAAAATATTTTTTTTTCGGGATTTCGTTTAACTTACCTTAATTATACAGCAAAAGGAACATTTTATAGTAAAAAACATTTTGATGATGGGTAAAGTGTTTGTAACCATCATATAAATCCGGTCGACACGATTTTGGGGTCTGACTTCTAAGTGTCAAATTTTTGTTTCTTATATTTTAAATAAAGGGGAAAATATTTTTTTTTATCAAAGTTTGTTTTTGATCTAAGTGCTATACACTGACGATCGGCAAAGAGCGTTTCTGAGGTCAAACTTTCAAAAATCAAAATGGCGGATCCAATGTGTCGGTAAAAAATGATACGTGTAGTTGAAATAACCTTTAAATTTACATAATTGTCCCTAAAACTGGCTGAAAATATAAATGCAACTAAAAATGTAACTAGAAGAATTTTAAAATGGCTGATCCAATATGGCTGACATTTTGTATTAAGGGTATTTTAGTGTAGCTTTATATAAATTTTCTATTGAGATTTAAAAATTCGATATGGCTGACTAAAAATATATTATAGGGGTCGAAAATTTAACTCCAACGTCAGCTAAATTTTACATTAGCACGTTCTGTTGTTAATCCCTTTCCCAGTTCTTATAACACATGAGGATAAACTCTTAACTTCCCGTGTAAAAAAGTTCATAAATACACAAACATGCACATATATGGACATATGTGTATTCGTATATCGACAAATATAGAAATAAATGTTTTATATATGGGCATATATGGAATAAACATGCGATTACATATGTGTGTTAGGGTGGGGCGATTAGTATGGAAGGAAAAAATCTTAATGGGCGCTTCGCGTCCACTAGACCATATGCCTACGGTGAAAATCGAACTTTTGATTTTACGGCAAAAAAGCCCTATTTTGAAATTTAAAATTAACCCCTTAAACCCCACCCACAAATATGATTGATTAATCTGCTAGAGAATCTTCCAAAGAAGAGATTGATACCATAATCTTGGATAAGCTCCTCCTACTTCCTGAGATATGTCCATCCCACACATTGTTACTTTCACAAAATACGGCTAAAAAGTCAAAATCTGGAAGCTCGATTTTCACCGTAGACGTATGGTCTAGTGCACTTTTTTGCTCAGTACAATCTCAAGAATCAGAAACGCGAAGCCCCCATTAAGATGTTCAAATCGCCCTACCCTAATGTATATTCAAAAACGACTCATATATGGACATATATGGAGGCACATATGATTTCATATATGCTAAACGTGCATCAGATTGATTGCATTTGAAAATGCTTCTGAATAAAAAACTGCATGAAAATGCGGCAAACTTTAGAATTATTTTGCGGGAAATATAAAGTACGCCATTAAAATCGGCGTTTCCAAAATATATAGAATTGACGGCCAGAACGTCTTTAATTTCTTTGACGTCATGCCGTGTAATTCTTAATACACTATTTATATGTAAATTCCTTTATTCTGTATCAACAGTTGGATAGTAACTGTGGCAACAATGCCGCCTTAGCACTAACGGAACATCATCATAGCATTGACCTGGTTACCACACTGCGCAGTGAATTGGCAGCGTTGTCATATAAAAAAGAACGTCTAACAAGTGAGGTAAGTAAACACTAATTAAGACCTTGACTGAATTTAATAGAATATTAATTTTAATTGTACTGCCTCAGCTAGCCGATGCTAAAACATCACTCTGCAGCAGAGATACAGAATGTGAAAATTTGAGAGCTCAAGCGGCACGGCAATCTGCTCTTATTTCATCGCTTCAAAGTCGTTTACAAGCTGCTGAAAATCGAGAAGAATCAGTACAAGTTAGATGTGATACAACCATACAAACAATACAGAGAGAAAAACGGTCAGCAGACGAGAGAAGCAAAGAGTTGTTGGCTAAAATACAACATCTTGAAAGCCATGTAGCCGCTGAGGAAGCACAAAAGGAACAAGCTCGTAATCAGTTAAATGAATTCTTAAGGCGTTTGAGCGTTATTTTTGGTATGGAAGCATGTGAGAGTGCTCATCTTACCACCGATTGTGTACTCACTAGAGCTGAGGAGTTAATGACTGAATTGCAGCGAACTAAAGCCAAACTTAACGCTACTTGTGATACTTTAAGTAGTTGTGAGAATGAGTTGTTGAATTTAAAATCTTTAGCCAATATAGAGAAACAGCGTTTATCGGCTCAACTGGAGAGTGCCAGTAATCATGAGCATGAATTGGAGGCCAGGTGTAGACAATATGAGAGAGATTTACAAATACAAAGAGATCGTTTAACGGAATCTGAAATTAACTCGGAGAAATTGAAAGAGGAGTTAAGAGGTTTTGAGTCTAGATGCCATCGTTTACAAAATAATTTAGATCGTGTCCAAAGTGATCGTTTACAATTCTTGAGATGTTTAGCGAATTACTTAGATGTAGCAGAACCCTGTGAGACTTTGATAAAAGATAAATTAAGAGAAGTTTTAAATGATAATAAAAATATACATACGGTAAGGGAATATTAGGGAGAAGCTAACGAGAGAGATATATTGCCGGATAGACTTAAAACCGTTTAAACATTTTTTGTAAATTTCTCAAATTTCAGGAATTACAAAAAATTCAGCAACGTTTCTCTTTAGTGTTTTATTGTTTAATCAAGAACATGATTTTGATTATTACTTTTTCTACTTTTTGCAGCAAATCCATAGTCTTCGCGATCAAATTTCTTGTGAACATATTAAACTGAAGGAGACCCAAGAAACTACTCAATGCCGCCTAAGAGATGAAGAGGCTCAAAAATGTGAATTAGAAGAACGTTTAGAAAAATGTCATGCCGAAATTCACTCTTTACGTAAAGATCATATGGATCTCACAGAATTTTTACTACGTTTGGCCAGAGCACTGCAATGGAGTGAATGTTCTTCGCCACCGGCTTTGGGATCAGATACCAATATTTTGGCTGAGAGCCTTTTAGAGAAAGCGGATCGCTTGGCTTCCACTGTGCACGCTCATCATGATCACCATGAAAGTTTAGCACATCATCATTCCCAAAACTATCGAAGTGCGGATAAGGTAAGATAATTAAAAAATGTCATAGTATAGTTTTTAAAAAACTTTTATGAGCTACTTCAAAAATTTTCGATACTTCTTGAAACTGATTTTTGATACTTTTTATTTCTCAAGGTTTTACGAATTGGGATTAACGATCAACAGGGTTAGGTAGACTACTTATACTATAGAGTAACTATTTTAAAGAGATGGAATACCTCTCACGTGACTCTCGAAAAAAGTTGACCTCTGCCCAAATGAATAACAAACATTTGCTCTTTAAAATGAGTCGAGTAACAACATTTTCTGCATAAAATGTGTCGAGTTGCAACATTTGGTTGAAGGCTTTTTCTTGAGAGGTTGCCATATTTTTAAAAATAAACACTGTGCTTGCCAGTTTCGATAAAAATTATGACATGTTTTCTTTATTATAACATAAAACCAATAACAAACCAAATTACAATTGAAGGGCTTACTGTAAAAACTTGATAAGCCACATTTAATTTTTAGTTCCTTTTCATCTCTTAATGGCTGAGAAACGCAAAAATATGAATTTTGCACTACGTTTATACTCTTTGTACTTGTAATAACTGTTTAAGCAAGACTTGTATCAAATATTAATCAATGGATATCTAGAAAACAGCGAAAATTCATAAATAAAAAAAAATGTGGCTTATCAAGTTTTTACAATAAGCCCTTCAATTAAATTCTCTGAGTTATAATTATAAAATAGTTTTGAAAGTTGTTTTGGGGATGCCTCCCCATTACCCCCTTTTTGGGGAAGCCTCCCCATTACACCCTTCTCCTGAAAGTTTGATTAACAATTGCGTATGACTTTTTTTGTTGAGCTTTTTCTTGTTATTGTGAAGATTTGATGCTTATTTTTGAAACAAACTTTCTCTTAATTTAGATGAATCGTATTTCTTATCCTTTTTTGACTTGGTCACCACTTATTTGACAATAAATTCTCTGAGTTATAATTATAAAATAGTTTTGAAAGTTTTTTTGGAGAAGCCTCCACACTTTCAAACACAGTTTTTTACACACAGATAAATAAAGTGCCAAAAGAATTAAAAAGTGAATTTTAATGGTAACAACTTATAAATTCAGTTAGTACAACGACCCAGCAAAAAATTTCCAAAAAGGTAAGCGGGTTTGTAATCAAGCATTTTGGGCAGAACGCATTCCTTACTAGATTACCTACTCGATTCTTTTAACAGGACGTGAGACTAAAATAATTGATTCTTTAGAATTGATTATTTTTTTTTGCCGAAGAACCATTTACTTTATATTTTTAAGAACTACATACATTTTTTAATAAAGAAATAGTTACATTGTAAAACTACGAAGTACTTACACAAAAAAAAATAAATAAATAGTTCCCTAGAAAAAATAAGAAGCACTTACATTAAAAAAGAAGTAGTTTCATAAGTAAAGTCAACTTTTACTCACACGTAATTCTCCTACGTCACTCAAATATAACGATCAAAACAATCCTAAAAAGTGAAACATCGAATTGTTATGATAACATGGGTTTGTCATAATTTTGGAGCTATAAACCTCGAAAATATAAATTTTTCAAAAAAAAAGAACAATTCAAAATTGAAAAACAAAAATATGACTCACGCACAATCACCCTCGAAAATTTTTTTTACACTCACTCACGATAACGTCAGTAATTTCAACTTAAACTCACAATTTTCTGATCACGTGCGCTTCCCTAATTTATACCTAACTACAGTTTAACAAAATTTAGGCAACATGAATTTCTGTTTTTAGTGTTATTTTCCTGCAAATAAAAATTTGTTTGAAAATATATATAAGATAAATTCTTTTTTCAAAATTAGTAACTACTTCTAATAACGTCCTTTTATTAAGAAAAAGTATATGATTACTTCTTGAGTACAAAAATTTATACATATAAGTTAATAACATTGTTATTTTCTTTTAAGTAAATAATTACTTTGTTATTGAGTTCATGCTTTCTGGTTTAAATTTAAAAAATTGATTACAATACTACTTGCTTTTTTGACTCTATCGTTGGAATGAGTTTGGTATTGCAGTTACTAAGTTTGGCAATTAGATATGTAAGCAAGTGTGGGCATCACCTTCTTTTTGGAATGTGTAATTTTTTCCCGGGGATATTTACATTAGATTTCTGAATAATTTGGCTGTTTAAACTGAATAACCGAACTTAGTTGCGAAAACTAATGTTAAGTTGTGTCAAACGACTGAAATTCGTAATAAATTAATTTGATTCGAAGTATCCAATTTTCAGTTGCCAAATATAGAAATTTTTCTCTTTGTGTAACTTCAAACCTAATTTTTGTCAACACAACATAAATTTTCTTTAAAAAACAACGTTTTTGTACTCTTTGGTTGGTTGCTGAGTTGGGCGGGGCTGGTGAACACTTTTTGCCAGGTTTGACGATTTATCGTCATTTTGACGATTTTTTTACCTAAAACAACTAAATGACGATTGGATCTATTTTTGGATTTTTATTATTTCGTTAAAACTCAAAACTATTTTTTATTGAAGTCTAACATATGTTTGCTAAAATGATGTGAAATAAAGTTTAGCAAAAAAAATATTTTATGTATTCATCTTAGGTTTATTTTAATTTATTTTGTGCACTTAGAATACTATGTAGGTAAACCCCACTGCAAATTCAGTTAAAAACAAATTAAATTTCACTTGGTAAAAGAACGACTTACATTTCAGTAAATTCAACTAACATTTTCATTTGGGTTTCACTGTTCAAAAAATTAATCACAATTGTAGTATTAATGAACCACTATGCAGTAAAAAATAAACAAACATTTATTTGTTTTATTTTTTTAAATAAAAAAACTACTGTAAAATGAGTGTAAAATCACAATACTGTAACCACATCCCAGGAAAAAATTACACATTCCAAAAAGAAGGTGATGCCCACACTTGCTTACATATCTCATTGCCAAATTTAGTAACTGCAATACCAAACTCATTCCAACGATAGAGTCAAAAAAGCAAGTAGTATTGTAATCAATTCTTTAAATTTAAACCAGAAGGCATGAACTCAATGACAAAGTAATTATTTACTTAAAAGAAAATAACAATGTTATTAACTTATATGTATAACTTTTTGTACTCAAGTAGTAATCATATACTTTTTCTTAATAAAAGGACGTTATTGCAAGTAGTTCATAATTTTGAAAAAAGAAGTTATACAATTTTAAAGAATTTATCTCATATATTTTTTCAAACAAATTTTTATTTGCAGGAAAATAATACTAAAAACAGAAATTGCATGTTGCCTAAATTTTGTTAAACTGTGGTTAGATATAAATTAGGGAAGCGCACGTGAGCAGAAAATTGTGAGTGAAAGTTGAAATTACTGACGTTATCGTGAGTAATTTCGTTATTGTTCTTTTTTTTTTGAAAAATTTGTATTTTCGTGGTCTATAGCTCCAAAATTATGACAAACCCATGTTATGATAACAATTCGATGTTTCCCTTTTTAGGATTTTATTTCCGTATGAGTTTAGATCATTATATTTGAGTGCCCTAGGAGAATCACGTGTGAGTAAAAGTTGAATTTACTTATGGAACTACTTCTTTTTTTTTTTTTTTTGTAAGTACTTCGTAGTTTTACAATGGAACTATTTCTTTATTAAAAATGTATGTAGTTCTTAAAAATATAAAGTAAATGGTTCTTCGGTAAAAAAAATAATCAATTCTAAAGAATCAATTATTTTAGTCTCACGCCCTGTTAAAAGAATCGAGTAGGTAATCTAGTAAGGAATGCGTTCTGCGCAAAATGCTTGATTACAAACCCGCTTACCTTTTTGGAAATTTTTTGCTGGGTTCTTTAAATGAACTACAATTGTAGTCAAAAATTAAATTTCTTCTATAAATGACTGTTTTTTCACTTAAAAGTAAAGATACGTATGCCAACTCAAACAACGACAAATATTTACCGCAGAAGTTCCCTGAGTATGTGCTTACTTTTTTCATGGTTGGAAAATACTACCTTTTCATTACAATGACAGTTGCCTGCCACGGCCACACCAATGCAGTTATGTAAGTTTTAAAACTACGATTCCATTAGTGGCATGTGTTTATTTCAAAATTCTACCCATTTCATTTTGTTACATCAGCAAAATAACGTTATAAATCGTCGTTTCGGTATTTGAGCGTTAATTTCACTTTAACTAGTTCAAGATATTTAAAAATCAAAAACGTAATATAGAAAACTAAAACCGTTTACATAAGAAGAAACATGTCTTTAATGGAATCGCTTTTTTAAAATTTTCATCCCGCTCTTAGTGTTACTGTGATATCCAATCGTTATTATGAAAAGTTATTTAATGCCACTTCTGCTTTTTTTAATATTTATATTTTTATAAAATTTAATTAGTGTAAGATTGAGATAAAAATAAAATATTTTTTAAATGAAAAAAAAAACATCCAAGTTTTTGCGAAACAAACATCGAGTTCGAATATTCTGATTTATAAATCCTAAAATAAATCCGGTGCTTAAAAAACAGGAATAATAATAATATAAATAAAGTCTTCCAAAGTGAAACTTCAGATATTCACTATTTATATTTGAAAATATAAAAACATGCAGTAATAAACTGCTAATTTTAGCAGTTTTTTAAATAAAAATAAATAATAATATAAATAATAAATTAAATAATAAATAATTTTTAGAAATATTAAAAACCAACCCAAAATGAAAAATATGAAATAATCAAAAATTTCACAGTTTATTGTATTAAACTATGTATATTTTAATTCGTTAATGGAAGTCCAAATTTAAAAATTAAAGAAACTAACATCGTTAAGAATTTCTAAACTTTAAAAAAGAATTTAAGATTTAAAAATGGTGCTACTGAAATGGTTGTTTACAGAATTATGTAGAAGTAATTAACAGTTAAAGTATTAAAGTGCTATCGTTATATATAATATCATGATTTTCTAAGTGCACTCTAAGAGCACTTGAAATGTGAATTCCATTAATGTTCTTTATTTTCTTTTTATGTATCCCACTTGTAACAAATATTTTTTGTTTTGACGATTTTTTGACGATTTTTTAAAATAAAGGGTGTCCCAAGAAGAGCGCAATTTTTAAATTTTAAATAAAACACAGATATTTAAAAAAAAATCGTGAAACTTTATTATATCGTAAAGTAGACAGAATGAGGTTATGTATGGAACAATATATCGTGCAGATGGCCGCCGCGGCTTTGCTGGCATGCACGCGATCTTTTAATAAAATTTTCAATGACCGTTTTGCATGAATGCTGCGGTATTTCATTAATGCAGCGTCCAATTTCCTCTTTTAAGGCTTGAGTCGTCGTCGGCTTATTCGCGTAAACCATCGACTTCAAAAAACCCCAAAGAAAAAAATCTAGTAGTGTTAAATCGCACGATCTAGGCGGCCAATTATGATCTCCAAAACGCGAAATAACACGACCGGGAAATGACTGATGCAGCAATTGAATTGTTTCTCTGGCTGTATGACATGTGGCGCCGTCTTGTTTTAACCACATGCCCTCCACATTCATTTCTTCAATTCTAGGCAAGAAAAAACTGGTTATCATTTCACGATACCGAACACCATTGACTGTTTGCGCTTGACCTGCCTCATTTTCATAAAAAAAAGGTTCAATGATTCCTCCAGCCCAAAAACCACACCACACAGTGACACGTTGAGGATGCATTTGCTTCTCGTGAATCACTCGAGGATTTTCCTCACCCCAAATGCGACAATTCTGCCTATTGACGAAGCCATCAAGATGAAAATGGGCCTCGTCACTGAAGATGATTTTATCGGCAAAATCAGCATTTTCATGTTGTCTCTCCAATACCCAATTAACGAACTCCCTTTGCTGTCCATGGTCAGCTGGCTCCATTTTTACTAACCTCGTACCTTCTACTAGCAAACAATAACAATTGTTCAAATGTCAAACAATGACACTTCGAATGTTGCCAGATTTAAAAATTGCGTTCTTCTTGGGACACCCTTTATAATGACGATTTTGACGATTTTTATTGGAAAATTGGACGATTTTATGCTCAACATACCTGTCAACACTGCTGGTGAAGAAAAATAAAGAGGACTGGTTGAGTAACAAAGAGTAGTATAGAGGGAATCTGCTTATACTTAATTACGTTTGACGTTCACAATTATATTTAAAATTTGTTAACGTATTGCGTGAACTGAGTTTCTTAATTAAAAGAACCTCCGAGTTAAAAAGGCATTTGAAAAATTTTAAAGGCAAACATTTTATGAACTTTATATAAATTTTGCGAAACTTAATTATTTTTTCCGGGTTTTTTGTATAAAAAACATGGCTTGAAAACGTAGTTAGGTACGATATCTATAGAGAATCTTCACGACGGGCTTAGTAAATAAAAAGCAAAAATATTTAATTTATTTCACTCCCAGCGGTTTTCTAAACACCTCTTTGTGACAACTAAAACACTGTATCAATTTTAAAAAACGTACAAAAAATAAAATATTTTAATGAACTTAATACTAAAATCGAAAGACATCAAAAAATTATAAGACTGTATATTTTATGGAGCAAACTGAGTTTTCATAACCTCAAAAAGCAACCTTATATACAATTTTTAATTTTTCTAATTTAGATAAGTATTTAATATGATTTTCTGGAAATAAGTCTATTTTTTAAGATATTTATTAGGGCTTAGGGTCCCTATTTAAGATCTTAAAACCGGCAAAAAAAAAAATCGTGTTTTCCAAAATAATCAAGGTGTTCTTTTTAAGTTTTAATATATGACAAACACAATATTTTCAGTGTATTTTTATATTTTTTGACGGTTTAATTGAATCCAAGCAAAAACTGTAATTTTAATATTATTTTTTTTTAATTTGCTTTAAAATTAAAACGGCTATAATTGTTGCGCCGTCAAAGATAAATGATTAATGCGAATGTATTTGTCATGTTTTAACATCGGCTAGTACATACACAAAATTATATTCATGTCATCCAAAAAATTTTTTTTGCAATATTTTGCCCCAAAATTTCGAACATTTTAGATATTTCTCTTGTATTCTTCCATTTTCAGAGTTGCTGCGATCATTATCATCATACCCACCCACATACAAAATTACGACGTGAAAGATCTTGTCATGATATTCCTCTTAAAGAGAGTACAAGTTCTCTTTATAATCTTCAGCGAAAAGTACGAGTACTCAAGGAACAAGTACAACGTAGAGATCTACATTTGGAATTACTTAAGAGAAAGCTGGCCATTATAGAAGATGGAGCTCGTGGAAAGTGCATGTTACAGGGAGAGCGTGATGATGCTGTATGTCGTGCCAAAAAGTCAAGTAAAGTAATAGATAGACTAACTGCTCAATTGGCGGATGCCCGGTCTCAGGTGGCAGAAGTTAAAGCTCAATTAGCCGAAGCAGTGGAGTACAAAATTACAGCTCTTGAGAGAGCACGCAAAATTGATGAACTAACTACGCAAGTGTGCGATTTAGAAGAAGAGAAAACTAGACTTTTAGCACAAGTCAGTGCCTTGAAAGAAAGACTAAAATCATCTAGTGACTCGAATCAAAATAGAAGATGTCGTGATGAGACTTTAATAAATGTAAGTCCAAAAACCGATTAACTTTTTACAGCATGTTAATATAAATATTTTTAAATGAAAATGAAAATTATTCAAGTTCGAGGCCATACTCTATATTTCTTTATTAGGATAGCGTCCTCACAAATAATCTATAGAGTTTTTTGTTTTCAAATTAATTATTTGACCCTTTCAGGAATAATCTATTTCGGGAATTTTCTAGGTTCCCATCATCAGACCACGTTTTAAAAGCGGTACAAAAAAATTCCCGAAATAGATCTATCAACACATTCCTGAAAGCGTCAAATAAAAAATTTGAAAACAAAAAACTCTATAGATTATTTGTGAGGACAATATCCTAATAAAGAAATATAGAGTATGGCCTCGAACTTGAATAATTTTCATTTTTATTGCACAATTAAAGGTCGAAAAAAACATAGTTTTTATTTTTAATAAAAATTATATCAAACTTGTATAAATATTTTTTTTCTCTTGCAGTCTCTTCGTGATGATTTAACCCATTTGCAAACTCAACTCACCGATACCAATCATCGTCTTTCGCATTTACAAAACTTTCGCACTTCCGTGGCACGCACTTTACATTTACGTGATTTACCCGAAACCGACTTGTTGCAACGTTTACAGGCTCTATGTTCCGCTCATCAGGAATTTACCATCCTATCAAAGCGTTATGAAACAGCGTCCCCCGTGGGAGATCATCCTTGTCCTCGTTATGATGATCCAGTACCTCCCTCAAGTCATTGCCGACCTCCTCGATATTCAGTAACTCCTCCACCACAGGCAGTTACCAGTACAACACATGTTCATAATCATAGTCATACACTAAATCACAGTCGTGGTCATAATCATGCTAATAATCATGCACATAATCATGGTCATAATCACAATCATAATAATCATCCCCATCGTTATCATTAAGTACACACATGCACTGCCGTCATCATTTTAACAGCAAAACAAAACACCCACCTTTAACATTGTTGTTTAAATAAAATTCTGTTATATTACAGTTATTTAGCATACGCGCCATCTTGTGGCAAGTAGTATACATTTATGTTTTAAAGAGCAACTAACAGAATTTGTGTGCTGTTAATAACGGCTTTTTAAAGCATATACAGTGTACTCTATTGCAATGATTACCCTTATTTTATATTGTATGAAGATATTAAAAAATAAAAACGTTGTGAGCAGTGTTGCAGGTTTGACGATTTATCGTCATTTTGACAATTTTTAGTACCCAAAATAATTAAATGACGATTGGATGATTGTTGCTTCCAAAATTATGATTTTTTTTTTTCAAAAGCTTAATATGTCAGCAAAACATACTTATTTGTCATTCTAAAAAAATCGCCAGATCTATTTTTGGATTTTTATTATATCGTAAAACTTAAAAACTTTATTTTTTTTTATCGAAATCTAATATTTATTTGCTAATATGAAGTGAAATAAAATTTTGCAAAAAAAAATATTTTATAAATTCATGTTAGGTTTAGTTAGCTTAACTTAATTTCTGTGCTTACACTTTTTTTTATTTGTGCATTTTTATAAAACTTAATTAGTGTAAGATTGAGATAAAATAAAAATTAAATTAAAAAAAGCATTGAATTTTTTGCGAAACAAACAGACCTCGAGCTTGAATATTCTGATATATAAAATGTTGAAAGATTTAGCAAAAACAACTTCAAAACAAGTAAAATAAATCAAAAAATAATTCCGGTGCTTAAAAACAGAACTAATAATAATACAAATATAGTGTTCCAAAGTGAAACTTCATATATTTAAAATTTATATTTGAAAATGGAAAAACATGCATCTAACTACCTAAATTCAGTTGGCGACAAATGCGGTTCTCACGAAGAATCTGTTCTTTGTGTGTAATGAAATTCCATAGGTAAATTAAGGTTGACATTCTTTCTTACAAAACCCCATTTATAATAAGATTTTATAAAAACCTTAAATATATATTCAATAAATTAACCAATAACTCAAAAAAAAAAATCTAATTTCAAACTTTTTGCCTAAATCACTTGTGCAGGACGTTAAAGAGAAGGCTTCCTATTTTTGTCTCTCCTTGTAAACATTTGTTAATACCCAGTCTTAGCGGTAAGTTCCTAGATTCAAAGGGTTATACTGTGTGCATTGACAAACCAAATTTTAAGATCTTTGCTTTAGCGGCTTTTAGGAGCAGAAATTTCCCCAAATAAACCCGTATTTTACTAAGTTCTTTCAAAATATAACTTATAAGTGAATTAGCCCATACAACAGTGAATAATTATTTCAAACTTATGTTTCTTACTAAAAGGGTATAGGCAAACCGTCAGGGATACTTTTCACTCCTACTATCAGGAATTTCCAAAAATCCCGTCTAAGGGGATGGAAGAACAAACTGATCAAATCTGATTTTTTCGCCTTTGTACAAAAATTTTAGACTACGTTCCTCATAAAAATTCTAAAAGAATCTTAACAATAATTTTGTAAATATTCCAAGGAACATATTTAAATTTAAAACTTTTAGTTATTAAAGACTCGCCCACCAAATTTGAAGTCCTTGGCGTAAGAGGTTTTGCCAAACCATCAAGGGGCAGACTATATCCATTTTTCATCCTCCCAGTAGGAATTTCCAAAAATCTCTTTAAAGGGGATGTTTAAGAGGGATCAGAAACCCACATTTGAAAATCCTCCCCTCAAACGCTAAAAGAAGTGATATATTTACATAATTTAGCGATTATTTTTACCATGATCCTGGACATAAATTTAAAATTCCAAATTTTTGGGCAATGGTGCTTGGCAGGTCGCCAAGGTGGGACTTTTACACTCATAATAATCTATAGGTAAAATACACGAAAACGGTTGTTCATTTTACGAAAGTTTTGGTTATTTTGACATTACGAAAAAATTTGTAGAATATACAAATCACATTTCGTAAAGTTTTGTAAAAACTTTTTTTAAATAAAAATGTGGTGCATACCTTACGGGTTTATTTAAAAATTAAAAAAAAAAAATGTAATGGTGCCACACCAGAATCGAACTCACGATTTCAGTGACGTCCTGCTGTGTTGAAGTAGACCCCTCTACCATTTGCACCAAAGTGGCTGATGCAATACAACAAACTAAAAAGGAACTTAAGTCGAAAATATTATGAAATTTTTATGAAAACTAGAAAAATATGCTACAAATATTTAATAAAAAAGGTAAAATGGCAATTAAATATTTTTATTATGTTTATTGAACTAAATAAAATAATAATAATAAAAAACTTAAATAACAATTTCAAACTAATTGCATTTTATTATTAAATATTTTATCTTTTTAAATATTTGTTTTATTGAATTTCATACTAAACCCGTCAAATAAAGTGGAAGTAGTGTTTTCGGGTCCTATTTAACTTGTTTTAGGATCCTCTTTATTAAGCAAAATACAATATATCCATTTATATCAAAACACAAAAATAGTAATAATGAAATAAAAAAATAAAACAGAAATTTAAAAAACATTAATAAACAAAAAAAAAATATAAAAACTAAAAAAAAAAAAAAAAAAATTTGTCCTGGCCAGGAGTTGAACTCGCAACCTTCTGATTACAAATCCGACCTCTAACCACATCAACATCCATATGTAATATTTGTAACATTACAAATTTTTGTACAATGTACTAAAAAAATATTACGAAATCATATTTGTATTTTTTACGAAATTTGTAAATTTATATAATTTGTTTTATACAAAAGTTTTGTAATATAAACAAAATGTTTGTAGATTCTACGAAAAAAAATTTACGAAGAATATATTTGTATTTTTAAGCATGGATTATTATGAGTGTACCATTGTTGTCCTCCCTGTAGAAATTTCCAAAAATACGCACTATATAGTGTTAAAAATCCCTTCAATACAGATATCCGCTCTATTAGCAATAATAACAAGGATAAGGAACCCACATACCAAAATTTTAAAGTTCCTAGCTTCGGCGGTTTGGCAAGGCTGCCAAAGGGGGACAATTTTTAAACCTTTTGGCAATGCTTCTCGTGATAAGGAACCAACATACCAAATTATAAGTGCCTCACTTTAACGGTTTGATTTGGCTGCCAATGGGAGAGTTTTCTCAAGTTAAGCCCTATTTTTACCACATTCCTGGGCAGAAACCCAAAAAGTATCATATAAGTGAACTAGTTCATATTCGAATAAACAAATATTTTGATTTTCAAATTTCTGACCAAAAGGATTTGGGGAGGCCGCCAAGGGGAGACTTTTGCCCTTTATACCACTCCCCGATGGAATTTCCAAAATCCGTTCAATACAGATGTCTACTTCTGATTATAAACTCACGTACTAAATTTCAAGGTCCTAGCAACAACGGTAATTCCTCCACCACAGGCAGTTACCAGTACAACACATGTCCAGACCTCAGGGGCCACTTTTTGGCCCTCCCCGTAGGAATTCCCAAAAATCCCGTCAATGCATAACTTCAAGTTCCAAAACTCAAGTTCCTCCCTTTAGTGGAGTGGCCAGGGCGTCAAGGGGAACAATCCGCTCTATACCGTAGAACAATCCGCTCTATACAGATGTCTACTCCAGCTTAGGCACTCATGTAACAAATTTCAAGTACCTATCATCAGGGTTTTAGAAAAAATGGCGATTTTCCCTCCCCTTGTTAATTTCCAAAAATCTAGTCAATACAGATATCTACTAGTAATAAGGCACTTACATACAGAATTTCAAGTTCCTAGCTTTAGTGGTTTGTTCAGGCACCAAGGAGGATACTTTTACCCCATCTGCTCCTCCTCGTAGGAATTTACAAAATTCCGCTCTATACTCTACTCCTGATTAGGGACGCACATACCAAACTTCAAGTTAATAGCTTTTGCAATTTGGCCAGGCTGATAAGGGGGAGATTTTCCCCTTTTTACCCCTCCCCGTGGGAATTTCCAAAAATCCCATTAATACAGATATCTACTCATGATAATGTACCCGCATACCAAATTTCAGGTTCCTCGCTTTAGTGGTTTAGCCAGGCCGCCAAGGAGGATACTTTTCCCCTTACTGCCGCTCCCCGTAAGAATTTTCAAAAATCCGATGTCTACTCCTGATTAGTAACACAGATACCGAATTGTAAATTCCTAGCTGCAGCGACTTGACCAGACCGCCAAGGCGGATACTTTTTAGCCCACGTTTCTGGGCAAAATTCCAAAAATAAACATACCATGGAGTTGGGGGAGGAGACATTTTCCTTTATTACCCTACCTGTAGGAATTTCCAAAATCTCGTCTTAGCGGACGTCGACGCTGGAGGATGGACCTCCATGCCAAATTTCAACTTCCTAGCTCCAGAAGTATGGGTTGTACGATGTTGAGTCAGTCAGTGAGTGAGTAACGTTATTCTTTTATATATACAATATGTATAGAGATATTGTCAGTAGTTGTATGTTTAAATCCTTTAACAATGTTTGCTAACAAGAACAAAAATATAAATCCATTTGATTACATATTTATATTTAAGCATAAAGTCAAAAAATACATCATTTTTTTTTAGGTTGCCGTACAGCAAATTTATAACTTATCCCAAACTATGTAAAAATATCCATTCTATATAAATTTTGTCATCTATTGTTGAATGACTTGATAACACTTTGACATGACACCCACAACAAAAGTGCTGTAACAACTAATACTTTGACAAAAAAGAAAATACAGGAAAAACGATGTGAATTTTGTATAAAATAAAGTCATGAAAATGAAGTTGATTGAACTGTAGTTTATGTATTTGTAACTAAAGTGACAAGTACGAAGAATAAAAAAAAAAACAAGGATAACGAAATTAGGTTACAAATTGAATTTAAAAAATATATTAGTACACTCAGGAAAAAGAGTTTCATTATATTTATGAAACAGTTTCTTTGGAAGAATCTATAGAACATTGTCATATTTACCTGTGGCGAATCTAGTTCAAGCTTTTGGGACAGATAATTTTTTTAATTTTTTGTAAATTTTATGTAAACATGTTTGGCAACCTAATTGAATAATGGGTTTAGTAAAGATTTATTTTTTGTTGTGGTTTTGGTATCGGTAAGGGTACACTCAAAATAAATAGTTAGTAAAGTCAGCGAAAACTGTTGCTGAGTCAGTAAAATTTTAGTCAGGAGGATGCCTGCAAAAAATTGCTAATATCAGCAAAATCTCAATTAAACAAAATTAGTGGATTCAGCAAAAGTTTTGCTAATACTTAGTTGATTTAATATTAAAAAATACTTGCTAAAAGTTAATAAAATTATTGCTGAATATTAGTACGCTGAAAACAACTCAACAAATTTGTTGAAAAATTATAATTAGTTAATTTATCAGCTGAAAATCTTAAAAGTTTTGTTGTTATTCTTTTAAAAATAATTTACAATACATTACAAAATATAAAAATGTTCATAATCCCACATTGACCACACGAATTAACTTAATATCTGAAAATACAATATATAAAAACATTTATATATAACATAAACAAATTACCTTTCAACTACTTCCATCAATGGTTGTCTAAATGATGGCATCCTTTTAGAAACTAAACATTAAGAAATAACAAAATATACAATCCTTTTTTGGAAACATGGAAAATTACATAGCATTGACAGATATTTCATTGATCTAATGCAAAAATTCATTGATATCATGCAGAGAACTCTCAGTGTATGATTAAACAAACAGGTAACTCACTATTCTCCATTTTTTGTAAGCGAGAGGGTAATGACCACCCATTAATTTTGGGACATCGCGAACAAATGTAATTAAGCGCGTAAATCGCTTGGTAACTACACAGAGAGAGAATTTCTTGGACGAGTTTTAATGAATTTTGTTCACTAAACTAATGAATCTTTCTTCACTATATAAATGCAAAATTTCTTAAACTTTATGAAACAGCTTCATAGTTGTAAAGAAAATATTTTTAATGAAAGCATTTCATTAGTCGTATGAAGTTTTTAATAAATAAAATGAAATTTTTTACAAAATTTTATGAAAAACTGCATTAATTAAATATAAATTTTCAATGTACGAGTTCCAGTGACATTTCATAGATCTAATGCTAAAACTCATTGATATCATGCAGATAATTCTCTCAGTGTAGTGAAACCCTTAATGCTCTACTTACACACTTAATTACTTGGTAATTTCTGTATTGGCTGGGCATATTTGATTTTGTCGAGCGTATTGTTAAAACTGACATTTTTTGTAAAGAGCACCTCCTAGTCAAAAAGAATTAAAAATTTTAAACGCAAAATTTTTATCAACTGTTTAAAAATTTTGCGAAATTTAATTATTTTGTTTCGGATTTTATTTTATAACAACCGTGGTTTGAGAACATAGTAATGTATTTAAAGTGAATCCTTACGACGGACTAAATTGACAAAGTGCAAAAAGTTTAATTTTGTTGATTCATAGCGGCTAGACTTGGGCAATCTAGTTCGTTTGAGAGAGTGCTCTTTCCTGTACGATTGTTCTTAATGAACTAGGACGCTCTTCTAGTTCAATCGTTCTTTGACAATTTCGTCCAATCGTTCATTAGATTGTTTGTTTTATAATTTTCATGCGAATTATTCATATTTGACACCTCTTTTGAACATTAAACAAATGAGCTGGCAACATTAAAAAAAAATTAAACGCAAAAGCAACATAAAGAAAAGAAATATTTCTCAAATACCAAAAAAGAACGAAAAGAGCGAAAGACCTAAAAGAGCTGAATATTGCGAACTAGCTCACTAATACAAAGTAAAGACTAGTTCAATTGAACTAGGTCGTTCACGAACTACACAACTCTAATAGCGGCTATAGCAGCAGTTTTCGCTAAACACATTTCGCTTTGTGACAACTAAATCGCTGTATCAATTCCGTAAAAATGTACATAAAATAAAAGATTTTAATAGGCTTAATACTTCAGTTGAAAAGGCATCAAACAATTTTAAGGACTTTAAATTTTATGGAGCAAACAAAATTTTCATAACCTCAAAATGCATACTTATAAAATATATTTAGTTTATTTTTAGTGAATTTAAAAGTATTTAATACAATTTACTGCAAACAAGGTACCTTAACAACAACTGAATATCAATATACCGACAAAATTCGTGTTTTTCAAAGTAATAACGTTTTTTTTTTTAAGTTGTAATATACGACAAAAAATGTTTTTGAGTGTATTTTTATATTTTTTTGGTGGTGTAATATCCCTGCGGGAAATGGACCAGTCACTGGTATGGTTACGTGACTAGAACTTCGTGTGTATGAACCTGTCCTAGTTTAGGTTCTGTTGTATGAAAGTGACCGGTACTTTTAACATAGGCTTGTCATAGGAGGTGGCAATTGCTACCTTTGGAGCATCTTGTGACGTGGCGAATAACCTGACGAAGGTTACCAATCAACGTACCGACTGAAATGAATAAGCTACGGAGGAAGTTAGAAGTAGGCAGTGTTAAAGAAGGATCATTTTAGGATTTATGTGACATGCAACAAGACCAGTGGGAAAATAATTATCACGTAACTGGAGTAGGTGCACGTATCGTAGAACTGGAGATCAATTTTTGATATAAGACTAGTCACATAATAAGCGCATTGTGTGCTGTTACAGGGGTAGTTTGAATGGCCCGTCCGGAACTAGTCACTGAACTTCACTGAAAGAGTGTCATAGCACCTGGTCACAAAACCTTCAAAAAGGCACAACAAAAATCAATTTTAAAATAAGTTTATTTCAGTGTTATGTAAGCTTTGTAGCAGTCAAGGGACTGAATCCTTTGGCACTAATTGCCATGTTTTCATCCACTGCTAACTGGATTGAACCAGTCCAATGACCAGTAACAACTTCAACCCTAGTTGCTTCAGTACAGTATGATGTTATGTTACTTTTTCTTCAGCCAAATGATATACCTGGTACCAACTTTTCAATATTTTATCACCATTACCATAATCACGTGATTGGTCATTTCACACGAATTAACACTTTTTGATACACCACAATTTTGGTTTCACCAGTTTCGAAACGTTCCCCCCAATCTTATATCACAAAATCGTCACTTTGGATGACCCTTCATTTCCCGCAGGGATATTTTTGGAAATGTGATAAATACAATGAGATCTGAACATTGTGATATAACTTTAATAAAATCCAAGCAAAAACTAAAATTTTTATATTTTCAGTTTGCTTGAAACTTAAAACTGCAATAATTTTTGTGCCGTTACCATGCTTAAACATCAGCTAACATATACACAAAAGGATATTCATGGATGTTGTGGTGTAATGGTTAGCGCGTTGGACTTTTACACAGAAGGTCCCGGGTTCGATTCCCGGTGCCGGCAACATCAAAATAATATGTATGAGTTTTTTCTATCCCTCATACGTATCGCAATGTCCACCTTCGGTGTTCCCATAGCAATTAACCACACCGAAGTAAAATAATAAATCAGGGCTATGAACCAAAAAGCTTCAATAAGTTCGTTAACTCTCCATCAGGTGGCGAGCAACAACTGTTCTAAGACTAATCATCTCGCGCAATTACAGTGTTGCCATGTCTGAAGCCCTTCATCTTTCCCGACCTTTCATCTCTATACTATCCCTTTCCAAAGAAAGCAACACACTAAATATAGGAAGTATTTCCTGAGTGTTGCCTCTCTTTAAAAAAAAAAAAAAAAAAATCAACGATAACACTTTAGGACTAACTATAAATTGCTTCATTACTCATCTTTATTAAAACTATTATAAAGGGTCCGCCAAATAACTTTTTTTTTTGAAAATGCTATAAAAAAAAAAACTACTGAATATTTTCTCAAATTTCTTTTTTTATTTGAAAGTACAATCCTTCCGGTTAATAATGGAAAATAATTTCATTCAAATTGCTGCCTCGGCTGGCCATGCAGTAGCCTACACGATCGGTCCAATTTTTAAGCACATTATCGATTGTGTGCAGCTGTATTTCACCAATGGCTTCCTGTTCCGTCCTGTTGCCAATATCCTCCTCTTCAATTTTTGTGAACAAAAATTCGTTCAACATGGCCCGATAACGATCGCCATTGACTGTAACGGCCACTTCTTGCTCATTTTCGAAGAAAAATGGCAATTTTCGCACACATTCTGCAACATTACCATGATTTTCAAAGTAATGTCGCAATACAGCGTTGTTCAAGCGTATACACAACCATGTTCGTTCAGCGGAAGGATAAAACTAATTATTTGTCAAAATCGTTAGATGCTGTCATTTTAAAAAATTTTTGGAATTGATTGGTATAACTTTTTCGAAAATAATTTTCAATGCGCAAACCTATTTAATTTAATCATGATTAAAAAATATACATAGCTCCTGATAATTTAATTTTTTTTTGTGTCTTATTTAATTTTTTTTTTTTAATTGGTTTGTTGCAGTGGAGGGGGTGTACTATCCTTACACCACCCCCTTTCCCACCACCCCCACGACCATGGCTACACGCCTATGTTTATTTAGTTGTATTTTTGTATTTTTATAATTAGTTTTTTTTAGCAATGGCGCTTATCTCGAAAACCAAATGAAAAAAACGAAGATCTAGTCGATTACTAATACACTTTATTATCGAAATTAAGTCAGATCAGGGTGGAACGCATCACCTTAGCAAAATTCATTAATATGATGAAGATTTTCCTTTGAATGTAGTAATGTTAATATCGCATGGAAATAATGAAGTTTTGATAGTGACTGAAAACATATAAATCCACCACTCGATTTCCTCCACCCCTTCTGATTTCAACCAAACCTGGTATATAATATGTACATCATAAACTTATAACTTCGTCCAAATATAGGACAGCTTAGCTAATCCAAGCGAATCTTGAAATATCGCGTTTCAAAATATAAAAAATATTTAAAAATTTTAAAAAGTAATCGTCTTTCTAACGGCTTAAGCTACGAGAGTCATTGATATTTTATTTTAAAGCTACACCCAAAAAAATAAGTTAGTAGAAAAGTTAGTAAAACGTCTTGTAAATCAGGTATTCTATTTTTTAGCAAAATTTTTTGCTAAAATCGTATTTTCAGCTAAAATTTTTGTTATACTTATTCAGCACTTAACTGTTTTATACTAATGCTTTACTAATATACTAATGTTTTACTAATTAATTTTGCTAAAAAAAAATTGTGCTGATAAGCACATTAATAGTGTGGACGACAACCAGATTGAAAGATATACGCAGAATGAAGTAGATGTCGCGGCATGTCAAGATGTAGTATAGAAGAGGAAAATGATACTAAAAAGTACAACTCTAATAAGATATATAAAAAATCAACCATGGAAGTTTTTGTATCTCTTTTTCATACATAAAACAAAATTGAGGATTAAAATAACTTAAATTTTGCGTTGTCACCGGCTTGTGAAAATAATTGTCTATTAATTAAATAAAAGACAAAATAAAATATTTATTTATTTAAACTAAATGTTTATATGTGTGGTCAAATTGCAAACAAACATATACAGAAATGTAGACAGAGTAAAGTGAAAGGCAAAAACACACATCTTAGGTAGATTTTTATGGTTCCTTTTTCTTATTGCAAAAAGGGTTGTTTTTTTCGTTTCGTTTGTTTTTGTTTATTTTTTCGTTTCTATAATTATCTTCGGCAGTTGCGATAGCATCATTTAGACAACCATTGATGTAAGTAATTGGAAGACAATTTTTGTTATGTTATATATATTTATTTCTATATATTTTCAGATATTAAATTAATTCATGTCGTCAATGTGGAAAAATTAAAATTTTTATATTTCGTTATTATAGTAAATTATCGTTAAAAGAATCACAAAAATATGTTTTATGATTTTCAGCAAATAAATTAACTAAATTACAATTTTTCTACAAATTTTTTGCGTTTTTTTCAGTCTACTAAAATTCAGCAAAAAATTTATTAATTTTTAGCAAGGCTTTTGTATTTCTAAGTGTTAGCAAAACTTTTGCTGAATCTACAAATTTTGTTGCTAAAAATCAGCTCGCTGGTTTTCAGGAAAAGATTTTGCTGACATTAGCAACTTTTTTGCAAGCATCCTCCTGACTAAAATTTTGCTGACTCAGCAAAATTTTTTGCTGACTTTACAAACTTTTTTTTTTGAGTGTACTTAAATTATCCACGGTCAGATTTTGGCCGATCTGTCATAAAATGCACGATATTTAAACCTTACAAATGTGTTTATTTTTATTAATCCTTCTTACTACAGCCTTGACTGTTAACTTTCTATTGTTTAATTAATACTAAAAATTTCATTGCCTACTTTAAGGCTTATTCTAATTCACGATTCTCTATATCGCTTACACTTTTAAATAAAAACGTTTCTATAAATTCATCAAATAATTTATCTTTTTCACTTAATTCCTTTTCCTTTGATATCTCATCTAATAATTCCAATAATTCCTGTTGCTCTTCCACCACTTCCTCCGACAATGTATCCCATAATTCTTGCGATGCTTTTTGAAATTGTTGCATAAATTTAAGATATAATTTATCAAATTCTGTGGTATTTTTACCATTATAATAAAAATCATTTGATATTAAGTGAAATTCAAATTTTGATTGCTGTGGTTCCAACTGCATGCGCAAACGTTCAATTTGTCTATTATTGTAACGGAAATAACGTAAAAGTTTCCGTTTCTCTGTATAGTTACTTTTACATTTCATAGATTGTTCAACCATTTGTAAATATTCATCTATTATGGGTTCAGTGGTTTGCTTTAGCAAAGGACTCATAGTTTTGGTTAAATTCCTATAAACATTGGTGGTTACAAGTAGAGCTTGTTCCGTTGTTTGCAATACTAACAATTCCACTTTGTCAATAAATTCCCTTAAATGTTCATCTTGTGTTATGGCCAATGTCACGAAAACCTATAAATCCATATATTGTAATATATAGAGTAAATTTCTTAAGGAATTGTTTTAATATCAGTTACTTACTTGGAATAGTATAACAACAGACCATATAAGTTTCATCTTTATCTTCACTTTCTTAAAAAAAAACTTCTGTTTATTTGCGTTTTTGGTATGTCTATGAAATTTCTTTTTATCCGGTCTGTTTATTGGTTTGGCTTTAGAAATGTTCTAAGTTCTTCTAGTTTAAAGTTAAGACTAAATACATGTTTTACTTTCAAATGGCATTTATGACCATCCTGTCCTGTCTGTTTGCCATATACGATTTGTTTTATTTTGAGTGCAAATTGGTTAAGACAACTTTATAAGTAACGCAGTGGTTCACAAACAAGTTACAGATAATTATATAAATGCAAAAACATCTGTCTAAGAGACTTTTTAGATTGCATCTAAAATTTGTTGTTTTAAACTTAAATATTATTGTGCAAAACAAATACAAATAAAAAGGATTTAAGGTGGTCACTTGATCACTGATCACTTTTTGGCCAAGACGAACGAAACTTTAGTAACACAATGCTTGCAATACAAAAATAAATAGTCTTGTGGAAACCCCATATAAATATATATTCTTACGGCTTAATTAATATGCAGATAGTCTAAACGCCCTAAAATCATTTAATATTATTCAGTTATACAACAGGTTTAATAGTTACTTTAGTAAATGTACAGATCCTTTAGAAGTGAAAAATACAGTAAAATGTGGCTGCACTGCACTGATAATAATCCATGCATAAAATTATGAAAACATTTCAAAATAAACAAAATCTTTAGTAAAATAAACGAAAATTTGTACATTTTATGAAAGTTTTTGAAGTTTTGAAATAATTTCGTATTTTTATGCATGGATTATTATGAGTGTGACAAGGAAGCATTGTTGATGTGTTACCGCCGATTGCGATTGAGATACGTTAGAGACAGTAAAAAACTTACTAAAACCGTTTTTTAGCTGCACATTTTCAATTGTAATTAGCGGTTTTAAAGTGGGGTCAAATGTTACCCCAATTTTTTGGGTAATTCCCAGCAAAAAAGGGTTTTAATGCAAATATACTACATTTTATTCTTCAATTTCTTTTTATTAAACTAAAGCATTTAATAGTTACTTATATCTAATTCTTTTTCTAAATTTAAATCAAATAGGGCCTCTTCATTTTCATCAATTTCTTCACTCTCATCAATTTTATCATCTTGGTTGCTATGGTGAAATCCTTCTATGGGTTCGATGCAACATAATAGTTCAATTAAATACGTCTAACACACTCATAATAATCTATAGGTAAAATACACGAAAACCGTTGTTCATTTTACGAAAGTTTTGGTTATTTTGACATTACGAAAAAATTTGTAGAATATACAAATCACATTTCGTAAAGTTTTGTAAAAACTTTTTTTAACTAAAAACGTGGTGCATACCTTACGGGTTTATTTTAAAATTAAAAAAAAAAATGTAATGGTGCCACACCAGAATCGAACTCACGATTTCAGTGACGTCCTGCTGTGTTGAAGTAGACCCCTCTACCATTTGCACCAAAGTAGCTGATGCAATACAACAAACTAAAAAGGAACTTAAGTCGAAAATATTATGAAATTTTTATGAAAACTAGAAAAATATGCTACAAATATTTAATAAAAAAGGTAAAATGGCCATTAAATATTTTTATTATGTTTATTGAACTAAATAAAATAATATATTTTTATAAATATATCAAATAATATATCAAAAAACAAAATAAAAAAATAATAAAATAATAATAATAAAAAACTTAAATAACAATTTCAAACTAATTGCATTTTATTATTAAATATTTTATCTTTTTAAATATTTGTTTTATTGAATTTCATACTAAACCCGTCAAATAAAGTGGAAGTAGTGTTTTCGGGTCCTCTTTAACTTGTTTTAGGATCCTCTTTATTAAACAAAATACAAAATATCCATTTATATCAAAACACAAAAATAGTAATAATGAAATAAAAAAATAAAACATAGAAATTTAAAAAACATTAATAAACAAAAAAAAATATAAAAACTAAAAAAAAAAAAAAAAAAATTTGTCCTGGCCAGGAGTTGAACTCGCAACCTTCTGATTGCAAATCCGACCTCTAACCACATCAACATCCATATGTAATATTTGTAACATTACAAATTTTTGTACAATGTACTAAAAAAATATTACGAAATCATGTTTGTATTTTTTACGAAATTTGTAAATTTATATAATTTGTTTTATACAAAAGTTTTGTAATATAAACAAAATGTTTGTACATTCTACGAAAAAAAATTTACGAAAAATATATTTGTATTTTTAAGCATGGATTATTATGAGTGCAGGTTATTGGTGCGGTTGTTTCTGCGTACGTGATGCAGCGTCTTCTCCAAAGAACCAATTGGAAGTGCAGTATTTTATATTATTTGTTTTAAGTGTAAGAAGACTTTATGGACCGTAGCAGTCATTGGCAACCAGGGATATAGCTTCAGGTTTTTGATGGACTTCACTGCTTAATTTTTGTAATTTTTGAAGGCCTTGTAGAACCTTTAAGAAGCACCGCTAAGTCTGTATTTCCTTGTTTTCGAGCTGACGTTGTTGCCGCACGAACTAATAACTCAGTTTCATTATTTGTTCCGCTTGAAAGGTATGTTGCTGCTTTCCTCTTTCCGTACTCAGACTTTCAGCAAAATGCAAGTTGAGGACGTCCAAGAGCAGAAAAAGTCACTTTGCCAGATTTGTTTTTATTTTCGTAGCTTATTTCAGCGTTGAGCCAAATGACATACTAACTTCGAAACTTTTCAGCCTTTTTGTCTTTCTCAATACTTTTGTTATATTTCACCCACATTTCTGATAAGTTTTTACAGAAAAGGCGCACTTTTTCCGTAATACGTTTGGTGCAGTCATCGGAAATTTCATCTTTACCAATTTTGTCGACTATAAAATCCACAAGTTTATTCTGCTTTTCTTGCCTTGAATTTTCGTTAAGCCAAATTTCAAACAACTCTGCTTTATTAAATCGCAATAACCTAAAAAATATGGTATTCGAAAACTGCTAAAATTAGTTATTGAATGTAAATGGAAATTCCTTTATAACATTTCAATATATTCATTTGTGATTGCATTAAATCCGCCGATCTTCGCCGAAATTTTAAAAGCTTCCACGAAGTTACATTTTGAAAACAATCGCAGCACTTTTAAGGTTATGTTAAAAAATGGCATTATTTCAAGCAAGTCAAACAAATTTATCACCTTCTTTAACAAAAAAACATTAATACTTACTTCATTTATTGTTCTCCATTTTCACTTTCTTCTTTATAACTCGCGAAATTGTTTAAACAAGCAATTGAATCCTTAAAGGCAACAAAATTTCTTAAGTGATTACAATGCAATGTCTTTGACTGCGTGTTGTCAAACGGAATTTTATATTTACCAAAAACAAAAACAAAAACAAAAACAAAAAGCTTACTTAGTTAATTTGGAATATTCGTTACAAAATGGCATTAAGAAAAGTGCAATATTTGCATTTGAAAAATTGGACTTTAGCACAGTTTTGGTAGCCGTTTAACCTAATGTGCAATGTAACAATTACATTAATATTTATGAAACATTACATAACAGAAATAATTATAATGACCATATCACGGTCTCTACGAACTATTTTCTACACAAAAATAATGAAATCCTTAAAAATACAAAATATCCTTCATACCTGAGTAAAAAATGTATACATTGTCTCGTGTTTTTTTCATCTTAAAATATATTATAATATGATATTGTATATGCTGTCATGTATAGAAATATATTATTATATGTTTCTTATTTACTACATATTGATATAATAATACATTTTTATATTGACATAATATATGATTATATATGATGACATATAAGCTATATAATTTATTGTTATAATTTTTTTTTTGTGTGATATATTGTGCAATTAATTAATTATCAAATGATATAAGATATAATTATGTATTGTTAAATATAACGCCACCCATGTAAAAAAAATATTTTGTGATTTTTCTTATTATATATAATTATATCGGAAAAATTAGAACATATAATTGTATCATATTAGATCTAATATGATATAATTATACATTATTTACTACAATTAGCTCTAATTTGATGAAATTAGAAACAGTTTCATACAATTGTATCCGAATTTTATCCTCATCCAAATGTATGAAACTATATATAATGTCATAAATTTACATCCAATTAGATCTATACAAATATATGACATATGTAATTATATATAGATCGATATATAATTATATATTTTACATACTACACTATATGAAGTGTAATAAAAAATAAATATATAAAAATGTGCGCCCCGGTAGGCTAGTTGGTAGCGTGCTGGCTTATCAGTGCGGGGATTGTGGGTTCGATTCCCACCAGAGGCACTGGTCTGTTTTCACTACAACGCGCCGAACGCCATAGTAGCTAGTGCTCGGTTAGGGTAATAGTATATAATTTGTAATTATATGATTATTAATTAGTAAAAAAAAAATATATAATTATATATTAGAGATATAATTTTATATAATTATATTTTATATACATTTTGCAATATATTATTATAGATAACTGTATAAAGTAATATACAACTATATCAAAACTTATTTAATTGGGCATACATAATTATATATGCGCCTTAAGACTATTTTTTGTTAAGTTTTATTCAAAATTATACATTTCATGGGATTTAAGTAGATCCAATTAAATCTCAAATAGTTGAAAATCTAGCTACGACAACAGAAAATTGTTCCAGCAGAAATTTTCAATGAAGTTGAGAATATCCGTCTCCTAAATTAGGGTGACATACATTTTAGAAGAATTTTATTTAAAGTCACATTCACACTAGATACCCACACACTTGTTTTGCCAAAACACGTATTTAAGCTCTTTATTCTATTCCAACAGTTCTTTATTCTTTTCCACTCGTTTTGTCAAAACAAGTGT
Organism: Delia radicum; assembly: GCA_021234595.1. Classification (NCBI taxonomy): domain Eukaryota; kingdom Metazoa; phylum Arthropoda; class Insecta; order Diptera; family Anthomyiidae; genus Delia; species Delia radicum. Next base: position 30,630,891 of record CM037854.1, on the reverse strand, counting down.
TTTGCAATCTAGTCTGAATGCCGTATAACAGTTGCAGTTCAATAAACTAAGAATTAAGCTAAAACAACGAAATTTTTAAACTTAATCAACGGAAAATTTCTGTTAAAAGGTTAGGTTTCTGCAGAGGCAGATGCATATTTTTTATAGGGATTATAATAAGAATACGGAGTACCATTGTTTTGAACATATAGTCTGTTGAATATTACAGTAGAGATTTGGCTTTATCTTATTTAAAAAAAAAAAAAATAAATAAATGTGTCTACGTTACTTATATCAGGCGCTGAATTCATTTAAATTATTGGTTGCATATTTATATAAAACCATGCAGTAAAGGGTTAATAAAACATCATTAAATATGTTTGCCCATAATAATGTTGCCAACTCCTAGTAGTACCTTGTTAATTTTCTGATACATATTTTTCACATTTGCTATAAATCGATCATTATGCATCCAATCCAATGAACAAATTTGTTAAATCTAAATAAACACTTTAATTAAATAAGGCAATTACAATACCAAATATGTCATTAAAATTTTAAATGATATACATAAGTATGTACTTTCATACACACATGTATTCTCTTATATAAAACTTGAATTTTCCATATGGATGCAAAAACCATGTACAATAGGGTGTGCCTTAAAAATAGATTTGTCTCAAGCTTTATTGAAAATGGTTCCAAATGGAAGAAATCGATTTTCTTTATTTGGAAAACATGAACCTGTGTTGAATTTCGGCCGAAAATGGTCCATTTGTGAAAAAAGTGTATTTTTGTTAAAAAATTACCAAAATTAGAAATGTTTAAAAACTTAATTTTTCATTTCATTTATTCGTTTAATATACTGAGAATAATTCAGATATAAAATTTTGACTTTATCGGATATTGATATCCGACTAGCCTGGAATCAAAAATAACCCACAGATTTGCTAAAAACGGAAAACTTTGTTCTTTTTTAAATTAATTTTAAATATTTTTTAAAATTCTTAATTTGAAGATGTCGATTGTTATTTTTATAATATAATAGTGTCTATTAAAGAAAAAGTAAATTTGAAAAAATTATAATTCGTGTTTATGTGTGGGCGACTCCTTTCCACAATATTCTATGAAATTTGATTATGTTTACAAAAGTTTAACAAAACTAAAATATTTTTATCAAACTTTGCATAATTTTCGGAAGAAGGTCTCTTTAACCTTATTAAACTAATTATCTTTACATTTATTTAAAAAATCGTTAAGGGTTAGTGTCCTGTGGACCAAAAATTACCCGTAAGAAGGAATTTATGTAATGGCTACAAGAGTGTAAAGCTTTTATATAGGGATAATGTTGGCACTTGTGATCAAAATTTAGAGAATGAATTCTCTCAGAATTCTTACTTTTCAAGGTTAAGCATATGGGGTCAAAACCGCCTCCAGTTTATTTTACTTTTTACATTTATTCTAAAGAAACTATACAAAAATTGTTATCAAATTAAAGTATTTTACAGACCTATCTAGCAATTTGTCTTTACTGGGGCCAATTTGTACACCACATATTTAACCCTTAAAAGTAAGATGGGTACGATAGAGGATTTATTACCCTTTATCGCAAATCCAAATTTAATCAAATTCTGTAAATCTCTCAGTGGGTCTTCTTTGGTCGAAAGTGAAAACATTAACCATATATGGAGCATATTGAATAAAACAATGATTTGATCTGATCATATCTAGCTGGATACGATTGAATCTAATTAGATATGACTGAACTTTGTTAGATCTGGTGCCAGATTTAATCATGTACTGTGGGATATGACATTTGCGGCACACCTTATGCCCCGATCTGATCAGATCAAGTAACAGATCTGTTCATATCTAAAGGGATCTGGAAAATTAAATAATTTTCGTATCCAGATTTGAGAAGATCTTGTCATATTTGATAGTATATGGTGCCAGATCTGTTCATAACCCCTTTGTACAGATCTGATACCAGATCTAAGCATTTTGAAAGACACCTTAATAAAAAAGTACATATATTTTTTTATGACATTTAAACGTCAAATTTCCGCTTTTAATTTTTATTTTGTTCGTTAATTTGTTTATTTTTAAAATTTTGGAAACCTTGGGAAAACTACAATTTTTAATTCATTTTTTATATGTCCTATAAATTGTAAAAAAATAATATATATTTTTAATATAGTTTAACAATAATAGTATTTTTTTGCAGATCCATCAACCAAAATTGTTTTTATATGTATTCAAACGCAAAAAAGATCCTATTCCTGATCACAAGAAAAGCACGAAGACGTGAGTTATAAATCAGTATTTACATACACTGTAACAAATGACTACTGAACATTTTGGGAGCAACCCGTCGAGTTAAAGCTGAATTTAAAAAAGTTTTTTTCAGTTTGTTATCCATTTATTTCCAATAAACTTTGGAAAAAACGTATTTAAATTGAAATAAGCGTTTTTTATTAATAATTCAACAAGAAATTTTAGAAATTTTTGAACCGCTTTAAATTTAAAAATATCAGATCTGCCTAGATTTTATCAGATCTAATTAGATCTGAAATTTTGGAGATCTAATTATATCTGATTATATGTGCTATAAGATCTATTCAGATCTGGTAAAACAGATAAAATTAGATCTGGTCAGATCTGATCTTTTTTACAGGGGGTTGTTTGAACTTGTCTTTGTTATCCATTTTTTTACCACAAGCTTTTAATAAACGTTTTAAAATTAAAATAAGCATTTTTTTACTCATTTAACTTTAAAAATTACTGATTTCTCTCTAAATCTTAAAATTACAGATCAGCCAAGATTTGATCGGAACTAATTAGATCTCAAATTTGTCCCCATTTTTGGAATCTAATTAGATCTGATCATACATGCTATTATATCTATTTAGATCTGGTAAAACAGATCTATCTAAATCTGATGAGATCAGACCTTTTTTATTGGGGTATCCAAATTTAATGAAAATCTGAACGCAATTATTCTGTCCATTTCCTTGTAAGTCTTTTACAATAAAAAAAAGTGGAAACCTATGTGGATCAAATTACATAAAATAATTATTTTTATTAATTGGAAACTTTGTTTAGATCAATTTAAAAGATTTGCAGTCTTTCACTCATAATTAAAACAAAGTTTCATGGGTCTGTTTTGTCCCCAGGCCACTAGGGGCTAAAGACTTTTTAAATAAAGGTAAAGATTATTAAAGTCAAATTTGGGTGCTAGTTTTACGAAAATTAAGCAAACTTTAATTAAAACATTAAAATTTTGTTCAACTTTTTAAAAAACAATAAATTTTCATCAAATGTCCTCTAAAGGAGTCGCTCTTCACAAAAACACGAATTAACCCTTGTTTTTATTTATTTTTTGTTTTGTTTTATTATATTATAGCTAAAGGGTATTTTTATACCGGCATATAACTTTAAGTTGGCAAACCCTTTTTTAACTGTCGGCCATTTTGTCAGCTGTCAAGTGATTTATGTTTAGTTTGGTTTGGTTTCATTTCAACATGAATAGACTGACGCCTGAACAACGCTTTCAAATTGTGTAAATTTATTTTGAAAATCATGGTTCTGTGCGAAATTTTCATAAGCGAATTTTGTTTAGCGAATTGGCCTCCAAGATCGTGCGATTTAAAATACTTGGAGGACGACATTCATCGCGTTATTGCCAATATACGGCCACAAATGTTGGAAAAAGTAATCGAAAATTCAATCTCCAGATTAGACTACGTCCGAGCACGGCTGGCTCGGACTGGTCATATGCCAGAAGTCATTTTTAAATTAGAATGCAAGAAGATTATCTTTCGAATAAAGTAAATTTCATGTCAATTTAAAAAATTCATCTTTGTTTTATTCTATTTCAAATTTCTATACCTCGATAAAAGCACCTTTTATTATATTATAAAAATAACAATCGATATCTCCTAACTAGGCATTTTAAAAAATCTTTAAAATACGGGTAATTTCAAACAAAAAAAAAAACACGCTTCTGCATTTCCATCAAATTTGTAGGCAATTTTTGATTCCAGGCTAAAGTGGGTACAAAATCAGAATTACATATCAAAATAATTTTGACTATATTAAAGGAATAAATACAATAACACATTGTGTTTTTCAAAATTTCGAATTTTGGTGATATTTTATAAAAAATACACATTTTTTCCAAAAATGGAGCACGGATTAATGTTTTCCCAAAAAAAAATTGATTTCTTTCATTTGTAATAAAACTGCGTGGTGTAATGAACGAAAATAGACAAAATGTCTTTTAAGGGACATCCTAATGTATATAAATAAATACTTTAACAAATTTAAAACATGAATGATAATAACGAGTGAATGATTTGTTTGAAAAAAACTTTATTATTCTTTGTATTTTACAATTATACCACTCAATGAACAATTCATTATCTATGCATAAAATGAAATAATTAAAAAGTTTGTTATTGCATGCAGTACTTCATATAAAGAGAAACGGTTAAAGGGCATATCCGCTAAAAAAAAGACGTAAAAATTAACACACTTAAATGAATGCATCTGTCAGTATTGTTAAAAAAAGAATGAATATGTGGAATAATCATCATGAGAATTAACCCGTATTTTTTTAGCATTTTTTTTTCTTAATTGTCAACACTTTATTATTAAAGTCGAGCAATTAATCAAAAGGTTTAATTTTAATTAAGTATACAATACGACAATCTACATAAAAGACTTATGGAAAATTGGAAATTAGGGCCATTCACAGTTTAATTCATAAAGACAAAATATACAAGAAAAAAACTCCGATTGAAATTGACAACAGAAAATACTCCAAAAAACTGAGTGTTGGAATTAATAGCACTCTATATCACATTTACCGTTTTACGGCCGAACTTGAACTGCTGCGAAAATTGGAATTTTATTTTTTGCGGATTTGGGTTTATCGACACAACATTTCTAAGGAAAAGTGTTGTCAAAAATATATTTTGCAACTCCTGTGAACAAATCCATCGGACATACATATATATCTCATTCGTCGTCAACGGTCAAAATTAGTGAACAAATACCTCATTAAAGTAATATGGAAAGACGTGTCGCACAGTGCTTTCTCCCATGGTCAAAAATTGTGTCTTTGATTTTAACGAAATAGATGTTTTTTTAATATTTTAGTCCTATAGAAAGTATCCTTTGTGATACATTTAATTCTGTCGTCACAAGTTGTCGTCAAAGTCGCTAAATTATTATTGTATTTATTTTGCAATAAGAAAAAGTTAATTTTTTAAGTTTTACTAAAATAATTGCCAAAAATTCCTTTATAAAATTATGTATTAGATTTTTTTTTATTGTTTTTAAAATTTTAAATATTTTGCAATAACAAATAAATAAATACAAATTATAAACACTATTAATTTTCAAATCAGACTAGACTAGTTTCTGCCTTTTTATGGACAGGCGTCATTAGTGCTTTTCCATTTAAATTGTATTATTATTATTTGAGACTTATAATTGTCAGATTTTCTCTATATGATACATTTTTCAACAATGTGCCGCCTGTTAGAATCAAACCTGCGCTTCTTCTCACATTACAAACGTAACAATATTAAGTCACACCCAAGTATGGCCCCGAATGCAATGCAGCTAAATTGCAGTTTTATTTCTCATAAGTGACAAACACTAACAAACACAAATATTCTATTTTTAGATTTTTGTTGTATTTTTCAAATCTCAACGTTACCAGAATGACGTATGGTATTTACGTTAAGTGTAGCCAACTTTGCGTTTATGTTGAGATAACACTAACAAACACAAATATTCTGTTTTTAGATTTTTGTTGTATTTTTCAAATCTCCTCCGTCTCTATTTCGCAACGTTACCAGATTGATATATGGTATTTACGTTAAGTGTAGCCAACTTTGCGTTTATGTTGAGATATCGCCACAGGTCAAATTTTGTATTGTATTTTAGTACAGTGCTATTTTAACGTTATGTAGACAGTCGCAATTAATTTCTAATTAATATGCATTTGACAGATTTAATTTAGAAAGTTTGAGGTTAAGAAGAAGAATAAACGTTTTTCTTTAAAAATTATAAACAATATTAATTTTCAAATCATTTAAAATTTTCTTTTTTTTTTTTCTTATTAGGAGAACTCAGAAAAATAACCGATTTTTTACTTAACTTTAAAAGCTGATTTTTTCTTGGTTGGCCCGAAAGTCATATTTTTGTAATCTCTACTTTTGTGACTAACTGAAATGTCTGTATTGTCTTCAAAATAAGCTAATTCGGCCTAAATTCAATTAATGTAAATAAAAATACATTTATATTACATTTTTTCCCGACGTTTCGTTAATTTGTTGTTGACTTTTTCTAGGGACGTCTATTTAAAATATAAAACATTTAATTAGTAACATTATCAACCAAACCATATAATTTTTACACTTACAATAACATGAGTATTATTTTCAAAACATAATTAAATTTACATAAAACATAAAAACGAATTATTTAAACATTAAACATAAATCAAATTAGAAAACACAGCTTAAAAATAATATCACAGAAACGTTAATGTAATTTTCTTAATTTTTATCAAAATCGTCTAATTTTTTCATTAAAAATTACCCAAGTTTGATAAAATATTAAAAAAAAGTATGTTAACCGATTTTCATATTTTTATTTATTTTTTTTGTAAAGATTGGACTCAGTTTTATAATACAACAAAAAGTTTAGTACCGATGTTTTCTGGAATTTTTTAAATATTTTTTTTCGAAAGACTCTTTTTCAATGCCTCATTCCAGTCATATGTTTGTAGTCTCTACTTGTGTGACTAAGGAAACAATCTGTAACTCGCAGTTTTTATTTTAATGATCTGATTTTTTCAGACAAAATTTTCGGACAAAATTAAGGAATTTACCAAAGTTTGATAAAATATTAAAAAACAATATGTCAGCCGATGAAAATGAAATTATTCAAGTTCGAGGCCATACCTTATATTTCTTTATTAGGATATTGTCCTAACAAATAATCTATAGAGTTTTTTGTTTCCAAATTTATTATTTGACCCTTTCAGGAATGTGTTATATATCTATTTCGGGAATTTTCTAGGTTCCCATCATCAGAACACGTTTTGAAAGCGGTAACAATCCCATGCCAAACATTAAACATTCATATAAAATAGTTTACTCACTACATGAGAACTAATATATGAGCTTGAAGTTAAAGATTATAACCATTGATCAAAAAATAAATTGAAAACTTGATTGTTATGTGCAATGTTTGTTATGTGTTTGTTATCAGCCGATTTTTATATTTTTTTTGTAAAGAATGGACTCTTAGTTATAATAGAAAAAAGCTTATCACCGATTTTTCACTAGAAATTTTAAAATTTTTTTCTCTTTTTTGATGTATTATTTCTGTCATATTTTTGTAATCTATACTTTTGCGATTAACGAAAATCTAACTTTCTTAGTTTTATTGGAATGGTCTGATTTTTTCATCAAAGTGTCAAGAAATATCTATGTTTGCAGAAAAAAGAAACTTGGACAGAAAAGTATTATGTTTTTTATTAATAAGTTTTGGATGCAATTTAAAAAATTTCCAAAGTTTAATAAAATATTTAAAAAACAAAAATGTTCATATTTTTATTTGTTTTTGTAAACAAATAAAAATATAAATAGTTAAGCAAAAATTTTTAACTAGAAATTTTTAAATACTTTTTTCGGAAAGCTCTTTTTCAATATCTCAGTTTTGTAATTTTTATTTTGTAGATACAAAGATTTTCTGTAAGTCATGTTTTTTTAATTAAATGGCAAAACTTTACAAAAACTGTAAAATTCTTATAATGCAATAAATAACCCAACAAATATAAAATGCAGCTCAAAAATATGATCAACATTTTTTAAACCCACTTTGAGAAAACATATTCATTGTTGCAAACGAATTGTTTGCCAACCGAATGGTATGCTTGCGCCAGCCGCATTATCAAATTTCTTTGAGGGTTAATTGAAATATCTGTTCCAGCAGAAATTCTGTTGCATTGACTGCTTTTCGGTTGTCACAAACAAGAACATCGGTGGTTGCAACCGAACTATGCAGTTGGCGAAAAATTCCGTCGTCATAATGAATCGCTTTTATATATGTAAACAACATACAGTATTAAATCTATCTATTTTTAAAATATTTAAATAAATTTTAATGAATTCATATTATTTTTGAAAACGAAATAAAAAATTTTGAGAAAAATCGCAGCCATATATATATTTTTTTTATTTTTGAGGCATTTATTTATAAATTTATTTGTATGAAAAATGTTTTGGTGAACGTTCTATTACCAAATAGATGTGGCAAAAACTTAAAATAATTGAAAGCATCGCACACAATTTCTCGTTTTTAAAATGTTGTGTCATCTGTACGAGTCCTTGCTCCGGTTGTAATGAAAACTGGCACAAATATTACTGATTCCATTTCAAAAATATTAACTAATTTTCGAAACATTTCAAGGACAATTACAGCTTTTATACAAAATTTACTATATTCAGGATATATAGAATTTCAGAATATCCTTACAATTATTAAACGAAAAACAAACATTATTTTATAATTCTGACAAAGTAAAAAATAAAAATGTGACAATCGGATGATTTTTCAAAGATTTGTGGCCTTTTTAGAAAAAAGGATATATGGCAGCAATACGAGTTCTTGATGTGATTGAAATAAAAATTGAAACAAATATAACTGATTCGTTTATACGAACAATTAATTATAGCTTTTATTCAAAATTAACATAATTCAGGATATATGGGAATGGTGGAAAACCTTGCAACCATTTTGTAAAAAAAACTCTATTATATTTTTGACCAAAGTTAGAAGAAGAATAAGTAACACTTGGATCCTCTTTTCAAAGTATTGATAACGTTTTTATTAAAAAGGATATATGAAAGCTATACGAGTCCTTGCTGCGATCAAAATATAAATTGGTGCCAAGAATACCAACTTTATTCATTGTGCCGATTTTGTTGAGAATTATGTTTTTTTTTCTAATTTTGACAAAAGCAACCAGCATACTAATTTGCAAATACGACAACTCCTTCTATTTTTGCTCATTCCTTATATGGGGACAAAGCAGTGTGTGTCGAGTTAATTTCCATTATCTTGTTTACACCATATGACACATGTTTTTTAATTAATTTGCCATAATAAACACGAATATGTCAAAAATTTTAAAATAACTTAATTCGTAAATCGAGTTTTGACTGTAGTCCTAAAATATCCTTTTTATACGATATTTGAAATTGCAAAAGTATAGAAACATTTTCAGACCTGATTTAGAATCAGAAGTTAAAAATCTAAAAACATAATTTTTTTTTAAATTAAATAAAAAAATTGCTAAAATTTATATACGAAGAAAGTGTAAAAAAAAAACTGAACAAAACCCTCCTCTTTTTCACCTGTGACGACCAGTGGGTTACATGTGTCCCATATTGTATAAGTGTCCTGTAGGAGATGTGATGAATCAATTACAAATATTTCACTGTTTTTTGAAACTTGAAAGATTGAACCATGTCCCATCAAAATGCCGATCCCCTTGGTCCAATACCTTCCGAGAAAATATGTATCAAAAATGATCGTATTTGGCTCTTAGACCATATCAGTGCAAGTGGTTGTTGTGATCTGAAAGCATCATGCATTTATCCTCTATCGATACACATCACACTCGGAAAAATCGGTTTAAAATTGTAACTAATTAGTATAATCAAAAATTAAAATGGGACATATATCAACCACTCGTCGTCAAAGGGATGGATAAACTCTGATGTTAGATTCGAATTCAACGCATCTCAAACATTTAAAAAAATACATTTTTTGTCCCACGGTTTTAACCTCTCAAAATCGTTATAGGCCTGAATTGTCATATATTTTAGCTTCTGAAAACTTTTCGAGTTTGTGTAATCCTAGTGTAATCCTTTTGTACATAGACTTCCTGCGAATACCCGTAATAATATTCCTGTCAATGCATTACATAATTAATTGAATGAAAATAAAAGCACTCATAGAAATAAACCAGAAAAAACAGTAAATAAATTTGCTAAAAATTAAACGACGTTGAAGCAAAAACTGCTAAAATTAGCAATCGTTTTTTTTTTTTTGCTAAATATTAAGAAGTTAAGAACAGCAAAAATAACACTGTTAAATTCACAAAATTTTAGTTATATTCGAGTTGAATTTTAGTTAATTGAAAATAGCAATTTATTCTACTAAAGTCAGTAAAACTTTTGTTAAATATTTCTAGATGAAAAATAGCAAATAAAAACTGCAAAAAAAAATTGTTAAGCCAGCAAAGAATTTTACTGGATCAGCAAAATTTTAGTCAGGACGGTGGTAATGTCAGCAAAATCTTAAAAATCAGCTCGCAGATTTTCAGCAACGATATTAGTAGATTCAGCAAAAGTTTAGCTAAAACTTAGTTAATTAAAAATTAAAAAATCCTTGCTGAAATTTAAAAAAAATTTTAGTAGAATGAAAAAAACTCAAAAAAATTGGTAGAAAAATTATACTTTAGTTAATTTATTTGCTGCAAATCTTAAAAAAATGTTTGTGGTTGTTTAAAAATAATTTACAATACATTACAAAATATAAAAATGTTCGGCAAAACGGCGTTCCTAAAAAAAAAAAGAATATTACCCCCTCTGAAATTAAAAAAGAAATTTTTTTTATTTTTGTTTTATATGCGTAGAAACATATAAGTGTGGGTATTCAAATGAAAGGAAATTTCCTCAAGATTTCAAAAATGATAATATTTTTATGAGCCATGATACAAAGCGCCCTTTAGAGCTATTTGAAGTATATTTTAAGTACAAAAATAGGTAGGAAGTTTTTTAGTGTTTTTTGTCGGTTAGTTTTGTAAAATTTACTCTTCAAATAATGAAAAACTTACTTTTTAGTTGCTATCGTTGGCATTAACCAAGCATAACAGAGTGGAGGTGATAGTACAAAATGTATTGGCTTAAGAGTTTTATCCTCTAGTCCGTCCATTGCCCGGCATCGCAGAGGAAAGTTTTTCTGTGTGACCGGCCTTTGGTTGGGCTTAGGGGGTTTATTCTATGTGATATGCAGTTAAGGGGCTTCGCAGAGTAAAGTTTTTCTGCGTGAACTGCCTTCGGCAGACCTTAGGGGTTTTTTTTCTCACCATACTATATGATAGGCTGTTTTGTGGCTTCGCTGAGTAAATTTTTTCTGTGTGATCTGCCTTCGGCCAAGTTAAGGGGTTTTCTGCTATGTGATGTAAAGTTTTTCCATTTTGCGATTTTACCAAAAAAAATTATTTTGCTGTCATTTCGATATATTTGTAAGTGTTTTCACATCATAATTTAATTTAATTTTTTAAATTTAAAAATAAAACATTTGAAAATTGCAGACTACTGCCAAACTGTGTTATGGTCCTAATGCTATAGTCAGAAAGTGTTATTGTTTATTTAATAAACACTAGCAACATAGTGTATTATGACTAGAGATTCTAGCTTGTACACAAACAATGTTTATTATTTAAACATTTTTTATTTCTGATTTGCATTCTTTCAATTTTATTTTTTACTTCTCATCAAGTAAATAAAACAATACGGGTAAAGCGTTGATATTTTTCCTTCATTAATTATAATTTGGGTAAGTCTTCTTCTACTTATACATTGGCCCTCTGAAGGTTTTCGGTGACGTGAAATGAAATATGTAAGGATCTGTCAGTAGATAAAGACGGTTTTTGTTTAACTAAAAACAAATGATCTTGAACTTTAATAATCTGGATCACATCATTATTAATGTAAATATGTAGAGATTTTGTTAATAACAATACCAACTAAATTTTGAATTGTTTTTTAACTTTTTCAAATTTTACGAAAGTTTTTCTTCGAATATTCTTTTAAAGCAATGAGGGAGGTATCACTTGTTAAAATCGGTTGAAAATTGACAAAGTTATGGTACTTTTTCTAGTTTTAATTAGTTTAACGGTAAATACCTTTGTCGTCTTTTTTTACTGAATTTTTAGTTGTTTTAAATGACATTTTCGGTACACTGAGAGAATTATCTGAATGATAATAATGAATTTTTACATTAAATCTATGAAACGTTTCATTAAAATAATGCAACTTTGAAACTTTCATTAAAGTAATGCATTTTTTCATAAAATTTAATGAAATATTTAATATTATTTATTAAAAATTTCATACGCCTAATGAAATATTTTCATTAAAATTATAAAGCTTTTTCACAAAGTATAAGAAACTTTTCATTCGCATTGTGGAAAAAATTCATTATTCAATTTCATTAAAACAGATACAAGAAATTCTCTCTGTGCAGATTAAACTGCCAAAGTTTTTTCAGTGCGCCAAAGGGTTTTTAATAGTTTAATGAATACATTTAATGACAATGAAAATACTGTTACATATTGTAGTTTCCAAAAAAATTATTATAAATTATAATATTTATGCTCTCGATGTTTGTTTTTTTCTTTTTAATATAAAAAGTATTATATCATCTTTTTTTTATAATGTTTTTAATTTAACATGCAACTACATAAAGTCTCTGTATGCCCATATAACATTGCCATACATACATACATTCATATATTAAATTGTTTTTTTTTTTTTGTTTTTTTAGTGTATTTAAATGACATTGATCAAAAGTTTTATGCGAATATCATGGTTGTCTGTATTCCAAAAATAATTAAACAAATGCATTTTAGTACAGATAAACCCCGATTTATACCTCTGCCGTGAATTTACATTGAATTGTGATACAAAATATCCGACTAGGAAGGTTTCCCTGCAATTTCGTTGAAATTTGAATATAAAATAGCGAAGACCAGGCATGATCGTTCATTGCCCAATTTTAGTGCAAAAGTTTAATTTTTTTAGGAAAAAAAATAGTCCTACAAAATGACAATAACCATTTTGTAGGATTTTTTACTTTTTTTTTTTTGTAATTTTGTATAGACAAATTGGATATCAAGATATGCGTTTGAGACACCAAACTGATAAAGTTATTTAAAAATGGTACACACAGAGAATAAATTGGTTGGAATTCCATTGTAACCAACAAAATTTAATCATTATTCAATAATTTTAATTGCCTGTACTTAAAATTCATCATCAGAATAATTGAACTATATTGTAAACAGAAAATATATAAAATTAACCAAAACACAGTCACATCATTCAAACTATTGGTTTTAAATATCAATATTGAAAAAATATTATCTTCTACATTGCCTTTAATAACAATAACCAACCACTCTTCGGAGATTTTATCCCTTGAATAAAATATTTGCAGTTAAAATCGAATATTAGTTTCGCCTGCAAAAAAAACAATCACTCTATCTAAAATATAAGTTTTCGTTATCTATTTTAAAATTATATGAAGTTTTTTAATAGTTTTGGTAACTCTACTAAAAAAAAAAGATTAGGAACCGAATTTCTGTTGTACATTCAAATCTATTTTTAGACATTAATATTTAAACTTAAAAGAAAAAATTTATTCATGATAAAAATTTGAAAATTCAAATTGAGTTTAGGCTAGAGGTAAAGTAATTGCGTGACAAGCAGTAGGTCGCCGGTTCTAGCCCAGTTCGCGGAGAATAATTTTTATTAATAAAATAACTTTAAAATGATATACTTTTTTTTATAGTTTTAGTAACTATAATAAAATATTGAGGTTAGAAACCGAATTTCTATTGCTCATACAAATCTATTTTTAGACAAATATTTAAATTTGAAACAAGAAAATATTCAAGATTAAAATTAAAAAAAAAAACATATTTAAATTGGGTTTAGGCTAGAGGTAAAGCAATTGCCTGACAAACGGTAGATCGCCGGTTCGAGCCCAGTTTGAGGCATATAATTTTTTTATTAATGAAATAAATTTTTGTACATAAACTTAAAATATTCAATTGTTACAATAAAAATTGGAAATTTGTAAAAATATGTCGGTTGTTGCAATAGTATTAAAATTTAATAATAGTGATAGTACGGGGAACCACAAAAATTCGGTTGGCAAAAAATTCGGTTGCAACAACGAAACTGTTTTCTGTGTGTATGTATGGTAATTAGTTTAGTGAATTTCACTTAAGTCACATTCAAAATTTCATCCTAATCGGTCTACCCCTGAACGATAACTTTCTTAAAAGAAAAATAGTTGTTAGCCAAAGAAAAGCTGGACAGTGCTTGACGCCATTGCTTTACTATCATATCGATTAATGTATTTGCCAAAAAATGGCACAAATCGGGGATAGACTGTACAAAGTGTATTTGTATGTACTTTGTAGAATGATGAGCATATTTTTAACAATACGTTTTGTATGGCATTTGGCAAATGTTTATAATGATGGCTTAAAATAAAATGGGTATTCACTAAAAGCATGCCTTCTTTAATTTAAATTAATTTTATTTCTCGTCATTGCATTAACTTATTAAAAATGCATCATGGATCCGCTGGACATTTCCCCAACATACACTCAAACAAAAAAAGCCTGTACAAATAGATGAAAATTCAGCTACGACAACAGCAAATAAAAATTTTGCACCAGCAGAATTTTAAATGAAGTTGAGAATCACACATTCTGCCAATTTAAAGTGACCCAAATTTTATAAGAACTAAATTTGAGTTTACGGTTGTAGTTAAATTGACTAAAAATGTATCTAAAGCAACTGCTCCTAAATGGGGGTCCGTACCAGGTCTAAAACTAATTTTAAATAATTTCATAACAGTTTTTACAATTTTATTTACATTTTAAATTATTTCAAAGAATTTTATTGCACTCTATTAGTTAGATACATTTATTCTCGCCTAAAATTGCCTATTACCTACAATATGTGCTTTTTATATTATGTATAAAATGTAAAAGTACAGTTCATTGATGCTTTTATAATTAATTTTATTTACAATTTTTAAGGCCTCTTCATACTCTTCATTCTGTGCCCCTAGTTATGACTGTGTTCCACATGTGACTCTTGAAATGACGGAATTTGTTGTTGCAAGTAATTATTTGAAATTGACATGACAACTAAAATTTTAAATTTATTGTTGTTTTGTATAAAAAGTTGTGACTTTCAGTCTTTAAAATAGCCTTAGGCCAGTCACATCCAGTCACAGTCTGAAATCGCATTTGTAAAGGCGTAAACAGAATTAACATAAGTGACTTAAGAATAGAGTTGTTAAGCAACTAAAATTAAGCGGTTTTTAATATAAATAATTGTATTTCCAAATTTTCGTTTCATACCAACACTTGACTTAAGTCAGTTAAGCGAATTATATTTCAGCCCTAAGAATTAACATTTTTGTATGAAAATAGTTTTTTAAAAAGTGATTTTTTATAAAAAAAAAACTTTTAAAAAATCTCAGCCTCAAATATTAAAACTTTTTGAAAGGAGATAAGAAAAATAAACAAAAAATCTAAAAATAGAATATTTGTGTTTGTTAGTGTTGGTCACTTCTGAGTAAAATATACACCACCAGAAAAGGTAATAGTAAAGACAACTGCAATTTAGCTGCATTACATTCGAGGCTAAACAATCATGACTTTGTATTGTTACGTTTGTAATGTAAGAAGACCGCAGGTTTGATTCTAAAGCCTTAGGTTGTTGAAAATTTTTACAATCTGACACAAACAGAAATACAATTTAAATGGAAAATCACTGATGACGCCTGTCCATAAAATGGCAGAAATTAGTCTAGTCTGATTAAAATTAATAGTGTTTATATTGTAAAAACCTTTATTCTTCTTCTTAACCTCAACCTTTCTAAAAGACCCGTCTGTTCAAAAAGTGCCAAACAAGTACTGGGGAAACAAAATTTCCAACGTTGGTAAAAAGTTGGAAAATTCACTAATAGATGGTCTAAAAAAATTCATTTATAATTTTTTTGGTCCCTCACTTTTGAGGGACCACTGCAAATACGGTATTCGCAATCAAATAAGCCACTAAATTAGAGTTTCAGTTGTACCAACCGAATTGTTGATTGCATTGTTTATAGAAGCAAATAATGGTTGGTATTGGTAAGCGAATTTGAGACAATGCTTGTTTTCCTAACAAAATATTTAAATTTTAGTTTAGCACCTTTATAAGTGTTTGTGGTGTGGTGGATAGAAAGTTTGCCTTGTACTCCGAGCTTCCGAGTTCGATTCTCGGAAAAGACGAACACAATTTTTTTTTTAAATAAAATATTCGAATGTTTAAATAGCAAATAAGGTAAAGAAAATTGAAAGTGGTTATGCTGCAATCAGTAGGACAGAGGAACTATTAATCTGAAGGCCACGGTTGCATACCAAAAAAATTAAAAAAAAATTTTAATTTCAATAAAATTTTGTGGAACGTAATATTTATTTGGAATTTAATGTTGGGTTATTCAATTGAATATTGGATTTCACGACTAAAACTATAATTTAATCGATTGGCTTCGGTGGCCACAACTGAGACTGTTTTCTGGGTGTAAATTATGGCTGGTTTTTATTTAAACACTACCACCCTTTTAAAAATTGTAATGAGTTTCCATATAAAAGATTATAAAAGATCAAAAACTACGATATTATTAAAAAAAAAAAATTCGGAACCTATTAATATAAAAAAAATAATTTTTTTTATATTTTTAAACAAAGATTTGTTTAAAGACTTAAACAAAATTTTATTATTTTTCTTAATTGATGTTGTCGTTACCGGGAATCGAACCCGGGACCATCCGTGTAACAGTCCAACGCGCTAACCATTACACCACAAACGCCCACAATTTTTTGAAATGGTCATCGAATCTATGACGTTTTTGAGAGCTTTTTCTATTAAAAAATTGCAATTCTTTAGGAAATCGTCATTTAACTATCTGCACTTATATATTACTACGCGTAACGCTTTTTAGGGTCTGGCTCCCTTAAACCCAGATAGAAAATAATTTTATTTTTTATTTTTTAAAGGGGGTTATATTTTTTTTATTTATTTTTTTAAAGAAACACCCAACATGTGCATTTTTCCCTAATTTTTAGTTAAATTGATCAATAACTACTCTGCGGGAAATTAAGAGTCGATTGATCCAAAGTGACAATTCTGTGATATATGTTTGGGACACGTCACCAAACTGGTGGAACCAAAATTGTGGTGTACAAAAAAGGATTAATTATCACCAGCATAAAACTTATTCAACACTTGAAACATTTTACAATAATATTTAGAAATTATAATGCAAAATGTTGGCATATTGGTTTTGAACTATTTTGTCAAGATATTTTACACGTTTTTTGGTAACGATTTTTTATGTGTAAGTAATTGACAATTTGTTAGAATTTCTTTGGGCATTTAAACAGCTGGACTTTTTGTTTAGTTTTTTGTATAGTTTATATACTTTTACAAATTTAAATTGTTATAACAAATTTAATATTATAGTTTTTTGTGGTGTATAGAAAAAATAAACTTATTTGAAATTGATTTTTGTTGTGCCTTTTTGAAGGTTTTTTGAACAGGTGGTATGACACACTGTTTTCGATAAGTGCAGTGACTGGTTCCGGACAAGCCATTTCGCAATCCGTACATAATATGACACACTCTGAATAACAACTGACAGGTTACTTGCTAATTACTTTTCTCATGCCCGGCGACATGTAGCCCTTAGACCAGTGCAGTCGCACGTCGAAAACTATTCTATTCGAACAACAGATTGCACTTAATAGCCCAGGAAAAAATTACACATTCCAAAAAGAAGGTGATGCCCACACTTGCTTACATATCTCATTGCCAAATTTAGTAACTGCAATACCAAACTCATTCCAACGATAGAGTCAAAAAAGCAAGTAGTATTGTAATCAATTCTTTAAATTTAAACCAGAAAGCATGAACTCAATAACAAAGTAATTATTTACTTAAAAGAAAATAACAATGTTATTAACTTATATGTATAACTTTTTGTACTCCAGAAGTAATCATATACTTTTCTTAATAAAAGGACGTTATTGGAAGTAGTTCCTCATATATTTTTTCAAACAAATTTTTATTTGCAGGAAAATAATACTAAAAACAGAAATTGCATGTTGCCTCAATTTTGTTAAACTGTGGTTAGGTATAAATTAGGGAAGCGCACGTGAGCAGAAAATTGTGAGTGGAAGTTGAAATTACTGACGTTATCGTGAGTGAATGTAAAAAATTTTTGAGGGTGATTGTGCGTGAGTCATATTTTTGTTTTTCAATTTTGAATTGTTCTTTTTTTTTGAAAAATTTATATTTTCGTGGTTTATAGCTCCAAAATCATGACAAACCCATGTTATCATAACAATTCGATGTTTCACTTTTTAGGATTTTATTTCCGTATGAGTTTTGATCGTTATATTTGAGTGACCTAGGAGAATCACGTGTGAGTAAAAGTTGACTTTACTTATAGAACTACTTCTTTTTTTTAAATGTAAGTACTTCTTATTTTTTCTATGGAACTATTTTTTTTTTTTTTTTTTTGTGTAAGTACTTTGTAGTTTTACAATGGAACTATTTCTTTATTAAAAAATGTATGTAGTTCTTAAAAATATAAAGTAAATGGTTCTTCGGTAAAAAAAATAATCAATTCAAAAGAATCAATTATTTTAGTCTCACGCCCTGTTAAAAGAATCGAGTAGGTAATCTAGTAAGGAATGCGTTCTGCCCAAAATGCTTGATTACAAACCCGCTTACCTTTTTGGAAATTTTTTGCTGGGATGGGACTACCCAGGAAAAAATTACACATTCCAAAGAAGGTGATTCCCACACTTGCTTACATATCTCATTGCCAAATTTAGTAACTGCAATACCAAACTCATTCCAACGATAGAGTCAAAAAAGCAAGTAGTATTGTAATCAATTCTTTAAATTTAAACCAGAAAGCATGATCTCAATAACAAAGTAATTATTTACTTAAAATAAAATAACAATGTTATTAACTTATATGTATAACTTTTTGTACTCAAGAAGTAATCATATACTTTTTCTTAATAAAAGAACGTTATTGGAAGTAGTTCCTAATTTTGAAAAAAAAAGTTATACAATTTTAAAGAATTTACCTCATATATTTTTTCAAACAAATTTTTATTTGCAGGAAAATAATACTAAAAACAGAAATTGCATGTTGCCTAAATTTTGTTAAACTGTGGTTAGGTATAAATTAGGGAACGAGAGCAGAAAATTGTGAGTGGAAGTTGAAATTACTGAAGTTATCGTGAGTGTAAAAAAAAATTTCGAGGGTGATTGTGCGTGAATCATATTTTTGTTTTTCAATTTTGAATTGTTCTTTTTTTTGAAAAATCTATATTTTCGTGGTTTATAGCTCCAAAATTATGACAAACCCATGTTATCATAAGCATTCGATGTTTCACTTTTCAGGATTTTATTTCCGTATGAGTTTTGATCGTTATATTTGAGTGACCTAGGAGAATCACGTGTGAGTAAAAGTTGAATTTACTTATGGAACTACTTCCTTTTTTTAATGTGAGTACTTCTTATTTTTTCTAGGGAACTATTTATATATTCTTTTGTGTAAGTACTTCGTAGTTTTACAATGGAACTATTTCTTTATTAAAAATGAATGTAGTTCTTAAAAATATAAAGTAAATAGTTCTTCGGTAAAAAAATAATCAATTCTAAAGAATCAATTATTTTAGTCTCACGCCCTGTTAAAAGAATCGAGTAGGTAATCTAGTAAGGAATGCGTTCTGCCCAAAATGCTTGATTGCAAACCCGCTTACCTTTTGGGAAATTTTTTGCTGGGTAGTTTTCCTTAAAAAATTGTTCTCCAGTTCTACGATACGTACACCTAGACCAGTCACGTGATAATTTTTTTCCCACTGGTTCTGTTGCATATAACATAAATCCTAAAATGTCATACTTTGACACTACCTACTTCTAACTTGTCCCGTAGCATAATCATTTCAGTCGGTACGGTGATAGGTTACCTTGGTCAACTTATTCGCCACGTCACACAGTGCACTTTCATATAACAGAACCGAAACTAGGACAGGTTCATACACACTAAGTTCTAGTCAGGTGACCATACCAGTGACTGGTTCATTTCCCGCAGGGTAGTTTCTACTAACAATAAGAAAACAATGTTTTGATCCAAATTCAGGTCCATGGTGCGGATGTGCAATATTTTAATTTTATAACTAAATACATATTACTCATACGGCAAGATGTTAATTTTTTAAAACTGGTATTCTCAAAATTATTATGTTTAGTCTTTTAATTATGAGTGTCGTAAGTGACTAACTACCTACACACAGAGAAAAGTTTTTCTATTTGCCAACTGAAATTCGCTTACTACCACTCAAATTCGGTTATTACTAGTTTTAGACGGTTGGCACAACTTAAAATTAGTTTTCGCAACAAAGTTGTGCTAATTCAACAGTATTTTAGTTGCAACACACAACATATTCAGAAATCGAATGTAAATATCGTTGTACTAACTGAATTTATTAGTTGTTACCATTAATATACACTTTTAAATTCGGTTGGCACTTTATTTCTCTGTGTGTACCAAACCCAAATCATATCTTCACCGATTGCAAAGTTAATTGAATATCCTTAATATGAATTTGTTTAACTTCACTTATAACACTTTACTATATATACAGCTTAACTTTAGATGGTTTTTTTTTTGTTGTTCATATTTATTAAATTTTTTACATCACTATGTCTCTTGCATACAAATTTTATTTTTACAAACCGCAAAAAACCCCTCATGGTCAGTACATACATAAGTAGTACTCTTAACCGCTGATAG
Organism: Delia radicum; assembly: GCA_021234595.1. Classification (NCBI taxonomy): domain Eukaryota; kingdom Metazoa; phylum Arthropoda; class Insecta; order Diptera; family Anthomyiidae; genus Delia; species Delia radicum. Next base: position 30,610,155 of record CM037854.1, on the reverse strand, counting down.
CTCTAAATACAAAATAGTTTTTAGTAGACAATTTAACATTTTGTGTAAATTTTTTAATTTTATTTTTTACAATTACATAAATAAATATAAAAAAAAAAATTAACAGCATTTATAATGTTTGCAGCAATTAAATATATCTTGCATGCGGAACAAGTACTTGCAGTTGTAATGTTAATAGCAGCAGTTGAAACAAACCACTATGAAACAAAAAAACTGCCTCTATAAAGTTAATTAAAAAACATAAAAATGTAGGCTAAATTGGTATTTAGATGCTCATGTCACAAACTTTTTATTTATTTGATAATGTTTTTATGACATTTTTTTGTTTAACTTTATTTATGCATGGTTATCTTGGCGTAACATTATAATAAATGTTGCACATGCGTAGAAAAATGAGTCATACAAAGTGCAACATGCCACATAGTAATACATATATATCACTTTTGTTATATCATCAATAGAAACTTGATAAAGTACATGATGTAGGAGAAAAAAAAACTTGTTACATTTGTGGTCATAGTGTAAAATATCATTATCATGCAAAAGTACAGGCATACTTGATGTAATGAATACATAATGTCCTCTTTAATATGAGTGGTAGGAAGACATTTTTTTCTTTTTAATTTTAGAGAAAAGCAAAAGGGATTACAAAATTAAAAGAATCATTTTCACTTGCAATTAGTGATTTTCCCGACATTTTTCAATCGCGAAATACCAGAAAATAATTCCCGGGATTTTTTTCCTAATGTTATTAATAAACATTAGAGCGACTCAAAAAAAAAGTGATTTTGTTACCCCTCTGAAAATAAAGCGTGCTATGTTTTATGATGATTCCCAAAATATTTTGGTTCTAGTGTGGACCATCCGTGAGCTGGACCATTTTTAAAAAATGTTTTTTTTTTCAGTTTTTCTAATTTTTTGGTACTTTGCTCCAAGACGACATAAGTTAATTTTGGTATCATCGAAAATAGGTTTTGAAGCAGCATCCAATGGTATATAAAAGTTGACCACTTGCGACCTACTAATTGAAATATTTAACTAAATACATATTTTCGTTTCGGGTTTTCATACAAATTCTACGTATTTGGAAATAATGTTCTGCTTTTCAAATGAACCACATATGCAGTAAAAAATAAACAACATTTATTTGCTTAATTTTTTTAAATACAAAAAACTACTATATAAATTAAATGTAAAATCATAATACAGTAATTTGATGTGGTTTGTTTTTTTAAATGTACATATGTACATATGTAATCGAAAATTAAATTTCTTCTACAATCGACTGCATTTTCACTTAAAAATAAGGATAACTGTACTACAACTCAAACAATTACAAATATTTGCAGCAGAAGTTCTCTGAGCGTATGTTTATTAGAGCGGCTCAACTTGTATGGAAGAGAAACAAGTGATTTTGTTACCCCTCTGAAAATATTGACAACGTTAGTTGAATTTACTGAAATATAGGTCGTCCTTTCTTTAAGTGAAATTTCATTTGTTTTTAACTACATTTGCATTGGTCTTTACGTACATTGTATTCTAAGTGTACTGTTTTTTAAAGAGCATACATTCAAAATTTTACACAGAGAATTTTCTAGGACGAGTCTAAATGAAAATTTTCACCAAACTAACGAAGTGTTCTACACAAAGTGAATTACAAATTTATTTAATTTTATGAAAAAGCTTCACAATTTTTATGAAACAAGTTTTAATGAAACTTTTTCATTAGGCGTATGGAATTTTTAATAAATAAAACAACATTTTTCAAAAAGTTTATGAAAAACTGCATTAATTTTAATGCAAAAATTCAATGATATGGTTTGTTTCTATTAGTCTATACACAGCTAAGATATTTGAAGAATCTTGACATTTAATGAAGAAAATGTTCAGAATATGCTATAAAATGCCTCAAAAACTCGATGGTTGTTAACTTGGACAACGATATAATAAGACGTATTTCGTACCCACAATTTCTTTGTATAATATATGAAATTAGACTACACGATCTATCGGCAATTTAAGAAAATCTACATTAACCATGATATATACTCAACTTCAAATAAACTCACCGTTTCTTCTCTCCGACTTTCTTCCCTTAAACAACCGATTAAATATTTTGTTTTACAAAACTACTACGTGTATACAAAATTGTTAATTCCCAATGTTATTTAAATATTCTTCTGATACTCAATAGTTTAATATTCTTCTGATACTCAAAATAAAAATTATGAATGAAAATTTAAAATTTTTTTTTGAAAACAATTTTCCTTATGTTACTATTATTTGAAATTAGTTTTAATAAATTCCAAAATTCTAAGTATAAATAGTCTATACAAAAATATTAAGATCAGCACTCACAAAACAGATACAGCATACGGTTTCTTAAACCCAGGAACTGGATCTGTAAAAGGGCGATCGCTATTAAGATATCATACTCCCTTTTCTATAGTCTGTCTGTAAGTCCCAAAATTACTTCAAGTCCAAATGTCCTTAGCATAATATACACCTCTAATATTACTGTTCACGTCCTGTAATTCGTAGTTAACCTTTTCGCAATACTTTGGCCCGTATCCCAACTGGTGCCCACTTTGAATTAAAATTTCCTATCATCGAGCTTTGTGCAAAGTTTCTACGTATAATATTCTGTCCAACGCTGTATTCCTTAGTTCGTGAACGTAAGTTATAAATCCGCTCGTTTTTGTCAAACGCTTTTCTCATATATTCCTTTATTCTGGTCCGTAATAACGCAAATTCGTCCTGTCTTTACACTCTAAAGTTTGTTTCCCTCAGAAGATCCAATTTTGCCGAAAGTTTGTAGTCCTTTCCGTGAGTAATCATCGTCTGTCCGAAAACCACCTGATATGGTGTCGTGCCAATAGACTGGTGAACGCTACTCCTCAAGGAGCAATATACACTGTCAATATACAAATCCCATTCGCGCTGATCCTTTCTCACATACGTCCGCAAAGCCTCATTAATGGACCTATTTACTCTCTCGCTCGCATTAGCTTGAGGACTGTGAACAGCGGTAAGCTACGAGAACTTTTCCTTAAAAAATCAACAGTTATTTAAAAGTTTAATCGGTAAAGTTGTTTAAATGGAATATACAGTTAAATTACCAAAGAAATATATTTTTTAACTTTCTGTCTGTTATTCAATAAACAAAATAAACAAGAAAACGGACTTTAGGTAGTAGTTACAATATTCAGTTAAAATTTTCTATTTAAAACAAAAAGTTGTTATTTTATATTGGGTATTGAAATAAACGAAATCAATCTATTGTTTTTATGGATATTGTCAATTAATGTTTAAACAGTTGAAAATAAACTAAAAAATACAATTGTTTTAAACGAAAAGTAAGTAGTCCGATTTTCAGTTAATTTAATGTGAATATTCAGTAGTCTTTACGGAAAAAATATTGTGAGTGTAGCAATCGTACGAATATAATTTTAGCTTTCTGTAGAAATTGTTCGAATGTTTATTTTTGAAATCGCAATTAGTAAGCATCGACTTTTAGGTATAAAATACTAATCTCAGTCTACTTGTTAATCATCTTTCGGCTGCTATGAGATATCTAATGTTACATTTTTCTCAGCTACTGAGAGATTTCCAATTTCTCTTTTTTTACTAATCGGTGTGTATGAGTCTACACTGAGAGAATTATTTTTACTTCAGTTATGAATTTCTTCATAGCTTTAATGGAAATTGTCACTTGCACTTTTCATAGAATCTCTAAAACAGGTTTCATTAAAGTCAATGTTAATGAAATGTTTGTAGAATTAATGAAAACCTTCATAAAATCAATCCGAAAATAAAGCGATTATAGAATTTATGAAACTGTTTCATAACATTTTTTATTAAACTAATAAAAGATTACATTGAAATAATAAAGCATATTATAAAATATGTTGAACACTTGAGAACTAAATCTTGGAACTCAAGTGTGAAATGTATAAAAATTAATAAAATTATGAAATTTTATTAATAAATAACAAAAATAAGTTTTTGAAATAGTTTTTAGCTATAAAGAAAATTTTCGTAAAATTTTTGAAGAGATAATTTATGAAATCGAATGATTTTTTTTATGAAACTATGAGATTTTATGAAAAATAGTTTATGAAAAATTTCTTAATATTAATAACATTTCTTGGATATTATGAAATTCTTCCTTAAATCCACGAAAAAATAAAATTGTTTCATTAATGTCATGAAGGATAATTCTAGCAGTGTAAAACTGGTTTTTCATGAATAACTCTAATAATAGTATTAACAAAACTAATAAAGGAAAGGTTTAGTATCAGTGAGTTTCCATACTACTCACTGTCGCTCAAACTGCTCTCTTTTTATTTGTTCGTAAACTCGCACCGAGCAAATGACAACATTTTGCAATTTTTTAGGATCTGAAGAAGCCAAGGGGATGGGAGCCGAACTGGGGTACTGCTGATAAGGAATATCTGTATATATATATTTTTTTTTATTTAAATATTCAAGTTTTGCAAAATACCTTTTAATATTTTGCAATTTAAACATTTTAGTTTTTTTTTCACAAAAATTTCTTGCCCCAAAACAGCTGAACACATTCGGTTAAGAACTGCAGAAAACACAAGGAATAAACAAAATAAGGAAACGGAAAAACTTCATTTTTGCTTTCAAGTGGTTAATGGATCTTTTCAAAAAAAGCAGTTATGCAAAATTTTAGTAGCAAAATTAAATGTTTTCTAGGATTTCGGATTTGTTTACAAGAATTTAAAGCATGGTTTTAAAAGAATTCTTTTTTAAAAACATTGTATCTTGGGAAAATCCACACTGCTCAAAACACCTAGATAAAGTTTGACATTCGCATCAGAATTTAGTGTATTCGGAAGATTCTTCAACGGCATTTTGCGTTTTTTTTTCACAAAATGGACGTACAATAAACAATTTTAGGCTGACCACAGACTTTTTCTGTCTCAAATGCAGACGTTAGTTATATGGCATCGTACTTTGATTGGTAAAACTATAACCAAAAAAAAAAAAAAAAAAACAAAAACCAAAATACAAATACAAATACAAATCAATTTGCTGCAGTTTATGCAAGGGCTGAAATAAAAATTTTATGAAATATCAAAACCCATAAAGTCTTAGACCAGTATAATAATATTATTAAAAATTATTCGCCAAGATATAGCGTGGACGCATTTAACAACGCGGTCCTCAAAATTAACCATTATTTTCATATTTATTAAGATATTAAAGTTTTTTATATGATTTTATATGAATACATGACTTAGAATTTGATATATCATAGCACTTTCTCTTAAACAATTATAAAAGCATTTGCGAATCCAGATTATATGTGGGCCATTCTTTAAATATAATTTGAAAGTTGATACTTAAATTTTAAATTAATCAATGCATAAAACTACGACATTTATAACAAAATAACGAATACTTTCATAAAATGAACAACATTTTCTTTTATTTTATGAAATTTTTGTTATTTTTGCATTTTTTATGCATGGATTATTATCAGTCTATTAACTTATGACCCTTTGAAATAAATACCACCCTAAATAATATATTCCTTGATTTTATAAAATCTTCTTCATTTTCAGTTTTCTATTTTCATCTTATTTGTATAAATGATGCAACAATAGTGTATAATAGTATGTCCCTTAAAACTGATTTGCCGATTTTCGTTCATTACACAATCCAGTTTTATAGCAAATGGCAAATGTAAGAAACTGGTTTCTTTTTAGGAAAACGAATTTTGGCCAAAAATTACCGCTTTTTGAAAAAATTTTATTATTATTATAAGTTTCCAAACTCGAAATTTTTAAAAATAAATTTTTTTTATTGAATTTCAGCTTGATTTACACGCTATCCATCACTATCCAGTATAGATGATACAAAATTCATTTTTAAAATAGAATTAACAATAATTTGACAACTCGTATCACCAATATTATTACTTTAATATACTCATAATTATTCTGATACTGACTTTATGCGACATCATTAACCACTTTAGCCTGAAATCAAAAATGGCGTACAAAACTTGGCGTTTAAAAGCTTTACACTCTTGTAGTCATAATACAAATTACGTTTTATGGGTCTTTTCTGATCACAGGCAAAAAACGGTTAAATATTTTTTAAAAAAAAGTAAAGTTTAATCAAAAGTAAGTAGTATTTTGGCCAAACTAAAAAAAAAACAAAGTTTGTATAAAAATTAGTAAAACAGTTTTTAATCTCACTTTGCTAGTACTATACTAATTTTTAGTATACAGTTAATTTTTTAGTAAAATTTCGTACATAATGAACGAAATTCGACAATACGTTTTTTTAAGGGACATTCTCATAAATATCACAAGTTAAAGATAACAATTGTTTTGTAAATGCGACTCTTCTTCCTTTAAACTTTAGAGGTTTCAACAATTGTGGGTACATTGTGGTAACATTACGAATAGTTTACCAACAACATTCATCAATTTATACATGCATTCATGTATTCCCCCAGTGTTGTGTAATTGAAATCTGTGTATTTCCAACTTGTAAACCTTACAGGAATAATAACAAAGTAAACCAAAGAAAATGATAAACACTATTTTATTTAAATGTGTTAGTTAAAGTACGAGTAGATAGATGTACATACATATGTGATGGTACTTGGAGTAATACAAAAGATATATTGACATTAATATGTGCAGCTTTAAAATGACATTAATAGCAAGGTTTTAAAGTTTTTTTTTCTAGTTTTCTCAAACCTAAAATCTTCAGTATGATAGAATAAAAAAAAGTATTCGAGAAAGACTAAAATATACGGCTTGACATTAAAAACATTAAAAAGATTCTGACCATCACATTTATATATCCCCGGTTAAAAATAATTGATGTGGTGTCACATATTTATTATTTGATATGGTCCCCGTACCTTGTTTGATATAATTTCATCACAAAATTGGTTCTATAAAGTTTAGTATAAATGGATCTCTTAATAATGTAAAATAATGTATTGTTATATTAAATATTTCTTAGTCAGTCATAAGAAATTAATTTTTGTGCTTGCTTGCTGGCAAGGTTGTTATTGTAGCAAATTAAACGAAGAAATATTAGACATTATACCTTGTTGCATCAAATTATATAAAATTTAATATAACAATACATTATTTTACATTATATATATTATCGCGAGTAATATATAACATTATATAATCTTATATAATGTGATCTAGTTTAGTAAAATTTAATAAAGTTAAGTACGACTTCATGTATAGTAAAATACAATTTCACTTGCCTCTGTAATTTTTCGGAAAGCTTAATATTTAGTTGTATCTTACAATATGTTATACCATACGTTATTAGACGAACAATAAGAAATAAATTAATATATGGGATTAAACATATTGCCCCATATAAAAAAATTTATGATTTTTTTTTGTGGAAAAGTAACGTTTTTGTTTTGAAATCCATAACATCCTGCTCAAAATTTAAAATCAACACGAAAATTTTCATTGAAAATATCTATTGAAATTATCTTAAACGAACATCACACAATTTAAATACAAAACTCCAAAAATTTTAATTTGACATACAAAAAATTATTGATTGTTAAGCATATATAATTAAATTTAGCTGTACGTTAAATTAGACTCTTTATAATCGGACCATAGTATCTAGCTCTATGTGTTCAATTTTACAAATATATTTTTACTGGATTGAATCGTATCAAATTACTTGTAACTCAATGTTATATAATATATTTATATACAATACGATTAGAGTTTATCAAGGGAATTTCAGGGATGGGATTTAACAGAAATTTCCGACATTTTTCAATCCCTAAATACCGGGAAATACTTCTGGAATTCGCGGAAGTTTCTTTTAGTAATGTTATTAATAAACATACTTTTTAAAAGAATATAAATTCAAAATTGTACACAGAGAATTTTCTTCGACGAGTTTTAATGAAATTTGTCACTAAACTGATGAAGTGTTCTACAAAAAGTGAATTAATTATTATTATTTAATTTTTATGAAAAAGCTTCACAGTTTTTATGAAACAAATTTTAATGAAACTTTTTGCATTAGGCGTACGGAATTTTTAATAAACAAAATGAATTATTTCAAAAAATTTATGAAAAACCGCATTAATAGTGAATTTTATCGTTGAAATATAAGTTTATGTGTGAATATGTCAAATTTGTGTTTTAACTAAAATGTATATAAAATGCTGTCTAATATTTTTATGAATACGGGGGTTAATGTTTATTCAATTTAAAATTTTTTTTATCTTTAATTGAATTAATAGACAATTACTTTGACAATACAACATTAAAGTTTCTTAATCTACACATGTAATCACATTGTTGGCGTCTTTTTGTATGAAAAACAGATACAAAAACCTTCCTGGTTGTTTTTTATATATCTTACAAGAATTGTACTTCCCTGCGGGAAACGAAGGGTCGATTGATCCAAAGTGACAAATCTGTGATATATGTTTTGGGGGCACATCACGAAACTGGTGAAACCAAAATTGTGGTGCACCAAAAAGTGTTAATTTTGGTGAAATGACCAATCACGTGACTATAGTTATGGTGACAAAACATTCACTGGTTGCTACCAGATATATCATGCAACTGGAGAAAAAGTAACATAACATCAAAGTGTTGTAATGTAATGTTACGTGTTAATTTGGCAGGATCGCCATGTAATGTAAAGTAACGTGTTAATTTGGCAGGATCGCCATGTAATGTAATGTTATGTGTATTATTTAAGGTTCCCTATATCCCAATTCTATATTTTAATAGCTGTGTGGGGGTCAGCTTATAAATAGGCGTTCAAAAGAACTGCCAAAATATTTGAGTCTTCAAAAAAGTAAAAACACAGTGACTTGTGTAGTTTTGGAACTCTAAAATTGAAGTCTATTTTATTTACAAATTTACATGTCTTATATACTATTCTTACAATCTAACTTATTGTCTAGTATTGAGTGATTTTAGGAATCACTCAATTTATTTTTATTCTTAATTACTTTTATTCATTGTTTTCTTATCGTCAATATACGGTCATCAGATATTTGAGTGCAAGTAAAAGAATGCGGTCATAGGTGTCGCTAGACTGTTACTTGATGCCACTTGTATGGTATTCACTCTACAGTATTTGAGACGGTATGTTGGGAAATCAATATTAATGGTTGGTATGCAGTGTACGCTTAAGGAGTACACTACACCCTTACCCTTAAGAGAAAAATTATAAAAGTATTTAATTTTTTAATTTTTCTATATTTTTGGTTAACTTATGAATAATTTTATAATGTATATTAATGTATTATATATATATATTTGTTTTTAATATTAATTCTTATATAACTTAGTTTCTATTAATGATAAGTTTTTATTATTCACTAGTTCTTAATGCTATATAGGTTTTTAATTGATTATTATGTATTTCTTTTTCTTTTCCATTGTAATCTATTATTGTATTTACACCATTATTCCTAATTATTTTGTAAGGTCCTTTATATGGACTTTGATTCTTTTTCCTATTTCCTACTTTGACTAAAACTAAGTCTCCTATATTTAAGTTTAATTTATTGTTGTATCTATTTTCTAATATTCTTTTCTCTTTTGTTCTAATTGTTAATTCTTTAGCTCTGTTTAAAGAATATTGTAATTTACGTTTTAGCTCTATGGCATAATCATCGTAATTATATATTTTAGTTTCTTTTGTGTCATATATTTCAGATGGCAAACATGGTAGTCTTCCATATACAAGTTCAAATGGCGTGTAGCCAGTGTCTATATGGGGTGCCGTGTTGTAGGCAAAAGTAAAATATGGAATCCATTTATCCCATTCGTAATCAGTTGCTGATGTTAGCAAGAATTCATTTAAGACTCTATGATTTCTTTCTAATGACCCAATTGTCTCATGGTGGTAAGGTGTCGAAAAGGTCTGTTTAATTTCAAGTAGTGAACATATATTACGTAAAAGTTCGTTTGCAAATTCTGTACCGTTGTCTGATTTCAGTACTTTGCATTTACCAAATTTTAGAATTAGGTGTTCAACTATTGTTTTTGCGGTTGTTAGTGCATCTTTCGTCGCCATGGGGTGTGCAATAACGAATTTTGTTAGTTCGCATTGTATGGTCAAAATATATCTGTATTCATTCGAAATTCGAAGAGGTCCTACTGTGTCAATTGATACTATTTCAAAACTGTTACTTGGAGTGTTTGTCAATGTAAGTGGTTCCTTAATGTGTTTAGTTTGCTTGTTCTTGTTGCATTTGTCACAATATTTTACAAATTGCTTTACCATCTTATTCATGTTTTTCCAGATGTAGCGTTGTTTTAGTTTTATAATTGTCTTTCTTATTCCTAAGTGCCCTGCATGTGTGGCATTGTGGAATTCGTCGATTAGTTTGTATTTTAGAATTTCTTCTGTGATTCTTTTGGGCTTATTATATATTAATATTTTTAGTTGAGGATCCTTGTTATTTATTTTTATCTTTGCATATGCTTCTATCAATTCCTTTTTACTGTAATTTTCAAATATTTTATCTTCACTTGCAAGTGCTAATTCTTTTATATTCTCTTTATTCATTTTTGATATCAGTTTCTTCAGTATCGAATCTAGTTTCGCTGAATTTTCACCGTATCTTGCTAGCTTTGTATTATTTATAATTTGGGTACGTAATTTCTTCTTAGTCAAAACTGGTTTTGATGAATTATCGTTACGACCTATGTGCACAATATTGTTTTCAATAAATATATCTTTCTCATTTATTTCTTCAATTGTATTAAATTGCAGTTTCTTCATATTTTTTATGTCATTAACGGATATGCATTCCCATATTTGAAGTTGATCAGACTTCTGAGAATCACATTTTTCCATGTCGTTCTTTTCTATATGTCTTTTATTCTTGTTTTCCTCATTTTCTTTATTTTTTATTATGTTTTCCTCATTACGCTTTTTATTGTTCATTGCCCTTGTTATAACTAATGTTCTTTTTTCTTTGTCGACGTTTTCTAACGGTATCATCTGTTTTAGTATGTCTGAGTTTTGAGTAACTACCTATTGCTGTCCTTACACCTGAGGTCAATTTGTCGTGGTAGACATATTGCAAGAAATCTGTTTTTGCTGCGTCAGTCAGAGTCTTTTCGATGAGTTCTGCTGTTATTAGGAAACTTTCTAGTTCTTCATAATTTCCAGCAAAAATTGGGAGTGCCTTAGAAGTTAATTCTAAACTAAATGCTGCCATTTTGGTGTCTAAACTTTTAGTATTTGGTATTAAATATTCTTTGATTTTTCTATAAATTGTATTAAATTCTAACTTTAATGCTACTATCTCTTTTTCTTCTCTTTCTTCACTTTGAGCTGTCAGAAATTCTTTTCTTATATTGTCTATAGATTCTAACTTTACTTGTACAGTTTTTTTTTTCTGAGTATGTCCTTCCTGGACTTTTCTTTAAATTTGCTAGTATGTCTTTTAATTCTGTTAGATATTCTTCCATTTATACTTCTGTTATTATAATTTTTGGTTTGTTTAAATATATATTTTTTAAAATTTATATACTAGGTATAAGATCAAAGTAATCGGTAATAAGGATATTATTTTTTTTTTTTGAAAGCATTTCAAATATATATTTTTATAAAATTGTTAATTTCTTTTTAATAAGGCAAATATAACTTTTATGATATAAGCTATTACTATTAGGATTAGCATAATGGTCATAGTTATTTCAAAAATATTTGGATTTTCATTATCCTTTGGTTTTATACTGGAATTTATATATCTTATGATTTCTTTGTTATCTTCGTTGTTATCATTTTTACCGACTTCGTATCCCGCAAAAACTAAAGGGATAGTTTGTAGAATATTCTTCCACCAAGTCATTTTTACGATATTTTTTTTTTACAAATTAGATATAGTTTGAAATTAATTGAAAAGATATAAACTTATAATATTATTTATACTTTTATAAAATTGTTAGCTTTTAAAGATTTTTTTTTTTTTTATATATTTTTTTTTTTAAAATATTTAGAGGATCTAAATAAGATAAAATTTCCAAAATATCAACATCCGAAAGGAGATTCAAATCATTGGTGGCATCTGTGTTATTCATATTAGAAGGATCAAACTTTTTAATTCAGCATTTAAATCACCCTCATTGAGATTCACCAAATGTATTGGTTTGGCAGGATCGCCATGTAATGTAAAGTAACGTGTTAATTTGGCAGGATCGCCATGTAATGTAATGTTATGTGTATTATTTAAGGTTCCCTATATCCCAATTCTATATTTTAATAGCTGTGTGGGGGTCAGCTTATAAATAGGCGTTCAAAAGAACTGCCAAAATATTTGAGTCTTCAAAAAAGTAAAAACACAGTGACTTGTGTAGTTTTGGAACTCTAAAATTGAAGTCTATTTTATTTACAAATTTACATGTCTTATATACTATTCTTACAATCTAACTTATTGTCTAGTATTGAGTGATTTTAGGAATCACTCAATTTATTTTTATTCTTAATTACTTTTATTCATTGTTTTCTTATCGTCAACATACGGTCATCAGATATTTGAGTGCAAGTAAAAGAATGCGGTCATAGGTGTCGCTAGACTGTTACTTGATGCCACTTGTATGGTATTCACTCTACAGTATTTGAGACGGTATGTTGGGAAATCAATATTAATGGTTGGTATGCAGTGTACGCTTAAGGAGTACACTACAGTGTATTGAAGCAACTAGGGCCGTTGTAGTTGAAGTTATTACTGGTCATTGAACTGGTTCAACACCTTTAGCAGTCAATGAAAACATGGCAATTAGTGCCAAAGGATTCAGTCCCTTGACTGCTACACAGCAGACATAACACTGAAGGAATTTTATCTGTACCGACTATGTGACAGTAGAAATGAAGACGTAACACTTCACTGGTTTAAAAGAACTAAACACGGAACTGTGACCAGAGCTGCCAGATATGGTGATTTCTTGCCAAACGTCGCGATCTTAAACTTAGTTTTTTGTTGGGTCTATATAAGCTAATTATAAAATTGATTTTTGTTGTGCCATTTTTAAGGTTCTTTTAAACACTGTTTTGTGATTGGTGCAGTGATTGGTTCCGGACTGGCTATTTAGCAACTCGTGCATAATATGACATACACTGAATAAAAACTGACAGGTTACTTGCTAATTACTTTTCGCATGCCCGGCGACATGTACCCCTTAGACCAGTGCAGTGGTACGTCTCAAAACTATGTCAGTCAAACTACACCTGTTACAGAACACATTGCGCTTAATATGTGACTAGTTTTCCTTCAAAAATTGTTCTCCAGTTCTAAGATACGTACACCTACACCAGTCACGTGATAATTTTTTTCCCACTGGTTCTGTTGCATATCACATAAATCTTAAAATGGTCATACTTTGATACTACCTACTTCTAACTTGTCCCGTAGCATATTCATTTCAGTCGGTACGGTGATAGGTTGTATTAGTCAAGTTATTCGCCACGTCACACAGTGCTTCACAGGTAGCAAATTGTCACCTCCTATGACAAGCCCATGTTAAAAGTACCGGTCACTTTCATATAACAGAACCGAAACTAGGACAGGTTCATACACACAAAGTTCTAATCACATGACCATACCAGAGACTGGTCCATTTCCCACAGGGTTTTTAGTATCGTTTTTTTCGTCTCCACTACATCTTAACATGCCGTGGCATCTTCTTCATTCTGCGTATATATTTCAAACTGTTTAGCAAAATAAATTAGTAAAACATTAGTAAGATATTAGTAAAACATTAGTTCAAAACAGTTAAGGGCTGCATAAGTATAACTATAATTTTAGCAGAAAACACAATTTCAGCTGGGAAATAGTAAACTTGATTTACAAGACGTTTTACTAACTTTTCGACTTTTACAAAAAATTTATTTCAAGTTTGACGCATTTTCTTGCTGTTTTTTATATACAAAAAAAAAAATATATACATAAACTTCAGTAAACTAAATTTATTTTTGTTTTTTGAAAAAACGTTTTAGAACATTGGTTTTTTTATAACAAAAAATATTTGAATTCAAATAACAATCTTCTCTTTCTTTTATATATATAATTCTTCTGAAAGTGTGTTAGTAACTGAACTCCTCCTTAACGGCTGGGCCGATTTCGATGAAATGTTTTGTGTGTATTTGAGTTGGTCCCTGGATGGTTTACATTTACAATTGACCTATATAGGTACAATGGGCGTGGCACCTCCCATACGAAGTAAAAATTTATTATTGCATATCTGGAGTACTATTATAGTGGGAGTCTTCAAACTTTGTGTGAGCTACTTTGATAATAATGTGCATAATCTTGCAAAAAGTGGGCGGGATCCAATCAATGGGCGTGGCACCTCCCATACGAAGTAAGAATTTATCATCGTATATCTCGAGTACTATTACAGTGGGTACTATTATAATTCTTCTGAAAGTGTGTTAGTAACTGAACTCCTCCTTAACGGCTGGGCCGATTTCGATGAAATTTTTTGTGTGTATTTGAGTTGGTCCCTGGATGGTTTAGATTTACAATTGACCTATATAGGTACAATGGGCGTGGCACCTCCCATACGAAGTAAGAATTTATCATCGTATATCTCGAGTACTATTACAGCGGGAGTCTTCAAACTTTGTGTGAGCTGTTTTGATAATAATATGCATAGTTTTGCAAAAAGTGGGCGGGATCCAAGCAATGGGCGTGGCACCTCCCATACGAACTATTTATTTATTTTTTTTGTGTAAGTTCTTCGTAGTTTTACAATGGAACTATTTCTTTATTAAAAAATGTATGTAGTTCTTAAAAATATAAAGTAAATGGTTCTTTAGTAAAAAAAATAATCAGTTCTAAAGAATCAATTATTTTAGTCTCACTCCTCCTTAACGGCTGGGCCGATTTCGATGAAATTTTTTGTGTGTATTTGAGTTGGTCCCTGGATGGTTTACATTTACAATTGACCTATATAGGTACAATGGGCGTGGCACCTCCCATACGAAGTAAAAATTTATTATTGCATATCTGGAGTACTATTATAGTGGGAGTCTTCAAACTTTGTGTGAGCTACTTTGATAATAATGTGCATAATCTTGCAAAAAGTGGGCGGGATCCAATCAATGGGCGTGGCACCTCCCATACGAAGTAAGAATTTATCATCGTATATCTCGAGTACTATTACAGTGGGAGTCTTCAAACTTTGTGTGAGCTACTTTGATAATAATGTGCATAATCTTGCAAAACGTGGCCGGGATCCACGCAATGGGCGTGGCACCTCCCATACGAAGTAAGAATTTATCATCGTATATCTCGAGTACTATTACAGTGGGAGTCTTCAAACTTTGTGTGAGCTACTTTAATAAGAATATAAATAATCTTGCAAAAAGTGGGCGGGATCCAAGCAATGGGCGTGGCACCTCCCATACGAAGTAAAAATTTATAATTGCATATCTGAAGTACTATTACAGCGGGAGTCTTCAAACTTTGTGTGAGCTGTTTTGATAATAATATGCATAGTTTTGCAAAAAGTGGGCGGGATCCAAGCAATGGGCGTGGCACCTCCCATACGAAGTAAACATTTATAATTGCATATCTGAAGTACTATTACAGCGGGAGTCTTCAAACTTTGTGTGAGCTGTTTTGATAATAATATGCTATTTGTTGAAAAGTCATTAGCCTTAAATACAATTTTAGGCAGGACAACGTCTGCCGGGTCAGCTAGTTTTATATATAACGCTTTATTTCTGAACTCTCATACTTCAGGAACATTTTACCGGATTTGTTTGAAACTTACAGCAAGTGTTGTCCTATAACATATAAGAACTTCATGGAACAACTTTTTTAATTCTTCATATAAGTGGGCGAAGTAGGCGGGGTCAAAAAGTGACCATTTTTTGGGGTAACTAGAACATTGAAAATTTTGAAATAAATCATTGTCGATAGACTTTTCTATGGGCTATTGATGGGCTATTGAGACATCTGTTTTCTTAAACATTGCAGAACTTTGTCTGAAAATTTCTAATAAAAAACAAAAAATCGTTATATCTCAAAACATGTCCCTTTTTTATATTTTTAAACAAATCGATGTGCAAATTTTCGTTTTCGAAATATTTAATTTTGAATTTGTGTCGCACAGTGTCGTCAATCATATAAACGATTGAATATAAGAAGTAAAATATAAGAAGTAGTCGTACGTAAGTGAAATTTGTTACACCAGTATATATTGTTTAAACATGTCAAAATACAAAATTTTGTCAAAAGCCCTGTCATATATCCTTTAAGCTAAAAATGCAATAAAAGCTACAGATATAATTAAAATGTGAAAATTGGTATATTTCTAATATATGCATCCAAAGCCGACATTCTGGCTTAAAATTACATAAAATGTTAAAAAAATGCATAGGAACTTATCAAACGAGATATAATTATGTTATACTCCATATTAAAATTTTTACCCGTTGAGGTAAAAATGGCATTTTTTTTGCTCTTTTTTTCAAAGAATGAATGTTATTTTTTATTAATAATATTTATTAAAATTTTATTTTCTTAACATTTGTTGCCATTCAGATTTAATATAACATTTTCCCAAAGTTTTTCGGACACATTGGCATGAAGCGCCCAAAAAAATTAAAGAAACTGTGTTTGTTCAGTTCTATAACTGATGGGAAGTTATACAACTTTTGAACTCTATTATATTCCCTAGAATTTTATGTTCTTTCTAACAACAATTACAAACTCCAACTTCATTAGTAAATATTCTATGTATAAAACCAGTTTTTTTTTTTAAATTAACATATTTGTAAAAAAAAATTTTGAAATAAATCACTTTTCTCACTTGCGGTAAACATTTTATGATGCAATTTAGTAAAAACAAACACGCACACAGCCATACTCAATATTAACAGAAACATTACGCCAGGTTTAACAGCATAATTGCAATTGCTTTAATACACCAACACACATCTAACATGAAAGTAGAGAAGATATATTAGGTGTATCAGTAAGCTTAAGGCCTGTTTTTAAATATACGCAGCAAAGACATTTTATTTACCACGCAACGATAGGTCATTACCTATTACATTACTTTAAAATACAAAATTATGACTTGCTGATAATTGGTTATAGAAGTACTTATAAGTAATTGCAAAATAATGACTTACTGGTAATTGGTTACATAAGTATCGATTTCATATTTTTAATCATAGTATTGCATTAATTTGTTTTAAAAATTTTTAAAAGTTAATTTTCCAGGGTAAAGTTATTTTAAAATTTTTTTTTAGAGATTTTTTAAAAAAAATTTCTTGATTTTCCACTTATTTTGTAACTCTTATGTAACCACTTATTCTATCATTGTGAGTAACCACTTTTTTCCTAATATAAAGTAAAGACTTATTCTTTCACTATGAGTTACCAATCAGGTAACCAATTATTCTCACATTTTTTTTGTAAGGGAGAAGAGGGTAATGACCACCCCTGAATTTGGAGTCATCGCGAACAAAAGTAATCTAGCGAGTAAATAAAAGAGCATTGTACGCTACTTACATGCTTAATTACCTATTAATATGTGTTTTTGCTGGGTAATTGAGACTTACATTTCAGTAAATTCAACTAACATTGTCATTTGTTTTGTAATGTTCAAAAAATGAATCACAATTGTAGTAAAAATTAACCACATGTTAGTAAAATATACACAAATATTTATTTTTTTTATTTTTTTAAATAACAAAAAACTACTGTAAAAAATTAATGTAAAATCATAAAACAGTTATTTGATGTGGTTTGTTTTTTTAAATGAACTACAAGGTTAGTAAAAAATTTAATTTGTTCTACAAATGACTGACATTTACATTTAAAATAAAGTAACTGCATTACAACCCAAACTACATATTTTTAAACCAGAAGTTCTCTGAGTGTAGTACAATATTAGTGGTACCTTTGGTAATTTTATACACGGTGGGTTTTAAAAAAATAGCAGTAATTTGCCAGTACTATTTGTTTGGTACTGCTAGCAATTTCTACCTGGTGTAATCACTAAATCAATAGCAAATTTTTGTTCTGCGGATTTTGATGGCAATTACGCTCTAACCTTTTTTTTTTATCGAAATAGCTGAAAACTGACAAATTTAAAAGTTTTTGTTTCCTTTAAGATAGATATGGTCATTTCTATAGTCACATACGTTACCAGTCTTAGGTGAAAAACACAGGAAAATATATATTTTTTGTTACTTCTTTATATTTTTGTATAGAAGTAAAAATTAGAAAACAATCGAACTTCCTGGTCCTAAAATATAAACAATTAAAGAGGGTGAAGTGATGTGATCAAAATAGAAGTTGTTTTTTTCGTCTTTTACAAAAACGCAAAACTCTGCGAATTGCACCGGACTTTTTTTTATAAAACTCTTTTTAATATTTATTTTTATTTTTTTTTTTTTTTTTTTTATTTATTTATCTGTATTTCCATACAACAAGACATACATCTTTTAATTATAGTATGGAACTAGAAGAAGTTATAGTAATACAATTTAATACAATTAAAAAAAAAAATTAAAAAAAAGGATGACAAATTTTAAA
Source organism: Delia radicum (assembly GCA_021234595.1). Classification (NCBI taxonomy): domain Eukaryota; kingdom Metazoa; phylum Arthropoda; class Insecta; order Diptera; family Anthomyiidae; genus Delia; species Delia radicum. The sequence continues at coordinate 30,591,581 of CM037854.1, read as the reverse complement.
AATCAAAAATTAAAAACAATTTAAAAACTACAAAAAGAAATTACAAAGTTTAACAATAGTGCAAATTAATTATTAATGTTAGTTTAAAGTGTGTAGTTACGTTGTATTATTGTTCAAATGTTTTGTTATTTCGGTTTTAAAAGTGTTTACGTTGCTGCTTGTTTGTGCCCTATTCGAAAGTCTGTTCCATAGATAGATCGCGTTATAGTAAAATTGCCATTCCGTTATCTTACTTCTGTGTGCAATAGGTATAACCTTATTCCCCCTGTCGGACCTTGCAAAAGTTATCCGATTATATAAATATGACGGTACTTTTGTATACACGATTTTGTGCAGAAGCGTAAGAGTCCTGATGTTGACCAGATTATTAAAAGTCAAGTTGTAAAGTTTTTTACTTAAGGTTGCAATTCTATCAATAGTGTGAAGACCAAATACATATCTAGCAATGTTATTGAAAAGAGTATTCAACTTTTGCTTACTAGTGGAATCACAATTAGCATAAACTTCGCATCCATAAAGAAGTACCGGCATTAAATAAGTTTTAGCAATTTGCATTCTAATATTAACTGGAGTGCAAAAGTGCGTTGCCCACAGAGTACGAAGCATTGAGTACGTTTTACCTACTACAATATTAACGTGATTATCCCAACTGAGAGTATTATTAAATGTAATGCCCAAATTCTTTGCTGAAGTTACGATTTCAATTATTTCATTGTTAATACGAATGTCAACGTTAATATTTTGTTTTAAAGATTTTTTACGGATTATTAAACATTTAGATTTTTGTGGGTTCAGGCATAGACCATTTCGTGATGCCCAGCAATAAATACTGTCAAGATCAGAATTAAGCTTGCATACATTTTCATTTATAGTTTTAATCGATGTGTTGATGTATAGCTGCACGTCATCGGCATATAAATGAATTTTACTATGGGATACATTATCAGGTAAGTCATTAACGTACAAAGAAAATAAAAGTGGGCCCAGAATTGAACCTTGTGGTACTCCCCGGGTAACAGATAAAGCTCCAGAATAAGAATCAATTAAGAACACAGATTGAGAACGATTATCAAGGTACGATTTAATTAATGATACTGATGTGTCACAGAATGAGAATTGATAATAGAGCTTTGAACAAAGTAATGAATGGTCAACAGAATCAAAAGCTTTTGAGTGATCTAAAAGAACCAAAAGTGTCAAATTCCCACCATCAATAGAACAACGTATATCTTCAGTAACGTCAATTAAAGCTGTGATGCAACTGTGTTTCTGTCGAAATCCGGATTGCTTGCTGGTGAGCAGATTATATTGTGCTATGTGGTCACTTATCTGTTTATGTATTATTTTCTCAAAGACTTTGGATAGAAATGGTAAAATTGCTATCGGCCTGAACTCAGAATTGGACTTTGAAACTGGTATTATTTTTGCATGTTTCCAGTTAGTTGGAAAGACACTAGTCATGATTTGGAATATTTTAAGATTGTTTTACAATTTGCTGAATCAATAAAACTTTATTTGTTTTCATTTTACACGTGACGTTACTTAGCGTGATGTGACTTAAATCTCTAATTGGATAAATGCTATCTATTATTAAAAAACTATTTTTTTTTATTATTTATAAAATTTAAAGAATGTTATAAATTTATGTTCTGAATTTATTTTTGAGAATTTAATTAATTTATTTACACAGGACATCACATTTTCCAAAGGTTTGATTTGTGCTGAATCCAAATAGATAAGACTTTCAGACGACATAAAATTGTTTCTGAATAAATCTCAATACGCGAATATAGCGAAAAACCGAGTTTTTTAAAACTATCATATTGTATATTAAAAATTTCATACAATTAATGAAAAATTTTAATTAAAACTAGTTAAATCTATGAAGCTTTTTCATTCACATTGCGAAGAATACTTCATTAGTTTAGTGAACAAATTTCATTAAAACTCGTACAAGGTTCACTCTGTGTAGCTAAGGATACGTGAAAAAATATACAATTTTAAATATCAATATTTTACTACTTAAAAGTGGGATATTTGATATTATCCAGATTTTATTAATATGAAACACAACAAACTCGATTTAAATTAAAAGTTTTAAACACCAGCTACCATCAGCGCAGAAGTAATAAGAATAAATGTTGTTTTGCGGTGACATCAGACAAAAAAATAAAAAGCCATACACGAAAACCACCGATTCAATAACTTTAACTTTTTAATTGAACTATTTTTGAAATAAATAATAACTTATTTGTGTGGTTGCCATACCAAATGTTTTTTTATAGCTTGAGTTTTTTTAACATTGAATTTAAATCGGCTTGTAATTCTCAGTTAGTTAGCAAATTTATTTATACTTATGTGAACAAATTCACACAGAAATTAGTTTTTTTCTACTTAAACGTATGGCAAATTTTTGTTTGGATTTTTTTTTTTGCCTTTTGTTAAAACCAGAGTATTTTTTAAAATAATATTTAATTTATTTTTTAATAATTTTTTTGTTTAAAAAAATTGTAAACTTCAAATATGACATTATCAGTTTTATGATTATGTTTGAAAATAAATTAATATTTACATTTAAACCACTGAAATTGAATTATTAAACTTAATAAAGTAATAAACCTAATGCGAATTAATAAATCTAATTAAATTTTTTTTTAAATATTTATTACTAATACATAAACTTTATATAAAACAACTACTTATATAAATATTACAAAAATCAACAATTCAAAAATCAACAGCAATATGGTTTGAGCGATGGTATAAAAAAATGTCACACAAGTTTCGATTTGAGCAAATATTTAATTTAGTCAATTAATTTTTTATTGACAACTTTTAAAAATTTTCGACATATTTTTTCTGTGATACGTGGCATTAAAATGTAAATGAAAGCAAATCAAACATTTTTAGTTTACTGATCTTTATTTACTCCGTTTGAATTTATTTGCTGTAACAAATATTTTGAGACAAGAGTATTCTTGCCATCATCACTCTTAAAGTATTAAATATTGAAAAGAAAATGTTACAGAAAATAAAAAAAATTTACCAAAAACGCAACTTTGCAGTCCATTTTATCATCATGGCAATTAAGATATGCTTTAGACTTTTTAATTTAATAAAATTAAATATTCTTCTTTAATACGAGTAATACCAGTCAGAAGGAATTATTTGTCCATATTTAATTTTACGGTCACGGTAGACCTTTCTATGGGAGTGCCTATATGCACGTTAGAGTTTTATAATTTTAATATTTTCATGGGTTTTTACACACAGGGAAATAATCTGTTGGATTTCGATTATAACTACTTAAAATCTTTAGTTTGATATAAAATGCTATCATTGCTATAAAATTATTGTAATCGGCGAAGAACATCATAAATTTGAAGAGGAGACTTCTGCAATATAAATCACAATAACCATAATAACGAAAACCTCAGCAAGAAGATTGAATATTTAAGATTAAGTTGTCTTAAGTTTTCATATAGGCAAAGAGTTGGATCAAAACTAGAAAATTTAACATTGAAAAATTTTTAGACGCCAGCACATTCCGTTGATTTTAAACAGAATATAGTTTTGCAGAAAAAAAACTCTTAAAAATATGGAAATAAATGTAATAAGAATCGTTTAAAAACCCAATTCTTGAGAATCTTACTAGAATCAACTTTTGAGAATATACTAACATTTGTAAAAGTGTTGCGGTAACAAAAGTATACCACAAGGAAGTAGAAGAACGTTTTCTTTTTTGTGGTATTTTTACATGGATATGTTGGACGTCAGAAAAAGTGTATTTGGAAGAGTATTCTAGATTCTAAATTCTTCAGATTCAGCTTCCTTTTCTTTTACAAATCTCTCATATTTTCAGTATGTTTTCGTTTAGAAAAATATTAAAATTGTAAGCACTTTTAAAAATCCTTTAAATTCTAAATAATTTTCCTAAAAGCAATTATTAATATACTTGAAGACTTTTTCCTATAAAAAAAATCTTTTAAAAATTTTTTTAAAGAAAAATTTCTTTACAAAAAAAAAATTCTATATAAAAATCGATAGATTAACTTTCTGATTATAAGTAGTTTTAACACCAATCAAAGAAATGTTTCCTATAGAAAACTCAAACATACTGATGAGTTTTCCTATTGAGGTCCCTCAGATTCGGAGGCCTTTTTCATCCGAACAAAACCTCCGATTCTAAGTACTTTTTCCTTTAATAAATATTTGGTTCGTATTTAAAAAGACCATAACTTTTTTTTTTTGTATTAAACCCCAAATTTTCTGATTATTTTGTCTTCTAAAATACCCTTAAGTTTTGCAGATTCTTTTTAGAAGAACAACGTTCTGATCATATTAATTTTCCTGTAGAAGAGCTAGCTATCTGATTTGGTTGATATTTTTCTATACAAAAGTCCTAATGTAAGTACATATACAAATATTCCCAAAACCCTAAGTTTAATTACTTATAGAAACAAAATCTTTTAAGTTCTCAAAAGTGAACAGGCCTTTGTAGAAAATATACCTCGAAATTTATAATTAAAATACAACAACAGTATAAACAGTAACTAATGATTTATTCATATTTTTTATGTTCTTTAATAATGAGTTTGTTTGTAATGATTATTTTAAAAAATAAAATATTTTAAAATTTATATAAAAAAACTTTTTTTTTTGAAACAGTGTAGTTACAACTTAAATAAATTCGATTGGGACTACTAAACAAAGTGGATCGTTTCCACAGACATTTTTTCTAATTCGGTTGGAATAACTAATTACAGCAATATTTATCACCAAATAATAATGGTGCTAACTAAATTTTTAACAAATATTATGTTGGTACATATAACTATCAAAATTCGGTTGGCAAAAAATTCGGGTGGAGCAATGAATCTGTTTTCTGTGTGTAATTGAGGATTTTTTAAAGGGGCTTATTTCCCTGTTAAACAAAATTTAAAAAAAAATATTTATTGGAAGAAAACAAAAATTAAATAAAACATTTAGAAATGTGCCCTTTTGGTACAGGAAATAAGTCTGATGTTGCTTCATCCATTTTTGTATTAAGGAGTTTAAAAGCTTTAGAAATCTATAAAAAAAAAAATGGTTTATTCAAAAAATTCTTTTTGCATTAGAAAAACACAATAATAGATATTATTCTAAAAATTGTAATTTAGAATTCGGACTAATATGGCAACCTTGGGAATTATCTATACTTTTTTAAATGCAAAATCGGGTGCCATCGTGGAGGCACGCATTAAGATAAATGAATTTTTGGCCAACTAAAACAAAAATATCAGTGGTTACAGTAAATCTGTTTGCTCTAAGTAATATTCATATATAAAAAGGAACTGGGGATAATAAAATTTTGCAGGCCAAGATTTTTTTTCCCCTCCTAACAAAATAAAAGTCACAGTCTTAAAACAAACACCACAAAAAAAAAAAAAAAACCAAAGTAAATAATTGGCTTCAATGGTTGGACTACTAGTTTTTAATCAAAAGCAAATTAAGCATGTTAACAAAAAAAGCATAAAAGGAAACCTCAGATTTAATACGAGAAGCATTTATGTTAAGAGTCTGTTCCAGTCTTTCTATGTGAGTGTTAAGTGGAAAATTAAGGGAAATATGATGCTAAGATAAAAAACTATTTATTATACAGTACGAAAATTATTTACACTTTTAAGAAAGAAACAAAAAATATGAAAGAAAAATGAAAAGCGATTATCATCATGGTATGCTAAAATACAAACAAGAATATGCATGCATGCATCATATACAATGTACAAAATACAGCAGTGATCATAAATATATGGTACTTTCCCTGACAATTGCTCTGCTACAGGAAAAAGTTTATCGAAGTATTTTTTTCTTCTATCAGAAAAAATAGTCAAAGTAAATTATCATATAAAAATTATAATTTTTCTGTTAGTTTAGAGAAAAATTTGTCATGATCTCAAACCGAACGAATAAAATCTCACACATAAACTTATAGATCAACGATAAAATTCACTATTAAAAAAACCACTCACCAGGTACAGTGTAAAAATCGTTTAATGTATATGCTCGACATATGTATTAACAAAAAAATCTTTAATGTTTGTTGATATACTTTGCTTATGTAGAAGGATAGTATATGATGACATTAGAGAAAAGAATTGCCATTTAAAAGTTTTAACTGAAAGTTAAACTGGCAATTATGATAATGACTAGAGAAAAAACAAACACACTACAAATAGAAATCGTTTGTGGTAAATTTCATTCTAACTCAATACACAGAGTAATGTGGGATTTAACGTTACCCAATTTCTTTAACGTGTGAGTTAAATAGATGATATTTACGATTAACACTAAATGGCACGAAGAATGTTGATGAAGACCGTAGTGGGTCAGAAAATGTATTCCATTCATGCTAGTGTCTAATAACTTTTTCTGTGTTTTTTTTTTTCTAATAGTCAAAGTAAATTATCATATAAAAATTATAATTTTTTCTGTTAATTTAGAGAAAAATTTGTCATGATCTCAAACCGAACGAATAAAATCTCACACATAAACTTATAGATCAACGATAAAATTCACTATTAAAAAAACCACTCACCAGGTACAGTGTAAAAATCGTTTAATGTATATGCTCGACATATGTATTAACAAAAAAATCTTTAATGTTTGTTGATATGCTTTGCTTATGTAGAAGGATAGTATATGATGACATTAGAGAAAAGAATTGCCATTTAAAAGTTTTAACTGAAAGTTAAACTGGCAATTATGATAATGACTAGATAAAAAACAAACACACTATAAATAGAAATCGTTTGTGGTAAATTTCATTCTAACTCAACACACAGAGTAATGTGGGATTTAACGTTACCCAATTTCTTTAACGTGTTTTTTACGATTAACACTAAATGGCACGAAGAATGTTGATGAAGACCGTAGTGGGTCAGAAAATGCATTCCATTCATGCTAGTGTCTAATAACTTTTTCTGTGTTTTTTTTTTCTAATAGTCAAAGTAAATTATCATATAAAAATTATAATTTTTCTGTTAATTTAGAGAGAAATTTGTCATGATCTCAAACCGAACGAATAAAATCTCACACATAAACTTATAGATCAACGATAAAATTCACTATTAAAAAAAAAATTTTATTTAAAAAAAAAATATCAGATATTTTTCTATTGATCCAGCAAGATGTTAAAATGTTTTTCTAAATTTTTCTTTCCAAATTTTTCTAACACATCTAGTTTTTACTGAAATTGAGGTCCAAGTTAACACAAATTCGACTTAAAATTAGTGTTGCCAGATATGAAATCGACAAAACACATCGAGGGAGTACACATTTTTTTTTAAGAAATCCTAAAATTCAGTACATTAAAGTAACAAATTATGTAATTCAGAACTAGAAAATTCGGCTGAAGTTTACTTTTTTCAACACCTCTTAAAAGAAAAAGTGTGTGACGCAATCTAGAATTGAAAAAGAAAATTTGTTTCTATTAAAGGTTGAGGAGGCTGAAGACTCCATATGTATAAAATATACACCCCTGTTACGGCTTTTAAATCAGAGCGAAAGTGAAAATTTTAGAATTTTTCGGTGGTCTTGCTATTAAATCAGAACGTTTTTCCCTATTTTTTATTCGTTTTAATTCGTGTAAAAAAGCCTGGTCGAAAGTAAAACGAATGCCATTTTTTTCTAATAAATTACAATTTAGGGTCAAAAATGGTGCTTAATATTAAAAATTTAGAACTTTTTGTACTTATTTTTGATTTTATTGTATTTTTTGCTGTATTGTTTATACTCTAAAAACCTGTTTTAAAAAACATTTTTTTGTTGTTATATTCTAGAAAACACTCAAACAAATGACAACAAGGGTTGCATTAATACTATGATTTTATGCTACAAAGCGTGAGCGTCTTTTTTGTGTGTATTGTATGTTTACTACCCAAGCATTTCAATGTTGGCAAAACAGCTAATTTCTAACGAAAATATATTTTCTAGCGATTTTTAAGTAGACTTTAGCGATTTTTTCAAATAAAAAAGGTTGGCATTATTCTTCGTTCTCAGTGGATTTTTAACTCTGTTGTTATTTTGTGTGAATATCAACTTTAAGGAAGAAGATCCATTTTTATATTAATATCGTATTTTTCTTTTATTTAAGTTTGTTTTTTGATAAAAATTGGTATTAAAATCAGTTGTTTTTTTTTTTTACACGAAAATTAAATGTTTTTTTGTAAATATTTCTGTTCTTTTTTTGTTTTCCGGCAAAACTAAAAGATGTTAAGTATTGTAAGTTTGAAAGGTTTGAAAGACCCAGAATATGCAATAGGTTTTCGTCTTGCATATAAATTAAAGTCTTGCATATTTTTGTTTCATGTATTTTGTTGTTGTGGTCTTGCATACTCTTGTATTTATACAAGATCTGCAAGCTTTGAAATGTCTGCAAGGGTAGTTTGCTACCAAGAGCGAATACCGCTAATATTAGAAGCATTTCTTAAAAGCATTTTACTTTCCATATGTTTTTTATTTTCCATAAAACCATATGTTTTTGGCACTTCGATAATAATTTCGAAAAAATTCGAGTTTTCGAAAGCTTTTTGGATTTGAGAACACCAAATTTCAATTTCGTGTGATTTCACAAATTCGTTCTAATTGCAAAATGTTCTAAAATAGGGACATGGGAGATAAAGAACATTTTCTCACGATTTCCTAAATACATTTTATTTTAAGATCGATCCTGATCTATTTTAGACCCACTTTGAGACCAATATAGCAAATTTACCTACTTAAATAAACGGAAATTTTCTCAAGAATTCAATTATGACCCTTATTTAGACATTCACAATAAGCATACAAAATGAAAGGTGACATACTTAAAAAAGCTAATAATTACTTTTTATTTTATCTTAATTTTTATCAATGTTAAAGTCCGACAAAATTAAAAATTGTAAAAATTATAAATTTTTGTTTGAAAAATCTTCAAACCCATCATTTTAAGAAGAAGAAATCGTCAAAAAAATCGTTATTCCCAAACTCCTTATATTTCAATAAAAAAGGGAAAAGTTTACTCGAAACTTTGCTTTAATCACTTTTTTATATATATTTCATCATTTTGAAGTTCTGTTTTATTAGTACCTTTACAAACGCCTCTGTGTTTTAAGAACATAGTTCGCAATTCTCATTACATGGAATAGAATTTCAAAATCGCCGTTTTGGTTTAAAAAAATTTGGGCATACAAGATAAATATTGATTCAGCAAGCATACAAAACGCGCAAAATCACTCTTTTATACGATTCTTTGAAGCTAAATGATTTAAGTTATTGAAAAATTTACATTTTTGGATTTTCCTTCCTAAAATATAAGTATAAAAAATCGCTTCGGTGTTCGTTATTTATTTTTTTTTTTCTATAAATTTTGAAATAAAATTAAAATAAATCTTTCATAATTGTGAAGTTTATAATCGGTTGATAATTAAATGGTTATATAAATAATTTTTTTTCGATTTAAGACAATTTTATTACAATTGTTGATGTTTTAACTGAAAATAAACTTGATAAAACTTTGTCAGTAAATTATAGCGGAAAAAATTTAATTTAATTTATATTTTTTTTTTTATTTTTTATTTTATTAATTAATAATCATATAATTTCAAATTATATACTATTACCCTAACCGAGCACTAGGTACTATGGCTATCGGCGCGTTGTAGCAAAAACAGACAAATGCCTCTGGTGGGAATCGAACCCACGACCCCCGTACTGATAAGCCAGCACGCTACTAACTAGCATACCGGGGCGCAGAAAAAAAAAAATAAAATTTAAAAATAAGGAAAATATTGCAAATTTTTAAAAATTGTAATTTTCCATACAATGCATTTTGTAAAATCGTCATTTTGTTTTATTTTATTTTAAAAATCGTCGAAATGTAGACAAATTGTCGGAAAAATTGCAATTGGAGGAAAAAAGTACTCGTACTGCTACAAATAGAATGTCTGGCAAGCCTATTTAAAATTTAATCGCTTATCCGCGGTTTAAAGAATTGCGGTGTCAAATCTTGTTTAAATGACAAATATAAGCATAGCTTATGATGTGAGTAAGATTTATCAAGTTCATGATCATTTGATTTTTGTTAAACAGAAAATCGTGCAATGTTTATTTATTAAATAAAAGGTCTTCATCCGCTAATTGAATGCATACTTTATCTACTGACAGGTCCTTACATGTTTCATTTCTCGTCACCGAAAATCTTCAGAGGACCAACGTAGAACGGGTAGATAATTTGCTTAAATTATAATGCTTTATGGAAAAAGATCAACGTTTTTTTTTGTTTAACAAAATACAAATGATCTTGAACTAGAATAGTCTTGCTCACATCATAATTTATGATAAAAGATCAAAAAATAAACTTTTGGTTTTAATTTTTTAAAATTTAAAAGTAAAATGTGAAAGGCGTGGTAGAGAAGAATGAGTGTATTTTCTAAAAATCATAACTACATTGTAAATTTTCAATTTTCTGAATCAGACTGCGCAGTTTCTGGTATTGAACCTTCGTCAGTGACCCTATTTTTTTGAATAATGTAATATTTGTTATGTTTTTATTTGTTCGATTGCGTCTATATGAAATTTTCTGTGCAATCACTGACCGTGGTATAGATAAACTGATTTCTAATGCCACATGCACTCGCACTACACGTTAGACAGAGCGCTTTAGCCCACTGATCTATCGTCAGGTCAAGTTTTGTTGTGATTAAAACTAGTTTTATTCAATACACGGTGTTTTTGTTCTTGCATACATAATCTCAGAAGTACAACTCCAACAACACAACAGTTCTTATTTTAGAAACTTACCTCACTCTAATATCCACTGTTTTCCCATATGTTTTAAGTGATGCCATGTTTTTCGCATAACTTTTATTATATGTAAATATTAAATCGATCGAATAATACTTTTTGTCTACATATCCATTAGTTTTTCAAAATGGAGAAAGAGCAAAAAAAAATGCAGCACAAAATTGCACTTGCATTATGAATGCATTTTGGCGAAAAAAATTGGTAGTATTTTAATTAAAAATCGTAAAGTAGACAACTTCAACTTTTATATGATTTCTAAATCTTTAAAAGAGTGATCTACTTTGGAAAATGTTGCTCTTTAAAATGTTACCTTTAACATTTTTTTGATTATTTTTTTTTTAATTAAAAACAGGAATATAAACGCGAGTTCACACAATCATTAGAAACTCAAAGTGGTAGTGAGTAATAGATATTCTAGAGTATACGTATGCCAAAGTTTAACAAAATCAAATTTCTGGAAGCCGAAAAATTACCTTTTTTGAACGTTCCCTCATGGAATGGACGATACGTATTTAATATCGTCTTTAATATCTACATGACGTACACTCAAAAAAAAAGTTTGTAAAGTCAGCAAAAAATGTTGCTGAGTCAGCAAAATTTTAGTCAGGAGAGTGCTTGCAAAAAATTTGCTAATGTCAGCATCGCTGATTTTCAGCTCGCTGATTTTCAGCAACAAAATTAGTAGATTCAGCAAAAGTTTTGCTAACACTTATTGGATTAGAAATAAAAAAGCCTTGCTAAAAATTAATAAAATTTTTGCTGAATTTAAGTAGACTAAAAAAAAACGCAAAAAATTTGTAGAAAAATTGTAATTTAGTTAATTTATTTTTGTGATTCTTTAAAAATAATTCACAATAATTACGAAATATAAAAATTTTCATTTTCCCACATTTTAATATCTGAAAATATATAGAATTAAATATATATAACATAACAAAAATTTTCTTTCAACTACTTACATCAATGGTTGTCTAATTGATGCTATCTTTTAAAGGACGCAACTGGCGAAGATAATTTTAGAAACGAAACGAAAAAATAAACAAAAACAAAATAAACGAAAAAAATAAACCTGTTTTTGCCATAAGAAAAAGGAAGCATAAAAATCTACCTAAGAAGTGTGTCTTTGTCTTTCGCTTTACTCTGTCTACATGTCTGTATATGTTTGTTTGCAATTTGACCACACTAGATTATTAATCATTTAGTTTAGAAATACATATTAAATTTAAATATTTTATTTTGTCTTTTATTTAATTAAGAGACAATTATTTTCACAAGCCGGTGACAACGCAAAATTTAAGTTGTTTTAATCCTCAATTTTGTTTTATGTATGAAAAACAGATACAAAAATCTTCCATGGTTGATTTTTTATATGTCTTATTAGAGTTGTACTTTTTAGTATCATTTTCCTCTACTCTACTACATCTTGACATGCTGCGACATCTGCTTCGTTCTGCTCATATCTTTCAATCTGGTTGTCGTCCACACTATTAATGTGCTTATCAGCACATTTTTTTTAACAAAATAAATTAGTAAAACATTGGTATAATATTAGTAAAACATTAGTTCAAAACAGTTAAGTGCTGAATAAATATTACAAAAATTTTAGCTTAAAACAGAATTTTAGCAAAAAATTTGCTAACAAATACCATACCTGATTTACAAGACGTTTTACTAACTTTTTACTAACATATTTTTTTGAGTGTATAATTAATTTTATAATGCGTATTATTTATTGTTCATACGCCACTTTTTTTCATAGAATTATTTGTGAAGGACAATATTCCAAGATTAATTTCTCCGGTACTAATACAATTTACACGATGAAACTTCCTGGATCGTTAGATTTTTTTTTTTAATAAATAAAAAAAATTAAAAAAAGATTTCCAATTTTTAGATAAATTGAGTTTGGTATTACTCTTAAAACTCGGAACTAGTTCTGAATATACGTTTTATTATGTTTGTAATTCCCCAAAAAATATTGTCAAATTTCATTTTACTGAGCTCAAAATTTGTCAATATTTAACTATGCCTTCGACGCTCATTCTTAAAAAAAAATTTAAAGGTTAACAGTTCGCTTTTTGAAAAAAAGACAATTACTTAACCCTGCATTACTATCGATGGGTGGAATCCACCCATAAGGCTGAATTTTTGCTGTTCATTATTGAAAAAGCAAATATTATTTGCATAATTGAATTTAACTGATATGAATGATAGATACTAATAAGTAGGGGTGGTTTACACCCAACGATAGTAATGGCGTAAGTTGAATATGGATAGTAATGCAGGGTTAAAATTTTGAGTTTTTGTGAAAAAACACATTAATCTTAGGTCAAACTGATTTATGAATTCAAGTGGAGCAATAAAAACAGCAAATCAGCCATTTGGAAGCATGTCGAAAATTTTCGAAGTCCTTCGATGAATTTTAAGAAATTCGAAAAATGAGAAATAAGTGTACACTGCAACTAGATAATGAATTATATTATTTATTTACTTGAAATATATGTAACAGCTTTAAAATTTTATAAATTTTTGCTATAGAAAAACATATTCCAATTTTAAAGAATAAAGGTAAGAAAACCCTCTATGGCCTAGCATTGCATATTAAAACCTGCATACATAGAATTTATGTATATATTTTCCTACAATTAAAAATATGTATTGCCTTGTGCAGTTTAATGAACTTTTGACAGAAACCTCTAAAAATGAAGACGGCACAAGTAAATTTTCTTTATGAAGATGATCAGACAAACCAGAAACAGTCAGCAACACACTATTTAAACACATGAGCAACAGACCTTAACATTAAATAAAAACGAATAAGAAGAAAGACACTACAACACCAACTACTAACAGCGGAAAAATAAAGATACCTCACAGCATAAAAATCTGACAAAAAAAAAAGAAAAAATCTCAGACCACAACTCATATATTTACACTCAAAATATTATGACTGTGATTTAACAGAAACTCTATTTATTTTCGGATCAAAATTAAAATATTTGTTAACATTTGGTAGGCTTTGTCGGAACAAGCTCTAATACAAACGTGAGAACATAAAACATTTTTTTTTTGTTTTTTCGTTTTTACCTACTTCCATTTTTGGAAGAGACATAACATTTCATATTAGCTTAAAGTTATTTAAATAAACTTTTTAACGATACCTTTTTTTATTTTATTTCATTAATTAATAATCATATAATTACAAATTATATACTATTACCCTAACCGAGCACTAGCTACTATGGCCTTCGGTGCGTTGTAGCGAAAACAGACCAGTGCCTCTGGTGGGAATCGAACCCACGACCCCCCGCACTGATAAGCCTGCACGCTACCAACTAGCCTACCGGGAGCACATTTAACGATACCTATTTTACTCGTATTCAACACGCAGTCTTTAAGTAATCTTATAAAACCTGTGCGACATTGAAGACGTTCCACCTTTAAAAGAGGCGTGACCGCCAACAAAAATATTGCATCATTTAACTCAGCGAGGACTTTTTAATGGATATACAATTAAGGAGTAATTTTGGTTAATTTTATTTATGCAAAAAATATAATATTTTCGATGTTGACAACTCATGTTTTTTGACAGTTTTTTTTTACGTATCTCGCATAGTTTTCGAGAAAATTGAAAAATTTTAATTTTTACAAATTTAAAACAACTTTTTGGTAAAATGTGCTGGATCGAAACATAATCAAGGAAAACATTTTTGATGTATGCAATTTTGGGTTAAACCTCTTCCGACGAGACTAACCTAGAAAACGGGTAGGTGGATTTTAATGAAAATTTGCGAATTTATGAAAAGGCCCAAATCTGGAGTGTCCAAGAAACTGACGAATTTTTTAAATCGTGTTGTTCGAAATATTAGATTTAAAACAAAACCGTTTTGACTAATATACACCACACACAAAATATTTTTTTCTGCACCGATAATTTTCAGGTTTTTATCATAAATTTCTAATAAGATAATTATAAATATTCGAAGCCGAGTTTTGAAAATAAAAAACCGATTTACTGGTTTTCATTTACGACTTTGGACAATCTACCCAAATAGCTTTAGCTGAAAAACTTGAAATTTAAAATATGTGTTCCTTGGTGTATGGACTAATTTTAAGGATAGCTACTTTTTGTAATTCCCAGTTATGAAGTGGTAAAAACGGGAGTCCAGCCTCTTTGGCTGGAAAATCCGCCGTTTTAAATATAGGCTAATTCACTGATGTGGTACTTTTTGTAATTTTTGCTAATAAGATGTTAAAAATGGGGGTCTCGGCCATTAATAGCCTAATCGGACACATTTGTATAGGAAATTGTATTTTAAAATATGTGTTCCCAGGAATATTGGCTAGTCTATTAACTTACAGACGCATTACCTTGAGCGTACAATTCTCATGTTCATATGTTAACATTAGAACTTTTGCCATGTATATTAGGGTGGATCGAATTAATAATTTATCGGAATTGCGCTTAGAAAGGGGATATATGTAAACAATATTGTTAAAATATATATTCCAAATCGGCATTGATTTTTGAAAATCTAAAAATTTCGACAAACCCTGTCAGAAAAAGGCAACAGGTAGGTCACCGCTGGCAAGGCAATTCTACAGGTGATATAAGTACTGGAAACAAGTGCTTTTCCAATCCCAAAATGTTAACATCATTAATAAAAGGTTTTGGAAAACTAAATTTCTTACTTTGGAAAAATGTTAGAAAATAATGTAGGGTATACTGGAGATAATTCGGCACTTTTTTTGTTTGAGGCGCTGGGTTTACCAAACAAATACATTTTTTTGAAAATACCTGCTGGCTTTAATTTAAATGCATAAAATTTCCATTATTCCAATGCCTTATATAATATTTTTAATGTTTTTCAGAGCAACCTAAAACGGCTAAACTACCCCACCTCGTAGGGCAGAATTCCCAATTTGATTTACTTTAAAAGGGTCCATTTTTAGGCGGCTTTTGGACATAATTACGTTATAATTATGAGTCTGCATTAGTTTGGACAAGACAACTTAAATGATAGGCCAATTAATCCAAGCTTGATTTGATGATTCCCTTGCACCAAAATTGTTCATTAAGGAGGGATGTACTAGTGTCCGTTTTTGGTACACTCAGAAGACAGACACAGTAACAGCAACCGTATTTGTTAACAATCGAATGCTTCGGTAGTTGAGACCGCATTTTTCGGTTGTGATAACAATCATTTGATTTAAAAAACAGAAATTCTGGCACGACAATAGAATTTCGTTTGCCTAAACAGAAATTCGGTGATAACTATCAAAAATTTGATAGCTGCAACCGAATTATTTAATTGGCTACAAACCGAATCTGTTTTTTGGGTGTATGGGTCACTGAATTTATTGCCTTTGGCGAACGTTAATAATTTGTTAATCAACCTCATTGGAAATATTTCCAAAGAAAATGTTCGGCCTGCAGGATGGTGAACATAACCATAACTTTTTAACACTTTTCCAAAACTTTTGCAAATATCCCATCGGAATTGCTTTTATTGAAGTCATCAGAACATCATACTAAAAGATATATTTCTAGTACACTAATTGAAAAAGTTATCAAATAATATACTTACTGTCATATATTTTTTGAACCCCTCAAAAAACATAAAGATGTTTCTGTCCAAGACTACCTGTATTAGTCTTGAATATATAAAACATGATATAAAAACTGATCAAATTGTATTTTAAGCTTTTTTATTATCTCTCTTAAATTTGGAGATAATAGAGATATCTGGCTAAAGCTCCCCCTTCTACCGTTATAGGTGGTTAAAAATAGAATTTCCAAAATAAAATTAAATTTTTTTTTTATAATTTGTTGGTCCTGACGGATTTCTAACCGGCAAAAATCCAATAAAAGAATAAGAAAATACAAAGAAATTTATGTCTGAAACCAGTATCGAACTCGAAACCTTCTGACTACAAACATTTATAAACTAAATATTATTATTTTCATAAATCAATGCTCTACCAGCGTTGGAAAACACATGTTGCAAGTGTTGGTTAAGCATTTAAAGACAATTATTTGGCAGTGTTTACGATGGTAAATCATCCCAAACAAGTTTCTCCAGTGCTCTGCCATTAATATTTTTACCACGTGTAGTTTCCGACTGGGAAGTTAAAAATGTGTTATTTTTAATCTTGGAATTCAACCTTTCATTTAAAAATTAAAAAAACATCGAACAATGCAAAAAATGTGGTATTTTTTGAAATCGTCATTTTCTCATAAAACTTTCAAAACGTGTTCTGAAGATGGGAACCTTGAAAATTCCCGAAATAGATCTAACAACACATTCCTGAAAGTGGTCAATTAATAAATCAGAAAACGAAAACTCTATAGATAATTTGTTAGGACAATATCCTAATAAAGAAATAAAGAGTATCGCCTCGAACTTGAATAATTTTAAATTCTCATTGAACAATTAAAGGTCGAAAAAACATAGTTTTTATTTTTAATAAAAATTATATCAAACTCGAAAAAAACAAGTCTAAATTCAATTCCGATTTCCTGAATTAGTTTTTACAGGCACCCACAACTTGTTTCCTCCTGAACCTAGACGAAACTCCTCCAAATTCCAGATTCAATCCACCCTAATGTACATATACATCCCAACAAACTTCATAGATCAGTGATCTTTTTCTCCCTCTTCTACTTAAAGAACATAACAAAATAAATAAGAAAATTTTAATCGATCGAAACTGACCATTTGACACTCTACACATATCTATAGTTTTGACAGGTTCATAGTTTTCCTAAAATTACATTCACATTGCAACCCGAAAGACGTATTTTCGATATTTCAACTATTTGGACTTTCAAATTTTAAATCGAAATCTTAAAAAACACTGAAATTCCCCAAAATGTTTCACTTATTTAATATTTGTTAAAAATTTTCTTTCAATGACCTCGTAGGATAACACTTTTCAAACATGGACAAATTAATATATACACTCAAATAAAAAAGTTTGTAAAGGTTACAGAAAAAATTGTAATTGTTGCAGAAAATTTTGCTAACAAACTAAAACTTAGTTAAAGTTACCAAAACATAGTAAACTTTTAGTAAACTCTTAATGGAAATCGATTTGCTAAAATCAATCAAATCCATTTCAAATCAAATCCATTTAATATAACACATCAAATAATATCCAGAAAAAATAATACTAAGAAAAACACTATTTGGAATACAGAAAATTCTGTTTTAGATTCAGAAAACACCAAAATTAATGAAATTTCCGATTTTAGATTGATGTTCCAGAATTTAAATTATTTTTGAGTTTCCCAAAGAAGCCGAAGACAAAAAATATATTTTTAATTTCAAATGGAAAATCAAAATTTCAAGCTATGTTACTAAATTTAATGAATATTCAGAATTTCAAATGATATTAAGAGACCTTACAAATAGATCAGATTTCGTTGAAAATTTCGCTTGCCCAGTGCTTTTCCAACACTTTGTGAACACACAGAACTTTTATCTAATGATGTTATCATTTTGGGATTGGGAAGGCACATGCTGAAAGAACTTGTACCACCTGCTGAAGTGCCTTGAGAGCGGTGGTCCGTGTGTCCTTTTCTGACTAGGTGTTTACCTCTGAATCAATTCCAGAAGAGCTTCTTTTACCATCGGTTGCATGGAATCGCGTCTGAGTCCCAATGACTCAACATGTAAGGGTTCGCTGTCCCAGAGCCAGTTCTATAACTGGTTCTAGATCCGGATCTAAAGCAACCTGTTCTTGCTTGGCGGTAAAGCACCAAATGCCATACAAAAAGAATCGGTTGTAGAACATACGTATATTTGAACGTATTATAATACAGTATAAGTTTTTTAGCAACCACGTTTTTGGTTTTTGCTTATTTTGTAAATATTAGCTGCTTTTTGACTTCTTTGTATAAAAGTTGCTTATTTTAGCGTTTTCTTTTAAAATAGAGTTTTTTTTTGCTATTTTTTAGCGATCGGTATTTTGAAGTATTTATTTTTTTTTAATTGAAAGTTGAATATATTAATGTATCATGTTGGTTAATCTAAAAATCAGTTTATCTATACCACGGTCAGTGATTGCACAGAAAATTTCATATAGACGCAATCGAACATATAAAAATATAACAAATATTACATTATTCAAAAAATTCAAAAAACAGGGTCACTGACGAAGGTTCCATACCAGAAACTGCGCAGTCTGATTCAGAAAACTGAAAATTTACAATGTAGTTATGATTTTTAGAAAATACACTCATTCTTCTCTACCACGCCTTTCACAATTAAAATTAAATAAAATTGCATTTAATTATAGTATTAATTGCAATTGTCTGAAAAAGACGTTAAAATTTAAACTCAAATAAAAAATGTTTTTTTTTATAAAATAATTTGAACTCTGAATCTTACACTCAGGGAATTTCCGTTGCTAATATTTGTAGTTGTTTGAGTTGTAATACTGTATTTTTATTTTTAAATAAAAAAAAAAATCATTTGTAGAAGAAATTTCAGTTTTAAACTACATTTGTAGTTCATTTAAAAAAAAAACAAACCACATCAAATTACTGTATTATGATTTTACATTATTTTTTTTTTTTATTTAAAAAAATAAAACAAATAAATGTTTGTTCAATTTTATTGTATATGTGGTTGATTTTTTTAATATTCAAAAACAATTGACAATGTTAGTTGAATTAGCTGAAATGTAAGTAGTCCTTTCTTCAAGTAAAATTTTATTTGTTTTTAACTACATTTGCAGTGGTCTTTACCTACATAGTATTCTAAGTGAATACTATGAGAGAATGTTTTCTTATAAGGAAACATTTTCTATTTGCATCTGACGAAGTTTCACGGACAAATTTTTTCACAAATTTTATTTGTAGTAGCGATTTTAATAAAAAAGTTGTGAAACTAAACGGCTTATTTTTTATATTTAAACGGCTTATTTTACTGTTTTTAGAGCTTTTTTAAGTGCTCAAACATTGTTCTTAGAGATGATTTTTAGTTACCCTACTTATAACCAACCATTTTTTGACATTTTTACAGCAAAGGCTCTCCCGTTTATTTGATACCCATATTATCCTCCTAAAATGAGTATTTTATTATTTGTGGATACAGCGAAACCTTAAAATCCTTAAAAAAAAAAATATGACCTGATGGCGAAAAACTGAACGCGCATTTTAACTATATGTGGTCTTTTTTCTTGTACGTATTGAATTTATCATGGGTGTAATTTGAGCTATGAAAAGTAAAAAAACGAATGAAAAACTTTTTGCTTTTTAAGAGATTTAACATGTAAGTACATTCCTTGCCAGGAAGTGATTCGCTGTCGATAGGTCTAACTGCAACATTTCTGGTCTCTGACCACACTCTATAGTAGGGTATTGAAAATTAAAAACAGGCGAAAAAGAAATACTTGGTGAAACGCAAATACTTGTGGTTAAATCAGTTAGTTGACTTGTAGATAGTAAAAATATCAGTCTATACAATAAACAATTGTCTGTGTATGATGTCAAAAGTGCAATATCATTTCAGTTGCGAATGTTCCACACTATTGGAAGTTCCATGTTTGGCATGAGTTGTTGAGTTGTTTGCTTGCCGTATTACCCATTTTTCCTGTTTTCGTCTTTACTTTTTAGTTGTTTTTTTTTTTTCTTACCATCTTCTCTTTTTGTATGTTTGCCCTTTCTTTGCTTAACAAAAAATTTTGTTCAATGATTTTTATCGTTTGTGCTTTTTTTTTGATCTTCGAGAACTTGTGTGTCATAAAAATTATGTATTTGTATGTTGTAGGAATTAAAAAAAAAAGTAAATTTGCAACAGGTTTTTGCAACAAGAAACAGATGCAACTAAATAAAAAACATGGGATTTCAACTTCAATGAGTTATTTTTTAACATAAAAAATCACAGGCTCTTAAATCTAATAAAAAGTTTTAAAAATTTAGTTTTTTAAAGTTTTGCGCTTCATAAATTTTAATTTCGTTATTTTCGAACAACAAAAGTCGTCTAAAGGAACAGCATTGGAATTTTAAAATATTTGATTGGTTATTCATCATATCAGCTCGAATGGTAGATTAAAAAAAAAGTTAGTTGAACATTTTTTAAACGTCTATTTAAAAGAAACTTTTTAAGGCAATTGAGTTTTCAGCAAATATTTTAGTTAAACGGCTTTACTAAAAAACTAATTTTCAACTAATGTTTAACTAGTTTTTGTTGGTAACAAAATTGTGCTGATTAACACATGCACATGCTCAGGGAAAAAAGTTTCTTCATATCGATGAAATTGTTCCATAAATCGTTTGTCATCAATTTATGAAACTTTTTTATGAAATAATGAAGATCTATGAAATATTTGTCATACATTTATACGAAACTCTTCATCATATTTATAACAACTTCAAAAATATCATGAAGAGTTTCATATAAATGTATGACAAATATTTCATAGATCTTCATTATTTCATAAAGAAGTTTCATAAACTTTGTAAAAATATTTTTTTTCTTTTTAGGGGAAAAAGTGAAATTTAGTACTAAAAAATTTTAATTTTTATTTTTCATTTGAATTATAGAAAATAAAATTTTACAATTAAATTTTTTAAAACTCAAAATCTACGAGAAATTATTTGAAATTCTGAAACATCAATTGAATGTTATTTGATTTGTGCTTAATTTTAAATAAAAATTTTTTGAATATAATTTAAAATTTCGTAATTTTAATTAATATTTTTGTAATAGAAAATTATGTTTTATTAATTTCAAATGGAAATTTTTAACTTGAATTGATGTCCTTAACTTCGATTGATGTATTAAAATTCTACACATATACACTTGGGTCTGTTTTTATGCGGTTTATTTCTATGCGGATTTGAAGTTATGCGGTTTTAAAATCGACTTTTTTCATATATTTAATATACATTTTTAATGATTGTTTATCATTTCAATACAGTTTGATATTATTTTACTTTTTCTATAGTTACATGATATATTTGGTACCAACTTATAAATGTTTTGTCACCATCACAGAAGTCATGTGATTGGTCATTTCATCCAAATTAACACATTTTGGTACACCATAATTTTGGTTTCACCAGTTTTGTAACGTGCCCCCAATCATACAGGGTGTTTTTTAAACAGGTATAGAACTTTAACTTGGCAACACTCTTTTTACTGGCTGCCATTTTGACCACTATCAAGTGATTTATGTTTAGTTTGGTTTGGCATTTCAACTTGAATAGACTGACGCCTGAACAACGCTTTCGAATTGTGCAAATTTATTTTGAAAATCATGGTTCTGTTCGAAATACGCGAATTTTGTTTAGCGGCGAATCTCAATTTTGGTTAAATGGATACGTTAATAAACAAAACTGCCATATTTGGAGTGATGACAATCCGCAAGTGTATGTTGAGACACCGTTACATCCAGAAAAACTGACTGGTGTGCTTATGGGCTGGTGGAATCATTGGTCCGTACTTCTTTAAAAACGATGCTGGTCAGAACGTCACAGTCAATGGTGACCGCTATAGAGCCATGATTACTGACAGTTTCGTTCATCAATTGAACAACCATGATGTGCAGGAGCTGTGATTTCAAGAAGACGGTGCAACATGTCACACAGCTCGTGCCACAATTGATTTATTGAAGGAAATGTTTAGTAGCCTCATATTTTCACGTTTCGGACCCGTGAATTGGCCTCCAAAATCGTGCGATTTAACGCCGCTAAACTATTTTCTGTGGGGATATGTGAAGCATAAACCCGAAACTATTGACCACTTGAATGACAACATTCTCCGCCTTATTGCCAATATACGGCCACAAATGTTGGAAAAAGTCATCGAAAATTGAACCTCCAGATTAGACTATGTTCGAGCCAGCCGTAGCGGTCATATGCCAGAAGTCATATTTTAATTATAATGCCAAAAGATTATCTTTCGAATAAAGTAAATTTCATGTCAATTTAAACAATTCATCTTTGTTTTATTCCATTTCAAAGTTCTATACCTCTATAAAAAACACACTTTATATCACAGAATTGTCACTTTGAATCAATCGACCCTTCATTTCCTGCAGGGATAAAATCGTTTTATTAACATAAAGTTTCTGTATTATAAGTCCACCGGTACGTATGATTTATATTTTTTAATATATTTTTTTTTTATTACTCATACGTTTAGGGGGACAGCCGAACAGCAGTTTAACAACTAGGGCCAGGAATTTCTTTCAACAAAAAAAGGAAATAAAGCGTCTATAATATGCAATAAAGAATCCAAAATTATTCGTTTAACCCTTAGAGTACGGAGTGGGGGACTTTAGGTTCCCCAAGATTAGTTTTTCTTTAATAACTTCGAAAATAATTTCTTTTTCTCTTTTTCCTTTTAGGTAGTCGAGTTTTATTTTAAATACTATATAAAAACGTATTAGTGGCATTATAATATTAATTTATTTGTATTTAAAAGGTAAGTTTTTCGTTTGGGGGACCCAAGTTACCCCACGTCGTACTTCACGTTACAAATTTTCTTTGTGTTTTTTAGGACAAAAAATGGAAAACCGCAGAAAAAAATTATCCCAGCGACAAATAGAAGACCATTTGAATGCCAGAAGTGATAGTGAGGAAGATCCTTGGGACACAGATTGTGACAGTGACAGCTCTAGTTGTATACCTGATGCTTATGCGAGTGAAAGCAGTTAAACGGAAGACGAGATTGAGGAACTTGAGGATGATGATGCTTTTCCTTTGAATGCAGAATATTGCACTGCCAAGTCTGGTCGAGTTTGGTCTTCGAAGCCATTTCCACATACACGTAGGTTAGCATGCAATATTGTGAATTCCAGGAGTAACTAGTTACATGAGTACTGCAACCGAAATGGATGATATATTCAATCATCTTATAACACCAATGATGAAAAAGAAAACCTGTCTTTATACTAACGAAGAAGCCAAAAGAGTATTAGATAAATACAATGAAAAGTATATACAAATAAAAGTATTTTAAAGTAAAATTGAATTTCTTAGTTTGTGTTTTTTATTTTAATTATTAATTATAATTATAAGTTTATTTTATGTCAAAAATTAAATTTTTGAAAATAAATGCTGCAAATTTAATTAAATAATCGTTTTTTACTTTTCTAACAGTCTTCCTAATATTATTATGCCATCTTATAAACAAAATAAAAACCATTTTTGAGTGGGGGACTTCAGTGACCCCACTCCGTACTTTATGTCAAAAACTAGTCTCCGTACTCTAAGGGTTAAAATATGCATTTAAATCGAAATATGCACAAAAAATAAATATTATGCTCCTAAAATATAAAAAAATTGCACTTAAAATCAGAAAATATGTACGTAAATTATTTGGATTTTTAAAAGTCGATTTATTACTGAAATCCAATATAAATGTCGAACAAATGAAACCTATACGCTATGTTCAGGGTTGCAAATATTTTCTATTGTTTATTTTTAATTAAAACTGAATTTTAATATTTACAAAATATGCAATTATATTGAAAATATGCAAAAATGCAACAAAAAATGCCTTAAACTATGCATTAATATCACAATATGCAAAAATATGCATTTATAACAAAATACGCAAAAATATGCAACAACAAATCGATGCCATTTTGTTGCAAATTTTTTTATTCGGAAAAGTATTTGGTCAAAATCGATTTTGGGTTACCGACTACAAATATGCTTTTGCATGAAATACTTTGCCCTATTAATACACACAGAGAAAAATTTAGATATTTGCCAACTGAAATTCGGAAACCACGACTTAAATTATGTTATTACGAATTTCAGTCGGTTGGTACAACTAAACATTAGTTTTCACAGCAAAGTTTGGCTTATTAAACTGAATATTAATTACAACACCCAAAATGTTCAGAAATCTAATGTAAATATCGTTGTATTAACTTAATTTATAAGTTGTTACCATTAACATACGCTTTTCAATTTGGTTGGCACATTATTTCTCTGTGTGTAGCAATATTTCAGTAATTTTATTTTTTACTAAATTACATACTATTCGATTGATTTTAAAAAACTTCAACTTTTGTGCACCCTAATCGACAATGTTGCGACTCCATTATTGGCGTACACTGCGTTGCGAAACTATAATTACACATTAAGTTCACTAAATTTCGTAAGTTAAAAAATGTAGAAGAGTTTAACCGACATAAAAGCTAAACCAACGGAAAATTAATAACATTCAGTAAAATACAAATGAATTATTTTTTATTTTACTATTCAAAAAGAAATAACAAAATCAATTAATGTTTCATAACTTTAGCATTGAATTTTCATTAGTATTAGTTCACTAATGCTAATTACAAAAAAAAGTGCAGTGTAGATTGGTTTACATAGAAATGGAACGGATATCGATAGGAATTGTACCTTTATTTGTAATATCGCGTAAATAAGTAAAAATAAATAAATAAACCACCCTATGGCTGTTTTATAAAAATTTATCAATCGGGATCTCTCCCGGACGTAGCACATATATATTATAAGGGTGTATTAATACACCCGTGGAGCAAAATTTTTGTCCGTAGCAAAATTTTTTTCATAGCCTATTTGTATTATGAGCTTTACTTAAAGCTCCTGTGAAGATCAGATTTCATCGATATTTACCATTAGTTTTTCGAAAATCTTATCCGTCAATTGTAATTTGTTTCCTTTAATTGATGCATTACTAATGGTAATAAAATTTAAAATTATTGCCATTAATCAATGAAATCAATTTAATGAAATTCACTATCATTAATTAAACAAATGCTAATGAAAATAATTTTTTTTTTTTTGTTATTTTTTTATTTATTTCATTTTGTCTACAGAATTTAATTCTTACAGATTACTAAACTAGAAGAAAACTTAAAAACTAATTATAATGTTTAAATAAAAACAACTTAAACTTATCTTATTCACAATAAAGTTTAAAATTGGAGCAAAACAATTACATAAGTGTAAACATCTTGCAATCGGCTCATTTTCGGCGTAGTTTGTTCTATGAACAGATTCTTCGAAAATCCGGTTTACCCTTAAATCCCTTGGAGGGCGATATACTATAAAATGATCCCTAATTTCGGAGCAATTTATTTCACCAGTTATAACATTATAAACAATCATTATTGCGGAATATAACAATCATTATTGCGGAATATAACCTACCTAAATCATAAGGTACCTAATTTCAAGACCGATTTAACAAAAATCTTTTGAATACGTTCAATTCGATTTGATGTACCTATTTGATTAGGACACCAAATAATAGAGCAATATTCCAATTTACTACGGACCAACGAAATAAAAAACGTTTTAAGCGTATAAGGATCTTTAAAATCCGTGGAATTTCTCCTTACAAAGCCAAGCATACTATAAGCCTTAGAAGTTATACAGTCTATGTGGCTAGAAAAAGACATTTTGCTGTCGAAAATAACTCCTAAGTCCTTCACCTCAATTGAACGTGTAAGTGAAGAACCACCTATATCATAATTTAAAACTATAGGATTAAAACAACGAGTGTAGGACACTGTACAACATTTAGATACATTTATCCCTATCTCATTTTCGATGCACCAAACGGATAAACTTGTTATATCAGATTGCAGTTTACTGCAATCATCGATATTAGATATTCTTGAATATATTTTCAAGTCATCAGCAAACAAACGACACTTTGAATATTTTAAAACTAACGGTAAATCGTTAATGAATATAATAAAAAGTAAAGGGCCAATGTGGGTTCCCTGGGGAATACCAGAATAGGCGTCAATTAAACACGAAGAAAAAGAATTGCCAATTGAAACATTACAATTAATATCAATGAAATTGTAATGAAATCATAAATTAATTAGTCCATACAATTAATTAGTCCCATGTATGCTATAAACACACTTACCTTAATAAATCATAATTTTGAAAAATTTAAGAAAAATATTGTAAAGCAGCATTTTTAATAATGCGTGAGGGCTCCGTTTTTTTATTTTTTGAATTAACTCGAAAATTCGACCAGACATACTGTCTACCAGATTTAGTAGAAGTTCTGTCGTTACAGATCTCCTCGCTGCAATAAACTACATCTTTTCGATGAACAACGCTTTCATAATGACATGTTTCTGCGTAAACTCAATGGGGGTTTGCTCCGGAGAATATGCAGGCCATTCCAATACTTTTTTTTTTTTTGCTGATAGCCATTCCATCGCATGACGACTTACATGTACTGAGGCATTGTCTGGTTGGGAAATGAATTCTTCTTCCTTGACATTTAATTAAATGTCACCAATTTCGCTTCTAATACTGAAGTGTTCTCAGAAGAATTCATTCTAGTTTTATTTTTCTAGCAATATTCCGAAAACTTAACCCACTTTTAAAATTTTTAAATAGGCTGATATTTGCGATTTTTCAAAATCACTTAGATATGAACCAAAAAACTTTTGTAATATTACAAAAAATAGCTGAAATCATTGGTTATTATATTTATGCAACTTTAAAAAGGCGAAATTTATAAATTTAACTACTTACACAGTGCAGCAAGTCTTAATTTTACCAACAGTAAATAAAATAATCTAGCAGTTATAGAAAAACCCCGAAAGGGGTTTTTTACGTTAGTTCAGATTTTTATTTTATAGACTCTAGAAATATCTGATTGGTTTAGAGTCAAGATATAATGCTCGTTTTTACCAATACTGTTAGTTTATTCTATTTAGCCTTAGGCCCGATTACTGAATAACCAGTTAAAATTTAACAAACAGTTAAATTGACCATTTATATGGGAAACAACAACAAATCTGTCAGTTAAAGTCCCAGTTAGTAGCTGACGGGACATTGTGAAAATGGGGCTTATTTTCACAATGTCCCGTTAGCTACTAACTGGGACTTTAACTGACACATTTGTTGTTGTTATGTCCCATATAAATTTTCAACTTAACTGTTTGTTTAATTTTAACTGGACATTAAGTAATCGGACATTGACAGTTAAGCGCTAACAATTTTCCAAATCGGACAAGATTTTCAAAAGTTGTGAATGAGGCATGTTCCCACATTCCTCTTAAACTTTCATACAAATTAATACCAAAATACTAAAATGTATTTATTTTAGCTTGGGAGGGTAGAATTAATTTTGCCCCAAAAATTATTGCAATCTAACTTAATATTTGCATAATATTTATGTATATTTAATTGTAAATATAGTACACATACGAGTGCAACATTATAACAAATATTTAGAAATGGACTACAGCAATATAATACAACCCAATAAACATTTGGAAGATATACCACCAAGAAGACATTACGACAACATCATTGATTTTGAAGACAATCAAAGTAGTATCTGGAACATGTCTTCCTTTTATCAGGTTGACAATATATCGCATAAACAGGAAAAAAATCAAAAGGTGTCTTTTGAAAAAAATATATTATAAAAAATAAATTTTCTAAGAATTCAACTCAAACCATGATCTGTGCAGACAGAGAAAAACTTAGGTATTTGCCAACTGAAATTAGGTTATTAATTAGGTTATTAGGAATTTCAGACGGTTTTATCAAATTATTATTAGTTTTCACAACAAAGTTCGGTTAATTCAACTGAATTTTAGTTGCACCACTAAAAATATTCAGTATTCCAATGTAAATATCGTTGTACTAACTGAATTTATAAGTTGTTACCATTAATATACACTTTTCTATTTCTCTGTGTGTGCCTTCATTTTTTGAAACCAAATTACGAATGCTAATGTAAGTAATAATAATTTGTATTGATCTAAAAATGATTGCAAATATTACGAAATTTGTTTCTGTTTTCAGAAAATATCGCATCGTAAAAGGTTGTCAAATAATTACCCATGCCACGAAAAGAGAGAAACTAACAGTTGGGAGAATTTTATAAGATCATCAAGAAAATATTGATTTTGATATAATTTTTATTAAAAATAAAAAAAATGTTTTTTTTCGACCTTTAATTGTGTGAAAAATAAAATTATTCAAGCTCGAGGCCATACTCTATATTTCTTCATTAGGATATTGTCCTAACAAATAATCTATAGAGTTTTCTGTTTTCAAATTTATTATTTGACCCTTTCAGGAATGTGTTGATAGATCTATTTCTGGAATTTTCTAGGTTTCCATCATCAGAACACGTTTTGAAAGAGGTAATAATCCCATGCCAAACATCAAACATTCACATAAACTAGTTTACTCACTACATGAGAACTAATATATTAGCTCGAAGTTCCAAAATATATCTATCAACACATTTCTGAAAGGGTCAACGAATAAATTTGAAAACAAAAACTCTGTAGATTATTTGTTAGGACAATATCCTAATAAAGAAATATAGAGTATGGCCTCGAACTTGAATAATTTTCATTGATAACATGGAATTGTAGATTCGAATTGGTAATTTTTCCGTTAGTTTGTTTTTTAATAAAATGTAAAGAAAATATATAAAACTGTATTTCATCTTCTGGGGATTGTCTAGCGATATCTTCTTTTTAACTTTCGAATGATATAAAAGCGAGGTTTGGTAATACTTATTTTTATCTCCCAGATGATAATTTGACAATATCGCATTTGTATCTTACAGAAGAATTGCTTTCGTATTACTTACACTCATTGAAAAAAGTTAATAGAAAAATTAGTAAAAACTTTAGTAATACAACTTTGCAAGTTTTAAACAAATTTTTAGTACAAATTGTGATTTTAATTAACAATTTTGCTAATTTGCTATTTTGACTTGATGATTTGTATTTTTTATATTGTGTTAGTAAGAAACAAACATGTGAAGTGACCACGTCGTATTAGAAAAATATTAAGAAACGAAACATTAATTCAAATGGTTTTATTATAAACTAAACAGAAAAAAAACTATGAAAAATATTCAAGTTTATAAAACTATTTATAAAGTTTAAAAAAAAATTATAAAATATTTTAAAATTAATTTTGTTTCAACCCTGAATAGATATTGAAAGTTTTTGCTTTTTTAATTAAATTTTGAATTGTTTTTTTATTATTTTCATTTTTTTTAGACTACGCTTCAGTCATTGACAAATGTAATATGTATATAAGGGTGTTTCATTTTGTAAGACAAAAAATAAAACTTGAAATATTTGCAGGCGTTGTTTTGGCCTCAGTGATTCAAAAGTATTATATCCAAGCAAAATAAGAGCTGAGGAAGAAGTAGTAAAAACACCACATCTACTGAGTCGGATGTGGTGCAAATTTAGGTGAATCATTAATGATTTTAACATTGTCGTGTCATTGGGCGGATGGAGTGAATATATAACTTCTCTAATAGCATTTTAAACAGTGCATGGATGCTATTTTTCAATAGTTCATGGAAGGTCTTTTTCAAATATATATTAAAATTTTATTTAATAAAAATGTGCAGCATACTTTAGGGATGTTTCTTTAAATATTAAAAAAAAATAAATCTTTTGGTGCCAGCGAGTATTGAACACACGAATATGAGTTACGATCTGCTGTATTAAAGTAGACAACAAACTTAAAACGAACTTAAGTTGAAAATATTGATATATTTTTATGAAAACAAGAAAAATATGCTACACAAATATATAATAAAAAGATAAAATAATGATTTTTAAAATATTTTTATTATTTGATTTCGTATCACTGAGATATAAATTATTTTTAAAATATTTTTAAGTTTTGATGAGGTTAAAAAAAATATTAAGAAATAATAAAAATGCTCATTTAACAATTTTGAATTCATTGCATATTTTAAAATATTTTTTTAATAATTAATTTGACGAGAAGTGTCTTTAATAAGATAATGACAATGAGAAAAAAAATATTGGAGAAGTAGTTTAACTACAGGTAGGGAAAAGTGACCTGCAATGAAACGAGTGTGCCTTGGAACTTAAGGTCTTTTAATGTTCCCGTATTTTTTTCTAAAGATTTGGAGAAAGAGGTCGGCAAAAACTCTATAGGTAAATTAAAGTGATATATTTAAATTAAGTAAAAGTTGTTAATTAATTAATTTACTAATTAATTATTATTATTAATAAACTAGCTTTCAAAATTTGGCTTCGATATTTTTCGGTTTTACTAATTTTTTACGATCCGAAACAATAGAATTAAAAACTCAAATAGATTTTGAAGCCAAAATCAAAATTTTGTACCTAATTTTTTGGAATATTGCACACGTTTCAAGGCACACCTGAAAAGTATATCTTGAAACAAATATGAAAAATGCGATAAACTCATTTTTAGCAGTGAAATACATCATTGCATTTTCTTATCAACATGACAATAAAAAATATAAAACCTTAAGTTTTTTTGTCTATATTTTTAAATAAGTTTTACAAAAAGTTCCATCGCAAAGACAAAAAATAGATTTTTATCAAATGATTATTTGTCCACTCTGGATAACAATTTTCTAAAAAAAAATTCTTTATGATTAAAGTCAAGATGTTAATTATTTGGTAGTTTTTAAATTACTTAATTCTCTTAAAATACTCAGAAAAACCAAATTAAATAAAAAACACTAAAAAAATTAATTAGAATTAAAAAAAAAAATAAAAAAAAAAATTATCTCCCCGGCCCGGAATTGAACTCGCAACCTTCTGATTGCAAATCCAACCACTTACCACCTCAACCTCCATATAAAAAAAATATATATGAACTTAAAAAAAAGTACTTCTTATGATGTTATTAATTTAGATACCA
This sequence comes from Delia radicum, assembly GCA_021234595.1. Taxonomy (NCBI): domain Eukaryota; kingdom Metazoa; phylum Arthropoda; class Insecta; order Diptera; family Anthomyiidae; genus Delia; species Delia radicum. The sequence continues at coordinate 30,560,092 of CM037854.1, read as the reverse complement.
ATTAATTTATATGGTGATGCAAATGCTGTTGAAAATAACTTTAATTTACCATTTTTGGCCGTTGTTAACAATTACTTCTATTAAAGTGAAAAATGTGCGTATGCTAATGCTTTGGAAGTCAAGTTACAGAGGTTCTTAAAGCACTACTTCCACTTTATTTGCTGGGATGCCAAATTTCCAGAAGATTGGTTAACATTTAGAGGTTGCACACTGTGACCACTCAATGTTAGTTCCATTTCAATGTTAGTTCCATTTATCATTAAAATTGTTATGCACGAATGGACCTTTTCCTTCTTTTACTTATCAACCTGAAGCAAACGTTCATCCATACCTACGTTTGTTTTAGTCAAATGTGGGCGGCTTCAATGCAGCTGCAGAATATTCACATCGTACGTTGAAGCCCATCTACTTACAATTGTTTTGTATCAGGACCAGTTGATGGTATGACACAGCTTACATTTCAGTATTAGTTTATGGAGTGATGACGGCAAACCAATTATTGCCTTTAAAATCTGGTATATGCTTTTTGGATCAGGTATGTATGATGTTGTCACATTGCCAATATTGATCCACTTCCGGAATACTATTTCAACCATTTGCCCACAAGTGGCTTTCAGAGCAACATGTATGACAAGAAATCATCAAAATCCTTACCATTCATTGGAACAGCCACCCCATCGCTAAAAGTTTTGAAACTAACAGGGACAACTGAAGCCAACACTGTTTTATTTCAAATGAGGAGGATTTTCAAAGAGTAACTCGAACTCTAGCGTTGCTGTAGGCCTAAATTCGGTCCTTTTTGACTAAGTGCTTCTAATGATGCAAAGGAATATTACTGCAAGACTTTCTTATTGATTTCTGTGATAGCTTTTTAGCTTTTATTTTTATATAATAAATATTTATCTTCTTTTGTGCACTGATGTGGTTTTTGCTAAATGCATTCTTAATGAGAAGAACTTCATGTATTTTGCTTTTGTATTTATATAATTTTTTATTAAATTCATCCATAATGTTAATATACGCTATACTAATTCTGTACTATAATTATAAGATTTTAAATCTTGTTGTACGGAAAACCAAATAAACTAAACTAAACTTACATGTAGTTTGTTATAGTATTTTCGATCGCGTCTGACCTAAGATCTTTCTTTAGAAGCAAAAAACGGGTATACTGCACTCCTTGAAGAATTCAAAGGATCATCGTTTTTTGTGACCTATGAAATTATTTATATCCTTGTAATGCGTTAGTCATGTCCATCAAATTTTTCCACGAAGTTTAAAAAACAACTCGATAATTCCTTCAGAATTACTGTCACTTTGTAATGGGAAATTTCGAGAAACTGCCACTAAAGACTCACCACCTATTTTAGCAGTTAAATTCCTCTTTTGTAGTAATAAGAAGCTCGTTAGTACAACGCACTTCAATATTAGAAATTTCACTAGTTTATGAAAAAAGTGGTCAAAAAGTGCGACCATTAAATAATATTCAATCTTCCTTCTTAGACTCGGGGCTCAATCAAAGTCATAAGAAAATCACAACTTTGGAAAAAAGAAACGGCCTAATGTACACACAGAAACATAAAGTGCCAACCGAATTTTGGTGGCTACAAGCAATATATTCTGTTAGCAGAACCATAATCAAATGTGATTTCGAAATATTTTGGTTGTTCCAACTCAATTTTAGTTGTATCAAGCGTATTTCGTTGTGAAAGCAAACTTTCAGTTGTTTCAACCGATTTCAGTCGTAACAACCTAATTTCAACTGACAAATGGCTAAAGTTGTCTCTGTGTGTTCATACAAAAGAAACAAAGAACATAAAAAAAACAATTAGAGACAGATACAAGAACTCTGTATTTTATTTATCTTATAAATACAGAGCTGTATTTTAGGTGTCTAATTATTTATAATAAAAATGTTAACAAATATATGGCGCTTAAATTTAATGGAAACTAAAAAAATAACTAATATATAGTAGATTTTACAGTTTTTTTTTTAATGTTTTTATTTTACTGATATTTACCCAAAAGATTCTGCTTATTTTACTGGTTTTTTCTGCAACGTCATTTTAAAAATAATTTTAATAACTTTTTACTGAATTTTTTCACTTTAACAGACTTATTTGTATGAGTGCAGAAAGATTGAATTCGGGACATTTTTTTTTTTTTTTAACAAATGTGTTATCTTCCGCAATACGAATACGATTGTTACCGAAACTAAATTTTTCTTGCAAGCGATATGTTTGGTGTATTGTACTCGTATTGCAATGTTTGCTGGGAATTAACTATTATTGCCCTACATGCTGCTGGCAATATTTAACATTCGAAAATTAATTTACAAAAAAAACTAAAAATGTCACCTAAATGCATATCTTCTTTATCAGTAAAAATTTATTTTTAATAAATGTGTATTTTATTAATTTTAATTAATTTAAATAATTGATTTAATATTTATAATACATATCAAAATGATAATCAATATTAATTAAATAAATAAGCTTTATATGGATTCATAGCCAATTTAAATAAATTTTAAATTGATGTCAACAGCATGTTTTGAATAAAGATGAAATTATGACATTAAATTAAGTTTTAGTATAATATTTTTAATAATTTAACTGAATTTGGCTAATGCTAGATATTTTAACCCCCTGTCAAACACATATTCTGAAACCTTTGAACAAACACATATGCCTGGCCAGACCCCTATACGTTTTCATTCATTTATACGGCAAAAAGGGTAACGTAACTTTGAATTGAATGAAGTATGCTCGTATATTATTTTGGTAAAAATGTAAAAAAAATGTATTCATTTTGTGGAATGCATGAAAAACAAGTATAATCACACACAGAGAAAAGTTTAGCTATTTGTCAACTGAAATTCGGTTACTACGACTCGAATTCGGTTATTACGAATTTCAGACGATTGGCACAACTAAACATTAGTTTTTGCAACAACATTGTGTTAAGTCAACTGAGTTTTGGTTGCAGCACCCAAAATATTGTGAAATCGCATTTAAATATCGTTATACTAACTGAAGTTATAAGTTGTTACTATTAATATACACTTTTTAATTCGATTGGCACTTTATTTCTCTGTGTGCAACTTTAGAATGTTGTTGGCACAAATTCTGCAATCTTTTCTGGAATTCAGTGTACTAGGGCCGCTTTGTTGGTTAGGCAACATGTTGCTGGGAATATTCAACGGCCTTCCAAAGAAAGATTCAATGGCCAAACGGGTTGAATGTAGTCCCGGGTTGAATGTTGTATAGGCCAGGCATATGTGTTTGTTCGAGGGGGGCCTCTTTTCTTTTGGCGTTTTCGTCGTGTTGGAACGATATAATTTAATTTTTTTTTTTTTACAGATAGAAAGCCAACAATAGTTTAGGCTGCAACTGGGAAATACAGGTATCTACCTAAACTAGAAGTATGTTTCATTAACGCTCAAAAATGAAATATGCCTGGCCCGAACCATGTGTTTGTCCAAGGGTTAATACAGAATAAAAAATAAAAATTTCCATAGAAATCTCCATTTATCTTAAAATCGGATAAAATTTTTTATATTTTTTTTAATAAAAAAAAAAATATTGTGCAACTTGGATTTGTTTTGGCGAAAATATTCGTTGGATATTGTTCTTTATACATCCCAGCAAAACCACACATTACCCAAATCATGGGTAAAGTAATGTATCGCCATAGGGCTTCATGCATTACTTTACACGTTACTTCACTGATGAATTTTACAGGCGATGAGCCTCAAAGTAACTCATTACCTTGAAGGGGGTAAAGTAACTGGTTACTTATATGGTTACATGGTGGGAAAAAGTAATGTGTCTATAAATAGATTTTCATAAAAAAAAAATGCATAATTTTTTTTTTTTACAGATATTTTTTTAATTAAATAAATAACTTTTTTTATTAAATAAATAACTTGGTCATGCTGGGATTCGAACCTGGGGTCTCTGGTATTTAACAATTAGTTAGGCGAGAACTCTACTAACTGAGCTATCGATACATACAGATGTAGATGAGTTGTTGTGCTTCGTGTTTTTGGTCGTGATATTAAAAATATACACCTTACCATAATGCTTACAAAAAATTACAAAGTAATGTGTCTATAAATAGATTTTCAAAAATATATATAAATAATTACTTTACGTTTATAATTCATGCATTATGTAATTGATGATCGGTAAGTCATTATTTTATGTTTTGAAGTAATGTAAAATGTAATTAGGTCTCATTACAAGGTAATCCATGAGTGTTCAATTATCCGTAACCCATTACTTCTTGTTGGAAAATAATGATACAGGTAAGGAGTACACATTACAAGGTAATGCATTACTTTATCGCACCCATTACCAAAGTTTTGTTGGTATATTTCAATATTTGTGTATATTAAAATTATAGCCATGTATACATGTCGTATGAGCAATATTTAATACTTAAGAGCTATTAGCTCATTATTAACACAGCTTTCCTTTTACGAACCAGTACTTTTAAACGGTTTTACTTTTTTACTGTGTAAATATTATTAAGCGATTTAAAAATCTTCAAATATTTAGGCAGACTTGACAAATAATTATTTTAAAAAAATAAAATTTTGAGCTTTTTTTGAAGGGACCTTGTTCAAAAATTACACAGTGATACAAAAAAGAATAAAGTTGAAATATCTGGGAAGTGATACTATTATTCTGGTAAATGTTGTCACCTCCAAAATCTTGAGTTACGGAAAAAACCCGGGTTTTCGTACCTTTATGCACTAATAAGCCAGTAACTTGTTGAATATTATTCGATAGAAAAATAGAGATGTCGACTATCGTTAAGGTGTACTTAGTGAATCGCTTAATCGTTAGTGCAAACAACAAAAGTTGTCGATAAATTTTGCAATTGTCGGATCGTTAAAAATTACTGAATCGCACTACTGATCATGGAATTATGAAATTTCTAAGCTATATTTGTTAGGAGCTTTTTTTTAGCATATTTTTTAATATTTGCTTGTTATAGCATATTTTTTAAATAAGTAGTAAGTAAGTAATATTATTTATTTAAAAAAGTTTGAACACAAAGTTTACAATTTTTAGTATAAAGAAATATTTTTTGTATGACAATGACATATGCATATGTCGTCTGTCATTTACAAACTTTAATTTAGTTACATGTTAGTTTAAAATTTTGAAAAAAAAAATTAATTAAACTCTAAAGTTAAATGTCTTCTGTATTTCATGGCTTCACAGATATAATTATATAGCCTATTCCTGCCATCTACTATTTCTCCATTTAAAATTAACACAATTGGGATTGGGTTTACATAAATACATACGGGATATTTTGCCATAAAATGATATAAACACCAGGGACCGTAAATAATGATCATTGCTCGTTTTTTTGAATCAAAAAATCAATCACTTAGAAGAGACATAAAAAAAATTTATTGCACCATTATTATTATTTTTTGACAATCTTTGCATATCCGTCATGATTTTTAAATTTTTGATTTTTAAAGTTTTTAAAAACTCACTTTCAATGTGTGGGATGAACATATCTCATGAAGTAGGAGGAGCTTATCGAAGATTTTGGTATCAATCTCTTCTTTGGAAGATTCTCAATCATATTTGTGGGTGAGGTTTAAGGGGTTAATTTTTAATTTCAAAATAGGGCTTTTTTTGCCGTATTTTGTGAAAGTAACAATGTGTGGGATGGACATATCTCAGGAAGGAGGAGGAGCTTATCCAAGATTATGGGATCAATCTCTTCTTTGGAAGATTCTCTAGCAGATTAATGCATCAATCATATTTGTGGGTGGGGTTTAAGGGGTTAATTATTAATTTCAAAATAGGGTTTTTTTGCCGTAAAGTCAAAATCTGGAAGCTCGATTTTCACCATAGACGTATGGTCTAGTGGACTTTTTTGCTCAGTACAATCCCAAGAATCAGAAACGCGAAGCGCCCATTAAGATTTTTTTCCTTCCATACTAATCGCCCCACCCTAATATATATATATATATTTACACCTACATGAAAGTGAGTTTTATTTTGAGCGTAAAAAATAAAAATCATAAATAATGATTATTTTTGAGTTTTATTTTTTTTGCTCAAAAATATTGATTATTGCGGATTTTTTTTATTATTACTCAAAAATAATCATTACCATTGAAGAAAATCCTTAAAACTCATAACATAATCATTATTGTGTAATTTTTATTATAAAACTCATAATGATTACGGTCCCTGATAAACACCCCTATTCTAATAAAATGTGACAAATTTTGTTGTTGTGCAATTTGTCGCGTTTCTTGTAATATAAGTTTTTCAAAATTAGGTTATGATATTCTATTTTTTTTTATGACAAGAGAAACTAAATTTTTTTTATGCCTAATAAAAATTTTAGCTCACAAAAAGTTATAAATTCATAAAACAAACAAAAAAAGAAATCGAAATCATTCCTTGGGGCTTGCCACCGCCCCCCTGGGTACACCACTGCTTACTACTATTGAATTTTAAGCAACTAGATTTGAGGTATTATGCTGCAATGTGTGAAGCTGCCGTGGTAAAAATTTTGGCAAAAATGAGCAACGTTAAACCGTACCGTGAAGCTTTATTAGTAAAGGATATACTGCGGGATTTTATAAATATTTGGACGAAAAATATTTAAATTCTGTTTTTTTGTTACAAACCTGCCTAAGTCATTCTTTTAATATATAACAAGATATTCTGTACTAAATTAACCCTTAGATGATCTTGGTGTCAAAATCAAACTTAGTTGACAAAACTTTAATATTATATTGTGTCATTCTAATATCGCACTTTTCAACTAAGAACCATTATGACAGAAATAACATCTAAGGGTTAATTTAGTTCAGAATATATTTTTAGGCATTTAAAGAATGTCTTAAGCAAGTTTGTAAAAAAAAAAGAATTTAAATATTTTTCATTCCTGAAAGGGTCAAATAATAAATTTGAAAACAAAAAACTCTATAGATTATTTGTTAGGACAATATCCTAATGAAGAAATATAGAGTATGGCCTCGAACTTGAATAATTTTCATTTTCATTGCACAATTAAAGGTCGAAAAAAACATAATTTTTATTTTTAATAAAAATTATAACAAATTTGTATTTTTCTTTCACATAAATATAAATTCCCTCGGTATCTCCTTTAATCACAATGCGGCACGGGATTAAATAAACAAAAATTATGTTACAGTAATCGAATTTCGTGGTCAAGCGGTATTTGGCACATTAGTGGTCAGTTGCATTTTTTTATTACTGGGCTAGTTTTTTAACCGATTTTGGATATTTACACCCATTTAAAAACATAATATATATCGATTAATTTATCATTTATTTATTTATCTTCGCAAAAAGTCGCATAAAAATCGAAATCCGAAAATTTTTGATAACCTTTTAAAATATTTAATAATCATTACTATGCATTATTTTTAGCTTACTTAATCCAACTACAATTCCATAATAGAGCTCCGGACTTAATGCTACTTAAAGCCATACCTGGGACTAGTTCATTTAATGAACTAATTAATTGGCGATTTAATTGGCATTGTTTAATGTCAATGGTAATTAAAGTTTTTGGCAATTGCTTAAAAGCAATGCCAATGAAATTTTGTGTTAATTGTCATTGATGAATGCCAATGCATTTAACAGGTTACATTACAATTGTCTAAAAAAAATGTAATTGCTAATTTCGATGAAAATTCCATATTTGGGTTCATATTTTGTAAATATTCTGTATTTTATCAAGTTTGTATTATTAAAATCTGATCCATCATGACTAATCAGTAACCAAACACGTCTGAATAGAAAATTCGTGATAAAACTTTGCAAAATATTGAGAATACATTTAAAGTGAGGACTTAACTTTTAAATTTTTATCTTTTCTCTAAAACAAAACTCTTTTTATAAACAACGAGCTTAAAAGTCCGATATTTCGTTACCGATAGTTTTATATATCGGAATATATTAGGATGGAAAATTATTAATTTTTTAAAGAATTTGTTTCAATAAAATAGTTTATCCTTTTAAGTGGATGTTTCTGTGATTTCAAGTTTCAGATTTCTACCATATTTGGAATTTAAAAGCAGACATTTCCCCAAATAAATCCACACATTACTTTGTTCTTTTCAAAATATCCTAAACATAACTTATAAGTGTGTGCGCCCCGGTAGGCTAGTTGGTAGCGTGCTTGCTTATCAGTGCGGGGGTCGTGGGTTCGATTCCCACCAGAGGCACTGGTCTGTTTTCGCTACAACGCGCCGAAGGCCATAGTAGCTAGTGCTCGGTTAGGGTAATAGTATATAATTTGTAATTATATAATTATTAATTAATAAAAAAAAAAACTTATCAGTGAATTAGCCAATACAACAGTGAACAAATTTTTCAAATTTAGGTTTCTTACTAAAATAGTATAGACATGCCGTCAGTGGGGATACTTTCGACTCCTCCTAAGAGAAATGCCCAGCATGGTCAAGATATATCGGTAACAGTATTTTACGGATAATGGTATATCAATTATTACGGTAACGGTATTTTAGGGATAACGATAGTCAGTTGAAAGGGTTTTGAATCGATAACGTTATTTTAGCGATATTGCCTGCCATCCCAGCATCAAAGTCTATAGACATATTTTATATACCAGCAAATGTGTCATTAAAAAGCTTTCATTTGATACCAAATTTGACAAGTTTTACTTTAAAATAGAACGAAATAAGCCGAAAAAAGCGACAATTTTTGACACCACTTAGTAAAATCTAAACATGATATTGAGCAGCTATAGAAACGTATCCTTTAAATTTCTAATCTTTACAACATATTCATAGTTCATTAAGAGTCTTCCCTTGGCAGAAACTAGTGATCATATTTGATACCAGATGACAGAATGGAGTTTAAGGTATTTTATAGTCTATTATATTTATATATAAGCCATCTATGTATGTATGTAATGGAGCTAGCCAGTTATTATCATCATCATCAAATTCAAGATCAGTTTTTCCTTTGCCTCGATGCCAAATTTCATTACTATATCTCTAATACTTTTGGAATCATGAATATTTTTTAAAAAATAATATTGTGACAATTATTTTCGGTTTATTTTTCTGGAACTTCATACGACTCGAATATTTCTGGTACGATTTGGTGGGGAAACATAATGCTCTGGATTTTCGATTCTCTTTCAAAATCGTTAACTCAAATTTGATTTAAAGCTGCACCGCTTTTGTCTACATTTTTAAACTACATTTCCTAGGCAGATTTTTACCAGTTGCTAAAATGGAAATTAATTTTCTCTGACTCGAAATTGTTGCCAAACCTTCAAGATTTCCAAATTAAACAAATTTTCCTGTGGATAGTTTTAAGAAATGTTAAATATATTTATTCATTATTTTGTTTATAATATTTTGATATAATAAATTTGATTTTCGAACTTAAGGCTATTTATTAAGATAGATTTCTTTGTCAATTGACACACAATATATTTTTAAACTGTACACTTAAGGTTAAACAACAATAAGATTAAATATTAATAATAAAATAATGTGACCTTTAGTTAGTTTTATAACTTAATTAATAAATTGACTTATTTTTTATCGACAATAAAAAATAACGACTATTAAATGTATAATTCTGGTAAAATAAGAAATTAATTATTTTAAAGAATATACTCGTTTCAGGGGATCGTTTTAGTAGATACACTTAAAAAATTACAAAATTAAAACTAAACATATTCATGGCTTTTGCACAGGATTTTTTAATTTTCTTTAAATTTTTGCTTAATCTTAGACTAAAAAATTTGTAATTTTTTTAATTTTTTATTAAATTATAGATTTAACAAAACTAAAAATATAAGAAAAACAAAAAAATAATTAAAAAATGAAACAAATTAAATTGTTTTGTATTTATATCACAGATAAATATTTTTTTTATATAAATCATAAAAATTCATAATTTATATATAAATATTTGTTTAAATTGTAAGATATAGGCAAGAAATATAAATATAAGAAGAGATATAGAGGAACTGGTATCAATTTTAATGGAGTTAGTACCACATGACTCGAAATATTCTTATTTATTATGATTTTCAATAGTTTAATCATCTGGCCGTATTTTTACATGGTCCTTCGAACTAAATGAGAATTATCTTACACTTCATTTTAACTTATCTCTAACCATGTTTAAATATTACTTGTGACTTTATAGTTTTTCCTTATATCTTCCATTCCATTCTCTTTATTTTTGGAATAGTAAAAAGTTTTTATTTCTTCTTATTTCAAAAATGGTCCTTCGAACCGAATTTATTTTAAAACATTCTTGTACCTCGATACTTCTTCTTTTATTGAAATTCCTTGCGATTTATTAATAAAACTAATTTACTTGTCCTTACTACTAAAAAATAAATGTGAAATATTTCTTTTGCCATCCTTTAACTTCTTCTCTAAGAACTATTAATTTAACGTTGATTTATCGGAGCAAATGCTTGCATACTATAATATCGCTCGGTATCATCTTTTGTAACACTAGTAACATGATGAAATTGGCAAGGATGAGAAATTTGTGCTTTTGGTGGCAAAGGTGCCGGTTTATTACGTTTTTGCTTTTGTTTCTTACGTCCTGGCATAGAGAGAGCAATATTTTCCGGATCACTGGTTAAACGTTCCATATGTTGCCATAGCTCACGAGCTGATTCTGTAGAATCAAAACTAAAACCAATCATTTGTTGATGATTGGTAGATAAACACATGGTATGAAATGAGGGACCAGCCACACGATAATTCGATAAATTATCTATACGATCAGACCATAAAGCAAAACAAGATCCACGTTCAGCCAACACCAAAGTTACACGTGGAACTGCTCTAGCCCGTGCACTACCTTTATCATATAGAACCACTGGTATACCGGTAAATACTAAATGCCAATCATTATCTTTACCAGTTCCCTCATAAAGATTAGCCAATGAGGAGCTTACAAATATTTCTGTACCCAAACCACCAAAAAAGCTTTCCACTTGACCACGTTCATAATCCGATAGCATGGTATTGCTAGCTGTATCGGTGCTAATGGTATCCGTATCTCCCTCGGAACTTAAAAATAGTGAATTATGAGTAGCTGCCCCCATTTTGTGAACCATTAGACCATTCTTGATTTAATAGCATATCGGAATGAGTTTCGGATGAATTAGTACCTTCGGAAGATTCTGAGGGTGGTGCTGAGTCACCAACTGAACCCAAACGCCGTCTTTGAACCAAGTACGAAGACATCTAAAAAGATAGAAAAGATAAAAACTATATAGTAAAAATAAAAGACTAAAAATGTTACGATTCTGCTAATTATATTTGAAGAAAAATGTATGTTATCAGAAGCCTAAAGTTTTTTGTTAAGCTTAAAGCACTATTAATAAATAACAGTCAACATTTTAAAAGCTTTTTGCATCTTTTTTCTAGACTCTAGTGACTTGCTTTTCTTAAGAAATCTTTTATAAATTTTTTTATTTGTGTCAAATTATATTTTACACAATTAAATAATTATTATATGGTAAGAAATGTTAGTATTGTTTTATTGTAGATGATATATGATGCAATCAATTTCCGCTCTAAAAACATTCTTTTTGCGTGTTTTTAAATAATTATATAACAATTCTTAAATATTGCATGTTAAAAATTTAACTTCTCAAATATATTTATTTAAACAAATAGAATAAATACATAATTCTATGTTGTATAAATGAAATAAAACGTAATAACTTAAAAGCTATTAGCAAAATTATAATTCTAGGTGCAAAAGTCGTCAGAATCTGAGGTTTATCTATAGAAAACATGTTATCAAAATCATAAAGGTTTGGGTGGTCTTTTTTGAAAGCGTAAAGATTTTAATTTAAAGCTTGAATATTTTAACGGAAAGCTTCTCAAAGGATATTTCTCTTAAAATTTTGCTTATCTTATTATTTTATAAATTTTTCTAAAGAAAAGCATTTATATTCCAATTATTCTTTCAAAAAAATGGCATTAGCGTTAATAATAACTAAAGTTTTATCAGTAATGCTCAACTTTTTAAAACCTGAGTTACTTTTTTAAACCTTTCACTGGCCCATACAAGAGACTAATTAATTTATGATTTCATTAAAATTTCATTGTAATGAAAATATTTTCATTAACATTTTTTTAATTAATGTTAATGTTAATGTTAATGTTAATGTTAATGAATTGATTTGATTTCATTGATTAAAGGTAATGCTTTTAAATTCCATTACCATTAGTAATCAATTAATTAAAGATAGCAAATTACAAATGACAGAATACAAATATGCTAGGTCTGGGAAAGATTCCAACAGATTAATTTTTTATGAAAAAACTACAGGGTGTCTCAATTATTTGTTTACCCAAAAACGTACGTGAAAATTAAAATTTAATCACTCCGATAAGAGAGTGGGACATTAGAATGAAACGGGGAACGATTGGAATCGGAACACTGAACACATTTGTGTTGTCGTTAGGTGTGCGTTTTATTAATGTTTAATATTGTCCGTTTTGCGATATCTTGCTTAGTTTTCGAGATATAAGCCATTTTACACAATAGCGATATTTTAAAATGTTTAGTGTTTGCTACACAAGTGTATTAATATACTCTTATAATATAAATAGGCTAGGTCCAAGAGAGTTCCCGAGTGATCAATTTTTAAAGAAAACAGCCATAGGGTGATTTATTTATTTATTTTTACTCATTTACGTGATAATACAAATAAACATACAATCCCTATCGATCTCCGTTCCATTCCTATGTAAAGCAATTTACACTCCACGATTTCATTAGCATTAGTAGGACAAATGCTAATGCCAAAAAAATTTCAATACAATTAAATGGTAATGAAATATTTTTGGCATTAGCATTAGTTAACTAATGCGAGAGTGGCCAAATTTGAAAAAGTGCATTTAAAAAAGAAATTGCATGAAAAATTCAGTTATTTTTAACGCTGAAAAATATTAAATAAAATACGAATATTTAACTTTACACATTTTTAGCATTTTTCTCATTTTTTTTTTTAAATTACTAAATCTCACAGAAAATTGTGGATTTTTCGAAATTTGAAACACAATAAGTTGCCATATAGGGTTTCTAAATGCAAAATTTCATTGAAATCGGAACACCGAAAGTCAAAAAAGTCCCTCTTTGGACGGTCATCGGTGGAACGGTTTGTATATTTTTTCATTTGCCAATACACTTTTAGATTTTCTGTTAGTTTTTTCAAATTTCCGTTAAACAAAAAATAAAAAAAATATATTCTTAATTTAAAAATGTCCAGGTTAAGATGTAAATAGCACGAAATAAAAAAAAAAAACATAATTAAAAAAATATTGCGTGTTTAAAATGGTGTTACATTGAATTTAATAGTTTGTTGGGAACGATATGAAAATCGATTTTATAGATTAAAAATGATAATGAATTGCAATTGAATTACATTTTACAATTGAAAGAATATTGTTAATTTAAATTAAAAATTCAGATTTTCAAAAGAAAATAAAAATATAAAAAATATTTTAAAAATATTCAATTTATTTTTTGATCAATGGTTATAATCTTTAACTTCAAGCTCATATAATAGTTCTCATGTAGTGAGTAAACTAGTTTATATGAATGTTTGATATTAGGCATGGGATTGTTACCCTTTCAAACCGTGTTCTGATGATGGGAAAATAGAAAATTCCCGAAATAGATCTATCAACACATTCCTGAAAGGGTCAAATAATAAATTTAAAAACAAAAAACTCTATAGATTATTTGTTAGGACAATATCCTCGAACTTAAATAATTTTAATTTTCAATATTTCGGTTATTAACTAAACTATTGAACTTCTATTGAAATTCTGCTGAATATCGTTTGGGAGAATACTTCATTTTAACATCATTTTCTACATTAAATTTTGTTTGCCCTTTCTGAAAAAAAAAAAAAACTTAATTCAATCTTTTTTTTTCAATTTATAACGAGCTTTCAACCTCCGTATATTTACAAAAATAAAGCAAATCAAACATATTAGCTAGGTTGATACTAGTATTTCGATCTGGCTAAAGATCTCATCAGAACCCGAAGTTTAAGAAAAGTTAGAGCCTCTATAATAGGCAGAACTTTAACAATCAATTTTGCTCCATTCTTGTCTTCTTAGTAATCAATCACGTGGTTAGGTCTTTTCCTAACAAGCATCATGACGTTACTAAACTTTGAAGACCAAAAATGTTCTATTTATATAAAAAAATGTTTAGTTTGTACTCTGGCTCAAGTAATATTTTTTACAGTTATATTAGTTTTTGTTTTTATATACATCGAGATTATTTTTATGTTATTTTCAATTTATAACGAGCTTTCAACCTCCGTATATTTACAAAAATAAAGCAAATCAAACATATTAGCTAGGTTGATACTAGTATTTCGATCTGGCTAAAGATCTCATCAGAACCCGAAGTTTTAGAAAAGTTAGAGCCTCCATAATAGGCAGAACTTTAACAAAATCAATCTTTATTTGGTGTTAATTTTACTCATAGGTTTGTTTAAGAGAATAATATTTTTCAAAACTTTAAATAACATAAATACTTCTTTATTCCATCAGTTTTGGTAAAAATTTGTTAATTTCAACACATTTTATTTGAGGCCAACAATGTGAAGTATTTCAGACTTAAAAGACTATTAGTTTACGTGTAGGGCACTTTAAATTCAACATTGCCACCTTAAAGTAAAATACATTTACTTTCGATATTTTTCTATAAATTTGGTTATAATTAGAAAATAATCATTTAGCCAGTTGGCTGGGCTGTCAGTCAAATATTCAACTTATTGAAATTTTAAGTTTTTTAATGACAGAAATAATGACTAACACTCCATAATTTTTAACAATATGTGTTTCAAATTAGAGATGGGCACGTGCGCTGAATTTTTCTTGAATCACTCGTGAGTGTGAGCGAAACCTAAATTTACTCAAGTCATTGTAAGTGTGTGTGTGTGTGAGTAGGAAATTTTTCGTGTGTGAGTAGAATTTTACAAAAAAAAAAAAAGATTTTGTTTTTACCAATATATTCTTTAATTTTTTCCCCGATTTAATAGTTTACATTATAAAATTTGCCCTGTGGCGATCTCTCGACTTAAAACGCAAAAGTTGTCAACCCTAAACGTAAAAACCATACGTCAATCTAGTAACATTGTGAAATAGAGACGGAGGAGATTAGATAAATAAACAAAAACCTAAAAATAGAATATTTGTGTTGTTAGTGTTGTCACTTCTGAGTATAATATACAATAACAGAAAAAGCTAATAGGAAAAGAAAACTGCAATTTAGCTGCATTAGATTCGAGGCCATACTTGGGTGTGATCGCTAAACGGTCATGACTTGGTATTGTTACGTTTGTAATGTAAGATGAGCGCAGGTTTGATTCTTACAGCAGCAGGTTGTTGAAAAATTTATCATATAGAGACAATCTGACAATTATAAGACACAAATTATAATACAATTTAAATGGAAAATCACTGATCACCAATCCATAAAAAGGCAGAAACTAGTCTAGTCTGATTTAAAAATTAATAGTGTTTATAATTTTTAAAGAAAAACGTTTATTCTTCTTTTTAACCTCAACATTTCTAAATTAATAGTTCTTGATTTTTTTAAATACAGAATAAATTACAAAATTACATATTCAGAGCCATTTTTAGTTTAACAAACAAGATTTACCTTTATTTTTGCATTTTTTTCTCAGGTATATTTATAATCACGCGCGTGAATTTGAGTAAAATCTGAATTTACTCACGCAAGATTTAGTGAGTGTGAGTAGAAAAGAAATGTTCGTGAGTGATTGTGAGTGAGAGAAATTTTTCTTTCGTAAGCGAGTGTTAGCCAAAATTCACTCACGTGAACATCTCTATTTCAAATATAAAGTATAGTTTTGGTTTATTTTTAAATCCATATTTTGGTTTGTCGAATTCAGTAATTTGTCATTAGACTTTCAATTTTGTATAATTAAATAAAATTTAATAGATTTAAAAACAACAGCGTAAAAAACATAACACTACTCAACAGATTTCAACTTTTTGCAGAACCTGTCTTAGAAATACATATTTTTTAATATCCCAGGTAGAAAATGCCAACCGTACCAAAAAATAATACTGGCAAACCATTGCTATTTTTGTAAAACGCACCGTGTTAAAAATTAGTTTCCCTTGTTTTGCTGTTTTTGATATAATACGGTTTTTATATTTACATCATTCACACCATATTTTCATATATTTTGCCGTAAATTTTCGAAAATTAACGGCAAAATCAAAATTAGTATAACCAGGTCGGTGTTTGTTTTAGAATATTTGAACGGTATTGCAAGGAAGTTGAAAATTTTATCCTTAAAAATTTAATTTGTGGTAAAAAAAAAATGTATTGTGCTTAAACTAAACATTCCACTGAACTCATATTTTTATTAAATTGCAAATCTATTTAAAATATTCTGAAATATTTAGAAAAGAAAAAAATTGTATATATTTCAAAAACTACAAATGAAAAAAAAAAAAAAATTGTTCGCCAGATTAAGGCTCCGTCTACTTAAATATATTAGAAAATGTGTATTACAGAGACTGGTTCTGCAAAAAGTTCCAAGTGCTTTAGTACTACCCAGTAAAATAGTTAAATCCAAATAACTGGTTCTAATTTCTGTTCCGCAACTGGTTCTTTTTATATGGAGTTTGTCCTATTTGCAATAGGTTCTTTACATCCAAACAAGAACAAGTTGCTTTAGAACTGGTTCTAGAACCAGTTATAGAACCGGTTCTAGAACCAGTTATAGAACCGGTTCTAGAACCAGTTATAGAACTGGTTCTGGGGCAGTGACACCTTACATTTCGACTCCCAGGAACCTGTTCTAGAACCAGTTGTGAGGTAATCTGTTCTAAAAAATTTTGCTGGGTAATGTTAATTATGTATTTTTATATGAAGAGATTTAATTTAATTTTGCATTTGAAATATGTGCAAAATTAGCTAACATTTAAAATTCTTTTCCAAATATTTTATGACATTTTCAATGGATTTGTAATTTTATTAGAAAAATATGTTCATTGGAATGTTTAGTTTACGCACATTAATTATATTTGATTTTCTTTTTTCCACAAATTAAATTTTTAAGGAAAAAACTAAACATGTAACATTTTCAACTTCCTTGCAATACCGGTAAAATATTCTGAAACAAACAACGACATGGCTATACGCAAATTATAGATAGTTCTGTGTAGATTTGTATTCAAAATATGCAAAATTTTGGCCGTAAATTAAGAATAATTTAGAAAAATTTCAAGTTATCCGATTTGGCTCAAATTTTCACCATGTAAGTTTTAGAAAAAGTGGTACAATAATCCGCTCGTGTTCTGCCAAAAATCCAAAGTTGATTTTTCATTCCCACCCACAAAAAAAAAAACATATTTGTCAAGCCTCTTAGGCATGACATTAAAATCTTATTTATTTTTAAATCCTCCATCAAATTAAAAATTTTTTCCTAACCCTAAGGAAACTTTCTTATTTGTGACCTTCCTTGTACGTATATTAAAATGTATTTTATCCTGACCTTGTCTACAACATATCATGTTTTGAAATATTTTATTTTTTTTTTCAATATTAATGATAAATAATTACACTCTTTTATACAAAAAAAAATTAATTATTCATGTTTGTTTTTTTTTTTATTTTTTGTTGCCTCAATTATTGTCTACAATCGAAAATGAAAGTTTATTTTTTGTATATTATTTGAAACGTATCTATCGCAAAAAGTGTGTTTATGGGTATCGAATACATTTCTGTCCAAGTATGGATAAACCATACTTTAGTTGTACCTCAAAATACTTTTGTTTTCATATAGAGTTGTTTTTTTATTCAGTTTTTTTTTTAATAGTCTTATAATACCTCCATATTTGGTAGACAAATCGCATGCTTAATGATTTTATTATTTTTAATCTTTTTACTTTATTTGTGATGGCTGCTATTTTGTTTCATATTTTTTGTAATAGAAAGTTAAAATTTTTCAGTGTTAAACACCTTCGCATGATCACATAATTATAATCTAATTTACAGGTGAATTTGTTGTCTTTTACACTTTTAACCCATTTTGCACTGCCGTTACTTTAAAGCAACATTTACTTTTAAGGCCTGATAATTTTGGATAAGAGAAAGATATAATAACGCAGTAAAATGCATGAGATAACTTGCGGTCTTTACTAACTATACTAATAAACAACAACATAATTTAAAAACTATTGTTCCAGGGTTGCCATATGGCACTTTTTTTTGAAATTTTTTTATTTTAAAGAAAGAAGGCCGGTGTTATAAATGTTATATGCTGATTTAGTTAGGGATGAATGGTAAAATTTTTAGAATGGAAAAATTTTGTTGTTAAGTACACACTTTTTTAGTAAATTTAAAAATTAAGATCAAGAACTTTCTAAATTTGTAAAAACTTGATTATATAGAAACTTACTCTTAATTCCTTTTTAATTCGGAAAATTATTTATTTTCTTCCAACTAATAACAACTTTTAAAAATTGATTCGAAAGTGTTGCCCTATTACAATTTTGAAAAAAATTACTAAAAACACCAATATTTAAAAAAAACTAAAAAATCGTCAAAATCCGATAAATCAAATTGCGTATGACATTTCGATAGATATTTGCATTACCAATTAATAAAAAATAAAATTTGAAAAAAATCTTAACCCGTTAAGTACATACAAAGCGTCAAAATTTGAATTTAAACAGCAATAAGTTTACAAGAACCTGAGAAAAAGCTTATTGAGACACCATTACATGTTTATACAAAATTTCTTCAAAAAATTCCCACGGGATCGATGATTAATATAAAATGTGTTAAATAGTTTGTTTTTACACTTATTTTTACGCTCATAGAAATAAACCTGTAAAAAATAGCAAAAAAGCTACTAAACATTAGTTAAAAATTACCTTGCAGAAAAATTACTAAAATTAGCCATTTTTTTTTACTAAATATTAGTAATATAACAATAGCAAAAAAAAAACCTGTTTGAATTTACAAATATTTAGTTATATTTGAGCCAAATTTTAGTTGATTGAAAGTAACAAATTAATCTACTAAAATCAGTAAAAACATTTGTAGACAACAAAATTTTTAAAAAATGTGAAATTTTTAAATTTTTTTTAGTTTTTTTCTTAATGCGAATAAAGGTCTGTCCTTATGAAATCAGCTATCTACAATTTTTTGGCAAAAACTTCTGTTGATTTTAGCAAAATAAACTGTTATTTGCATTCTAACAAATTTCAGGTAAATGTAACAAAAGTTTTCTTAATATTACAATTTTTTTTGCTATTTTGAGTATACAAATATTTAGTAAAAGGGTTTGCTATTTTTACAGAGTAAAATACTATTTTCAATTAACTAAAATTCGCATCGAATATAACTAAAATTTTGTAAAGTTAACAGATTTATTTTTGCAGATTTATTTCTATGAGTTTATTTATTTCTACAGGTTTATTTCTATGAGTGTAAAGTTCATTGTGATATAGATAGTGTGAGAAACTAATTTGTCAATATTAAAAGTAATGAGATAAAAAATTTTTGGAATTTAATTTAAAATTAACCCTTTAGATCTTAGTTAAAGTTATACATGTTGATAGCAAATGAAACATAAGTAGACTTCTATTTCGATAGTTTCGATAATAATTTTAGAAGCAAAAAACAAAATATGAGCAAAATTTAGGATAGCCTGTTATTAAAGCTATAGAAAATATATTAAAACTATAATATTTGTGGCGAAAAGCTTATATTAGTAAGGGAATGTATTGTAATGTGACCCAACATTTGGTATTTCGGCTATATAAAAAAAAAACTAAGAGGAATGTTCCAAATCTAAATACAGCAGCTTATAGAGCAACTCCTCAGGTATTTTTCGGCTATAGTTTATTTGCTTGTGGTTATAAAACAAGTTTAAAAATAACTCAGAAGGTCCACATTAGGGAACATGTACCCTAAAGTGGACCTAAATTAAAAAACTCTCTACAAACATATTGAATTGTTAGAAAAAAAAATAAAATTTACTAAAATTAGTATTTAAATAAAAATTTACTTTAGCTTTTTAAACTGCCCAGCAAAACTTTGGTAATGGGTGTGATAAAGTAACGCATTACCTTGTAATGTGTACTCCTTACCGGTATCATTATTTTCCAACAAGAAGTAATGAGTTACCTATAATTAAACACTCATGGATTACCTTGTAATGATATCTCATTACATTTTACATTACTTCAAAACATAAAATAATGACTTACCGATCACCAATTACATAATGCATGCATTACATATAAACGTAAAGTAATTATTAATATATATTTTTGAAAATCTATTTATAGACACATTACTTTGTGATTTTTTGTAAACATGAGGGTAAGGTGTATATTTTTGATATCACGAACGAAAACAAGAAGCACAACAGCTTATTTACATTTTAAGCAATAAAATATTATGTGTATCGAAAGCTCAGTTGGTGGAGTTCTCGCCTAACTAATTGTTAAATACCAGAGACCCCAGGTTCGAATCTCAGCATGACCACGTAATTTAGTTAATAACAACAAAAAAGTTATTTATTTGATTAAAAAAAATATCTGTAAAAAAATTTTTTATGCATTTTTTTTTATGAAAATCTTTTTATAGACACATTACTTTTTCCCACCATGTAACCATATAAATAACCAGTTACTTTACCCCCTACAAGGTAATACGTCCACCCATTACTTTTAGGCTCATCGCCAGTAAAATTCATCAGTGAAGTAAGGTGTAATGTAATGCGTGAAGCCCTATGACGATACATTACTTTACCCATGATTTGGTAATGTGTGGTTTTGCTGGGCATGTTTTATATATAGGTTTAAGCTGCTTAAGTGATTTATATGCAATTCTAACTTTTTTATTTGTTAATGATAACACTGTGCTCGAATCGGACACTTTTTGTTTGTAACAAACGGGGCACCCGGTGGGTAAACCTAATTCGAGTACGCTGAATCCTGTGGTGCTAACCGTTTTTTTAGGTTAGCTCTTGTTTAAAAGATAATTAAGATTGAAAATTATGGTTCCCTCCCATACAAAGTAAATATTTAATATCATATATCTACAGTACTATAATAGTCTTAGTCTTAGAAATTTGTGCACGTTGATTATTTGATAGTGTTAATAGTCATGGGAAAAATGGGCGTGATCGGACCAGTGGGCGTGTTAGCTCCCACACAAAGTAAATATTTAATATCATATATCTACAGTTCTATAATAGCCAGAGTCTAAGAAATTTGTGCACGTTGATTATATTATGAATACTCATGGGAAAATTGGGCGGGATCATACCAGTGGGCGTGGCAGCTCCCATACAAAGTGAATATTAAGCTCATATACAAAATTAATATTAATATTAAATATCTAGGGTTCTATATTAGCTATATAGCCTTCAAATTTTGTACGAGTCCATCAATTACAAATATTGGTAGTCGAACTGAAAATGGGCGGAATGCGATAAATGGGCGTGGTACCAAAAGCAAAAAACAAAAAATCATTAAAATAAATTATCACATTCAAGACTTTTTGCAAGGTTATTTAATAATGTTGTTCCGATGAACATGGCGAACGTTTTCATCAAGTGACTGCAAGGCTCGAACATTGGTATAGTGGCAAAAAGCTACATTCACTTTTAGGTGACATTTGTTGGAATTTGCAAGAGGAAGATAATGATATAGAAGAATCAGGAAATGAAAATTGAAAAAATCATGAAAAATTTATTTATTAAAAAAAAAAAAAATATAAATCACTTTAAAATTGTTGTAGTCAATTAAATTTTGTTGCAAATAGTTTATTGTTGATGTTGTTTCATAAAATGTTCTCAATTTCATACATTTAAAATCAATAAATGGTAAAAAAAACTTAAAAAAATTGTTTTTTTTAGGTACTTGGAACCATAATTTTCAATCTTAATTATTTTTTAAACGAGAGCTAACCTAAAAAAACGGTTAGCACCACTGGATTCAGCGTACTCGAATTAGCTTTACCCGCCGGGTGCCCCGCTTGTTACGTTTTTGAACTAGCACAGTGTAATTAGTTTGTTGTGAAAAATGTTGAAAAATTCTCCAAAATAGAAAAGAATAGTTAATGTGATGCATAAAAAAAATTTAAAAAAGACTAAAACTTGGAAAAAAAAAATCAAAAAAAAAAAAAATAAGAAACAATATCAAAGGCCCACATTCATATTTATGCAACAACACGAAATAAAACGAAATATCCACTATAGCGAACAGGCTACAATTGGGTAAATTCCCTTATATTTACTAACTTTAACAGAAGAACAGAAGAACAGAAAACTAAATTATTTGTGTAAATTATATTAAAACTTGTGAGCAATTTGCCACATTTTTATCTGCCCTATCAATTGTCAATTGTCCTACAAGTGACTGGTTAAAGAAGGACTTATCACAGGACTAATATAATTTAATACTGAAGTGGGTTAAGCAGTGTCAATTGTCCTAAACTGACTGGTAAAGGGAGGACATACCACTTAACCAGAATGATTATTAACAAGAAAAAGCCAGTTGACCAGAATTTTACCCATTGGAAGGTTTAGTTTTCGTTTATTTTATACGACATGGCCCTTTTGCGACAGTCTTATGGTATGTCCATCTTTTGTTAGTCCTGTGGCATGCCACTATGTGGTTTAAATCAGGACAAATTACCTCCTCATATGACAAGCCAATGTTAAAGTTGCCAGTTGTTTACATAGGGTAGGGTTTAGCAGAGGACTGGTCTTTGGTTCGATGGCACCGATCCTGTGGCACACGCAGAACCGGTCCTATTCCCTATAGGCTAGTAAAGAAAAAACTTCACATACTTCTTAAAATTTCATAAAAAAGGTTTGATTACATTATTTTAACTAATTTTGTGACAAAAATTAGCTTTAACGTCTAATCGACGGGATGTTGATAACTATAAAACATTTTTTGGGAGTTGTTTAATTTTTCTTGGAATATATTTCATTGGGACTCATTTCATTGATTTCTTGAAAATTATTTCATTTATTTTGGGAGATTTTAAATTTTTTTGGTTTGGAAGTTATATTATTTTTATTGGGACTTATTTCATTGGGAGGTATTTCACTGCGCCATCAGCAACTTTTCTACTCGATTCACCCATACATATGTAACTGACAAGTATTGATGTCTTTTGCAACTCAACTAAAAAGATTGTTTTTTTTTTTAAATTAAAATTGATTACCTTAACACTTTTAATTAACATCATCTGTCAAATAGCAGACTTTCTATTTTAATCCATTTGGAAAAATTGATCTCTCTGCGATTAAAGCCAAACATTTGTATCTAAATCTTTAATTAGCATATTGAATTTGATTTCTTAGGAGTAACCTTCAATTTTTATCATTTTTTTACGTTGTCGATGTTCATAGGTTGATACCTAAAAGAACAACAGTTATTACTAGGGCATGGAATTTCATGCAAATGCATGTTTTTCTCGTTAATCTATTACTAACATAGACAAAATATTTATTCGAATAATCAAATTTAGAAGAAAATTCCATCGATTTGTAGTTAGATATTTTGGCAAAAGTGTGTATTTTTGTATACACTGACTTTTTAAGCATATTTTGTTTTTATTAATAAATAACACGGTGCTACAGTGAAAAAAAACTTGGAAAACGACTTAGCTTGGGTTATAGGTCTTGTTGAGTACATTACAAATTGTGTCAAAAACAAATTCTGAAACACCCTCAAATTCAGAAGTTATTCTAAAAAAAACTGTTTTCAGTGATGTTCGTCAACTTATCGACCTGTAACTCAGTCAGTTTTTGTCCGATTTAAATATTTTTAACGGATTTAGAAAGAAAACTGATTACGCTTTAAAATGACGTGCATTTTTTGATACATTTGTATGTAATAAGTACTGTTTTTGTTAAGGATATCTACAAAAAAAAACGAAAATTATAAACTTTTTAGATTTTAGTAGCTTTTCATTGCTTATTTTAATATGAAAGCTTATAAAAATTTATACCAACGTATAAAGAAAATTTAGTTCTTAACAAAACATGGTTTTCATTTTTCAAATCGGATGAAAATTGTAAAAGTTATTCAACTTTTCATTAACACCTGTTTTTAACTATACATGTTAACTTCGGTTAAGCTATTCGTATTTACGTTTGTAAGTCAAGTGGTTTACCAAAAGAAAAGTCTGCAATCCCAAAATTTTTACTTTAGAAAAAGTTTAGTAGCTTTTGCAAATATAAACCAATTTTAACAAATAATATCTCGTCCTTTTCTATATAAAATTGTCCTTAGAATACAGTGCAAAAAAGATAGGGTTTCATAGAAAAAAAAATAAAAAAAACTCTTGTTGAATTTGAAAAATTAGGAAAAAATGAGAAACTTTTGATAAACACCTACCTAATTTCTTGGAATATATATTTTATGAATACATTTCATGAAAGCTTAATTCTTTGCCTTTCCAAAACTGTTTAAAATCGGTCAAAAAATGTGTGAGTTAGAGGTACTAAAGTGCTACGACCTACCCTAAAACAGTTTTTTGAAAAGAACTCAAAATTTCTAGGGTGTTTAAAAATTTTTGAAAACGGGTTTTGTATGTCCTCACCTACACTGAAAAAAATAAGTTAGTACAAAAGTTAGTAAAACGTCTTGTAAATCAGGTATACAATTTTTTAGCAAATTTTTTTGCTAAAATTTTTTTACTAATTAATTTTGCTAAAAAAAAAATTGTGCTGATAAGCACATTAATAGTGTGGACGACAACCAGATTGAAAGATATACGCAGAATGAAGCAGATGTCGCGGCATGTCAAGATGTAGTAGAGAAGAGGAAAATGATACTAAAAAGTACAACTCTAATAAGACATATAAAAAAATCAACCATGGAAGACATTTGTATCTGTTTTTCATACATAAAACAAAATTGAGGATTAAAACAACTTAAATTTTGCGTTGTCACCGGCTTGTGAAAATAATTGTCTATTAATAAAATAAAAGACAAAAGAAAATATTTAAATTTAATATGTATTTCTATAATAAATGTTAATAGATTAATAATCTAGTGTAGTCAAATTGCAAACAAACATATACAGACATGTAGACAGAGTAAAGCGAAAGACAAAGACACACATCTTAGTATGGTTCCTTTTTCTTATTGCAAAAAAAATGGTTGTTTTTTTCGTTTGTTTTTGTTTATTTTTTCGTTTCGTTTCTATAATTATCTTCGGCAGTTGCGTCCTTAAAAGATAGCATCATTTAGACAACCATTGATGTAAGTAGTTGAAAGAAAATTTTTGTTATGTTATATATATTTATTTCTATATATTTTCAGATATTAAATTACTTCATGACATCAATGTGGGAAAATGAAAATTTTTATATTTCGTAATTATTGTAAATTATTTTTAAAAGAATCACAAAAATATGTTTTATGATTTTCAGCAAATATATTAACTAAATTACAATTTTTTTGCGTTTTTTTCAGTCTACTAAAATTCAGCAAAAAATTTATTAATTTTTACCAACGCTTTTTTATTTCTAATCTACTAAGTGTTAGCAAAACTTTTGCTGAATCTACTAATGTTGTTGCTGAAAATCAGCGAGCTGACATTAGCAATTTTTTTGCTAGCACCCTCCTGACTAAAATTTTGCTGACTCAGCAAAATTTTTTGCTGACTTTACAAACTTTTTTTTTGAGTGTAGGAATACAAACCCCAGTAGGTCGATTTTCAAGTTCTGACAAAAGATGTTTTTTTGTAGCAGTGTGTAATTATTGCATATTAGTGCATATTTATTTTTAAAATTGTTTAAAAAACACTTTTGGATAGATTTTTATGTATTGATTTAAGCATAATCTTTTTGAACAGAAGAAAAGCGTAAAATTTTGCTATCTATTGTAAAAATAGATGGCAAATATTTTTTTTCTACATTTTTGTGTTCTAAGCTTTGATTTTTGAAAAAGCGTTCTAATAAGTGCATATTTGTCATGTTTTTATTGCAATTTTTGTTAGCTGCATTTTATACTTGCCTTTTTAGTCGCATGGAATTCATTGTAATAGGTAATGCAATTTTGTATAAGCCCGCTAAACGAACTTTCATGCATACTTTCGTCAATTGGTATTCTTATGTTATGAGGTAAGCATTGCAAATTAAGTGCCATCAACTTATGACCATCGATATTTTAGTTTCTTTTTGTTTATGACATTTTTTTAAAGCCGATTTTTAGCATACGTTGCCAATTTGTATTTGGCAAAGACTAAAATCAATATTCTATAGAAGTTTTATAGAGACCAACAAATGTAGTGATACAAGATAATTTTCGAATTATTTGGAAAATATTTTTATATTTAATTTTAGTTAAACACAGTTTTTTTGAACACCTTCAGGTATAAAGGTCCCAGTGTATAAAAGCATTACCGTATAAGTGTTTATATAAGTACATATTTGATAATGGCAAGTACTTACAATTGTCGTTAAAAATCTCATTAATATTATATTATTAAAAATTTTTTTTACAAAATCTGCCACACGGTATTCAAACCTGACGCTCCTGCTTGTCAGTTAAACGCTCTACTATCTAAGCTATCTTGACATGTTATTTTTGATAGATAAAAATATAAATGAGTTGCTTGCACAAAATGCCATTACTTTTCAGCTTACAAAAAATTAAAAAGAAGTAGTTAGATATGTACTTACTAGAGTTCAAATAGTAATGGGTCTTCAAATAGATTTAAAAAAAAATTTTAGATCATTACTTTATATTTAAAATAATGATAAAAATAAGTACTTATGGGAAACGTATTATTTTTTGTATTGAAATAATGTGAAAATTAACTACTTAACTATTTACTACTAGTAAGTAGATACAATTTGTATGAAAGTAATGGTAATGGAAAGCTGGTGTCGTTACTGTTTCAACACTGGGGCATGCTATTCTTTTTATATTTGTGATTCGAAAGATTTCAATCTACATTTAGTATAAATTGAAATCATGATGTCATTTGGAAGTAACTAAAAACAATTGGCAACATTTGAACTTGAACAATAGTAGTAACAAATAGTTTTTGATCAAATTTAATTAAGTTAAATTTAAACTAAAAAAAAATGTGTTTTACTATGGAATATCTAAAAATTAAAGATTCTACTATTAAAAATTGTGGACTCAAAAAACAAATTAGACTGTATTTTAAAAGAACTAACATTTGATTTTTGGACTAAGATAAAATCCGATAAAATTGAAAATTTGTCAATAATTTCAATAAAGTTCTGTTTAGATTTTTGAATATTTAAAAATTTTTATGTGAAAAATTTATAATTTTAATAAAATTCAAGTTTAATCGCAAATCTGAACTACTAAATTACAGACATACTATTTTGAGTGTACAATGGGTGGATCAAATTTGGAATTTGGGGAAATTTCACTTACGGCAGGGGTAGGGATTAATATACAACAACAGAAAAATAAAGATAGAGGGCTGAAATTTTGCCTCAATTTTTTTTTTTTTTGTGACCGACAACATAATTTTCATATGGAACCCAAAAAAAAGTGGCTTTATGTGGCCCAGTCTAGTGTATAACTTAAAAATGCGGGATTCAGAACACATTACGCATGGTGTGTGTTTTTAATAACTTATATGGCATTTTGGAGAGTAGGCAATTGTCATTTATTATCACTTAGTCATTGAACGAAATAGTGTAAACCACAAAGCTTTTTTTTTTTGTTTGCTTCGAAAATGTATAATTTTGTACCAAAATTCATTTCATTTACGGGAAGTTTTCCAATTTAAACAAAAGTGCAGCTGAAGCACATCGATTGACTCGACAAAACTTATCGTGAATATAATCCATCGATTTCAACTTGCGAGCAGTGCGGTTGAGAAGTGGTGTTTTTGACACGGAAGACACAGACCAAAAAGGGTCCCATCTATTATGAGCTGCTGAAATCGGGCCAGACGATCACAGGATACCTGTACCGAACACAATTGATTCGAAAAACAGCCGAAATATGCGAATTTTTGAAAAAATCCTGCATTTCTGTCGAAATAAAATTTTTTTTTACAGTTATATTAGTTTTTTGTTTTTATATACATCGAGATTATTTTTATGTTATTTTCAATTTATAACGAGCTTTCAACCTCCGTATATTTACAAAAATAAAGCAAATCAAACATATTAGCTAGGTTGATACTAGTATTTCGATCTGGCTAAAGATCTCATCAGAACCCGAAGTTTTAGAAAAGTTAGAGCCTCCATAATAGGCAGAACTTTAACAAAAAACCTATTAATAATCAATTTTGCTCCATTCTTTTCTTCTTAGTAATCAAGCACGTGGTTAGGTCTTTTCCTAACAAGCATCATGACGTTACTAAACTTTGAAGACCAAAAATGTTCTATTTATATAAAAAAATTTTAGTTTGTACTCTGGCTCAAGTAATATTTTTTACAGTTATATTAGTTTTTTGTTTTTATATACATCAAGATTATTTTTATGTTATTTTCAATTTATAACGAGCTTTCAACCTCCGCATATTTACAAAAAAAAGCAAATCAAACATATTAGCTAGGTTGATACTAGTATTTCGATCTGGCTAAAGATCTCATCAGAACCCGAAGTTTTAGAAAAGTTAGAACCTCCATAAAAGGCAGAACTTTAACAAAAAACCTATTAATAATCAATTTTGCTCCATTCCAATTTTTGATTTCGAAAAAAATGGATCCACCCAAATTGGCATACATAAATTATAAAAATTTAGCATGTTTCTTTTCAAAACTTTAAGAAAATATTCACTGCAGGGTATACAAAATTCTATTCGTGCCATTAATTTCCATACGTGGATATTTAATATTCCTCAAACGTCACTTCTGTCAATATTTATTTATGTCCACATATATTTAATTGTGTTGTTTTGCTTGGTTGGTTTTGATTTCATGACAATTTATTTTGTTTTGAAATGACATTGAACTTGAATTTTATATTTCAACTAAACGCATGTCTGCTATTTGTTTTATATAACAGTTTTTTAATGGCCAAAACAATGGTTTTATTTATAGAGTTGGTTAGAGAACATTCTAATCAACAACTCTACTCGACGGCCAAGGAAAACTGGCGTTGAAACATATATTTTTTAATAGACCTATGTACGTTGAAAATCTGGGAAAACAATTTTCTTTCTCATTTGCACTTTTAAAACATCGCAATTTTAGTTTAAGTTATTACAGATATATAAATCTTACTCATATACTACTATGTAATCGTTTGGCCACCACTGGCTTTTAGATTATGAATAAATAAAATAAATGAAATAAATGAAATAATATTATTCACCCCATTTTTGCGTATATTTTATTTCATTTATCGAAATTTTATAGCAAAATCATAAATTTTTTTCTTCAGAATATAAATAAGCACAGAATTATCTTTAATTTGAGTATAATCATGCTGGCGTTTGTATCAGAATCTAGCGCTGGTATTGCAAGGAAGTTGAAAGTTGTCCTTTTTTACGTATTTTCTAATAAATTTGGGTACGCTGAGTCTAAATCTGGCAAAAATTTGTTATTCTCATTGGTATACTCAAAAAAAATAAGTTTGTAGAAAAGTTAGTAAAACGTCTTGTACATCAAGTATGCTATTCTTTTTTATCAAATTTTTTGCAAAAATTATGTTTTCAGCTAAAAGTTTAGATATACTTATCAGCAGTTAACTGTTTTGAACTAATGTTTTATTAATATTTTACTAATTTTTTACTAATTTAATTTGCTAAAAAAATTGAGCTGATAAGCACATTAATAGTGTGAACTACAACCAGACTGAAAAACATACTCAGTACTAAAGTAGATGTCGCGGCATGTCAAGATTTGTCAAGAGAAGAGGAAAATGATACTAAAAAGTACAACTCTTATAAGAAATATAAAAAATCAACCATGGAATATTTTGCATTTGTTTTTCATACATAAAAAAATTTTTTGGATTAAAATAACTTAAATTTTGTGCTGTCACCGGCTTGTGAAAGTAATTGTCAATTAATTAACGAATATATAACGTATTTAAATTTATTAAATGTATATTTGTAAAGAAATTATTTAAAATTATTATAAATGAGGTGCGGTCAAATTGGCAATTTTAAATTGCAAACAAATATATGTACAGGTAGACAGACTAAAGCGAAAAATACACTCTTAGGTAATTTTTTATGTTTCCTTTTTCTTATTGCAAAAAAGGGTTGTTTATATTATATTTTGTTATACTTTCGTTTCTAGAATTTTCTAAGGCTTATTTTAAAAGATGCCATCATTTAGACAACCATTGATGTAAGTAGTTGAAAGATAATTTTGTTAATGTTATATATAGGTATTTCTATATTTTTTCAGATATTACATTACTTTATGTCGTCAATGCGGGAATATGAACATTTTTATAGTTTGTAAGTTATTGTTAATTATTTTTAAAAGAATCAGAAAAAAATTTGTTGGATTTTCAGCAAGTAAATCAACTAAAGTGTAATTTTTCTACAAGTTTTTTGCTTTTTTTCAATTTTATTAAATTTTAGCAAGGATTTTTCAATTTTACATTAACTAAGCGTTAGAAAAACTTTTGCTGAATCTACTAATTTTGATGCTTAAAATCAGCACCCTGCTGACTAAAATTTTGTTGACTTTACTAACTTCTTTAGAGTGTAGTTTTGAAATATAGCTGTTTTTATATTTAAGAGAGTAATGAAAAAAAAAATTACTTTCTTGTAAAGTTGCAACCTTATAAAACATATGTTTTAAGTTTCAAGGCGCCACGTGGTTTACTATTTTTTTTTGGATCCATTAAAAATAAACTATCTCAGTGAATTTGTAAACATAGACAAATTTGGTCACCCTTATGTAATTCAATTGTTTCATTTGAAAAGTCCCAGTCTAACCAATATTAAAGCCGAGCTAGATTCTACTCTGGGGGAATTTGCTCCTTCGTTTATGACTATAACATATTGTGTGGCAGAGTTTAATCGAGTCCGTACGAGCTGCCAAGATGGACACCGCTGTGGTCGACCAATTGAGGAGTCCACGCCAGAAACGGTTAAGAAAATCCATTAATGGTATTGGACGATCGTCAGCTGAAGGCGCGTGAGCTGGCTGAAATGATAGGCATTTCAAAAAGTGTTATTTATATATCGCATATAAACCGAAAATTTGGATATGAGAAAGCTGTGCTCAAGATGGGTGCCGCGTTTACTCACAATAGCAAAAAACGGCGTCGTGAAGATGATTAAATAGTGTTTGGCTATGTTTCAACGCAATAAAGCCAAGTTTTTGCTGCGATTCGTAACCATGGATGAGTCATGGGTCCACTTCATACCTGAGACAAAGGAACATTCAAAGCAGTGGACCAAAATGGGAGAATCGTGTCCAAAGAAGGAAAAGACAGTGCCATCTACAGGCAAGGCCTGTTTTTGGGATGCGCATGAAATAGTTTTTATTGATTATCTTCAAAAAGAAAAAACAATCAACGGCGAGTATAACGCTAACTTATTGCAGTGTTTAAGTAATAACATTAAGGGAAAAAGCCGCATTTGGCGAAAACGAAAGTGCTGTTTCATCAAGACACCACTATTGCGATGGTCAAAATCAATGAATTAAAGTTCGAATTGCTTTATCACGCACCTTATTCGCCAGATTTAGTTCCCTCGGATTATTTTCTATTTCATAACTTGAAAAATGGCTCGGTGGTAAAAAATTTGGCACACAATGAAGAGGTGGAGTCTGCGGTTGATTGCTATTTTAAGTAGCTAGACCATGGGTGCCCACGGCCTATGCGCTTGGTACTCAATTGTTTTTGTAAAAACACTTAGCTATAGGCTGTGTGTTTTAATAAACATATAGAGCGCTCAGCACTAGCAATACGAAATACACAAACAACTTTGTCTTATTAGTTTTTTTGTCGTTCTTCACTTTATACACGCAAGCGCAAAGCAACAACACTTTCGTATGCTTTGCTGGTAAACATTGAAATATTTTTTTCTTTTTTCTTTGTATGTATTGGTTTTTACAACAAAAAATATTGAATAAAAATTAGTTTTTCTTTAAATGTATTGGTGTTTGCTCTTCCATAAGGAACTTTTGGGCACTCCTGAGCTAGACAGTTCTGCCTATAAACAGGGTATCGTAGCTATTAAATAATACTGGCAAAGGTGTATCGAGCTAAAAGGAGATTATATTGAGAAAAGAAGAAAACATTTTCCAACGTTGTTGTGTTTTGTTTTTGTACGTTATACACTCCATTTGTCTTTATACAAAAATTTTCTTCTTTTCTAAATATTTACCGATATTTTCTATAGATATGGAATTTAATACAAAAATTAGTGTAGTGAAATGTATAGTTTAGGCTTAGTGACAAAATTTTAAAATGTTTGTACAATTTATAAGGATAAAACTAATCATGAAAAAATTTCAATTTCCTTGCAATACCGGTAAGATATCCTGAAACAAACACCGACAAGATAACCGAGTAAAACAATTTTGTGTTTTTAGAAGCAGAATAAAACAAATGCGCTGATGGCAGTGCTTACTATTAGATTATACTGAGAAGCAGCAAAAGAAACGAATAATTTTCGTATAAAAGTAGACCAAAAAAAATTTCAGTTAACTGTTTTTCCTTACAAGGATGCTGGTTGTAATGCAAAAAGATTCATATGGTGGATTATAAACGATCTATAAAAGTTTTTCTGATTGATTTTCGATTGTGTTTGGTGTTTTGGAGTATGTTAAAAATAGTAGTTTGTCATTTAAATGTTTCTAAAGAGCTCGCACGTGGTGCAGTAAAAATTAATCAAATAATTTTATTAACATGTCTAAAATGTTAATAACAAAAATTTAGTATCTGTAAAATTTTATGTAAAATAAATTATATACAATTCATATTATTACTGTTAATCGTATTAATGTTGACATGAAATATGATTTTACTGAAAGCCATGAAATCACAGCTTTTTATTAGCGCAAAAAACAGCGCTTACTTTGCCTTGAAGTTATGCTACTAAGTGTGAATTCGCCATATAATAATCATGCCACAAACAGAGAAAAATTTTGCTATTTGCCAACTGAAATTTGGTTACTACGACTCAAATTCGGTTATTACTAAATTTAGTCGGTTGGTAGAACTGAATATTAGTTTTCACAATAAAGTACAGTTAATTTAACTGAATTTTAGTTGCAACACCCAAAGTACTCAGAAATCTAAGGTAAATAGCGTTGTTCTAACTGAATTAATTAGTTGTTACTATTAAAATACGCTTTCCAATTCGGTTGGCACTTTATTTTTCTGTGTGCATATGTAAGCAATTTTGTAAGGAATTCTTTTTGGCTTACTCCCTTAAAAGCCTGCTAGCACTTAAGTTATACTCAAATGAAAGATAGTTTTGTGTATTCTTAAAAAGAAATTCATGATTTTCCGGTCCAATTTCGAAAAATTAAGCAAAATGTACGAAAACATGGGGTAAATGATGTAAAGTAAAACACGAGATACTTCAAAAACTGCAAAGGAGAAAAAAAAATTGGGACATATTTGGATTCAGCATACCTCTTTTAAAAAATATGCATTTCCAAGAGAGGTTCTGCATTAAAAGTGAAATTTGTCGAGTAGTGTAGTGTAATTAATATCTTAACTTGATTTCTTATTAAATTTAATTAAAAAGTATTTTTGCAAAATTTAAAATCTTTACAAAATTAAATGAAATCTTAAAAAAAAAATCATTTTAATTTTAATAGTTTTTCTTTACGAAAAGAAAGGAACTTTGTAAACCAATTTTGTTTTAACAAGATTTTAATCATCATATTTTATGTCCTTTTGACAGTGAGTGATTTAAAATAAAACTTAAGAATTGTTCCCCAAAGTGCCCAAGTACAAGTCTTTAGTACGAGTGAACCCTTAAGAATTAAAGCCACCAAAGTTTATAAACAAAGTATTGTTATTTTTATATTTTTTTCTACATAAAAAAAAATATTCATTTATGTATGAGTTTCATTTCATATACATTAAAATCATGTTGTTGAAGGCATTGTAACAATAGATAAAAACCACACACACACTCAAATATAGATGAATCCTTGCACATAACTACTACATTTATGGATGCGTATATATGTTGGTATGTGTTAATGTTACCACAAAATTGTTAAACTGGTGATGGTAGAAAATAGGCCAAAGGCATAAACAATTTTGTATATTTTCTTCTTTATAACATGACAGAGTTTTAAAAGAATATTTTCGTCTCTGCATAAAGAAAAAATTTTGAAAATTTTTAATATAAAATCAATAGAATTATATTAATCCATTGTTTACCAACGGGTCTTTAGCTCAAAAAGTACGTAATAGATGCGCCGAACATTCGTCAATCAAACTTTACAGATACTACTATATAATATTTTTGTCTTATAGATACCCACAGTAACCAGCAGAAAATAGGAAGCAGTAAAAACCGTTTACTGCATCCTTACTGCTTCGTAAGATGCATAGATTCTAATAGAGTAAAAAAGAAAGGCCAAATTTCATTGATTGTTTACATCGCATTTTGTTGTGTTTTCCAAAAAGTAATGAAATGTCATTTAATTTCAACACTTTCTTATTATTTCAGTTAATTTTGAATAAAATTTGTTAAAACTTGGATTAAAAAAATGCTTCTCCAACGAAAATTAAAAAAATATATATATTTTTAATATTATTTAAAGTAAAATTTATATAAAAAATAAAAACGTCGGAATTTGGCTTATTAAAGCGCTTCTTTTAATCACAATAACTACACATTCATTCCAAATCGGGAAGCAGTACAAATGTTTACAGCTTCCGTACTGCTTCGTAGACAGAAATGATAGGCCAAAATTCAACGATTTTTTAGATCGCTTTTTATTGTGATTTCCAAAAAGTAATGAAATGAGCAAAAAGTTTTCAACACTTATTATTTTATTAAATTTTGATTTAAAAAAATGGTTGTGTTGGTTTACATTCCATATTTTTTTTTTCTTTTCAATTTTATGAAAATTAATTTATAACAAAATGTAATGTACAAAGTCAATTAAAAATTATAATTCAAAAGCTTAAAGTAAAGTGAAAATAAATGTTCTGGAATAAATAAAGGGAGGTTAAATTGTAAGGGCCGATGTTGGATGTGAACCACACCTAAACGCCAAGTTTTTTTCCGAATTTTATTTGACATTTCTCTATTTCAGACTTACTCAATTTGAACCATGGAGAGATACACAATCCAACAACGTGTTAAAGTTATCCAGACTTATTATGAAAATGGGCGTTCAAATCAAAATGCATATCGTGCACTTCGTGATTTTTTTGGTCAATTTGATCGTCCAAATGTGCGTACAATCGCAAAAATCGTGGAAAAATTCGAGCAAACCGGGTCTGTATGTGAGAACACCAGTGCATGCTCGTACAGCTCGTACTGCAGAAAAATATTGCTGCTGTTCGCGATAGTGTAGCTGAAGAGTCGTCCACCTCAACTCGTCGTCGTGCCCAACAATTGCACCTCTCACGCTCGTCGTTGATGAACATTATGCATAAAGACTTGCATTTACACGCTTACAAGGTGCAATTGGCTCAAGAACTAAAGCCTCTTGACCATTCCAAACGTCGTGAATGGGCAGAATGGTGGCAAGAAATGGCAACAGTGGTTGATCAATTTTCGAAGAAAATCATCTTCAGTGATGAGGCACATTTTCACCTCAGTGGATTCGTCAATAAACAGAATTGCCGCATTTGGGCGAATGAGAATCCAAGAGTGATTGTCGAAAAACCAATGCACCCACAAAGAGTGACTGTTTGGTGCGGTTTATGGGCTGGCGGCATCATCGGGCCGTATTTTTTGCAAAATGAGGCCGGTCAGGCAGTTACTGTGAATGGTGTTCGCTATCGTGAGATGATAACGAACTTTTTATGGCCCGAATTGGAAGATATGGATGTGGACGATATGTGGTTTCAGCAGGACGGTGCCACTTGCCACACAGCTAACGAAACAATGGCTCTTTTGCGCAACAAATTCAATGGCCGTGTTATCTCACGTAATGGCGATGTCAATTGGCCGCCAAGATCATGTGATTTGACACCGTTGGACTTTTTTCTTTGGGGTTATTTGAAAGAAAAGGTGTACGTCGATAAGCCAGCAACAATTCAAGAGCTAAAGGATGAGATAATTCGGCACATTAACGGCATAGAACCTCCATTATGCCTCAGCGTCATCGAAAATTTTGGACCATCGGATGGAGGTGTGCCGCCGTGGTCGCGGCGCCCATTTGGCCGATATTTTGTTCCATACATAATTGAGTAATACCAATATATCATAATAAAATAAAAGCGAGGACAGTCATGCATTTTGAGTTTTTTTTTTGTTTTGGGCCAAATTGACAATTTGATAGGGCCACAGGGATGATAAAGTTAGTACTATAGTACTTTTTTGGTACTATTTGACCCGGAAAAGTACAATGGTACTCCTTTGACTCTACTACTAGTACTATTTACATATAAATACAAATTAAAGATTGAGTTTGAATTTTGACGTCTTTTTCACACAATTGCAATTAATACTATAATTAATATGCTATTTTATTTAATTTTAATTGTGAAAGACGTGGTAGAGAAGAATGAGTGTATTTTCTAAAAATCATAACTACATTGTAAATTTTTCAAATTTTCCTGAATCAGACTGCGCTGTTTCTGGTATTGAACCTTCGTCAGTGACCCTGTTTTTTGAATAATGTTATATTTATATTTTTATTTGTTTGATTGCGTCTATATGAAAATTTCTGCGCAATCACTGGCCGTGGTATAGATAAACTGATTTCTAATGCCACCACAGAAGTACAACTCCAGCAGTTCTATTTTTAGAAACTTCAAGATTCAACATTTAATTCAATTGCCCATTCATAAATTAACATTTATCAAATGTATTTATTTGGATTAAATCGTTGTAAATGGAATTGATTAAAGATAATTTTATTTGAGTTCGAGTAAAAAAAAGTGTTCGAAAAGTGAAAAATAAATATCTTAAAAAAGTACAATTGAAAAAAGGCCATTGCCAACATCTTCAAATTTGCATTGTGATTCTAAAAACGAATGAGTAATGAAATAAATTTTCTTGCAAAAAAAGGTGAATTTAAGAAATTGTCTAATAATTTTTATAAATTCTGTAACTAAAATCAACTAAATTTTGTTTTATATACATACAAATAAATTTTAAAAACGTTAATTTATAATAAAAACTTATATTTAGTACTATGAGGGTCGAAAAAGTACTATTTTTATGCTGGTTGGTACTATTTGAAAATCCCATTTATCATCCCTGTAAGGCCATATTTTTTAAAAAATTCGATTATTAGATTTTTACTAAAACAAAAATAATATTAATCTGCTAATTAGAGTTCGTCATTTTAATGCTTTTTTAAAAATGCAAGACAAACCAATCTGACAAATAAAGTTTAACATATTTTATGAACTTATAAAAATGTTATCTTCCTGCATTCAAAAATTTTAAAACCTGACCTCCTGGTACGAAAATATATGATTTTGAATGCGATTTTTTTCATTCTCTAAGGAACTAGCATATGCTTTAATCGAATAAAAAAAATCAGGCAAAATTTCATAGAAGTCTGAACTAAACGGTTTAAAGTAGTTAGTTCAAATTTGAGCTGAAAGGTCCAAAATAGATAAGAAAGTACCACAGGGCCATCAAGCATTCAAAAGTGCCACAAATGGCCCTATTGTGCCACGTTTTGCATCACTGAGCGAGGAACTCTTAACATATAGGTGCTCGTAATCAGTGCTGCAAGGCGAACCAGACATTTCGAACAAAAATCATGACATTGATATGACTACTATCCAAAGCGCTTCAGGTTTAAATCTCACGCACGAAACTGCTTCCATGGAAGCAGTACTTCTAAACTACTGATCCAATTGTTATGAATCAAATAGGAAATTTTAAAAGAGTCTTTTAAAATACCGTAATTATGTCACAGTACAGGGTGTACTTACATGGTTATCTACTTCTTGTATTAAATTTTTTTTGAGTGTATAATATTTGAAAATGTGGACCGATTTCTCAAATGTTTGGCCTGTAGTAATACACGTTGCAAGATGGATACAAAGCGTGCTTATAGTGAAAGGGTATCTCCTCAATTTGAAAAAAATATTTAAATTTAAAATTTAATATTTGTTATTTACCATGATTTTTTTGGGGGGGTTTATCTACCAAAACAAATTTTGAGTAAAAATTTGAGTAACTTTTTTAAACTAGCTTTAAGAATTTAGTTGTGAAAAATCCTTAAAGTTTAAAATTTAAAAAATTTTAATGAAATGTCATTTTTGGTCTAAAAAGTATATTTCATTCTTTAAAATTTTCCTGGAACTTTGTTAAAAATCAATACACTTTTCAATATTTTCTGAAAAAAACTATTTCACTACTTTTTAGATATGCACCCTATCTTAGGTATTGGTCGAAAATAACAAACTTTTTTAAAATAAATGACTTTGATTTGTTATGGATATCTTGGCACACCGCTTATAATTAAAGTCAGGACTATTAAAGTTTTAATGGTATCAACTAAAAATTTGTTTGAAATTAAAAACAACATTCAATTAAATTTTTTAATAGATATTATTAAAACCTTAATTGAAAATAAAATCAATTTAATAGTTACTAATTATTTCAATTGATACTACAATTTCTTGAATTGAACATACTTCAATTAACCTTTTAATTGAAACAACAAAATATTTTTATTGAAAATCGATTTTAGTTTTTTCTCTGCATGTGAAACCAAAATTTTTAAAATTTCGAAGTTTTTTTCTATGGGATTTTTGCGCCGTTTAATAGAATTGAGTTTTGAGAACAGTAATTAAAAAATTATGTGATTTTATATAGTTTAAGGTATACCAAGTTGATGTCAGCGCACCAATAACGGGATACGAACGTCACAAATTTATAAGGAATTGGCGTAATTTTTTTGAATATGTAACTTTTTTGATTCTAACATTCACAATTACCCAGGAAAAAAAAAAACACATTACCAAAACAAGGCATTGCCATATAATCGCTTACGTTTCTGATTGCCAAATTTCTGAACTGCATTACCAAACACATTGCAATGAGTCAGTAAAAAAAGGAAACCGTTGTGTAACCAATTCTTAAAGTAAGAACGCGAACACATAATGGTTTTTTAAATATAATTAGTTCTTTTACGAACTAACAAACTATTTGTAACTTATATTTGTGATAATTTTAGTTCAATTTGTAACCAATTACCATTTTGTTATAAAAATGCTCATTAATATTTGAGCCAAAAATACTTAGTTTTGTAATAAAAGAACCCAGCAAAAAATTTCCAAAAAGGTATGCGGGTTTGTAATCAAGCATTTTGGGCAGAACGCATTCCTTACTAGATTACCTACTCGATTCTTTTAACAGGGCGTGAGACTAAAATAATTGATACTTTAGAATTGATTATTTTTTTTTACCGAAGAACCATTTACTTTATATTTTTAAGAACTACATACATTTTTTAATAAAGAAATAGTTCCATTGTAAAACTACGAAGTACTTACATTTGAAAAAAAAGAAGTAGTTCCATAAGTAAATTCAACTTTTACTCACACGTGATTCTCCTAGGTCACTCAAATATAACGATCTAAACTCATACGGAAATAAAATCCTAAAAAGTGAAACATCGAATTGTTATGATAACATGGGTTTGTCATAATTTTGGAGCTATAAACCACGAAAATATAAATTTTTCAAATAAAAAAGAACAATTCAAAATTGAAAAACAAAAATATGACTCACGCACAATCACCCTCGAAAATTTTTTTTTACACTCACTCACGATAACGTCAGTAATTTCATTTTCCACTCACAATTTTCTGCTCACGTGCGCTTCCCTAATTTATACCTAACCACAGTTTAACAAAATTTAGCCAACATGCAATTTCTGTTTTTAGTATTATTTTCCTGCAAATAAAAATTTGTTTGAAAAAATATATGAGATAAATTTTTTAAAATTGTATAACTTCTTTTTTCAAAATGAGGAACTACTTCCAATGACGTCCTTTTATTCAGAAAAAGTATATGATTACTGTTGATTACAAGAAGTTAAACATATAAGTTAATAACATTGTTATTTTCTTTTAAGTAAATAATTACTTTGATATTGAGTTCATGCTTTCTGGTTTAAATTTAAAGAATTGATTACAATACTACTTGCTTTTTTGACTCTATCGTTGGAATGAGTTTGGTATTGCAGTTACTAAATTTGGCAATGAGATATGTAAGCAAGTGTGGGCATCACCTTCTTTTTGCAATGTGTAATTTTTTCCTGGGAAGTGCTTCTTAAAAAAAATACTTACAATTTTAATAAAAGAACTCCTTCTTTTTTTAACAAACGAAGTAGTTCTGAAAAAAAAATAAGGTAACTGGTTTTTGTACAGAAAAATAGAATCAAATCTAAAGAATCAATTCTTTTCAGTCTCACGCCCTGTTAAAAGAATCGGGTTGGTAATCAGGTTGGGAAGGCATTCTAACCAAAATTCCTGATTACAAAACCGATTACCTTTTTGAAAATTTTTTGCTGGGTATATATCAAATTGGCTAGCGTATTGCGTGAACTGAGTTATTTCAAAATGTTTAATTGCAAAAATGTTATAAACTCTTTAAAAATTTTGCACAATTTAATTATTTTTTCGAAGGTTTTTATAAAAAAAAAAATGCATGTCGCGACGGACTAAATTGATAATGTGCAAAAAATAAAGTAATTAATATTTTTTTTTTTTTTTTTTTTTTATTAATTAATAATCATATAATTACAAATTATATACTATTACCCTAACCGAGCACTGGCTACTATGGCCTTCGGCGCGTTGTAGCGAAAACAGACCAGTGCCTCTGGTGGGAATCGAACCCACGACCCCCGCACTGATAAGCCAGCACGCTACCAACTAGCCTACCGGGGCGCACTAATTAATATTTAAAAGTATTTAATATCATTTTTTTTAAATGATAATAAAAAAAAATGTGTTATATGATGAGTAATTTTTAACTTATTTTGGCCCGCTAAATACGAATATTTAAAAAATGTAAACTGCACCAGTGTTTTGAAATATTGCAAATTAATTTTTGCTTAAAATTATGGTTTTTCCATTTTTCTAGAAATTTTTTGAAAATATATCCGACTTCCGATTTTCATCAGATGTTCGGCGATGCAAAATGTGGTGCAAATTTCAGCCAAATCGTAAAATGCTAACCCTCTGCGACCTGCGACCAAAATTATTTATAATTAAATTTTTTTCCAAAATTAATAAGTTTATCGAATTTATTCCTTTAACAAATTTTTCAACTCTGAAAACAAGATGAAAATGAACAGAAAATGTTCAACACAATCATACTCTTGTATATATAACTCACTCACACTACATTCTTTCAATTTAACCAACAATCTTAAACAAAAAACATGGATAAAAAAATAACATACATTTCCGTTACTATTATCAAGACTTCCCTGAATTTAAAGGCATTTTCATCTATAAAAGTAAAAATGTTGTTAAACGGCCTAAAAAAAATTTTTCTTCCTAAAACATAAAAATTTACCTACTCGATTTTCGACAAGTTCAAGAAAATTTTTTTTTTTATCATGAGTTTTTAGTTAATTTTTGTTGATGTTACTTCTTAAATGCTTTTTTCGCTTTTTTGTATATGAAAAAAAAAATCGGAGTTTTTTTTTTCATACTTTAACATCCTGTCATGAACATGAATGTACAAGAAGCAAGTAACAATTTTGTTGTCTATTTGTATAAATTCGTTGACAACTATAGCAAAAAGTCCTTATCTTCAACTTCAATTCAGTTTATGCTGACAATATGAAGTGAATTGTTAATGTAGTGAAAATACTAAAACGACACCCGAGTAAAAATAATAATAATATGATATCATTTTATAAAACGGGAGATATATTATGATCCGAAAAATGGTGGATCAAATTATATCGGATGTGATATATATGGGCTATTATGAAAAATATTTAAAATAAGGGTTAAAATGTTTATTTTTTAAACTTTATGGCACATTAATAGGATTTTACACGAAAATAAATCACTATTAAGGGAGTTAAAATCCGTTTGCGTGAATCACTTTTTGCAAGGGGCGCAAAAGTTTAAAAATAAAAAAAATTCTCAAAATTATAGAGTTGTGTCGTTCATGAACAAACTAGTTCAATTGAACGACTCACTCAATTAAACGATATGATTTGTTCACAAATATTTGATCTTGTCCGTTCAATCTTTCATTTCGTTCTTTTCATTCATAGCACAATTGCATATCTATTCAATCAAACTGCTGGCAAGAGCAATTTTTTTTTTTTTAGAAAATAGTAATAATATTGTTTCAAATTAGGAAAAACAATTATAGTCATACAAATAAAATGTTCTTTACACAAAATAAATAAATTTTTGTTAGAAAAGTTGCAATTTTACAACACTTTTTGTCTATGAACAGTAAA
Organism: Delia radicum; assembly: GCA_021234595.1. Lineage (NCBI taxonomy): Eukaryota > Metazoa > Arthropoda > Insecta > Diptera > Anthomyiidae > Delia > Delia radicum. The sequence goes on along the minus strand of CM037854.1, from coordinate 30,517,495 downwards.
ATTTGTGAAAAAACTTGTTAAACATGAATAGTGCGTAATAATTGTCAAATGAACTACACAGTTCACCACACGCAGATCAGTCACAAGTCAAAGCAAAAAAGAACGATTGAACGATTTAGTACTCGGTGTCGTTCACTAACTCGAATTGAACGACACCGAGTCACCAAAATGAACGATTAATCCCAACTCTGCAAAATTACATTTTTTGATTGAAAAACCATTGCTAAATATTTTTTTTTTGGCGATTTCATAAAAAAAAATTTATGTGTTTTCCAAAAAATCTTTGTCAATTTTTGTGGTGTTTAAAAAAATTTTAAAATGTTGGAGATTATATTTGAATTTAACGCAATCAGTTAAAGAGAAAATGTATTTTGTAGGAGTTAATTCCAACTATGCAAAGTTTTGTAACATGATGCTTTTTAATACAAACTAAATTTCATATGGTCCATAAATATTTATTTCTTAAAATTTATTAATGCTCCCCCGGTTTTGTTTTAAAGCATTGATAAATTGTACAAATATTGTAAATTTTGACGAATTTCGCGCACCAATGTTCATGTGCCGGAGCAAACCGTGTTTAGATAAAAGAGTAAACTTTTTAGCACACAATCCCTTTGTGAAAACAATTTGAGATGGCGATCAATTATAAGCGTTGCCACTATTATATCTATGTGCCATGCGAGCAACAGCTTTTTGAACAAAATTCACTCTCATGTTTTTGAACTTTTGTGATGGTCGTACTCGTTTTCTGTTAAGGACACAACGAGCCATACCTCCCTCCAACTGCTCAGAATTACAACATTAACGAGCCATTGTTTTAAAATTTGTATTCCATTAAGGGGCATCAGTGCCCGGTACAAAAAACACCAAATAAATTTTCGACTACCGTGTAATTATTTGCTAGGTGATGGCCAGCCAATAAGGTACGTGTTGAATATATCTCTCTAGTGTTGGGAGATTTTCGTATTATGGAAACGGAATTCAAAAGTTGAAAGTCCCGAAAAAAAATAATGAAAGGAACAAAAAAAAAAGAGAGCTTGTTTTAAACGATTTTTTAAAATTGTTCAACTTTGCGTAACGATAACAATTAGAAATAAACCCCTCTGGCCCTAAAATTTTACGCTTCTACGAGTTAAAGACCTCTGGCCCTAAAATTTTACGCTTCTACGAGTTAAAGTGTTGTTAATCTAAATATTACCGGCTTTTCTAAAATATAAAAATTCCGAAATTATTGAAAAAATAAAATCAGTTTCCAAGGATTTAAATATTTTTGACATTAGCCAGTATATATGAAATTATATAACATTTTATCCCGATTTTGATCCGATATAATCGAATCTAATTTGATGTTGAAAGACATAATTTTATAGTTTTAGATACAATTATTTGTATACGTATACATTAGGGTGACCCTTAAAAACAGATTTGTCATAAATAGAAGTGGTTTTTACAAAATATAGCAGTGGTTTGCCAGTACTATTTTTTTTGTACGGTTGGCAATTTCTACAGGGGGGCTTTTCTTTATCATGTTCTTCGTTTGCTATCACAAAAAATATTGACATTTTTAAACATTGACATTTTTGCTGTTGTTTGTTATTATCGATATAATAGTCGGTTATGGTTTCCTTTAGGGAAATGTAGAAAATATGTTTTTTAGTTAGGAAGGGTAGAATAAAGCAGAGTTGTGATTTTTTAAATTAACATTATGGGAGTTAGTAGAATAATGGGTGAATAACTTAGAACAAAAAAAGTTAAAATTATGACAAAATAAAAATCTGCAATTTTACAGATAAATTTACTGTTCTTAGACCAGCAGACAGTTTAGCAAAACGTTTCTGTAATTACACTGTGCTACACAGAAAAATCACTCTTCAAATGACCTAGAGTAAGTTGTATGTCTAGAAGAGTGTATAACAAAACCGATTTGAGATGTTGCAATATACACTAAAATTTTCGAGATAACGGTAAAAAAAGTATTTTTTGCGACTGGCGCATTTAAAGATTTTTAACTAAAAAAAATCGGTGGATAATTGACAAAGTTATGGTACTTTTTTCTATATATACAGAGTGGATTTTGTTTTTTCTAATGCATGGAAGAAACAAAATTCTGTATAATCAGAACAACCGATTTTAACAAATGAATTCCTTTTTACGCAGAAAAAGACTAACTTTTTGAAAATTGTTGATTTAAAAGAAGATTCTAAAAACCTCTCGTGGAAGTTGAAATGGCAAACAAAAAACTAAAAATTATAATTATTACATTTATAGAAAAAGTACTATAACTTTGTCAATTTTCTTTTATTAATTTTTTCAACGATTTTAATATTACAGTTGAACCTCAAATATATATTTTAAAAAGCAGTAATTGCATTTTTATTTTATTTTTCTTTCCGTGATAATAAAAATACCTACATAAATTCAAAAAAATACTTTAATTATAAAATTTATAAATTGAGTAAAATTTATTTTTAGTAAAACATCAAAAAAATTATTAAAAACATGCAGTTTAATGCATGATATGCAGAAATATGCATTTATAGCAGAATATGCAACAAAAAATGACAAAATAGGCATTACAAATCTTTTTATAGCAACAGCAACAGAAATTAATACAATATTTTGCAAATTTGTAAAATGAGATTAGCAAAAAATGTTGTACAAATTTTGTAAAATATTGTAAAATATTGTACTAAAAATTAGTAAAGGGCAATTGAAAACTTTTTCTACTAACTTTTTTTTCTGAGTGTAGTTGCTGAACTTTGAATAGAAATCTGAATAACAAATTACATTTTCTTAATTTCAGATGAAAATTCTTAATTTAAATTGATGATTTCTAAATTTCAAATGGAAATTCTGAATTTCAATCGAGATAAAAACAAAAAATATTTTTACATGGTTTATGAAACTTGTTATGAAATGAGGAAGATTTACGACAAATTTGTCATAAGAAAACTTCATAAATATGATACATAGTTGATGCACGCAGAGAAAATTATGATCTTATGATAGTTTAAGTGCATCGTGTTATGATTGTAATGGCAGACAATCATAATATTATCGTAGCCATTATATTATGATCCTAAATGGTGATAAAATCGTCATCGATAACCATAGTATGATCAGCCAGAATTATATATATATGATAATTAGGATATAATATGATAATTTTGTGTCCGCAATCATGTTTAATCATATTTTTTTCTCTGCGTGTGATACACGATTTATGATACAGTTTCATCAATATGATGAAACTTTTTTCGCTGAGTATACTTATCTTTAATATTCCACTTTCACTACGATGGGTTCCAGCAACTCATTAACTACTCGCAGGCGCGGATCTAGGAAAAGGTTTTGGGGGGAACTAAGAGTATTTTTAATTAATTTTTTAATCTTTTTTTCATTTTTGTATTGAAAAATATCTATTTGGGGAGGGAAATTTCCTATTAACCCACGACTCCCCCCAACCCCCTTTAAACCACGCCTGCTTCTCGAGTAGCTCGACTACTCGACAACGGAGAACCCTGATTTTGACAGACAAATTTTCGTTTTTATTATTTAAATAAAAAATGTATTTACTTTTTAAATAATTCCAGATGTAAAAATGAAAAAAAAAAAAAATAACAAACAATTCTTTTTACAAAGATTTGCTTTGTACGAGTAGTTTAATATTTTTCTTAGAAATTGTAATGAGTCCAATCGCTGTACAAATTCAAATGTATGCAAACCATTCATTAAATAATAGTCGTTTTTTTGTTTTGCTTTTATTATTTAAATTTCTAAGAAAATTAGTAGAAATTTAAAAATTTCAATTTGTAAAAATTCAATTGTTATTTAATTCTCTTTTAAATTTACTTTGAAGATTGTGATATTGAAATAAATTTTATATTTTTGAAATAACTTTCAAGTGTTTTGATTGTTATCATTATTTTTTAGTGCATAGTGCATAGTACACTGAGAGAATTATCTTATAGCATATCAACAAATTTTTGCATTAGATCTGTAAAATTTTTTATTAACTTTTTCATTAATTCAATGCAGTTTTGCATAAAGTCTTAAGAAAATTTTCATTTTATTTATTAAAAATTTAATACGAATAATGAAAAAGTTTCATTGAAAATAGTTTCATAAAAATAATGAAGATTTTATATAACGTCTAAGAAATTTTTCATTCACTTTGTGAAGAAAACTTGATTAATTTAGTGAAAAATTTCATTAAACCTCGTATAAGAAAATTCTCTCTGTGTTTTAAACTTTTCCCATAACTTTTTTTGTTTTGTAGTTATTTTTTAAGAATTTTGCTTTTTTTGTTAAGTTAGTAGCGAATTCTCTCATGAATATTGTTGCTATATTATGAATGGTAATTTGATACAAGTACAAGTAATTGTTAAGAAAATGAAAAAAAAAAAATAATTTGTTAAACAATGTTGTCTCAACGGAAGTTGTTAATCACTTAATTTCCCAGGGAGTAATGGTGTTGAAAATATGAAACCACTTTAAATATTAGATGGCTTTTATGTATTGTTTTTGTTTAAAGCCATTATCTAAATATCGTAATTTAAGTTTGAAGTACTTAAATATTGTGTAAAAGAAAAGAGTTAAATGCGGACAAATCTTAATGTCACAGAATATTAGTGGAGATATAGAAAATGCATTCACAATCGTGTTTTTTTTAGAAATTTACCTCCTAGTCAGGCGGTGATCCAGTGGGAGGGGGGGGGGAGGATGAGTGTAATATATCTCCCCCCCCCCCTCGAAACCGGTTGAAAATATAATACCACACAAAATAACTTTAAAATAACACCGTTTTTACACAGAGAAATAAAGTAACAAACCGAATTGAAAAGTGTATTTTAATGGTAACAACTTATAAATTCAGTTAGTACAACGATATTTGCATTATATTTCTGAATATTTTGAATGTTGAAACTAAAATTCAGTTGAATTAACCAAAATTCGTTGAGAAAACTAATGTTAAGTTGTGACAACTGACTGAAATTCGTAATAACCAATTTGAGTCGTAGTAATCGAATTTCAGTTGGCAAATAGCTAAAGTTTTCTCTGTGTGTAATTTTAAATCATGTTTAAACTTAAAAGGTTTGCGCCATTCAAATTTTTGTTAGTTGCCTAAAACAGGACATTTTCTTAAATATTTTCAAATATCGTAATTTCATTAGAAAAATGTAGTTAAAAAAGTTATCAGATATTTAAATATTTATGATCGCTATTAAAATATGTGCTTTAATCCGAAAATAATAAAAAATTTCTTTCGAAATACTAAAGAAAAAGTTTAAATAAAGTCTTTAATTTTTTATAATAATTGCAATAGAAAAATTTCGAAATTTTCGGAACATAAAAAGTATCGTTTTTTTTCAAATTTGTATCAATGATCGAAGATCCCTCTCAAAATGTATAATAACCTAAGTAACAGGCAATATGCTCTAAAAATCAACAAATTTTTAGCTCATAATAAATACACTAAAAACTGAGAATTTCTTCTTAACACAGACATTTCTGTAAGAATTATTATTTTTAAACTTATTTTTCAGTACAGTTGAAATAACTTTTTTTTATTTTCATTGCCAACAGAAAAGGGAATAAAAGATTGAATCTAGCTAAATCGGTATAGTCTTAAAACAAGAAAGTTAAATTGGCAAAAATGGCTGAAACTTACGATATCAGTGATGAAAACCCAAAAAAATATTTTTTATTGAAACATGAAATTGTTGGATAACTAAAAACTAATTTTAGAAAAAATTGCTAAAATATGCTATAAAAATATGCTTTTGTTCTAAAAAGTACTAAAAAATGCTTAAAAATAAGATATTTTATATCAAATATAAGATTTTTTTTTAAAGATAATAAGATTTGAAAATGAAAATTATTCAAGTTCGAGGCCATACTCTATATTTTTTTATTAGGATATTGTCCTAACAAATAATCTATAGAGTTATATCAAACTTGTATAAAAGACAAAGTACAGTCTAGTCTACTCGCCCTGTTTTTGTTTACAGAAAAAAACAAAAAAAAATAAAAAGGAGGGAACAAACAAAAAACGCGTATTGAATATCCACCAAAGGTGGACCTTGCACATAACAAGTAAGTTTTCAATTTATTTTTTGATCAATGGTGATAATCTTTAACTCATAAATTAGTTCTCATGTAGTGAGTAAACTAGTTTTTATGAATGTTTGCTGTTTGGCATGGGATTGTTACCGCTTTCAAAACGTGTTCTGATACTGAGAACCTAGAAAATTCCCAAAATAGATCTATCAACACATTCCTGAAAGGGTCAAATAATAAATTTAAAAACAATCAAACTCTATAGATTATTTGTTAGGACAATATCCTAATAAAGAAATATAAAGTATGGCCTCGAACTTGAATATTTTTCATTTTCCGAGCACAATTAAAGGTAGAAAAAAATATAATTTTTATTTTTAATAAAATTTATATCAAACTTGAAAATAAAATTTTTTTATCGAAATATGCAAAAAGGTGAGTAAAATATTCAAAAATATGATATGACAAATCAATGACAGAATTTGTCAATAAAAAAAAAAAAAAAAACATATCTCAACAACATATTTCTGGTTGAGCTGAAACAGAGAATATTTTGTATAACAAAAATCCGTAAAAACTTCAAAGAATTTTAGATTTATAGAAGTTTCAATGTTTCGGTGGGAAACAGAAATAAACGCCAGAAAATTTAACGAAAAAAAAAATGTTAAATTCGGCAATAAAATTGTAATTAAGAAGACAGGAGGACACCAAAAGTGTAAATGGTGGGAAAAACAGTCAAGACTTACTTCACTCCATCCGATCTCCTTACTATTTATACCAGCTATATCCGGCCAAAAATGTAATACAACTCTCATATATGGGCAGGGGCTCCATTGTCTATTCTGAAGCTTCTGGACCGTGTTCAGGGGAGGGCGGTGAAGCTTATCAATGACAGTAGTGTATCCAACTCTATTGATTCATTGGAGCATCGTCGGAATGTGGGTTGTGTGACACTTTTCTATCGATATTACCATGGGAGATGCTCATCTGAGATAAGTGAACTTATTTCACGAGCCCGAGTTTTTATTCGTAATACTCGCTTATCTAGTAGAGCACATCCGTTTGTAGTTGATTGTCCTGTGTTTCGCACAACGCATTACAGAGAAAATTCGTTTTTTAGTCGAACGATTCGTATGTGGAACAAACTTCCCGCAGAAGTCTTCCCTGTTACTTACAATTTAGGAAAATTTAAATCAAATATCCACAAACACTACTCCCTCTTTCCTCCTTCCCATACCTTATTTTCCTGATCAATACAATGCACTGCATGAGTAGGGGGCATCCCCTGAGTATTGGTTAAATTATAAAAAAAAAAAAAAAAAAAAAAAGTCAATATTTTTCAAAGACAGAAAATTTTAACAAAAATTTACACAAGCGCTCGAAAATTAAAAATCCAAAAAATTGTAAAATAGCCTGAAATGACAAATTACCTTTCTCGGGTTTTAAAAGAACAAATTTTCCGAATTTTATTTTTTTTTTATTTTATTTAAGTGTTTGACAAATTTTTATCAGATTTTATGCGATATAAAAATGGTTTGCTTAACGGTCACTTTGATGACCTTAAAATTTTAAAATTCCGAATGTCACACCCAAACGTTTACTGAAGTTAAAGAAGTTTTAATTTCGAAAATTCTGAATTTTAATATTTAAGATCATGAAAAGTAGATAATTTGTAATAATTTGGTCCACGAATAATTTTTTTTTAGCAGCCTGGAACTTTGCGAAAATATGAATTTTTCATATACGAATTTTTCGGATGAAAATCCATCGCAGAGTTCTCGCACCCCTTCAAAAAATCAGAAAAATTTCTTTAAAATTTACAAAAATGTTCAAAAATAAAAATTTACAAAAATTTTCCAAATTGAGAGCTGGATCCGGCACTGCTCCTAATAGAGATGAGCGATTTTTCAATACCGGTGATTTAATCACAGTGATTGAAAAATCACTGGTAATAGTAGTGATCGAATTTTTGAAGTAGAAGTTACTCCTAATATTAATATTTTAGTGCCATTCGTTCTTGAATCAGTGGTTTTCCATACTACTCAGTGTCGCTCAAACTGCTCTCTTTCTATTTGTTAGTAAAATTGCACCGAGAAAATGAAAATATGTTGCAGAAATTTAAAAGTTTTAATTAATTTTTAGCAGGTTTTTGAATAATAATTTAAAAAAATGTTTATTTATTTCAAATTTTAACGATAAAATAAGCAAGATTTTAAATACATTAAATTTTAATAGAAAATAACAAAATATAAGCAAAATAAAAGTGAGTGTTTTAAGCAACAATTTTTTATCAACATGTTGCAATTATTTTTTAGTGTAAAAAAAAAGTTTTTATTTGTTTGCCCGAGTTTGGTATTTTGTTGCTGAGAGGCGTGGGAAGTGCAGTCTCTCTATTTGTATATACTCTTTGGTGTTTTATACATTTAGCTATTTCGAGTATTTTGGTATCTTTAATTAAAATAGAGATTTATTTTCAATAGCTTAAATTTTAAATTAAGTTCTCTTTTAAATTTTACATCTTGAACTTTTCAAAAGTTTACAGTTGCGAGCATAAAAAATGCAACGCTGTGTAGTATGATTTTCGAGTGCGGCTCGAATTCATCACATCGTTTGGTGTTTAATTCTTGGTTTTTTATTCTTAGGATATTCACCTAGATATCAAGTGCCAACAGTCAAATATGTCGGAGGATCAATAACGAAATGGGGTAAGAAATAACACACATATTAGAATAAACATGGCTTATTTAAAATTTTGACAGGTGCTGTCTCCCGTGATGGCGTTGATGACATAACTAAAATTGAAGGAAATTTGAGTGTCAGTAATTACTTTGTAATACTTAAAACAAGCGTGCTACCCTCCATTCGTGAAAAATCGCCCCTGGTGGTATATTCTGACACCATAACGATCTTTAGACCACAAGTCGTCAAATTTTTTAGCAGAAATTATGTGCAAGTTTTAGAGTGGCCATCTCAATTTCCAGCTCTCGACAATTTTAATTAATATATTGAATTAAAAGCATTTGCATTTTTTTTGCTCGCACAGAATAAGGACTTTTTTTTTCTTAAATCACAAAAATAAAAAACGTTTTATTGGCTAGTTTAGATATTGTAACTTTCTTTTGTTAGTTATAAGTGTACAAAATTAAACTCAAAGTAACAGAACAATTGGATGCAGTTACGAGCACACATACGTACTTAAATGAAGAAGGACTCGGGGTTGAATTTTTTGTTTTGCTCGCTACTGTATTTAAAAATAAATTTATGTGCAGGCGCCTACAATCAATTTTCATGGGAGAATTTGTATAACCACAAGCGTAATTAGACTTTATTTAATCATATTTTTATAATGACATGCTTCGCCTTCAATAAGTTACAAATATGAGCTTTTTACGCCATATTGAATTTACACACTGTTTGCTGAACATTTATATTCTCAAAAGCTAACTAAATAAATAAAATATTTGTATAAAACAATAAAATTCGCAGTTATCGCAAATATTTAATAATAAACTTAACTACTAAGTATTGTAAAACTCAAATACAAAAGCAGAATTTTAAAAATCGAAATACATGTAAAGAATTTTATTAACTTTGCAATTTAGGGTAAGCCGAAAAGACGAAAATTATGAAATTTAAAATCCTATGTGAAGGGGCTTTAAAAGTTTCGTCAACATTAGTTTTAATATAATTCCATAAAATTTGTAACATAACTCATTCGAATTTCTTAATTGGTGACATGTTTGATATCTGGAATCTTTTATTTTTCCTGAATTATCATGGTTTTGTTCATAGAAAACTATATATTTGACAGTTATGACTTTCGGCCTACTCTAATATGCATACACGCAAAGAAACTACATAGTTGAAGGAACCATATCCGAAGAGCCTCATGCATTTTTGTATTTATGGTTGCGACAACCAAGTTACTTTGGCTGTGACAACCATACTTTTAACTGATTCTGTATAAAAATACGGTAATCAGATTACCATATTATAGTTCCAAATATATCCCAATATTATCATATTATTGTTCTGGAAATTTTTATGAATTATCATAATATGAGCGGTACAGTATTATCCCAGCATTCCGTTAAAGGTGTATTAAAAAGTTATGCATGTTTTTTTTTTTTTAAAGTATATTTATTTAATAATTCACACATTTAAATAAACTTACGTTTAAAATAATTTAAATAATCGAATTGTCTTTGCTCTGAAAAATAAGCTTTGTGAAATATTCTGTCAGCTAAACATGTGATTACAGCAATTTCAATTTCACAATACATTTACATATAATGGTCAAACCATATTTTCAGAAATCATAATATTTGCATTAAAACCATATTATTGTTCAAGTTACCACATCATACTCATGGAAAAGAATTTCGTCATAATTTATTACCATATTATGATTATTGCAAACACATTATAAATATTTCGTACTACAGACTCAAAAGCACATGTATTTTGTTAAAGTTTTTATTTCATATATCTTTATATTTTTTCTCTTAAACAATATTTTTTTTGCGTGATTGCAAACAATTAAAAAATAAATCACTTTTTTATCACTTTATAGGCAATTTGTAATACTTTTATGTCCACATAATAAACAATAACTTTATTCAAAGGGTCTATGAAAATTAAACTTTTGCTTAGACTTTCACGGTAGACCGGGCTGCCTTTTAATTTAACATTTTTTTGATTTGTTGGGGCTGACTTTTTCTCACAAAATCTCAAAGAAGAATGACACTAAACGAGTGAAGACGCTCATAAAAAAACAGTCTGATCATCTTAAAGTTTGGGCAACTAAAATTTGACTGTAGTTAGAGAGAGTAATATGATAATAAATACAATATTATGATTGTAGACAAGACAATAATATGATACTGTAAAAATAAAGGGTTTTACTGGAACATGATAAAAGTATCCATATTATTGGTGAAATATGATTGATACAATAATAATTTATTTGAAACAACCATTTATGGTTGTAGGAAACACAGTTTTGGAACCGCAATCATATTGCAACCATATTTTTTATCTGCGTGTACAGTAAATGTTTAGTCAATATTTCGCACATTATAAGATTACAAATGCAATAACATATTAACACAAATGCATGTTAAAAATTCAATAATAAATAATATCGCTAGTTAATAAATTTAAACAGAATCTTAAATACCCTACAGAATGGAAAAATAAAATACTTAAGTTTAAAAAAAAACTTGTTAGGGGGCAGAGGAAAGTCTTTATTAAGTAATACAAATTTAGCAATGATATGTAATAAAAATATCCTTGAATATGTCAGGAAAATGTTAGCGAAACGTTGGCTTAAATATAAATAAAAATAAATTATTTCATTTGAATTAATTAAATGAATAAAATGAAATGTAAGCTCAAAAATTCTAGGAAGGCTTAGAAAAAATGCATTCTAGTTAATAAAAATTTAGAGAAAAGAAAATAATTGGTGGATTTTCTTTAAACACTTTTGGATGTTTTTTTTTTATTACCAATAATAGCAAAATTAGTAGGCCAAATAAATTTTAAGCAGCTACCTAAATATATAGGACGACTATAGGGTATGATGTAGGTAAATATGCGATTAAGGAATTTTTATCACTTTTTTTCTATATATAAATAAATTTTCCAAAATATTTACAACCCGAACATTGTATAGCTGGAGAACAAATCAGTTAATAATAAGTCGCATTTGCGTTCAGACACATATTTCTATTAAAAGTTGAAGTAAAATTTATAGAAAGAAAATGTTTCTATTGTTAATAATAATTATACTACCGGCCGCTTATTTTCTACTAAAACATCATTATGCGAAATGGCAGCGTTTGGGTATAGCTTATGAGCAACCTGCAATACCCTATGGCTCCTTATCGAAGGTCGCACGTAAAGAAAGAGCTTTTGGTTTGGTCATAGCCGATATTTATGAAAAATACAAAGAAAAAGTAGTCGGTATTTATCTCTTTTTCAAACCGGCAATTTTACTACGAGATGCTGAGTTAGTTCGCCAAATTATGACACAAGACTTTGGTAGTTTTCATGATCGTGGCTTATATGTTGATGAAAAAAATGATCCAATGTCGGCAAATTTATTTACACTCGAAGGTCAAAAATGGCGTGCTTTAAGAGCAAAATTGACACCATCATTTTCTTCGGGTAAATTAAAGGGAATGTTTGAAACTACCGATGATGTGGCGAATAAATTGGTGAAATATTTAAATGGGCTATTGAAAGATGGAAAAAGTCAAACGATAGAAATGAAAGCGATAACCACAACGTAAGTGTTAAATATTTAAGTCTAAAACATAAATTAAAAATATGAAATAGATATTTTTGAACAAAAATTTCAAAAAGGACATATCTTCAAAATAATTATTTGAAAACAATACATTTTTTACCATTTTCGATGGGATATTCTTCTATATCAGAATATAAAAAATCTTTAAGTTGTATATTTTTCATTGTAATTTGATGAGAAAGTAAAAAACTTTTATTTCTCTGGTAAAAATTTATCGATCGGACCAAAAAAAAAAATTTTCATGCAATCGATGAACCAATTTCAGGCAAGGAAATACATTTTCATATTTTCTTATCAACATAACAATAAAAAATATGAAAGATTAGGGTTTTATATAACTGTGTCAAAAATGAGTTAACTCATTAATGGCATATTCTTCAACAAAACTTTGCAGATGTTTAGAACCATCTTGCATTAAGAAATTTTTGTATTTTTTTTTCACCTTAAAGCGCCCTTTGTTGAAAATATTGGCAACCAAAGTTGATACTTTGACAGTATGTAAATCCTTGCCGTTTTATGATATTTTCAAAACTAAAATTTCGTAATATTTTGTGAGCAAATCTTTAATAAAAAATATATAAAAAGTTAATCGAGAAAAACTCGAGTTTTTGGACACTTTTTTTTTAATTTTTATATGGCTACACTTATAATAATCAATGCGAAAAATACGAAAATAATGTCAAAACAACAACAATTTTCGTAAAATGAACAAATATTGGTTTATTTTACGAAAGTTTTTGTTATTTTGACATTTATTGGTATTTTTATCCATAGATTATTATCAGTGTACTCTAACGATATAATGTCTATAATTATAGTAGTAATTTAATAAAACCATTATTTTATATGGCTACACTTATAATAATCCATGCGAAAAATACGAAAATAATGTCAAAACAACAAAAACTTTCGTAAAATGAACAAATATTGGTTTATTTACGAAAGTTTTTGTTATTTTGACATTTATTGGTATTTTTATCCATAGATTATTATCAGTGTACTCTAACGATATAATGTCTATAATTATAGTAGTAATTTAATAAAACCATTATTATGTTATGAGTCAAAACGCAATTAATTTTGGAATACTTTAGACCTTGTGTACTTGAGAAGTTCATCGTCCGATCGGTCAGATTTTTAAAAATTATAGCAGAGAAATACATTTTCGTATCATTTTATCGACATAACTATAAAAAACATAAAATTTAAATAATTTTTGTAAAAAGTTCCATCAAAAAGGCTCAAAAATTGATTTTTCAAATAATTATTTGGCAACTCTGAATAAAAATTTTCTACAATTCACACAATTTTTTATTTACGATCGTTCTCAAGATGTTGAGTTCTTTTAGGATTTTTAAACCACATAATTGTCTTTATCCAGTAAAAAATTAAAGCCTTTTAAATGTACTTGGTCGAAAAAGGTAGACTGTGTCAAAAATAAGTTCATAAGATGAGAACTGATTTATATCGGAAATAGCACGAATTTTCAAAATTGCTTTTCAGAATTATTAATCTTAAATGTTTTTTATAAAAAGTATTTATCATTCTAATAATTTTGTAATTTTTCACTTTCCAGCTATGCAGTTGATATTATCGGTTCCGTTATATTTGGTTTGGACATCGATAGTTTTACCAATCCCAATAATGAGTTTAGAGAATTAAGTGATAGACTTTTTATTACCGAAGGAGTTTTGCAAAGTATACGTCGTATAATGACTTTTGTATGTCCACCGTAAGTTTTTAATATGCCAGAAATGTTAAACAAACTTTAACGATATTTTTTATAAATCGTTCCTAGCATTGCGGTATTATTAGCCCGCTTAGGTGTTCTAGATCATATCACTTACAGTTTAAGAGATATTGTTAAACGGACTATCGAATTTCGTGAGAAAAATGGTGTAATACGAAAAGATCTATTACAATTGATGATACAACTACGTAATACGGGTAAAATAAGTGATGATAGTGATGAATTATGGAAAATTGAAACAAAGGCGGAAAATCTTAAGTCCATGTCTATCGAGGTATTAGCAGCCAATGCATTTCTATTTTATATAGCTGGTTCCGAAACTACTGCAGCCACGACTTCATTAACTTTATATGAATTTGCCATGTATCCAGAAATATTGAAAAAAGCCCAAACCGAGGTAGATGAATGTTTAAAAAAACATGGCCTAAAACCAGATGGAAAATTTACCTATGAAGCTATACAAGATATGAAATATTTAGATTTGTGTGTTAAGGAATCTACTCGTAAATATCCAGGTTTACCTGTTTTAAATCGTGAATGCACTCAGGACTATTTAGTACCTGGTACTAATTTTACTATTAAAAAAGGTACTGCAGTAGTTATATCTCTACTGGGTATACATCGTGATCCTGAATATTTCCCAAATCCCATAGATTATAAACCAGAACGTTTTTCTGAAGAAAATATGGATTATAATCCTGTAGCTTTTATGCCTTTTGGTGAAGGGCCTAGACATTGTATAGGTAATATTATAAAGAAATTTTCAATCCAGTTTTATAAATTCTTAAATGTTTAATTTCCAATTTTTTTAGCACAGCGCATGGGTGTATTAAATGTTAAAGTCGCTTTGGCTAAGATACTAGCAAATTTCAATATTGTGCCTATGAAACGTAAAGAAGTTGAATTTAAATTTCATACTGCCCTAGTTTTGGTACCTAGTGATGGTCTAAGAATTGGTCTTTCAAAAAGATGGTGAACTAATGAAAGAAAACTCAAGTAGTTAATGGCACCTTTTTAATTTTATATGCTCGATAAAAATCCCTAATAAAACATTTCAAAAAATATAATATGTTTGATTTCAGATTTCGAGTTATAGGTATTGGCGATTAATTGAAATTCTTAATGTCAAACATTAAATGGGTGTGTTTAACGACCAGGTAAATAATTATCGTAAATATTTGATTGTAAAAGTGAATATTGCAATTTTTTAATTATTTTTTTATGAAATTCTCAATAGAAAATATAATTATTGCAATTTAATCGATTTTTCAAACCGGTAACAACAAATGTCTAGTCATTCTCAAGTACTTTTGAAGATAGCAAACAAGTGAGAAGAGAATATTTTGTATATAAAAATAAACATTGACGTTTGAATTGTTGTATTAAATATGCAAAAATCGTTTTTTCGGATTTTATATATTTTCATATATTTAGTTAAAATATTGTTCTACCTCAAGCCCAAAACCTAATATGATATTGTCATATTAAATTTTATTTGTTGCTTTTCAAAAAGTTTGATCATTATTATGATAAACACTACAATTGCTTCATTGGCATCACCCAAATCTTCAGTTTTCCGTAAAATAAAACGATAATTGGCCTAACTTAAAGCGACGCATTACATACAACTGCCAAAATCAACTTTATGAGAATTTATCTGCCTTATGCCCAGTATTTAACTTCGTATTTAAATATGCAATTAGTTAATTGCCATTTAAATTTAAGTTGTATTTAAATACAGTTTCAGTTTTTCAGTCTTAAATGATAATTGTTATTTATTTGCGACAAAAGTATGGTAGCATCATGAAATGTCAAAAAATTAATGATCATTATTCATAAAACAGCTGTTTAAAGAATAGAAGAAAGCAGAAAATATAGAAATATAAAAAAAAAAATAAAATATATACATATATATAAATAGAAATAAAATATGAATTATAATTAAATTAATAAAATAAAAGTGAAGAGAAGTGAAAATTTCATCCGAAGTTGAATTTTTATTGGCTGCTGTAATTTAATTTATTTTTTATTGTTTGTTTTACCACGCGGAAAAAAACAAACTGTCAAAATCATATGTTATATTTGTACAATTTAAATTGACTTTAAATGCCCAAGATTGGTCACTTAAATGTGATTTAAATTTTAAGTTAAAAACTGACGTTTGTATTTAAATAGAACTTAAAGTCCAAACAGCATTTAAATACGAAGTGAAAAACTGGGCATTAGTGTATAAATTAGATGATTTGTTTAACCTAATTATAAAATCAAAACTATTTGAAAAGCAACAATTTTTCATATCAATAGACTTTGAATATCATTGTATGTAGTATGTGTGTTTGTTGTATAAAGTACAGGAGAATTTTAAAAATATTTTTGAAATGATTTTAAAATATGTAGTTATTACTAACACATAAACATTTATAAAAAACAACATCAATATGTAAGTGTTATCTTGAGCAATAAAATAAAAAAATGTCAAGTAAGTTGCGAATTTGATCAATTATTTAATTGATTCAATTAATTTTTAAATGGCAGCTTTTAAAAATCTTCAACAAATCAATTTAATTGAAAAAAATTAGAGAATATTTTTATCTGTGTACTAACGTGATAACTTTATTTTAAACATTTGTTTTAAATTTTTCAAACTCAAAGCTCTCAGCAAAATATATTAATATCGTCGATCCCACTGTGCAGGAGGGTATGTAATGTATTACAATTTCAATTGTAATCCATCGAAAAAAAAAATTGGACCCCATACATTATACATCTTTGCGATCAGTATTAATATCGAAGTCGAATCGAACACATACGGACTATGTATGTGTTTTGAAACACGAAATACTCCGCCAAAATAGCAGCAGAATTCTTATATTTCGGTCAAATTGTTTGTTGATATAATAAGCAGTTTGGGTTTGGAAATGAGCAAAATCGGTTAATCGATTAAAAAGTTATTACTGAAAATGTAAAGTCAAATCGATATTTTTAACACAAATTGGTCATAGTATAAGTAAAATTGTAAATTTTACATGTATAAAAACGTTAAAATATATCAATCGAAAATAACAACTGCGATTAAAATCAATATGACTTAATTTACACAATAGAACAAAATTTTAGTTACAGTACCCAAAATATCAAAAAATCGCATTTGAATATGTTGTACTAACCGAATTAATTGGTTGTAGCAAATTTTTTTTCTGTGCGCTAAAAAAATTTTTAACCCAAATTAAGAAAATATTTGAAAATAATTTTCGTCAAAATTAGTTTTATTCGTTAGGCTATTTTTACCAATTTTTTTTGAAAATCTGATTTTGAAAAATTTTTTCCTCGACATTTTTTTTTTTGCTAAATATTTTACAGCGGAATTTTTTTTTCTTTATTTTTTTCCTTGAATTTGCTAAAAAAAAAATCCTTTTTTCATCTTAATGGATAAAGAATATACAAAATTCGGCTTTATTCCATATTTTGATGGAACATTATTGAATTATTTAAAAATATAAAAAGCCAGCCAAATAAGAGCTAAGGAGGAAGTAGTAAAAACACCATATCTACTTATTCGGATGTGGTGCAAATTGAGTTGAATCATTAATGATTTCAACCTTGTCGTGTCATTGGGCGGATGGAGTGAATATAAAACTTCTTGAATAGCATTTTAAGCAATGCGTTCATGCTCTTTTCCAACAGTTCATAAATGGTCTTTTTCAAATATGTATTTAATAAAAATGATGATTTTTTTTATAAAGTAAAATAAAATATTTTTGTGCCAGCGAGTATTGAACTCATGAATCTGAGCCACGATCTGCTGTGTTGAAGTACACCGCTCTACCATTTGCACCAATGTTACTTATGCAGTACAACAAACTTAAGCCAAAAATGTTTAATTTTTAAGAAAACAAGAAAATTATGCTACACAAATATATAATAAAAAGATTTTAAATAATGATTTTTAAAATATTTTTATTATTTGCTTTGGTATCGATGAGATAATATAAACTATAATATATTATCACTGACAAACGAGACCGACACGAAAATTTAAAGTCTGACAGCACTGGCAAATTTTCCAAAAAATACTATCTATGGCAAATCTTAACCATTTCATATTAGAAGGAAACTAATATATACGCAAAACTGTGTAGATAAAGCTAATGGGTAATCCATAGTTCTTACCCGTTCTCACAAGACATTACAGAAAAAAGCTATTGGAAAACATACGGGTTTATAAAACAATTTAATACCTATCGTTTGACTACGTGACTAAAGTCGCAAATATTTTATATTCGGGACAGATTAGTATACATCTTTTAGTTTTATCTAAAAGATGATCTACATTTTCCTGGTATGGAACGATACATAATTGACGATATCGTTTTATCCAAAATTAAATATTTTTTTTTGGAATATTAAATCAAATCTGGCACGAGCTGTGTGACATGTTGCGTCGCCTTGTTGAAACCACAGCTCCTGCACATCATGGTTGTTCAATTGATGAACGAAAAAGTCATTGATTATGGCTCCGTAGCGGTCACGTTCTGACCAGCATCGTTTTTAAAGAATTTTTAATCACACCAAACAGTCAGTTTTTCTGGATGTAACGGTGTCTCAACATACACTTGAGGATTATTATCACTCCCAACACGGCAGTCTTTTTTATTGACTTATCCATTTAACCAAAAGTGAGCTTCATTGCTAAACAAAATTCGCGCGATACGTCTTTCGAACAGAACCATGATTTTCAAAATAAATTTGCAAAATTTTGGAAGCGTTGTGCAGACGTCAGTCTATGTTGAATTGCCAAACCAAACTAAATATAAATTACTTCACAGCTGACAAAATGGCCGCCAGTTAAAAAAGTGTTGCCAACTCAAAGTTCTATACCTGTATAAAAAAAAACCCGTTATTTGACATTTATAACTTTCGGCCTACTCTAATATGCATACACACAAAGAAACAACATGGTTGAGGGAACCATATCCGAAGAACATCACACATTTTTGTATTTATGGTTGCGACAACCATGTTACTATTGTTGTGACATCCATACTTTTATCTGTTTCTGTATCAAAATACGGTAATTAGATTACCATATTATAGTTCCAAATAGATCATAATATTATCATATTATGGTTCTGGAAATTTTTATGAATTATCATAATATGAGCAGTACAGTATTATCCCAGCATTCCGTTGAAGGTGGATTAAATGGTTGTGCATGTTTTTTTTTAAGTGTATTTATTGTATAATTCTTACATTTACGGCCTGTTTTTATAATACGTGTATAATTTCAGGCGAACGTGTGGCACCCGAACGAATACGTAAGGAAACAAGTTTTTATAATTCGTTCGTCTGACTTACGTTTGAGTACGTAAAGCTTTATGTTATGTCAAACAGTAGAGATTGTCATGATATTGTTTTTCGGTTTTTGTTATATAACACATTTTTTGTTGGTAGATGGCAACCCAACAGTGTAAATGAAATATAAACAAAAACAGCTGTTATTTGTTTGGAAAAATATTGTATTCATAAAAAAACAAAACAAATTCAAAAATAAAAATGTTCGGGTCAATTGCTATGGGATTCTTTAAGCTAAAATTGCCAAACAAAACAAATAAAAACCACGTGTTTTGTGTACAAAATGCATATTTACCTTTTTGTTATTTTCGCTGTTCATAATTATGTTTTTATTTAAATTTTTAGTTAAATGAAATTTTTTTTCGGACAAACGTTTACATGACGAATGCTTTTTTGTGAACGTCTGTTATTGACGTTTCAAATCGCTATATAGAAACCGAAAAATGAGAACGAAAATGACAACTCTTACGTTTTCACTCATTACAACGTGACATTCGTCATACAGAACCCCAAAGTCATTTTTATCACTCATTCAGACGATTTTTTGAGTGACACGTCATACCAAAACAGGCCATTAAATAAGCTTACGTTTAAAATAATTTAAATTATCAAATTGTCTTTGCTCTGAAAAATAAGCTTTGTGAAATATTCTGTCAGCTAAACATTTGATTACAGCAATTATAATTTCACAATACATTTATAACAGTCCAACCATGTTTTCAGCAATCATAATATTTGCATTATAACCATACTATTGTTCTAGTTACCACATCATACTTATGGAAAAGAATTTCGTCATTATTTATTACCATATTATGATTATTGCAAACACATTATGATTATTTCGTACTACAGACTTAAAAGCACATGTATTTGGTTAAAATTTTTATTTCATATTTCTTTATATTTTTTCTCTTAAATAATATTTTTTTTTTGCGTGATTGCAAACAATTAAAAAATAAATCACTTTTTTATCACTTTATAGGTAATTTGTAATACATTTATGTCCACATAATAAACAATAACTTTATTTAAGGGGTCTATGAAAATAAAACTTTTGCCTAGACTTTCAGGGTAGACCGGGCTGAGACTACAAACGTATGCCTTCTTACACAAAACAAATTCAAATTACAATTGACACCACTACGTTGTTTGTCTATTTTTAATGCCTTTTAGTTTAATATTATTTGATTTGTTGGGGCTGACTGTTTCTCACAAAATCTCAAACAAGAATGACACTAAAAGAGTGATGGCGCTCATAAAAAAAAAACAGTCTGAGCATCTTAAAGTTTGGGCAACTATAATTTGGCTGTAGTTAGAGAGAGTAATATGCTAATAAATACTATATTGTGATTGTAGACAAGACAATAATATGATACTGTAAAAAGAGAGGGTTTTACTGGAACATGATAAAAGTATCCATATTATTGGTGAAATATGATTGATACAATTATAATTTATTTGAAACAACCATTTATTGTTGTACGAAACATAGTTTTGGGGTAGCAATTATATAACAACCATATTTTTTCTCTGCGTGTACAGAAAATGTCTACTCATTATTTCACACTTTATTATATTATTAGAGAGTATTACAAATGCAACAACATATTAAGACAATGCATGTTAAAAATTCAATAATAAATAATATCGCCAATTAATAAATTTAAACAGACTCTTAAGTACCCTACATAATTGAAAAATAAAATACTTCAAGTTAAAAAAAAAACTTGTTAGGGGGCAGAGGAAAGTCTTTATTGAGTGATACAAATTTAGCAATGATATTTAATAAAAATATCCTTGAAAATGTTAGGAAAATGTTAGCGCAACGTTGGCTAAAATTTGAATAAAAATAAATTGTTTAATTTGAATTAATTAAATGAATAAAATGTAACGCAATCTCGAAAATTCTAGGAAAGCTTAGAAAAAATGTATTCTAGTTAATAAAAAATTAGAGAAAAGAAAATTTTTGGGTGGATTGTCTTTAAATACTTTTAGCATGTTTTTTTTCATTTTTTATTTCCAATAATAGCTAAAATAGTACCTAATATTTCAATAAATTTTAAGCAGGTACCTAAATGTATAGGACTACTATAGGGTATGATGTAGGTAAATATGTGATTAAGGAATTTTAATCTCTTTTTCCTATTTATAAATAAATTTTACAAAATATTTACAACCCGAACATTGTATAGCTGGAAAACAAATCAGTTAATAATAAGTCGCATTTGCGTTCAGACACATATTTCTATTAAAATTTGAAGTAAAATTTATAGAAAGAAAATGTTTCTATTGTTAATAATAATTATACTACCGTCCGCTTATTTTCTACTAAAACATCATTATACGAAATGGCAGCGTTTGGGTATAGCTTATGAGCAACCTGCAATACCCTATGGCTCCTTATCCAAGGTCGCACGAAAAGAAAGAGCCTTTGGTTTGGTCATAGCCGATATTTATGACAAATACAAAGAAAAAGTAGTTGGTATTTATCTCTTTTTCAAACCGGCAATTTTACTACGAGATGCTGAGTTAGTTCGCCAAATTATGACACAAGATTTTGGTAGTTTTCATGATCGTGGTGTATATGTTGATGAAAAAATGATCCAATGTCGGCAAATTTATTTACACTCGAAGGTCAAAAATGGCGTGCTTTAAGAGCAAAATTGACACCATCATTTTCTTCGGGTAAATTAAAGGGAATGTTTGAAACTACCGATGATGTGGCGGATAAATTGGTGAAATATTTAAATGGGCTATTGAAAGATGGAAAAAGTCAAACGATAGAAATGAAAGCGATAACCACAACGTAAGTAATAAATATTTAAGTTTAAAACACAAGTATAAAATATGAAATAGATATTTTTTGAACAAAAATTTAAAAAAGGGCATATCTTCAAAATAATTATTTGAAAATAATAAATTTTTTACCATTTTCGATGGGATATTCTTCTATGTCAGAATATAAAAAATCCTTAAGTTATATATTTTTCATTGTAATTTGATGAGAAAATAAGAAACTTTTATTTCTCTGGTAAAAATTTATCGATCGGACTATGAATTATTTTAAAATGTCATGGTCAGAACGTTCAGATTTTTGAAAATTTCATGCAATCGATGAACCAATTTCAGGCAAAGATATACATTTTCATATTTTCTTATCAACATAACAATAAAAGATTCGGTTTTTATAGAAGTGTGTCAAAAATGAGTTAACTTATTAATGGCACGTCATAAATCTGCCGAACATTTTTCAACCAAACTTTGCAGATATATACATATCGTCACCTAAAATGCAAAAGGACGTAACTAACATATTTACTTTTTACAGGAGTAGCAAAAAACGCCCACAGATATTTTAACAATATCTTTAATAAAACTGATAGCTTTAATCATAGAGAAAAACAATTTTGTGGATAAATGTTGTTTGATGCAGTGCTTCATAATTACTCAACCCCACTTTAATATTTTACAGGGCAACCAGAAAAATGCGCGAAAACAAAAACATGTAACACTCGAACTGTATTTACAAAACCGCTATTTTTTTATCGTAAGATCACACAATTTTGTGTGGGCATGTAGTTTAGCCAAATAAATCATAATCATCAATAATCCCGATTTTAGAAACTTTGTTTGTTACTCCCTTTTGCATTTTAGGTGACGATATGTTTCATTAAGAAATTTTTGTAATTTTTTGTTCGACTTAACGCGAACTTTGGTGAAAATATTAGCAACCGAAGTTGAAACTTTGACAGCATATAAATCCTTGACGGTTTAAAATATTTTCAAAATCTAAATTTTGTATAATTTTGAAAGCAAATCTTTATTCAAAATATATAAAAAGTAATCTAGAAAAAATTGAGTTTTGGACCAATTTTTTAAATTTTCATATGGATACCCTGACGATATAATTTCTATAATTTTAGTAGTAATTTAATAAAAAAACCATTCATTATTTCTGTTTTGAATCAAAACGGGATACATTTTGGAATACTTTAGACTTTGTGTACTTTAAAAGTTCATCGTCCGATCGGTCAGAGAAATACATTTTCATATAATTTTATCGACATAACTACAAAAAATTTTAAATAATTTTTGAAAAAAGTTCCATCAAAAAGGCTCAAAAATTGAGTTTTTCAAATAATTATTTGCCAGCTCTGGATAAAAATTTTCTACAATTCACAACATTTTTTATTCATAATTGTATTCAAGATGTTGAGTTCTTTTAGGATTTTTAAACCACTTTATTATCTTTGTCAAAAACGGTACATTGTGTCAAAATGAGTTCATAAGTTAATTTTTTGCGGAAATATGAAGAATTTTCAAAACTGCTTTTCAGGATTCTTAATTTTAAATGTTTTTATAAAAAATATTTATCATTCTAATAATTTTGTAATTTTTCACTTTCCAGCTATTCAGTTGATATTATCGGTTCCGTTATATTTGGTTTGGACATCGATAGTTTTACTAATCCCAATAATGAGTTTAGAGAATTAAGTGATAGAGTTTTTATTACCGAAGGAGTTTTGCAAAGTATACGTCGCATAATGAGTTTTGTGTGTCCACCGTAAGTTTTTAATATGCCAAAAATGTTAAACCAACTTTAACGATATTTTTTTATAAATCTTTCCTAGAATTGCGGTATTATTAGCACGCTTAGGTGTTCTAGATCGTATCACTTACAGTTTAAGAGATATTGTTAAACGAACTATCGAATTTCGTGAGAAAAATGGTGTTATACGAAAAGATCTATTACAATTGATGATACAACTACGTAATACGGGTAAAATAAGTGATGATAGTGATGAATTATGGAAAATTGAAACAAAGGCGGAAAATCTTAAGTCCATGTCTATCGAGGTATTAGCCGCCAATGCATTTCTATTTTATATAGCTGGTTCCGAAACTACTGCAGCCACGACTTCATTAACTTTATATGAATTTGCCATGTATCCAGAAATATTGAAAAAAGCCCAAACCGAGGTAGATGAATGTTTAAAAAAACATGGCCTAAAACCAGATGGAAAATTTACTTATGAAGCTATACAAGATATGAAATATTTAGATTTGTGTGTTAAGGAATCTACTCGTAAATATCCAGGTTTACCTGTTTTAAATCGTGAATGCACTCAGGATTATTTAGTACCTGGTACTAATTTTACTATTAAAAAAGGTACTGCAGTAGTTATATCTCTACTGGGTATACATCGTGATCCTGAATATTTCCCAAATCCCATAGATTATAAACCAGAACGTTTTTCTGAAGAAAATATGGATTATAATCCTGTAGCTTTTATGCCTTTTGGTGAAGGGCCTAGACATTGTATAGGTAATATTATAAAGAAATTTTCAATCTAGTTTTATAAATTCTTAAATGTTTAATTTCCAATTTTTTAGCACAACGCATGGGTGTATTAAATGTTAAAGTCGCTTTGGCTAAGATACTAGCAAATTTCAATATTGAGAATATGAAACGTAAAGAAGTTGAATTTAAATTTCATACTGCCCCAGTTTTGGTGCCCATTGATGGTCTAAGAATTGGTCTTTCAAAAAGATGGTGAACTAATGAAAGAAAACTGAAGTAGTTATTTGTGCCTTTTTAATTTTATATGCTCGATAAAAATCCCTAATAAAACATTTCAAAAAATATAATTTGTTTGATTTCAGATTTTGACTTATAGGTATTGGCGATTAATTTAAATTCTTAATGCCAATCATTAAATGGGTGTGTTTAACGACCAGTTAAATAATTATTGTAAATATTTGATTGCAAAAGTCAATATTGCAATATTTAAATATTATTATGAAATTCTCAACAGAAAATATAGTTATTGCAATTTAATTAATTTTTCAAAAAGGTAACAACAAATGTCTAGTCATTCTCAAGTACTTTTGAAGATAGCAATTAAGTGAGAATGATAATAGTTTGTATATAAAAAAATAAAAATAAACAGTAACGTTTTAATTGTTGTATTAAATATGCAAAAATTGTTTTTGCGGATTTTATATATTTTCAAATATTTAGTTTAAATTTTGTTCAACCTCAAGTCCAAAACCTAATATGTTATTGTCATATTAGATTTTATTTGTTGCTTTTCAAAAAGTTTGATCATTATTATGATAGACACTACAATCGTTTCTTTGGCATCACCCAAATCTTCAGTTTTCCGCAAAAGTAAACGATAATTGACGTAACTTAAAGCGACGCATTACATACAACAGACAAAATCAACTTCATGAGAATTTATTTGCCTTAGTGTATAAACTAGATGATTTGTTAAACCTAAATTATAATATCAAAACTATTTGAAAAGCAACAATTTTTCATATCAATAGACTTTGAATATCATTGTTTGTGTTATGTGTGTTTGTTGTATAAAGCAAATGAGAAATTATAAAAATATTTGTGAATTGATTTTAAAATATGTACTTATTACTACTACATAAACTTTTATAAAAAACAACTACATAGCAAGTTGCGAATTTGAGCAATTATTTAGTTGAATTTTTGCAATTATTTAGTTGATTTAATTAATTTTTTATTGACAGCTTTAAAAAGTTCCAACAAAACAATTTAACCAAAAAAATGGGAAATATTTTTTTTTGTGTACTAACGTGATGACTTTATTTTGAACATTGGTTTTAAATTTTTTGAACTCAAAAAAAATGTATTAATACCCTCGATCCCACTCTGAAGGAGGGTATATAATGAATTGCCATATCAATTGTAATCCATCGAAAAAAAAAATGTGGCCCCTTACATCTTCGCACTGACACATCTGGATCTGGAAATATTGGGTCCTGAAAATCGGAAAAAAACAATAAAAATTTACAAAGCTGTACTTGTCGTTTTCTTGAAAAGTATTATAGGTATGCAACTCATCCACATCGCAACAGGTTATTAAATTACCTTTGATTTGCTATACAACATGATTTTTTATGTGGAAAGGTCAAAGGCCACTTTTCTTGACCTATAATTCGAGAGGGTATATTTTTGAAAGCGGCCTTTTTAAAAATTAAAAAAATATATATGCTATCGATGGTTATTTTCCATACAGTTGTTATAAATTTCAAATTGAAGGTATTTTTGGATCCAGAAATATAAATCATATTGTAATGGTAGATAGATAGATATTTTACAAGGAAATTAAAACTATGTAGCAAAAAGAGTCCCTTCATTTTTGAAAAAAAAAAATTGCTAATCAAATAAAAATATTCCGCAATTGTAAATTTGTAATTGTAATTAATCGGCTTTTTATATCAATTATACGAATTATTTATTATTATAAATATTAATTAAAGAAATAAGAAAATTTGAGTAATTATAGTATTTAGTGTTGCCAAATAACAATTAAAAAACAAATCCTAAAAGAAATAAAATCTTAAGATAATTCTTAAAAGTACACTCAAAGAAGAAAAAAGTTAGCAAAGTCAGTAAAAAATTTTGCTTAGTCAGCAACATTTTAGTCAGGAGTGTGCTTGCAAAAAATTTCTTATGTCAGCAAAATAGTTTGCTGAAAATCAGCGAACTGCTTTTTAGCAACAAAATTATTGGATTCAGCAAAAGGTTTGCTAACACTTAGTGGTTTAGAAATTAAAAAACCCTTGCTAAAAATTAATAAAATTTTTGCTGAATATTAGTAGACTGAAAAAAACTCAAAAAACTTGTAGAAAAATTATACTTTAGCTAATTTATTTGCTGAAAATCATAAAACATATGTTTTAAAATAATTTATAATTACAATACGTTACAAAATATGAAAATGTTCTTACTCCCAAATTGACAACACGAATTAATGTAATATCTAAAATCAATAGAAATAATTATATACAACATAAATAAAATTATCTCTCAACTACTTCCATCAATGGCTGTCTAAATGATTATATATTCAAAAGGAACGCAAATACAGAAGATAATTATAGAAACGAAACGAAAAAATAAACAAAAACAAACGAAACGAAAAAAACAACCATTTTTTTTGCAATACGAAAAGGATCCATAAAAATCTACCTAAGATGTGTGTCTTTGTCTTTCGCTTTACTCTGTCTACATGTCTGGATATGTTTGTTTGTTTACAATTTGACCACACTAGATTATTAATCTATAAACGTTTAGTTTAGAAGTACATATTAAATTTAAATATTTTATTTTGTCTTTTATTTAATTAATAGACAATTATTTTCACAAGCCGGTGACAACGCAAAATTTAAGTTGTTTTAATCCTCAATTTTGTTTTATGTATGAAAAACAGATACAAATGTCTTCCATGGTTGATTTTTTTATATGTCTTATTAGAGTTGTACTTTTTAGTATCATTTTCCTCTTCTCTACTACATCTTGCCATGCCGCGACATCTGCTTCATTCTGCGTATATCTTTCAATCTGGTTGTCGTCCAGACTATTATCAGCACAATTTTTTTTAGCAAAATTAATTAGTAAAACAGTATAATATTAGTAAAGCATTAGTATAAAACAATTAAGTGCTGAATAAGTATAACAAAAATTTTAGCTGAAAACACGATTTTAGCAAAAAATGTTGCTAAAAAATGGTATACCTGATTTACAAGACGTTTTACTAACTTTTCTACTAACTTATTTTTTTGAGTTATGATTTTTTTTTGAGTTATTTTGTGTTATGATACCCAAGTAACAAAGTTTATAAAAAATTCAGATACAATTTTATACATACAAGTAAATGTGTCAATATAAGCATAAATATTTGTATCTAATTGTATACAGCTTTGTGTTGTTTCAAGTTTTTAGATAGCAATATATTAATATATACATATACTCGTACTATACTACAGATGAACAAATAATAAGAATATATTTTTATAATTTTTCATAAAGCCATTTAGTATTGCAAATAATATTAAAGAGAAATTTATAAGGGCCCACGATTTGAATAATTTTCTTAGTAAACTCAGATATATATGGTCCATTGTAAAGCCACATTCAATTATATATTGTGCTATATAACATTAATTTCTAAGTGATGTTAGATATAATTATATAATATCCGGAGTTAATATTTCGGAGTTAACATGAAAAATTTGGGTTTGGTTCACAAAAACGATTTTAGCTTCCTCGGGCTCACATTTGCGCAAAAAATATGTAAAAAAACGCTTTTTAAAAAATTGTTCAAAAAAAAAATATATAGTCAACAAATGGGAGAAACTTAAATTTTTCCACAAAACATATAAAGATTATGTTATTAAACTGTTCGGAGTTAAATTGTGAAAATAGTTTCATCTTTGTAAAAAGACTAAAAATAATATTTGTCAACAATGAGATGTATTCAACACAAAATAATTACTAGAGATATCACTAATATTACACACAGAGAAAAATTTAGCTATTTGCCAACTGAAATTCGGCTACTAACACTTAAATTTAGTTATTACGAATTTCAGTCGTTTGGTACAACTTATCATTAGTTTTCACAACAAAGCTCGGTTAATTTAACTGAATTTTAGTTGCAACACAAAAATATTCAGATATCCAATTCAAATATCGTTATACTAACTGAATTTATAAGTTGTTACAACTAAAATACACTCTTCAATTTGGTTGGCACTTTATTACTCTGTTCCGTATTTGACATATTTTGCATGTTTTCGGAATTATTCAGTTAAAAGAAAATAGCTTAAAATCTGTAATTTTTCTTCTAAGAAATTAAGAAAAATCTAGTTTTTCATAAAACTTTTTTATTTAAAATTCCAATTCAACCAAACAGTATTACGATTCAGTTTAATTTCGTCTATATCTATAGTACAGTACACTTTTATAACAAATTTATATGCAAATTAATATAAGAACTAATTGGCAAAAGATTCGGTATTCGAATACACTATTTGTGACAGCTCTAGTTCTCAGGATAGTCTAATGGAAAATAGTAGTTTCAAATTACAAATTCACAATTGTTTTTTAAAAGTTTATGAAATTATTTATAATTTCAAACAATTACTGAGAAAAGCTAGGAACAGCTTTCATCAACTCTTATCCAATAATGTTAAATTATATTTAATTCGGTGCAATTATATATAATGTCCAAAAATTTTAATGGGGACAAAATTCGGATAAAATTGTACCTAATATGCATCAAATTGTACAAATTTGCATCGAATTTAATCTAATTCGATGCGATTGTATCGAATTTTATATAATTTGATGTACTTATTTCATATATTATTATCATTATCATTCATTCATTAGAATAAAATTTGATGTCATCGCATATCTAATTTATATATGATTTTATGTTGCCCCATACCACTTTTTTTAATTGCCAACCCGATTAAAAAAAAATTGATATAAAGCTTTATATAGTCATATCAATTTCTATGTGACACTATATCTAATCTTATTAAATTTCATAAGAAATATGGACCCATATAATTGTATATGTTTGTATGGGTTTAGCTATAATCTTATGTGATGCAGTTATATACAAATTTTATACAAATTATGGCCCGATAAAATGTTATTATATTGTATCAGTTTTGTATCCAATTTTATGAGTTTATATCTAAACTAAAACAATTAGATATAATTATGTAAAAATCAGATATTATTGTATCCAGATTTTGACGTGATATCATTGTATAAGATTTTATGTAAACTGATACATTTTAATATAATTAGATCCGAGTTTTAGTCTGATAAATTGCACTTTTGTTACATTTTTATATATGATTGGATGAATTTCATACAAATAAATGATAATCTTATCATATCCGTTAAGTCCATAAAAATATATAAAGAAACATAATATTTTTTTTGTGGTTTGCAAGAAAGTTACGGCATAAAGCTTTTTTTAATTTTTAATAAACATTAGGGTGTCCCGAAAGTTTACAGTTTTAAGTAATAGTGCTTAAACGATGTGTATTATCCAGTTGAGTATTAGAAAAATAAGAAAATCGAGAATACTTATAGTTCGCTACTCGTATAATTTAGATTTTTGTACAAAATTGGGCTTAAGCTAGGTAATTATGAGCATATCCTAGGAAATATACACACAGAGAAATAAAGTGCCAACTGAATTGAGAAGTGCATTTTGGTGGTTACAGAAAAAACAAAGTCGGTTAGTACAACGATATTTAAATGTGATATTTGAATATTTTGGGTGTTGCAACTTAAGCTTAGTTGAAGTAACAGAATTTTGTTGTGGAAACCAATACTTATTTGTTCCAACGGATTTCAGTTGTAGTAGTCTAATATCGGTTGGCAAATGGCAAAATTTTTTTCTGTGCATATTTATAAAATCTCATTACAATAATTTTTGTCCAATAAGTCTTTCAATTTAAAACAAGTAATAAATAATATTAGTTGTTTAATTGTTTTTTCCCATATTATACTCAGCATCGGCAAACTTTTAAACTCTTATTTGTCCAAAAATTTTAAAAATACACTACGAAGGCGGCGGGTAGCAACCACAAGTATGTGCCCTCCAAAAAAGTGTTTTTTTTATCCATAAACAGCTCAATAATACTTATCGTTCGAGTACGTGACTAAAGTAGCAACCAACTATTTTATATTCGGGACAGGTTAGTATACAGTAGAGTGGGTCGCACCCCATACAAAAAAAAAGTTGTGCCGGTCACCCCCTAGAATTAAAGATAATTTGAAGAAGATTTGAAAAAAATTTTTTTTTTTTGCCACGCCCCTTGACCCCGCGCATTTGGTTTTTTATTTCCTGTGGCTCCATTTATAGTCCGATTGTAACGTGTGATATATCATTGTTTTTGGAATGACAACGGCTACATTTTCTACTTTGATCACTTTTGACTCCGACGTCAAATTCTAGAAGTGACTTCTGGAAACTCGATTTCTACCACCCTAATTCACGAGTTTTTCTAAACGATAAAAAAGTTTTTTAAATTCCATGAAATTTTGTCTTTTACAATCGTTAACAATAAGCTTTGGTCTTTTTGTGGTTATTGTTTTTGTGGCCATTTTTAAAGTGCTCTCTTTTTACTCATTTTTCTATCAAATATTGTTGAGCGAAACTTTTGTTTATTATCATTTTTTTTTAAATATAAAAAATATTGAATAACTTCACGGTTTGTTTGTAATTTTGTTTTATCAATATCACACGATTGAAAATGCATATTGTTAAAAAACAATTTAATTATATTTTTAAAGAAAAAAAAATATTTTAGTAATTTACACTAATTTTATCAACTGGCAACACTTTTGTTAAACATATTATTAGGGCTCGGAACTTCATGTAAATACATGTCTGTTGTCGTTAGCTAGAGAGCAATGTTAACCAAATATCTTTGCGAATCAACAAATTTGCAACAAAATGGCATCGATTTGTTAGTGCATATTTTTACATATTTTGCTATAAATGCATATTTTTGCATATTTTGCTATAAATGCATATTCTTATGCATATTTTGTATTTTTTGTTACATATTTTGCATATTTTAACATGTTTTTGCATATTTTTACATATTGTTGCATATTTTGGCAATTTTTTTTTGATGTTTTACTAAAAATAAATTTTTTACAATTTAAATTTTTTTAGAAATAAAATCTTATCAAATTTATACATTTAATTTTTTTTATCAAGAAATGTTATATGACAGAAAATTCAACTAATTCTCAATTTTGTAACGGCTTTTTAAAACAGAAATTACTAAAATTTAAAAATTATATAGAAAAAAATGAAAAAAATCAATAATAAATGCATATTTTTAAACTTTAAGTACATATTTTACGATTTTAAATACATATTTTATGTAAATAAAACACAAATATAAATGCATTAACTTCCGAGCCCTACATATTATTATTCCTCTTCAAGTGTTCGCGTCTACAGCTGTAGCTTTTTGATAAAATTAGTGTATATTACTAAAATATTTTTTTTCTTTAAAAATATAATTAAATTGTTTTTTAACAATATGCATTTTCAATCATGTGATATTGATAAAACAAAATTACAAACAAACCGTGAAGTTATTCAATATTTTTTATATTAAAAAAAAAATGATAATAAAAAAAGTTTCTCTCAACAATATTTGATAGAAAAATGAGTAAAAAGAGAGCACTTTAAAAATGGCCACAAAAACAATAACCACAAAAAGACCAAAGCTTATTGTTAACGATTGTTGGAATAAAACTCAAATTGATTTTTTTTAAACCTTCGTAACTTTTTTGTTACTGAATAAATATATGAACTGTGAAAGACAAAATTTCATGCAATTTAAAAAACTTTTTTATCGTTTAGAAAAACTCGTGAATTAGGGTGGTAGAAATCGAGTTTCCAGAAGTCACTTCTAGAATTTGACGTCGGAGTCAAAAGTGATCAAAGTAGAAAATGTAGCCGTTGTCATTCCAAAAACAATGATATATCACACGTTACAATCGGACTATAAATGGAGCCACAGGAAATAAAAAACCAAATGAGCGGGGTCAAGGGGGCGTGGCAAAAAAAAAAAAAATTTTTTTCAAATCTTCTTCAAATTATCTTTAATTCTAGGGCGTGACCGGCACAACTTTTTGTATCGACCCGGCCTAGTATACAGCCAACAGACTTTAAATACGGCAATATATAGTTTTATCCGAAAGAAGATCTACATTTTCCCGGTGGGGAACGATACATAACTATGCATAATTGGAGATATCGTTTTATCCAAAATTAAATATTTTTTTTTGGAATACTAAACTATATGCTTTTATATATAATTTTGATTTGTGTTAGATCTAATTATTAGGGCAAGGTTTTTTTGCCATTTGCCATAAACTGCCGCATTTTTAATTATTTTCCAAGAATGATATTTTTACTCCACCTTGCACAAAAATGCTATTTTCTACTGTATTGAAATATTTTTTAAAAGTTTTTTCTATAACAATGCCTTTTTTACCCATTTTACCTTAAAATTGCAATATTGTAGAGTAGCAAAATTTATACGTTTAAATTTTAAAGATGCCAATTCACCTATTGCAAATTGTAAACAAATTGTAATTGTAAGTTTAGTATTTAAGTCTCGTGTTATCTAGTTTATCTTTTTAGGCTCCATATCGTCAAAGTTTGTTACAATCAATGAATCCGATTTTAACCAGCACCATGCGTAACCAAATTGGGAACTTGGAATATAATGTTGTGATATTTTCAATGAAATTTGTGACGTATAAAATATGCTCAATGACGATGATTCAAAGTCTATACGCAATACAAAATTGGTATTTCAAAAATTTGGAATAAAATCTGATTTAGCTTATACATATAATAACTAATTTCGAATGTCTTTGTTTAAGCATCACCAAATTGGAAACAAAAAGAACCCTCTGTAAAGGAAAGTTTTAAATGTTATAGATTGTGTTAAGAAACAGATTAACGATGCCAACAAAGAAGCAATTACTGAAAAATTTATTAAAGTTTTCAATCGAAATAGTCGCCTCCAAACTTTGACTAAAATAATAAAACTATATAGTTTTTAATAAGAATTCATACATTGAAAATGTATCACCCTCGGAATTAAATGCTTTTAAATATGCTCCAGTTACTGCTACAGATGTGGAACTCAATATACTCCACTGCTTTATGTGACAATAGTAGATCATTTATTTTGGATAACCTGAAAAAGCACATGATTTTAAAACTTTAATATTTATATTTTTTTTTTAATATTTATCTTTTCCTTAGCTACGTATTTTGCAATTTGTTGTGCCATTTTTAATGGGTTTTTGTGCTTTTTGCCTGTAATTTTAAACTTTTTTTGTGCCAAAAAAACTTGACCTGCTAATTATACATTTATTCGCACACAATTAGATTAACCATATATAATAGTATATATCATATACGAGTATATATTGATCGATTTGTACTAAGATGCTATTATATGGTGCATAATATTAACAAATTATCTGACCCGACAAACGTTGTTTTGCCTTCAAATTTTATTTTCATTGAAAGTCTGGTTTTTTAGCCATTTTTGATTTTTTGTACCCGTATCCAAGCAATGCTGTGTGTAACAAAGCAAAAATTTTTGATATTCACACAATTTATATGAAAATGACTTATGTTCAGAAAAATCACCACATCTCGACCAAACGAAAATATTTTTAAACCATCCTCATTGCATGTTCTACAAAACGTATTCAGCCATTTTTTATTTTATGCAGCCGTTCTTGAGTTATGGAGTGACAATCAAAATGTACACTTCTTTTTATATATATAGATTAGAAGAAAACATTTTTATGTACAGTCGACTCGCGATAACAAAAACACCGCCTTACGTGAACACCGGCTAGCATGAACATAATTTTTTTTACACTGACTACTCTATAACGTGAACAAATGTTAAATTAATGGAACATAGAAAACGTTGTTTTCTTCTGAACATTTTTAAGCAATCACTACTTTTTTAAGAATTGGGAATCCCCGTAAATAATTGCTTATGAATATATTCTGGCATTTTGTGCAACGCGCGCTGTTGATTTGCTTACTTTGTTTTTAGTTTAATATAAAGTGTGTCGTGAAAAATTCCGCAAAAATTACCAATTTTTTTATCTTTAAAGGAAAAAGTGAATGTAATAGAAAAAATAAAAAGAGGATCAAGCGTGACTAGCTTAGCAAAGCAAATATGAATATGAATTAATGAATATGAATTAATAAAAAAATATGTGAATTTAAGTTAAATATATGTCTATTTTATTTTGAAGATGTAAAAAGTTACACCTTCGTAAACATGAACAACTTCGCAAACGTGAACACGCTCAGGTTTTAATAGTTCACGTTACCGCGAGTCTACTGTATAAACATACATACATATAATTCACATATAATAGCATGCAATAATATATATATTTATATAAAATAATGCATGATTATATGTAAACGTTTTTCCTCGGGCATGTAAAAAAAATATTTTGTAAATTTTCGTATTATATATAATTATATCAAAAAAATGAGAATATGTCATTGTATCGTATTGAAATTAATTATTTTATACAATTAGGTCCAATTTGATGAAATTGATACAATTGCATCCGAATTTTGTATCGAATTACAAATAATTTGATACATTTACATACAACTGTATACAAATATATGCAATAACATGTGACATACGTACCCATATATAGATCGATATCTAATTATATATTTTTACATATTGCACCATATATATAATTGTATATTTGATATATAATTTTATATCATTTTGTATATATATATATATATTCATTATCATTTTATAAGTAACTGTATTAAGTAATAAATAACTATATCAAAACTTTTTTACTTGGGTGGGTATCAAATTAATTCCCAATCGATAACAAGTTTTTACTCAAAACATTAAAAAGACAAATAGTAAATTCAGTTTATTACTAGCCATAATAACGTGTGGACGCTAAAATTGTTACTAAAACTATAAAGTCATAATAAAAATCTATTAATAAAATTTTTTTAAGAAAATGTTATTACTCTTACTACTAATACTACCGCCCGCGGTATATTTCCTTATAAAATACCATTATACCACATGGCAACGTTTGGGCATAGCATATGATGAACCTACCATACCCTATGGCTCCTTATTAAAAGTTAGCCGTAAAGAAAGAGCCTTTGGTATAGTCATAGCCGATATTTATGAAAAATATAAAAATAAATTTGTCGGTATCTATTTATTTTTTAATCGTGCTATTTTATTGAGAGATGCCGAATTAGTGCGCCAAATTATGACGCAAGATTTTAATAGTTTTCATGATCGTGGTATTTATGTGGATGAGAAAAATGATCCTATGTCGGCAAATTTATTTCACCTTGAAGGTCAAACTTGGCGTGCTTTAAGAACGAAATTAACACCCTCATTTTCATCGGGTAAATTAAAGGGCATGTTTGACACAACCGATGATGTAGCGGATAAATTGGTGAAATATTTAAATGGACAACTTGAAGATGGAAAGACTCAAACGATTGAAATGAAAGCAATAACAACAATGTAAGTGGGAACAAATTAATAAAATTTTATTGATTTCTCACGGGACATGGTGTAAGTTCTAATTATAATTTTTCTCTTTACAGTTATGCCATAGATATTATTGGATCTGTTATATTTGGTTTGGATATAGATAGTTTTGCCAATCCTA
The DNA here is from genome assembly GCA_021234595.1 of Delia radicum. Lineage (NCBI taxonomy): Eukaryota > Metazoa > Arthropoda > Insecta > Diptera > Anthomyiidae > Delia > Delia radicum. The sequence continues at coordinate 30,480,919 of CM037854.1, read as the reverse complement.
ATAATGAATTCATAGAGTTAAATGATAAAATATTCCAGCCAGATGGAGTCTTACAAAAAATTCGGGGCATAACGAATTTTGTATGTCCTCCGTAAGTTTTGAATAATAATCAAATATCACAAAAATCAGAGTGAACTGTTTAAACATTTTTTTTTTTAGAATTTCTAAAATTTTAACCCGCCTAGGTGTAATAAATCAGTCCATTTACGATTTAAGAGATATTGTCCAAGCAACTATAGAATTTCGTGAGAAAAATGGTATAGTAAGAAAAGATCTACTACAATTGCTAATACAACTGAGAAATTCTGGTAAAATTAGTGATGATAACGATGAACAATGGAAAATAGAAACTACTGCAGAAAGCCTTAAATCAATGTCTATTGATATGATAGCAGCCAATTCATTTATATTTTATGTAGCCGGTTCTGAAACTACTTCAGCAACTATCGCTTTTACTTTATACGAGTTTGCTATGTATCCAGAGATATTGAAATTGGCTCAAACCGAAGTAGATGAATGTTTAAAGAAACATGGATTAAAACCAGATGGACGATTAACATATGAATGTGTACAAGATATGAAATATTTGGATTTATGTGTTAAGGAAACTACAAGAAAATATCCTGGTTTACCTGTGCTAAATCGAAAATGTACCGAGGATTTTAAGGTACCTGATACTAATTTTACTATTAAAAAAGGGTACCGGCATAATAATATCTTTGCTGGGTATGCATCGTGATCCTGAATATTTTCCAAATCCTATGGATTACAAGCCGGAGCGATTTTCTGAACACAAAATGGAATATAATCCAGTAGCGTTTATGCCTTTTGGTGAAGGACCTAGACATTGTATAGGTAGGATTAAGGTTGAAGTTGTTCGTAAAATTTTAAATAATTTTTCTGATAATTTTTTAATTATAGCTCAGCGCATGGGTGTTTTAAATGTTAAAGTGGCTTTAGCTAAAATTTTAGCTAATTTCAATATTGAACCTATGGAACGCAAAGAAGTTGAATTTAAATTTCATATTGTTCCGGTTTTAGTGACTGAAGATGGTTTAAGAATTGGTATTTCTAAAAGATGGTGAATTTTTTTTTTTTTTTTAAGTATATGAAAAACACTGCGCAACTCAAAAAATAAAACAAGAGTACAGACCATTGATCCTTAATATTTCGGCAACGATGATTTCAATGTCGTACCTAGTTTTTTCACTTATGTGACAGATTTTTCGTAAAATTTGCATTACAATGTTGCATGTTGTAACGATGTTTTTATATATAAAATTTATATATCAAAATTGGTTAATAAATGTACTGCATTAACAAGTAAATCCGCGTTATTTCTCAGTTTGTACTATATTTTACTACTTTTTATAATATTTTACTATTTTTTTTTTTTTTTTTGCTGAATTTTGTTAGCCATAATTTGTTAAGCTACATGTTATTCTGAAAGATGAAGTCATAGGTAGTCCTTTTTCGCTATACTGTGATATAAATTTTAGGTATATTTCGCATTTTCCAATGAACCTTATTTCTATTTTTTTTTCTCTTTTTATACACGAAATAATTGGTCAGGTTTGTGTTTTTGATTATGCACAAAAATGATTTGATCGATTGCGAAATGCGATGTAAATTGTGCAAAAATAGTATAATATAGTGCAAACTTCATAATGTTTCTAAAGGCATTTTATGTATTTACCATAAAAAACTAAGATAAAAGATTTGATTTTTAATATTTTATGTATAGAAAATTGCCTCAAAACACGCAAAACTGTAACACAAATTTGCTAAAAATTTGGTCCATAAGTGAAAAACCGCATTTAAAATCAGCGTGGCGGAATTGTATTTAGACGCAATGGTCGGTACTCTTGTTTTCGATATTAGGGGTCTATTTTGTAGCGCAGTGTAATTTTTTAATGTATAATTTTATATACTCAAAACAAGTTTCTTAATAAAAGATTTTATTCTATAATATTTTGTATGATTTTGCTTATCTTATCTGATATTATAGAAGAATAATTATGCATAACAAAAATTCTAAATGTTAAAAAGCTTAGTGGCGTGTAAATCGATAATGGGTTAAAATAAAAGGAGGTGTCCATGATTTTTCGAAAGTTGAGATTTTTTTTTTTAAATATATAGTTTTCGCTTAAGAATAGTTAAAAAATAAAACAATTTGAGCAGTTGTGCAAAATTTGAATTTTTGCAGAAGATATTACAAATTATATTTTTTAAGTTGCCTAAAAAATCGCTGTAACCGATCTAACAACATATTTTATTTGATAATGGTAAAGTACAAAATTAGAAAAATTGTGTACCTACACATTTTTTTAAAATAGTGAATAAGTTTGGAAAATGTTTAAACTTTTTAAATAAATCGCAAACATTTTCGCGTTATAAGTTACAAATCAAAATTGAGCGTGTATCTTACAAATACTTAGTCAAAAACTTCCAGTTGTACAACAAAACAAGCACTTGCATACCACTGGCTAACCGATAAATTGTAAATAATTTACTGACAGAACATTTGTTTGACAAACTTTACCATCGTTTCCAAAAAACGTTTTGCCAGTATTAGTTTTACAAAAATTTTAGTGGTCTACAAAAAAAAAAAAAAAAAAAAAAATAAATAAACATTGGCAAATAATCGGCTTAGACCACTATGCCAATGATGGCGAAAAGAGTTTTGCCAGCGCTACACAGTCAGAAATTGGCAACGGCTTGAAGGTATAACCACTGGTAGATATGCTTTGTTTAAAAAAATGTGTAGCTATGCTTTGTTTAAAAAAATGTGTAGCCAGGTTCAGGGTTCGATCCCGGTTTCAGCCAAAACTAGATTTTGTGATTTATAATATTTTTTGATATAAATTGAATTTTTTGTTTCCGTAGGAGCTTTTTTAACACCAACTTTTATTTTCCTTTTCCAACGTTGGCAAGTTGTTTCTATCAAACCTTATGTCAGTGCTAACATTTGTGCATATCTGGCGACCAGGGTTCGAATCCCAACACGACCAAAACAATTACAAATTAACTTTTTTGTAATTCTATTTTGGAAAATCTATTTTGGGATCAACTAATTTATGGTTTTAGCAACTATTTGCTAACGTTGGTAAATTTGTTTACCCAGTGCTTTACCGACACTTTTTGAACAGACGGAACTTTTGTCCAGTTATGTTATCTTTTTGGGTGTGGGAACGCACTTGTTGCCAGCACTTGTACCAATTGTTAAAGCGCATTTCCAGCGGTGGTCCGTTTTTCTTTTTCTGGCTGGGTAGCTTTAGTTTTAATCATCTATGCGAAATTTCCGACAGATCGGTCAAATAGATCGCCTGGAAAATACAAATTTCGAAAGCAACTTAAAAAATATGATCGCCAATATATTTTGCAAAACCATTCAAATAGTTTTTTTTAATTCTTCACCGAAAATTTATATTTTTTGAAAAATCTCGATTTTTGAAAAATCATGGACACACCTTAGTTTTGTTTTTACCCCAATAATAACTATTATTTATATTTGAGAACAACGGATCGTTAGTTTTATTTTTATCCTAATATTCCATTGCTAATACATATTTGATTACAAAATACACGACGTGAATACTCAAATTTTATAAATCATCTGCGAATATGCGCATTAGAATTTGGTAATTTTGACAAACAAGTTTAATAAATGTCTAGTCATTTTCTAGCATTTTTGAACAGAGCAAACAAGTGAGAAATAGAAAGAATAGAAATAGAAATAGAAATATAAATAATAAATTAAAATTATAGTAATAGTTGATCATGGTAGTGCTTAAGATACCCAACTTCAATGATGTCTTGATTTTTAACATAGGTTTTAAAAACGAAAGATTTAACTAAATAAGTTTCAAAACTGATTCTTAAAAAACCGGCTCAATTTGAAATAAAAGAATTGGATGCATATGAAACTTCGTAAAAAAAACTTTTAGAGCTAAAGCAGGAGTTTAACCCTCTAACGGGCAAACACTGTTTGGCAATGCAATTCATACCAAGTGATCGTTTTTGGAAAATAAACAATAACTTCTAGTATCGTTGCCTACTTTAGGCGATATAACCCAAAATAAGTTTAGGTTGCATCTCGAAAACTAACGCATATAAAAGAGAAGTTCTGCTCACAAATTATTACCAAGATATAACTACACTCAAAAAAATAATTTAGTATAAAAGTCAGTTATTAAATCAAGTATATTATTTCTTAGCAAGTTTTTGCTGAAATTGTGTTTTCAACTAAAATTTTAGTTATACTTATTCAGTTCTAAACTGTTTTGAACTAAAGTTTTACTAATATTTTACTAAGGTTCTACTAATTTATGTTGCTAAAAAGTTGTGCTGATAAGCACATTAACAGTGTATACGACAACCAGACTGAAAGATATACGCATAATGAAGTAGACGAGGAAAATGATACTAAAAAGTACAACTCTTGTAAGACATAAAAAATCAACCATGGAAGATTTGTGTATCGGTTTTTCATACACGCGAACAATGTGAATACAACATATGTGGATTAAAAAAACTATAATTTTGTGTTGTCACCGGCTTGTCAAAGTAAAGATAAAATAAAATATTTAAATTAAATAAACATTAAATGTGTATTTGTAAACTAAAAATTTAAAGTAATTATTAATGTAGCGCGGTCAAATTGCAAACAAATATACGTTCACGCAGACAGACTATATGAAAGGCAATTACACACATCTTAGGTAGTTTTTTATGTTTCATTTTTCTTATTGCAAAAAAATAGTTGTATATTTAGAAATCCATTGATATATGTAATTGAAGGATAATTTTGTTTATGTTATATATAATTATTGCTATATATTTTCAGATATTAAATTAATTCATGTGGGAGTATGAACATTTTTACATTTTGTAACATATTGTAAATTATTTTTAAAAGAATCACAATTTTTTTTTAGATTCTCAGCAAATAAATTAACTAAAATACAATTTTTGAACAAATGTTTTGTGTTTTTTTTTTAGTCTACTTATATTCAACAAAAATTTTATTAGCTTTTAGCAAGGATTTTTAAATTTTTTTTAAGCTGGTGTGACTTTGCTGACTAAAATTTTTGCTGATTTTACTAACATTTTTTTTTTGAGTGTACAATCCAAAAATTATTTGCATTTCTTCTTCTAGTTAAGAAGATATGTCGATTTTCGAATTTTGAAAAACGCAAAATTGGCCGAAGTAGAAGCTAAACTTCAATACATATTGCTTAAACCTTAACGCTTTGCTACTAATGCCAAATGTCGCACAAATCCATAATTGACGGATTAAGACGATGTCGTTTAGAGGTATTATGATAAAATCCTGTGTGTCCTTGGCCCGAAGTAAGGTCTTATTATTCAATAAGTCCGTAACTTTTCGAACTTCTCTCGTAGTTATATGAAATGCAACACTGCTCCCATCAAGTACCACCTGTTAGACTACTGTCAAATTTTGAGCAAGTTCCGTTATTTACTTTGCGTTTAACAGCTGTTCAAATCATACAACCTCGTGAATTTTTTTTAAAATGGAAAAAGTGAATTTCGATTGCTCATTAAACATTATTTTTTGCAAAAAAAAAAACCGTCAATCAAACCAAGGAAAAGCTTTATAAATACTACGGTGACTTTGCACTATCAATTTCAATGGTAAAAAGTGGTTTACTGACTTTCGTTGTGGTCGCACAAATACAAATGACGCTGGACATTCTGGACGGCCAATTGAGGTCAATACACCCGAAAATGTCGAAAAAATCTACGATATGGTGTTGGCCGATCGAAGAGTAAAAGTGTGTGAGATAGTTGATGCCATAGGCATTTCATATGGCAGTGTGGTTTCGATTTTTAATGATCAGTTGGGTTTAAGAAAGCTGTCTGCAAGATGGGTGCCGCGTTTGCTCTCAATTGACCATAAACGTAATCGTGTGACAACTTCAAAGGATTGTTTGAAGTTGTTTAACCGCAATTCGAATAAGTTTTTGCGGCGTTTTGTGACTGTGCATAAAACATGGATGCATTACAACACTTCGGAGACCAAGCAGCAGTCTAAACAATGGGTTTCTACGGGTGAACCGGCTCCGAAGAAGGCCGAGGTAAGTTTGTCGGCCAATAAGGTGAGGGCAACAGTTTTTTGGGATGCACGCGGGATAATCTATATCGACTACCTTCAAAAGGGAAAAACAATAAACGGCGAATATTATGCCAAATCATTGGACCGATTTAACGATGCTTAAAAAAAAACAACCCTATATGGCCAAGAAAAAAGTTCCTTTTCATCAAGATAATGCATGGGTGCACACGTGTGCAGTCTCAATGGCAAAATTCCATGAATAGTAATTTTAATATTTTTAATATGCTTTCACACAATGTGAAAAGCCAAAATATGCGAAGTTTTGTTGTAATTTGACAAATCGGATAAATATTTAGTCTATATCAGTTCTAGATAATTGAGAAAAACATGCATTTGCATTAAATTCCTTGCTCTAGTCATTACCGTTTCCACACTGGGTAACAGTTTTTATTAATAATTGTTTTTTTTTTGTATGTAAGTAAAAATTATTCTAGCTTAACGTGCTTCTGTCTACTAATTACTATGATGTCAATAACAATTACTAAAAAATTGAAAAAAGTATTTGTTTGTGATCGTTTGTTTGCATGCATGACTGTTTTGGCTCTAGAGTTTAAAAAATTCTTGATCATATTATGATGACAAAATCATCATAACAATTAGGGACAACGACGCGGACTAGAATTATTATTAGCAATGCGTACGTATCATAGTTACAAAAATTCTCTCATTTTATATGATGAATTTCAAAAATTTTCGAAATTTTGAGGCAAATTATTTTAAATTATTCTTATTTTTGTATGACATAAAAAGTCCGTTGTGTTATCATGTATCTCAAACGGGGGGAAAAAAGAATGGCGATTTTAAGATTAAAACAAATTAAAAATAATAAAATTGCCGTTTTTGCTTAGATTTAATAAAAGTTATATCAAGTTATAAATTGTATTGTAACTAGCAAGTAGTGTCCGTCCATGAGTTCCCTCCGATTGCGATCAAATTTGGATAAAGAATCATTAAAGAGACCCAACAAAAAAAAGTGGTTTCAAAAATTACCCCATGTTCTGTTCTTTGCGATTTTTTCATATTTCTTCCAAAGAAACTTTATATAAATTTGATATCTAATGAAAATTATTTGAAATGCGCATCACTAGTATCAAGTAGCATGTCCGTGCAGGCTCAACTTTTCATGGTATTCGAAAAAACACATACATACACTTTGGTGGGGTTTGTACTATAAGAGGTCTGGTCGGGTCAGGTCCAAACTCACATATGTTATTTTGTTACTGTTTTTTATTATGATACTGTTACCAAGCTCGGTTTCAGGGAAGGGGGGGGGGGGGGGACGGAAATGGGAAATAAATATTGACCAATCTGGCTGAAATTTGGACTGAGCATTACTGAGAACTATTGCAACAGAAGCAGCTGTGTGGAGCTCTAAAATTTGACATCTATTTTTGTTGGGCGACCCATAAAAACCTGTAAAAGTTGTACGAATTCATTTCGTACTTTTCCAAGGGCAGCGATTTTATTTTAGCAGATTTCGAGAAAACAACTTTTAGACAATTTTTTTATTTGTTTTTTTTTAAATACCACACCTTTTTCGTCGAAATTAGACAAAAACAAAATTATATACTTCAATCCTCTAAATCGGGGAAAATGGATATATCCATAATGTAAATTGTAGGGGCAAATTAAAAAAAAAAATTGTTTGTTAATTTATTAATATAACAGATATTTCTGTACGGATATTGCTGAAACTACTCTAAATTTCTTTGCAAAGTCTGAAAATAATATTCTTCAATTAAAGCCGGAACATTAACCCTTAATTGCTGTTGTAGTACATGTGAGCCCATAATGAAAAAAAAAAATCTTTTTAATTATAGGGTCATATAGTCCCCAACTGCGCTTAAGTGTTAATGTTCTGGAATTAAATCAAGAATACCTATTATTTTTAGATCTAACGTAATAATATAAAGTAAATTTATCCATATCCGCCAAGAAATACATGTTTCATTATTAAGTAAAAAATTTCATAAAATTTGACCTTTGACCTTAAGCAGGGGCAATTCAATATGTATACTCGTCTGTTTTTTAACCGATTAAAGTTTTTATTGCAACGACAATTGACTCTAAATCACGATTCTTTAATGTTTAATTTTTGAGAAAACGTCCAAAACTTCACATTTTTCATTTGTAATCAGTTTTTCAAACATCAGGGCCGATATCTGATTATCCTAATTTGTCTGGAGATGTAGTGTTACACCCAAATAAATATTTCCAGAAAATAACTGCCGCTACAGCCGTTACACTCAAAAAAAAAAAAAAGTCTGTAAAACCAGCAAGCAGAAAAACTGATAATACCAGCAAAAAAAAATCGAAATTAAGCAAAATTTTTGAGGAATTTACATTTTGCTGATATCCGCAATTGTTCTGCAAGGATCCTCCCACCAAAAATGTGAGTGACTTTACTGACTTTTTCTTCGAATGTAGGAATGAAAAAATTTAATTTTTTAACATATAATAAATTTAGTCTGTAAAGACTAGATACTTAACTATATTCTCAAGTCATATTTTTTATAAAACAAATGCGAAAATAATTAGTTTGCCAAATTTTTAAAAACTTCGGAAAGTTTTTCAGTTTAAAAATTTTTAAATGCCTTTTTGATTTGGGGTTCAGTTTACTAAGAAACTCTGTTCACGCAATACGTTAGCCAATTTCAAATATGGTTGTAAATGTCATACACTTAAAAAAAGATATTTACGCCAGTTTTTTACACTCACAATATTTTTTCCGTAAAGACTACTGAATATACACATTAAATTAACAGAAAATCAGTTCCAAACAGGACTACTTACTTTTCCTTTAAAACAATTGTATTTTTTAGTTTATTTTCAACTGTTGAATATTAATTGACAAAATCCATAAAAACAATAGATTTTTTTCTTTTATTTCAATACTCAATATAATATAACAACTTTTTGTTTTAAAAAGAAATTTTTAACTAAATATTTTAACTATTACGGAAAGTCCGTTTGTTGTTTATTTTTTTTTTTTTGTTGAATAACAGACAGAAAGTTAAAAAATATATTTCTTTGGTAATTTAACTGTATATTGAAACAACTTTAACGATTAAACTTTTAAATAACTGTTGATTTTTTATGGACAAGTTCTTGTGAGTGTATAAGTTTAAGATGATCGTATCCCCTCAGTGGTGCGCTGAAATTAACTTGATCTAAAGGGTGTTTTTTTAGAGGTATAGAACTTTAAATGGAATAAAATAAAGATGAATTTTTTAAATTGACATCAAAACATACTTTATTCGAAAGATAATCTTCTGGCATTATTATTCTGGCATATGACCCCAACGCCTGGCCCGGATGAAGTCTAATCTGGAGGTCTATTTTCGATGACATTTAAATAGCACGATCTTGGAGGCCAATTCACGGGTCCGAAACGTGAAACTATGCGGTTACTTAAAGTTTCCTTCAATAAATCTATTGTGGCACGAACTGTGTGACATGTTGCGCCGTCTAGTTGAAACCACAGCTCCTGTGCAATTGGTGAACGAAAAAGTCAGTAATCATGGCTCTATAGCGGTCACCATTGACTGTAAGGTTCTGACCAGCATCGTTTCTAAAGAAGTACGGACCAATGATTCCACCTTCCCATAAATCACACCAAACAGTCAGTTTTCCTGGATGTAACGGTGTCTCAACATATAGTTGAGGATTAGTATAACTCCCAACACGGCAGTTTTGTTTATTGACATATCTATTTAACAAACAGTGAACTTCATCGCTAAACAATATTCGCGAGATACGTATTTCGAATAGAACCATGATTTTCAAAATAAATTTGCACAATTTGGAAGCGTTGTTCAGAAGTCAGTCTATTCATATTGAAAAGACAACCCAAACTAAACATAAATCACTTGACAGCTGACAAAATGGCCGCCAGTTAAAAAACTGTTGCCAACTTAAAGTTCTATACCTGTATAAAAAACACCCTTTTCCTCAAACTTTAGCAAATTGCAAACTTTTAACAATTTTAATTTCACATACAACATTCCACCAAACATCGATATGAAAATTATTTATGAGGTGAATATTTTTTAAAAATCTAGTTACTCTATTTTGTATGGGTTTGGATCTAAAAGTTAAAAACTATGAGCAAACAAAAAGAGTACATGGAAAAAGTTATTTTGTGCACTTTTCGACTTTTAAATAGCTATAATTTCCATAGTGATGACTTCGCTTTCTAAAACTTTACATGTCCTAGTTTGCAGGTCATCAGTGTTAACCGATATCGAACATTTTTAAAATTCTTCATATACCAATTAATTGATAAGTTCCAAAAAACGACAACAAATTTTCTGTTCGAAACATAAGACACAAAAAGAGCGAATCAGTTAATCTCTACTCATATTCACGTTTGGACGCACAAATGTTTACTCATTTTATAAAAAGATAATAAGCAATTAAATGTTATTAAACAAAATGTTATTGTTCTCATTACTAATATTTTTGCCCACTGTATACTTATTTCCTAATAAAATATAATTATATTACGTGGCAGCGTTTGGGTATAGAATATGATGAACCTAACTAACATACCCTATGGTTCCTAACTAAAGGTCATACGTAAAGAAAGAGCCTTTGGTTTGGTAATATCCGATAAAAATAAATTTGTGGGCATCTATTTAGGTTTTAATAGAATAATTTTAATTACAGATGCTGAACTAGTGCAACAAATTATGATACAAGATTTGAATAGAATTCATGATCGTGGAATATATTGGGAGGAAAAAAAAATGATCATATGGCGGCAAGTTTATCAACTTTAGAAGGACAAAGTTGGCGATCTTTAAAAGCGAAATTAACACCGTCATTTTCATCGGGTAAATTGAAGTTAATGTTTGGAACTACCGATGAGGTGGCAAATAAATTGGTGAAATATTTGAGTGGACAAGTTGAAGATGTAAAGACTGATACAATTGAAATGAAAGCTATAACAACAACGTAAGTGGCGATAAAATAGCACGGTTGGCGTTCAATAACTTTTCATAATAACGGTAGTTGGCTACCACAGTTACATCAAGAGCAAAAAAAAAAAATCCATTCCATTATACAATAGTGTCTTTTTGTATAACACCGGTGTTATTTCGCTAAAATAACACGAAAATACACTTTAGACAGATCGAAATACTAGTATCAACCTGGCTAATATGTTTGATTTGCTGTATTTTTGTAAATATACGGAGGTTTAAAGCTCGTTATAACTTAAAAATAGCGTAAAAATAATCTCAATGTATTTAAAAACAGAAAACTAATGAAACTGTAAAAAATATTACTTGAGCCAGAGTAAAAACTAAATTTTTTTTATATAAAAAGAAAATTTTTGGTCTTCATAGTTTAGTAAAGTTATGATGCTTCTTTTGAAATGACCTAAGCCACGTGTTCGATTACTGAAGACATGGAGCAAAATTGATTATTGATATGTTTTTTGATAAAGCTCGGCCTATTCTGGAGGCTCTAGCGTTTTTAAAACTTCCGGTTCTAATGAGATCTTTAGCTTGATTGAAAAACTAGTATCAACCTAGCTAATATGTTTGATTTGCTTTATTTTTGTAAATATATGGAGGTTTAAAGCTCGTTAAAACTTAAAAATATATAAAACCAAAGTAAAAAATAATTTTTTTTATATAAATAGATGGTTTTTGGTCTTCAAAGTTTAGTAACGCCAAGATACTGAAATTTAGCGTTAACAAAATTTAATGGGTAAAATTTTCAGATAACCCTGCGGTTTATTGAAATCCACATTGAAATCGTAGTTTCAAAATATTCATATCGGCATTGATATGGGCGTGGTAGGCAGCAATCATTTTAAAGAAAAAGTAGTGGTTGCCAACCATGCATAATAATTATAAAAGCTTTAAAATACTGAATTTTATGTGATTTTATATGGTACTTGAGAAATAAAGTTTATTATTTATTTTTGTCTCTATCTGTTCTGTAATTTTCGGTTTGGATATCAATAGTTATACAATTCCCAATAATGAATTCCGAGAGCTCAGTAATAGTATATTTGAACCCACTGATGTTTTGTCAACAATTCGTAATGTAATGAGTTTTGAAAATTTCATGAATATTAAACCGAAATTCACTTAATACTATGTATACTAAAACATTACAGAATTGCTCGATTGTTATAGCGATTACGTGTTAAAGATCCTACAGTTTATGCTTTAAGGGATATCGTCCAAAGAACTATTGAATTTCGTGAAAAAAAAAAATGGTGTAATCCGAAAAAACCTATTGCAATTGTTGATACACCTAAGAAACACTGATATTAGTTATGGAAGATAGAAACTACGCCGGAATATCTGAAATCAATGTCTATTGATGTAATAGCTTCCGATTTATATATATTTTATCTAGCCGGTTCAGAAACTACAGCAGCAACCACCTCTTTTACCTTATACGAATTCGCTATGTACCCCGAGATATTGAAAAAGGCTCAAACCAAAGTTTATGAATGTTTAGAAAAACGTGGCTTAAAACCTGATGGAAGTCTTACTTATGAAGCTATACACGATATGAATTATTTCGATGTATGTGTTAAAGAAACTACACGTAAATAAATATTCTGGCATACCGGTTTTAAATCGAAAATATAAAAGAGACTTTGTAGTGCCTGACACCGATTTTACTATTAAAAAAGATACCAGCTTACACATAGTATCTTTTGCTGGGTATGCATCGTGATCCGGAATAATTTCCAAATCCCATGGATTATAAATCAGAACGGTTTTCCGAAGAGACATTGACATATAATTCAATAGCTTATATGCCTTGTGGTATAGGACCTAGAGATTGTATAGGTAAGTTTAAGATCTCATTTGAACGTCAAAATTTGAACTTATTTATTCTCTTTTGATAGCTCAAGGCATAGGTGTAGTAAGTGTTAAAGAAGCTTTGGCTAAATTGTTATCAAATTTCAATATAGAGGCTGTTAGTGTCCTTGAATGGTTTACAAATTGGTCTTTCAAAAAAAGGCGAATTGCTGCAAAATAGTTAAACATTTTGTCTTTAAATAATCTTTAGTATCATTGTTTAATATTTTCGAAAAAAATCTCTAATATCTTTCAATAAAATTGTTTTTATTATTATTAATAATAATTATAATTATAAATATAAATTAAAAATTAAAATTAATATAATTATAATTATTAATTTCAAAAAATTTCAACACCTGTTGGCTTTAGATCAATGTTGCCAACTTTTTGAGAGCAACAGCAATTGCAAAAAGCGTAAAAAAGTGTTATTTTTTGCTTAAAAAGGCGGGAAAAAGGACTAAACAAAATTTTGTTTCAATTTCCTTACAAATTTAATGAAATGAACTCAAGTTGATCATAAAACGGTTTTATAATTGGAGTTTGTGCTAAAATATGGTAACCACATTTCTTCACTGACAACTTCGGTTTTTACAAAAGTATTTTGTTCGTACTTTTGCAAAACTATCTGCCAAATTTCGTAAAAAAAAGTTCTTTTCGTATCAATTTTACAGGCAATGACAATGACTAAACAATAGCGAAATATAAACGCTTGTTGATTCCGATGATGACAATTCATGGTCGATGGTGATGAAGAGATTGATAGTGAGGGCTATTCGGATATTAATGGAGATGAATGCTTAGATGAATATTAATATTCAGATTCTGGTAGTGATAATTATAATGCAGAGACAAAGTCAGAAGTCTGAGACGGAGTGAAGAAGTACGACCTTGACCCACGGTTTTTTTTTATCAAAAAGCGGGACTCGGCAGGCGAAAAAAGGGATTTTGGTGAATAGAGCGTTATTTTTAAAATTTGTTGTCTTAAAATACGTATTTTAATAAATTCGTAATTATTTAGCTTTTGAACCGCTTAAATATTACTTCAAAAATTTATATTTTCTTTTAATTATAACAAAAAGAACTTTTGGCACAACTACTGAATACATTATAGACTTCGATTTGAATTTCAAAATCCTATCACCGGTTCTAAAACTTTATTTCTATTGAAAACCTCCAAAATTTATAATATGTTGAACGTTTTTAAATCATTTTATTTTTTATAAAAATTGTATTGAGAAAAAATTATATTAAAAAGCGGAATCATCCCACCAAAAGCGGGATGGTTCCGCTTTTTAATATAATTTAGTTCTGAATCAGGTTATGTACTACCGATTCAGAACTAAACACACTAAATGCGACTGATATTTCTTTAGAATCAAGTGAGATATATCATATGAACCAAAACAACTTTCATGCCTTGTATGTAAATAATAAAATAAGTGTTGGTGAAGCAGTATTAAAAGTTTAAGATATACTGAAACAAATAACTGCGTAAAGAGCTCAATTAAACCTTATAGATTCAATATCATAATTGAAATAAAAATTCTAAAAAACGTTTATCTTATTAACTCATTCTCTACTATCGTCTTTATAAATTATGGTAACTTTAAAATCTATGCTCTTTTAAATATTTTTGTCAGGAATTTGTAGTGGCGAGAAGGGGTTCAAAATTAAATATAGTCATATCTGATAAAAAAAATTAAAACATTTTGCCAATATATGGAATAATATATGAATACATATATGGAGATATATGGCATATATAAAGCAATATATGAACCAATATATGAAATATATTATCATATATGGTGTCATACGTACCCATGTATGAACTTTTCCTTTGCATGCATTTACCCAAATATCATTCCATACATTGCATATATGTCCACATATGCCCATACATGGAAACATATATACTCATATATGACAATATATGATCGTATATGATCTTTTTCACCTGGGAATAGTATTTTAATGTTACAGTAACATTGAAATAAAAATGTTTTCAAAAATTAAAAAAAAAAAAAAAAAAAAAAAAATAATTAAAAATTGTCTTTGAAAAATGTTTGGTATACTTTTAAATAGTTTACTTTATAATGGTATGAAAAAAGATTTTGAAACACATACAAATAAAATAATAATGCCCTGCCTCAATTTCGTCAAAACGTACATCAAATAAACGATTTTATTTAACTTCATGCTAAACTCGAAAAGGCATCAACAAATTTTAAGGGCTTTAAATTTAATGGAGAAAACAATATTTTCATAAGCCCAAAGCGCATCCTTATAGAAAAGTTTTAATTTTGCACATTTGAAAGTACTATATTCAATATGATTTTCTGCAAATAAGTAACCCTAAACCCAATTAAATATCATAAAACCGCCAAAAAATGCATGTTTCCCAAATTGATCTCGGTTTTCTTGTTAAGGCAAACATTTTTTTAGTGTATTTTTTTATATTTTTGTGGTGTAATATATATTTTGTGATAAATACAATGAGATCTATAAATATATATAATTTTAAATAAATCGGTGCAAAAACGGTAATTTTTAATTTGAGTTAAACTTAAACCAACATAATTTTTGAGCCGTTACATACATACATGAGACTAATTAATTCAATGGACTAATTAATTTATGATTTCATTACAATTTCATTGATATCAATTGTAATGAAATTATTTTCATTAGCAGTTTTTTAATGAATGGTAATGAATTTCATTGATTTGATTTCATTGATAAAATTTAATGCTTTTAAATTTCATTACCATTAGTAATGAAGTAATTAAAGGAAGCAAATTGCAATTGACTGAATGCAAATATGCTAGGTCTGGGAAAGATTCCGAAAAATTAATTTTTTATGAAAAACCCACAGGGTGTCTCAATTATTTGTAGTGTCCGACCGAACAGTTCGGCCAAAAAACTATATTTTGTCGTTTTTTTTGTTATCTAGAGGCAATGATGACAAATTTTGGTATTGAAAACATGTTTGTTGAGGCGATTTAATTCGATTTTGTGTAGAAAATTTAAGAGAAAAACCAAAGTTTAGCTATAAAGTTAAAAGTTCGGCCGTCGAACTATTTTCCATTTGGCCGAACTTTCTGAAGCCGAACAGTGAATTCATTGCTTAACTACAGACTTTTCTTCAAATTTGACACTCAAAATAGCATATAATCAGCCCAATAAACATTTTTCTATCCGCCAAATTTGTCCATAACGCTTTAAAATACCGATTACAGACCAAATGCATTTTCTGGCCGAACTGTTCGTTCGGACACTAATTATTTGTTTACCCAAAAACGTGCGTGAAAATAAAAAGTTAATCACTCCGATAATAGAATAGAACATTGGTCCAAAATAGAACGATATGAAATGAAACGAGAAACGATTGGAACCGGAACACCGTACACATTTGTGTTGTCGGAAGTTAAATTTGTTAAGGTTTGCAAAAATTTTGTCCGTTTTGCGATATCTTGCTTAGTTTTTGAGATACAAGCCATTTTATCAAATGCTCCACAGGAGTATTAATATACTCTTATAATGTAAGTATGTCCAAGAGAGATCCCGAGTGATAAATATAAAAAAAAAAACATCCACAGGGCGATTTCATTATTTAACTTATGTACGTGATGATAGAAACATAAACATATGTTATCGGATAGTAAAAAGTTAGTTCCTCGTTCCATTTCGTTTCTTATATTCAGGGTTACAATTCACACTCAATTTTTTTTTTTTTGTAAACAAATGCTTTTTTTTTTGCTCAATTGTAATTAGTTTTTCAGGCATTAGTGTGATTTCATTACTGCCAAAAAAAAATTCATTACAATGAAATGGTAATGACATTTTTTGGATTTAGCATTAGTTAACTAATGCTAATAAAACGCCAATGCTAATGAAAAAATCCCAAGTATGAGCCGTTATATTGAAGTCCCATAGATAAGTTAATCTAATAAAAATGGAATTAACTGCTTAATCAGGCACTAAACAAGGCAATTTAACTATTATCAAATCTTTTTGTTTAACAGTTAATCCAAATTTTTATCTGACTACTATATCAAAAGCACTCTGACAAAGACATTTTAAAAAGTTATGATATCCCAAAAACAAAAAAAAATATACTTTTCTGACGATATAGGTTTATACTTTTAGTAAACCTATGTTTAATAAGTATCCAAAATATTTAAAATTTTCAACCATTTTTTTTTTTGTTTTCAACTCTGGCGCGTGGTGGGAAAAATTAAAATGTTACCATACAAAAAAAAATTAACTTTAACAATTTTTACTCAATTTTAATAAACAATTACTCTTTTTACTCAGCCTTAAACGTACTTTGAAGAAAAAATACGAAAAAAGGGTTTTTTAATAAAGTATTAGAAAGAAAAAGCGCCAACGTTGAAAATATTAATTTTTTTTTTTTGAAATTTTAAATATTTTGGATAATACACAGAAAACACTAAAAACGGGTTTTAATTAAAAAATTTATTGAATCAATTAATATTTTAATTGATTTTGCACCTATCACTGCAATGATACTATCAATTAAACCTTTTATTAAAATTAAGAAGGAAAAAAAGTTATAAATAACTTCTACAAAAAAAAAAAATATGATACTCACAAAATAAGTGTGTGATCTATACGTTGGTATGTGTGTTTTTTGCAATGCTGAGTCTGTTTGTGTGTGTGCTTGTTTTGTTTGTTAACTTCAAATGTATTTGGTATTTTATACGGAAAATTTTCTATTTATGCATACAGTGTAAGAAAAAATAATATGATAATTGTATCTAAAAAAAAAAATGTATTTATATGCATTTATAAAATATTGGCCTGGGTTCTATATTCCACTACGAAGTGAAAGTGGAATCGTTTTTAATTTCACATTTTCAATTCCGCTGTGTTTTGAAAAACGAGTGAATCGTTTTTTTCACGACGATTTCATTTTCATTTTGTTCTTAGCAACAACATAAAAAAATGCGGGAAAAAAATAAATTATCACTTTAAAGTGAATAAAATTGCAATAAAGAAGAATGCATTTTTTAACAAAAATAAAAATTAAACAAAAAAATACTTATTTTTAAAATAATATAAAATGAGTTTCGCAATTGTGATTTCCTGGTATTTAATTAAAAAAGAAAAACAAAGAACGGAAAATCTAAATAGAAAAAGGCTTCGTGACTGTTCAAATCCTTTGGAACTACCAGAAAAATCATAAGACAATAATTAAAACTGAGTCGCAAGTGTTTAAAATTAATAAAAAAAAAATAGTTTTATTGCGTATTTTAGATTAAATAAGTATGCATTTATGATGGTTTTAGAAGAATTATCACCAATGGCTAAAAAGACAAGCATTCCAATTATTTTGCAATTGGGCACATCACTACGCTATTTCGGACAAGGAATTTACCAACAAATGATCGCAAAAGACTTCAATCTAGCAGTGGAAAGAAGTACAGCGTCAAAAATTTTAACAAATATGTGTAATGTTTTGAAAACTGTCATATGCCCAAAATGAATTAGATTTCAAAGAAGTCGAGAAGAAATTGAGAAATCAAAGAGAGAAATCAAAAAGGGAAATCATCGGTTGCGGTTCCTCATTTTCTATATTTTCAGTACCTTCGTCATTTTTATTTAATTTTTGTAAAATCACGTTTACTACATTGTCGGAACTGGTGCCATCTAAGTTTGACAATTCAGTAGATGAATTTGTGGTTGTTTAATCTTTGCTAGTCGTCCCAAATGATTTAGCAGCTGGAACACCTTCGACTGCTGTATAAAGGCCAGAAAGTTTGGCAACTGAATCTTCTTTGGACGATATGTGTTGGATATTATTGGGTCCTCCACCTGTTGCCGTTACCTCTGCTCTATTTTCGGCCAATTTTTTACGAATGGTAGCTTTCCAATCAGCCCAAGCCTTTTTCCAACCAGTTGCATCGTTTTCTGGAGGTCCTAAGCTGTTTAATGTACTTGCTAAGTCCTTCCACAACTGGTTCTTAACTGTTTTGTCGCCCCTCTAAAAACCTTTGGCCAAACCAGATTTTTTTTTCCATGAATGTTAAAAATGGGGCCTCTTGTTCCGGATTCATGTGTTTTCCCGTAAAAAATAAAACACTTTTTCAGTTAAATAAACGTATATTAACAACATATCACATTTACTTA
This sequence comes from Delia radicum, assembly GCA_021234595.1. Lineage (NCBI taxonomy): Eukaryota > Metazoa > Arthropoda > Insecta > Diptera > Anthomyiidae > Delia > Delia radicum. The sequence continues at coordinate 30,461,797 of CM037854.1, read as the reverse complement.
CATTGTTTGATTTTTTTTTTTACGTTTAATATTCAAAATAATTTTATTTTCTAGTGCGCCCGGTAGGTTAGTTGGTAGCGTGCTGGCTTATCTGTGCGGGGGTCGTGGGTTCGATTCCCACCAGAGGCACTGTTCTGTTTTCGCTACAACGCGCCGAAGGCCACAGTAGCTAGTGCTCGGTTAGGGTAATAGTATATAATTTGTAATTATATGATTATTAGTTAATAAAATAAAAAATAAAATAAAAATTTTATTTTCTAAAAAGTTTGGTTTTTCACTCAGTTAACGAATACCGTTTTACAATTACTTTTTTTGTAGTGAAATTGTTTTATAGAACACATCAAATCACTTTAATACCACTAGAAACAAAATGAAAATTAAATTTTTCTTTTCAAATCACTTATGTGGAATTGGGAACACAAATTGAGCGGAAGTTTCACTTTCACTTCATTTTCGGAATGTAGAACCCATGCGATTAATTGATTCAATTAAATATTTGTTTAGAAACAAATTAAATTCTAATCAAATCTTTAATTAGATAGTTTAGGTTGATCATTTTTTCTGTGTATTTCCACATGGTTTTGATAAAAGTATAAACATATACATACATATTTTTGGAAAGCTTAACTATTCGTCTTTCTAAAACCTAAATTTTAAAATCGGCTCAAAACTTACTTAGTTAAAAATAGTATTCAAAATTCTGAAAACTTAAATGTGATTTACTCAACCAGGCTAACAGCCTACAGTAGGTAATTTTAAAAGTATATTTTCACTGTAACACTGTGTAATTATCGTTAATAATTCATAACAAACTTCAAGTTAACGACTGCAATATTTAAATGTTATTATGAAATTTCTGATAACGAAACGTTATTATTATTGAATTAAAACACTGCAAGAATCAAATTTAACAAATCATCATTCTCTTACACTTTGCATACACAGTGGCGAGATAACGAAAATATTATATGTACTTAAGAATATAGTAACAGTTGATCAAGGTGGCGTTAGAGATACCCTACTTTCATGATGATTTTATTTTGTCGCACGTCATACGAGTAGATCCACCAGACATTTATCGACCAAACTTTGCAGATATATAGAACAATAAAAAATGTTTGTAGTGAAAATTTGAGCTTTGAGAGAAATGAATCCTAGACGTTGTAAGATATTTTATAAATTTAAATTTTGTATATTTTTATGGATAAATCTTGATTAAAAAATATAAGAATTCTTATTTTTTTTTTTTTTTTTAATTTGCCGACATTTAACTTTTTTTCTTTTTCAAAAATATCGTGGTTTTTAAACAACCACAACAACCCTGACAGTATAATTTTTATGTGAAGTTGTATAAAAATCAAAGCAAAATGTAATCCTCGGGATCTCTTTATATTATAAGGGTGTATTAATACTACTTTGGAAAAACAATTTTGTCCGTTTTGCCCTAAAAAAACGCCATTTTATAAAATGGCTAGTATCTTGAAAACTAAGCGATATATCGCAAAACGGACAACTTGACCTAAGTAGCGCGTGCTGATAATACAAATGTATTAAGTTTTCCGTTTCCCGTTCCATTCCATATCGTTTAATTTTGGACCAATCTTCAATTTCATTATCAGAGTGTTTAAATTTGTAAGTAAGTTTAAATCATGTAGGTATTTGGGTAACCAAAAAATTTAGACACTATGTGCTTGGTTCATAAAATATTAATCCCTCTATATTTTTTTCTAACCTAGCCTATTTACAGTATAAGGGTGTATTGATAATCATGTGAAGCACACGTTTTCTCCGTTTTGCCTTATCTCGTTCAGTTTCGGAGATACTGGCCACTTAAAAAAAGCCATCTTATAAAATGGCAAGTATCGAAAAACGGACAAAAGTTTTATAAAACTTTACCTACAGAACACGTACCGATAATACAAATGTGTTAAGTGTTCTCTTTCCGCTTTTTCGTCGTTCCATTCCATATCGTTGCATTTTGGACCAATTTTCCATTATATTATAGGAATGTTTAAATTTGTATTTGCACGTACATATGTATATGGGTAAACAAACACGCTCCGATAATACAACAGATGTAGCTTTGGAAGAGATCCCGAAGTATGTATTTTTAGAAAAGTGTGACAGGGTGACTATGTGTGATAATAATAAGCACACTCCGAATTCAAATTTTGTTCCTCGTTATATTTCATTTCGTTCCTTGTGTTTAGTGTTCCAATTCCACTCGTTCCATTTCATTTCGTTCTACTTTACATGGTTACAAAAAAGTCTGAAAAGCAATATCTATATTATTTTAGAAATTTTCATTAATCAATGAAATTAAATCTTCAAATCGTGCGCCCCGGTAGGCTAGTTGGTAGCGTGCTGGCTTAACAGTGCGGGGGTCGTGGGTTCGATTCCCACCAGAGGCACTGGTCTGTTTTCGCTACAACGCGCCGAAGACCATAGTAGCTAGTGCTCGGTTAGGGTAATAGTATATAATTTGTAATTATTTAATTAATTAGTAAAAAAAAAAATCTTCAAATCATTATCATTATTAAAAAATAATAATAATGAAAATAATTGCATTACCATTGTTATCAATGCAATGATAATGAAATCAACATTTTATTAGTCCACATAATTCATTAGTCCCAAATATAATAACAATATATTTGAAAGGATATTTAAAAAATTAATTTTTATATTGAAAATGTTTTGCTTTTAAATATATACAGTAGCATTCCAGTGTCAAATAACGTTGGAAGATCTATTAGATATCCGTTATTAAAAGCTTTTTGAAAGTCATATGCAGTTTGGTGAACACGAGAAATTCTCAAGAAGTAAAATGAATTATGAATTAGGAAGGAAAAAGCTATGACCGCGAAGTTTATCAGCGATGGTGATAAATAGAATCTTCAGTTATGGAGAAAGAAAGTATAACATAACATTAATTATCCGTTTTTAACGACATTTCAACAAATTTTATATTATTATTATTTTATATTTATACTTTTCCGATTTTTTATTTTGATTATGTATTTTTTTTTTTTTTTTGTAACCCGGGGAAACATGTGTGCACACTAGGATTACAGCTTTTTTTGCCAATGGGTAATAATTTATTAATAATAGAAATCGCCTGTTCAGGTGAAGTACATATCCATAAAGTACATATCCATAAACTGCATTTTCTTAAGTTTTTAACATTAAAGTTGTTCTAGTGGATTAATAATACTGCACAACATTTTTTTTAATAACTTTTTACTTATTTAAAGAGGATTATGCGGAAAGCTTTTTGAAAACAGCGAAAAAAAAACAAAATTGCATTACTTTATATTTTTATGGACTAATACATACGACTAGGGTAGCTAAAATTTGATAATTGCAAAAAGAAAATCGAAAGTTATAACCCTAGTGCACACAAAAACTTTCGACTTCCAATAACCCTATTAAAAACAAGTGGAAGCATTAAAGTCCGATGTGCCGAATTTGGTATAAAAAAGATTAAATTCGGCTGTGCCGAATTTTTGGATACCCTCCATCTCATTGTTTGAATTAACCAGTGCAAGTGCAAATAATATATATATATATATATCTATATTCCTTGTAAAAATAACAATAACAATGTTGTTTTTATAAGTAAAATAAAATATGATTAATTAATGTATTTGGGGTGAAGAAAAAAATGTTGTATCAATTATCGTTAAAAGCGAACTGCACTGTATATAAATACAGATAAAGATTTACGCAATTCAATATATATGGTTTGTGTCTTTGCTATAAAAAAATCGTCGATATTCAGGCGCTGAAATCGCTATGTTTAATTTCTATGATATTAAATATATATTTGAATTGGGAGTTAAAATTCAATTAATATTCTTTTAAGAATCCAATTGCAATTGATGGAAACGTCCAATTGGGAAAATTGTCATTAGCGCCATCTATTAAGTTATAAACGGATAGGTTTAAAGGGACAGTAATAAGAAAAAAATTGTTTTAAAAATAATAAATATATTGTGAATTGTGAATTGTGCGCCCCGGTAGGCTAGTTGGTAGCGTGCTGGCTTATCAGCGCGGGGGTCGTGGGTTCGATTCCCACCAGAGGCACTGGTCTGTTTTCGCTACAATGCGCCGAAGGCCATAGTAGCTAGTGCTCGGTTAGGGTAGTATTTATGTAATTTGTAATTATGTGATTATTAATTAATAAATAAAATAAATATTGTGAATTAGTAATTTAATTTAATATCTAATTGTAATTGAGAAAGGACCTAATTGGAAGAATAACTGGCTCCTCCATTTAAATTGTGAAGGGAAGTTTATAAAAAAAAAAAATAGAAAAAAAATATTCTTAGGAAAAAAACTTGTTTGTAAATGAAACGAATTTAGTAGAAAAAAATCTAACACTCAATTAACGAGGTTTATGTGGTCAAAAATAAACTCAGTTTATTGCAGTAATTAAATGGAGTTTGCTTATAACACTTGGAATAGGGGAAAAGCACAAATCGATGTCTCAAAGTAATCAATATTTGTAGAAAATAATATTATCCATACATGAAATATTTACATATAATGTAGCACTGAAATAATTATTTTTCTATAAAACAAAACCCGTGATTTTAGTAGAAAAAAGCCACAAAATAGGCTTTTAGCAATGTAAGGAAAATGAATTGTATTAAATACAAAAACACTTTAATTTTAGCGAAAAACATACCGATTTGATCTAAACATGCTAGGAATATTATATTTTAATAATATTAATAAAAACTTTAAATGTTTTTCATTTTATGTTTCACTGAAACACAAATTAATGTTCAAAGTTATTCTGCAGGTTTGTTCTCAATGAAGCAATTTTTTTTTTTTGAAATAATAGTTGGTTTTAAAATCGGTAGTGACAATTTACAGAATTGATAAAAACTGTGGAAAGAGTTGAGAAATCGTTTGCATGCACTGACATGAATTTAATATTACATTTTAAGCAAAGTTATGCTGTTTTCACATGGACTTTTAAAAAAGCATTTAGGGGTCCAAGAAGGTGATTACGTAGAAACTTTTGAACTGTTTTGTAAATACTACATTAACATAGTTTAAGTGGAAATCGTTTCAGTTACATATATTCAGTCGAATTGGACAGAATTAAAGGGAAATGCAAATTGAAGTATTTATGAAATCTGTGGATATAAGAAGTTCGTTATATCAGACATCATTTGTATGGAGGCTGGTTGACGAGACAAACAATTTAAATAAAATGAATTCTTTATAACAAAGATCCATTTTGCAAATTTTATTTTTATTGAATTTCAGAGGGAAATTAGTGTTTTAGTTGTAGTGAATTTAGGGTTTAAAAAGCATACGCGAATTAAAAAAAAAGATTTAAAAAAAAAATGCGCTTGCTGAGACATACATAATGAAATAATTATTAAATACCCGTTTACATTACAACACACGTGTTTATACTATACATCACATAAGTCAAACGGAAAGTGTGATAATATTAAGTTTGTCAAAAAATTAAAAAAGAAAATATTTTGTGTGTTTAGAGTGTTTTCGTGACACAAAAAATTAAAGAAACTGGAATTTTTTCAAATTATATAAATTAAAAAATTGATCCGGTGACAAATTAACATGTTTTGCTGACATATTAAACTTTTGTCAAAAATTCGTAAATTTTTTGGAAGCAAAAATCGTCCAATAGTCATTTAGTTATTTTGGGTAATAAATATCGTCAAAATGACTATAAATCGTCAAACCTGGCAACACTGCATGTGATTGCTTCTAATGCATACATACATACAGGCACGTAGCTAGGAATTTGTTTCGGGGGGGCTTTTCGATTTTTTTTTTTTATTATATATTTTTTTTTGCACACTAAAGTAACAGCTTTTTCTTTTGTTTGCTAAATTTTTGCTAAATTTTTACCTACACGTAATGGGCAATCATGTATTAATAATAGAAATAGCTTTCTGATTTCATTTTGAAACAAAGACCTCCCGCATAAAGTGCATTTCCTTAAAATGCATTTTTCATTTATTACTTATTGTGTTCATTATTTTGCGAATTTTGATGTCTATATTGCGAAACAACGCTTTAATCTGTTTGATCACAAATTTGAAAATGTTTGTGTACTTTAAGTTGGATATGCATCGTTATTGTCTAATTACGTTAAATTTTTAGCTAAATATTAATTTTTAGTTTAATTAAATAAAAAAAGGATTATGCGGAAAACTTTTTGAAAACCACGAAAAATAAAATTGCGTTACTTTATATTTTTATGTGCTAATATACGTCTAGGGTAGCTAAAACTTGATAAATGTAAAAAAAAGTAAAAAAGTTTCAACTTCTAATAACCCGATTAAAATTAATATGATGCTTTATATAATCATACGAAATTTAATATGAGTCTTAATAAAGTTTTATCCGAGAAAAGGGCATAATAATTATATTTGCATTAGTTTAGTTTTAATTTGATAATATCAGAATAAATAACATCCGAATAATGACGCGATACAATTTAATACGATTTTATACAGCGGTATAAATTTATATGTGAACTGATACTGAAATATACAAAATAAGCTATAGTTGAGTCCGGTTTTTGATTTTAAAACTTAATGAAAATCCAAAATATCTATTAATCCTTTTAGACTTTAGCCACTTGCAAAAGGTTTACAACTTTATAATTTGTAACAAATTCCATAGCATTTGGAAATTTTATTATATTCAAAAATAAAAAAATATAAATGAAGATTTTGTGGTATTTATTAACTTACACCATTGAATAACAAAGACGGAAAAAACGTTGAAACTAAATTTAGAGTTTTAGATTGAAAAAAATCTTAGACTAAATTAAGAACTCATAATGTTACAAATGAAACAAATTCTTTTTTTAGGGTTAAGAACCAGAAAGAAATCAATTCAAAAGACAAAAATTGGGGTAAATTTTGTGTATAAAATTATACACAAAATTATGCAATTAATTGTATTGTATTGATGTAATATACATTTACATCCAAAATATAATTGACAAATTTTCTAGTGTGACTCTGCATGGGGTAATATACAATTTTATCTAAAATAAAATTGTGTTTTTTAAAATATGATATAATATCAAAATATATATTATTTTGCAATGTCTAGGTATATAAATATAACGTAATTATTAATTGGATTAGTTTTAGCGTATTCTAAAGGCAATATACAATTATACGCAACTATATATGACATCATATTAAATTTTTTTTACGAAATTAATTTTATATATGAATTTATATAATTATGTCCGGTTAAATGCACTGGCAGACAAAACCTTATAAGTGCATATAAAATTATGTATTATTTTATGCAAACGTTTTAACTCGGGAAATTAAAGAATTATGACCGTCCAAAAAACAAATTAAAAGCAAATACCCTATATAATTTGCCTGCCACTTATAAGGAAGCTTTTCCGATGGGTTTCCTTTGAAATTAAATTCGGATAGGTGATAAAGCAGCAAAAATATATGAAAAACGTATCTATTTTTAAAATTGGTGGTGAAAATTAACACATTTTTGTATGAAAATATGTTTAAAGTTTAGGAAATTTAGACTTATTTAAAAACAGCGTTCAAATCCTCGAGAAAACACACATTTTGAAAACCATTTTGACACTATGTCATGGACCCCGGCTGCCACTTATTTGAATTATTTTAACAAATTATTCACTATTTTTACCCCTTTTTCATATATCCGACTTCATGTATTGTATTAAAAAAATCGTAAATTTTACAAGCAAGCGTGATTGTAGTCTGAAAGAAATAATAAAGAAAAAATATAAAATTGGAAAATTTAAAAATATACCTGACATCGCCTAGGTCTTATTTCCATCGCCTAGGTCTTATTTATTTCGTATTTCCAATTCACTTTGATTTATATTTTGGACAATTTCAAACGCTTTTCAAATTGTCTTTAATCAATTTTTTAAATAAAAACCCTTTAAAATGTCTAAAAAAAAACTACATCGTTATTACTGGTTTAGCTGCTTGATTTTAAAATGTCGCATTTCAAGGAGCGCCGATAAAAATTTGTTTACATTTAGTCTAAAAATAAATTGAGAAAATTTGAGTCCCATTGGACCACGTTAACATGTTATGCATATCGATCAAAGTTTGAGGCTTAAATTTGTTTCAAAAAATTAAAAAAATATGAGATATCGAAATATATATCGTAAAATATATAAAATATAAAATACTGAAAACTATGTTACCAGATGCGTGCGTAGCAAACCAAATTTACCAAAAAGATTGCACTGTAAGTAAAGTAACGACTTTTACGGCACAAGTAAACTTAATTTTGAGTCTTAGTGGTAGCTCCATTTTAAAAGATTATGTCAAAATACAGAGAAAAAATCATTGTCAAAAAAAAATTCAATTAAACTTTTGTTCGATTTCAAACTTACTTTCAATTAACTGTTTAATTGAAAATGAATTTGGTATAAAAAAAATTCTCAGTTTTTATAACGTTGAACAACATTGAAACAAATGCAAAAATTTTAAAAAGTCGCCAAAATTAAAAAAATCGTTTAAAGTTGAAAATTCGCGTTTCTTTAATTTTGGTCATTTTTTTTTAAATATTTTTTTGAATTTTGGCGTTTATTTTGGGAGTTTTTTAAATTTCTGCAATTTTGAGGATTGTTTTGGCAATTTTTTTTTCAAATTTTGCGATTTTTCAAATGGTCTAATTTTTCCCAATAGTAAACAATATTCAATTAAATTTTTAATAGATGTGAATAAAACTATATGTAATTGACAATAATATTAATTAAATAGATACAAATTATTTTAGTTGTTACTACAATTGCATCAACACGACCGAATTTAGTTAAACTTTTGCTGAACAAATATTTTAATTAAAACTCAATTTTAGTTTTTTCTGTTTAGTTTGCATTGTCTCAAACAATTTTTTGATTATATTTTAAGTCAAAGACTTCGAAATCTCTTATGAAAAGATTTTATTTATTGCTTTTTGTCGAAAATCAACTCTAACAATGATAGCCGCCCATTTGCAGGCGATGTTTTCTAACGAAATTTTAAGATTCGAATCATATAAAACTATTTCCTATTTGATCCAAGTCAAAAATAATTATTTTCATATTAAATTTATCAATAACATTGTTACTTTCTAACGAATTGTATTAAGTTTTTAAATTTGTCAAATCTTTTCGGGGGGGGGGGGCTATAGCCCCCTAGCTACGTGCCTGCATACATACCAGTTATAAAAACCTTCATACATACATACATACATACAGGGTGGCTGATGCATATTGTTACAATAAGAAATTTAAATAACTTTTTTATTTTTATTTCTTTGTTTTTACATTTGAAAAGCCATACATTTTTAATAAGTATTTTTAATTGCTTTTAAGAAACAATTTATTTAAAATGACTAACACGCCTGAAGACATCAAATGCAAGCGAAATTCCGTGCAAATTACAGAGAAAATTCCAAGCTAAGGGGCAAGTCTACTGCGTTCAATTGCTTGTTGTTTGATTTTTTTAAACCAGAGAAATGAAAATCCTTAAGCAGAACTGTCCGTATTGACTGTGATAACTATATGAGCAAAAATATTCCATGTCGAAACTCTAGAATTGACTTGTATTGCAGCAACTATGGCAACAATTGTTTCTTACATTCGAACTGAGAAATTTTGATTAAAAGGCGTCCTAATAATTGTTCCACGATTGACAAAATAATTTACGAGCCCAATCTGCTCGGAGGAGTGCCGCCTAATGTGCCCGTTAAGTTTGTTTATGCGGAAATGCCAGCCCCCAAAGCATTGTAGTGGCGCACAATCAAAATGTTAGTTTCATTACCCCATTCGTTCATTTCCTTAAATTGAAATGAAACCAAAAAAAAAATAAATCGAACCGATTAATAACTCAGAAAAAATGTTATTTCGTTTTCTTTTGTAGTGAAATTTATCAGCCACCCTGTATTACAAAACAAAACAAAAAAACAACAACAATATTTTGTGGTTTTTTCCCAGATTTTTTTTAAAAAGAACTACAACTACTTTTACAAAGTGTGTATACCCTCCGCACTATGGGATGGAGAATTATTTTTACAAACACGCTTGCGGGGACATACATAATGAAATAATTATTAAATACCCATTTACATTACGACACATATGTTTATACTATACATCACATAAATCAAACGGAAAGTGTGATAATATTAAGTTTGTCAAAAAATTAAAAAAGAAAATAGTTTATGTGTTTAGAGTGTTTTCGAGACACATAAAATTAAAGAAACTGGTATTTTTTCAAATAATATAAATCGAAAAATTGATCCAGTGACAAATAAATATGTTTTGCTGATATATTAAACTTTTGGCAAAAATTCGTAATTTTGTTGGCAGCAAAACCCATAAAATCATCATTTAGTTATTTTGGGTATTAAATATAGTCAAAATGACGATAAATCGTCAAACCTGGCAACACTGCATGCGATTGCTACTAAACATACATACATACATACATACCAGTTATAATTATATAATAAAAAACAACAATATTTTGTGGGTTTTTTTGTTATTGTACGTGTTGATTATGACCACGGATGGTAACCGATTCTATGTGGTTATTGGCTTCGTGAATGCTATTTTCTTTTATTTCGGTAACGTTATTTTAGGGGTAACTATATTTAAGTTATTTCGGTTGCGGGCTTTTAGTGTTAACGGTATTTTATTTATTTCGCTAGCGGTATTTTAGATATAAAATAACGTTACATTTTAGTTATTTCGGTAACTTTATTTTAGGGAAAGATTTTTCAGTTATTTTGGTAACGGCATTTTAAGGGTAACGTTATTTTAGATATTCAGGTAATGTTAATGCACACCACAATTTTTAGCCCCATTATGCCCGAGTTTTGATTACTTTCTTGCTTATGATCATACTTTGGGAAAATATATATATTTAAAGAAGTTTTTTCAGATCTTGGTAGATTATTTCGGTAACGGTATTTTTATGGTATTGAAATTTTAATTATATCGGTAACGGTATTTTACGGATAACGGTGTTTCAATTATTTCGGTAACGGTATTTTAAGATATTGATATTTTATTTATGTCGGTAACGGTATTTTACGGATAACGGTATTTCAATTATTTCGGTAACGGTATTTTTGGGTTAACGATGGTCAGTTGGAAGGGGTTTGAATCGGTTACAGTAATTTAGCGATATTGACTGCCATCCCTGATTGCGTATATTCTTGTGTATAAGCATTGAATGTACGTATGTATGATGAAATAAATAGAATATTTTAAAATTTGATTCAAAATTTTAAGAGGTATTCCCACATTTTCACTCATAACTTTTGAACGCGTTAACCGATTTTGATCATTTTCACTAGCAAACTGCTCATGATATCAACAAACAATTTGACTGAAAATTAGCAACACCTCTTCTGTATTAGCGGAGTATTTTGTATTAACACAGACAGACGGACAGACGGACAGACGGACATGGCTATATCGACTTCTCTATTCATGCTGATCAAGAATATATATAGTTTATGGGGTCCCAGATTTTTTTTAAAAGAATTACAAACATTTGACAAAGTGATATATACCCTCCTGCACTATGGGATGGAGGGTATAAAAATGTATAATGATGCTTTATATAATTAAACGAAATTTAATATAAGTCTTAATACAGTTTTATCCAAGAAATGGGCCCATATAATTAATAAGTTTGCACTACTTTAGCTTTAATTTGATAATATCAGATTAAATTTGTTTTTATTAAAAAGAGAGGCAACACTCAGGAAATACTTCCTATATTTAGTGTGTTGCTTTCTTTGGAGAGGGATAGTATAGAGATGAAAGGTGGGGAAAGATGAAGGGCTTCAGACATGGCAACACTGTAATTGCGCGAGATAATAAGTCTTAGTCTTACATCCGAATAATGGCGCAATAAAATTTAATCCGATTTTATACAGCGGTATTAATTTATATCTGAACTGATACTAATACATACAAAATAAGCTATAGTTGAATCAGGTTTTTGATTTTAAAACTTTATTAAAATCCGATATATTTACAGAAATAATTACCGTCAAATACGGGATTTGAATCCTTTTAGACTTTAGCCACTTGCGAAAAGTTCGCAACTTTATAATTTGTAGCAAATTCCTTTCCATTTGGACATTAAGTCTATTAAAAAAATTCTCTTGAAATTAATTAAAAAAAAATAAAATAAATACAGATTGAGAAAGAAAACTTTAAAAATTAAAATATAATGAAAATGAAGATTTTATGGAATTAAGTAACTTACACCATTGAATAATAAACAAGAAAAAAACGTTAAAACTTAATTTAACTTTTTACATTGAAAAACAATTTAAAACTAAATTAAAAATTTCCAATGTTACAAACGAAGCAAGTTCTTTTTAGGGATCCTACATATTTTGTGTGTAAGGAGTAGAAATTAAAGAACCAGTAAGAAATCAATTCAAAATACAAAAATTGTAGGAAATTTTGTGTATAAAATTATACACAAAATTGAATATTAAAAGGTTTTTTTTAAGGTCTGCCTATTCTGGAGGCTCTAGCTTTTCTAAAACTTTGGGTTCTGATGAGATATTAAGCCAGATCGAAATATTAGTATCAACCTAGCTAATATGTTTTATTTGCGTTGAATGCTCGTTATAAATTAAAAATGAGATAGACCATTAATTGTACTATTGTATTGATGTTATACAAATTTATATCCAAAATATGACTGACAAATTTTCTAGTGTGACTCTGCATGGGATAATATACAATTTTATGCTAACTTAAATTGTTTGTTTTTTTTTTAAATATGATACAATATCTAAATATATGTTATATTGTATTTTGCAATGTCTAGGTCTAGGTCTAACGTAATTTTTAATTGGATTAGTTTTAGCGTATTCTAAATGCAATACACAATTATATATTGAGCGAGATGCAATAAGACGCAAATATTTATGACATCATATTAAAATATTTCGACGAAATTAATTTTATATATAAATTTATATAACTATGCCCGGTTAAATACACTAACAGACATAAACTTATAAGGGTATATAAAAGAATGTAATAATTTATGCAAACGTTTTAATTCGGGAAATTAAAGATTTATAACCGCCCAAAAATCTGAGTATTTTTTATTCGTGAACTCAAATGTTTTAGTTTTTGCAGATAAATCCTATATAAATTGAAAGCTTTTCCGATGGGAGCACAAAAATATGATAACCTAACCTTTTCTCTGTGTGTTTGTATGAAAATATGTCTAAAGCTTTTAAAATTTAGACTTATTTAAAAACAACGTTAAAATACTCGAGAAAGCACACATTTTGAAAGCCACTATGTCTTGAACACAGGCTGCCACTTATTTGGGGCTATACTCCATGTCTTGTATTTACAAAATCGTAAATTTTCCAAGGAAGCGTTGAAGCTCACTAGTGTGATTGTAGTCTGAAAGAAATACTGTTAAAAAAAATATATACAATTGGAAAATTTAAAAATATACATGACATCACCCATGTCTTATTTAAATTAAATTATGTACTGTCAATTCACTTTGATTTATATTTTGGACGATTTCAGATGATTTTCAAGCACTCTTGTGTGTTCACCCTTAATTTTAAACTTCTTCGTCAATAATTACATTTTTTTTTTTTTTTTTTTTTTTTTTTTTTTTTTTTTTTTAATTTATTTTCATCGGGATAAACATTAATTGCATTTATAGTAATTAAATGTGCTAAAGTCCCAAAACTTATTTAAGAAATTGTGAAAAGCAATCTGATGTCTGATTTCTTTAATCAGTTTTTTAAATAAAAACTCTTTAAAATTTCTACAAAAAAAAAAAAAAAACAAAAAAAAAACAACATAGTTATATCACAAAGCCTAATTGAGCTGCTTAATTTTAATATGTCGCATTTCAAGGAGCGCCGATCGAAATTTGTTTACATTTGGTCTAAAAAATTAGGAAAATTTTGGTGAAATTGGACCACGTTTACATATATGAGTATGAATCAAAGTTTCAGGCTTAAATTTAGTCTCTATCTCAGCACGAGTCGCTTTATTTGAGATTTCGTAATATATATCGCAAAATATTACTGAAAGCTATGTTACCAGATGCAAACCAAATTAAAATAAAACTATTGCACAGTAAGCAAAGTATCAACTTTTGAAATGACGCCCTACGGCACACGCACACTTAAGTTTGGGTCGTAGTGGTTTTCGCGATTTAAAAGATTATGTCCAAAATATACAGAAAAAAATATTATCAAAATAATATCAATTAAACTTTAGTTCGATTTCAAACTAACTTTTAATTAAATATTTTACAATTTTCGTGATTTTTTTTTTTTATTGTTATTAATTAATAATCATATAATTACAAATTATATACTATTACCCTAATCGAGCACTTGCTACTATGGCCTTCGGCGCGTTGTAGCGAAAACAGACCAGTGCCTTTGGTGGGAATCGAACCCACGACCCCCGTACTGATAAGCCAGCACGCTACCAACTAGCCTACCGGGGCGCACGATTTTTTTTTTAAATTTTGTAATTTTAATAGTATCTACTAAAAATTTGTTTGAAATAATAAAACTATATTCAATTAAAGTTGTAATAGATATGAATAAAACTACGAGGGCAGATCAATAAGTCCGTGACTTTTCGGACTTCCCTCGTAGTGAAACGCAACACTGGTCCCATCAAGTACCACCTGTTAATAGACTACTGTCAAATTTTGAGCAAGTTCCGTCATTTACTTTGCATTTAAAAGCTGTTCAAAACATACAACCTCGTGGATTTTTTTAATAATGGAAAAAAGTGAATTTCGAGTGCTCATTAAACATTATTTTTTGCGAAAAAAAACCGTCAATCAAACCAAGGAAAAGCTTGATAAATGCTATGGGGACTCTGCACAATCGATTTCAATGGTAAAAAAAAGTGGTTTACTGATTTTCGTTGTGGTCGCACAAGTTCAAATGACGCTGAACATTCTGGACGGCCAATCGAAGTGAATACACCCGAAATTGTAGAAACAATCCACGATATGGTGTTGGTCGATCAAAGAATAAAAGTGCGTGAGATAGTTGATGCCATAGGCATTTCATATGGCAGTGTGGTTTCGATTTTAAATGATCAGTTGGTGCCGCGTTTGCCCTCAATTGACCATAAACGTAATCGTGGCCAATAAGGTGATGGCAACAGTTTTTTGGGATACAAGCGGGATAATCCACATCGATTAACTGTGTATATTATGCCAACTTATTGACATATGGCCAAGAAATGACTATTTTATGGACCTCGAAAACTCATATTTTTTGGAAGGGATACAAAAATTGGAGAAACGTTGGACTAAGTTTTTTTACAGTTATATTAGTTTTTTGTTTTTATATACATCGAGATTATTTTTATGTTATTTTCAATTTATAACGAGCTTTCAACCTCCGTATATTTACAAAAATAAAGCAAATCAAACATATTAGCTAGGTTGATACTAGTATTTCGATCTGGCTAAAGATCTCATCAGAACCCGAAGTTTTAGAAAAGCTAGAGCCTATATAATAGGCAGAACTTTAACAAAAAACCTATTAATAATTAATAATAATCCCATCTGAAGATGGGAACCTAGAAAATTCCCGAAATAGATCTATCAACACATTCCTGAAAGGGTAAAATAACAAATTTGAAAACAAAAAACTCTATAGATTATTTGTTAGGCCAATATCCTAATAAAGAAATATTGAGTATGGCCTCGAACTTGAATAATTTTCATTTTCATTTTTTATTAACGTTATCAATAACATTGTTATTTCCGAATTATATTAAGTTTTTAAATTTGTCAAATCATTTCGGAGGTGGGGGCTCTAGCTCTCTCTGTACAGATATTATAAAATGTTAATCACTAAACTTAATAAAGGGTCCGCCAAATAACTTTTTTTTTTTTGAAAATGCTATAAAAAAAACTGCTGAATATTTTCTCAAATTCCTTCTTTTATTTGAAAGTACAATCCTTCCGGTTAATAATGGAAAATAATTTCATTCAAATGGCTGCCTCGGCTGGCCATGCAGTAGCCTACACGATCGGTCCAATTTTTAAGCACATTATCGATTGTGTGCAGCTGTATTTCACCAATGCCAATCTTTGACGGCAACCCACAAATAATAGTCCAACGGTGTCAAATCGCAGCTCTGAGGTGGACAAACCACATCAGCTCTGCGGCTGATAATGCGATCTTCAAAAACAGGGCGCAACGCATCGAGTGTAGCTTCGGCTGTGTGTGATTTTCAAAGTAATGTCGCAATATTTCCCAACGTTGTTCAAGCGTATACACAACCATATTCGTTCAGCGGAAGGATAAAACTAATTATCTGTCAAATCAGACATGAGCTACCATTCACGAAATAAGCACTAGTTGAAAAAAAAAGTTAGATGACGGACCCATTATATATAAGTAATTACCAACTGATAACAACTTTTTAATTTAAACACCACGAAAACAGTGAATAAAAATCATTCTATTACGAGTCATATTAGCGTATGGACGCATAAATTTTTCTTAAAACTTATAAAGTGATACTAAAATTAATTAAACAATATGGTATTATTCGTATTAATAATATTCCTGGCCACTGTATATTTTCTTGTAAAATACCATTATACCACATGGCAACGTTTGGGTATAGAGTATGATGAACCCACCATACCCTATGGCTCCCTACTAAAGGTCACACGTAAAGAAAGGGCTATTGGTTTGGCAATAGCCGATATTTATGAGAAATATAACAATAAATTTGTGGGCATTTATTTATTTTTTACCCGAGCAATTTTATTAAGAGATGCTGAATTAGTTCGCCAAATTATGACTCAAGATTTTAATAGTTTTCATGATCGTGGACTTTATGTGGATGAAAAACATGATCCCATGTCCACAAGTATGTTTAACCTGGAAGGTCAAAAATGGCGTGCTTTAAGAGCAAAATTAACTCCATCATTTTCTTCGGCTAAGTTAAAGGGAATGTTTCAGACTACCGATGATGTGGCGGACAAATTGGTGAAACACTTAAATAGACAACTTGAAGATGGAAAGACGAATACGATTGAAATGAAAGAAATAGCAACAACGTAAGTGGTTAAAATATTTTCAAATTGATATCGTAAAAATTCGTTAAGAACTTCCTAAAAATTTTAATAAGACAAAGTCGCGATTTAAACTTTACCAAAATTTATAAAACAGACCTAGTGGGTGTTGTAGGTCTGGTTGAGTAGAGTAAATTTTCATATATTTTAATAAAAGAGACGCAAATCGAATCGACGCAAACCGAAACACAATTTCCAATAAATTTGTATTGATTTTTATTTGATTAGTTCCATGACCCATTATTTTAGTTAAACTACGTTCATATTGAATCCCAAAATACGTATTTTCGTTTTTTTCCAAGTTTTCGATTTAAAATTCGTATGGAATTTGACAATCGAAAACTTGTAAAAACGAAAATACGTATTTTGAGGTCCAGTGTGAATGTAGTTTTAAACAATTAATTTTTTAGTAAAAAATACTATTTTTTATTATTTTTGGAAAAAAAGATTTTATTTAAATAAAAATACAGTAATTTTAAAGGAATTAATAAAATTAAGTCCCACAAAAAAACTTGCGAAATGTCTGTATACGTTTAAATTAAGGGATTTCGATATTAACCATGCAAATCGAAGTATTCACGACGCAACTTTGGAGACATGCTAAGCCACCTACAATATTATCGACTCAACTTATAGGCCATGCGACGCAAACTGAAATATTATCGACGCAACTTCGAAGTCACAAAAAAATTTTGAACGACGCAAGCCGGGGTTTTAGTATACACTCTTAAAATCTGAAATTAAAAATAAGAATAACTGTGCTATCAAGTATATTTCACAAATTTTCGACAACTGCTGAAACTAAATTTTGCTGCCTCTTATATCTGAACGTTTTTTTGAATTGAGAGAAACGATGGACAGGGTTAGGTAGACTATAGTTAAAAACTATAACATGCAAAGTTTGACGTTAGCCATTTAAAAGTAGTTTCATTCATTTTATGTTTTTGCTCATCGATTTTAACTCTCAGAACCAATACAAAATGGAATCACTACGCTTGGGAGATACGAGGGCGTCCCCAAAATTAGTCAACCTAACGTATAGATGGTGACAGTAATTTTAAGTTTTAAGGCGTCACGTATTTTAGTATTTTTTTTTTTTGGAGCCATCAAAAACAAATAATCTCAGTGAATTTGTAAACATGGAAAAAATTGGTGACCGTTATGTAATTCAATACTGTCATTTGAAAGGTCTCAGTCCAACCAATATTAAAGTCGAGCTAGATTCTACTCTGGGATAATCTGCCCCTTCGTTTAGGACTATAAAATTTTGGGTGGCAGAGAGGTCGTACGAGCTGACCAATTGAGGTGTCCACGTCAGAAACGGTTAACAAATTCCATAAAATGGTATTGGATGATTGTAAGCTGAAGATGCGTGAGCTGGCTGAAATGATAGGCATTTCAAAAAGTGATTGATCGAAATTTGGCGATGAGGAAGCTGTGCGCAAGATGGTTGTCGCATTTGCGCACAATAGAAGACAATGCACCAGTTCACACATCCACTATTGCGATGGCCAAAATCAATGAATTAAAGTTCGAATTGCTTTATCACTTATATTTCTTCCACACCGTTTGAGGGATACTAAGTTGATGTCAGAGAACCAATAACGGGATACGAACATCAGAAACTTATAAGGAATTGGCGTAACTTTATTTCAAAATATATATTTTTTCGATGCAATTATATTCGAAATTGGTTAGCGTACTGCGTGAACTGTGTTTCTTAGTAAATAACACCTATGAGTCAAAAAGGCATTTTAAAACACAAAAATTGTATTCAATTTTTAAAAACTTTGCGAAATTCAATTACTTTTTTTTTTAAATCTTCACGACGGACTAAATTTATTTGCTTCATGCCTAGCGAGTAGAAAGCAGTTCTTTTCAAACACATTTTGAAAATGGAAAAAATAGGGTTTCATAAAAAACCAGCCAAAAACCCAATGTAACTGGAATATCGAAAAGAGAAAAGTACATGTCCACTTACATGTACTCTAAAATGTTCAAAAAAAGATACCACTAGATGGCTTTTGAATTAAGTGTGTGGCAATATTAAATTAGATCAAACTATATAAAGCTGCGCATTAGTTTTTTTTTTTTTAATCGGGAATACAAATAATATGTTAATATTACAAAATATGTGGTAAATAATGTAAATATTTATCTTTACAGGTATGCCATAGATATTATTGGTTCTGTTATTTTCGGTTTAGATATAGACAGCTTTACCAATCCCAATAATGAATTCAGAGTGATAGGTGACAGGCTGTTGAATATAACTGACATTTTGCCAAGAATTCGTACTATAATGACTATAGTATGTCCCCCGTAAGTTTTAAAAATCGCAATAATTTCAAAACAAAAATAATAACTAAACACTATATTATATTTTTACAGAATTGCTCGATTTTTATCGCGCTTAGGTGTAAGAGATGCAGCAGTTTATAGTTTAAGAGATATTGTCCAAAAAACAATTGAATTTCGGGAGAAAAATGGTGTAATCAGAAAAGATCTATTACAATTGTTGATTCAATTGAGAAATACTGGTAAAATAAGTGATGATAATGATGACTTATGGAAAATTGAAACAGCTGCTGAAAATTTGAAATCAATGTCTATTGATATGATAGCAGCTAATGCATTTCTGTTTTATGTAGCCGGTTCAGAAACTACTTCAGCAACCATCTCTTTTACCATATACGAATTCGCTATGTATCCGGAGATTTTAAAAAAAGCTCAAACCGAAGTAGATGAATGTTTGAAAAAACATGGCTTGAAACCTGATGGAAAATTTACTTATGAAGCTATACAGGACATGAAATACATGGATTTATGTGTTAAGGAAACTACCCGTAAATACCCAGCTTTACCTTTCTTAAATCGCAAATGTACAGAAGACTTTGTAATACCTGATAGTAATTTTACTATAAAAAAAGGTACCGCTATAATAGTATCTTTGCTGGGTATGCATCGTGATCCGGAATATTTTCCAAATCCCATGGATTATAAACCAGAACGATTTTCGGAAGAGACATTGGAATATAATCCAGTAGCGTTTATGCCATTTGGTGAGGGACCTCGACAGTGTATAGGTAAGTTTCGGGGTTCAATGTACTAGTAAAATTTTAACAAATTTCTAATATTTCCTTTCTATAGCAAAACGCATGGGTGTTTTAAATGTGAAAGTCGCTTTGGCTAAAATTTTAGCTAATTTCAATATTGACCCTATGAAACGTAAAGAAGTAGAATTTCAATTTCATACGGCTCCGGTTTTAATTCCTGCCGATGTTTTAAAGATTGGACTTTCCAAACGATTTTAAATTTCCGAAACTATAAAGTGGTATGCAACGCATTCGGTGAAAGTAATCGATACTCGTAATTTTGGGTTATTAGCCCCATCCGTATTCGGCAGATAAAAAGTCTGGAATGCGGAAAAAAAACATTTTAATAATTTTAAACAAAATCTTAATCATTTAAATTTATTGTGAACAAAATAAACAATTAAAATGCATTTACAACCGATAACAAATTTTTAAATATAAAATATTGAAATTTTAAATAACATTTCAGTTGTTCGGTGCAAGTTGTGCTTACAAGTGGTTCAAAATTTTTACTTTTTCCTATAAAGTGAATTACAAAATGTTTTTATTGTTAATTATACTATTAACAACTGCTTTGTATTTTCTTATAAAACATCATTACACGAAATGGCAACGTTTGGGTATACAACATGATGAACTTACGATACCTTATGGCTCCTTGTCAAAACTCTTCCGCAAAGAGAGACCATTTGGTTTGGTCATAGCAGATATTTATGAAAAATATAAAGATAAAATTGTGGGCATCTATTTATTTTCAAACCTGCTATTTTGGTTAGAGATGCTGAATTAGTTAGACAAATATTAACAACTGATTTTGCTAGTTTTCATGATCGTGGACTTTATATAGATGAAAAGAATGATCCAAATGATCGTACGTTAAGGGCTGAACTTACGCCAGCGTTTTCGTCGGCAAAGTTAAAGGCTATGTTTGGAACCACTGATGATGAGTGACTCATACAGTGGAACTAAAATCAGTGACAACAACGTAAGTGGTTAATATTAAAAAAAAAAAATTTTTTGACACAGTGTTCATTTTTTGACTCAGTACTTTTAAATTAATATTGTTTTTAGTGGAATAATATAATTCAGAGGTTTAAAAATCCTAAAACAGTTCAGCATCTTGAGTACAATCGAGAATAAAAAAATTGTGAAACATTTTTATCCAGAGATGCTAAAAAATTATTTGAAAAAATTTATTTTTTGTTTACCTTTTTCAATGGATCTTTTTTCAAAAATTATTTAAAAATATAAAAAAGGATAATCTTTTATATTTTTGATTATTATGTTGATGAAAAAATATAAAAATTTATTTCTCTGCTAAAAGTTAGTTCATCGATTGTATATAATTTTTGAAAATCTGACAGATCGAACGATGATTTTTTCAAGTACACAAAGTCCAAAATCTATTCCCCTTTCACTCAAAACATAAATAATGGATGGTTTTTATTAAAATACTACTAGACTGATAAAAAAAATTTCCCCTCCCAAAAATGATATTTTTAAAAACAAAAATGTAAAAAAGATTAAAAGATTAATTAAAAATACTCTAATCCCCCTTTTCCAGGATCCGCGCCTGTTATAATTATATGTAAAAATAGCATTTGAAAAAACTTACATTTTTAAAAGTAACCTACACTCTAAAAAATTAATGTAAATTTACTGCTACAAAGTGAGTACAATTTTGTGTAAAATTAAATAAAATGAGTAAATATACACTCAAAATGCTTAAATAACTAATGTACAACATTTATGTCTGCAAAAATAAACACAAATGATAATAATTTGAATGTTGGGAAACATGTTTTAAATTTCTAAACATATTTTCCTACAAACAGAAGTAAAAATGTAAACAAATGATAGTAATTTGAATGTTGGGAAACATGTTTTTAATATTATAAACATTTTTACCTACAAACAGTAGTAATTGTCAAAATAAAAAATAATAAAAGAAAAGGAATAAAAAATAGATTATTTTGGAAATTTAAAACAACCAGCATATTCCAAAATTTTTTCATAATTATATTTGGAAAATGCACAAAAAAAACAAGTGGACGCATTAAAGTCCGATGTGCCGAATTTGGTATAAAAAAGATTAAATTCGGCTGTGACGAATTTTTGGATACAAACAATATAAATATCTATATTCTTTGTAAAAATAACAAAAATAATGTTCTTTTTGTAAGTAAAACAAAATATGACTGATTAATGTACTTGGGATGTGTCAGAAGAAAAAAATGTTTAATTAAAGTTTACTAAAATGAATCTGAAATTGTGCATGCTTATAACAGTGGGTCTTCAAAGGTGAAATGGTTTTTCTGATTACCTAAAGAAGAACGTGTCGTGAAAAATATATATATATTTAAAGTTCCTTATCATGTTAAAAAAACTGTTGTAAAATTCGCCTGTTGTTTTGTATATAAAAATCGTTTCTTTGCCTATATAATAATGAAAGAAATAAGGATTATTAAATTATATTTTTGGTTCGTTACAAGAGATGCAATGAATACAAACGCATTAAAACAGTTTCGAATAGTCAGAATTTTAGATAAATTTAAGTGAACAAAAATACGCTTGCGGAGACATACATAATGAAATAATTATTAAATACCCGTTTACATTACAACACATGCGTTTATACTATACATCACATAAGTAAAACGGAAAGTGTGATAAAATTAAGCTTGTCAAAAATTATAACACAAAATCGTTCGAGTGTTTAGGGTGTTTTCGAGACACAAAAAATTAAAGAAACTGGTATTTCAAATTATTGTTTTTTAGCTTAGTTGCTTGTGCAATTCACGTTTACGACTCCTAGAATAAGAACCCTAAGAAATTTTCCCGAAATTCGATTGGGTTTTTAAGGAAAAAAAATGCATATAATCAAAAGATTTTAAGATGAAGTATGCACCTTATATGTCTTTAATAAAAAAGTTCTGAAAGTGAATGTCCTTTAAATTTAATAGCGTTTTTAATAAATGTAATTAGAGCGTAAGAGTTTCCTTGCAAATTCATTAAAGCTTGAGAATGAGAATAAGTAAAAATAGTGTACAAAAAAAAGTTATGAATTTACATTGTTGAATTCGGGGATTTTGTTACTGGATATTTTTTTGATCTGATAACGATTTAAGTCTCTGGCAACTCTGGTAAATGCAGTCAAATAAATAAAGAATTTTAACTCAACTATTTTGTTCAACCTTTTTCTAATTGGTGATTTTTTGATTTGTTGGGGTTACCGAAAAAGGGTATCTGGCAAGCCTGGAAAACAAAAGAATACTTTATAAATTTGCTTAAAATTTTTTCGAGGGCTTCTCACATTTGCACTCATAACCAGTGTTTGCCAGGTTTGCAGAACAAATTTTCTGCAAAAAATCGTCAAAATCGTCATTAAAATTTGAAAAATCGTCAAAATAAAATATATTTGTTAGAAGAGGAATAAAGTTTTAATAAAAAATAAAATACAATAACGTAATTCACATTTCAAATGTTAACGTGTTATCGTTGTAATATAACACGATTTTTGACACTTTTCTTTGGTTTAAACTTCGAAAATCATTATATTTTACAACGATATTCATATTTATAAAATGTTGAAAGATCAAATAAATACAACAAATGTTACCACTTTTATCGTTAATCACTTATATCTACAAAATTCTGTGAACAACATTTCAGTAGCACAACTTTTTAAATCTGAAATTCTTTTACAACATTTGGAAATTCTTTAACAAAAAGTCTTTTCGATTACTTTTTCCAGTAAAGTTCAGTAAAAATTACTCAGTAACAAAATTACAAAGAGTAAGACAAATTTACAAAAAAGTAAACGAACGGAAAATGTGAAAGAATTATTAAATTAGATAAAACAGCTTATTTTAAACATTAAAAAAAAAATCAGCTGGTCATTATGTAAAAGACAAAAATTAATTGAAATTGTCGACCAAAAAGAATTTAAATGTTTTTTTACTTCTTCCATAGTTAATTATTTAATATTTTTCACCTTAAATCCAATAATTTAATATTTGCTTTTGTTTACTAACAATACAAGCATATTTTTTCAATCATATGTTTTTTTCTTCTTACAAATTTTTATTGTCAAAAATATATCCAGTAAAAACTTGTAAGTTCTTTGGCATCAAACTGTCACTTTACTCTCCCTTTTTACCAGTTTTTACTGAGTATTTGTCTAAACGAACACCTTCCAGTTAAAACTTGTACAAATTTTTGTGTTATCGAACAAACCTAATGTTATATTTTTTTAATTATTAAATTTTGGCACTTTATTTATATTATTAGACCTGTTTTTTAAGCACCGGATTTGTTTTTGGATTTATTTTGTTTCATTTAAAGTAGTATATATATCATCTTTCAACATGAAATATATTCGGGCTAGAGATCTGTTTGTTTCGCAAAAAAGTCCATGCCTTGTTTTTTATCACAAAATTTTTTATATTTTTATTTAAATCTAACACCTATTAAATTTTGTAAAAATGTAAAAAATATATAATATAAACACAGAATCTAAATTAAGCTAAACCCATAATAAATTTATAAAAAAAAATAAATCAGGTTTGGATTAAGTTTTATTCAATTCTAGGATTTGCATTTTTCCAAAATTGTATTTCACATCGTATTGGCAAATAAAGGTTAGATTTCGATAAAAAAAACAATGTTTTTTTTAATTTTTAACGAAATAATATAAATTTAATAATAGATCCGGCGATTTTATGAGAATGATAAATAAGTAGGTCTTGCTGACATATTAAATTATTGTCAAAAAATCGTCATTTTGGAAGCAAAAGTCGTCAAATAGTCATTTAGTTATTTTGGGTATTAAATATCGTCAACATGACGATAAATCACCAAACCTGGCAGCACTGCAAGCGGCTGCTACTAATCCATACATACATACCATTTATAAAAACCTACATACATACAGGGTGGCTGATCAATATTGCTACATTAAGAAAATCAAATAACTCTTTTTTTTACACATATAAATATTTTTTTTATTTTTTCATTTGAAAAGCAATACATTTTTATTAAGTATTTTTAATGGCTTTCAAGAAACAATGTAACTAAAATTACTTCCACTCCCGATGACGTCAAATGCAAGCGAAATTCCGTGCAAATTACAGAGAACATTCAAGCTAAGGGGAAAGTCTACTGCGTTCAATTCGCTTGTAATCTGATTTTTTAAAGGAAAGAAATGAAAATCCTTAAGCAGAACTGTCCGTATTGACTGTCTGGTGATACATATTTGAGCAAAAATATTCCTTGTCGAAACTCTAGAGGAGTGCCGCCTAATGTGTCCCTTAAGTCTGTTTAGGCGGCAACGACAGTCTCCAAAGCATTGTAGTGACGCACAATCAAAATGTTAGTTTCATTGCCCTATTCCATCATTTTCCTTAAATTGAAAGACGAATCAATGAAACCAAAAAAATGGAACCGATTAGTAACTCAGAAAAAAAGTTATTACGTTTTTGTTTTGTAGTGGCATTAATCAGCCACCCTGTATTACAAAACAAAACAAAAAAACAACAACAATATTTTGTGGTTTTTTTATGTATTTGCACGTGTTGATTATGACTATGGATGGTAGCCGATTATATGTTACGTTATTGGTTATGTTATTGGCAACGGTAACGCTATTTTCTTTTATTTCGGTAACGGTATTTTAGGGGTAACTATACTTCAGTTATTTCGGTAACGGGCTTTTAGCGTTAACGGTATTTTATTTATTTCGCTAACGGTATTTTAGCGGTAACGTTATTTAAGATATTTCGGTAACGGTATTTTAGGCAAAAAGATTTTTCAGTTATTTTGGTAACGGCATTTTAAGGGTAACGTTATTTTAGTTATTCAGGTAATGTTAATGCACACCACAATTTCTACCCCATTGTGCCCGAGTTTTAATGACTGGCTAGTTTATGATCATACTTTGGGAAAATATATCTATTTACAGAAGTTTTTTTGTTCAGATCTTGTTAGATTATTTCGGTAACGGTATTTTAAGGTATTGATATTTAAATAATATCGGTAACGGTATTTTACGGATAACGGTATTTCAATTATATCGGTAATGGTATTTTAGGGACAACGATATTCAGTTGAAAGGTGTTAGAATCAGAAACAGTATTTTTAGCAATATTGACAGCCATCCCTGATTGCGTATATTCTTGTGTATACGCATTGAATGTACGTATGTATGATGAAATAAATAAAACAATTTAAAATTTGCTTCAAAATTTTTAGAGGTCTTCCCACATTTTGACTCATAACTTTTAAACGCGTTAACCGATTTTAATCATTTTCACTAGGAAACTGCTTATGATATCAGCAAACAATTTGACTGAAAATTAGCAACACCTCTTCTGTATTGGCGGAGTATTTTGTATTTCCACAGACAGGCGGACGGACAGACGGATGTGGCTATATCGACTTCCCTATTCATGCTGATCAAGAATATATATAGTTTATGGGGTCTCAGAATTTTTTTAAAAGAATTACAAACATTTGACAAAGTGAATATACCCTCCGCACTATGGGATGGAGGGTTTATTTTGTAAACAAATGCTTTTTTTGCTCAATTGTAATCAGTTTTTCAGGCATTAGTATGATTTCATGAGCATTATTAGGGCTAATAAAATTCCAATGCTAATAAAAAAATCCCAAGTATGAGCCGTTATATTGAATTCCCATAGACAAGTTAATCTAATAAAAATGGAATTAACTGCTTAATCAGGCACTAAACAAGGCAATTTAACCATTTTCAAATATTTTTGTTTAACAGTTAATCCAAATTTTTATCTGACTACTATATCAAAAGCACTCTGTATTCATTCTACGGAATGCTTTTGATATAGTGATTTTTATATCATTTCGGTTGGCCACGCTACAAAAAATGAATACAAATATTGGTACCGTCAACAAAATTTTGCTAACGCCGTCATTTTGCTTGCTCCTCTTATGGCTATCGTCGCCAAATTTGTATTTTAAACTGACAGAGGTAATCTTTTAGTTGTCAAGTTAATCACAAAATGCATATCCAAACGAGGAAGATTTAGAAGGGTGGATTAACGTTGATCAAGTAGATTAATTTCCCAGTCTAAACTCCTTATTAAAGACACAAAAGATCATTCATGTCATACAAAAAAAAATTTTTTTTTTTTTTCCTCAAAATGTCGAACATTTTTTAAATTCTTCATGTATATTTTATATTCAATTTCATTTTCATTTTAATTTTCATTTCCATATTCATAGTCATATCTAATCTTATAGAATAGATAAGTTATATACTGGCGATTAACCCATTTTTCACTGCCGTTGCTTTAAAGCCACGCCCACATTTAAGGCCCCATAATTTTGGATAGGACGGAAATATAATAACGCAGTAAAAAGCATGTGTTAATTTGATGTCTTAAGTATAAAAATAGTAATAACAAATTTTAAAAATATTGTGTCAGGGTTGAAAAATCAATTTTTGACATTTTTTATAGCATTTTTTTTTCCAAAATTAATAATTTGTAAAAATATGATTGGTGTTATAAAGACTTTATGTTGACTTATTTTGGGATATATGGGAAAAATTGAGTGCAGTGAGTATTTTTATGTAAAATGAAAAGATCGGATCAAGAACTTTCTAAAATTGTAAAAACTTTAATATTCTGAAAATTACTCCATTTTCTTTTTAAATGTGAAGAATTAGCTATTTTCTTCTAACAAACAAAACATTTTCAACAATGTAAGCGCCAGTGTTGCCATATTAAAATTTTAAAAATGGTCTAAAAACACCAATATTTTTAAAATATTCTCAAAAATTTGCTTTAGCTATAAATAAAAATTATAATTTAAAAAAGAGCATCAAAGTTTTAATTTAAAATGTTAATTCCATCGGTAGGGCCAGCGACACTAGTACAACATCTTCAGATAAAGCTTATTGAGGCACCATTACTTACATCTTTCTACCAAATTTCGTCAAAAAATTCCCAGGGAATCGATGAGTGGTATAAAATGGGTTAACTAAACTTTTCAATGTTAAACATCGAAAGGTTACGTACGATTACTTAGATACATAAACACGGTGTTACAAATTAGAAAAAAATTTCAAATGCTTTTAAAATGGCCTAGTGTAGTTTGTAAGCCTGGTTGAGTAAATCACTTTTCAATTTTAAGCATTTTGAATACACCCGCCAAATCTAAAGTTATCGATAAAAAAAAGTTTTTTCAAGACTCTATGGACTGAAATATTTGTAAGTAAATCAATGTTGAACTGATTTGAACGGCTTTGAAAAGATGAATAGTTAAGCTTTCCAAATATAAATATATATATTAGAGTTCGTCAATTTGATTTTAGGATATCATCACTTTTTTACGGTTTTTGCATCAACAAAAAAAAAAAAAAAAATGGCGTTGTTATTTTTTTTTTTAATTTCAACTCATTCCATTGGCGCGCGGTGGTCAAAAATGCTTATTTAGGTTACCTTTTACTACAGAGCAAAAAGAGCGTAGAATCGAATGTCAGGTTCAAATTTTATACAAATACAGCTCTTTTTGCTCTACAGGAAAAGGGCGTTTTTGGACGCCGCACGCCAGTGGAAGGAGTTGGAAAAAAAGAATAACGCCGTTTCTTTATTCATGCAAAAACATTTTAAAAAGTTGTGATATCCCAAAAACAAAAAAATTATACTTTTCAGGCGATATATGTTTATACTTTTAGTAAACCCATGTTTAATAAGTATCCAAAATATTTAAAATTTTCAACCATTTTTTTTTAATGTTTTCAACTCTGGCGCGTGGTGGGAAAAATTAAAATGTTACTGAACAAAAAAAAAAATAACTTTAACAGTTTTTACTCAATTTTAATAAACAATGACTCTTTTTACTCAGCCTTAAACGTACTTTGAAGAAAAAATAAGAAAAAAGAGTTTTTTAAATAAAGTATTAGAAAGGAAAAGCGGCTCTGAGTAATAACTCCCAGGTGAAAAAAGTACCAAAAAAAAATTAAATAATTCCCTAAAATGTTTCATACAAATCTGGGAGTAATTTCAAATGAAATAATACCCAGTTCTTCTGCAGTTATTTCATTTTTTAGAAGTTATTTCATTTTTGTTATTAGGTGTTATTTCATAATGCAGTAATTCCGAAATGAAATAAGCCCCAACAGAACTTAGCGTGGGACTTATTTAATTTTATTTTCTTGTTCGGTGTTATTTCATTTGCTGTGGGAGTTATTTCATTTTTAGTGGGAGTTATTTCATTTTCAAAAATTCATTATTTTTTTAACATTATTAATATTCTAAGCGGTTCCTATAATGGGATATTTCGAAATATTTTGATGATCTTCTTAAATTGACCTAACTTAATCTGTTCTTTAACAAATTTTAAAGGCGTAACGTTATATTCCCCAAAGTCGTATTGCCCAAGAAAAAACCGACATAGCGCCCAAAAAAATTTTATGTAAATTGTTGTTGTAAAAATTGTCTTGTTTTTGGGCAATACGACATTGATTTGGACGAAATAACATTTTTTGTTGGGCGCTATGACGGTTTTTTGTTTAGCCAAAATAAATTTGGGCGCTATGACGGTAAAAAAAGAAGTTATTGACCAAAATCATAATTTTTTTTTTTTAAATGTCATAAGACCTTAAATGTCAAGGCTGATTCATGAAATCAAACAAAAGAGCTTTAAGGAAACTTAAAAAAATTGCTTTAATTTTATTTTTTTTTTGTGTCGCACGCATAAAAAAACTTTATTTCGCGTAGCCGCCTGCCGCGTTCTACGGAGGAAAAAACCCTATGAGCGGCCGAAGGCCGCCACACAGAAAAACTTGTTTTTACAAATCCAATGTCGAATCTGTTGAAATATTATTTTTAAGACAATAAGTAATATAATTTGACCAGTC
Source organism: Delia radicum (assembly GCA_021234595.1). Classification (NCBI taxonomy): domain Eukaryota; kingdom Metazoa; phylum Arthropoda; class Insecta; order Diptera; family Anthomyiidae; genus Delia; species Delia radicum. The sequence continues at coordinate 30,431,663 of CM037854.1, read as the reverse complement.
ATAGCTTTGTCATTTAAACAGCTAATTGATTGTTTTTTATCTTAAATAAAAGAGTAGAGCATTGGCCTTCTGGATATTTAACGCTTAGATACTAATAAATACGTTAAATTTTTAATAAAATAGATTTTTAAAAAAATAATCATTAAAAAACAATAAATCTTGGTGTGGGTTGGTATTTTGGGACATAAAAAGTTATGACAGGTCAAATAAATGTTACTTGATGTCTTAAAAATATAAGATTTCAACGGATTCGACATCTGATTTGAAAAACAAGTTCTTCTGGGCGGCGGCCTTCGGCCGCTCTTAGGGTTTTTTCCTCCGTAGAACGCGGCTGGCGGCTTCGCGAAATAAAGTTTTTTCTGCGTGCGACACAAAGGACATTATGTCTTATGACATTTAAAAAAAAAAAATGATTTTGGGCAATAACTTCTTTGGTTTACCTTCATAGCGCCCTAAAAAAAAAAAGTTTTTTCAAAATAAAATGCTATAGCACCCAAAAAAAAGTTTTGGATTTTCTGTTATTGGTTTGGTCGTTATAACATATTAACATCCGCAATTTAGGAGGATATGCGGACATTTGGGCAATATGTCATTTTGGTTTTTGGGCAATAAGACTTTGGGGAATTTTTGCACCTGCGACTTATAGAGCATAGAGCCAGAAAAAGCGCCAACGTTAAAAATATTAAATTTTGGAAAATATTTCCACATGGTTTTGATAAAAGTATAAACATATACATACATATTTTTGGAAAGCTTAACTATTCGTCTTTCTAAAACCTAAATTTTAAAATCGGCTCAAAACTTAAAAATAGTATTCAAAATTCTGAAAACTTAAATGTGATTTAGTCAACCAGGCTTACAGCCTACAGTAGGTAATTTTAAAAGTATATTTTCACTGTAACACTGTGTAATTATCGTTAATAATTCATAACAAACTTCAAGTTAACGACTGCAACATTTAAATGTTATTATAAAATTTCTAATAACGAAACGTATTGGAAATGAAAACACCGCAAGAATCAAATTTAACAAGTCATCATTCTCTTACACTTTGAAAACACAGTGAAGAGATAACGAAAATATTATATGTACTTAAGAATATAGTAACAGTTGATCAAGGTGGCGTTAGATGTACCCTACTTTCATGATGATTGTATTCTGTCACACGTCATACGAGTAGAGCCATCCGACATTTTTCAAACAAGCTTTGCGACATTTTTCAACCAAACTTTAGAACAATAAAAAATGTTTGTAGTGAAAATTTGAGCTTTGACAGAAATGAATCCTAGACGTTGCAAGATATTTTATAAATTTAAATTTTGTATATCTTTATGGATAAATCTTGATTAAAAAATATAAGAATTCTTATTTTTTTTTTTTTTATTAGCCGACATTTCAATTTATTTTTCACAAATATCGTGGTTTTTAAACAACCACAACTACCCTGACAGTATAATTTTTATGTGTAGTTGTATAAAAATCAAAAAAAAATATGTAATCCTCGGGATCTTTTGTATTATAAGGGTGTATTAATACTACTTTGGAATAACAAATTTGTCCGTTTTACCCTAAAAAACGCCATTTTATAAAATGGCTAGTATCTTGAAAACTAAGCGATACATCGCAAAACGGACAACTTGACCTAAGTAGCACGTGTCGATAATACAAATGTGTTAAGTTTTTCGATTCCAGTCGTTCCCTGTTTCATTCCTTATCGTTTAATTTTGGACCAATGTTCCATTTCATTATCAGAGTGTTTAAATTTGTAATTTCATGTAGGTATATGGGTAACCAAAAAATTAAGACACTGTGTGCTTGGTTCATAAAAAATTAATCCCTCTGTATGTTTCCCTAACCTAGTCTATTTATAGTATTAACCCTTCGTTCCATGCCATTGCATATATGCAATGTTGACTTCGCGCGTATCTGACAACTCCGCTTTTAAACAAATGCCGTTATTTTTTTCTTTCGTTGATCTCTTTTATGTCAAAACATTCTATTTTTGTTGCAATTTTGCGTATTTTGTTAAACATTTGTTAATATTAGTTGCTGAACCAAGAAGTATTTAAATTAAGCGAAAAAGAAGTGTTGATTTCCTGAAATCCTGTGAAAGTTAACTGAAATGTAAGTATTATTTGAGTATTTTACAACATTTTCTTCGCAAATAACTAAAAAATTTTAATTGCAAAGTATTTACTTTAGCGCTGCAGTGCATCATTGCATATGTGCAAATTCATGCGTTTGCGCTTATGTGAATTTATATTGCTTATATGTTGATATATTGCATATATGCAATTCCATGCATGTAATCATAAATTTGTTTAGTTCACACTAGCAAATTGTGGTATTTTCTCGCTGGGTACAGTCCGAACGTAAAACTTCCAGACGACAAAATTATGACGGAAAAGCCACGCGGAGAATCTTGCGAATATGTTGCAACTGTTGATAATTTTGTTATACGAGGGCGGATCAGTAAGTCCGTGGCTTTTTGAATCAACATAATCTCCTTTTAGCTCAATACATTTAGGCCAATATTTCTCCAATTTATGTATCGCTTCCAAACAATAGGATTTTTCAAGGTCCATTAAATAGGCATTTGTTTGACCAATAATTTCTTCGTTGGAGCTAAATCTCTTTCCACCGAGCAATTTCTTTAGGTTTGGAAATAGGAAATAGTCCCTGGGGGCTAAATCCGGAGAATATGGCGGATGAGGTACCAATTCGTAGTCCAATTCATTGAATTTCGCCATTGAGACTGCACACGTGTGCATCAGTGCATTATCTAGATGAAAAATAACTTTTTTCTTGGCCATATGAGGTCGTTTCTTTTTATATCCTCCTTAAATCGTTCCAATAAGTTGGCATAATATTCGCCGTTATTGTTTTTGCCTTTTGGAGGTAATCGATTTGGATTGGCCACGATTACGTTTATGGTCAATTGAGAGCAAACGCGGCACCCATTTTGCAGACAGCATTCTTAAACCCAACTGATCATTTTAAATCGAAATTACACTACCCTATGAAATGCCTATGGCATCAACAATCTCACGCACTTTTACTCTTCGATCTGACTTTTCCCATTTTGAAAAAAATCCTCGAGATTGTATGTTTTGAACAGCTGTTAAACGCAAAGTAAATGAAGGAACTTGCTCAAATTTTGGCAGTATGTGGTACTTGATGGGAGCTGTGTTGCATTTCATATAACTACGAGGGGAGTTAGAAAAGTCACGGACTTATTGATCCGCCCTCGTATCTGTTGTTTCTTGGAGAGACAACAAAATTGTTAACTTGATGTCAAACTTTTGCAACAAGAACCCGAGCTAAGCGTTGAAATGTCATAATACGCTCTAAGAAATGGTAGATACAGCTTTGGTCAATGCTTGGCTTTTATACAAACGCGCTGAATTACAAAAAGGCAACACTGTCAACGAAACGTTAGAGGATTTTCGTTTGAAAGTAGGTGAAACGCTTTGCAAAATGGGAAAAACATCAATAGCTCGGGGAAGACCTTCAGAAGTAACAAAAAATCTTTCCCGTAAGGTATGTACCAAGTTTATATACATATAAATATATATATATATCTTTTCAAATAGTTTATTCGAACAATCATATTTTTACAATTCTTAATTTTAGAGAAAGCATCCAAGTAGTTTGCCAATTCCCCAAAACGAAGTTCGACTAGATCACATGCCGAATTACATCCAAATTGCTTTTTATTAAATGTGAAGGTGCGACACAGCGTTATGCTTCAATATATCAAGAAATTGCTTCAAAAAAATTTCATTCAGCATAGTTTTTCAAATACAAAATAAAGACAACCTTTCTTGTACTTATATATCTAATTAAAAATAAAAACATGAATTAAATTAAGTTTTGTTTTTAAAATTTTAATTAATATTTCTATGTATATAACATAAAATGTTTTTACTTTTTGAGCATTGACATCGATAAATCGTGAAAGTACGAAAAAAAGCAAATTTATACATTTCAATGGATTTGCTGCATGATATTGCATATATGCAATGTTACATAACTCTTAAAAAAAATATAGGAAGTCCACCAAATTTAATTTCTGCAGTCATAACTTAACACGCAACAAGAATAAAACACCAAATTTTTTTTTCTGTAAGGAAATAAATCATGCAACGAAGGGTTAACAATCCTGTGAAGCACAAATTTTCTCCGTTTTGCCTTATCTCGTTTAGTTTCGGAGATACTGGTCACCTGAAAAAAAACGCCATTTTATAAAATGGCAAGTATCTCAAATACTAGGCGAGATATCGAATAACGGACAAAAGTTTTATAAAAATTTACCTAGAGAACAATAACCGATAATACAAATGTGTTAAGTGTTCCGTTTCCACTTGTTCCCCGTTCCATTCCATATCGTTGCATTTTGGACCAATGTTCCATTATATTTTCGGAATGTTAAAATTTGTATTTTCACGTAAATTTTCCAAGGAAGCGTTTAAGCTCACTAGTGTGAATGTAGTCTGAAAGAAATACTGTTAAAGAAAAAATATACAATTGGAACATCGCCCATGTCTTATTCAAATTAAATTATGTATTGCCAATTCATTTTGATTTATATATTGGACGATTTCAGATGATTTTCAAGCATTCTTGTGTGTTTACCCTTAATTTTAAACTTTTTCGTCAATAATTACAATTTTCTTTAATCAGTGTTTTAAATAAAAACCCTTTAAAATTTCTAAAAAAAAAAAAAAAAACAACATCGTTATACCACAAAGACTAATTTAGCTGCTTAATTTTAATGTGTCGCATTTCAAGGAGCGCCGATCGAAATTTGTTTGCATTTAGTCTAAAAAAAAAATAATTAGTAAAATTTTAGTCAAATTGGACCACGTTTACAAATAATGCGTATAAATCAAAGTTTCTGGCTTAAATTTATTTCGAAAAATTAAAAAAAAATAGTCTCTGTGTGCTCAACACGAAACGTTTTAATGTATTTTGAGATTTCGTAATATATATCGCAAAATAATTCTGAAAGCTAAGTTACCAGATGCGTGCGTAGCAAACCAAATTAAAATACAAATATAGCACTGTAAGCAATGTATCAAATTTTGAAATGACGTACTACGGACACGCACACTTAAGTTTGGGTCGTTTGGTCGTCGTTTTAAAAGATTATGTCAAAACACACAGAAAAAAATTTTGCCAAAATAATTTCAATTAAACTTTTGTTCGATTTCAAACTAACTTTTAATTAAATGTATTAACTCTTCAATTGAACATGAATTTGATTTAAACAAATTTTCCAGTTTTTATAAAGTATAATATAAACAAATGCAAAAATTTTAAAAATCGTTACAATTAAAAAAAAAAAAACAACGATTAAAGTAAAAAATTTACGTTTTTTTTTTTAATATTGGCGATTTTTGTTTTCAATTTTAGAAATTTTGTTTTAATTTTAGAATTTTTTTTAGGTTTTGGTGTTGCTTTTTTCAAATGTTTTCGACTTTTTTTTTTAAATTTTGGCGATATTATACAATTTTGGTGATTTTTTTTAAATTTTGTAATTTTAAAAGTATCTACTGAAAATTTGTTTGAAATAAAAAAATAAATTCAATTAAAGTTGTAATAGATATGAACAAAACTATAATTGAAAATAATATCAATTAAATAGTTGCAAGTTATTTTAATTGTTACTTCAATTTCCTTAATAGGACCAAAATTCATTAAAATTTTAACTGAATCAACAAATATTTTAATTGAAACTCAATTTTAGTTTTTACTGTGTGAACATATTTAATTTTTAGTTTCCATTGTCTCAAGCAATTTCTGCATTATATTTTAACGCAAAGACATAGAAATCTCTTATGAAATGATTTTATTTATTGCTATCTTTTCGAAAATCAACTCTAACAATGATAGCCACCCATTTTCAAGCAGTGTTTTCTAATCAAGTTTGAAGATACGAACCATATAATAAAGGGTCCGCCAAATAACTTTTCTTTTCTGAACTCCTGAACCAATTGGACTTTGTATGGCGTCATACCAAGGTCTTTATGCAAAATTTGTCTCAATGATGTCTCCGAAATGTTCAATTGTTGAGAACGGGTGTAGGTACTGTTTTTGGCTTTTCACGCTTTGGTTTATCGATGAGGATGCCAGTTTCTTTCACTTTTTTCACAAGAAAACGAACATATAATGTCAAATCAGACATGAGCTAAGTGTTACCATTCACGAAATAAGTACTAGTTAAAAAAAAAAACGTTGGATGGTGGACCCTTTACAATTTCTTTCAAGCCAAAAACAAATATTTTTATATTAAAGTTATCAATAACATTGTTATTTCTCACCGAATTGTATTATGTTTTTAAATTTGTCAAATCATTCCGGCGGTGGAGCTCTAGCTCTCTGAGAACAGATATTATAAAATGCTAATCAATCACTACACTTAATATATGTTTTACAAAGAAGTTATTACCAACTGATAACAAGTTTTTAATTTAAACACCACGAAAACAGTGAATAAAAATCATTCTATTACGAGTCATATTAGCGTACGGACGCATACATTTTTATTAAAACTTATAAAGTGATACTAAAATTAATTAAACAATATGGTATTATTCGTATTAATAATATTCCTGGCCGCTGTGTATTTTCTTGTAAAACACCATTATACCACATGGCAGCGTTTGGGTATAGAGTATGATGAACCCACCATACCCTATGGCTCCCTACTAAAGGTCACACGTAAAGAAAGGGCTATTGGTTTGGCAATAGCCGATATTCATGAGAAATATAAAAATAAATTTGTGGGCATTTATTTATTTCTTACTCCAGCAATTTTATTAAGAGATGCCGAATTAGCTCGCCAAGTTATGACTCAAGATTTTAATAGTTTTCATGATCGTGGACTTTATCTGGATGAAAAACATGATCCTATGGCCACAAGTATTTTTAACCTGGAAGGTCAAAAATGGCGTGCTTTAAGAGCAAAATTAACTCCATCATTTTCTTCGGGTAAGTTAAAGGGAATGTTTCAGACTATCGATGATGTGGCGGACAAATTGGTGAAACACTTAAATAGACAACTTGAAGATGGAAAGACGAATACGATTGAAATGAAAGAAATAGCAACAACGTAAGTGGTTACAAATATTTTCAAATTGATATCGTAAAAATTCGTTAAGAACTTCTTGAAAATTTTAATAAGACAAAGTCGCGATTTAAACTTTACCAAAATTTAGAAAACAGACCTAGTGGGTGTTGTAGGTCTGGTTGAGTAGAGTAAATTTTTATATATTTTAGTACACTAATACATCGGTTTGCGTCGGTAATTGGGACCGAAAAAATGATACGCAAATCGAAACGACACAAACCCAAAACAAGATTTCCAATACATTTGTACTGATTTTCATTTGATCAATTCCATGACACATTATTTTAGTTTATTCTACGTTCATATTGAGTCCCAAAATACGCATTTTCGTTTTTTGCAAGTTTTCGATTTAAAATTTGTATGGAATTTGACAATCGAAAACTTAAAAAAAGGAAAATACTAATTTTGGGTTTCAGTGTGAATGTAGTTTAAAACCATTTATTTTTTAATAAAAATACTATTTTTATTTTTTTGGAAAAAAAGATTTTATTTAAATAAAAATATTAATAAGGAATTAGTAAAATCAATTCCCACAAATAAATAATGGGATTTCGATATCAACGACGCAAATGGAAGTATTTACGACGCAACTGCATAGCCATGCTACGCAAACTGCAATATTATCGACTCAACGTATAGGCCATGCGACGCAAACTGAAATATTATCGACGCAACTTCGAAGTTACAAAAAAAATTTTGAACGACGCAACTTTGTAACGACGCAATTCCAAGCGAAGCAAACCGGGGTTTTAGTGTACTCTCTCTAAATCTGAAATTTAAAATAAGAATAACTGTATATATGAGTAATTTCACAAATTTTCGACTACTGTTGAAACTGTTGAATTTTGATGCCTCTTATTTTTGAACATTTTCTTAAATTGAGAGAAACGATGGACAGGGTTAGATGGACTATAGTTAAAAACTTTAGCGTGTAAAGTTTGGCGTTGGCCATTTAGAAATCGAAAAATTAAAAAATTGACTTGAAGCTTACAAGAGTTTTTTCATCTATTTTATGTTTTAACTCATCGATTTTAACTCTCAGATCCTTGGGATACACGAGGGCGTCCCCAAAATTAGCCAACCTAACGTATAAATGGCGGCAGTAGTGTAAAAAAAGTACTTTGTTGAAAAGTGGCAACCTCATAAAACATATGTTTTAAGTTTCAAGTATAGTAATTTAGCATTTTTTTTTTTGAGCCATCAAAAACTGAAAGGTTTCAGTCCAACCAATATTAAAGTCGAGCTAGATTCCACTCTGGGGTAATCTGCTCCTTCGTTTATGACTATAAAATTTTGGGAGGTAGAGTTTAAACGAGGGTCGTACGAGCTGACAAGACATACACCGTAGTGGTCGACCAATTGAGGTGTCCACGCCAGAAACGGTTAAGAAGTTCCACAAAATGGTATTGAAGGATTGTCAGCTGAAGGTGCGTGAGCTGGCTGAAATGATAGGCACTTCAAAAAGTGATTGATCGAAAATTTGGCGATGATCGAAAATTTGGCTGTGCGCAAGATGGTTGTCGCATTTGCGGACAATAGAAGACAATGCACCAGTTCACACATCCACAATTGCGACGGCCAAAATCAATGAATTAAAGTTCGAACTGCTTCATCACGCTTCATCACCTTAGTCGCCAGATTTAGCTCTCTCGGATTAATTTCTATTTATTCTACACCGTTTAAGGGATACCAAGTTGATGTCAGAGCAGCAATAACTTGATACGAATCAGAAAATTATTAGGAATTGGCGTAATTTTATTTTAAAATATATGTTTTTTTGATGCTTACACTCGCAATTATATTTGAAACGGGTTAGCGTTTTGCGCGAACTGAATTTCTTAGTAAATAACACCTACCAGTCAAAAAGGCATTTTAAAAGTTTTAAACGCTAAAATTGTAATAAATTTTTAAAAACTTTTCGAAATTTAATTATTTTTTTTTTTTAAATCTTCAAACGGACTAAATTTATTTGCTTCATTCCTAGCGAGTAGAGGGAAGTTCTTTTGCAAAAACATTTTGCAAATTGAAAATATGGGGTTTCATTAAAAACCCCGAAGTAGCTAGAATATCGAAAAGAGATAAATACAAGTCCGCTAAATAAGGATTATTAAATGTGACTTTGAGAGTCCAAATAAAGTACATTTAGTGTACTTTCACATTTTTTACAACAACAGAAAAAGTACAAAAAACAAAGTACCAAAAGAAAAGATACCAGAAGATGGCTTTTGAATTAAGTGTGTGGCAATATTAAATTAGATAAAACTATATAAAGCTGCGCATTAGTATTTTTTTTTTAATCGGGAATACAAATAATATGTTAATATGACAAAATATGTGGTAAATAATGTAAATTTCTCTCTTTACAGGTATTCCATAGATATTATTGGTTCTGTTATTTTCGGTTTAGATATAGACAGCTATACCAATCCCAATAATGAATTCAGAGTGATTAGTGACAGTCTGTTCAAGGCAACTAAAATTTTGCCAAGAATTCGTAATATAATGTCTTTTGTATGTCCACCGTAAGTTTTGAAAATCGCAATAATTTCAAAGCAAAAATAATAACTAAACACCATATTATTATATTTTTACAGAATTGCTCGCTTTTTATCGCGCTTAGGTGTAAGAGATGCAGGAGTTTATAGTTTAAGAGATATTGTCCAAAAAACAATTGAATTTCGGGAGAAAAATGGTGTAATCAGAAAAGATCTATTACAATTGTTGATTCAATTGAGAAATACTGGTAAAATAAGTGATGATAATGATGACTTATGGAAAATCGAAACAACTGCTGAAAATTTGAAATCAATGTCTATTGATATGATAGCAGCTAATGCTTTTCTGTTTTATATAGCCGGTTCAGAAACCAGTTCAGCAACCCTCTCTTTTACCATATACGAATTCGCTATGTATCCGGAGATTTTAAAAAAAGCTCAAACCGAAGTAGATGAATGTTTGAAAAAACATGGCTTGAAACCTGATGGAAAATTTACTTATGAAGCTATACAGGACATGAAATACATGGATTTATGTGTTAAGGAAACTACCCGTAAATACCCAGGTTTACCTTTCTTAAATCGCAAATGTACAGAAGACTTTGTAATACCTGATAGTAATTTTACTATAAAAAAAGGTACCTCTATAATAATATCTTTGCTGGGTATCCATCGTGATCCGGAATATTTTCCAAATCCCATGGATTATAAACCAGAACGATTTTCAGAAGAGACATTGGAATATAATCCAGTAGCGTTTATGCCTTTTGGTGAGGGACCTCGACAGTGTATAGGTAAGTTTCGGGGTTCAATGTACTAGTAAAATTTTAACGAATTTCTAATATTTCCTTTTTATAGCACAACGGATGGGTGTTTTAAATGTGAAAATCGCTTTGGCTAAAATTTTAGCTAATTTTAATATTGACGCTATGAAACGTAAAGAAATCGAATTTCAATTTCATACTATTCCAGTTTTAATGCCTGTCGATGGTTTAAAGATTGGACTTTCCAAACGATTTTAAATTTCCGAAACTATAAAGTGGTATGCAACGCATTCGGTGAAAGTTATCGATACTCGTAATTTTGGGTTATTAGCCCCGTCCGTATTTGGCAGATAAAAAGTCTGGAATGCGGAAAAAAAAACATTTTAATAATTTTAAACAAAATCTTAATCATTTAAATTTATTTTGTACAAAATAAACAATTAAAATTCATTTACAACCGATAACAAATTTTTAAATATAAAATATTGAAAATTTAATTAACATTTCAGTAGTTCAGTGCAAGTTGTACCTACAAGTGGTTCAAAATTTTTACTTTTTCCTATAAAGTGCATTACAAAATGTTTTTATTGTTGATTATATTATTAACAACTGCTTTATATTTTCTTATAAAACATCATTATACGAAATGGCAACGTTTGGGTATACAACACGATAAACTTACGATACCTTATGGCTCCTTGTCAAAACTCTTCCGTAAAGAGAGACCATTTGGTTTGGTCATAGCAGATATTTATGAAAAATATACAGATAAAATTGTGGGCATCTTTCTATTTTTCAAACCTGCTATTTTGGTTAGAGATGCTGAACTAGTTAGACAAATATTAACAACTGATTTTGCTAGTTTTCATGATCGTGGACTTTATATAGATGAAAAGAATGATCCCATGTCTGCCACTTTAATTTCACTAGAAGGTCAATCTTGGCGTACGTTAAGGGCTAAACTTACGCCAGCGTTTTCGTCGGCAAAGTTAAAGGCTATGTTTGAAACCACTGATGATGTGGCGCATAAATTGGTGGAGTATTTAAATGGGCAATTAACAGACGGAGTGACTCATACAGTGGAACTAAAATCAGTGACAACAACGTAAGTGGTTAATATTAAAAAAAAAAAAACTTTTTTTTTGACACAGTGTTCCTTTTTCGACCCAGTACTTTTAAACGGCTATATTGTTTTTACTGGAATAATATAATTCAAAGGTTTAAAAATCTTAAAATAATTCAGCATCTTGAGTGAAATTGAGAATAAAAAAAAATTGTGAAATATTTTTATCCAGAGTTGATAAATAATTATTTGAAAAAATCTATTTTTTGTAACTTTTTCGATGGATTTTTTTTTAAAAAAAATATTTAAAATTTTAAAAAAGGCTAATCTTTTATATTTTTTATTGTCATGTTGATGAAAAAATATTAAAATGTATTTCTCCGCTAAGAATTAGTTCATCGATTGTATATAATTTTTGAAAATCTGACAGATCTGACACAAAGACCAAAATGTATTCACCTTTCACTCAAAACATAAATAATGGATGGTTTTTATTAAAATACTACTAGACTTATAAAAATAATTTAGTCAGAGTTGCCATATTTGTTTATAATTATAGGCAAAAATTGCATTTGAAAATCTTCAGATTTCTAAAAGTAGCCTAGGCCATGCATCCGACCAACTTAAATTTATATTAGGGTCACGATATAAACTTTGAACTTTACTTTTGTTAATTTCGGCAGAAAACGTTGAAATTATTACACCAACTTTGTTTAAATTACATTTTAAATATAAGCAAATTTCATATAAAAAATGTGTTTATATTTTTTTGTAGAAGGCATTTGATAAATGTATCTTTAACAATTAATTTTAAGAAAATTTCATCGCGCTATCTTCAAAAGTAAAGTGTATTTAAAATATTTATCATTATTTTGATTGAATAGAAAGCATAAATCGTATAATAAACATTTCCAAAAAGAGCGAAAACAGTAATTTTTTGCAACTTTAAAAGCGGTTTTCTCAAAATTGTGAGGTGATGGAAAAATTTGAATGCCGGATTTGGAATCAGAGAATCAAAGAGTATATAGATCACATATCGGCATTCAAACCAAGAAAACTTGTCGAGCTGTGTTATTCCCCTTACCAATATACTTGGCGGCCATCTAGAAAAAAACTCCATGAAACTCGACCATGCAAATTTGCGAAAATATAAAGTTTTTTAAAGTTTCGTGTAAATTTTGCGGAAATATTTATTGAAGCACATCTGACAAGTTTATACATTTTAAAGTCGCAAATAAGAATAGACTTCATAGTTGTTCGCCAAGTCCACAATTTTTATCAAATTCCTTTGAATTTGTAAATATCGAATCTCCTAATGCAGTCGTCTCTACAAAATAGAAGTCTATACCAAGATTTTTTTAAAAAATTTGTGTAAAATGTCATCAAATGTTTATAATCTGTATATTTTGACGCATTTGTATGGAAGTGGTCGAGGTAATGGAAAAATTTGAATGACGGATTTGGAATAAGAGCATCAAAGAGTATATAAATCACATATTGGCATTCAAACAAAGAAAACTTGTCGAGCTGTGTTATTCCCCTTACCAATATACTTATAACTACAGTCCAAAAATTCCCTTTTATGTGCTTTTTCTTAAGAAGATATGTCGATTTACGTTTTTCAGAAAACCCGAAATTCAGCGAAAACGCACCTAAACTTCAACATATATTTATTACACTTAAAGGCTACTACTTAATATAAATTTTCTGCCAAATTTCTTGAAGTAAGTATACTAAATATAAGGCAAAAAAGAGGGTTTTCTTTGATACGTTAAAGAAAAAATCAATAAAACAGTTTAAGTAAAAAATTATGAATTTTCATATTCCGAAATAAAATTAAAAAAAAATAATTAGAATTCTGCAGCACATGCAAGAGGTCTGCTTGTTCACTTAAAGTGTGCAAACATAACTGCCAACTTTTTCACCTGTGTCCATTGGGACTCAGAATATTATTATTTTTTCTTATCTCTTGTTAATAAACATAAATTGCAGTAAAATTAATTATTTATTTTTAACTGTGAAATTTCTTTTACCACTTATACAGTTATTTAAAAAAACAACTTAAGAAAAATACCGAATTTTTGTTACAGTATTTTAATAATTAACTACCAACACAGCATTTCTGCAGTTATTGAATTTAATTTTTGTTAGTTATTTAAAAAATACAAAATTTCTAAGAGTTTTTAAAAATTCTAGCTTATTCTATAATAATTAGGAAATTTCGTTTTATCTGCAATGTGTAAAAACGTTATAACTGGAGTACCGTTACGAATTTTGACTTTACATTTTTAGTAATTGAAAGAAAAACATTTTTTTATTAAAATATATTTTAAGAAAGAGTTTTTTGTTTACCAAATTTTTCCATTTTGTTTAAAATTATTGCAGTAAAATATGTTTAGTTATTTTTACCACATGGATAAGTATTTTTAATGCATTTCTTAGTTGTTTTCTACAGTTAAAACTAACAAAATTTATAGCAATTTTAACTAAAACTACCTTTTAACTGAATTTACAGTTTTTTAACTGCCTTTTTCAGTAGATTCTACTGTCAAACTTTACTGAGTGTTTTTTGACAAGTTAGTTGGCAAATAAGGTTATCCACTAATCTCTCTGTAAAATAGGTCAATTGAACGACTTAAAAAAATCGTTTGTATGGGTTTTTAAGGTGTTTAAAAAAGTGTGTTACCATACTAACCCAATGGTCCAACATATGAACATGTATGAATCATTTATGAACACATACGAATCATGTATAAATGTATGTGGACATGTATGAAGTATGTGTGCTCATGTATGATTTCATCATGTCGATCTTTAACAGGGATTTCTTTTATTTTAAATCCGGGTTAAAAATCAACATACATATATGCATCCATTTATTAACATTTATGAACTCATTCATGCTCATATATAAAGTCATTCGAGGTCATACATGTCCATATACCACCATATAGGATTCATATATGTTAATAGGAGCTGATATGTAATCATATATACGTAAATATTACCTCAATATTCGTTAATGTACATATATGAACATGTATGGAAATATATGGACATGTATGATTATATATGAAAATTAGGGCGGGTCGATTTAATAATCGCTCAACGTTCAAGGAAAATCGTATTCTAGGGATCAAAATAAAAACTTTGCCGAAGGAACCATACCTCTAAAGCGAATTCTGATGTCCCGACTTTTGACCCAAAGGGTCAAATTTTGAAAAAGCCTACTTTGATATTTCAGAAAGTAGGAGGAATTTCTCCAAGATTATTGGAGCTACTTCTTCTCCGGGAGACGCGCTAGCAGATTAATGCATAAATCATCATTCTAGGTGACCGTTAAGGGGTTGAAATTTAAGTTGAAAGAGGGCCTTTTTATCGGGATAGAGATATTTCAGAAAGTAGGTGGAGTCTTTCCAAGATTAGGATCTCTATTTCTTCTCCGGAAGACGCTCTAGCAGATGAATGTATAAATTATATTCGATTGGGTTGGATTCGATTGGGGCACTCTAAATGGGTTAAAGTGGAATTTTTCAAAATTTGACCCTACGGGTCAAAAGTTGGGACATCAGAATTCGTTTTAGAGGTATGGTTCCTTCGGCAAAGTTTCTTATTTTGATCCCTAGAATACGATTTTCCTTGAACGTTGAGCGATTTTTTTGCCTCCATACAAATCGACCCGGCCTAATGTAAATATATATTACCTCAATTTTCGTCAATGTACACACATGAACAGTAGGGTGATAACTTTTTTTGGACAACATTCTCGCCAGGGGTTTTCTAATGGCAAATATTGTATTAATGATATAAAAACTACTTCAGTTCAATTTGGTAAAAAAACCTTGCGCACCGACAGCGATTTCTAAAATGCCTTTAATATATTTATTTTAAATTTTTTTTAATAACAATTTTTTTAAATATGGTTTAAGCAAATTTGGAAGAAAACTATTCCATTGACTCGAAAACGGACTTTACTATTGATATCAGCATTCCTTAATTATATAGATGTGATGGTCAGAAGTTGAGGCATCAAAAAAAGTTTTTTTTTTGACTTTGTTTGATTCAAAACTTTAACGCGTTTGGTGCGGAACCTTTTTTAACGATAGCGAAAAACTAAAAACGCAGTTCTTAATATTTGTCCATGCCCTACACGATTTTGTCTGGGGAGATTTGATATTTGCAAAAAATGCAAAAAGTTATTGCCCTAATGAACACATATGATTCATCATATGAACATGTATGAATTTATGAACACATATGAACCATGTATGGAATCATGTGGACATGTATGAAGCATATGTGCTCATGTTTATATCCATATATATAGATTTTTAACAGGGATCCTTCTTTTCTAGTTATGTCATTGATGTTATTGCTTCCGTCATCTTTGGATTAAATATTGATAGTTTTACCAATCCCAAAAATGAATTTAGAGGTTTAAATGATAGAATTTTTCATGAATCGAATTTACTGCAAAAAATTTATGGTACAATGGCCTTTTTTTGTCCACCGTAAGTATTTAAAAAAAATTTAGACGAAATTGTTTTCAAATTTATTCAAATCCATGCAGCATATCCCGTTTTTTAGCCAGTTTAGGTGTAAGAGATAACATCACCTATCTTTTAAGAGACATTATCAAAAGAACCATCGAATTTCGTGAGAAAAATAATGTGACCCGAAAAGATCTGCTGCAATTGTTGATACAATTGCGTAATACGGGTAAAATAAGTGATGAGTATGATGAAGTATGGAAATATGAGAGGACCACCGAAAATCTTAAATCAATGTCTATCGATCTAATAGCAGCTCAATCATATTTATTCTATATGGCTGGTTCGGAAACTGTTTCATCTGCCATCTCTTTTACTATTTATGAATTTGGTATGAATCCCGATATTTTGAAACGAGCTCAAACCGAAGTAGATGAAAGTTTAAAAAAGCATGGTCTTAAACCGGAGGGAAAATTAACCTATGAGGTCATGCAAGATATGAAATATTTAGAATTATGTATAAAAGGTAATTAAATTTGAATCTATTCATTAGTAATTATTCATAAAGGAATTTTTTATATTTCAGAAACTACCCGTAAATATCCCGGATTGCCTTTCTTAAATCGTGTTTGCACTCAGGACTATTTAGTACCTGGTACTAATTTTACTATTAAAAAGGGTACCAGTATTATAATTTCCTTGCTTGCTATGCATCGTGATGCAGAATATTTTCCAAATCCTATAGATTTTATGCCAGAACGTTTTTCAGAAGTCAAAATGGACTACAATCCCGTGGCATTTATGCCTTTTGGTGAGGGACCTAGACAATGTATAGGTAATTTAATTTCAACGCACAGTGAGGTATTTGAAATTAATAATGATAATAAATATATAACTTCTGCTGATCCGAACGGTACGAATCAAATTGTAAATTGTAAAAGAGATGTTAAAGATTATATTATATACTGTATATATATTGCTAAATTGTGATTGGGTCACCTTGTTTTGTTACAGGGTGTACCTACAGGTTGTCAAAGTTGATTACCTCGTGTATAAAAAATCTTTTGCGGCCTGCAACTTTTGTAAATGTGGACAGTTTTCTAAAATGTTAAGTCTGCAGAAACTTGCTTACATATCTCATTGCCAAATTTAGTATTTCCAACTATAGAGTCAAAAAATCAAGTAGTTTGTAATAAATTCTTTATATTTAAACCAAAAAGCATGAACTCAATAACAAAGTAATTATTTACTTAAAAGAAAATAACAATTAATTTTGTTATAATTTTTATTAAAAATAAAAATTATGTTTTTTTTTTTTTTTTTTTTTTCGACCTTTAATTGTGCAATGAAAATGAAAATTATTCAAGTTCGAGGCCATACTCTATATTTCTTCATTAGGATATTGTCCTAACAAATAATCTATAGAGTTTTTTGTTTTCAAATTTATTATTTGACCCTTTCAGGAATGTGTTGATAGATCTATTTCGGGAATTTTCAATTTATTTTTTGATCAATGGTTATAATCTTTAACTTCAAACTCATATGTATATTAGTTCTCATGTAGTGAGTAAACTAGTTCATATGTATGTTTGATGTTTGGCATGGGATTGTTACCGCTTTCAAAACGTGTTCTGATGATGGGAACCTAGAAAACTCCCGAAATAGATCTATCAACACATTCCTGAAAGGGTCAAATAATAAATTTGAAAACAAAAAACTCTATAGATTATTTGTTAGGACAATATCCTAATGAAGAAATATAGGGTATTGCCTCGAACTTGAATAATTTTCATTTTCATCAGATTATGGTATTATGTGCTGCATACAACAATGTTATTAACTTATATGTATAACTTTTTATACTCAAGAAGCAATCATACACTATTTCTTAAGAAAAGGACGTTACTGGAAGTAGTTCCTCATTTTGAAAAAAGAAGATATACAATTTTAAAAAATGTGTCTTATATATTTTTTCAAACAAATTTTTATTTACAGGAAAAATTAAGTAGTTTTTTAATGTTTTGGTTGAATCCTTTTTTTTTTTTTTAATTATTCTAGAAAAATTATCATGTTAATTTCGGTAATAAAGGGTCCGCCATCTAACGTTTTTTTCAACTAGTGCTTATTTCGTGAATAGTAACACTTAGCGCATGTCTGATTTGACAGATAATTAGTTTTATCCTTCCGCTGAACAAAAAAAAAAAAGTTATTTGGCGGACCCTTTATTTGTGGGCCTTTGAAAAATTAATTCCTTACTTTTAATTTAGATTTAAGATTTTGGAGTGGAGTTGATATCTTTAGAACGGTGTGTTATGCAAATAACTATATAATTTATTCGTATTTCAATTTAACGAGAATTAAAAATAAAAAAAAAAATTAAGTGTTTTAAGGTCTTCTTATTTACATGTAAGAACTACTTATTTTTTCTAGGGAACTATTTTTATTTTTTTTTTTTGTGTAAGTACTTTGTAGTTTTACCAGGGAACTATTACTTTATTAGTAACTGTATGTAGTTCTTAATAATATAAAGTAAATAGTTCTTTGATAAAAAAAAAAATAATTCTAAAGAATCAATAATTTTAGTCTTATTAATCGAGTAGGTAAGGAATGCGTTCTGCCCAAAATGCTTAATTACAAACCCCTTAACTTTTTGAAAAATTTTTGCTGGGCTGTTACGACCTGCGATCAAATTCTTAATTTTCGAAAAAAATTTTAATTATAAAGGATTTTTGTAGCAGATCACAACAGATTAGCATTGTGTGAAATTTGCAATTGTGTGAAATTTGCACCACATAATTTTTGTACCCAGTTGTATAAGAACTTGCCTAATATCTAATGAAAGTCGAAAATAAGAGTTATTTTTAAAAAAATTATATAAAAGTGGAAGAAGCGCCATTTTGAGCAAAACTCAAGTCGCAATATCTTAAAAACCATTAGTGCGATTTAAAAAACGTTAAAAAAATCGTGTTCAGCGTGACAAAGAATTTAAAAAATTCGGAATCTTAGGTGACAGGTCACCAAGGGTTAGGCCTTTCGATTTTTCTCAAATTCGTACCACATTATTTTTTTATCTAATAGTACAATAATCCGCCTAATATATACTGAAAGTCGCCATTTTAAATAAAATTTCTTTTTACAAAGTATAAAAATTATAAAAAAAATTTTATTTAAGAAAACCTTGAACAATTTTGTAAAACTAAACCAAAAAAAAAAACAAAAGTAAATTAAAATAGCTTTTTTGTTTGAGTTAAACCTGTTAAGTGCTATGGGAACACCGAAGGTGGGCGCAGCGATACATATAAGTGATAGAAATCTCATACATATTATAAATTGATGTTGTCGTCACCGGGAATCGAACCCAGGACCATCTGTATAACAGTCCAACGCGCTAACCATTACACCACAACGCCCGGGAAACACTTTGTTTCATAATTCGAAATCAAAAAAGGTTCTGAAATCAGTGTGCAATTTTTTTAAACACACTCTCAAAGTAATTTTTTTTTTCAAAAACTTATCATTTTCGACTAATGCCTGACTTACGGTACGTATTTAAAAACTACTGAAATTTCAATTAAATTTCTTTTCAAAGCCCAATCTTTCAAAAAATATTAAAATTTGTATCGCTTTTTTAACAAAGTTACAAGAAAATTAATTGGCCCAAAATTAAAATTTTTCAGAAATTTTTTAAATATTGAACTTTAAGGATTTTTTACGACTTAACTATAAATGCTAATTCTCTTATTTCTTTTAACGTGAAGTATTTATTGTTAACATAAAGAATTAAATCCGTGAGATAATAAAGGTTTTTTGGTGTATAAACAAAAAAAAGTCATGGCAAAAAAAAATAAATTTTCAGTTAAAAATGTTGATAACTTTTAAAGTAGAGAGGAGATAGTAAGCTATAGAAAAGTAGAGGAGATAGTAAGCTAAAGAAAAAAAAGCTCGTAATCACTATAAGATTGTTTTTTCTTGCTCCAGGCTATTTCAAAAGTTACACGTCCCAAAAGATTTTTTATACACGAGGTACTCAATTTTGACAACCTGTACGTACAGCCAGTATTAAAACAGGGTGATCCAATCACACTAGTACAAAAGACTAACACATCTTTACAATTTCCAATTTGATTCGAACCGATAGTTTAAGTAGTTAAGAAGTCCTACATTTATTACCATTATTTTTTTCAAATACCCCACTGTGCACCATTCAATTTTTATTAGTTTTTAATAAATTTAAATTTTTTTTGTAGCTCAACGAATGGGAATATTAAATGTTAAAGTAGCTTTAGCTAAAATTCTAGCTAACTTTAATATTGAAACTATGAAACGTAAAGAAGTGGAATATATTTTTCATTTTGCTCCGGTTTTAGTGCCCGTTGATGGTTTACGAATAGGACTTTCTAAGAGATTTTCAAATGAAAATATTAGCGGAAACTAAAATTCTAATATGGCAACCATATTTGAAGGTATATTACCGAAGTTTTAGTTGTAACCACCGAATTCGGTAGATATAAAGTCCGATTGTCTGCGTTAAACCATTTATTAGTCTATTGGAGAATCTTAATCATTTAACTTTATTGTAAGTAGACAAACAAATAATAAAAATTTATTTCAAAGCGATAACAAAAATTAGTTACTAAAATATTAAAAAGCTAATGAACATTTCAGTTCAGTGCAAGTTGCACTTGCAGGAGGTTGAAAATTTTTTTACTTGTAACCCAATAAAGTGAATTACAATATGTTTTTATTTTTAATAATACTATTAACAATTGCTTTATATTTTCTTATAAAATATCATTATTCCATGTGGAAACGTTTGGGTATACAATATGATGAACCAACGATTCCCTATGGCTGCTTGGCTAAGCTCCGCCATAAAGAAAAGGCCTTTGGTTTGGTCATATCTGATATTTATGAAAAATATAAAGATAAAATTGTAGGCATCTATTTGCTTTTTAAGCCGGCTATATTAGTTAGAGATGCTGAACTAGTTCGACAAATAATGATAGCCGATTTTGGTAGTTTTCATGATCGTGGCATATATGTTGATGAAAAAAATGATCCAATGTCTGCCAGTTTATTTTCACTGGAAGGTCAATCATGGCGTACATTAAGAGCTAAACTTACGCCAGCATTTTCATCAGGAAAATTAAAAGCAATGTTTGGAACTACTGATGATGTGGCGGATAAATTGGTGCAGTATTTAAATGGGCAATTAAAAGATGGAAAGACGCATACCATGGAATTAAAATCAATAACAACAACGTAAGTGTTTCAAATAAATAAGTTTTTAAAAAAAGTATGACAATTGTCACACAAACTGCAATTTGTCAGTAAGCATATCATGACAAATAAGATGACACAATTTTTCAAAAAATAAGTTTTTTGTTAGTATTTTTCTTAATAATGATTTTGATAAGCCAATTTGAAATTTGAAGCCTAAGAAAAACAAGTTCTTTTTTTTGACTGACGAAGTTCCAAGCAACAAATTATATACAAATTTTATGTGTAGTAACGATTTTAATAAAAAGTTATGAAATTTAAGGTCTTTTTTTAATTTAACGTCTTATGTTTATATTGCAGTTTTTCGAGCTTTATTAAGCGCTTAAAACATTATTTTTAGAGGAGTTTTATGATTCTAATAACCTATTGCAGTTCGAAATTTTTGTCCAAAATGTTCCCGATATCTTTTTCGTCAATATTGTTAAAAATAAAAAAAAAAAAAAATTTTTCTGTTTTGCAAAGTCAAAAAATGTTTGAATTTTTTTCAAAATGGGGTATTTTTTTTTTTTAAGAAAGTTTAGGACTTTTCCTTCAAGAGCTTTGGGGTAGAATAAAAACTTGGAAAATCGTAATAAGAAGTTAAAATTTGCGGTTTTTGTTAAAATGTAAATTTTCACTATTCAATAAAATCTTTAATAATAGACGTTATCCAATGATTTTTTTGACTAAAAAAGTCTTTAGAGTCAAACAGAACAGATGTCAGAATTTAAGATTTGCTGTAACCAATTCCACAATTTCCAAAAATAAAATGAAAATTTCCAAAAATGGAATTTTTTAAAATTTGCTGTTGCCATGTCTACATTTAGGGCGGGCCTTGAAATGCACTTATCCAATAACTTAGGTATATGTTGTAGTATCTAAAACTACTTCCGCTACCTAATTGGTGGAATGCAAATTTGGAAACAGTGGGTTAAAGCTGACATTTGACGGATGGTTGGAAAAGTATATACAAATCAAAGATTTTGTAACACAAATCTCTTGTACATGAAAAGATCTTTAAGAATAGTATGCATACTTTATATGTTTAGAAAGAAAGTATTTATCGGGAGGTTAAAGACTGTTGGTGCTTTAATTCATACTTTAAACTAATGTAGTTTTTGAGTTTAACAAGATATTGCAATAATTTTTATTTGGTTAAATAGCCAAACATTTTCTTTTAAACTGGCCTTAATTTGGTCTCGTTATTCGCAAAAAACTGAACCTGATTCGGACCAAATTAGGAATTTCACATTTTCAAATGGGAATATCGTGGGACCCTTAAGAGATAACCCCCACACGTAAGCAGGTTTTTAAAAGGTCTTTACTAGCAGATTAGAAATATGTTAATTTTTGGTGCAAAAAGTGCCCAACTTTGGAAGAAAAGAAGAAAGATAAACAAGTCTCATCCCACTAAGCGTCTACATTTCTCTTAAAGGAAAAGACCTAAACATTCTTAACCCTAGATGGCACATCTTATTTTGCATACAATAAGTACTTTCTTCGTCGAATCGACGAAGTATATTTTTAATGCGGTCCCAGTCACTCCCAAATAAAAACTTTAAAATTTCTAGTTCATTGGAAAAATAATTTAGTTTTTATTCCCACGCATACCTAAAATATTTGAAAAATTAATATCAAGTTTTTATAGTCTCCGAAAATTATAAAAAACAGCAACTTAGGATACATAATAACTTATGTATTCGATTAAGTATTAACGTTTACACTTTAAACAATAGAAGTAACTTATTTTTGTTATTCTTCAGTGTTACTTAGCGTGAGTTACCTAGACTTTATGAGTCGATTTGACGAAAAAAATCGTAAAAAATTACGATTACACACAATTTATGAGTCTGAAACTTGGCACACTTTAAGAGCTTTGTAACGGCCAGAACTATGCGAGAAATTATCAAACCGCAATGAGCTTCCAAAAAGTTAAATACAAAAAAGTAAACGGTGTTCGTCGAATCGACAAAGAAATCACGTATAGGGTTAAAAGAAAAATACCGCATTTTGAAAAAAAAAAGAAAATAAAAATTTTGACTTCCCAAATAAAAATAAACATATATGCATCCATTTTAAATATATATGAACTCTTTAATGCTCATATAAGAAGTCATTCAAGGACATACCTGTCCACATACTACCATATAAAGGGTCCGCCATCTAAAACAGTGCGTACACCCGAGAATATTGCTGCTGTGGCAGAAAGTGTGCGTGAAGTGCCATCAACATCAATTCACCGTCGTTCTCAACAATTGAACATTTCGGAGACATCATTGAGACGAATTTTGCATAAAGACCTTGGTATGACGCCATACAAAGTCCAATTGTTTCAGGAGTTCAAAAAAAAAGCTTTTTGGCGGACCCTTTATATATGCGTATAGGAGTTCATATGAGTAAATACATGTAAATATTACCTCAATGTTCGTAAATGTACACGTATGAGCTTGTATGGAAATGTATGGACATGCATGATTATATATGTAAATATTACCTTAATTTTCGTTAATGCACACACATGAACAGATATGATTCCTCATATGAACATATATGAATTATTTATAAACACATAAGAATCATGTATGGATGCATGTGAGTAAGTATGAAGCATGTGAGCACATATGTATATATCCACATTTAACAGGTTTTGCAAAAAAAACCAAAATATATATATATTTTTTTTTAAGATGGAAGCTATTGAAATCCTTTTGGACAAAGTTTTTTAACTAAATATGTTATCAATATGTATCCGAAAAAAGGGCTATTTGTCGAAAGTGGCAAAATTCAACACCCGCCAACTCGGAGAGTCCTCTACCGATCCCGCTGAAATTTTGGTGTGATATACTTCCCAGCTCAACTTGGTACAAGTTTCATCCTGATACCAAGATATCGGTTTCAAATTCATTAAATATACAAGATTTTGAAGTATTTCTACGCAATGTTGACCCATAAAATATTTTCGCTAGGTCAAGGGATAATAAATAAAGTCCTTTAATTCGCAAAAGACCTTTTAAAGGACTTGTTTTACTTTAGATTCGTGACCAAAACACATCAAAAAACTTTAGTTAAAATCTATGCAAAAAGCTTGTAGGCAAGTGTAATAGTTTATAAATATAATTAATTTGTTTGCTTATATGACAAAACTATAAATGAGGCAACTTATACAAACATTTGATAATATAAAGTTTCCAAACATTAATTTTAATTTTCTTTTTTCATTAGCTATGCCATTGATATTATTGGTTCGGTTATTTTTGGTTTGAATATTGATAGTTTCACTAATACCAAAAATGAATTTAGAGGTTTAAGTGATAAACTTTTCAATGAATCGGGACTTTTGCAAAGAATTCATGGTGCTATGGCCTTTATATGTCCACCGTAAGTATTTTAAAAGAAAAAAAAGAAAATTTTATAAAAATTTATAAAAATTTATTTCAATCCCCTTAGCATATCCCGATTTTTAGGCAGTTTGGGCGTAAGAGATAATATCACCTACCTTTTAAGAGACATTATCAAAAGAACTATAGAATTTCGGGAAAAAAATAATGTTGTCAGAAAAGATGTATTGCAATTGTTGATACAACTACGTAATACGGGTAAAATAAGTGATGATAATGATGAAATGTGGAAATTTGAGACGGCTGCTGAAAATCTCAAATCAATGTCCATAGATCTTATAGCAGCTCAATCATTTCTTTTTTACATGGCTGGTTCGGAAACTACCTCGGCTACTATTTCTTTTAGCATTTATGAATTCGCCATGTATCCAGAGATATTTAAAAAGGCACAAACCGAAGTAGATGAATGTTTGAAAAAACATGGTCTTAAACCGGAGGGAAAATTAACCTATGAGGCTGTGCAAGATATGAAATATTTAGAATTATGTATAAAAGGTAATTCGATTTGAAATTATTTATTTGCAAGCATTTGTAATCAAATTATTTAAATTTCAGAAACTACCCGTAAATACCCAGGCTTACCTTTCTTAAATCGCGTCTGTACTCAGGACTATCCAGTACCTGGTACTAATTATACTATTAAAAAGGGTACCAGTATTATAATTTCCTTACTGGCTATGCATCGTGATCCAGAATATTTTCCAAATCCTATGGATTATATACCAGAACGTTTTTCAGAAGAGAAAATGGACTACAATCCCGTGGCATTTATGCCTTTTGGTGAGGGTCCTAGACAATGTATAGGTAATTAATAATGCTAGTTAAATTTCGATGATTTTTAAAAAAAATTCAAATTATTTGTAGCTCAACGTATGGGAATTTTAAATGTTAAAATTGCCTTGGCTAAAATTTTATCAAATTTTAATATTGAAACTATGAAACGTAAAGAAGTGGAATTTATATTTCATACTGCGCCTGTTTTAGTGCCCAAAGATCTTAAAGTTGGTCTTTCAAGGAGATGGTAATTGAAATGCTTAAAGAAAT
The DNA here is from genome assembly GCA_021234595.1 of Delia radicum. NCBI lineage: Eukaryota > Metazoa > Arthropoda > Insecta > Diptera > Anthomyiidae > Delia > Delia radicum. The sequence continues at coordinate 30,406,018 of CM037854.1, read as the reverse complement.
TATCTTAGGAATTATTTGGATTAAAAAAGAAAAATGCAATTGTAAATTTTTGTAATTAGTTATAACAAATAAAGTAAGTTCAGAAAACTTTTATTTACACAAATGTTGCAATTTAAAATCATATAACCGTTTTTTAAAGAGGAAACTAATGAAAAAAAAAAAAAAAAACATCTCTAATTTATAGTTGTTTGAAGTTTGGTGTAGAGATGGGCGCGTGTTGGATTTTTTCAACACGACACGACACGAACACGAAACCCAAGATGTCAAGCACGAACGAAACACGCACGGCAAAAAATTTCAAAACACGAGACCAACCGACACGCACGAAACTAAATTCAATAAACAAAATTTGCAACTAAAAATTTAATTTATTAATCTATTAATTTATAATTCTCATCATTTCGACGAATAGCTTCTTGAATTTTATCCTTCATTTTGCTCACACGTTTATTTGTATAGCTTGATAACTTTTTTATCAACAGCTTTTCAAACAATGCTGCAAACATTGCATGGCCAACAGCTGATCGGTTTTTACACAGAACATTAAACTAAACCCTCCATCTAGACGAGACAAAATTTTGTTAAGATGTTATGATAAAAAATTTCAACAAAGTGTTATGCTGATATTTTTTTTACTGAATACATATTTTACACCTACTATCATTTCGTGTTTTTCTTGCTCAACACGACACGACACGAACACGAAAGAAATCTATTTTTTCAACACGAACACGTCGTGTTGATCGTGCGTGTTTCGTGTCACGAAAAAAAACACGACTCGCGCCCATCTCTAGTTTGGTGGTATGACGTGTCCTTAATGAGTTAAACTATTTGGGTTCCCTATACGCAGGGACTTCTGCTATTTTTAATGAAAATGTCAGTCATTTGTAGTACAAATTTAATTTTTTACTTACCTTGTAGTTTATTTAAAAAATAAACCACATCAAATGACTGTTTTATGATTTTACATTCATTTTTTACAGTTGTTTTTTGTTATTTAAAAAATAAAGAAAAACAAAATGTTTGTTTATTTTTAGTAACTTGTGTGGTTAATTTTTACTACAATTGTAAGTCATTTTTTGAACACTAAAAAACAAATGACAATGTTAGTTGAATTTACAGAAATGTAAGTCGTCCTTTCTTTAAGTGAAATTTCATTTGTTTTTTACTACATTTGCAGTGGTTTTTACATACACAGTATTCTAAGTATATATATATATTTCCCTCTTACTATTTGGTAATTAATTCCGAACTGTTTTAGTCATATTCCTCCAAAATGGAAATTGGGATAATGTCCGTGGAGGTTACGACCTTTGATGACCCTACTTTTTAACCTTTTAAGGTTTATTCATAATACTGGAGTACTTTGAGCTACTAAATGAGTTTAAAAAGAGGAGATGAAATTGTACAAAAACACTTAAAAAAATTATAGTCGGTTAATGCTGACAACAGTCTCATAAAAATTATAAAATGCTACTGAGACAACCGAACCCTACTTAATAGCATAATTTTGGTCATGTTTCTGGACGCGAACAAAATGTTGCAAAGAGACCATCATCGAAAAATTTTATACTGCAGAATATAAAAAAAATAGCGGGAGTAAATAAGCAAAATCTGAAACAGGGGTTTTGGCTCAGAATGAGCACTACTTGATTCAAGAAAAAAAATTATATAGGCCCCTGCAAGAAATCACTTAAAAATATGTCAAAGTAGTTCAAATCCAGATTCCTCCGAACGGATCGTATTTCTTAGGATAGATCTATTAATTTCCAAATTGCCACGTTTCGTAAATATCAGCCCAACAGTTTTCAAGATAAATCGAAAATAACAATCGTGGATTTTTTTGATATTTTTAGGGTGTTAAAACTTTGCGCATCAAACTTTTGTCAAATAACTTTTGAAAATATGAAGTTTGATATGCCACAATGGTACTTCGGGATAACAGCGACTAAATCTGAAATAGCCCGAATATCAAAACAAAAAACGCATGTCCACTTAAATTTAACATGGATTAACATATGTGAATTTGGTCATGATACTGGTACATATAAAGTGCCTTAAAATTAGTACATTTTTTACAACAAAAGAGTAAAATTTTATAAAAACAACGTACCAGTAAATGCGTATCTAAAATCTCTTGTCACCATTTGCATATGGTTTCTTAAGAAGATATACCCTAAAAATACAAAAAAACGAGAAATGGGTAATTTTTTACGCCACTTTTTAACGCTTAACTTAACTTTTCAGATGGCACATAAAAAAACGCCGTAACTCTTATAACATATCCGAGTTTCATTAAAATCGGCGTGTAAGCGTTGGGGGAGTTCCCTTGTAAGTGTATTTAGCTAAGAGGAGACAATGTTGAAAAATAATAATTTTTTATACCAAAAAAAAAACTGTGTTCCATTCACGAAGTCACGAACTTATTAATCCACGCACATTTGAATTTCTTAAAGATCGGAGAATATCACTCATTATATCAAGATTTTGTTACAGAAATTTCAATAAAATGTTTGAAAATATTTTTTTTTAAATTTTTCCTTAATTTTCTTATAATTTCTTTAATTTGTTATGTGTTTTCAACTCTTTTAATATTTTGACTTGAAAGTATTAAATTTAATATCACTTACTGTAACACTTTGATCTGGTGTTTGGTAACAATTTCAAAACTACACTAAAAACTAAAATTTCATTAAAAATTTTACATTTCGTTTTGTCTTATATTTAACTTTCAACATCATTAACACCGACAAGTCTCATATTTCAAAAAACCCGAGATTGTCTACAGTAGCCGAGATAATATCACACATACCTTGGCATAATACGTACATATATCAGATGATAAGATTTTCAATAAAAAACTACCTAACTGTTCATAAACCGGAAGGATAAATTACTCAGACACAGGCAGAGATAGTCCGACAGGGTCGAAACAAAAACAGGTATATAGTATTTGCCATTTATGATCGATTGGTATCTTTTTCTTGTCATAAAGCAACTCAAGTTTATGAAAGATGTAAGAGGGGTAAAAGACAACTGATAATTTAAGTGATCAACACAACAGATGTAAAATATTAACAAAGAATTGAAAAGCAACAACTGATAACAGACACTATAGGAAAAAAACAGGCACTGGGACAAGAATATTTATCAATGACCATATTTGATTACTTGCCTTGGAAAGATAGAGCCAGATTAATAACCAACAATAAAGACGACAAGACATAAACAGTGATAAGATTCACTCGACTATATCAGAAATTGGACCATGTAGAATTAAGACTATTTATAAATAGAATGTAGAAACATGATAACACGGCTTGACATAAAAAAAAAAAAAAATTAACCCTCTAACCGGCAAGCCCGTCACCAGGCGGGGGTATTTTAAATTGGCCATAAGTGCATCAAATTAGTGTTTTTTTTTTTGTTAATAAGAACTTAAATTTACAAAATATTTTGTGGAGTAGTTTACATTTCACGGTTTTGCAAGCGAGAAAGCGTTAAAGCTACAATTTTGTAAAATTTCAAAAATTAAACGTTTTGAAATGAACACAAATTTTCAAAAATCTTGCAAACATATTAATAATGAATAGAAACCGTGGATATTAAACACAAAGTAAGATTGAAGCTTATACTTTTAAAAAAAGATCTAATTTTGGTCCAAGGACATGCAGGATTCTGAAAGGAGACTTCTATAGGACATCGCCTTAACTTGAAAACGCGTGGACAGATTTTAATTTAGTTTGACACAAATATTATATTAGGTAGTATTAGCAAAGACTTTAAGCTTAATCAATATATGTTTAAGTTTAGGATCATTAACGCACAATTTCGCTTTTTTCGAAAAACGACAATCGCCATATTTTCTTAAGTAAAAACACAAAAAGGCTAATTTTTGGACTGTAGGTATATATTGGTGAGGCGAAGAATGTATGCTTAAACTTATTCATTTTTATGCATTAGTTTTTGAGATTTGTTCTAATCCTATTTGGGCCGATATCGCCTTTAATAGGCAACGAACAAATTTTCGTAGAAGAACATATCTATCTATTTTTGTGCCGAATAAGTTTAATAAATTAAATTTTTTGCGAAAATTCATTCATAGTGCAAATGCAATTGTTGAATGCAATTTCATACAAATAGGCCATGTCCAGAAAAGATCCCGAGGATTCCGTTTTTTACAAAGCAGAAACAGGGTGATTTATTTTTTTTATGTATTTTTTTTTTTTTTTTTATTAATTAATAATCATATAATTACAAATTATATGCTATTACCCTAACCGAGCACTAGCTACTATGGCCTTCGGCGCGCTGTAGCGAAAACAGACCAGTGCCTCTGGTTGGTATCGAACCCACGACCCCCGAACTGATAAGCCAGCACGCTACCAACTAGCCTACCGGGGCGAACTTTTTTTATATAAATTCAGATACTCCGATAAAACAAAACACGTTCCCAGTTCAATACAATTTCGTAATTAATGTTCCAATTCCATATCGTTCTTCATGTTTAGTTATTCAAATCCACTTATTTTTCGTTTTATTAAATTTCTTTCCCAATATTAAGCACACAAATCGCACTCATTGCTTGTTTTATTCCATATCGCTTCGAATTAAAAAAAAATTCTTTAAACTAACATGTATTTTTACTTTCTAATATTGTTTCCAACCCAGGTTTTTTTGTAAACAAATGTTTTTTTGTAACAGTTGCAAATAGTTTTTTTATGCATTAGTGCAATTTCATTATCATTAATAATGATTTTTTAATCGAAAATATTTCATTATCATTAAATGGTAATGAATTTGTTTTCATTTTCATTAGTATCAGCTAATGGAAATGATATTTCAATGGTAATAAAAAATTCTTATGTATAACTAATGGTAATGAAGAGTTCCCATGTATGCTCTTAGTCAAAAAAACATTAAAATTGGGGAAAAAAAAACAAAAAAAAAAAAAAATCGCTAAAATTAGAAAAAAAGTAGCTAAAATGAAACCAATGTAAAATTTTAAAAATTTTACAAACAAAATTGCAAAAAAAATGTAGAAAAAAAATTGTCAGAATTAAAAAATCGCTTAAATTTAACAAAAAAAAAAAACAAAATGAGAAAAAAACGCTAGTATTGAAGCTACAATTCAAAAAAAAAACACCTACATTTCTGTTTTGTTTTTTATTTTTTGTTTTGGTCTTTTTTCAGTTGTTATTTTTCAATTTGGGAAATTTTTTATAATTTTAACTATTTTTTATAATTTCAGTATTTTTTTTTTTTTTTTTGGTTTATTTAAATTTTTGTTTATTTTTTTTTAGTTTTAGCGGTTTTTAAAATTTTGTCGATATTTTTAAATTTAGTCGATTTTTGATATTTTTTTTTAAAATATAAGCGATTTTTTTAAATTTTTACGATTTTTTCAATTCGTTGTCATTATGGGTTATAAAAACTGGAAATTTTGAGTTCATTAATCACACCACAATCACTTTAAATTTTCCTTGTCTTATTTGCGATTTCAACATTAGAACATTTTATTTAAATTTAAAAAAAAAAACTTTTTCCGTTTGCCTTTTCCGAGATTTGAACTCGGAAGTTCGGAGTACAACACAAACACTTATTAAATTTGAATTTAAATTTAAATGTTTTGTTAGAAAAACAAACATAGTCTGAAATTGTTTTACCAATACCTATCATAAGTTGAGTCAATGCAATCCACAATTCGGTTGGTACTACTGAAACAATAATTTAGTGGCATATTTGATTGCGAAACCCGTATTTGAAGTAACCCCTTTTGATTATCGACACTTTTTTTTAAACATAAATTACTAACCGAATTTTATTTTTAAAGTTTTTTGGAAATTACAATAATTTTACAATATGATTGTTTTTTGGTTGCTGTTCGCTCTTTTTAATTTCCAGTACAGTATTTTTGCTTTATTAATCGATTATTGGTAGTTACAAATATAATAACGTCCTATCAAATAAATTGTAATGGTTTTGACTGAATTCCAGCCGATCCTTTTTCTGGGTGAACTATTAAATATCAATCATATTGTCAATTCTGTATTGAGAAAAATAATAACGAAATAAAAATTAGTTTTTTCAAAAACCATAATTTTTGACAGAAGCAGAAAAAAACGTCTCGCTACATTTCTCTTAGTTGTTTGCTTAGTTTAGTTACCACAAATATGTACAATTAAAAAAAAAAAAATGTAACTGCTTTTGGGTGGTTTTCTATAATTTATAGAATTTTTTAAGGCCAACTTCTATCAAAGTATGTGAGTTTTTTTAATTTTTGGTTTGAAGGGTAAAATAGTTAACACCAAGAAGTGATACCCAAATAAAATAAATTATAGAATTTCGTTTATAAGTTACACTAGCAGAAGCAAAAGGCCAAAACTAGGACGATTAAAAACAAAAATAGTAAACTAATGGCTTAAACGTTTTGGTAATAACCATAATTTGAGCAAAAGCACTACGTGTTCCTTACAACCGCGGTTATTTTATGAGGAACAGAAATTTTTTTGTTATATTTTTTATACGTTTTATTTAGGTGTAACAAGTATATTCATCATTCGTATTAACACAAAACAAGTTTTTTTTATATAAATATTTGTGCAATTTCAAAAAATGTCAACATAAAAATCTAAAACAAACTTTGTTTAAAAAACCTACTTTGAGTTTAAAACTGATTAAAGTGAGAATATAAACTGATAATATCACGTAAATGATATTAACAAAAAAGTCAAAGTAAATTTTCAGAAAAATTAGTTTTTTATATTTAAGGATATATGGCAGGTAGACTTTTTAATTCCCATTACATATTAAATACTTATTATTAACCAAAAGGATATATGGAAGGTTGACGTATCCTTGCATCGAATTGACTGAAGTTTGGCTTAAATATTGCTTGCATACCAAATAGATATACCGTTTTTTTCGCAAGTTTCCCATAAGTTTTGGGATTTTTCTAAAAACAAACCTTAAAATTAGGTTGCAGGATATATTGAGGGTGGGTGGTTCTTTGCTTGGAATTTAATAAAAATCAGCACACTTATTTTGAACGACATGTTTATAAAATATACCTATTTTTGTAACATTAAACCTATTTTTTTAGGTTTTATGTAATTTTTTAGTTCAAGGACATTTTAGAGCTTTTTTATCCTTGCTCCGAAATATACAAAATTCTATTCAAGCATACGCTGCTCAGGTATGGGGGTGTTGGTTTTTTGATGAGGTTGATAAATTGCAGCGGTATTTTATGAAAAGAATCCTAAGATTACCAGAGTTCACACCAAATTATGCACTTATATTAGAAGCAAACGCAGAAGTTAGCTATATTTATACGTTAAACTTACATATGAATTATGTTTTTAAAAGTCTTTTTATATATAAACAAGATAGGCTACCTCATAAACTATCGTTGCTGATTTTAAGAAACAATATTTTCTGGGCAAATGAATTAAATCAAATTGCAAGTGAATTTAATATTATATTTGGAAATATTTCATCACAAGAATGGCTTAGTAGAGGTACAATGCTGTTGGAACATTGAAAATCAAAGAACCATATGCAAATGCAGGAAAAGGCTTTAAATAGCGATAACAGATTTTATAAACATTTAGATCACAGTAAAGGATCAGAATATATTAGAAACTCAAGAAACATAAATCAAATTAAAACAATTTTTAAAACCAGGTGCGATATTTTACCACTGAATGGCAATTCTTTCACCAATAGAGAAAGCAAAATATGTAGTTTATGCAACAGAAGAGAAGAAGAAACTTTGCAGCATTTCATATCAAGATTCCCAATACTTTCAGAATTCAGACTCAGACATTTAGGCAAACTATATTTAGAGGAAAATGAATTCATAAATATTTTAAACAGTGAAATACCAAACGGATGGAATAGGCTTTATAATTTTGTTAATTATGCTATTAATTATAGAAAATTAATAATTGATGAATTCACATAATTTAATTTTGAATTTCTAAATTTAACTACATACATCATATACATACATATATACAACAGACGACTTTAAGTCATTGTTGTTAATTAACTTATTCTTTATTTATTATATAATTGTAATATTTTATACGATTAAATAAAGATAAATATACAATACAATACAATATACAAAATTTTTATACATACAATTCTAACTGTATATCTAAGAAATATACTAACTTTCGTCACATTCCAATAATATCTGTAGCTTTTATTGAATATTTAGCTTTAAGGATATATGACATGTAGGCGTGTCCTTGCTGCGATTTTGAAAAAAAAGTTTTCATTTTTACATACTTAAACAATATAAGGTTAGGTTGAGCTGGCCGGTCAAATACCCCGCATAGACCATTAGGTCCCTAGCGTTACCAGATTAGAAACGATAACCCCCACGTTAGGTCAGTCGTCTGTGATGGTAGCCAAAGTTCCCCACACCCTCTTAGCAAATGACAGAAGTCTCAAGATTACGATTTCTGAGATTTCTCCCAGATCTCGGAGTAGGTGGTCCCCTAAACATTTCGCCCTGGAGAGTTCAAGAGCCGGAGAGTGGCACATTAGGTGCTCCACCGTCTCTCTGTCCCCCGGTACCCCACAGAATCTACATTCGTCACTCTGCAGCCTTCAAGCTCTCTTGGCAAGAACTGCCGTCCAGCAGTGACCAGTTAACCCCCCCACCAAAAGTTTACAGTCGCTCCTAGACAAGGACAGTAAAAGTTCGGTCGCTACGGGATCGTAGGATTTCCACATGACTTTAGATACTCTGCATGTTTCGGTATTTCTCCAAACCGCATCAGCTCTTCGCATCATCGTGGATTCTACATCCCTTTTCAGAGACCGAAGTGGCACGCGAACATCCAATGCCATTTCGACTGGCAAATGGACTCCCCGTTTAGCCAGTTCATCCGCAACCTCAATAGTTCATCCGCAACAATATAAACTTGTGTATCAAATTTAACTTTCGTTATATGAATTGACGACACTGTGGGACGTGTCCTTAATGTGTTAAGTTTAAACACTTTAAGAACTATAGTTTTAAAATCTTTTAAGCTACATTTTATGATAAAATTTAAAAAAATTTCCGTAGTTTAAGTAATTTCAGGAATTTTTTAAAATATCGCCAATACTGACATCTTAATGTCTTTTGAGTTTATCGCCTGTCGTTGTAATTGTAATTCGCCTCTGAGCCGCCGTGTTCAAAAAATAATTATCAGTTTTCTGACTTGACTTCAAAATATAAGAAGATGAAGCAGCTCAAATCTTGTATTCCCCAAAAACAAAAATAAAACATAGTGACAAGCAGACGAAATCAGCAGTAAAACAAAAATTGAGAAAAAATTATCAACCAAAAGACAAACAAAGATTGAGAAAAAGAATTTTTTTAAGTAGCAAAAATAAACCAATACCTAAACCAACAAATGCTTAAGGCTCTGGGCAAATGGACAGACATTATAAAATTCCAGCAGACGGACAAACACTTAAAATATTTCTTCATATGTTTTTCAGTTTATACTATCAGACAATAAAGCAGTGTATAAATATTTAGTATAAATTGAATGACGGATAATGGCAGGCGGCAACTTTCGCTTTCTGTGAAAGAAGAAAAAAAAAAAAAAGAATGGCAAAATATTAAATTTAGTGTGAAACAGTCTCTTAGTAAAGCTTATAGCGAACAGTTTTTTTTTCAAAACCAAACGCGTGTTTCAAAAGATAGCCACACGAATTTCAATTTATTAAAGATTTAAAATAAAAAAGCTTAAGAATAGAAACTATCACCAACTCTGCTCAATAAAATGTGGTTACTCATACCGATTTTAGTTTATTCGGTAATATTTTTCTACGTCAGACATGTTTATAGTTATTGGCGTCGAAAGGGGTTTCCCCATGAAAAATCCAATCTCTATTGGTCGTTTTTAAAAAAAATGTATAATCGTGAATTTAACTATGTTCGGGCTATAAGTGAAGCCTATCAAACGGGTAAAGAAAGATTTGTGGGTATATATTTTCTATTTCGACCCACTTTGCTAATAAAAGATCTTTCTCTGGCCCGTGCGATATTGGAAAATCAAAATGGTTATTTTAATGATACCAAATGGGATTACGTACGTAGTTATCGTAAATTTAATTTACTCGAAAAATTATCACCGATATTTTCATCGCCGCGCTTAGAGGCCATGTTTCGTATTATTGAAAAGGTAGGAGATCAGATGTTTAGTCATTTAAATGATATGGTTTCATCAGCGGAACGTAATGGTTGCGATGGTGTTGATATGCAACAATTATTACGAATGTGAGTATGTGAAATTATTGATAAGAATTTATTTCTATTTCAATATTAATTTAATTATACTTTTTTTTATATATATTTTTAGTTATTCCGTGAATGTTGTTGCAAATTTAATCTATGGCTTAGACATTGATGTTTTCAAACAAACCGATTCGATATTTCAACAATATTTAAATAATTCTATAAAACAAACAGCTGTTTATTCATAGTAAGTAGAATTTTGATATGATGGGCATTTGATAAAAATTCACAAAAAAATCGTTACTTTCCCTGCGCTGCACATATGTCACAAAATCTTTGGAAATAATTCGTCCATTTCTTTAAGTGGTCCGATTTTTCCCGAGATATTCCCATTTGAAAATGTGAAATTCTGATTTGGTCCGACTCAGGTACTTTTTTTGCGAATAGTGGGACGAAATCGGGGACAATTTCAGTTTAAAAATATTGGTTATTTAACTAAATAAATTATTGATCAAATAAAAATACATTAATGCAATATCTTGTTCCACTCAAAAACTACATTTGTTTAAAGTGGAATTTTAAAAAACAATCAAGTTTTTGCGATTTTCCCCCAAAAAGCACCAACAGTTTTTTACATTCACATAAATATTTTCTTTCTGAACGTATAAAGTATGCATACTATTCTGAAACATTTTTGATTTGTATATAAATTTTGGAAATGTTTTTTTTTCTCGGTAATTTTTCCAAGTATAGCGATTTTTTTTTCTCATTTTTACGATTTTTTCCTAATATTTTGTGTTTTTTTTTGCAAATTTTTTATTAAATTTTCAATAGCATTTACTAAAAATTGGTTTAAAATTAAAAGCAATATTTAATTAAAGTTTTAATGGATATGATTAAAACTTTAATTGAATATAAAATCAATTAAATAGATACACATAATTTTAATTGATACTACAATTACTTTAATAGGACCGAATTCAATCAAACTTTTATTTGAATCAACAAATATTTTAATTAAAACTCGATTTAATTTTTTTTCTGTATATCATCCCATTTCGTAAAGGATCAAAGCATTTTTGTGCATAAACAAAAACACAAAGTTGCACAATTAGTTCGTTTAAAAAAGAAAAATGCTGTTCATTGGAAAAACGCGAAGTGTGCCTAAAATTTATATGACAGCAAAGCGAAAAAGGATGACCTATGAGTTCATCTTTTAGTGTAAGACTTACAGTGGGGAGCACTCGTGAGTATATGTAAGTACTTTTTACACCTTTGACACTACAACTAAAAGGTACACTAAATCCAAATCTGGTCTCAGAATCATGCTCCGATTTTTCATCTTTCTAGAAATCCGTTTTTTATAATACTTTTAACTATCATTTGTATCAAAAATTAGACTTTTCTTGTTAGCTAGAAAGCCTGCTGCCGGAGGGTGATTCTGAAACCAGATTTGTATTGAGTGTACCTTATATCTTTAGAAAAGTATACTTTAGTTCTAGAGTCAAATAGGTGTAAAAAGTACTTACATGTACTCACGAGTGCTCTCCACTGTAGTAGGGTCGCATTGAAATATATGGGGACATTCTTTTTTTTTTTAATCCAACGGAACCTGATCGAATTATTGTGACATTTAGTCTAAAGCCAAATCGGATAAAGTTCAGCTGTGAATTTTTGAAGACAAAGTTCAAATTTTGGAAAATTCAGTGAATTCCGCTAAAATAAAGCGATTGTTTGTTGCGTGCGTTGATTAAAGTTGACAAAATTTATTTTTTAAGTATCCTAAATGATTTCTAAAATATTTGCATTATTATTAAACCTTTTGCGCTAAGGGTTTAAAATGAACCATTGCATCAAATGCATTTTATCCACAAAATTTTCCGAAAAAACATGAAATGTTTCTGATTTATAAACATTAACCCTTTTATGCTACGAGGGTCTAAATGGCCCAATAAAATTTGTATTTCAATTAAAAACAGAAATGGTCCAAAATTATTACCATATCTTTACTTTTACCGTTATACAAAAATATGATAATGAAAAAATTTTTTTCTCACCGTTATATAGAAAAGTGTCACTGAAATTTGATTAAGGATTAATATTTCAACTTTTCTTAACTTTAGATGGAAATTTTTTTTAAACTAATTTGCAATTTTGGCCCCTTATCATAAAAGTAAAAAAATAGCAGAAATAGCAACAAAAAAAAAGATACTACAAATTAATTAAAAATTACCTTGCAAAAAAAAACTGCTAAAATTAGCAGATTTTTTTTAATAAATACTAGTAATAAAACTGTTGAATTTACAAATATTTAGTTATATTTATGCTAAATTTTAGTTAATTGAAAGTAAGAAAATAATCTGCTAAAATCAGAAAAAAACATTAATAAAATATTAATACACAAAAAAATCATTAAAAAATTTGAAATTTTTAAAGATTTTTTTTTTAATGCGAATAAAAGTCTGTCCTTACGAAATCAGCAATCCACAATTTTTAGCAATCATTTCTGTTGATTTAGCAAAACAAACAGTTATTTGCATTCTACTTAAATGGAGGTAAATACACCAAAAATGTTGTTATTATTACAGTGTTTGTTTGCAATTTTAAGTCTACAAATATTTAGTACAAATTTTTGCTAATTTTACAGAGTAAACTGTTATTATCAATTAACTAAAATTCACATCATATTTAGCAAAAACAATTTGCTAATTTTAGCAATTTTTTCTGCAATGTCATTTTCAACCAATTTTTAGTAGCTTTTTTTTGCTATTTTATACGTTTATTTCTATGAATGTAATTCATGCATAAATATATGAAAAAATTGGCAAAATAACAAACACTTTATTAAAATCAAGGAAAATTAGTTAATTTTATGAAAGTTTTTGTTGGTTTAACAATATTTTTGAATACTTATGCATTGATTATTATGAGCGTACATGCCGATTTTAAGGAAATTTATATAGTACTTGTATAAGAAACATATAATTGATCTCTTGTGTGTAACATTATGGCGCCCAACCAAAAGCACTACAACTAAGTTTTTTCTTTATTTCCTTTCAGCACTCTTAATCGTTTTCCGAAAAAATCTTCACTTACCTATCGTCTACGTGATATTATACGTGAAAATGTTGAAAAACGTGAAGAAAGTGGCATCATACGTAAAGATATATTACAAATACTAGTGAAATTTCGTAATGGCAATGAAATAGAACAAAAGAAAGATAAACTCAATTGGCATATTGAAAATCTGTTTGAGCGTGAAAAAGTATTGTCAATTAAAAAATTGGCTCATATCACAGAGTATCTATTGGAAAATGGTATGACTACAATGGCATCAACAGCCGTATTTACATTATATGAAATATTGCAACAGGACGAATTAAAGACAAAGATAGTAGAAGAGTTAAGGACACACAAATGGGTTAACAATGGACAACAACAACAAATAACATTTGAGGGTTTAAAACAATTGAAATTAATGGATTTATGTATAAAAGGTATGGAAGAAAAAAAAAACAAAAAGAGATTGGCAATTAAGATGTTTTACTAAAGTGTTAATTTTTATTTCTTTTTTTTTAGAAACTATACGCAAATATCCTAGTGTTCCTTTAATAGAACGTGTTTGCCGTAAGGCTTTTCCCATACCCGATAGTAAACATGTTTTAAGTGAGGGAAAATCATTTATTATACCTTTGTTGGCCATACAAAGAGATGAAAAATATTTCGAAGATCCTTTGGGTTATAAACCCCAAAGGTTTATACAGGATAGCAATTTTAATCAAGGAGAAAGTTTTATTGGTTTTGGTTTGGGAGCTAAAACATGTATAGGTAAGTTATATATAAAAAAGATGATACAATTTTTAAGATAGCATCGGAGGATACATCTGCATGAGAGAGAAATATTCGAGATAAAGCTCAAATTATTTAGTAGTATGTTCTATACTACAGTCAAAACTCGAGTTAAATCTTTTTTAAACTTCGGGGCCGATTTTGATAATTTTCAACACAAAGCTCCTTAGAAATGTAACAAATAATTTTTATAAAAATCTGAAACATTCCGAGCTTTTGGGGTCTTGATAATCAAATATCGTTTTTTAAGTGGATTCAGCGTACCCAATTTGGTTTGGATTTTTCTAACATGAACCGATTTTGAGCACAGTGTTATTATTTACTTTGTGAATACAATATAGACAGATAATTCATGATTAAAAATATTGAACTAGTTAGTTCCATATTATAGTAAATTTAAGTCATCTACCAAATGTTTGCTTATATGAATTTCTTCGGCACTTTGATTCAGAGTATTATTCTATATTTTCCATAAAATAAGAAAAAGACCACTTTCCAGAATTTATACCGATTAACGAATAGTATACTTCGTGTAAGATAAAAGGAAAACATCCCCCTTGGCGACCTGTCAAAACTGCTAAATTTAGGAACTAATTTGTTATAAAGGTTCTTTCTCCCGCTTAGACGTTCGCGAAGACGGAGTTTCGTACTTTGACAGCTTGTGTAAACCCCTTTGGCTAGAGATTTAAAATATATGTGCCTTGGATAAGTCACTGATAAGGTATTTTTTCGCATTTCCACTAGAAACGTGGTAATAGTGAGGTTTAAAAGGGGAAAAATCTTCCATTTAACGGCCTTTCAAACCGTTAAAGCTAAGTACTTTAAATTTGGTCTTTACGTTCCTCCGCCCGACAATTAAACGCTATTTTTTGAAATTCCTAAGGGTGAGGAAGAAAGAAGAAAAGTCTTCCCATTAAAGGCCTGCCCAATCCACTTTAGTTAGAAACGCAAAAGGCGGATTGAAATTTACATACAGGTAGTTTTTGAAAACTCCAATAAAAACGTGATTTAAATAGGGTAAAAATGGAGAAAAGCCTCTCCCTCTCGCCAAACCGCTGGAACTTTATATTAAGAATGTAGCTATCCGCTAATACTGTGGTTTTGAGCATTATTACGGGGAGGGACAACGTCTTGCCCAAATCCCATGGGTTAAAAGTCCGAAACTTAAAATATGTGTTTTTTGAGGTTGGGGAATATTTGGAGTTTTAATAAAAGTTTGTAGTAAAAGCGGCTTTAAAGCACAAAAAGGGGCTTTAAAGCTCTAAGATGGTCTACGCAGGTCTATAAGACAGAAATTTTAAACTTGACATATCCACTACAATAGGTAACATTATGGCGCCCAATTAAAGGCCATTTTATAATTTTTTCAATTGAAATTTGTAGAAAACTTATAAATAAGATACATTAATTTTCATAATTATCTTTTTCTTCTCATTACAGCTCAAAATTTCGTCAAATTAGTGGTGAAATTTATATTGGTAAAACTTTTCCTCAACTACAATATGGATTTGGTGCATACAGAAGATGTTGATATTTGTTACAATAATACTCCCTACATACAATCGAAAGATGGTTTTAAAGTTAAATTAAAATCGAAAATAAAATTTGATTTATAAACTTAAAACAAACATAAAGCTATTTTGAAATATACGCGTAATAGTTTACCATTCATAATTCATATATAAGTTTATATCACTAACTTTATGACTTACAACGTATTGCTGTGATTATCATATAAAGTTGTTATTTTCACGTGATAGAATCAAAACAACAAACAAAGCAATTTTCTTTAACGGACGGAAAATTTATGCGTGTTTTGACTGTTACTTTAATAAGGCGAATAACATATATTATACACTCACAAAAAAAGTTAGTTAAGTTTATTATTACAATAAAGGAACATTTAAGCACAAAATTATAAATAATTTTTCTTTTCATGCAGTAAACTGAAGTTGTTCAAAAATATCCTAGCCCGTTATATTTAAATACTTTTCTGATTCTCTGAGTCTAAAATTAATGAAAAAATACATAAAAGTTGCGAATGACTTACAAAAATAAATAAATTTTAAAATTTTCGGGACAATTCAAAAAAGACACAAAAAAAACTTACTCATAATTGAGTCTGTATAATTTTTCAAAATCTTTTTTCAAATCTCTTTTAAAGGTTCTGCTAAATTTGTGATCTTTAATATCCAACATTTTTTAGTAACTCTGAAATGACCCACTAATAATATTTTTTTAAGTGTATACACAACATATGGGCATTTCCATAGAAAGGTCAACCGTGACCGAAAAATGAAAAGTCGACAAAAAATCCCTTATAACTTGTATTATTAAAGAAAAATACTTAAATTTTATTTAATTAAAAAAATCCAAAGCATGTCTTAGTTGTTATGATGATAAAAAAGACTGCAAAGTTGTGTTCATGTTTTTAGTCAACTTTTTTAATTTTCAGTAGCATTTACTCTTAAATATTTAATTCTTTAAGAGCAATGAAGCAAGTAAACTCCTATCTCAAAATATTTGTTACAACAACAATTAACTCCAAACAATGCAAACGAAGTAATTAAAGATAAGTAAACGAGAATTTTTAGATTTCCTTTCATTGACATTTTAATGTCACGTTCGTCACCGCAAAACAACATATATTTTCATAACTTCTGCGTTGCTCCTAACTAGTGTTTAAAACTTTTAATTTAAATCAAGTTTGTTGTGAATAATTAAAATAAAAAAATCTGGGACTTTGTCACGTCACCTGGCAAATATTTACTTTTGAGTAGTAAAATATTGATATTTTAAACTATCAACCCTATCGTGAATAAAAAGAGAAATGTTTGTTCGTATGTAATTTTCATGCCCCCTCAAGTGAAATTTGGTATCGTGAATTTCCCCTGAAATTGTATTATGCTATTCACGAGTGAATTATTAGACAAAGCGAACAAATTTCGAGGGATTTTTTGTTCACGATTGGAATTGAGTGAAAAGGGAAAACAATTCGAGGGAAAAAATATTCACGATAGGGGTGTATATGTTTTTTACGTAGATGGCATCCTTAACTATTAACAGGAATTAAAGCGCAAGACGGTATAGAGAAACACAGACACACTTAAGTTACAAATAAAATTTAATATAATCATGGCTGAAAAGTACGTAGGATGACACATAGGTGGCGACACTAATGAAAAATCTATATGATTTTTTGAAACTACCACCCTTAGATAATGCCTGTCAAAATTTAATGACAAACAAACAATGGATTCACAGCAATGTGGTTTGCAGATTTATCATCGCTTTCTAATGGGAAAAAAGCCTGTTATTCGGACTCTGCTCCATCGAGAGAAATGGTAAAGAAGTCTTGCTGACTTTAAATGTGGTCGTACAAACACCGACGACGACGAACTGTCTGGTCTCCCAAAAAAGGTGATGATACCGGAAAACATCGATAAAGTTCACAAAATCGTTTTGTCAGACCGTAAAGTGAAGTTGCAGGAGCTGTAACCTTAAAGATGACGAAGGAACGTGTCGGTTTTATTTTGCATGAACATTTGTTCATGAGAAAGCTGTTTTCGAAATGGGAACCGCGTTTGCTCACAGTGCACCACAAACAACAATCTGTCGATGATTCTGAGAGCTTTTTCGGTAAGATAAAAAGAACTTTTTGCATCGGTGTGTAACAATTGACGAAACTTGGATCTGCCCTGTCACTCCAGAGTCGAAACGGCAGTCAGCTAAGTGGACAGCAACTGGCGAACCTCGCTCGAAGAAGCCAAAGACGCAACAGTCAGCTGGTAAAGTTATGGCATCAATATTTTGGGATGCGGTTGGAATTTTGTACAATATATGCTTTTAGAAATGTCAGACCCTCAATATCGATCGCAACATGACTCAACTGGTGCGTTTGAAAGAGGAAATCGCAAAAAAAAACGGCCCCATATGAAGAACAAAAAAGTGCTCTATCACCAAGACAATGTGGCGCGTCACAATTCGTTGAATACATTGGCTAAATTGCACGAATTACACTCTCAATTGCTTCCGCATCCACCGTGTACGCCATATTTGGCTCTCAGCGATTTTTAACTGTTTTCAGACTTCAAAAAAATGCTCGCTGGAAGGAGATTTGGTTTGAATGAAGAGGTGCTTGCCGAACAAGAGGCCTATTTTGAGTTCATAGATAAATCATTCTAAAGTATCGAAATGTTAGAAAGGCGTTGGAGTTATTGTATAGCTCTTGAAGGTGACCATGTAGATAAATAAAGTCGAATTTTACCAAAAAAAAAAATTTTATTGGGTATTCTACGGACTTTTCAGCTGATGGTTATTCTGCTAAAAGCACAGACCATCAAAATCTGAAAACGTCAAGACCCTGGGACTAGGGTATAATTTTCTAAAGGTTAGATGTGCGCTGAATACAAATCTGACAACAAAATTCCTCCATCATTTCAAATTTTTGAAATATCTAACCTATAGTTTTAAAAAATTCGGGATTTTGCTATAGTTAGTCGGGACGTTATAACATCGTGAATAAGGCTTTATTCACAAAACTTTGTATGTCCTCTGAAAGTCCTATATGTTCGGATTCAGCGCACATTAGTATCAGGGTTGGAAAACTTACTGTTTTGTGTAATTGAATTAATTTAATTTACACATCATTCATTGTAATTCTTAAAAATTAATTCACCACATAAAATTGTTGAAGGGAAATGTTCGTCACATAACGTTTCACACTATGGGTTGCATATGAGAATCAAAAAAATTCAGCAAATTGTAATAAAAACTTAAAATATTCCAAATCGTATTTAAAAAAAGTTTTATCTAAAAAGCAGGCCGCAATTGCGTTTTTGTAAAAGATGAAAAAACCAACTTCTATTTTTGTCACAAGAAGTCACCGTCTTTAATTGCTTTTATTTAAGGAATATGCAGTTCGACTGTTTTCTTATTTTTACTAAATATAGGACTTCTTACGTTCTACACAAAGTTATAAAGACGTAAAAAAAAAATTATGTTTTCCATGTTTTTCACCTCATTGAAACATACGACATGTAAAGTATGTGACTATGGAAATGCCCATACATTCCGTGAAACATAAATATATGAAAATGAAAGCATAGAAGTACGAAATATCATGCATAATATCGACATAAATTTTATGTGAATCTCATATATAATATTTTTATATGATAATCGTAACGAAATTTATGAAAGCACAATTGTTGCAGAAATTAATGAGCTACAATCTAAATTTATGTTTCTTCTAGAGTTCAAGAGATGAAATGTAAATTGTTGGCATATGCATAAATTAATTCTTAAAACTTGAAATTTGGAACATACTAATGAAGAACAACCTAAATATACTCATACTTATGGTGAGTGAGCGATTGAGCTAAGAAACTTAAGTTATAAATTAATGCATTTTTAACCCTTTACTGCATAGTGTTACATATATTGTACGAATAATTTGATTCAATGCAGCGTCTGATATATGTATCCTTGACACATTTTTTTTATTATTAAATACGATAAAGCCGCATCTCTATTATAATATCACAGCAAAAATAGTGAGGAAAAAAGAGTTATAGAAACACTACAACTCTTGAATCGGATGTTGTTCAAATTTGGGTTTTTCATCGGTAAATTTAACATTGGCTTGTCATAGGGAGGGAGTTGCTCCTTTTAGTAATAATCAATGTAATGTTTAAACCAATGAAAACGATATTCTTTTTAACGCATTTTAATTTATTTTTTAATAAAAAAATAAATTTTTGTCAAAAACATCTTAATTAAAAATTAATTGCGACTGTCTTTATGACAATATATAAGGGTCCGCCATCTAACTTTTTTTTTTCAACTAGTACTTATTTCGTGAATGGTAACACTTAGCTCATGTCTGATTTGATAGATAATTAGTTTTATTCTTCCGCTGAACGAATATGGTCCGTATGTTCGTTATCTTGTGAAAAAAGTGAAAGAAACTGGCATCCTCATCGATAAACCAAAGCGTGAAAAGGCAAAAATAGTGCGTACACCCGAGAATATTGCTGCTGTTGCAGAAAGTGTGCGTGAAGCGCCATCAACATCAATTCACCGTCGTTCTCAACAATTGAACATTTCGGAGACATAATTGAGACGAATTTTGTATAAAGACCTTGGTATGACGCCATACAAAGTCCAATTGGTTCAGGAGTTCAAAAAAAGAAAGTTATTTGGCGGACCCTTTAGATATTTCTAAAGCTTTGATATATGTTTTTTTAAGAAACTTTTAAGGATTTTCTCTAAATGTTTTAGAAATTAAAAAATTAATTTTAAGAAAAATTAAAAATTAATTTAACGAATAAAAAAACTATTTTGTCGCAAAATTATTTTAAAATTTTCTAAGTTTGTTAAAATCATTTTGAACAAAGGTAATATTTAAAGAACAATTTTTCTGTTTGATATTTTTAAATATAAATAGAAATCGTTCGTGGTAAATTTCATTCTAACTCAACACACAGAGTAATGTGGGATTTAAAAGTTACCCAATTTCTTTAACATGTGAGTTAAATAGATGATATTTACGATTAACACTAAAATGGCACGAAGAATGTTGATGAAGACCGTAGTGGGTCAGAAAATGCATTCCATTCATGCTAGTGTCTAATAACTTTTTCTGTGTTTTTTTCTAATAGTCAAAGTAAATTATCATATAAAAATTATAATTTTTCTGTTAATTTAGAGAAAAATTTGTCATGATCTAAAACCGAACAAATAAAATCTCACACATTTTTAAATATTTTCATAAAATTTCATAATAAAAATATATATATATTATATAATAAAAATAAAAAAATGAAATAATTGTAAAAAAAAGCAACAACAAAAAAATCACTGGAGGTTCCGGGATTCGAAACGGAACCCCCATACGGAATATTAATATCTTGGCACCCGTGAAAAAGAACTCCTAACATATTTTTCTTACAGACCACTTTTTGTTGATGTAATGTAACAAGTGATTAATTTTGTTCCATTTCTTTTTACTGGTATTCAACAGCTTGTACTAAGCCCAAAACAATGACAAATTTAATTTAGAAATGTTGAGGTTAAGAAGAAAAATAAACGTTTTTCTCTAAAAATTATAAACACTATTAATTTTTAAATCAGACTAGACTAGTTTCTGTCTTTTTATGGACAGGCTCATCAGTGATTTTCCATTTAAATTGTATTATTATTTGTGTCTTAAAATTGTCAGATTGTCTCTATATGATAAATTATTCAACAACCTGCGTCTGTAAGAATCAATCCTGCGCTCTACTTACATTACAAACGTAACAATACCAAGTCATGACCGTTTAGCGATCAAACCCAAGTATGGCCTCGAATCTAATGCAGCTAAATTGCAGTTTTCTTTCTTATTAGCTTTTTCTGTTATTGTATATTATACTCAGAAGTGACGACACTAACAACACAAATATTCTATTTTTAGATGTTTGTAATATACACTTTTTTTGTAGCGAGAAAAAATGGTGATTCCAAAAAAAAAAAACAATTTTTAAATAATTACAATTTATAGGCAGTAATAATTAAAATGTTATTAAACAAACAAATTAGATATGAAGTAAATATGGTAAGCTTTTATATATTCGCTATATTTTTGGTTATTGGGTGATCCGAAATTTTAACTCTTTTTGGTTTTTGGCTACTAAAATCGTAAAAAGTAAAAATGTCGCAAAAACGCCATTTACTATCAAAATATACAACTTTCATTAAAATGTGGAGTTTCATGCAGTAACGGGTTAAGTTAATTATGCATATTGAATAACAGATGTTTACTAAAACACTAGTTCCAGCTTAATATTATTTGACATTATTAAAAGACACTGCTAATCGGAGATCAACTTTTTGGAACTTGTGATAAAATTAAATTCTTTATCGATTGGCCTTTACGGTTTACTGCACTGAGAGAATTATATAAACGTTTGCATTAGATTTAATTCGTCCATTGAAACTTTTCTTTAAATGAATGCAGTTTTTGCATAAAATTTAATGAAAAATTTCACAGGACTACTGAAAAAGTTGCATTAAACATAGTTTCATTAAAACTATGAATATTCTTTGAAAACAAATTTTACTTAATGAATATCCCTAGTGATGCATTTGCTAATAAATGTATAAATGTATAATAAATAACTAACTTAAATCTGGCAAACATTATTCATATTTCAATTATAAAAATTCCATAATTGGGTCATAAACTCATAAAACAAAGTTAGTTCAAAAGTTCTAACTCAATTGAGCCAAGTTTTTCTGCTGATTATCGTTTAAATTTGTTATTTAACTAAAGTTATCTGTTATCACATTTTACCACATAAACAAATTTTAGTTGTACTTGAACTAATTTTTTCTTCTAATATTTACACACAAAAAAATAAAAACCTATTTCAATTACGAAAATCACCGATTCAATAACTTTAGTTGCTGAAATTCCGCCAACAGCGAAAATTCCAAATTCAATTAGAAATTGATAGCTCTTTAATTGAATTATTTTTCAATTAAATAATAACTCATTTGATTAAAAGTGATCAACAACGTATACCTTCCAAACACCAAAGAAAAAAAATTGTTGTTGCCATACCAAATGTTTTTTTTTTTTATAGAAGTGTCGTTGCCATACCAAATGTTTTTTAACAGCCTGAAGTTAAACCGGCATTAAATTCTCATTTAGTTAGCAGATCTATTTATACTTATGTGAACAAATTCACACAGAAATTAGTTTATTCTTTCTATTTAATTGAAAAAAGTAGGGAAATATTTTTTCTGTGTTAATTTCCCGAGTAAAATAAATATTATGTAACGTTATCCTCAACATCATTGGAAATTCTGCTGGCGCAAATTTAGTTAGTGATTTCTTTAGTCGCAGCTGAATTTTCAACTATTTGTACGGGCTTTTATTATGAGTGTATAATTAATTATGATTTACCACAGCCTCAACATAGTTATACTAAATAGAAACAAGTCCTAGTGCTTTTTTGTTACATCACTAATTACAAAAATCATTAATTATAAACAATTACATATGATTAACTTAAATTTATTACAATTCAATACCAAACACAAATAAATTAGTATGAGGCGAATCTAAAAAGTTTTAATTTAAAACATTGTTCTGATATTTTGAAAACTTTTTAAACGATTAAATATAAATGGCATATTCAAGTTCAGAGTACCAAAATAAACTACAAAAAAAGACTAGAGCACACTATAATAATTAACAATGCAAAGCGGAAATTGCGATATCAGCAAACTTTATCCGATTTTATGTTTGCCCCGATTTAGAATACTTTTTCCAACTTTTCTTTAGAGTTTGTGCGCCCCGGTAGGCTAGTTGGTAGCGTGCTGGCTTATCTGTGCGGGGGTCGTGGGTTCGATTCCCACCAGAGGCACTGGTCTGTTTTCGCTACAAACGCGCCGAAGGCCATAGTAGCTAGTGCTCGGTTAGGATAATAGTATATAATTTGTAATTATATGATTATTAATTAATAAAAAAAAAAAATAAAATTTCTTTAGAGTTACAGCATCAGATTTTAAAATTTCTTAAATTCGGCTCACTCTAGTGTACACATTTTAATAGGTTAGGATTTGCCGTGTAAACAAATTTTAAATATTATTTAAACAAAGCATATATAAAGAGGAGTTTTGTGTAAACTAGAGCCTCACATAAGTCAGTTTTAGGGCAGCGCTAACATATTTCGCTTTGTATGTAAAATTTGAAAGTGTCCTCATATTTTTACTAACAATTAGGGTTTTAAAATTATCGATCTTTCGGAAATCGGGAACATTTTTAGAACATTACCGGAATTTCCAAAATAATTATTTATTAAGGTGTTGAATCAAAACTTTTGATAGCAAAAACTTATTTTTTTTAGGAATTTCTTAGGCACTCTTAAATTTCCCTATAACTGTGTAGTGAAATTTTTTTTAACCCTTTCACGACTGAACTGAAATTTTTAAACTGCTGGAAAATTTGCATTTTTTCTGCGGATCCGTGCTTAGTAACCCATTATTCGTAAACAAAAGTGTCGTCAAAAATATTTTGTTCCAACTCCTTGTATGAAAAAGTCCTATATATCCCATTGGTCGTCAACCGTCAAAATTAGTGAACAAATACCTTTCCCAAGTAATAGCGGGAGACGTGTAGAATTTATATATATTATCTTGTTTACTTCCTATGGTATATGTTTTTGAATTATTTTGCTATGCCAAACTAGAATATGTCAGAATTTTTAAAATAGATTCAGTTGTAAATCGAGTTTTGACCGTAGTTCTAAAATATCTTTTTTATTTTTTTTTTTAAAGAGAAGCAACACTCAGGAAATTCTTCTTAATTATTTATGTGTTGCTTTCTTTGGGATAGTGGAGAGATGAAAGGTGGTGAAAGATGAAGGGCTTCAAACATCGCAACAGTGTAATTGCACGAGATGATAAATCTTAGAACAGTTGTTGCTCGCCACCTGATGTAGAGTTGGCGAATTTATTAAAGCTTTTTGTTTCATAGCCCTGATTTATTATTTTACTTCAGTGCGGTTAAGTGCCATGGGAACACCGAAGGTTTGCGCAGCGATACATATAAGTGATAGAAAGCTCATACATATTATTTTTCTAAGTTGATGTTGTCGTCACCGGGAATCGAACCCGGGACCATCTGTGTAACAGTCCAACGCGCTAACCATTACGCCACAACACTTACTAAATATCACTTTTTATAAATCAAATCCAATAAAATTTGCTTAAATTTGTATACGAACAACAAATAAAAAAAAAAACCGAACAAAAACCTCATCTTTTTTACCTTTGATGACCCATATTGTATCAGTGTCCTGTAGGAATTGGAATGACTCAATTCCAGATATTTCAATGTTTCTTGGAACTTGAAGGATGGGACCATATCCTATGGTTGAATGTCAAAACTTAAGCTCTAAATCGCGTTAGCTGCGACTGTTCAAGATTTCATTGTAACTCAACAAGCAGGTAAGTAATGGATGAATTATTCACAAAATATTAAGAATATTACCAAGATTACGAATCGTCGTGTACCCAGGCTGTCTCTGATTGATCGTATGCTCTAGTTTATTATATTTTGTAATATGGCCAAATAAAATGATGACATTACATTTATGATACTATACAAAAAAACCAATGGTAAAACCCACAAAATTTTAATATTCAACTAATTGGTTACAGTGAAAAGCTATGCTAGTTTTAAATTTGCTCAAGGTGGAAATGGTATGATATTTTTCACACTTTACACACTATTAAGCTAATAAACATGCTTATTTATTTATGCGATTGAAAAACAAAATTAGGACTAAAAACTGTATTGCAAAATTAAAAAAATATATATTTTAAAATCCTTAATCCAGCTCTGATTGCGTTAAAAATCATAGTTATAATAAATATTTAGGTTAAATCACAGCTTTATGTAAAATCAAAATTTGGGGTTAATCTGCGGCCGGCTTAAAGTCAAATTTTAGTTTCAGTCAAAACTTCTTAAAATCTCAAAATCTAGACATTTGTTAAACAATATGTTCATGAATTATAAACTTTGTATAATATATTGTTGGGCGCCATTTTTAAACTTCATAACTTTGCATAGTTGTCATTAAATTTTTAATATTACAAGTTAGGATTGCTAACCCACATTAAATTTATATTATTTATTTTACATATTAAAATTAAGAACATTAAAGGAGATAAATCTTTATAAAATCTATAATAAAAAACCATTTTAAAGACACATCCCCATAAATTTACGTTTTATTGCCGAAATCGGATGTTTTTTTGTAAGCATTAATATGTATTTTTTAAAAAAAAAGAATGTAAAATGTATGACTAAATACATTTAGGACTTAAATTGTAGGTATTTATTTACTTTACTTAAAAAAAAAAAGGATAATAATTTTTTAACACCATTTAACCAACAGCAAATGTTGACAATTGCTATGGGAAACAAGAACTAACAACTTTATGTACTTAAAAACACTCAACTCATCTTAAAAAAAAAAGTACTTGGTTTCATTGTATAAATAGATCTAAAATGTTTAAAAGTCTAGCCTCTTTCCACCCACTTGATATGACCTACTTAATAATTCATATATGGCAAGATACAGAGACACAGAAAATGTAAACAAAAAATAAAAATAAAAAATACTACAAACTCATCTTTTTTCTAGGTTTGCAACTGCAAACTACTCCATTGTTTTAACTACAATTTTCCCTAAAGGCATACTTGAGAATGGATATGCCAAAACAGAATTTTAAAGGAATTAAATCATGTTACGCACATTTTTTAAGCCAAAAAATTGTATTATAAAGAATTTCCATTAAAACCAGAATTTACTAATGATCAATGAGAAACTGATAAAATAAAACAATGCTTTAAATGACCTTCATTTTTAATTGTCATTACACTACTCAACAAATTTCAACTTTTAGCTGTAAAAAAATAAAAGTCTCAACTGCAGTTTTACAAATATTGCGGTTTAAATATTTACATCATGCACCCCATTTTTAGAAATTTAACCGCAAAACTATGAATTTTTTTTAAGAATATACATAAAATTATCGTTCATTTGAGTGTAATCTTATCGGTGTTTTTTAATTTGCTTTTTAATATATATCGACCTTTTCAATTTTAAATTTTCTATTAGTTTTTATAGATTTCTCTAAATCAGGCTTTTAAGGTCAGGTACCTATGGATAGCTTACTGGTTTTGCATTGAAAATTTCGCATGTTTAGTTTTATCATTATGCCAAAATAAATTTAAATTTTATCACTTTGCGTAAGCTAAACATTCTGCTTAATTCATTTTTGTATTAAAATAGATAATACATTGAAAACATACTCAAATATTTAGAAAAGAAAAAAACTTATAGATAAAAAAACCGATTTAAAAAACGACAAACAAGAAAAAATTTACAGATTTATAGTCAGAGTACCTAAATCTATTAGAAAATGTGTATTTCAAAGATAGGTTCTGCTAATGGGTCTGAGATTCTAAATATTTAATTTTGGTTTCTTTTATATTCCTAATAAAGGCGAAAATATTGTTTTTCTATAAAATTTTTATAAATTAATATTAACACAGAAACCCAAGTTCTAATAAATTACACTCATAGAAACAAACTTGTAAAAATAGCAAAAAAAAACTACTAAAAATTAGTTAAAAATGAGCTTGCAGAAAAAACTGTTGCAATTAGCAGATTTGTTAGCATATTTTGTGTTTACTAAATATTAATAATATAAGAATTGCAAAAATAAATCTGTTGAATTTGCAAATATTTAGTTATATTTGAGCTAAATTATACTAAATATTAGTAGACAAAAAAAGATTAAAAAATTTTAAATTTTTAAAGTTTATTTAATTAGTTTTTTTTTTAATACGAATAAAAGTCGTTTGATTTTTGCAAAATAACCTGTTACTTGTAGTCTACCAAATTTAAGGTAAATATTTCATACATTTTGTTAATATTAAAGTTTTGTTTGTTATTTTGAGTCTACTAATATTTAGTAAAAATGTTTGCTAATTTTACAATTAACTAAAATTAGCTATTTTCAATTAACTAAAATTCGGATCGGATATAACTTAAATTTTGTAAAGTTAACAGATTTGTTTTTGCTATTTGTTTTTGCTGTTCTTATTTTTTAAATATTTAGCAAAAAGAAAGCTGCTTAATTTACCATTTTTTTGCAAGCTCATTTTAAACTAAGTTTTAGTAGTTTTTTTTTGCTATTTTGTACTGGTTTATTTCTATGAGTGCATACAAAAAAAAGTTTGATTGTATTTTTATATTTTTTAGTGGTGTAATATGTATTTTGAGATGTGATAAATGAAATGAGATCTATAAATTGATGTAGCTTTTATTTAATCTAAGCAAAAACTATAATTTAACAGCCGTATTTATAAAAAAGTCTTATTGTGAGTTTACAGAGTGCAATAGCTATTATAGACTTTTTGTCTTATTAATCACTCATAAAAGTTTTAATTCATAAAGAAACAATAACAGCTCCATAACTATTGAGCGTTTGTAGTAATTTTCTCTCTCTCTCTTTTTATTTACTTGCCATTTAGTTGTTAGTGACGCTTTAAACCACTGATTAATAAACCCGATAATCAATTATATGTTTATTTGTCGATAATTTTTTTTCAACATTCGACTTAAAAAGTATGTTTTAAAAATAAAAAACGTATAAAATGAGTTCTGAAAAAAATTTCAACAAAAATATTGCAAAACTGTTTTGAGTTTTCTATTTTAGTAGTATATGGTAACAAAAATAATCGAATAAAGAGTTTGTTTACATCTGATTTACATCACTAACATATTTTGTCAGGTTTTTATTTTATTTCTGTGATTTTTTTACCAAAAATAGACTGATTTGTGCCAAAAAAAATAAAAAATGGATTTAGATTTCCAAAAACAAATAAAACCAATAAAAGAAGTGGAAAACAAGGTATGTGTGTTAATAAATACTATGAATGGACATACCAAAATAATTTTAATTGTATATTTTCTATTTTTTGAAGGAAACAAAAAAGAGGCAAAGGTCTGAAAACTGGTGTGAAGAGGATAAGGTAAGAGCTTCGTGAGCTGGTTCTTAAAGATCATTCAACATATTTAAAATTGTCTATTACACATACTTATAATTTTTTTCATTTTACAATTTCTTATAGGAGCTGTTAAAGGATTTAATAAAAAAAGAGTTAAGGATATAGAAAATTAATCACTTTAATCACTTTCTATTAATATTTTTCAAAAATATTCTGCAGAAATATTTTTATAAAATGTAAACAATAGTCGTATGTAGATTTAAACAAAATGTCTAAATGCAAAATGTCTTCTTATTTTTGGTTTAAAGAAGGGTAAATCCAACAATAAAATTTCTTACTTTATGAATGGTTTATTAAAGGTTTAATAGACTATTTTTCGTTTATAAATACAACTATAGCAAATTTTGGTTAAAAACGGTTAATAAATCAAAAATACATTTTTATAAATACGGCTGTAAATGTTTTTGATTTGCTAGAATCTTAAAACCGTCATCATTTTTGCGCCGTTAGAGATAAATGATTAACGGGAATAGATTTAGCATGCTTAAGCATCGGCTAACATATATATAAAAGGTTGTTTATGTCATACAAATAATTTTTTTTTTTAATATTTTACCTCAAAGTGTCGAGAAGTTTTAAAGTTTCCATATACTTAAAAAAAATCATGATTTTGCGTTAAAATTTAAAAAAAATTAAGTAAAATATTCGAAAAATGTTGTGAATGATGTAAATATAAAAATAGCGATATTTCAAAAACAGGTTTAGATTCAACGTTTATATGGCTATTAAAAAATATGTGTTTCAAAGCTCGGTTTTTTTGCCATTAAGTAGTGTTATTTTGCATTAACCCTAAAACATTTGGAAGATATATCACCCAGAAGATATTACGGAAATGTCTTCCATTTTTTCATTTAAAAAATAATTAAATATATATAAATAATTTTTATCATCTGGAAGATATATCGGCAATATAAAATAAAAAAAACCTAAAAAATTATTGATTTTTGTGTCATTTGGAAAAATATTTTAAGGCAATATAAAAAATTAAATAAAAATTATGAAACAAGATTTTTGCACTATTTTTTTAAAATTAAATTGCAACAATAAGGTAAGTTACAACTGTATTACATTAATTTTGAAAGAAATGGCAAACTAAAACGGGATTGTCTATTTGCAGGAAATAAAGTAACACGGCTGACAAATGAGAATGTGGAGAGAATATGATGGAAAAATTGTATTAAATCAAAACCAATCGCGTGCGTTGTAAGATAAACATTAGTGATTTTTAATTCTAAATAAAAAGTCAATTTAAATATGTATTTGCAAAATATATGGACATTTTACAAATAGGGCAATATCATCTTATTAACTTCCAGGCGATATTTTGGCAATATCGCTGATTTATTTTCAAGGCAATAATTTGGGGATAAAAAAACGTCTTAAAATATCGCAGATTTATCTTCCTGGCGATATTTTGGGGATAAAAACGTCTTAAAATATCGCTGGTTTATCTCGCTGGCGATAATTTGGCAATAATAAAATATCACATACTTATCTTCCCGGGGAATTGCTTTCGTATTGCCAGGAAGTATCGCTTTCGAGTAACCGTTATTTCCGAAGGAAGAAATTTGAGCAATACGAAAATGATTATTGCCGGCAGTCAGACTTGGGCGAGGTCAATTACATTTCATTTAAAATTTCAGACCTACGCCAACACTTGTAGACATAAACGCTTCCTTGGAAAATTTTCAATTTTGTCAATACTAGACTTGGGATGTAATACCAATATCTGTGTATTTAATTACAGGCCATTTATTTTTTTTTTTTTCACTTACAATTTTTTGTGTTCAATTACATGTAATTGGGTTTAATTGAGTAATTGCCCTGTAATTAAATACCCAACTGTTTTTACTAATCCCTATGTTTGGTAATAACAATTTAACAGATTTTCCAAGGAAGCGATTAAGCTCACAAGTGTGAGCGTAGGTCTGATATTAATAACGATATGGAAAAATTTCACAAGTGAACGATTGTGAAATGTAATTGACGTCGCCCAAGTCTGCCGGCAATAAAAGTTTTCTTCCAGGCGATATTATCGGGGAATCGTTTTCGTATTGTCATGTTTGCTGGGCATATTCCTAATTAAAGACTGAATTCTTTACAAGTTCCTGATATATATTTAAGTGTAGTATTCTAAATATACAAGTGTTAGAGAAGTGTTACTCTCTGTGTGTATATTTGTTTAATTGTAATGGATATTGCTTTACAAAATTTTGAAACTTTGGTTTCCTGCACACACACACACATACACACTCATACACTTACAGGATATTATGAATTTATGTATTTTGAATTGTAGATTAAGTTGAAAACTAAATACATACAACACACAAAAAGTGTTACATTTTTTTTGGTCAAGAGGATTAACAAGAATAATAGAAGTAGAAGTTTGTCGTTGTAGGAAGTGTCAGCAGTACCTACATAGTAGAAGTTTTCTAATATGAATTAATTTTTGTGAAATATTTTCCATGCATATAAATTATTAAACAAACAACAGATGATAAGTTACCAAGAAAGTACTTACCATTTTTTTCGCTTAAAAGGTTTTGCGTAAGTTTTTTAACCAAAACTTATATTTAGATCAAAAAAATCTGGAACGAAAACAAAGAAAAATTTGATTTTTAAAAACTTTATAAATTAGCAAATGCAATTATATAAATTATAATGTGAGCTTAAACATTTTGTAAAGAGACAATATTTTAAAAAATTTACACTAATGAATTTTCATTAAATTAATGAATGCTTATTTATAAACGACATTTTTCTGAAATTTGATCAAAAAAGTTTTAAGAATGTTCTATAAACATAATTTGATAAAAAAAAAAAATTATTCAATATATGTATATTGACAAGACGCCTAATGATGAATTTGGTAACCATAAAAATGCATTAGCGTGAATAACACTAGTTTACAACAAAAATGTTACAAACATGCGACTATTTTTTATTGTGTATTTAGGCCTCCTAACACCGAAAATCGCATTAAAAACAAATTTCTTATTTTTTTAAAGAGGCAAATTCTTCCTACTTATTAATGTGTTAATTTCTTTGAAAAGGGGATAGCGGAGAGATGAAAGGTGGGAAAAGATGAAGGACTTCAAATATGGCAACACTGTAATTGCGCGAGATGATAAGTCTTACAACAGTTGTTGCTCGCCACCTCATGGAGAGTTTGCGAACGTACTGAAGCTTTTTGGTGCATATCCCTGACTTATTTTTTACTTCGGTGGGGTTAAGTGCTATGGGAACAACGAAGGAGGGCGCTGCGATACATATGAGGGATAGAACACTCATACACACAGAAACATAAAGTTTCAAACGAATTGAAAAGTGTATATAAATGGTAACAACTTATAAATTCAGTTAGTATAAAGATGTTTCAATTAGATTTATGAATATTTTGGGGGTTGCAACTAAAGTTTATATGAATTAACCGAACTAATGTTAAGTTGTGCTAACCGTCTGAAATTCTTAATAGCCTAATTTGAGTCGTAGTAATTAAGTTTCAGTTGGCAAATAGTAAAATTTTTCTCAGTGTGTACATATTATTTTTCTAAATTGATGTTGTCGTCACCGGTAATCGCACCCGGGACCATCTGCGTAACAGTCAAACGCGCTAACCATTACACCACAACGCATATATTTAGAGAGTGGTTTTTTAAATAGTTTTAATTTTTTAGTATTAAATTTAACTTTTTAAGTATTTATTTTAACTTTTTTGATATAGTCATATCTTGATTGAGAGTCAAGATGCTTTGGTCAGTAAAATTTTCAAATAAATATCATTTATTGCGCAATATAATTTTTTAACACTACTTTTAAATCGGTTCAGTAGTTTCGGCACTTATGTCGACCCAATGACAAATCTTTTGAATATCTGTTAGAATTTGCCCATGTTTAGACCTAGTGCCCATATAAGGGCCCACAAAAAAATTGGTTCTAGCGCTCTTCCGAACTCTGCAGGTAGCAAATATTAAGATATTTTTTAATAAAATTTGGCACACTGGCTTATATCGGCCCAAGAACTAGACGGTCATAGTTAGACATGGCGCCCACAAAAAAGTGTTCATAAATTCGCTTTTCTAGCTCACACGCTGCAGTTGGCCAATATAAAGATTTTTTTTATGAAAATTAATACATTGGTTTATATCGGCCCAAGACCGAATCCTTTTAGTTTTTGATAGTCTCGGGCCATGTTTAGACCTAATTCCCTTAGAAGGCCCCAAAAGTATTAGGTATTTATTTAAGTATTTTACATAATGCTCGATTTTGAGGTTTTGAACTTTATCGATTAATCGACTAAGTTTTTAAACTTACTCGAGTAACTGGAATAATTTTAACAATTTTATTTTATTATTTTTTCTTAAAAAGTAGACAATTACACACAACACCAATGAAAGTCAGCCGTGATTTTTTTCAAAATAAAAAATATACGTGAGATAAAATTAATATGGGTACTCAAATGAAAGGAAATTTCATCAAAATTTCAAATATTATATTATTTTTGTGATACATAATATGTAAAGCCCTTTAGAGCTATTTTAAGTATATTTTAACTACAAAAATAGTGAGGAAGTTTTTTCGGTGTTTTTTTTTGTGGTTATTTTTGTAAAATTTACTGTTAAAATAATCAATTTTACATGAAAATATGACTTTTTAGTTGCTACCGTTGGCATTACTCAGGGATAACTGCGTGGCTGAGATAGTACAAAATGTATTGGCTTAAGTGTTTTCTCTTCCAGTCCGTCCAAAGGCCGGCTTCGCTGAATAAAGTTTTTCTGCGTGATCGGCCTTCGGCTGGACTTAGGGGTTTTCTCCTATGTGATTGGCTAATTTGTGGCTTCGATGAATAAAGTTTTTCTGCGTGACAGGCCTTCGACCGGGCTTAGGGGTTTTCTCGTACGTGATAGGCAGATTAAAGGCTTCGCTGAGTAAAGTTTTTCCATTTTGCGATTTTATCAAAAAAAATTTTGTTTGTAATTTCTATGTATTTGTAAGTGTTTTTGAAAAAAGCGCTGCAGGCAAAATTTGTAAACGGGTGTAGAGGACACTACGTATCATTGATACTAAAATTAATATAATTTTTGAAATCCTGAGGAAATTTCCTTTCATTAGAGTACCCACACTTGTATGTTACCACGCGTCCCGTTTTTTAGGTCTCGCTATTTTGATAATACCAAAAATAATATGGCAAAGCAGTCTAGGCTTTGAAATAATATAAAGTCGATATCACTTTTTGTAGTCCTGAGAAAAGTTCACAAGACAAATGCGTTGAAGTTTGGAAGACAGATTTTTGTTCGATTTGATTTTTTTTTTTTGCAATAACTTATAATAAAATTTACAATTTTTTATTAATCTAATTTAATTGTAACGATTTTGTACTTTTCACTTAATTTTCTTAAATTGGACCATTTGGTCCCAATTATATTTTTTAAACATCCATATCTACATAAACCAAGCTTTTATTTTAGCAAAACTATCTCGATTATAAACGATAATATCTTAAAAATTATTTGAATTTCGTTGTTGGGCTCTGAGGTCCGAATAAATAAAAAAACTAATTGTTAAAAATGTGATATTTTAGAAAATGGTTTGGCATGGAACGTTCTTATCTTAAAAATAACATAAGAAAAATATTTTTATTATTTGTACAATATTGCCCATAACGTGTGTTATGTAATTTGTTCGCCTTAAAAATATTATATCCCTACTAAATATGAACTGTATAAAAAAAAGCTGTAACGGACACATTACTTTATATTTTATAAAAAAAACATATTTTTTAAACAAAATTTAAAAAAAAAAGTATAAAATTCATTGAAAAATGTAAGTACCACTATATACAACAAATAAAGCATTTTTAGATTTACTCGAGTCGAAATTGGCCATTTTAGGTTCCGCGAACAATTGCTTGATTAAAATTCATCGATTAATCGAGTAACGGTTTACCGATTGAATACCCTAGTGGCTTATCATGTTTTTACAATAAGCCAGCTAGCTCTTCATTTGCAATATGATATCAACAAAATATTATTTAAAATATGTTGTTTCAATTTAAAAAATATCCATTAACTTACTACAAATTTGTTTTAATACAAAAAGAGAAACCAAATTAATCTCCATCGCTTTTGGCGCCAGAATTTTAATTACATACCAAAACAACCCAAATGGGTAATTAAACCCCAAAAAAAAAGAAGACAAATCAGATCAATCGTGGCAATTAAATGAAAGAGAAAATTATACCACACCTATAAAACATTTAAAAAACGATAAAATTAAACATAAATGCCCATGATGATTAGAAAAAAAATTTTGCGAATAAATAGAAACCACTAAAATAAAGCACACCTTAAATATATTGGCAACATTGTGGCCTAACAAATAACCCCGTATTAAGTAATAATCAGGGCAGCGACTTTCATGTAATACAAATATGCATTAAAATATTTAAAATATTCGCTCAAATCGATATATTCACTAAAAACCCTTTGAGGACCAAACAATTTCTGCAGAAGCAATTTTAAAATTTTTATCATTTGCGGTATCTCTGACCTAATAATAGTTATTTAAAAAAAATTGGCTCCCTGTATATAACTGCCATATGACATTATAACTGCCATATGACGACAACACAGTTTTGGCTGAAGTTATTTTTATATTTTTTTTTTAATTTCGTGATCTACACCTTAATAACAGTTAAGTTACAAAAAATTAGCTGCATAGATCCGCTCCTTTTTCCTCATTTTGATTGTTAACAATGTTTACTTTTGCCCATAAATAAAGAATAATTTTTTCAAACTTTGAGGACTTCTGACGGGTAAGTGAGACCAGATACAGATTTTTTATGGCCTTCCACATTTTTGTTGTCCCAACCTTTTATCTGGACAGTTATAAGTGCCAAAAACGCTTGGGCAAGCATACTTGCCTGTGGTCGTCAAAGGGTTAGTAAATGAGCGACATTTACTAAAAATTTAAAAATATGAACTAAAAATAAAAAAAATATTTGTGGATTTTTAAAAATCGATTTATAACTCGAAAGCTTTGGTTTATAAATAAAATCCAACATAAATGTCTAAAAAATGGCAACTGTTAAGGGTTACACTGCTTTCTTTTGCTTATTTTTAATTAAATCTTAATTTTAATTTAATACGCAATTAAATTAAAAAAATATTCAAGAAACATGCCAAAATATCTATTAAAATATGCATTTACAGCAAAATATGCAAAAACATCCATTTCACGGTGCGCATGAGTCAATTTAAATAAAATTTGAGTGTTACTAAAATCCGAAAACGGATTCTGTTTCTAGATGGTCCAAAAACCATTTTCCAACAAAAACGGAAAAATCTAGGTGACGTTTTCTTGCGGCCAATCAAAATCTTTAAAACTAGGCCTGTCTGTAGTTTAGGTACACCTCACTGATTTTGATGAAAAAAAATTAGAAACGATTCGGACACGTGAGGTGAGTCTAGAATTTATTTTTTTTTGTCAGACACGCCCCTTCGGGGGAGGAATGCTTAAGAGGTAATTTATTTTAGTTTCAATTTTCTCAAGATCTACTTATTTGTTATATGTCATTAGAAAGCTTATAAAATCTTCTTTCGCATGATATATACACATTTTTAATTTTCAGGGATTGAAGTGTCTTATTTCACTTTAAAATTAAAAATTACAGAAAAACAAAACAAAAACTCTGTATTTTGTCAATTATTTATATGGTACAATAGACAAGACATGAGATCAACAATAAAAATACTACCATTTTTAAAGACAAAAATCCAGGTGGCGCTATTTTTGCGGATAATTAAAATTTGACCTGTCTTTAGTTTAGGGATTTTGATAAAAAAAAATGTAGGAGCGATTCAGACACAATCAAAATGGCATCGGTTTGTTGTTGCATATGTTTGCATATATTGTTATAAATCACAGTGCGCGTTATTCCAATCTGAAAACGGAATCTAGGTAGCGACTTTTTTAACTGCCAATAAATTTTTTAAAAAATTTGGCAAGTCTTTAATTAAGGGCCACCTCACCGATTTTGATAAAAAAAATTTGGGAACGATTCAGATACATGAGCGGAGTCTAGAATTTTTTTTTTAAGGCTTAAAAGTCAATGTTTTTTAGTTTAAATTTTTAAAAAATTATTTTCTAATTTAACACGCTCCCATCCATTTCTGGAAAATAAAAATGTTTATATATCATACGAAAGAAGATTTTATTAGATTTCCAATGAAATATAATTTGTCGCGAACAGAAAAGTAATTTTTGAGAAAATTTAAACTTAAGAAATTTAAATCTTCAGCTTTGCAGCCTCCAAAGGGGGTGTGTCTGAAAAAAAAAAAAAAAATCTCGATTCAGCTCATATATCTGAATTGTTCCGGAGAAGTGTATCTAAACTAAAGATATGCCAAATTTAAAAAAAAAAAATTATTGGGAGCAAAAAAAAAAACGCCACCTAGATTTTTTCATTTTCGTTGGAAAAGGTTTTGGGCCTTCTAGAAACAGAATGAATTCTGTTTCAGATTGGAGCAACACGTAAATTTTATTTAAATTGACAAAATTATAGCAAAATACGCAAAAATATGCAACAACACACCGATGCCATTTTCATTTAAACTTGATTTTTAAAGGTATATGGTCAACATCGATCAACATTCGGGCTATCGACTACAAACATGCATTTGCATAAAAGTCGCTGCCCTGGTGATAATCATCATAGTCATCAGTGAACAATAGAAGTAGGAAAAATAGCCATTAAAATGTCTTATCATATAATTTTGCTATTTTTTTTTTTTTATTGCCAATATTTGCACAAAATTATCTGATATTTATGGCAAAAAAAAAAAATATAAGAAAATATAAAAATGCGCGTGTAGGACGGAAATATGTTAGAAATGAAATTTTGATAATATTCATTCATGTTTATTTTTATTGGAAAAAAATATTGAATGAAAATATAAATAAATTGAGTCATTTCTTTATTCAGATTTGAAAGTCATAAACAACCCTAAAATTGTATTGAAAATAGGGTGTCCCCTATATGTTACTTTTTCGAATTGGTTGAAGGAATTTGATGGTGGAATTAGAATATTTTTCTTTCTAAACCAAGAAAATGTCAATATTATGTAAATTTATGTCAATTTCCATTATTGGACTTTTTACACTTTTTTTTTTTTTTTGTTGCTCATTTGTATACCAAAGTTGTAGATTTAAATATATATATACAGTAGTGGTCAAAACATGTGGAACTGAGATGGCATTTGTTGTTTTCATTGATTTATTTTCAACATATGAAAAAAATTAATTCCGATAAATTAAAACAACAAAAAAATTA
This sequence comes from Delia radicum, assembly GCA_021234595.1. NCBI lineage: Eukaryota > Metazoa > Arthropoda > Insecta > Diptera > Anthomyiidae > Delia > Delia radicum. Next base: position 30,367,957 of record CM037854.1, on the reverse strand, counting down.
ATAATAATAGATGTATTCAAAATGCAGGTGTTGAAAACATTTGCAACTCTCATTATTCTTACTCTTAACGAAACAATTTATACTAACAAATGCTAGGATATAACGGTAATCGCATTCCTTTTTAATGAGAGATTCAGGCCGTTACATTTTTTAAACAAATTTATTATAATTATTGTTCTTTAATAGTTGTAATAAACATCGTAAGAATATTTTTTGTAAAAAATTGCAGCAAATAAATACAATTCTGATTTTAAATCAAAAGTTTTAAATGATTTTCAAAATGGACTTTCCCAAATAGAAATATCTATAAAGTACTCCGTTCCAAAATCAACGATTTGCCGCATTGTTAATAGTGGTAACATCCACACAACTCATAAAGGTGGAAGACCCCGTATTACAACTGTAAGAGAAGATCGGAAAATCAAGAATTTGTTTACGAAATATCCCAAAGCAGTTCACAGAGAAGCTAAAACTGAACTTTTAATAGATGCCAGTCTTCCCACCATTAAAAGAAGAGCCCGAGAATATGGTTATAGATCTACAAAAAACCGTTTGTGTCGGAAAAAAACCGAAAAGCTCGGCTTGACTTTGCATTCACCCATTTGAACTGGACTCAACAGCAATGGAAAAATGTATCGTGGTCAGATGGGTCTAAATTCAACCTCCGGGGATCAGATGGAAGAGCCAATGTACGAAGACCACGAGGCGAAAAGTTTAATCCCAGATACACAACCGCCACAGTGCAGCACGGAGGTGGAAACATTATGGTGTGGGGGTGTTTTTCAGGAAATGGGATTGGCCCAATTCACCGCATTACTAGCACAATGACGGCCACATTCTATAGAGATCTTTTGAGTTCAGTTATGCTTCCGTATGCTGAATGGGAAATGCCACTCTCATGGACCTTCCAGCACGACAACGACCCAAAACACACGGCGGGGATTGTAAAAGTTTTGCTGCAGGAAAATCAAATTAATATCATGTCGTGGCCTGCTCAATCTCCCGATCTCAACCCGTTTGAGAACATGTGGATGATTGTAAAACAGAATATCGGCAATATACTAAGCGTTGAAACCATTGTTTGTATTTCCTGTTAATTACTTTAAGAGTTGCAAATGTTTTGAACACTGCACTATCGACTTATTTTGTTAAAATTAAAGTTTTTTATTTTTGAGAAGTTTTGAATAATAATTTAATAATTTAATAAAAAAAAACAAAAACAAAAACCTATACCACAAATCTTTTTGATCAACAAAATTTATAATTACCTAAACCATGATTTCAGTTGCAAATGTTTTGAACACCACTGTATATTTTTGTACAGTCAATCAAATTTAACAAAAAAATTCTTTTATTACAACACATTTTGAAGCGGGTTTTGCTATAATAAGGGCTTTATGTTTGAAACTTAAACAATATTATCCAATTTCAATATTTTTTTTATCATTTTCCAATAGGGTGCCCCAAATAAAATAAAAATTAGGATTACCACTACATCGATGCGTATTAAGGAGCTAAATTTGGGAAAAATAAGTAAATCAATCAATGCATATTAAAGAGCTGATTATGGGAAAAATAAGTAAAAAATGTTTACTTATTTTTATTTTCTATTAATCATATAATTACAAATTATATCCTATTATCCTAACCGAGCACTAGCTTCTATGACTTGCGGCGCGTTGTAGCGAAAACGGACCAGTGCCTCTGGTGGGAATTGAACCGATGACCCCCACACTGATAAGCCAGCACGCTACCAACTAGCCTTACTTATTTTAGTACATTTTGACCAAAAATAAGTTTAAATTTCGTAATTTTTAGCGTATTACTGGACATTTTTTTAAATATTCTGTAGAGTATTTTTTTTAATTTAAACCAGCTACAATTTCTATGTACAATTTAAAAAAATATATAAAGTATACTACCCTAACCACAAAAGGTTCGCACCCCACTATTTAATTTTTGAGAATCTGTATTTTCCACAAAAGTTAAGAGATTTTAATAAAAAGACACTTGTGTTAGAGATAATTTTATTATCTTTTGAAAAAATAAACATAAGCCACTTTTATTCAAAGATTTTAAAATAAAATAACAAAAATTTCATATACCTAAAATTAATTATTGTTTGATTTTGACCATTAAAGGTTCGTACTGTATATTAAATACAAATTAATACTGAGTAACGTCACCCTTAGCTTCAAATCACGGCATGGATTCTCCGGTTCATAGAATTAATTAAAGATTGACACTCATCAGGGGTTATGGATTCCCAAATTTCGCGAATTTTCGCTTTGAAACCGGCTATCGTTATTTGCGGTTCGTTTCTTAACCGTCTTTTCATACCATACCGAATCTATTGGATTTAGATCTGGACTGGATGATGGCCAGTCCAGGACACTTATATTATTTTCTGCGAACCATCTTTTCGTTACTTTCGCCGTATGAGCTGGCGCTCCTTCTTGTTGGAAGGTGTATTCCCCGAATGATGTTATGATGGGTACTGAAGCCATTAAGTGTTCTTCAAGTATTTCTATGTAGCAGACTGCGTTAACTGCGTTTTCTATAAAACACATCTGTCCAACCTATTTGGCAGACATGCAACCCCAAATCATCACACTCGCTGAGAATTTGACAGTGCGTCTTAGGCAATGTCTATAAAATGCCTCTTGTTTTGTTCGAATGAGTTTTGTATAAGTGTCACTCAAACACAGCTCAAAACGGGATTTATCACTAAAAATTATTGCGTCCCACTCTCTTTGGGTCCATTTTTGTCGCTCTTTTGCCCACAGTAAGCGTCTTCGTTTTTGTACTTTGGTTAGAAAATGTTTTGCTTTTGGCTACAAAAAAATTTTATTTTTGATTCAAAAGTGTAGTTTTTATACGAAATAAACTCTTACCTTGTAAAAAGCGTAATTAAGTTTTTTTTAATTTTTTCTTGTAGTTTCCCGTCCCACAGACTTTCCAATAGACGATGACCACTCACCCGCTAATTTTGGTACCGTAGTTCGTCTATTATTCTTTATGATTTTTTCTAAATGTCTTAAATTACGTGGTGTTATCTTAGACACTCTTCCACATTTTTTTAAATTAGAGCTAACTGATTTATTTATTTTTTTGTAAAGCTTTACTATGTATTGAACAGTTGACTTTGCCAAATGCAGTTCCGAAGAAATATCTGAATAACTTTTCCCATCTTTGGATTTTTGAATTATGAGTTCCCGAATTGCTTTTGAAATAGCTTTACCATTTCGTTTTTTTTTAGTTTATTTGGTGTTACTTATATTTTTTTTCTTTTTCTGATCAAACACGTCAATTGACTAAGAAAGATTTTACAGAAAAGCACGTTTTTAAACAAAAATAACGGAACTTTCTTAATAGTACGCAACTTTTATGGTCAATTTTAAAACTTCCAATTTTAAGGGATATTTAAAAAATCATTGCTTTATAATGTGAAATAATCACAAATGTTAATTTAAGTATTGCATTTTTGGTAATAGTAGTAGATAATATTTAAAAACGCAAATTATAAAAAAACGTTATTTGAATTTTCGCAGAATATTGAAAATTTTATATTAAAACTTTTAAAGGGGGGTACGAGCCTTTTGTGGTTAGGGTAGTAGTAATTGTACTCAAAACTAAAAAATCCTCTGCTGAACCAAATTAACTCCATAGAAAATTTAATAATATTTTTCCAGTAATAAGCCAAAAATTACGAAAATTTATGCTCTGCTTCTAAAAAAAAATCGATTTTTTTTTTTTTTTGTCAAAATGCACTACAACCGGTAATTTAAATCACCTGTAGGGAACTGAAGATCCACTTAAATTTTTTTTTTTTACTCAGTTTTCCCACATTTAGATCATTAATACGCATCGATTGTGTGATAATCCTAATTTTTATATTATTTGAGACATCCTATTGGAAAATGATAAAAAAAATATATTAAAATTTGATAACATTTTTTAAGTTTCAAACACAAACACCTTATTTTAGCAAAACACCCTTCAAAACGTGTTGAAATAAAAGGATTTCTTGTTAAATTTGATTGCCTTTACAAAAAAATATATTTAAATCGACAACTTTGGTATACAAATGAGAAACAAAAAAACAAGTGTAAAAAGTGCTATAATGTAAATTGACGAAAATTTACATAATATTGACATTTTCATGGTTTAGTCAGAAAAATATTCAAATTCCACCATCAAGAACAAAGGAAACAAAAATATGCATAGAAAAAAAAAGTTCAAAAGTAAAAACAGTCATAAAAATATAAATGGGAAAATAAAAACGTGAGGTTTTCAATAGAACGTGTTTAAATCAAGGAATTTCGTATTATTGCTGTTGCTTTAAATATTTAAAAAAAGAAAAAAACAATTTTGTTTGTAAATTTTTTTGGTAACAAAATCATAATTTTATGTCCGTATTTGTAAAACTCATTCATATATCTTTGACGTTCGGCAAAACGGTATTAAGTCAAAAATACGCATTTTGAGTTTTTTAATTAAGTTTAACTCAATTTCTTTTTCTCTTTCATTTGATATCAAGAACTTAAGTCTAGCACAACTGCTACTCATCGTAATCATTTGCTCTTTAGGCAATAAGTTAGAAAAATGCATATTTTGTTCGGCATTAACGAAAAACTCCAGTTTCTGACTTAAGACCTTTTACAAAAATAATTGCTTAAAATTCACTTTTTGAGATAACATCTTTATTTTTGCACATTTAAGTTACTGAGAATATTTTCAATAAAAAAAAAATATTTTTTGTGCAAAAAAAATTTAAAATATGAGTTTTGTGTATATTTGAAATACTATATTTTTTTTTGTTCACAGGTTTTTATTACGAAATTTTGATGGAATATTAAAAAAATACATGTAAAAAAAAAATTTTTTTTTAATTTTTCTTAGAAAGCCTATACCTATGTGTACTATTAACATTAAAGATAAGTTGCCCTTTTTAACAAGAACTATTTTATATATTTTTTTTAAATTGTACCCTAAACCTGAGTTTTGGAACTATAAATATGGTGGTTTGCAATAATAGCTGTCACATTTTACTTTTGTTATAAAACTATTAGTTTTTTTTTTAATTTAAACAAGAAAATATATTCGATTTAGAAAAAAAAATTTTATAAGTCAATATAAAAATGTTTTATTGTTTATAGGCGTTGCAAGTTAGCTAATTTTTAGTAAAAACCCAAAAAAATTTTAAAGTTTGGTAAAATATTTAAAAAATACATGTATTCCGTATTTTTTTATTTTCTTTTCCTGGTTAGGTTTGACCTTTGTCTGTTAGAAAAAAATTTAAAAAGATGCCCTATCGGACGATAATTATGTTTTTTTGTCGTTTTTTGTAACACCTAAAATCATTATATTTGTACTAAAAATTAAGCAAACAATATCGTATCTGTTATATTTATTTATTACTTTTTTTTTGTTTTATGATATATCTGATACGTTATAAAACAAATTTTGTAATTTTGTACTCAAATATATACAAATAATTTTATAATAATCATAATTATAACATGACAACATAATGATTAACATGACAACACAGAAGGAAATTTGGACAAACAAAGTTGCAAGTTCGACCCATTATTGTAGGCCAATAAAATTTCTTTTAGCTAAAGAAAATGCTGTACTAGTTATGGAGGAGTATAATTTAATAAATACAGCTATTGAAAATATTGAAACCGTGATTATCGAAAAGAATGGCAAAGTTATAGAAATTGTTTTCGACATGCATTGTACTATGATAGACGGATCAGTGGCAAATATACTAACCAATACAAATTCAGCAAGTCGGTGTTTTATATGTAAATCAAGTCCTACAGAAATGAACAACATGGACTTTGTTAGAGAACCAGATGTAAATAGTTTTAAATTTGGACTTTCTACGTTGCATTCCTGGATACGTTTTTTGGAATGTGTCTTACATATCGCATATCGTCTTAGTTTCAAAAAATGGCGCGTTAGTGACGAAACTAGAGAAGAGTTTTTAGAAACAAAAAAAAGAATTCAACATGAATTTAAAGTAAAAATGGGATTAATGATTGATCAAGTCAAATCTGGATTTGGCACAACAAACGATGGCAATACTGCTCGGCGATTTTTTGCCAACAGTTCTTTAACCGCGGAAATAACTGGTGTAAATAAACAACTGATTGAAAATTTCGCTATTATTTTAAGGGTGCTATCTTGTGGGTTACCAATAAATACCCATACATTTGAAGAGCTTTTAACTAGCACCAAGAACATATATTTAACACACTATGATTGGTATTATATGCCCAGTAGTGTTCACAAGGTATTAATACACGGATGTGAAGTTATTCAGTTTTTTGAAATACCTATAGGTTTGTTCACTATTTATTGTTATACTTATAAAAAATCATTTTTTAAACTTTTTTTATTAAGGTTGTTTGTCTGAGGAAGCACTGGAAGCAAATCACAAGCATATAAGAAAAGCACGGTTAGCACATACAAGAAAAATATCAAGGGAAAGTACTAACAAGGATTTAATGACCCATTTGCTGTTAGCATCAGATCCGGTTTTGTCATCGAAGAGAAAACTAAGTAAAAATAAAACTAAAGCTATAACCTACGGGGAAGAAATACAATTAAACGACAATTTTAATTCAGATGAACCAAGTTTTTCTTCGAGTTATAAATATACTTCGGAAGAATCAAGTACTGATGATTAAAACATCTTTTTATATGCCAAAACAATAATCTTTTCATATTATTTTTTTGTAAATTTTGTAATGAATTTTTTTATATCTTTGTTTTTATAATTAGTCTTATAATTTTCAGAAACCGTAAAAAATATATCTTCATGTAATAAAAAACTGTTAATAAATTTTTAAGTAATACAGAATTTTATTTGAAGTTCTATTTTATTATTTTTACTAAATAGATTATAATGAAATTTTAAATAGTTAATACAAGCACAAATACCTTTTTAACATTTTGTAGCAAGGTTTTCAAATAGCGTTTTCAAGAAAACGGATATATTGAAGCAAATTTAAACCTTGCTTCGATTGAAATGAAAATTAGTACGGATATTAATAGCTTCATTTCCAGTTCAATAACTAATTTCTACCATTTTTTAACTAGAATTGAAGATTTTATTTAATATTTAAAAATTTTGGGTTTTTGGAGGTTATGCATGTAAATTTTGTTTCTAAATTTTGAATAAAGAAAAAGTTGTGATGTTTGGATGAATTTTAAAGGGATTATATCGTTTTTACGAAAAAGGATATATGACAGCTAAATGAGTCCTTGCTGCGCTTGCAATGAAAAGTTCTTCATACGTAAGGAGCAATATTTCTGACCCAGCAACCAGGTTTTTTAATTTTATGACGAAAATTGTGGCTTTTATTAAAATTTTAAATTCAGGATATATGCGGGATGTAAGAGTCCTTGAACCAATTTTGTCTAATTCTTTTTTTATATCTTAGTTTAGTTTTTCTAACGTAAGGAGCCTTATTTCTAACCCAGGAATCAGGTTTTTTAATTTTATGACGAAAATAGTGGCTTTTATTAAAATTTTAAAATTCAGGATATATGTGGGATGTGCGAATCCTTGAACCGATTTTTTTCGAATTTTTTTTTTCATTTCTTATTCTGAACAAAGAAAATTGCAGAATAGCTTTTTTAATTTTTTGACGAAAATTGTGGCTTTTATTAAAATTTTTAAATTTAGGATATATTGGAGGTGTGCGAGTCCTTGCACCGATTTCGTCGAATTTTTTTTTTTTTATTTTTATTCTAAACTAAGAAAACAGGTGGATAGCTTTTTTTAATTTTGTGACGAAAATTGTGGCTTTTATTAAAAATTAGAAATTCAGGATATATAGGAGGTGTGCGAGTCCTTGCCCCGATTTTTTCCAATTTTTTTTTTATTGTTACTTTGACAAAAAAAAAATAGCAGGACAACGTTTTTCAATTTTAAGATCAAAATTGTGGCTTTAACTCTATTTTTTTAAATCAGGATGTATGGGAGGTGTACGACTCCTTGCACCGATTTCGTCCAAAAATTTAATTTTTTTCACTTTTATGAAAAAAAATAGAATGCCAAATATTCAGAATTTTTTGAATAAAATTGTGGCATTTAGTCAAATTTTTCAGTTCAGGATGTATGGGAGGTGTTCGAGTCCTTGAACCGATTTTGTCCAAAATTTTTTTTTTTTCTAATTTTGGAATAAGAAAATAGCATGCCAAGTTTTATTTATATACAATAACTCCTTCTATTTTTGCACCCTGCTTATATGGGAACAAAGCACTGTGCACCGCCACATACCTTTAATAAGAAATTTCAACTAAAAGCGTGATTGAAATTCTCCAAGTTTACCCAGCAAACCTGTTCTGCCAAGGAATGATTCTAATCCAGCATTTTTATCGATGAATTTAACATTCGCTTGTCATACAAGTATAGATTTCATATTTTTGATTCTTATATTGTATTTATTTGTTATAAAAACTTTTATTAGTAAATTTTTTAAGTTAAAGTTATTTAAATTTTTTTTTTTTTAATTTCTTAAAAAAATATATCTTAATAATAATCACTTATTTTGTAACTCCTTGGTTACCACTTAGTATATCATTGTGAGTAACCACTTATTCCTAATATAAAACTAATTACTTTCACTTTGATTAACCAATCAGGTAACTCATTATTCTTACTTTTTTGTAAGCGAGAGGGTAATGACTCCCATGACCACCCACCTGGTCCCTAGTGAATCCCTTTGTGCGCTAATTACACGCTTAATTCCGTGGTAATGTCTGTTTTTGCTGGGTATCTGCGAATGCTATCAAATGAGCTAACTTTTCACATTCACAACAATTTTTATACAATTTTTAGAAAAAGTCACCAAGCGTCCAACCACATCCCAACATTTCTGAAAATATTTACCCCAAATAAGCACAAAGTTGTCATATGGTAACACAAAATCTATTAAAAACTATTCCAAACTAGCAAAATTGATGTCCCCGTAAAGCAGCTTTCAAAATTTTTGTTATTTACGATAGTAGCCAAAAGGTCACATTTTTATACAGTCTTTAAATCATTGTCATATCCTGTTCCATTAAAAAGATATCCCCTTTTTTAATGTTACTTTTATGATGTTAAAGGGAAATGTTTGAACTTAATTTTGATAAATTGAATGGCGTTGGTTAAAAACATGTGGTTATGGTTTGTCGCCATTGTTGTGATTAATGTCTTAATATGCGTCTGTTATCTCTTCTTTCTTTCCATATTTAGCAAATGCTGTCCAAAAAAAATATGCGTTTGTATTTCTTCATTCTATACAGATTACCCTCATCATGTTATGTCCATGTTCGTTTTTTTTTTTCGTTGGCTCCTAAGTAACCGGTATTTTGAACATAAGCTTCGTTTTGAGGATATTCACAAGTAGACATCTGTAATGGGAAACCTTAAATAAAAAATGCCAAAAAAAAAGCAAATGACAAAGGGGTTCAAATGTGGCAACACTATAATTTTCGTTAGTGTACATATATGACCATGTATGTAAATGTATAGACATGTATGATTACATATGTAAATATTACCTTAATATTAATGTACACATATGAACATATATGATTGCTCATATGAACATTAGGGGTACAACCAAAATAAGGCCCTATCACCACGCTGTAGCCGATGTTGTGCTGAAAAAGAAAAATGTTTCCTCAGGTCATTTCGGAACAAAAACGTTCCGCGTCGAAGCCGATTTCTGAAAGTCCTTTAAGATTTTTTTTTTTATTTTTTCAAAATTTATTATTTTTTCAAAATTTTATATTTTTATACTTTTAACAATAAATTATAAGATTTCGCAAATTTGCATAAGACAGCGTAGGTAAGTCGCAATATTTTATCACGATTAATTGAATTTATACAGAATATTATTCAATATTTAATGGAAAAACTTATAATTTATTTATTATTTAGTGAAATTATAAAGAAAATATTTTTCAATGAAAATGAAAATTATTCAAGTTCGAGGCCATACTCTATATTTCTTCATTAGGATAGTGTCCTAACAAATAATCTATATAGTTTTTTGTTTTCAAATTTATTATTTGACCCTTTCAGGAATGTGTTGATAGATCTATTTCGGGAATTTTCTAGGTTCCCATCATCAGAACACGTTTTGAAAGCGGTAACAATCCCATGCCAAACTTCAAACATACATATGAACTAGTTTACTCACTACATGAGAACTAATATACATATTAGTTTGAAGTTAAAGATTATAACCATTGATCAAAAAATAAATTGAAAACTTGTTTGATGTGCAAGATCCACCTCTGGTGGATATTCAATACACGTTTTTTGTTTCTCTCTCCTTTTTATATTTTGTTTAGTTTGTAAGCAAAACAGGGGAAGTAAACTTGGCGGTACTCTGCCTTTTATACAAGTTTGTTATAATTTTTATTAAAAATAAAAATTATGTTTTTTTCGACCTTTAATTGTGCAATGAAAATGAAAATTATTCAAGTTCGAGGCCATACTCTATATTTCTTCATTAGGATATTGTTCTAACAAATAATCTATAGAGTTTTTTGTTTTCAAATTTATTATTTGACCCTTTCAGGAATGTGTTGATAGATCTATTTCGGGAATTTTCTAGGTTCCCATCATCAGAACACGTTTTGAAAGCGGTAACAATCCCATGCCAAACTTCAAACATACATATGAACTAGTTTACTCACTACATGAGAACTAATATACATATTAGTTTGAAGTTAAAGATTATAACCATTGATCAAAAAATAAATTGAAAACTTGTTTGATGTGCAAGATCCACCTCTGGTGGATATTCAATACACGTTTTTTTGTTTCTCTCTCCTTTTTATATTTTGTTTAGTTTGTAAGCAAAACAGGGGAAGTAAACTTGGCGGTACTCTGCCTTTTATACAAGTTTGTTATAATTTTTATTAAAAATAAAAATTATGTTTTTTTCGACCTTTAATTGTGCAATGAAAATGAAAATTATTCAAGTTCGAGGCCATACTCTATATTTCTTCATTAGGATATTGTCCTAACAAATAATCTATAGAGTTTTTTGTTTTCGAACTTGAATAATTTTCATTTTTATTGCACAATTAAAGGTCGAAAAAAAACATAATTTTTATTTTTAATAAAAATTATAACAAACTTGTATAAAAGGCAGAGTACCGCCAAGTTTACTTCCCCTGTTTTGCTTACAAACTAAACAAAATATAAAAAGGAGAGAGAAACAAAAAAACGTGTATTGAATATCCACCGGAGGTGGATCTTGCACATCAAACAAGTTTTCAATTTATTTTTTGATCAATGGTTATAATCTTTAACTTCAAACTAATATGTATATTAGTTCTCATGTAGTGAGTAAACTAGTTCATATGTATGTTTGAAGTTTGGCATGGGATTGTTACCGCTTTCAAAACGTGTTCTGATGATGGGAACCTAGAAAATTTCCGAAATAGATCTATCAACACATTCCTGAAAGGGTCAAATAATAAATTTGAAAACAAAAAACTCTATAGATTATTTGTTAGGACAATATCTTAATGAAGAAATATAGAGTATGGCCTCGAACTTGAATAATTTTCATTTTCATTGCACAATTAAAGGTCGAAAAAAACATAATTTTTATTTTTAATAAAAATTATAACAAACTTGAAAATATTTTTATTTTTTTAGAACTTACTGATTCCAAACTTAATTGCATTTGACGCGGAACCATTTTTAACGATATCGAAAATCTAAAGATGCAGTTCTTATTATTTTTTTATGCATGGTATGGATAGGGCCAATTTGATATTTTCAAAAATTGTAAAAAAGTTGTATCCCTAATGAACATATAAGAATGGTTTATGATTATGTGTGAACATTTATTTGATGCGGTCTCATATCATTTAGTGCATACAGTTGTAATGTAAAATACTAATTGACTACAAAATTCTTAAAAAAAAAATATTAAGTCGACATAAGTGATTTTTTTAAAAAATCAACAGATATGTAATGAACGCAAGTTGAGCTTTGTGACTTTTGTGCACAAAAATGATTTGTTTTTCAGACGTTCATTACATAGTTTACATGTGGAAGGTAATCTAGAATTCATTAGATTTAAAAAAAAATTTCAAATACTTTTTGAAATTTTCAGTAGGTCAATGAAGACCTTCATTAAAATTGATTTAATGGAATACATTGCATTGATTCAATGAAACATTTCTTTGGGGACTTTTTTATGAAAAAATTCAATGAATTAACAAAGGAATTCATTAATACTACGCAGAAAACTCTATCAGTGTTGGAACCCAGCAAAAGCAGACACTAACAAGAAATTAAGCGTTTCACTACACAGCAAAAATTATCAACCTAAAATATCTAATTAAAGATTTGATTTGAATTTAATTTGTTTCAAAACAAATATTTAATTGAATCAATTAATATTTTAATTAAATTTTAAATATATAAATACATATTTTATTTTAGACGCAATTATCATATTATTTTTTCATACACTGTATGCATAAATATAAAATTTTCAGTATAAAATACTAAATACATTTGAAGTTAACCAACAAAACAAGTACACGCACACAAACAGACTCAGCAGTGCAAAAAACACACATACCAACGTATAGATCACACACTTTTTTGTGAGTACCATATTTATAACTTATTTATAACTTTTTTTTCTTCTTAAATTTAATAAGAAGAAAAATAAAAAAAATTAAAATATTAATTGATTCAATAAATTTTTTAATGAAACCCGTTTTCAGTTTTTTCTGTGTAGTTATACACAAAAAAATAAAAACTCATTTCAATCACGAAAATTATTTTTATTGCTGAAATTTCACCAACAACAAAATGTACTCATTCAATTAATAATTGATATACCTTTCATTGAATTATTTTCAATTAATTATAATTTTTACTATATTTGTATATACATTTGATTAAAAATAAAAAGGCCTTGAAAGGGTGTTGTTTTCATACCAAATGTATTTTTTATAGCTTGAATTTTATAAAATTTATTTTTTTTTATTTATTTTTTATTTAGTTAATAGATTTATTTAGATTTATGTGAGCAAATTGCTCACAAAAATTAGTTTTTCTCTTTCTATTGAAAAGTAGGGAGTATGCAAGGTAATTTTTTTGATTTTTTTTAAATTTTTTTCCATAAATTAGCTCTTTTATTGAAGTCAGACTTCTTTTAAAATCATTTTTAATTTTTGTTAGTATTTTTATGTTTTAAAAAATTACTACATCCTATTAAACAAAATTTAACTTAATCATAATCAACATAATCAATTTAATAATAATGTTCTAGAATAAATAAATATTGAGATTGACATTAAATTATTTAACTTAATAAATGCTTTTAAACGATAAAATAAAATAAATGTCAATCAAGTTTGCGAATTTGAGCAATTATTTAATTGACTCAATTAATTTTTTATTGACAGCGTTTAAAATTTTCAACAAATCAATTTAATTGAAAAAAAATGGGAAATATTATTTAATATTTTTTCTGTGTCACCAGGCGATTAACTTGCTTAATTATGATATCCACAAATTCATGGTTGGGTCATTCATTGCCCTCTTGCATACAACAAAAAAGTGAGAATAATGAGTTACCTGATTGGGTACACATAGTGAAAGAATAAGTGTTTACTATAAGATAAGCAATAAATGGTAGCTTTAAGATAAGGAATAAATGGTTACTCACAATAATAAAATATTTTGTTGCCTAGGAATTACAAAATAAGTGGTTAGAAAAGTAAACATTTTTTTTTAAGAAATCTTTATAGTTTTTTAAAAAATAACTTTAACTCGTAAAATTAGATTTTTAAAAATTTTCAAATCAAACTAATGAATACAGTGGGGTTCGGTTATAACGAACACCGGTTAAAAAGAACTTTTTTTTATAACGAACGATTTTTCCGGTCCCAACGCAGTTACAAATATATTTCATGCAAAATAATACGATTTTAACCAATATCGTTTATAACGAACTTTTTATATAACAAACTCATTTTGAGCATTTTGAGCACTTTTTAATACAAATTTTTACGCTTATATAATTATAATCGAGATTCTAAAATGAAAATTCTCCAGCAAATTTTTAAAAATAGCTTTTTCATTACATATTTACTAAAAAGAATTAAAAACTGAATGAAACGTTATTTAAAGGAAGAATTTTTTTTAGAATTACAAACAAAACTCTCAATTGTTGAGTTACGTTTTGACATATAAAGCAAAGTATTTTTAAATAAACTTTTTCAGTTGAGTTTAAACGAAGAAACATACATTTATTTTTCGAAGAAAAATTTATTTTAACTCATTTTGATACATTTCTTCAAAACAATTTATTATTATTTATCAATTTATTTAAAAATTTATTTTACAATTCATTTAAAAAGTTTACACAAATACTAAAGCTACTCAGAAAAGATGTCTTTTTAGTGTGTGCCTGCATTTTGTAAATATAAAAAACCTGAAACAGTTTTAAATTACTGAATAAAACCCTATTTTTACAGAATCTTTAAATAAAATTTTATTATTTACTATTCATTTGTTCTTACTGATTTGTCAGTTGTTTAATTAAACTATAATCATAAATTAATAACTAGAAATAATTGATTAAAATTAAAAAAAGAGCAGATTTTAAGTGTTTTATTTTGTTTTCTGTTAAAAAACAAACAAACTTTCTGTTAAATTAAGTGTGTTTTCACTAACATCCACTGTAATACTGCTTTGAGTGAACGCTCCTATTAACTTCATTTCAGTTAAATAAATTGGAAAAGAAAAATAATTACCCGTGCCTTTGGTTTGCCATCTTGATCATTTATCACATGTCGAGATTCTCTACACAAAAATGCATTTAATCTTTTAACTTGAGGAAGCTGCCCAGGCAGAAAAATGCTATCGGCATAGTGTTGGCAAAGCATCGGCTACGGTCGGTTAGGCGTAGGCAGAACGTTGCATAAACAATATTGACAGTATTGTCCAGTTGCCCGATTGATAACAGTGCCCAACCGTTGGTTTGAGCAAACTTGCCGCCGTTGGCATAAAGTTGGCAATTCAAAAAATTTGGTGCTTTTAAAATAGCTTAAATTAAATTAATTTTGAAAAATGTATATAATAAAACACATTTAACAAGCAGCAATACAGCTCGGTCTTAGTCTTATACATCACATTTAAATGTGTGAAATATAATAAAATATTATAAAAAATGCTTTACTCAGGGAACTTCTGATTTAAAATGTTGTAGTTGTAGGGGTTGTAATATAGTTTCTTTATTTTTAATGTAAGTGTCAGTCATTTGTAGAACAAATTTAATTTTTTACTAACCTTGTACTTCATTCAAAAAACAAACCACATCAAATGACTGTTTTATGATTTTACATTAATTTTTTACAGTCGTTTTCTTGTTATTTAAAAAAATAAAAAAGAAAATGCTTGTTTATTTTTTACTAACATTTGTGGTTCATTTTTACTACAATTGTTAGTAATTTTTTGAGAAGTAAAAACACATGACAAATGTTAGTTGAATTTATTGAAATGTAAATCGTTTTCGTAGTTTTTGACTACAATTGCTGTCGTCTTTACGTACATAATATCATTAGTGTTCTAATTGGTTGTAATATTGGTAAAAAAAACTATATCGGAGTAGAATTTCGCGGGAGGTACTGGCAAAGCACATGCTTTGCAAACAAAGTAGTGTTTTCCTAGTGCAATATTAGTTGTTCATTTGGTAATTTTAACACGGTGGGTTTTACAAAAATAGCAGCGGTTTGCCAGTACTATTTTGTTGGTACGGTTGGCAATTTCTACCTGGGTAGGCATGCATTTTGAATGGTTTTTTTATTGTAATTTTGTTTCTCTTCCTCTTGTCAGGTGAATTATATAAAGAGCTTGCTTCTCCTTCGAAGCCCATTTTATTTTCTATTGCTGGTTAATGAAAGTTTTAAGATTTTATGTTTAAAACTGGCATTTTTTTTTATCAAGTTTAATTAATAAAGTAGTAATAATTTATATAATGATTTATAAACTCAAACAACTACGTGCTATTTTTATTCAAGATCTCTCGCAAATTCGCGCTAGCTAAACCTTTCGTAAATAAATTTATTGAAAGCTAAAGCTATACTACTGAAATCTCTAGGTAGCTCAAGCTTCTCTTAAGAAATCTCTCGTTAGCCCGAGTTTTACTAAATAAATTTCTCGCTTGCTTTCGCCCCACTTAAAAAATCTCTCGATTGCTTAAGCTCCGTTTTAAAAATAGCGCGCTTTTAATTGTTTGTAAATTTAACTTAAAGTATACAAGTATAGTTATGGGTTAGTACCAGTTCACACCCTTGAACTTTTGTGTCCTAATATTTGGAACAATAAAATTTTTTTTTAATAACGTACACACCCATTAAACCACAATTAAAGGTTATTTACGGTGCTTTTGGAGTATATCAGCATAACTAAATTCACAACCGTTTAAGTTGACCACAAAAAAAAAAAAAAAAACATTTACAAAAATCTCAAAAGCACATATGCCCATATGGAAAAAGATGAAAACAAATAAATTATTTGTGAAAAAAAACATAAAAAAATAAAGTTTAATGGCATTTATGTGAAGGGTACGCTAAACTAACAATCAAATCAGAGAGTACATAGTATATAGAGAAACAGACTGTTTCATTCACATGAAACTTGTTATTTTATTTTTTATGTTGATAAACAAAATTGCAATATGATTCAGCTAGTGTTTCCAGTGGGTTTCCCTACTACTCAACGTCGCTCAATATGCTCTCTTTTTAATTGTTCGTAAACTCGCTCCAAACAAATAAAAACAAGTTGAAGAAATTTAAAAGTTTAAATTAATTTTTATCATGTTTTTAAATAATAATTTCATAAAAATTATTGTTTTTCGACCTTTAATTGTGCAATGACAATGAAAATTATTCGAGTTCAAGGCGATATTAATTGACCACTTTCAGGAATGTGTTGATAGATCTATTTCGGGAATTTTCTAGGTTCCCTTTATCAGAACACGTTTTGAAAGAAATGACAATCCCATGTAAAACATCAAACATTTATATAACCTAGTTTTCCCACTGAATGAGAACTAATATATGAGCTCGAAGTTAAAATAAAAAGGAGAATAAATTTACTAAAAGATTGACATAACTCAAAAAACACGATTTAGGCGTTTAAAGTTTTCAGTCCATATTTGTCTCGCTCGACCCTCTCTCTATTTATTTGGTCACGTTTTTTATAAATATTGGGTTTAACGCATTTTTGTTTTAATGAAAGTTGGGTTCGAGTTGGATACTTATCGAGAGGGCCGTGAGTAGAATAGTTTCGCTATAAATTATATACTCTTTGCACCCACTTTCCAGAAAAAAGAAAATATATTGTTTTCTAACTCGAAAAGTATACAAGATATTAATATGAAATTTATGAAGCATGATATAACTAAAAAATCTGTATCATTATCTCAAAAATCGCTTTTTTACCATCTTTTCTTAATTTTTGGTGCTTAAAAGCAGATTTATCTTAAGAATTTTAGGCTTTAAATTGGCTTTTACAAATTTTCTTTGTTTTAAATGCTTTTTTCTCAAAATTTTCCCTTTATTTTGAAAAAGTCTAATTTTTTTAACCTTTTTTATATTTTTTCTAGTTTCTTACATTCTTTTACACATTTTGCCCAAAAACACCACGGATTTTTCCATTTTTGTTTTCTGTGATGATAAATTCAATGAGATTTAGATATTGCTCTAACTTTCACAGAAAAAACTGTAATTTTAATAATTTAAACGTGCTTTAAACCTAAAACCGCCATAATTTATGCGCAGTTAAAGATAAATAGGTACTATGGATGGATTTATACTGATTAAACATCGTGAAAAAGTATTAAAAGTTCTATTAAAAAATATTTTGGTTGCCCTAATAATAACTTTATAATTAAATACAAAATAAAAACAAACATTTAAAACACTGTGCAACAAATTTGAGGTCACCGATTGTATCTTGAATGAAACTATCTGGAAATGAAAATAGACTATCGGTAGATCAAAACCCGCAAAAGAGTTTTGAAAACTTAGCTCGAATTTAATTATATGGTATTTTGAAGTTGAGTTTACTTTAGGTCAGTTTTTAGATTTTTTAGTCACTTTCAATAGAAATCCAAAATTTGTTTGTCATTATTTCGCAAAATTTATGTATTTGATTTAACTAAATCGATTAATATAGGTTTTATTCGATTATGTGTTTTTTGAAGTAAATTGTACTCGATTGAATTTTCAATTTCTACTGAAGGTGAAATTCACCTTATATCAGAACGTATTTTAATGAAATAATCTACCCAGGAAAAAATGACATCGTATATGAAACACATATTGTATATGATAATTAGGGCAAGGAATCTCATGCCACTAAAAAAGCAAAATAGGAGCTTATAAAATGCAGACAAAAATTAAAAATATGCAATAAAAACATCAAAAATATGCACTTAAAAAAACACCTTTCGCAAGAATTAAAGCTTAAAAATATAGAAACATAGAAACAAAATTGAATTTGACATCTATATTTTTATTAGGAACACAATCTTACAATTTCCTTTGGTTCTGCGAGATTTTAAATTGAAAAAATGATTTTCCATAAATCAGAATGTAAAAATATATCTAAATTTAATTTTTTTTTTAAAAAATTTAGAAAAATACTTAAAATAAATAGAAAATATGCACAAATATGCATTAAAAAAAGCAAAATATGCATTAAAAAAGCACAAAATATGCATAAAAGTTAAAATTTGCAATAATTTGCAACAAAATAATATGCAACTACAAATTGATGACACTTTGTTCTAAATTTGATGATTCGGAGATATATTTAGTCTACATCCATTTTAGACCGTCGAGAACAAACATGCATTTGCATCAAATTCCTTGCCCTAATGATCATATCGAGCCCTAACCGCCAAAAAGACGTAAGCGCCAAAATCATAATTTAACAGGTGAAGCATTTTTAATTTTTTTCTTTGGTTTATCCGATTGTAATGCGGTATAAAAGATTAGAATATAATGCAAATTAAATGTTTTTTAGCTGCCAAATCTCACATTTTTGTTTTTTGCGTTATTTCTTATTTGGTCCAGAGAAAATATATACATATTGGATATCAATAAAAGTCTTCTGAATCACGAATGAAACGTTGCATAATACATGCTCTTTAGGGTGTCCCTTAAAAATAGATTTGTCATTACATCTAGTTTTCTTACAAATGGTTCCAAATGTAAGAAATATACAGTTATATTAGTTTTTTTGTTTTTATATACATAGAGATTATTCTTATGTTATTTTCAATTTATAACGAACTTTCAACCTCCGTATATTTACAAAAATAAAGCAAATCAAACATATTAGCTAGGTTGATATTAGTATTTCGATTTGGCTAAAGATCTCATCAGAACCCGAAGTTTTAGAAAAGCTAGAGCCTTCATAATAGGCAGAACTTTAACAAAAAACCTATTAATAATCAATTTTGCTCCATTCTTGTCTTCTTAGTAATCAAGCACGTGGTTAGGTCTTTTCCTAACAAGCATCATGATGTTACTAAACTCTGAAGACCAAAAATGTTCTATTTATATAAAAAAGTTTTAGTGTGTACTCTATATTTTTTTGGAAAACGTTAACCCGTGCCGCAAGACCTCCTAAAATGGCACATTTTAAAAAAAGACTTGTATTACATATTATTAAATATTCCCAAAATTCGAAATTTCCAAAAATTATCTTTTTATTTAATTTATTTATTTAATATACTCAACATTATTCACATTGGAATTCTGAATTCATCGGATATCATTAATCCACTTTAGCTAGAAATCCTAAATGAAATAAAAATTTATTTTAAAGATTTTTTAAAACGCCTAATTTGAAGATGTCGATTACTATTTGTGTAATATAAAAGTTGTTATTATAAAAAAAAAAAAAAAAAATTTTAAAAATGATAATTCGAGTTTGTATTTGGAGCGACTGTTTTCCAGGAGATTTTATGGAATTAGCTTATTTTGTGAAAAAATTAACAAAATTTTAATGTTTTCATCAAAGTTTTGCATAATTTTCGGAAAGATTATTAAGTCTATAATTATCTTTACTGTTGTTTGAATAATATTTAACCCTTAGTTGCCTGGGGACAAAAAAGACCCATGAAACTGAATTTGAATTATAGAAGATTATAGAGTTAATACACTTTTTTCCAAAATGGGCTATATGTATATATGGGGATAATATTTAAAAAAGAAAATAAATAAATCGTTTTCTTCCATTTGCAACCATTTGCATTAAAACTGGGGGGTGTAATGAACGAAAATCGTAAAATCGTTCTTTAAAGGGACATCCTAATGCTCATGCGTGACCAATAATTTAAGTTATTCACTAAAGAAAAAAAAAAAAGACGTTGGCGACAGTTTGCTGTCACAAAATATGTAAACAAACTGTAGTTTAACCTATAGGGATTGGCGCTAACTCCTTTTTTGTTTTTTATAAAATTCGTACACTCAGAAAACAGTTTCGTTGCTTCAACCGAATTTTTTGCCAACCGAATTTTTGTAGTTACATGAACTATCTCCAAATTAGATTTGCAATTCGATTGTTGTACCCAACTTTCGTTTTGAATAATCGAATCATTTTATTGTCCAAAACGAATTTGAAAATGGATTAGTTGATTCAATTGAATTTATTTGGTGGGGCTTATCGAATTATTTTAAATAATACACTGTTTCCAAGTAATTTTTTAAAATATTTTTAATCTTTTTTGTATTAAGAATGATACAGAAATTGTGTAAACAAATGATTTAACCCAATTAGAAAAATTTCTCATAAAATAAGAGCATTTTGCTATAGATATCCATCATATTCTTATGATTTTTTTTTGAAAAATTTGCGAAACTTTAATTTTCGTATAAAGAATCTGAGGTTTTGATATATTGACCCTATAAAAAAAGAGGTTTTTAACCGAACCCCGGTTTACAATTTGAGCAATTTTTATAAGTAAAAATGCATTAAATTCGCAATATTTTCTGGAAAACAACTTTTTTTATAAATTAAAATTTTGCAGAATCGGATTGTAAATAATAGTTTTGTTTTTTGAAGAAAAATCTTCAGACTCGTTTTTGGGATATGAATCAAATTCTTTGACATTTTTCATTAAAATAGCTTTAGGCAACTTTCCTGGAAAATCGTTAAATTTAAATGCATTTTATACATAAGAAACTTATTATTTTATAAAAAAATTATTTTTATTCTGATGGATGTCTTCAGTTTTAGAATAGCAGTATTGGTTTATCATGTCAAAACTGAAACCAATATGAACATTTTAAAACAAGGATACTATAGGTGTATTTGTTCAAATATTTTACCGTGTTAAGTTTTCTAGTTTTGCAGCTCTAACCCTATACATATTGCCTACACCGTTATAAAACCTTTACGATAGCAAAACAGAAATTTATAACGGTGTTGATCATATACCTTGAACTCGAACCGGAAACATAGCAGACTAAATACGTTAAAATTTGGGGGAAATTAGCCTTTATGTTGTGGTCTTAAAACTTTCATATCGTGTTAAGTCTCGACATGATAAACGAATACTGTTATTTCAAACTGAAACGGGAACCATCATTGGTTATTTGTGCTTTGGGAGTTGGGATCCACAAAAACTTCCGCAGATAAAAATGTATGTTTGCATATTAAATAAAAAGCCTCTCATCCACCTGTAGTGTTTTTGCTCTTAAACGGATTCATGAAAGTGCGTTGGATGACCTGTTTAAAAGTTTCAGAATAGTTAATGCATCTTCGAATAGTATTTATTTTATACAAACTACCTTTGTGAAAATTCTGTGGCCAAATGGAATTGGCATGTCTATTTTTCCGGAAGTCCTGCCAAAACTCGTTTCAATTGTCGCCTTCATAAGTAACATTGAATTTTTCTTGAAGTGCCCACAATATTTTTTATATTTAGAATTTAATTGTTTGTTTTTTTTAAAATTTTATTTTTTTAATTTTGTATGGACATACATTTTTTGTAAAATTTTTGAATTTTTTCAACGTTTAAATTTTTTATATTTATTTTTGACAATTGCTATGCTACTTTGTTCATTTATCATTTGAAACAAACTACTTATAGTTGAGAGTGTCGAAATTGTTTAAAAATAAAATAAATTTACAAATTTTTTGTTACAACCGAACATTTTAACACTATTTGACCAACAGTCGGTAATAAATTCTTAATAAAATAATATGAATGATATAAAATTCAAGTTTGATTGGAACTATTAGATTTTATTTTTCATAGCCAATTTGTCGGTTGAAATGTTAATTTTTTGGTTTTTAATATGATCGTTGCTATGGTATCCTTGTGACAAGATTTTTTTGATCAATTTGGTTGGAAATACCTCCTTGATTTTTAAATTGAAATTTAATTAGTTGTAACAGTAAAATGTATGTCATTAAAGCAAAAAATTGGTTGTAATCGTAATAATTATATGCTGGGAAATAAAATTGAGCTGATGGAGAAGAATCTTGGGGGTCATGATAGTATTCCAACTTATTTATTCTCTGTGTGTAACGGTACTTCCTAGAGTTAGGAAATTTTGCGGAATGAAATAGAACAATAAAGATTTTTATCAAAAATCGAAAATGGAAAATGGAAAATCGTGTCGCTTGCGTCTTTTTGGAGATTAGGGCTCTTTATAGTACGTGTTGTAAATAAATGTTGAAATAAATTTAAAAAATAGTTAAACTTCAAAAGGATATAAAAATTAAATCCGAACAAAGTTTTAAAAAACCTTGGAATGTTTTGGTCTACTCATAGTCTACTTTTATTTCCCGTTGGTTTCAATAAGTATACAATTTCTTGTTGCACAGTGTAATCAGTGCAAACAAACATCACAAAATCTTAAGATAAGCTTCAATAATTACTTTAAAACTTTTTTTATGAATGAACTAAAAACAAACTTTTAACACAAAAATTATGTTTTTAATATCTGTATTAGACTGGCCCACGCTTATATGGAGAAAAAAAGTATATTCGGATTCTTTGTCCACAATCTTGCTTTTGGTCCATTTATCAAAATATACATATATTCTAGGGATTGCAAACGGGAAATCCCGAATGCCGGAATTTAAGGGATTTCGTAAATCCCGAATCCCGAGGTTTTCTTTTTTAAATCCCGGGGGTTTTTGGCTTTTTTTTTTGCTAAAATTCAAGATTTTTCTTTGGCTTTTCTTGAATTTTCTCATATATTTTTTTTTTACGTTTACGATTCTGAACAACACCCGTGTTTTTGCGAGTACACTCAAAGAGTACACACAATTTGTAAATTGTAAATTGTTAAAAATATGTTTCTTAAATAATTAATTAAATACACGCTTTAATGAAATATTCAGTGGTTTGTTAATTTTAGTTTTTCCCCGATATTAATATCTATTAATAAACCGATATTACTATAGTCATAAATTATGATATAATTTTCGACATCTATACCAGATTGGGCTAGGGCGAATTTACCATCGTTATTCCAGGGAAATACGACAACGGTATAATAATTTGAAAAAAATGGTATCGTTAGGAAATGTATATTTAAGGACAAAAACTACCGTTTTCGCAACGTAATTTTCGGTGGAGATTAGCTGATGATTTCTTAGACCGCGGCAGGCAAAACTATGTCATGCCAGCAGATTTCGGGTGGAGCTCGACGTTTTGTTGTTAAAAAAAAGAATCTCAATTAAATTAGGGGACCAGCGAAAAATGAAGTTCAAAAATGTGCACTCTAACTATAAAAAAAAATAGTTTTTCAAATATCGTTGAACACAAATTTTAGATGTTAGATTACCGAACATAACTAGTATGATTTTCAGAACATTTTTACCATCAAAATGACCGAAATTCCTATGCGAAAGGTGAACGGAGAAAACATATTTGTACTGACAATTGAAAATGTTGCCAATTGTATGGTTTTGTTGTTTTTTGTTAACATAAACAAATACCAGAATCCCGAAATCCCGATGAAACACGGAATTCCAAACAATCCGGAAATGCCGGGATTTTTCGGGAATCGCAACATCCCGAAATCAGAGATTTTTATATATCAAACCGCGATTGGCTCAATCGGATGATATTTAGAGGTAGCTTTAAAATGGAACTTTTGGATTTCGTCTCTTATATTACGTGCAATTACTAGTGGACCCATCTATAATTATATAAATTTATTTAAAGGCAGAATTGAAAAAAATAATAAAAATAAGTAAAAATAAAATAAAGTTAATTAAAGTTGTACCAATGAGAAATCCATGAAGTAGTTTGGCCTCCTAAATCCGGATCTAAAGTCATAAACGTTCCACCGACTCGAATTTCCGAGTTATGGACCCATTTTTTTTTTTTAACTTGTTACCCGGACAAAAATGATTTATTGGTTAATATTGAGGAGATGTTTTTAAAATCCGTTTTATCATTATGGATTTGAATACTACATAAATTTAACTCTAATTTGAGTAAAACTATGTCGGAAAATGTGCAAAAGTATTTTGAAACACCGGATTGATCTCGAAAATGGTTTCTGTTTGGAACTGTACCTACAACTTTTAGATTTTTTTTAAAAACTTAGACAAATTAAAAGCATGTTTATAACAAGCTTTTTTATATATAAAACGAGGGGACAAACTTGAAAATTTATTCAGTAGATCCAGAAATATATGCAAAATAGGCCAAAGTTTTGAACTAAATTTTTTTTGAAGTACATTAGGCCTATATTTCGGGAATTTTATTTATTTTGATGTTTTGACTTCAGATTCTTGTTTAGACGGCCAAAGTACTTAAAACAAGTTTTATTATAAGTCTGTGAAAAAACTTTTCTTTATCTATAAAATATTTGAATTTCTGTTTATTTTGAGCTAACCCTAAAAAATCTTTAATTTATAGCCACCTCGAAATATTGACCGATTAGGCTGAAATTTGGACCTAGCATTACTGAGCACTATCAAAACAGGGGCAGCCATGTGAAGCTCTAAAAGTCTACAGTCTTTTTTTTTGGGCTACCCTATTATGTATGTTATGTTTTCTTCAGTGAAAGTATTACAACTAATTAAAGTTTTTTCTTTTTTCAGTTTGTTCAAAATAAAGTTCAGCACAAAAATCTCTTTGACTATAAAAAAAAAATCTTGTTTTTTATTATTGAACAGAGAGGATGCCGCCAAAAAAAAAAAAGTTGTAAAGTTTTTAAGGTGTGCGAGTCAAAGATATAAAAGAAATTAATTCACCAAAAAAATATGTTTACGATAAAAAAAAAATCGTCAAAATTGCGGTCATGTGTTGTATGAAATGTTAAATTAAATAAATTATAAAAAAAAACTCCCATATAACAATTCTACCAATATTAATATAATATTAAAAATTGTGGATATTTTAGATTTTATGCATAATTTAATTAAAATATTTATGATTTATATATATATGTTTTTTGAGTTAACCTCATACATGGGACTAATTAATTGTATGGACTAATTAGTTGATGATTTCATTACAATTTCATTGATATCAATTGTAATGAAATTATTTTCATTAGCATTTGTTTAATTAATGATAATGAATTTCATAGCATTGATTTCATTGATTAATGGCAATAGTTTTAAATTTCATTACCATTAGTAATGCATCAATTAAAGGAAACAAATTACAATTGACAGATAAGATTTTCGTAAAACTAATGGTGAATATCGATGAAATCTGGGCTTCACAGGAGCTTTAAGAGATTAAGATGAATTTTTTATGAAACAGTCAGTGTTCAAATTATTTGTTTACCCAAATACATACGTGACAATACCAATTTAATCACTCTGTTAATAAAATGGAACATTGGTCTAAACTGGAACGATATAAAATGAACCGGGGAACGAGTGGAATCGGAACACTTAACACATTTGAATTATCGGAACGTGTTAAGTAGGTTAACTTTTGCAAAAATTTCGTCCGTTTTGCGATATTTCGCTTAGTTTTCGAGCTACTAGCCATTTTATAAAATGGTGATTTTTAAAATGCCCAGTAACTCCAAAACTAAGCGATATAGGGTAAAACGGACAAAAATGTTGCTTCTTGGGAGTATTAATACACCCTTATAATATAAATGGGCTAAGGCCGGGAGAGATCCCAATTGATCAATTTTTATAAAACAGCCATAGGGTGATTTATTTATTTATTTTTACTTATTTACGTGATAATACAAACAAACATACAATTCCTATCGATCTCCGTTCCATTCCTATGTAAAGCAATTTACACTCTACTTTTTTTGTAAAAAAATGCTTTTTTTTGCTGAATTGTAATTAGTTTTTAAGGCATTGGTGAACTAATGCTTATGAAAATTCAATGCTAATGAAAAAATTCCAAGTATGGTTAAGTTTTTTCCCCAAATGGCGCAAATACTTTTATGTTGTTTCATGCTGTGTGGAAAATAATAAATTTATTTTTAACCAATATTTTGTTTCTACTTCTGAAATTTACACTCATAGTAAATGAACAGGTATATAATATCAAAACTAAATTGCACGGATGAATAGTGATTTTAGTGCCAGTTTTAATGTTTTACTAATATTTTACTAATTTATTTTGCTAAAAAAAATTGTGCTAATAAACCCATTAATAGTGTAGACGACAACCAGGTTTAAAGATACACGCAGAATCAAGTAGACGTCGCGTCATGTCAAGATGAAAATAATAAAGGGTCCGCCAGATAACTTCTTTTTTTTTTTGAAAAAGCTATAAAAAAAACTACTAAATATTTTCTCAAATTTATTTTTTTTATTTGAAAGTACAATCCTTCCGGTTAATAATGGAAAATAATTTCATTCAAATGGCTGCCTCGGCTGGCCATGCAGTAGCCTACACGAAAAAATATTCAGTAGTTTTTTTTTATAGCATTTTCAAAAAAAAAAAAGTTATTTGGCGGACCCTTTACTAAGAAGAGCAACTCTTGTAAGACATATCAAAAAATCAACCATGGAAGATGTTTGTATCTGTTTTTCATACCTAAGAACGCTAATAACGATAATACATATGTATGTGTATTAAAATACTTTAATTTTATGTTGTCATCGGCTTGTCAAAGTAATTGTCTTTTTAAATCAAAGATAAAATATTTAAATTTAATAAGCATTAAATGTGTGTTTGTACACTGAAGCCTTAAAGTGATTAATAATGTAGTGGTGTCAAATTGCAAACAAATATACGTTCAGGTAGATAGAATATAGCAAAAGCAATGACACACATCATAGGGAATTTATTATGTTTCCTTTTTCTTATTGTATAAAAATGGTTGTATATTTAGACAACCATTGATGAAAGTAGTTGAAAGATAATTTTGTTTATGTTATATATAATTTTTGCTATATATTTTCAGATATTAAATTAATTCATGTCGTCAATGTGGGAGTATGAACATTTTTATATTTTGTAACGTAGTATCAATTCGTTTTAAAAGAAACACAACATTTTTTTTCAGATTTTCAGCAAATAAATTTACTAAAATATTATTTTTGTACAATGTTATTGATTTTTTTTTTCTGTCTACTAATATTTATCAAAAATTGTATTACTTTTAGCAAGGATTTTTTAATTTTAAAACAAGTTATAGCAAAACTTATGCAGAATTTACTAATTTTGTTGCTAAAAACCAGCTCGCTGATTTTTACCAAAAGTTTTTGCTGACACTAGCAAATTTTTGGCAAGCACTCGCCTGACTAAAATTTTGTTGACTTAGCAACGTTTTTTACTGACTTTATTAACTTTTTTTAGTGTATTCTTGTCCACGTTTAACTTTAGAATATTAAAAAGTTGGATTTCTAGAAAAATAATATTTTCCAGTATGATTTTTATCACAAAAGTAGCATTAATGGTCAAAATTAATAAAACAAAAACTTAAAACATTTGAAATTTATAACAAGCTTTCAATATCCGTATATTTACACAAATAAAGCAAATCAAACATATTAGCTAGGTTGATACTAGTATTTCGATCTGGCTAAAGATCTCATCAGAACCCGAAGTTTTAGAAAAGCTAGAGCCTCCATTTCTTTGCTTTGCTCCATTCTTGTCTTCTTAGTAATCAAGAACGTGGTTAGGGTCCTTTCCGAACAAGCATCATGACGTTACTAAACTTTGAAGACCAAAAATGTTCTATTTATATAAAAAAAATTTTAGTGTTTACTCTGGCTCAAGTAATATTTTTTACACTTTTTATAAGTTTTTTGTTTTTATATACATCGAGATTATTTTTATGTTATTTTCAATTTATAACGAGCTTTCAACCTCCGTATATTTACAAAAATAAAGCTTATCAAACATATTAGCTAGGTTGATACTAGTATTTCGATCTGGCTAAATATCTCATCAGAACCCGAAGTTTTAGAAAAGCCAGAGCCTCCATAATAGGCAGAACTTTAACAAAAGCTATTAATCATCAGTTTTGCTATAACGTCCTATGTAATTTTTGATACCAATTTTGTTTAAAAATTTTAAACTTGTTTACCGATATACATTAACATTGCCTACTTTACACGCTGGAATACAACTGAAGACTTCATCCAAAAATTTAAAATTGTTTTTCATATATTAAGCTAATTAATACCCTTGGTCTTAGTTGTATTACTTAAATTTCTTTTCCGGACCACCCTATATAAAACACTCTTACTTCTTTTTGATGAATTTGATTTAATTTTTTTTTTTTACTTAACTATTTTATCGAGTGTATGTTATCGCAAGATACTAAAACCAATATGGGATGTCTAATAAATATTTTAATAAATTTTATATTAAATGTTGAGTAATGGTTGTTATGAATTTATTATTATGTCAACATTTGCTAACAATTTGAAATGACATATAAATTATAAATGAAAATGAGAATGTCAGAATTTTATTTAGAAATCAAATTAAAAAAATAAAACTTATGTTTCAAATTTAATAAAACTGAATAAATAGCAGGTTAATAAAAGATTTCTATTTATTTATAATTCCTGAAATAAAGAAATATCTCGTAAACTCAAGCTTTGCTATCAGCTTAAACTTTGAAGTAAAAAGCTCTCATAAGCTGTTTTTTTATTGACTTTTATTTATTTTAACTTAAGACTTAAGCTTAAAGCTAAAGAGGAACTTTAGCTAATAGTTTGTAATTCAAAAGTCTGTAAAAAAGATTTATATATATTTATAATTCCTGAAATAAAGAAATATCTCGTAAGCTCAAGCTTTGCTATCAGCTTAAACTTTAAAGTAAAAAGCTCTTATAAGCTGTTTTTTTTTATTGAGTTTTATTTATTTTAACTTAAGCCTTAAGCTTAAAGCTAAAGAGGAACTTTAGCTATTAGTTTGTAATTCAAAAGTCTGTAAAAAAAATTACTTTATTTAGACTCCCTGAAGATGTCATTCAAAGAATGAAGAAATATTGGAGATATATAAAATAATAAAGGATATTTTATAAATACAAGCGTGACCTAGAGCTCAATTATTTAATAAAGTCATTCATTTCAAAGGTCGAAAAGCTTTTTCATAATTTATAAGTCTGTAAAAAAAGTTACCTCATTAATGGCACGTCATAGATCTGCTGGACAGTTTTCAACTAAACTTTGCATAAATATAGAACCACTTCATTAAGAAATGTGTGTAGCTTTTTGCCATAAAGCACACTCTAGTGGAAATATTGGTCTAGCATATAAAAAGTTCTCATTTTGTATAATTTTGTGAACAAATCTTTATTTAACAATATAGGAAAAATTATTTTTTTAAAGTTAACCGATTTTTAAAATTTTTTGGAAAAAGATTATGGGTTTTGGCCATTTTTTTTTTTAATTGCAATATGACAACGCTGGCGATATAATTTTTATAAGTTTAGTACTATTTTAATAAAAGCTATCCATTATTTATCCATTATTTATGGTCTGAGTGAAATATCGGGGTTTTATTTGACTTTCTATGGTTTTCTGTTTACTTTTTGCATGAATTTTTGTCATTTTATTTTTGAAAACGCAAGAACATTTTTCTAATAATTCTATCATTTAGTGTTTTGACATGAGTAAGATGAACTTTTATTATAAATAAAGCTTAATTAAGCAAGCAAAAGAATAACTTGTGAAAAAAAAATTAGTAAAAATCTTGAGTTAATAAGAATTTTTACAGAAACGCAAGCTAAAAAAAGCTTTATTGAGATTAAAACAGTTATTTAACTTTCAAAAAAAAAAGTTCAATATTTAATTTAACACTTAAAATCCCTCTTTTGGTAAATAGTTTTCAAATTATTTATGTATTTTAAAGTTCATTGGTCTTAGTTTAAAAAAAAAAATCTCATAAAATTCCTTTAATGCATTATATTATTTACTGAAATTGCATTTTTTTTTTTTTTGTAAATAAATAATGCATACAACTAGTGCATTAAATAAAGATATTAATATTAAACCAAAAAAAGCACAGCAACAAATTGCTCCTTTCATAACAATTCATCATCTTCAGCTAAATGAAAAAACTCAAAATTTCAAAAGTCATGAAAAACTTCAAATACTATCGTGTCTTATTTTTTGGAGGAAAAATTTGTTTATTTTTTTTTTCTTAGGAAAATTTTTGTTTATTTTATTGAAATTGTGTTGAAGTGATGCATGTTGAACAATAAACTCTTGGTTGTTTTTCGTCTTTCTTGTTGAAATTGTATAAAGTTTTCAACAGTTGCAACAGTTGTTGAATGTAATAATGTTTGAATGCAGTTGTTGTTAGTAGTGGAACTATGCTACTGTCATGATTAATGTGCGCGACATGAATGCATCTTTTTGAATGATTTTTATTATGCACTCCCATAATTGCATAAAGAGCAGTATATTAAATTTGTTAGTGACTTTGGAAACAATGAAAAATATTTGAAAATTTTAGTAAAATTATGATACGACTTAAAATTTTTTAAGGACTTTAAATATTTGAAGCTTAATGCTTGGGTTAGTAAAGCTTTTGATTGTCATTAAATCACTTTCATGTAGAGTAAGCTTTCGAGAATTAAATTAAGTAAAAGCTTTAACTAGTAAGTAAATTAGTACAAATTTAAAAAAGCGTTAACATATCGCTCATTTACTGAAAGACTGCAATCAGTAAAAAAACGCGATTTTTGAATTAATAATGCAGATTTATTAGTTATATCATGCTTCATATTGTGTAAAAATTTCATATTAATAACATGTATACTTTTCTAGTTAGAGGAGCATATATTTTATTTTTTCTTGAAAGTGGGTGCAAAGAGTATATACTTTATAGAAAAACTGTGCTACTCCCGGGGCTCTGGATTATTAACGAATTCGCACCCATTTTTCACTAAGAGAAAATTGCATTAAAAACCTTATTTATAAAAAAAAAAGGGACAAAATAAATAGAGAAAAAGTCTAGCAGATATGGATTGAAAACGTTAAACGAGTTATCTGCAAAATTGTGTTTTTTGAACTATGTCAGTCTAAAAACTTTATACATTTTTCTTCGAAAAAACGTCTTAAAAATGTTATAAATGGTCTTTAAATGAAAATTTATGAACATTTTCATAACTATGATTGAGCATCATAGCTCTTAGTAGCTAAAGCTTTTACTAAATTAATTACTCGTAAGCTCAAGCCATATGAAAGAATGTAATTCATATAAGAATTAAATTAAGTAAAAGCTCTAGCTGGTAAATAAATTAGAAGAACTCAAAAAGCTTTAAAATATTAATCAAAAGCTTTCTACATTTTTCTTAAAAAAAAAAAAAACCTTTTAAAACTATAATGAAAGGTCATTTTATTAATTATTATTAAGCTTCATAGCTCTTAGTAGCTAAAGGTTTTACTAAATTAATTATTAGTAAGTTTAAGCCTTATGAAAGAAAGTACTTTGTAAAGCTTATAAGAATAACATTAAGTAAAAGCTCTAGCAGGTGAAGAGATTAGAAGAATTGAAAAAGCTTTAACATATTTATTTAAAGCTTTATACATTTTTATTCAATAAAACGTTTAAAAAATATTATAAAAGTCATTTAACGAAAATTTATGAAAATGTTCATAAATATGATTAAGCTCAATAGCTTTTAACAGCTAAAGCTTTTACTTACTTAGTTATTCGTATGCTTAAGCTATATGAAAGAAAATAGACGAAACTTTATTCATCATTCGTGTGCTTAAGGGGTTTACTAGCTTTGGGAATAAATAAAAACGACGCTCAATAGCTTTTAATAGCTAAAGCTTTTACTTACTTAATTACTCGTATGCTTAAGCTATATGTGTGCTTAAGGGGTTTACTTTGGAAATCAATAAAAACGACAATATTTAAGCATTTAATATAAAATAAATAAATGGTTTATTCAAAAAATTATTTCCGCAATAGAAAAACACAGAATTCTAAATTATTGTAAAAACTATAATTTAGAATTCGGACTAACATGGCAACCCTGGTAACCATTTATTTAAGGGCTAAATCGGGTGCCTTCGTGGAGCCTTGGGTATTCATCTGAAAAAAAAAAATATATTGTTTCACACATAAATAAATTCTTTAGTCCCTAACGTAGCCGGATTTATAAATATTGATTTGCTTTAAAATGCTATGAGGGTTAACTCAAAATTGAAAACAAACACCCAAAAAAATTGTTTTTTTATTTTTCGAAAAAATACTACACTTTATTTTTGTGTACTTTACGAAATACAAAAAAAAACCGATTGAAAATCGGTCCATCCGTTAAAGCACAGTGGCACCCGATTTTCAATACCCTGTTTTGAGAAAAAGGCATTTAAAGAATATATTGCGCATATAAAATATAGGACAAGGAGTTTGTTTAACAAGCTATAATTTTTTTATTTACGCTATTTTTTCTCCAAAATTTTCATAGTATAAAGAAAAAAAAGTTCAAACTATTAAAATATAAAGCTACCCAGCAAAATTTTTTCTAACAGATTACCTCAGAACCTGTTCTAGAACAACTTCTTTTACCACCGGTTACATGGAACCGGTTCTATAACAGGTTCCTGGGAGTCGAAATGTAAGGTGTCACTGCCCAAGAACCAGTTCTATAACTGGTTCTAGAACCGCTTCTAAAGCAACCTGTTGTTGTTTGGAGGTAAAGAACCTATTGCAAATGGGACAAACTCCATATAAAAAGAACCAGTTACAGAACAGAAATTAGAACCAGTTATTTGGATTTTACTATTTTACTGGGTAGTAAACCCCTTAAGCTAATGAATTTAAGCAAAAGTTTTAGCAAGTTAGTTACATATATATAAAAAGCTTTTTCAACCGTGGTATTAAATATTACGAATTGGAGCTATTCTTTATCATGATTTCACGCTTTCCCTAGCCATCTTCAGTAGAATTTAGTTTCAGTTTCTAGGACGACCTGCACTTAATTGTTGTTCAATACTTTACTGATTAAATTGTTCAAATATAAAAATGAAGCTTTTAATATCAATGTAAAGCTTTACATATATTAAGCATATATTTTAATTAAGCTTTAGAAATAATCGTTAAGGGTATATAAAATTCGCCTTAATTCGTTTATAAAACTCTTTATTTGTTTTATTATTTGTCTATTTTTGGGTTTTTATGTCATTTTCCTGAGAAATGACATGCAATTTTTATATGAAATGAAGTTTGGATGGAATCTGTTTTTGATGAGATATTACAAAAATATAATGTTAGTAATATGTGGGAGTTTTTTTATCGTAGATTTTCTATTTAAAAAAATATACTTTTAAAAGTTTAATAATTAAGCTTTTATCATACAAATTTTAAATGTTTTAAAAACCAAATTAAATTTTGTTATTCTTGTTTAAGCAATTTATTTAATAAAATGATTTCCTTCTTAAATACATATTGGTTGTATTCATTATCTAGTTTTTCCTTACTTTCTTATACTGTTACTTCAAAATTTCCTTAGTATTTTCTTTGCTGAAATGTTGCTTTTAGGTTTTCTGGTATTGTATTATCATTATGATAACGACCCAAAAAAAAGGGACGCCCCTTGGCTAACAAACAATGGGTTTTTCTTAAGTATAAATACTTGGAAAATTGTTCTCTTTGGGTCTGAATGTGGAGGAAAATGCTGAGACAATCTAAATATAAATCATGCATAAGGAAAATGTATGTAACTTTATTGGGCTTTTTTTTCCTGTTGTAAAGATGTGAACAATTTTATTTCTTTGCCTAATGAACTCTTTTTCTTCTTTTCTTATATATTTTTACATAAATTTTCTCAATGAATAATGAGGTTTTTATGTATAAATTATATACATTGTACTGGAATCTAAATCTGTATTATAAGGTTTTAGGTTTTTAGGTCATATTCATAATTGTATGTAGATGCTTTATAATTAGAACCTACAAAAAACTAGGATATTTAAAAGTAAAAGTAAATGTGTAAAGTAGGGTCATAACTTTTTTTTTGGCTACATCCTCCGGTTCCAAAATTGTGTAGAGCAACTTATTTTTTTGTGGTTTTCTTATATAATCGTACTTACAAAATTATTACCCACGATTTTGAGACGAAAGTTTGACCAATTCACGATATTATTGCATTTTTTAATTTTAATAAAATATCGTACAGTGGCACAGAAAAGTATACATATCCCCTACAAAAATGCGATTTATAGGATACCGTACGATGTTTCTCAACAAAAGGGCTATTTTATGATTCTTTGCAAAAAGTGTAACAAAACATTTGCGAAATAAAAAAAAAAAAAATGATTTATTAACAAAAATAAGACAAATTCAATTTGGGTAACACAGAAAAGTATACATACTCTATATATATATTTCTTTTTAATAAAATAGATCAAAAAACTAATACTTTGTGGGGCCACCGTTACGTTCCACGACGGCATTAAATATATTCCTCATCGAATAAAGCAGCTTGCTTGTTGTTTCTGCAGAAATATTCTCCCATTCTTTTATGAGAGCATTTTTCAGGTCCTGTTTATTTTTTTATTACAGTTTTTCGAAATCTGCGGCCTAATTCATCCCATAATCTTTCAATGGGGTTTAAGTCAGGCGATTGAGGAGGGGAATGAAGTTGTTTCGGAAAGTTATACAGCAACCACTCCTTTACAACTGCCGCAGTATGTTTAGGATCGTTATCTTGCTGGAAGTACCAGCTGTCAGAGAGGCCCTTCTTGATAACTGAGTCCTTCAAATTGTCCTTGAACAGATTCATATATATAAAACGATCCATCGTTGTTTCATTAAAAACTAAATTACCGTGGGAATCACATTTTTCGGTAGAAGCTCTTCGTTTTTTTTCCGCCAAACTTTTTGCTTTCCATCACATCCAAATAAGTTAAACTTACTTTCGCCGCTGAATACAACATTTTTCCAAAAGTCATCATCATTATTTATATGTTTTTTTGCGAACTCAACACGTTTGACTTTATTTGTATCACTAATAAATGGCTTTTTTCGTGGAACTCGGCTGTGAAATACACCACTTCTTAGTACACTGCGTACAGTTTCAGGATGGACGATCACAATAGAAGCTTTTTACATGTCTTTCGCGATTTCAAGTGCAGATTTTTTTTGGATTTGTGTTAATTTCGTTTA
The DNA here is from genome assembly GCA_021234595.1 of Delia radicum. Lineage (NCBI taxonomy): Eukaryota > Metazoa > Arthropoda > Insecta > Diptera > Anthomyiidae > Delia > Delia radicum. Next base: position 30,332,348 of record CM037854.1, on the reverse strand, counting down.
AGATGTGTCGTTTAATCCTTGCTCTTACTTTTGGTGGGCGACCACTTCTTGGTTTGTTATTAACACTTTTATGTCTTTCAAAATTTCTCAAGACGGTTTTATACAACTTAAATGCATTTGGTGCGTAAACTTTTTTTAACGATCGTGAAAAAGTGAACTCGCAGTTCTTAGTTTTTTCCATGCTCTACGTTTTAAAACTGTAGGATGTTGCCAAAAAGAGTTATAACTCTACTGCCTTACACGATTTTAGAATTGGAGCTTGAATATTTGCAAAAAGTTATATAAGTATAAAAAACTAAAAACATTCGCATGTTTTCAACCAAAATTCGTTAAAGATTTAAAAGCTTTAGTTTAGTCAGCAATTATTAAGTTTGTTAAAGCTTCTCACAAGGAAACTACACAGTGGTGAATCTGCAGATTTTAATGCAACTTGTTGTTGTTTAGGACAAAATATATTAGACACGTAGTTTATTTACGTAAGCAATCGCATGTTTAGGGGTTAAAATTAGTTGACAAAATTACAAAATTTGTATATGAAAACATCTATAAAATTTAAGGAATTGAGATTTTTTGTATGCTGTATTAAAGTACTCAAGAAATCAAATATGTTGATACAGATATTAACTAAAAGAATTGTAATCATATCAATTACAAACTGTAATTGGAATTTAAAAAACATTTTCTGAGTTTTCATTTAACTAAAAAGGTTATGGGAATTATAAGCAATTAAAAAAATGTAATAATGAAATATTAAAAGCTTTTCAAAAAGCTTAAATCACTTAAACAATGCTGTGGAAAGATAGAGGAAGTGCAACATGTACAAGCTTTATGCACATGTCGCACTTCCTTTTAAACAAAAATTCTTAATATTGCAAGAATCAAAAAAAGGCCAATACTCACAATCAGCTTTAATATTTTATGAGTGAAGTGCTAAAAAGGAATAAATTGTACTAAAAACTATTTAAATTTTATTGTTAAAAAATAATTTTAAATTGGTATGACGAGTTTATTGTTATTTTCTTTTAAGAAATAATATAAAAATTTTTGTTTGAATAAAAACTTATTTCTGTCCACGTTCGATTACGTGATTTTTAATGTCCCAGCAAAAAAAAAAACTCGATTTGCTAAGCCGTAACTCCATTTGAAGAGCTTATTGTAAAAACTTTATAAGCCACATTTATTATTTTATGGATTTTCCTTGTTTTCTATTCATCCATTTATTAATATTTGATTGAAGTCTTGCTTAAATACTTATTGCAAGTGCCTAGAGTATAAAGGTCCTGCAAAAATCATATTGGTTGCATTTTCTTAACTTTTAAAAGGCAAAAACAAACTAAAAATTAAATGTGAATTATCAAGTTTTTACAATAAGCCCTTCATTTGTATGCTTCCAAAATAGCGTTTCACCGCCTTGCATACAATATAGCAATTAGGGAACGCATTCTGTTGTGATTCACTAAATGCCTTCTTTAAAGCAGTGAATAATGCTTACAATGAAGCAGTAAATAATGCATACACCGTTTATTGCATGAATTTATTGCTTCTTAGAGCACATGAAGGAAGCGCTTTTGAGCAGTTTAACAAAAATCATGACTTCTGGAATTGTCTCGGAGGCGATCGGTAATTAAATAATGCCTTCCAAAACTGCTTCTGGAAAAGCACTATTTTTTCTGGGGTATTTCTTCTACAAGTTTAATATTTTTATACAAATTTCTATTGAATATTTTTAAAATGTTTCAAACTCAGCAGATAAAACAGAAAAAGCTAAAATCGAGTTTCAATTAAAATATTTGTTGATTCAATAAAAGGTTTATTTGAATTTGGTCCAATTATGGAAATTGTAGTATCAATTAAAATAATGTGTAACCATTTAATTGATTTTATTTTCAATTAAGGTTTTGATCATATCTGTTAAAAATTTAATTAAATATTGTTTTTATTTTCAAACAAATTTTTAGTGATACTATTAAAACTTTAATTCAAATTTGCAAAAAAAAAATAACAAAAAAATGGTGAAAAATTTGTATAATTAAAAAAAATACAAATTTTTGCTAAATCACCAAAATAGTAAAAAAAACCCCAAAATTGGAAAAAAATCATCCTAATTGAAAAAATCATTAAAAATAGGGGTTTTTAATAATTTAAAATCGCTAAATTTAAAAAAAAATCGCTATTATTTTAAAAAATCGAACAAAAAAAATCGCCAAAATTTAATAATTTCCTCATAAATGCCGAAATTTAAAAAAAAAATTGCAAAAATAATGAAATAAACGACAAAAATGGTAAAAAAAAATTATTATCCAAAATTGGAAAACAATTGTCAAAACTAAAAAAAAAAATTTCAAATTGGAAAAAATCGCCAAAATTTAAAAAAAAAAGAAAAGCATTACAAACAGTCTATAATATTTACAAAAAAAAATCGCCAAAAATTAAGTACATTTTTAAATTTTGGCGATTGTTTGTAATGCTTTTCTTAATATAATATTTAATTTTTTTGTAACATATCCGAAGGACCATATTTTAAGGCATAATAAAGGGTGTCCCAAGAAGAACGCAATTTTTAAATCTGGCAACATTCGAAGTGTCATTGTTTGACATTTCAACAATTGTTATTGTTTGCTAGTAGAAGGTACGAGGTTAGTAAAAATGGAGCGCTTCACGAATGAACAGCGCATTCTCATTGTGAAATTGTTTTACCAAAATGGTGAAAGTTTTGCGGCTACAGTTCGCAAAAATCATCTTCAGTGACGAGGCCCATTTTCATCTTGATGGCTTCGTCAATAGGCAGAATTGTCGCATTTGGGGTGAGGAAAATCCTCGAGTGATCCACGAGAAGCAAATGCATCCTCAACGTGTCACTGTGTGGTGTGGTTTTTGGGCTGGAGGAATCATTTGACCTTTTTTTTATGAAAATGAGGCAGGTCAAGCGCAAACAGTCAATGGTGTTCGGTATCGTGAAATGATAACTAGTTTTTTCTTGCCTAGAATTGAAGAAATGAATGAGGAGGGCATGTGGTTCCAACAAGACGGCGCCACATGTCATACAGCCAGAGAAACAATTCAATTGCTGCATCAGTCATTTCCCGGTCGTGTTATTTCGCGTTTTGGAGATCAGAATTGGCCGCCTAGATCGTGCGATTTAACACCATTAGATTTTTTTCTTTGGGGTTTTTTGAAGTCGATGGTTTTTTTTTTTTTTTTTTTTTATAATTTAACCAATACTCAGGGGATGCCCCCTACTCATGCAGTGCATTGTATTGATCAGGAAAATAAGGTATGGGAAGGAGGAAAGAGGGAGTAGTGTTTGTGGATATTTGATTTAAATTTTTCTAAATTGTAAGTAACAGGGAAGACTTCTGCGGGAAGTTTGTTCCACATACAAATCGTTCGACTAAAAAACGAATTTTCTCTGTAAATAAGCCGACGACGACTCAAGCCTTAAAATAGGAAATTGGACGTTGCATTAATGAAATACCGCAGCATTCATGCAAAACGGTCATTGAAAATTTCATTAAAAGATCGCGTGCATGCCAGCAAAGCCGCGGCGGCCATCTGCACGATATATTGTTTCATACATAACCTCATTCTGTCTACTTTACGATATAATAAAGTTTCACGATTTTTTTTTTAAATATCTGTGTTTTATTTAAAATTTAAAAATTGCGCTCTTCTTGGGACACCCTTTATAAATTAAATTTACTTTTTACATCTACAGTATAAAGATAAATCTTGCCTTATCGATTTTTCGGCAGCTCATCTTTATTTTCAATTCCAAAATCATTTGTCTTTATTTCTAACAATATTTTGTATTTTTTACTTAATCATAATGTTGTTACTTCATTCTCCCACATGAACTGTATGCATTTTCAAAAAAATACCAAAAAAAAAAATCTTTAAACAGTTTCCATTATTTTTTCTGAAAATTAGTTTTTTCATGAAGTTTGTTTATATATTTCCTAAACAATTTTTTTTTTTTTTGTTTATCATGACTTTAATGTTTTTGTTAAGTTTTATTTACAAATACTTTTGTATTTGAGGAATTTCAAAAATTTTCGACACGTTGAGGCTAAATGTTTTCAAATTTGATTTTAGTGTGACGTGAATAACCGATGTTTAGGATTATAAATCCATCCCCGTTAATCATTTATCTTTAACCGCGCAAAAATTATTGCGGTTTTAAGTTTAAAGAAAATTACAAATATTGAAACTAGAGTTTTTGCTTGGATTTAATTAAAATAACATAATTTTATAGATCTTATTGTATTTAGAACATATCAATCGCATATTAAATACTTTTAAATTCTCAAAGTTAAAAATTTTATATTGGTATGCATTTTGAGGTTATGAAAATGTTGTTTGCTCCATAAAATTTAAAAATATACGGAGCTTGAAAGCTCGTTATAAATTAAAAATAACATAAAAATAATCTCGATGTATATAAAAACAAAAAATTAATAAAACTGTAAAAAATATTACTTGAGCCAGAGTAAAAACTAAAATTTAAATATATAAATAGGACATTTTTGTTAGGAAAAGACCCTAGCCACGTATTTGATTACTAAGAATAAATAATGGAGTAAAATTGATTATTAACAGGGTTTTTTGTTAAAGCTCTGCCTAAATATGGAAGTTCTAACTTTTCTAAAACTTCGGGTTTTGATGATTTCTCTAGCCAGATCGACAGACTAGTATCAACCTAGCTAATATATTTGATTTGCTTTATTTTTGTAAATATACGGAGGCTGAAAGCTCGTTTTAAATTAAAAATAACATTGAAATAATCTCAAAGTATATAAAAACAAAAAACCTAATAAAACTGTATACAAAAGTCCTTAAAATTTGTTGATGATTTGTCGATTTTAGTATTAAGCTCATTGATACAGTGCTGTAGTTGTCACAAAGCAAAATGTATTTGGAAAGAACTTCACCGTTGAGGTGAAGAACCGTTTTAGATGTAAAAAAATATTATTGTGGTGAAAAAAATTTTTGAGGGGAAAAACTGTTTTAGGGTGAATAAAAATTTTGTGACGAAAAAAGATTTTTAAGGTGAAATAAAAATTTTTTAGTATATAGTTAGTCCTTTTATTCCTGGTAAAATATAGGGATGCAACAAATGTTTTCCATTGCATTTTATCAATCGACATTCATTTAAATAAATCATTCCCAGATACACCGCAGCTCGTGTTCAATTTGGAGTCTCCAAGTGTTGAAAATGCCAAGTTGCCGTCTGTTGGAAAAATCCCAATAAAAATCGCTGCTTACATGCAAGCAAGTGTGTAAGGGAGTAAGGCAAAAAGAATGCCTTACAAACCAGCTTACATATGCCATGATTTTTGGAAGCATTACTTTTTTGTAAAATAAGGGCGGATTTTAGCGCTTATAAAATGCTGTGATTTCATGGCTTGCATTAAAATCTTATTTCATGTTTACATTACGAGTATTATGATTAAAAATAATAATATAAATATATACATACATGATTTATTTTACATAAAATTCTACAAATAATAGTCCAACGGTGTCAAATCGCAGCTCCGAGGTGGCTAAACGACATCAGCTCTGCGGCTGATAATGCGATCTTCAAAACCAGGGCGCAAAACATCGAGTGTAGCTTCGGCTGTGTGGCACATAGCGTCGTCCTGCTGAAACCAAATGTTGCCAATATCCTCCTCTTCAATTTTTGTGAACAAAAATTCGTTCAACATGGCCCGATAACGATCGCCATTGACTGTAACGGCCACTCCTTGTTGAGAACGACGGTGAATTGATGTTGATGGCGCTTTACGCACACTTTCTGCCACAGCAGCAATATTCTCGGGTGTACGCACTGTTTTTGGCTTTTCACGCTTTGGTTTATCGATGAGGATGCCAGTTTCTTTCACTTTTTTCACAAGATAACGAACATACGGAGCTGACGGTGCTCCTCTTCTTCCAAAATCCGTTAGAAATTTTCGCACACATTCTGCAACATTAACATGATTTTCAAAGTAATGTCGCAATATTTCCCAACCATATTCGTTCAGCGGAAGGATAAAACTAATTATCTGTCAAATCAGACATGAGCTAAGTGTTACCATTTACGAAATAAGCACTAGTTGAAAAAAAACGTTAGATGGCGGACCCTTTATAATCATTTTATTTATTTTTACCGCTCCACGTGCTAGCTCTTCAGAAACAGTTAAATGATTAAATATTTTTTATTACATACTCAAAAACACCAAACACAATCAGAAATCACTCGGAAAAATTGGTACAGATCGTTTATAATCCACGATATGAAACTTTCTGCATTACAACCTGCATTCTTGTAAGGGATTAGGGTAAACTGCTTACAAACTGAATACGTGTAAGGGAAAACAGTAAGATCAAAATTTTTTTTTGTTTATTTTTATACGAAAATTATTAATTTCTTTTGCTGCTTCTCAGTATTATGTAATAGTAAGCACTTACTTCAGCGCTTTTAAAAACAGCAAATTTTTTTACTGGAATATGACGTTATATTTTAAACACCAGATGTACTAATATACACCAATTTGCATGGAAAATTTAGAGGTACCTTCACATTTTCACTTATAACTTTTTAGAAATTCAGTTCACGCAATACACTAACAATTTCAATTAGCACAGAAAAACATATTGACAAAACAATTTCAATTCAATTTCTGTTTGATTTCAAACGCACTTTCAATTTAAAGTTGGCGCATACAAAATTTACAGTTTTTATAACACATAATGACAAAAAAAAAATGCCAAAATTTAAAAAAAAAATTGCCAAAATTGAAAAAATAAATCGATTAAAATAAAAAAATGTTTATAAGAAACAAATTTCGCCAAAACTTAAAAAAAAAAAACTTTGAAAAAATCTACAAATTTGAAAATAAAAAAAAAAAACATTGCCAAAAATTCAAAAAATCACAAAAATTCAAAAAATTGCTGTAATAAAGAAAAAAATTAAACAAATTGTGCAAATTTAAATGTAACTGACACTAATAGAAAACATATGATTTTCTATTGTTGATTTACTTGAACAAACGTCACTACATTGCTAGGTCTGTCAAAAAAACAGAGTAGTATTTGGAAGATGACAAAGCCAATTGTGACAATTTTTTGTTGTTGTTTTTGTTTTTTCTTTGATATTTTAAATTTTGAATCTCGCTCCTAGACGAGGACAAGAAATTCTCATTGAGTTTGTGATTTAACATAACAAAAATCTCCCCTGAAGATTTCCTTAGGCAGGAATGAAATCCGGATAGGGACACGCCTACATCAGATTGCTTTTCGCAATTTGTTAAATAAGTTTTGGGACTTTAGCACATTTAATTACTATAAATGCCGATGAAAATAAATTTAAATAAAAAAAAAAAAAAAAAATTAGAAATGTTTATTTTTTTGAGTTCGATTTTTACAGAAAGAAGAAGAAAACATGTTTATTAAAAAATGTTGTTTTAAATTCTATTTAGGTGATTTTTTAAGTTTTAGAGATTTTTTAAATTTTCTTGTTTTTTTTTTTAAATTTTAGCGATTTTTTACAAATTGAGCGTCTTTTATTTTTTTTTTTAATTTTAGCGTTTTTCTAATTAGGCGGTTTTTCCAGATTTGGAGTTTAAGCGTTTTATCATTTTTGTATTGGTTTGTATATAAAATTTTAAAACTATGAACAAAAAATTAAGATGAATATAAAAACTTTTGTAAGTTTCAAGTAATTTTTTTATTTTTCGACTTTTAAATGGTCTCAATTCTTAAGGTAAAGACTTTGCAACGTAAAACTTTGCATGTCATCTAACCCTGTCCATCGTTTCTCTCAACTAAATCTTGAGAAATAAGAAGCATCTAAAAGTTAGTTTCAACAGGTGTCGAAAAATTTTGAAATAGCTCATATGTTTTTTGTTATTGTAGATTTTATACATTGTATGAATTGTTTATTATTTTTGTATGGATTTTTTGTGCATCCATGACACAATTTAAAAAAACTCATGCAACATTTGTTAAACAAAAAAAAGTTTATAAAAAAAACTGCATTTATGCAGCTGTGTCTGCTGTTTTTGATTTGGCCGCTTACTGAAAACAATTGTCATAAACACTTGGTAACAAAAAAAAAATTGTATCTGTTGTTAATGGGAGATGAGTAGTTTAGTTAAGACTCTTAAAAATTTATGTTAAAATGAGGAAATTTTAAGGGTGCTAAAGAATAAGATGAAAATTTATTTGTTTATAGTACAACTCGTATTAAGAATAACATTCTTGTAATCCAATTAATTGCATCATATTAAAACAAATTATAAAAATCTCATAAGAATCGAATTTGATGGTTAAAAGTACGAAAAAAGCTTTGATACATCTGGTTAAATGAAGTCTTATACATCACTTTAACAATATGTTAGTGTTTTACATGAAAGCTCAGTAAGAAATTGCTGAAACAGTTCAAATCACATAACAAAAATTTCAATTGAATGTAATTCTCATTTAGTTTATATTTATTTTGATATAAATAGTTAAAAAAAATATTTATGATAAAAGGTAAAATTAAACGAGAATTAATAAAGCTTTACATAAATATAATGAAGCTTTTAATATAAAAACAGAAAAACAAAATTTAAAAGAGGCTGATAGGACGCTTTAGTGGTAATTAAAATATAACATTTGCAAAAGCTCAAACTTGAAAATGTTACAAAGCCTTTTAATTAAAACCGTAGTATAGTGACAACATGACACCCAGTAACTTGTTTATAATTTTAATGGTCGTAGGTTTAAATTTCCATTTTATACCTTTGTGTCAAATGCTAAAATTAGATCATGACCTTATTTTTATGTTTCGATTATTAAATATTATGTGAATTTACTGTAGTAATAAATATTATTTAATGTTTTTATATTACATTAAATTTGGCATGATTTATGTTTCGATAATGTGTTTATTAACTGCTGGTGAAAAAAAAAATTAACTAAAAACTCATGATATACAAAATATATAAAAACAAATAAAAAATTACAATCGGTGAGGAACGACTCAGCAAAATATAGTGCTTACCCAGAAGCACTTCCGGAAGGCATTATTTAATTGTAAAGCTGCTCCAAAGCAAATACAGAAGGCATGATTTTTGTTCCACTTGGTGTGTCTCTTTTAAGCAGGTGGAAAGCACTTCTTTCATGTGCTCCTAGAAGCAATAAATTAATGCCTCCTTAAGCAATAAGAAGCGTTTTTTTTTTGTATGTTGACAACATTAATGCTTCATGGTATTCGTTCTTTACTGCTTTATTGTAAGCATTAGTCACAGCACCAAAGAAGGCATTTTGGGAAGCAGAACAGAATGCCTTATCTAATTGCTTTATTGTATGCAAGGCAGTGAAGCGGTATTTTGGATGCATACAAATGTAGTTACTGGTTACCAAATTCAGGTTATTTTTTGCTGGGGAGCGATTAAAAAGTTTATGCAAAAGTATGCAAGTAATGAAATTACTTGAATTTAAAATAGCAAAAAGTTCAAAAAAGAAAATATAGTTAACCTCGATTACACTGTTCAACAAAATCAAATTTTTTCCAAAATTACAAGGTACGACTTATAAATTTTGATAGAAGAGACAAAAAAAAAAAGACACGTGTATCGGCGTTTTGAAAGTTTAGATCTGGGTTTCATTTTAGGGGGAGGTAAAGTTTCCACCAAATGCAAATTTTGATTTGTCAATCGGCATAGAAAATCGAGTAAAGCTTACGTTTGAAGTACATGTGTTTAGCAAATTTATGTAAAATGTTATGGAGAACATTTTTGTGGAATATATTAACCCTCTTACTCCTCAAGGTAAGGGTATTTGTTTGTTCTTCTTCTAAAAAATAGAAAAAAAAAACACCATTAAAACAGGGATTTAAGGGGTTAAAATGTTCGCACAAATATTCGCCATGAAATTTTACTATAAGTACCTGAATAAACCAAAACGGAAAATTCAACCAGAAAGTCAGAAATAAGACACAGCAAAAGAGAGCTTAGGGTTAATTTCGCATTTATTAAGAATTTTATTTAGCATGAAAATAAAATAGTTCAAATTTAACTAAAGTCAGTAATATCTCTATTATTTCCCTTCGATTGCAAATTTGGATATTAGGTATTCATAATTACACTTTTTTAGCTCTACGCAATTCCACTTCATTACAACACAAAAACAAATTACAAGGTCCGACCTATAAATTTTGATAGATTGCCAGCTGTTCTTTGGCTGATTAGATCCGTTACATTACAACAAAAACAAAATAAAACCAAAAATCAAGTGCTATATTTCTTATTGTACCGAAAACGTGTCAATTTGCGGTGCATATATTGTGTACATAATTTTTTTTTTGTAATTTAAGTGTATTCAGATTTTGGTGTATTCAGGGACTGATAGTAAAATTTCACGGCGAATATTTTTGCGGAACATTTTAATCCCTTAAATACCTGTTTTAATGGTGTTTTTTGCTCTTTTTTAAAAGAAGGACAAAAAGACCCTAACCTTAAGGAGTTAGAGGGTTAACATATTCTACAAAAATGTTCTCCGTAACATTTTACATAAATTTTCTAGACACACCATGTAATTCAAACGTAAGCTTTACTAGAGTTTCTATGCCATTTGGGGGAAACTTTACCTCCCCCTAAAATGAAACCCAGATGTAAACTTTCAAAACGCCGATATACGTGTTTTTTTTTTTTTTTGTTTCTTCTACCAAAATTTGCATGTCGGACCTTGTAATTTTTTTTTTGTGTTGAACAGTGTTATTGGTACCATTAACTTTTATTTTTTATTTTCGATTTACGATTATATTTCATGAATTTGCGTGATATTCGTGAATGACGACTGAGTGTGAGTAAAATCTGAATTTAATAACGTGAGCCTGAGTGAGTGTGAGTATAAAAACAATGTTCGTGAGTGATTGTGAGTGAGTTAAATTTTGCTCTCGTGAGTGAGTGTGCCCATATCTACATTGGACCATTACATTATTCCAGTCTTTATTTGTTAGCAAAATTTTATAAAAATTTTTAGTTCCATTTTTTTAATTGCCCGATGAAAAAGTTTCTATATACTCATGTGTGGCAAAATATGTTCATATATTATAGTTATTGTTATCATATGCCATATATTAGCATATATCTGATCATATGAAATATATATAGATTTATATATGACCATATATTCTACCATATATGATCATATGTAATTGTGTATGGTATAATTAATCAACAATAAGTTTTGCATATTTATATATAATTATATATGGCAAAACATATTATTGTATATAAATATATATAATAAATTTTTTATGCCAACTGGCTTTAAGAGAAACAGTTTTTTTATAAAAATAAAATGTTTGAGCTAGAGGCCTGTTACCATTTTGCTGTTATCACGGCGTGCTCTCCGTTTTAGTAAATTATAGTTGTTTCGAGGCTCAAACATTTTTTTTTTATAATTAAATTGGAAAGGTCGAATAAAAACAACTATAATAAACATTTTTTTAGAGATTTTTTAATGTATATTTTTAGTATATACAAACAAAATTTTGTGTTAATTATACAAAACTTATGCAGAGAATACATTAAACAACGCCAATTAACTCTAAATGTAAATAAAATTGCTTAAAAGCATGAAAGTTAATTAAAAGTAACACTCTTAACACATTTTTTTCGAAACTCTCTTAAAATCAGTTCAGGGTTTTAGAAGAGAGCGTTTGAAACGGCTTGTTTAAAAAATTAAACACGCAACTCTTATAACACATGTAATGGATTCAAAATTTTCAATTTTAAAAATTAAATAGTTGCTTAATTTCTACCACTGATCCTGTTTTGTGGTTAACAAAATAGTTTTTTTGAACAATCCGAAATTGCTGAAGTACGAAATAGGGAGATTTATCCTTCATAAACAAAGTATTGTATGGATTCGTAATATCGACCGTATAGTTAGACTAGGTTCACACACGGCAATTATAATTGCGCAATTCTTGAGTTTATAGAAGAGGGAGGGAAAGAGAATGATAGGGGGTACAGAATTGCCCGTACTCCAATTCCGTTTTGTTTTGTCATTCGCAATTTTCAATACTGCAGGTTGATATACGAAAATTGCTGAAACAAACTTTTCCTGTGTGAACACAAGAGCAAGAATTGGGCAATTATAATTGCCGTGTGTGAACCATGACTTATTAATTTTAATTATTTTGTATAACAAGGACGTTGAAGCTGTTTATTTCTGCACTTGAAAAAATTTGTAAGTCTTCTACTTAATAATTTTGCTACCAAAAAATTTTATTTTCTTCTTCGGAAAATGTTTCTTTTTTTTGTTTTACCTAGCGTTTTAAATTTATTATATGCGTTTCAACTTTAGGTTTATAAAAACATAATTTTTTAGATTTAACATAATTTTTTAAAATTAAGATTTATGTTTTGTAAATGAATTACAAGTAGTACTTAATTGGATTAAAATAAAGTAAAGCATTGTAATTTGTTTTTAATTTTCTAATTAAAAAGATTATTAGATAAATTTGTATCAAATTATAAAAATTTGATTAATTTAATGAAAAGATTAATGCAGCAATTCATTAATAACATGCAAAGAATTTTAAGTGCTTTTTAAATTTACTTGCTATCTTAATTTTTCCTCCGTTGCCAGCAATAACATCTACAACATTCCTTACCCTCAGAAAATTAAGAAGGTAGAAATTACTAAAATTGCAGTTAAAATGACTACAAATGTAGTCAAAAAAGGCGATGACTGTATTTGCCATAAAAATGACTAAACATGTAGTCTTTTGTAACTGTTGATAAAATAACTACAGTGGCAGTAAAAACGACTATCGAAGCATATAAAAACAACTAACCATAAATGAATGCATAAAAACGAGCAGCAAAACAATAAAAACAATGAACATAAAACGACTACATAAGTTGTAGAAACTACTGTTTTTAACAATTATTTTTTAGTATTTTAAAAATATTTTTTAATAAAAACAAAATACAAAGAAACTTTTTAATTATTATTTGCCAACAATGAACATATCAATAATAACAAATATAAACTAAATGAGAATTTTTTAAAACTCGATATAATCTTCTATTTTTGAATAACTAACAAAAATTAACTGTTTACTACAACATTTTTGATTTGTTAGTAAAGTTTGGCACTCTAGTTCACAGTTCATTTCGTTCATTTGCATTTATTGAACTAGTTCTTTATTTTAGTACATAAGTTTGTTCCAAATTAATGACTTATCAATAAAGATGTAAAAATGTTTTGTTTTATATAAACAAACCTCTTATGAGTTGATTTTGTACTATTTGTTAATTCAATTGTGGACGTATTTTATTTGTTACATACTTTAATGAGCAATTCTGTAAAAAAAATTAAGTAGAACAAATCATTATTTCTACGTTCATACGAAATTCGACTTTCAAATTCTAGAGACTAGATTCCATGAGATGCATTAAGATCAACTTATGTATGTCATTTTGCGGATCAGCTGATGTTTAGATGTATGTGATACTATATATAATCATATATGATTATATCGGAACTTTTTTCGTCGGGATATGTGAAATTTGTAACAAATTTTTTTTTTTTTATTGCGAACAAAAGTCTGTTATTATGAAATCAGCAAATCTACATTTTGTTTGGAAAATTTTTTTCTGATTTTAGCAAAATAAACTGTTACTTGTAGTCTACTAAATATGAAGTAAATATAGCAAACATTTTTTTAATATTACAGTTTTGATTTGCTATTTTGAGTCTACAAATATTTAGTAAAATTTTTTGATAATTTTATTGAGTAAAATGCTTTTTGAAGTAACTACAATTCACATCGAATGCAACTAAAATTTTGTAAATTTAATAGATTTATATTTTTTTTATAAGAACATTTATTAATACAAGGTGGCGCAAAAATAACCTTCCGATGTTTTTTGCTGTAATTTAAAAAAAAAATGAAAAACTTTGATTCTTCTTGTGGATTATTTTTATTTGGTATTTTAATTTTTTTTACATCAAGTCGAGAATATGATGTCATGTAAATGGCCGCCGCCACAGTTGATTGTCATTTGAGCCCTTTTTATGGCATTTTCCATCACTTTGGCCAAAACTTCCGGCGATAGGTCCTCACATTCTTGAGGGATATTGTCTTTAAGAGCTGCAAGAGTCTGAGGCTTGTTGACATAAGCCCGCGACTTCAAAAAGCCCCACAAAAAGAAGTCTGGAGCGGTCAAATCAGGCGATCTTGCTGGCCAGTGCAAATCGCCAAAACGGGAGATTAGGCGCCCGGGAAATGCATCCTTCAGCATATCGGTTGTGGCACGTGCAGTGTGTGCCATTGCACCGTCCTGTTGGAACCACATGTTTTCCAATCCCAATTCATCAAGTTGCGGCAAAAAGAACTCGTTGATCATTGCTCTGTAGCGCTCACCATTCACAGTAACCGTTTGGCCAGCGACGTCTTCGAAGAAAAAAGGTCCGATGACTCCTCCAGCGAAAACAGCACACCATGCAGTGACTTTGAGCGGGTGTAATGGCTCTTCGTGGGTTACACGCGGATTTTCAGTGCCCCAGAAGCGTAAATTATGCTTATTTACGTACCCGCTAAGATGGAAATGGGCCTCATCACTCATGATTATTTTTGATGAAAAATCATCTTCCTCTTGGTGGTGATTAAGGATGGCTTGAGCGTATGTTACACGCGATTGGCGGTCAGCAGCTAACAGCTGATGCACCGTCTGGACTTTGTACGGAAACATCTTCAAATCTTGTACCAAAATTCGCTGTAAAGACCGTCGACTGATACCCATTTGCGTGGCACGTCGTCTGGTCGATGTCGACGGCGCTTCCATGACATCCTCGGCTACAGCAGCAATATTCTCTGCAGAACGGCTACTCCGGGGTCTGCCACGCCTGGCAGCATCTCGTGTTGTGCCAGTCTCTTCGAGGCGAGCGGCTAAACGTCGCAGTGTTTCACCAGTAGGCGTTGGACGGCCAGGAAATCTGCTAAATTTAGCAGTTTTTTTCTGCAAGGTCATTTTAAACTAATTGCTAGTAGCTTTTTCTGTTAGTTTTACAGATTTATTACTTTGAGAGTACGAAAGTCATATATAATTATAACGTTTTGGTGTAAAGTTTAGATATTTAACCAAAGATTTTTTTTAAACCAAACCTTGTTTTTTTTTTTGTTAAAAAATTTAGAAAATTTTACTTTGATATCGCTAACAAAGGCTTGAACTCCAAAGTTTTAGTTATCTTTCTTACGATTTTTTTAAATTTTGCTAAATTTTTGTTATTCCATTGCCTCTGAAGTACATAAAAACCACATGCCAAAACAAGTTAAAAAAAAAGAAAATAAAAATCTATAAATGAAAATTTATTTATATTTAAATTGTTCATGATAAATTTGCATAATTTTCCGACAATTAACATTCATGATGATTTGCAATAACAACATCTTTTTAAATATTTTTTATTTTGCATAAATTTTAACAAACGTAAAAAAAAGGCGGAAGTTCCTGGTACAGTTTCCTTTCAAAATCAACCATGTGGAAAATTTGAAATTAAACAAAAGTTTTGTTTTTATGCCATTAAATTATTTTAAACTTAAAGAACTTTTTTCGGTAGTAATAATATTTTTAATTTCAAAGCATTTTACCATATCGGGTGTTTATGACTCTTAAAAATAAACTAAACTTTGTTTTATTATTTCAATTTCAAATTCTGTTAATATTCTCCCTCATAAACAATAGCAAAGCATAGACAGACACAAAACAATTTCTAATTATAGGTCTAAATTATAGGCAACCATAAAATAGATAAAGAAAGATGTTTTCCTTTGTTTAGTATTACAATTTGTAGTCATGTCTTATTTCAGTGTCAAGGGGATTCTTATTAAAGTCATGTACGGGAATTATTTAGTAGTATTTGGTAAAGGGTCCGCCAAATAACTTTTTTTTTTTGAAAATGCTATAAAAAAAACTACTGAATATTTTCTCAAATTTCTTTTTTTATTTGAAAGTACAATCCTTCCGGTTAATAATGGAAAATAATTTCATTCAAATGGCTGCCTCGGCTGGCCATGCAGTAGCCTACACGGTCGGTCCAATTTTTAAGCACATTATCGATTGTGTGCAGCTGTATTTTATTTGGCAAAATCGGCATCTTCTGTAAGTCGATCGCAGGCCCACTTAGCGAAGCGAAAACGTATTGGATGGTCAGTTGGCTTCAACTGCTGAACCAATTTGACTTTGTATGGCGTCATACCAAGGTCCTTATGCAAAATTCGTCTCAATGATGTCTCCGAAATGTTCAATTGTTGAGAACGACGTTGAATTTATGTTGATGGCGCTTCACGCACACTTTCTGCCACAGCAGCAATATTCTCGGGTGTACGCACTGTTTTTTGGCATTTCACGCTATGGTTTATCGATGAGGATGCCAGTTTCTTTCACTTTTTTCACAAGATAACGAACATACGGAGCTGACGGTGCTTCTCTTCTTTCAAAATCTGTACGCAATTTTCGCACACATTCTGCAACATTACCATGATTTTCAAAGTAATGTCGCAATATTTCCCAGCGTTGTTCAAGTGTATACACAACCATATTCGTTCAGCGGAAGGATAAAACTAATTATCTGTCAAATCAGACATGAGCTAAGTGTTACCATTCACGAAATAAGCACTAGTTGAAAAAAAAACGTTAGATGGTGGACCCTTTAGAATTTCCTCTATATTGTTGACTTGGTAATAATTAGTAAAAATTACTGCTCATGTTTTTTACTATGACAACTACATGCTAGAAATTTTATTTATTATGTTTCAAACTGTCGTTTATGTTTAAATTATCTCGTTGGAACAGATTTACAATTAGAGCAACAAGCGGCAGGTATCATAAAATCTACACTTAAAAGAATCCAGGCGCTCAGTAATCCATGTATAGAAATACGAAAAACATGTCAAAATAAGATCATCTTTCGTAAAATAAACGAAATTTTGTGCAATTTCCGAAAGTTTTCGTTGTTTTGACATTACTTTCGCATTTTTAAGCATGGATTATTATGAGTGTGTTTACAAGTATGAAAAATCTCAAAGTAAACATAGCTTTAGTAAAATAAACGAAAATTTGTTAATTTTACGATAATTGTTTTTTATGTATTATTTCGTATTTTTATGCATGGATTATTATGAGTGTATATGTTTTACAAAAAATATTACAAGTAATCAAACTTTTAAAGATATCAACACCTAAATAGAATTTCAAATCGTTGCACTATAGAAAATCGTAGTGTAAGACCACCAATTAACTCTCTAACGGGTAAGGCTGCTTCAGGGCAGTCTTCATAAAATTTACCACAAATGCGTCAAATGAGCGTTTTATACTTAGAAATTAATATATTCCGATAGAAAACAAATTTGCTAAATATTTTGCGAAGAAATTTTTCGTGTGCCGTCCACGGTTTGGAAGGAGAAAGCTTCAAAATCAAAATTTCGTAAAATTTCAAAAACTAATTATGTTTTAAAAAAAATAGTTTCCAAAAATCTAAAGTTGACTAAAAACTCTTTATAATAAAATGTAAGTAAGATTGAAGCTTTATCTTTAATAATAAATCCTTACTTTAGTCCAAGGACTCACATGATTTTATCAGAATTTTTTTAAAGGACATCGTCTTAACTTATAAACTAATAGACGGATTTTTATGAAATTTTGCAGAAAGAATACATTAACTGTTAATAATGCCAGCAAAATTTTTTAGAACAGATTACCATCCAATCTGTTCTAGAACAGCTTCTTTTACCACCGGTTATATGGAACCGGTTCTAGCACGGGTTCCTGAGAGTCAAACCCGGTTTTATAACTGTCCCAGAACCGGTTCCAAAGCAACCTGTTCTAGTTCGGAGGTAAAGGACAAACTCTATATAAAAAGAATCGGTTGCAGAACAGAAATTAGAACCTGTTATAGTACAATATAAGTTGTTCTGCAACCTGTGATTACTATTTTACTGGGATGGTAAGAGAAATATTTTTTGTCCAAAACTTCTCTTTTATATGCCTTAGTTTTCACAATGCGTCCTAAAATATTTTGACTCATATCGCCTTAATTAGGCAACGATAAGCAATTTTTTACAGTTATATTAGTTTTATTGTTTTTATATACATCGAGATTATTTTTATGTTATTTTCAATTTATAACGAGCTTTCAACCTCCGTATATTTACAAAAATAAAGCAAATCAAACATATTATTAGCTAGGTTGATACTAGTATTTCGATCTGGCTAAAGATCTCATCAGAACCCGAAGTTTTAGAAAAGTTAGAGCCTCCATAATAGGCAGAACTTTAACACAAACAATTTTGTTGAAGAACTTATTATTTGTTTTTCGAGTGGAGCACATGGCATGAATTTCATTGCAAAACATAGTTTGCCAGTTAGAGGGTTAATTAGTTTTTGCAAATGTTTGAATTACGACGAAAAAAGTTTTATTATTATAAAACTAAGATACCAAAATATAATAATTGAAATTTTCTTTTTTGGATATTTTGTCAATAGAAATTTTTGGGAAATTACTACCGAATTCACTTTTTTCTACTACGATGATTTATGAAAATGAAAACATAACATATTCAAAGGAATAAATATATTTAATAAATTTTACTCTAGTAGTCGTATATAGAAGAGTTATACCTTTTTGAAAGGGAAATTTTATGCAGATTCTAATTCATTTACTAATTTTTAATTTTCTATTAACGAATTCGAAATTTGTTTATCTGAAACATTTAATCTGGGGTAAAGTGTTTGTAACCGTCATTTAATGACAATCGTAATTCATTTTAATACAATTAATTACTGAAGATTTTTTTTTAGTGAGATTTTTACATGAAGAGGAAGAAGAAAACATTTTTTTGTAAAAAATTAACGGACACAATGGATATGGTAGACTCCCGCAGAACCTGAGGTCCTGGGATCGAATGACAGCTAGGCCACAAAATAATAGATTTTTTTTTTATTTCAACTCTATTAGACCCAGTTAGTTCTAGTTTTACAGATATTACAAAAATTATTCCCGTTTGTGCAATAGTACCCGCAAATTATTCTTCTTGCAACTTAACATAAATAATATTTAAATACATAATTTGACATGTAAAAAATTTTTTGTGAATTTTCGTATTATATATAATTATGTCCGAAAAATTAGAACATCTTATTGTATAACATTAAATATAATCTGATACAATTATATGTTATTTAATACAATTAGATCTAATTAGATGAACTTATAGTTTAATACAATTGAATTTTATACTCATCCTTATATGTAGCAAATTATACATAACGTCATAGTAATATATCCAGTTAGATGCAATTGCATACAAATATCTGCAAGTACATGTAGCATATGCAATCAGATATACACTATTTGAAGTTTAAGATAAACAAAGATATAATTATATATTTGACATATAACTCTATATGATTTTGTATGAATATATATTTCGAAACATACACTCAAAAAAATAATTTAGTAGAACAGTTAGTAAAACATCTTGTAAATCAGGTATACTATTTTTCAGCAATTTTTTTTTGCTAAAATTATGTTTTTTAAACTAAAATTTTAGGTTTACTTAGTCAGCACTTAACTGTTTTGAGCTAATGTTTTACTAATATTTTACTAATGTTTTACTAATTTATTTTGCTAAAAAAATTGTGCTGATTAGCACATCAGATTAAAAGTTATACGCAGAATGAATTAGATGTCAAGATGTAGTAGTGACGAGAAAAATTATACTAAAAAGTACAACTCTAGTAAGACACATAAAAAAAATCAACCATGGAAGATTTTGTATCTGTTTCTCATACATAAAATAAAATTGTGGATTGAAACAACTTACATTTTGTGTTTTCACCGGCTTGTGAAAGTAATTGTCTATTAATGAAATAAACAAAATAAAATATTTAAATTTAAAAAATATTAAATGTGTATTTGTAGTCAAATAGAGTGGTCAAGTTGCATATACAGCAGGTAGACAGAATAAAGCGAATGACAAATACATACATCTTAGATAAATTTTTATGTTTCCTTTTTCTTATTGCAAACAAAAGGTTATATATGTTACATTTTGTTATTTTTTCGTTTCGTTTCTATAATTCTCTGCGGCATTAGCGTTCTTTTAAAAGATAGCATCATTGATGTAAGTAGTTGAAAGATAATTTTGTTTATGTTATATATAATTATTTCTATATATTTGCAGATATTACATCAATTCATGTCGTCAATGCGAGGGTATGCAAATTTTTATATTTTGTAACGTATTGTAAATTATTTTAAAAAGAATCACAAAAATATGTGTTATGATTTTCAGCAAACTAAATTAACTAAAGCAAAAATTTTCTACAAATTTTGTTGTTTTTTTCAATCTACTAATATTCAGCAAAAATTTTATTAATGTTTAGCAAGGGTTTTTTAATTTCTAATCCACTAAGTTTTAGCGAAACTTTTGCTGAATCTACTAATTTTGTTGGTAAAAATCAGCTTTTGGGAGTTTTATAGGTTCCCATTATCATTGCATTGTATATCTACCAAAGGTAGAGCTTACACATAACGAACAAGTTTTCAATTTATTTTTGATCAATGGTGATAATCGTTAAACTTCAAGCTAATGCATTAGTTCTCATTTACTGGGATAACTAGGTTATATGAATGTTTGATGTTTGCATAGAATTGTCACTTCTTTCAAAACGTGTTCTGATAAAGGGAACCTAGAAAATTCCCGAAATAGATCTATCAACACATTTCTGAAAGTGGTCAATTAATAAATTTGAAAACAAAAACTCTATAGATTATTTGTTAGGACAATATTCTAATAAAGAAATATAGAGTATGGCCTCGAACTTGAATAATTTTCATTTTCATTGCACAATTAAAGATCGAAAAAAAATTATTTTTATTTTTAATAAAAATTATATCAAAATTGATTTATATTAAAACTTGTTTGATTTACAATAATTTCTTTAACATTTCGGAATTATGTTCGTCCATGGGCGAAATTATTTTCTTTTAATATATATACTAGAGCGACTCACCAAAAAAGTGCTCGATGTACCCTCCTAAAAAAGAACCTTTGACTTTTTTAAGATGCCATTTAAAATATTTCGGCTCTAGCTTTGACCTCTCGTGAGCTGGAGCATTTTGAAAATGGGTAAATTTTTGCATGTTTTGTTAATTTAAGAATCTGTTTCCTTACCAACATATACAATATGGGTATCATAAGAAAGGTTTTTTTAAGGCGCGTCCAACTGTATATACAATTTATCCAAGGACGATCATACATGTCCTTTTTTAAGGATATACTGTAAAAAAAAAACGGGTTTGGAATTTTTTGTTCGGGGTTGTTTGTAATAAAATGCCAAATTAACATATTTTAATCTTTAGTCGATTTAATTAAATACGGGTCTCAGCTTTTCTTGAAATTCGTGCTAGTTCGCGTTTTGACAAAAACTGCAATGGGGTGGTAACTCTTCGTTTTAAATAGGGCAATATGGGTATCAAATTTTTTCTTTTGCCAAGTACATCTTATTTGTATGTAAATAATTTAGATTTTTGCAAATTAGATGCTCTGAAATATATATAAATGCAATTTTGTGGTAACTCTAATATGATAGCAGATTTAGTTTCTAGATCATGTATGAATGAAAATAGGACTAAAGAAAGAAAAAATGATCCACGACTTTTTGGCGGCGTATTCTTTTTTTAATTTGCGAAAAAAATATGCCGCCAAAAAGTCGTGGATCATTTTTTTTTTCTTTCTTTAGTCCTATTTTTATCCATACGGCTAGAGCCGAAATATTTTAGATGTCATCATAAAAAATACCAATGTTCATTTTGAGGGGGGTACACCTTGCACGAATTTCGCTTCCATACAACTTGAGTCGCTCTAATATATACATGAAAGTTATGTAGTGCTCGAAATTCTTATTTTTTTTTCATATTTTTTTGGTACAATTTTTCTACGTTTTGTTTCAATCAAACAATTTGTGTGAAAAATATGGGACTCGTTGATATTTATAAATTTATTAGCATATATGTTTGAGATTAGTCATACCAAATTTCAGAATTCTATCTCTTCACACGAAAAAGTTACAGATTTTTGATTTTTTACGAGTTAAGATTTGTAATCAAGAACGACTCACATGCGAACAATTTATTTCCACTCATGCACAACTCATGTAAGATATTTAAATTGCTCTCAAACTTACTTAATTCACGAGATTTTCAATGGAAATCGAAGGGTTTTGATCAAGAAATAGGTTTTAGAATCGAAAGAGGGTATTTATTAGAAAACTTTCACTGAATATTCTCTTCATAATGATTTGAGAATTTTATTATGGAAAATTGTTATTGGTTCCATAAAATTTTGAAAAATCAAACTTAATACACAAGATTTTTAATGGACATCGAAGGGGTTTGATACAGAAATAGATTTTAGAATTGAAAGAGGGTATTTATTAAAAAACTTTCACTGAATATGCTCTTCATAGTGATTTGATAATTTTATTATGAAAAATTTTGATTGGTCCCATAAAATTTATAAAAATACTAAATTTATCAGGCAAACTTGGGAATACGGTTGCCATTCGTACTGTTTTAAACAGTACATGTACTGTTTTTTGAAAAATGTACTGTTTTATTCACAACACCTAAAACATATTTTTATATAAATATTTTTATATAAACCAGTTTTTTTGCGTGTACAAAGAATATATTTTTTTTAACCATGTTTTTTTTTGTGTGTACAATAGTTTTTTATATAAATTTTTTGAATCTCCCTGTATTAATTCCACTTCGTTTCTTTGTACATATGTTTACTTTTCAAGCAATGGATGTTTGTAAACACAATTTTTTTCATGACACTGCCCAATGCAAAAAGTAATGGCGTCCAAACTAATAATTTTACCCAATTTGACGAAATTTAGTCAATTTGATGAAATTTAGTCAATTTTACTAGAGGATGTAAACTTGACGAAATTTTGTTGATTTGAATAAAATTTGTTAAATCTTAAAAAAAATTGACAAAATTTCGTTAAAGATCTACAAAAAATCTTTTGTTGATTTTACCTACGCTATTTGGTTCGATGTATTAACTTATTTTAAGTAAATATGTGATGTATTGAAGTAAAAGTTATGTTAACAATAAATACAAAAATGTACTGTTTTTTTTTTTGAAAAGTACTGTTTTTTTTCATCAATGTACTTTTTTTTCACTTTTCAAATATGGCAACCCTACTTGGGAATAATAAAATTTGACTCACGTACGAACCTGTTCAAACTTAATACATGAGATTTTCAATGGAAATCGAAGGGTTTTGATAGAGAAATAGGTTTTAAAGTCGAAAGAGGTATTTTATTAGAAAACTTTCACTGAATATGATCTTCATAATGGTTTGAGAATTTTATTATGGAAAATTGTTATTGGTCCCATAAAATTAAGAAAAATACTAAATTTATCAGGCAAACATACGAATAATTAAATTTGACTCACGCGCGAACATGTTCAAACTTACATTCCCATTAGATTTAGGGCTTCATTACTCGAGCGGATTCGTTTCGTAAACGGAATGTAACTAAATGAAAATAGTGTCTACATGCAATATGTTGTCTCTGTTTTAGATACTAAACAAATGGTGACAATATATTGTATGTAGGTACTATTTTTACACATTGTATGGAGTTACAGTCCGTTTACGAAACGTATCCGCTCAAGTAATGATAATAATAAGTAATAATTACACGTGAATCACACAATTTCTTGCCGCCCACTCGGATAAAATTTATTTTAATACATCTTTTTTGTTAAAGTCAACTTTAGTTAGCCCAAGTAGTTTTTTTGTCGCCATCGCTTGTAGTTTTTACTGTGTCTGTTACTTTTGATTGTGTTTGTGTGCGTTTCTTATGAAAATTAATTTTATTCTTGTTATCTTTGATTTATGTATTAAAATGAGCATTTTTAGTTGGAGGGATATTTATTATAATTCATTGTTATTTCGCTAAGCCATGGAGATCATAGATTTATATTTTAACATTTTATTTATGGATTATTCAATTTCATTAAGTGGTACATTTGTATGGCAAATGAAAATTTAAAAAATATATAAAAACTTCAGAAGGAATTACAAAATAGGGATTGATATTTAGGGATGCCAATCAGGATTAGGGTTGCCATTCGTACTGTTTTAGACAGTACATGTACTGTTTTTTGAAAAATGTACTGTTTTATTCACAACACCTAAAACAGTACGCAAAAGTACTGTTTTTTTGGATTTGTCTGTTTTTGTACTTTGGTTTTGTATATTTTACATATTTTTATATAAACAAGTTTTCTTGCATGTACAAAGAATATATATTTTTTTAACAATGTTTTTTTTTTCGTGTGTACAATAGTTTTTTATATAAATTTTTTGAATCTCCCTGTATTAATTCCACTTCGTTTCTTTGTACATATACAGTGTTACCATATTGCAAGTTTAAACTGTTTTTTCCAGTTTTTTAGGATGCGTAACAGTTTTCCAGTTTTTCATGAAAAAAAACAGTTTTTGTTTAATTTCAGCCTTTTTTTCAGTTTTTCCAGTTTTCAACAGTTTACCTGCTCGATTTACTTTTTTTTACTTGAATTTATAAATTTAATACAAAAGTTGCGCAAAATGTTTCAATAAAAAATAATACTACGCATTGAATGCAACTGTGTAGTAAGTGTTAACTCCCTTTTTAACATTTGTTTGTGTTGAAACCCTGAAATGTCATTTTGTTTCTGTCTGTTTTCGTTTCTCTTGTGTTGTTTTTAGTTAGTCTACAACAAAAAATATTTTTTTTCTGTGTATATAAAATGCTTTATGTTATGTGTTTAATGTTTTTTATGTTTAAATAAAATGCAATTGAATTCAAAATGCACATATTAACTGTTTTTTCTACTGTTTTTTTATTAAATAAAAAAAACAGCTTTTTCTTAAAAAAACAGTTTTTTTTACAGTTTTTTGAAAAAAATACATGGCAACACTGTACATATATAAGTTTGGTTTGTTTACTTTTCAAGCAATGGATGTTTGTAAATCGGAAGGTTTTGTATTTTAATTTGTTATGTTCTTTTGAGGTGTAATGAAATTAATATTTACATAAAAATAAATAAATAAACACACGGCCATATCCCTAAAATAAACGGTAAGATCTCTATTATAAAAAAAATATTTAGTAGATACTATTAAAACATTAATTAAAATTTAAAACAAAAATTCCTTAAATTAAAACCAAATAGCCAAAATCACAAAATTTTAAAAAATTACCAAAATTTAAAAAAAAAATCGCCAAAATTTAAAAAAATCGAAAACATTTGATAAAACCTCCAAATTTGAAAAAAATTGCCAACATTTTAAAACACAATACTCAAAATTGCAGAAATTTAAAAAAAATTGCCAAAATAAAAAAAAAAACGCAATCGAAAAAATCACTAAAATTAAAACAAAATTGCTGATTGAAAAAAAAATCGGCAAAATCGGAAGCTCTATATAAATTAAAAATAACATAAAAATAATCTCGATGTATATAAAAACAAAAAACTAACAAAACTGTATACAAATATTTTAATTGAAATTTTTTGACAATAATTTTTTCTGTGTATTTTGACACAATCTTTTAAAACGGAGATACCACTACGGATATACCAATACGACACAAGCTTAAGTTTACGTGTGCCGTAGTGTGTCATTTCAAAAGTTGATACTTTACTTACAGTGCAATCTTCTTATTTTAATTTGGTTTGCTACGCATTTAAACCCGTTTATCATATGTTTTTGCTCCGTTATAACCTATCCGAATTTTATCAAGTTTAAGGGAAACCTATCTTAAAAGCTTCCTTGTAAGTGACCGGCAATTTATATAGGATATTTGCCTTTTAATTTGTCTAAAACTTATGAGTTCACGAATTTAATTTCCCGAGTTAAAACGTTTGCAATAATACATTATTTAAATTTATTTTCATCGGGATAAACATTAATTGCATTTATAGTAATTAAATGTGCTAAAGTCCCAAAACTTATTTAACAAATTGTGAAAAACAATCTGATGTAGGCGTGTCCCTATCCGGATTTCATTCCTGCCCAAAGAAATCTTCAGGGGACTTGTTATTAGAATTTCTAGAGATATTTGTTATGTTAAATCACAAACTCAATGAGAATTTCTTGTCCTCGTCTAGGAGCGAGATTCAAAATTTAAAATATCAAAGAAAAAACCCAAACAACAACAAAATATTGTCACAATTGGCTTTGTCATCTTCCAAATACTACTCTGTTTTTTTGACAGACCTAGCAATGTAGTGACGTTTATTCAAGTAAATCAACAATAGAAAATCATATGTTTTCTATTAGTGTCAGTTACATTTAAATTTGCACAAGCACCTGCATATTTGTTATTTAAATTTATTTTCATCGGGATAAACATTAATTGCATTTATAGTAATTAAATGTGCTAAAGTCCCAAAACTTATTTAACAAATTGTGAAAAACAATCTGATGTAGGCGTGTCCCTATCCGGATTTCATTCCTGCCCAAAGAAATCTTCAGGGGACTTGTTATTAGAATTTCTAGAGATATTTGTTATGTTAAATCACAAACTCAATGAGAATTTCTTGTCCTCGTCTAGGAGCGAGATTCAAAATTTAAAATATCAAAGAAAAAACACAAACAACAACAAAATATTGTCACAATTGGCTTTGTCATCTTCCAAATACTACTCTGTTTTTTTGACAGACCTAGCAATGTAGTGACGTTTATTCAAGTAAATCAACAATAGAAAATCATATGTTTTCTATTAGTGTCAGTTACATTTAAATTTGCACAAGCACCTGCATATTTGTTATTTAAATTTATTTTCATTTTAAATGTGCTAAAGTCCCAAAACTTATTTAACAAATTGTGAAAAACAATCTGATGTAGGCGTGTCCCTATCCGGATTTCATTCCTGCCCAAAGAAATCTTCAGGGGACTTGTTATTAGAATTTCTAGAGATATTTGTTATGTTAAATCACAAACTCAATGAGAATTTCTTGTCCTCGTCTAGGAGCGAGATTCAAAATTTAAAATATCAAAGAAAAAACACAAACAACAACAAAATATTGTCACAATTGGCTTTGTCATCTTCCAAATACTACTCTGTTTTTTTGACAGACCTAGCAATGTTATTATATTTACACTTATAAGTTTTCGTTAGCCAGTGTATTTAACCGGACATAATTTCGTCCAAAAATTTTAAATATTTTAATACGTTCAATATATAATTGTATATTGGATTTAGACTTTAGGCTTAAACTAACCCCATTTATAATGACTTTATATATACCTAGACATTGCAAAATACAAAATAATATATATTTAGATAATAAATCATATTAAGAAAAACACAATTTTGTTTTGGATAAAATTGTATAGTACACCATGCAGTCACATTTTAGAAAATTTGTCAAGCATATTTTGGATATAAATATGTATTACATCAATACAATAGTACAATTAATGGCCAATCTCATTTTTAACTTATAATGACCTTTCAACCTCCGTATATTTACAAAAATAGAGCAAATCAAACATATTAGCAAGGTTGATACTAGTGTTTCGATCTGGAAAAAGATCTTATCAGAACCGAAAGTTTTAGAAAAGCTTAAGCTTCCAGAATAGGCAGATCTTTAAAAAACAACCTTATAATATAAAATTTTGTGTATAATTCTATACACATAATTTACTCCAATTTTTGTCTTTTGAATTGATTCCTTTCTGGTTCTTAAATTTGTACACCTTATACACAAAAGATGTAGGAACACTAGAAAAAGAACTTGTTTCATTTGTAACATTAAGAGTTTTTAATTTAGTTTTAGATTTTTTTCAATGTAAAAAGTTAAATTAAGTTTTAACGTTTTTTTTCAGTGTTTGTTATGCATCTTTGTTTTCATTATGGCTTGGGTTCTATATTCCACTGCGAAGTGAAAGTGGAATCGTTTTTTATTCCACATTTTCAATTCCGCTGTGTTCTGAAAAACGAGTGAATCGTTTTTTTCACGACAATTTCATTTTCATTTTGTTTTTAGCAACAACATAAAAAAATCACTTTAAAGTGAATGTAATTGCAATAAAAAAGAGTGCATTTTTTAACAAAAATAAAACTTAAACATAAAATACTTTTTTTTAAAATAATATAAAATGAGTTTCGCAATTGTGTTTCCCTGGTATTTAGTTGAAAAAGAAAAACAAAGAACGGAAAATCTAAATAGAAAAAGGCTTTGTGACTGTTCAAGTCCTTTGGAACTACCAGAAAAATCGTAAGACAATACACACAGAGAAATAAAGTGCCAACCGAATTAAAAAGTGTATATTAATAGTAACAACTTATAAATTCAGTTAGTACAACGATATTTACCTTAGATTTCTGAATATTTTGGGTGTTGTAACTAAACTTTAGTTGAATTAACCGAACTTCGTTGTGAAAACTAATATAAAGTTTTGACAACCGTCTGAAATTCGTATGAAGCGAATTTGTTGTAGGAACCGAATTTCGGTTGGCAACTAGCTAAATTTTTCTCTGTGTGTAATTTAAACTGAGTCGCAAGTGTTTAAAATTATTTAAAAAAATAGTTTTATTGCGTATTTTAGATTAAATAAGTATGCATTTATGATGATTTTAGAAGAAGTATCACCAATTGCTAAAAAGACAAGCATTCCAATTATTTTGCAATTGGCTAATCACTACGCTATTTCGGACAAGGAATTTACCAACAAATGATCACAAAAGACTTCAATCCAGCAGTGGAAAGAAGTACAGTGTCAAAAATTTTAACAAATATGTGTAATTTTTTGAAAACTGGCATATGCCCAAAATGGATAAGATTTGAAATAAGTCGCGAAGAAATTGAGAAATCACAAAGAGAAATCAAAAAGGGAAATCATCAGTTGCGGTTTTTCATTTTCTATATTTTCAGTACCTTCGTCGTTTTTATTTAATTCACGTTTACTACATTGTCGGAACTGGTGCCATCTAAGTTTGGCAATTCAGTAGATGAATTTGTGGTTGTTTACCCTTTGCTAGTCGTCCCGAATGATTTAGCAGCTGGAACACCTTCGACTGCTGTATAGTAGATATCGGATATAAGCACATCTCATATAAGAACAAATCGCATATAAGAAAGATTAGCAAAAACACCTAGCCTTTTTGCATCTTCTCAGTGTAAAAAATTGATTCATATAAGAAAAACACTGATATAAGAAATGTTTGTGAAACACCAAAGCTTGGAAAAATTTCCATATAAAAAAGTATTTAAGATTGTTGACCACTCTGAATGTCAAACTGTGAACTGATTTTATTTTAGTTATTTTGTTTTTTTATATACTGAATTGTTTTGTTTAATAAAATGTTTTTCTTTTAAACTTGTATTTTTACTTTTCATTTAAACATTTTAATTTTAGAGAATATATTCGTATAAGAAACAGATTTCTTATATGCGTAAGTACGCTTATAAGAAACAACTTTCTTATATCCGATAATTCCATATAAGAAAAAATCGCATATAAGAAAGAAATCTCTGGCTTTTTTTGAGTTTCTTATATCCGATATCTACTGTATAAAGACCAGAATGTTCGGCAACTGAATCTTCTTTGGATGATATGTGTTGGATATTGTTGGGTCCTCCACCTGTTGCCGTTACCTGTGCTCTATTTTCGGCCAAGTTTTTACGGATGGTAGCCATCCAATCAGCCCAAGCCTTTTTCCAACCAGTTGCATCCTTTTCTGGAGGTCCTAAGCTATTTAATGTACTTGCTAAGTCCTTCCACAACTGGTCTTCAACTGTTTTGTCGTCCCTCTAAAAACCTTTGGCCAAACCAGAATTTTTTTCCATGAATATCAAAAATGCTGCCTCTTGTTCCGGATTCATGTGTTTTTCCCTAAAAAATACAATACATTTTCAGTTAACTAAACGTATATTAAAAACATATCACATTTACTTACATTGTTTGTTTTTTTTTTTACTTTTAATATTCAAAATTTGGGAAAATAGTGGAAATTAGATTACATATGATTTTCTAACAATTGTGAATTATTGTGATGTTTGTCTTAGCTATCTTCTGCAATTACAATTAAATGTAAAATCGACCCCGTGTAATTAAAACTGGTTTTAAGCCACAGCAAAAATCGATCTGACTTTAGACCAAGTGGTTAAAGCGCCTGTCTAAAGTGTAGTGCGATGTGCATGTGGCAAAGAAAGCAGGTTCAAGCCACGGTCAGGATTGCATTTAATAAATAAACATTTCATATAGATGCAATCAAACAATAAAAACCATAACAAATAATTACAGTATTGTCAAAAGGATTACTGATGAAGGTTGTGTTACCAGAAACTGCGCAGTCTAATTCAATAAAAATTTACAATGTAGTTATGATTTTTAGAAAAGTATGCTTAATCTTCTCTACCACGCCTATCTCAAACGATTGAAAAATATGTGCATATTAATTATAGTATTAATTGCACACTGTCTAAGAAGACGATGAATAAAATTCAAAAATCCCCAATAAATAATTTTATTTTCTAAAATTACTTTCTTTGTAGTGATATTGTTTTATAGAACACATCAAATCACTTTAATTCCACTAGAAACAAAATGAAAATGATTTTTTTTTTTTAATCACTTATGTGGAATTGGGAACACAAATTGAGCGTAAGTTTCACTTTCACTTCATTTTCGGAATGTAGAACCCATGCGTATATCTTCATTTTCAAAGTTTTTTTTTTCAATAATTTCAAGAGAATTGTTTTAATAAAATAAAATGTCCAAATGGAAATGAATTTGCTACAAATTTAAAGTTGTAAACTTTTTGCAAGTGACTGAAGTCTAAAAGGATTAATAATGTTGAAGCAAACCCCGTATTTGACTGGACGGTAATTATTTCTGATTTTAATGAAGTTTTAAAATAAAAACCGGATACAATTATAGCTTATTTTGTATATAATCGTACTAGTATCAGTTCAGATATAAATTTATATCGCTATATCAAATCGGATTAAATTGTATCGCGTCATTATTCGGATGTAATTTAATCTGCTATTATCATTATTAAAAGTTAACTAATGCAAATTTATATAATTATAAGGGCCAATTTCCCGGATAAAACTCATACTAAGTTTGGTATAATTATAAAAAGCATCATATTATTTTTTTTTTTTAATCGGGGTATTAGAAGCCGAAAGTTTCTGTGTGCATAAAAATATAAAGTAACGCAATTAAATTTTCTCGCGGTTTTCAAAAAGGTTTCCGCATAATCCTCTTCTTGTTTAATTAAACTAAACATTAATATTTAGTTAAAATTTTAACGTAATTAGACAAAAACGATGCATGTCCAACATAAAGGACACAAATGTTTTCAAATTAAAGCGTTGTTTCGCGATATAGACATAAACATTCGTAAAATAACGAACGCAATAATTAAAAAAGTTATTTAAAATGTGCTGTGCAGTATTATTGGCCAACTAGTACAACTTTAATGTTACAAACTTGAAAAAAATGCTTTTTAACGTAATACACTTTGTGCGGGTGATTTCTATTATTAATACATTATTGGTGATAGGTAAAAACTTAGCAAAAAAAAAAGAGTTGTAATCCCAGTGTGCACATATGTTCATAAATTTCCCCGGGTTACAAAAAACAAAAAAAATAATCAATAAAAAAATACTCAATCTAAATAAAATGTCCACGACAAATTTGAATGGCTAAAGCTTCCGGCTAGTTACAATCTAGCCAATTTTTAATGGCCAGACAAAAATAAAATGGCTAGGTCTAGTTGGAAAATGGCTAAATTGGCAACCTTTGTTTCATACCAAATGTATGGGGAATTTTTGTCGCTTTTAGGACGAGCAACTAAAGCAAGTAAATGGAAACATATACACGATATTGGCATTGGAAAGTCAGTGGACCGTTCGTTAGAAGTTGATGTTAACTTGTTAAATGAAAACTTTACCAATATTCCTTCTCCGGTGATTCAGTCTCACTTTTATGACGAAATTTCAACTAATATTTCAAGTAGTGTATTCAATTTTCAATTTCTAAGTGTGATTGAAGTAGCTGAAGCGTTTAAAGCGATTAAATCTAATTCAGAAGGATTAGATAACATTAATCCTAAATTTATAAAAATGATTCTACCATGGATAATTCGTTACATCACACACCTTTTTAATACAATAATAATGACTAATACTTTTCCTATGGAGTGGAAACATGCCAAAAATGTTCCGGTGCCAAAAACTGGAAATGAATGTCGTCCAATTGCGATCCTCCCCTATTTATCCAAAGTTTTTGAAAATTTATTACACAAACAAATTTATAAGCATGTTAATGACAACAACTTATTAACTGATCGTCAATCAGGATTTAGACCTCACCGTAGCTGCATTACAGCATTAACTGATGTTATAGAGGAAATTAGAAGAAATTTAGATGAGAGGAAAATAACGTTTTTGGTATTACTAGACCATTCAAAGGCTTTTGATACTGTGCACCATTCATTATTATGTAAAAAATTGTTAAAATTATTTAATTTCTCTACATTTGCTGTCAAATTGATGTCGTCGTACCTCTCAAATAGATCTCAATCAGTTACCAACGGTGGGTCTGTTTCGCGGCCTTTGCTGGTTACTAGAGGTGTCCCGCAGGGTTCAATCCTTGGTCCCCTGTTATACTCGTTATATTCTAACGATCTTCCTCAACAACTTTGTTACTCCAATATACAAATATATGCCGACGACGTTCAGTTATATCTTAGTTGCTCCAAAGAATTAATTACAACTAAAATACAAGAATTGAATCATGATCTTGATAAAATTAGTTTATGGGCTTCGGCCAATGGTTTGCGACTCAATCCTAACAAATCA
Organism: Delia radicum; assembly: GCA_021234595.1. Taxonomy (NCBI): domain Eukaryota; kingdom Metazoa; phylum Arthropoda; class Insecta; order Diptera; family Anthomyiidae; genus Delia; species Delia radicum. The sequence continues at coordinate 30,299,416 of CM037854.1, read as the reverse complement.
AAATGTATAATAATACGAAAAAATCATTTCAAATAAATAATGAACTAAATATATTACTTGGTGGTTCAAAAATTGATATTGTTGATTCTGCTAAAAACTTAGGAGTAACATTTAACAAAAGTCTAACCTGGACTAATCATATTACCCACGCATGTGGCAAAGTATACGGTATGCTGCGAAGCTTATGGGCCACTCAACACTTTACCCCTCTGAGTATTAGAATATTACTGACAAAAACGTATCTTTTACCGACACTTTTATATTCATCCGAAATTTTTACTGGATGCAACTCACATGATATGAGAAATCTTACCGTAACGTACAATAACATCATCCGTTATATATTTTCTTTGAAAAGGTTTGATAATGTATCGCAGTATTCTTGTCGTGTACTGAACATGTCTTTTTCAAACTACCTTAAGTTTAAAAACGTTATTTTTCTTTTCAAAATTGTTATGACAAAAGAGCCTAAATATCTTTATGAACGTTTACAGTTTTCAAGATCAAGCAGAGGAAAAGATATAATTCAATTTCGGCATCGTGACCATGCTTCAGAATGCCAATTCTTTATATTAACCATACGTCTCTGGAACCATCTTCCGAATAATTTGCAAACAGCTAGCAACGCAATAAGGTTTAGAAGCTTACTTAGGGAATATTTTTCATAAATTTTTAATTTTACCTTTGACTTTATTTTTATTAAGTTAAAATTTAATTATTATATTTATTATTTATATTATTTATTTTATTTTTTCTTTTCATTATAAATGTAAATCTTTTATTAATATAGATTTTGCTATATTGTCTAAGTTAACTTGCCTGATTCTAATACTATAATTTATAAGATATTGTGTCTTGTTGTATTTGAAAATCAATTTAATAAATACAAATACAACTTTTCTAAAAATAACCAGAGTTTCTAAAAATAACCACAAAAATCGCCATATAAATTTGACATTCATAACAATGGTGAAGCCCTAAACTTTGGCTAGGTTGAGATAAGCTTTCAGTTCTTAGTTCTATCTTTACTGTGTTTCTTCTCTGAAGTGCAGCGAGAATCTTAATCTCTATTATTCAGTTCTTTTAATATAAAATTATTACAGATATATCTCTACTAACTCAAAAATAAATAGTTATATCTCATTAACAAAAATTTTATTCTCTCCATAAAAAATCAGATTCATAATTTTGAAAACAAATCTTAATACAAAAGAAACATTAAATTTTGTTTAAACAAATCTAAACACCAAATTCTATTTAATTTTTAGTTCTTTTTCTGGGTGGTCCATTCCATGTGGCAATCGCTTCAACTACCTCTGTAATTAGATCTTTATGTGATATGAGCATATTTTTCCAGCCTTGAGTTTGTAAAACTTCAACGGCATTAGCACTTATAAAGTCTATAGCTTGTGCTTTTAAATTACCCGCACTATGAAGGTCAGACAATATTAATATATCAGCTGCTGTCTCAATCGAGAGTTTGCGGCACAATTCTATCTCACACAATTCTTTTAACTCCATTATAGCGTATTTATCAGCAGCAATTAAGAGCTCAACAGCCATTGCATCCAAATTTAAAACTCTGCCGGTATAAATATAAAGCAACATCTCCTGGATGACTTTATAATCAATATCTGTTATCGAGACACGATTTAGTTTTGATTCTTCCATTTCATGTCCAAACATGGCATCGAAAACAATGCTCCGAGCAGCCAATATGCTTTTGTGGGCTTGAATTTCCCATTTACCTACGATTAAGGTGACATCCTTTAATTTTGCATTTTCAAATAGATGACCAAGATCATGACTTAATTTGCAATCACAAGCAGCTTTTTTTAATAACATTTTTGGATCAGAACTTCTAACAGTATCAAAAGTCGTTGTAATATGACAAATTATTGTTAATGTGTCATCGGGCAACAGACCATTAGCTCCATTTAATAGAAAATTTCGATCAATGAATTCATAGGTGCCGTCAAACGCTCCTTGGGAAAAGTGGACGCATTTTTTAACTGTTGTATTTTTTTCCTCACTTTTATCATTTAGGATTGAAAATTTATAATCAGCTCTAACATTTGAATTTGTTGGATTTTTTATGCTTTCAAGTTTTAAATATAAGCCAATAAAATCTAGTTTTCTTTCTCCAGTTGGATAAAGATATAAACACCATCCGTATTTATCATAATGGATAGCCGAGAATATTGATGATTTTAAAAATTCACCCCATTTTTCAGGACGCTTGGAAAAATTTGTGATAATCCACTTATAACTAAAACTAACTACGTTTGTGTGAGTTATACACCAGTTTCCAGCAGTACTTACTTCCGCTAAAGCCGCCATTTTATTATTCGATAATTTGATTTTGAGAGTTGGGAATTGGTTCTTGTACTTTAATAATAGAATAGTCTTTCTAAACTTTTATTAACAAAATAAATTTATTTCTTCCTCTTTTAAATTACAAAATATATTTTATTTAATTGTTTTATTTTTCTTTCGAATGTCAATATATTTTTCGAAACTTATTTCAATTCAGGGATCAAATTGCGAAAATTGTAGACTTGAGCAATCGAGGTCGTTTGAGTGAACGCTCTTTATAGTTCGATTGAACTCAATGAACTATTTCGTTCTTCCAGTTCAATCGATCTCTGACAATTTCCTTCAGTCGTTTGTTAGCCATCTATATGTCAGTTCAACTAATTTTGGGTCCGCCCTTACAGTAGAATAAATTATAATTAAAAAGGGATGGCAGGCAATACCGCTAAAGAACCGTTATACCCTTTCAACTGACCATCGTTATTCATAAAATACCGTTACCGAATAATTGAAAAAATCAGACAAAATAATCGCTGTAAAAAGGTATATTTTTCGCAAAGCTTGATTATAAACCACCCAGGAAAACTTTGATAATGATTGCGATAAAGTAATGCATTACCTTGTTATCATTATTTCACAACAAAAAGTAATTAGTTACCGATAATGGGTTGCGTATACATTACTATGCAATGAATACACCTTTAGCATTATTACGAAACATAGAGTAAAAAGTTACCGCTAATGGAACACTCGTTGATTATTTCAAAACATAAAATAATGACTTACCGATCATCAATTACATAGTGCATGAATTAAAAGCGTAAAGTAGTTATTAATATATATTTTTGAAAATCTATTTATAGACACATAACTTTGTGATTTTTTGTAAGCATGAGGGTAAGGTGTATATTTTTGATATCACGAACGAAAATACGAAGTACAACAATTCATTTACATTTTAAGCAAACAAATATTATATATATCGATAGCTCAGTTGGTAGATTTCTCGTCTAACTAATGGCTATTAGCCAGACACCCCAGGTTCGAATCCCAGCGTGACCATGTTATTAATTTAATTAAAAAAATTCATCAGAAAAGTAAGGTGTACATTACTTTACCCATTATTTGGTAATGTAGTTTTGCTGGGTAGTTCGTCATTAAAATTCGGGCATAATGGAGCTGAAATTATCGATGTGCATTGACATTACCTGAATAACTTCAAGAACGTTATCCTTAAAATACCGTTACCGAAATAACTGAGAAACTGTTATGCCTAAAACAATGTTACCGAAATAAACGAAAATACCGTTACCGCTAAAATACCGATACAGAAATATGTAACTGAAATACCGTTGCCAAAATAAAAGAAAATAGCGTTACCCTTGACGATTCCCGCATCGAATCCATGTAAAAAATGTATATTTATTTGAAAATTAAAAAAACTGTTTTTTTAAATACAGTTTGAACCGCGGCTTTTGAAAAAATGCATTTTACCACCAAAAAATTATCTTTTTTTGCTTATTTTATTTAAAGCACGACAATGAAATGAGGTATCAGTGAGTCACGTGGCCTTAACCGTTAAAAGGATATAGACGATTAAGTACGACTACTTTTCTAAATTTTCGACTTTTTTTCATATTTTAAAACGCGATATTTCCACAACCGTTAGAGCTAACAACCGAAAACTTGTGCGATGACACATTTATATGACACGTAGCTTCCATACAAAATTTGGTTGAAAATGAAGAGGGTAGAGGTCAAAAATTGGATATTTTCTGAATGAGTTCTTATGAAAATATAAAAATAAAGATTTATTAAATATATTAACTCCTTTTAAGGTACCACTAGAGTTGGGCATTCGAGTTCATAGTTCTTTTCGATCATTTGTTATTATTGAACTAGTTCGTTGCTTTAATTCATATGTTTGTTCGACAATTTTTTTTTCAACTATTCATATTGTTATATTGGTCAATTGTTTGTTTAACAAATCTGCACAGTATAAACGAAAATCCCAAATGAACGGTTAAAATTGAACTAGTTCATTTCTAACCGTTCATTTGGGATTATAACATAACAATAACAATATATTATAATATAACAATATGAATAATTGAAAAAAAATTGTCGAAGAAACTTATGAGCTAAAAGAAGGAACTAATTCAATAAATGCAAATGAACTAAATGAACTTTGAACTAGCATGCCCAACTCTAGGTGCGACAAACTATTGGAATGGTAGAATAAAAAGGAACATTTATTTTATACAAATTATTTAATAAAAGTGAAAATTTTCTTTTTGATTGAAATTGAAAAATTATAAATTTACAAAGTTTCCTAAAACAAATCAAAACAAAGTGTTACTGAACACAGTATAATTAATAAGTTAGTTTACAAAGTAATTAATTAATACAAACATAGGCATTTTGTCCCCTCTATCATATACCCAAGTTTTACTTGGGGGTTCGGTGGTCGACACTATAGAAATTAGGAAAAAAAACTCCGTTTACTGGCAAACCGACGAACCCTTTTACAAAGTTTTCACGAAAAAATTACACAGAATCTTTACTTGGCTAAAGCAAAAATTTTACTTGTTTTAAATGCCAAAATTTTTAAAATCTAATTATAGACTTTCTATTTGCTTTTTCAATAATATTTCTTGCGCTTACCGTGAAAATATGCTGCAATATCTGTCAAATAGAAAATAGAACAAAACAAATTTTAATTAATATTAATGTCACAAGTTATAAATTAATATAATTAAAAAATGTTAGACCATTTAACACATTTATACAAATTACTTAAACGTGTTTATTTCAAATAATATATTTGTGCTATATTTAAAGCTGGCACAAATATTTAAAACTATATTAAATTTTAAACAAAATAAATATACTAACAAGGGAAGTCTGTTGGGTGGTTCCTCCCAGATTTCAATGAAATTCGGATATAAGATAGAGGAGACGAAATTAATAAAAAAAATTGTTAAGAATCAAATAACTGCTCAATAGCATATTAAGGGGGTAGAAATGTAAGAAAAAAATACAATCGTTACAGTACTGGTAAAGCACCGGCGACGGTCGGCTATGTGTTGGCAGAACGTGGGATTAACAATCTTAACCCTTATGTGTACCTATTGCGTTTTCAAATCGAAATTGTTTATATAAGATTTTAGTCCACAATTATACAATTTCATGAGAACTCCTAACTTTATGTTATACAGTAGAAACTCGATTGTTGCACGTAATGAAAACCGGTGCAAGTTTCGAGGTTGTCGCAAGTTCCGAGTATTAATTTCCCATACAAAATAAAAGGCACATACATAGAATCTAAGTTTAATATTTCAATTCAAAACACTTAAGTTCAACGCATTCGTATAACAGTAGATACATATTTTATATGGAATTAAAGAAATTTAAAATTTTTGTTTGTTTTGTACAAAGTTGCTTGTTCAGTACTACACTGCTTCTTAGTCTCTGGAGCATCATAATATCGTCTAATGAAGCATTGTTTTGCTTCTTCAATTCTAATATTGAACGCTGATATAGTCTCCTCCGATGTAACTTGCTTCGTATTGGGTACTACGTCACCGGTTTCTTCACCATCAGTAAGGTCATCATCGGTACACTGCTCTTCATTTTGTGCGGTGAGCGCCAAACTAGGTTCAACAATCCATTGCTCAATTTCAGAATATGATATTTGCTGCAATGGTTCTACTTCTTGAAGCAAAGTTGCAATGGATTGAATATTGAATGCATCGTCAGCTAGCTGTAAACGTAACTCTGAAAGAGGAATGACATCTTCATTATCCCAGTCGTATGATTTATTAAACAGTTTTTGAAATGATGATAAAACGACGGGGATTTCCCAAAATGTATTCAGTCCAAGAAAACGTAAACAAAGCAGCACGCAAGAGTAATACAAAAATGTTGCAAGTATCGAGTTCAAAATTTTCGGATGTCGCCAGTACTGAGTGTGTGATGAAAAATATTCCTATGTTGCAAGAATCGAGGTGTGCAAGTATCAAGTATGTACAAGAATCGAGTTAATACTGTAATTATATTTTCATATGTGTTTATATACAAGATCAGTTTGTGGGGGCGTGCTTTTGCTTGTACACCCTTAATAGGGTACCTGTATACGTTTTATATGGAGGCACATTAAAAAAATTAATTAGTTGTTTGATTAACGTGTGGATAATCTATGTTATTTGACTTGGTTTTTAGAAATAACATAAAAGAAAGCTTTATTTGATAAAAAAAGATTGTTTTACAATAAAAAAATGTATGTATTCAAGGTTTATTTTTGATAAAAAAATATTATTTTACATAAAAAAAAAACTATTTCAAGGTTTAACACAAAAAAAACAAAAAAAAAAAAAATTTAAATATAAATAAAAGGCATAGAAAAATCAATCCAAACAGTTGTTACATATGTATGGGACGATTGATTGAATGCTCGTTATAAATGGGTTAGAAGCAATTTTTGCAAGCCTTTCGAGTTTTTCTCTGCTTCTTTGTAAGCTTAGAGCATAGGTAACAACTTCCCACAACCGCAATATGGCCATTCTTATCTCGATTTTCTACGTTAGCAATAGCTGTTGTTGAAATATCTCGCCCCAATACAACATTTAAAAATATTGAGAAATATAATTAAAGGTGAATCCCATATTGAAATGTTATCTATGTAGAACAAAATAAAAAAAGGGAAACCCCCAATGTACACATTTATCCATTTTAGTTGGAATCACAGAAAAAAGCATTTATCATACACCCAAAAAAAAAAAAAACAAGTTTGAAATGTCAGTAACTTGTTTGCTGGGAGGATCCTAGCAGAAAAATGCTAATATCAGCAAAAAAGTTGCTGAATTCAGCAAGAACCTTGATGAGTTTAGGAACTTGTTTGCTAATGTTAGCCAATTTTTCTGCAAGGATCCTTCCAGCAAACAAGTTGCTGACTTACAAATTTTTTTTGGGTGTAGGATTTTAAAAACTATATGAAAAGGGGGGAAAGCAGAGTAAAATTCTATTTTTATATCCTTAACCATCGACACTTTGTACACAACAAGACAAAAAATTACATTTATCATACAATTTGTATGTAGGTACCCAGGTAACCTATCCACCCTATAGAATGTGTTTTTTTCCACACTAGAGCGTCTTCCGGAGAAGAAATAAGGACCCTAACTTTGGAAAGACTCCTCCTACTTTCTGAAATATCTCTATCCCGAGATTTGTATATTTTGCTATAAAACACGGCCTTAACGGTCACCTAGAATGATGATTAATGCATTAATCTGCTAGCGCGTCTCCCGGAGAAGAAGTAGCTCCCATAATCTTGGAGTTTTCTCCTACTTTCTGAAATATCAAAGTGGGCTTTTTCAAAATTTGAAAATTTGTCAAAACTCGGGACATCAGAATTCGTATTAGTGGTATGGTTCCTTCGGCAAAGTTTCTTATTTTGATACCTAGAATACGATTTTCCTTGTACGTTGAGCGATTTTTTTTTTTTGCCTCCCTACAAATCAACCCGCCTACCATCCACCCTATAGAAGGTGTTTTTTTTTACACACACATAAGGGTTACGAGTATTGTCCTGTTACCCGATTGATAACAGCGTCCAACCGTTGGCATAACGTTGCAAATAGGGTTTCCTAAGCCGTAAATTCCCGAAATTTTGCCGATTTTTCACTTCCCGATTCCCGGGATTTAAAAAAAACACTAAAACATCAATGGTTGCTAAATTAAAATCTGTCAAAAAGAAAAAAAAAAAAACAAAACCCCCAAAAACGGTTACATTTTTTAACTTTTTCATGTAAAATTTTGTTTAAATTCAACAACCGTTTTTTTCTGATGTAGGCAATCGAATGGTTCGATTGTAGCTATCGAATTTATTGATAATCGAAATTTTAATTGTCGTGCCAGAATTTCTGATGTTCTAATCGAAGTATTGTTATTACATCTGAAAAATTTGGTCACAACAACCGAAGCATTTGATTGGCAACAAGTACGGTTGCTACCACCGAGTCTGTTTTCTTTGTGTAGATTCTTATATACCATTGGTATACTTTTTGATTTTAAGGAAATATTTCGAAAATAATAAATTGTATGAAATAATTTCGTTGATATTTAATAATTTACGCTTTTTATGATTATTTTAGCATAGCATTAATTTTTTGGTTCTTGAGAAATTATCATTAGTTGATATTATTTATTTTAATGAAATCGTTTCATTAATACTATGAAGGAAAATTCTATCAGTGTAGTGATACTTCTCTACGCCCAATGAAATTCTTCCAGGTGGAATTAATACTAGCTTTTGCTGCATTATTTTTGACTGCCACATGTTTGGTGTACGACATTTTGGGTATTAATGTTATTCCTAAGTAATTATACTCTTGTACAATCTTTACGGGTTTAGCATTAAATGTCCATTTTTCGTTTAAACTATGTCTGCCACCTTTTTGGAATATCATTATTTCTGATTTAGCGAGATTCACCTCCATACCCCATAATCGACAATATTCCTCTAACTTGTTACTCATATTTTTTAAAGTATTAAGTGACTGTCTATATGACGTGAAAATAATACTGGCATTGGAATGGTAATGAAATTTTTCGCACTGACCATAAGTAATACCAATTAAATTACAATGCCAATGAAAAATTAATATGTATGGTCATGCTACTCTCTCAGTAGTGCGATTCCGTAACTTATTAACGACAAAATTCGGTAGTTATATTGTCAAAATTCGATAATTTACAACAAAATTTATTAAATGTTATTCTTAATTTTTTTCTAACGATACTTGTCGTTGAGAAAATCGTTAACTTATTAACAAGCATTTTTTTTTTTTCAAGTTCAAGTTAACGATTTCTGTCGTTACTTTATAAAGTTTCAAAGCAAATGAAATTCAAATTAACAACTCTTGTCAAATAGTAGAAAAATACAGAACAATATTTTCGGTAATTCAACTGACATTTATCGTTAATTAACAAAATCGATAAAATCGTTAAGAAAGTTAGAGAATCACACTACAGTAGTGCGATTCAGTAACTTTTTGAACAATAATCGAATTGTTTAAAAAAGTAAACAACAAAATTAACGATTTATTTTTCATTAACATTTTTAAACGATATTCGGTATTGTTAAAGTCAGCTGTTGTTGTTATCTAAACGACAACAATTTTTGTGTTGTTTATTCAATTGAGAAAAAGTTAAATTTTTAAATAGACAAATAGAGTTGTCGACTATCGTTAAGGTGTACTTAGTGAATCACTTAATCGTTAGTGAAAACAACAAAAGTTGTCGATATATTTTGCAATTGTCGAATCGTTAAACATTACTGAATCGCACTGCAAGATACCCTTAAGGCTAATTTTTAACGAAGAAAAATAAGTTTTCACTAACAAAACCTAAATAAATATTAATTTTAAAATTAAAAAAAAAAAAAAACAATTGGGACAAAGAATTTTGCAGGCAAACACTTGCTTTGCAAACAAAATTTTGTTTTTCTAGTACAATTTTAGTTGTAACTGTGGTAGTTTCTAGCAGAATGGGTTTTACAAAAATAACAGTGGTTTGCCAATGGTTTTTTTGTAAGGTTGGCAATTTCTACCTTGGTAGGTTTCGAATTTTTTTTTTTTTTTTCAACTTCATTTTTTATTATTGGATCTTTCCTTGGAAATTTACAATAAGTATTCAAATCTTAAACTTATTTAATAATATAGTGGGTATTGCCAATGCAATCACCAAAATTTTGTATTCAAATCTTAGCCTAAATGTTATTCTTTCAATTAGTTGACCAGGGGACCATTCTGTCTGGCTAGGTCCAAACTATCACTTCTTCTTAGCCGCCGATGTCCTTCAAATAGCAATAGATCTCTTGCACGCGAGTTAGGGTGATCGATTAGTTTCCTCGCGTACTTAATTGAGTACTTTTCTATTTCATCTTGAACAGTGGGAATGTTCAAGTCTTTATGGATGTTGTCATTTCTGATGTACCATGGAGCACCAACTATTAATCGTAAAAGCCCTGACTGTCTTCTCTGCAGTTTTTGGATATTGGAGGCACAGGCCGTTCCCCATAGCTGTATGCCATATGACCATATCGGTTTGATTATAAACTTATACAAAAGCACTTTGTATTCCAATTCAAGAGGTGAATGTGGACCTATAAGCCACTGCATCTGAGCAGATTTTAATTTAATCTGGGTTATTTTTGATTCTATATGGTTGGTCCATGTAAGACGACGATCTAGGTGAATCCCCAGATATTTGACATGATTATGCTCTGGAATACTGACATTGTTAATTGTAACTGGAGGACAGTTTTGTCTCCTAAGGGAAAATGTTATGTGAACACATTTTGTGGGATTAACTTTTATTCTCCACCTTTCCAACCAATGTTCTAATTCATGAATATGAGACTGTAGTTATTTTTTTTTTTTTTATTTTATTTTATTTAAGTCTACGGAATAAATCCTTAGTTGTTCGGATGCAACCATCGGATTCTGGTTAACGCTCACAAATGCACAAATTTTATTAATTTTTTTGGTTTAAATCTTTATATGTTTTGTATACTAATGGAAAGGTCATCCAAAAACCTTTCATTTGATACTAAAATTCATATATATTGTTCCTTTGAACAAGCAAATAACTGAAAAATGGAAAAACGCAAATAACCGAAAATTGGGCTATCTTTGAACTCAAATTTGTACCCTAAAACGTAAAATTGGAAAGCTGAAAAGATACTTATTCTTTCATCATCACATATCCAAATTGTATGGCAATCAAAGGGAACCCATCAGCGGTCCTTCCTTGTAAATAATTAACATCTGTTATTATAATTAAATTGAAAAGCTTTCAATGAAGGTTGGAAAAAAACTTTCATTTTCTATACATACAATTATGTTTATACAAAGTCTTCTAACATATTGAATGTAGTAACGTTAACATGGTACAAATAGCCAAGTCTAACTATGTAAACAATAACAATATGATTTTAAGAAAATAACAACAACAACACCCATACCAGACTATGACTTAAGTTGCAAATATGTTGAAGAAAAGAAAAACTTAAATTCCAAACATATTTCTTAATAAGTAATTGTGATTTTCCGATAAACAGCTTATAAACATGTTGCAAACCCCGGTGTTTTAGCAAAACAAGAAAAAAAAAACAGCAGCCAAACCAACATCGTTAAGACAATTACCATAAAACATAGACTTTGTAATACAACAGGCAGTAAGAGACAACCAGTTAACTACAAACTACTACAAGAAATAGCGATTTTTTTTTTTTTGGTTTTGACGATAAACTTCATGTCTACAAATTTTTGTTACAACCCATTGCAAAAAAAAAAAAACAAAAAATCAGTTGAAACTGGTAAAAGTTATTTGTCCCCTCTAGCTTTAAACTAAACTCTATTATCTGTATTTTTGTTTGGTAAATGAAATACCAGGCTAAAACTATGATACTATGAAACAAACAGAAATAAAAAACTAAAATAGGTTTCTAAATTTATTTTTTTCTAAAATACAAAATATGTCGTCGGCTTATTATTGGTTTGACCCATACGCCAAAAAGTCGTTATCAAGAAAAACGATAAAGAAGGTACACATTTTTGTATGCAAAATTGGCAGACAGATTAAAGTCAGTACTGGATATCTCAGATATGATATAGATATCGCGAAACGGTTTCTGAATTAGAAAGAGGATATTTACATTATACATAATCATTTCCTAACTCAATTCTTTATTAAATGGTCGGTGGGTCAAACAAATTATAAGCTGACGATGTAAATATTGCCAACGTATTTAACTAAAACATAATAGCCGGATTCAAGTTATATTGTACATTGTTGTGTAAACTTCGAGGGGAACGGTTTGTATATGGTGTAAAAGTACACAATGCTTATTTGCAGGTACGTAGCTTAAGAATTGTTAAATTTAAATCGCTCTTTTCTTCTTTAATAAGAAAATTATTTTTTTAGAAAATTATTTGTTCATATAAATAATATAATATTTTATGATGAACAGTAAAAATAATTATTAAATTTTGTGCGCCCCGGGTGTCGTGGGTTCGATTCCCACCAGAGGAATCGAACCCACGACGTTGTAGCGTTGTTTTCGCTACAAAGCGCCGTTGTAGCTAGTACTCGGTTAAGGTAATCAATAGTATATAATTTGTAATTATATTATTATTAATTAATAAAATAAATTAAATTTTTAAATTAATTTTTTTTTAAATGTTGGAAATAAAAACATAAAACAAACGGTAGAATAAACTTTCCAGGCTTGGTAAAAGACATGTATGACCCTGATGTGAAAAAATACGATCTTTTCATTATATACAAAATTACATGAATCCGGATATCGTATTTTTATATAATTATTTATTCAGAAAAATACAAACGGAACCACTGGCAAGTACTGGTGGTACAAGTGCTGACAACAAGTGCTTTCCCAATCCCAAAATGATAACATCATTAGACTTTTTTGGTGTTCAAGTTCTCATTTATAAGGCTAGTTCAGTGAAGTTACTATCCAGTTCCTGTACTTTTTTTTTTTTTTTTAATTAAACCAATACTCAGGGGATGCCCCCTACTCATACAGTGCATTGTATTGATCAGGAAAATAGGGTATGGGAAGGAGGAAAGAGGGAGTAGTGTTTGTGATATTTGATTTAAATTTTTCGAAATTGTAAGTAACAGGGAATACTTCTGCGGGAAGTTTGTTCCACATACGAATCGTTCAACTAAAAAACGAATTGTCTCTGTAATGTAATTGTCACAGGACAATCAACTACAAACGAATGTGCTCTACTAGATAGGCGAGTATTACGAATAAAAACTCGGGCTCGTGGAATAAGTTCACTTATCTCAGGTGAGCATCTGCCATGGTAATATCAATAGAAAAGTGTCACACACAAGCATTTTCACCAATTTTTGCCTAGATATATTAGGGTTTCAGAAGAAATTTATAGATATGTATATACCATACCTTCTAGCAAAAATCTAACTTCCCATGAAAATTTTGTACAAAATGTTCAAAAAAAAGTTCTGACGCCATATTTATTATATTGGAAAAAACATTAATTTACGCTAAAATAAGGCTTTGTGTTAAAAATTTCCATTAAAAATAACATATCTAAAGTTTTAAAGCAATTTGTAGTTTTGTACCATATACTCATTTCATATAACGAAAGGCTCTTAACAAAAAAAAAATAAAAATAACGTCACTTGTTTACTTTGTACCATATACTTTTTACCTTACCTGTATATGGCTTAACTTGACGTTTAAGTGGCGTGTTGTTGTCAGTTTCATATGTACATGTTGTTGATACGATTTGTTTTGAATATTTTCAAATGTATGTATGAAAAAAAGCGCTAAAACCTCTTGTGACAGGCGTTTTTTTTTTTTTTTTTTTGTTGGTAAAGCCTAAAATCTGCTTAAAGACAAGTGAATTGGTGGCATATGTAATAAATTTGTTTAATCAATTTATTGCTTACTTTAATTTTTTTCTAGTATTATTTTCATAATTCCTGTGCTGCCATGGGGAGATTTGTTTTTTTGCTGATTTCTTAAATTTTGATAAATTACACAGCTCGACAAGCTTTCCTGGTTTGAATGCCTATATGTGATTTATATACTCTTTGATGACCTGATTCCAAATCCGGCTTTAACATTTTTGAGAAAACCGCGGTTAAAGTTGCCAAAATTAACCTCATGGAATTAAATTATAAAAAATGCAAATATATGCTGTTTTATAGAACGAATCCAGTTTTCCATACTTATATTATAGATGGACATGAACTTGAAATAGTACATTCAATTCTTGATCTTGGAGTATTAATGGAAAAAAATCTAAGTTTTAACGCACATGTCACACAAACTGTAAACAAGGCTAAAGAAGTTCTTGGTTTTATAAAAAGATGGGGAAAAGAATTTGAAGACCCTGATGTTACAAAACAGCTATTTACATCTCTTGTTAGACCAATACTTGAATATGCCTCCGTAGTTTGGGATCCGCATTATGACATCCATATAGAACGATTTGAATCCGTCCAACGCCAATTCCTTCTGTTTTGCCTTCGATCTAATTCATGGGTGATGGGCAGAAATCTTCCTTCATCTGAAAAGCGTTTAGCATTAATAAAACTTCCTACGCTCAAAAGTAGAAGAATTGTGTTAAATGTATCTTTCCTGATCAATCTATTACAAGGTATTACGAATTCCGATTATCTTCTTAGCAAACTTGAGTTTGTTGTTCCAACTCGACCAACATGTTGTTACCGGCCTTTAAAACTGCAGTACTTTCAGTCCAATTACGCAAATTTTGATCCATTCCGCAAACTTTGCAATGAATTTAACAACTTATATGCCTTCATTGACATTTCCGAAAATATACAAGTCACTAAAAGGAATCTAATCTTGTTGTTTAATCATTTAAATATAATTTAAGTTTAATCTTTTATTCCATAAAATCATTTATTAAAAAATAATAATCTTGTATGTTTTTTAATTTTTGTAAATATGTAAAAAAAATTAAAATTTATGTATATAATAGTCTGTAAGGAATTTTCCATAGACTTAATAAATAAAAAAATAAAAAAAAATTGCTATTTTGACTCTTTTTAAAGCTTTTTATCAAGAGATTAATGCCTTCTAATAATTCAGAATAAAGACAAAGTAATTAAAGAATAGACTTTACTCTTGAAGATTCCCCAATGAAATTTTCTAAAACTGATTACAAGTATATGGCGCTCTAGATCTGACTAGACTTGATAAGATCTAATTAGATCAC
This sequence comes from Delia radicum, assembly GCA_021234595.1. Lineage (NCBI taxonomy): Eukaryota > Metazoa > Arthropoda > Insecta > Diptera > Anthomyiidae > Delia > Delia radicum. The sequence continues at coordinate 30,284,300 of CM037854.1, read as the reverse complement.
AAATAAACCCTAAGTTTGAAATCTAATTAGATCTAATACTTTTTACACGAGAATTCTTATTTGAAAACAAAATCCAAATTTGAACATGATTGTTCATGTCGCGCACATTTAAAAATAACTATTTGAAACATGTTTAATGATTGCATTAGAAGATATAGAAATAATCAGAAATATGTTTGAATTCCCTCCCCCCTTCCAATTTCCTAAGCCTACCCTCCCTCCTTGGAAGAAAATCCCCACTTAAACTGTCTAACAAATCCATTACTATGATCTAAAATTTTTTTTTTACTAATTTTAATGTATCTATATCCGATGTCTTGGATATTTACAAGACTTTATTTAACAGTTGTTTGATTAACTTACTGACCTGATTAACAAAGAAAATAAACTTTTTATATAAATATTTTCAGTTTCATTTTCTTGATAAAAAAAAAATAAATAAAAATATCAGAAAATTTTCACTTTCACACACCATAAAAAGCAAATAAATGTTCAACGAATTTTTTTTATATTTAAATAAAATTGAACAAATTGAATTTTCTTGTTTTGTATAACTATAGTTAATGGACAAACTGGGGTTGGACAAATATAAGGATTTCGGGATAAAAATTTAAGAACTAAAAAGCTTAAATATAAATTATATGGACAATTTGTTAAAAATATATTTCCATGACAATATTGAGAAAGAAAAAAAATATGCGCTCCTCTTCGAAAGAATCTCTACACACAAAATGTTTGGCTCTGTGCAATAACTCCCAGGTGAAAAAAGTCCCAAAAAAAATTAAATAAGTCCCAAAAATTTTTCATACGAATTTGGAAGTAATTTCAAATGAAATAATACCCAGTTCTTTTGCAGTTATTTCATTTTTTTAGAAGTTATTTCATTTTTGTTATTAGGTGTTATATCATAATGCAATAATTCCGAAATGAAATAAGTCCCAACATAACTTAGCGTGGGACTTATTTCATTTTATTTTCTTGTTCGGTGTTATTTCATTTGCTGTGGGAGTTACTTAATTTTTAGTAGGAGTTATTTCATTTTCAAAAATTCATTATTTTTTTAATATTCTTAATATTCTAAACGGTTTTTATAACGGGATATTTCAAAATATTCGATCTTCTTAAATTGACCTAACTTAATCTGTTCTTTAACAAATTTCGAAGGCGTAACGTTATATTCCCCAAAGTCATATTGCCCAAGAAAAAAACGACATAGCTCCCAAAAAAATAATATGTAAATTGTTGTTGTAAAAATTTTCTTGTTTTTGGGCAATACGACATTGATTTGGACGAAATAAAATTTTTTGTTGGGCGCTATGACTGTTTTTTGTTTGGCCAAAATAAATTTCGTCGCTATGACGGTAAAAAAAGAAGTGATTGTCCAAAATCATAATATATATTTTTTTAAATGTCGTAAGACCTTAAATGTCAAGGTTGATTTATGAAATCAAACAAAAGAGTTTTAAGGAAACTTAAGAAAATTGTTTCAATTTTATTTTTTGTGTCGCACGCAGAAAAAACTTTATTTCGCGTAGCCACCTGCCGCGTTCTACAGAGGAAATAAACCCTAAGAGCGGCCGAAGGCCGCCACACAGAAAAACTTATCTTTACAAATCCAATGTCAAATCCGTTGAAATCTTATTTTTGATTTGAAAAAACAAGTTCTTCTGGGTGGCGGCCTTCGGCCGCTCTTAGGGGTTTTTTTCTTCCGTAGAACGCGGCAGGCGGCTTCGCGAAATAAAGTTTTTTCTGCGTGCGACACAAAAGACATTATGTCTTATGACATTTAAAAAAAAAAAAAATAATGATTTTGGGCAATAACTTCTTTTTTTACCGCCATAGCGCCCAAAAAAAAAGTTTTTTCAAAATAAAATGCCATAGCACCCAATAAAAAGTTTTGGATTTTCTGTCATTGATTTGGTCGTTATAACATATTATCATCCACAATTTTTGGGGATATGCGGACATTTGGACAATATGTCATTTTGGTTTTTGCTCAATACGACTTTGGGGAATATAACGGTACGCCCTTACTTCATTTGTGTTGCATGGACTATTTTTGGGAGTTATTTAATTTTTATTCTTTGAAAATTATTTCATGATGAAATAACAACCAAAACCTAGGATTTGTTTCATTTTGGGTTCGGAAATTACTTCATTTTTTTAGAATTTATTTCTTTTTTTTATTTCTTTGGGAGCTTTTTGCACTGGGACTTTTTGCACCTGGGACTTATTGCATAGAGCCAAAATGTTTTTCTTGATTGTGTATTTGGGTTTCTCAGAACAACTTTGCGATAAAAATCAAAAAAAAATATTTTTTATTTCATTTATTCATCTAATATACCTAAAACAATTCATATATAGAATTTTGACATCATTGGATATCATTAACCCATTTTGGCTTTGAAATCCAAAATGATCCCCGAATTTGATTAAAATGCAAAAACGTATTTTTTTTTTTTTTTTAATTCATTTAAAATATTTTTTAAAATGCCTAATTTGGAGATGTCCATTTGCTATTTTTTTAAAATGTAATAGTTGATATTAAAGAAAGAAAAACTAAGGGTGGAAAAATGATAACTCGAGTTTATGTTTGGCTCAACTTCTTTAAAAAACATTTTCCGAAAATTGCTTATTTTGTCAATAATTTAAAAAAATTTAAATGTTTTTATCAAAGTTCGCAAAATTTTCTTAAAAATTATCACTTAAATTTGAATAAACAATAATTATCTTTGCATTTATCTAAAAAAAAATATTTAACCCTATGTGACCTGTTGACAGAAAAGAACCATCATACTTAATTTTAATTATGACTACACGATTTTAAAGCCTCTAAATTGTAAAAAAGATCGTTCCGTGAATTAAAGATAATTAATTTATGTAGCTAAATTAATATAGGGTTAACTTTTACACTTTGGGCCAAAAAATACCCACTACGAAATTCACAGAATAACACCTTTCATAATTTTTTTTTTTTTTTTTTTTTTTAAAAAAGAGAGGCAACACTCAGGAAATACTTCCTATATTTAGTGTGTTGCTTTCTTTGGAAAGGGATAGTATAGAGATGAAAGGTGGGGAAAGATGAAGGGCTTCAGACATGGCAACACTGTAATTGCGCGAGATGATAAGTCTTAGAACAGTTGTTGCTCGCCACCTGATGGAGAGTTGGCGAACTTATTGAAGCTTTTTGGTTCATAGCCCTGATTCATTATTTTACTTCGGTGGGGTTAATTGCTATGGGAACACCGAAGGTGGGCATTGCGATACGTATGAGGGATAGAAAAAACTCATACATATTAATTTGATGTTGCCGGCACCGGGGATCGAACCCGTTCAATATCACTTAAATTTTTATCAGGCTATTATTATCGTTACTTTTATTCCAAAAAAATCTATAACCCGTAGTGGCCGTGAATACAAGAAAAGAATATAAAGTTTTTAAATAGATAAAAAAAAAATTCGACTTAAAAAAATATTATTTTGTGTAACTTGATTTTTTCCGATTTTTAATAAATTCGGATATATTATATCCACATATACTAATTTAATAAAACTCTGAAAAAAATTGTGTACTCTAAATTTCCTAGTGGAAATTTTATGGTGAAAAGTGAAAACATTAGCCCTATATGGATCAAGTTACACAAAATAACATTTTTTATTAAGTGGAATTTTCTCTCAATCCATTTAAAGGCTTTATATTCTTTTCTTATCATCATAATTTAAATTAAGTTTCACTGGTCTTTTCTGTCAGCCGGCCACTGAGGGTTAAATATTTTTGAATACAAGTAAAAATAATAAGAGTCTAATAAAAATTTAAGTGATATTGTCCGAAAATGATAAAAGGTCTTATTCTATAAATTTCCTAGTAGGTCTTTTTCGGGAAATATGTTAAAATTAATCCTATAGTTATGGATCAAGTTACATAAAATAATTATTTTTTTCACTTGGAGATTTTGTTTTATCAATTTTAAATCCTGTACTCATAATTAAAATTTAGTTTGATATGTCTTTTTGTCCCCAGGAAACTAAAGGTTAAAGGTTTTTTTTAGATAAAAGTAAAGATAATTTTTATCTGAACAAATGTAAGTGAAATTTTTTCGAAATTTATGATAACTTTGATAAAAATATTTAATTTTGTTTAATTTTGGAAAAACTAAGCAATTTTCATAAAATGTCCTGGAAAGCAGTCACTCCAAACACAAATTCCAATTATCATTTTTCAAATTTATTTATTTTTTTTTTTTCTTTAATAACAACTACAATATTATATTATAAAAATAGCAATAGACCAATTTGGCACTTGAAAAAATATTTAAAATTAAATTGAAAAAAAAAAAGTTTCCAAATTTTTATCAAATTCGTGGATCATTTTGGATTCCAGGCTAAAGTGGGTTTATGATAGCCGATGAATTCAGAATTCCATATGTGAATGATTTTGAGTAATAATGAAATAAAACGTAAATTTTATTGAAATTTAGAATTTTGGGAAATTTTAATAATAAGGCACATTTTTTCCAAAATGAGCCATTTGCGGTAAATTTTCGGCACGCGATAACATTCCGAAAAAAATCGTTTTCTTCAAAATGGAAATGTTTTCTTCCATTTGGTAATGAGAAATCTATTTTTAATGGACACGCTATTGCAGAAAGTCCACTCTGAGTTTAATGGTGCAGTTTTTTTTTTTTTTGTTAACGGTCACGCCTCTTTTGAAGTGGGACGGTTTTCAAAGTCGCAAAGAATAGCTTGTCTAAGTACCTTTAAAATTATATTATTTCATTTGCAGAGATGGGAGTAGGTTAAAAAATATGTTATTTTAAATCCAGGCAAACTTTTTAATTTTTCAAAAATCCCTCTTTTTAAAAAGTTCTTGATATTTTATCCATCTTTCACTGACCATCTCCTGTATATGCAATTGCCAGTAACTACAACAGGTCTTTTCGTAAGTGTTATTTAAATATAGTTTTATAGGTTTTTTACTAGTTTAAATACTATTAAATGTTGTTAAAAAGTTGTATAAACAACTTAAAGTTTTTCTTTAATGTAAAAAAAAAAAAAAATACCTAAAATTGTGAGTATTTTTTTTTTTTCCTTGTGGGGGAAATGCTTTTTACATATGCACCTGTTGTAAGTGTTAGAAAAAATATTTTTTCATTCAACTAAAATTTATAAAGCTTTGGGGTATTTGCAATAAAATTCATGTATAAACATTTGGGTGTCCCATAGAAAACAAATTTGAATAAAGAAAAGAAGTATTAGTTTGAATTTAAACTTTTTGCAATAAAATTTTTTTTCAATCTTTGTCAATCCAGTATGTATTGTTTAGATCAAATTTAAAAAGACACTCCTTTATGGAAACCCTAATAACCCGTTTTGCATCGGTAATGGGGACCGGCTAAATGCACCGCAAACCGAAACACGAGTTCCCATACATTTGTACTATCTTTTATTTTTTTGGTTCCATTAATTGCCCTTCATTTTAGCTTTAAAAAATATTTTTTGATAAAATATTAATTTTTCAATAAAAAAAAAGTTTTTTTAATACGGAAAAAAATAGTTTTTTAATAAAAAAAATAATTTTTCACTAAAAAATATATATTTTTTTTATTATTTTTGGAAAACAAGTTTTTATTACAATAAAAATTTATAAGAAAAACATAAAATTAAAAAAAAAAATTATATAAAAATTTAAAATAAGGAATTCGTCTTAGAAAATTAAAAGTCTGAATCGATGCGCTTATGCTTTAATCGATTACCATCTCTACAGTTTCATTGTCAATCTTGCTGATTTTTTTATGAAATAATATAAAAAAAGAACGTTAAAGTAACTTACAAGGGAGATATCCCGACCCGAACTCGCAGATTTTAATGAACTTCGAATATGTTGTAGAGGACAAAAAAAAAAGAGACACGTATAAGGGTTAAAGAGTGGGACTAAAAATGCATTTGTTTTTGTATAAAACATTGGCTTTAATTTACGCAAACTTGATTGATTTGTACACAAAGTACATAAAGTGCACCAGATACCCATATTGTGTATATAATGAACCCAGAGTTGCCACATTTTTGAATTATTTGAAATATAGGGGAAACAGGCTATTCGTACAAAATCGAACGATTTTGAATATCTGAAAAAGCTCAGATACCCCCTCGATTAAACTAAATACGCATTATTTTGTGCTTAATACAATTAAAATTCCTCGATAAAACGCCGGATTTAATGTTGCTCAAAAAAATTTAATGTTCATAACAAAAATAGTTGATATTATTTGTACACCAATAAATAGGTATTATAAAAACCTTTCATTTGATGCCAAATTTACCTATAGTTAATTTAAATAGAACGAAATAAACGTAAAAAAACATTAATTGGGGTTATTTCTTACCACACTTAATTACGCCTAAATATGGAATTTGGTAGCTGAAAAAAACACGGGCCTGTTAAATTGCTATTCTCTATACCGTATCCGAAGTTCATTAAGATCTGCCGGTCCGAGGTGGGGTACCTCCCATATAAGGTCATTTTAAGCATAGTAAACTGTTTTTTACGTTTTACGTTGTCGCTTACACCCATTTTCGAGTGAGGCATTCAATTCAATTCAACAAAAATAAAGATATGGTTTATTAAAAAAAAATTTCTGCTATAGAAAATTCGGACCCTTTTAGTCACTTCTTTATAAACCCCTTTTTAAGGCAAAATCGGGTGGCACAGTGGAGCTATGGGTGCTCATGTGAGAATTAGATTCTTATTTTTTGTTACACATGAATAAATTCTTTAGTCACTCACGTAGCCGGATTTTTAAATATTTAATTTGCATTAAAATGGTAAGAGACTAAACTCAAAAATTTAAAATACACTCAAAAAAACGTTGTTGTTTATATTTCAAAAAAAAAAAAAAAACTTCAAAAAAATTTTAAAATGTCTCTACGTTAGGGACTTCAGTACTCTTTAGACTTCAGTAGACTTAAGAACAAAAACTATAGAAAATGGGTACATCCGTGAAGTCAGCACAGTGTCATCCGATTTTCAATATGTTGTTTCGATAAAAAGGCATTTAAGATAATTATCGAGCAAGTAAAATATAGTTCGTTTAACAAGCTGCAAAATTTTTCATTTCTCAAAAATTTTCACAGTATATAGAAAAAAGTTCAAACTATCAAAATGTGAAATAAAACCATAAAAAAGTTAAACGTTTTCTTAAATTTTTTGAAAAAATATGTAGTATGTATTTCAATAAAAGCTAGCTATTTTTTATGTGAAAATGAAAATTTTTTCAAGTTCAAGGCCATACTCTATATTTCTTTATTAGGATATTGTCCTAACAAATAATCTATAGAGTTTTTTGTTTTCAAAAGAGTATGGCCTTGAACTTAAATAAATTTTCATTTTCACAACGAAATTATAGGTCAAAAAAACATAATTTTTATTTATTTTTAAATAATAATTATAACAAAATTTTTTTATGTGTTTAGTAAAAACAAAAGAATTTTAAACATAATTTATTTTTATTTTATGTTTATTCGTTGTCCGCTCGGTCAGATTTTTGAAAAATTTTTACCATTGATTTACTAATTATTACCAGAGAAATAAATGTTCGCATTTGTTCATCAACATAACATCAAAAATATAAAATTGTATGCTCCTTTAGATTTTTAAATAGCTTTCATATATGTATCTAGGTGTTCCCATAGCACTTAACCCCACCGAAGTAAAATAATAAATCAGGGCTATGAAACAAAAAGCTTCAATAAATTCGCCAAATCTACATCAGGTGGCGAGCAACAACTGTTCTAAGATTTATCATCTCGCGCAATTACAGTATTGCCATGTTTGAAGCCATTCATCTTTCACCACCTTTCTCTCCACTATCCCCTTTCCAAAAAGCAACACATTAATTAATAGGAAGAATTTCCTGAGTGTTGCTTCTCTTTAAAAAAACAAAAAAAAAAATTTTCAATTTATAACGAGCTTTCAACCTCCGTATATTTACAAAAATAAAGCAAATCAAACATATTAGCTAGGTTGATACTAGTATTTCGATCTGGCTAAAGATCTCATCAGAACCCGAAGTTTTAGAAAAGCTAGAGCCTATATAATAGGCAGAACTTTAACAAAAAACCTATTAATAATCAATGTTGCTCCATTCTTGTCTTCTTAGTAATCAACCACGTGGTTAGGTCTTTTCCTAACAAGCATCATGACGTTACTAAATTTTGAAGACCAAAAATGTTCTATTTATATAAAAAATTTTTAGTGTGTACTCTGGCTCAAGTAATATTTTTTACAGTTATATTAGTTTTTTGTTTTTATATACATCGAGATTATTTTTATGTTATTTTCAATTTATAACGAGCTTTCAACCTCCGTATATTTACAAAAATAAAGCAAATCAAACATATTAGCTAGGTTGATACTAGTATTTCGATCTGGCTAAAGATCTCATCAGAACCCGAAGTTTTAGAAAAGCTAGAGCCTATATAATAGGCAGAACTTTAACAAAAAACCTATTAATAATCAATGTTGCTCCATTCTTGTCTTCTTAGTAATCAACCACGTGGTTAGGTCTTTTCCTAACAAGCATCATGACGTTACTAAATTTTGAAGACCAAAAATGTTCTATTTATATAAAAAATTTTTTTTTTAGTGTGTACTCTGGCTCAAGTAATATTTTTTACAGTTATATTAGTTTTTTGTTTTTATATACATCGAGATTATTTTTATGTTATTTTCAATTTATAACGAGCTTTCAACCTCCGTATATTTACAAAAATAAAGCAAATCAAACATATTAGTTAGGTTGATACTAGTATTTCGATCTGGCTAAAGATCTCATCAGAACCCGAAGTTTTAGAAAAGCTAGAGCCTATATAATAGGCAGAACTTTAACAAAAAACCTATTAATAATCAATGTTGCTCCATTCTTGTCTTCTTAGTAATCAACCACGTGGTTAGGTCTTTTCCTAACAAGCATCATGACGTTACTAAATTTTGAAGACCAAAAATGTTCTATTTATATAAAAAATTTTTAGTGTGTACTCTGGCTCAAGTAATATTTTTTACAGTTATATTAGTTTTTTGTTTTTATATACATCGAGATTATTTTTATGTTATTTTCAATTTATAACGAGCTTTCAACCTCCGTATATTTACAAAAATAAAGCAAATCAAACATATTAGCTAGGTTGATACTAGTATTTCGATCTGGCTAAAGATCTCATCAGAACCCGAAGTTTTAGAAAAGCTAGAGCCTATATAATAGGCAGAACTTTAACAAAAAACCTATTAATAATCAATGTTGCTCCATTCTTGTCTTCTTAGTAATCAACCACGTGGTTAGGTCTTTTCCTAACAAGCATCATGACGTTACTAAATTTTGAAGACCAAAAATGTTCTATTTATATAAAAAATTTTTAGTGTGTACTCTGGCTCAAGTAATATTTTTTACAGTTATATTAGTTTTTTGTTTTTATATACATCGAGATTATTTTTATGTTATTTTCAATTTATAACGAGCTTTCAACCTCCGTATATTTACAAAAATAAAGCAAATCAAACATATTAGCTAGGTTGATACTAGTATTTCGATCTGGCTAAAGATCTCATCAGAACCCGAAGTTTTAGAAAAGCTAGAGCCTATATAATAGGCAGAACTTTAACAAAAAACCTATTAATAATCAATGTTGCTCCATTCTTGTCTTCTTAGTAATCAACCACGTGGTTAGGTCTTTTCCTAACAAGCATCATGACGTTACTAAATTTTGAAGACCAAAAATGTTCTATTTATATAAAAAATTTTTAGTGTGTACTCTGGCTCAAGTAATATTTTTTACAGTTATATTAGTTTTTTGTTTTTATATACATCGAGATTATTTTTATGTTATTTTCAATTTATAACGAGCTTTCAACCTCCGTATATTTACAAAAATAAAGCAAATCAAACATATTAGCTAGGTTGATACTAGTATTTCGATCTGGCTAAAGATCTCATCAGAACCCGAAGTTTTAGAAAAGCTAGAGCCTATATAATAGGCAGAACTTTAACAAAAAACCTATTAATAATCAATGTTGCTCCATTCTTGTCTTCTTAGTAATCAACCACGTGGTTAGGTCTTTTCCTAACAAGCATCATGACGTTACTAAATTTTGAAGACCAAAAATGTTCTATTTATATAAAAAATTTTAGTGTGTACTCTGGCTCAAGTAATATTTTTTACAGTTATATTAGTTTTTTGTTTTTATATACATCGAGATTATTTTTATGTTATTTTCAATTTATAACGAGCTTTCAACCTCCGTATATTTACAAAAATAAAGCAAATCAAACATATTAGCTAGGTTGATACTAGTATTTCGATCTGGCTAAAGATCTCATCAGAACCCGAAGTTTTAGAAAAGCTAGAGCCTATATAATAGGCAGAACTTTAACAAAAAACCTATTAATAATCAATGTTGCTCCATTCTTGTCTTCTTAGTAATCAACCACGTGGTTAGGTCTTTTCCTAACAAGCATCATGACGTTACTAAATTTTGAAGACCAAAAATGTTCTATTTATATAAAAAATTTTTAGTGTGTACTCTGGCTCAAGTAATATTTTTTACAGTTATATTAGTTTTTTATTTTATATACATCGAGATTATTTTTATGTTATTTTCAATTTATAACGAGCTTTCAACCTCCGTATATTTACAAAAATAAAGCAAATCAAACATATTAGCTAGGTTGATACTAGTATTTCGATCTGGCTAAAGATCTCATCAGAACCCGAAGTTTTAGAAAAGCTAGAGCCTATATAATAGGCAGAACTTTAACAAAAAACCTATTAATAATCAATGTTGCTCCATTGTTTCATTGGCATCAGCCAAATCTTCAATTGTCTGCAATAGAAAACGGTAATTGGCTTAACACAAACCGAGGCATTACATGCAACAGAAAAAATCAACTCTATGAGAATTTGTGTGCCTTAGTGTATAAACTTTCTGATTTGGTAAACATAAAAAAAAATTAAAACTATTTGAAAAGCAACATTTCTTACATATCAATTTTCTTTGTATATCATTATATATAGTTTGTTTGTTTGTTCTATTACAATTTGTAAAAACAATATATATCCCAACCAACAGCGTTTGTATGAAAAGAGCCGTAGTATTCAAATTGTTCAAAAATGTTTTTTTTTTTTAGTTTTTGGACTTTCTATATTTTCATATATCAAGTTAGAACATTATTCTACCTTAAGTCCAAAATCTAATATGATATTGTCATATTAAATTTTTTTGCTGCTTTTCAAAATGTTTGAGCATTTTTATGATTGACAAAACAATTGTTTCATTGGCATCACCCAAATAGTTTTGATTTTATAATTAGGTTTACCTAATTCTCATAGAGTTGCTTTTGTCTGTTCTGTGTACATAATGTATCGGTTTGAGTTAAGCCAATTACCGTTTCCTATTGCGGACAACTGCAGATTTGGGTGATGCCAATGAAACAATTGTATTGTCTGTCATGAAAATGATCAAACTTTTGAAAAGCAACAAATAAAATCTAATATGACAATATCATATTAGATTTTGGAAGAACAATGTTCTAACAAAATATATGAAAAATAGAAAGTCCGAAAAAACAGTTTTTGTATTTTTAATACAAAAATTTAAATATTTTTTAAATCATTTTTTAAAAAGTTCCCATTAAAAAAGTATAAATTTTTATTTTTTCAAATAATTATTTAGCAACTTTGGATAAAAATTTTCAATTACTTTTGTAATTACGGTTGTAGCCAAGGTGCTGATTTATTTTAGGGTTTTATAATTGAACCCAGTTAAAAAGTACAGCAGTCTAAAAGTACTGGTTTGAGAATTTAACAGATGGTCCATAATGAGTTAAATTTTAGTTTGAACGAAAGCACTTTCAACAACCTGCGGCTGTAAGAATCAAACCTTAGCTCATCTTACATTACAAACGTAACAATACCAAGTCATGACCGTTTAGCGATTTTTTTTTTTTACATCAAGTGAAATTTGTGCGTGTGTTGTGTTTCTATGAAAATTCGATGTGCCGTTCATTCTCCTAAATATTTCTATTTGAAAATGTTACCTTAAAAAACAAAAAAGTCATGTTAATTTGTATTATTTATGAATTATTCGTTCATATAAAAAGTAAGCGGAAAACAACGTTAGCAATTTTTTAAATTTTTTGCTTAACCATCCATTTATTTATTCTAAATGACCCTCAAAACTTTTAAAACACATGAATTGCATTTGTGGGAAATAAATAAAGTTTGAACAGAAAATAAATAGCAAAAAAGTATTTAACTTTAACTATTGTTAAAAAAACATATTTAAGCGAGTTGTACGAACATCATTATCAACAACTTTTTTCTTTTTTTTTTTTTGCTAACAATATGTTAGTATTTTTTTTTTATAAAATTTAATAAAAAAAAATTAATTTGAAAAACACGAAAACAACAAATTATGACATCATATGGGAATAAAGAGTATGAGTAGCATGTATTACTAATATGATTACCTATATTATTTTTTAAGGTTTTGAACAGAGATTTCAAAGAATTGACACAATTTGAATTTAATTCATAAAAGTTAAGTTTTTTTTTTTTTTATTTTATTAACTAATAATCATATAATTACAAATTATATACTATTACTCTAACCGATCACTAGCTACTATGGCCTCCGGCGCGTTGTAGCGAAAACTGACCAGTGCCGCTGGTGGGAATCGAACCCACGACCCCCGCACTGATAAGCCAGCACGCTACCAACTAGCCTACAGGGGCGCACGTTAAGTTTTTTTATCTTCTTTTATTTAATTCTTCTTATTTTAAACGAGCTGAAGATCATTTATTTATTACATATAATTATTCATTTCCAATATTTCGTCTCCACATTGGGTTACTTCTTCAGGGAACAATTATTACAAAACAAAAACGAAGTTTTTCACTCAAATTGTAATAATTGTTCCCTGAAGAAGTCAACCAATGTGGAGACGAAATATTGGAACTAATTAATTATAAATAATAAATAAATAAATAAATAATCTTAAGCTCGTTTAAAATAAGAAGAATTAAATTTAATTTAAGTTTAAAAAATTATCATATACCATTTCGTCAAGAATTCATTAACTAATGAAGCTTTTCAAAGCTTTAATTTCAAATGAATGCATTTATAACTTGAATGATTTAAATGTTATCGTAATATCACGCTCAGGCAAATTAAATAGGTACACACAGAGAAAAATTTAGCTATTTTCCAACTGAAATTCAGTTACTACGACTCAAATTCGATTATAACGAATTTCAGTCGGTAGGCACAACTTAACATTAGTTTTCACAACAAAGATCGGTTAATTTAACTGAATTTTAGTTGCAGCACCTAAAATATTCTCAAGTAAATATCGTTGCGCTAACTAAATTTACAAGTTGTTACCATTAAAATACACTTTTCAGTTCGGTTGGCACTTTATTTCTCTGCGTGTAGAAATTACCTCAGATTATTGTGCAAATGTAATTAAAAAGGTATTTCTCAGTAGAAGGACTGAAAATAAGAATATTTTAACAACTAGAAATGAAGTAAAAACAACCGCTAAGAACGGTCAATATATTTTCTAAAGGTTTTCAACAGAGCTTTTAAATAATTTATTTAATTTCAGTTTAATTTCAGTTTTATTTATGAGCAATTGAAGTCTGCTTTGAAAAATTTTTTATTTACCATATCGTTTAAGCATTTCTCAAGAATTCTTATTATTGAAGCTTTTTTAAGCTTTAATCGCAAATGAATGAACTTATAACTTGAATGACTTAAATGTTATGTACTAGAACTCTCAGGGAATTATGTGGGTAGAAATTACTAAAAATATTAGTTAAAATAACTGCAAATGTACTTAAAAAGGCAATGACTGTATTTGTTATAAGTATGACTAAAAGTTACGACATTTTTAACTATTAAAAAACAACTACAAATGTAGTAAAAACAATCGCTAAGAACGGTCAAAATAACTAACTTACAAACAGCAGCAGAATTTTGAAAACAATTACAATTCTTTTGAATTATTGACCAAATTTATGTACTATTTTTTTCCTGTATTATGATTTTTATTTGAGTTCAAGAATTTGAAAAAAATCTTTCACGATTTACGGAAATTTTTAATTATTCAACTTGAATCATTCCCTATAGTATTCAGTCATACACTCAGAATTTGTTTACAGAAACTATATGTAGGTTATACGTGTAGTAAACAGTTGTAGTTGTTTTAACTGCTATTGCAGTCATTTTTCTATGAGAAAATGAAAAACGACTAATTAAGACAGTCATTTCAAAAAATAACTAACCAAAAATAATGTACTTTAGTAACAGCTGTTTGAGTAGTTCTTTTAGTATTTTAATAAACCACTACTAAAACAGTAATTTTGCAGTAAACAGTTAATTTTTGGTAGTTATTTAAAAATAGAATATTATGTTGAGTTTTTAAAAATTCTCATTAAGTTTATATTTGGTACTATTGATATGTTCATAGTTTGCAATTACAGTAAAATTCGGTTATAACGATCACCGGTTAAAATGAACTTTTTATATAGCAAACGACTTGTCTATTCAAAACGCATTTACTACCATATTTTATAAAAAATAATACGGTTATAACGAACATCGTTTATAGCGAACTTTTTAATATAACGAACACATTTTTTGCACCCTTTTACAAATTTTCATTCAAATTTTTACGCTTATAACGAACACAAAAAAAGACATTAAAATGAAAAATGTGCTGCAAATTTTAAAAACTATAGCTTTTTGCTTCAACTAAAAGAATTGAAAACGTATATAAAACGTAATTTAATGGAAAAATGCTTTCAATATTACACACAAAAATTTAAAAATTAGGAGAATTTAAGAAAAAGTCATGTCATTTTATTCATTTTTTTAAAATGTTTACCACTTCTATAGAGAACTTCGCTTATAACGAATTAAATTCTAAGGTCCCGGTTCGGTTTGACTTTGCATTTTAAATAGGATGTAGGAAATACAAATTTTTATTGTAATTAAAAGAAAAAAACAATTTTTTTAATGCCGAAAAAATAACTGTTAAAAACAGTAGTTTTTACAACTTATGTAGACGTTTTATGTTCATTTCCTATGAGGAATGGGACCGGTTCTGCGTGTGCCACAGGATCGGTCCCTTCGTGCCAGAGACCGGTCCTCTGCCAAATCCTACCCTATGTAAACAACTGGCAACTTTAACATGGGCTTGTCATAGGAGGGGGTCATTTGTCCTGCTTTAAACCACATAGTGGCATGCCACAGGACTAACCAAAGATGGGCATACCACAAGACTGTCGCAAAAGGTACATGTCCAATGGGTAAAATTCTGGCCAACTGCCTTTTTCTTGTTAATAAACATTCTGGTTAAGTGGTATGTCCTGCCTTTATCAGTCACAGGATTGGTAATTTTAGAACAATTGACACTGCTTAACCCACTTCAGCATTAAATTATACCAGTCCTGTGATAAGTCCTTCTTTAACCAGTCACTTTTAGGTCAATTGACTCCTCATTCCCCATAGGGTTGTTTTTAGTGTTTTGTTGCTAGTTTTTACGGTTTATGGATTCATTGAAGTTTAGTTGTTTTACCCGCTTCCATAGTCGTTTTTACTACACTTGTAGTTGTTTTATCAATAGTTAAAAATGACTAAATGGTTAGTAATTTGTTTGACAAAAACAGTCATCGCCTTTTTAAATACATTTGTAGTTATTTTAACTGTCATTTTTTTAGACTTAGAATACTGTGTAGGTAAAGAATACTGCAAATGTAGTTAAAATCAAATGAAATTTCACTTAAATAAAGAACGACTTACATTTCAGTAAATTCAACTAACATTGTCATTTGTTTTTTAATGTTCAAAAAATTAACCAAAAAAATAATCAAACATTTATTTTATTTATTTTTTGAAATAACAAAAAACTAATGTAAAAAATGAATGTAAAATCATAAAACAGTCATTTGATGGGACTTGTTTTTTTTTAATGAACCACAAGGTTAGTAAAAAATTTAATTTGTTAAACAAATGACTGACATTTACGTTAAAAACAAAGAAACTGTATTACAACCCAAACAACTGCTTATTTTTAAAGCAGAAGTTCCCTGAGTGTACCTTCTGAATTTGCTGAGTGTATAATTTAAAGAATTAAGCATTGACGCAATGGAATTAGAGTCGAAATTCATTTATTTTAATACTCTGCATTAAAGAATTAATTCTTTTTAAGCTTTGATTATGAATGAATACAATCATTGTTATATTTTTGGTTTTGATTCATGTGAATTTTGTTGATTTTGTTTTGAGCAATACAAGATTAATATGATCTAAAAGCTTAAATACGAGTATTCAATAACAATCTTTTCTATATTTTTAATCTTTTTTTTTAATTTTTGTTTAAGAAATCAAAATGATTAATTGATTTGGGTGTTTAAATTTTCGATAATTATAAGCTATTATTTAATTAAAGTTTTATAAAAATAATAACATCTTACACGTATTTCTTAATTTTTTTCTAAGCATAAAATTAAGTAATTAAATACAATTAAGAGTTTGTGAAGACCGCAAGTAAAGGGACTCATATGGCGTAAAATATATTTTTAGAAAAAGTAAAGTATTTCAAAGTAATCAATTTATTTTATTCCTGCCAGCAAACAAGCTCCAAAATGAGTTAGAAATTAAATGTTTTATATTTTAAATAGACGTCCCTAGAAAAAGTCAACAACAAATTGACGAAACGTCGGGAGAAAATGGAATATAAATGTGTTTTTATTTACGTTAATTGAATTTAGGCCGAATAAGCTTATTTTGAAGAGAATAACTTAAGATTAGCCAAAATAACAAAACAATATGGTCTCAAAATATTTTAGTAAAATTTACAATTTTTGTATAAATGTGGTTCATCCAAAAGACCCGATATTTTTAAAAATTGTTCAAAAATTACAATTCTGAATCAATTCTAAAAACATTTTTGAAAATAATATTTTGCTTCAAATTTGTGTGTCTTTTATGATTCTTTGTAGCAGGCTCATATATATATTTTCGTCCAAAAAATTTGTAATTTTTGATAAAAAAAAACTTTGAAATTTCAAAACTATCAGTTTTATTTGATTCATTTACGACTCATAGAATAACCACCCTCACAAAAGTATCCAAATTTTGCTGACTGGGATTTAGATAGAATATAATAACTGAAAATATTATAAATTTGTTTACATTTATTACGAAAAAAACCCCTAAATGTGCCATACTTTTCCTAACTCGGTATTAAATATGCGTTAAATTCGTATTTAAATTTGATTAAATTTTAAATGTTAATCTTCTCAAAGCGTTACACTCAAACACATGAGCATTTTAATACCAACCAATTTACACATAAAATATTCATGTTTTTATTATTTGTTTTAAATATGCATGTGTAAAATTTATTACTTTGCAACGTATGAAAATGAAGCAAAAGTATACTTTTCAAAGAGGATGGTAAAAATAACGAAACAAAAAATAAACAAACATTAAAATATTAACGAGTTTCCTATTTCCTGTAGGGAGATTTATTAAATAATATAATTGAAGTGAGATTAAAAAACTACAAAAATTAAGCAAAAAACGTTAAAAATATATAAATTTATAGAAAAAAAGAAATTTTGATATAAATACTCAGGGAATTATGTAGGTAGAAGTGATTAAAAATTACACTTAAAACAACTACAAATGTAATGATTGTATTTGTCTTAAAAATTACTAAAATTGTAGTAAGTTTTAACAAAAAAAATTGTATTAAACTTTAAAAACAACTAAAAATGTATTAAAAACAACAGCAACGAAAGGTCAAAGTAACTAACGTACAATTCACAGCTGAATTGTAAAAACAATTACAAAAGTAGTAGAAATAACTTGTACCGTGAAATAACTCCCAAATGAAATAACTTCCAAAAATTATCCATATAAATTGGGATTTATTTCACTATGAAATAACTCCCAATGCGATAGGAAACAACTCCCAAATGAAATAATTCCCAACCAGATTTTGTTGGGAGTTATTTCACTTCTTTTTGGCATTGGGAGTAATTTCACTTTTGTTAGGACTTATTTCATTTTCATTTTTAAATGTGATTTTATCGTTGGGAGCTATTCATTTTTGTTGGGAGTTATTTCATTTCTATTAAAATTACATTTTGGTAAATTTATGCATTTGTAACGGTTCTTAAAATTGTCGTAAAGTAAATAATAGCAATACAATGAATTATTTTACCAAAAGGAACGCAGTTCTTTCTAGAATTTTGGTAGGTAAAGATCGGTATTAAAGTGATTAAAAATAATGGCAAATCTTAAATTTGAAATAATGAGCGGCAAAAAAAGAAATAGTAAAGTGTTATACGTAAAAGTCGAAATTCAAATTTATTTAAAAAATTCGGAAGAAAATATTATTCGTGTTACGAACAAACTGCAAGTCGCAAGTGGTTCTGGAAAACGGGCAGTGTCGTAAAGCCACTGATTTTATTGAGCATAATCACAGCGACCAACGGAAGCTGTATAAAGAACTTAAAGCCCTCAACCAAATAAAAGATCAGTGTTTGGATGTTGCAAGTACTTTGGGCGCTGCTAACAGAGCGCCCGGGAGAATTTCCAGAACGTGTGCGTAAAGCCCGTATGACACTGTATAGTTTTTGTATTGACAATCTAAATTAAAGCAGTACAAATATATTGTTACTCAATTTTTTAACTAGTGTAAAGAGTACGAACACATAGTGCCAAATTGTAGTAAATGTCAAAACAAATACTTTTGTTATCGATAAATCAGCGAAAAATTGGGATATCTGTCAAAAGTGCAAACGAAAATTTTGAACTTTATCTTGACATTTCTCACAGGCAAATAAGTTTGTTGTCAGTTTCTTTTTGGAACTGTCAGTTTAAAAAAAAAAAAACAAACTGTTTGTTTATAAATTGTATATATGTTTCATTCGCACATTAATGTTGTTTCTTTCTCCCAATACATCTTGAAACTATACAAAAACTATACAGTGTCATAACAGCTTAAGGAAAGTTAATAATCTATCAGGTTTATCTTGCATTGCATTGTTAACAATGTCTTTCTTGTTTGTAATAAAGCAATCAAGAGTCAACTAAAAACATTGTTTTCAACAAAGTCAAACGCGGTCTGCAATATTTGACAGCAACAGTTTTTGCTGCATATCCAAAGACTCCGACCGATGTTGTCAATATGTTTAAAAAAGAAAATATTTTTAAAAAGTTTGGATATACGTTGCATGAGGGTCGTGAAAAAACACCGTTTTTTAAAGTTTGCCACGATTCTAAAGACTTTGGATCGCAGCCAAAGATCAGATAAGATGGTCAAGCTAATTAATGAAAATATTCCCAACAACAATAATAAAAATATTTTGATTGATGGAAAGTTAAGACATCTCAGAAGGAGGAAGGGTCTGGAAAGGGTGGCATGACATAACGTCCAATGACTTAATGTCCATGGACGTTATGTCTCTCGAAAAGTGTCATAATGTCCATGGGCTTTATGACACTCTGCAATGCCACATTATGTCCACAAATGGAATGACATAAAGTCCATGGACATTATGCCACTTTTTGGGTGACATAAGGTCCATGGACATTATACTCCAATGTGGAAACATATCACTAATTTTGAAGTTTCTTTTGTGTCGCATGCAGAAAAACTTTATTACGCGAAGCCGCCTGCCGCGTTCTACGGAGAAAAAAACCCCTAAGCGCGGACGAAGGCAGATGTCGAATCCTTTGAAATCTTATATTTTTAAGACATCAAGTAATTTGTAAAAACAAGTTCTTCTGTGTGGCGGCCTTCGGCCACTCTTAGGGGCTTTTTTCCTCCGTAGAACGCGGCAGACGGCTTCGCGAAATAAAGTTTTTTCTGCGTGCGATTATACGATTTATAAATTTAGTTTTATTTTGTGATATACTACTAAAAAATATTTAATATGTTTCGCGTCCTATAGGCGCGGCCACGGCCGCGAATCGCACGCTAACTGTATATACAATTAAAATAACAAACAATACTATTGAATTCCTTGTTTGTGTGATAACTAGCGATGTCACAAATAGTGTATTCGAATACCGAATCTTTATCAAATACTCCTTATATTCATCTTCATATAAATTTGATATCAAAATACACTTTACTTTAGATATGGACGAAATATATATTGAACAATCTTCTTAAATCAATATAAGATTTATCTGATTACTTTTTTAAATTTTTTACATGAAAAATAATGGGGGTTATCGCGTAACTCGATTTGAAAAAATGTTTTCGAATTCGGAAATCTTGTACCTTTCGTAAATAGAAAATCTTTAGAATAAATCTTACTTTTCTTACTCAGAGTAACCGAATAATTCCACCGAATAGTGCTATTATTCGCTATTCGGACGAATGGTCAAATTCGGACGTATACAGTTATTTAACGTATTTTAAGTTAAATACATGTAATTATTTTTACAGTCTTTTCCCGAAGCTCTATTTTTATAACTTAACTCTGGAGAGTTTAATAACATAATGTTTTTCTGTTTTGTAGAATAATTTACGTTTCTCCGATTTTTTGACTATAATTTTTTCTTACAATTTTTTATTGAGGGATTTTTACATAAATTGTTAGATTTATTGGAGCCACGTGGATCAAGGTGGATTTTGTAAATTTTTTTTTAAAGTACATACCTAATACTTTTGCGCAAGTGTGCGCCAGATGAAGCTAAGATACTTCTTGTGAACAAAAATCTAATTTTTTAAGTTAAATGTTATCTCCGGATATTATATAATTATTAGGGTTGTCAGCCGAATAAAAATTATTCGATTAATCAAAAGAACAAAAAGAAAAATGATTTTTGAATGACAATTACTTCTTTTTAATTAAACAAAATAAAAATGCTCTAGGCCAGTTGTACACGGAAAAAATTATCAACCTAAAATATCTAATTAAAGATTTGATTTGAATTTAATTTAATTTGTTTCTAAACAAATATTTAATTGAATCAATTAATATTTTAATTGACTTTTAAATATATAAAAACATATTTTATTTTAGACGCAATTATCATATTATTTTTTCATACACTGTATGCATAAATAGAAAATTTTCAGTATAAAATACCAAATACATTTAAAGTTAACAAGCAAAACAAGCAAAACAAGCATACATACAAACAGACTCAGCATTGCAAAAAACACACATACCAACGCATAGATCACACACTTTTTTTTTTTTGTAGAAGTTATTTATTGCTTTTTTTCCTTCTTAATTTTAATAAAAGGTTTAATTGATAGTATCATTGTCGTGATAGGTGCAAAATCAATTAAAACATTAATTGATTCAATAAATTTTTTAATTAAAACCCGTTTTCAGTTTTTTCTGTGTAGTTAATATAAAAATTAATTTATATCTCAATATTTAGACATTCATCGAATGTCATCCTCAGGAGAAGTATATTTATACTGACAAAAAACAAACACACAGATGGTGACAAAAAACAAACAACGATAGTTCTAAGCTGTGTTTTTATGTAAACATTAAATATACTCTTCCTGAGGATGACATTCGACGAATGTCGAAATATTGGGAAATAAATTAATTTTTATATGTATTAACTACAACTGGCCTCGACACAAAATGCTTAATTATAAACACATTATGGCCATAAGTACATTGTATGTTTACTTATGTATATGAAAGTGTGTATAAAATATATATTCACGCATGTTGTGTTTGAATTTACTCACTAAGAGTTATATTACACAAAAATTTACCCATTTTATAATAGTAAAATTACTAACATTTTTTAGACTGTAGGAAACAAAACCGGATAGAAGGAAAAGACCTACAGATTTGGATAAAATTTGGATTTGTAATTTAGGGGACGAAAATAATCCCCGTGCTGTAGAATTTTATGTAAAATAATGTATGGTATATTCATGTTATTACTTTTAATCGTAATAATATAGACATGAAATATGATTTTACTGCAAGCCATGAAATCACAGTTTTTTATAAGCGCTAAAATCAGCACCTATTTCGCCCAAAAGTAATGCTTCCAAGTGGGAATTCGCCATATAAAATTCATAGCATATGTAAGCAGGTTTGTAAGGGATTCTTTTTGGCTTACTCCCTTACAAACCTGCTTGCATGTAAGCAGCGTTTTTTACTGGGAACCAACATTAAATTATCATAATTTTGCCTACTTTTGCAAAAGTGTGCCACCTCTAAATATTATTCAATGTTCTTAAAACTTTGCATATATTACTTTTGAATCACTTTGAATCGGGGCGAAGGCCAAATCTGCAAATATTTTACATTTTATTTTTTTCCCAACACTCACTAACGTAAAAATTTTACTCAGGCACACTCACTCACGATAAATTTTTTCCTACTCACACTCACTCACGACCACGTAAGTAAATTTACTCACACTAACGCGTGATTAACGCAAAATTCTGCTCATGTGTCCATCTCTAGTCTTAACGCATGAAAATTTTAGCTCAAAATTTAATAACAATTTATATAAGGCTTAAATAAAATCTCCATGAAATTCTTAATAAGAATTTATGTTACAAAAATAACTGTTTCACAACCTAATTTTTAGTGGTTAGTTCAAACCATAAAGGTTAATATGTTCTTTCTCACAAAAAAAAAAAGTGTATGCACCACTACAAATATTCTACCTGCTTTAGAAAACGTTTTTTTCACTTTATTTCCAAACAACCATTTTTTTTTTTGTAGTTTTTCTGTTTTTTAATCGTTCAAACAGTTCAAGGTTTTAATACAAAATCGTTATAAATCACACAAAATAAAAACCCATTAAAAGTTCAAGTAACTGAACTTTGAGAGCAACAAAAAAATGACAAAGATGTTTTCATTTTAAGATCAAATCTTGTTTTAGTTTTATTTTAATCAGAATTGTTTTATTTTAAAACATTTCTTTTTAATGACTTTTTTTAAGTCATTAAAAAAAAAACAAAATTATTTAAAAATTACTGGTTTTGTGTTTTATAAATAATTAAAGATTTGACAAAAAATTTAAAACTCGTGTTGCAATAATTAAATTAACTTACGAACGACAACAAAAAAAACAGAGTAAATGTCATAAAATTTTCAGAACAAAAACAAAAAAACACAATTAAATATTGAACAGTGGAACAAACTGTATTGTTAAGTGCAATTTAACATTTTAAACAAAATTTCCAATATCTATTGATTTATTAATAAAAATGGCTCTAGACTTACAAGGCAGCTATTCCGACCCGAACTCGGAGATTTTCATGAACTTTGGATATGATGCAAAAAAAAAAAGAGACGCGTATTTTTTAGCTGCCCAATCTCACCTTTAAGGGTTAACAATTAGGGTTAAAAACCCATTTGTTTTTGTATGAAAACTTGTCTTTAATTTACGAAAACTAGATTTATTTGTAAGCAGGGTTTAAGTACTTAAGAAAACAATAATGTTGATAGCCATATTGCCTATATAATCGGCCCAGAGTTGCCACATTTTTTAATTATTTGTAATATCCCTGCGGGAAAGTCACTGGTATGGTCACGTGACTAGAACTTTGTGTGTATGAACCAGTCCAAGTTTCGGTTTTGTTATATGAAAGTGACCGGTACTTTTAACATGGGCTTGTCATAGGAGGTGACAATTGCTACCTTTGGAGCACTGTGTGACGTGGCGAATAACTTGACCAAGGTAGCCTATCACCGTACCGACTGAAATGAATATGGTACGGGACAAGTTAGAATTAGGGAGGTCAAAGTATGAGCATTTTAGGATTTATGTGATATGCAACAGGACCAGTGGGGAAAAGTTATCACGTGACTGGTGTAGGTGTACGTATCGTAGAACTGGAGAAAAATTGTTGAAGGAAAACTGGTCACATATTAAGCGAAATGTGTTCTGTTTTAGGGGTAGTTTGAGTGGAATAGTTTTGTAAAGTACCACTGCACTGGCCTAAGGGGTACATGTCGCCGGGCATGCGGAAAGTAATTAGCAAGTAACTTGTCACTTTTTATTCAGCGTGTGTCATATTATGTACGGGTTGCTAAATAGCCCGTCCGGAACCAGCCGCTGCACTTATTCAAAACAGCGTGTCATACCACCTGCTCAAAAAACGTTCAAAAGGCACAACAAAAATCAATTATAAAAATTGTTAATTTTGTCTATACCCAACAAAAAACTACAACATTAAATTCATTATAACAATTTAAATTTGGAAAAGTACATAAACTAGACAAGAAGTCCTGGTATTCAAAATATAGATTTTTTGCATGTTTTTTTCTTTATTTGCTAACATATTCTACTAATTTATATTTTCCAACACTTCTAAAAAGCACTTCATGAGCATTTTAATTCTGCATTACAATTCAAGTTGACAATAATATCTTTATAAAGAGAAGGAGCTGCAACAATTCAGCACAAATTAAATATATAACTTATAAAGCAGAGTAACAAAATATATACTCAGTTTCAATTTTGTTCCCAAAGAAATTCTTAGAAATTGCCAATTACTTACACATAAATAATCGTTTCCAAAAATCTTGTAAAATATCTTAACAAGATATTTCGAAACCAATATGCAGAAATTTTGAAATTTTAATTTTTGCATATTCTTGTAAAGTGTTTCAAGTTTTTTAATAAGCTGTGCAAAAAACCATATTCTGGTGATAGTTTTTTTGTAGCGCTATTTTATGTGTAAAATCTCCATTCACTCGAAAAATCGGCAGTCGGCATTTCGCAAATGAACTTGCCATACGAGTTTTAATATCGCGACGTTTGGCGATAAATCGCCATATCTGTCATCCATTCAGTGTTAAGTCCACTTTGTAGCAGTCAAGGAACTGCATCCTTTGGTACTAATTGCCATGTTTTCATCCACTGCTAATGGTTTTGAGCCAGTTCAATGACCAGTACCAACTACAACTGCAACGACCCTAGTTGCATCAGTACACTTTGATGTTATGTTATTTTTTCCCAGTTACGTGATGTATCTGGTACCAACCAGTGAATGTTTTTGTCACCATAACTAAAGTCACGTGATTGCACATTTCACCCAAATTAACACTTTTTGGTGCACCACAATTTTGGTTTCACCAGTTTAGTGACGTGCTCCCCAATCATATATCACAGAATTACCACTTTGGATCAATCGACCCTTCATTTCCCGCAGGGATAGGGGGAAAATGCTGTTCGGAAAAAGACGCATAAAAATCAAACGGTTTCGAGTATCGGAAATAGCTCAGACACCCCCACGATTAAATTAAATAGCTTAATACAACTAAGTAACTAAAATTACTTAATAAAACGCCAGATTTAATGTTACTCAACACTCATTTTTTCATAATAACAAAAATACTTGAACGTCTTTGGGCATAATTTGTACACCAGTAAATGTGTCTTGAAAAAAGCTTTCATTTGATACCAAATTTGTCTATAGTTCCTTTTAATAGAACGAAATAAGCCGAAAAAACCGTGAATGGCGTATTTTTTGACCCCACATAGTAACGCCTAAACTTGAGATTGGGCAGCTAAAAAAAAAAAAACACGGGTCACTTAAATTTTTATTCTCTACGACATATCCGAAATTTCATAAAGCTCTGCCGTTCCAGGTCGGGCTACCTCCCTTGTTAGAAGATTGTTAAATAAGACTTGTTGTCTTATTTAAAAATCTTTTATATCGTTCTTAAATGTAGATAGAAAAGGGGCCAGCACTGACAATACACTGAAATGTGTGGTACACTCAGAAAAGTTCTCCAGTTACCACCACATGACATTTATTTGTGTAGTCAATTGTTTGTAGTTATTTTAACTACAATAGTATAACTTGGCAAACTAAATTTTAATGCTTTTTATGGTTGTTTTTCTAAACCACCTATAAAAATTACTGCATTTAAGTGACATTTGTTTTACTTAGTTATTTCGGGTTCTGCAACAAGCAACTGCAAAAACTATAATTTTGTTTGTGTTGGCGAAATATCGGTTTTATCCGCTAGATCTGACGATTTATTTAATGAAATTTACAGCGTATTCAGTTTATTAGTCTATTTTTTTTTTTAAATTCTCTTTTTGATTGCTTTTTTGCTTAAAATGTATTTTTCTTAACTTTTCGTAAAAAGTTAATTTTTAATTTAATTTTGAGTATTTAATTGATTTTAACAACATATGCAGAGAATATATTAAGCAATACAAATTAAGTATAAAACATGAAAAAATTAAATTTTAAGTATCTCTCATTTCACGGTTTCATTAATTTTCCACAAAACTATCAAAATCCCAGTTAAGACTTTTAGAACAAAATTTCGAATAAAATTAACATTATAAAAATAATAGGTACATAGAGTTTTTATATCATATTTTAAGACTTTCGATGCACTTTTCAGACGCTTAAAACACTTTTTTAGTGCTTGAAGTTAATGTCCCTGGTAATAACCCTTGAAATGTTCAGATTTGCCTTTTGCTTATGCACAAAAATGCTGAGATCAATTGCGAAATGGGATACTAAATTTTGCAAAAAATTTTAAAATATAGTAAAAACTGAGAAAACAACGCGGATTTACTTGTTCATGCTGCACATTTGTTAACCAAATTTAATACCCGAATGTTAATGAAGGTCTATTTTCAATTTATAACGAGCTTTCAACCTCCGTATATTTACAAAAATAAAGCAAATCAAACATATTAGCTAGGTTGATACTAGTATTTCGATCTGGCTAAAGATCTCATCAGAACCCGAAGTTTTAGAAAAGTTAGAGCCTCCATAATAGGCAGAACTTTAACAAAAAAAAACTTATTAATAATCAATTTTGGTCCATTCTTGTCTTCTTAGTAATCAAGCACGTGGTTAGGTCTTTTCCTAACAAGCATCATGACGTTACTAAACTTTGAAGACCAAAAATGTTCTATTTATATAAAAAAATTTTAGTTTGTACTCTGGCTCAAGTAATATTTTTTACAGTTATATAAGTTTTTTGTTTTTATATAAATCGAGATTATTTTTATGTTATTTTCAATTTATAACGAGCTTTCAACCTCCGTATATTTACAAAAATAAAGCAAATCAAACATATTAGCTAGGTTGATACTAGTATTTCGATCTGGCTAAAGATCCCATCAGAACCCGAAGTTTTAGAAAAGTTAGTGCCTCCATAATAGGCAGAACTGAGACCTTCATTATACTTTATGTATAATGAAGGTCTATTTATGTACATAAAAAAATAACATCAAATATTTTATTATGTTTTATACATTCTTTGAAACATGTAAAATTTGCAAAAAAAAAAAAAATCTGGTCCATAAGTCAAAAAACTGGGTATGCCATTAAAATCAGCGTGGCAGAAATATAAAATAATGTTCGGTACTCTTGTTTTATTTTTCGAGTTGCGCAGTATAATTCACTTTTAACAAAATTCCATATAAATGGTTTAAAAATTCCAACATTTTCAGGATATTCTGATTTTTTAATTTTTTTTTAAAGATTTTGTGTTAAGCAAACGTGGTTGTTTTAGTGGTTTTAAAATTCCCGGGAATCGGGAAGTGAAAAATCGGCAAAACTCACGGGAAGTTCGTGCTGTGAATTTACGGACTAAAAACCCTAGTTTCGACATGTAAACAATAAATGAAGTAATTTCAAAAGAGATTTTGATGTGTTTTACTTAAAATACACTCAAAAAATCGCTTGAGTAAATGCAAACTTAAAATCAAAATTTTTTTTGTTATGACCTAACCTATTAAAACGGATCATACCACTGAACTCAACGACCAAAAATTAAGTTTACGTGTCCCGCGGTTTTGGTGTTATATTTCAAAAGTTTAAATTTTACTTCCAGTGTAATCTCAATAACCGTACTAAATGTCGACTTTTTTATTTTTCTATATTAGAGATTTTGGCTATATTTTTTTCTTTAAATTTTGGTGATTTTTTTTATTTTGGAATTTTTTAATTTTTAGCAATTTGTCAATTTTGTAAATTTTTTTTTTAACTTTTAGTGATTTTTTTTAATTTGGTGTTTTTTTTTTAATTTTGGCTTTTTTCATTATCGATTATAAAAACTGAAAATTTTGTGTGCACCAAATTAATTTACAATTAAACATTTATTAGATATTATTAAACTTTTGATTGAGAGTGAGTTTGAGTCAAAAAAAAGCTTAATTGAAATTATATTGGAAATAATTTTTTTCTGTGATATAAGCATAATTAAAGACACAAAAAATCTTCTAAAATTTTCTTAACTCGACTTAAGAGCTTTTGTCAAAAATTCACAGATATTTATGGTTGAGACTTTGTGATGTTATTTTGTCCCACCGTGCCTTTAAAAGTTTTAAACACAATTTTTTTTTATATTCTACTAAACTTGAGTACTTTTGATGGATTTACAAGTTCGTTCATTTGTTAAAAATAATGTAGTATTGTAAGCTGGCTGCCATAGACATTTTATAAGTCTGCCATTATTTGTCATAGAAGTGATAATAATTATTATGATGACCTCAAACTTTATAGCAACCAGGGACCGGTTGTTCATGTAAATGCATGATTTTTGCCTTAAGTCTGAAAACATGGTAAACCAAATAGTGTTGCGTTAAAATGACATTGATTTGTTAGTGCATATTTTTGAAAACATGTTAAACCAAATAGTTTTGCGTTAAAATGACATCGATTTGTTAGTGCATATTTTTGCATATTTTGTTACAATGCATATTTTTGCATATTTAGCTTTAAATTTCTTTTTTTTTATTGCATATTTTAACTTTTTTTGCTTTAAATGCATATTTTTACTACATTTTTCTTAGTTTTTTGTAGAAAAAATTGCTTTTAATTTTATTTCATATTTGACCAAAGAGCATATAGACTAAAGAGCATAAAGCATTGTAAATTGTTTTCTTAAATTTTATATGCTAACTGGGTTAATAGTTTTAATGATTTTTTTTAAATGTGTATTTTTCAATATAAATAATTAAAATTTTGTGTTAATTGTACAAAAGGTATGCAGAAAATATATTCAACAATACTAATTAACTTTAAAATTGAATTAATTTTGCTTAAAACATGAAAAATAATTCATTTAAAATGCTTTTTCACGCTTTTTGCTATTTTTCTGCGACACACTCAAAATTCCATTTCAGGTTTTTAGAAGAAAGACGTGAATACATAGTTATACAAACTCAGAATATCAATATACAACCCAATGGACCACAAAATAAGTAAAGTATAACAGTACTTTAGAATAAGCTTTTTTTAAAAAAAATACTAAAGCCTTTTTCAACCGTGTTTGAGAAAGTAGTATTCTTTACAACGTGCTGACAACATGTCGCTGCAGCAAAGTCCCGTTAAATTCTGTATGTACGTCGTTGATTACTTTGCATTGTCATTGTCAATTTTGATCGAAGATAGTGCGGTTGTCATAATTTGATAAATAAAAAATAATAACAATAAGTGAAAACAATAAGTAAAAAACTTGAATTTTTAATGAATTGATTTTTTTAAAATTATTTTTTAAGTGTTTTTCAATTCCAAAAACTTAAATAAAAATTTCTTAATAAGAAAAATTAAATAAAATGTGAATTTCTTATATTCAAACATAAGGCCCGATTCTTACACATTTTTGTAATTGTCCTAAATTTGTCTGACTATCTTACCTTGAAAAAAAAATTCTAGGTAATAGTCACAAAAATGTAAGACAGTCACAAAAATTTCTGAAAATCGGGGCGATAATAAAAAAATTTACAAAAGTAGGCATAAGCTAATTCTACAATTGGTAGCATAAGCTTGTTCTAAATTTGTAAGCATAAGCTAATTCTACAATTGTTGACATAAGCTTATTCTAAAATTAGCGGCATAAGCTTATTTAAATATTATTTCAGTAATATTATCACGAGGGTTCCGTTTTGATTTTTCTACAATAAAATTAAAGCGTTTTTCAATACTTTCTAAAGTCTTTTTAAAGCTTAACGCTTATGCTTGCAAGCTTAATATAATATTTTTCTAAAGGGTTTTGGTCCATTGGGAACAAAAGAATCAACATTGTATTTAAATGCACCAAACACAACCGTCGACGTTGAGCGGTCATTTTTCTATTTTCATAAAGTTTTTGAGACTTTTTTTTGCTATGTTTTATGTTGTTTTCAATACAATTAAACAATTGTAAGTGCATATTTTTTTAATTTTTTGACAAGAACTTTTTAGTGCTTAAAGTTCCTGTCCCTGATAATAAAATTTGTTAATAAATTATCTGTTTGTTTTATTTCATATTTTAAATAAACATCTAATAATTCATATTACTCTGTCTTTATATGACTGTGTTTCCACTTACGTGTTTTGATTAAAACACGTGTTTTGAGGAAAAAAATTTATGGGGAAACATATACAAAATACGTTCAAAATACGTTCAGTGGAAACGTAGCCTAATAGAAAAACCAATTTACTCAATTATTGTTATTCTTTCTTTTAATGGCATATATAATTGTATTTGTTTTACAAATTAAATTTAATTTATATTGAACAATTAATTCAATTTATACTTACTTAACCTCAAATTATATTTACAAGCAACATGAACATTAAACAAAAAATGTTTTAATCTTAAAGTTCTTAAGAATTGAATATGGATTTGAGAATTTGTATTGTTAATGCAACTGACCTGAAAAGAGAAAATAATAAACAGAAGAAAATTATTATTAATAAATGCAACATCTTTTAGGAAAACGATGAAGAAAAACTTATAATACATTAAAATTATTTCTTCAAAGTTTTTTTTTTTGGAAAAATTAGATTGAACTCAGCAGGAAGTTGCTGCAATAATTTCAAACGAATCATCTTTTATAATTTAACATATAAATGTTGTAAAATTTTATTATACTACAAAATTATACACAGAGAAATAAAGTGCCAACCGAATTAAAAAGTGTATATTAATGGTAACAGCTTATAAATTTAGTTAGTACAACGATATTTCTGAATATTTTGGGTAGTGCAACTAAAATTCAGTTGAATTAACTGAACTTTGTTGTGAAAAGTTGTGCCAACCGTCTGAAATTCGTTATAACCGAATTTGAGTCGAACTAAACGAATTTCATTATTTAAATTTATTTTCATCGGGATAATCATTAATTGCATTTATAGTAATTAAATGTGCTAAAGTCCCAAAACTTATTTAACAAATTGTGAAACAATCTGATGTAGGCGTGTCCCTATCCGGATTTCATTCCTGCCCAAGGAAATCTTCAGGGGACTTTGTTATTAGAATTTCTAGAGATATTTGTTATGTTAAATCACAAACTCAATGAGGATTTCTTGTCCTCGTCTAGGAGCGAGATTCAAAATTTAAAATATCAAAGAAAAAACAAAAACAACAAAAAAATATTGTCACAATTGGCTTTGTCATCTTCCAATTTCGGTTGGCAAATAGCTATATTTTTTTCTGTGTATATATATATATATATGTATTTTTAAATTGTATAATTTTGTAATGCTCTTACAATTAGTAATTATTGTATAATTAGAACATGTGCATAATTATTTCAATACGTTTTTATGTTTGAATAGTAGATTTAGTAGTACCATGAAGTAAAACATGCATAAAAATACGAAATTTGTGTTAAAACAACAAAAACTCGTAAAAGGAACAAATTTTCGTTTATTTAACGAAAGTTTTAGTTATTTTGACATTATTTCGTATTTTTATCAGCAAATGTTTATTTGCCTTATTTTGGTTTTTTGTGTGTGGCAAATTTTTAACAGTGGATAGACTAATCCAAAAATTTTTTCAAACTTGTAATTTATTATCTTACGGTAAATTAAATAATTAATAAATTAAATAAATATTACACAGTTAAACCTCTAACCGGCAATCCCGCCTACAGGCGGTGTCTTTTAAATTGACCATAAATGCGCCAAATGGGTAATTTATAATAAGAAAGTAAGCTATTTCGATAGGAAACCAAATTTACAAAATATTTTGTGAAGCAATTTTTTGTGTGCAGTGCACGGTTTGAAAGTGAGAAAGTGTTCAAATTAAAATTTCGTAAATTTTGAAAAAAATAAATATTGTCTTAAAAGGTGTTTCTTTTTATAGAGGTAAAGAACTTTCAAAAGGAATAAAACAAATGGAATAAATTGACATGAAATTTACTTTATTCGAATGATAATCTTCTGAAATTATAATTTAAATATGAGTTCTGGCATATGACAGCCACGGCTGGCTCGGACGTAGTCAAATCTGCTGGTCTAACTTTCGATTACTTTTTCCAACATTTGTGGCCGTATATTGGATATAACGCGGCGAATGTTGTCCTCCAAGTGGTCAATCGTTTCGGGCTTATCGGCGTAGACTAGCGACTTCACATATCCCCATAGAAAATAGTCCAGCGGCGTTAAGTCTCACGATCTTGAATGCCAATTCACCGGTACGAAACGTGAAAATATGCAGTTACCAAGCGTTTCCTTCAATAAATCAATTGTGGCACGATCTGAGTGACGTCTTGTTGAAACCACAGCTCCTGCACATCATGGTTGTTCAATTGATAAACGAAAAAGTCAGTAATCATGGCTCTATAGCGGTTACCATTGACGGATAGACTGATTGGGGTTTTCCTCTACGCTACGCTCTACAGCAGCAATGATTTCTTCTGTACGCACTGTACGACGTCTCTGTGGATGCATATTATCATTTAGAGTAAGCGTGGTGCGAAAACGTTCCATAGTTAATCGAATTAATTGCTCTGATGGACGATTATGTTGACCGTAAAATGGATGTAGTGCGCGATACGTATTTCGAACAGAACCATGATTTTCAATATAAATTTGCACAATTTGGAAGCGTTGTTCAGGCGTCAGTCAGTCTATTCATGTTATAATGCCAAACCAAACTAAACATAAATCACAGCTGACAAAATGGCCGCCAGTTAAAAAAGTGTTGCCAATTTAAAGTTATATACCTGTACAAAAAACACCCTTTATGCTTTCAATAAATTTTTTTATGTTAATCTTTTTTTTTCTACTATATTTAATATATTTTTTGAGATTTTTATCCATAACTTTAAGTCGCGTCGGAGCTAAACATATTAATTTGGCAATGGCATAGTCGAATAAATTATAATTAACATACATATATTTTTTTGTAAATTAAAAAAGAAAGTTTTTTTGAAAAAACAGGGGATTTTTTTGCTTATTTTATTTAAAACACGACTTTAACAGCTTTAAAATGAGCTATCAAATCTTTAAAAAGATATGGACGATTAAGTACGAAAACTTTTGTTAAATTTTCGATTTGTTGTCATATTTTGAAACGCGACATTTCCACAACCGTTACAACTAACAACGAGGGTTTTTTCCTATAGAAAACCCCTCAGAATCTGAGAGTTTTTTCCTATAGAAAACCCCTCAGAATATGAGGTGTTTTTCCTATAGAAAACCCCTCAGATTCTGAGGACTTTTACCATTAGAAAAACCCTCAGGTTCGGAGGGCTTTTTCCTATAGAAAAACCCTCAGATTCTGAGGGTGTTTTCCTATAGAAAAATCCTCAGGTTCTGAGGGCTTTTTCTTTTAGAAAAACCCTCAGATTCTGAGGGCTTTTTCCTTTAGAAAAACCGTCAGATTCCCTTAGATTCTGAGGACTTTTTCCTTTAAAAAAAACCCTCAGATTCTGAGGGCTTTTTCCTTTAGAAAAACCCTCAGATTCTGAGGACTTTTTCCTTTAGAAAAACCCTCAGATTCTGAGGGCTTTTTCCTTTAGAAAAACTCTCAGATTCTGAGGGGTTTTTTATTTAGAAAAACCCTCAGATTCTGAGGTATTTTTCCTTTAGAAAAACCCTCAGATTCTAAGGGATTTTTCCTTTAGAAAAACCCTCAGATGCTGAGGGCTTTTTCCTATAGAAAAACCCTCAGATGCTGAGGGCTTTTTTCTATAGGGATTTTTCCTATAGAAAAACCCTCAGATACTGAGGGCTTTTTCCTATAGAAAAACGCTCATATGCTGAGGGCTTTTCCCTGTAGAAAAAACATCCTATGCTGAGGGCGTTTTTCCTATAGGAAACCCCTCAAAAGCTGAGGGCTTTTTCCTATAGAAAAACCCTCAAAAGCTGAGGGCGTTTTTCTATAGAAAAATCCTCTAATTCTGTGGACTTTTTCCTATACAAAAACTCTCAAATTCTGAGGAATTTTTTCTTTAGAGACCCCACATATGCGAACTGTACATGTATTTTTATCTTTTTTTTTATTAAATAAATTTAGATTTAATAAAATATAAAAATTCTTTATTAGGGTGGCTTTTTGCAATAAAAAATACCCAATATTAAGGATATATCACCAATATATTGCCTACATTATAATTGGTATTACACATATTTTTCTCAGTTAATTTAACAAAAACTGTGGGTGATTTTTTAATATAACCCAAGAAACATTTTTACGGACTCTCCGGCATGTACGGATTCTTGAATCCGGGGTTTACGGTACGTTTTCGGACCGTTTAATCGGATTTTCGAAAACACGTTTTTAGTCCGTTTGGGGATATCAGTTTTCGTGCCGTTTAATACGGACTTCACCGATTTTCATCCGTTTCAAGTCAGTCACAATCGGTAACAATTTTTTTCAATTTGTTTTATTAAAATAAAATTAAGTAAATAATATAAAAGATCGGGGCGCCAAATAAATTCAGATAGTATGCATAATATGCATTGCATACGTTAGATGGTAAGTATTTATATAATTTAAAACGCTCAAATGAGATTGTGCAAACAAAAATATATTTGTTGATAGAATCCATCGTTTTTAAACCCCACTTAATATTTTTTACATGTAGATATCTGATTCAATAATGGGCCACAAACTACCAATGATGCTCTTGGTGGAAACAAAAAACTGCATCGAAAAAGTAAGTATAAATTTTTTTTTTTTTAAATAAAAAAATATATTCCAAGAAAACTCTTACTATCTCTTGAAACTAAAATAATAAATTCTTTTTTCCTTTTAGATTTTGAATATTATCGACCACAAATGTTCCGTGATGCTGCTAAGCTGGATACAAAAAGTAGCTGTGGCGAATTTCGTATTTAATTAAAGTTAAATGAAGTATATTTTAATATTTTTTCAAATAAATTAATAAATGTATAAAAAAAAATAAAATCCATTGAGTTTTTTGTAAAAAAATGGTTGGAATACGGACCAAATAAGTATTTTCAACGATCCGTTTATTGTCCGTTTTATATCCGTAAAAAAACGGAATCATCCGTTTTCAGCACGACAAAACGGTCCGGAAACGATCCGTATTTGACGGACTTTAAACGGATTTGAGTCAGTTTTTAACACGACCCAACGGTCCGTAAACGGTCCGTCATTGACGGACTTGCAACGGATTCGAATCCGTATTTGATGTTCCTTTTAATCCGTTTTCTGGTCCGTATACTGATCCGGAAAACGGTACGGAAACGGACTCCGGATCCGACTATGCTGTACCGAAAACGGCACATAAACGGATAGGATTGTTTGCTGGGAAAAGTCGATTGAACTAGAAGAGCGACCTAGTTCATTGAGTTCAATCGAGCTAAAAAGAGGGTACATTAAAACGAACTAGATTGCCCAAGTCTACAATTTTCGCAATTTGATCCCTGAATTGAAATAAGTTTCGAAAAATATATTGACATTCGAGAGAAAAATAAAACAATTAAATATAATATAATTTGTAATTTGAAAAGAGGAAGAAATAAATTTATTTTGTTAATAAGAGTTTAAAAAGCCTATTCTATTATTAAAGTAGAAGAACCAATTCCCAACTCTCAAAATCAAATTATCGAATAATAAAATGGCGGCTTTAGCGGAAGTAAGTACTGCTGGAAACTGGTGTATAACTCACACAAACGTAGTCAGTTTTTGTTATAAGTGGATTATCACAAATTTTTCCAAGCGTCCTGAAAAATTGGGTGAATTTTTAAAATCATCAATATTCTCGGCTATCCATTATGATAAATACGGATGGTGTTTATATCTTTATCCAACTGGAGAAAGAAAAATAGATTTTATTGGCTTATATTTAAAACTTGAAAGCATAAAAAATCCAACAAATTCAAATGTTAAAGCTGATTATAAATTTTCAATTCTAAATGATAAAAGTGAGAAAAAAATACAAGAGTTAAAAAATGCGTCCACTTTTCCCAAGGAGCGCTTGACGGCACCTATAAATTCATTGATCGAAATTTTCTATTAAATGGAGCTAATGGTCTGTTGCCCGATGACACATTAACAATAGTTTGTCATATTACAACGACTTTTGATACTGTTACAAGTTCTGATCCAAAAATTTTATTAAAAAAAGCTGCTTGTGATTGCAAATTAAGCCATGATCTTGGTCATCTATTTGAAAATGCAAAATTAAAGGATGTCACCTTAATCGTAGGTAAACGGGAAATTCAAGCCCACAGAATCATATTGGCTGCTCGGAGCATTGTTTTCGATGCCATGTTTGGACATGAAATGGAAGAATCAAAACTAAATCGTGTTTCGATAACAGATATTGATTATGAAGTCATCCAGGAGATGTTACGTTATATTTATACCGGCAGAGTTTTAAATTTGGATACAATGGCTGTTGAGCTCTTAATTGCTGCTGATAAATACGCTCTAATGGAGTTAAAGGAATTGTGTGAGATAGAATTGTGCGGCAAACTCTCGATTGAGACAGCAGCTGATATGATAAAATTGTCTGATCTTCATAGTGCGGGTAATTTAAAAGCACAAGCTATAGACTTTATAAGTGATCATGCCGTTGAAGTTTTACAATCTCAAGGCTGGAAAAATATGCTCATATCGCATAAAGATTTAATTACAGGGGTAGTTGAAGCGATTGCCACATGGAATGGACCACCCAGAAAAAGAATTAAAAATTAAATAGAGTTTGGTGTTTAGATTTGTTTAAACAAAATTTAATGTTTCTATTGTATTGTTAAGATTTGGTTCCAGAATTATGAATCTGATTTTTTATGGATAGAATAAAATTTTTGTTAATGAGATATAACTATTTATTTTTGACTTAGTAGAGAAATATCTGTAATAATTTTATATTAAAAGAACTGAATAACAGAGATTGAGATTCTCGCTGCACAGACAGTAAAAGATAGAACTAAGAAATGAGAGCTTATCTCAACCTAACCAAAGTTTAGGGCTTAACCATAGTTATGAATGTCAAATTTATATTGCGATTTCTGTGGTTATTTTTAGAAACTCTGGTTATTTTTAGAAAAGTTACTCGTCCTAAAAGCGACAAAAATTCCCCATACATTTGGTATGAAACCAAGGTTGCCAAGTTAGCCATTTTCCAACTAGACCTAGCCATTTTATTTTTGTCTGACCATTAAAAATTGGCTAGATTATATCTAGCCGGAAGCTTTAGCCATTCAAGTTTGCCGTGGACATTTTATTAAGTAAACGTTTTGCAGTTAATTTCATAAAAAATGCTTTAACTTTTACGAGTTTTAAAATTTAAAACTTTCGACATGTAATTTTCACATGTAATTTTTACATTCTATTTAAA
This sequence comes from Delia radicum, assembly GCA_021234595.1. NCBI lineage: Eukaryota > Metazoa > Arthropoda > Insecta > Diptera > Anthomyiidae > Delia > Delia radicum. The sequence goes on along the minus strand of CM037854.1, from coordinate 30,246,721 downwards.
ATCTTTTTGTTTTTTGTAAAATTTTTTAAAAAATATTTAAAAAACTAGAAAAATATTTAAATTTAATCTGTACTTTCATCAAATTCGTGTTAAAACTTTCATGCACCAAAAAAATCGAAAATATGCGCTTAAAATATGCAGTAAAAATGCAAAATATGCACTTTTAAGAAAATACGCAATAAAACCGAAAAATATGCACTTAAAATTCAAAAAAAAAAAAAAAGAATGCATTTAAATTTGGTCGCTTTTTGAAATTCGTATTTATTACACGAGAGAATTCCCAAGAAAAAATTACACATTCCAAAAAGAAGGTGATGCCCAAACTTGCTTACATATCTCATTGCCAAATTTAGTAACTGCAATACCAAACATACTCCAACGATAGAGTCAAAAAAGCAAGTAAAGGGTCCGCCATCTAACGTTTTTTTTTTTAAACTAGTGCTTATTTCGTGAATGGTTACACTTAGCTCATGTCTGATTTGACAGATAATTAGTTTTATCCTTCCGCTGAATGAATATGGTCCGTATGTTTCGTTATCTTGTGAAAAAAGTGAAAGAAACTGGCATCCTCATCGATAAGCCAAAGCGTGAAAAGCCAAAAACAGTGCGTACACCCGAGAATATTGCTGCTGTGGCAGAAAGTGTGCGTGAAGCGCCATCAACATCAATTCACCGTCGTTCTCAACAATTGAACATTTCGGAGACATCATTGAGACGAATTTTGCATAAAGACCTTGGTATGACGCCAGACAAAGTCCAATTGGTTCAGGAGTTCAAAAAAAAAAAAGTTATTTGGCGGACCCTTTATAAAATATTAAAAAGCTACAAGAAAGAAATACAACATTTAATTATATTCAAGTAAATAAATGTTAACTTAATCAAACCAAATCTTACCTTAATATTTTATTTATTTAATGAAATTTACATCGCTTTCATTTTACTTGACACTATCTTCTTTAACATACTCTTTTTGATAGCATTTTTTGCTTAAAATGCATTTTTCCTAGCTTTTCGTAAAAGGGTAATTTTTAATTTAATATTGATTTTTTAAGTGATTTTAACAACATACAAATTAAGTATGAAACATGACCAATTTAAACTACCTCTTATTCACGGTTTCATTTATTTTCTTCAAAACTATCAAAATCCCAGTTAAGACTTTTAGAACAAAATTTCGAAGAAAATTAACATTAAAAAAATAATAAGTACATAGAGTTTTTAGTGCATATTTTAAGATTTTTCATGCATATTATAGGCGCATAAAATAATTTTTTAGTGTTTGAAGTTAATGTCCCTGGTATTAACCTTTGAAATGTTCAGATTAGTCATTTTGCTTATGAACAAAAATGCTTCGATCGATTATTAAAATCTATATTTATAAAACTCATTTTCTGTTTGTTCATTTGTTCTCTATACAAACTTGCAATTTCCTCAAATTTGGCATGAATAATTCATCAACCTCGCCCACTTCTCCGCCTACTTTTGACAAAAAATGTAAAATGTTTCAACTTTTTTCGTTATTTTTCGAATACAAACTTCTAAAAAAAAAGTTTTAACGGATTTCTTTGAAATTACTCACATATTTTCTACGTTTCCCGAGAAAGGCCTCAGTAAAAGCCCACTTCGGTACCGACTTTTGATCAAAAACGTCAAAATTAAAAAAAATATTTTTTTATTTGAAAGTATTAAATCCAATCAAAACATTTTAGTAAAAACCATTTCATTTTTAAGAATTCTTTTCAGCCGTATAATATCCCTACTGATTTTTTCGCAATGTCTTTATGATTTCATTTTTTGTAAATTTTATTTTAAAACAAGTTTTAAAATTTTTTCTGTATTCAAAAATCACAGTTGACCCGGGAAACACCGGGTACTTCAGCTAGTTTAAATATATATTTAAATATTAAAAGAAAACAACAACAATATGTTTTGAGCGATAATATTAAAAAAAATGTCCAGCAAGTTCCGAATTTGAGCAAATAAAAGATTCTTTATTAAAAAATTCAGTTCTCTTAATTCTAGCCCCGCAAAGCTTGTTTGCAGGATTAAATTAACCCTCTAATGCCGAATTTTGTTTTGCAATGAAATTCATACCATGTATTCGTCTCGCAAAAACATAATAATTTCTCTTAAAAAAATGTTTTTCGCTGACTACTTTCGGCGATATGAGCAAAAATAATTTAAAATTTATTTCGAAAACTAATGCAAGTAAAACAAAAGTTTGTACCAAAAATTATTGCTCTTACCAAGGCATAACCACAATCCAAAAATAAACTTTTTTGTGCTTCTTTTTAAGAAGATATGGAGATTTTCGCTTTTTGCAAAATGCGAAATAGGGCGAAAAAGTATCTTAACTTCAATATTTTTTGTTCAAACTTTAGACTGTTGCTACTATTACTGATTGTCTTCTCTATACCAAATTTCAAAACGATCCGTCCATTACTTTATAAGTTAAGACAATGTCCTTTAAAGATATCCTGATAAAATCCTGTTCGTCCTTGAAGAAAAATAAGGACTGATTATTAAAGGTAATACTTCAATCTTACTTATACTTAATTTTCAAGAGTTTTAAATCAACTTAAATAAGTGTTTTAGTTGTTGGAAATCTCAGTTAATTAAAAAATAATTATTTTTTGAATTTTTCAAAATTTGAACTTTAAAGCTTTCTTGCGTTTTAACAGGGCACTGAATACGAACAGTTTCTTCGCAAAACTTTTAGCTAATTCACTTTTATATCAAACTATATCAATTTCTAAGTATAAAATACTCATTCGAAGCCTTTGGGTTCAATTTTATAAACGATGACAAATTTCATCGTCAGGCGTTAGAGAGTTAATATTTAATTGAAAGCTTTTAAAATTTGCAACAAATCCATTTTTAAAAAAAAGTAGGGAAATATTTTTTCTGTGTACCGGAAAATACGGTAGCCACAACCGACATATTCGATTGGCTACAAATACGGTTGCCACTACTGAGTCTGTTTTCTAGGTGAAGGAATTCATTCAATTCTTTAAAGTTGGTCAGGCAATTCACTCGTAGAATTTAAATTCATTTAAAATAATTTGAATTAGGGAATGAATTAATTAAAGCTCTGCATGTTTGTTAGTTTAGAATTTTCAGATTTTGATTTAATTTAAAATAGATATGTTAGTACATTTATTCCCAGTGATTGGAGAAGAATCATTCACATCGAACAGAAGAGTTTAAAAATCTTTACAATTTAGTATATATTAATAAGCCTAGTTCTTGATGTTGAAAGAACTGCCTCTATACTGGGCATAGGCTGTCTATAAATAACTGCCATCTTTGTCTTCTTGACGCTACTTCTCGAAGTTCACCAATGTTGCTGAAGCTCCTACTTTCCGAGACACTGATGATTTCGTTCAACGTAGATCTTCTCCAAGATGAGTTTGGCCGTCCAAGTCTTCTTGAACCTTGGGGATTGTATACAAGGGCTTGGCAACATACTTCTGTAGGCGGTTTCCATCCAAACTTTCTTTTACGAATTTCCACATTGACGTCTCTAAAGTTTGATCGGAACCATAATTGTTGGTTGGATATCCTGTTCGGCCAAAATACTCTCAAAATCCTACGCAGACATCTGTTGACAAAAACACGCAGAAGAACTGAAAGAACGCATGCCTTAAATATTTTAATTTTTGTTGCTTCGCTGTATATGTTATTGTTCCAAACTTTGTTCAGAGTTGTGTTTATTAATAATACCAAAGTTTATAAAATTTAATATTAATGTCCTACGTTGAGCGCCAAACCCGACAACTACACGCAGAGAAAAAACATGGTTGCAACATGATTGCCGCAACAAAATTATGATCACTGCATTCGGACATGGTTGCTACAAACAAATTATGTGTTTGAAAATAAATTCTGACCAATAACATGGTTGCTGATACCATTTTTTGGTTGATATTTTATTATCCCTCTTCCTACCTTACAATATGGTTATATGGGACCATAATATATACCATAATATGGTTATATGGGACCATAACATGATAACTTTATGATTAGTTTTTCATCATATTATGATTAGCGGGTACCATATTATGATAATTCCAAGGTCATAACATGTTTATGAAGAATCTTAATATGAATGAATGAATGAATGAATAATGATTTATTAAAAAAATATGTAATTACAATTCATATAAATATCACAAAGAAGTAGCTATGATTAAATCATTTGAAGACATAACATTTAATGTTGTGTGTCTGAGAACCTTAATATGGTGTTATAAGGACAGTTTCCGAACTATAATATGATTTATTAGGAATCATATTATGGTAAAATAATAGCAGTTACGTAATCATAACATGATTATTATACTATGGCTACTATTATGGTTGCCGCAATCATGAACCCAACAATGTATGATGCTCTTCGAATATGGTTGCCCCAACTATGTTTTTTCTTTGCGTGTAAATACCACTGTTTCCAGGTTTGACGATTTATCGTCATTTTGACGATTTTTAGTACCTAAATTACTAAATGACGATTGGACGATTTTTGCTTCCAAAATGACGATTTTTTGACAAACGTTTAATATGTCAGCAAAACATGATTATTTGCTATTATTTTTTGATTTTTATAATTTCGTTAAAATTAAAAACTAATTTTTTACTGAAAGTTTAGCAAAAAAGTTATTTTATGGATTCATCTTAGGTTTATTTTAATTTATTTGCTGCACTTAATAAAGGTAAACCTACTGCAAATGTAGCTAAAAACAAATGAAATTTCACTTGCAAAAAGAACGACTTACATTTTAGTAAATTCAACTAACATAGTCATTTGTTTTTTACTGTTCAAAAAATTAACTACAATTGTATTATTAATGAGTGGTTCAGTCAGTGCAGTAAAAAATAAACAAACATTGATTTGTTTTATTTTTTTAAATAAAAAAAAATACCGATAAAAAGAATGTAAAATCATAATACTGTAATTTAATGTGGTTTGTTTTTTAAATGAACTACAATTGTAGTCAAAAATTAAATTAAAAGTAAAGATACTGTATTACAACTGAAACAACGACAAATATTTACAGCAGAAGTTCCCTGAGTAAGTGCTCACTTTATTCATGGTTGGTAAACACTACCTTTTCATTGCAATGGCAGTTGCCTGCCACGGCCACACCAATGCCGTTATGAACGTTTTACAGCAACGATTCCAATAGTGGCATGTATCTTTACAGGGTTTATTTCAAAATGTTACCCATTACATTTTGTTACATCAACAAAATAACGTTATAAATCGTCGTTTCGGTATTTTAGCGTTATTTTGACTTTAACTAGTTCAAGATATTTCAAAATCAAACAGGTTAAATAGAAAACTAAAACCGTTTACATAAGAAGAAACATGTCGCTTTTTTTAAAATTTCCATTCCGCTATTAGTGTTACTGTAATAGCCAATCGTTATTATGAAAAGTTATTGAATGCCAACCCTGCTTTTTTTAATATTTATATTTTTATAAAGTTTTATTAGTGTAAGATTGAGATAAAAATGAAATATTTTTTAATTTAAAAAAAAAAATTCAAGTTTTTGCGAAACAAACATCGAGTTTGAATATTCTGATTTATAAATCCAAAAATAAATCCGGTGATTAAAAAAACCGGCCTAATAATAATATAAATAAAGTGTTCCAAAGTGAAACTTCAGATATTAACAATTTATATTTGAAAATGGAAAAACATGCAGTAATAGACAATATTTAAATAAAAATAAATAATAATATAAATAATATTCTTTTTAGTTTAAACGAGCTTAAGATCATTTATTTATTAATTATTTATTTCCAATATTTCGTCTCCACATTGGGTGACTTCTTCAGGGAACAAATATTACAATTTGAAAAAACTAATTTTAAATAATTTTTAGCAATATTAAAAACCAACCCAAAATGAAAAATGTGAAATAATCAAAAATTTCACAATTTATTGTAGTAAACTACACTGACTGTCATTAATATTCGGTTTTTTTTATTTGAGTTACAAAAGCTAAATTTTATCAAGAAATAAAGGAAAAAACAGGCACATTAAATTTTTGTTTGTTTTATAAATATATTTTGAGATACAAAAAAAAATTATTTTAGATTAAGGAACACTGAGAAAATACATTAAGGGCCGTTATTAAAACTTGCCTTTAAAGTAAATGTTAGTAAAAAGTAACTTTAGCTAAAATGAGAAATAAAGTGAGCTATAATGTTTTTCGTTATTACAACTTCCCAATAAAATAAAATTAATATTTTTGATAATGTGGCAGCACCAAACTAAAAACCGATTATTGGTTTATGAATTGGTTTATAAAAATACGTAGTGGCAACGTACTTTTATTTATTTGTTTACAAAAAAACAATAATTTGTGAAATTCGGTATTTTCTTCTTTTTCTTTATAGAGCAGAAAATGTGGTAACTTTAAACACATAAACCTTACGTTTAAAGTTAAAGGCAACAATATCTTCCCTTTAGCCTATCGGTCACTTTTAGCTTAAAGTATACTTATAATAACGAAAAACTAATAATCTTTCAGATAACATCCGAACTTTAGCTATTGGCAAGTTGTAATAATGGCCCTAAGAAAACAAAATCATTGAAAACTTAAAAAATTCATACTTCATTAATATTCGGTTTTTTATAATATATAAAATAATCATTTGAATAAAAATTTTAAGAAATGAAATTAATATCTGGTTGGATATCTCTTACTTTTTATAACCTCAGAAAGACGGTTTGGCATATTATGAATAATTTTTTGAAGGTAATCCACATTGATTTTATCCCATTCTTCTTGCAGCCTTTTTTTGAGTTCGCCTTTCGAAGAAACTGGATTCTCACGGATACGGCGATCCAAATGGTCCCATAAATTTTCTATGGGATTCATGTCGGGGGATTGAGCAGGCGTATTTATCACTTTTGGGCCATTATAAAGCAACCATTCACGGACAATGTGGGCTTTATGCTTAGGGTCATTGTCCTGATACAATTTGAAGGTCGATGAAACTCCCATTTTTTCTGAAGATTGTTTTAAATTATCTCTTAAAATTTTCAAATATGAGTCCTTGTTCATAATACCTTCAATAAACACAAGCTTTCCAACCCCTTTTGCGGATATGCAACCCCATACCATTAGACTTCCGCCTCAGTGTTTAATTGTGGGAGTAATATTTTTTCCTTTCAACTCCTCATTCGGCTTTCGCCACACCATAGCCTTTCCGTCGCTACCAAATAAATTAAATTTGCTTTCATCGAGAAAAATAACGCCATCCCACCAGTTTACATCTCTTTTTATATGTTCCTTAGCAAATTTTAGTCGGTGGTTCCTGTTCTTTACATTGACGAAAGGTTTTTTTCGAGCAACTCGGCCATTGTACCCTTGTTTTTTAATGATGCGACGTATTGTTGCTTCTGAAACTGTTTTCCCGAATTCTGTCTTAACCTCAGCTAAAATTTTAGGAGCACTTAAACGTGGGTTTACCTTGATTTTTTTTACAATACGGCGCTCCTCCATCTCGGTAAGCTTTTTTGGCTGACCTGTCTGCTTTTTAAAATTTATTCTATCCTCATTTTTATATCTTCGTATAATGTCACCGACAGTATTAGGCTTCATATTTAATATTTCAGCAATATATTTATATTTTTTGCCTTTTTTGTAATGAAAAATCACTAATTTTCGTTGCTCTAGCGAAGTATTTTTGACCTTACGTCCCATTACGGCTAATGTAAAAAACAAATTGCCTTTGACAATGCTTCTTCACTTTTATTTATTCGCTTGGCTTTGTTTAATGTGGGATTCCCGATTTTACAAATAATTATTGTGTACTTGCAGAATTATAGGGTTGTATTTTATATGAAAACAAAAAAACCGAATATTAATGAAGCATGTATTGGTGTAGTGATTGGGTTCGAATTTATTTTTAAAATTTTTTTTCTTTCGATATTATTAAAAAAAAATCGCAAAATTAGCACTTAATATATATATATTTAAGGAAAAAATAAAACCGTTACTAAATGTAATTAAATTTATTGAAAATATTTAGATTTTAAAATCTTATATATAAAAACCGAATATTAATGACAGTAAATGTGTGTCATCACATGTAATGCAATTTGAAACTTTAATTCGTTAATGGAAGTCCAAATTTAATAATTAAAGAAAATAACATAGTTAAAGAATTTCTAAAATATGTAAAAGAATTTTAGATTTAAAAATTGTGCTACTGAAGTGGTGTTTACAGAATTATGTAGAAGGAATTAACAGTTAAGGTGGTAAAGTGCTATCATTATAAAATATTATGATTTTCGAAGTTTAAATTGAAGAAAAGTGTAAAAAATCGTATTATAAAGGGTCCGCCAAATAACGTTTTTTTTTTTTGAACTCCTGAACCAATTGGGTTCAGGTCTTTATGCAAAAGGTCTTTATGCAAAATTCGTCTCAATGATGTCTCCGAAATGTTCAATTGTTGAGAACGACGGTGAATTATTGTTGATGGCGCTTCACGCACACTTTCTGCTACAGCAGCAATATTCTCGGGTGTACGCACTGTTTTTGGCTTTTCACGCTTTGGTTTATCGATGAGTAATGCCAGTTTCTTTCACTTTTTTCACAAGATAACGAACATACGGACCATATTCGTTCAGCGGAAGGATAAAACTAATTATCTGTCAAATCAGACATGAGCTAAGTGTTACCATTCACGAAATAAGCACTAGTTGAAAAAAAAACGTTAGATGGCGGGCCCTTTATTACACCGATAGGACATGAGAACTTGAAATGTGAATTACATTATTATTCTTTTTTTATTAAAACTTTATCCAACGTGTAACAAATATTTTTTGTTTTGACGATTTTTTGACGATTTTTGAAAATATAATGACGATTTGGACGATTTTTATTGGAAAATTGGACGATTTTATGCTCAACATACCTGGCAACACTGCTAAAGACACTAAAAATTTATTATTATTGCTGAAATTCATAAGATTTTTTCATTCAAGATTTAGCAACGGAAGTAGTTGATTTATTAGATTATGGGCGAGTAACTTTTCTAAAAATAACCAGAGTTTAAATTTTATCACAAATTTTTCCATATAAATTTAACATTCATAACTATATTTAAGTTCTAAACTTTAGTTATTGTGAGATAAGTTAGCAGAGCTATATCTTTAAAATAGAATTTAAAGAAATTAACAAAAAAAAAAAAATCTCAGACAATATGACAGTTTAACACTCATCTAGTATAACAAGACTGTATGGAGCGTGCAAATATATTAAAGCAAAAAAATAAAATATAATCATATTTAAAAGCGCACTCAAGCAAATAAGCACAAAACATTTCTGAACATCTAAACTCATGCATATGAAAGACGTCTCCATATCTAATATTATATTAAGACGATATTCAAGTTCAAGGTTTAAAAATACAATTTACAATATGTATTTTTATAATTTTTTATTTTTTTTATAAAAAAAATGTTTGTTTAGTGTAAGTAAATTTGCATGTGCTTTATCAAATACTGAGCAGTAAAAAAATGATTTATTTTTTTAAAATAATATTTTCAGACCTCCCACATTTATCAAAATTTTATTTTGTTGTGCAAATTTGTGTGTACCCCCTTCTTTTGAAGTATTTTTTTTTTTTCTGCCAACATACAATTTTATGCGGTTTCATATTTCCACTTCATTAAGAAGTTGAAATTTTTTTACAAATTTTATATTCGTTATGCTTTAATAAACACCAAAACCTCGCTTAACGGTAATTTTGGTACACTCAGGAAACTTCTGCTGTAAATATTTGTAGTTGTTTGAGTTGTAATACAGTGAATTTATTTTCAAGTGAAAAAGCAGTAATTTGTAGTTCATTTCAAAAAAACAAACCACATCAAATTACTGTACTGTGAATTTACATTAAATTTTTCAGTTTTTTTTTTTGTTTTTATTAAAAAAAAATAAACCAAATAAACGATTGTCAATTTTTTAAAAAATTTGTTAGTAATGTTGACTACATTTGTGGGCTCATTTTATCAACAGTAAAAAAACAAATGACAATGTTAGTTGAATTTTATGATATGTAAGTTGTTTATTTTCTAAATGAAATTTCATTTGATTTTAACTACATTTGCAGTGTTCTTTACTAGTGCTGGTAATATAATGAGTAGTGGGTGTGTATCGAGTATTTGTCTTTTTTATGGGTACTCGATACTTAAATGTAACTACTCCATATTTTCAGAGTTGTATTTTGGAGAGAAAAGCAATACAAAAATGCGACTCCGTTAAAATAATTAGCTTTAAAATGCAACTTCTGCTAGAAGAAAAAATCAAAGGTGAAAACTTTAAAGAAAAAAGTTAAAAAACTATAAAAAAAACACTGAATAATTTGTAAAAAGTTTAAAAATATTTTTTTTTTGAATTGAAATTTTCAATATAAGTTAAAATTTTCATAAAATGTTTTTGAAAGATTAAAGTGAATTTTAAATTTAAAACCCGCTGAAAGTATGAAAAGTAAGCGAAATTGCTAGCACTAGTCTTTTCCTACATAAAATTCTAAATTTAGACGTAAAATTGAAATATTACCTGCATAAAAAAAATTAGCAAAAAGATTTGTCAAATATTCTGTCCCCAAATATTTAACATATATTTTACAATAACTTTGTAAAATTTACCAAGTTCTTAGCTGCAACAAGTAAAATCCTTGTTAATTTTACCAAGTATTTTTATTATAATTAATTCCAAAACTTACTACTGTTGTGTTAAAAAATTTTCAAAGTTTCATTTTTATCGCAAAAAGAATATTGTTTAAAATATGTTTAACAAATTACCAAGTGTTTCACTAAAACAAGTAAATACTTGGTATATTTTAGTTATTTATGCAAAAACAAATTAATATTTTGGAAATTTTTCAGGTTTTATTATTATCGTATCCACGATAACTTTTTAAAAATATTTTATTACCAAATTATCAAATTTTTCGCTGATACAAGTTAAATTTTGTATATTTTACCTAGATTTTTAATTATAATTTTTTAATTAAAATATACAAAATTTAACTTGTATCAGCGAAAAATTTGATAACTTGGTAATAAAATAAAATAAAGCATGAGAATGTTTTTGTCAAAATTATTAAAAAACTTGCTCAAATATACAAAGTTTTTACTTGTTTTCGTCAAAAATTTGATAATTTTATAAAAATATTTTTTTAACAATTTACCTATTTTTTGATAAAAAATAAAAACTCTAAAATTGTTTTGCCATAACATCAGTATGTTTTTGTATAAATAACACAGGCCTACAATGATTTTGGTGCCGCTAAAAATAAAACAGATTTCAAGTACGTTCGGTACCCTGAAAAAATTGATACTTACTTTTTTAATGCTACGTGTAGTTTTCGAGATTTCGCAAGGATAAATAAATTAAATAACATTTAATAAATTTATTAAAAAAACAAACTTTTTTACTACATATTCACCACAAATATAACAAAATGTATTTGGATTATTTACACAACACCTTCTCGACGACGGCATATCGATATTATCATTTAATCAAAGAAATTAATTGACTATAATGACATTAAGTATAATAAAATACATTTTTTAGGTTATGACCGATCGATACAAACCTGAACGTAGCTTCGTGATTTTGACAGCTAACCATGACGTCTTGCGGACTAATTAACCAAATTATAACATAGAATTAGCGGCACCAAACAAAAATTTTTTTTTTGTAGGCCTGTGTAATTATTTAATTATCAATTTATCAATATTATCAAGTTTTTGACGAAAACAAGTAAAAACTTTGTATATTTGAGCAAGTTTTTTAATAATTTTGACAAAAATATTCTCATGCTTTATCGAAGATTATTTTTTATCGAAAATAGGAAAAAATATTTCTTACCAAGTTACAAAATGTTTATCTAAAACAAGTAAAACTTGCTATATTTTACCAAGTTTTTTTTAATAATTTATACAAAACAATACTAATCTTGTAGCAACAAATGTTGTTATCGAAAACAAGAAAAAAAATTTTCATATTCATGAAGTAATAGGCCTTAATTTGTATCTCTATGCGTTAAGCGAGTTATCAGTGAGTTTTGGTTTTATTCATTTGCGAAGAAAATATTTTTATAATTTCTTTGTTACGATATTTTTAGTACATTTTTTTATTGTTTTCATATTAATTTATCATGGTTTTTAGTTTTATTTATATAAAACGTGATTTTTATTTTCCTTTATTAATGTAAATAAAATTTATTGTTTACTCTTGAACACAAACAATAGGCATTAGAAATAAAAAAAAAGAAATAACAAAGAATTCAAAATTTTATTAAACTATAAAATAAATCACTAGTAAAGCCCTTTGTCTGTCATTCATTATAAACTTAATTTTGCGAAATAAAATCAAACTTGTAATGACTAAAAAAAAGGTACAAAATCTATGAAAATCTTTCTAACAGAGTTAACAAAATTCTCTCTATTTTAATTTACAAAAAAAAAATAGAAAAGTGTACTACAAACTCTTCACTGATAGAAATGTGTGCTTGGTATTAATGAATTCCTTCATTAATCCAATGAATTTTTCATAAAAAAGTACCTAAAGAAACGTTTCATTGAGTTAATGAAAGGTGTTTCATTAAATCAAGTTTAATGAATGGTTTCATTTACCCAATGAAATTTTCATAAAGTATATGAATTTTTTTTTTATTAGTACTAGCCTAATCGCTATGAAAGTTTCATGTGTTTAATGAATAAAATTCATAGTTTGTATGAAATATTTTCGTTGATATTTAATAATTTGTACTTTTTATGATTATTTTAGCATATCATTAATTTGGTGGTTATTGAGTAATTATCATTCGTTGATTAAATTTATAAGGTCTGGTCTGGTCCAATTTTAATTTATTTCTGCTTTTGTTGCTTTTTTTACAAAATTGTTCAATCTTTCTTTACATTTTTTATAATTTGTGTTAAAAGATGACATATTTTCTTATATGTCGGTACAAAATATGTAATTTTTTATCGAATATATAATTTTTTACGAACATATTAGATAAAAATGTTAAATATTGTTAACAATGCTGTTAAAAACAAAACTTTATTATCGTTTAGCATAACGTTTTTGTGTAACATAGTCAAAACGATAACAATTTAGGTCTCGTTTTGAAAAAAAAACCTATGACGTTTTTCTTAGAGAATCTGTTCACTGGAATTTCGTCAAAAACTGTTAGCTTTAGGCTAAAAAAAAAAAAAAATCTAGGCAAATTTAATAAAAAAATGTATTTATATCAAAGTATCAAAAAAAAAAATTTTTTTTCTTATTACAAGTCAAAATTTTTATTGAAAAAAATTTAAAAATTTTTCATGGATTTAATGAATTTTTTTTATGAAGTTATGAAAAAATCATAAAAAATGTTAATGAAAAAAATACCAATATTAATGAATTTTCATTCAGTTAATAAAATTTTTCACTAAACCAATGAATCGATTTTAATGAAATCGTTTCATTAATACTATGCAGGAAAATTCTAACAGTGTTTTATTTTATAATTTCATTAAAAACCCCATATTTCACCATATAAAGTGTGTTTTAATTTTTCAATGAACTTTGGGCAGAACTTAGCGTTATCCGATCGGCTCGAAATTTTTTATTGCAGGCGTGTAGGCCAAATGGAAACTTTTTTTGCCCGGCAATCAAGGATCGAAGCAACTTTCAGTTTCTGCCTCATATGCTATAAATGGTCTAATGTACAATTATGTATGTATAAAATTTGCTAGCGTTTTGCGTGAACTGAGTTACTTTGTAAACAGCACCTTTAAGTCGAAAAGGCATTTTAAAAATTTTATGAATTTTTTTTAAATTTAAAAAAAAAAATTTTTTTTTTCCTAATTTTTTATAAAAAGCATGGCTTGAGAACATAGTCAGGTATCTAGAGTGAATCCTTCCTTACAACAGACAAAATGTATAAAGTGCAAAACAGTTTCATTTTTTTCATTCATATCGGGTACAGCGGCAGTTTTTTTCCCAACACATTTCGCTTTATGAGAAAAACTAAAGCGCTGCATCAATTTGGCCAAAACGTACATCAAGTAAAATATTTCCATGAGCTTAATACTAAAATCGTAAAGGCATCAACAAATGTTAAGGACTTTCAATTGTATGGGACAAACAAAATTTGTATAAACTTAAAATGCATTCTTAAAAAAAATTTTTAGTTTTGCGAATTTAAAAATATTTAATATGAATTCCTGCAAATAAGTAACCCCAACATCAACGTAATATCATCAAAAAGACAAAAAAATCGTGGTTTTCTTTTAAGTTCTATAGAACTTAAAAATTTTTTGAAAGTATTTTTATATTTTTTGGCGGTGCAATAGAAATATTTTGAAATGTGATAAATGCAATGGAGATCAAAGCAAAAACTCAAATTTTAATAATTTTAATTTGAAACCGCCAATATTTTCGCAATGTTAAAAATAAATGTGGAACTTAGCGTTCCACATGCTTAAACATTGGCTAACGTATACAGGAAAGGGTTATTTACAGTATCGGCCAAAACCTAAGCACATTTTTTGTAATGATAATTTTTTTAAGAAAACAAAGTTATTAAAAAATTTTTTTTTTATTTATTTATATATTTATTATTGAAAAACACAAACTTAAGGAATTCAGAATTTAATAAAATAAATGTTAAAATTCAAAAAACATTTTAAGTCGCAAATATAAGCGGACTAAACTGAAGCACCCCCAATTTTAGGTACAAAAAAAAACTATTAATATCAATATTTCGTTGCGAATCCTTTATTCTGGATGACACACGCACATCTTTTAGGCATAGAGGATATTAAATTATTAATTATATCAGGTGATATTACTTCCCAGGCTATTTTTACGGCTTCAAATAAATTGTTTTTGGTTTTGCAATTTTCTCGGTTGAATTTTAAGATAACGATCTCCCACAAGTTCTCGATTAATTTAAGATCGGGGGAATGGGCAGGCAAACGGAGAACTTCTATCAAATTGTTCTGGAACTACTCCTTAACCACTTTTGACGTATGTTTTGGGTCATTATCTTGCTGGAATATCCATTTAAGTGGCATCTCTTCTTCAGCATAAGGCAACATCACGTCTTTTAATATGTCACGATACATGAAACGATCCATAATTCCATCAATCTTATGAATTGGCCCAATCCCTTGCCCAGAGAAACAACCCCAGACCATTATGTTGCCGCCTCCATGCTTTACAGTGCCTTTGCAATATTTAGGATTCAACCGTTGTCCATTTGGTCTGCGTACACTCCTTATGCCATCTGAATCCGTTAAATTAAACTTAGATTCGTCAGAAAACAGCACACTCCTCCATTTTTGGACACTCCAGTTGAGATGGGCCTTGGCGAATTCAAGTCTGGCTTTTTTATTTTTTGACGATATGAAAGGTTTTTTTGCTGGTCGTCGACTGAATAATCCGGCCTCTACCGCCCTTCTGCGAATCGTTCATTCGCTAATTTTTAAATCTAAGCGGTTTCGTATGTGACTAGAAGATGCTGTAGGATCATTTTGGGTTGTCCTTTTAATTAAGGAGTCATCATGTCGCGAAGTTTCACGTGGCCTTCCTTCAGAATGAGTAGGAGATGTGCGACCAGTCTGCAAAAACTTTTTAATTAGCCTAGAAATAATTGATCTGTTGATCAAATATTTTTCACTCAATTGATGTCTTGATAAGCCGGCTCTTCAATCATCAAGAATTCTAATTTTAAATTCACTTGAGTACTTATTGCGTGCTTGGGAAGAAATAGCCTGGGAAGCAATATCACCTAATATAATTAATATCATCTAGAATAAAGGATTCGCAGCGAAATATTGATTTCAATAGTTTTTTTTTTGTACCTAAAATTGGGGGTGCTTTAGTTTAGTCCGCTTATATTTGCGACTTAAAATGTTTTTTGAATTTTAACTTTTTTTTTATTAAATTCTGAATTCCTTAAGTTTGTGTTTTTCAATAATAAAGATATAAATTAATAAAAAAATAAAGGTTTTGGCCGATACTGTATGTCATAGAAAAAAAAACTTTACCTCAAAGTGTCGAAAATGTTTGAAGTTCCCAAGTTCCCCACAGTGGGATAGACGGTTTAAAATTACACACAAATTATGAAAAAAAAAATTTTTTTTTGTATGAAAATAATAGCGGTTTTTTCAAAGTCACAAAAATAAGCGAAATTAAATTGTATATAAAAAATGTCTAATTTTCATATAAAACATGCTTTAAAAATTTTGAGAACAATTTGTAAAATGAATCTAATAGAGTTTGCATTCAAAATTTGATTTGTTTAAACTTTTTTTTAAATGAAGGCCATGTCATAGCTGTTACTATGAACAAGCTAAATTAAGTAATAAAAACGAAAATTTTATTTGGCTAAAAAGAAATTGCTATAAAAGCAAATAAGAGTTTAAAATCTAAAAAAAAATTACACCCCAAAACTGAAGTGGTTAGTGCAAAATGTAACCCTCATAGTCATTTTTATTGCTATGATACATTTTTTTTTTTTTCAGTCGTTGCACTGCGTAGCCATTGTTTGTTATTCTATGGTATTATTTCGAAGTGTATACACTTCCGGATTCCAGCATATGTATCTATGGTGAAGTTAACTTAACAACGTAAGTGGTTTAACAAAATCTCTATAAAACTTGATTGCATTAACACTTTTTTTTCGCATAGATAGTAAAAATGAATATTGTATGTGAATGGTATGGAAAAACAGTGAAGAGTTTCCAATGGCGTTGGTTATCTTCTGTCAATGCAGATTTGTTATTTTTTATCTAAAGATTTTTAATGTCATATGCGTAACATTGCACTTGAAATTTGCAACAACAGTGAGATTAAAAATATTAAAACCATTTACGAAGTTTGTTCTCCACAAAATAAGGCGAAAACTTAGCGGAAAGTAAACTGGTCCTGTGATTTGATCTCATGATAACTGAGAATTTTTCTATACTTAAACTTATGGTGTAACCCAACCATTACGCTTTTGCCGAGAATATGCCGCTTTTAAAAGGCTGAATTTTGTTTCCCGTTTTTTAAACCAATATTGCGCTTTTTATGTGTTAAAATTAAAGGATTTTAAAACTTTCGGAAAAGTGTAAACAAATGTTAAGAAATATAACTGAAATAATCTATACCACCAATTCCATGACACAACTTTCAAAAACGGTAATTTTTTGGCCTTCAGCTCTTAGGTTTTGTTAAAAATTTGCCACACATATACTCTAGGATGTCCATTATTCACCACCGTTTTCACTTCCTTAAAATTGTGGAAACACGCGTTTTTATTTCAGTTTTTAATTTTTTAAAAAATTAAAAAATTGCTAAAAGTCGTAAACTTTGAAGAGCCATATTTCCCAAAGTAGATGGACTATTGCAAAGATTTAAAAAGCATATAAAAGATGAAATTGTCTTCTTATACTATGTGTAACTAAAAAACAATCACTTTTTTGCGAAAGTACATTAATAATGTAAATGCAATTTTCGATTGCATTTTACCCACATGCTTTTTGCACCAAACTCCCGCTTCTTCGTTTGCCGACTGATGAAATACAGTTGGTCTCGTTACGTAAGTGTTTGCGAACGTGCATTCATAATGGAAATGCTTTTTTTGATTGCATTTTACCAACTCTTTTTTTGCACCAAATTGCCGCTTCTTCGTCAGCCGACTGATGAAAACCAGTTGGTCTCGTTATGTAAGTGTAAGGTATTTATAGATGTCATCACACTTATGACAGGCACTGTATATGAATGTTCTGTTGTTAAAGTCTACAATAATTTTTGCATATCTTTGCATTATTTCGTTTTTAACAAGTGATATCAAGGCAATAAATGCAATCTGCTGCTTCTCTTTCGTTCTTTATATGACTTTTTTTTATTGTCAAAGATGCCAATAAAGTTGATATTTCATTTTTGGATTATATAGAGTTATTAAGGGAATTCATATTTTAGAGAAAGCTCTTAAATTAACAAGATTATTGATGCATGGAAGTCATGCACAAAATTATACATTCAAATATGTTCCAATACATAATTTCTTACAATGTTTACTTTGTTACGAGAATACCCTTAATATATTCGATAGTATGTTATATGAAGGATAACTTTGTTTTGTCAACGTTATATCGCCATGTTATATAGAACTTAATCAAGTTTTGTGTTTTTTTTTTTTTACAAAATACCTTTAGTTTATCAACATTCTAGGAAAACATAAATTCCTATTTAAAAGTTCTAAAAACTTTTACTTTGAGTGTAGTTTTCTTTTCTCTGTTTTTTAATCTCTTCTTAGCTTAGTTTATTTTTATTAGTAGTTTTAATACTTCGTTTTTAATTAAATTTTCAACTGATTAACCTAATGCTTTCAATCGAACTTTTGTAGTAATGTCATATGCGAATTCAAGCGTTTTATTTTTTATTTTCTAAAAAAGTAAATATCGTCAACTACGCATTGTTTGAAATACGATACAATACGATACGATAACATTAGATGATTGTTTATACAATTAGAATGAATTTTATACAACTATATTTGTTTTAAAAAACTAATACAAAACAATGTGGTCAGAGCTATGAAGGAATTACCTAGTTTATTTTTTGTATGTGAATGTATACTTTAGGAATAAATTCTCTAATAAATGAATATATTTTTATACCCGCCATTCCACTGTGCAGATAACAGTTTATCTTTTCGAAAAAAATTTTGGGACCCCAACAACTTTATACATTCTTGATCAGGCTGTTTATTGAAGTCGATAAAGCATTTATATCGAAGTCTTTTGAAACGCAAAATACTCCGCACCCATTGAAGAGGTGTTGCTAAATTTTGGTCAAATTGTTTATTAATAATTAAAGCAGTTTGCTTTTGAAAATGAGGAAAATTGGTTGACGGGTTGCTTAGTTATGACTGAAAATATAAAGTAAGCCTTGCATATTTTACACAAATTGGTATATTATGAAATTCATAAGGTTTCGAATAGCAATAAGTCAATGGGCATCCAATTTGCTATATTGTTTGTACACGTATACTCTATGGAACCTATAGGTCATATCCATATATTTTTTTGTTTTAGATTTTACAAAAACGCGATTTTTTAATGGTTTTATAATTTTGATAAAAAATTAGAAAAAAAATCCCAAATGTTATTATGTAGATAGAAACGATTAGAAATTACACTTAAAACAACTACAAATGTAATTAAAAAGGCGCTGATTACATTGGTCATAAAAATTATAAAAAATTCTAGTTATCTTGTTTTCAACAAAACAGAACAAGTGTGAAATAAAAAGTAAAAAAAAAAACAAAAAGAGTGTATTATATATCTAACAAAGGTAGAGGGTGCACACATTCCTGAAAGTCGTCAATTAATTAATTTGAAAACAATAACTATGTAGATTATTTGTCAGAACAATATCCTTATAAAGAAATATAGAGTATTTCATTGCACGATTAAAGGTCAAAAAAGCATATTTTTCATTTTTAATAAAAATTATATCAAATTTGTATTCACATATTTAGTTAGAATATTGTTCTACCTCAAGTCCAAAATCTACTATGAAATTGTCATATTAGATTTTATTTGTTGCTTTTCGAAAAGTGTAATCAGGATATACAATACAATTGTTTTATTGGCATCACAAAAATCCTCACTTGTCCGCACAAAAAACATGATTTTTGGCTTAAATCAAACTGAGAGATTACATACATCAGACGAAATCAACTTTATGAGAATTTGTCTGCCATAGTGTATAAACTGGCTGATTTGGTAAATCTAATTATAATATTAAAACTATTTGAAAAGCAACAAGTTTCACATATCAATATATTTTGTACATCATTATATGAAGTATGTGTGTTTTTTGTTGTATTACAATTTAACAACATGTATCACAACAAACAGTATTTGTGTGTGAAGAGCAGTGGTATGCTTATTGTTAAAAAATTAAAACATTGTAGTTATTATTAACTATTAAAAAAAGAACTGCAATGTTAGTAAAAATAACTTTTAAAACAATAACACCCAACTGACAAAATATTACTACGTAATTCAAATATTGTTTTATTAGACGAGTTTAAGTTGACTAAGAGAAGTTAAAAATTTGTTAATATACTAAATGGAAATGTTCGAATGTTTTATATACTGGAAATTAGACTCTCTGCGTTGTCGCGTATACATTCTTCATAAAAAGTTTGAACAGTTTTTAAACATACTTAATAGTTTTGAGGTTTTCTACTATTATGTGGAAGCAATAAAAGCAATATAACAACAAAACTTAAACACACGTTTAATGATTTTTTCCAGCTTTTTACGAAGTTGTTAAAATAACTACGCAGTACAACTCTTACTATTATACGGTATTTTTGGCTAGTTACTTTTTTAAATGACTATCAAAAGTAGTTATTTTACATTTCCAATAGTAAAATGACTACAATATCAGTTAAAAATTACTGTTACTGTTTACTACACGAATGACTGACATGTAGTTACGGAAAGGATTTTCTGAGTGTGTATGTAACTTTAAGAGCCATATTATTCGAAAGTTGTTATCGGAATTCTCTGATTAAAATTCCTTAAATTATTGGACAAATAGGTTTCATAGATAATCGCAAAAATCTAGTAGTTCTCATATGGGAGCAGTGGGCGTTAATGGGTTAATAATACTACGCATCTCTTTCAAATACATGTTTCTTAATACACTTCCACTCTCATAAAAATTCTAAATTTCATGCAACCGAATTGATTCAGTTGCTGCAACTTCGTAAATTTAGTTGTCCCAACCGAATTCAGTTAGCACAACAACCAGATCGAAACACTAGTATCAACCTAGCTAATATGTTTGATTTGCTTTATTTTTGTAAATATACGGAGGTTGAAAGCTCGTTATAAATTGAAAATAACATAAAAATAATCTCGATGTATATAAAAACAAAAAAACTAATATAACTGTACAACTAAATAATGTTAATGTAAAAACGGCGATATTTGGATTAAAAAAATATGTATTTATATTCTGCAAAAAAGTGAAATTTGTCGAGTAATGTAATTTTTTTGACGGCAAAAGATTTTAAAATATAAAATTTAAATTATTTGGCCAAAAGTTTGTAAATCTTTCAATATTTTTTTCTAATTATAAGCAGGTACAGTAGTAACTCGATTCTTGCACATACTTGATACTTGCACACCTCGATTCTTGCAACATAGGAATATTTTTCATTACGCACTCAGTACTTGCGACATCCGAAAATTTTGAACTCGATGCTTGTAACATTTTTGTATTACTCTTGCGTGCTGCTTTGTTTACGTTTTCTTAGACTGAATACATTTCGGGAAATCCCCGTCGTTTTATCATCATTTCAAAAACTGTTTAATAAATCATACGACTGGGATAATGAAGATGTCATTCCTCTTTCAGAGTTACGTTTACAGCTAGCTGACTATGCATTCAATATTCAATCCATTGCAACTTTGCTTCAAGAAGTAGCATAATTGCAGCAAATATCATATTCTGAAATTGAGCAATGGATTGTTGAACCTAGTTTGGCGCTCACCGCACAAAATGAAGAGCAGTGTACCGGTGATGACCTTACTGATGGTGAAGAAACCGGTGACGTGGTACTCAATACGAAGCAAGTTACATCGGAGGAGACTATATCAGCGTTCAATATTTGCGTAGAATGGGCGGAGCAAAACAATGCGTCATTAGACGATATTATGATGCTCCAGAGACTAAGAAGCAGTGTAGTACTGAACAAGCGACTTTGTACAAAACAAACAAAAATTTAAATTTCTTTAATTCCATATAAAATATGTATCTACTGTTATACGAATGCGTTGAACTTAAGTGTTTTGAATTGAAATATTAAACTTAGATTCTAAACAGATGTATGTGCCTTTTATTTTGTATGGGAAATTAATACTAGGTACTTGCGACAACCTCGAAACTTGCACCGAGCCCGGTGTTCATTACGTGCAAGAATCGAGTTTCTACTGTATTTAAATTTAAAAATGTGTATTATTGAAATTTCCTTAAAGACCACTGAATGTATATATTAAATTAATAGAAAATCAGTTAAAAAAAGGACAACTTACTTTTCGTTTAAAACAATTGTATTTATTAGTTTCAGCTGTTAATTGAAAAAATCGTTTAAAACAATATTAAATATTAAATTAATAGAAAATCAGTAAAAAAAAAAAAGGACAACTTACTTTTCGTTTAAAACAATTGTATTTATTAGTTTCAGCTGTTAATTGAAAAAATCGTTTAAAACAATAGATTTTTTTTCGTTTATTTCAATACTCAATATATTATAACAACTTTTTGTTTTAAGTAAAAAATATGAATAGTGAATATTTTAACTAATACCGAAAGTCCGTTTTTTTGTTTATTGAATAACAGACAGAAAAGTTAAAAAATGTTTTTCTTTGGTAATTTAACAACATATTCAAATGAAACAACTTTACGGATTAACTTTTTAAATAACTGTTGAACTTTTATGGAAAAGTTCTTGTGAGAGCTGTTTTACCTAGTTTTTCATTTAAAATTTTCAAGTAATTAGAAAATAGTTTTCGAAAAGTTCCAGTTTTTGGTTGTTCACTAAGAAAAGTATTGCAGTTACTACATGACAGTTATTTGATTAGTAATGCGGTTGCAGTTATTTTAACAGCAACTGCAGTTGTTTTACTTAGCTGTTAGCAGATTTGTTGCGGTATGCAATGAAAATGCGTGAATAAGAAAAACCTAAATTCTTCCAGTAAAAGATAAACACCGTGTCGTCAAATTCAATTTTACATTTTATTTCAAATATAGATATATATATCAAAGAACAGAAGGTTCTTGTTCAAGAGAGTTGTAAAAAAGTAATGAACAATAGCAGCAATATTTTAAGTGCACTAGTTTAACAATTAAAAACATAGAATAATAAACAGTGTTGTAAACATATGGATTGAAGTAGAGTTGCAACATATATTAACATTAGCAAAATAATTTTTAACGTTTTTGAGGGTTGATTTTTTAAACAACCTACCAAAATTACTGCATTTCGGTAACAGTTTCTGTAGTTGTTTCGGCGTTTTAACACAATGTGTGCATTTTTTTTCAGAGAAACAAAACCGTGCGTTCAACGTTTTTCTAGAAAAGTAATATGAGAAGAATGTTTGTTTCTTACTAATAGTCCAGAAAACGGAAGAAGGCACGTCGTTATGGAAAACTTATCCGTTATAATTTTCATTAAGTAAATAAAATGTAAAGGTAAGTTTTGTAATAGAAAATAAATTTATTTACTTTAATATTATTAAATGTTGTATTTCTTTTCTTTAAGCTCTATAATAATTACATCTTAATTCTATCTGATGAAAATAAATCAAAAACTCAATATTATATCACACTGACAGACATCTGGCAAGAATGATTTAATAATATAATTGATATTTTGTGTAAAAATTGTTTCCCAACAGTGTATTTTATGAAAAGAAAACCAAGTTAGGGATATTCACAAAAATTTGTTTTTTATTGATAATTTTTTTTAAAAAGCTCGTACTGTTGGTTTAACTGAATTTGCAGTTGTTTTTACTACATTCGACAGTTAATTTTGAATGGTTAAAACAACTACACATTTCAGTCGATTTAAATGAAAATGCAGTGTACACCTTTTCAATTGCAAGTGGCAGTTAAAATAACTGCATTCTACCTACATAGTTTTCTAAGTGTAGTATAAATGTAGTATAAAACAATTTTCTTGATAATTTCCAAATTTAGTCAACTTTCAAAATTTGTTCGTTATATGAATTTCTTTTCATCAAAAGTTTTCTGTATTAAATCAAATTCATTCAATTGTTTAAATTTATTTTGTTTAAATAAGTGACTTCTATTTACCTTTCAATTAAGTACTTTCCAAATAAACAGCAAAAAAAAAGTGCTTAAGTCATGTTTCTTTACATTTTTTTGTTTTATTTTATATTTTCTCCTCTACCAAATCAATCTGGCAAATATTTGACCTTTTTTCCATAAAAAAAAAAAAAATTAAATGAATGATTGCACAAGAGTCTATAAAAAAATCTTTGTAATAAAATTGCTCTAAGACAAATTTAACCAGTAATAAAAACAATGATTGTATGCCTTAAAATTCAATCAACTTAATTTAATATTATTTTAAAATTTCTTTTTTAGTTTTTTTTTTTTTTTATTACCTACAAATTTCCTTGAGCGTATCTAAAGAAATATATATGGAAGATTTTATATCAAGTAACCGAAGTTTTGAAACCGATGACGATCGGGATGAAACTTGCACCAAGTTGAGTCTTATTGGGTAGTAGCTACGACACAAAATTTCAGCATTATCGGTACAGGACTCTCCGATTTGAAGGGTGTTGAATTTTGACATTTTCTTTAAACAGTCCTTTTTCGAATACATACAACTAACTTTCAATTGTAGTTAAGAAATTTTGTCCAAAATGTTTTCGATAGCTTTTTCATCAATCAAGTTTGTTATAATTTTTATTAAAAATAAAAATTATGTTTTTTCGACCTTTAATTGTGCAATGAAAATGAAAATTATTCAAGTTCGAGGCCATACTCTATATTTCTTTATTAGGATATTGTCTTAACAAATAATCTATTGAGTTATTTGTTTTTAAATTTATTATTTGACCCTTTCAGAAATGTGTTGATAGATCTATTTCGGGAATTTTCTAGGTTCCCATCATCAGAACACGTTTTGAAAGCGGTAACAATCCCATGCCAAACATCAAACATTCATATGAACTATTTTACTCACTACATGAGAACTAATATACATATGAGTTTGAATTTTTCATTTCATTTTTCATCAATCTTTTAAAAAATAATAAAAAATTGCAAAATCCTTATAGGAAGGTAAAATTATGAGTTTTTGTTAAAATGTAATTGTTCACTAGTCAATAAAATATTTATTAATAGACATAACCCAATGATTTTGTGGACATAAATAGGCTTTAAAGTCACAAATGTTTTTAGAATTTAAGATATGCTGTACCAAAAATAAAACTCAATTTCCAAAAATGGGATTTTTAAAATTTATTATGCCATGTCTACATTTAAATCATAGATTAAAAGGCCCTTATTCAATAAATTAGGAATATCTCCAACATATACACACACATCTACACTAGGGTGTCCCATTCAAAAAACAATTTTGGGGATCATTCTTAATTTGAATACTCATAAGGCTAAGAATTTTTGAGAATTTTTTCAGATTTTTTGGAGGTGGTTTAGAGGTCGCGCAAATCGATTTTTTATCAAAAATCGAGCTTTTTGGGCTTTTTTCGAATTTTGCTTGAAAATTGGTAAAAAATCGATATTTCTTCAGCTTCTGAGTCAATATTCTTAAAGCAAATTTTCCGATCTTTAATTATATGTGCATAAATAATAAGTTTCGGCAATGATTTTGCACATTTTGACAATTTAATAACGGTTTTTCGTAAATTTTCAACAAATATGGAAAAGAATGATTTATAACTTTTAAAATTTGTATAAAGACTAAAAAAACTAATGATGCAGTTTAATAGATTATTAAGTTTTAAATAAATTAGCAGAAAAAAAAATGAAATTTCTCTCACCGTTCTCGAGTTATACCCTTTAAAAGCTTTGTACACATTGTATGAAATGTATAATACTATAAGGTGTGAACTAGGTTTGCATTGGTTTAAACTTTAAATAATTGGATTTAGAAAATGTTTTTACAAATAAAATAATAGTTACTTACCACTCATACATAACAATTATATTAAAAACAAAGAAAAATAGATTTGTTTTAAATCATTTATTAGAGTTCTTGCGATGCTGCTGTACAACCTGCAGTAAACTCTGAAAGTCTGTTTCAGAAGTTGTGATATTGATATAACTATTAACCAAGGCCACACCACGTTCTGCGACATTATTTACAACTTGCAATTATTGAACTTTGTGTTTTGCTTCCTGAAATGATTTGTTGTTTTCCCCATTTTTCTGGATCCGTTTGTAAAAAATCAGTAGAAATGTTGCAGGCTTCAAAAAAAGTTAGGCTGGCTTTTGTAATAAAACACTGAATTTGTTTATTTTCAATCATGTCTTCTGTTAAATTTCATTTCACTAATTCGTTGTTATTACTTGGTTCATGTAGGTTTCTAAGCATTAAATGCAAAGTTTTGGTATCTATACGATCATCAAAAAACGACAGGGCAGCCAACTTCTCGGAAAGGTACCACTGATGACCCAGAAAGGTTTTCAGAGTCTCGCGTGCAACTTTTTCATTAAAGCGTTTGTAATCATACAATTGTTTCAAAAGTCTAAGGTCATTGAGAGGAGCGTATCGGGAACACTGGCATAGGTACCAATTTTAGGTGAATTTTAGTTCGAGCCATATCAGTGCCACCTAGTGATAACGGCTTTTTGGCTACTTTTTTTGCTGTCCACAACTTGACAACACTTAAAACTAAGCTTTGACATACAATAAACAAATTTTCAAATCTCATAATCTAAAGTTTACAACAAATCGGATGCCCAAATCTTATAGTACTAAAAATTTCATACAATGGGTGGAAAGTTTTAAAAGGGTATAACTCGAGAACGGTAAGAGAAAATTATATTGTTTTTTTTTGCTAATTTATTTAAAACTTCATAATCTTTTAAACTGCATCATTAGTTTTTTTAGTCTCCATACAAATTTTAAAAGTTATAAAGCATTCTTTTTCATATTTGTTGAAAATTTACAAAAACTGTTATATAATGTATCAAAATGTGCAAAATCCCTGACTAAACTTATTACTTATGCACATAAAATTAAAGATAGGAAAATTTTCTTTAAGAATATTTACTCAGAAGTCGAAAAATTACCGATTTTTTTAGCAATTTTCAAGAATAATTCAATAAAAGCCCAAAAAGCTCGATTTTTGGTACAAAATCGGTTTGCGCGACCTCTAAACCACTTCCGAAAAATCTGATAAAATTCTCAAAAATACTTTACCTTATGAGTATCCAAATTAGGAAAGATCTTCCGAGAAAATCCAAATTTTTATTTTTTTTGGGACAACCTAATCTACACACAGCAAAAAAGCATTAGAAACTCAAGTAGAAACAACATTAAATTAAATAGAAACAGCTTTTAAATCACACAAATTTTTTCTATATACTTTAAATATGTTTCTACTTATTTTTAAAATGCGAAAATTACATCTGCTATAGAATTAAAGTTTTACAATGTTAATATAAATGCGATTCATACTTAATTTAAAAAAGTATATACAATCAAAGTTTTGTTAAACACGAATCTCTTTTACACGAAAATACCTTTAAAAATATTATGTATACTTTATATGTTTAGAAATAAAGTATTTATCTGGAGGTAAAAGACTGTTGGTGCTTTTTGGCGAAAAATCTCAAATATTAGATTTATTTTAATTCATTTTTCAAACAAATGTAGTTTTTGAGTGGAACGAGATATTGCAATAATTTATTTGCTTCTAGTTGCCTCTAATATTTTGAAAAACAATATTGGCAAAGGATTTTAAGGGTGGTACTGGCAAAATATAGGCTTTGCAAACAAAATAGTGTTTTTCAAAATAATGTTTTTACAATATTAGTTGTATCTTTGGTAATTTTTAACACAGTAACCCAGCCAAAGGTCTGAAAAATCAAGCACTGGCAGAGCACTATTTGCCAATGATCCAACAAATAAAGTGCTGGCAAAGCACTGATTTACAACGCTCTAACAACGTTGGTAAAAAGTGCTTTGTCAGTGCTTAATTAACAAAATTTACAACAGTAAAAATAATAAAAGCACTGGCACAGCTCTGGCTTAGAACGCTCTGCAAACGTTCGTTAAAAGTGCTTTGCCCGTACTTGATTTACAAAATTTACAACCGTAAAAATAAAAAAGCACTGGCACAGTACTGACTTAGAACGCTTTCCCACCATTGGCAAAAAGTGCAGTGCCAGTACTTATTTACAAAATTTACAACCGTTAACTTAATAAAAACAGTGGCACATCCCCTGTTCACAACAAGAGTGGAAAAATTCAAAACTAAATTGCAATTTATGATTTGAAGTTAAGAATATTAAGGTCTCCTATTATAGTCAGCACAAAGTATAGTTTTTGTACTAAAATTTTACTTAAGAAATTTATTTTCAAAAAAAGTAAAATTGTAGTAAAAAATAGTGCTAACTTATCACAAAAATAATTTGATAAAAAAAAATATTCAGTTATTTTGTAATTTACTTAGCTGAAGCAATCCTATTGTTATTTCTGTTCAAATTACCAAAATCATTCAATAGGAAATAATAAAACTCTTTACTGAAGTGAATTACTAAGTAGGACTTTATTGGTTGTTTTTTGGTTTTGGTACTGGCAAAGCGCTTATGGCCAGTGCTTTGCCAACGTTTTAAAAAAGGAACGGCCAAGACCTGCCCGGTGTTATCATTTTGGGGTTGGCAAAGCACTTATTATATTATTAACTTTATTTACTTTATTGGTTGTTCTACCAATGCTTTGCCAACGTTTTAAAATTATGATTTTGGTACTGGCAAAGCGCTCATTGCCAGTGCTTTGCCAACATTTTAAAAAAGGAACGGCCAAGCCCTGCCCGGTGTTATCATTTTGGGGTTGGCAAAGCACTTAAATCTTCAGATATCCAACGCTCTGCCAACGCTCATACCACCGTTGAAAGCACTGGGCCAATGCTTAGCCGTTCGTATTTTTCTGGCTGGGAAGTTTCAAAAAAATACCAGTTTTTTGCCAGTACTATTTGTTTGGTACGGTTGGCAATGTCTACTATCCAAAAGGACTCAACTTGATGTAATTGTTATCCCGATCCCAAGGCATCGGTTTTAAAAGTCCGGTCACTTGAGATGAAATCCCCTATATGCTTATTTTTTTTCATATATATTTTTCCCATTTAACGTTATTGTTTTTGGCCAATAACAATTTGAACTGGCTCTGGGTGCATTAGTTAAATAGAAATATTATAAAAAAAAAAGTTAAAACTAGGTGCAGCTGTTATACTTTTTTGCTATAAAATTATATTTTATTTATATTTTTTTTCTATTTCTCTCATGGCTTAATTTGTGACCTTTCTTTAATAACTGCATTTAAGATTAAAAAAAAACCAATAATGACAATGTTTATAAATGACATTTGCAATTAATATTTACGCCCTGGCAAACTAAAACAAAAACATGCTAAGATAAACAGTTTTCAAAAAATTAGCAAAAATCATTAAGACTACACCAATTCACAGTGGGGGAAATTGTAAAAATATTAAAGAGAATTCAGTAATCCTCAATATGCTAAAAAATCAGCAAAATTCCATCATAGGCGAACTCGGTTTACCCTAATATCCACAACTCACCTACGGCCACTGAGATGGCAATTTCTTTCAAAGCACCCATTCCGTTATTTTGATTTTTATATTTCTTCATTTTTAAAGTTTTTTACTTTTTGTACCGTCATTTTTAAATGATTTTCTTTTTATTTTAAACAATTGAAAAGTTTTAAATTTATATCTTTAGTGTAAATTTATTTTGAAACAAATAAACCAATTACCCTTAAAAGACCTATCCCGTGACAGGTCGAAGGTATTGTTTTTGGTTATTATTATTTTTTTTTGTTTTCCATTTGTTTATTTTTCTTTATTTTCCTCCAGTGTGTGTTTCCTAATTTTTCATTTGGATGTCTCGCTCGAACTAGGGTATAAAATCCAAAAACCAAAGTGTTCAGGAGAGGTAAAACACGTGGGAAACAGTAAAAAAAATTTTTGTTTTGATAAAATTCTTCTTTTGTGCTATTCTACAAATATAAACCTCATGCACCTGTGAACAAAATATCATTTAAAAATATGAAGCAGAAATACCAAAAAATTGAATTGAATGTTAGAACTTTGTTTGTATTTTGGGGTTTTGAACCCACATCATAAACTTCAGACTGCGTACATAAAATAAAACATGCATTCTTTAGTCGTAACGTATGTCATTAAAATTGGAACGAAACAATGAGTTCACTTTTATTTCCCGCTTAAATGGAAACCCACGAGTTTTTAGTTTGTTGACTAACCATGTTCCTTTCAATTATTTAGTTTGCCATGGTAAAAATTAAAAATATCTTATAGCTAATATTTAAAAACAATTTCTCATTTATATATGGATATATTCCCTTTTTCTGTGTTCATACTTTGTATGTTAATATTTCACGGGTAAGCGAGTTTTTTGTAAAATATAATATCGGTAATATAACTTTGCGATATTCTAAATACATTAAGTAGCAAAACTGTTTAAATTTTGATAATTAAGCATTAACTTTACGGCAAATACATAAGTCTAAACTTTAAATTTTATTAAAATTCTAAAATAAAAAAATATATATTTCACAAGGTTAGTTTTGGGACATAGAAAGACTAAATTTTGAGAAATTATTGGCATAGGTCCTCGTATTAATGGGCTCTATCCAATAAGTTCCAGGTGCAAAAAGTCCCAGTGCAAAAGCTCCCAATGAAATAAATTCTAAAAAAATTAAATAAGTCCCGTCTCTAAAAAGTGAAATAAATTCTAAAAAAATGAAATTATTTCCAAAACAAAAATGAAACAAATCCTAGGTTTTGGTTGTTATTTCATCATGAAATAATTTCCAAATTAAATAACTCCCAAAAATAGTCCATGCAACACAAATGAAGTAAGGGCGTACCGTTATATTCCCCAAAGTCATATTGACAAAAAACCAAAATGACATATTGCCTAAATGTCCGCATATCCCCCAAAATTGTGGATGTTAATATGTTATAACGACCAAATCAATGACAGAAAATCCAAAACTTTTTTATATGCTATGGCATTTTATTTTTAAAAAAAACTTTTTTTTTTTTGGGCGCTATAACGGTAAAAAAAGAAGTTATTGCCCAAAATCATAATTGTTTTTTTTTTTAATGCCATAAGACAAAATGTCTTTTGTGTCGCACGCAGAAAAAACGTTATTTCGCGAAGCCGCCTGCCGCGTTCTACGGAGGAAAAACAACCCTTAAGAGCGGCCTAAGGCCGCCACACAGAAGAATTTGTTTTACAAATCAGATGTTGAATCCGTTGAAATTTTATATATTTAAGACATCATAACTTTTATGTCCATTTTATTAACATCATAACTTTTTATGTCCATTTTATTAAAAATTTTACGTATATATTAGTGTCTAAATGTTAAATAAACGGAAGACCAATGCTCAACTCTTTTATTTAAGAAAAAAAAAAAAACAACCAATTAGCTGTTTAAATGACGAAGCTATAACTGGTCAAATTATATAACTTATTGTATTAAAAATAAGATTTCAACGGATTCGACATTGGATTTGTAAAAACAAGTTTTTCTGCGTGGCGCTCTTAGGTTTTTTTTTTCCTCCGTAGAACGCGGCAGGCGGCTACGCGAAATAAAGTTTTTTCTGCGTGCGACACAAAAAAATAAAATGGAAGCAATTTTTTTAAGTTTCCTTAAAACTCTTTTGTTTGATTTCATGAATCAGCCATAAGTTAAGTTCTGTTGGGACTTATTTCATTTCGGAATTACTGCATTATGAGATAACACCTAATAACAAAAATGAAATAACTTCTAAAAAAATGAAATAACTGGGTATTATTTCATTTGAAATTACTCCTAAATTTGTATGAACAAATTTTGGGACTTATTTCATATATTTTTTTTTTTTGGACTTTTTTCACCTGGAAGTTATTGCACAGAGCCGTATTAATGTTAGTTTATTGTATTGGCAGCACGTGCGGCATCGTTTAAACTCTGCCACCCAATATTTTATAGTCGTCACCGAAGGAGCAAACTCCCCCAGATTATAACCAATATTGTTTGGATTGAGACCTTTCAAATGAAGGTATTGAATTACATAACGGTAACCAATTTTTTCCATGTTTACAAATTCACTGAGATCGTTTATTTTTGATGGCTCTAAAAAAAATACTAAAACATGTTTTATAAGGTTGCCACTTTTCACCAAAGCAATTTTTTTTCAAACTACTGCTGCAAGACAAACTACTCGTCCGGTCGGCTAATTTTGGGACCGCCCTCGTATTATCTGTGTTCAAGACAGGATTAGTACAAAGGAAATAATTCTTTAAAAATTTGCCTTTGTCTGTTCAATTTCTATTTAACAGATAATTTTACTATTTGATGATAAAGTTAACATGAATACTAATATTCAATTCCTAAAAGATGACTCAAACATTAAATATTTCCAATTCTTACAATTAGTCATTGAAATTGTAAACTATTCTGTATGTGAACGACGGGACTACTTCATTCATACTTCAACAATCGTCCCCCGTTCATCAGTTAAAGTAGATAAGATGGCAATGTTCTTGTAAACATAAAAAAACTTTTTAAAAAAAAAAACTTTATGAATGTGCATAAAAGTCATATACAATTACAAAATATAAGGGAATGTTTGCTAAAATTTAAAAATAAAGAAATATATCAACGATGCCCTTTACGAACAAGCAAGGCACCACCAATGTACGCCAATACATTTTGAAAATTAAATTTTTTTATATTTATTATTTTTACAAGGAATTAATTAGTTTAAATAAAATTGTGAATAAAATTCTTACCGCTTGAAACCCGTTTGTAACCCGTTTGTAATTCAATTTTTATGTTAACGAAAAATTACACTTTATGTAGCGTTTTATTTCGCATCGACACAATAAAACCAGGTTAGGTTAATTTATTGAGGTTGACGCCATTCAAAATAAAATGACGCTCGTAGAGGTCGTGTGGGTCCTATTATGATTCCTGCTGGTGATTTAATACCTCCCCAAGCACATCATTCCCATTTAAATGCCTTTATAAAAGTCCATATTTTTCATGGATCTGCTCCCCTAGTATCGCAAAAATTCTAAGAGCCAAATATTTTAAATCATGTAAAGGATAGTGAAGGCCATTCACAAAAGAAGTGGAAACTGTTTTCGACAGATTCTCTGCATCATCTACAGGTATCATACGACCTTAATCTAATTCGAACCATTTATTTATTTACCTATGGTGTTGTGACCTGCGATAAGAATACCACCCTTAGCTGTCTTCTATTCATATCCAAAAGAATCTTGCTGTTTTTATCAAGTTTCTCTTCCCACAAGTCTGTTCCCCGACACTGAAATTTATTCATCTAGTCATCCAGATACCTTTCGTTTTTTCGTTTTATGCCCACTTTGTCTAAGACCGTAAAAGCTGGGGAGAAAACGCCTAAAACTGCCAATTGTTTAGGAAGGTTGGCACCGGCCAAGTCTGCCTTCTCATTATCCCAAATATCGTTATGTACAGGTACCCAGCACAGTCGTATATTATGCTGCTCAGTGAGAACCTTTAGTACTCTATGGCACCTGCTAACTACCTTGGATCTGATATTTCCCGAAATTAGAGCCCTTATTGCTGCTCGACTATCGATGAAAAATCTGATATCGCATCTGAACATTAGCATCATCGATATCTGCCTTGCAGCCTCGGCTATCGTAAATATTTTAGGCTGAAAAATACTGCAGTCATCCACAAGCCGATATGATTCCTCAATGCCTAGTTCAATGCAGTAGAATCAACTTCCCGTGCTCGCCGACGTTTTCGAGCCGTCCGTGTAAACATTTAACTGACCAAAACTAACTCTGTCCATTTCAAATTCCCCAATTGAAGGTAATACAACTTTTGGCTTCCCCTCGATTAAGTTGTACGGAATCATGTAGTCCGTTACAAGACCATTCAATGAATTACCCTGAGGATCCATATAACGCATACGCCTGATTCTTAGACAGTCTATCTAATGTAACCCGATCAGTGTTATTGTCGCCCGGACATAAAGATCAACTGGCACTATGCACCTCTAATGCAGCAGTGGAAGTTTTCCCCATTACCCCTGTTAAGCTTAATAAAGCTGTTCTATTTACCCTTGTCAGTTTTTAGTATGAATAGCACGTTCCAACACTGGCCACCAAACGTGGCAACCATAAGTTACCACTGGCCTTACTACTGCGGTGAAATACCGCATTTCCTGCCTATAAGAATTTGATACGAGTAAAGAGCTGCATATACCTTTCTGACCCGTTCCACAATGTTCTCAATCCAGTTCAGCATATGATCAAAGATCGCCCCCAAAAAAAATTTTTTTTTAGATAGGGCAAAAGTAGTGCCATTCAATTTCGGAAGGCTAAAATGTTTATCTCGCCTACTGGTGAACAGCACTAGTTCAGTTTTCGTGGGATTAACGTTACGTCCGCATTCACTTGCCCATTACGAGAACATTCTTAAAGATCTCTATAAGATCTCCGAAGTGGTATTAAGGAATTTACCGGAAGGCATAACAACAAGATCATTAGCATAAGCTACGTTCCATTTAGCTTGAAAAGGATCTCGTTTCAAACCAGAACCCACAGCAATGGCTATATAACACCTCCCTGTAGAGTGCCCCTGTTCGCAAAAGCATGTATCAAAGTTTTTCTTATTTCGGACGATATATGTCTATTTGTCAACATTTCCATTAACCAATTTATGATCTGGTCATCAATTCATTACTATACACCTTCGATATCCTAGAAAGCACCCAACGTGTAGTTCCCAAAAGAAAAAGATCTTTTAATATGAAGAGACACCGTATGTAAGGATGTTTCCACTGATTTTCCTCTAATATAGGTGTGTTGGCTACCCGGTATAGTAGCTGGCAAGATGTTTCCTCTGATAAATTCATGCAGTATTCTCTCTAGAGTCTTTAGAAGAAAGGAAGAAAGACTGGTCGGTATATGTGTAGTCCTTCGCAGTAAAGTGCTATGTACAAGAACAAGATGTTTCCCAATAGTACTTATTGCCTCCTGCAGCAGCTTTGGATAGTTTCCATCAATCAGGTGATTTATATGGACCAAAAGTGCTCACAGCCCAAGCGACTGTTTCCATAGTAATAATGTTCGCCGCCTCGTAGTAAGAACCAGAAATGCATGACTGTCTAATAACGCTCTCATGCCGTCCCAATGTACAACCGGGGAAGTGTGTCCCAAATAGCAAACTAAGGCTTTCCTCCGAAGTGACATATATGCATGTAACAATTCGAAAAAAAAGAAAATGTCCAGTTTATGTCACATTAGCGAACATTCCCCTATTTATTTATTTATTCATTTATTTATTTGTGACGAATGAAAAGACGACACCATAAATAAAACCACATTCATATCAGAGAAAAACTTTAACTTTCAAGTATTTCAGAGGGGTTTCGTTTTCCATTTTTAGTGACCATAAACTAGTACTTTTGATTACACTACAAATACACTTTGAGCAAAATTTGTGTAAAGTTAAAGTGAAGTGTGTAAAAAGTGTTATCCATATAATAATGGAAAACATACTCTAGTTAAAATGTCAATTTTAATTTATGTTAATTTGTTTTAAACATTATTGCTGATTACATTAAATTATATAAATTTCTGTAAACTTTTATAACAATTTAAACTGATTTTCTATTAATTCATCAAAAACTGAAACTTTTCAAATTTTGCTAACAACAAAAAGTTCATGTCATCTACACAATCCCCAATGGAGAGACTTAACTGTAAAGAAATTTTCTATTAAAATTTCATTATGTAAATTGGTTTTTAATAAAATTTTTTTTTTTTTTAATTTTCTTTCTAGAAATTAAAATTTTTTATATTGAAAATATTCCTTTATTAGGTAATTCGAAAAGTTGTTATTGCAAAAATCATATTGCTGCTGCTTTAACAATTTATTCCCGCAATATATTATTAAAAACTTTTCTTAAGTGAAAAACGTGTTTAAATTTAATAATTCATTTAATGGTTGAGGTAATTTTAGAAATTACTTATTGTTGAATGAATGCAAAATGTATGAATGCGAGGGTGGTAATAACTGCGCGTGTCGGCTTGTCTGAGATGCAATGTATTACAAATATCGAAACTTTTGAATTTATTTACAAAATTCTAGGTATAATTGTAATTAACTTAACAAATTCAAATAAGTATGACTAATGGAAAGATTTTTTTTTTACTTTAGATAACTTTAAAAACTGGTTGCCAATGACTGTCATGGTTCATAAAGTGCTCATACACTCAAAACAAATAATAGAAAACAGCGCACTACCAAAAGGTTTTCTTGGAGAAGAAGCTTCTGAATCGCGACACAAAATACACAAAGCCGATCGGTTGCATCACGCCCGCAAAAAACAGCCGCACCAATAACCTGTTAGATGTATTTAAAAGGGCTGTCGATACTTCAGATCCATTTATTTCCCCATCATTTTTAACCAGACGCTTACAAAAGCGTAAACGTTCTTCACTTCCACCTGAAGTTATTGATCTATTATGTTGCAGCGAATCCATAGAAGAATTTCAGCTTAGCAACCAAGACGAAGAAATTGATGATATTGATGAAATTGATGAAAGTGAAGAAGCCCTTTTTGATTTAAATTTACAAAATGAATTAAATTTAAGCAATTACTATAATAAACATTAAAATAATAAAAAAAAAAATCAATTCAATGTAAATCTTTTGAGGGTTAATTATTGGTCTTCAATGGGTTAAAGTCCATTTTTTTAGATACGTTTAAACTTACTTATGGAATTGTTACAGGCTTTGGTTTGAATACCATGTTTTTGTAATGGTTCAAAAAGGGTTAATTATTAGTCGTTAATGGGTTAAACTTAGTTTTTTTTAAATAGGGTTAAACTTACTTATGGAATTCTTACAGGCTTTGGTTTGAATACCATGTTTTTGTAGTAGTTATGAATTTCGCGCAGAAAAATTTCCATTTGACCTATAGGGCACTGGAGGGATTTGCAATTTTTATTTCGTTTTTATCAAGTTTTCGACTCTCAAATCCCATACAAATTATAAATCGAAAACTTGAAAAAATCAATATGAACGTAGTATTAGTCCCAAAAAAATACGTTAAAAGAGATAACAACTAGTTTTAACTCTTTAAGAACCCGCCATAAATCCGCTGGACATTTTTCATCCAAACTTTTCAGACATATATTTGGGGTGACCGTTTCTTTCTAACATTAAATCACTACAAAATTTCCAAAATATATAAATGTTTTGATCAATTCTAAAAAAATACAGTGAATTTACGTTTCCTATATAAAACTTCAGATTAAGGAAAAGTAATATAGATTATATAAAAAAATTAAAACTCAGCTAATTTTTATAAATGAAATTATAAACTGAGAGAATTACATGCATGATATAAATGAATTTTTGCATCAAATCAACAAAGCTTCTCTGGAACTCGTCCATTAAAACTTTTGATTATATAAAAGAAGTTTTTAATAAAATTTTATAAAACATTTTATTTATTAAAAAAGTCATACACCTAATGAAAAACTTTCATTGAAAATAGTTTCATAAAAATTATAAAACTTTTTCATAAAATGGAAGAAATTTTTTATTCACTTTGTAAACAAAACTTCAATACATAGTTTAAAGAACAATTTTATTAAAACTCGTCCAAAAAAAATTCTCTTTGTGTAACATGTTGTTAACAGTTGTTCAAACAACTGTTTCGTTTCAAAGAAAATTTCAAATTCTAAGAAATTTTCATAGAGAGCAATTCCATTATATTTCACCGACTAATTTTTCGATATCGTGCGCCCCGGTAGGCTAGTTGATAGCGTGCTGGCTTATCAGTAAGGGGGTCATGGGTTCGATTCCCACCAGATGCACTGGTCTGTTTTCGCTACAACGCGCCGAAGGCCATAGTAGCTAGTGCTCGGTTAGGGTAATAGTATGCAATTTGTAATTATATGATTATTAATTAATAAAAAAAAAAAAAAAAAATTTCGATAATCCCCGATTTCCATAATATTTGGTGAGTGAGTTTGTTGGGCAGTGAATGCATATTTCCAATACGATTTTTTTATTTTGTAAACAGTGGCAACCCTGCAGCTTTGAAATATCGCAAAATTAGCTGTTGGGATATCATTTAAAAGGCCATAACTTGTATTGCGTGAAAGATATTTGAATAAAATATTTTTGAATTGCAATAGCAAAAATTTTGTGGTTCAGAAATTTTATAAAAAAAATATTGAAAAGAAAGTCACCAAAATTTAACTGATTTTCCTAAAAACATAAAAAAAACACTTTTCCAGAGACATACGGCACATTTTTACAGATATCTCAAAAAGCAGTTCTGATTCCACTCTGCAATTTTCAGAGTGTATAAAAAGTACAAACAAAATTGAAAAGGAATTTTTTTTTTAAATAATTTAACATTTTTTGTTTGTTAAAAAAAAATATTTCAAAAAAAAAAAAAATTACTGAAGCACAAGATTTTTACTATTCTTATGTAAAAATAATTTTTCCAATATCTCAACAAAAGTTATGGTTTTTTGAATATTCCCAGCAAAAAATAACCTGGATTTGGTAACCAGTAACTACAATTGTATGCTTCCAAAATAGCGCTTCACCGCCTTGCATACTATAAAGCAATTAGGGAAGGCATTCTGTAGTACTTCCCAGAATGCCTTCTTTGAAGCAGTGAATAATGCTTACAATGAAGCAATAAAGTATGCATGAAGCACTAATGTTGTCAACATACAAAAAGCGTTTCTTAGTGCCAAAGACGGCAAGAATTTATTGCTTCTAACAGCACATGAAAGAAGCGATTTAAAATAGACATACCAAGTGGGACATCGAGAACAAATAGCATGACTTTTTTAATTGCTTTGGAAGCGCTTCTGGGTAAGCACTATTTTTTGCTGGGATGCCCCAACCCCTAATTTTGCGATATTTCAAAGCTACATAGCTACCACAGTTTACAAAATAAAAAAATTGTTTTGGAAATATGCTTTCACTGCCAAACGTACTCATTTAATTTGATCTAAATTGGAGCTTATCGAAAAAGTAGTGGCTGAAATATAAGGGAAATGCTCTAAAGAAAATTAATTAAATATTAACATATGCTATCTTTTGAAAAATATGCAGACTGACTATTTTTTCATTTTTCGTCCTGAATGTTTGTTTTCTTAAAAGACCCAAGATTTTGAAATATTGAAGCTCTCCGACTTTTAGCACTTAAATTAATAGATTTTAAACGGGTTTCCTAAAATCTGAGAACTGTATTCTAAATAGATCAAATCTTCAGTTTTTCTATAGAAAAAATATAATTTTCTGAAAATGTTAAAAATCAGCACAATCAGTACAAAATTTCAATACAAATCAGTACACATGATCAGTATACAAAATGTATTGATAAAATCAGTACGATCATACATAGAACAATACTTCATTAAGAAATGTTCCTGCTTAAAGCGGCTTCTAGTGGAAATATTAGCAACAAAAGTTGAAATTTACACCAAATATTATTCCTAAACGGTTAAAGATATTTTAAAAATTTGAATTCTGAATAATTTTTTGAACATATTTTTGTTTCAAAAATATATGAAATTAAAATTTTTTTATAAGTTAATCGGTTTTTTATAAAGAGTTTTTCGAAAAATATCTTGTTTTTTGACCAGTTTTTTAAATCGTCATATGACAATACTGGCATTAGAATTTTTATAAGTGCACTGGTATTTTAATAAAAAAAAATTGTCTTTATATTTCGTATGAAAACGGAGTAAGTTTTGGGATATTTTCGACTTTGTATATTTATAAACTTTCTTCAATAACAAAAAGAGTAATAAACAAAAATGCAATAAAAGTGTAGTCTAGTCAAAAACGACTATTCATAAGGTACAAAGTGGTCTTTGTAAGCTATTTCGGATGCCTAGACACATTCAGATTGTATTGATATGTTAACAAAAGTTGTTCAGATTTACAATGGCTACAATTTCGTCATATATTGTTAGTGAAAAATTATGAGTCTCTGTAAGTTATGCTGAAAAAAGCAAAAAAAAAATAATTTTCTCCTCTATTTTTTCAAAAAAGTGCAGGAAAAAATGATTTTATGCACATAAAATGTTTATAAAATTTGTTCAGTACATTATTGCATTATTATTACATTACATTGCAGTACATTATTGCAGTATTATAGTTAAGCAATATCATCAAGTCTGAATTAGCTGTTGGCCAAAATCTGAGGACGCCTTTTTTCGAGTGGTGCACTGATTTTCAAAATCTTTTGAGGTCCATAAAAAAAAATTGGTAGTCAAACTGGCCAAACCGAGTACAGGGTTTTGCTAACCTTTGGTAGTACAATTGAACCTATACTGTCGAGTCCGTGCATTTTTTTCACTGTTGCACTGTGTTATTAAAAAATGGAGTTGCAGAAAAAAACTGCTAAAGTTAGCACATTATTTTTTTTTTTTTTTGCTAAATATTAGCAAAATAAGAACATATAAAATAGTTCTCTAAACTTTAGAAAATTCTAGGAATATTTGAGTTGAATTTTAGTTAATTGAAAATAGCAATTTTCTCTGCTAAATCAAAAACGTATACTAAATATTTGTAGACTATAAATAACAAACAAAAACTGTAATATCAACAAAATTGTTGCTATTTTTAACATAAATTAAGTAGAATGCATAAAGCAGTATATTTTGCTAAAATCAACAGAAGTTTTTGCTAAAATATTGTAGATTGCAGATTTCAGAAGGGCAAATTTTTATTAAAAAAATCTAAATAAAACCCAAAATTTCACATTTTTTTATGATTTGTTTTGTCTACTAATATTTAGCAAACTTAAAAAAAAATCACAAATCAAAAAAAATTCAAAAATTTGCAAAATTTTAAAAATTTTAAAAATCGCCGAATTGAAACAAATTGCCAAAATTAAAAAAAAAAACAAAAAATTGGAAAAAACAAACTGCCAAAAATTTAAAATTTTTTTTAAATTGAAAAGCACCGCCAAAATTTAAAAAAAAAAAACCTAATTTAAAAAAAAATCACCTAAATAAAGTTTTGAACGTCCATATCTTAAAGACTAAATGAGGTAAGAAAAAATGTTAAAAACTCGCCCCCTTTATCTCAATTCGGGTAAATAATTTCGACTTGGATCGCACAATTCATAGATAGCGTTTTCTCGAGAACTAATGGAGCTGGAGAAAAAATATTTGCATCATTGGCCAAAACTGGTATTAAATGTCGTCTTGATCGGCTAGATTTTCAGATCGCGTTTTTCTCGTAAACTACATTCAAAGAATACATTTACAAAATATTCTACTAACACAACATATGTAGATACTATTGCTAATAATACTTCTCCTAATTTACTATTAAAACTTCACCCCAAATTGAACACATTTACATGAAGGTCTTCCCTGTAACATACAATGTAGAAAAGTTTAAGTCAAATGTTCACTGAAATCAATACAATACAATACATTAGTAGCTGGCATTCCCTAAGTGGTGGCTCAACGTAAAAAAATATAAAATATTGTTAATGAAGAAATGTTATTTGTATCATTTTGTTCACTTTTAATCAAGTAGGTAATCCAATTATCAATTTCAAAATACAATAATTACTAGAAAAACTTGTAAAAATAGCAAAATTAACAAACTATATTTAAAATGTAGACCTTAAACAAGTGAAACAGAAAAACTGAAAAAATTGGGTCACTATAAGAACTACGAGACCGTTTTTTTTTTTTCAACAAACTAAACATGCTTGAAATGACTGTTTGGAAAAAACAATGAGACTACAAAATATATATAGCAAAAACAAAAAAAAAACCTTAAAGTACTTAAGAAAATTTCGAAAAAAAAAACTGAAGACCATAATCCGCTTAATTTTATAAGAACCTAATATAAAATATTGTGTTCAACACTAAAAGTGACATGAAAAGAAATTACAAACAAAAAAAAAAAGATAAATATTGTAGGGATTTATATTAAAGGCTCTTGTTTCTGATTTTTTTTTTTCGTAATTTGAAGAACACGCATGTAAAAAGGTTAACATGATATTGCTGACATAAAACAAAAAACAAAAATGTTGTTAACATAAATATGTTCTAACAAGTTAAAAAGTTATAGTAGGCCAAAAATTC
The DNA here is from genome assembly GCA_021234595.1 of Delia radicum. Lineage (NCBI taxonomy): Eukaryota > Metazoa > Arthropoda > Insecta > Diptera > Anthomyiidae > Delia > Delia radicum. The sequence continues at coordinate 30,204,719 of CM037854.1, read as the reverse complement.
TTAAATATAAATTGTGTTATTAAACGAATTTTTCTTTTAAAATTAAAATATTCAAAATTAAATTAAGAAAAGTAATATTTTGAGAAAATCATCTTTATATTTAAAATGTTTGATGTACAATTTTAATATAAAATTTTTAATTTTCCTACTTTCAAATCAAAAATTTATATTTATTTTTAAATTGTTGTAACACTCAAAAAGAATTTGTGCTTAATTTTGTGTTTAAAATTTTGAAATCATTTAAACTCAATGGTTATCGTAATAGAGTTTTGGAATCGTTAAATCTCTTTAGAATATAACATAATTGGCATCACTTATTTCAGCTCTTAATGACGCCACACATATTTCTATCAAACAAATTAAATTTGTTTGCGGCAATTCAATACCAAAAAAGAACATAACAATTGTTTTAATTAAAACTTAATCTTCTTGTTTTTCAATGAAATTTTTAATTATTTTCATCTTTTCTTTTTTTTTTTTCTTTTTTTTAATTTCGCTAAACCAAAACAGTATTCATGAGAAGAATTTCAAAAATATTCGACACTAGAGCGAAAATACTTTTAAATTTTGTATGACATAAATAACCCAAGCCTGCTAAATCTATCCGCATTAATCATTAATCTTTAATGGCTTAAAAATTATGGCGGTTTTAAGTTTCAAGCTAATTAAACATTTTAAAACTACAATTTTTGATTGGATTTCATTAAAGTTACGTCAAGTTATAGATCTCTTTATATATATCGCATTTCAAAATTTACACACAAAATAAACTAAAGGTAACATTGCCTAAAATTGCTGGGTGATTTCACCTATTTTCCAAGGCAACATAGATTTGCTATGTTTTACGGCAATAATACCTTAAAAAAATGTAATTTCCATTTGATTTTAATGTTCGAAAAATCGTCTATAAGCATTTTTAAATTAACTTAAGAAAATTGGAGAATCACCAATTTTCAAAGTCCATTCTAATTCAGTTGAACTAATATTTTCTGTCGCTCATCAAATCAGTTATTTAACTAAAGTTTTTAGTTATTTTATTTCACCACAAGAAGATATTTCATCCGTATTTAAACTAATTTTTCAACCTAATATTTAGTAATTCGTGATTCTTAAATTTAAAAGTTCGTCAGTTAATTTAAACCACAAATTGCTTTGAAAAAAATTTTTTTTGGTGTATCCGCTATCAGTCTCATAGTCATAAAACAGGCTCTGAAACTAAGCGAGATAGAGCAAAATGCACCAAAAATCGTTACTCCGTACTTATTAAGTACACACACTCAGGGAACTTCTGCTTTAAAAATATGTAGTTGTTTGGGTTGTAATACAGTTTCTTTATTTTTTATGTAAATGTCAGTCATTTGTAAAACAAATTAAATTTTTTACTAACCTTGTAGTTCATTTAAAAAAACAAACCACATCAAATGACTGTTTTATGATTTTACATTCATTTTTTACAGTTGTTTTTTTTTTTTATTTAAAAAACTTAAAAAAATAAATGTTTGTTTATTTTTTACTAACATGTGGCTAATTTTTACTACAAATGTTAGTCATTTTTTGAACATTGAAAAACAAATGACAATGTTAGTTGAATTTGTTTTTAACTACATTTGCAGTGGTCTTTACCTACATAGTATTCTAAGTGTAGTCTTTAAATACTTATATTTCTGTTAATTCATCTTAAAAATTCTAGCTGAATTTTTAACTATTCATACGGGCTTATTTATTATGAGTGTAAATATAGGATATATTACTTTATTATTAGGTATTTTTATGGCAAATATCTCCCATATAATACAAATTTTTATTAAATTTTATTTTATTTATAAAAAATAATGAAAAATACTTAGTAATTTCACTAATTAACATTTCAACATTGCATTAATAGATTTTTTTAAAAAGAAAAGTCATTCAAACCTGATTGGTTTCCTGCAGGAAAAGTGCTCAGAATTTGAATGATTTCCTAGAAGAAAATTATCTCAGATTCTATGGGCAAAAAAAATCCTTAAAATCTGTGTCTTCAGTATCTGAGGGTTTTCCATAGCAAAAGGTTAGCAGAATCTGAGGGTTTTTCTGTAGAAAAAAGTCCTCAGCATTTAAGGGGTTTGTGATTCTCAGATCCAGAGAGTTTTTCTTAAGGAAAATGTTCATAGAATCTCAGTTTTTCTATAGTAAGAAGTAAAAATCCTTAGCATCTGAGGGTTTCCTGTAGCAAAAAGTCCTGAGAATTTGAGGGTTTTGTTTAATAGGAAAAAGTTCACAGATCCAGAGAGTTTTTCTTAAGGAAAAAGCACTCAGATCTAGAGAGTTTTTCTTAAGGAAAAAGTTCATTAAATCCGTGTATTGTAATCTGAGATTTTTTCTCCTCAGAATCTGAGAGCTTCCCTATAGGAAAAAGTCCTCAGAATTAAAAAAAGACAACATTAAAAACAATTAACATAATAAAAAGAAAGAAAAAAAAAACTTTATATAACGTTAAAATTGGAAAGAATCACCAAAAATTGAGATATAAAAGTCGTCAAAATTGAAAAAATCGCTTAAAATTAAAAAATCGCTAAGATTGGAAAATTTCCAGTTTTTATAACCCTGTTCCCAATTTTTTGCGATTTTTCAAATTCTAGAGATTTTTCCCAATTTTTTCGATTTTTTTGCATTTTTAATTAAAATTTTAATAGTATCTATTAAAAATTAGTTTGAAATTAAAAACAATATTTAATTAAGTTTTTAATATATATGATTATAATCTTAATTGAAACAGAAATCGATGAAATAGTTACAAACTATTTTAATTGACACTTCAATTTCCTTAATAGGACCAAATTCATTTAAACTTTTAAATTGAATCAACAACGTGAAACTTTACAACGTGAAATTTTACATGTCCTAGTTTTTAAGTATAGTCGGCCTACCTAGCCCTGTCCATCGTTTCACTCAATTCAAAAAAAACCTTGACATTTAAAGTAAATTTCAACAGGTGTCGAAAATTTTTGAAATAACTCATAAAAATTGTTTTCTTTTAAATTCTTTTTTTGATTACATTATGTTTTTTTCACTACACAATGCAAGATGTTGAAAATTTTTGAAAAAACTCATAAAAATTTTTTTCTTTTAAATTCTTTTTTTGGTTACATTATGTTCTTTTTCACTACACAATGCATTTTATTGTTTGCGGTTGTAAACAAAAACAACAACAACAACTACAAATAAAAAATTAATTTATGTCATTGAAAGTGGAAAATAAAATAAAAATAAAAAAAAAATACAATTACAAGAATGAAATGATAAATATGCGCTTTTTTGCTGTTTGTGATTATCACCGCTATTTACCCTTATCATGTCATAAAGTCAAATTATAATTCAAACAACAGACCACAACCAGAAATATTTGTTTATACGTTTTGGAAGATAAGCAAAATATTTTCTTGGCGCCAAACATAATTCTATATTGAGATAATTATCTGCATGATATCAATGAATTTTTGCATTAGATCTATGAAGTGTAGCTAGAACTCGTCAATTAAAACTTTTCATGGAATTAATGCAGTTTTTCATAAAATTTTACTAAAATTTTCATTCTATTTATTAAAAATTTCATACACCTAATGAAAAAGTTTCATTCAAAATAGTTTCATACAAATTATAAAGCTTTTTTCCACAGAAAAAACTAAAAAACGGGTTTCAATTAAAAAATTTATTGAATCAATTAATATTTTAATTGATTTTGCACCTATCACGGCAATGATACTATCAATTAAACCTTTTATTAAAATTAAGAAGGAAAAAAAGTTATAAATAACTTCAATAAAAAAAAATATGATACTCACAAAAAAAGTGTGTGATCTATACGTTGGTATGTGTGTTTTTTGCAATGCTGAGTCTGTTTGTGTGCGTATGCTTGTTTTGTTCGTTAACTTCAAATGTATTTAGTATTTTATACTGAAAATTTTCTATTTATGCATACAGTGTATGAAAAAATAATATGATAATTGCGTCTAAAATAAAATATGTAGTTATATTAATTGATTCAATTAAATATTTGTTTAGAAACAAATTAAATTCAAATCAAATCTTTAATTAGATATTTTAGGTTGATAATTTTTTCTGTGTATTAAGTTAAGGACATTTTTTATTCACTTTGTGAAGAAAACTTCAATAGTTTAGTGAAAAATTTCATTAAAACTCGTCCAAGAAAATTCTCTCTCTGCGTATTGTTGAATTTTTTTTTGTAATTTTTCTATGATTAGTCTAAATTCCCTCGCCACAATTCAAATTTGTAGTTGGTTGAAAATTTTAACTTCCTGTGTAGTAAAACTCTTTTAATCTGTTTCAAATTTAATGCATAAAATCTAGATTTTTAGATTTTAACATTAATTTCGCAATGTAAAAAATGTTGTACACTCAAAAAAAAGTCTGTAAAGTCAGCAACATTTTTGCTGGGAGGATCCTTGGAGATAAATTGCTAATATCAACAAAAAAAAAGAAATAGAAAAGTTAGAAAATTTTTTACTGAATTTAGCAAATTTTTTTGCTGATATTAGCAATTTTTCTGCAAGGATCCTCACAGCAAAAATGTTGCTGACTTTACAGGCTTTTTTTTTAGTGTACTTTTTCTAAAATTTTATATATTTCGTTTCACAGAAAAAAACTAAAATCGAGTTTCAATTAATTTATTTGTTGATTCAATTAAAAGTTTAATTGAATTCGGTCCTATTAAAGAAATTGTAGTATACATTAAAATAATTTAAAACTATTAAATTGATTTTAATTTCCATTATGGTTTTAATCACATCTATTAAAAATTTAATTGAATATTGTTTATAATTTCAAACAAATTTGTTGTTGTAACCATTAAAAATTGAATTAAAATTTGCAAAAAAAAAATCGTTTAAATATTTAAAAAATCACTAATATTGCAACTAGTAGTAGTTTTTGTAAACTTGTTGGATTTACTTGTCAAATTTGTGTACAAATTTGGAATAAATAACTAGAAGTTCTAAATACTACTAGTTTCTGGTTGTAGTGTAAATAGGGCTTAGGAAAATTTACTATACTACCAACTTTTTGTTCTGACTTCAATTTGAAACATGTGTTAATCATACATACATTGTTTACAAAGTATATTACATAGTTTACATAGTATCATACTCTCTGTAGTTATTTGTTTGATAAATTCAAACCAAACAATACGTTGCACAGTGGGTTCGATGGTACCCAAAGTTGCGATTAATTCATAGAAGCCGTAGTTTTAAAATATTATATATTTTTATTGATGAGTTACAAGCACATAAAAAAACAGCATTTGAGAAAAAAAAAAATTAAAAAAAAAAAATTTTTAACCCGTTAAGCGCATTATTGTTTTTTGGAAAAAAAGACCTTAGTTTACAATTTATGCTGTAACTTTGGAATGAAAAGCGATAAATTTATGAATGAAATTGGAAATTAAAGCATATTTAATGTGCTACTAAAAAATGCAAAGAGTAAATTTATTGTATGCATTTATATTAGTATAAATTTAATTTAAAATCCAATTTTTGTTTTTCACAAAATCTCATAAATGTACAAATTTATTTCAAAAAAGTCACAAAGGAGAATATTATAATTTTTTAGTAATGAAAAGTCATAAATACATAAAAACACAGGTTTAAAAAAAAAAATGGAAAAAAAAAAATTTTTAACCTGTTAGGCGTTTTTTGTTTTTCGGAAAAACATGATCCACAATTTTCGCTGCAACTTTGAAATCAAAATAAATTTAAAGAATAAGTTAATAATATGTATTCCTATTAGTATAAATTTTTATCCAGTCTTTGCTTTCACTAAATTCAGTAAATGTAAAAATCAATCTGAAAAAATAAAAAATTTAAAACTTTTTGGGGAATCTTTGTTTTCGTTTCAGCTTTTTAATAAAAAATATATTAACATATTTGTATTATTCTGCATTTTCAAATACATCACAAATATCCCAATTATCATACTTAGCAGAAACCTATTGAAAATATCTTCATTGGACTTTTCCCGGCTGCATTTGCGAGCAAAGTGCTCTCTATAATTTTTAAAATCGTGACTAAATTAAAATTTAATCACTTCAAATTTTAAAACAGCAAAAAACACCACTGAAAAACAAAACATAAAAACAAGCACAAAAATAATGGCAATAGAGATGGGCGCGTGAAACGGTTTATTCGCAAACATTATTATTTATAAATTACGTTAGTCAGTTTAATTTCAAAAAATATTAAACGTCAAACGCATTGGTAAAAAAAAAGTTGATTACCCAAAGTACGTGATTGAAAACAGTTATTATATAGGCGAGACTATCTCGGCACGGGCAAATTAGTATAAGATGTAAAACCATCACGTGAATTTGGTAAATTATTAGAAAGTCCTATTTTTTCGCTGGAATTGAGTGTTAATTTTTATTCTTTTCTGATAAATTGCTCACCCACGTGAACATAGGTGATCAAACGCCACTCACGCAGCCATCTCTATTAAATATCAAAATATATTGACAATAATATCAACAACAACAAAAATAGCTAACATTGAGAGTAAGACAATAGTAACAACAAAAACACTGTGGGTATGGTAAATAAAGGAGTTTTGAAAACTTTGAAAGACTTTTTACATTAAATTAATAATATCTTAAAACGGGGCATCAAAAAGGCAAACTTTTTTGTTTGTAATATCAAGAAGAAATCCCATACTTTTCAAAAACCACAACTTCAAAGCCGGTACTTTACTACTTTGTTACTTCTGGTCCATCATATATGGAAAATACCCCGATTTTAGAACTTCTTTTTTAAAAAATATTACAAATATTTCCACATATATTTTTATAAACACAAAATCATTTTTTGTACGCTTAAATACCTGAAGTTGAAGGTTCCATCATAAAAGTTGAACTTTATTAATTTTAAATTTAAAAAAAATAAGCAAATTTCAATTTTTTCACTTTTTAAGAAAACTTTGACAGCTCACTACGGATGAAGTAAACAACTTAGATCAGGGATTATTATTAGATAATGATTATTGCTCGTTTTTTTGACTCAAAAAATCAATCACTTAGAAGAGACATAAAAATAAATTTATTGCACCATTATTATTATTTTTTGACAATCTTTGCATATCCGTCATGATTTTTAAATTTTTGATTTTTAAAGTTTTCTTCAATGGTAATGATTATTTTTGAATAATAATAAAAAAAATCAGCCATAATCATTATTTTTGAGCAAAAAAAATAAAACTCAAAAATAATCATTATTTATGATTTTTATTTTTCTCGCTCAAAATAAAACTCACTTTCAATGTGTGGGATGGACATATCTCAGGAAGGAGGAGGAGCTTATCCAAGATTATGGTATCAATCTCTTCTTTGGAAGATTCTCTAGCAGATTAATGCATCAATCATATTTGTGGGTAGGGTTTAAGGGGTTAATTTTTAATTTCAAAATAGGGCTTTTTTGCCGTAAAGTCAAAATCTGGAAGCGCGATTTTCACCGTAGACGTATGGTCTAGTGGACTTTTTTGCTCAGTACAATCCCAAAAATCAGAAACGCGAAGCGCCCATTAAGATTTTTTTCCTTCCATACTAATCGCCCCACCCTAATATGTATATATATTTACACCTACATGAAATTGAGTTGTATTTTGAGCGAAAAAAATAAAAATCATAAATAATGATTATTTTTGAGTTTTATTTTTTTTGCTCAAAAATAATGATTATTGCGGATTTTTTTATTATTACTCAAAAATAATCATTACCATTGAAGAAAATCCTTAAAACTCATAACATAATCATTATTGTGTAATTTTTATTATAAAACTCATAATGATTACGGTCCCTGACTTAGATGATTCAAATTTTAAATAGTGATGTAGAATTTTATCTAGTTTCATTTGATATCAATCATTATGGCAAAAACTTAATTCTAAAATTTCAATTAAGCGCCACTTTAGACCCATCTCAACCCAATGTGCGTTGGCTTAATGTAAATGAAAAATCAGTTGAAATTTTTTTCACTCATGTGAAAAGAAAACAGATAATGTTCTTTTTTTTTGTATCTTTAATTTACAGTGTTGTATTTACAAACATTAAACAACAGATTTAGATAAATGAGACGATGATAACGGAAATTACGATAAATTTTTTATGCATAATTTACGATACATGTGGTATGTTGTAAATCATTCGTACACTCATAAGTTAGTTAAAAAGTTTGTTAAACGGGTTCCAATTCAGTTGTGCTAATTGCTTCTGCTGATTTCGTTTAAATCAGTATCCAAAATTTTGTAATTTGTGAGTCTTAAATTTACAAACTTCGACAGTTAATTGAACCCATAATTGTTTTCAAACCATTATTTTTTGTTTCTCCGCTATCAGTCTCACTTGTAGATGGCGTTATTTTAACATACTTTATATTTTATAATCATAAAATAGGCTGACAACTAAGCGAGATAGAGAAAAATGGACCAAATTACCTATTACTTTGATTTACTCTTTATTACATACTATAATATATTCCAGGTTATAAATATGGAAATGTCTCTGGTCAGATCCGAAAAGACCTTTTTATCAGAAATTTTCTGTAGATTTAGCTTAAATATTCTGTTGGTTTAGCTAAATTCTTAGTTAATTTAACTACAACTGACAACTTAAATTTAGTTCTTCCAAAATGTGGGTCACTTAAATTTAGCAGACATATTAACTATCAATATTCCCGATAACAAATATGAACCTTCCTCTGGTCAGATCCGAAAAAACTTAGATTTTGTTGATTTAGCTAAATTCTTAGTTAATTTTAATAAAACTGACAACTCAAATTTAGTTCTTCTAAAATTTAGGTCACCTAAATTTAGCAGACAGTGATTATCAACTTCATTAAAAATTCAGGTTCTATTTTCTGTTGTCGTAGCTGAATTTTTAACTATTTTTATGGGCTTTTTATGAGTGTAGAAATCAAACTTCTGATTAATTTACTTAATGAAAACTATTTAATTTAACTGTTGTAGTTTTTTGGCGATAAATCATCTTATCTTCTTGTGCAGGAATTAAATTTGATGAGATTATTTTACTTCATATACACTGAGAGAATTATCTGCATCATATTAATGAAGTTTTCCAAAAAAAATCAATGAAATTTTACTGGGATTCGTCCATTGAAATATTAATGTTCTCATAAAATTGTATGAAAAATGTAATTTTTTTCAGAAATAAAATATTTTACACGCTTAATTAAGAAGATTCATTAAAAAACTGGTTTCATAAAAAGTCCCAGCAAAACTTTGGTAATGGGTGCGATAAAGTAATGCATTACCTTGTCATGTGTACTCCTTACTTGTATCATTATTTTCCAACAGGAAGTAATGAGTTACCGATAATTGAACACTCATGGATTACCTTGTAATGAGAAATCATTACGTTTTACATTACTGCAAAACATAAAATAATGACTTACCGATCATCAATTACATAATGCATGAACTAAAAACGTAAAGTAGTTATTAGTATATATTTTTGAAAATCTATTTGTAGACACATTACTTAGTGATTTTTTGTAAGCATGAGGGTAAGGTGTATATTTCCGATATCACGAACGAAAAAACGAAGCACAACAACTCATCTACATTTTAAGCAATAAAATATTATATGTATCGATAGCTCAGTTGGTGGAGTTCTCGCCTAACTAATTGTTATATACCAGAGACCCCAGGTTCGAATCCCACCATGACCAAGTTATTTATTTAATAAAAAAAAGTTATTTATTTAATTAAAAAAAAAAATATCTGTAAAAAAAATTTGTATGCATTTTTTTTATGAAAATCTATTTATAGACACATTACTTTTTCCCACCATGTAACCATATAAGTAACCACTTACTTTACCCCCTACAAGCAAATGAGTTACTTTGAGGCTCATCGCCTGTATAATTCATCAGTGAAGTAACGTGTAAAGTAATGCATGAATCCCTGTGGCGATACATTACTTTACCCATGATTTGGTAATGTGTGGTTTTGCTGGGGTATTAAGCTTTTTCTTATGGTGTTTTCTTTTCTGGAAAAATGTGTTGCCTTCTTAATATGCAACATTTTTAAAATTTTGCCATCGCCCCATTAAAATGAAGCATTTTTACAATCAGAATAGAGCACAATTTCATTACATATTACATTTATTTAAACAAATCTGTTTTTTAGTGTTGTTAAGGTTCGGGTTCGAATCCCAGCAAACTCTAAAAAAAATTTAAAAAAATTTTTTAATAATTAATTTTTGTTTTTTTAATTATTTAAAAAATTTGGATTTTGCTCCATACATTTTTTTCAATTAAATTTTTTTTATAATTTTGTTTGTAAGCGAATTTCAGATTAAAAAAATATTAAATACTTGCAAAAAGAAAAAATTAAAAAAAAATAGCAAAAACAAATTAAAAATAATCGTAAATTAAATTTAACAAAAAAAAAAAAAAATATAAAAAAATGTGATACCAATATGGGTTCGAACTCGGGATCTTCTGTGTCAGAAGCCAGCACACTACCACTCTGCTACCAAGGTAAGAGTTTTCTAGCCATAAACTTTGCAATATATACACATGAGATTGATAAACCAAAAAACAGGGCAACATCCAACCCTGTAAATTTTTTGAGGGCAGAAAATGTTGCATTTTTTGCCTTTTATAAGGCAACATTTTCAGAAAGAAACACGGTACCCTCTCAGAGTGTTTACCTTATTTTAGAAAAGAACACAAAAAGATGATTTGAGGGCAAAGTGCAAAAAAATGTGACATTTTTGCCAGAAAAGAAAACGCCATTAATTTTAAGAAAATTTTCTCTTATTTTGGGAAGAAAAGTTTCATTGATTTACTGAAATTTTTTTTATTACTTTTCGTCCACCTAATCTCTATGTGTACATAATTATTTATGGCATATAGAATAATACCACAACACAAAAATGTTCAAGCAAATAGGGCAACTTTTTGTCATACCCACAGTCACATACTAGAGATAAATACTATATAGCTATAAATTGCAGTAAATGTCAAAATTATGTTATCTCTAGTTTGGACCACTCAATTGCGTACATATTTATTGCCTGCAATATATGTTACAATAGGTATTTAGCAATATTCTTTAATACTTATTGCTAAGATATTACGTCAAATTCACTTGTCATTTTCGTTTGACGTTTAGAAGGAGAATTAAAAATAAGGCAAAAAAACAAACAAAAATCATTAAATTTAGAATAATTTTTTAAAAGATATTGAGTAATTAAAATTAAACACAAAAATATAACTAATTTTAATCTTTAAATGGGTACTTTTAAGTAATGGTAAAACAACCTTCTTCCTTGAAATTTTTTTAAAATGCTTGTTCACATACCCTTTACATAAGGTCGGTAGTAAGGAATTTTATACCGTTATTTTGCCGACGTATTTTACTTATTGCTAACATGGGAGGTACCCCGACCCGAAAATGCAGCTTTTAATGAAATTTAAATATCTTGTAAAGAAGCAAAAAAAACGGTATTTTTTAGTTTAGGGGTTAAAAAGTGGGGTTAAAAATGAATTTGGTTTTGTATGAAAACTTGTTTTTTAACCTACGAAAAAATGTATCATATAGAGACAATCTGACAATTATAAGACACAAATAATAATACAATTTAAATGGAAAATCACTGATGAGCCTGTCCATAAAAAGGCAGAAACTAGTCTAGTCTGATTTAAAAAATTAATAGTGTTTATAATTTTTAGAGAAAAACGTTTATTCTTCTTCTTAACCTCAACATTTCTAAAGAAAACTAGATTCATTTGTAAAAGCAACAAAAAAACAAAAATTTTGATACCCATATTGTAAGTAGACATAGAGTTGCCACATTTTTAAATTATTTGAGGTATAGGGATAAATTACAGTTTCTCACCCCTAACTTTTTGCCAATGTTGTAAATTTTGTTTACCCAGTGCTTTTGCGACACTTTTTCAACAGACGAACCTTTTGTCTATACTCATAGAAATAAACCTGTAAAAATAACAAAAAATCTACTAAAAGTTAGTTTAAAATGAGCTTGCAGAAAATACTGCTAAAATAGGCAGATGATATTTTTACTAAATATTAGTAATAAAATAATAGCATAAATAAATTTATTAAATTTATAAATTTTAGTTATACTTGAGCTAAATTTTAGTTAATTGAAAGTAACAAAATAATCTGCTAAAATCAGCAAAAACATTTACTAAATATTAGTAGACAAAAAAATCATTCAAAAATGTGAAATTTTTAAAGCTTTTTTTTTCTTTTTTTCTGCGCTTATGAAATCATCAATCTACAATTTTTTTAGCAAAATTTTTAGTTGATTTTGTATTCTACTAAATTTGAGGTAAACATAGTAAAAATTTTGTTAATATTACAATTTTTGTTTGTTATATTGAGTCTACAAAAATTTACAATAGTAAAATTGTTTTGCTAATTTTGCTAATTTTTCAATTAACTAAAATTCACATCGAATATAACTAAAAATGTGTGGAAGTTAACAGATTTATTTTTGCTGTTCTTATTTTATTAATATTTAAAATAATATAAATAATATTTAAAATTGCTAAATTTAGCAGTTTTTCTACTAACTTATTTTCAGTAGCTTTTTCTGTTATTTTTACAAGTTTATTTCTATGAGTATTAGGGTGGAGCGATTAGTATGGAAGGAAAAAAATCTTAATGGGCCCTTCGCGTTTCTGATTCTTGGGATTGTACTGAGCAAAATAGTCCACTAGAAAATACGTCTACGGTGAAAATCGAGCTTCCACATTTTGACCTTACGGCAAAAAAGAACTATTTTGAAATTAAAAATTAACCCCTTAAACCCCACCCACAAATATGATTGATGCATTAATCTGCTAGAGAATCTTCCAAAGAAGAGATTGATACCGTAATCTTGGATAAGCTCCTCCTACTTCCTGAGATATATCCATCCCACACATTGTTACTTTCACAAAATACGGCTAAAAAGTCAAAATGTGGAAGCTCGATTTTCGCCGTAGACGTATATAGTGTCCGACCGAACTCATTTTTTTCTTCCGAAGCCGAACTTCGGCCATAATATTAATGTTCGGACGAAGCCGAACTTTTTGTTTTAATAAAAAAAAATATAAATTGTTTTTTTAGATCAATAATTTTGAACCAAAAAGTTATTAAACATAAACAAAAATAAAAATTTATAGGTGTATTTTTTTTAAAAATCATATTTGGAAAATAGTTGAACTATTTTAAATACAAAAAAAGAATAAAATATTTGTACTATATTTTATAGTCAAAAATAGTTGATCGATTTTTAAGTTGATATAGAAAAAAAACTTGAACTTTAATATTTAATATTTAAAATTATAAAGTTTGATATTGTAATGACAGAAAAGCAATTTTCAGCATTCACACCATGTGAATTGCTTCGTCTATCAGAATACAGCTGTCCGGCAGCGCTAAAAAGCTTTTCTCTAGGGGCTGATAAATATTTTATTGCAACAGCTTTTAAATTTGTAAATGGACTTGAATCCAATACTCAAATATATTTATATTTCGGGACTTAAAGGCTCCGTAATAAACATTTTAATTTCTTTTTCAATAAAATTTTCATTTGGTTCTGCTACTTCTAAATCTGGTACTGCATCATGTCTATCCCAAATTGATGAATTTGTTATTCTCTTTTTAGGATTACGTACCACTCGAAATTAATACGTTTATTTAAAGTATATCGCATTAAATTTGATTATTTGCTTATAAGTCTTGTAGGTATATTTCTTGATTTTTTTTTAACTCTTTTGGCTTTTTTAAATTTTTTCACACACATTGATATTTAAATATCGTTGTTTTTTTTGGTATTCTATCATATTCAACGTTGTAATTTTTATGTATTTTTTTTGTAAATTCTGATAAGTAAATATAACCACAGTCGTTATTTATTTGTGCTTTTTATTAATAATCATAAAAAGTTCGGTAGTTCGGCCAAATTCGGCCAAAATTTGGCCGAACTTCACTTTTTGGCCGAACTCCGAATACTCGGTCGGACACTAGACGTATGGTCTAGTAGACTGTTTTGCTCAGTACAATCCCAAGAATTAGAAACGCGAAGCGCCCATTAAGATGTTCAAATCGCCCCACCCTAATGAGTATACCATTTTACATGCGAACATAACAAAATTTTCCACAAATTTTGTTATGTTCGCAGCCACCGAATGCAAATAAAATTTAATAATTTTTCTTAAATTTGCTAAATCAGGTGTTTTACTTGCGTTTTTCTACATTTTCAGCAATTTTTTAGGGGATGGCAACCTGCTAGTTCGAGTTTAGGTACTTTTGAGAATTTGCAATAAAAGTTTTATTTTTTACAAATTCAAATTATTTGCAGCTCTGGATTGTGAACCGATATTTTCGCTTTCCAACCTATGATTATTAAAGCAATGCATTAATTTTATGATGAGTTATGGGCAACAAAAGCTAAGGGGTGGCAACTTGCAAGCCTTTCCCCTATTTATCTATTTATAATTACCACTTTTTAATATATCATTTTATCCTTCATCCACAACAAACATACCTGCAATAAAAGATAATACAAAATAATATTAAATATAATGTTAACAAAAAAAAAATTTTATATTAAAAAAAAATTATTATTAAAAAAAAAATTAAAATTTATTAGAAAATTGAAACACATCACATCATCTTAGCATGACTCAAAAAAACAATTTGTTTAACAAGTTTTTTCTATTTTATCATGTACCAATTCTAGGAATTAAGTTTTATTTCAAAACAAATTTCATTAAATTATAAGCAGGCATTAAAACAAAAAACAAAAAAATTTTTAAACAAATCTTGTTTTACAAGATTTTATTTTTTATATAATCCGGCTAGAGTAGGATTTGAGTAGAGTTTACGTAGAATCTATGAATTTTTATGACCAACATTAAATTACATTACCTTAATGTTTTTTTTTTTTCAAAAGAAAAGAATAATGTTAGAAAAAAATAACATCATCATGAAGGTAATATTTAAAAACATGCATACGCGGTGGAGAAAGATACTCAAGCTACGAGTACTCAGTATAATACTTACACTTTATGTATTTTGAACGTGAATATCATAAAGAAGCATAATACACTGCGTTGCATAACTATAATTACAAAGCATTTTTGTAATTTTTTCTAATACTAAAAACATTTTTTTTTTAATTTATAACTCTTTTTAAGAGTGTGAGAACTGGAAGGTTACCGCGTAATACGATTTTCGTACTTTTTTTCTCCAAAGTACGGACATTTTTTTCCCCCCTTTTCGAACAAAAAAATCCCTTTTGAAAATGAAACTCTGTATTACGAAGATGAACTGTTTTTGCGATAAAAACGTTCGGAAATTATTCGAAAGCTATTTTGCTAGTGACAAGTGAAAAAATATTAAAAATGTAAGTATTTACACACCCAGGTGAAAAAGTTCATATATGATCATATATTGTCATATATGGTTTCATGTATGAGGATATATGGTTCCATGTATGGGCATATATGAACATATATGTAATGTATGGAAGCATATATTGGTAAATACATTCAAGGGATAAGTTCATATATGGATATGTGTGACACCATATATGATAATATATTGCATACATTGATTCATATATGCCATATATTTCCATATATGAATTCATATATTATTCCATATATGGGCAATATGTTTTAATTTTTTATCAGAAATGACCATATATGAGGACGAAATTGTTTTTATTTTAAACCCCTTCTCGCTGCTGTACGAATTCCCGACAAAAATATATAAAAGACAATAGATTTTAAAGTTTGTATAATTTATAAAGACGATTGAAGAGAATGAGTTATGAGATATCTCATCTTTATCTAAAGAATATCAGTCGCATTTTATGCGCTTCTGACCAGCTTTTTCAATATATTTTTTTTAATTTTTATAAAAAATAAAATGATTTAAAATCGTTCAACATATTATAAATTCTGAAGCTTTTTGATAGCAATAAAGTTGCAGCGCCAGTGATAGTATTTCAAAATTAGAATCGAAGTCTAAAATGTATTAATTTGTTGTGCCAAAACTGATTTTTTTTAAATAACTCAAAGAAACTATCAATGTTTGAACCGATTCAAACTAAGAAATTACGAATTTTTTAGAATCCTTATTTCAAGTCAATAAATTTCGCTTTTTGCACCAAAATCCCTTTTGTGAAAAAAACTTTATTAGTTGAAATGCTCCTAATTACTTGGCAACGATATTTTGTGTGTATCAAACAAGCATTTTAGTTAAAGTTTATTTTATAAAACTCATAAGTATTCGTACCAAAGGACTTCTTTTGTCGGTTGGCTTGATTACTATTGTTATCGCCGTCATTATCATTTTCTAAATCATCGAATTTTATTTTTTTTGTGGAACAAGTTGGTTTTCCATTATCCATACTCTTATTAATGTTCATTAAATTAATTTCCAAATAGTATTTTCATAAAAAATTTCACTTTAAACTATTTATATTTATTAATGCCTTTTGAATATGAAATGTATGAATTTATCAATAACATGTTCTTAGAAATTTAATAGAAACCTTTCCTGTTAATAAAAAGACAATATTTTTGATAAAAACTTAAAAAATTGCATTTTTTATACGAGCATGTAGGAAAAGTAGTAATATATGACCATTTATGAACATTCATATATGGCATAATATATGACCATATATGTCCATATACCCTCAAATTTCGGATCCGAACATATATGGATTCATATATGAACTCATATATGTGGCCATATATGACAATATATGAACATTTTCACCTGGGCATTTAAAAAATAAAAATTATTAACAAATAAAGAAAACTTATACAAACATATTTATTAAATTACCCAATAAACATGTTATATTAAATGTGATAATATTTGTGTTTTTAATTTATAAATTTATACACAAATAAAAACCAATATGAGGTTATGGTCGACTTCATGGTCAAGCATTCAGACTTGGCAAAAGGGCATCTAAAAGTCCCAGATGCTAAGAATAAGTCAAACAATTTGTGGCAAAAGTTGTGTTCGGATTTGAATGCTTTCGGACCACCCGAACGTGATGTCAATGGCTTGGCTGGAAAAAAGTAAGTTTGTGTAATGAGCATGTAATTTCAATAGCATGCAATACTTCTAAAAAACAACTGGACATTGATTGCTGAGATATTCCCAATTGTCGATCTTGTCCAATTTGATGTTGGTATCCTCCTTGTGCCGGGTTTTTCAATGTGGCTGCTAATTTCAATAAAGGTGCAATGGCAGTCGATTTTTGAGCAGCTCTTAATTCAGCTTCTATGCTAGTAAAAACATACATAAATGCAGTCTTATTAAGCCGGAAGTTTTTTACGAAGCTAGAAGTCAAATTTATTTTATTATAAGGGCCTTCGTAATATGTTTGGTTACTTACCTCTTATCATTTAGACTCATAATATCGGATTTGTCCCTTAGTATTTTTCTCCGCTTTCTCTCAGGAATGGAATTATCGTCATCTTCATCAAACCACAAATAAACGCAATCTATTTTTATGTTTTAAAACGAAAAAACAATTTCTTTTTTGATTTCAAATTTTGTTTGTTTTGGGATTTTTTGTAATTTTGACATTTGATAATAGTGTTGCCACGTTTTTTCCCTCTTTATTATGAATATAACTCTGTAGTCGTTCCGAATGAATTACACAGTACGCATTTACTTTCGATTCGGAAGTTCTTTTTGAAAAATTTTGATTTTCGATCCTAGTTACGCGGTAACCCCCCTGATATCTTATTGTGTACAATTTAAGAGATTACTTAATTGATTTAAGAGTAAAATTGTATAATACAATTTTTTTAGGGTTTCATTACTAGATGAACAGCAAATAAAGAAAAACTAAAGACTTATTTTTGTTTGTTATGCAATGATAATCAATTTGGAATAAAATGCAGCATATTCAAGTGATGTTGAAGAAGAGCAACTTTCAGCGGATTTTAAAAGTGTCTCAAGTTTTCGAGAAATTGTTAGAAAACTAAACCGTTCACTTGTGGTTGTCACAAACTTTGAAAATAGTCCGAGTGCATGTGGCAAAAATTAAACGGGCCGGTCCGATCAGAAAGCTTTCCTTCTGATCGGACCAGCCTGTTTAATAAAATAATCAACTGTGCCAGCAACTCAATGAGTCTCAATCAGATAATCGATGAATGTAAGGTAAATGTGTCCAAACCAAATATAAGTAGGCTCTTAAAGGATTCCCAGGGAATTACTTGCAAAAAGCTGATGTATATGTCAAGGTTATTATCCCGCCACAAATCTGATTGACTTGAATTCGCTAAAAGGAATTTACAAATCAACTAGAGTCAATAATAGAGTAAGTGCGGGTAATGTGGAGTAGGCGGGTAATGTGGAACGGTTTCGGTTGGTGAAACCGTTGCATATTCATATAAAGTTTTGTCACGCTTACATTTTTGGGACTAACCATAACCGTTAGTTTTTAATTATTTGAAAAGTAAAACTTTCTATGTATAAATCTTTCAACACTTGCTAAGATTTGAAAGATTTATTTGGTGCAAAAAATATTACATATGTTAATATTTTGCAGTTGTGTCCGAAAGAATGTGAATTATAGAATTTTTGAATGCCTTTAATTTGTGTTAATATTACTTTTAACAATTTTTAATATTTTTTTCAAAAATGTAAGCGGGTAGTGTGGAATACTTTTTCACATTACCCGCTCAATATTTTTATAAAATTTAGTATAACAATTTCAAATTGTATTTACTATTACTATCTCTTTTATTTATTCGTCATTTATAGAACATGAAATAGGCCTCTGAAGCATTCCTAAATAAATTATTTGTCTTTTCTGTGTCGTTTAAACAGACCCGTACATATATTATTCTCTAATTTTTATTCAATCTTTCAAAAAAAACGGCTTAGATTTAATTGCGGGTAATGTGGCATATTATTCCAGAAAGAAATTTATGCAAATTTATGCTTAAACAGTCCTACCAACAACAGCGATTATTGAATTACCCGACTAGGTACTCCACATTACCCGACTAGGTACTCCATATTACCCTCCATGTTTGAGCATGTAGACTTTTTGGGTACATAGGCTTTTTCGTATATACCTTTTTTACAATAAAGATAATGCATTTTTGTTATGAACACAGTTCGACAGGAAATCAAGTTATATTTTAACATCGACTTTGTAAATTTATCGTCAATACTTTGGCGGAAAACTATAAAAATAAAATAGGTATTCAACATTACCTGAACTTGTTCTAATAATAATTCAATAATCGCTGTTGTTGGTAGGACTGTTTAAGCATAAATTTCTTTTAAAGGCGATTGTTTGTAATGAGAAAAAGTTCAATCTTGATATTCCAGATGGTTTCAACAGGTATTGGAGAGACCTACATAAGGAACCACGATATTTCTCAAAAAGAAATTTCGGAAATGATTTGGTATTTCCAAGCAGCAGAATGAATTCTTACGAGTACATTACAGTATTATAAGAGAAATTGGTGCCATTTACTGAAAATAGGAATGAAGGAGAATTAATTTTCCAATAAGACAATGTCTCAGTACATGTAAGTCATCAGACGATGGAATGGATATTATCAAAAAATGTAAGAGTATTGGACTGGCCCGCATGTTATCCGGATTGAAAGCCATATTTAGAATAGTTTTACGGAGATTATGATTATTAAAACTGCTGCTTTAAAATATTTTACTTAAATTTTTGTAAATTTTGATATATTAAGTTAAGTGTATTTATAGTTATGAAAGAATACTTGATTTTGTTATTCCTTTTTGAATAAAAAAAATAAAAAATAAATTAATTCCTTTTTTGTTAAACATTTTCCATTGTTTTTACTTTTATGCCGGTTAAACTCTGCTCTTTTTTTTAACTTACGAAATTTAGTAAAATTAATGTGTAATTATAGTTTTGCAACGCAGTGTATAAAAGCACGGTTATAATAACGTGTTACCGGCTACAGTGGGGAATAACATTTCAGAAAATTATGTGTATACATTCAGTAAAGTTTTTTTTTAAGAACTTTTAATTTTTAATAATCAAATTTGGAAATAAGTCAAATTTTTGGCATACAAGGTAGTCAAAAGATCCTAAACGTTGGGCGCCATTTATAACAATATTCGTTATTTCTTTAGAAAATGTTGCTATTGATTGTCCGAAAACTCTGGCGCCAGTTACTGTCAGCTTATTAATGTTTTCTTAATTAAAAATATCAGTAATGAATCTTAAATGTTGTTATAATGAGTAAAAATCGTTAACAATAAAGGTAGCATAATTTGTTCGTTATAAATTTTTATAATTCATTCCCTCACATTTTTCGCGTACATGGGCGATTTCTTATATTTTGTTACCGACTGTACATTATACATGTTCCTCAAACATGGTTTCAGGGAGGTAGGAAGAAACATATATTTTTATGTATTTGTTAATTTTTTTTTTTTTTAACTATTTTAAAACACCCGCTGTGTGGTTGTTGATTACACAGTGCTGCAGTGAAAATATATTTGAAAAGCGAACTAGAGTACGTTGCAGGTCTGGTTGAGTAGATCCATTTACAATCTTTGGATATTTTAATACACTCCCAAAATCTAAAGTTATTGTTAAAAACTTGTATTTTTGACTTCACATTCTAAAAAAAACATTATATTTTTAAGCGATTTTTAAGTTTAAAACGGATTTAGAAAAATAGATAGATAGTTAATCTTTCCCAATATATATATTACGGTGAGTATATTTAGCAATCGATATTGTGCCATCGTATGAGGAAAATGAAGTTCCACTACGACATATCAAAAAAATTATTTTCGAGGCTCCCAAACTTAAATTTTTTGACTTTTTCTCAACTTTTATTTTTAAGGTTGTTGTAGTAGGTAATAAAGAAAAACCGGCTGATTTAATTTATTTTTAAATATCACCTTTCTAAGGTGAAATTGAAATTATACGCTAAAAACGATGGCAATACCAGTTTTTTCCAAAAAAAAATAAAAATGTTTTTCTTGAGGTTTTGGACGAGTTTTTGTCAAAATATCGATCTTTCTTTACACGTTAATTTTAAAAAATTCGCCGATTTCAAATTTTTTAAATATATCCTATCGAGAAAAATTCTTTTTTGGGTTTTTAGACGAGTTTTTGTCGAAAAAATTTGAAATTTCGGTGCCTCGAAAATGAGTTTTTTGATATGTCGTATTGGAACTTTCTTTCCTCATGCTAAAAGCTATCGAAAAATCGATGGCACAATATCGACAAATTTTTGTCCTTACAAATCGGCCCACCCTGATACATATACATTATTTTATGTTTAAAAAAACTGCGTAAAGAAATTTTCAATGAAATCTGAATTATAAATTTTTTTCCTAAACTTTTTATTATTTAAAAAAGTACCATAAATTTGACAATTTAAGTTTTAAAATAAATTAGAAAAAAAAATTGGGGTTTGAAAAATATATCTGCTGAATCAGATGCCAAAGTTAAAAAAATAAGAAAAAAAAATTTTTTAAATTTAGTTATTATTACAATCTTTTCCTTGAACCTATTAAAAATATATATGAGCTACTTCAGAAAATTTCGAGACCTGTTGAAACTGATTTAAGATGCTACTTACTTCTTAAGGTTTTGTGAATTGAGATGAAAGATGGACAGTGTTAGGTTGACTTTACTTAAAAACTATGTATTGCAAAGTTTTACTTTGTAACGTTTTACCAAAAGAATTGATGGCGATTTAAAAGTCGAAAAATTAAAAAAATTACCTGAAACTTACAAGAGTTTTTCCATTTATTTAATTTTTTTTTTTTTTTGCTTATAGTTTTTAACTTTCAGATCCAAAGCAATACCAAATGGTGTCACTAGATATTTGAGCTACATTCACTAAAAATTAAAAGAGTTTGTAGTCGGAAGGTTCCGAGTTCGAGTTCGGTTTCATGCAAAAATTTTTTTGTGATTTTTTTATACTTTTTAATATTTTTTTCATATAAAGTGAAATCTATAAATTGATGTCACTTTAATTAAATAAAAGCAAAAACTTTAATTTTAATATTTTCAATTTGCTTAAAACTTAAAACCGCAATAATTTTGACGCCGTTAAAGATAAAAGATTAACAAGAACGGATTTAGCATGCTTAATCATCGGGTAAAAAGTTATTCATATCAAACAAAAAAATTTTTAAATATTTTACCTTAAAGTGTTGAAAAATTTTGAAATTCGTCATATATCTTTTCAAATTTGCCCAAAAGTAAAAAATCAATTAAAAAATTACTTAAATAACATTTTTAAGTCTGCAAAGTGGTAACAACAACTTCAGATCTTTCTGAAATTTATTATGTGATATACTTAAACAGACCAACAACATCCTGTAGGTCGCGTTTCAAAAATATTAAAGTTGTAGCACCGTGTTATAAACCACATTGGACATACTTGAAATTGTTGTGTAAAACTAGTAGGTTTTTTTTGGTTGATTGGGTTGAGTGGAAGTTAAAGAGAATGTGATTGGATGGGAACACAGGTAGATACAAACGGCAAAGCATCGGCAAAGTACTGTATATGATGGTACGAGCGTTCGTAGAACGTCCGTTTTTCAAAAATTAAAGTGTTGGGTCAACATTGAACAGATAACGTCAATTTTCGGTTGGCCGTTTGTTTTTTAAACGTTGGGAAAGCATTGACAACAATGGTGAAATCAGTGCTTTGCCAACACTGAAATGATAACGTCGATACTCGGTTGGCCGTTTGTAATTTGAAAGATTGGCGAAGCGTTTTCAAAACAATATGAAAAGTTTTTTAAAAGTGTTTTTTGCCAAAATAAAGAAAACTGAAATTTTGTATTTTTTTCTGAAAGACTGGATTGGCCAATTGTACAAATTGCAACCATATTTAATTTAAAATTTATCAAATATCAAAGTAATTTTACATTTGCAAGGTATATTTCACTATAATTTTTACATAAACAGTAGTAAATTAAGTGAACCAGTTACGGTAAGCACTTTTTTCAAACGTTGGTAGAGCAGCAGTATATTTTCGTACACTTTTAGCAAGTGTTGGTTAAGCGCTGTAACCCAATGTTTTGCCAGTAGTATTTTTTCATATACAGTCGTAAATGTTGTAAAAGAAGTACAAGCAAAGCGCATTCTATAAACGCTGGCAGAGCACATTCAAACGATGTTTTCCCAGCAATATTTTTAAATATTCGGTCATAAATCTTATAAAACAAGTAATGGCAAAGACCTATTTGAAACCGTTGGCAAATCACTTTTAGCCGATGTTTTGCCAGTGGTTGCTTTTTGTAAACCGTTGTTAATTTTGTAAAGCAGGTATAGGGAAAGCACTTTTTGGAAACGTTTGGCAAAGCTTTCCAAATAAGTGGTTTCAAAATGCTTTTTCTTTTGTATTACTGTTAACCAACGCTCTGCCAGTGCTTTGTTTTTTATACCATAGTCAATTTCTACCTGGGGAGGTACATATGAGTTTCTCAAAAGCCAATTGAGCCAACGCCCTTAGAAATATTTTTTGAGAAAATTAACCATAAAGTTAAACGTTTTTCCAAAAATACCTGCCCTATATCAACTAAAATTTATGGTCAGTTTGGGCGACCATCTGAGGCGGCTATTCGGAATCTAGAGACTAAATTTCGCACCAAATTTACATTATTGGACATTAAACCAACAACACGCATACGTAGAGTGCGGACAGAGCAAAATATCGCAGCTGTATCCGGTTAAGAGCATTCCAATTTATGGTCAGTTTGGGCGACTTTCTGAGGCGGCTATTCGGAATCTTGTGACTAAATTTCTCACCAAATTTACATTATTGGACATTAAACCACCAACACGCATACGTAGATTGCGAACAGAGAAAAATATCGCATCTGTATCCTCCAGTGTTGTTGATGACCGTGAATTATCGATTCGGCGCTGTTCGCAGCACTACGTGGAAAAGGAAGGATTTGGGTGTAAAACCTTTTAAAATACAGCTGGTGCAAGAATTGAAGCCACACAACCACAACGGCTAACTTTTGGTGAATGAACGCTGGCAAATTTAGATGGAGATCCGCTTTTTTTTATCGAAAAACTTGTGTTCAGCGACAAAGTTCATTTCTGGTTGAAAGGATATGTGAACTAGCAAAATTGGCGTATTTGGTGTGAAGAGCAGCCAGAAGCAGTGCCAGAACTGCCAATGCATACCGAAAAATGCACTGTTTGGTGTGGATTATGGGCCGAAGGCATCATTGGACCGTATTTTTTCAAAGACGACGAAGGTTACTTTGAATGGCGAGCGCTACCATGCGATGATTACAATTTTTTTTTTGGAAGAGCTGGACTTGGGTGACATGTGGAGACGCGGTCAACATTTACATGAAATCATCTTTAAATATTGAATTATATAGATCGTTATATAGACTCAAATAAAGATTTCATACATTTCTCTTAATTTTATGTGTGTGTTTTTTTTTTTAAATCCAATGGGAAAGCTCTTAAAAAAGCATCCTTTATATACAAAATATATAACTTAAGGGAACATAGGCAAAACGTACACACTGTACAGACAAAAATTACTGTGAAATAGCTGATCAAAAAGTAGACTAGTATTGGATTTGGAACAACTTGCTTCTGAAAATAATAAAAAAAAAATCCGCGTTTTAGCGATTTTATGACAAATAAAATGGAAAATGATTTTCCACATAAAAAGTTTGTGGTAAATAGAAATAATTTGAAGCAATAAAACGGATATCTGAATAAATTGGATTTCGCTCTTTTGGCCTCTGAGAAGCTCATATGTAGTATAACCAAAGTCAGTACATGTTGTAAAAAACTGAATAGATTTTGTATTTTTTTTTTTTTTTTGTAAATTATAATATGCGTTTAATGTTACTCTATGTTACCTGTCAAAATCAACAAAATTCAACAACAATAGATTTGAAATAAAAGACAGGCGTTTGTTTAACGCCTCATATGCTTTTATTTTATAAAAAAAAAAATAACTCTTTAGTTTTAAAGCGTTAAATTGTTTAAGAGTTTAAAAAAAATATTTAAGCTTTTGTTGATATCTATATTTCTTTGTTTTCCGTTTCTTTCCCAAAACAAATCATTTATTAACTCGCCAAATAGTGGGTTATCTCTGTTTTAGGGTTTTATGAATGCTGCTGAATAATGATTTTTTGTATTCAAAAAAATATTCGTTTCATATTGATTAATGATCTGTCATATGATTAAGTGAATATTTTGTGTTTGGTATTTTTAACCCTCTCACTGGTAAGAGTGCTTCAAAGCACTCCACATGAAAAAGTCCACAAATGCGTCAAATGACTAAATTATAATTAGAAATTGATGTATTCCGAAAGAAAAGAAAATTTACTAAATGTTTTGTGAAGAATTTTTAAGAGTGCAAGAGTGCATAATTATTTTGAAAGTAACACTGTTGATAACACACTCAAAGTAAGATTAAAGCTTAAACTTTTACGCTAGGTCATTAGTTATGTGCTAGGGCACACGTTATTCGATCAGGATAACTTTAAAGGACATCCTGCTAACTTTTAAACGAATGCACGAATTATTATCAAATTTGACTGAAATAATGAATTTAGTATTACTAATAAAGCGTTGAAGTTTCAACAGTATGTACGAAGTTAAGATGCGTTTTCGTTGAATTTCGCTTTTTCAGAAAAGCGAAAATCGCCATATCTTCTTAGGTAAAAGTGCGAAAAATTTAATGTTTGAATTGAATGTCTATCTTAGTGAGATAAATATTTTTAGTCTGAACTTACTCCTATTTGTTCATTAGTTTTCGAGATAACCTTCCAACCTATTTTGGCAAATTTCTCCTAAAGTATGTAACGAAAAAAAAAGTTTGAATTTTAACGTCTTTTTCAGACAATTGCAATTAATACTATAATTAATATGCAGTTTTATTTAATTTAATTGTGAAAGGCGTGGTAGAGAAGAATGAGTGTATTTTCTAAAAATCATAACTACATTCGTCAGTGACCCTTTATTTTTTTGAATAATGTAATATTTGTTATGTTTTTATTTGTTCGATTGCGTCTATATGAAATTTTCTGTGCAATCACTGACCGTGGTAAAGATAAACTGATTTCTAATGCCACATGCACTCGCACTACACGTTAGACAGAGCGCTTTAGCCCACTGATCTATCGTCAGGTCCAGTTTTGTTGTGATTAGACTAGTTTTATTCAATACACGGTGTTTTTGTTCTTGCATACATAATCTCAGAAGTACAACTCCAACAACACAACAGTTCTATTTTTAGAAACTTGCCTCACTCTAATGTCCACTGTTTTCCCATATGTTGTAAGTGATGCCATATCTATGATATATTCTTTGTATATTCGATAGATGGCGCTTACGTAGTTAGGGAAGAATTGCCAGAGAGCAAAGTTTGATTTTATTTTTGTTTTTACATGCTTTATTTTTGTTTTACATGCTGACAATGTGATACAAAATTCATTGCAAAAACGCGTAGGGTCGGTTAGAGGGTTAAATAAAATTATAGTGTTTACTTATGCAATATTTGCTTTTTTTTAACTTAAGTTTTATACTTGAAAAAGAAAGTGCTTTCTTTGGTACACTCGGTAAAAGTTATAGAAAAAAATGTAATTTTTACAGAAAATTGTGCTAATATTAGGCCAGCAGATCATTTTGCTAATATTAGCAAAACGTGACTGTAAAGTCTTAGTAAAGTAAAAGTAGTAAAAAAATTAGTAAACGTTACTAAAATTTAGTAAAGTTTTAGTACATTTTAGTAATGTTTATTACACTGTTAATGAAATTGCTAAAATCAACCAAATTTAACTAAAATTTTTTTGAAAATAAAAATTATAATAAAATTGCTGAAATCAACAAAAAAAAAAAGTTAACTAAATATTATTAAATACTTAGGAGCCTTATTACTTTTACTACAATTGGAAAGTTTAAACCATTTTTCAGTTAAAATTTCAACTAAAATTCAGAATATTTAAATTTTGTTGTGTTCAAAAAATTCCATTTTATAACAAACACATCAAATAATATTCAGAAAATATAAATTAAAATTTAAGAAATATTATTTTTCGTGAAAAACATTTTATGTAATTCAGAAAAATGTGTTTAGGGGGAAATTCGCACGCTACATAATACTAACGTACTTAGAAGCGTTTTTCTCGAAACCACGTTTTTCAGTGTTTCTCCAGTTATACTGCACACATTTTGATGATATTTGGCTTATTTGACGCTGAATTAACGTGGCTATCGTCCCAGGCTCATTCATCTGGAAAAAAATAGTTTCTGATTGTTTTTTAAACTACAAAAAAAATCAGAAACTATTCATTTTCAAACGGCCGCCATTTTGATAAATATTTTTTTTTGTATTATTGAGCATGTGACGATAAAGGCATTTATACTAACCAATTCCCTGTTTTTCTTTCAGATAACCGTGAGTCCAGGAAATCTGCATGCCAACAATACACCTTTTTTGGTGAAAAATACTTTAAAGACCGAGAACTTTTAAAACAGCCCACTTATTGACAAATTGTTAATTGCGCAACCAAATACCAACAACAGAATTAAAAAATCTTTCACCGTTTTCTTTTCACAAGTTTTTAAAAAACAGTTAAAACTCAGCCGTCCAAACAAGACAAGAACCCCCTTTAAAAGTACTGGGTTGGAAATAGAACAATTGGTCCATAATAATAATTATTTTAGTGAACCGACAAAAAACTGATTCTGAAACAAAAGAAGTTAACAGGTGTTGTTTGCTTTATCGTTATTTAATTTTGTTTTATACAGTGCACCAAATGTCTGTAAGCTAGTGTTATCGGATTTTACTCTATACTTCTTTATCATTTTGATGGGTGACCTATTAACATTATTTCAAAATTTCTAATAAAATCAATCATTGTTTAAATTTTTGCAAAACTTTTAATAACTCATTATTAGTGTCCGACCGAACAGTTCGGCCAGAAAATGCATTTGGTCTGTATTCGGTATTTTAAAACATTAAGAACAAATTTGGCGGATGGATAAATGTGTATTGGGCTGATTAGATGCTATTTTCAGTGTCAAATTTGAAGAAAAGTCTGTAGTTAAGCAATGAATTCACTGTTCGGCCTCAGAAAGTTCGGCCAAATTGAAAATAGTTCGGCGGTCGAACTTTTAACTTTATAGCTAAACTTCGGCTTTTCTCTTAAATTTTATACACAAAATCGAATTAAATCGGCTCCACAAACATGTTTCCAATACCAAAATTTGTCATCATTGCCTCTAGATATCAAAAAACCGACAAAATATAGGTTTTTGGCCGAACTGTTCGGTCGGACACTACTCATTGTTATCATTATTATCCTCAGGTATGAATTGATTTTAATTGTTCTTCTTAAGTTAATTAACTTTTTTACAGTTTTAGATAAGTCTGGACACAAACCATTATTTTTTATGTTTATTCTATTTACATTTACTAATACTTTTGTATAAGATTATTATACTAAATGACTAGTGTCCGACCGAAGATTTTAGATGCGATTTTGAGTGTCAAATTTAAAGACAAATCCGGAGTTAAGCAATGAATTCAATAATCGGCAGCCCAACGGCTTTTTCCTTAAATTGTTTACTCAAAAACGAATCAAGACGGCTCAACAAATATGACTTCAATATCAACATTGGTCCACATTGTCTCCAAATACCAAATAACTGACCAAATATCGTTTTTTGGCTGAAGTCTTCGGTCGGACACTATAAATGACTAATGGTTTGAATCCGCAGTTATTAAACAAAAAAAAATACATAAAAAATAGAGTAAATAAAAATTTTGCCATTTATTTAGAACTGATAAGATTTTAAGAATGAAAAAATAATGTTTATATTTTTGTGTACAAGTCCCCGAGTCAGAGCCATAGACAGATTTGATAATTTTTTAAATAATGTACTTCTAGAAAACATATTTTTGGAATAAGATTTTAGTTTATTTTAAAATTGTTTTTATTGATTAAAAAGTTGTTGAAATTCTTATCCGTTTTAAATTTTTTTTTAGATCGGCTTTTAGTCTTTTAAAATTTTTAATACATATCATCTGACTTAACAATTGGGACTGTTAAGAACGTCATCAATAGCAAATGCCCACCTAATGAGCCATGTCAATGTGCAAACAAGAATCCTCCTCAATACAGACGACCATCTAAGGCGCCTTCATAGGCAGACAACCTCCGACTTGGTGACAATTGTAAATTAGATAAATATCATAAATATTGTATAAAGTAAATTATAGAAGTTGGTCATATGTGACCAGTTGTAGAACTATTGTGAAACAAATTATGTTTAAGAAAATTTTGTTTTTTATAAATAAAAAGTTGAATGTTTCAAACATTTAAGCAAAAAAAAAAATATTTTGACTGTTTTTAATAAAATATTTTGAAAATGCAAATGAAAAATTATTCAAGTTCGAGGCCATACTCTATATTTCTTTATTAGGATATTGTCCTAACAAATAATCCATAGAGTTTTTGTTTTAAAATTTTTTAATTGACCACTTTCAGGAATAGATCTATTTCGGGAATTTTTTAGGTTCCCATCATCAGAAAACGTTGTGAAAGAAGTGACAATCCCATGCCAAACATCAAACATTCATATAACCTAGTTTTAACACTAAATGAGAACTAATATAGGAGATCGAAGTTAAAGATTATCACCATTGATCAAAAATAAATTGAAAATTTGTTCGTTATGTGCAAGCACTACCTTTGATAGATATACAATACACGCTTTTTGTTTTTATTCTCCTTTTTAATTTTATACTTGTGACACGTGATTTAAAAGTTGATATTTTTAGTGCTGAGCTAAACTTTTTTTTAAGCAAAATTGCAGTATTATTTTTGACTACTCGATCAATACTAAATTTGGCTAAAACAAAAAATTTTTTTAAATGAATTCAGAGCCCACACCCCCTTCCCGTCAAATAAATTCCTAGCCTGCCCTGAGTTAAAAAATAATACATAAAAACGTTGATGAGCTCATAAATTTTGCTTAATTGTTTTTATTACTGAATTTAGATTCTCTTTAAGAGTGCGTGGTTCTTACAAATAAAATTCTGATATAGATAGATATATAGATTTTGGTACCATAAAGTGTTAGTTATTTGTTAACCGTTTGTCATTTTCTTATTTTTAACTTGTATACACTGAAAACAATGCACCTGTAATTTAAAAAAAACTATTTAATTTTCGGCGTAAAACAAATATTGATTAAAATTAACAAGTTTTTGGTTAAAAATTGGAAAATTTACAAAAAAAAATAAAAATTATTTTGAAAAACTGGCTAATATTTGAAGAATTAAATTAAGGATTAATTAAAAATTGGGATTTTCTTTTTTAAATTTGACATTTTCTTTAGTTTACACGATTTTTTTTTTCAATTATAGTTTTTTTTTTAAACACTTTTTCAATTTTAACGATTTTTTTCGTCAAGTTTTTGGTGATTTTTTTAATTGTATTGACAACACTCAGGGAACTTCTGCTGTAAATATATGTAGTTGTTGAAGTTGGAATCAGCGCTGCCAACTTTGACGATTTGTCTCCATTTTGACGATTATTGAAGTGAAATATGATAAAATGACGATTGAAGATTTCACAAAATTTATTGTATGGAAAATGACGATTTTTAAATTTTTTAATTTATTTCTCTAAAATTTATTGACAAAATTTGATCAAGTTTCTTTTTATTTACAACATCTAAGTAAAATGTGATAAAATGATCTCAAATAGAATAAAAATTCTACATTTACCCATTTAATCATCAACTAAATATAAACTCCATTATTTTCAAAGTTTTATTTTAATTTTATTTAAAAAATTCGAAATTCGAATGGATTTCTTTTATATGTTTTCAAAGGCAAATCCAAAATCTTTATGTTTTAATAATTTAAATCATTTAGCTTCAAAATCACCGATAAAAGAGTGATTTTCTACATACCTGATTCTTGGTACATACATATTTTTCTTTATTTCCCTCTTTATTGTATGCCCGGATTTTATGAAATCAAATATCGGGAAAAATTGTAAGACTAAAGGAATTTAAAATAGGTCAGTGATTTTAAAATTCCATTCCCCGAAATGAGTATTGGGAGTTGTGTTTTTAAGACTCAGAGTCGTTTGTAAAGGAACTAATAAAAAAAGAACATTAAAATTGTGAAATAATTACAAATAAAGTGATTAAAACGAAGTTGTGAGTAAAATTTCTATTTTTTTATTGAAATATAAGGAGATTTCGGAATGACGATTTTTTGACGATTTCTCATTCTCAAAATGACGATTTTGAAGATTTTTTCAACAAAATTTGACGATTTTTGAACAAATTGGGTTGGCACTGGTTAGAATACAGTATCTTTATTTTTAAGTAAAAAAAACAGTAAATTTGTAGAAGAAATTTAATTTTTGACTACACTTGCAGTTCATTTAAAAAAACAAACCACAACAGATAACTGTATTATGACTTTACATTTATTTTATACATTAGTTTTTTTATTTAAAAAAAAAATCAAACAAATAAATTTTGGTTTGTTTTTTTTCTACAATTGTGGTTCATTTTTTAAGCAGTAAAAAACCAATGACAATATTAGTTAAAATTACTGAAATGAAAGTCGTCGTTTCTTCAATTGAAATTTCATTTGTTTTTAACTACATTTGCAGTGGTTTTTACCTACAAAGTATTCTAAGTGAACTATTTTAATTTTTTTAATTTCAAAAAAAAACTTATTATTCTAAGTGTACGGTTTGCTTGATTTGTCACCTAAAATCTATTTTACCTCTTTTTCTAGACAATAATAGCATAAAAATAGTTGTATTTTTCTTTACTTTTGTTACCTTCTTGTCTGTTATCTTGGCGTGTTACATTATTTAGGTTAAGAAGATAAGTTGTAATATTTTGTTGTTCTATGCTTTTAAGTTAAGAACACTGTTATTTTATAGTTTTTTTAATCAAACTTTTCTAAGTTGTAAAATAATATAAATTCAATTTAAAAATTCGTGACGGTTATTATTTTTTTCTAACACGAGTGTATTTTAAAATCTAACCGGAAATACAACTTGTCTATCGAAAAACTTTGAACTTTGCAATATGAAAAAAGTGCTGAATCAATTATAATATAATCAAAATAGAATTGTTGGGATTATAAAAATAAAAGATTATAGAAAAAAGTTAAAACAAAATTTAACTAAACTTGTGTATATTTACCAAGTTTCTTTAAACATAACTAAATCTTGTTAATTTTGAACAAATTAGTTTTGCCAACCCTGGTAAAAATTTTAATATGAAGTCCACTATAATTATATCTCATTTAATAAGATCCCATATATAAACACATACAAATTAATCCGAAAAAGGGTCATCTACATTTATCTAATTATATCAAAGTACACTCAAATAAAAAAAAAAAGTTAGTAAAATCAGCACAAAATTTTGCTGAGTCAGCAAAATTTTAGTGAGGAGGGTGCTTGCAAAAAAATTGCTAATGTCAGCGAAATCTTTTGCTGAAAATCAGCGAGCTAATTTTTGGCAAAAATTAGTAGATTCAGCAAAAGTTTTGCTAACACTTAGTAGATTAGAAATTAAAAAAACCCTTGCTAAAAATTAATAAAATTTTTCCTGAATATTAGTACACTGAAAAAACACAAAAAATTTGTAGAAGAATTATACTTTAGTTAATTTTTTTGCTGAAAATCATAAAACATATTTTTGTGATTCCTTTTAAAATAATTTACAATATGTTACAAAATATAAAATGTTCATACTCCCAAATTGACGATATGAATTAATGTAATATGTAAAAACAATAGAAATATTATATATAACATAAACGAAATTATCCTTGAACTACTTACATCAATTATTGTCTAAATGATGCTATCTTTTAAAGGAACGCAAATGCCGCAGAGAATTACAGAAACGAAACGAAAAAATAACAAAATATAACATATACAACCTTTTTTTGCAATTAGAAAAAGGAAACAGAAAAATCTACCTTTGGTGTATGTCTTTGTCTTTCGCTTTAGTCTGTCTATCTGTTGTATATTTGTTTTCAATTCGCCCACACAAGATTATTAATATATATAAACATTTAGTTTACAAATACACATTTAATCGTTATTAAATTAAAATATTTTATTTTGTCTTTTATTTAATTAATATATAATTACTTTCACAAGCCGGTGACGACGCAAAATTTATGTTGTTTTAATCCACAATGTTGTTTTATGTATGAAAAACAGATACAAAAATCTTCCATGGTTGATTTTTTTATATGTCTTATTAGAGTTCTACTTTTTAGTATAATTTTCCTCGTCACTACTACATCGTGACATGCCGCGACATCTAATTCATTCTGCGTATATCTTTCAGTCTGCTTGTCGTTCACACTATTGATGTGCTAATCAACACAGTTTTTTTTAGCAAAATAAATTAGTAAAACATTAGTAAAATATTAGTAAAACATTAGTTCAAAACAGTTAGGTGCTGAATAAGTATAACTAAAAATTTTAGTTTAAAACATAGTTTTAGCAAAAAATATGCTGAAAAATAGTATATATAGATATAATTTGATACGATTTTATCCGAGATTTGTTCATATCCGGAACATTAAATTATATCTAATTAGATATAAATATATCTGATTTTATAAAATTTTAGCCTATAGTCGATATGATTTTTGCAACTTGAAGTTATGCTTAAAAGTATTAAAGTTGAAAATTTAAATTTCTAGGAATCCACAATTTTAAAGACCCAAATTATTTGAAATGAATGAAATGAAACAAACGAAATGTTTAAAAATTATCAAGAAAAAATTTTGTGTTTCAAAAATACACAATTTTTTTTTATTCGAAATTATAAAAAAGAAATCACTTGCAAATGATTTCGTTATAAAATTAATATGGTTATATGTGAAGCCATGTGTAATAAAGTCTTCACTTGCTTAACTTGCTTCACTAGATAACTTAATTTGATACTGAATTTTTTAAAAATTTCTATGAGATTATATGTAAAGCTATATAAAATTGTAAGGAAAATATTTTCAGTACGACGTCACATAGTTTAATAAGACTTAGCATGGGACCATATATAATCATATCGATCACTACATATATTTGGATTATTATATGGCTTATGAAGTTATATTTGGGGAGATATACAAATATCAAGAACCATATGAAAATGCTCACAATAAAAATTATCAGATGTAATTGCATATCATGCTATAAGCCTTAACGTGGCTCCATTCAAAGTCAGACATGACTTAATCATATTATATATTATTAGATATAACTATTTTTACCCGGGCATGTTTGCCGACCCTTAAAACAACTTTTTATATAAGTTTTTGTAATTTTTACAATTTTTATATTCTAAAATTGTTTAGAAGTTTATAATCCCATCTCGTTATCTCAACTACACTTGCCAATTAAAACTATGAATTACAAATTTCATTTATATTACAAAAACTTGTATAAATTCTCTATTTTTTGTTTTTTATTAAAAAATCATCATATAAATTGATCTATTATTCAATAATAAATTCCAATTAGTAATTTTATACGTTTTCAAGTATAACAACACAAAGTCAGTCAGGTTTACAATTAAAATATTCGATATAATACAAAAATTACGAGGGTGTTCCCAAAATTATCCGACCTAACAAAGAAACCACAACAAATTTGTAAACAATTTTCTTTATTTCTAAACATAATCTCCTTTTAGCTCCATACATTTTTTCCAGCGATATTCAATAGTTTCGATACCTTGTGTGTAGTAAGAACTGTCTAGCTCTTTAAAATAGCCATCAATCGCAGACTCCACATCTGCATTGTTGGCAAATCTTTTACCACCGAGCCATTTTTTCAAGTTTGGAAATAGAAAATAATCCGAGGAAGATAAAATCTGGAGAATAACGTGAGAATTTCGAACTTTAATTCATTGATTTTGGCCATCGCAATTGTGAATGTGTGAACTGGTGCATTGTTTTGATTAAACAACACTTTCTTTTTCGCCAAATGCGGCCTTTTTCCTTAATTTCATCACTTAAACGCTGATAATCAATAAAAATTATCCCACGCGCATCCCAAAAAACCGACACCATGATCGTGTATGCAGATGGAACTGTCTTCACCTTCTTTGGACACGATTCTTCCATTCCAGTCTACTGCTTTAACTGTTCCTTTGTCTCAGATGTGAAGTGGTGGCCCATGTCTCATCCATGGTTACGAATCGACGCAAAAACTCTGCTTTATTGCGGTGAAACATCGCCAAACACTCTATTGAAACATCTTCAGGATGCTATTTTTGTTCAATTGTGAGCAAACGCGGCACCCATCTTGCGTACAGCTTTCGTATCTCCAATATGCGATGCATAGCACTTTTTTAAATGAATATTATTTCCGCCAGATTACGCACCTGGCGATCATCCAATGTCATTTTGTGGATTTTCTTAACCGTTTATGGCGTGACCACCTTAATTGGTCGACCACTACGATGTTCGTCTTGGCAGCTCGTACGGTCTTGTTTAAACTCTGCCGCAAAATGTTTTATAGTCGTAAACGAGGAGCAGTCTCACCCTAGCTGGTCTTTAATATTGGTTGGACTGAGACCTTTCAAATGAAGATATTGAATTACATAACGGTGACCAATTGTTTTCATGTTTACAAATTCACTGAGATCGTGTATTTCTGATGGATCGAATAAAATACTAAAAAACGTGACGCCTTGAAACTTAAAACATATATTTTGTAAGGTAGCCACTTTTAACCAAAGTATTTTTTCAAAACTACTGCACCCATCTATACGTCAGTTCGGTTAATTTTGGGACCCCTCGTAGAATTACACATGAATGAATCAAATTTATATAAAAAAGGACAACAAAAAAACTACAAAAATTTGTATTTCACGTTTATCTTTGGAAAAAAAACATTGAACTTTTCTTTTCAATAAACAACACCTTGAATTTTAAATATTCGTATTTATTGATTGAGTACTACACACTTTTATTTGTTACATTTAACTACAGTAAGCGAAGTTATAATAGATGCATTATAATGGCCAAAACAGAAAAGATTGGCCAAATCGAATAACTACACAAAGTTATTTTTGAAATTTTGTGATTTTGCGTAGAAATATTGCGAAATAGCTTCCCCTTCATTAGCCTAACAAGAACAAAATGCTGAGCTTTTCTCTGCAAGTGTAAAATATATATCAAACATATTTTTTTACAAAAATATTACAAAAACTAGCGATAAATTGAACTTAATGTTTTTTTTTCATTTAAATAAAGTTTTATCGTTATGTTGTGCATGTAACGAGATATCTGCCAAAACTCGGAATTTTGTTTTTATGATGCTAATTGATAAAGGGGCTGTTATTTTGCTGAATGTTCGCGAAATATCACAAAATTCGGAGCTCGGCCAAGTTCGGTCTTCGGCCAAATTTTGGCCGGCTTTCACCGGACTCTGTGTATTTGAAGAAATTGTATACAGTTTCAGAATAACTCATTATTTCATATTTTTGTTTTACTTTGAAAAAAATTTGGTTGTCAAAATTAATCGAATTTCACGTTTTATTTAAAATAAAAAAGTAAACGTTCGGCTTCGGTCAAAAAAAGTGAGCTCGGTCGGACACTATTTACAATACAACTTATAAAGGGTCCGCCATCTAACGTTTTTTTTTCAACTAGAGCTTATTTCGTGAATGGTAACACTTAGCTCATGTCTGATTTGACAGATAATTAGTTTTATCCTTCCGCTGAACGAATATGGTTGTGTATACGCTTGAACAACGCTGGGAAATATTGTGTGCGAAAATTGCGTACGGATTTTGGAAGAAGAGAAGCACCGCCATGTTGAACGAATTTTTGTTCACAAAAATTGAAGAGGAGGATATTGGCAACATTTGGTTTCAACAGGACGGCGCTACGTGTTTTTGAAGATCGCATTATCAGCCGTTTGGCCAACTCGGAGCTGCGATTTGACACCGTTGGACTATTATTTGTGGGGTGCCGTCAACGATAAGTGTTACGCCAACAAGCTTTAAACTCTTTAAAGGACAATATTCGTGAAGCCATTGGTGACATACAGCTGCACACAATCGATAATGTGCTTAAAAATTGGACCGATCGTGTAGGCTACTGCATGGCCATCCGAGGCAGCCATCTGAATGAAATTAAAAAAATTAAAAAAAGAAATTTGAGAAAATATTCAGTAGTTTTTTTTTTTTATAGCATTTTCAAAAAAAAAGTTATTTGGCGGACCCTTTATATTAAAAAAAAAACACCAAAATTAAAAAAGAAACGCCGAAATTAAAAAAAAAGCTCAATTAAATTCAAAAATTCGTATATTATTAAAAAAAAAATTTCAAAATTAAAAAAACGGCAAAATTTAAAAACTATGTTTTTATAAATGTTAAAATAAATGTATTTTTGTTTTTAGTATTATCCTGAAGATGAAAGGAGATTCCGTTCGAAATATCGATAATAAAAATTAAAACATACAAATTTTGTGTTTTTATTTTTTCTAAATTACATGACCTCGAGCCAAACTAAATCAATCACACAAATATCTAAAATTTTACAAAAATCTCTGAAATAAATACAAATCGTTCAAAATAAAATAAAACCGCCAAAATTAAAAAAATTTCGCCAGGTTGAAATAAAGCACTGAAATTTAAAACAAAACAAAAATTACCAGAAACTACACAAATCACTGATATATTTAAAAAATCACCAAAATTAATAATTTTGTATGTATTGTTGATCGTTTAAAATTGCATTTCATTTTGAATTGTCAGGTTTGAGATCATAATTAAATGTTACTATTACAAATATAAAAGCACTAATTGTTAATAAATTTAAAAATATCTCTGAAATTAAAGTAAAAAGATGACACAAATTAAAAATGTTTTCGAAATATAGACGTTTTAAATTGTATTTAGATGATTTTTTGAATTAAGCAATTTTTTCAAATTTGGTGATTTTTTTTTTAATATTTGCGATTTTTATTTATTTCTTTAAAATTTATTTATTTCTTTAAAATTTGTCAATTTTTTAAAATTTTGTTGATTTTTTCCAATTTGAGTGTTTTTTTTTTTAATTTCAGCTATGTTTTTTAATTTTGACAATTGTTTTCCAATTATTAATTTAGTTCTTTTTTAATTTTAGTAATTTTTTTATTTTAAAATTTCGTCTGTTTTTTAAAATTTGGCGATTTTTAAAAATTTTGGCTTGTTTTTCAAATATTTGCGATTTTTAATTTTTGCTGATTTTTTTAAATTTTGAAAAATCAGAAATCATTAGAAATCAGTTTATCTATACCACGGTCAGTGATTGCACAGAAAAATTTCATATAGACGCAATCGAACAAATAAAAACATAACAAATATTACATTATTCAAAAAAATTTCAAAAAACAGGGTCACTGACGAAAGTTCAATACCAGAAACTGCGCAGTCTGATTCAGAAAAAATTGAAAATTTGCAATGTAGTTATGATTTTTAAAAAATACACTCATTCTTCTCTACCACGCCTTTCACCAAAAATATATTTGCTATTTTTTTAAGCAAATTTTTCCAATTTTGGCTAATTTTTGTATTTTGGTGGTTTTTTTTAAATGTCCAATTTTGGAGATTTATTTTAACAATTTTTGGCGTTTGTTTCGCAACTTTTAAATCACTTTTTAATACTATATATTAAAATTTTGTTAGCAATTAAAAACAATATTCAATTAAATTTTTAATAGCTATGATTAAAACCTTAATTAAAAATAAAATCAATTAAGTAGTTACATATTATTTTAATTGATACCACAATTTCATTAATAGAACCGAATTCAATTTAATTGGAATTCGATTTTAGTTTTTTCTGTCTAGTCAGTTCATTTTTAGCCGGAAAAGCAATTTAAGATATATTTGAGGCGAATTATGTACATATATAAAATTGTATTTCTAATATTTTTCTTTAGTAAAAGTATTTGTATCCAAACTTTTAGCACATACACAGAAAAAATTATCAACCTAAAATATCTAATTAAAGATTTGATTTTAATTTGTTTCTAAACAAATATTAAATTGAATCAATTAATATTTTAACTGATTTTTAAATATATAAATACATATTTTATTTTAGACGCAATTATCATATTATTTTTTCATACACTGTATGCATTAATAAACTACCAAATACATTTGAAG
Source organism: Delia radicum (assembly GCA_021234595.1). Taxonomy (NCBI): domain Eukaryota; kingdom Metazoa; phylum Arthropoda; class Insecta; order Diptera; family Anthomyiidae; genus Delia; species Delia radicum. The sequence goes on along the minus strand of CM037854.1, from coordinate 30,165,478 downwards.
TTAACAAACAAAACAAGCATACACACAAACAGACTCTGCATTGCAAAAAACACGCATACCAACTTATAGATCACACACTTTTTTATGAGTACCATATTTTTTTTTTTTTTGTAGAAGTTATTTACAACTTTTTTTCCTTCTTAATTTTAATAAAATGTTTAATTGATAGTATCATTGCCGTGATAGGTGCAAAATCAATTAAAATATTAATTGATTCAATAAATTTTTTAATTGAAACCCGTTTTTAGTTTTTTCTGTGTATTTGTGTTTTAGAGACTCGAATATGGTAAATTTGTATAATATTTTCTGGTAAAAATACCATTTTGTAGCCAATTTTTTTAGTTAGTTGACATTGATGATATCACATTTGATTTTTGCTTTCCAAATTAAACATTTATGGTTCACGAGCAAAAATAATATATTTTTAAAATTCCTCACGATTTTCTAGTCTAAATACTTATACATTTTAATTTTACTTCAAGTTCTTTAACAAATATTAAATTGTTTATTGGGTGCATATATTAAATATCGCGATGTTGTACAAGAAAGGGACCGTTATTTTAACATTAAAGAGGCTTTTAACTGTAATTTTGTGTTTAGTGTAAGCTCACCCAATAATGATTATATAATTGAGTAAAAAGGTCCTAAATTGAATAACATTTGAAATTATTACGACAAGAATAAAATTAATAATAATGCATCTATTAGAATATCGCTTACTGTAGTGCTACGTATGAAAAGTGTGCAAAATATAAAAAAAACTTGTGCATATAGTCAAACTGTATTGTTATTTACTTAAAATTTTGTATTGAATTTTAAAAATAAAAACAACAACGAAAATAAATTTTAAAATAACAAATTGTTATTTTAACAAGTGTTAAATAAAAATGATAAACATCAAGAAAAAATAATATTTATTTATCATGATTAAATATCACACACACACAAAATGACTGAAATGCTAAATATACACTTTTCTTGGCGAGATCATATTTATTATTTGGAAGGAAACAAATGTATGACAGAAATTCAAAGAATAAAGTCTTTAATAAGATTGGCATTTTAAAATTTGCATACAGTGTCGGCCAAAACTAGATAAACAATTTTTATTCTTTTGAGTGTATTTCAAAAACTGATGTTCATATTCGGTTTCTGTAAACGTTTGTCGATAGAAGACATGCTATTTTTAATAAAACGTGTTAATTTGAAATATTTGAGGAAGTATTGAGGCGACAGAATATGCTGAACTAATATATGTTAAAGTTCTGTGATACTACAGTAAGCTTAACCTTTCTGTGTACTGTGTTGTTAATATTTATTTATTTATTTATAATTCTGTGTAATGATGTCCAGTTTTTATTTACAAATAAATTTTACATATTATATTTTCTGAATAATTTTGTAACTTTTCGTTCCTGAAGAAGTTAGAATAAAGCAAACGAAACGTTGAGCAAAAACATGATAAATTGATTTTTATTTACAAATAAAACAGATTATTGACAAAAATAGCCCGTAATTTGAATATTAACATTGGTCACAACAACAAAAAACTTGTACACTCAAATAAAAAAGTTAGTAAAGTCAGCAAAAAATTTTGCTGAGTCAGCAAAATTTTAATCAGGAGGGTGCTTGCAAAAAAATTGCTAATGTTAGCAAAATCTTTTGCTGAAAATCAGCGAGCTGTTTTTAGCAACAAAATTAGTAGATTTAGCAAAAGTTTTGCTAACACTTAGTAGATTAGAAATTAAAAAACCCTTGCTAAAAATTAATACAATTTTTGCTGACTGAAAAAAACTCAAAAAATTTGTAGAAAAATTATACTTTAGTAAATTTATTTGCTGAAAATCATAAAACATATTTTTGTGATTCTTTTTAAACAAATTTACAATACGTTACAAAATATAAAAATGTTCATACTCCCAAATTGACTATATGAATTAATGTAATATCTCAGAAAAATACAAATAATTATAAATAACATAAACGAAATTATCTTTGAACTACTTACATCAATTATTGTCTAAATAATGCTATATTTTAAAGGAACGCAAATGCCGCAGAGAATTATAGAAACGAAACGAAAAAATAACAAAATATAACAAATACAACCCTTTTTGCAATAAGAAAAGGGAAACAGAAAAATCTACCTAAGATGTATGTCTTTGTCTTTCGCTTTAGTCTGTCTACTTGTTGCATATTTGTTTGCAATTTGACCACACAAGGTTATTAATATATATAAACATTTAGTTTACAAATACACATTGAATCTTTATTAAATTTAAATATTTTATTTTGTCTTTTATTTAATTAATAGTTGTTTTAATCCACAATTTCGTTTTATGTATAAAAAACAGATACAAAAATCTTCCATGATTGATTTTTTTATATTATGTCTTACTAGAGCTGTACTTTTTAGTATAATTTTCTTCGTCACTACTACATCGTGACATGCCGCGACATTTAATTCATTCTGAGTATATCTTTCAGTATGGTTGTCGTTCACACTATTGATGTGCTAATCAACACAATTTTTTAGCAAAATAAATTAGTAAAACATAAGTAAAATATTAGTAAAACATTAGTTCAAAACAGTTTAGTGCTGAATAAGTATAACTAAATATTTAGTTTAAAACATAATTTTAGCAAAAAGTTTGCTGATAAATAGTATACCTGATTTACAAGATGTTTTACTAACTTTTCTACTAACTTATTTCTTTGAGTGTACTATTTATTGTAAATTTTGTTAATAATATTAGATGTTGGTGTTTTGAGGTATGTATTAAATTTTTGAGTTTTTTTAACTTTTGGTGTTTTTTTTTTAATTTTGTCAAATTTTTTGTTGGTTATCGAATTTTTGTTACCTAGTTTGTTAATTTTGTCAAGTGTTTTCTAATTTTAACAATTTTTTATGATGTTTTTTAACTTTACCGATTGTATTATTATTTTAACGATTTTATTTTAAACTTTGATGATTTTTTAACTTTTTCGTTGTTTTTTAATATTTGGCGATTTTGTTTCATTTATGACAATTTTCCCGATGATTTATTTCTTAGTTATTGGAGTTGTTTTTATTTTTATTTTATAATTCAAATTTGAAGATGCTTTTCATTTTTGGCGTTTTTTTTTTAGATTTGGTAATTTTTTTTAATTTTGGTGATTTTTTTTTTATTATTTAAACAATTCTTTTCAATTTTGACAATTATATATTAATTTTGGCGTTTTTTCTCAATTTAAAAGACCTTTTTTAAGATGGTTTTCAATTGTTGTCGCTGTTTTTCAATTAAAGCGTTTTTCTTTTTTTATGCTTTTTCAACGATTTTTTTTTAATTTTTAGCGTTTTATTTTTTTAGTTATGGGTATTTTTTTTATTCCGACGATTATTTTTAGTTGTTGGGAATATTTTTAATATAAACGGCTTTGTTTTTAATTTTAGCATGTTTTTTTTTTCAATTTAAGTGATTTTTTTCTATTTTGAGCATTTTTTTCTATTTTTGGAATTGGCACCAACATTTTTTTAATTATGAAACCGTTACAAAAATACGAGTTTTAAATTTTTGTTTGATAAATTTAGTAAACGCAGTTTCTATTACGATATTTGTTAATTCAATTAAAAGTTTAATTGAATTCGGTCCTTTTATGGAATTTGTAGTACCAATTAAAAAAATTGGTTGCGATTTAATTTTCTCTCACTCGATAATCCCACCCGGCTAAAAATGTTCATATATGGATTAATAAAGGTTCAATGCATGTTTGTACATGCTTACAAATATGCATGCAGACCCTTTATACACTTTAGGGCGGGTCGATATTAAATACGCTCAACGTTCAAGGAAAATCGTATTCTAGGGATCAAAATAAGAAACTTTGCCGAAGGAACCATCCCTCTAAAACGAATTTTGATGTCCCGACTTTTGAACCGTAGGGTCAAATTTTGAAAAAGCCCACTTTGACCCGTTTAGAGTGCTTCTTATTTTGATCCCTAGACTACGATTTTCCTTGAACGTTGAGCGATTTTTTTGCCTCCATACAAATCGACCCGGCCTAATATACATGCTATCATATATGTCCATACATGCGCATTAACGAAATTTGAGTTAATATCTACAACATGTATGCACATGTATGATCACTCATGGAGACATATGATCATGTATGTAAATATTACCTCAAATTTCGTTAATTCACATGTATGGATGCATGGAGATTTATGGGGCGATAAGAATTATGGTAATGTTCGAATTAATGGATATTGTAATAAAAATGAATCATTATAGCGAATTCACTTATTAAAAAATAAACGAACCCCTAACTATTTATCGCAAAATATTAACAAGTTGTCTTTGTTTCCGCCAAATTATTAATGCCGGGTTCGTCGGAATCGCTCACTATATATTATTCCGCTTTTGCTTCAGTACGAGTCTCAACTCATAAAAAATCATGCTGATTTTAAATAGCAACATATATCGCATTAACGGCGTTCGATTTAGCACGAATTTACTATAATTGACGAAGCATATATTTAAAAATGTTATGGAATTGCACAATAACTACTGCGTCAAAGCATGTCAACTCTATTATCTATTCTTGCAAGAAGTACTACTTTTAGCAGTACGCGTACTTTTATTTCCCAATTGTACTTTTTTCTGCATACAACCTAAAGAAGTACGCAAAAGTACTTTTTTCTAGCATCTGTACTTATTTATATTTTCTCTTCTGCCATTAGTCCATAAAAGAACGCTAAAGAAAACAGACGCATAGAAGTAACAATTTCGCAACTACAAATTTTAATTAATACCTCCATATTGTAACTCTCGTCTTTTGAAAGTAAAGATCTTTACCTAAACTTTAAGCCATGGTACAGTTCTGTAAGTGAAGCTTAATTTTGGACAGCAGAAAGTCTGCCATGAACCTAAGTATACATTTTATTGTTTTAAAAATTTCTAAATTTTTGTATTAAAAATACAAAAATTGTTTTTTTGGACGTTATATATTTTCATTTATTTAGTTAGAATATTGCTTTACCTAAGGTCGAAAGCACACAAAATTCTCGGAGAGTTAATTTTGTTGGCTGTATGTAAGACAATCATCGTTTTCTTACTGCGTTCAGCTGAGGATTGAGGGGATGACCATGAAACAATTGTATTGTCTATCATGAATGAGCAAACTTTTTAAAAAGCAACAAATAAAATTTAATATGACAATATCATATTAGATTTTAGACTTGAGGTAGAAAAATATTTTAACTAAATATATTTTATTGTTTTATATATGATTTATTATGTCATAACATTGATTGTGTGTCCACTTAAGAACTGCATTCTTAAAACATCATATTCTGAATAATCAAATTAAGCAATACGTTCTTTTAAAGCTCTGTTACAATAATAAATGCGCTAAATTCAGAAAATAATACCTCATCAATATTTCTTTTCACTTAAACAAACAATACGAACTAAATAAGGATGTTAACATATTAATGTCAGACATAATTATAAATGATTAATATTGTTCAACTAAATTAACAACTGTTTAAATAAAAAAATATATAAGAAAACACCAGAAAATGCATTAAAAAAAAACTTACATAAAAAGAAGGCCATTTGTTAAACAATAAATTCCCAACCGAGAAAATTATGTAAATTTTGAACAGACACGTGTAGACATTATGTCTGGCAAAACTCTTATTAAGATACTAAGAGTGCGTTTTTAAAAATAAAAATTAAATTATAAAACAAGTAAAATTATTTGACAAACCTGTAGATTAAAGCGAAAAAGTTGGGGGTAATAAATGAAGAAAGGGTGGTTTAAATTCAACACACACGCTCCCATTTTTACAATCTTTTCAACATATTTTTCTAAATCTCCCTCCTTTGTCTGATATTTTATGTCAACTTGTGTATGTTACACCATAAATTAAGTTGTTTTATATTTTTAACTAGCTGTATGCACCCGGTCTTTCCCGGGACTCAAATACTTTTAAAACAACAAATATTAAAATGAAATGTTTGTTGCATACCTTACGCCTTAAAAAATATACCGATTTTTCGTCTATTTCTTATCTTAACCTTATCCCGCGACGCCCCGCTCCAGTCACCCTCGGGGTCTGACAGCATCCCGAGCGCAGCCACCTCACCGGAAAAAATTCTTTAAGCATAAAATTATTTTAATTAATTTTTCGACTTGGGGAATCTAGTTTGTTTGAGAGAGCGCTCTTTATAGTTCAATTGATCTCAATGAACTAGGTCGCTCTTCTAGTTCAATCGTTCTTTGATAATTTCGTTCAATCGTTCGTTAGATCGTTGGTTTGATAATTTTTAGGCAAACTATTCATATAAGACACTTCTGTTTAACATTAAAAAAAAAATGAGCTGGCATCTTTGAAAAAAATTTAATTTAAAAGCAACATAAAGAAAAGAAATATTACTCAAGTACGAAAAATGAAAGAAAAGAGCGAAAGACTTAAAAGAGCTGAAGATAGCTCACTAGTTCAAAGTAAAGACTAGTTCAATTTAACTGGGCCGTTCATGAACTACACAACTCTATTAATTTTAAAGTGTTTAACTGTTAAACGTTTTCTGATTATGAGATTTTTTTTAAAATTTGTGTAAAATTTGCTAGAATAGTAAAAAAATAACTAAATGGCTTAAATACATTTAGTCTAAAATTATTTCCATTACTTAAAAAAATATAAGGCGATCTTTTGCAGGGCGATCTTTTTAAAATTTAAGCGGAATCTGGTGGAATATATAAATTTGTTAAGGGAACATCCAAAAAGGGCATCATAAATTGTCAAATTTAAGCGACATTTGCTGAAAAGTAACAATTTATGTTGCGAAAATCTATAGTGCACCATGCATTTCTAAATTTAAAAACAGTTGGTATTTGGCGCGGAATGATAAGTAAAGGGTCCGCCAAATAACTTTTTTTTTTGAAAATGCTATAAAAAAAAATACTGAATATTTTCTCAAATTTCTTTTTTTATTTGAAAGTAGAATCCTTCCGGTTAATAATGGAATATAATTTCATTCAAATGGCTGCCTCGGCTGGCCTGCAGTAGCCTACACGATCGGTCCAATTTTTAAGCACATTAGCGATTGTGTGCAGCTGTATTTCCTCCTCTTCAATTTTTGTGAACAATAATTTTAGGAAAGATGGGCCTGATCAATAAAAAAAATTGTATGGCAACCTTGCTCTTGATAAACTGATCTTGTATACAAAGTTTGAGTAAAATCCGTTGAAAAATTAAAATGTATATAACAAATACGTAAAGTATATATAAAAATTTAAAAAAAATGTGCGTAAAAGTAGGCGTGGTCCATTAAAAGTGTTGCCTGGATTTGAGGATCACGTGTGCCAGTTTTCAGAAAGTTCCAGTGAGAAGAAAGTGGTTTATTTATAGTAAAATAAAACATTCAAAAATTTAAATAAAAATGGGCGCAAAAGTAGGCATGGTCAATGAAAGGTATAAGAAACATGTGTACTAGGTCTGAGCGAAATTCGTTGTAACATAAAAAATTCATTATTAAATATGAAAAGTGGGCGTAAAAGTAGGCGTGTTCGGTGAAAAAAAGGTAGGCGTGTTCGGTGAAAAAAATAATAATTTGTATAGCGAACAAACAAACAAAAAGAAAATGAATTTTTTATATATAGATATATTTTTTCCAACTCCTTTTTTTTGAAATATCAACATAACACACCTTAGTTAACTACCCTTCAATCTTTTGACAAAGTAAATTTTTTTAAAACTCCATTTATAAAAGGAGTAACTACAGTTTTCTTTCAAAAGGGCGTTGGTTGTTAGTGTTGTAATTAATGCTTAAGTTTACTACATTTCAATGCAATTTTTGGGTGACAATTTTGTACGACTCTAATAGGACATATATGTGAGATATAACCAGCTACAAATGTACATAATCAAATGACCTGTTTAAATCACACCCAAACTTCTCTAAACGCAAGTAGATCAAAGTTCAAGCATTTGTTAATTACAAGGTTTTAAAAGTGATGTTCAATTCTAAAACTGAAAACAAGGAAATTTTAACGAGAATTGAATCTAATGAATGACAAACGGCAAACAGTTTTATTAAGCAAAACTGTTGATGACATAAAAACCATACGTCAATCTGCTAACGTTGTGAAATGGAGACGGAGGAGATTAGAAAAATAAACAAAAATCTAAAAATAGAATATGTGTGGTTGTTAGTAAGTCTCCAAAAGCTCTTTCATTTGGTACCCCATTTGCCTAAAGTTTCTCTGAAACAATTCGAAATAAGCCGAAAAACCAAAAATGTGATAATTTTTAACAACATTCATTAAACCCTACACTCAAAAAAATAAGCTAGTAGAAAAGTTAGTAAAACGTCTTGTAAATCAGGTATACTATTTTTTAGCAAAATTTTTTGCTAAAATCGTGTTTTCAGCTAAAATTTTTGTTATACTTATTCAGCACTTAACTATTTTATACTAATGCTTTACTAATATACTAATGTTTTACTAATTAATTTTGCTAAAAAAAAATTGTGCTGACAACCAGATTGAAAGATATACGCAGAATGAAGCAGATGTCGCGGCATGTCAAGATGTAGTAGAGAAGAGGAAAATGATACTAAAAAGTACAACTCTAATAAGACATATAAAAAAATCAACCATGGAAGTTTTTGTATCTCTTTTTCATACATAAAACAAAATTGAGGATTAAAACAACTTAAATTTTGCGTTGTCACCGGCTTGTGAAAATAATTGTCTATTAATTAAATAAAAGACAAAATAAAATATTTATTTATTTAAACTAAATGTTTAATATTAATAATAGTGTGGTCAAATTGCAAACAAACATATACAGAAATGTAGACAGAGTTAAGCGAATGACAAAGACACACATCTTAGGTAGATTTTTATGGTTCCTTTTTCTTATTGCAAAAAAGGGTTGTTTTTTTCGTTTCGTTTGTTTTTGTTTATTTTTTCGTTTCGTTTCTATAATTATCTTCGGCAGTAGCGTCCTTTAAAACAAAGCATCATTTAGACAACCATTGATGTAAGTAGTTGAAAGAAAATTTTTGTTGTGTTATATATATTTATTTTTATATATTTTCAGATATTAAATTAATTCATGTAGTCAATGTGGGAAAATGAAAATTTTTATATTTTGTAATTATTGTAAATTATTTTTAAAAGAATCACAAAAATATGTTTTATGATTTTCAGCAAATAAATTAACTAAATTACAATTTTTTGCGTTTTTTTCAGTCTACTAAAATTCAGCAAAAAATTTATTAATTTTTACCAACGCTTTTTTATTTCTAATCTACTAAGTGTTAGCAAAACTTTTGCTGAATCTACAAATTTTGTTGCTAAAAATCAGCGAGCTGATTTTGCTGACATTAGCAATTTTTTTGCAAGCATCCTCCTTACTAAAATTTTGCTGACTCAGCTAAATTTTTTGCTAACTTTACAAACATTCTTTTTTGAGTGTAGACATGAGATTGGACTGTTAAAAAACTATGTGTCCCTTATTTTTTTTTTCTTTATCCAAATTTTATTAGGATTGGAGAGAGCCCATCGGGAGACTGTCCTTGTAAGTTTTTTAGTTTTTCTTTTTCAATCTACTAAGCTCCAACTAAAAAATGTTGTTGTTGAACTAAGTGCCAGCAAAACATCTTGCTGAGTTTACTATTTTTTTTTGCTAAAAACAAGCCTACTGATTTTCAGCAAAACACATTTGCATATATTAGCATATTTTCTGTAATGATCTCGTCGCAGCAAAAATAATGCTGTCTCAAATAACTTTTTTTCTAACTTTACGTACTTTTTTTTGAGTGTAACAAGATATCTCATCAGAACAGAAAAGCCTCCGCAATAGCAGAGCTTAAACAAAAAACCTATTACAAGAATTTTGATCCATTCGTCTCGGAGGGAATCCGAATTGTTTTAGGTCGTGATTTCCACACTCTCACAAAAATTCGAAAATTCAAATTGATTCAGTTGCTGTTAAATCTCTTGTTTCAACTATTAAATCGGTTGTCAAAACTGAATTCTGAATTTACTAGGTTGTGGTAAATAAATCAATTCGGTTGTCACAACCGAATTGTTATTTGGATGTGTAGAGGGCTTGAATGAATCGCATTCGGCCGCGGGCTCCCAGTCAACCTAACCTTAGAACAATTGACCGCCATTTTGGTATTTACTCATAGATTTTCGTGAAATGTATCTTGCAAGGTTGTCAATTTTAACCACACTAATAGAGGCTGTTTTTATACAGGTATAGAACTTTAAGTTGGTAACACTTTTTTAACTGGCGGCCATTTTGTCAGCTGTCAAGTAATTTATGTTCAGTTTGGTTTGGCATTTCAACATGAATAGACTGACGACTGAACAAAGCTTCCAAATTGTGCAAATTTATTTTGAAAATCGTGGTTCTGTTCGAAATACGTGTCGCGCACTACGTGCATTTTACGGTCAACATAATCGTCCATCAGAGCAATTAATTCGATTAACTATGGAACGTTTTCGTACCACGTTTATTCTAAATGATAATATGCATCCACAGAGACGTCGTACAGAAGAAGTCATTGCTGCTGTAGAGCGTAGCGTAGAGGAAGACCCCAATCAGTCTATCCGTCAATGATGACCGCTATAGAGCCATGATTACTGACTTTTTCGTTTATCAATCGAACAACCATGATGTGCAGGAGCTGTGGTTTCAACAAGACGGCGCAACATGTCACACAGATCGTGCCACAATTGATTTCGGACCCGTGAATTAGCATCCAAGATCGTGAGATTTAACGCCGCTGGACTATTTTCTATGGGGATATGTGAAGTCACTAGTCTACGCCGATAAGCCCGAAACGATTGACCACTTGGAGGACAACATTCGCCGCGTTATATCCAATATACGGCCACAAATGTTGGAAAAAGTCAACGAAAATTGGACCTCCAGATAAGACTACGTCCGAGCCAGCCGTGGTGGTCATATGCCAGAAGTCATATTTAAATTATAATGTCAGAAGATTATCTTTCGAATAAAGAAAATGTCATGTCAATTTATAAAAATCATCTTTGTTTTATTCCATTTCAAAGTTCTATACATCTATAAAAAAAACACCCTTTACATCATATTGGACGATTCATAATTTTATTTTAAATATGGACATATGTTTTATCACATTTTATCGGTTTATTTATAATAAATATTTTTCTTTTCTTAACGCTACCACATACAAATGTCTCATCGCCACCACTATCTTATAAATGCGAGAAAATAAAAAAACTACAATCTACTAATTTCATCTTGAGAATCCTTAAAATATTTTTATGATCAAATGTATGTGTGTGTATTGTCAAATATGGTTGAAAGAATATGATGGCAACCAACATATTGTGCTAATCTGAATAATGCCAAAAACATAGACTAACAGAATTTTGGAAAAAAAAAAACTTGGCCAATATAACAAACAATGTCAGATTTAAGATAATATTCCTTAAAGACTTAATGCCAACAAAAAAAAAAAAAAACAGTATCTAATGTCTATAAAAAAATTCGTGGTCATGGATGAAATAACATGATTTTGTTATTTATTTTGTACGAATCTATGTAGGGTATACGTAGTTCATAGTCTTACCAGGCACAGTGGGGAAAATTGGTATTTTTTCGAGCAAATTTTGCCTACAGCTCACAGTTTTGAACGAATTTGTTAAGATGATATTGTATTAGGAAAAAGCAAAAAGAAATTGTATCCTTAGACCGAAACCCCCCAAAGTGTTTTGAAAACTTAGATTGAATTTAATTTGTATATAAGTTTCATATAATTTTTATTAAAAATAAAAATTATGTTTTTTTCCGACCTTTAATTGTACAAAACAAAAACTCTATAGATTATTTGTTAGGACAATATCCTAATAAAGAAATATAGAGTATGGCCTCGAACTTGAATAATTCTTATTTAATTTGTATAGCTATTTTTGAAAGTTTTTTCAATAATATATGATAATTTAAAAGATTATTTCATATTCACAAATCTATGTTTCTACACATATATGAATATGTTTCATACACATATATGGTCTTCTATGTTCATTAAAGTTGTCCAAAAAAAAAATTGGCATTCGCAAGGTCCACAACTCTTAAAATATGCTATTATAAAAATAAATAAGGTCTCCCTGTTAAAAACCGACCGGCATGGATTCATACATGAGCATAGATGCTTCATATATGTCCAGATGCATCCATACATGATTTATATGTGTTCATAAATAATTCATATCGCTTATTTACTGCAAGAACGTCACAACTCAAAAAACATAATTCTTGAGTTAATGACTCAGAATTATTGGTTAAATCAAGTATCATGGTGTGTAAAAAACTCGTGTTGGTATCTTGTATACTTACCTGTTGCTTTATGTCGTTATTTTTTTCTACAAGGTGAGAGTAAATTGGAAACTTTAAACTCGTTTTCTACAAAATCAAAATTTTTGAGTTATGACGTTATTGCAGTAAATGAGCGATATATGATCATATGAGTAATTGTATATGTTCATGTGTATGCTTTAGCGAAAACTGAGGTAATATTTACATTTATAATCATAACGAAAATTAAGGTAATATAGGGTCCGCCAAATAACTTTTTTTTTTTGAAAATGCTATAAAAAATAACTACTAAATATTTTCTCAAATTTCTTTTTTTATTTGAAGGTACAATCCTTCCGGTTAATAATGGAAAATAATTTCATTCAACTGGCTGCCTCGGCTGGCCATGCAGTAGCCTACACGATCGGTCCAATTATAGCCCAATTATGCCTCTGGACCAAAATCCGCACCAAACAGTGACTCGTTTTGGGTGTATCGTCTTTTCAATGTATGCGTGCGGGTTTTCTGTGCCCCAAATGCGACAATTTTGCTTGTTTACATACCCGCTAAGATCAAAATGAGCTTCATCTGAAAAGATAATTTTTTTGGCAAAATCGGCATCATTCATTTTCGCACACATTCTGCAACATTACCATGATTTTCAAAGTAATGTCGCAATATTTCCCAGCGTTGTTCAAGCGTATACACAACCATATTCGTTCAGCGGAAGGATAAAACTAATTATCTGTCAAATCAGACATGAGCTAAGTGTTACCATTCACGTTAGATGGCTAACCCTTTATTTACATATATGCTCACATATGAACTCATATGAACATATATGAATCCTATATGGTGGTATATGGACATGTATGACCTCGAATGACTTCATATATGTTCACAAATGGATTTTTAACCGGGCTGCGAAAAAAAGAAATCTTAAAAAAAGTTTTGTTTAGAGGTCGCAGATCGAAATAGAAGTTTTAAAGTTGTACTTCCCAGTAAAAAGAGTTATATATTATGTTATATTATTTAATACAACTTTATCTCATTATATATTACTTTGTATGGCACAATATATAAAAATATATAATTTTTGTTTTTCGAAAAAAATTTTATATTGCCCCATATCTAAATGTATCTTTTTACTTATGTTAACATATTCAATCAGATCTGCCACAAGAAATTTAAATTGTGAGATCAAATTTAATCCAGTTCCATATACAATTTTAAATTATATTTTTATTCGGAATCAATTACATTACATTTTTAATTGAAAATGTTGTTTGAAAATTTCTTGGGGAAACTACAATATTATAAAAAACTTGTGTGGAATTTTGCGTTATTTATTTGGTTTTTGTTAGAAAAACAATTTGCATATAAAGTCCACTATAATTTATTTAAAAGAAAAGGAAATCCATTTTACTAGTATCTGTTGCATATTATTATTTCAAATATAAATGTTGTAATATCTTAATGCACGAAATTAAGAAATACATGTTTTATTTAAAATAATTGAAAGTCCCGACGTTTTGGCACACGAGCCCTCGGCTCAGACAAACTGATATATATGCCCCCATCACAGTGTGTGGATTGTAAAAAAATAAAAATTTCGGTGATTTTGACAATTTATTTAACCACTCAGAGAAAAAGTGCCATCAATATGATGAAATTGTTTTATAAATCGTTTGTCATCAATTAGTTTCATAAATATTTATGATGAACAGTTTCATAAAAATTAATGACAATTCTTTCATAGACCTTCAACATTTCATAAAAAAAGTTTAATAAACTTTTATTTCAATAAATTTTTCCTTTTTAGGGAAAAATGGTGAAATATAGAAATCATAAATTTAAATTGAAAATGAAAATTATTCAAGTTTGAGGCCATACTCTATATTTCTTTATTAGGATATTGTGCTAACAAATAATCTATAGAGTTTTTTGTTTTCAAATTTTTTAATTGACCACTTTCAGGAATGTGTTGATAGATCTATTTCGGGAATTTTCTAGGTTCCCATCATCAGAACACGTTTTGAAAGCGGTAACAATCCCATGCCAAACATCAAACATTCATATAAACTAGTTTGAAGTTAAAGATTATAACTATTAATCAAAAAATAAATTGAAAACTTGTTTTTTATGTGCAAGGTCCACCTCTGGTGGATATTTAATACACGTTTTTTGTTTTTTTTTCCTTCTTTTTATTTTTTGTTTTGTTTATAAACAAAACAGGTGGAGTAAACTAGACTGTACTTTGTCTTTTATACAAGTTTGATATAAAAAATAAAAACTATGTTTTTTTCGATCTTTAATTGTGCAATGAAAATTATTCAAGTTCGAGGCCATACTCTATATTTCTTTATTAGGATATTGTCCTAACAAATAATCTATAGAGTTTTTGTTTGTGTATTGAATATCCACCAGAGGTGGACCTTGCACATTTGATTTGAAATAAAGAAAATATAATTTGCAAATAAATTTTTAAAAAACTCAAAATCTAAGAGAAACTATTTAAAATTCTGAAACATCAATTAAATATTATTTGAGTTGTTCGTAATTTTAAATAGAATTAATATAAAATAAAACATCGGAATTTTAATTGAAGTTTTTTGAATAGAAAATAATATTTTTTAATATCAAATGAAAATTTTTAACTTGAATTCATGTTTGTAACTTTAATTGATGTATAAAAATATTTATGAAACATTTCATATAAAGTCATGAAACATCATCATCATATTTATGAACCATTTCATAAATATGAAGAAGTCTGTCATCAATTTGTTCTTTTATGACACAACTTTATCATATTTATGAAGTGTTACATTGGACGAAAATCAATGAAGTTTTTCTTCATATTTATGAAATTTTTCATAAATATGATTAAGGTTTTTCCCTGAGTCTAGTAATATAAAATAAACAGTTTTTTTAAATCGGCCATTTTTAAAAATATTTTATCATATTCGTTTAAAACTATGCAGGCAAAATTTTCTCAAATTTGTCTCACTGTGCCTGGGCTTATTAGTAATTTTAATATTGTACGAGTACTGTAGCTAACGAGTATTAAAAATTCTTTTACTTTCAATTTCTGTACATATTTTTGTTTGTGGTCTATAAAAGAGGAAAAAACATGATTGTTTTGTGGTCTATTCATTTAGTACATTTGTTTTTATTTTTATATTTTTTTTTTCTACCAACTCAATCTCCAGCTACCATAATAACACGTGGCCATAACTTTCAAAAGGATAATACCAACCAACAACCAACATTTGTTTGTGAATATAAAAAACTTTTTTATTGAGAGGAAGCTTAATTTTTTTATTGTTTCAACACTTGTCTGACTTTTTTTTTTTGCTGTCGGTTTTTGTTTGGCACAAAACTTTTTTTTTGTTTGCCATAAATAAATTCCTTAACATTTACTTGTATTGTATGGCTGACCTCTTACCCAAAATTTTATTAAACTTAAAACTTCCCAGTTTTCCCCCTATTGTTATAAGCGAGAAATATTCTGTTATAGATTTAAATTTTTTTTTGGGAAATTTATTTAAGCACAGACTTTAAAGAAATGAATTCAAAATGCGTTTGTTAAAAAATATTAAATTTAGAATTTTTTTGAAAAAAGTTAGAAATTGATTTTTAACTGCATTTAATTAACAAAGAACATAGTTTGGGGTGATGTGAAAAATCGAGAGATTTTTGAAAACTCTCTTGAAAAGTTTACCTTATTTTACTTTATTACCACAAAAAGTTTGATAACGAACCACTCTGTGAATAAGAAATGAAATGTATCCCTCAAAATTATCTCAACAAATATTTTTGGTGCGTTTTTGCTGTCAAATAATTTTCGCACTTTATCCTATTTCAGGCTAAACTCAAATTTAAATATGTGATTGAAAAAAACTTTTAAGATCGTTCTGTTTTAACTTTTAGGCCATCTCGAAGATTTGGAGGTAAAAAGTTATTTTTTTATATAAAATGAGCTAACCACCAATGATTTTCGGTTAAAAAAATTGTTTCAGGTCAAAATTTATAAATTTACAAATGTTTAACAGACATTTAGGCAAACTATGTTAAACCTTCAATCAATTGTTACTGAAAATTCGTCCGTTTATTGAAATATGGATTACGGTGCAAAACCGTAATCGGGACTGATAAATTTTACCTCGAATAATGAGCATCCTCTAGAGCAGTTTGGTATTGCAAATGATCAAAATTTAACGATTTTTTGTGCGTTTTTGTTGTCAAATAATTTTCGCACTTTATCCTATTTCAGGCTAAACTCAAATTTAAATATGTGATAGAAACAAATTTTAAAATCGATCTGTTTTAACTTTTGGGCCATCTCGAAGATTTGGAGAGTAAAAAGTCCTATTTTTTATTTAAAATGAGCTGAACAGTAATGATTATCGGTTGAAAAATTGTTTTAGTTCAAAATTAATTAATTTGCAAATGTTTAACAGACATTTAGGTAAACTGAAAATTCGTCAGTATATTGAAATTCGGAATACGGAGCGAAAACGTAATCGGGACTGATCAATTTCATCTCGAATAATGAACATCCTCTAGAGACGTTTGGTATTAAAAATTATCAAAATCGATCAAGCGGTTAAAAAATTATGGTGGAAAATGTGATGATACCTTTAAAAACATATTGGTGTATCTTCATAGTACGGTCTGGTGTGTAAAATTAAATTGTCCATCAAACTTTGTTTGGAAGCTAAATAATATTGTAAATTCACACCAATTTTTTATTTCACCTTAAAAAATTGCTTAAAACATAAAAATAACCTTTTTCGCCCAAAAAAATATTCAGCTCAAATCTGTTCTGCACAGGGTTGACATTTAATAACTTTTTATAATAACGGTAGTTGTCTACCACAGTGACATTTAAACCAAAATGAAATTTTTAAAAGATCGATTCTATTAAAGGCATGTTTCTTCTTATAAAACCGGTCTGATTTTTTTATTTAACCTGTTTGCTTTTGAAATATTTTGAACTAAAGTCAAAATAACGCTAAAAAAGGAAACGACGATATATAACGTTATTCACAAAGAAAAAATTGAATGATGTTGGATCATCTATAAGCATATCTCAAACTAAATTGTTAATATTGTGTCATATATGGAATATTGTATTACATAATTATAGCTTACATCATTTATTGTCACATATAAATATATCTTAAGTTGTATTATAAATATGGCACCATATATAAGCATACATAATACCACACACAAATATATTTATTATAAGACAATATATATTATTATATCTTAAATTATAAAGGTTATATGTGACCATATATGATTAAATATTATGTTATATATGATGAATTTCATATCAAAACCGATATGCGTTGAACCCGACCCTCTCAGAATTTGATGAAATTTTGCATACAGCTACATTTTACCTATACATACAGCTACATTTTACCTATAGAAATTGCATTTTTGAAAATATGTGGGCGTGGCAAGGTATCGAAGTTTTTGAAAAATGACGATAATGTGTACTTTCAAGCTGTGATTACTACGGAATGGTTGAAACGATTTCAAAGATTTTGGTACCATTAGAAAGGTATTAGCTTTCGAAAACATACACTGTAAAAATTTTATATTACACTGAACATTTTTTTTTTGCCAAAAATAAAACTTTAAACTGGGAAAACACTTCAAAGGCAAAGTGTTTTTTTCCAAAAAAAAATTTTTTTTAGAAGGGCCTATTTAATATATATAACATATCTAAAAACTAAAATGGCGTTTTTTTTTTTCTTTTTTATAAAATTTTTTTAAGTAAATGAATCTCTTGTTAATTTCCTAATATTTTGATATCATTGTGTGACAAAAAAGAATAAAGTGGCTATACTTTGAAAGTTATACAGATTTTTTGTAATTCTAATAGATTAGAACAAGAATCGTATTATCAAATTTTTCAGACACCCCCAAAATATGGACTTATCCTTGGTAAGTTTTTTCTTTTTATTTTTTTATTTCAATTTTATTCAGTCTATGGATACATAAATCCTTACAGACTATGATATTTAATATATAATTTTGCGCAGCGCATACTGTTGACTTTAGGAATATTTGCTAACTTTTAGTGAAGTTTTATCTAAAGGTATAAAAGAATGGAAGATTTGAGTTCCTGTAATAGTTTTAGCATTTTTATAACTTGAAAATAGCTCTTCTTTTGTTTTGTTATCGTCGTCAGCGTCTGCATAAGCAACTTCTATGGAGGTCTTATAAGTTTGTGAAGCTTAATGATAAAGGTCTTTCGACGTTTGAATTTGGTTCTTGTTTACAATGCTATAATTTCGAGCGCCTCTTTTTAATGTCCCACTTACACTATCACATGCAGATTTTCCATGGCTGGTTGCCCAAAAGTGCCTCTCAACGAATATATCGAAATCAATTTTATGATGACATAAATTAATTATTTAAACAATACATGAACACACTTGCTTTATGCATGTCCACTAGCGTGGCCAAAAAGACTTTTGATGGGCTACTATTCAACGTACCTGAAATTATGAGAGGGGCCATCGTTTATAATATCTGGGTCAAATTTTGACACCCTAAGATGAGTGGAAGGCGGAAAATAAAACATTCCCCCAATTCTCCACAAAACACAAGAAAATGTTCTTAAAGTTAACTGAAAGTTTCATATTTTTTATAAACCAGTTTTTTAATGAAACTTCTTCACAGCAGAGAGATCAATAACGGAAGAACTTCGAATAAATTTGGGAGATAGTGGGCCTGATTACGGTTGTCGTAGTCGTATTTCGACTCTAGTCGAAGTCGTTGTCGATTTTTATTTGTTGCGGTATTACGTAAATTTTTCGACTAAAAGGTTTTTGTAATAGATTGAAAACAACAGAGTGTTGACAAATTTGTTAAATTTATTAATATTATGAAGCACTCTATGACGATCTGTCAAAAACAGCTGATGGGCGGCAATAAGAAATTTTTTATTTTGTTGTTAAATTATCAGAAATATAAAAATAATGCTAAGTTTGGACTTATTTTTTAACTTCAGATGAATAATATGAGTGCCTATGGCTGAGACGAATGATATTCGAAGAAAACGGCTAAGTGTTGTTTAGCTAAATAACTCTGATCACGTCCAAACTTTTACCTCGCATAGTACTTTTTGAGCTGATTTTTTCATATCAAAGCTTATTAAAATATCTATTCAATGATGTACGATAGAATTTAACCCATTACAGCCCAATTCAAAATTTCCTTATATTTATTTGTTTTTTTTTTTTTTTGTAAAAAGATCACCTTATTAAAAAAATCGCCTATATAAGCATAAAAAAACTGTACAAAAAATTAAAGAAAATTTCACAAGCTTTCATTAAAGGTATAATGTACTGCCATATCTTTTAAAATAAAAAAGAGATTAAAGGTTAAAAAAATCGCAAAAAATCCACATTGTCTAAATTTAACCTTTGAATTTTTTTTTTGTTTCAAGAGATATGTGGTCATATTGTACCTCAATAGAAAGCTTATAAATCCGGCTATCCATTTCTATAATCTTATTAAGTACTTACACAGGCCAATTTTTGAATAAAAAGCACATGTTATCTAAAAAACTAAAGTAAAAATAAGAAAATTTTAAACCGGCCTTTAATGGGTTAATTTATATTGACATATTGTACACCATTGAAAAGCCATTTAAAAGAGCTTTCATACGACATGCATATTGTTATAAAAGGACCTGTACTTTTTGAGATTCTTAAAAAAACTTTTTCAATTTTAATGCCCAGCCCAGCCGCAAGGGGGCTTCAAATATTTTGTTTCTTGAAATCAGTTCAAAACTTAGTTTTTGGGGTAAAAGTTTTGAAGTAATCGTAGTTATGTTTCTAAACTGCACTTGTTGCAGATTTTGCCAATTATGTTTTTTACTCTAAAACGTCCTCCAATTTCGCAAACAGCTTCGGTGCTATAATTTTTATTCTAAAAGTATTTAAATTTTATTAAAATTTCATTGAAATTTGCATTTTTTAAGAATTTTTTAAATCTGTCGTGATAAATAAAATAGACGACTGTTTTTATACATTTTGACAGTCGAAAACGACAACCGTAATACGGAAATTGTAATAGATTTTCTAGCAGTGTTGTACATTCGTAGTTTTCGACAAACGTAATACCGTTTTTTAAAAACGAAAAATTTTCGCTACGACTACGACAACCGTAATCATGCCGAGTATGTCTGATCGAATTTTTGAGTTGATTCAAAAAAAAAAGAAAGCCGTACGCATTATTAAAACTGCTGCTTTAAAATATTTTTCTTAAACTTTTGTTAATTTTGATATATTTAGTTAAGTGAATTTATTGTTATGAAAACTTAATTGATTTTGGTATTCCTTTTTAAATAGTAAAATAAAAAATAAATGAATTGTTTTTATGTTAAATATTATTAATTTACCATTGGTTTTGCATTTATAACAATTCTTTGCTTCTACTTTTTTTTTTTTAACTTAAGAAATTTAGTGAAAATAATGTGTAATTATAGTTTTGCAACGCAGTGTATCAAATTCTTGGTTAACTTCGTTCAAAATTTTAGGTATAAATAATTTAAATTAAATCGGGGTACTTTAAAAAACATTCCTTATTTTGAATCTGTCATTTTCAAATCCTACACTGAGAGAATTCTTTGCATGATATTAATAAATTTTTCATTAAAATAATGAAGTTTTTCTGGAACTCGTCCATTGAAACTTTTTGTTAACCTTTCGTCCTAACACCAATTTTTTGTTACACGCAATTCACTCTGTTGTTGGGGAGTAATGTGAGGACGGAAGGTTAAGTTAAAGCAAGTTTTCTTAAAATTTATGAAAAAGTAATTTCACTCAATAAAGATGTTTCATCAAAAGTATGAAGCTTTCAAATTGACTTATAAGAAATTTTCCGTTGTTTTTGTAAAGAAAACTTTCATTTGTTGCTAAAATTCTCTCTGTTTAGTATCAAACGCATATTCAACGACCCCTGAAACTCTCGGACGAAAATCGCATTAAATTGAATTTCAAATTAAACATTCTTTTACAACTCTGATGTTTTGAGCTAAAGCTTATATTTAGTATTGATGCTGCTGTTTTGCCATGTTTAAATTAGTTTAAAAAAGTATTCTAATAGAAAATCAAAATCAACATGCGCAGACATGTTTTTGCAAGCTTGATTGTATTTTATGGTAAATTACTAGGAAAAAGTTTTTGATTAACAAAATTTAAAGAAAAAAGGGGATCCTATTGAAAATTATATTGATACTTTATTGGATTGCTTAAGGAACTCCAGTGAAATGAATACAAATAAATAATAAGGGGTTTCGTAATATAAATTTATAGTTTATTTTTATTGATGATTGAAATATAATACTAAAAATATTTATATAAATTAGTAATAAGAGACTACACTAAGAGAATTCTACATAAGATATTAAGGAATAGTTAAATCAAATATGCATTAAATTAGCGGATGAAGATATTTTTAGTGAATAAATAAATATTGCACGGTTTTTTGTTTTACAAAAAACAAATGATTTTGACCTTGAATAATTTTGCTTCCATGGGACTAGTTTTATATTTAGGTTAGGTTAGGTTAGGAAGGGTTATGTGCCCAGGGGCACAACTCCACTCGAAGACCAATACGGTCCATTGTGAATCCCTTCAGAGAAAAAACGGTGAGAAAGAATAGAAATAGACAGAAAACATAGATTGAAAGATAGATATAAAGAAAGATAGAAAGAATATATACTCCCCAGAAACCAGCTGCTATCGTCCCCTTACTAGAAACAGCCGTCCTATCTCCCTGACAAATCTCAGCAAATCTACTGGATTGTATCCAGCGACACACCCGAGTTCGTCGTGAAATCTATCTCCTAGCCATTTCTGTCTGAGACCCTGCAACCTAGGACAGTGGCTCAACTGTCTCCAGTTCCTCAACGTCCTCGCACAGCCTGCAAAAATCCGGTATGTCCCTGTCCCATCTGCTTGTGAAAGCCCTGACAGAACAATGACCGGTCAGGAACCCCGTAAGGGTCCTGAGACCTTCCCTTTCCAGTCCCAAAAGAACCTTGGTTGCCCCTGCGTCTAATGCGGGCCATAATGCCCTAGACACCCTGCAGTCCATTCTGTCCCTCCATGATTGGTTAACGGTTTCGCGGAATCCCTTCCGTATAACCTCAAAGTAGTAACATAATGGGGGCTTTACCCCCCCCGTCCCTTACTGCCAAGTCCAGATTCGAACCCTCCCTCGCAAGTTCGTCCGCCAACTCATTGCCATCCACCTTGCAGTGTCCGGGTACCCAACACAGTCTCACTGTGAATGCCTCCATGAGCTCCCTCAGAGCACACCTACATCGTGCGACCAGGCGCGAGCGCACCGTGTAGTTCGTCAGTGCTTTGAGCCTTTTGAGTTTTATATTTAGTAATTTACATTTTTCATAAAATGTTACAAGAGATTTTTACTTTTTTTTCATTGATTTATGCAAAGTTTTAATGAACTGTATTTTTTTTTGACGAAAAATATTTAAATTGTTCAGTCAATAAGTGAAACTTTTCTTCACAAAGCAAAATTTACTTTTTATGAAACTTTTTCATTGAGTGAATGAAACTTTTAATAAATATTATGATATTTTTCATACAATTTTATGAAAACATGCATTAGCTTAATGAAAAGATTCAATGGGTGAATTCCAGTTCAGTTTTGTTGGTTTTGTACAAAAATGTATTAATATCATGCAGAATATTCTCTCAGTGTAATCGGAAATGCTCTTTGTGTTCAGGATCTTAACTCATTAAAGACACGTCATAGATCCGCTGGACATTTTGCAATCAAACTTGGCAGATATAATTTTTTTTTTGCCTTAAAGCTCCCTCTAGTGGAAATATTAGCAACAAAAGTTTAAACTTGCAGAAAATATAAATCCTAGACAGTTGAAGATATTTCAAAAGTCACGAGTTTTGTATAGTTTTGTGAACATTTCTTTATTCAAACATATATGAAAAATTAAATTTTTTTTCTAAGTTAAACGATTTGTAAAATTTTTTGGAAAAACTTTGTTTTTTTACCTTTTTTAAATTGCCATATGGCAACCCTAACATTATAATTTTTGTAAGTTAAGTAGTGTTTATATAAAAACCAGCCATTATTTAGGTTTTGAGTGAAAGCGGAATAAATTTTGGAATATCATAGATTTTGTGCATATGAAAAATTCAAGGACCGATCGGTCAGATTTTCAAAAATGATATATTAAATATCTATAAACTAATTTTTTGCAGAGAAATAAATTTTTATATTTTGTAGCCAGCATAAAATATAAACGATTAGTTTTATTATATTTTAAACAAATAATTTTTGAAAAAAGTTCCATTGACTTTTTTTATACGCTCCACCATATGTGATCGTGAATTATCGATTCGGCGCCGTTGGCAGCACTACGTGGAAAATTTTGCGAAAGGATTTGGGTGTAAAACCTTTTAAAATACAGCTGGTGCAAGAATTGAAGCCACACGACCTACCACAACGGCTAACTTTTGGCAAAGTTGAAAGAAGATGCACTTTGTGTTCAGCGACGAAGCTCATTTCTGTTTGAATAGATACGTGAACAAGCAAAATTGCCGTATTTGGTGTGAAGAGCAGTCAGAAGCATTGCAAGAACTGACAATGCATCCCGTAAAATTCACTGTTTGGTGTGGATTATGGGTGGCATCATTGGACCGTACTTTTTCAAAGACGACGAAGGCAGGAACGTGACTGTGAATGGCGTACGCTACCGTGCGATGATTACAATTTTTTTTTTTTTGCCGAAAATAGAAGAGCTGGACTTGGGTGACATCATGTGGTTTGAACAAGACGGTGCCACATGCCACACAGCACTCGAAACAATGGCCCAATTGAGAGGTGAGTTCGGTCAACAGTTTATTTCACGTTTGGGGCTTGGCCGCCTAGATCGTCGATTTATCGCCTTTAGACTATTTTTTGTCGGACTATGTTAACGCTCATGTCTATAGGGACAAGCCCGCTACGGTTGACGCACTGGAAACCAATTTTGAAGAATTTATTCGTGAGATACCGGCCGATATGTTGGAGAGAGTAAGCCAAAATTGTGAACAGCGTATGAATATTTTGAGGATTAGCCGCGGTAAACATTTATACGAAATCATCTTTAAACATAGAATTATATAAATCACTCTATCGACTCAAATAAAGATTTCATACATTTCTCATGATTTTATGTGTTTTTTTTTAATCAAATCCGAAAGCTCTTAAAAAATCACCCTACATAAATACATATATATATACATAAATACATACATAAATATTACAAAAAACAACAATAAAATATATTGGTATTTTCTTGTTTTTAACCAAATGCTTTTAATCGACAAAAATAAAAAAAAATTTTAAACAAGTTGCGAATTTGAGCAATTATTTAATTGATTTAATTAATTTTTAAGTTGGTGCCTATTGGGCAAGATCGCCTGGGCAGCGACAGGCGTGGCTGTTTATATCTCCCTCTGGGGAGAGGTCGCGGAATATCTTGTCTATGACGAGAGCTGAACTAAGAACCGTGACGGGTTACCTCACGGGACACTGTGGCCTTAGGTATCAATTGTACAAGATGGGACGATCCTCTTGTGAATTGGAACCTCAGAGCATTTTCTCTGCAAATATCCGAGGCTCTCCGACAGGAGGGTGCGTTATTTTGGTGGTCGAATAGTGACGCCATCGAACGTTTGGAATTGATTACCTTGTAGGATAGTTGGCTTCGTAGGGAGCCTGAACCTATAGGGTGTATTCGTTGACAGCACAAAATACCAACTTCTGGTCGCGGTGCATAGTGCCACTCTAGTCTAATCTAATTGACAGCTTTTAAAGTTTTCAACATATCAATTTAATTGAAAACAACTGGGAAGTATTTTTTCTGTGTACACGGAGGAGGGTATAAAATAAAAATTTTGTAAAACCAAATGGAATTTTTTTTGTTAATAATTTAACAACTCTGGATAACAGTTTTCCACAGTTTTTTATTCACGATTATAGTCATGAAGTTGAATTATTGTAATTAATTTTAGGGTTGAAAACGGAACAGTGTGTCAATAATGGGTAAAAGAATAGAGATAATCACAGTTAAAATTTAAAAATGATTTTTTTTATCCTTTTCTTGTTTTTGTGTGATCTCGAAAAACTTCCCGTGGAACAATCTAGATTAAGATTTTATCTCCTTTCCGTGATTATCCCTATTATTTGTAAAAGTGTTTTTGATGAGTACCCTTTAACAAAACTTTTCTTTATTACCTTTTTTAAACTTACAAAATGTTTGATTAAAAATAAAAACCCTTTTTTTAATATCTTTTGTTATCGAAAAGCAGAAACTTACTCCCTTCAAATGTATCTTTTTCATTTCTGCTTAAATTCATTCATTTTATTGTTTTGTAATTTGTAATCTGTTTTATTTCCGACTTTTACTTTATAGAGTGGCACATTTTTTGTGCATATGTAAATAGTTTAACTTTTTTTTATTTGTTTTTAATATTGTTACCAACCATGGTTGACAAGCTCTACCTTTTGGTTGAGGGAACCATATTCGAAGAGCATCATACATATTTGGATTTATGATTGCGAGAACCATGTTGCTATGGTAACATATTTGTCTTCTTCCGTATCATAATATGATAATTAGATTGCCATATTATGGTTACAAATATATCCCAATATTATCATATTATGGTTCTGGAAATTTGTATGAATTATCATAATATGAGCCCTACAATATTCTCAAAGCATTCTGTTGAAGCTGGATTAAAAAGATATGCGTGTGGTTTAATAGTATATTTATTTAATAATTCACATATTTAAATAAACTTAGGTTTAAAATAATTTAAGTAATCAAATTGTCTTTGCACTGAAGAATAAGCTTTGTGAAATATTGTGTCAGCTATACATGTGATTACAGAATAAAGCACGCATAAAAATTTCGTTTAAAATACGATTTCACAATACATTTATAATGATTAAAACATGTTTGCAGCAATCATAATAACTGCATTATAACCATATTATAGTCCGAGTTATCATATTATGATCACGGACACGAATTTCGTCATCATTTATTACCATACTATGATTATAGCAAAAATATTATGATTATTTAAAAGCATGGGCATTTTGTTTATATTTTTCTTTCATATTTTTTTCATTGACAATTCAAAAATAAGGCACTTTTTATCACTTTTTTATAATAAACAATAACTTTATTTAAGGGGTGCGCGACAATTAAACTTTTGCCTAGACTTCCAGGGCAGGCCGAGTTGAGACTAAAATGTATTCATTCTTCCACGAAACAAATCACCGTTGTTTGTCCATTTTTAACGTGCACACAGAGAAATAAAGTGCCAACCGAATTGAAAAGTGTATTTTAATAATAACAACTTATACATTTAGTTAGAACAACGATATTCACATTAGAACACTGAATATGTTGGGTGCTGTATCTTAAATTCAGTTGAATTAATCGAATTTTGTTGTGAAAGCTAGTGATCAGTTGTACCAACCGACTGTAATTCGTAATAATAGAATTTGAGCCCTAGTAACCAAATTTCAGTTGGCAAATAGCTAAATTTTTCTCTGTGTGTGTTTTTGTTTAATTTTATTTAATTTGTTGGGGCTGACTGTTCCTCACAACTACTTTTCACAAAATCTCAAACAAGAATGAAACTAAAATAGCGAAGACCCTTATAAAAAAAATCGACTTATCATCTTACAGTTGGCGCAACTCTCATGTGGATGCAGTTAGATAGAGGAATATGATAATAAATACTATAGTATGATTGTAGACAATACAATAATATGAGAACTGAAAAAAAATTAAATTTTTACTAGAACATGATAAAAGCAACCATATTATTGGTGAAATATGATTGATACAATAATAGTTTAATTGAAACAACCATTTATTGTTGTAGGAAACATAGTTTTGTGGCCGCAATCATATTGCAAGCATATTTTTTCTCTGCATATACCACGCCCACCTCAATGCCGATATGAAAAATTTTTAATTTAATTTTAAATTAATTTTTAAAATTATAATTCCAATAGTGGCATGTGTCTTCTAATGTCACATGGTTTATTTAAAAATTATAAACCGGCGTTTCAGTTTTTTTTAGCGTTATTTTAACTTCAGTTCAAGATATTTCTAAATCATACCGGTAATATAGCGAAATAATACCGGTTATAAAAGAACACACGTGTTTTTACTGGAGTCGCATTTTTTACCAACTACCGTTATTACGAAAAGATATTGAATGCCAACCCTGTTACCAACTTTATCTCTTTGAACCACACACATATTCGTAAATTGCATTTACAGTGTTTTTATAAGCCAATTTGTGGTTTCCAGAAAGGAAGAAACTATTCCACAAACTGCACAATGGAAGCAGCACAAAAAGCCTTTACTTCCCAACAGGAATTACATTTTCTGTCTAATTATCTTTTTGAATTCAAACTTGAAACTGAATCGGTAATGTTATAAATGATATTTGAAATTAGAAAGCAAGTTAGGGATAAATCTCTGTGGTAATTTGAATGTTGTTTGTTGCACAAAGGAAATTTTGCAACAAAAAAAAAAAAACTATCTTAAAATTCATACACACTCAGATGCTACATATCATGCTGTTTGAGTTATAAAAGTAAAAAGGTATGCAAATAATTATTGACAGTAAAACCTCCTTGGAGACGAGAATTTAATAAAAATATTTCTCCACGCAGTAAAAATACTTAAATTATATTCACTGAGGGAATTACCGGAATGATATTTATGAATTATTGCATAAAGCTGCACTGAAACTCGTCCATTGAAACTTTTCATTAAACTAATGCAAATTTTCATTAAATTTTTGAAAAATATTACTTAATTTATTAAAAGTATTATTGAGTCAATGAAGAAGTACCCTAAAAAACTAGTTTCACAAAAATGATGAAGCTTTCGTCCACTGAAATTCTATCTGTGTTTCTTAATCGAAATCTGTTTTTAAGACCATTGAATTTTAAAGAAATTCATGATTAAAAATTTCAAAATCGGCTTTTATTAAGCTACTTTGCGAGGCATCATAGTAAGAATCTTAACTCATTAAGAACACCTCGTAGATCCACGGGACATTTATCAACTAAACTTTGCATATATATATATATATATATATATATATATATATATATATATATATATATATGTATGCACAGCGCATACTTTCGAGACATTTATTCGTTCCCCCGCATAGTTTAGGGACATTTGCTTACTTTGGGGACTGTCCCCAAAGTTTTCGCGCCTTTTCATACATCTAGCGTTTAAGATGAGGACAATTTTTTCTATACACCGCATATTTCGGCGACAATTTTAGGCGTGTCCCAAAAATATATATATATATATATATATATATATATATATATATATACTAGAGATGGGCACGTGAGTGATTTTTCACTCACGTTCACGCACGCTCACGCACGAAAAATGTTTGCTTACACATGCTCACGCACGATCACGTGAGTAATTTGACGTTGACTCACGCACACGAAACACTCACGAAATAATCACGAAATTTTTGTTTTATTTTTATGAAGAAAAAGATATTTATTTATGCTTCTTCTTTCCTCAAGAATTCTTCCTGATAAAGAAAACACACGCTCGCTAGTTGCTGATCTGACTGGAATACACATTATTTGTGTAATCTTACCTTCAGCAACAGACAATGGTCGAATATCCTTAGTTACAAAGTTTAACTGCTTAAGAACGATTTCATTTTTGTGTTTTCAGGAAATTTTTTACATGCAAATGAATCGTTTTTTTTTGGAAGGCAAGGTTGATGTTATTGATGAATTTGAACATGTGTGCCTTAATAGACTTTCAGTTCCTCCTTTTTTCGTATATGATAAAAGTGAATTGAATTTATTGCAACGCGCAAAATCCACAACTTCTTCTCCCAATTTAATAAGATAACATTTTTTGCGAACATCACTTTTTAGACCAGCTGGTGTAAAAAATGTATATTTATTCTTATTTTTTTTTAATATCTAATTCAATTTCTTTCGTTTTTTTGTTCATGTTGAATTTTATTTTTTACTATTTGCACTATTTATTGTAAAATGGCAGTCAAACAAAAAACATAACACAGAATAAAAAATTTCTATTTTTTTTTTAACGTTTGCAAAAAGGGATTACCCGTTAGTGTTGTAAAAGTATTGAGTATTTGAGTACTCGGCACTCGTTTGTGCAAAATAAATGTGAATTAAAAAATTAAAAAATATATAATCAAAAAAAATCGCAAAAATACCCAAGAAATACTTAAAAAAAATTTAAATCACGCAAACTCACGTAGTAAATTTGACACGCTCACGCACGAACTTATTTTTTCTACTCACGCACGACTCACGTGAGTAAAATTGTTTTCACTCACGATTACGCGTGATTCTCGTGACTCACGCAAATTTCGTGTCACGTGCCCATCTCTAATATGTACATAAAACAATGACTCATTAAGAGCTTTTTAAAATGTCATATCCTCCCAAAAACACTGTTGTTGAGAAAGAAAACAGTCAACTAACTCATTTTGCTCGGGTAATCAATGAACATCACCATGGTTGGTTGATATAAAGGGTGTTTTTTATACAGTTATAGAACTTTAAGTTGGCAACACTTTATTAACTGGCTGCCATTTTGCCAGCTATCAAGTGATTTATGTTTAGTTTGGTTGGCATTTCAACATGAATTGATTGACGCCTGAACAACGCTTATAAATTGTGCAAATTTATTTTTCATGGTTCTGTTCGAAATACGTATCGCGCACTAAGTCCATTTTACGGTCATCATAAACGTCCATCAGAGCAATTAATTCGATTAACTATGGCACGTTTTCGCACCACTTTTACTCTAAATGATAATATGCATCCACAGAGACGTCGTACAGTGCGTACAGAAGAAGTCATTGCTGCTGTAGATCGTAGCGTAGAGGAAGGCCCCAATCAGTCTATTCGCCATCGATGTCTTGGTTTGCGTGCTTACAAAATCCAACTAGTCCAACAATTGAAGCAACGCGATCACCTAGCATAGATTCGGTGAATGGGCCCAAAACAAGATTGTCGTTGATCCCAAATTTCCTAAGCGAATTTTGCTTAGCGATGAAGCTCACTTTTGGTTAAATGGATACGTCAAAAAACAAAACTGCCGTATTTGGAGTGATGATAATCCTCAAGTGTATGTTGAGGCTTTTTTAAAAACGATCCTATTCAGAACGTTACAGTCAATGGCGATCGCTAAAGAGCCATGATTACTGACTTTTTCGTTCATCAATTGAACAACCATGATGTGCAGGAGCTGTGGTTTCAACAAGACGGCGCAACATGTCACAAAGCTCGTGACACAATTTATTTATTAAAGGAAACGTTTGCTAACCTCATAGTTTCACGTTTAGGACCCGTGAATTGGCCAGCAATATATTGCAGTAACTCTAATAAAATACGAGGGCGGATCAATAAGTTCGTGATTTTGGAATGAAACATAGTTTTTTTTTGCAAAAAAAAAAAATTATTTTTCAACATAATCTCTTTTTAGCTCAATACATTTAGTCCAACGTTTCTCCAATTTTAGCATCCCTTCCAAAAAATAGAATTTTTCGAGGTTCATAAAATAGGCATTTCTTGGCCATAAGGGGTTTTTTTTTAAATCGGTCCAATAAGTTGGCATAATATTCGCCGTTTATTGTTTCTCCCTTTTGAAGGTAATCGATGTGGATTATAACGCGTGCATCCTTAAAAACTGTTGCCATCACCTTATTAGCCACGATTACGTTTATGGTCAATTAAGAGCAAACGCGGCAGCTATCTTGCAGACAGCTTTAACTGATCATTTAAAATCGAAACCACACTGCCATATGAAATGCCTATGGCATCAACAATCTTACGCACTTTTGCTCTTCGATCGGCCAGCACCATATTGTGGATTTTTTCGACATTTTCAGGTGTATTGCCTCAATTGACCGTCCAGAACGTTCAGCGTCATTTGTACTTGTACAACCACAACGTAAGTCAGTAAACCACTTTTTTATCGTTGAAATCGTTGATGCAGAGTCTCCATAGTATTTATCAAGCTTTTCCTTGGTTTGATTGACGGTTTTTTGTTTCGCAAAAAATAGTGTTTAATGAGCACTCGAAATTCACTTTTTTCCATTTTTAAAAAAATCCATGAGGTTGTATGTTTTGAACAGCTGTTAAACGCAAAGTAAATGACGAAACTTGCTCAAAATGTGATAGTAGTCTATTAAGAGGTGGTACTTGATGGGAACAGTGTTGCATTTCATATAACTACAAGGGAAGTTCGAAAAGTCACGGATTTATTGATCTGCCCTCGTAAAATTATGTATTTGGTTATATCGAATTTTATAAAAATTTAATCAAATTTATCAATCATGTATTATCATATATAAAATTCATAATAGTATTTTTTTTATACATGAATGGATGTGCTTATACTGAAATTTTTGGTAAAACATTTTGAAAATATTATTATTTATAATACAAAAATATTGAGACATGTGCTATTTTATATGATCATATATTTTTATATCAAAGAATATATCGTTATATATAATTTTTTTACTCGGGTGTACCATATGCGCTTACATATGGTAATATATGGTAGAATATATGGTCATATATAGATCTAAATCTATTTCATATGATCAGACATACAAGATATGCTAATCTATACATATAAAACAGGATGTGTGTATGTATGTAACGTATGGACTCAAAAACGGCTGGGCCGATTTTGATTAAATTTTCAGGGAATCTTCAGAATATGCAGGCGGGTGACACTGTGAAGTCTGACTTTTGATTTTCGGTCTGTGAGCGGAGGGGCGGGGCAAAATCCAATTTTCATATTGTACCACCAATGACATATACAGTAAAATCTCCGTGGGCGGACACCGACCGTCACAGTAGTTTTGTCCGTTAACGGGAGGTGTCCGCCCACGGGATAGTTGAGTTAAAATGGTCAGGATTTATCTGCTATTAAATACGCTATTATGTATTTTATAGTATTTTTAAAAAAGAACTGGCGAATTGTATCATGCTTATAGTTCGTTTGTATCCATTTTTGTACATTTCCTTAAAATTTTTTTCCAAATTATTTAATTTTTCGTATGCCACAAAATCATTCAAAGCGAATTTTTTCAAACGTGCTATCTGTGTTAGGGCTTTATTGAACGATTTTATTTTATCGATTTCTTCCTCTACAACATCCTCTTCTGTATCACTTTATATTATTTCTGGAGGATTTGTATTATCGAAGTTTATTTCAATATCGTGATTTTCGGTGTATGCAATGTTATCGATATTTAAAAACTCTTCAAAAGTTTATGAAATTCTTTGAAAATTCAATTGCTAATGCCACATCATCTTCTGGATCAAATTCGTCGGCAGTTTGGTTCTGATACATGAATCCGGCTTTGCGAAAACAGTTCTTTATTGCAGTAGGTTCAACTTTTTTCCAAGCAGTTTTTATAAAACAATATGCGTCCAACACGCTGATATTCTTTGACAGATCTGATACTGATTTGGCTGTGCTTTGACTACGTTATTCAAAATCAAGCTTCTGTAGTTAACTTTGAAACTTTGAATTATGCCTTGGTCTAGAGATTGACAAACCGAAGTTGTATTTGCTCTTGTCATCCATGCCTTTTTTTGGATTTCCAATCAACTGGTAATTCGGTAATTAAACTGCGAAACATCTTCAGCAGGAACATCCGCTGCCTCTCCTGATATGCACTTAAAAGCAACATTGTGTCGCTTGCGCTATTTTTGTAGCCACCCATTTGATGCAGATCTTGATAACCTATTTTCTCAGCTATTTCTTTGGCCTTTGCCTTTATAATTGGTCCTGAGATAGGCAAATTCCTGCTTCTGGCAATTGCAAACCAATTAAAACAAACCTTGTCGAGTTCGGAACCTTTTGTAGAAAGGCAATTCTTTTTATAATTAATATTAATTCCAGATTGCCATCTGGCTTTAAGATCTTCTTTATTTTTTTGAATGCTCGCAGACTGAGTTTTACCAATATTAAATTTAAAAAAAAAACTTACATAATTACTAACTTTTTTTCCAAATTGGTTTGTTTCTTTACCTTTTTGCAATTTCACGCACTTAAAGGGTTTCTTGTTCATACACATTCATTATTTTAATTTTTTCTTTAAGTGTAAGAGAATTTCGCCCAGTCATATTTCAAAAAAATTCTTCGATAAATTATTTTAACACCTTACTCAATCAACACTTACTCTTTAATGATGAGCACGCTTAAAAAAGATAAAATAAAACTATGCAACACACAATCAGTGATATAAAAAAGGGGAATCACACAATTTAATTTTTGTAACGCTCTTGTGGGTTATTGTTGTAAACATAAATGTGTTTTTTGCAAGTTTATTTTTGTGTTTCGTTAAAAATTTTGTCCATCTGCTGGAGGTGTTTTACACAAAAAAGGTTTCCGCGTCCGGCCATGGGAGTGTCCGTCTAGCAGAGTGTAATTTGTTCTAAAAACACTTGCAAAACAAAGGGACCAAGAAAAATGTCCGTTTAGCAGAGGTGACCGCCTGCGGGAGGTGTCCGTTAGCAGAGGTTTCACTGTACATATATTTATTTTTTTGCTTTGTTTTTTTTTTTTGAAAGCCGTTGTCATGTTTTTCAAAACGAGATATCAAACTCTTAAATCGGTTATGTAGTTCCGAAGATATTTACAAAAAAACCTATGTTAATCCTCAAGCTATGTTACACGAACACAACAGCCTCATCCGTCTATTCAAAACAGCCCTAGACCAGATGCCGATTGTGATAAGAGCTGACAAGACACCGGCTGGTGTGTATGAGCCGCGCTTCAATGCACCGGTGATAGGTGACGTCGCAGTTGTTATGGCAGTTGTTTTCAGCTATTAATTTTATATACTTCAGCAAATAAAGGCGATAGAAGGACAAAGAGGCGTTGGGCTTCCCAAGAAATTACAAATTTTAAAATGATTTACGAATGTGAATTTATTTTTTTAATTATTTATTTGCGTAAAAAAAATTTCTTGATTTAAAGAATTAATTACAATTAAAATTTGAAGGCAAAACAACGTTTGCCGGGTCAGCTAGTATGTATATAGTATACGATACAATGATATATTAAGCCATATAAAAAAATGTTCATAAACTAAGTATAAGATATGAACAAACATATATCGTAATATATTGCCAGACATACAAGCATATATAATAATATCAAGTTGTATATGAGTAATTATTTGGCAACTTTTTTAATCGGCCTTCTAGTTCTAAAACAGCAAAGTTAGCATTACTTACGCACGCCATTTTTAATTCATTTTTATGTTTTTTAAAGAAATTAAACCAAAATTAAAGCCACACTACTTAATCACATAATTGAATTTAACAAACCCACAATTTAACCCTAATTTGCAACTCTGCAAACAACCGTTAAATCTTTAAATTTGATTAAGTCGCCTGATTTTACCCACCCCATCCCCACATGTTCTAACCCATTTCGCAAAACAAACATTGATAAGATTACACCGCATCCCCTTTATTAACACCATCTCAAACACTAAAAATCTTCCTCCATCCCTCCTCCCGCCCCCATCGCCCACTATATCACTTACTACCTGTTTTGACAAAGGAAAAAAGGATTATAGTGGAATTTTAACAGAAACACAATTTGATAAATCCTTTTAGCTAATGCGTGAGTAAAATGTGTGTGTGTGTGTCTATGGAAGGGAACCATAAACTAAAACGTGCTGACTACTCACCTTAAAGGGATTTAATTCCAGCCAAAGTAATTGACAAGTAATTGAAGTTTGTTTCAAAATGATGAAGACGACGAAAATGCAAAAAAAAATGTTTGCGCAAAAGGTTAAATTTGTATTATGAACTGAAAGCACACAAATTAATCCGAATTGGAAAAAAGTAGGAGGGGATTTTATGATTTTTTTGCAATACTTTTTTATAACTTTTTATTTTTTATTTTTTTTTTATAATTGGAATTTTCACTTTTTTTAAAATTTTTTTAAAATATTTTTAGTGTAAAATCGTTTTCTTTTAAATTTTTTTTATTAAAAAACACACACTTTTTAATTTTTATTTTTTATTAACGAATTTTTGTTTGGAAATTTCACTTTGTAGTTATTTTTGATTATGAATTTGTTAATTTTTTATTAAAGATTTTCGAAATTTTTTAAATTTATTCTGAAATTTCAATATTTTTTATAATTGTATATATTTTGTTTTTTAAATTAATGAATTAAATAAAAACACTCTCCCGTTTTAATATTTTTTTTTTTTTACAAATATAATTTACCGTTAAGTTAAAACTTCACGTTTTTTCGGTTTTGAAGTCACGAATAAACTAATAAACGATTAGCACAACATTTGCGTACGATGCACGTCTAACATGAACAAAATACCATGACAGAGTGAAGTTATTTGTTTTTGCATTGCATTACTTTGGCCAGTCCTAACCAACCTAACTAGAATTTAATAAAGCGTTAGTGAGAGTTTGAGTAGATTTTATTTGAATTTAATGAGTGTTTGAGTGTAATATGATGGCGCACTGGTTTTTCACTCATTTCTCTGTTATTGTTTTGTTTTCATGTTTGTGTGTGTTCGTTTGTTTACATTTTTTATATGGAAACATAGCTGCCAGATTTGACGACTTATCGTCATTTTGACGATTTTTTTTGTCAAATATTTGACTAATGACGATTTGACGATTTTTGGTCCCAAAATGACGATGTTTAATTAAAAAAAAAACATATAAGAAAATCTTTTAATTTTATAAAACTTTTAACAAACTTTTGTGGAATTTGTATTGGCCAACTCAATAAAAATTGTTCGTTCAGAATGTTTAAGGAATTTTTTACCCAGCAAGGGTATAATGAATGAATGAATGAATAATGATTTATTATAAAAATATGCAATTACAATTCATATAAATATCACAAAGAAGTTGCTATGATTAAATCATTTGAAGACATAACATTTAATGTTGTGTGTCCGATTGGCTTAGAGGAAGGAAATAAAATAAATAAAATTATATTGATTACACAGTGACGCAATATTCAACTTTTTGACTCCATACAAAAAAACACTTATCCCAGCCGAAAGTACCCGATGAGAGGAGAAAAGTGATTTCTGGATTTTGCTAGATTGGTTGCCGTTCGTTTTTTATGAGCCTCTATAGTTTTTTCGCCAAATTCGATTTTGAGCACTTTTTTGCAATTTTCTTCTATTTTTCGCATGGCCATAGCTCGAAAAATGCTGTGAATTTTTTTTGCAGTCTTCAGCAAAGTTGTAGCTCTTGACTCGGCCAACAAAAATGCTGAATATATAAAGTCGGAAAATTTTCATCTTCATGCTCAAAACCCCAAAAATGTCGAAAAAATTACCACTTTTTTACCGATTTTTTCCGTTTTTCGACTACAGCTCTTGAACTATTAAAAATTTTACCAAACAATTAAGGGAAGAAATGTAGCCTTTAAAATTATGAACAACTTTCAAGTACATACTAACATCATACGACCACTCCTTGATACGGATTTTGCCATACAAATGTGATTAATTTCATTTTTTTTTTTGATTTTATTGTTTTTATTGAGCAAAAGTTTAAAAAAGGCACATGTATTTTTTTTTTGCAATTTAGTATTGAATTTTCAGATTAAAGTGAAAAACATGAAAATATGTGAAAGAGTATGAAAAAAAGTATAAAAAAAGGCATCAAACGGGTATTAATTTGTATTTTTTTTTGTTAATCAGTATCGTCGATGTCCAGCACGAGTTGACGGAGGATGATAAAGAACGACATACAGAAGAAGATGTACCGTTATTCACTCCAAGCTCAGAATCAGACGACGAATCAAACGAATCAAGCGAACCAGATGCAAAGAAATCTCGGCCTTCCACTTCTGTCAAATCATCAACTTCGCGCCAGACAGCCCAAATGGACATCGACGATACAAATTAATACCCGTTTGATGCCTTTTTTATACTTTTTTTCATACTCTTTCACATATTTTCATGTTTTTCACTTTAATCAGAAAATTCAATACTAAATTGCAAAAAAAAAATATGGCAAAATCCGTATCAAGGAGTGGTCGTATGAAGTTAGTATGTACTAGAAAGTTGTTCATAATTTTATAGGCTACATTTCTTCCCATGATTGTTTGGTAAAAGTTTCAACAGTTCAAGAGCTGTAGTCGAAAAACGGAAAAAATCGGTTGAAAAATTGTTAATTTTTTCGACATTTTTGGGGTTTTAAGCATGAAGATGAAATTTTTCCGACTTAATATATTCAGCATTTTTGTTGGCCGAGTCAAGAGCTACAACTTTGCTGAAGACTGCAGCATTTTTCGAGCTATGGCCATGCGAAAAATAGAAGAAAATTGCAAAAAAGTGCTCAAAATCGAATTTGGCGAAAAAACTATAGAGGCTCATAAAAAACGAACGGCAACCAATCTAGCAAAATCCAGAAATTACTTTTCTCCTCTCATCGAGTACTTTCGGCTGGGATAAGTGTTTTTTTATTTGGAATTTTTGTGTTGCACTGTGTTATTTTACTATATAGATGAAAAGATATTAAAATAACACAAAATTTATTTATTTAAATGGATAAACTTTTTTAATTTTTTTTTTTTTTTTTTCTTTAGATGAATTCAGATATTATAAGTTTTCTATATTTTAAACATATTACCAAATATTTGTATAAATGCATGTATTCTTTGCCATTTAGTACCTCATAAACTTCATCAATTGACAAAAATCTTTTTCCAAAAAAAAGTTAAACGGTAGCAAGAAAATATTGGGCATCTACCAATAAAATGATGAGTGTTTTCCTCTTCATTACAGTTACAAAGCGTACAAGTACACTCAAAAAAATAAGTTAGTAGAAAAGTTAGTAAAACGTCTTGTAAATCAGGTATACTATTTTTGTAGCAAATTTGTTTGCTAAAATCGTGTTTTCAGCTAAAATTTTTGTTATACTTATTCAGCACTTAACTGTTTTATACTAATGCTTTACTAATATACTAATGTTTTACTAATTAATTTTGCTAAAAAAAAAATTGTGCTGATAAGCACATTAATAGTGTGGACGACAACCAGATTGAAAGATATACGCAGAATGAAGTAGATGTCGCGGCATGTCAAGATGTAGTAGAGAAGAGGAAAATGATACTAAAAAGTACAACTCTAATAAGACATATAAAAAAATCAACCATGGAAGTGTTTGTATCTGTTTTTCATACATAAAACAAAATTGAGGATTAAAACAACTTAAATTTTGCGTTGTCACCGGCTTGTGAAAATAATTGTCTATTAATTAAATAAAAGACAAAATAAAATATTTATTTATTTAAACTAAATGTTTATAGATTAATAATCTAGTGTGGTCAAATTGCAAACAAACATATACAGACATGTAGACAGAGTAAAGCGAAAAACAAAGACACACATCTTAGGTAGCATTTTATGGTTCCTTTTTCTTATTGCAAAAAAGGGTTGTTTTTTTCGTTTCGTTTGTTTTTGTTTATTTTTTCGTTTTGTTTCTATAATTATCTTTGGCAGTTGCGTCCTTTAAAAGATAGCATCATTGAGACAACCATTGATGTAAGTAATTGAAAGAAAATGTTTGTTATGTTATACATATATATTTATTTCTATATATTTTCAGATATTAAATTAATTCATGTCGTCAATGTGGGAAAATGAAAATTTTTATATTTCGTTATTATAGTAAATTATTTTTAAAAGAATCACAAAAATATGTTTTATGATTTTCAGCAAATAAATTAACTAAATTACAATTTTTCTACAAATTTTTTGCGTTTTTTTCAGTCTACTAAAATTCAGCAAAAAATGTATTAATTTTTAGCAAGGTTTTTTTATGTCTAATCTACTAAGTGTTAGCAAAACTTTTGCTGAATCTACTCGCTGATTTTCAGCAAAAGATTTTGCTGACATTAGCAATTTTTTTGCAAGCACCCTCCTGACTAAAATTTTGCTGACTCAGCAAAATTTTTTGCTGATTTTACAAACTTTTATTTTTGAGTGTAATTTTTCCATTACCATAAAAATATTCGTATAACAACTACATGTATGTCAATCGGGAGATAAACGGTAACAGCAATTTTTAACTGTAACTGTAATTGTTTTTCTATATATAAATGTAAAATGACTATTTCCGACAGCTATTTAAAAAAATAACGAACCAAAAATGCTGTATTGTAAAACAGTTCTTTTTGGGCAGGTGTATCGGCTTTTAAACAAAGTATGTATGTGTGTATTAGGCCGGGTCGAGAAAAAAAGTTGTGCCGGTCACCCCCTAGAATTAAAGATAATTTGAAGAAGATTTGAAAAAAAATTTTTTTTTTTGCCACGCCCCTTGACCCCGCGCATTTGGTTTTTTATTTCCTGTGGCTCCATTTATAGTCCGATCGTAACGTGTGATATATCATTGTTTTTGGAAGGACAACGGCTACATTTTCTACTTTGATCACTTTTGACTCCGACGTCAAATTCTAGAAGTGACTTCTGGAAACTCGATTTCTACCACCCTCGAGTACCAAATCGAGTCTCCAGAAGTCACTTCTAGAATTTGACGTCGGAGTCAAAAGTGATCAAAGTAGAAAATGTAGCCGTTGTCATTCCAAAAACATTCCAAATAATTGAAAAAAAATGTCGAACAAACTTATGAGCTAAAAGAACGAACTAGTTCAATAAATGAAAATGAACTAAATGAACTGTGAACTAGAATTCCCAACTCTATTTTCCCAACAGTGTACAGTAAAACCAGGTTAAGACGAACTCCGAGGGACCAAAAAAATTAGTTCGTCTTAAGCGAGGTTCGTATTAAGCGGGTTTTTTTTAACGATAAAAAATATGTATTTATTAAAACAAAAACAAGATTATTCAGATTTTTACATAAATAAAAAATAAAATTAGCATTTCATGCATTCACAATGAAAAATTCAATTAAAATTCTTTATTTTTTTTTTAAAAAAACTGTTATTTTTTTCTGAATGACTGAATTAACGATTTCATTCGTTATAAGCTTTTCTATTGCCAAAATATAATTGTCAGATTCTTCGGCATACGAATTTTTTCGAATATATTTTTTTTATATATATTAAACTATTGTGTACCGTTTGTATATTAGGTACTTCCTCCTCTATTTCGACTTCTTATCACTTGACAAATTTTCAACATCGGGAGGATTAACAACTTCCAATATTTCTTCATCTGATAAAGTATGTGACGTCAAAACATTAGCATCTATATCTAGAAAGTCATCCACGGATATGGAATTCATATTAGGTCTATTTCATTTAACGGATAAACATGGTAATGTGTATGAAAACGAGTTTTTGGTACTGTTTAAAACAGTTCGTAATAACCGAGGGTTCGTATTAACCGAGTTCGTATTAAAAGATGTATTTTATATGAAAATTGTTGCCAAAACGTCGGGACTTTTAAATTAGTTCGTATTAACCGAGGGTTCGTCTTAACCGAGTTCGTCTTAAGCGAGTTTTACTGTAAATTGTGAAAACAAAATCAAGTTAAGAATATTTTCAAACATTTGGGGATTTTATTAATATTTTTTTTAAAAAGCCGGTAGTGTTGTTTTAACTGCAGTAGCAGTGATGTTAATTACTTTTCCCTTTTTTAAAACTTACAATCCAGATTTAATTATTTTCTAGATTGAAATATTTGTATAGTGTATTTTAATAAAATACAAATTCCATAGCATTGCTAATTATTTTCTCTGCATATGTAGTTGATTTCAGTTAGCAAATTTTACTACATTTGTATTTGTTTTTAACAATTGCTTTTACTACTAGTTGTCTTTAAGTAGTTAAAAATTACTACAATTTTAGTTATTCTTATGACAAAGACAGTTATCGACTTTTTAACTAGATTTGCAACATGGTTGGCAAAAACTACCTTTTATTTATAACGGTAGTTGCCTACCATGCCCACATCAACGCCGTTATGAAAGTTTTAAAACTACGATTCAAATAGTGACATGTGTCTTCTGATATTATAGGGGTTATTTCAAAATTCTACACATTAAATTTTGTTTAATCCACAAAATCGTCGTTTCGGTATTTTAACGTTATTTTGACATTCGATACAATAGATCAAAACGCTATATGGTGCGCTCTAGCCGGCAAAGGGGTTCCTCCTAAAATCATTAGCCTTACTCAGTCTTTATGCTGTGATGTTAAATGCCGTGTTGTCCACAATAATGCTCTGAGTAGCAGCTTTAATGCCGTGTCTGGCGTCCGCCAGGGCTGTGTGTTATCACCCTTGCTTTTTAGCATAGTTCTAGATGTTATAGTTCGCAATGCTACTAGAGTAACTAGAGGTATCAACTGGGGTCTCAACCAACAACTCGAGAGCCTTGAGTACGCAGACGAAATCTGCTTACTTTCCCACAGCTATGAAATAGAAGCTAAAGTGCCTCGAAACAGAAACAGCAAAAGGTGGCCTGAAAATAAACATTGGCAAGAGTAAAGTAATGCGCTGCAATATCGTGAACAGTAACAAATTTCGCATAGGAAATATTGAATTGGAAGAGGTCACGTCATTTTGCTACCTGGGTAGCATTTTAACACATACATGTAGTTCCAGCAAGGATGTTGCGTATCGAATATCTAAAGCCAACCAAGCATTCGGGACCCTCTGGTCGATATGGAAATCTTCTGCATTATCCAGGTACACTAAGATAAGCATCTTTAACTCCTGTGCCAAATCTGTGCTGCTTTATGCATGCGAGACGTGGAACACAACAGAACACGATATAAACTACCTACAAATGTTTGTTAATCGATGTCTCCGAGGAATCCTTAAAGTGTTTTGGCCTAACACCATATCGAATGCAGAACTTTGGAGACAAACAAACCAGCGAGCAATCCATATTGAAATAATGAATTGGATTGGTCACACGCTGCGCAGACCTCCATGTGACGTTGCTAAAATCGCCATTGAGTGGAACCCACAGGGTAGGACGAAAAGAGTAGGCACACCGTCTCACACATGGCGCCGTCAACTGAATATAGAACGTCATATCTACTGATTAAAGCTGGGGAGAAGTGAAGAGAATATCATCCAACCGGTCCGAATGGAATACTTTCGTTGTGGGCCTTTGTTCCTAATAGGAACCACAGGACATAATATATATAAGAAGAAGCATGTCTTTTATAGAAGCGCTTTTTTAAATTTTCATTTCGGTCTAGTGTTACTGTGGTAGCCAACTATCGCTATTATAATAATTACACACTGCTACAAAAAAAACTTTTTGTCAGAACTTGAAAACCGACCTAGTGGGGGTTGTAGGCCTAGGTGAGGACATACAAAAACCGTTTTCAAAAATTTTGAAACACCCTCAAAATTTTGAGTTATTTTCAAAAAACTGTTTTAGGGTAGGTCGTAGCACTTTAGTACCTCTAACTCACACATTTTTTGACCGATTTCAAAATTTTAAACAGTTTTGGAAAGGCAAAGAATTAAGCTTTCATGAAATGTATTTATAAAATATATATTCCAAGACATTAGGTAAGTGTTTAGCAAAAGTTTCTCTTTTTTTTATTTTTTTTCCAAATTTTTCAAATTCAACAAGAGTTATTTTAATTTTTTTTTTATGAAAACCTATCTTTTTTGCACTGTATTTTAAAGACAATTTTATATAGAAAAAAACGAGATATTATTTGTTAAAATCGGTTTATATTTGCAAAAGTTACTAAACTTTTTCTAAAGTAAAAATTTTGGGATTGCACTTTTCTTTTGGTAAACCACTTGACTTACAAACGTAAATTAAAAACTGTACAAATAGCTTAACCTAAGTTAACATGTATAGTTAAAAACAGGTGTTAATGAAAAGTAAAAGACATTAGACATCTTTTACTGTTTTTAATTTAACTTAGATTTATTTAAATAATTAATAATGTAAAGTAAAGAATTAAATATGATTTTCATTTGTCAAGACGTTTTCCGAGGTTGAGTGCACGAACGAGACTGCCTGTTTGTCGCAACAGAGTTACCATTTTTCATCTGTCAACCAGTGTGGCTAACAGTCGGCCTTTCCTGAAAATTCGGAGTGACCTCACTACGGCTATCGTGAGTATCTTCATCATCGCTAAGATTATCTTCAACATCTTCGGCTAATGTACACCACGGCTTTAATTTGTCGGACGCATAAATACCTGTGTAGTGACGTTTGGTTCGTGTTGATCCAGGTAGATCGGTGATAACATACCGATCGTTGTCCAAGACACGGCTAATTAAATAAGGTCCTTTGTACTTAGGTTCTAATTTACGCGATTCGCCTGTACTGGGTGCTTCGTTTTCAGCTAG
This sequence comes from Delia radicum, assembly GCA_021234595.1. Classification (NCBI taxonomy): domain Eukaryota; kingdom Metazoa; phylum Arthropoda; class Insecta; order Diptera; family Anthomyiidae; genus Delia; species Delia radicum. Next base: position 30,121,686 of record CM037854.1, on the reverse strand, counting down.
AACTAAATCATCAGCGTTGTACTTTACGGGTGTAGAATGTTGTTTATCGTATCGTTCTTTAGCCTTTTGTTTTGCTTGAGATACACGTTCAGTAGTAGCTTCTCGTAATTCGTTTAAATCTTTTTCATCATGTTCATAATCGTCTTGTAAAATTAATGTTATTTTGTTCTTCAAAATGTCGCGGGGTGTAAATCCATATACTAAATCATGGGGTGATTGTTTTGTTGTCTTATTACGCATAGTGTTGATAGACCATTGGATGTTTCGTAAATTATCATCCCAACGTTTATCAATATCTGTTGTCGTCTTTAGCATTGAAAGTAGAGTTCTATTAGTACGTTCAGCGTGTCCGTTTGCACGGGGTGTTCGAACAGCATTTTGAATGTGTTTTATATTATAATCGTTACAATATCTGCTAAATTCTTTAGAGGTGAACGCTGTGCCTCTGTCGGTAACAATCCGTATTGGAACGCCTACATAGCTGCTTACTTCATCAAGGATCGCTAAAACATGTTTCGTTGCTGTGCTTTTTACAGCTCTTATAATCGTGTATTTTGTAAAAGCATCAACCAAAACAAGGATATGTTCATTTCTACGGCTACTTTTAGGAAATGGTCCTAAATGATCTAGATGAATCGTATGGAACGGTTGAGGATCGACATCATCATAATAATATACACCTTCTTGTTTTCCACCAGGTTTCTTGTTGTACGCGCAGTCGACACACGACTTTATGTATGATTTCACAAAATTCCTCATTCTAGGAAACCACATGTAGTCCTGAATACGTTCAATTGTCTTATCGGTTCCTAAATGACCTGCGTTATCGTGATTGTTGTTTACTATTCGCCATCGTAGGGATTTTGGTACGACCCAAAGCTTTTTATTATTTACTTTCCTATAAAGTCTACCGTGAGATATTTCGTACTCTTTTAATGATATAGGATCATTTTCGTTCATTTTATTTAAAATTTGTTTAATGTTATCGTCCTGTAGTTGCATACTAAATAGAAAATCTTCGTCTGCAATAGTTGTCTTCATAACCATGAGAGATGCAGTTTCAATTTCATGTGACTCTTCCACTGGATAACGGCTTAAAGCATCTACGTGATCCATTCGTTTACCTGGACGATGTTCGATCGTTATATCGTAATCTTGTATACGTAGCCACCATCTTGCTATTCGGGGAATTAATTCACGTTTTTGCATAGCAGTACGAATTGCATTACAGTCAGTTATCACTTTTACTTGTTTACCATACACATAGTATCGCATACGTTCCAGAGTTTCGACGACAGCTAAGGTCTCGAGTTCGTAACTATGGTATTTTCGTTCATCATTACTCGTAGATCGGCTATAATAAATTATCGGTTTCCAACCATCTTCTTCTCGTTGTAATAATACACCTGCCAGACCGATACTACTGGCGTCTGTATGTATTTCGTGATCACTTTCAACTCGATATGTTGTCATTACTGGTTGTGTTGTTAATGCGTTTTTTAATTTTTGAAATGAAGCCTCTTGCTCCTCATGCCACTCAAATTGGACATCCTTCTTTAGAAGTCTTCTCATTGGCTCGGAAATTACGGCATAGCATGTTACAAACTTTCTAAAATACCCACTTAATCCTAGAAATTTACGTACCTCGTGTACATTGGATGGTGTTTTAAATTGCTGAATCGCCAACGTTTTAATTGTTCCGGGACTTATACCATTCGGTGTAAGTTTATGACCAAGAAACTCGACAGAGCCCTTAAGAAATTCACATTTTCTTACGTTTAGTGTTAAATTTAATTCGCGTAATGCCATAAAAACTCTTGACAGTTTGTCAAACATTTCATCACTAGAATTACTACCGATGAGGATATCATCCATGTAGTGTAGCATATCGTTGGGTTTCGTTTTTTCCTTAATAAGAGTCATAAGTCGTTGAAAAACGGCTGGTGCGTTTTTGAGCCCAAACGGCATACGTTTAAATTCGTAAAGTCCATCAGTTGTCACAAATGCTGTATATTTTCTATCTTCACGAGCAATAGGAACTTGATAATATCCGCAATTCAAATCAAGGGTCGTAAAATAATTATACCGGGTTGCATTTTGTAATCTCTCTTCGATATTCGGCATTGGATATATTTCCTTTTTAACGTGACTATTTAACCGGCGGTAGTCAACACACATACGATCAGAACCGTCTTTCTTTTTAAGTAAAATTATCGGACTAGCGTAAGTAGATTCAGATTTCGTTATAATATCGTTACGTAAAAGTTCATTTATCATCTTATTGACCGTTTCCTTTTTCGGTTCCGGTACACGATAAGGTTGTTGCGTTATCGGTTTATCGGTATCTAGTTCAATATGCATTTCGATTGCATCCGTTTTGCCAATTTCAGTTAAATCACTAGCGAACACGTCGCGATATTTATTTAAAAATTCCGTTAAATTGTCCTTCACTAAAATATCCTCGCTACCACATATTATATAATTTTTATCAATCGCGGTTTTATGTTCATTACATACAACAGTTTTTACGATTATATCTTCAAATATAAATTCACCATTCTGAGTACTTACGTATGTGTTATCAAAAATGTCCTCACCAAGAATTAAATCTGTGGTTAATAAGTCATCATCGACAATATAAACTTCGATGTTGCGTATTATACCGTCTATTTGGATAACGATAAAAATCTTTTGTGTTGCGAAGCGTGCACCACCACAAAATCCATTTATTTTCAATAAACACTTTTTTCGTTCATTTGGTAACGTTTTTACTACGGTTTCACCAATCATATGACATTTACTGCCAGTGTCTAAAAATGCTTTAAAGTTCTTACCGTTTATACGTACGGATTTTATAAATTTCCTTTCACAATCACTTATATTTGTTTTATGGACGTTCGCATTATTTCGTTTAATACCACAATTTTCTGGTTCACCACGTTTATGCACTTTCTGACAATCGTTACAACGTTTACGCGTAGAGGGTTTTGTACATTGACTCGAAATATGTCCTTGTTCCGAACAATTGTAGCACGTTACTGATTTTTTATTTTCACTTTTTACCTCTTTAATTTTATTAAAATTGTTATTATTGTTATATTTAGGTTTATCGTTATAATACTTTTTCACAACCGACACGTTTCGTAAATAGTCTTCAATTGTTTCTCGCAATTCTTTAAAAGTATTAAATTTAATCGCGGCGATAGCGTTTTGTAAGTCTCTATTTCGTAATCCTTCACGGATATATTTAATAATTGCTGCATCACTAAGATCGTAGCGTTTTCCTATTGTACAAACACGAAAACAGTAGTCGATTATACGTTCACCATCTTCTCGTATGGCACTTCTCATTTTTAAAATGTACGTCAGCTTCGTCAAAGGTGGATTCAAATTCTTCTTTTAAACTTTTCGAAAATTCATACCAATTCGAGTACAGAACTGGTGTGGAATCCAACCACATTTTGCTACTCCCTTCATTTTTGAGTATACCGCTAACAACAAACATTTTTCGTCCCAATTGTACGCCATTAATGAATTATTCACTCGATGAATAAACTGATTCACGGAAATTGATGATTCGCGAGTAGGATCGAACTCAGGAATAGTTTCGGCTATTTCTTTGACGGAATGATTTCTTGGAGGCTGTTCGTATTCACGCTTTGGAGTTTCATTCGTTTCGCGGTTAACTAAATGATCATTTTCGCGCGGCGTTACTTCAGGCATACGTTGTAATAATGTCATCATCATTTCGCGCATTTCATCAATTTGACTTTGCATTGATGAAACTTCTACCACGGTATCGTCACTCATTTTGATTTCGTCACTACCGTTCGCTTCAATTAATCTTTGTATTAATTCAGCTTTTTGTCCCGACGTTGACAAATTCTTTTCACGAAGAATCACTTTGAGTTGTTCTATTTTCAATGAACTTATTTTTTCCATTATTATAACGTTACGTTTATTTAAAATAAAATTTTAATTCTATTTATCGTTAATTTTATATATAAAAATCACTTTTATTTTTATCTTGCGTATACACACTACTTTTCCTTTTTTTTTTTTCTACTCGGGTAGCTGCAATTTACTTTATTCGTTTCTTTTTCACGTTACATCTGTTTTTGTTCTTTAAAATATTACGTTTTTTTTTTTTTTTCTCCTGCAAACCTATGCTTGCACTTTTTCAAAATTTATACGTTATTCTTTTTCTTTTCTATACATAAAAACTATGCGAATGCTTTATATATGTACGTTTTCGATTTCCCGTTTTTTTTTCTACAAGTATTTGACGTTCACTTGTCTGCGTTTGCGTAATTGTTGTTTTTCTTTTACCGTGCTCGTTATTTCTATGCGCAAGAGTATTTTACTTCGTTCACTCACACACACACACGTATTTTCTAAAAATGTTTACTCATACCAATACAAGTTTTTTCCAAAATCTCTTGATTTTCTTTCGTTCGATTATTTAATATGAATATTTATACGTTCATTCATACAAATACATACACGTTACTTTTTCCGATTTTTTTTTCACACATTCGTCGTTTGCCTCGGTATGATTATTTAACTCGTTCAATCATATAATCGTTGGCTTTTTCGTTTTGTTTGAGTATTACCACGTTCACTCATATATACGTATATCTTATAAAATCGTTTTTTTTTTTTATATGGTCTCGCTCACTACACTTGTTGCAAAAAAATAAGGGTGATTTTTTTTCTATAATCGTTCGTTACTCCCACTTATTTTCCTTTAACATTTTTTTCATCGTTTTTAACGTAAGCCTTTTTCTAATTAAAAGAGACACGAACTTTTTTCTTTGCATTTACGTACGCGTTTATGGCTTCTAAATCTCACTTCTGAACTAAAAGACATTAGACATCTTTTACTGTTTTTAATTTAACTTAGATTTATTTAAATAATTAATAATGTAAAGTAAAGAATTAAATATGATTTTCATTTGTCAAGACGTTTTCCGAGGTTGAGTGCACGAACGAGACTGCCTGTTTGTCGCAACAGAGTTACCATTTTTCATCTGTCAACCAGTGTGGCTAACAAAAGTTTAATAACTTTTACAATTTTCATCCGATTTGAAAAATGAAAACCATGTTTTGTTAAGAACTAAATTTTCTTTATACGTTGGTATAAATTTTTATAAGCTTTCATATTAAAATAAGCAATGAAAAGCTACTAAAATCCAAAAAGTTTATAATTTTCGTTTTTTTCTGTAGATATTCTTAACAAAGACAATACTTATAACTTACAAATGTATCAAAAAATGCACGTCACTTTAAAGCGTAATTAATTTTCTTTCCAAAACCGTTAAAAAAATTTAAATCGGACAAAAACTGTCTGAGTTACAGGTCGATAATTTGAGGAACATCACTGAAAGCGGTTTTTTTAGAATAACTTCTGAATTTGAGGGTGTTTCTGAAATTTTTTGACACAATTTGTAATGTACTCAACAAGACCTATAACCCACGCTAGGTCGTTTTCCAAGTTTTTTTTCACTGTAGCACCGTGTTATCGAATGCCAGTAGTAATTCGAACTGTCATTTTTAGTTATTTATACCTTCTTGATTTACTGAGTGTATTTATGGTCCGAAAACATTGGCATCTTTTAGTTTTTCATATTAAAGAATAAAAATAAAAAATATTAATGAACTCCCCATTTTTGTGACTATTTTTCAAATTGATTTGAAGATTTTTCAAAAAAAAAAATCTTAATATTGACGATTTTTTGACAAAGTCAATCTGGCAGCCTGTAGGGAGATAAGAAATGAGTCAGTATGAAAAAAATGAGAATATTTTGAGGCATAGAAAAATATCAGATGTTTAAAAGCCTTATTTTCATTGATATTTTATTTTTTTTTATCGCTATTTACTGCTATTTTGCTTTAAAAAAATGGGATTTTTTTTTAACAGCTAGAAGTTGAACTAATTGCTTATTTACACTCCGGAAATTAAGAATTTTGAAATGACTAAAAATTACAGTTAAAATAACTACAAATGTAGTCAAAAAGGCGATGACTGTAATTGTCATAAAAATTACTAATCATGTAGTCATTTTTAACTATTGATAAAAACAACTACAATGGTAGTAAAAACGCCTATCGAAGCGAGCAACAAAAAAAGAACTAAAAACGACTACATAAGTTGTAGGAACTTTTGTTTTTAACAGTTATTTTTTCGGTATTTAAAAAATATTTTTTAATAAATATATTTTTTTTTTTAATTACAATAGAAATCTGTATTTCCCACATCCTATTAAAAATTCAAAGCCGAAATTCCCAGCGGTACAATGAAATTTTTTAATTATTATTTGCAAAGTATGAACATATTAAAAATAACAAATATAAACTAAATGAGAATTTTTAAAAACTCGACATAATCTTCTATTTTTAAATAACTAACAAAAATTAACTATTTACTGCAAAATTACTGTTTTGGTAGTTGTTTATTAAAATATAAAAATAACTACTCAAAACAACTATGTAGTACTGAAGTGTTTTTGGTTAGTTATTTTTAGATTTGGACAGTCAAATTAGTCGTTTTTAGTTTTTTCATAGAAACACGACTACAATAGCAGTTAAAACAACTACTGCTTACTACCCGAATGACCTACATGTAGTTACTGTAAGAATATTCTGATTGTACCCATATGTTAAGTTGGTTTAAGTTGAAAAAAAGAATCGGAATTAAAGAAGCGACTCACTTCCAAAATATATTTCATACACCTAAGCCCGAAAGTCGGGTTGTTGTGCGTTCTCATATCGCTGTGGCTCCCGCCCTTTTTAATAGAAACTAGTGACCATAAGTTCTCGCTTAAACAATCTGTAATTCTTTAACAAAACGATAATTTTAAGGTCACTTAACACATATTTTCTCTAATAAAAGATGTTTCTTATAATAGTTAGTGCGTCTCCAAAAACTCTTTTGTTTGGTATCTAATTTTTCTAAAATATCTTTTGGTCATTTTTGACCTCACTTTATAACCCCAAATAGAAACCCCATTTGGAGGCTCTCCTTGTAACATCACCCAACGTTGATCGCTAATCTTTGCGAAAGCCAGACAGTCGCAAAGATAGCCGCACGAACCATTCAAAATAGGAATACCCTTACCGTTTCACCCGAGCAGTCTGAAAATATTGCTTGGCTATCTGTAAAGATTCTTATATTTCCGGTTATCCTTCAAAAAGTACATCTTCAGTAAATGAACACATACTTATTTTAAGTTCTAGACACTCTAGCTAAGAGTTTGGAAAGAACATTAAGGGTCTGACTTTTCCTGTTAGCCCCAATCCGTATAAAAATATGCAAAGAACTCGTCTTAGCGGGTGCCAAAATTTCAAAATTCCAAATTGATTGAGGGGAGACTTTCCCCATTAAACCTATTTAAACCCCGTTCAACTTTAGGCGCGGATCCAGATGGAGGGGAGATGAGGGTGATTTATCCACCCCCACCCTCCCATAGTGATTAAAAAATAAAAAATATAACAAAACACAAAATAACTTAAAAATATAAGGATTTCTAATTTTAAATCATGGTCAAATTAAAAAAGTTTGTGCATTAAAACTTTTTTTGGTTTTCCTAAACTCTTTGACAAAATTTAAATTGCCAATTTGGCACGAAAAATGCCAACTCTAAAAATTTTGAAAAATAAGAGTTGATTTAAGGGCTTTTTTGTATAATATTTTCATATAAAAAACAGTAATAAAGGAACTTACAGATAACGTGTAGGATGAAATGTTTGATGAAAGTTTTAAGTTTTCGCTGTTTTAAAAGAAAGTTTTCCACAATTTAAGCTCTGCAAACATTAAAAAAATATATATTTTTTTAAAAATGTTTCATCTATATTTTATAAAAAATTTTAAAGAAAAGTCTAAAAAATTTCCAAAAAAATCGAAAAAATTAAATTTTTAAATAGCGCATTTAATGGCAAACGCCAAAAAATATTTTTATTTTATTTTATTAATTAATAATCATATAATTACAAATTATATACTATTACCCTAACCGAGCACTAGCTACTATGGCCTTCGGCGCGTTGTAGCGAAAACAGGCCAGTGCCTCTGGTGGGAATCGAACCCACGACCCCCGAACTGATAAGCCAGCACGCTACCAACTAGCCTACCGGGGCGCACACGCCAAAAAATATTGAGAGAACTTTTTTCAGATCTTATGAATCATACAATTTTTATCTTTTTTGCTGTTGTAATTTGATTTCCCAAAACCGGAGAAATCACTTTTCAACAGTCTATTAAAAAATAATAATTTTTCTTTCCTATTTCACATGAAATGCGAAAACTTCATAATATATAAACTTCATAATAATGGAATTGGATATCAACTGAAAGGTATTTTAAAAGCGTATCTAAAAATATGCACTTTGCGCCCATACATTGTCTGTAGGTAGAGAGTTTTAAATTTAAGAACTTTTGAGTTTTAACACATGCAAATATAAAAATTAGTATTTTTCATAACCTCACTTTTTAATAAAATCCATCTCAGAAAAATTTTGCAAAATTAAAAAATTAAATACTTTCGTTTAAACGCTCAATTATTGTTATTGTCTTTCGAAACGTCGCAAACAAGTCCTTGGTTAACATATTTTGGATCCCATATAAAATTTGAGTTTAACTATTCGTTAATATTTAACGGGACATTCATTAATTGGGTCTTACCATTTTTATGTTCATATTAAAAAATAAAATTTAAAAAAAAAATTTATAAATTTGAGATTTTTGAGATTTTTACCATTTTATTTTTTTTGTAAATTTATTTAATAATATCGATTTTTTGATAATACCGAAGAACAAAAAAAAAAAAAAAAAACAATTAATCCGGTATTTGATTCAGTTGCCAACCATGCTTATTTTTGTAAATATACGGAGGTTGAAAGCTCGTTATAAATTGAAAATAACATAAAAATAATCTCGATGTATATAAAAACAAAAAACTAATATAACTGTAAAAAATATTACTTGAGCCAGAGTACACACTAAAATTTTTTTATATAAATAGAACATTTTTGGTCTTCAAAATTTAGTAACGTCATGATGCTTGTTAGGAAAAGACCTAACCACGTGGTTGATTACTAAGAAGACAAGAATGGAGCAACATTGATTATTAATAGGTTTTTTGTTAAAGTTCTGCCTATTATATAGACTCTAGCTTTTCTAAAACTTCGGGTTCTGATGAGATCTTTAGCCAGATCGAAATACTAGTATCAACCTAGCTAATATGTTTGATTTGCTTTATTTTTGTAAATATACGGAGGTTGAAAGCTCGTTATAAATTGAAAATAACATAAAAATAATCTCGATGTATATAAAAACAAAAAACTAATATAACTGCTTAAAAACAATTTGCGAAAATTTTCAAAAATTATCAGCACCAAAAGTTTAGAGTTTTAAAAAATTGCATTTTTAATGCATCATATATCTACACTGAGAGAATTATCATCATGATATCAATGAATTTTTGCATTATTTCTATGAAGTATCACTGGAATTCGTCCATTGAAACTTTTCATTAAATTAATGCAGATTTTCAAAGAATTTAATGAAAAATTTCATTGTATTTATTAAAAAGTTCATTGAAAATAGTTTCATTAAAACTATGAAGGTTTTTCAAAAAGTTTAAGAAATTTTTCATTCATTAGTGAAATTATTTCATACAAACTCGTCCAAGAAATTCTTCCTGTATACACAGAGAAAACACATTCATTGTGACAACCGAATTTCATGTCAATCGAATGATTTGGTTGCACCACTCAAACTATTTGGTTGTCGCAATCAAATATATTTCAAGGTTAATTGAAATTTTATAACCCAACCGAAATTTTGTTATATTTTGTTATAATATCTGCTGGCACAATCAAAAATATCGATGGCTGCCACCGATTCATTCGGTTGGTGAAAAATTCGTTAGTTACAACGAATCTGTCTTTTGTGTGTAAATTTCAAGTTTTTAGAAAAAGGGGTTTTGAACAGGACGCCATGTCCGTGGGAATTTACAAAAATCCTGTAATGCTGGTGTCTTTTTGGGAAAATGAACATACACACTAAATTTCAAGTTTATATTTTGAGCGTGTTATTTAGTTGGAGACTTTACTCCGACCCTGGCGAAAATTCCAAACATTTACCATAATCCAAATCACACATTTCTGAAGTTGTATCTTTATGACCAAAAGGTTATGGATAGGCCGTTCATGCGGATACTTTTTTTCCTTCCAGTGGAGATTTCCAAAAATCCTATATTAGCGGATGTCTACTCTGGATAAGGAATCTGCAAACCAAATTATATGTTCCCTTCTTCAGGGGGCCTGGCAGGCTGCTTAGGGCATATGTTTCTCCCTTTTAACTCTTACTTTACGCCGTTCCTGGCAACAGATCCAAGGGTAACACATCTTTTAACACAATGTTTAAATTAAAGGATATAGGTAAGTCGTCATGTGAAAGACTTTTCAGTCTTCTCTCTTTCTTTTCCCTTTTTAACATCCATTATTACTACGTTAATGGCCAAAATTCCATTTCCTTTTCTGATAATTACCCTATACCAGGCGCGGATCTAGGAAAAGGTGTTGGGGCGGGAACTTAGAGTATTTTTAATTATTTTTTTTAATCTTTTTTACATTTTTGTATTTTCACAGCGCCCCGGGAAACACATATCTCAAATTTCTACCTAAAACGGTTTAGTTTGGGCGTAACAATATTCACAGTTTTGGTACTCCTCGTAGGAATTTCCAATAGTTCCGTCCAATCGAGTTAAGAAACCTGAGCACCAAATGCTCTCCTTTTGAATCAAATTTTCACCACGTGGTTATCAAAAAAAAAAAAAAACAGATATTTTAGCAGTGAGTTAGATCGTATTCCAAGGAACATAAATTGAAAAATAATTGCACGGCAAATGAATACCAAATTAATCTATTCGCGGATATAACATTTGTTTTGATGTTGAAATAATTCGAGTCGATTTTTCAGCTTTTCCAAATTCATTATGGGCATTACTATTTTTATGACCGCAACTGTAGGTATTTGGAAAATTTATTAAGGCCATACAAACAGAAAAGTTTCGAACTATTTTGAAACTACCTCCTGAAAATGGGATTAGTCTGCCATAGATTACATAGATCTGCGACTCTTCGACATTAGCTGTCAGTGCACGTAACTCATGAGAATGTGTTGCACATACGTCGTATACATATACAAAATATATTTGAATGGGTATGGAAAAATGTGTTTGTTGTTAAAAGAGGAAGAAGAGTTTGAGATCTATGTAATCTATGTAGTCTGCATTACCAAAAGTTCATACTTTTCAGATGCCAGTTTTATTAAGATCTAAATCCCCGCGATTTATTTGGATCTCTCTACAAATAAAAGTAAAGAGTAGTACTTCAAATCAAAAATAAATGCATTGTTTAAAATACTAATTATTTATTTATTTATTATTTTCACTAATAATTAAAAATCATTTTTTTTCTTAAATATTCAAATAAAAAAATCAATATCCTTTTGTTGTTAGCATACATTTCCAAGCGATTTAATCTTTTATAGCCAAGCACACAACATTGAAAAGCTATTTGCGATTTATCCTTCACTTAAAAAAATAAAATTCATAACATGCCCAAGAAAAATGTACTACTGACTGACCTCCCAAACACACAATCTCGGCAAACAAAAGCAACTTACACCATTGCCAACCACCCGCCCCCCCAGGAAAAGTACGAATGTACTTCATAACATTTTACCAATTAAGCAAACATACCGCAAACATTTTCAATAACAGAAGAAAGAAAAGTAAAAATAACAGAGAAGGAAAGGAATTAAATGATTAATTAAAAGTGTTGCTTAATATTTGAAGATAAAATAAAGAATAGAGTTCGTCGCAAAAATTTGCTTTTGGAATATATATATATATATAATCCTTTAAATTCCTAGGAGGAACATAGGGCCACAACAAATTTTTTCCATTCCGCTCTGTCTTCGGCTATGTGTTTGATTTGGTTGCAGGAATACCCTGCATCTTGAATTTTCCTTAGCGTATTTCGTCTCCAGGTGTTGCTCGGACGACCAATTCTTCTACTACCCTGGGGGTTGAACTCAAGCACCTTCCTTGTGATGTCATTTTGTGGTTTACGGAAAGTGTGACCGACCCATCTGTATTTTCGGATTTTTATGGTTTCAGCGATTTGTGGTTGTTGAGTTTTATACCACAGTTCTTCGTTGCTGATGATATTCGGCCAGAACACCTTCAGGATACGTCGAAGACATCTATTTACAAACGACTGTATTTTCTTAGATTCTTTTATTGGCAAGTTCCAGGTCTCGCATCCATATAACAGGTTGATTTTACATTTGTATTAAAGATGTTTACTTTCGTTCTTATGAATATATTTCAGGATGACCAAACTTTGTCGAGCGAACCAAAAGTTTGTCGAGCTTTATTCAGTCGGTATTGGATGTCGGCAGCACTACCTCCAGATTTATCAATTATAGAGCCTAAGTAGAGATATTCCTTTACATCATCTAAATCTTGATCAGAAAGTTTAAATTGACGAGTGTTATCGGTGTTTAGACGTAGCGATTTTGTTTCAGATGAGTTTATTTTAAGACCAACTGTGTCAGCATATGAGCTAATTAGGTCAAGCTTCCGTTGCATTTCGCTGAAGTTATGGGAAATAAGACAAATGTCATCTGCATAGTCTAAATCGTTTAGTTTGGCATTGATATCCAAGTTTACACCGCCCTCGTTCGGAATGGACTGTCTCATTATAAGATCAAGGACAACATTAAAAAGTAAGGGGGAAAGAACGCAGCCTTGTCTGACACCCACGCTGATGTCAATGCAATTACTCTTTAGGCCTTCGTGGAGAACACCTTTACACTTCAAGGCTTCCCAGATGGCAGATTGGTTGATGGAGTCGAAAGCACGTTTGAAGTCCACAAAAACAAGATACAGAGGGACTCTTAATTCGGCAGATTGCTCTACTATAATACGAAGAATATCATCAGTTCTTTACTTGTTTTTCATCAATAAATAAAATGAAATTATTTTTTTTTTTTAATTTTCACTCCTTCTACGTGCGCACATAGGTGGCCAAAAAACGCGAATTTATTTTACTACAGAGCAAAAAGGGGATAATTTATATGAAATTTGAACTTCACACTCGATTCTACGCCGAAAATTATTTTTAAAATTTTCTTTTAACGGGTTTTAAAGTACACCGTTTAGTCATAGAGTAGACGGAAAACTCTGTTTTTTTCAAAAACTTTTAAAAATAAATATCTTAATCACACACAATAAAATTGTATTACCAACTGAGAATAATGGGAAAAAATGTTGACATATCACGAACCGCTGAAAAGTTATTAACCCATTAATGCCTGACCCCCGATTCCATTGTCCAATATCGATGAAATTTCACACATTCTTTACTTAAAGCTTTGGAAGTTATTTGATATAATTTTCTTTTTGATTTTCCATACTTGGGACATATGAATTAACCATTGATATAAAATAATTCCTCTGTGGTTTTTTAATTAAATTATTTTGTTATGCTCTTTCATGTAAAACTCTTCATTTTTACTTGAAAATAATCGATATTTCAAGCAAGGGTACTTCATAAAACTGTAAAATGCGTATTTTAATGGTCATGTCATGAAATCATACCTGTAGCCCACGTGAGTGGTCCTACCCAGCTACAAATTTTTTGCACTTTAAAGAATACCTAACACTATTAGCCAACAATAAAGTTTTCCGATGTGTCGCTTCTCCAATTTTTCAGAGGCGATTTCAATTCTTTTTTTCAATTTTTCAGAATATGTAAATTTGCAGACAATGCAACAGATAATTACAAACTCCCAATTTGACACCAACATTTTCCTAAAGTATTTTAATCCTTTCTCCACCTACCTGTAAAAATCAATTTGATGCAACTCTTACCTGGCTTTAGCTACAATTTTTTTAAGATGGCTCCTTTTTGGGTATTTAAATACCCAATAGGCAGGAATGGGTTAAGGTATCAATTTTTTTAAAGACAACATTTTGAAAACTTAATAACTTTTAACTGGCTTACCATAAAGCGAAAATGTTTTCACCATTTTTTTTTTCATCTAAAAATGCTTTTTGATTGTGTGTACTTTAAAAGTTTTTGAAAAAATTAATTTTTTCTGATCACTCTTTTTCTTAAATGGTGCACTTTACAAACGGGGAAAAGTGTTTTTTCAAATTCTTTTTGGTGTAGAATCGAAATGTGAATTAAAATTTCATAAATACAGCTCTTTTTGCTACGCAGGAAAAGGGACCCTAAATCAGCGTTTTTGGCCTCCGCGCAAAAGGAGTTGGAATTTAAAAACAAAAAAAAAATAACGTAATTTTTTTTTTTTTTTTGTTGATGCCAAAACATTTTTAAACGTGATGATATCCCAAAAACAAAGAAACTTTATAATTTTCTGACGAATTCTAATATAGAAACATCGTTATTAATGGAAAAAAAAAAACAATTTATACACCCGGAAAACAGACTTTTGCTAAGAAGTTTTTGGTAGTTATCACCGAATTTCTATTGTATCTATCGAAATGCCAGGTGAAATTTCTGTTAATTCTATCAAATGATTGTTATCACAATCGAAATATTATTTTTTTTAAGTTTTTAAATAACAAAAAACAACTGTTAAAAATTAATGTAAAATCATAAAACAGTCATTTGATGTGGTTTGTTTTTTTAAATGAACTACAAGGTTAGTAAAAAATTAAATTTGTTCTACTAATGACTGACATTTACATTAAAAATAAAGAAACTGTATTACAACCAAAACAACTACAAAATTTTAAGGTCGAATTCAAAGGAACATATATTTAAAATTTAAAATTTCTAGTCAAAGGAGTTTATGCAGAATGTGATAACTAGAGGTATAAGCTTTACAAATTAATAAATAAATAAATTGTTGTTCCAGGGTTACCATATAATTAATTCAAGTCTGTTTTTGAACATTTTTTATAGCTCTTTTTGAAAAATTATTAATTTATAGAAATAAGACCGATGTTATTAAGGTTATGTGCTGGTTTGTTTAGGACAGCCGCGGATCCAGGAAAATGTTTTGGGGGGGGGGGGGGGGAACTTAGAGTACTTTTAATTAATTTTAAACCTTTTTTACATTTTTGTATTGAAAATGGGATTTCCTCCCTTGAAACCGCGACTGGGTTAGGGACGTATGGAAAAAAAATTTTAATGAGTAAAATTTGTTGTGCGATATGTACTTTTTGTGTCAAAGTAAAAGATCGGATCAAGAACTTTCCGAACTTTAATATGCTGAAAATGTATCTATTTTCTTTTTTAATGTTAAAAATTAGCTATTTTCTTCCAACAATTTTGAAAAAACTGTCTAAAACACCAATATTTTTAAAAATTACCAAAAATCGTAAGAATCCGATAGAAAAAATTGTGTATTTAAGATTGAAAGATATTAGTTTTAGAAACAAATACAAATTATAATTTAAAAAACTTAACCCGTTAAGTACATACAAAGCGTCAAAGTTTGCATTTGAATTACAGCAAGCACCACTAGAGGGCTCAATAAGTGTACAAAAATTTCAGAAATAGCTTTTTGAGACAAAATTACATCTTTCTACCAAATTTCGTCAAGAAATTCCCACGGGATCTATAAGTGGTATAAAATTCTTAGTCTAAAGAATTTGGGGAGGCCGCTAAGGTGAAGACTTTTCCCCTATTATCCAAAAAGTTCCAATAAGTGAGGTCTTCTTCGAAGGAACACATACTTACAATGTAAGCTTTCTATCCATTAAATTTCCCCTTTTTTTGCCCCTTCCCTAAGGAATTTCCTAGTTCCAGAGGTATAGGCTGGGCCATAGATTACATAGTTCTCAAACACATTTTTGCATACACATTCAAATATATTTCGTATAGGAATACGACATATGTCCAACACATTCTCATGAGTTACAGCTAATGTCAAAGAGTCTGAAATCTATGTAATCTATGGGCTGGGCGATGTTGAGTCAATCAGTCAGTAGCGTTACTCTTTTATAAATATAGAAACTGAAACTTTATTTAAATGATTTAATTCTTTTGGAAAGCGAAACACAAAATGATAAAACAAGGTAAAAAAAACAACATTACAAACAAGGATGACCCATGTTACATGTTGTTTGTATAAAGTCCATAGGTATGGATGGGGTAGTAAGTAACTAGTAAAACGACAAAAGCATCATCATCCAGCCATTATTCCCATGCCTGATTGGCAGCCAAATATAAAGCGAATAATGTTTGTACACTTAATAAATAGTCAGCTTGTGTCTCGAGTGGTCCCTCAATGGCGAATTGTTGACAAAGTGTACGTACATAGTCAACCAGAGTATGTTGTTCGGTTAGACATTGTTGATAGGCTTCCTGTGTGGCGCCTGTGGCTTGTGCATACGAACGCGGCCATTCAATTAGCATGTTTTCAATATCCTTACGGGGTTGAGCATCATAAACAGATTGCGACATATGAACCTGTTCAACTTCATTTATCCATTTATCGATATCTTTAGAGGATTTTGCAAAGGGCACCAAATGTGCAGAAGCGGAACGTAAATTTTTACTGCTACTGCCAGTAAGAGCCGAGCGTAATTTCATATTAAGTAAACTAGGTTCACTTTGATTACCCGAAGGTTCATCCAGAAAATATAAACCCAATTTATGGAAATGTTCTTCCACTTCCTTAGAACGTTGAGGTTTTAGCAGTGGAGGCTCCGAGACTTTAAGAAAAGCATCAACATCTCCCACAGCTGGTACATACTCGGGTATAAATGGTTGCAGATGATAAGCGGTTTCAATATTTTGTGGTGTATACTTAAGTATGTAAGGAAATAAATCTTTAATCTCTTGATTAATGGAGAGACTTTCCCATTTTTCAGGAGTTATAGTAATTTGGGACTCTGAGGTAGCAGCATGACCCATAGCGGCACCCTTAACAGTATCAGTACCATCTTCTGACTCGGTTTCAGAAGGTTCAGTATCATTATCTAATACCTTGGCTGTAGGTAAGTTCATAACTCTGGAACTACCCTGACGACCATGAGAACGTTGTAAATTGCTAGGTCTAGCAAATTCATGTTGTTGTTGCTGTTTCTCAATAGGTTGTATAGAGGGAACATTTTGCAGCTGTAAATCACTATCCTCCTCATCATCATCATCATCGTCATCATCATCTTCATCATCATGATCTATAATGTCTTGTAATAAACCATCATCTTCTGCTGAATTGCCATGCATCTAAACATACAAGTTTACATTATAACTAATATTCCAACAATCTTAAAAATACAGTAAGCGAAATTTAATTAGACGCATTAAAACTTTATAGATAACACACAGTTACAAAATGAGAAAAAGTCAATTTAGTTTTAATACACAGAAAAAAAATGTTTCCCTACTTTTTTCAATTAAATCGATTTGTTGAAAATTTTAAAAGATGTCAATTAAAAATCATTTGAATCAACTAAATATTTGCTCAAATTCAGAATTTGCTAAACATTTTTTTATACTATCACTCAAAATATATTGTTGTTGTTTTTTGTAATATTTATGTATGTAGTTGTTTTTTTTTTTTTAATGTTTATGTATTAGTAATAAATGTTTTAAATCCGTTTTAATTAGATTTTATTAATTCTCATTAGGTTTATTACTTTATTAAGTTAAATATTTTAATTTCAGTGGTTTAAATGTGAATATCAATTTATTCTTAAACGTTATCATAAAATTGATAATGTAATTTTTGAAATTAAATTTTGTTTAATAAAAATGTCAACATTTTGTAAACAAAAAGATGGCAAAAATAAATTAAATAAATTATGTTAAAAAATTCTGGTTTTAGCAAAAGGTCTAATTTGTACAAAAAAAAAACAAATCGCCAATAAAATGTTGCCATACTCCCTACGTTTCAATAGAATGAAAAGTACTAATTTCTGTGTGAATTTCTTCACATTTCTTCATACATAAATCGGCTTACTAAATGGGAATTACATTGCGGTTTAAATTCAATGTTATATGTGGGCGTTGTGGTGTAATGGTTAGCGCGTTGGACTGTTACACAGATGGTCCCGATTCGATTCCCGGTGACGACAACATAAATTTAGAAAAATAATATGTATGAGTTTTCTATCACTTCTCTGTATCGCTGCGTCCACCTTCGGTGTTCCCATAGCACTTAACCCCACCGAAGTAAAATAATGTATCAGGGCTATGAAACAAAAAGCTTCAATAAATTCGCCAACTTTACATCAGGTGGCGAACAACAACTGTTCTAAGACTTATCTACTCGTTCAATTACAGTGTTGCCATGTTTGAAGCCCTTCATCTTTCACCACTTTTGATACCTTTACTATCCCCTTTCCAAAGAAAGCAACACATTAATTAATAGGAAGAATTTCCTGAGTGTTGCTTCTCTTTAAAAAAAATAATAAAAAAAATGAGTTTTTATTTAATTGAAAAATAAAACAATTAAAGAGCTATCAACGTATATCTAAAAAAAAGTGATATATCAAAAAGTGTAATTGTGAAAACTTGGGCATTCTATGAGAGAACGTCCATTCTATGACAGAACGTTAACAAATTTAAATTTTTTATCTCCAGCTCTTTGATTTTGTTAAAATGTGGCATACGTAGACTCTAGGATATCTGTTACTTACTACCTTTTTCAGTTCCTTAAAATTGTGTAAACTCGCGTTTTTATTCCCCCTTTTAATTTTCATAAAAAATCAAAAAAATGCCAAAAGAAGTAAACTTTAAAGAGCCATATTTCCCAAAGTAGATGGACTATTTCAAAGATTTAAAAATCATATAAAAGAAGAAGTTGTCTAATTTACAATTTGTAATTAAAAAATAACCACCTTCTTGCGGAAATGCATTCATAATGAAAATGCAATTTTTTATTGCATTTTGCACTTTTTCCCACCTTTGATTTTTAAAACGTTTATAGTTTTCTTAATAAATAACAACTTTGACATTTTTGGAACCAGAATATTAAATATTTTTAATGATTTTTTAAAAAATAGCTTTCTACATTTTCCCATATAAAACGAATATTTTTTAGTATTTTAAAGTTTGATTATGTTTTTTCGACCTTTAATTGTGCAATGAAAATGAAGTTCGAGGCCATACTCTATATTTCTTTATTAGGATTTTGTCCTAACAAATAATATATAGAGTTTTTTGTTTTCAAATTCATTATTTGACCCTTTTAGGAATGTGTTGATAGATCTATTTCGGGAATTTTCTAGGTTCCCATCATCAGAAAACGTTTTGAAAGAGGTAACAATCCCATGCGAAACATCAAACATTCATATAAACTAGTTTACTCACTACATGAGAACTAATATACATATATATGAGTTCGAAGTTAAAGACTATCACCATTGATCAAAAATAAATTGAAAACTTGTTCGTTATGTGCAAGCTCTACCTTTGCTAGATTTTATTCTCCTTTTATTATTACATTTGTTTTGTTTTTATTTAAAACCAAGATGTTAACTAAGAACCATAAGAAGTAAACTAAGACCATACTTTGTCAAACTTGTAAAAAAGACAAAGTACGGTCTTAGTTTACTTCCCCATTTTAAAGTTTTTTTTTTAAATAATTTTTAAAAAAATCATAACAGCACTGAATTTCTATTAGCATTATCATCTGAAGTATATTGACTGTTTCAATAACTTAAAAAGAGTCTAGTTCTACTTTACGAATTGAAATGCAAAAATAACGTTTCCTTTCCAAAAATGTAAAAAATCGCAATTGCATTTAAAAAGCATTTTAGAAAAAAAAACGTGATTGTTGAACCGCAAATCGTAAATTTAAATGATAAAAAAAAACTTTAAAATCCTAAAAAAACCAAAAAAAAAAAAAATATTTTTATATGGAAAAATGTGGTTAGCTATTTTTTAAAAAGTTATTAAAAATAGTTAGAGTTTTGATCCCAAAAAAGTCAAAGTTGCTATTTATTCCAAAAATTAAAACAACAATTAAACGATGTTTCAAACATCGAAGGGAGGAAAATGCCAAATGCATAAAAAAATTTAATTTGCATTATGAAAGAAATTTTCGCAAAAAAGTGGTTGTCTTTTAATTCCAAATCGTAAAGTAGACAATTGAGGCTTTGCTATGCTTTTTAAATTTTTGAAATATTCCACCTACTTTAGGAAATATGACTTTTCGAAATTAACTATTTTTTTAAATTTTTTGGATTTTTTAAAACTAAAAAACAGCAATAAAAATGCGGGCCTACCAAATTTCCAAAAACTGAAAACAATAGTGACTAATATCAGGCGCGAATCCAGGAAAAGATTTTGTGGAGGGAAGTTAGAGTATTTGTGAAAATTTGTTTTTGATCTTTTTGATTTTTTTTATACTTGAAATTTTTATTTTGGGGAAGGAAATGTCCCATTTTCCCTCCCCCTGTATACGCGCCTTCTAATAGACATCCTAGAGAATACATGTGCAAAATATAAAGGAATTGAAATGACTCCCAGTCATATTTTGGCCGATCTATCATGAAATGGACGATAAACGTCAAAGACAGGTTCTTCAAATGCTGAAATTTGTTAAAAGGTGTAATCCGTAAAGTTTATATCGTCATGGAATCGACGATATACTTCAAAAACAGGTTCTTCAAAAGTTAAAATTTGTTAAGAGATATAAACCGTAATGTTTATATGCATTTATTGAAATTTCGCTGACTGTAGTCTTCTTACCATTGTCCTTTGTCTAGTTCTATTTGCCATTGAACGTGTAGTATTACTACCACTGCCACTACTTTCCTGCCGCTGTGACTGCTGTAGTGTATTGGATCTACCGCCTACTGTTGGATTTCCTCCTTTATCACTATTACTTCCTCTGCTACTTGAGATGCGTTCTACCTTGATACTGTTGGATGGTTTAAAATCACCACCATTTATGGTAATCTCTTCATCATAGTAATTCATTGATGATACGTCTTTCAGTCGTTTGTCACAGGAATCAACTCTTATTGTTGGTCTCTTATCCTTGAGACTTTTTGTTACAGATTTCTTCCTTTTTATTGTCTGTTAAAAAAAACTACTTCCGTTTTTCCTTTTTGTCTTTTACGTTAAACTTTTAAAAATTACTATTTGAAAATATTTTCCATAATAACAGGTGTAGTGTAGAAAATTACGCCGTTACCTAAGAGAGGAAGCAAAAAAGTGCATTTGTTTATGTTTCGCCGGGTTTCCCTGGTAACCATAAAGTAATAGGATTTTCCTTAAACTAAAGGTTAGGGCAGTTAAGTTTTTAATAAACACGGTTGTATTTTATGATAAAGTGACTTTAAGTATTTTAAATTTTATTTCAAAATTGTAGTCGGCGTAGGTTCTTCAAGTTCGCATTAAACACAAAGAAAACAGCAAAATGTAATGATTTCAATACGTGACAATAATACTATGATCATTAGGGGTACAACCAAAATAAGGCCCTATCACCACGCTGTAGCCGATGTTGTGCTGAAACCGAAAAATGTTTCCTCAGGTCATTTCGGAACAAAAACGTTCCGCGTCGAAGCCGATTTCTGAAAGTCCTTTAAGATTTTTTTTTTATTTTTTCAAAATTTATAATTTTTTCAAAATTTTACATTTTTATAATTTTAGCAATAAATTATAAGATTTCGCAAATTTGCATAAGACAGCGTAGATAAGTCGCAATATTTTATCACGATTAGTTGAATTTATACAGAATATTATTCAATATTTAATGGAAAAACTTATAATTTATTTATCATTTAATGAAATTATAAAGAAAATATTTTTATTTTTTTAGAACTTACTGATCCCAAACTTAATTGCATTTCACGCGGAACCTTTTTTAACGATATCGAAAATCTAAAGATGCAGTTCTTATTGGTTTTTTATGCACTACATTTTATGGATAGGGCCATTTTGATATTTTCAAAAATTGTAAAAAAGTTGTATCCCTAATGATCATACGAGGGCGCAGGCACGTCGCTAGGGAAATTATTTGGCTAATTGAAAAATTTTCAAAACTTTAATAAAAAAACTTATTTTTTTTTGTTTAAGATCAAGATATATTTATATAGGTAGTCTTAGTAGCCCAGCTGTTTATCTTCCTCTTACCTGGCTTTGACATTTCTTACATGGTGTTGACATTCATTTGTACTGTATCTTGAGTACAAATAAATGTCAAAACCCTGTTGTTTTTATATTGTTTGTAGTTGTTTGTTGTAGTTGTTGTTCTAGTAAGACTACCTATATAAATATATCTTGGTTTAAGATAAAGAAAAAAATATCATAAAATTTCTGAAGTTTTCAAATTTAATTGTGCCAACTTTTTTCTAAATTTTTTTTTTTTTTGAGTGTTTGGTGTCAGCAATGAAATTGACAAAAGCGTTAATTTCAGACATTTTCAAATAACGACAAAAAAATTAAAATTTAAAGAAAAATGATTGAAAAGTTTTCATTACGCGGCACCAGCACCAGCATTATACAAGGAAATTTCATACGCCACGCTGTACAATTGCATGTGTTCGTTGATTTTTGCACAATGAGGCGTATGTAATTTCCCCTTATATTAATTGCTGGAGCAGCGCATGAAAGTTTTAAAAGCGTTAAAGTCAAAATTTTATAAGTGAATAAAAGGAAAAAGAGGATTAAAATGATTGTTAATCGCTTTAGGTAAATTGAAAATATCGGTTTACATATTTCAAAATTTTTTATGTTAAAAATTATGTGATATATTAGGAATTTAATTTTCAAAAGCAATCGATTTAAAAGCCATCGCTTTTCATCACATGACAGATTACCAGATCTTTGTAAAAAAAAATGCTTTAAAATACTATAGTCGAAACCGAACACTTGGAAAAAATATTCTTCAAATGTTTGTAAAGGGTGTTTTTTATAGAGGTATAGAACTTTGAAATGGAATAAAACAAAGATGAATTTTTTAAATTGACATGAAATTTACTTTATTCGAAAGATAATCTTCTGGCATTATAACTAAAATATGACTTCTGACATATGGCCACCACGGCTGGCTCGGACGTAGTCTAATCTGGTGGTCCAATTTTCATTGACTTTTTCCAACATTTGTGGCCGTATATTATTGACGTAGACCAGCGACTTCACATATCCCCACAGAAAATATGCCAGCGGCGTTAAGTCGCACGATCGTGGAGGCCAATTCACAGGTCCGAAACTATGCGGTTACCAAACGTTTCCTTCAATAAGTCAATTGTGGCACGAGCTGTGTGACATGTTGCTCTGTTTTGTTGAAACCACAGCTCCTGCACATCATGGTTATTCAATTGATGAACGAAAAATTCAGTAATCATGGCTCTATAGCGGTCACCATTGACTGTAACGTTCTGACCAGCATCGTTTTTAAAGAAGTAGTTTTAAAGCACACCAGTCAGTTTTTCTTGATACTACGGTGTCTCAACATACACTTGAGGATTATCATCACTCCAAATACGGCAGTTTTGTTTATTGACGTATCTGATGATGGACGATTATGTTGAGCGTAAAATACGTACTGCGCGATACGTATTTCGAACAGAACCATGATTTTCAAAATAAATTTCTACAATTTGGAAGCGTTCTTCAGTCGTCAGTCTATTCATGTTGAAATGCCAAACCAAACTAAACATAAATCACTTGACAAAATGGCCACCAGTTAAAAAAGTGTTGCCAACTTAAAGTTCTATACCTGTACAATAAACAACCTTTATTTTCAGATAATAAATTAATTAATGTCGTCAATGTGGGAGTATGAACATTTTTATATTTTGAAACGTATTGTAAATTATATTTAAAAAAAATTCGAAGATTTTGACTCAGCAAGATTGTTTCCTGTCTTTACTAACCTTTTTTGAGTATCCCAGCAAAACCACACATTACCAAATCATGGGTAAAGTAATGTATCGCCATAGGGCTGCACGCATTACATTTCACCTTACTTCACTGATGAATTTTACAGGCGATGAGCGTTAATATAATGGGTTTAACTCATTACCTTGTAGGGGGTAAAGTAACTGGTTATTTATATGGTTACATAGAGGGAAAAAGTAATGTGTCTATAAATAGATTTTCATAAAAAAAAATGCATAAAAATTTTTTTTTACAGATATTTTTTTTTTAATTAAATAAATAACTCTTTTTTTATTAAATAAATTACGTGGTCATGTTGGGATTCGAACCTGGGGTCTCTGGTATTTAACAATTAGTTAGGCGAGAACTCTACCAACTGAGCTATCGATACATATAATATTTTATAGCTTAAAATGTAAATGAGTTGTTGTGCTTCGTGTTTTTGTTCGTGATATCAAAAATATACACCTTACCCTCATGCTTACAAAAAATCACAAAGTAATGTGTCTATAAATAGATTTTCAAAAATATATATTAATACTTACTTAACGTTTATAATTCATACATTATGTAATTGATGATCGGTAAGTCATTATGTTATGTTTTGAAGTAATGTTAAATGTAATGAGGTATCATTACAAGGTAATCCATGAGTGTTCAATTATAGGTAAATCATTACTTCTTGTTGGAAAATAATAATACCGGTAAGGAGTACATATTACAAGGTAATGCATTACTTTATCGCACCCATTACCAAAGTTTTGCTGGGATATATGATAGAGGAGACAAAAGTTAGAAATATTCGCTAAGAAATATACCTGCCCAATCGATTTTTTAGGCGGTAAAAATGGGTTTAAAGTTTGTTCGAAACTTTTTTGTTTAAAAATTCTATAAAACTTTTTTGGCTTCACGCTCACATGATTGAGTGAGAGAAGGAAAAAATCTTCGTGAGTGAGTTTGCGTGAGTAAAATGATTGCGGGAGTGAGTGTGCGTGAGTAGAATTTTACCAACAAATTTTGTTTTTTGCTTTAGTAAATGTTTTCCTTAACTTTTTCAGCGATTGGGGTTTAAAAACGCTAAATAAATGACAAAATTACATATTCATAGCAAATTTAAGTTAAACTTTCACAATTTAAATTAATTTTTACATTTTATTTTTTTCAACGAACCTGGGGTCTCTGGTATTTAACAATTAGTTAGGCGAGAACTCTACCAACTGAGCTATCGATACATATAATATTTTATTGCTTAAAATGTAAATGAGTTGTTGTGCTTCGTGTTTTTGCTCGTGATATCAAAAATATACACCTTACCCTCATGCTTACAAAAAATCACAAAGTAATGTGTCTATAAATAGATTTTCAAAAATATATATTAATACTTACTTTACGTTTATAATTCATACATTATGTAATTGATGATCGGTAAGTCATTATGTTATGTTTTAAAGTAATGTTAAATGTAATGAGGTATCATTACAAGGTAATCCATGAGTGTTCAATTATCGGTAACTCATTACTTCTTGTTGGAAAATGATGATACACGTAAGGAGTACACATTACAAGGTAATGCATTACTTTATCGCACCCATTACCAAAGTTTTGCTGGGATATATGATAGAGGAGACAAAAGTTAGAAATATTCGCTAAGAAATATACCTGCCCAATCGATTTTTTAGGCGGTAAAAATGGGTTTAAAGTTTGTTCGAAACTTTTTTGTTTAAAAATTCTATAAAACTTTTTTGGCTTCACGCTCACATGATTGAGTGAGAGAAGGAAAAAATCTTCGTGAGTGAGTTTGCGTGAGTAAAATGATTGCGGGAGTGAGTGTGCGTGAGTAGAATTTTACCAACAAATTTTGTTTTTGCTTTAGTAAATGTTTTCCTTAACTTTTTCAGCGATTGGGGTTTAAAAACGCTAAATAAATGACAAAATTACATATTCATAGCAAATTTAAGTTAAACTTTCACAATTTAAATTAATTTTTACATTTTATTTTTTTCAACTCAGGCTTTATTTCGCGGATTTGCGTAATTCACGTGAATCACGCGTGAGTGTGAGAAAATCTGAACTTACTCACGTGAGTGTGAGTGAGTGAGGATCGATAAAAAATTTTCGTGATTGATTGTACGTAAGCTGATTTTTTCTGATTTTTTCTCGCGTGAGTCAAAATTCACTAACGTGTCCATCTCTACTTTTGACCCCACGTTTTAACCCCTAAATATACGATTGGGAAGCTAAAAAATATATAGGTGTTACTTATTTTCTCCCCTTAACAACATACTGAAGTTTTATTGCGATCTGAGGGTCCGCGTCGGGATACCTTTCTTGTTAGTCATTTTAACTGTCATTTGCAGTTGATTCCACCTACACAATTTCCTGACTACATGTTTAAAAAGAGTTACAAATTTAAATATTTAAAATGTAAGTACTTTAGCCACATAAAATTGTTATTTAATATGGTTTTATGTAAATTACTCCGCTAAAACTCTCAATTAAATTATACGCCAAAACAATTCAACAATCACGTACATCAATTATATAGTTATTTGGGACGTTTTTTATTGAAATTACAACATACAATTTAAGTCAAATGATAAAACGTGTTGACACTGAATTTAGTGCCTTTTTGCAGATTTTAATCATATATTTTGAAGGATTTTAAACAAAGAAGACAGTAGGTTTGTTTTCTTAACCCTCTAACTGGCAAACGATGTTTTGCAACGAAATTCATACCATGTGCTCTACTCGAAAAACAAATAATAAGTTATTTAACAAATTTGTTTATCGTTGCCTAATTTAGGCGATATGAGTCAAAATATTTTAGGGTGCATTTTGGAAACTAAAGCATATAAAAGAAAAGTTTTGGACAAAAAATATATCTCTTACCAAGATATAACTCCTGCTCCTATTTAAGAAGATATCGCGATTTTCGCTTTTTGGAAAAAGCGAAATTAGGCGAAAAATTATCTAATATCAAACTTCAACGCTTTGCTATTAATACCTAATGCCTTCTTTCTGCAAAATTTCATAAAAATCCGTTTATTAGTTTATAAGTTAAGACGATATCCTTTAGAGGAATCCTGATGAAATCCTGTGAGTCATTGGACTAAAGTAAGGACTTTGTATTAAAGATAAAGCTTCAATCTTATTTATATTTTATTATAAAGAGATTTTAGTCAACTTAAATTGGTTTTTTAGATTTCTAAAATATTTTTTTTTTTTTAAGTAATTAGTTTTTGAAATTTTACGAAATTTTGATTTTGAAGCTTTCTCGCTTCCAAACCGTGGACGACACACGAAAAATTTCTTCGCAAAATATTTAGCAAATTTAGTTTTCTGTGTGAATATATTAATTTCTAAGTATAAAACGCTCATTTGACTCATTTGTGGTTTTAGCAACAAAATTAGTAGATTCAGCAAAAGTTTTGCTAACACTTAGTGGATTAGAAATAAAAAAGCCTTGCTAAAAATTAATAAATTTTTTGCTGAAGTTTAGTAGACTGAAAAAAAAAACGCAAAAAATTTGTAGAAAAATTGTAATTTAGTTAATTTATTTGCGGAAAATCATAAAACATATTTTTGTGATTCTTTTAAAAATAATTTACAATAATTACGAAATATAAAAATTTTCATTTTCCCACATTGACGACATGAATTAATTTAATATCTGAAAATATATAGAAATAAATATATATAACATAACAAAAATTTTTTTTCAACTACTTACATCAATGGTTGTCTTGATGATGCTATCTTTTAAAGGACGCAACTGCCGAAGATAATTATAGAAACGAAACGAAAAAAACAACCCTTTTTTTTGCAATAAGAAAAAGGAACCATAAAAATCTACCTAAGATGTGTGTCTTTGTCTTTCGCTTTACTCTGTCTACATGTCTGTATATCTTTGTTTGCAATTTGACCACACTAGATTATTAATCTATAAACATTAAACATATTAAACTTAAATATTTACATATTAAACTTAAACATTACATATTAAACTTAAATATTTGATTTTGTCTTTTATTTAATTAATAGACAATTATTTTCACAAGCTGGTGACAACGCAAAATTGAAGTTGTTTTAATCCTCAATTTTGTTTTATGTATGAAAAACAGATACAAAAATCTTTCACGGTTGATTTTTAGATTTTTGAAAACTATTTTTTTTTAGTAATTAGTTTTTGAAATTTTACAAAATTTTGATTTTGAAGCTTTCTCCTTTCCAAACCGTGGACGGCACACGAAAAATTTCTTCGCAAAATATTTAGCAAATTTAGTTTTCTGTAGGAATATATTAATTTCTAAGTATAAAACACTCATTTGACGCATTTGTGGTAAATTTTATGAAGACTGCCCTGAGGCAGACTTACCCGTTAGAGGGTTAATGCTTGGGTAAAGTTCGGTAAAATAAGAGTTGACAAAAAATACTCGCACAAAGAGTACACGAACGCCAAAAACCATATTTACCCAACTTTTAAGTACACGAACGCTTTTTGGTTAAATTGGGATTCCGCGGGTTACCAATGTTGACTACGCGAACACGTCTAATATAGAAGTTAAAATTAAACAACAACTAACCTCACAAGGGAGGTATCCCGACCCGAACCGGCAGTTCTTCTTGAACTTCGGATATGCTGTAAAGAATACAAATTTAAGGGACACATGTTTTTTTTTTTAGCTGCTCAATCTCATGTTAGGTATTACAAGTACTAAGTGAGGTTAAAAATTACCCCTTTTTACGCTTTTTCTGTTTATTGCGTTCTATTTAAAGCAACTTTAGACAAATTTGGTATGAAATGAAAGATTTTTTGAAGACACATTCACTAGTGAACAAATTAGGTCGAAGAATTTTCAAGTATTTTTGATATTAAAAAAAATATAGAGCAAATTAACAATATAAAATACTTTGTTCAATTGACACATAAATTAACCACTGACGAGTCCCAGGAGGGGGACGAAACTGCGACAGTCTGGTGTATCCCTTGTGTCCGTAAAATTTTTCAATAAAAATGTTTTCTTCTTCTTCTTCCTGAAAAGAGACTAACTAAAGTAATATTCTACAGTAATTAATATAAAAATTAATTACGATTGTCATTATCTGACGGTTGCAAAACACTTTCTAACATGAAATTTGAAGAAACTTGCTTAACGGCGACTCAATCTCTAACCTACACTTGGTATCCAACTATTGTATGTGAATAAAGCGCACCATAAAACGTGATAATTACTTGTGAAAAAGATATAGGATTAAGAAGAAAAAGCTTTCTAGTGGAGAAATGAATTGTGCATTGGTATTAGTTAATTCTGTCTCTTCTGATCGAAACAATACTTGTGTGTACGTAGTGTGACCAAACTCCACTTTAGCCACAGTCATCGATGTGTCGTCCGTGGCTCAACTCGTTAAGAGGTGAGATTACGATGCATAGATTGATGCTAAGGCAGTGAGTTCAAATACCAGTACGACACCAAAAAATAAAAAGTTTTTCATATAGAGCAAATTAACAACATAAAATACTTTGTTCAATTGACACATAAATTAACCACTGACGAGTCCCAGGAGGGGGACAAATCTGCGGCAGTCTGGTGTATCCCTTGTGTCCGTAAAATGTTTCAATAAAAATGTTTTGTTCTTCTTCTTCCTGTAAAGAGACTAACTAAAAAAAAAAAAATGTGTTTTAAATAAAATTATATGTGGCGTTTTATTAAGGAATTTTAGTTATATTAAGCTAAAAATAATGCATAGCAATTCCTATTTAATGTAATTGAGGCGGTGTCTGAACTTTTTCCGATACTCGAAACCGTTCGGTTTTTATGCTACTTTTCCCGAGGACCATTTTTTTTCACATATTTCAAATAATTCGAAACTGTTGCAACTCTGGGTCCACTATATAGGCAATATGGGTATCAAAATTTTTGTTTTCTTGAGTACTTTAAACCTTGCGTACAAATAAATATAGTTTTCGTAAATTAAAGTCAACTTTTCATGCAAAAACAAATGAATATTAAACCCTACTTTTTAACCCTTAAGCGTGAGATTGGGTAGCTAAACAAAATAAGTGTCTCTTTTTTGTATCCTTTCCAAAGTTCATTAAAATCTGCGTGTTCGGGTGTGGATACCTCCCTTGTCAGTAATATTAGTTTTCAAACAAAAGCGATTTTAAAAAATTAATTAAATATTCCTAAACTTTAACACTTTAATTTATATTGTATGATGAAACTTTTAATTTCACTTCGAGGCATAAATGAAAATTTTATTCTAAATAATCTGAAAAAACTAATAGTATATAGTCCTTTTGTTCACACATTTTAGCCATTTTATATAATTTGGCGTTTAGTTTCAGTTATGTTAGTTTTTTTTTTCGTTTGTTCTATATTTTAGCTGCATTTAAAATTGCATTTTATGCCATTTGTTGATGCAAATAGCATGGTCGACGAAAAAGAGCATCCGTTGGTTATTGTTTCACTATTAACCATTCAAAAGTGTCCGTAACAAAATTCTATTGTATGTTTTTTTTTTCAATGCTTTTAAAGTTTGTTCCGGTTTTTTTTTCTATTTAGCACGTAGTAACTATAACATAGTTATACTGTTGCATATATATTTTGTTGCCTAAATGGTTTTAGTGGCCCAGTTTCCTTTTTTTATAGAGCGTTTTTGGTGTGTGATGTTACATTTTGGCCAAATTTTGTTCATTTTATTTGTTAAAAGTGTGAATTGCATTGTAATTTATACATATAACGTAGAACTTATAAGTATTAAAGGATAACAAGGACAATGGTATTTTTTTTTTAACTGTATATAAAGTGACTTTAAAGGAAAAACAAAATTAATTTATGTGTTCGTTTAATTTTGTTTTATACCCAATTTCGGTCAGGATTTTTTATTTTTTTTTTTAATTTTGGCATTTTTTTGAAATTTGGCAGCTTTTTCAGAACTTGTCGATTTTTTTAGATTTTTTAAATTTTGTAAAAAAACATTAATTGAAAATAAAATCAATTAAATTACTTTAATTTGTGCGCCCCGATAGGCTAGTTGGTAGCGTGCTGGCTTATCAGTGCGGGGTCGTGGGTTCGATTCCCACCAAAGCCACTGGTCTGTTTTCGCTACAAAGCGCCGAAGGCCATAGTAGCTAGTGCTCGGTTAGGGTAATAGTATATAATTTGTAATTATGTATATGATTATTAATTAATAATAATAGAAACCAAAAAAATACTTTAATTGATATTACTACCGTATGGGGAATGAGGAGTCAATTGACCTAAAAGTGGCCGGTAAAAGAATTACTTGTATAATTTAATACTGAAGTGGGTTAAGCAGTGTCAACTGTCCTAAAATTACCAATCCTGTGACTTGTAAAGGGAGGACATACCACTTAACCAGAATGCTTATTAACAAGAAAAAGCCAGTTGGCCAGAATTTTACCCATTGGAAGCTGTTTAGTTTTCGTTTATTTTTATGCCCATCTTTGGTTAGTAATGTGGCATGCCACTATGTGGTTTTAAGCAGGACAAATGACCCCCTCCTATGACAAGCCCATTTTAAAGTTGCCAGTTGTTTACTTAGGGTAGGGTTTAGCAGAGGACCGGTCTCTGGCACGAAGGGACCGATCCTGTGGCACACGCAGGACCGGTCCCATTAACCATAGGGTATTTCCTTAATTGGACCGAATATAATGAAACTATTAATTGAATCAACAAATATTTGAATTGAAACTCGATTTTAGTTTTTTTCTGTGTACGCTAATTGTAAAAAACATTTTGACATCAACTTGGTATAGCTCAAACTGTGTAAAATTATACAATTTTTTAAATTCTGCTCTCAAAACGCAATTCCATAAAATGGCACAAACTGCAAAAGTTAAAATATCGGTTTCACTTTTAAACCACCACACAATATTTCATCAAGCAGCGATATGGAATTTACTTTTTTGTGAATGTATCTCCCAATTCTAGTGTATTGGTTTGGAACTGAAAGCTAAGAACTAAAGTGTGATTTTTTAAGAGCTTTCAGATTTGATTTAAAAAAAATCACATATAAGTTAGAGAAATGTTTGAAATCTTTATTTGAATCGGCCGACAGAACGATCTATATAATTCAATGTTTAAAGATGATTTTATGTAAATGTTGACCGCGACTACGCCTCAAATGGTTCATACTCTGGGTCAAATTTTGGCGTACTCTCTCCAACATATCGGCCGGTATCTCACGAATAAATTATTTGATATTGGCTTCTAGTGCCTTTACATAGCCCTACAAAAAAAAATTTAAAGGCGTGGCACCCTTTTGATGAAACCACATATCACCCAAGTCCAGCTCTTCCATTTTGGGTAAAAAAAAAATTTGTAATCATCGCAAGGTAGCGCTCGCCATTCACAGTAACGTTCCCGCATTCGACGTCTTTGAAAAAGTGCGGTTCAATTATGCCACCGGCCCATAATTCACACCAAACAGTGCATTTTTCGGGATGCGCTGGCAGCTCTTGCAATGCTTCTAGCTGCTCTTCACACCAAATACGGAAATTTTTGCTTGTTCACGTATCCATTCAACCAGAAATGAGCTTCGTCGATAAACACAATTTTCCGATAAAAAAAAGGGGATCTTCAACTTTGCCAGCGCCCATTCACCAAAAGTTAGATGTTGTGGTAGGTCGTGTGGCTTTAATTATTGCACCAGCTGTATTTTAAAAGGTTTTACACCCAAATCCTTCCGCAAAATTTTCCACATAGTGGACTAACAGAGGCCCCATATACCTATTTTTTTCAAGGCCCATACTTCGAAAGAAATAGGGCAAAACAGATTTGTCTACATATAGAGAATTTAGGTGGACGAAAAGTAATGAAAAATTCATTTAAACGAAGGTAAATGAAAAATTCTTCTTTATTGAGTGAATGAAACTTTTAATAAAGAAGATGATATTGTGCATACAATTTTATGACAACTTTCATTGAATTAATGAAAAGTATCTATGAACGAAGTTTAAAGCAACTTCATTGCTTGTATGCTAAAATGCGTTAATAATATGCCGATAATTCTCTCAGTGTAGTGGAGTACTAACACACTTCGATAACAAAATTGAGAAAGGTCCATTAGGAATTCCGAAACGCATTATCTTAAAAATATTTTGGAAAACAATTTCATAAATATTTGTGTAACAGTCTCATTGGACGAAAAACAATGTAATATTCATCATCCTTATGATACAGCTTTTCCCTTCAGTTGTAGGGGCGATTGTAGCCGGAAAAATCTGATTTGAAGATTTGAAAATTTAAAAATGTTTGCTATAATTTTTTAAACTAGAGCTGTATTTTCATGGTTTGATTTTATTTTGATGTATGGTTTTGTAAAGAATACACCCTGTTGAAGCAGATTAGGCTGTGTGTGTTAAATTGCAGTGACATTTGTCATTGTGTCAATGTATGGGTTGGCTTGTATATGGATATGTTACCGCTTAGCTAGCGCGATTTTTCCAAGTTTTCCAAAAGTTTCCCAAACTTATGGTGGTATAAAAAGCTTAGCTAAGATAAAAATCGAACTCCTTTGCTGATAATCGCCTTCACGTTTTTAATCGCCATTTGTGAAAATTTTGGAAAAAGTAAGTTTTGGTAAAAAATACAAATTTTTTAATTTATTTATATTTATTTTGTAAATTCTTTTTCTATAAAACCTTTTTAAAGGTACGTTCACATTAATCAAATATTTGAACAAAATATTTGTTTACATATTTGCTTCCAATTGTGTCAAATAAAAAATTATTTTATTTTATGTTCAAACTATGATCAAATATTTGATGGTTTTTGTTTGTTCAAACAGCTCTCAAATAGTGTCAAATAAAATTAACAAAAAAATATTTGTCGAGCGTTCAGATTGAAACAAATATTTGTATTAAATATTTATTTAATCAAAGTGTAAAAAAACATAGATTTATTTACTCGAAAAACTAACTGTTTTTTAAAAAATTGATCACTCGGGATCTTTCTCGGACCTAGCCTATTTATGTTATAAGAGTATATTAATACTCCCATGGAGCAAAAATTTTGTCCGTTTTGGTCTATCTCGCTTAGTTTTGGAGATACTGGACATTTTAAAATATCGTTATTTTGTAAAATGGCTTGTATCTCGAAAACTAAGCATGATATCGCAAAACAGACAACATTTTTGCAAACCTTAATAAAACACACTAGACCGACAACACAATTTTGTACAGTGTTCCGATTCCAATCATTTCCCGTTTCATTCCATATCGTTCCATTTTGGACCAATGTTCCATTCTGTTATCGGAGTGATTAAATTTTTATTTTCACGTACGACAACACAATTCAGTTTTTTTATAAAGCCCTTTTTTATTAAATTTATTAAAAAAATTCATAATATTTATATTTATTTGCCATTGTTTGTTCTTACATTTTTTTTGTAAGATCAAATAAATATTTGCTCAAATCAGAAGAAAATATTTGATAGCTAGTGTTCACACTATGGTTAAGTTTGTCAAATATTTATTTGAATGCAAATAATTTTGTTTGACCAAAATCAGCTGATTTGCTGTTTGACACACAAAAATATTTTGTGTTCAGATTACGGTAAAGAAATATTTCATGTTTTTTGTCAAATATTTGACTAATCTGAACGTACCTTAAGTTTTATTGAAAAATTAATTAAAAATATTTCAATTTTATTTTTTTTTTAAGGGATAAACATTTTTGTTTTCTTGAGATAAAAATTGCTTCGAAAGATTTGGATTCGTTTAGACTCCATGTACCATCAAAT
Source organism: Delia radicum (assembly GCA_021234595.1). Taxonomy (NCBI): domain Eukaryota; kingdom Metazoa; phylum Arthropoda; class Insecta; order Diptera; family Anthomyiidae; genus Delia; species Delia radicum. The sequence continues at coordinate 30,087,030 of CM037854.1, read as the reverse complement.
ACAAAATAAATGTGAGTTAATAAAAAAATCCGTGTATAAAAAAAAACCTAAAAAGATCATATAGAATTTTTCCTGCTTATAGGTATATGGTCATGGTAGGGTGGGGAAGTTGTGTGTTTAACATCTACACACACACAAAATGGGTCGATATGACAACTTTCGCTTTCTCTTAATGAGTTTATTTCCTTTCACCTTTCTCTCTCCTCTTTTCACTCCACCCTAACGCACGCACACAATAAAATAACTTACTTAGCATATGTAATATTAGTGGCCTGCAAGTCATAGTAGTTAATAGATCCCTCCGATTGGCGACGAGCTATAGCCGAAATCTAGTTGCGTGCTCCTACTATAAAAGCTTGTTAAAAACCTTGGCATTACTGCTTTAATAGAAAGCTTTGTTATATGCTACAAAGTGAAGATTTGAATTTGCAATTTATAACTACATTTGAATTTGATTTTACAATATAAGTTATTGTTCCACGTTGGTAATTTTGATCGTTTCTTACAGTTGTTTTTTCAGCATCATGTAGTTTTTTTTTAATAGTCAAAAACTTCTATAGAACTTGTTTTAATAGTAAAAAATTAATATAAAAATTTAAATTTTTATACAGTCACCGCCTATTTACATTTGTAGTTATTTTAACTGTAATTTTTTGTCATTTCTTCCTACATAATTCCCTAAGTGTAGTTTTAATATAAATTCTAAAGCTTTTTAACCCAAATTCTATTGCAATTTTACACATCTTAACTACTTTAAGACTATTTCAAAAAAAAAAAAAAAACTATGTATTTAACCATTAGTCTTGGTCATCAATGTCAAAACTTGGTAACATGTCATAGTTTTGTCATAAGCTTTTGAAGTATTTCACCTGTTTTTTCTGTTAACAATGTTTGTTTGTAGCAAAAAAAAAAAATAAGTTACAATATGAACAGTTTGAATAGAAATATCATAACAACAAATAACATTTCAGCGATATTCTGAAGAGGTCAGACAATTTCAGATCCTAATGATTGTATTTTCTATTGTACTTGAGCCATGTTTATGTATTTTTGGTCTGTTTACAATAAATTTCTTTTAGAAACGACATTAAGCATGACAAACGAAAGAATGTATGACAGACAACATGCTGATGATGACCCGGTAGTCGGTGGAAATGACATTTTTCATTTGTTGTGACGCCAAAAGGTAGTCACAATTGCATACAATGGCATTCGATATTAGGTGGGCACTTATTTTTCAGGGTAATCTGAAAATACTCCAGCAAAACGAACTCTAAAATTAGTAAACAAAAATGGTCTTAAAATATATTACTAAAACCTGCTAACTTATCTCAAATTAACCAAATTTAAGGCTTAACCATAGCACAGTTGAATATATCACAAGTCCAAAAATAATTGGATTATTTCTAATAATGAATATTTTATTGAATAGTGAACATTAACATTTTAACAAAAACTGAAATTTTTACCTTCCCATTAGAATTTCCCAAGTTTTTGTTCTACCAATAGTGCTTATTGGGATGCTTTTTATAAATTTCGTAATGTTCTTATAATTTCCTTTCCAACGATACCAAACACTTATATGGCATGTTTATAACTCCTGAACAGAAAATCTTTAAAAGTTACCCATTCTGCAAAAATTTCTTATTATGCGTCTTTGTTTTCATATCTTGCATCATTGAAGACAATTTAAAAATGAATACAAACAAACACTTATAATAAGAAATATAAGTAATATTTTCATAGAGGGTAACTTTTGAAGATATCCTGTTAAAAAGTTATAAACATATCATATAAGACTTTGACATTGTTGTAAACTACAGTATTTTTAAAAAGAATAGCATTTAACACTCTTGGTGAAACAAAAACTTGGGTAATCCCAATAGGAAGGTAAAATTTCAGTTTTTGTTAAGCTTGAATAAAATATTTATTAATCGAAAAAATCCAACAATTTAAGTCAAAAATGTGAAATTTATGTACGAATTTATGTTTTTATGTAAGCAATCCCACACTTCCCAAATAAAAATTTTTTTTCCAAAAATCTGATTTTCTAAATTTGTTTCCTGACATGTCTACAATTAAAGCGGGGATTGGAAGAGACTTACCAAATAATTTAGGTATATGTTGGAATTTCTAGCTAATTAGAGGCGTACACAATTTTTGTTTTGTGTTAAGATTGACATATTCCTTAAAAATGTGGCAACTTTAGAAGAGGCTGGGGGAAAAGTATATACAAATCAAAAATTGATTTTTGGGGGAAAAAAAATAGCAAAAAAATGTTTTTTTTTTTTTAAATTTATACTTTAAACGAATGTAGTTGAATGAGTGGAACAAGATATTGCACTAATGTTTTTTTATTTATTTAAGAATTTATTTAGTTAAGTACGCAAAATATTAAAAATGAAATTGGCTCCGATTTCGGCCCGCTATTCGCAAGAAACTGGACCTGAGTCGGACCAAATTTCGAATTTCACATTTTCAAATGGGAATATCTCCGGAACTATTAGAGATAACCCTTACATGTTTTTTGCTAGTCTCTACTAGCTGATTACAAATATGTTAATATTTTGAAAATCGGATTAGAAACAAAAAAAATATATATACTATATGCTAAAAGTTCCCTATTTTGGGTGGTCATATTGCAGTGCCGGGGGCCTGGAAGGTTCAAAATTAAAACTTTAGCTCAATATTACGTCACTTATGCCTGTTCCAAATTTCATTGCAATCGGAGTACTAAGTAAGAAATGGCCGAATTATTTCCGAAAATGTTGTGATATAGCCCACTGTTCATAGTTATGAATTTCAAACTTATATGAAAATATCAGTGGTTAAAGTTAAACTCTGGTTATTTATATAAAAGTTATTCGCCCTTGAAGTCAAAATTTTGAGCCATCTTCTTTTATTCAAAAATTACAAAATAATAATATTTTTAATTGTATAGGCTTTTTTGAATTGTTCAAAAAATATTTCAATTTATTAACATTTCTGAACCATTTTTTTTTTTATTTTGATTCAATATTTTTCCTCAAAGTTGTGAGTTTTTTATTATTTTTTAGAAGGCTCCAAAAACTTAAGTAATTTTTTCAAAAAATTTTTTAAATTTAAAAAATTTGTGTTTTAAAGGAGTAACCTTTTATCGATTGACCTTAAAGCTTGATTCACACGCTACCCACCTTTATCCACCCATATCTACTATTTCCCAGTATTTTGTCATTTTCAAAAAAATTCCCGAAATTAAAAAAATTGACTAAACTAAAAAAATCGCCAAACGTTAGAACCAAAATGTTAAATTTAAAATTTAACAAAACCAAAATTTTAAAATTTACAAAATATAAAAAAATCACCAAAATTTAAAAAAATCCGTAAAATTTAAAAAAGGCAAAGTTGAAAAAATTGACAAAGTTAAACTAAAACGCCAAATTTGGAGAGAGAAAAAAATGGCAAAATATAGGACTGGTTCTGCGTCACATCCGTTAAGGTCGGCTCCGTGTTTCGGTTAGGTTACATGTCCTTTTGCGTTTGACCTGGGACACATCACAAGGTGTCTGTCACCGCCAATGACAATGCCATGTTAAAGTGACATGTCCCTTTCATATAAAAAGTCCGATCCAAGACGTGTTGCCGGCATCTTGGGAAGTAGTCTGTGTGTCACCCGGCACCGGGCCCTTTGTCTGTGGGGCTGACAAACCGTCCCGTTTTTGCGGAAGTACACCGCTTTTCCATATTTTAAAACTTCTTAATACAATTTATATAAACATTAAAATCTTTTTAATACGTCGGATATCGATCTCATGTTTAAGTTTTAAAAATGTAGGAGTTATTCAATTGAAATAACGTCATAAGAACGCGAGGGGTTTGAGAGAAATGTGTTCTTTCAGTTAAAAATGTTGATGTGATTAGATTTTCTGAATTTTTATTGTAGTCCCCGAATTGAAAAAAAAAATTTTTAAATTTAGCAATTCCTCTAGTATCACAGAATTTGAAGGTTTTTCTTCTGAAAAGATTTTTTCAAAATCTAATAGTATTCAAGTAGAAAAACATTCCAAGCGTTGCACAGTGTAAAATTTCACCATTTTAAGGAGACAAAATTCTATATTTTAGAAAATAATAAAGCTAGACCAATGAAATTGTGTAGAAGATGTTGTTGGACCATATGCTACGAGTCTTTTTTAAAAACGCTGGATGAATAATGAGGAACTAAAAAGCATTAAAAAAATTGCCGTTTTTACTCTCAGAAAAAATATTAAATTTGAAAACTCTTAAGCTAAAGTTTTCATAAACCCTGTTCTTCGCTATATTCGGCACGTTATAATATCGCTAGTATAGATTTATTCACAAAACTTTTTATGTCATCTGAAAATCCTATCTGTTGCTTTTCAAATTAAGGTTTACCTTTTGCAATATCGTAGTCCTTCTGGGAGAAATTCAATGATATCCACTGGTAATGGCATTTTCGCTACTAATGCTATTTTTACAGGCTTATTTCTACACTCAGGGAAAAAAATTTCATCACATTGATGAAACTGTATCATAAATTCGTTTGTCATCAATTATTCATTATATTTATGTAGTTTTCATAGGTATGATGAAGAGTTCCATAAAAATGTATGTCAAATATTTCATAAATCTTAATCATTTCAAAAAAAAGTTTCATAAACCGTGGAAATTCTTAATCCAATTAATGTTTTTAAATTCAAAATGAAAATTCTTAACCTAATATTATTTTTTCTGAATTTTAATAAAAATTAATATCAATTGATATTTTCAAAATTTCAATTTGAAATTATGAGTTTTAATTTATACATTCTGAATTACAGCTGCAAGAATATTGGGTTTAAAAATAACATATTAACAATAAGTTGTTCCCATTAGCTGTAGCCTTTATCGCACTTGTACTGTAGCAAAGAAAATTTTTCATTTCATAAAATTAATGAATTTGTTTCATCAAATTAATAAAACGTCATATAACATTTATGAAACATTTCATGAAAATCTATGAAACTTCTTCATATTTATGAAACATTTTATAAATATGAAGAAGCCTGTCATGAATTTGCTCTTTTATGACTCAACATCATCATATTTATGAAGTGTTACATTAAAATCAATGAAGTTTTTCTTCATATTTATGAAGTTTTTCATAAGTATGATTAAGCTTTTTTTTTTTTTTTTTTTTTTGACTGAGCTATTATAATAATGTTTCAATGTTTCATTTAAATGTCATGTTCCATTCAAATAAATGCCACCTTAATGTACATACTAAGTACATAATACGTCGTACAAATTATGACCATGGTTGACAGATACTACTGATTCTATATTATTATTTAGGGGAATGTGGTGTACCATGAAACGATTGATGTATTAACAGCAATATATCTGCACAAAGTACATTTAAAAGCCCAGTTAAAAATCAGATGTATTTGTCTATAAGCCTATATAAATTGTTTGGAGCTGCATTTCAAAAAAAATTTAATTTGCAAAGTAATCGATAATTTTGTCATTTTCGAAATTTTGTTTCAAGGTAGTCTTTTGGGTGTACATTGGAACAGTAAGAGTGTACCTTGAGACGGTAATTTTTTATGGTGTAATTTTTTTTTTTTTTGTTAGACCACGCTTTTAATATTTTATTCAATTTCACTATACTATAGATGAGAATAAATAGGCGAAAAGCTCAGCAATAAACAAATAAGAGTGCACTAATGGGTCGGTTTGAGCCTTTTACACCCTTCACGATTATTGTGTTTTTTACATATTTTACATTTTTAAGTTCAAAATTAATTTGTTGAATACCTTCATCAGTGGGTTTCCATACTACTCAGTGTCGCTCAATCTGCTCTCTTTTTAATTGTTTGTAAACTCGCATCGAGCAAATGAAAACATGTTGCAAAAATTTAAAAGTTAAATTAATTATTAATTAATTTAATTAAATTATTTCATTTTTAAATGATAATTTAATAAAAATTTTTACTATTTCAAATATTTATGATAAAATCAGCAGTATAAAATTAAAATATAGTAATTTTTAATAGAAAATAACAAAATATAAGCAAAATAATAGTAATTTTTTTAAGCAACAATTTTTTATCAACATGTTGCAATAATTTTTTAGTGTAGAAATAATATGTTAATCCATGTTAAAAATCCTCACTTTTATTTTGCTTATAAATGGTCCGCCAAATAACTTTTTTTTGAACTCCTGAACCAATTGGACTTTGTATGGCGTCATACCAAGGTCTTTATGCAAAATTCGTCTCAATGATGTCTCCGAAATGTTCAATTGTTGAGAACGACGGTGAATTGATGTTGACGGCGCTTCGCGCACACTTTCTGCCACAGCAGCAATATTCTCGGGTGTACGCACTGTTTTTAGCTTTTCACGCTTTGGTTTATCAATGAGGATGCCAGTTTTTTCACTTTTTCACAAGATAACGAACATACGGACCATATTCGTTCAGCGGAAGGATAAAACTTTTATCTGCCAAATTAGACATGAGCTAAGTGTTACCATTCACGAAATAAGCACTAGTTGAAAAAAAACGTTAGATGGCGGACCCTTTATTTTGATATTTTTTATTCAAATTTAATGTGTTTTAACCCTGCAGGAAGCTTGGGGTCAAGTGTCTCCAAGTCTCCACTTTTGTCTACTATTTTGTTGACATTGTCAACTAAGCGTCTACACTTTTTACTTTATTAACTCACTAGTAAATTTTTGGTTCCAATGTCTACATATGGTCCCATTAGAACTAATTAGTCACTAGTGAATCTATGGTTCTTATGTCTACATGTGGTCCCATAAGAACTAACGAGTCACTAGTGAATCTTTGGTCCAATGTCTGCAAATGGTCCCATAAGAACTACCTATTCACTAGTGAATCTATAATTCTAATGTCTACATATGGTGTCATAAGAACTACCTAGTCACTAGTGGGGCTCAGATGACTCTTAAGAGGATTTATCGACTGGCATGTATTGGTATCACTGGTGCCTCAAAATCATGTCCGACTGATGCCATTGGAGTCATGCTGGGTATTTCTCCTTTGCATATTTCTGTAAAGGAGAACGCGTGCATTGGATCCCTAAGGCTGCGGGAGATTGGCAGCATGAGGAGTGGTGATCTGAAGGGGCATCTTGAGATTGCGAAAATGTTCGCTGATGACCCGGTTATTAGGGTCAGTGACAAGATACTGCCTGTGCAAGTATTTGTTAGGCACTTTGTTGTTGTGATTTTCGACAGGAGCATGTGGTTGAATGGATCTTGGGTACCGGAGGTTGGTGCACAGGTCTGGTTCACGGATGGCTCGAAACAGTCGAACATGGATACGGGGGCGGGTGTCGTCGGACCCGGATTTCAGCGTGCTCTGCCCATGGGCAAATATCCCTCCGTTTTTCAGGCTGAGGTCTTCGCTATCTGTATCTGTGTGTAAGAGTGTCTGCGGAGGAGGACACGGGGGGCCACGATCTACATTCTATCTGACAGCCAAGCGGCACTTGGTGCATTGAGGGCTCAAGATGTGTCGTCTGGTCTGGTTAAGGAATGTATCGACTCTCTAAATCGTCTAGGACTTAACAACTCCTTGACACTGGGCTGGGTTCCAGGCCATGAGGGGCATGAGGGCAACGAACGGGCTGACTGTTTAGCCAACTGCGGAGCTCGTCGACAATTTATTGGCCCGGAACCCTTCTGTGGCGTACCCAATGGGTATGTCAGAGAGAAGCTCAGAAGATGGAGGGAGTCGGAGTTTGGGGCCTATTGGGCCAGATCGCCTGGGCAGCGACAGGCGAGGCTGTTTATATCTCCCTCTGGGGAGAGGTCGCGGAAACTCTTGTCTATGACGAGGGGCGAACTAAGGACCGTAACGGGTTACCTCACAGGACACTATGGCCTTAGGTATCAATTGTACGTATCTACGGATACGTGCAGGTTTTGTGAATTGGAACCCGAAACCTCTGAGCATGTTCTCTGCAAATGTCCGAGGCTCTCCGACAGGAGGGTGCGTTATTTTGGTGATCGAATAGTGACGCCATCGGACGTTTGGAACTGTTCACCTGGTAGGATAATTGGCTTCGTAGGGAGCCTGAACCTATAGGGTGTATTCGCTGGCAGCACAAAATACCAATTTCTGGTCGCAGTGCATAGTGCCACTATAATCTAATCTAATCTAGTCACTAGTGAATATTTGGTTCCAATGTCTACATATGGTCCCATAAGAACTACCTATTCACTACCTAGTCAATAGTTCTAATGTCACTAGTGATTTTCAATGACACGTACATGTTAAATGTCTATAGCAAATTACATTGCCTGGGGAATATTTGGTTAGTAGTACTGGTGACACAGTCAATAGAGAATCAATACTTTTTCACTATTGACATTTCCTGCAGGGAAGTTTATGTTTATAGATACAATTTTAAATAAAATTAAGTTTCTTTATAAAGTGAATGAAAAATTTCTTAAACTTTATGAAAAACTTTACAAGTTTATTGAAGCTGATTTCAATGAAACTTTTTCATAAGGCGTATGAAATTTGTAATAAATAAAATGAACTTTTTTATAAAATTTTATAAAAGTGCATTTATAAAGAGTCCGCCATCTAACGTTTTTTTTTCAACTATTGCTTATTTCGTGAATGGTAACACTTAGCTCATGTCTGATTTGACAGATAATTAGTTTTATCCTTCCGCTGAACGAATATGGTCCGTATGTTCGTTATCTTGTGAAAAAAGTGAACGAAACTGGCATCCTCATCGAGAAACCAAAGCGTGGATAGCCAAAAACAGTGCGTACACCCGAGAATATTGCTGCTGTGGCAGAAAGTGTCAGTGAAGCGCCATCAACATCAATTCACCGTCGTTCTCAACAGTTGAACATTTCGGAGACATCATTGAGACGAATTTTGCATAAAGACCTTGGTATGACGCCATACAAAGTCCAATTGGTTCAGGAGTTCAAAAAAAAAAAGTTATTTGGCGGACCCTTTATAATGACAAGTTTCAATGGACGAGTTCCAGTGACACTTTATAGATGTCACGCAGATAGCTCTCTTAGTGTATATGAGATTAACTTAAATATGGTACCAAATTTTCAATAGTTGTCTTCTGCGCCCTCCGAATTGTGCCAATTAATTTCAAAATTATTAAATTTAAACAAATTTAAACTGCATAAATTTCTATAACTGCATGCCAGGGCCTGGAATATTACATACACGTGTATCTTCTTCAAAGTCTTAGAAAGGTCTGGTATTAGTTCCGCCTGATCCCTGTATAAAATGTGACCACAGAAGTCGAAATCTATAAAAATCCTTGTTACGTAAATCTTCTAAACATTTTTGCGAATTATGAACTGAACAAGATTTTATGATTTTAAGGTCATTAGTTTTTTTTTTTTGTTAACAAATACTTTAACAAAAACAGTACAATGTAAATATTCAGAAACCCACACGCAGAGAATAATATGATTGATGTCACAAAACTATGTTTCCTAAAGCCACAAATAGTTGTTTCAATTAAATTATTATTGTGTCAATCATATTTCACAAATAATATACTTTAATCATGTTATAGTTAGTAAAAATCTCTATTTTTCGATTATCGTATTATTCTCTTGTTTACAATCATAATATAGTATTTTTTATCATATTCCTCATATATCGTTACTGAACGCCTATTTTTCAATATATTTTATTGAAGAGGTTCATTTAATGAAAATAAATAAAAAGGAATTTTAGTTCTACTACATCCAGTAGAAATAGGTCCTCAATACCGGTTTGTTTTAAATGTCAATGTGTAAAAAACTTTTCTTTTTAATATTGAAAATCCTAAAACAAATAATTGTTTTTGAGGTTTTTTAGACTTCTGCATGGAATTTTCTTATGTTTAGCGCTTATTTGGTGGCAAAAATTAGAAATGTTTACACTAAACCAGCATTGTAATAAAAATTTAACTAAAAAATATTAGTTTCAAGGTACACTCGAAAATCGTTTCTGGGAACACTAATGGCAGTGTTTTGAAAAAATTTAAACTGTTACTCTTATTTACTAAATAAGTGTACCAAATTTGAGTCCCAGGCTTTAAAAAATTTAATTTGTTAATATTTTTTAGTTCTGAATATAAATTTTAAGTGATTTCAAAATTTTTAAGAATATTTACTCTGAGCGTTTCAAGGTTCACCACCCCCATTTTTCTTTGCATCTACATAACTTATGTACCTATATCTATGTTAAACCTGGGCGCCAGACTAAATGAAACCCTATGTAAAAGAATATTTTTTCAAAATGTGCAAAATATACACAAAAACTGGAACGTTTCAAGGGACACCACATTCCCCTAATTTTTTATTTTTTTCCATTTCATGCATTAATTTGTTGCAATTGCATGCCATGCACAATGAAAATAAAGGTTTTGGGGTCAAAGTGTTACAGAGCGGAACTAAAACTAAAAAAATCAAATAAATCATTTACATACATTTTAAACCAATATTACAAAGAGACCATAGACAGAAAAAATATTTCCCAACTTTTTCAATAAAATGGTAATTTTCAATGGTAATTTTAAAGGCTGTTAATTAAAAATTAATTTAATCAATGAAAAAATTGCTCATATTTTGCAACTTGCTTCACATTTTTTTAATTCCATCGCTTAAAAGCATTTAAAAAAAACAAGATAACATCAACGTATTGTTGTTGTTTTTTGTAATATGTACAGGGTGTCAGTTGGCAAATTTATATTTTTAAGGGGGAACATGACATTGGCCGTTTTTTGAAATCGACTTTTTTTATAATTTTGTATTTTAGTAAATATTCTTAAGATTCTAAGAAAAAAAAAATTCATGGAAAAATTCCTACGGGTTCAAAAGTTACAGCCGGATTAGTGAGAGCTACCTACGTACGGCAGCTGGTATATACTTGTTTTATTTGCTACCTGACTTTTGGTGGTTGTTATTTCGTACCTACTTGAAGGGTGTTTTTTTTTGTGTTTTTGAATTTCTTGAAAAAAAATGCATCTTTATACCTCATATAGTGGAATTTTTATTTTATATGCTCAGTTATTTGGCATCTTTTGCAGCGGGACCTTTTTTTCTTTGTTCACAAACTTTGAACATGTTTATCTCGAAACCATGTTTTTCGTACTGGTTGCGGCACTAGAGGGTTAATTTTTTGACGATTTTTTTCGTATTTTTTTAAACTTGATTCGGTATTGTATGACACGAACATTTTTTCGATTTTTTATGAATTTTTCAAATCAATATTTTTTTCCAAAAAACACACTTTTAAATTTGGAACATCACCAAAACAAAACAAAATCTTAACAAAATTGGTTATCGTTGACGTTTAAAAAAGTCATTTTTTTTTTCCAGATCGGACAATTTTTGCGACTCCCAGCGCTGCCGCCAGTTTGGAGCTCTATAAAACCATGTTGGAGTGAAAAATATATTTTTTTGAATTTTTTTCTTGTAATTTGTTCTCTACAATAATAAAAAAAAATTGGAAAAATGTTTGTTTTTGACTGAGTTATGAATTTTTAAAAAAAGGTCTGTTTTCTCTGCCGCGAATTTAATGTCCCCCCTTAAATACGATTATTTCAAAAAGTAATAAACGGTGCGGAGGGAGGATTTGTCATTTGTCAGTCACGATGTCGCAGTGGTCGAGTGAGCACCGCGCGAGTTACGTTGTCACTTAACCATCACTTTATTCTTATAATTGGACTTTGTGTTTTGTCCCTTGTTTTACCTTACTCCACCCTTTGCTCACTTATTTATTATTTTCCTTTTGTATAATACTAATTCCATTTTCATTAAAGCTTTTAGAATTTAAGAACACCAAAACATATTTTATATTAGTAAAGGGCCCGCCAAATAACTTTTTTTTTTTTTTGAACTCCTGAACCAATTGGCCTCCATTGTGCTAATTTCAGCTGTTGTTACGATGCACTGCTCTTGATCATCATCTTCAACTTCCCTATCTAAATATTCGCTACCAATGTCTTGGTTCCACGTCTGAATCTCTTCCCGTGAAAGTTGTACAGCATTCGTTAATTCATTGACTAGATCTATGACTTCAACAACTCAACACTCAAAACATTAAAAAAAAATCAACGGTTGCAGGTTCTTCACTTATTTCGGGGAAAAACATACTTCTAATAAGACAAACATTTAAAAAAATCAACGGTTGAAAACTGTTCACATAATAGAGATAGGCTGTGTTCACTCTAGGCTGTGAACCTCCTGTGTTAAAATCTTTTTGTTCACTATTCTGGAAGTTTACATAACTGGATATTCATATAACCGAGCGACTACTGTACTAGTATCAACCTAGCTAATAAGTATGATTTGCTTTATATTTGTAAATATACGGAGGTTGAAGGCTCGTTATAAATTAAAAATAAGAAATGTGTTTATTAAATAATAAAATCAGATTAAGAATTATTACAAAACAGATTTTTATTAATATTTTTTAAATGCTGGTAATATTGCTTTAACTGCATTTGTAGTTATTTTTACTACATTATACAGTTAGTTTTTAACAGCTAAAATAACTAAACATTGCAGTTAATTGAAATGCAAATGTAGTGTATGTACACCTTTTCAACTTCAAATGTAGTTATTTTAACTGCCATTTGCAGTTGATTCTACCTACATAATTTTCGTAGTGTTCCAAAAATGGACGGCCATCATTGTTAGACTTACGTTTAGACAAATAAACAATAAATAAAGTAATTTCAAACAAGATTTTGATGTCTTTTTACAGTCAAAAGGCGCTTGAGTCATTGCAAATTTAAAATTGAAATATCTTTTGACCAATGGTTCATACATTCTTCTCTAGATCTTTTAGTCTTCGAGATACGCAGAAAAAATTATGGGCCAAAAATATCTAATTAATCGATTGTTTGAATATCAATGACAATTTAAACAATTTATGTAATTGATTCAATTAAAAAATTTATTGAATTTTCTAATATATCCATACAGTGTTGACAATATGTAAACAACATTTTTAAAAATTTATTTTTTTTTATTTTATTTAGATTAAATAATCAAACAAAGGTTTAATTATATCATTATATTACACAGTGACGCAATATTCTACTTTTTGACTCCAAACAAAAAAACACTTATCCCAGCTCGATGAGAGGAGAAAAGTAATTTCTGGATTTTGCTTAATTGGTTGCCGTTCGTTTTTTATGAGCCTCTATAGTTTGTTCGCCAAATTCGATTTTGAGCACTTTTTTGCAATTTTCTTCTATTTTTCGCATGGCCATAGCTCGAAAAATGCTGTGAATTTTTTTTTTCGCAGTCTTCAGCAAAGTTGTAGCTCTTGACTCGGCCAACAAATATATTAAGTCGGAAAAATTTCATCTTCATGCTCAAAACCCCAAAAATGTCGAAAAAATTACCACTTTTTTCACCGATTTTTTCCGTTTTTCGACTACAGCTCTTGAACTATTGAAAATTTTACCAAACAATCAAGGGAAGAAATGTAGCCTATAAACGACCACTCCTTGACAAACATTTTTGTAATTTTTTTTTATTTTAATTTTTTATATACGAAACAACAAAATAAATGCGTATTTGTCAAAATCGTTGTTGTTATTTTTTTTAACGAAAGAACAAAGTAAATGTATATACTAATGTTTGTCAAGTTGTTGTTACATGTTGGACTTTGGAGTAGAAGTTGTTGATATTTTTGATTTTGTTGTTATTATGTACTGGAAAGTTGTTCATAATTTTATAGGCTACATTTCTTCCCTTGATTGTTTGGTAAAATTTTCAATAGTTCAAGAGCTGTAGTCGAAAAACGGAAAAAATCGGTGAAAAAAGTGGTAATTTTTTCGACATTTTTGGGGTTTTGAGCATGAAGATGAAATTTTTCCGACTTAATATATTCAGCATTTTTGTTGGCCGAGTCAAGAGCTACAACTTTGCTGAAGACTGCAAAAAAAATTCACAGCATTTTTCGAGCTATGGCCATGTGAAAAATAGAAGAAAAATTGCAAAAAAGTGCTCAAAATCGAATTTGGCGAACAAACTATAGAGGCTCATAAAAAACGAACGGCAACCAATCTAGCAAAATCCAGAAATTACTTTTCTCCTCTCATCGAGTACTTTCGGCTGGGATAAGTGTTTTTTTGTTTGGAATTTTTGTGTTGCACTGTGTTATTTAATTTGTAAATAAAAAGAAAAACAAATCGCAAATGATTAACTTTTAATAAGTTGAATAGTTTACCGATTTCAAATACACGCAAAATCGTAGATATTTCACTTAGAGTTTGCAACACTCTTTTTGTTAAGATATTCGTCTACGCACGAAAACTTAATTTAGTTTCGTGTTTTATCTGTGGTAATAAAAGTGCACATGTGGATTTAAATCAGTGATGTTCTTTACGCACACTATTGCATTTATACTTGTGTGTGTAGCAGCGAAAAAACGAAGTTTATTCTACGGTACACTGATAATAAATTTCAATTGCAGAAAAAAGATTTTTTTTGAAAAAAGTGAATTTCATAAAAATATATTTTTTAATATATGAACCCCTTTGAAACTAAAAAATATATATTTTTTTCTATTTGGGCTTAAGCGGACAAGGGCTCCTGGGAACCACCATGGCTCAGAAACAGTTTAGCGTTGTATCATATTAGTGTGTGTACTCAAGTGAAAAAAATTTTGTTACAATTTAAAAAAATAGATTTTTTGCATAGAAAGAAAGCTACACTCATAGAAATAAAGCTGTACAAATGCGCTCATAGAAATTTTACAAAATTCGGGCCAAAATTAGCAGGGCATTTTAACTAATTTTTAGTAACTTTTTTTTGCTATTTCTACAGACTTATTTCTATGAGTATAGCTTTCATTTCTATGACTGTACAAGAATTAATTTCAAATATAATTTTGGTACACTCCTAGAAATAAGTCTGTAGAAATAGCAAAAAAAAGGTACTAAAAATTAGATAAAAGTGACTCTGCAGAAAAAACCAGTTGAATTAAGAGATTTTTTAACTAAATATTTGCAGACTTAAAATATCAAAAAAAACTGTTGTGTTAACATTTTTTTTTTTGCTAAATTTAGCCCGAATTTTGTAAAATGCAAATAACAGGTTAAATTGTTAAACCAACTGAAATTTTTGCTAAATAATTGTAAATTTCTGATTTAATAACGGAAAATTTTTAATTGCATTAAAAAAAACTTAAAATTTTCAAAATGTTTATGATTTTATTTGGGTACAGATATTTAGTAATTAGTTTTGCTAATGTTAGCAGGTGTTTTTGTTACTATTCATCAGGTTTATTTTTGCTATTTTAAGTCTACAAATATTTAGTTTAAAAATCTGTTAATTCAACTGGTTTTTTTCTGCGGGGGTCATTTTTAACTAGTTTTTAGTTACTTTTTATGCTTTTTCTACAGACTTATTTCTATAAGTAAAGATATTGCTGGGTCAATTAATATTTTTATTTAAAATACGAATATTTCACTGGTGTTTGTTTAGGGTTTTTAAATAAAAAAATAAATAAATAAAAATTTTTCACTTATAATTTTATTACAAATTAAGCATTGTGCATCGTCATCCATATTCTCTATAAAAAAAAAAAGTATTTTCCCATTCATCATCAAACATATTTCTACGTGTATTTTTATTTGTGTTCCGCAGCGTGGTGTTGCTTCAACAATGGTTCAACTACAATTGATTTGTTTTCTTTCAACTCAGTGAGAACAAAGCAAAAGCCGAATATGCACATCGAAAGCCATACGAAGATGTTTATAGTGTACGTGTGTTGACGCAGCGTAAGCAGCATTTTCTTCTGTAACCCCGTGTGGTTGGAAATTGAGAGGAAGCACATCACTGATTTAAATAAACCTTATCGAAAAAGGACAATTAAACTATTATTTTTGTAAATAATTAAATTTTCAATAAGTATAAGTGTCATTAAACTATCATTTTAAAGTTGTGTGTGATTTTTTTAAGAAAGCAATTCAATTACAAGAAAAAGTTCAAGACAAGACAAGCAAAACAAAAATTTTGTCTTTACTTTTATTTGCTTTCTTATAATACATTTTTAAATTAAAAAGCTTTAATTTTATTATAAATAAAATGTCAATTTAATTTACAAACCTACATTTCTTTTTTTATTTAATGGGGGACATATAACAAAAATAAAAAAATACGAGTTTTCAATTAAAACTACCATTGTTTTATTCTCAAGTTTCAATTAAAATTTTAATCAATCTAACTAAACTTTTTAATTGAGGTTGTAAAGAAAAACAACAACTCTTTTAATTGATATTATTATTATTTTAATTGAAAGAGTTCTAATAAACTGTTTGCAAATTTTTTTAGTTAATACTATCATTTCAGTGGTAGGTGCAAAATCAATTAAAATATTAATTGATTCAATAAAATTTTTAATTGAAACCCGTTTTTAGTTTTTTCTGTGTACGAACGTTTTTGTAATTTTTACAAAAATTTTTTTTTTAGAAAGTGATTTTTTGAAATTGTGAAATTTTTTGTATTTTTTGCGATTTTTTTTTTAAAGTTTAGCGATTTTTTTTTTTCAATTCTAGAGTTTTTTTTTTTTTTTAATTTTGACTATTTTTTCCCAATTTTAGGCGATTTTTTCTAATTTTAATTAAATTTTAAATAGTATCTACTAACAATTTATTTGAAATTAAACACAATGTTCAATTAAATTATTAGTAGATATGATTACAATTTTAATTGACCCCACTAAATCAAATTTCTGAGTTGTTGGTAACTAAATTTTTAACTAAGTCTCTGGTAAAATTCCCCTTTACTGAGGTCCAGTTAACAAAATTAATTGTTTATACCAGAATGATTACTTCAATTTTTTTTCAACAAATGTAACTATGAAGTCAGTTATAGAGAACCACTTTTTTTTATTTAAAATTCATTTTGTATTTAGTTATTTGTAACTAACAAGGGGGGTATCCCGACCAGAACTCGCATATTTTAATGAACATTGAATATGTTGTACAGGAGCAAAAAAAAAGAGACGCGTAATTTTTTTAGCTGCCAATCTCACGTTTAAGGGTTAAAAAGTGTGGTTCAAAATGTATTTGTTTTTGTATGAAAACTTGTTTTTAATTTACGATAATACGATTTATTTGTACCCAGGATTACAGTACATAAGAAAACAAAAATTCTGATACCCATATTGCCTATGTAATGGACCCACTTTTGTCACATTTTTGAATTGTTTGAAATAGTGGGAAAAAAGGATCCTATGGAAAAGTAGCATAAAAATCGAACGATGAAAATACTTGAAAATTGTATCCAATAAACGTTTTACAGAAAACGCAATTAAGAAAAACTCGCAAAACGCTAAAATTTTTTTATTAAAATCACTTAAAGCAAATACTGAGAGTTTTGGGTTGCACAAAATCTAGTAACAAATTTTGTCAAAATTTTTCAATGGAGTTTGAAAACAAATTTTTGAAAATTCAATTTTCTTGGAGTGGCAAATTTGAAAGATTATAACTTTAAAGTGTTGTGGGTAAATTACAACATCTACATGATTTTAACGAAACCCCATTTTACTTATAAAAAACGACCCTAAAAACCTATATTTTACGTATATAAAACCTATATAAAACATTAGATAAAAATGTACGAAAAAACCCGACACCGTTTTATTTTTAAAGTTTCCAATCGGCATTTAAAAATTGTTAGATCTAGCGGAAAAAACCGACATTTCGCCAACACAAACAGAATTATAGTTTTTGCCGTTGCTTGTTGAAGACCCCAAAATAAATAAGTAAAAAAAATGTAACTTAAATGCAGTAGTTTTTGTAAGTGGTTTAGAAAAACAGCCATAAAAAACATTAAAATTTAGTTTGCCAAGTTATAACATTAAAGTTGCAGTTAAAATAACTACAAACAATTTACTACACAAATAAGTGGCATGTGGTGGTAACTGGAGAACTTTTCTGAGTGTACCACACATTTCATTGCTTTGTCAGTGCTGGCCCCTTTGTACTTTTCTATCTATATTTAAGAACGATCAAGATATATTTATATAGGTAGTTTTACTAGAACAACAACTACAACAAACAACTACAAACAATACAAAAACAACAGGGTTTTGACATTTTAAAATACTCAAGATTCAGTCTTTGTACTGTCAAAACCATGTAAGAAATGTCAAAACCAGGTAAGAGGAAGATAAACAGCTGGGCAACTAAGACTACCTATTAAATATATCTTGAGAACGATATAAAAGATTTTTAAATAAGACAACAAGTCTTATTTAACAATCTTCTAACAAGGAAGGTAACCCGACCCGGAACGGCAGAGCTTTATGAAATTTCGGATATGTCGTAGAGAATAAAAATTTAAGTGACCCGTTTTTTTTTTTTTAGCTGCCCAATCTTATGTGACCCCACATAGGATCAACAAATACGCCATTGACGTTTTTTTCGGTTTATTTCGTTCTATTAAAATTAACTATAGACAAATTTGGTATCAAATGAAAGCTTTTTGCAAGACACATTTACTGGTGTTCAAATTATGCCCAAAGACGTTCAAGTATTTTTGTTATTATAAAAAATGTGTTTTGAGTAACATTAAAGCTGGCGTTTTATTAAGTAATTTTAGTTGTATTAAGCTAAAAATAATGCATAGCAAAGCCTATTTAATTTAATCGAGGGGGTTTCTGAGCCGATATTCGAAACCGTTCGGTTTTTTATGTGACTTTTCCCAAATAGCTTTTTTGCCTTAAATTTCAAATAATTCTACAATAAAATGTGACAACTCTGCTTCCACTATATAAACAATATGGGTATTTTATTGAGTACTTTAACCAGGCGTACAAATAAATCTAGCTTTCGTAAATTAAAGACAAGTTTTCATACAAAAACAAATTAATTTGTAACACTACTGTTTAACCCTTAAACGTGAGGTTTTTTTTTTTTTTGCTTATTTACAACACATTCGAAGTTCTGCGAGTTCGGGTCGGGATACCTCAATTATATTAGATTAGATTTATATTAGATTTTATTTTTAAAACAAGCCAGCAAAATATTTCCAAAAAGGTAAGGAGGTTTGTAATCAAGCATTTTGGGCAGAACACATTCCTTGCTAGATTACCTACCCGATTCTTTTAACAGGGCGTGAGACTAAAATAATTGATTCTTTAGAATTGATTATTTTTTTTATCGAAGAACTACGTATTTACTATATATTTTTAAGAACTACATACATTTTTTAATAAAGAAATAGTTCCCTGGTAAAACTACGAAGTACTTACTTATTTTACAAAAGTGCTATTAATCAACCGCGTCAGAGAAGAGCACGTGACTGAATTTTGACTCACAATTACTCGTACTTACGTGGAAAAATCGTTATCCGCACACTCACTCAGGATATTTTTCTACTAAAATTTGAATTTACTCAAGTGAGCGTCACTCAAATGAGCGTCTCTTGAGTACATTCAACTTTTACGATCAAACTTCATCCGGAAAAAATAAAATCCTAAAAGTGAAACATCGAATAGTTATGATAACATGGGTTGGCCATAATTTTGGAGCTATAAACCACGAAAATATAAATTTTTCACAAAAAAGAACTATTAAAAAAAGAACGATAACGTCAGTAATTTAAACTTTCACTAACAATTTTCTGCTCCAGTGCGCATCCCAAATTTATAATTAAAAATCAAGTGCATATTTTTCGGTTTTATTGCGTATTTTCTTAAAAGTGCATATTTTGCATTTTTACTGCATATTTTAAGCGCATATTTTCGATTTTTTTGGTGCATGAAAGTTTTAACACGAATTTGATGAATGTACTGATTAAATTTAAATATTTTTCTAATTTTTTAAATATTTTTTAAAAAATTTTACAAAAAACAAAAAGATTTTAAATAGAATGTAAAAATTACATGTGAAAATTACATGTCAAAAGTTTTAAATTTTAAAAATCGTAAAAGTTAAAGCATTTTTTATGAAATTAACTGCAAAACGTTTACTAAATAAAATGTCCACTGCAAACTTGAATTTCTAGATATAATCTAGCCAATTTTTAATGGTCAGACAAAAATAAAATCTAGGTCTAGTTGGAAAATGGCTAACTTGGCAACCTTGATTTCATACCAAATGTATGGGGAATTTTTGTCGCTTTTAGGACGAGTAACTTTTCTAAAAATAACCAGAGTTTCTAAAAAGAACCACAGAAATCGCCATATAAATTTGACATTCATAACTATGGTTAAGCCCTAAACTTTGGCTAGGTTGAGATAAGCTTTCAGTTCTTAGTTCTATATTTTACTGTGTTTCTTCTCTGAAGTGCAACGAGAATCTTATATAAATTGAAAATAACATAAAAATAATCTCGATGTATATAAAAACAAAAAACTAATATAAATGTAAAAAATATTACTTGAGCCAGAGTACAAACTAAAATTTTTTTATATAAATAGAACATTTTTGGTCTTCAAAGTTTAGTAACGTCATGAGGCCTGTTAGGAAAAGACCTAACCACGTGCTTGATTACTAAGAATACAATAATGAAGCAAAATTGATTATTAATAGGTTTTCTTGTTAAAGTTCTGCCTATTATGGAGGCTCTAACTTTTCTAAAACTTTGGGTTCTGATGAGATCTTTAGCCAGATCGAAATACTAGTATCAACCTAGCTAATATGTTTGATTTGCTTTATTTTTGTAAATATACGGAGGTTGAAAGCTCGTTATAAATTGAAAATTAAATGCATTCTGTTTTTATATTTTTGAATTTTAAGTGCATATTTTTCGGTTTTATTGCGTATTTTCTTATAAGTGCATATTTTGCATTTTTACTGCATATTTTAAGCGCATATTTTCGATTTTTTTGGTGCATGAAAGTTTTAACACGAATTTGATGAAAGTACTGATTAAATTTAAATATTTTTCTAGTTTTTTAAATATTTTTTAAAAAATTTTACAAAAAACAAAAAGATTTTAAATAGAATGTAAAAATTACATGTGAAAATTACATGTCGAAAGTTTTAAATTTTAAAACTCGTAAAAGTTAAAGCATTTTTTATGAAATTAACTGCAAAACGTTTACTAAATAAAATGTCCACGGCAAACTTGAATGGCTAAAGCTTCCGGCTAGATATAATCTAGCCAATTTTTAATGGTCAGACAAAAATAAAATGGCTAGGTCTAGTTGGAAAATGGCTAACTTGGCAACCTTGGTTTCATACCAAATGTATGTGGAATTTTTGTCGCTTTTAGGACGAGTAACTTTTCTAAAAATAACCAGAGTTTCTAAAAATAACCACAGAAATCGCCATATAAATTTGACATTCATAACTATGGTTAAGCCCTAAACTTTGGCTAGGTTGAGATAAGCTTTCAGTTCTTAGTTCTATATTTTACTGTGTTTCTTCTCTGAAGTGCAACGAGAATCTTAATCTCTATTACTCAGTTAGTTCTTGTAATATAAAATTATTACAGATATTTCTCTACTAACTCAAAAATAAATAGTTATATCTCATTAACAAAAATTGTATTCTCTCCATAAAAAATCAGATTCATAATTTTAAAAACAAATCTTAACAATACAATAGAAACATTAAACAAATCTAAACTCCAAACTCTACTTAATTTTTAATACGTTTTCTGGGTGGTCCATTCCATGTTGCAATCGCTTCAACTACCTCTGTAATTAAATCTTTATGCGATATGAGCATATTTTTCCAGCCTTGAGTTTGTAAAACTTCAACGGCATGATCACTTATAAAGTCTATAGCTTGTGCTTTTAAATTACCCGCACTATGAAGATCAGACAATTTTATCATATCAGCTGCTGTCTCAATCGAGAGTTTGCGGCACAATTCTATCTCACACAATTTCTTTAACTCCATTAGAGCGTATTTATCAGCAGCAATTAAGAGCTCAACAGCCATTGCATCCAAATTTAAAACTCTGCCAGTATAAATATAACGCAACATCTCCTGGATGACTTCATAATCAATATCTGTTATCAAAACACGATTTAGTTTTGATTCTTCCATTTCATGTCCAAACATGGCATCGAAAACAATGCTCCGAGCAGCCAATATGATTCTGTGGGCTTGAATTTCCCGTTTACCTACGATTAAGGTGACATCCTTTAATTTTGCATTTTCAAATAGATGACCAAGATCATGACTTAAATTGCAATCACAAGCAGCTTTTTTACTAAAATTTCTGGATCAGAACTTGTAACAGTATCAAAAGTCGTTGCAATATGACAAATTATTGTTAGCCTTATTTAATAAAAAACGTCGATCAATGAATTCATCTTTGCCGAATCCCTTTCCTTTGTGGAATTGGGTGCATTTATTAACAAATGTAATTTTTTCTTCACTTTTATCATTCAGGATTGAAAATTTATAATCAGCTTTAACATTTGAATTTGTTGGATTTTTTATGCTTTCAAGTTTTAAATATAAGCCGATAAAATCTCTTTTCTTTCCTCCATTTGGATAAAGAAATAAACACCATCCGTATTTATCATAATGGCTAGCCGAGAATATTGATGATTTTAAAAATTCACCACATTTTTCAGGACGCTTGGAAAAATTTGTGATAATCCACTTATAACTAAAACTAACTACGTTTGTGTGAGTTAAACACCAGTTTCCAGCAGTACTTACTTCCGCTAAAGCCGCCATTTTATTATTCGATAATTTGATTTTGAGAGTTGGGAATTGGTTCTTGTACTTTATTTAATAATAGAATAGTCTTTCTAAACTCTTATTAACAAAATAAATTTATTTTTCCTGTTTTCAAATAACAAATTATATTTTATTAAATTGTTTTATTTTTCTCTCGAATGTCAATTTATTATTCGAAACTTATTTGAATTCAGGGATCAAATTGCGAAAATTGTAGACTTGGGCAATCTAGTTCGTTTTAGTGAAGGCTCTTTTTATTTCGATTGAACTCAATGAACTAGGTCGTTCTTCTAGTTCAATCGACTTTTATATTTGAAAAATCACCCACAGTTTTCGTTAAATTAACTGAGAAAAATATGTATATTACCAATTTTAATGTAGGCAAAATATTGGTGATATATCCTTAATATTGGGTATTTTTTATTGCAAAAAGCCACCCTAATAAAGAATTTTTATATTTTATTAAATCTAAATTTATTTAATAAAAAAATAGACAAAAAATACATGAACATTTCGCATATAAAATATAACATTAGCAGTTTTAAATAAATAAGTCCTCAGCATATGTTAGGTCTCTAAAGGAAAAAGTCCTCAGAATTTGAGAGTTTTTCTATAGGAAACATATGCTAAACATAGCATCAGAGGGTTTTTCTAAAGGAAAAAGCCCTCAGAATCTGAGGGCTGTTGCATATATTTTGTTGCCTAAATGGTTTTATTGGCCCAGTTTCCTTTTCGTTTAGAGCGTTTCTGGTGTGATGTTACATTTTGGCCAAATTTTGTTAATTTTATTTGTTAAAAGTGTGAATTGCATTATAAGTATTAAAGGATAAAAAGGACAATGGTATTTTTTTTTAACATGTATATAAGGTGACTTTAAAGGAAAATAAAACAAAACAAGTTTCGCGTTGTTAGTTCTAACTGTTGTGGAAATGTCGCGTTTCAAAATATTACAACAAATCGAAAATTTAACAAAAGTTTTCGTACTTAATCGTCCATATCTTTTTAAAGATTTGATAGCTCATTTTAAAGCTGTTAAAGTCGTGTTTTAAATAAAATAAGCAAAAAATCCCCTGTTTTTTCAAAAAAACTTTTCTTTTTTAATTTACAAAAAAATATATGTATGTTAATTATAATTTATTCGACTATGCCGTTGCCAAATTAATATGTTTAGCTCTGACGCGATTCAAAGTTATGGATAAAAATCTCAAAAAATATATTAAATATAGTAGAAAAAAAGATTAACATAAAAAAAATAATTTATTGAAAACATAAAGGGTGTTTTTTATACAGGTATAGAACTTTAAATTGGCAACACTTTTTTAACTTTCGGCCATTTTGTCAGCTGTGATTTATGTTTAGTTTGGTTTGGCATTATAACATGAATAGACTGACTGTCGCCTGAACAACGCTTCCAAATTGTGCAAATTTATATTGAAAATCATGGTTCTGTTCGAAATACGTATCGCGCACTACATCCATTTTACGGTCAACATAATCGTCCATCAAAGCAATTAATTCGATTAACTATGGAACGTTTTCGCACCACGCTTACTCTAAATGATAATATGCATCCACAGAGACGTCGTACAGTGCGTACAGAAGAAATCATTGCTGTTGTAGAGCGTAGCGTAGAGGAAAACCCCAATCAGTCTATCCGTCAATGGTAACCGCTATAGAGCCATGATTACTGACTTTTTTGTTTATCAATTGAACAACCATGATGTGCAGGAGCTGTGGTTTCAACAAGACGGCGCAACATGTCACTCAGATCGTGCCACAATTGATTTATTGAAGGAAACGTTTGGAAACTGCATAGTTTCACGTTTCGGACCCGTGAATTGGCATCCAAGATCGTGAGATTTAACGCCGCTGGACTATTTTCTATGGGGATATGTGAAGTCGCTAGTCTACGCCGATAAGCCCGAAACGATTGACCACTTGGAGGACAACAATGGTTGGTACGGCCACAAATGTTGGAAAAAGTCATCAAAAGTTGGACCAGCAGATTTGACTACGTCCGAGCCAGCCGTGGCGGTCATATGCCAAAACTCATATTTAAATTATAATGTCAGAAGATTATCTTTCGAATAAAGTAAATTTCATGTCAATATAAAAAATTCATCTTTGTTTTATTCCATTTCAAAGTTATTTACCTCTTTAAGAAGAAACACCTTTTAAGACAATATTTATTTTTTTCAAAATTTACGAAATTTTAATTTGAACACTTTCTCACTTTCAAACCGTGCACTGCACACAAGAAATTGCTTCACAAAATATTTTGTAATTTCTTATTAAAGGAGCCCGCCTGTAGGTGGGACTGCCGGTTAGAGGTTTAACTGTGTAATAAAGGGTCCGCCAAATAACTTTTTTTTTTTGAACTCCTGAACCAATTGGACTTTGTATGACGTCATACCAAGGTCTTTATGCAAAATTCGTCTCAATGATGTCTCCGAAATGTTCAACTGTTGAGAACGACGGTGAATTGATGTTGATGGCGCTTCACGCACACTTTCTGCCACAGCAGCAATATTCTCGGGTGTACGCACTGTTTTTGGCTATCCACGCTTTGGTTTATCGATGAGGATGCCAGTTTCTTTCACTTTTTTCACAAGATAACGAACATACGGACCATATTCGTTCAGCGGAAGGATAAAACTAATTATCTGTCAAATCAGACATGAGCTAAGTGTTACCATTCACGAAATAAGCACTAGTTGAAAATAAAAACGTTAGATGGCGGACCCTTTAAAAGTTTTTAGTCTCAATCTTACTCAGTATAACATGATTAAATTGTGTTTTACTTAAGTCGCTTCGCTGTGAAGACATTTTTTTAGAGTAATGATTCTTAAGTAATTCCTCGTCAACAATTTTGTTCAAAGTTCGGCATTCTGCGAAAACGTGATAGACCGATTGGATTCCATGGATTTTTTTTTTATGGGGCAACCTCAAAGAGAGGGTTTATAATGACAATCCCTAATCTCTTGTGGCTTTAAAGGAAAATATTCGTCGAGAAATCAGCTAAATTGATACAAGTTTACTGCAGCGTGTGGCGCAGAACACAAGGCTCCGTTTTGAACAGTGTTTTCAACTCGACGGAAGACATCTGGATGACATACTCTTTAAAAAATAAAATCCGCATTCCCATTCTATCGTTCAATGCTCTTAATAAAACTTTGTGTCAATTATTACGTTTTTTATTTAAGTTTGAAAATATAAATCTGCTACCAGACACCCTGTATATATGTATGTAGTTGTTTTTTATAAATGTTTATGTATTAGTAGTAAAAGTTTTGAATTAATTTAAATAAGATTTTTATAAATTCTCATTAGGTTTATTACTTTATTCAGTTTAATCATTTAATCTCAGTAGTTTAAATCTTTTAGATCTATAAATTTTCTTTTTTTAAATTTTAGAACATTCTCATAAAATTTATAATGTAATTTTTAAAGTTAAATGAAATGTAACCATGTTTTTAAACAAAAAATACTAAAAAAATAAATTTAAATCACTAAAAAAAATTGGGATTTCAAAAAAGGCTAATTTCTGAAATTAAAAAATTTTTTTTTGGCAATAGTCCCTACGCTTCAATAGGAAGGAAAAAACTAATTTCTGTGTGAATTTGATCACATTAAGTATAAATAAATCTGCTAACTAAATGAGAATTACATGCAGGTTAAAATTCAATGTTATAAAATTCAAGCTATAAAAAAACATTTGGTATGCCAACAACACTTTATTCGATTGATTTTTGCTTTTTTAGAAGGTATACAATATATAATATTTTAATCAAATGTGTTAATATTTAATTGAAAAATAATTCAATAACTAATTGAATTAGCAATTTTCGTTGTTGGCGGAATTTCAGCAATTAAAGTTATTGAATCGGTGGTTTTTGTGATTGAAATGGGTTTTTATTTTTTTGTGTGTAACTCTTCTAATTTCTGGCAAACTTCATATTATTTTCGAATTAAATACAGTTCGCGAAATAACAAAAACATACATACTGAAAATCCATTATTTTCCTAGTTCATAGTATATAGAAATTTTGCCAATACTTTATAATACAAGATACAAATACAAATTGTTCTCAAAAACCGCCTGGCTTCGGACATACGCCATATAAATGCATCGTGGCACGAGCCTGTTCGGCAACCATCAACTGCAAGAATCCTCATTTTGAAATCACATATCTGAAATGGCAAAATATATTCATATTTGTTTATATGTATTCTCAAAATGGTTACTTACTATCATTACATTTAAACTGTAAACACATTTCTCACATTTCACGCCGCCGTAAATAAACATAACTTAAAACAAAAACACCGGGCATTTTTTGTATAATTTTTTTTGTTTACAGCTTTTTTTCGTTTTTGATACAATACAACAACTGATTAAAATTACGATTACAAGCTTTTGACATTTAAAATTTTTTTTCGAACAAAACTTCGAATATACCAAAACGTACGTTTTAAGGAACACCAATTCTACATGACTCGTTTTCAAAAAAGTTTGCTATTGAAAACGACTCGATAGCCAGCACATAAAATAAGTGTAATATTAAAGTTAAGAAACCCAATTTGATTATAACAAAGTTTATGACAAGTTAAAAAGATTTTGTAATTCCTTTTTAAACTGCAATGCATTGCTTATGGTTTGAATTCTGTAGGGGAGTTTGTTCCAAAGACTATCTGTTGAAATGAAGAATTATCTCTTTGACATTAAAGTTTTAAGTTTTTTTTCTAGATAATTCTTTTACCCAAAAATAGTAGACTCCTGAAGTTTAGTATATTACGAAAACTCATATTAAATAAGCGATAAGAGAAAAGAGATATGCTTGCACGACGGCTATAAACATATCTGGCTATATTGTTGTAGGCAGCATTAAGATTATGAAAATCATGGGTATCACAGTTCGCAAAGACTTAGATGTTGCTTAAAAAAGCGATTACATTTTTTCCTCAATTGTGTATTAATTTGTGTTTGTAAGTTTTGTATTTGTCACTGTTATTTTTTGTAATATTTAATAATAAAAAAACAAGATATATGTACTTGCAATGTTATCTATCTTCTTATCTTAGAAGGAATTCAATGTAAAAATAAAATCTAGGTCAAATTATGTAGGCGACAATTTATATAATATTATATATAAAATTCTCGTGTCACAATGTTCGTTCCCGTACTCCTCCGCAACGGCTTGACCGATTCTCATGAAATTTTGTGAGCATATTGTAGTAGGTCTGAGAATCGACCAACATCTAAAAATGGGCGTGATCGGACCAGTGGGCGTGTCAGCTTCCATACAAAGTAAATATTTAATATCATATATTTACAGTTCTATAATAGCCAGAGTCTTAGAAAATTGGGCGGGATCATACCAGTGGGCGTGGCAGCTCCCATACAAAGTGATTATTTAGCTCATATACAAAATTAATATTAATATTAAATATCTAGGGTTCTATATTAGCTATATAGCCTTCAAATTTTGTACGAGTCCATCAATTACAAATATAAGTAGTCGAACTGAAAATGGGCGGAATGGGATAAATGGGCGTGGTACCAAAAGCAAAAAACAAATAAGCATTAAAATAAATTATCACATTCAAGACTTTTTGCAAGGTTATTTAATAATGTTGTTCAAAAATTGTTTTAGCGTTCCTCATAGTCCTAGAATAAAGGCGATAGAAGGACAAACAGGCGTTGGGCTTCCCATGAAATTACAAATTTTAAAATAATTTACTAATGTGAATTTATTTTTTTAATTATATATTTGCGTAAAAAAATTTTCTTGATTTAAAGAATTAATTACAATTAAAATTTGAAGGCAAAGCAACGTTTGTCGGGTCAGCTAGTATTATATAAAATTATATAAAATTATATAAAATTATATCCAATTATATATAATTATATAAAATTAGACATACCCATTTTTCGGATATAATTATATCTAATTATATCAGAATTATATCTGATTATATATAATTATGTCCACCAATTTTCGTATAAAATTATATATAATCATATATAATTTAATATAGGACTATATAAAATTATATATGGGACTATATATCATTATATATGGGAATATATATAATTATATATGTCCCCATATATAATTTTGTATATCCCCATATAAATTTTTTCAATCGGGTACCCATTTTTCGGATATAATTATATCAAATTATATCAGAATTATATCAAATTATAATAGAATTATATCTGATTATTAGGCCGGGTCGATTTGTATGGAGGCAAAAAAATCGCTCAACGTTCAAGGAAAATCGTATTCTAGGGATCAAAATAAGAAACTTTGCCGAAGGAACCATACCTCTAAAACGAATTTTGATGTCCCGACTTTTGACCCGTAGGGTTAAATTTTGAAAAATTCCACTTTGACCCATTTAGAGTTCCCCAATCGAATCCAACCCAATCGAATATAATTTACACATCCACCTGCTAGAGCGTCTTCCGGAAAAGAAACAGAGACCCTAATCTTGGAAACACTCCTCCTACTTTCTGAAATATCTCTATCCCGAGATTTGTACATTTTGCTATAAAAACACGGCTAAAAGGGCCCTCTTCAACATAAATTTTTACCCCTTAACGGTCACATAGAATGATTATTTCTGCATTAATCTGCTAGCGCGTCTCCCGGAGAAGAAGCAGCTCCCATAATCTTGGAGAGATTCCTCCTACTTTCTGAAATATCAAAGTGGGCTTTTTCAAAGTTAGACCCTACGGGTCAAAAGTCGGGACATCAGAATTCGTTTTAAAGGTATGGTTCCTTCGGCAAAGTTTCTTATTTTGATCCCTAGAATACGATTTTCCTTGAACGTTGAGCGATTTTAAAATCGACCCGCCCTACTGATTATATATAATTATATCCTCCAATTTTCGTATAAAATTATATATAATTATATATAATTTGATATATGACTATATATTATTATATATGTCCCCATATATAATTTTATATGTCCCCATATATAATTTTATATAGCCCCATATCAATTTTTTCAATCGGGTATACAATTATACATAAATATATATAATTATATATAATTTTTTTTTACTCGGGTACACCATTGAAAGCAGCATGTCCGAAATATATATAATTGGTCAGATCTTTATTAATTTTAAAAAAATTAACGTTTTGTCCTCCTGTGTTATTTACTTACTAAAATTTAAAACTGCGAACTTTCATTTTACTAAAAATGCTTTTCAAACTCTGCGTTTTTTTTAAAAATTCTTAGAATCTATTGATAAAAAAATTAAAACCCATTTTATTTTTCAAGTATAATATTTATATATAAAGATTGTTTTATTTTAAATTCATCACAATAAATGTATGTACGACAATTTTTTTTTTTTTAATAATTTAATACAATTTTTATAAATATTTATATTAGGTATATAGTTTCTTCGTAATTTTGGATTTGATTTGTGATTTTGTTAACTTAAATATTTAGATATTTTAACAATTTATATTTAATTAATGTTTTAAAACATTTAAAGCCACAACAATTATAATAATAAATGTATGTTTGTATAAATATTTATTTGACAAATTTAGCCTTCTTTCATAATTTAATATATTTTTTATTTTACCCTTACGTCGCCATTGTTGATTGCACAATTTTATCACAAAATATGATATTTAAGCTATTTGAAATCTGTGTTGTGGTTACATTTATTGCAAACTATAATATCGGTTGGAAAAATTGTAAAATTTATCAATCTAGGATTGTCAACATTTAGAATTTGAAAGTTTTTAAAACAACTAATAAGATATCTTTAAAAATTATACCGATCGATGCGTATAAAACCAATGCATACAGAATTTTTAAAAATCAATAATTACGGCAAAGCTGCACTTTATGGGGGCATTCCTTAAAAAAAAAAAAATGACCCCCTCTGGAATAAAAAAAGAATTTTTTTTTATTCTATACGTAGAAACATATTAAGTGTGGGTACTGAAATGAAAGGAAATTTTCTCAGGATTTCAAAAATGATATTTATCCAAGATAAGTAGTGCCCTCTAGAGCCCTTTTAAGTACATTTTAAGTACAAAAATGGGAAGATGATTTTTTAGTGTTTTTTTGGTTATTTTTGTAAAATTTACTGTTTATAAAATGACTTTTACATGACTATATGACTTTTTAGTTCCTATCGTTGGCATTTACCCAGGGATTACTGCGTGCAGGTGATAGTACATTTGATAGTAACATTTATTTGCTTAAGGGTTTTCTACTCCAGTCCGTCCAAAGCCCGGCTTCACTGAGTAAAGTTTGTCTGCGTGACCGTGCTTCGGCTGGTCTCAGGGGTTTTCTCCTATGTGATAGGCAGTTTAGTGGCTTTGCTGTGTAAAGTTTTTCCATTTTGCGATTTTATAAAAAAAAAAATCATTTTGTTTGTAGTTTCGATGTATTTTTAAGTGTTTTCGAAAATAGCGCTGCAGGCAAAATTTGTAAACGGGTGTAAATTGCAATACGTATCATGGATCGTAAAAATAATATCATTTTTGAAATCCTGATTAAATTTCTTTTCCCTAGAGTACCCACACTTATATGTTACTACACCGTACCGGTTTTTGGTGCCTGGGTGGGCCCTACCTACATAACCGAAGATAGAAAAAATGTTTCTTTTTAATTCTGGAGGGTACCCACCTACTTTTTGTTTAACCCTGCAGGCACACGATCAAGTTGTCTTGATAGTCTTTAACATATGTATACTGCTTGTCAAAATATGTAAAAATTGACAGCTGTGACGTAGACTGCACCCAAGTTGAAAGCAATTTCAATATTTGTGAAAGGAAAAACAAAAACAATTTCAAAAGAATTGTAATCAGCTGATTTTTTTTTTGAACGTAAATTGATACACTTCACTTGAAAGAGAAATCTGAAGCAAGTTCGTTTCAATTTTAAAAAGTGTGAGTGTATTAAAACTTGATAGGCAAAACTTGATCGTGTAACCATCAAGTAAGGAACGCCTCATAAAGTGCAGTTTAGCCAAAATGTCTTTAATATAAAACTATTTCTTTAACAATTATAAAACCATGGTAGCCTAATAATAATAATAATAATTTTTATATAAATTTCCTAAATTTAAAAACTAAATTTTCCAAAATCGTATGATGAAAAGTTTAAAAAAAAATTTTTGAAATGTTGTTTTTAACGTTTTAAGAACCCCTGCCAGCAAACAAGCCCAAAAATTAATCAGAAATGGCCTCATTTCAAAATTTTTTATTATTGTGGTTCATCCAAAAGAGCCATACTTTTTGATTCAAAAATTGCACCGAATGAAAAAAAAATTCTATAGGCTCAAAAATCAATCTTTTTTGGAGCCTTTTTTTAAATTGTTCATAAAATATTCAATTTCAATTACATTTTTAAGTCAGGTCTGAATCATTTTTTTTTTTGATTAAATAATTTTCTTCAAATTGTTGTGTCTTTTATGATTCTTGTTGGAAGGCTTATATAAGGTGGCGCAAAAATAACCTTCCGATGTTTTTTTTTTATTATGTATTTATTATGTATATCATTTTCTGATAGGTGGATTACTTTTGCGCCACCTTATAATTTCATCCAAAAAATTTGTCATTTTTGACGATAACATTTTGAAAATATGTGTGTTCTTTGATTCATTTTTGACTCATAGAGTAGGAACCCTCAAATAAATTATTCAATTTACGCTGGCTGAGAAGTACAAAAAAAAATTGTTCTTATTAAAAAAAAACAACCCTTTTAAGAGCTACAGCAAGTTAAAATTTTACGTTTAAATCTAAATGTATTCTCTAGATGGCTCTGTAAAGTGACAAAATTAGCACACAAAAAAAAAACATTAATTTGAACTCGATCTATATTTCCTCAATGTTTTCTCTACAAAATTCGAGATGCCATTAAATTTCGGCCATGAAAGGGTTAATAATATTACATTTTTTAATACAATAATGATTTCTTATATAATTTGTTAAGCTACATACAAAATTGATTTAAACTTAAAATTTATTTTAAAATTAATTATATTTAAAAAAAAAAAGATTTAAAATCAATATAATAAAACATAAAAATTATCTATATAATTGAAAAAAAAAATATAGAAAAGATCTACTTAAAGTTAGAAAACATACTTAAAATAGTCGAAAAAAAGATGTTCTTTAATTTATAAAAAGATTTTTGTTTTAAAAGACAACAGTTATTATAAAATGTATATGGTGTATAAATGCAAATAATTGTATAATTAAAAATTTTGTTTGAAAAATATATAACAGAGAATAAAGCTTTGTAATCGATATGTTTTAAAGTGTTTTCAATTAATATGAACATAATTTATCTAAACGTTAATTATTGTGTGTGTGTGTGTTTTATTTAATTTAATTTACAAATATGTTAGCAACAAATGAGTTTATGAATTAATATGTAAAGCCTGTTTTTATTTTAATTGTTTAACAATGGCTCCTGATCGCTGGCATATTCATCAGTGTTAACACCATCACCTGCACTCATCAATCTAGCCGCAACACTAGAGATAAACGCACATATAAATAAAAATTAGTAGAAAGTTAAAAAAACATTTAGTGATAGAATAATTATTAACAAGTTTAATTAAAACGTCAATTGTTCGATAAGTTTGTTTGTACAAGAAAAATGATTGAAAAAAATTTAATGAATTTATTTTTAATTTTGTTCCTTTGAGCCGCAAACAATAAAGTAAAGTAACTACACACTTAAAAGGTCTGATTTTAACCACACGGGATGGAAAGGTAACACACACTTAAACTTAATTTTTATTTTTTCGAAGAACTATTGAAAATTCACAATTTTATTTTTCATGATTTTTTGGGAATAATATTTAACAAAACGTCTTAGGTCCTTCGAACCTGAGAAAGAAAAATAAAAAAAAAAAATTATTTTCTACAGAACGTCACTTAATTTACGTGATATAACATTTTTCTTATAGAAAAACTTGTGACAATTTTTTACAAAAACTATAAAAACTTCTAATGACAAAATTTTTCAGTTTCTATAACCCATATTACCATAGATTACATAGATTACATAGATCTCCAACTCTTTGACACTAACTGTCAGTGCACGTAACTCATGAGAACGTGTTGGACATACGTCGTATACATATACAAAAAATATTTGAATGTATATGAAAACCATGTGTTTGTTGTTAAAAGAAGAAGAATAGAAAAAATGTGCCAAAATTTAGAAAACTCACAAAACATTTAAAAAATTGAATAAATGGATTATATTTAAAATTTCGATATTTCAAAAAAATCGTTAAAACTTAAAAAAAAGAAACGTCAAAAAATCGCCAAATGGAAATAAATAGCTATAATTAAAAAATCGCTAAGAATTAAAAAAAAATCACCAAAATTTAAAAAACCAACAAAATTATAAAAAAAAAGTTACAAAAACTAAAAATGTTTTGCAGATATAGACATTTAAATTTTTATTTACGGGTTTTTTTAAAAGTTTAGCGGTTTTTTTCGTTAATTCGATGCTTTGGTCCCGTTTTTGCTCTAAAAAGTATATTATACCTATACACTTATCGAACAATCTACGCAAAATTTAAATAAAATATTAGCTATCAGTGTTGCCAGATAAAGGGTTAATGTAGTTAAAAATATTTACAAGGCAACAAAAAATTAAACAAACATAAATATTAGTAGCTGTGTATTAGAAAGATGATGTATTAAAAGTTTTAAAAATTTGTTTTTAGCACGTTGTTATTAATATCATTTAAAGCACCTAAAATATATCTATTGCTTACGACCAGACACAAAAAGTAGCATTTCTTGTAATTTGTGACAATTGTTTGGTTTAAGACACAAAAAGTCGATTTTCTTATAATTTCTGACTACCCGAGTAAAAAAATGTTTAAATAATTATATACATTTATATATAATTTTATATAATCATATATAGCATCATATATAATTATATATTCGGTTGATTATTAAAAAAAAAAATATATGGGCTACATAAAATTATATATACCAGACTAAAAAAAACTTATATATAATAATATTTATATATATATAATAATTTATAATATTTATATACAATTTTATATAAACATATATAGCACCATATATAATTATATATGCGGTTGATTATTCAAAAATTTGTTTATATGGTGCTATATAAAATTATATGTAATTATATATGTGCCAACATATAATTATATCTTCCTTATATAATTATATCTAATTTTATATACTTATATAAAATTATATATATAATTATATAAAATTATATATACCCATTTTTCGGATATAATTATATATAATTATATCTGATTATATCAGATTTTATACAATTATATACAATTATATAAACCAATTATATAATTATAATTGGACCGTTGGACTGTTACACAGATGGTCCCGGGTTCGATTCCCGGTGACGACAACATCAATTTAGAAAAATAATATGTATGAGTTTTCTATTACTTATATGTATCGCTGCGTCAACCTTCGGTGTTCCCGTAGCACTTAACCCCACCGAAGTAAAATAATGAATCAGGGCTATGAAACAAAAAGCATCAATAAATTCGCCAACTCTACATCAGGTAGCGAGCAACAACTGTTCTAAGACTTATCATCTCGCGCAATTGCAGCGTTGCCATGTTTGAAGACATTCATATTTCACCACCTTTCATCTCTCCAATATCCCCCTTCCAAAGAAAGAATTTCCTGAGTGTTGCTTCTCTTTTTAAAAAAAAAATATAATTATATCCGAAAAAATGGTATTTATAATTTTATATAAATTATATATAGTTATATAAAATTAGATATACGTGTCTATTTCTGTAGTCACCTTCACCATGAATACGCGCCGTAGCTTTTCTATAATACGCTAGTGATGTGAAGAAAACATATGTTTTTTGGTCATCATCGATACATTCTATAACATGTGTTCGACGTACGTTATCATCACTTTTGTTCGCCGCCAACATTGACAAGAAAATGCTTGTTTTTTCTATTTAAACACGAAAATTCTTTAAATTTTTAACTATTTTTCGTTTAATTAATTTCAACAAAATCATCTCCGGCAGAATAACAAGATAAAGTTTGAATAACAAAATTGTTGTCTGTTTGTAAGTGTCCGACCGAACAGTTCGGCCAAAAAACTATATTATGTCGGTTTTTTGATATCTAGAGGCAATGATGACAAATTTTGGTATTGGAAACATGTTTGTTGAGCCGATTTAATTCGATGTTGTGTATAAAATTTAAGAGAAAAGACGAAGTTTAGCTATAAAGTTAAAAGTTCGGCCGCCGAACTATTTTCGATTTGGCCGAACTTTCTGAGGCCGAACAGTGAATTCTTTGCTTAACTACAGATTTTTCTACAAATTTGACACTCAAAATAGCATCTAATCAGTCCAATAAACATTTTTCCATCCGCCAAATTTGTCCATAATACTTTAAAATACCGAATACAGACCAAATGCATTTTCTCACCGAACTGTTCGGTCGGACACTACTGTTTGTCTGCCAAGATTTTTGCATTGGAAAAATATCATTTATTTTTGCAAATTAAATTGATTAAATTTTCTTCATTTCATATTTAGTACATGCAAAACTAATAAAAAAAAACAATTTAATTGCAATTTAATCAATAAATTAACATTTTTTAATGTTTTTTGTGCTTCTTCTTCTCTGGTTTTGTATATTATTTTAGATATGATACAAATTTGATAGCTTTAACCAATAATTCTTCACGCGTATTTTAGAATGTATCGAATCATGGTTGGTGAAAGTGAAGATTCGACACCGGCAAAGTGATGTGCGTATTTTGTCGAATCGGCATGATAAGGCAGATATAATTATATATTGGACCATATAAAATTATATATATTTTTTTTTTTTTTAATAATCATTAATAATCATCATTATATACTATTACCCTAACAGAGCACTAGCTACTATGGCTTTCGGCGCGTTGTAGCGAAAACGGACCAGTGCCTCTGGTTGGGAAGCGAACCCACGACCCCCGCACTGATAAGCTAGCACTCTACCAACTAGCCTTCATGCACCAAATAAACAAATTTTTTAATAATCAACCGCATATATAATTATATCTATCTATATATGGTGCTACATATAAATATATATAATTATATATAAATTTTTTTTTACTCGGGTATTGTTTAAATTAAAAATTATTAGTATAAACTTTGAGTCGTCTGTTGTAAAGCAATATAAATATAAATCACCGTTGTGAGGCATTAAAATAAAAGTTTTTATAGTTAATTTTTTAAAATTGTTTGGTTAAAAAGGTTTTCAATAAAGTTAGTTAAGTTTGTTAAAGAAAAAAATCTGGCGACATTGTTTAGTTAGTAAAGGAAGTTTAAATTGAAATAAGTAGTAAAGGGAATATATAAAAAAAAAAAATCGAATATACGTTTTCAATTGGTATCATAAGTTTAAAACTCTACATACGTTGCATTATTATATTCTATACGCTGAGCTGGAGTCATATTAAGATTTCCTTTAGTTTTACGATCATAAGCAAATATAACACATGTAGCTATCAAGGCAACTGTTTAAGAAAAAGAAAATATTTAAGAAAATCTTAAAATTGGAAAACAATTGTAACCCAAACATACCTGTTAGCCAAGACAAAAAGAATAATTCTACCCAAGTATGATTGCCATCACTATGATCTACAATCATGCCAGCCAAAATGGTAACAACAGCTAAGCCAAGATTTTGTACCGATTGGCAGCTGTAATAAATAAAAATTAATAAAATAATTAATTAATTAATTCTTAATGAACATTTCCATTTTATTTTAACGAAAAAATTGTCTATAGCCTCTGATTTTGATCAAATTTGTTGAGTATTTTTGGCAGTGAACGCATATTTCTAAAATGAGTTTTTATTTTTTTTTTTATTTATTTTTTTTTTAAACAGTGGTAAGCCTGAAGCTATGAAATTGCGCTTTATAATTATGGTTTGCATCTTCATTAATTATCTTTAATTAACTCTTTGGGTTGTGTCTAAAATGTTGTTGCATCTTAGACGTAAAGTTATGGCCTTTTGAATGATGTCCTATTTTTCAAAAAATAATTTTGAATTTTTTTTTTATCAAAAAAAAAACCTGAACCCGAAAATGTTCACTATTCCTATGCAAAACAAATTTTTTACATATCTTTCACACAACAAAAGTTATGGCCTTTTGAATGATTATAAGATGATGTTCCAACAACAACACTATGCCTGAGTAGACGTGTTTTTATCAGCTGCTTACTTTTTTATTGCTTAATTGTTAAAATAAAAGAAAAAAGAAGTTAATTTAATTGTTAATTGTATGTTTTTGGTTCCAAATTGAAAAATTTGGTGGAGTACATTAGTTCTTTGACTAATTTTGGTTTTTGACCTGATATAACGTGCTTTCATTTTGCTCTGCCTTTTTTGCTGCTGTTGCTGCCTTTGTTGCTTTGTGGTGTTAGTTTTTTTTTTCTTGCTGAATTCCAACGCTGCTGTTTTGTTGGAAAACATAATCTTATAGTAAAGCAAATAAAATTAACTTAATAACCTAAAAAGATGACTGGTAAATGTTTTAAATGTTTGGATTGTGGCGCAAGTATTACTAAGACGCAGGCTAGCATCCAATGCAAAGCGTGCTCTCAATGGGTTCATGTGTCATGTGTGGGTATTACGAAAGAGGAACTGGAGGCGCTTAAAAGCTCTAGAGTGTTATCATTTATTTGCAATAAGTGTGAAAGTAATCCTAGATCTGATGAGGAACGCTCTATACGTGAAGAAATATATGAAATGAACAATAAGTTTGATGTATTCATTAAGACAGTTGATGAAGAACGTAAATCTATCAAACAGTCATTTGCTGAAGGAATTGCAGAACTTAAGCAGGAAATGTCCTTGAGTATCCAGTCTATGAAGGCAGACATTGTTAACTGTACTAAGATTGTGAAGCAGGTGGAATCCTCGACATCTGACAAAATCTCATTGCTAGAGGCTGGAAACAATGTACTTTATAAAAAACTATATCGTGGTGATTTTGTCATTGGTGGTTTGCCTAATGGAATTAAAAGTTTTACTGATGTTATAATACAATTGGGGTCTTTCTATAAAGTTTCTGTTACTTTGCAAGATATTAACCATGCATGCTTTATAAATAACAAAAAAGCCGTACTTGTAAAATTAAATAGTGTGCTTCTACGTGATGAAATTATGCGCCTGTATTTTAAAACTATGAAAACCCGGCCTTTAAAAGTTGCTGATATTATAGTGGATCCTACTATTCTTAAGGAGGATATTGACAGACGTGTGTTCCTGAATGACCACTATTCTCCTGCTGTGGGTAAGCTTAATTCAGTGTGCAGGAGGCTTCTCAAGGATAAAGCTATTAAGAAATTTAAGTTGATTAATGCAGCTAGGCCTAAAGCGGTGTTAACATTGCCGGATAATAGCGAGGTTGAGTATGGTGCTTTGGAGTGTGCTGCTCTGTTGAAGGAAGTTGCTGCTGCTGTTCCTGCTCTTTAATTTGGGTATATTATTTCTGAAGGGGGTTTCCCATCCAGGGTAATATATTTGGCTTTTGTATAATTATTATTTGAAACTCAATTTGATTACTTTCTTTTTGTGAAATAACTGTAGTGTATATCTTTGATATTTTGATATACCTGGTAATGGGAAACCTCTTATTTAATATTTTTTTAGCTTTTTTTATTTTATTTTTTCTTAAGATTATATTATATTTTTATTTTTCTTTTTTCTTTTGTTTAACTTTAATGATCGGTTGTATTTGTTTTAATCTGCCATGTGCTATTACCTTTAGGCTTGGTTTATGGCGGATTGATTTCTGATATATCTGGTTTTTTTAAGTATTGTCATTCTGATCTCAATTATTGCTTGTAAATAGCTGATATTGTTATGGATTTTTATATATTTCTTTATTGATCTATAATGAATTTTTGTAGCTCAACGTATTTTTTAATAATCATATATTATTATATATTTTTTAATACATTTTACTTTAAACATTCACAGTATTTCTTTGGCTTCCCCGCTGTAATGATAAAATTGTATGTCTTTAAATGACAATATGGGTCCCGTAGTTAGTAGTAACTCTTATTTAGGAGCAGTTTTTCTGCCGTATCTGAATCAGTTTAAGGTAGCTCATTTAAATTGCCGTAGCATAAATCCATCTGCCAATTCTGTTAAACTTGATGAGTTGAAGAGTATTTTAGATGGTAACTTATTTGATGTGTTTGCAATATCTGAATCTTGGCTACATGATGGGGTATCAAGTCGTGCAGTTGACATTCCTGGTTATAGACTTTGCCGCAATGATCGCCTGGCTTCGAGGGGTGGTGGCCTGGGATTATATATATCTAATAAACTAAAATTTAAGACTATATTTAAAGTCTCTGGCTCTGATTCATGTGAGTCACTTTTTGTAGAGATATATTTTGGCAGTGTGAAAATCTTGCTTGGTGTTGTTTATCTGCCAAGTGGTAATATTGTTTCATTTGAGCAACGTCATCGTGACCTTTTTTTAAAATATTCGAATATTATTGTGGTTGGTGATTTTAATTGTAACCTGTTTAATCCATCTAAATCTAGTTTGTTTC
The DNA here is from genome assembly GCA_021234595.1 of Delia radicum. Taxonomy (NCBI): domain Eukaryota; kingdom Metazoa; phylum Arthropoda; class Insecta; order Diptera; family Anthomyiidae; genus Delia; species Delia radicum. The sequence goes on along the minus strand of CM037854.1, from coordinate 30,046,763 downwards.
GATCTCTTTGTATTAGATGTCGATTGTCTATTGCTCATAACTCTAGACCAACGCATTTTGATCTTGGTAAAAGATCCACGTCACTGATTGACTTTTTTTTAGTTAGTGATATTTCAATTATAAGCTTCACTGATCAGGTACAGTGTCCATCTGTAACTGATCATGCATTAATTGCTGCTGCCTTTACTTTCAATATCGAACGTGTACACGAGTATTGTGAATATAGGGACTTTAATAATATTGATTGGAATTCAATTTTTTCTTTTTTGAATGAATTTGATTGCTCTAATATTTTTAATGCTGTTGGTGTTGAAACTAAATGTTCTGTTCTTAATCTTCTTTTTGATAATCTGTTATCTTTTGTTCCAATTGTTAAAAGGAGAATACGCTATGGTGGTGATGTTTGGATGGAGTCTAGGGACATTGTTTTGGCTAGGTCTCTGAGGGATTTTGCTTATTCTGCCTTTGAGTCTAACCGTTCGTGGCAGAATTGGAGGGCATACTGTAAGCTTCGTAATAGGGCAAAAAATGTAATTCGTAGGGAAAAGAGGAGGCACTATTCTAGGATATTTTGGGGATTGGATTCAGCCGGCATGTGGAAGATACTTAAGGATTCTGGTTGTATGGGTCGTGATGATGTTGTTTGGGACGGTGATACTGAAATTCTGAACCATTTCTTTGTGGGTAATGATTGTTTAAATGATCGGGAAGTTATTGATTTTAGTGTTTTTGATGAGTCTATTGATTCCTTTTCGTTCCGATGTGTGAGTGAAATGGAAATATTTGAAGCCCTGAATAAAGTAAAGTCAAAATCTATTGGAATTGATGGCATTTCGATCAAATTTATTAAGATGATTTTTCCATATATATCATGCTATGTTCTTAATTTAGTAAATACTATTTTGACCACGTCTGTTTTTCCTGATGCTTGGAAGACTGCACGTGTTGTGCCGATTCCTAAATCGGGATTAGTCCATGGACCTGATGACTTAAGACCTATATCTATTCTTCCTGCGATATCCAAGGTTGTAGAGCATCTTATTAGAAGTCAGATACTTCAATCTACCTATTTGAATCTATCTGAGTCGCAGTATGCTTTTCGCCATGGTTACAATACTACGTCCTTACTCCTTAAACTTACTGACTCTATTAGGGAGAATGTTAATAGTGATAAGGTTAGTGTTTTGGTAGCTCTAGATCTCTCTAAGGCTTTCAATTCTATTAATCATGTTAGAATGATTTATAAGCTTAGAGATAAATTTAACTTTTCAATATCAGCTTGTAAATTAATTATGTCATATTTGATTGGAAGATCTCAATTTGTTGCTGTTAATGATGCTAGGTCTGGTCTGCTCTCTCTTCATTCTGGTGTCCCCCAGGGGTCTGTTTTAGGGCCGTTATTGTTTATTATGTATATTAATGACCTCCCAGAGTCTGTGAACTCAAGAATTTGTAGATCTTTCTTGTTCGCTGATGATGTTTTTCTATTGTTTAGTGGTAAGCGTACGTTTACTCAGGTGTTTGAGAATAAGATTAATTTGTGCCTTGATCGTGTTTTGGACTGGACATCGTTTAACTCTTTAGCTATTAATTCGTCTAAGACGAAAGCTATTATGTTTGGTCCAACTAACCGTTTTTTTTCCAGACTTGAACATTTTTTTGGGTGAGAATGTAATTGAGTTTGTGAACCAATATAAGTGTTTGGGTGTTTTACTGGATAGTAAACTGTCATTTAAATCTCACATTGATGTGTTGTCTGGTAGAGTTTGGGGGGCTTTACGTAGACTGTATTCCACTAATATTATTTTCCCTTTTCGTGTTAAGAAAGCATTGGCTCATGCGCTCTTAATGTCACAGGTGCTATATGGCCTAGAGGTTTTTTCAGGTACTATTGGTATTAACTTTACTAGATTGAAACGAATTGTTAATGCTATTGTACGATTTGTGTATAACGTTAGGCGCCGCAATCACATTTCTGGTTATGTTTACCGTTTTCTGGGGTGTTCATTTGAAAACTTTGTTAAGTACCGTAATTTAATTATGTTTTATGGAATCTTGAAAAGTGGTAAGCCTTTATCATTATGTAGGTCGTTCATTTTTTCACAATCAGCTAGGAATCGTCAGATCTTCATTCCTAGAATTGTTAGGTCTATGTATGAAAGGTCGTTTGTGGTTAGAATTGCCCGTTGTTGGAATGTATTGCCTTGTGAATTACGTATTTTTTCTCAATCGAATAATGTCTTTCGCCTCAAACTTTTGAATCATTTTTGTGGCTTATAGTTAGCTGGTTGCGTGAGAATTTCATGGATTTATTTGTAGTTCATATTTTATTTATTTGTTGTGTTACTACTTATTGGGACCTTACTTCTGTAACATTATGCTGTATTTATTACTTTTGCGTTTGTTTTACATTATGGCTGGGGAGCTGATGGAATTTGTGAAATGTTCTATTAATTAGTTTGTTATTGTATATATATTTAATTTTATGATTTTGAATTACTATAAGAACTCAGGTTATTATTATTACTGTGTAATATATATTTTTGGCCTGGATGGCTTTATATTACAGAACTTGAATAAATAAATAAATAAATAATAAATAAATAAATAAATACTCCCCTCTTTAGGAAAAAAAAAAATCTTTTAGAAATACGCGTTCACTGCCAAACATACTCACTGAATTTTATCGAAATCGTAGATCATCGAAAAACTAGTCGTTGAAATAAAATGAAAATGGTATAATTTAAATTGAAAATAAAAACTTACAATCCATAAGCTGTGCCTAGTTGATATTCCGGTATAATCAAAGCCACCAATGGCCAAAGACTAGCGGCTAACATAGAATATGAAAGACCCATTAAAACCATACCCACATATGGATTTAACATGGTAAACGCCAATATAGAATGAGCACTGATAGTCGATACAGTAGCTGCACAAATCCAAGATACATTACGACCAGTCTTATCGATAATAAAGCCAAATAGAGGAGAAGCCACCGCTGATATTAAATAAACTATAGAATTTACATTATTGGCTTGATCGGGTGTAAAACCGAATTTGTCCATAAAGAAAGATCTGATTGCAAAATAAATTTTATATAAATTAACAAACAACCTCTTAAGATTGAAAATATTAAAAAAAAAGAAACTTACTTGCCCAAGGCAATAAATGGAAATATTGCCACATAATAAGCTACACAAATAACAGAGACCATCCAAAAGGTTACTTTAAAGGTAACAACATCACTTAATTTGGCAATTTCACCCGATGGATTGTTATTACGCTGTAAAATACGTTCAGCTCTTTTATCCATCCAACCTATAGAAACAAATCTAAGAATTCAAAAAAATTCCCCTTTAAAGCCTTCAAAACTCACCTAATATCAGAGCACAGAGCAGAGACATTACACAAGTAGCCGCTGCCAGCAGTAATACTACACCAATTGCTCTATGATCTGGATAGAATTTATACACATAATCGTATATCGGTTGCATTACCCAAAAATTAACCGTACTACCAAAACGCGCGAACGACAATTGTAAACCGAATACCATATTCAATTCCTTACCCTTAAACCATAAGACAGCATAATTATTTTGTGCCACCGCCAACGATTCAGCCCCAATACCGAATATAAAACGTCCCACAATCATTATCCAAAATGTACCCAATATACCACCCGATGCAAAAATTAACTGGCCGATTAACAAAATGAATAAATAGATAATGGTACCCAAGCGTATACCGAAGACACGATCGATAAGGAAACCCCCCACAAAACACAAAACAACATTGGGCCACGAATATATGGAATAAATTAAGGTAAACTGAGTGGTAGTTATATTTAAATCTTCTTTGAAAACTTCTTGCAAAGCTCCGGGGTTATCGTAACAAAAGTAAGAACCTGAAAGAAAAATTAAAAATACATTGAATACTGCAATAAGTGAGTGACTGAGTAAGTGAGTGAGTTTAGTAATTTTTTTTAATATGGTGTTTCTAGATGACGTTTTGCTGCACATGAACGATGTTATTGTTTGTAATATGTCTTTCATTTTATATCCAATATTGATCAATTTGGTATGCTTTACAAAACCTAATTCTTTCCAAAAACTTTATGAATGTCTAACCGATTAATCGTCTTCGGACGAAAATAGACAATCTGCCAAAATAGCCTCAACAACAATAATTTGCACACAATTATCTGCAGTAAAGTATTGTTACCATAACCAAACCTGTGTATAAGTTGTTGTTTGTGCTGTTTTGGATTTGATCAGTAGTGTCCGACCGATTAATCGTCTTCGGCCAAAAAGAGACGATCGGCCACATTACGGCCGATTACTGATTATTACCCAAAACAACCCGAAACAGACCCGAAAACAGTAATTTTGGTCTGTTTTAAGATACCGCGGTAGAGTATTGCTTTAAAAGTCGTTTCAAACGTACTTTGCCGCATTGACCAAAGTGTTCTCGTAAAAAATAAAAAAAAAAAATTGGCATCGGATTAGGCCGATTACTGTAAAAATGACCGATGTCCGGCCGAAAAAAGTGCCTTCGAACGGATACTATTGATCTGCTTAGACCGATTATTGTAAATTCAGTCACTTCACACTGCACTACAAATTCGAACAGATATTGATTCTTTTTTAATTCTTAAAGTGTTTTGGGAGCATTAAGAACAAAAAAGTGCCAATTTCTATAGGAAAAACTACAGTTTGTTTACATATTTCGTGACAGCAAAGTGTTTTTTTTTTTTCTTAAAGAATAACCCAGAATCTTGGACACGCTTGTGCAGCATTGAATATTCAATATGTTTATATTTTCTTTGAACCAAACAAGAAATAACGGTCAGATTATACAACTTATTTCACATCTAAAAGTGAGATTTGGCAGCTGAAAAAAAAAAAATTTAGCATTATGTTTTGGTCTTTTATACCATATTTAAATTTCATTGAAATCGGATAAACCAAGGAAAAATTTTAAAAAAATTAAGAAAGCTTTTTGTGTTAAATTATGATTTTGGCGCTTCGTCTTTTTGGCGGATAGAGCTCGATATGAAAGTTTTTATTTTTTGTTGCGAAATGTTTTTTTTTTGATATAGAAATGTTGATATAGAAATGTTGGTCTTTTAAATTGTTGATTTTTAGAAATTTTAAATTTAAATACTTTTAAGCATAACTTCAAAATCATACCTAATATCGGCTAAAATTTTATAAAATCAGATATATTTATATCTAATTTAGATACATGTAGATGACCCTTTTTCGGATTAATTTGTATGTGCTTATATATGGGAACTTATCAAATGAGATATAATTTTATTAGACTCCATATTAACATTTTTACCCGGGTGTGTATTTGTAAACTAAATGCTTATAGAGGTTAATAATAATAGACAAAATATATCGAAAGACAGGGACACACGCCAAAAAAGGGTTGTAAAGGGTGTCCCAAGAAGAACGCAATTTTTAAATCTGGCAACATTCGAAAAGTGTCATTGTTTGACATTTGAACAATTGTTATTGTTTGCTAGTAGAAGGTACGAGGTTAGTAAAAATGGAGCGCTACACGAATGAACAACGCATTCTCATTGTGAAATTGTTTTACCAAAATGCCCAAAGGCCCATTTTCATCTTGATGGCTTCGTCAATAGGCAGAATTGTCGCATTTGGGGTGAGGAAAATCCTCGAGTGATTCACGAGAAGCAAATGCATCCTCAACGTGTCACTGTGTGGTGTGGTTTTTGGGCTATAGGAATCATTGGACCTTTTTTTTATGAAAATGAGCCAGGTCAAGCGCAAACAGTCAATGGTGTTCGGTATCGTGAAATGATAACCAGTTTTTTCTTGCCTAGAATTGAAGAAATGAATGTGGAGGGCATGTGGTTCCAACAAGACGGCGCCACATGTCATACAGCCAGAGAAACAATTCAATTGCTGCATCAGTCATTTCCCGGTCGTGTTATTTCGCGTTTTGGAGATCAGAATTGGCCGCCTAGATCGTGCGATTTAACACCACTAGATTTTTTTCTTTGGGGTTTTTTGAAGTCGATGGTTTACGCGAATAAGCCGACGACGACTCAAGCCTTAAAAGAGGAAATTGGACGCTGCATTAATGAAATACCGCAGCATTCATGCAAAACGGTCATTGAAAATTTCATTAAAAGATCGCGTGCATGCCAGCAAAATTGCGCTCTTCTTGGGACACCCTTTATATGTCATATTTTGTTATTTTTTTGTTTCTAGAATTATCTACGGCATTTGCCTTCCTTTAAAAGATACCATCATTTAGGCAACCCTTGATGTAAGTAGATGAAAGATAATTTTGTTTATGTTATATATAATTCTTTATTTTGTATATTACATTAATTCACGAAGTCAATGTCGGAGTATGAACATTTTTATATTTAGTAACGTATTGTAAATTATTTTTAAAAGAACCATAAAAATATGTTTATGGTTTTCAGCAAATAAATTAACTAAAGTATAATTTTTGTACAAATTTTTCGAGTTTTTTTTTCCAGTCTATTAATATTTAGCAAAAATCTTCTTAACTCTTGCAAGGGTTTTTTAATTTTTCATCCACTAAGTGTTAGCAAAACTTTTCCTGACGTTAGCAATTCTTTTGCAAGCACCCTCCGTACTAAAATGATTTTGACTTTACTAACTTTTTTCTTGAGTATAGTATATTTTTATATTTGTTTCAGTTTAGTGAATGAAATGCATTTTTCTTTGAACTTCATAAAATAAACATAAAAATAAAATACAACACCATGAATAAGTATTTAAAAATTTTATGTATAAAAAACAGCGTTAAGACATTCAAAACTTTTATGCAATTTTGCTAAAAATCTGGCCCATAAGTGTAAAAAACTGTGTACGTTATTAAAATCAGCATGGCTAAAATAGTTAGAATCAAAGGTCGATACTCTTGTTTTATTTTTCGAGTGCCGCAGTGTAGTCAATGAAAAAAATAGAAAATTTCTTGTTGTTTGAGTATTTTCTCAACACTGTAAATATATAGCAACACTGGGAAAGCACTTGACTGTTATTTATTCCAGTGCTTTCACAACGCTTTGTTATGCATTGGCACCAGTGGAACGGTGTTATCATTTAGGGGTTGGTAAAGCACAGTTAGCAAGTACTCATACCACCCAATTTAGTGGCTTGCCAGTACTGGCCCCTTTGTATTTTTCTACATGGGTATTTACCTATTGGAAATATATTTTATCTTCTGTTTAACTGTTTCGTGAGTAAATAAACATTTACTAATTTCAACATTAAAGGTAATCCAAATGGTGTCAGATATTGATAACAAAAATGGCTGCTTCAGTAGAAATATTAGAAAATCTGAAGGTTTTTTTGTAAAATAAAAATGTTTTCTATGGGTTTGCTCTTCTCTTTGTTCAACAAACACTTGATTAAAATTTTAAATGCAATACGCTTGAAGTTATTAAGAAAATTTCAATCCTTCCCAGCAAACATGGCAATACGAAGAAGACTCTCCAATCGTATAGTTTGGAAGAAAGCATTTATTGCCAGCAATAATCATTTTCGTATTGCGGAAGTTTCTACCGCAGGGAACAACTGTTACCGGCCATACGAAAGCAATTGAAGATAAGTCCGCGATATTAATTATCTCCAAATTATCGCCGGGACGATATATAGGCGATATTTTAAGACGTTATTTGTCGCCAAACTATCGCCGGAAAGATAAATCGGCGATAATGCCCAAATATCACCTGGAAGTTAATTAGAAGATATCGCTCTACTGTCACCCAAGCGATAAAAATACGTTGTTTTATTTTATTAAATTTGACGTTTTATTTTGCTTTTTACAGAAACAAAATAAAGAAAGAATCACCATACCAAAACAATATTCATTGTTATCATGGACTTCAGTCTTCTCGGATCTTCATTATTTACGTTTTTCTTCTCCGATAACTAATGTAGCAACACGCCAAACTTTAAGGACTTGTAAGGGGTAAGATGGACCCAAATGGAGACTTACAACATACTACATTATTTTTACCTCAACCCTTCTACACAAATTACATTTGGACATATTGAATATATCTTTTACCTGGGCTAAATCTCGGACTCTAGAGAAATTTAAATGTGTAATAGAAAAAATTTGTATAAAACTGAAATGGAAATAGAACCGATTTTTTTTATATATTTTGTAACATCTAATTCCCCTAGATGGTTACAAAAGTTATACAGGTCATTGTCAGCAACATTTTAAATTTCATCTAAATTATAAAATTTAGTTTGAAGACCATTCCTTAAATGCAATTTATAATTGTTTTGTAGAAAAATTTACCTATAACTGAAACTATTTTTCTCAAAAGTGAAACCTTTTACTCAGAATCTATTAAGTTTTTATATAGAAAAGTTATCTTGTCGAAAAAAAATGTTGTAGGAAAAATCAATTCGATTTTGAGAGCTTTTCTTAAGAATAAATACATCTGATTTTCCCAAATTTTAGTGTTATAGAATTTTTGCAAATGAGAACTGCCTCAAAAGATCGGAAGTTTTCTCTTTAATTTTAATTTGTTGCGATTTTCGTAGTGAATTTAAAATCGTAATTAAGAATTAAATTGTTCTAGTGTTTTTGCACGTACAAGTACGAAATAGCATAATGTCGTTAACCCAAAATATTCAAACGCTCAACCATAAACTTTACATTAAGTTTCATAAGTGTATCAAAAGTTTATTTTGCAACATTTACCACAAATAATAGCGGTATTCACTCTTGATAGCATTTATGCAAGGGTTGCATTAATACTATTTATTTATCGTATGGCATTGGTTTAAAACAAATTACATAAATATTAATATTTAGGAAGAAATTTAAAAGGAGAAAGAAAACAAATTCTAGTGATAAGTATCAGATATTGATGTCAATATTTTTTAGCCATTCGATAGCAGCAGGACTAGCGTTGTTTAGTTCAGATAATTCGCCAAGAAATTTTCGATGAGGGCATTCTTTTATAATGTGGTGAATGGTTTGCACAGTATCACTGCAATCACACAGTGGGGAGACTGCTGAGTCCCATTTGTGAAGGGTAGCTGCGCATCTTCCAGTGTTTGTTCTAATACGGTTAAGCCTAACCCATAGGAGCCTTGGTAGTTCTGACCCTGGTGGCATGCAGGTTAGATCTTCGATTTTCATGGCGTCATCATACGAGGATAGATTCCAATTGTCGGTCCAAATGCTTTGTGGGTCGTAGTTGTTTTCTGTGAGCGTTTCGGCAAGCTTTAATGGTGGGTTTCTAGATTGGAGACGATCGTCATGGGCGGTTCCCATATATTGATGTACTTTAAGGCTGGGATTAGCCATTATTTTACGTTGTTCACGTACTAGAGCATTTTGGCGTCTTATATTTGGCGGTTGTATATTACTAAGAACAGGTAGAAATCTTAATGGAGTTGAAGACATTGTACCTGTTATTAATCGCATTGATGCGTTGAGTTGGACATCTAGTTTGTTGACGTGTGGACTGTTGAGCCAGACCGGTGCGCAATATTCTGCAGTGGAATATACTAATCCAAGCGAAGCTGAGCGCAGTGTTTTTGCCGAAGCTCCCCAGGTAGTTGAGGCAAGTTTTTGGATTATATTGTTTCGCGTTTTTACTTTGTTGGCAGTATTTTCTATGTGTTTCCTAAATGAGAGTGTTCTGTCAAGGGTGACACCTAGGTATTTTGGAGTCGGATTATGGGGTAGTGTAGTGTTACCAAAACGTACATTTAATTCTAGGTTAGATTGATTGTTGTTCAGATGAAAGCATGAAACTTCAGTTTTATTTAAACTGGGGCAAAGTCTCCATTTTTTAAAATAGTTTGAAAGTGAAACAAGATCCTTTGTAAGAACAGATTCTGCATCTTCGACTAGAGAGCGTTGAGTGGCGTTGAGCGTATTTTCTAGCGATTTTTAAGTAGACTTTAGCGATTTTTAAGTAGACTTTAGCGATTTTTTTCAAATAAAAAAGGTTGACATTATTCTTCGTTCTCAGTGGATTTTTAACTCTGTTGTTATTTTGTGTGAATATCAACTTTAGAAGAAGATCCATTTTTATATTAATATCGTATTTTTCTTTAATTTTAGTTTGTTTTTTTAATAAAAATTTGTGTTAAAATCAGTTGTTTTTTTTTTACACGAAAATTAAATGTTTTTTGCAAATATTTCTGTTCTTTTTTGTTTTCCGGGAAAACTAAAAGATGTCAAGTATTGTAAGTTTGAAAGGTTTGCAAGACCCAGAATATGCAATAGGTTTTCGTCTTGCATATAAATAAAAGTCTTGCATATTTTTATTTCATGTATTTTGTTGTTGTGGGCTTGCATACTCTTGTATTTATACAAGATCTGCAAGCTTTGAAAGGTCTGCAAGGGTAGTTTGCTACCAAGAGCGAATACCGCTAATGTTTAATTTTTCTACACTGATTTTAAAAAGTCACGTTTTAAGTGTTTTACTGAATCACTTTCAAAAAGCCTTCAGTCTTTTGTATTCAAATTAATTAATTCTTAAATCAAATATGATTCATAATAATTTTAGCCTAAACGTTTTTAACCTGTATAAATCGTAAATGGCTTAAAGAGCCATATTTGGAATTTCACAATGTTACGGAGGACCGCACTATATTAAACTTAAACGCACTGAAATGCAAAGAAAAGTTTTTTTTTTAAAGAATTTTGCGTTCCTAAGCCCTAATTTAAAGCAAAAAAATTTAACGTATTTACTTTATCAGTTGAGGGTCTTTTTTTTTATAGCAAAGAAAATATTTTATGGGTCAGTTTTTTTGGAGAAGTACATCAACATCTTTTATATTTTTATGTAAGTATATAAATTCCGAATAAAACTGGCATATCGGAAAACGTTTAAAAGACCCCATTATGTTGATCATTAAATTTTTGGAATTATTATTTTAAACACAAATTTGTTTAACAATTTAGACACATGAAATCTGTATTCATACTAGACACATCAATAAATACAGGCGCGGATCCAGGAAAACATTTTGGGGAGGGAAGCTAGAGTATTTTTGACAAATTTTTAAATCTTTTTCAGGTTTTTGTATTTAAAATTTTTATTTTGGGGAAGGAAATGTCCCATTTCCCCTGCCCCTGGATCCGCGCCTGATAAATATATCTCGAAGAAAAAATTGCAAACAACACGTCAAAGTAAGAAAATAAGAGATTTTTTACATAGCATGACTGTTTGCTTTTAATTAAATAAATTCCATAAAATTAACTTTCTGAATCTGAATCAAAAAACGAATCTAAAGGAAAAAACTCGATCCAAGCGATGTTATGAATTATAGAGCTTATGTTATATAAACAAAATTTGAATGTAGAAAATTGTCATATTTATGTAGTTTACATAAATATAATCCAACTTTTTGTAAAATTGTATGATACAAATTTTAAAATTTTTTCTTTATTTTATAAAAAGTTGTCATCAAAAGTTTTATTTTTAAAATATCCCATATCTAAAATATTTACAAATATAAGAGAACATTTTATTTGGATTTACTGGAGTATATCCCAGCAAAAAATAGTGCTTCTAAGAAGCTCTTGTGGAATCCTTCTTTGAACCCGAAGCGCTTGCTGAAGGCTTTCCAGAAGGCATGATTTTTGTTTGCGATGTCCCACTTGGTAGGTCTCTTTTAAGCAGGTGAGAAGCGCTTCTATCATGAGATCTAAGCATCACATGAAAGAAGCGCTACCGGAAGAGCTTCCCGAAGCGCTAACAGAAGAGCTTCGAGAAGCGATTCTACCTTCAGGGAAGCACAATATAATGCCTTCCAGAATTGCTTCATAGAAGGCCTTCTTTACTGCTTCAGTGCATGCCTTCTTATTTGCTTCTTTAAAAGCCTTCGTTACTGCTTCAAAAGAATTCCTTCAGGGAAGCACACTATAATGCCTTCCAGAAGTGCTTCATAGAAGGCCTTCTTTACTGCTTCATTGCATGCCCTCTTCACTGATTCTTTTCATGCCTTCTTTACTGCTTCAAAAGAATGCCTTCAGGGAAGCACAATATAATGCCTTCCAGAATTGCTTCATTGCATGCATGACGGCGAAGCGCTTCTTTGAAAACACTAAAAAGAAGTTACTGCTTACCAAATCGAAATTATTTTTTGCTGGGATTTGTCGAGGTTTTTTATATAAAAATAATAAAGTTTTCCTTTAAGTGTAGTTTGAATAGAGTTTAAATATGGTCAAACGTTTTACCAATGGCCATTCCCCAAAAATGCAATATTAGTATTATTGAGAAATAAATGATTTTTCCCTGGGGGGTTATTATGTAATTCGATTCGAAAAGTAAAACCTTTCGAAACTAATTTCCGTTTCGAAAGTAAAACTGTATTATGTTATTCGTTCAAATGTTTATGTTTAAATGGGGAAAAGCCAACAACTGGGAAATAATTTTTACTTTTTTGACTTTAGATTCATTGTGTAATTTTCTGTTAATGCTCCATATTTTTAAGTATATTTTCAAATTCTGATTGTTAGCTCCGTGAGCGTTGTGGTGTAATTTTTAGCGCGTTGGACTATTACACAGATGGTCCCGGGTTCGATTCCCGGTGACGACAACATCAATTTAGAAAAATAATATGTATGAGTTTTCTATCACTTATATGTATCGCTGCGCCCACCTTCGGTGTTCCTATAGCACTTAACCCCACCGAAGTAAAATAATGAATCAGGGATATGAAACAAAAAGCTTCAATAAATTCGGCAACTCTACATCAGGTGGCGAGCAACAACTGTTCTAAGACTTATCATCGCGCGCAATTACAGTGTTGCCATGTTTGAAGCCCTTCATCTTTCACCACCTTTCCTTAATTATTATTTTTTAGAAGATTTTATTTATTTAGTATTTTTTAATTAAAAATTTATTTGATTCATTTTCATTTTTCTTTTGTGAGGTTTTTGCTTTTGGGTTTAGGGCTGCACGAAATTCAATCTGGGGCCGCATTTGCCCATGTCTGCTATATATGATGCAATCAAGTTTTGATTTTCTTATTTCAATTAGAAAAATAAAAAACTCAATGATAAGAATTGACATTAAAACGAAATTCACACGCCCTATATGTCCATTATATACATTTTTTTATGCACTCTTGATATTTATGATCAACAAATTATAAGCATAATTTAATAAACAATTAAAATAATAAGTCTTATCTATAAAATGGCATGACAAGAAAAGCTCACATATAATTAATAAAAAAATAAATAAAAAAAAACAATTTCACTTACCAAAACCCAAAAGACACATAAAAATCAAAGCAAGAAAACGATGAAAACCACTAGAGGGATTACAACATGCCGATGCTCCACAACCGGTAGGTTGGGGATCCAATTCATTATCGGGTGGTCCCCCCCTTCGTGCTGGCAATTCCTCATTATCAACTATAGGTAAATTGTCATCAACCATTCTGTTAATATGCGTTGATTTTTATATTAATAAAATTTTACTTTTACACAATTTTCCAAGAGTAGGACTTTATTCGTTGATATTTCAAATGTTACTGGTTCAAATTTTAGTTGACTTTTATGGTGGCGTTATCAGTTTGAGTAGAGTTTGTATGGTTGAGTTCAAATTCTTCCTTTGTGTGTTTTTCTTTTTGAATAAATAAGCGGGTAAATTGATTTTAGGTGGCAACACTATGTCGTGGTAGACGTAAAATTAATACTGCTGATTGGAAATTTATTTTAAAGTGTAAAAAGACTATAGAAAAATAAAAAACTTGTCATAAAAAGTTAATTGAAACTAATTATTTTGAATTAAAACCAAGTTTTTGTAAAATTATTGAATATTCATAATAATTTCATAAAACAAAAATTTCCTTGGAAAAACGTGATTTATTTGATCTCACCTATACATGTGCATCGAGTTTTGCTGTTTCTTTTGCACACATAAATACACTGTGTAATTGAAAAATTGAGTACCGTTATAATTTGTCAGCATATTAAAGAACATAATTTTTGGAAACCAAATTATTTATGTATATTGTGCCTTAAAATTGATTTAAAGAAAAAACAAATTCTGATTGTTGAGTAGCTGATTCTAAAATGGCCCCAGTTTATTTATGTGGAACTTGCCAACAGAGTGTAGCAGGGAAACGCAGTGTGTTATGTACGTCTTGTGATGTGTGGTTTCATGCAGACTGTGAAGGCGTATCAAAAGATCTTTTCCAAGTCCTTGATAAAAATCGCAATTTAAAGTTTACTTGTAAGAAATGCATGGCTAACCCTGTAGACGCAACGGGAACTGATGCATCTTTTAAAAAGGAAATGCGTAGTGAATTTGCTGGAGTAAAAAAATGTTTGAGTAGTTTGGCTGCAGATTTTAAACATGTGCAGACAGAAATAAACAACAAATTTGAATCAGCTATAAGTGAGATTCGTACGGAGCTGTCTTCAAATATTCAAAACTTCAAGGATGAAATAATGTCTTGCAGGAATTTGGTGATTAATTGTGAAAACACTACTAAAAATAAAATATATGAGCTTGAACTAGCAAACAATGCACTTCAATATAAGTTTAACCGTTCTGACATAATCATCTCTGGTGTACCTGATGGTCTTGATGATCTGGCAAATTTTGTTGTGGATTTGTGTTCCTACTTTAAATTCAATATTGGTGTAAATGATATTATGCAGGCTATTTATATCAGAAGGCGTAAATCTATTTTGGTGAAGTTTAATAATACCTTATTACGGGATCAGCTGATGAGAGCATATTTTAAAGACAAGAACCTAGTTTTGTCGAATTTTTATAAGGAAAAAGCTGGTGAAGACATAAGTAATCGTGTCTATTTGAACGATAACCTTACTCCAATGGCTGCTAAATTATTTAAGCTATGTCGGTCTTTGATTAAAGATAAAAAAATTTATAGTTTTAAAATGATGAACAGAGCTATACCTAAATGTAAAATTAAAGTACTCGCTAAGGATAATGACCAACTTTTTAATCTTCAGCAATGTCTTGATCGTTTTGGTGAACCTGCCTAAGATGAGTATTTATTCAATGCTGCTTCATTTTCCATATTTTTGACGTTTTTTTTGCGATCCTTATATATCTTTTTTCTTTTTTTTTTCTTTTTATTTGCGAAAAGTGTCATAAATTTGTTAATTAACGTAAAGTTTTTCTATGCAGATATTGTATTATAAAATCTTAACTTTAAAATTTTATTTTCCAATTATCAGTATTTGATAAAATTGATTTTGTTAATTTAAATTTTCTGTATTCCAAATTTAAATTGTATTTATATATTTTTTTTTTATATTCTTTAAGCTAATTATGTTTTTTCTTTTTTTTTATACATGGTTCCCTCTAACAACTGATTCTCTTCATAACTTTGATGTACCATAACAATAACTTGGGTCCTATAGCTAGAGACAATTCCATACTAAGAGCATCGTTTACTGATAATCATGATAATCTTAATCTGGGGCATATTAATGCCCAGAGTATTAACCCCTCAGTTGGATCAACAAAGTTAGATGAATTTAAAAATTTAATTTATGATTCTGGAATTGATATTGTTGGAGTTTCTGAAAGTTGGTTTGTTAAGGGGACTTTGTCTCAGGCTGTAGCTGTTTCTGGATATAGCGTTGTAAGAAATGATCGTATGATAGATAGTGAGCATCGTGTTGAAAATGAACGTACCTTACGGAGGGGCGGAGGAGTCTGTTTATATCTCTCCAGCTTCTTAAAGTATAGAATTATATTTCGGGGTAAAGAGTTTGGAATTTGCGAATCATTGTTTGTTGAAATAATGGGAAGTGGCAATTTGCCTATTTTAGTTGGTGTAGTTTATTTGCCTGGTGGCTCTATTTCTACCTTTGAACGTTTACATAGTGATATATTTGAAGAATATTCTAATATTATTATTATGGGAGACTTTAATTGTAATTTATTTAATCGATCGTCGTCTGAAAATTTCCGTCTGATGTGTCTGAGAATTGGACTGAGTACTGTTCATAATAGTATGCCCACTCATTTAGACGTACGTTTTGGTACAACCTCACTTATTGATTTTTTTCTGGTGAGCAATACTTCTTTAGTTGCAAATACTGGCCAATTTTTATGTCCGTTTTTTAACTCACATCACAGTTTCATATATCTGTCGTATAAAGTGAAAACCTCTTTAAGTAATAGTGTTGTTGAGTTTAAGGATTACAACAGAATTGATTATGATGATTTTTTCTCACATATTTGCCAGTTTGACATTTCTCGTATATATAACTTAGGTGATGTTGACGATCAATTGGAATATTTTTACTTGTTGATTAATGAGCTGCATGAGAAAGTTCCAATTTCTAGAATTAATTGTAGGCGTAAAGATATAGATTTTATGAAATCAAGAAATGTCATACATGCGAGATCGTTAAGGGACTTGGCATTTCAGGCTTATTGTGAATGTGCTTCTGATTCAAATTGGAAAGTTTATTGTAAATATAGAAATAAAGCTAAGGCTATTATTAGGAAGGAAAGAAAGAAATTTGGCATGCGTTTGTTTAATACATCGGATAGTAAGGAAATCTGGAGGAAACTGAAGAATCTTGGTTGTGCTGGTGAAGAAGGTAGTCAACTGGATTTAATAGATGTAGAATCTTTGAATGATAAATTTTTAGATGGATTTACTCAAAGTAGGATAAATGAGTTTGATTTTTTGGGTAATAATGACAGACTTGAATCTTTTTCTTTTCGTAACGTAACAGAGGACGAATTGGTTCTCGCGATAACTCGGATTAAAACTAATGCCACTGGACATGACATGATTCCTATAAAGTTCATTAAACTTTTATACCCACTTATATCTGATATATTATTGCACATTGTTAACACAATCTTTACTTCTTCAGTTTTTCCTAAATTGTGGAAATTGGCTAGGATTACACCAATTCCAAAAAGTGGAGGTTTTGACATTGACAACCTAAGACCAATAAGTATATTGCCTTCAATATCTAAAATTGTCGAAAATTTGGTTAAAGACCAAATTTTATGTTATACTAATGAGTCTAATCTGTTGCATCCAAATCAATTCGCTTTCCGTAGAAATTATAATACCACTTCATTGTTGCTTTCTTTAACAGATTCTGTTAGAATGTACCTAAATGGACGTAAGCATTGTATAATGGTTTCTTTAGACCTAAGTAAGGCTTTCGATCGTATTGATCATTATTTTTTGCTTTGTAAGTTAAGGGATAAGTTTAAATTTTCTACTACTGCTTGCCGGCTTATATTTTCGTACCTAAATGACCGGTATCAATATACTTCGTTAAAGAATGTTGCCTCTAGTATTGGTGCTGCTACGTCAGGGGTGCCGCAAGGCTCGGTTTTGGGGCCCCTACTTTTTATAATATTTTTTAATGAATGCATTGAAATTATGTCTAATGACATTTGTAAATCTTTTGTTTTCGCTGACGATGTCCAGCTGCTGTTTCATAGTAATGATTCTATTGATTTATTTGAGACAACTATAAATGACCATTTGCAGACAATTTCGAATTGGATGTCAACTAATAACCTGTTGATAAATCCAACTAAAACGAAAGCCATCCAATTTGTTCTAAGCGATCATGAGATTCAACATCCCAATATTTTTATATCGGGTGAATCTATTCAATTTGTTGATCATTTAAAATGCCTTGGCATTTATTTGGATCAATATCTTTCCTTTGAACGTCATATTAATCATATTTCTAGTAAGGTTTTTATTATACTTAGAAGGCTGTATTCTCTTAGCTATTACATGCCAAGGCATATAAAACGTCGAGTAGCTTATGCTCTTCTTATGTCAAATATAAATTATGGTATAGAAGTTTTTGCAGG
Source organism: Delia radicum (assembly GCA_021234595.1). Lineage (NCBI taxonomy): Eukaryota > Metazoa > Arthropoda > Insecta > Diptera > Anthomyiidae > Delia > Delia radicum. The sequence continues at coordinate 30,028,915 of CM037854.1, read as the reverse complement.
TTCACCACGTGGTAATCTTGATAAACTTGAAAGGATATTTAATAGAATTTTAAGGTTTGTTTACACCCTTCGACTTCGTGATCATGTTACTAATTCTGCAATTGACTTTTTAGGTTGTACATTTGATAATTATGTTGTTTTACGTACTTTGTTATGTTTTTTCAAAGTATTAAAATATGGTGTACCATTTGATTTATGTAATAACTTTAACTTTCTACCTTCCACTAGAATTTTACAGATTGATGAACCTCTTATCCGTTATGAAATTTTTGCTCGTTCCTTTTTGATTAGAATAGCTAGAAAATGGAATTATTTGCCGTTAGAACTGCGATACTTTTCGACTTCTATTAGCATTTATAAGAAAAAATTATTAACGTATCTAAACCTCTAGCTAGGACCATTTAATTTCCTATTATTGAATTTTAAATAAAATAAATATTAGAGAGGATGTTGTAGGGAACCATGTATAAATGTAGATAAATATGTAGGTGATATTTTTAGAAATAAGGATGTAAATATATGACATAGTTATTTGCTTAAAATGTATTTACTTTGTAATACTTTATTTTGGCCATGAAGGCTTCTTGTATTACCTGTTGAATAAATAAAAAAAATAAATAAATAAATTCTACTTTAACTATGATTTGAGGGCGTCAATAATAAGAGCAAAATATTTATCTCAATCCATGCACATAAACATATGTATGTATAACCAACAGGCCACTAAACTGAAGTTGTACTAGCGCAGTCAGATAATTAAATATTTCAATATTATTTATGTAGAGATATTCGTTTCCTTTTTTTTTTGATCGTTCTTCTTTTTCAATATTTCTAATCAGGATACTGCCTATAGCTTTTTGTGTGGAAAATTGTCTTATCTTTTTTTGGAATTATTTTCTATTGCTTATCGTCAATGATAATGATGTTTTAAAATACAAATATGACTCGCAGTAGTTTTTAATGAATTAATAAAATTATTGCTTTGATTTTGTTTTATTTTTTTATTTTTAAATTTTTGCTTTTTGTCTAGCTGATCTATTTTGCATTGATTTTTTTTTTTTTTTTTTTTTTTGTTTAAGTTTAGTTTAATAATCAGTAGTAGTTCAAGTCTTCTACGTTAATAGTTACACAAAATCAATTAAATTATAATACGAGCACAATGAGCCTTGATTAGAGCTGTAAAGAAATAAAACAATGGAAAATTTTATTTAATTGTTTTTATTTTCAATATTTATTTTATGATTAAATGTGTTTTGTTGTAACAAAAATACTACTTTTAAAACGATAGCCTAACTTATGCATATTTTTTTTTGGTTTCAATTTTCTTTTCGGACATTGGACATGTGATATTTATAAATGCACTTTTTCGCTTGTTTCAAATATTAATCATCGTTTGGCAATTTAACCCTCTAACGGGTAAGGCTGCCTCAGGGCAGTGTTTTCATAAAATTTACCACAAATACGTCAAATGAGCGTTTTATACATAGAAATTAATATATTCCAATAGAAAACTAAATTTGCTAAATATTTTGCGAAAAAAAATTTGTGCCGTCCACTGTTTGGAAGCGTAAAATTTCAAAAACTAGTTATTTTTAAAAAAATATAGTCTTCAAAAATCTAAAAAACCAATTTAAGTTGACTAAAAACTCTTTATAATAAAATATAAGTAAGATTGAAGCTCTATCTTTAATAATAAGTTCTTACTTTAGTCCAAGGACAGCATTTTATCAGAATTCCTCTAAAAGACATCGTCTTAACTTATAAACTAATAGACGGATTTTTATGAAATTTTGCAGAAAGAAGACATTAAGTATTAATAGCAAAGCGTTAAAGTTTAAACAATATAAATTGAAGTTTAGATACTTTTTCGCCAAATTTGGCTTTTTCCAAAAAGCGAAAATCGCGATATCTTCTTAAATAGGAGCAGAAGAAAAATAGTTTTTCGAGCGTGGTTATATCTTGGTAAGAGAAATATTTTTTTTTGTCCAAAACTTCTCTTTTATATGCTTTAGTTTCCAACATGCACCCTAAAATATTTTGGCTCATATCGCCTAAATTAGGCAACGATAAACAATTTTGTTGAAGAACTTATTATTTGTTTTTCGAGTGGAGCACATGGTATGAATTTTGATGCAAAACATCGTTTGACAGTTAGAGGGTTAAAAGATAACTAAAATCAGTTTCCAAATTTAGTATAAAACCTTCAAAATCTATCGACTGACAAACTTATAAAGTCGACCACTCTATTACCTACAACCTTTCCAATTTTAACCAATGGTATAAAAGTTGTACGTCTTAAGCTTCCACCACAATTTACTTATCTTTTGTAAATTTGTTTTAAAATTTCTATTAATTTTTCTTTATTATTATTACAATTGTTTGAATTTTAAAATGTTTGCCAAATTTGCAAATAAATTAGATACTTTTTTTTATTAATTCTTTTATTTGTTATTCATAAAATTTCTTTTGCTTGTTTGAAATGTTTTTAATTTCGTTAAGTTGGGTGCTATGAGTTTCGATTACAAATTAACCAAATTAATAGAGATGGAACTTTACGAAAGTTGACTTATACTGTGTTTCCACTTACATGTTTTGAACAAAACATGTGTTTTGTTAATAAAAAAAATTGTATGGGAAAACATGTACAAAACATGTTTTGTTTCAAAACACGTCAAAAACACCTTCAGTGGAAACGTAGCATTAAGCTAAATATGGATGCTTCAATGTATTTTTATACAATCGATGTCCCTTAATTAAAACTTCGCTAAATATATAGCTAAAACGTCTTATAAATAAAGGGTCCGCCAAATAACTTTTTTTTTTGAACTCCTGAACCAATTGGACTTTGTATGGCGTCATACCAAGGTCTTTATGCAAAATTCGTCGCAATGATGTCTCCGAAATGTTCAATTGTTGAGAACGACGGTGAATTGATGTTGATGGCGCTTCACGCACACTTTCTGCCACAGCAGCAATATTCTCGGGTGTACGCACTGTTTTTGGCTTTTCACGCTTTGGTTTATCGATGAGGATGCCAGTTTCTTTCACTTTTTTCACAAGATAAAACAACATACGGACCATATTCTTTCAGCGGAAGGATAAAACTAATTATCTGTCAAATCAGACATGAGCTAAGTATTACCATTCACGAAATAAGTACTAGTTGAAAAAAAAACGTTAGATGGCGGATCCTTTATTAACCTCGCTCAAATGTAGGACAGCAGATTCTAGCGGATCTTGAAATATCTCGTTTGAAAATATGAAAAATGTTGGAAAATTTCACAAAAGTAGTCGTACATAAATTACACAGTTAAACTCTACTCGATATCTTGATTAATCAATTAATCGATTAATCAAAAATTCTGATTACCCAGAACAATGATTAATCAATTAATTTGAATTTGTAATATTCAAATCTGATTAATTTTATTCAAAATTCACAAATTATTTGAAATAGAAAACAAAATAAAAAAATTAAAAAAAACTTTATTTATAGCAGAAAATAGGCAAAACGTTTGTTTGTCTGTTGATCTAATTGCTGAATGTTCTGTTGATCTACATAAGGAAGTTGGAAATCCGAGCACCTCAATGAGAAGATTTTTAAATTGCAATTGATGTGCTTTCCCGTTTGCAGGCTAACTATTCAGGGTAGTTGGATTAATTCTTTGCAATCGGCAATTTAACGTGCCACCTTAATTTCACGTGTAATTGATTTGCTCTCTCAATTAGAGGAGAAATATTCTTAGAGTCTGACATTAGACTATAATGTCAGAACGGTCCCATATGAGAGTTAGCTAGCCTCTCTACTATTGCGATATCGGAATTCTATCTTGTAATGTTAAGAGAATCTTGCAATATAATGAACATAAGAAACGTTTCCCTTAACATCTCACTATCTTCGTTAATTGTAGGGACTTAAAATTTTCTTTGAAGACTGTATTCTTTAGGCATTTGTGAACACTTGGTTCTGGATTTTTTTTTTGCCAGATAAGGGTTGTGCAAATATTATCACTATTAAAATGTTTATGTAAATTTGGATATATTTGTAACAAGTTGGTACAAACGAGGGATGCCATTCGGGATTGATATTTAAAAATCCCTTTTCGTTATTCTGGTTATGTTAACAAAAAAACTCAGTAATCACAACAAAAATATTCAATTAGGAACAAATTCGATTGTCAGCAAGAAGGTGTTTTCTCTGTGCACCTTTCACAGAGGAATTTCAGTAAAACAAAATTATGGTAAAACTGTTTGAAAACAATATTTGTTATGTTCGGTAATCTAACATCTAAAATTTGTGTTCATCTATTTTTTAAAAACGAGTTTTTTTGTTTTTAAAGTGCACATTTTTCTCTAGTCGCCTAATTTAATTAAGATTTATATTTAAATTCAACAAAACATCGAGTGTCACCGAAGGTCCGATGGCGTGACATAGTTTTGCGTCAAAAGGAATCATCAGCTAATCTCGAACGAAAATTACTTGTTGTACGAAAACGTTAGCTTTTGTCCTCAAATGTGCCTTGCCAACGATATCGTTTTTTTATAAAATTGTGATACCGTTTCGCTTTGGTCCAGTCTGATATCGACATAGAAAATGACATCGCTAAAGATATTGTAATTTATGACAAAAGTAATATCGGATTTGAAAAAAATATCTAGAAATAACAAACCACTATTTCACTATTTATTTAAAATTTTATATAACCATTTTACAAGGAACTCATTGGGATTATAACGATTGTACTCGCAAAAAATATAGGTGTTGTTCAAAATCGAAAACATCTAAAAAAAAATATGAAAAATTTCAAGAAAAAACTTAATTTATCTTAAATTTTAGCAAATAAACCAAATCCCGAAAAGTCCCAAAAATCCCAAAATAAACCCGGGATTTAAAAAAGAAAATACCGGGATTCGGGATTTACTGAATCCCGAAAATACCGGGACAGTTTGGCATCCCTAATACAAACTCTAGAGACTTCAATTTTCAACAGAGGTATGTCGTCTTTTTATTATTGGTTTGACCCACCGAACATTTTTGAAAATATTGAGTTAGGTATGGATTATTTATTTTATTGATATAGCCATCATGGGGGTTAATACATATTTGTAGTAGCAATTATTACCGACAAATTTTCGGTCGTTACCTCAATTCGCCTGCGAAGGCTGCTACAGAGTTTTCCTAAGAAAAGCCTGTTTCGGGTATACCACAAAGAAAAAACACCCTAAGACCGGCCAAAGACAGCTACGCAGAAACTTTTTCTCGAGAAAGCCTCTTTTAGACAAACCGCATAGTCCGCTCTATTTTTGTTTGGTCGTAATTTATTTAGCATACAATTTCCTTTTAGAAATAAAAAATATTGAACAAATAAACAAACAAAAAAGATGAAATCTTACGCCAGAGCGAAATACTAGTATCAACCTAACTAATATGTTTGCTTTATTTTTTGTAAATATACGGATTTTGAAAGCTCTTTATAAATTAATAAAAAAAATAAAAATAATCTCGATTTATATAAAAACAAAAAAACTAATAAAACAGTGAAAAAGAAATTGTTCAATTATTCAAATTTTTAAATATTTACATTCCTGATTAATCAATTAATCATGAATGTTGATTAATCAGAACCAAAATTAATCGATTAAATCAAGATTTGCATAATCAAGTTGTTCGATTAATCGATTACTCGCACATCCCTACTAAAAATGTATCGGACATGCGACTTATCAATTCTGATAGATTTTAGAACGTAGATCACGAATATAAACACCAAATTTTAATATTAGCTCCTGTTTTTGAAATATTAGGGAATTGACTTTTACTAAAAACCAAGTTTTTTCTTTAAAATTTCATATTAATTCATATACCTGAATAAACTACGAATAACTTTTGCTATAGTCAGAAAGTATGGACTGTGAGCATTTAAACCCATATCAATTAATTGCGATTGGGTGAAAGATGTAGGATATCAATGCAATTAAAGTGAAAACTTTACTTATTTTAATTTTTTTTTTTTTTAATATTATAAAATCCCATAATTGAATTTGCTAAAATTTAGCACATTATGCTAATTTATATTCCACTTAGTTCATTTCTTCAAAAAAAACTTTTAATTGCATATCAAAATTTTCAGAAAAATCAATCTAAAATACAATTTTTACAAATTGTATTTACTTGAACAAAAAATATAAAGAGCATATTTTTAAAATGCATAGTTTAAAATCGTTATTTTTTTAGGAAAACGCACTTAAATTAGCTAGAACTTGGTTGGTATTGATTAGAAAGCAAGTGTTAAACATACTTGAATATTTTTATCTGAATATTATTTATTAGGATTTTTCACAGACTCGACGTTTTTAGAGCATAAAAATAAATCAAAGTTTTGTAGTTTCAACCAGTTTTTCCTTAAACTGAAAAAGAAATATCAATTTTTAAATATATGCATAGGGTAAACTATAGGATCTTAGTCAGAAAACGACACAAGGACCACCGCTGGCAAGGCACTTTAGCAAGTGGTACAAGTGCTTTCCCAATCCCAAAATGATAACATCATTAGACAAAAGGTCCGTCTGTTCAAAAAGCGTCGGAAAAGCAATGTGGCAACAAAATTTAAAACGTTGGCAAAATGTTGGTAAAACCATGGAATAGTAAAACCATGAAAAGTTCATGTATGCACGAATCCGCCGGGATTCGAACACTGTCCGCCAGATTGGCAGCCGACAGCTCTAACCACTGAGCTAACGAGACATACAATACTTGCAAGCTTTGGGCGTTGTGGTGTAATGGTTAGCGCGTTGTACTGTCGCACCGATAGTCCCGGATTCGATTCCCGGCGGCGAAAACATCAATTTATAAAATTAATATGTATGAGTTTTTTTATCCCTCATAAGTATTGCAGCGCCCACCTTCGGTGTTCCCATAGCACTTAACCCCACTGAAGTAAAATAATGAATCAGGGCTATGAACCAAAAAGCTTCAATAAGTTCGCCAACCCTCCATCAGGTGGCGAGCAACAACTGTTATAAGACTTATCATCTCGCGCAATTACAGTGTTGCCATGCTTTCAGCCCTTAATCTTTGCTAACCTTTCATCTCTCTCCCCTATCCCCTTTCCAAAGAAAGCAACACATTAATAAATAGGAAGAATTTCCTGAGTATTGCATCTCTTTAAAAAAAGAATAAAAAAAAAGTAAATGATAACTGCTGGATAACAGTTGGCTGCTCAAATATGTCAGCAATGGTATAAGGTTTGATGGGAACAACTTGACAACGTTTGGAAAACAAAAAAATGTTTTTGCAGAAATAAAATAAAACAATTTTATATGAAAAAAACATTAAAAGTTTAAAAAAAAAATGTTTGAATGAAACCAACCGGGCTCGACCTCGGAACCTTCCGACCACAAACTTTTTTAAACAAAGCATCATCATGTTTATAAAATAAATGCTTTACCAGTGTTTAGAGTTGTGACCCGTTGGTAATTTCTGACTGGAGAGTACTGGGAAAACACTTATTGCGAACGTTGGCCCAGAGGTCTCAGCCAAATCTTTGCCGATGATTTTTCTGTAGACCACTGAAATTATTATAAAACAAATACTGGCAAAACGCTTTTTGGAAACACTGTTCTTAAACAAATGTTCTGTCAGTAGTTTATTTACAATTCCTCGGTTAGCCAGTGCTTAATTTTTTGTACCACTAGCCGTTTCTGATTGGGATATTTCAAAACGTGTGATGATATATCAAATTAAAATGCTTAGTTCATGCTTTTTTAATGTTGCAGAAAAGTAGCAGTATTATGTGCAATTTTGTATTTTTGCAAAAAGTTTATCAAACAATTTTAATTTTCTATCAAAATATTTCAAATATTTCTTTAACTATATCTAACTTTGAAATTCTAAGGCCATATTCGTGATTTGCGCCCTAAAGTCATTTTGAAATGATAGATCGCAACACTTATGCATCAAATGTTTCTGATTTTGTTGAACAGTGTTAAAGCTACTAGATTCATTGATAACTCATTTTATTGTGCTTTAACTAAAATGTGAAAAAAAAGTATTTTTTTGACGGTAAAATGAATTTTTTCAAAAAATTTTTAATATTTTTATACATCAATTAAAGTTAAAAACCTCAATTCAAGTTAAAAATTTCCATTTAAAATAAAAAAATATATATTTCTATTCCATTAAAATTCCGAAATTTTATATTATATTAATTCTATTTAAAATTAAGAACAATTCAAATAATATTTAATTGATGTTTAAAAGTTTAAAATAATTTCTCGTACACTCATAGAAATAAACCTGTAAAACTAGCATAAAAAGCTATTAAAAATTAGTTAGAAATGAAGTTGCAGAAAAAAAATATTAGTAATTTAATCTGCTTAAATTAGCAATAACCTTTAGTTAACATTTGTAGAGCAAAAACAAAAAAAAACTGTAATATCAAAAAATTGTTTGCTATTAAAATTAAGGCCGATATCTATAGTTCCTATATTATCCAAAATTGTAGAACACGTTATGAAGGAACAAATGGAAGAATATTTGGATAAAATCGCTTAATTAGCCCTTATCAGTCAGGATTTTGCCGTGGTTATAACACATCATCATTACTAGTAGGTCTTACTGACTCAATTAGAAGAATTTTGGATAAAAATGATATAGGAGTTTTGTTATCACTCGATTAATCAAAAGCTTTTGATCGAGCTAGTCACACAATTTTATTAGTAAACTATGCAATTTCTTTAAATTTTCCCAATCGGCTTGTATGCTGATTTTTTCTTATTTGACAGAAAGACGTCAATATGTTCATTGTAGGGGGTCTGTTTCTGATTGGTCGACAGTGACAAGCGGTGTTCCACAGGGATCTGTGATTGGACCTTTGCTATTTTTACCCTATATGAATGATATGATGAGTATTGTTTCTTGCGAGGCTTTTGTTTTTGCAGATGATATTCAGCTTCTTTTTTCTGGTGAGCGTCAGTTTACTGATGTATTGGAGCAGGTGATAAATTATATAATGTCAGATGTCTCAGATTGGATGTCTAATGATTTTTAAATCTCCTAGGTCTGACGTAAATTTTGATATCGTGGTGAATGGTGTTAATATTGAGTTTGTAGAATGTATTAAATGTCTGGGAGTCTTAATTGACTCAGGTCTTAATTTTGATCAACATATAAACTGGTTGTGTTCTACTATAAATTTTACGTTACGTCGATTATATTCTTTGAATCTATATCTACCAATTTATGTAAAAAAGCGCATTGCGCATGCACTATTGATGTCCAATATGTTGTATTGTGCTGAAGTTTTTACAGGTGTCAAGGGTCGGGTAATGCGTAGATACAATCTTCTTTTTTAATCGAATTATTCGATTTCTGTACAACCTTAAATATCGCGATCATGTTTCAGATTATGTAGTAGGATGTTTTATGTTTCCAGGATGCAGTTTTAAAAGTTTTATTGTTGATACATTTTTATAAAGTTTTTAGGTCTAAATGTCTGGAATATTTACTAGAGTATTTTTGATTTTCAAGGTCTTTAAGAAACCCTCAATTGAAGTATCCTATACATAATACATCAATTCTTCAACAATCTTTTCAGTACAGGGTAGCTGAAATTTGGAATTCGATGCCCCTATTACTTAGAAAATTTGACTTTTCTGTCAATGTATTTTGGACCAAGCTAAGAGAATATGCCTGCTATAACAATGTTTAAACCTTTTTATTCACAAATTTATTAAATTTGTTGGTGTACATCTGGTATTTGAACGCAACTATATTCATTAGGGACATTTTTTAAGAAGGATAAATGAGGAGTATTAGTACGTTTGTGTCTATTATTATAAATTGTTTTTTTTCGTTACTTTTAAAAACTGTTTCTAAAGTTTTTATTCTTTTATAATAATATACTATTTTATATTAATTATCTTTTTTAATTATATTGTTAAATTTATAGTTTTTTATTTATTTATATAATACAGTAGTCTTGTGTAGTAGTTATTTTTTAGCCATATATGGCCCTCTGGGCTCGGTTATTTAAAAGAATAATAAAATAAAAAATAAATAAAATATATTTACCTTATGTTGATTTTGTTAAAAGCAACAGAATTTTTTACTAAATAATAATTGCTGATTTTAGAAGGGCAGACTTTTATTCGTATATCTAAAAAAAAACGTTGAAAATTTTACTTTTTTTGTCTACCAATATTTAGCAATTTTTTTTGCTGATTTCAGCAGATTTATTTGCTATTTTTAATTAACTAAAACTTAGCACAAATTTAACTAAATATTTGTAGATTCAACATATTTATTTTTGCTATTCTTATATTACTAATATTTAGCAAAAAAATCTGCTATTTCAACAGTTTTCTCTGCATCATTTTTAACTAATTTTCAGTAGTTTTAGTAAAAATTTTTACTAATTTTGTTCTATTAATGTAGATTTTACGTTATAAAAAATAAATTGCAATAGATATTTTCTATATTTCAAATCAAAAATAAAAATTTAAATTTATGGTTTCTAAATTTCACTATTTTTCCGAAACCGATACGACTATCGTTATTTTTTTGTTTATTTCGAAATCAACGAAACATCAATACCGTTACGTATCGGTATTATTGAAAAATTGAGTTTTTAAATCAATGTTGCCAACGCAAATTAAAAATTGATACCCGCACGCCAAGTTCACAATAATAATTATTATTAACAAAAATTTTAGACATAAGCGGATTCCATTAATGTTTTATACAGTCTAACCATAGAATTTTTTTTACATTTGTGTCATAAATTTTTTACCATCATCCAATATGATTATTATTAATAAAATATTATATTTTATACATAAAGATATATTTATCTATAGAAATAATCGTGGTATTTAAGAAGAAACGGTCAAATTATATTTAAAATGCGTGAGCAATTGGAATTCCACAATACATATTTCTTACGGTTTTAATAGAGAAAGCTTCTTTTTCTTAGGAAAAATCTAAATATATTTAAATTTAATGATCGCTGTTTATTCAGGACATATTTTAAACAATTATTTTACTAAAAAAAACAACTCTACATCAAAGACCGGAAACTTTTTAATTTTTTGTTTTTTTATCAAAAATAATGTAGTAAAAGTATAAAAAAACAATGCACTCGCGATAATATGAACTAATTAAAACCAAGCAAGTTCACTTTTGCAAGATTGTTCATATTTGCGAATGGCATCTAGTTTACCTTTAAAAACGTTTTTCCAATAAAAATAAAAGTTTCTTATGTTAAATTTTATATTTATTGTTTATTGGATTAAAAAAGAACAATTAAGTTTTGAAAAAGAAACAAAATTTAAAAGTTACTTGTTTAAAAAGTAACAATTTTAAAGTTACACTTGCACCTTTTCCCAAATAACCTTTTCCTAAAATATTAAATTTATATTCACAAAACGAATAAGGAATTCTAGGTAAATCTGAGCACTAACTAACACGTGTATGTTAGAAATTTTGATTGACAGCACTGTTGCCAGGTTTGACGATTTATCGTCATTTTGACGATTTTTAGTACCTAAATTACTAAATGACGATTTGACGATTTTACTTCCAAAATGAAGATTTTTTGACAAACGTTTAATATGTCAGCAAAACATGTTTATTTGCTATTATTAAAAAATCACCGGATCTATTTTTGGATTTTTATTATTTTGTTAAAATTAAAAACTATTTTTTATTGAAAGTTTAGCAAAAAAGTTATTTTATGGATTCATGTTAGGTTTATTTTAATTTATTTTCTGCAATTAATAACGGTAAAGACCACTGCAAATGTAGCTAAAATCAAATGAAATTTCACTCGAAAAAAGAACGACTTACATTTTAGTAAATTCAACTAACATAGTCATTTGTTTTTTACTGTTCAAAAAATTAACTACAATTGTATTATTAATGAGTGGTTCAGTCAGTGCAGTAAAAAATAAACAAACATTGATTTGTTTTATTTTTTTAAATAAAAAAAATACCGATAAAATTAATGTAAAATCATAATACTGTAATTTAATGTGGTTTGTTTTTTAAATGAACTACAATTGTAGTCAAAAATCAAATTTCTTCTACAAATGACTGTTTTTTCGCTTAAAAATAAAGATACTGTATTACAACTGAAACAACGACAAATATTTACAGCAGAAGTTCCCTGAGTAAGTGCTCACTTTATTCATGGTTGGTAAACACTACCTTTTCATTACAATGCAAGTTACCTGCCACGACCACACCAATGCCGTTATGAACATTTTAAAGCTACGATTCCAATAGTGGCATGTGTCTTTACAGGGTTTATTTCAAAATTCTACCCATTACATTTTGTTACATCAACAAAATAACGTCATAAATCGTCGTTTCGGTATTTTAGCGTTATTTTGACTTTAACTAGTTCAAGATATTTCAAAATCAAACAGGTTAAATAGAAAACTAAAACCGTTTACATAAGAAGAAACATGTCTTTAATGGAATCGCTTTTTTTAAAATTTCCATGCCGCTATTAGTGTTACTGTAATAGCCAATCGTTATTATGAAAAGTTATTGAATGCCAACCATGCTTTTTTTAATATTTATATTTTTATAAAGTTTAATTAGTGTAAGATTGAGATAAAAATAAAATATTTTTTAAATTAAAAAAAAAAACATCCAAGTTTTTGCGAAAGAAACATCGAGTTCGAATATTCTGATTTATAAATCCAAAAATAAATCCGGTGCTTAAAAAACAGGCCTAATAATAATATAAATAAAATGTTCCAAAGTGAAACTTCAGATATTCACAATTTATATTTGTAAATGGAAAAACATGCAGTAATAATATTAAAAACCAACCCAAAATGAAAAATATGAAATAATCAAATATGTCACCACATGTAATGCAATTTCAAACTTTAACTCGTTAATGGAAGTCCAAATTTAATAATTAAAGAAAAAACATTGTTAAAGAATTTCAAAATTATGTTAAAGAATTTAAGATTTAAAAATTGTGCTACTGAAGTGGTGTTTACAGAATTATGTAGAAGGAATTAACAGTTAAAGTGGTAAAGTGCTATCGTCATAAATATCATGATTTTCGAAGTTTAAATTACAGAAAAGTGTAAAAAATCGTATTATATTACACCGATAGTACATGAGCACTTGAAATGTGATTTACATTACTATTCATTTTTTTTATTAAAACTTTATCCCACTTGTAACAAATATTTTTTGTTTTGACGATTTTTGAAAATATAATGACGATTTTGACGATTTTATGCTCAACATACCTGGCAACACTGATTGACAGGTGAAGACAATTTAAAAGCAAACATCTAGGGAAATTCCCATATTATAATGCAGTTGAATAAAAATTTAACCACTACCCTGTTGATTTAGATTTAAACACTGCGTAGGTTGATAAAATCCGTTAAAAATACAAAAATAAGCTGTTCATATTTTAAAGCTTTGGCACTAAGTTCATATTTTAGAGTAGTCAATGGAAGAAAAAAAATGTTCATATTTTGAGGTGTTCATATATTAGGTTGTTCATATTTTCGCGAGTGCACTGTATAAACAAAAGAAAATAAAAAGTATCTACTTAAAAATATTTCCCATGATAAAAATAATAAAAACTTTTTGTTTATATTTTTTTCTTTCAAAAAATAAAAAAAAGACACAAAAAAAAGAATAAAAATTAAAAAAATATTTTTTAAATGTTTTTCTTCAAATGTCTTTTTTTCAGTTAATTTTGTTTAATAATAAAAAAAAACATTGTTATGGGACAAATAAAAGGTTATCTAGAAGAACTCGTGAGATTGGAAAATAATGTTATTGCAAAAATATGAAAATGTCATACATAGGAATTCACCATTAGTTGATACTAATGAAAATGAAAAAAAATTCATTACCACTTAATGCATTCATGCATTTCATTGCATTAGAAAAATCATTATTAATGATAATAAAATCACATTAATGCATAAAAAATGATAAGAATTGATAAAAAAAACAGCATTTGTTTACAAAAAACAATCCTGATAAATGAAACCGAACAACAGGCTAGAAATTCTGGAGGACGATCGACGATTATCGAAGTTAAATTACGAAGTTAAATTACGACCATATTATATACAAGTTTTAAATAATGTTAACAATTTTCCAACGTTTAGCTTAACGTTTTCGTTTGTAACATCGCCAAAACGTTAGCAATTTAGGTCTCGGTTTGAGCAAAACGATATCGTTTTCCTTAGAGAATTTGTCCCCAGGTTTGGACGGGGAAGTAAAAATACATATTTTTTTAGATGTCATTCAAAGGATTTTTTAAAATCGAAATGTGGAATAAAACTGTTAATGAGTGGAATTGTACACTCACAATATTTTATAGTTAGAAACAAACGAATTTGTACATTAAAACTATAGAAAAAGTTGTTAAAAACAGGACTACTGATTTTTCGTTTAAAACAATAGTAATTTCCAATTATTTTTAATTGTTAAAAAATTAACTAAAAATATCGATAAAAACAAAGTACTTTCGTTTATTTTAACTATTAAAAAATAATTACTTAATCCGTTAAAATAAACGACGTTCGTTTTTTTTTTACTATCAAAAAATTACCGAAAATCCATAAAAATAAAAGATTTTCCATTATTTTGACAATTAAAAATTTAACTCCCAAAACTTAAAAATAAACGATTTTCCTTTATTTTAACCATCAAAATTTTACTCCCAAAAACGTAAAAATAAACGATTGTCGTTTATTTTAGCTATCACCAAATTTAATTTAAAATAAATAAAAATGTATTATTTACATAATGTATTATATACTTAATAATAATATATGTTAGGATTTATTTTTAAAACTAAATAATAAGATTAATTGAATAATAATTAATTGAGCGAATGGCGCCTAACATTTATATGGCAGCATAACGAAAAAGGATGACCTTTGAGTTCATCTTTTACTATAATATGCAAATAACTTAAAAAACTATGTGTTTGTAAAATAAAAGACAATTAAAATCTAAAGAAAAACTATAGTGATGGTAAATAAAATATTTGGTTTAGTACTAAAGTAAAAAGCACTTTTGTAAACATTTTGGTACCTTTTGATTTAATTTAATTGTTAAGGTACTCTTGCAATACTATTGCACATATTACTGACAATTTTATTATCATTCAATGTAGCCAACTCAATATTAAATATTTAACACATATCTTGTGCAGACACAAAACCTTTTTGATTTTTTCTAACCTCCCAATATGACATACACACAAAAAAAAAACTGCAGTGTATATTGCCTTTGCTGGCATAGGCACCCCATTTTTGTATGAAATAAAAAAAAAGGTTTTATTGCCTATGCCAATAGACAACTTTTTTACCTATTGGGATGGTTATTTTTACTACCAAAAATAGGCAACTCTTCGAAAATAATTTTAGTTTTTTTACAATTCGAAAATGCCATTTTAAAAATATTTATTGTTAAATATCAGATAAAAATAAAATTTTCTGAAAAAATTTATAAATTATTTTGTTTTTTTAATTGCAGCTCCAATATAACCTAATGTAATAAAGCATAAAAGGGGTATTATTGAAAGAAAAAAAGGTATGTATTTTATTTGAAAAAATACTTAACGTCTGCAAATGTTATTTGTGGCCATTTGATTTGTGTCCATAGCAATCTATGGACACAAATCAAATGGCCACAAATAACGCTTGACATACAATATTTATAATATTTAAAAATTCTTACACATTTTAAACACTCAAACACTTCAACAGAACACCACCAACTCACCGGGAGGCTGAAAACTCAAAACTCCTACACATCACGAAGCATAACCTCACTTTTTTTTGAGACTTCTGAAGCCAACACAACACTGCCACAAGATACCATTTTTAAAGTTCATGAGAATTTAATTATTTATTTTTCTTAATTTCAGCTACAAAAAAACACTACTAAGGACCATATAATAAAACCAAATAATAAAACATAATATAACTGTTTTTTTAATTAAATTTAATAAGCAAATTCCACTAGTAAAGTGCCTTAAAATA
This sequence comes from Delia radicum, assembly GCA_021234595.1. Lineage (NCBI taxonomy): Eukaryota > Metazoa > Arthropoda > Insecta > Diptera > Anthomyiidae > Delia > Delia radicum. Next base: position 30,012,874 of record CM037854.1, on the reverse strand, counting down.
TTTGTAATTTAGCTTAAACAAAAAGGTAATTTTAACTATATTAAATAATATATAAAAAGGCATTTTAGCTTTACAAAAGATTAAAACACCTTTTTAAAAGGGAATTTAAAAAAAAAAATCCAACTTTTTTCGAACATTGAAAATACCTATTTTTTTTGGTACTATTGCCTTAAAATATAGGAAGTTCTATGTTGCCTATAAAAATAGGCAAAATCACCCTACAATTTAAGGCAATATTACCTACATTTTTTTTTGTGTGTACACACGGGTAATTTGTTGCAAACTAGCAAAAGTTGCACAAGAATATTGCTTAATTTTAAATTTACATTAAACATTGATGCGCTTTATCTTGTTTACCTAAAAAACACTAGACTTTTGCCATATTGCTAATTAATTTTCTTGTATTCAAATAATCAGCTAACACATGTTCTATACTGCGAAAATTATAATCCTAACTTTTCGTTTTATTTTATATATATTAAACTTTGTTATTTGTACATGAATAAAGAAACTCAGAGTTTTTACTCCATCTCTATCTCTTCATCTCCTAGATGTCATCTAATAGATGTGCTTTAACATATAAATTTGGAACAGTGAGCGAACTCCATCTCTGTTCTAATATGCACATTATGCACCGTCAATACTGCTCAAGGATGAGAAAGTGCAAATTTGCATCGTTTGCAAATAACCACGCTGAATACCCTCAGTAAAATAAAAAAGTAAAACAAAATTTACTGAAACAAAGCACTTAATCGCCAGCTGGGCCACTTTGGTACTTTTTGGACTGAAAATGTAAATAAGTAATTAATTTACCATCCCCAGTTCATGCATATGAAAAACGTTTGAGAGAACTTTTAAAAAAAAAGATTACTGTGATTTTTGTGTGATTTTTTTTTTAAACAAGTAGATTTTTTAAACATGTAGATTTTAAACGAAAATATTAACTGCTACAGAAAATCCGTATTAATTCATAGTTTGTTTTTTAAATAACAGGCAAAAAAGTTGAAAAATATGTTTCTTTGTATTTTAATAGTTTATTCAGTTAAAAACAAACTTTACAGATTACTTTTTAAATAAACTACAATCGGTAACGGAAAATATATTGTGAGTGTATGTAGTGCCTAATATTGGGAACGAAATTTAATATAAATTTCCAGGTTGTTTGTTACTTTTTCCAGCAGCATCGTGTTAAACCATTTTTCACTACTGTTACTTTAAAGCAATACCTACTTTTAAGGTCCGATGATTTTGAATAAGAGGGAGATATAAGAACGGAGTAAAAATCATGTGATAGTTTTAGGTCTTTACTATATAAATAATTAAAAACCAAATAAAAATTTTATTTGGAATTTTCTCAATTTAAAATGAAAAATCAAATTTTAATTGCAATTTTCTTAATTTTAAATGTAAAATCAAAATTTCATTTGAAATTTTCTCAATTTGTTTTGAAAAATCTCAATTTAATTGGAATTTTCAAAATTTCAGTTGAAAATGGTGTAGTTTTACAAGCTTTTTAATAATTTTAAGAAAGTTTTTGTTCAGTTTGTTAAAAAAAGTGTCATTAGTAGGGCAAGGAAATATGCACTTAAAATAGGCATTTAAATCGAAATATGCACAAAAAACTAAAGAATATGAACTGAAAATTCAAAAAAACTCACTACTAATCAGTAAAATATGCTCGTACAATTTTTTAATTTTTAAAAATATCTGTATTACTCGAGCTTCTTGGTTTAAAAATGAAATCCATGGTAAATGTCTAACAAATGAAAACTAGAAAACCATGTCTAGGGTTACAAATGTTTTATTTTGTTTATTTTTAATTAAAACTTAATATTAATTTTAACAAATTATGCAATTAGATTGATAATATGCAACAACAAATGCCAAATTATGTCATAAAATATGTATTTATAGCAAAATATGCAAAAAATATGAATTTATACCATAACAAAACATGTAAAAATATGCAACAACAAATCGATGCCATTTTGTTGCAAATTCTTTTATTCAGAAGCCCACAAATGCATTTGCATGAAATTCCTTGCCCAGTCATTAGTTTACTGAAAATTTCTAGTAAGTCTAGTCTAATAAAATTCTTTCTGTGTAATCTTTCTGCACAAAAAAAAAAAATATATTTTGAAATATAGAAAAGTAAACAAGATTTACCCAGTTTTTTTTTAAGATTTTAAGATGAAACCTCAAATTTATTTAGATGAAAAAGAAAAACATCATCACATTAAAAGTTTAAAATACACAAATTGCCTATGTACTAAAGGGTAGCACGAATGTCTTGCAAGACATTCGCAAGACATTTTTTTTTATTCAACAATAAATTTTTTTTTGCTCTAATAATATTAAATCTTGAAAATTATAAAAATATGGGCAAAATTAAAGTATCCCATTAAAAAATATAATTTTTTTTTATTGAATTAGTCTGTTTTTTTGCTATTTTAAGTATAAAAATTGTCAAAACTGCCATCACAGCACGCAATAGAATATTTTTCAAAACATTCATGCTAACATTTTATATCTACTTACTTAGGGTTGCCATTTACTTAAAATAACTATAATATAGTTTAAAAAATCTTTTTGGTTACGAATATCGGAAAAATTTAAAACACCCGCTCGATTAAATTGAGTCAATAAACATAATTTGTAGTTCTTCATTTTTGACCCCACTTTTCAGCCCCTAAACATGAGATTGGCAGATATTTTTTCTCCTTGTAAGTGAAAAATATTTGATTTTGAAATATAACATCCCAAGGTTATCAAATTTTAAAATTATTAGATTCCATGATTGGTTAGAAGTAAATTTTGGAAAGTTCTTTGAAACATTAGTTTAGGTTTAAACTAAGTTTTATAAATTAAAGTCGAAAACTAAATATATTTGATAACTATGCGTTTTTTAGTTCAATGTGAGTAGTATTGCAACACCGACCGAAAATATGCCGAAATATGCTGACAAAAATTAAGCAATAAAAATTTATATTCTGATAAAAATGTATCAAGTTTTTGAATATTTTATGCGAAATATAATTTTCTGTTGATACATTTCTAATTTTTCAAGGGATTTTTTTTAAGTGTAAAATAGCCAAGAAAATCGCCAACCACTTAAAAAATCGCCCATCGACATTTCAAAAATTAGATGGCCAAATGAGTTTGAAAATCGCCATGTTTGGCGAGAAATTTATATATCTGACAACTCTCTACTGTGCATCGATCTATCATGTCTGAATTTTTAAAATCATTTTTAATTTATTTTCGTAAGTTTTTTCATGATTGGTTAAAGCTTTCTTTCATAGCTTTAATATGTTTACGTATACAAATATTAGTATGACAAAGTGAAACAAAAAAAACACATGTTTGTAGGTGTTTATTAGTAGTAGCAGTGTTAATTATTTAACAGCCCCCTATAAATAATGATTCATATTATTTTGTTTCTAATATTTTCCTCTTGCTGATACTAGTTATAACAAAATAAAAATCTTATTGTAGTTGCATCTTTCTCAACAAATTAATTTATTTTGAAAACAAGTAAATGAGTTCTAATGAAGAAACAAACTAATTCGATAAGGGACAGGTCAAACTGGATCATATTGTACAGTACTTTAATAAATCTTTTTAATTTTTAATTTTTCTAAAGTCTCAAGTCTCTGAGACCCACTTCACCTCTAAAAATTGCTTTAGAATTAACAATTTCTCGACATTTGACACTAAACACCCTAGTAACAGAGCATGTGGTGGTACTGCTATTATAATTAGTAATAGAGTAAGACACTTCCCATTGCAAGAGTACAAAACTGAATACATACAAGCTACGTCCCTAACTCTGACAGATGTCAACATAACAATTTCGTTGATTTACAGTCCTCCTAGACACAAAATAACTCAACAACAATACACAAGTTTTTTCTCTACACTTGGTCATAAATTCATTGCAGCCGGGGATTTCAATGCAAAACATACGTATTGGGGTTCCCGACTCATTACTCCAAAAGGACGACAACTACTAAATGCAATACATTCATCAAAGCTTGATGTGATCTCTGGCGGTCAGCCTACTTATTGGCCTTCAGACTTAAATAAAATCCCGGACCTAATTGGTTTCGCAGTTATAAAAAACATAAAACGAGAGCACATATCGATAGTATTTTATCTGGACCTGTCATCTGATCACTCTCCAACTGTTATTAGTTTGGTCACATCCAAACTTAGCTTAGTGATGGAAACAAATCACTTTCCCAATAGAAGAACGAACTGGCTCAAATACAAAATGTATATCAGCTCTCATTTACCCGAAACCCTCTCATTAAAAACCGGGGAAGAAATCCAAGAAGCCATTGATCAGTTTTCTAATACACTCTCATCAGCAGTAATAGTGGCTACTCCAAAATCCCAAAACAGAGAGAGGTGCGATTTCAGCAGCTCAAAAAAGAGTTGATGATCTCGTAATAGAAAAAAGAAATATTCGTAGACAGTGGCAACAAACAAGATCCCCTGCTCTTAAAAGTAAACTCAAACAACGTCAAAGAAATTTAAATCGTGTTCTGAAGGAAAATAAAGAGTCCTCCTTTAAATTTTACCTACAAAATTTAGAACCAACACAAAATACAGACTATAATTTGTGGAAGGCTTCAAAAAAGCTAAAACATCCCACAAATTATGAAGCACGCATACGCAACGAAAATGGAGCGTGGGCTAAAAGCAGCATTGAGAAGGTTGAAACTTTTGCTGATCATTTAGAAAAAGTGTTTACACCCAATGATACAACCTCATCAATAAATCTCCCACATATAAACGACATAATTTCCTCTCCTATAAAAATCCGATTCTCTACTCTAAAAGAAAACGTAAAGAGCCGCGATGTGAAAAAGTCTCCAGGCCTAGACAGGATTACTCCAAAAATGGTTTGTGAGTTACCAGATGGTGCGCTTAAAATTGTTTTGTATATCTTCAACGCTATATTACGTACTGGTGTATTCCCTGCTTCTTGGAAAATTTCGGAAATAATAATGGTTCCCAAGCCTTTAAAAAAAATGCAAGTCTTGTAACATCTTATAGACCAATTAGTGCTATCAAAACTCTTTGAAAAAATCCTTTACAACGTGTTATCATCCCACATGGAGGTAAATATAGACTATGGCCTCGAACTTGAATAATTTTCATTTTCATTGGAAAAATTTTATAAAATTTATTTTTCAGCTTTATTAAGTTTTATTTGAAATTTAAGTAAATTATGATTGTACTTGGGTCATTTATTGGAAAAAAAGTTGAAATCGACTTAAATAGTGTCATAAATTTCAATTTCATTGTAATTTGAAATCACATGAAATTCAGAACCCTGCTGAATATTTTATTTTATATCGTACAGTTATCTTAGTTTTTTGTTTTTATATACATCGAGATTATTTTTATGTTATTTTCAATTTATAAGGAGCTTTCAACCTCCGTATATTTACAAAAATAAAGCAAATCAAACATATTAGCTAGGTTGATACTAGTATTTCGATCTGGCTAAAGATCTCATCAGTTTTAGAAAAGCTAGAGCCTCCATAATAGGCAGAACTTTAACCAAAAACCTATTAGTTATCAATTTTGCTCCATTCTTGTCGTGTTATATCAATAACTGATTAGTTTCGTTTTAATTTTGTTTTGTTTTTTAAGTCGGCTTTAGCTTTGAATAAAATAACCCCTGTTAACCCGTTTCGATTATTTTCAAATTGACAAATCTTCAAAATAGATCAATCGTTTAAAATTAATAAAAATATTCACCTTAGAGATAGGAAGCAGGAAAACTTAAAAAGTATTTCGCAACTGGTGGCTTTAATTTGTTGATTTAATTAATAAAAATACGCAAAATTAAAGTATTTGATAATTTAAAAAAAAAAAAAAAATTATGACATTAACACATCCGAATATTTTATAAGCGCAAAAAAACAAAAACGCAATTAACAAAATACAAAATACAAAAAGATTAGTTATGGAAATGTCAAACAAAAATACAAACAAATTTTATTCAGAGAAAATGGAAAAAATTATAATATTAATAATAAGTGAGAGGACTTAAGGCAAGTATGAATATTAAGTGCGCTACAAAATAAATTAGTATTTAAAATTTTTTTAATTACCCGGTTACAAAAATTCATATACATATCGCACTTGATCAACAAGAGGGTATTAACTCAAAATTTTTAAAATATCACTTTTTTCAAGAAATCAACTAACAACATTAATATCTATCTATTGTAAAAATTTCAACGTATTCCGATTACTCTTTCATCTTGAAAACCACTTTTGATACCATTTTCATGATAATGTAGCTTTATTTCAACAAAAAGGTATTATTTCGAGTTAATACAAAAGTTCAAATAGAAATAAATCATATATTTTCATAAAAAAGGTATTATTTTGATTTGAGCCTTTATATATGTTAAAAATAATCAAACTGTTCTATTTATATTTGGTTGTATTTTAAGTTGATACTGTTTTGTTGATAAAATTTGTTTTATTCTATAAATTTAAATCGATAAAATTTCAAAAAAAATGGTATTAACTCAAAAAATTGTTTTTTTTTTTGCAATGAGTGGTAAAATTTAAAACAAAAACAATGTATATATATTTTCAAATGGAATTTGCTTATTATGATATGTTTGAATTTTTAAATTCTGTTAAAATGTGGCCATAAACAGTTTTTTGACTCTACTGAAAATTTTAAAATTTTGAGTTAATACTCTCTTGTTGATCAAGTGCGATTTGCTCAGAGATACTCTGATAAAAAATATAAAGTTTTTGGGATATCGTTAACCCTTGTTATTCCGGTAGCAAAAAAAGGTAAAAAATAGCATATTTTTCAAACCTCCAAATTGATTTTTTTTTTTAATTTTGTTAAACAAAATTTCGAAAAATGTTAATTTTCTTTATTAATTTTAGAGTATATTAGATGGGTATTAAAAATAAAAAACAATTTTAAAAATCTATCTTTTCAATTTTCTGGTATACCCATTTCAAAATGGCGGATTTCAAGAAAATCAAAATTTTATGCCAAATTTTCAATAATTAATTTAAAAAAATCCATATACATAGTTACTAATAACCAATAAATATATTTTGTTTACTAATTTGGCTTATAAATAGCCATTAAAAAATAAGTACAATGGAAAAACATTGTTAACCTATGTTAGCCCGGTAGCGAAACTACACATTTTAGAAAATTTGGAGCTTTATGCTAAAATTGATAAAAAAAAATGAAAATGCTTGAAATTAATTACTAAAGTATGTTTTTTGTATTCTACTAGAATGACACTAAATTATTATATTTACCACAAATTGCAATATTTTGTAATTTAATTTGACCATTTACTTGATTAAAAAACTTTATTTTTCAGTTTATATGGGGCATTGATTTTAAAAATACCATTTTTTGCCCTGTGGTAAACATGGGTTAACGACGTGCACATAACTTCATATTTTTTATATGTTTAGTTCCATTCTAGTAGAATATATTATATATATATATATGTATATATAGAGCAATTCCATATGAAAACGATCAAAATTGGCAAATTTTTGGACGACCCCTCTCCGATTTTAAAATAAATAGTCTCAATCGATTGCCCAGCAAAAAATAATGTACCTACATATTTTTTTTTTTTTATAGTGACTGGTTTAGTGGTGGTGTGCACCACTGTCATGTGACAAAATTGAAGAATTCTTCATAAGGGACCTCATTGAAAGTTGTTTTAAAAAAAACTACTAAAGCGATCGCAACAAGTGATAGCTCGTTGGAAAGGTATTGAATCAGGCTTTAATTGAAAAATAAAATTTTCCTAATTTTTCTCAGAAATTTACCTTTTTTCCCATGAAAATTAATTTTTCCCATGAAAATTAAATTTTCCGATTTTCCACAGAAGCTCCTAAATTTTCCGGCTAATTTTATTTTTTTTGGATTCCTCATAATTTTTGCTTTAAGAATCAGCAATAAAAAAATGGGCCCCGACTCCTTGTTTGGACAGGAGAAGAGCATTTAAGAGACCACCTTGTTCTCACTGTTTTTATATTTTTTTTAATTGAATTATTTTTAATTATTTAACAAGAAAAATTAGGAAAATTTTATTTTTCAATTAAAGCCTGATTCAATACCTTTCCAACGAGCTATCACAAAATTGAAGAATTCTTCATAAGGGACCTCATTGAAAGTTGTTTTAAAAAAAAACTACTAAAGCGATCGCAACGAGTGATAGCTCGTTGGAAAGGTATTGAAAAATAAAATTTTCCTAATTTTTCTTGTTAAATAATTAAAAATAATTCAATTATAAAAAATATGAAAACAATGAGAACAAGGTGGTCTCTTAAATGATCTTCTCCTGTCCAAACAAGGAGTCGGGCCCATTTTTTTATTGCTGATTCTTAAAGCAAAAATTATGAGGAATCCAAAAAAAATAAAATTAGCCGGAAAATTTAGGAGCTTCTGTGGAAAATCGGAAAATTTAATTTTCATGGGAAAATTTAATTTTCATGGGAAAAAAGGTAAATTTCTGAGAAAAATTAGGAAAATTTTATTTTTCAATTAAAGCCTGATTCAATACCTTTCCAACGAGCTATCACTTGTTGCGATCGCTTTAGTAGTTTTTTTTTAAAACAACTTTCAATGAGGTCCCTTATGAAGAATTCTTCAATTTTGTCACATGACAGTGGTGCACACCACCACTAAACCAGTCACTATAAAAAAAAAAAAAAATATGTAGGTACATTATTTTTTGCTGGGCAATCGATTGAGACTATTTATTTTAAAATCGGAGAGGGGTCGTCCAAAAGGTGATCGCTTTCATATGGAATTGCTATATATATATATATATATATATATATATATATATTGATATATTCATTAAATTTTAATTTATAAATTTTTTTCCAATTTTGGCCATTTTGGTCCAGGAGCCCAAACTTTGACCAATTTGAGCAGAATGAGCTTAATCGATTTTGCTCAAATTTTCAGAATTTACTTTTTAGACATTGTTTCACGTTTTTAGGGGTTGGGAGCAGCATAAATCGACAAAGTGCCATATAAGGACCATCCTAATGGACATATATGGTTGCGTATATGGACATATATGTTTCATATATGCCCAGGTAGAAATTTGGGATGGTACAAAAAACGAAGAGTTTTCAAAACGTTTGTTTTTGATGGTACTAAAATAAAAGCGTTTCCAAAGCGATAATTGCAAATAATACGAAAAAAAAGCATTTAAAAAACATTATTTTGGATTGCTATTCGAACGTTCGGACAAAGTATTTTAGGAATACTTTTTATACAAAACTTACAAATATTTGTGAAATAAAAACACTGTAAAAACATTGGTTCAAAGCGTTTTTCCAACGTTTGTAAAAAGTACTTTAGAAGTTCTTATCGTACAAAATTTACAACGGTTTATAAAATAAAACCAATGTAAAACCATTGCGTTAAAGCGTTTTTCTAACATTTGCCAATAGTACTTTAGAAATACTTTTTTTTTTACAAAATATTTTACTGATTAAAAAACAACACTGTCATAAGGGGTCTATCTATATGCGAACTCGGTTTCTTATGCAATTTTTTTATATGCTTTTCTCTTCATGAACCGAGTTCAATAAATCACTCAATATGGCCAGCCCATAATGTAGCGACTCTATAAAGTGTATAGTCCTTGTATATCTTTTATAAAGCACTATATTTTGAGGACAGATAAAGCAATATTTTAGAGGACTTTTTCAAAACTTAATAAAACGCTAGTTAAACTATTTAAAATTATAATGTTTTGTTACTTTATTTATATTATTTTAATCATATTTTACATGTTTCATTATTTGTGGTATTTATGAACAATTCATAAAGATCTTTATAATTTGTCTTTCGAGCGTTTTGACAATGTTCAAAATTACAACCCTCAAAGCGGTTATCATTTGGGTCGTTTTCATAACGCTTAATAACTGTAAGCCAAAATGTTCTGCAAATACTTATTTAACGATTGAAAAAGCATTTCAAAAATTTTGTTTTGCAATGTTTTGAGAACGTTATAAAATACCATCCTCAGACCGTAAATTTGGGTTATCATTTTGCACATTCTCAAAACGCTTTAAATTTGTAATTTGGTATGTTCTGAAAACGCTTGTACCATCATGAAAAATGCTTTTAAAACGTTTTAAAGATTGTATTTTTCTACCTGGGTGGGAGTGTATGTGATTAAAAATCTATAGTTTTTAAAAGAAAAACATTTAAACGGCGCATTAGCACATTTTTTAATTTAATCTTTTTAATTTTAAAAAACCAAACAAATAAGAAATTGTTGTTTTATAATTTGATAAATTATACAAGCATTTTTCAATAATTCGTTAATAGTACATAAACCTTAGCACCCAATAAAGCAAATGTGTTGGTTTTTAGTAAAAATCCTATATTTTGCAAAAATGCATGTTTTATCTAATCGAGATTGGCCACATTTGTGAAAAAAAATTCTTTCCACAATAAAAAAAAATAGAGTGTAGCATTCCAAAAACAATGCAAAATTTAATGGAAATCGAAAGATCCAAGGTAGAGATAGATGGGCACGTGAGCAGAGTTTTAAACATACACGTGGTAGAGAAGAATGAGTGTATTTTCTAAAAATCATAACTACATTGTAAATTTTCAATTTTCTGAATCAGACTGCGCAGTTTCTGGTATTGAACCTTCGTCAGTGACCCTGTTTTTTTTTTTTTTTGAATAATGTAATATTTGTTATGTTTTTTATTTGTTCGATTGCGTCTATATGAAATTTTCTGTGCCATCACTGACCGTTGTATAGATAAACTGATTTCTAATGCCACATGCACTCGCACTACACGTTAGACAGCGCGCTTTAGCGCACTGAGCTATCGTCAGGTCGAGTTTTGTTGTGATTACAATTTACTTTAATTTTTACATTTTATTTTTTCCGGTAAGATTTTGTTTCGTAAGTTTGAGTGATTCACGTGAACCAATCGTGAGTGTGAGTAAAGTCTGAATATACTCACGTGAGCGTGAGTGCTCACGAGTAATTGTGAGTGAATGGGCGTCAAATGCACCTACGTGCCCATCCCTATTCAAGGTCAAAAAATGCCCGTTTTTGGCCGGTCTCCATTAGAATTGCCGATATATATATTCTCTGGAGTTTTTAGCTTGTGGAAATTTAAGCCATTTTTGCAAATTTTTGGTATAATCTTAAAAACAAGAGTTTTAAGACTATAATTAATCTTTTGTCTTTTTTTTTCTTATCAATTGAAATAAAGTTCACAAAACTTACTCCAACTGTTCTAAAGAACGAATTTAAAAATACAAATTTTTAAAGAAAAAGATAATTTTTAAAATTTAAGAGCATACCTTAAATTTTTAGACATAGAATTGATTTTTTAGAACATATTTCTGGTTGCCCTTCTAATAAGATTGATTTTCAATGTTTTGATGCCTGCTCAAAAATGTTTTTCTTAAACGCCTTTTTTATATGACCAAAATTTGTAAAACCTAATATCAACACAAAAATTTATAAGAATTGATATTTTTTCATGGAATTTCACAGTTTTGAAAATGGATCGAAGATATTATACTAAAGCTGTAATAAGGGGAAAGCAGCACTCGATCCTCGTCTGGATATAAGTAGTGCCCGATCGAAGACTTCGGCCAGAAAATGCTTTTTGTTGGTATTCGGAAGTGTCCGATCGAATATTCGGCCTCCAACGCCTAAAAGTGATGTTCGGACAAATTTTGACCGAACACCGAGTATTTGATGAAATTGAGTACAGTTTCAGATTAAATTCTTTAATTTCGAGTACAAACGCAAGAATTTGTTTTAAATTCGTTATATATTTTAGCAAAAGTTAAAAATTTCATATTTCTGAAAAAAAAAATCTAAATTAGCTTTTTTGAGATTTTCACATATTCATACGTATATATTTTTTGTTTTACTTTTAAACAAATTTCGTTGTCAAAATCAATCGAAATTCACTTTTTATTCAAATTTAAAAGTAAATTAAAAAGTTCGGCTTTCGGGCGCGTCTGAAAATTTACATATTAAGCGTCGAAATATTAATCCATGGACTAAGTTTCCTCAATTTTTAAGAGGGTCGGCTAAACTTTATTTAAGCTAAACGTTTTCCCTAATTTTTCTAAAAAAAAAGCAATAGTTTCATCAGGTACCTGACTCCAAGTGCTTGATGGCGGACTGCAGACCGCCGTATTGGCGGTCCAGATTCGTGACCAGCAGCTTTCTAAAACCTTCAGAATACTTTTAGACCTTTATTCTTCATATTGTAGTTTTGTGCGAATAGTGGCTTATAATAAAAATAAGCTATTTTCTTATTAGCCTTATTTTGGGTTTATTACAATAAACTTTTAATGTATCGAACTAAAATCAATGTATTGAACTAAAACCAAAAAAATATACTGTTTTTATTTACATTGTATCGTATTTTTTCTTCTCGACGTACTGATTACTACTATTTTTAATCTGGCAACCCTAGTCTAAGAGTTATTCATTTTTCAGAAGTATTTAAAGTTTTCAATAAGGATGTGCGTTTAAATGTTTAATCAAACTTTTTATCATAATCTTGATTAATCAATTAATCGACTAATCAACTATTTAATTTATTTAAAACATTGATTAATCATGAATTTTATTAATCAAATATTTAAATAATTTAAAAATTTCTTTCTTCTCCACCAATTAAATACCAAAATATGAAATATAAGAATAGCCCATTGGTCTAATCAGGGCCAAACATGTAGTAACACAATGCTAGCCATTGTATAATTGTCTTATTTTTCAATTATTCATATTGTGATTAATCGAAATTTAAATTAATCGATTAATTATTATACTGATAATTAAATTTCCTAATAATTAAGTAATCAAAATTTATATATAAAAAAAAAAATCTGCTTGATTAATCGCAAATCCCTAATTTTGAAATATTGCTCAATTTAGAATATAACAAACCTTATGTTAAACCCTTATTACCCACATACTAAATGTAGGGTATATAAATAAAAATTAAGAGAATAAAATATATATAAAATGATTAAAAGCAACAAGTCTCTCTTATTAACTCTAATAACTATCGCAGTCAGTGATGCCAACTTTTTTGACGCAAAACGCGCAGTCAAGCACTTTAAAACTACTTTTCAAAATGTCTTTTTCAACTAATTTCTACGCAAATCGTTTAAAAAGTGCAAAAAAAGCACCTTTAGCAAAAATAACTAGCCCAATTTTAATTTATTTTTTCTTAGAAATTTTAAAGACTAAAAAAAAAACTAATTTTAGTGCAAATTTAAAAAAAAATCGCTTTTAAGAAAAATTTTAAATTATTTTATTTAGCATAAAATTATATAGAAGTTGTATATTTTTGGGCAAAAAACGGTAAAATTGTGTTAAATTTAAAAGTTTTAGGAAAAGGCGCTAAGAGTTAAAACTAGCACGAAAAGCGCTAAATTGGTATCGCTGAGCATAGTACATAAACAATGTAAATAGTATGTATATAACCATCAAAGTATATAAATAAAGTAGGTATATGCTGGAAGAAAAAAACTGAAACGTACTTAAGATTAAAACAGGATAAAACTAATTTAACAAAGATTTTTCTTACAAATATGCACAATGATAATAATAAAGATGTATCACAAATACTTTCTCTTTGTATTAAAATATAATAAAACTGTTTAAACAAAGAACTGCAAATATCCAATATTTTGATGAATTTTAATTTTTATCAACAATTTGCAAGCAAGCACAAAACACACACAAACTCACCTATTTTGTTATTAAATTTTTAGCTTAACACATGTTAATACTTAAAAAAAACTTATATAAATTTGTGTAGTAATTATTTTTTAATAAATTAACGCAACTTTTTCTTGTATAAATTATCAGCCACTAACAAATAAAATCTAGTTGTCATTTTTTAGAGCTGTGTAGTTCGCGAACGACCTAGTTCAATTGTACTAGCCTTTACTTTGAACTAGTGAGCTAGTTTGCAATATTCATCATTTAGCAGCGATACCAATTCAGCGCTTTTCGTGCTAGATTTAGCGTTTTTAACCCCCCGAAACAAGCATTATATTTTTATAAAAAAAAGGTGCTAGTTCGTCAATTGATTATTGGAGAGCCGCACCGACCAAAAACATGTTTGCGAGAAAAACGATAAAGAAAGTTTACAACAAAATTATTAAATTTCTACAAGATAGGTTTTCTTTTTTGTTTGCTATATCTATAGCTGCATTTATTATAAACAATATTGTTAATTTTTACGCCTTTTTGCACTGAGTATCCTGAGTTATTAACAATTTTTTAAAAAAAGATTTTTTTATTATATGGCCTATAAGCCGTTTTTATCACAATTTTATTGTTTTTCTTTCAAGTAGGTCAAAAGTTATTTTTTCTTTTACCCATTATAAAACTAGGTTGTCATAGAGCAAACCAATGCTTAAACTTTTTTATTGTTTTTTGTTTTATATGCGTTGCTTATTTCAAATATTTCAAACCAAGATTGACGAATAATGTTTTTATTTTTCTATAGAAAGTTTGACTCATTGGCCAAAAAGTGGTCAATGCACCATACCAATGTTAAGAAATTTGTAAAAATAGAGATACGCAGCACATATGGGGCTGGATATCTCCTAATTGATACAGGGTATATAAAAACGGAATAAAGATTTAGAAAGAGAACACATTAATCATATATAACCAATTCCTAACTCAATTTTGCCAGAATATTCACGTTTTTAGGCCAAAAAAACCACTTCTTCATATTTTTTTACAATTTAGCATAAAATAATTTAAAATTATTGTTAAAAGCCATTTTTTTTTTAATTTTCACAAAAATAATATTTTTTTAATTGAAAAATTTCTAAGAAATAAATTTAAAATTAAGCTATGATTCATAAAATAGTACTTTTTAGCTCATTTTAACGGATTTGCAGCAGAAATTAGTCGAAAAGGCGTTTTGATTCAAAAAAGTTGGCATCACTGTCTTTTAGGTCTTTCGCTCTTTTTGTCATTTGAGTAATATTCTTTTCTTTATGTTGCTTTTGAGTTTAATTTTGTTTTTTTTTTACAATGTTGCCAGCTCATTTATTTTTATGATAAAAAGAAGAACATAAAGTCTTAAAAAGATCCAAGGTAGTCAACATCTGTTAAATTTTATATGCCAACTGGTTGTAAGAGAAACAGTTTTGAATAGGTTTTTTTGTGCATATTTTTTAGTATACATGAGCAAAATTTTGTGCTAATTATGCAAAACTTATTCAGAGAATGCATTAAACAATACAATTTGACTTTAACATTTTATTAAAAAAATTAATCAATTAAAAGTATTGCTGATAACACATTTTTCGAAACTTTCTTAAAACCAGTTCAGGTTTTTAGAAGAAAGCGTTGGAAACGGGTTGGTCTAATACATAGATGCCCAATGTAGTAGTATTGGTGAGAGTGACGAAATAACACTGTAAGAAAACAATTTGCTATTCATTTTATTTAGTCGTCAACGAGATTGCGACGAAAGCATAAAAAGAATAAAAAGATTCTTCGAAGTGTTTATAAATTTTCCCTCAATTAATCATTGTTCAATTTGCAATTAAAAAGTAATGAAATCTTCTATGTTGATACTCTTATTGCAGTTACGCAATAAAAGTATATTTCTCAAACTAGAAGAATTCAGCTTATTGCGTTTTTTTGAGCAAATATAATTCAAATCTGAAAATATTTGTTCGCAAAGATACGTTGAGGGAAATAAAGATAAACACTTCAATGAAATCTTCTTTATTTCAGGATATATTGTACCATCCAGATTTTTCCAGAATTCTATATTGTTAAAATTATCCGGCAAATCTATTTCACTTCGAAGTATAATAAATTCTGTTTGAATTGGAAATTCGTACTTTAATATATCGCATTTAAAAGGGTTTTGAAAAATATCCAGTAAATGCTGAATATTTTCAAAATCCTTAAACCTGTCATTAAAGTTATTAAAAAGCGTTTCTAATATTTCCAAAGTTCCAACTTTTTCAAGATTTTCTCCTTGTCGTAAATAACAGAAGTTTTCGGAAAGTCCGAAAAGTCTTCAGAATCAATTTGAGCTGCAAGTAAAATAGCAGAGTTTTAAAATCTGAAAGAATTTTAAACATATCCGAAATTTTATTATCTTTTCCCTGCAGCTTCAAATTTAACTCATTCAAAATGTTACAAATGTCTGTTAAAAACGCCATGTGTAAAATAAATTGATAATCTTTTAAATATTCTTTCTGCACGTGTCATTTTAGGCGAAATATTTATTACCTGGTAATTTAAAAAATTTACAAAACATTTTATGACCTGTAGCCTCAGTCGGGTTTGGTGTGCCATTACATGCCACTGCTGCTATTATCCATGGATTTATGGCCGATCTTGTGAAGGCAGGCAGACCATATTCACTAGACACTCAACTTGGGGCTCTTAAAAAAATAGATTTTTTAATTAAAGCCTGATTCAATACCTTTCCAACGAGCTATCACTCGTTGCAATCGCTTTAGTAGTTTTTTTTTAAAACAACTTTCAATGAGGTCCCTTATGAAGAATTCTTCAATTTTGTCACATGACAGTGGTGCACACCACCACTAAACCAGTCACTATAAAAAAAAAAATATGTAGGTACATTATTTTTTGCTGGGCAATCGATTGAGACTATTTATTTTAAAATCGGAGAGGGGTCGTCCAAAAGGTGATCGCTTTCATATGGAATTGCTCCATATTAGAACGAAGTTGTCAAAAATCAATTGAGCTAGAAGAGCGACCTAGATCATAGAGATCAATTGAACTAGAAAGAGCGCTCACTCAAACGAAGTAGATTACTCAATCTAGAATTAACATGAGAAAAAGACTGATTGGAAAATTGGTGTTGCCAGTCTAATATATTTAAAATATTAGTCTAATATGCAGAGGTGTAAGGAATGTACTCTTTTTTATAAATAATTTAAAAGAAATTATATAAAAATAATATGAAAAATTAAACTCAGATTAGTTTCGAATTTTCATGCTGAGCGAAAAAGCGAATGAACTAAAAGACAATGATTCCAACTTTTTTGAAGCAAAACGCGAAGTCAGGTACTTTAAAACGCGCTAGATGGTAAATTTTATTAAAATGTCTCCTAAAAAGTACTATTTTAGAAATAATAGCTTAATTTTACATTCCTTTTTTTTTTGTAAAATAAAAAAAAAAAAATTTTTGTGAAAATTTAAAAAAAGAAAGAAAAGATTTCTGGGTTGTTCATTTAATGACTACTTGCGGTTAAGAAATTTGTTATTCTTTTACAAGATAATGTACTATGGAGTTCCGTATTATTTATTTTCAAGATTCACATTCACGAGATATATCTACTACAACGCCTCGTATTGTTGAACCCCTTATTTAATGTAGGATCTTTGCTGAATCTTTCATTATTAGAACTTGTAGGGATTGGAACTACTTACCATACCATTTGCAAAATTTCACGTCAACACCTGGTACTTTTAGGCACATGGTTTTAGCTTACTTCCGAAGTAATTCATAGTTGTATGGTTGTGTTTGGCTCTTATTATTAAAAGTTGTGATCGATAGGGACTTAATGTATAATGACGTTGTTTGTGCATCAGACAATCCAAAAAATTTTAATTTAAAGCATACGATTTGAAACATTAGATACTTTTTCATTTTTTTTTTATATAATCCTGTTTTAGGGATTTTTTTATGTATATAGGACTATTTACATATAACCTAAAAAATTTTGTAAATATTTATATGAATTTGTACAATGTATTAACAATGCACTTTGGCCTAAGTGGCTTATTGCGTTGCAAATAAATAAATTAAATTGTAATTTAAAATTCTGTTGGATTTAAAATTATTTGTAACTTCGACATTTGAAAGCTAATTAAAGCTTCTTTCATTTGAGATATAATACTTCCAGTCCCATTAACCCATTAATAGTCAAATTATAAAAGCTTGTTGTTTAACCGAACTTTTTAGAAAAAACCTCTCATTTTATCGATATTTGACTTAAGTAAAGGTACGAAATAAGTGTAATTTAATTGAGCTAAAACTTTAAGCTTTAATTTAAGATATTATATTCCACTTTAACCCTTTTAACACCGCATATATTAACAGTTATATTCGAGATTTAATTTATTTATTTCTGCACTTCTGTTATTATATCTATATATAAATAAATAAATCAGAAACATTTTTACGGACTCTCCACCACTTACGGAATCATGAATAGTTGCAAGGATTTGCACCCTTTGCATATATCGCACTTGATCAACAAGAGGGTATTATCTCAAAATTTTTAAAATATCACTTTTTTCAAGAAATCAACTAACAACATCAATATCTATCTATTGTAAAAATTTCAACGTATTCCGATTACTCTTTCATCTCGAAAACCACTTTTGAGACCATTTTCATGATAATGTAGTGATTACCTTTATTTCAACAAAAAGGTATTATTTCGAGTTAATACAAAAGTTCAAATAGAAATGAATCGTATATTTTCATAAAAAAGGTATTATTTTGATTTGAGCCTTTATTTATGTTAAAAATAATCAAACTGTTTTATTTATATTTGGTTGTATTTTGAGTTGATACTGTTTTGTTGATAAAATTTGTTTTATTCTATAAATTTAAATCGATAAAATTTCAAAAAAATGGTATTAACTTAAAAAATTGATTTTTTTTGCAATGAGTGGTAAAATTTAAAATAAAAACAATGTATATATATTTTCAAATGGAATTTGCTTGTTATGATATGTTTGAATTTTAAAATTCTGTTAAAATGTGGCCATAAACAGTTTTTGACTCTACTGAAAATTTTAAAATTTTGAGTTAATACCCTCTTGTTGATCAAGTGCGATATGTATTTTGAATTTTGTAAATTTTGAATAAAAACTGTAATTCGCCTTACGATGTTTTGATAATTTGATGATTTGATTTTGGAATTAAATCAATGATATTTTGGAAATTTTTTTTTTGAATCGCGGCAAGGATTCTTACGAGCTGTCATATATCCTTTTTTTCGAAAAAGACTATAAATCCTTTGCCACAATTTCTGTATTTTGGGAAAATTATAAATTTAATTTTTATAAAATAGTTGTAAGGATATTCCAAAATTCCATATATCCAGAATTTCGTCAATTTTAACGAAATGTCTCATTACAATGTTTCAAAAATTGGTTATTATTCTTGAAATATAATTATGATTTCTAATGCATGTGGCATTAGAAATCAGTTTATCTATACCACGGTCAGTGATTGCACAGAAAATTTCATATAGACGCAATCGAACAAATAAAAACAAATAAATCAATACCAGAATACAACGTAGGTTACAATTTTTAGAAAATACACTCATTCTTCTCTACCACGCCTTTTACATGTATTAATGTTTGTAACAATTTGCATTTCATTTACAGCAAGGACTCGTACATCTGTCATATACCCTTTTTCTAAAAAGGCTATAATTCGTTTAATAATCCTCAATCAAATTTTTAAATTTTTTTTGTCAAATCAGTTTGGTTTATACAACGTTTAAAACCACAAAAACTAAATTTAGTAAAAAAAAGTATAAAAAACAAACAAAAATAAATGGACTCAGGAAATTAAGAAGCATACCTCTGGCTAACCGATGAATTGTAAATATATTACCGGCAGAACCATTGTTTAATACGATTTACTAGCGTTTTCAACAAGTGTTCTCCAGTATTTGTTTTACAATAACTTCAGTGGACTACAAAAAAAGACCTTGGCAAAGAGTTTGCTGAGACCACTGGGCCAACGATGGCAACAAAAAGTGTTTTCTATGCAGTCAGAAACGTCGGAGGGTTCCGATTTCGATCCCGGTTGCAGGCATAAATTTTTTGTGACTTTTTTATACTTCTTAAAATTTTTTAAATATAATATCGATTTATTTTATTTCTGGAAAAGCTCACTTACGTTTAAAACTATCAAGTATTTTATGTCTCGTTGGCTCAGTGGTTACAGCTGTTTGCTGGCAATCTGGCGGACAGGCTTCAAATCACAGCGGGTCCAAAAAAAAATTATAAATGAACTTTTTTTATTTTTATTTTGGAAAATTTATCTTTAGACCAATGGGTTTACCAACATTTTGAAAACGTTGGAAATTTTGTTTCCCCAGTACTTGTCCGAAATGTTTTCAACAGACGGACCTTTTGTTTAATGATGTTATCATTTTGGGGTTGGGAAAGCACTTGTTGCCAGCACTTCTACTACGTGTTAATGTGATTGCCAACGGTGGTCCGTTTGTTTTTTCTGATTGGGTGTACATATATATCAGTTTTTCAGTCCGCTTATTTTTAATTATATATACATAATTATACAAACTCCCAAACATTGAAATTCACCTCAATTTTTTTTTCCACTACAAAAAATGCTTTTACAACCAAAGAAAGTTTTTCACTAATTTGTAACGTACACATGGTGGAAAAAATCGGTAAAACCGCATTTAAATTCTTTTACATGTTTTTCATTTATTCATAGATATAAAAATCAAGCCCACTGGGCCAAAAATGTTTTGTTTTCTATTAAATAACATTTTCATAAAATAAATTTATAAAAAATCATAAAAATAAATTACAACTTAAATTGAGCGGTTCAAAATATAACAGTAAAAATCTTAGGAAATATTGAAAATAGGAAAAAAAAATTTTAAATGATCAGATTAAGACCTTCCAACTTATCAAAAAGTAACTTTAGCTTATGGTATTACAAATTTAATTCATTTCTAAAATATGATTTTTTAAACTTCTCTTAGGTTGTTGATCTCGTATACCCATTATTTTGATTTCCTTTTCCAAAGGTCGTTGTTCTAATGCTGTTTTAAAAAGTTCTTTGCATTTTTCCGCCAAACTCCCTAAACCGTTTGAGGCATGTAAACGAATTTTTTCATCATTTTGCTCAGACGACACCAAAAATTTCAATAGACGATAAATGGGCAGTAACATGTCTTCATAATCAAACAGATTATCCATGCCCGCCAATAGATCACTTAAAACCATAACAGCAGCCCGTTTAGCTGGTAAATATTTACCCGATGTTAATTCACAATTTATAAGATGAAGAAGCTGAAATTGAAATTGCAAATATTTTATAAGAAATTGAGACTTTCCAATTGAAAATCTGAATTTTTATATAAATATGATTTTTCAATTTAAATAAACGAAATTTCATATAATTGAGACTTTCTATTTTAAACTTAGAAAAATCTATATGAAATTCTGGGTTTTCCATTAAAAATCGAGAAATTTTCAAAAAAAAAAAAATAGATTTTTTTATTTGAAATTGGGAAAATTCTAAATAAATAATATAGATTTTCCATTTGAAATTGAGAAAATTCTGAATGAAATTGAGGGTTTACACTGGTAATTGAGAAAATTTGCAATTGAAATTTAGACTTTCTATGGGATATTAAAACTTTTGATTTGAAATCGAGATTATTCATTTATATGAAATTCACAAAATTCTATATGAGACTTTCTATTTTAAACTTAGAAAAATCTATATGAAATTCTGGGTTTTCCATTAAAAATCGAGAAATTTTCAAAAAAAAAAAAAATAGATTTTTTTATTTGAAATTGGGAAAATTCTAAATAAATAATATAGATTTTCCATTTGAAATTGAGAAAATTCTGAATGAAATTGAGGGTTTACACTGGTAATTGAGAAAATTTGCAATTGAAATTTAGACTTTCTATGGGATATTAAAACTTTTGATTTGAAATCGAGATTATTCATTTATATGAAATTCACAAAATTCTATATGAGAATAGGAAAATTCAAAATAAAATTGGGGAACAAATTATATTAATGGTATATTTATTTAATTAAAAATAAAACATTACAACGTTATATCTCGGACAGACTGACCGATTTTCAAAAAAAAACTATTTTTGAGATTTAACCTTTTTTCACTGGAATATGTGGTTTTAAAACTTGCATTACATATAGAAAAGAAAATTGAGATTTTTAAATTTATTTCAAGCAAAAAAAAATCAAAATGTTTAAAGAAAATATTTTTATCTGGGTTTTATTCGACATTAAAACACTTAATTATTATTTGCTAAATATTTTTTTCATAATTTCATTTTTTTTTTTTAATTTTATGCGACATTCAAACTAGATTGCAAAACACGTGTGTTTCCAAAACGAGTGGAAAAGAATAAATAACTGTTGGAATAGAATAAAGATCTTAAATACGTATTTTGGCAAAACACGTGTTTTGCAATCTAGTGTGAACGTGGCTTCATATTTTTTATCCTCAAGTTTTTTCTATTTCATAAAGATTTTTATAATTAAAAGTATAAAGCCCAAATTACTCGAGCGGATTCGAAACGTAACTCGTTTATGAAACGTTATGTGAGTAGAAAGAAAATAGAAGATAATGTTGTTGTTTTGTCTCTATCTAACTGATTAAACGGAAACCCATAAAGAAAATCTATTTTCAACAGAATTTACTTTCCGCAAATCTGTAACCATTTTTGTTTGGTATGTAAAACAGAGACAATATATTTTATGTATGTACTATTTTTACACATTGTATGGAGTTACAGTCCGTTTACGAAACGTATCCGCTAGAGTAATGAAGCTTTAAATCTTAAGTTTATTTAGAATTTTCTCAATTTCATTTCAAATTATTTTAATTTCATTTGAAACTTTCTCAATTTCATTTAGAGTTTTCTCAATTTTAAATGAAAAATCTTAATTTTATTTATAATATATCAATTTCAAATGAAAAGTCTTAATTTCAATTTAATTTTCTCAATGTCAATTGAAAAATCTCAATTTCATTTAGAATTTTTCCTAATTTCAAAAAAAAAATTTAATTTTAATTTGAAATTTTCTTAGTTTTAAATAAAAAATTAACTTTCATTTGGAATTTTCTCAATTACATATGAAATTTTCTCAATTTGAAATAGAAAATCTCAATTTCATTTAGATTTTCCTATTTTAATTAAAAAAATCTCAATTTCATTTTTTTACTCAATTTCAATTAAAAAGATCTCAATTTCAGTTGAAAATGTTGTAGATTTTTTATTACGATTATTATTAAAATAAACTTACTTCTTGAAAATAATTATGAACTTGATAAGTTAATATACGGCACATTTGGGATAGATTGGAAAACGAAGAAAAACGAAATTCATCAAAAGACGAACGACAACCAGACATGTAGGTGTTTAAAAGAACATTTTTATGTTTATAGCATAACGGACCTGGAAGAGAATATTTAATTTATATATATATATACTAGTGTCCGACAGAAGACTTCAGATTTTTATATTGAAAACATATTTTTTTAGACGTTTTAATTCGATTTTAAGTAAAAGCCGAAGTTTGGCTGTAAATAATCTTCCGAAGAAGTTTTTCGCTTTGGCCGATTGTTCGGCGGCGGACAGTTACACACTAAAAATGCATCGGATATGCGACTTATCAGGACATAGATCACGAATGTGGACACCAAATTTTAGTTTTAGTTCCGTTTTTTGAAATATTCACGAATTTAACATTTACTAAAAATCAAGTTTATTTTTTTATTTCTTTTTATTTCATATATCTGAATAAACTTCGAATAACTTTTAATATGGTTTTAAAGAATGGACTTTGAGCATTTAAGTCCATATTTTTTTTTTATAATTTTACCAATACTCAGGGGATGCCCCCTACTCATGCAGTGTATTGTATTGATCAGGAAAATAGGGTAGTATTGATAAGGAAAGAGGGAGTAGTGTTTATGAATATTTGATTTAAATTTTTCTAAATTGTAAGTAACAGGCAAGACTTCTGCGGGAAGTTTGTTCCACATACGAATCGTTCGACTAAAAAACGAATTTTCTCTGTAATGCGTTGTGCGAAACACAGGACAATCAACTACAAACAAAGGATGTGCTCTACTAGATAAGCGAGTATTACGAATAAAAACTCGGGCTCGTGGAATAAGTTCACTTATCTCAGATGAGCATCTCCCATGGTAATATCGATAGAAAAGTGTCACACAACCCACATTCCGACGATGCTCCAATGAATCAATAGAGTTGGATACACTACTGTCATTGATAAGCTTCACCGCCCTCCCCTGAACACGGTCCAGAAGCTTCAGAATAGACAGTGGAACCCCTGCCCATATATGAGAGTTGTTCCATTTTTGGTCGGATATAGCTGGTATAAATAGTAAGGAGATCGGATGGAGTGAAGTAAGTCTTGCACCGTTTTAGAAAACCGAGACACTTGAATGCCTCTTTCGACACTTGAAATACGTGCTTATTCCAACGGACATCACACAGTATTCTCATGCCCAGAACATCAAGAGTATCCGATTCCTAAATACCTATACCATCCATAGCTACAGATGACAATGTTAATTCCACAGCCCGTCTGTGGGTTAACATACAACATTGGGTCTTGCGTGCATTAAAATCCACCTTATGCGCGCGACCCCACTCGGAGATTGTAGAAAGGTCTTGATTGAGTGTATCATTCATGTTCTGCCGCATGCCCTCTAACGCCAAAGAGCTTGGCCTGTGATCGAATAAAAATGAATGACAAATCTTGCTGTCATCTGCAAAAGAGTATATATGATTGAAGGTCTGACTAAGAAGGTCATTAATAAAAATAAGAAAAAGGGTAGGAGAAAGAACAGAACCTTGCGGTACCCCTGAATTTAGCTGAAACTTGTTTGATGAGACCCCATCTAAAACAACACGTATAGTGCGGTCTCTGAGAAAACTCATTAGTCACGAGTGTCCCGTGCCACACACGATCGAACGCCTTAGAAATATCTAGAGCAACCACTTTACTCTCACCAAAGCGGTGGAGTGACCTGCTCCAACGTTCCGATAGAAACGCCAACAGGTCTCCCGTAGATCGACCGCTACGGAAGCCATACTGTCGATTATTTAAAAGTGAATTGGTCTCTAAATATTTCACAAGATGGTGGTTAACCATGGTCTCCATCACTTTGGAGAGCGCAGAGCAAATTGCGATTGGGCGGTAATTTTCAGGGTTGTTAGCCGCACCCTTTTTAGGGATTGGCTGGACATTGGCACCTTCCAGCATGAGGGGAAGATTCCCGCACGGTACGAAGATTGGGTAGAGGATGAGGATATCCTTCCGAATCAACTGAAAACTTCACTTACTTTTATTTATTATATACCACTTAATTAATTTCATCAAGAAAACCATAAATTCTACATTAAATTTTTTAGAAAATTCAATACACAATTTTTAAAACTTTTATATTAAAATTTATTTTGTTGGAATTTACTATGGAGAAAATATAAAAAGTACAATTTTAACATGCATAATTTAAAATCATCATTTTTTAGGAAAACGCACTTCAATTTGCTAGAACTGGCCAATTAAGTAACCAGTGATGTTTACTAAAGATGCATATTAAAATTTTACATCTTCTTTTCACTGCAGATTTTTTATTAACGAATTCGTAAAAATGGGAAATTTTAACTTTAAATACATAAATAGCTAATATTATGGCATATTTCGAAACGTGTAATATGTTAAATTAAAAGTTATACTTCAGACTATTTAAATGTTGGAAAAACATAGCATTATTATTTTTAAATTTGTTTTTTTTTTTTTGCAAAAAGTTTATCAAAAACAATAATCTATATTTTGTTTTCAAATTTATTAATTGACCACTTTTAGGAATTGTGTTGAAAGATCTATTTCGGGAATTTTCAATATCCTAATAAAAAAATATAGAGTATGGCCTCGAACTTGACTAATTTTCATTTTTATTGCTCACTTAAAGGTCGAAAAAACATAATTTTTATTTTTAATAAAAATTATATCAAACTTGTATAAAAGACAAAGTACGCTCTTGTTTCCTCCCCCTTTACATCTTGTTTTTAAACAAAACAAAACAAGAGTGAAAATAAAAAGAAGAAAAAAACAAAAAGCGTGTATTATATATCTACCAAAGGTAGAGGGTGCACATAACAAACAAGTTTTCAATTTTTTTTTGTTTAATGGTGATAATCTTTAACTTCGAGCTCATATATTAGTTCTCAATTAGTGATAAAACTAGTTTATATGAATGTTTGATGTTTTGCATGGGATTGTCACTAGAAAATTCCCGAAATAGATCTATCAACACATTCCTGAAAGTGGTCAATTAATAAATTTGAAAACAAAAACTCTATAGATTATTTGTTAGGACAATATCCAAATAAAGACATATAGAGTATAGCCTCGAACTTGAATAATTTTCATTTTCATTGCACAGTTAAAGGTCGATAAAACATAATTTTTATTTTTAATAAAAATTATATCAAACTTGTTTATCAAAAAATTTAAATTTTCCACACAAAAGTTTTTTGCAAATATTTCTTTAACTATATCTAACTTGGAAATTCTAAGGCCATATTCGTGATCTGCGTCCTAAGATAATTTAGAAATAATTGGTAGCAACTCCGATGCATACAATTTTTCTGATATTGTTGAACGGTGTCAACTGCTGACTTTTCTTTAAATTCGACACTCAAAATTGCATCCAATAGACCCAATGAATGAAAACTACCGAATTCCGACAAAAAGCATTTGCTCACCGAAGTCTTCGGTCCGACACTTAATATTTACATAAACCATTTTTTAATTTTTATTTAACTCACCTAATTCTCTAGAAACTTTTAAAATTGCCTCTCCTATTACCAATCTATAATCCATTGTAGCTGCATCATTTAAATATTCATCAGCCAGAAGCTCCAATACTTCCGATTCATTAACATTTACCAAAGACACAAATAATCTAACACAATTTAAAAATGTATACGATTCGGGAGATTTTAAGGTATTCAATGCCAAAGCTGTTACAACATGATAATTTGCAACTGCAAATTCTTGCCGTTGCTTAAGCAATTTTATCATTTTTTCCAAACCTTCTACTTGTAAGTACGATTCTTTAGATTCGATTAAAGAACGAGCTTCTTCAAATTGATTTTTCTTAGGATCATAAATGGAACTAAATATCGTTTCACCTTTTAAAAGTTGTAATAGATGAGCAATTTGATATTTAAGATTAACATCGTTTACTTGTTTTTCAAGTTGTTTCAGAGGTTTAAAGAGAGTTTTATAAAAATCTTCTTGATTTGAGGAGCTACTTTCAATAATTTCTCTTATTAATATTAATAAAATCATTAAAGCTGTTTTATTCATTTCGTTTGATGATATTTGTTCATTACTGGCAAATTCTGTTAGTATTGAATGTAAAGCCACTAAGAGTTCAGAAATATTGTCATGAATTAAAGTTGGATGTTGTACCAAGGTTTCTAATGCTTTAATAGTATACAATTTTTTTTCATATTTTTGAGAAAACTCAATTAAAACTCTATTATAAAGATCTTCTTTACTTTCCAATAAATCAATATTTGAAGGTTTATCAGGAACATGAGTAGAATTTTCATTATCCAGTACTAGATTAGGCACCAATTGTAAAAGTATTATAAATATTTGATATATTAAGAGATTATGTGACGACTGCTTCAATATAACGACTAAAGATGTTAAAGGATTTAAGTAATCTTCTTTAGAATTTGTATCATTAACTCCAGTTAAGGTCAATTTAAGTTCTTGTGAGTTTAGAGGATTTTCTTTAATATTAATAGTGGAATAATACCATTCTGTAGGATATGATTGCTTAGCCAGATATTCTATTATATTTTTTAAGTCTTCCTTGGAGCGATTATTGAGTATTTTTAATATTAAACTAGAAAGATGGTGTTTTAAAGTTTCTTGATTGTCAAATCCCAATAAGTCACTATAAATTTCTATAAATACCCGTAGATAAGGAATAAGAAGTTCACTTGGTAAACAGGCCACTGCAGATGTACAGAATATATGAAATAATAAAGATATTAAATCATTAAAATCACACCATTCCATAGCTACCAAATTTTCTTGATTGATTTCTATCAGTGGTAACATTTGTTGTTTTAACCAATTTTTAAGAAAATCTCTATTTTCTATTTTATTATCGTACAATTTTCTTAACGATAATATTCCTGCACCCAAATGTGGGATTAGTTTTGTGTTTTTAAGACTGACTGGTAAAAATTGTAAAATTTGTTTCAATAAAGATTGTTGGGCTTTTGTTGAATAGGAGGGTTGAGCGACTAGTCTTGCTACCATTTCATCCATTGGCTGTTCTTCATTACGCTGTGAATGTGTCATGGCAAAAAGTAAAGCCATGAAACCTCCCGTAGACCACAATCTTAATAACATTTCTTTATGTATTCTTGATTTATGGCTATGTGATAAAGTTGAATATAGCAGCATTAAATTTCTATAATACAACTTTTTAGATAATTCCAACCACATTTTATGTAATTTACTTTGTAAATTACTAATTTGCATTTGCTCCAGTTCATGTTGCTTCGAATCAGATGCTAAAAATAAACTAAATATTGCCGCCATATACCATAAGTTCAACTCATTCATAGATGTTCCTATATATAAAGGTTTAATAAAAATCAATGATGAATATATTTCTACTATAAATTCCAAATAATGGAAATTTGTTTCCTCTAGTGTAGAACATCTTTCAAAAAGTGCTCCCTTGTCTTTGTAAAATTCCTCATGTAAATTTTCTTGCAACGCAATTGACGCGACATCTTCCAGGCAAGCTATAATTAAGGATTTTTGTACTTCGGAAATTAAATCCTCTCGTGCTTCACTTGTAAAATTTACATTTTGTGTAATTTCTTTAAGCATTCTTAAGGCATATAGACTATACAATTTGCCAACTTCTGGATTTCCAAGTATTTTTGTTTGTCTGTCTTTTAAATGCTCCAGGTTTAGCTCACTAACCAGGTTTGCTATTACATCTCCAGGTGTAAGTTTAATTGCTTTTTGTAATTCCTTCAAATTGTATTGCAAACGTTCCTTTTTGTTTGGTTTAATATCTTTGGGAGCAAATAAAGTTTAGCCGCATGTTTCCAAAATTGATGAAATTTGGCCCATCGACAAATATCTTCACGCTGAGTATGCCGAGGGGCATAGTTTGAAATTTGTTTTGCAATTTATTGTAAAAGGATCGGATCGATTTAATCCCCACTGGAAATGTTTTTCAAATATCTTTCTAACGAGGTATAATATGTCCCCATTTATTAACCCATTAAGAGCTAGCTTAAAATTTTGTGTTTTATTTTTTTTTGCTTTTTTTTCATGTTTTTTATTAAAACCCCTATTTATTTTTAAAATTACTCTATTTATTTATTACCAATATTAATGTCGTTTAAATTGCCTGTATTTTATAGACAATATATTGAGCTCTCATTTAAGATATAATATGATCCCGTTACTCTATTAATGCGGAAGTTATTAATGTTTAAACTTAACCCTTAATAACTTCGGCATTAATAGAGTAACGGAGTCAAATAATATATTAAATGAAAGTTCAATATATTGTCTATAAAATACAGGCAACTTAACACGACATTAATAAGGGTAATAATAAATCGGTTTATTAAAAAAAAAAAAAAAATACAAAACTATAAGCTAAGGCCGTCGAAAAGATATTAGAAATACCTTTTCCGAAAGGAAAACAAAAAAAAATTTGGTAAAATTTTCCGCAAAGAGAAAATTTTAATTATTAAAATTTTAGATTGAAGTGATATGATATGGTCTATTATTCATTCGGAAACTAACTAAACCTATCGAATTAGGTTTTACAATACTCAATTTCGAATCGGTTCGATCAGAAGAGCCGTTTTTCACATTTTACTCCTTTGCAATTGACAAGAATACGAGGGCGGTCCAAAAATTAGCCGACCTAACAAGGAAAACATAAAAACCTAACAAAGAAAACACAGCAGAAATGTTCTTTATTTCTCAATATAACCTTCTTTTAGCTCGCTATACTTTTCCCAGCGATATTCAATAGTTTCGATACTCTGTTTATAGTAAAGAACTGTCTAGCTCCTTAAAATTGCAATCAACCGCAGACTCTACCTCTTCATTGTTTTCAAATCTTTTACCACCGACCCATTTTTCAAATTTAGAAATAGAAAATAACTCGAGGGTGCTAAATCTGGCGAATAAGGTGCGTAATAAAGCAATACGTGCTTCAATTCATTGATTTTAGCTATCTCTATTGAAACATCTCCACAACGCTGTTTTTGTTCTATTGTCTTGCGCGCAGCTTTCTCATCTCCAAATTTTCGGACAATATGTGATGTATAGCACTTTTTGAAATGCCTATCATTTCAGTCAGCTCACGCACCTCAGCCGACGATCATCCAATACCATTTGTGGATTTTCTTAACCGTTTCTGGAGTGGACACCTCAATTGGTCGACCACCACGGTGTTCGTATTGCCAGGTCATACTACCAATATTTTATTATCGTAAACGCAGGAACAGACTCCCCGACAGTTGAATATAGCTCGGCTTTAATATTGGTTGGACTGAGACCTTTTAAAAGAGTGTATTTAATTACATAACGGTGACAAATTTTTTCCAAGTTTACAAATTAACTGAGATCGTTTTTTTTTTGATGGCTCAAAAAAAAAAAAAAAATAAAAAATACTAAACAACGTGGCGCCTTGAAACTTAAAACCTATGTTTTATAAGGTTGCCACTTTAAACCAAAGTAATTTTTTTTTCAAACTACTGCCGTCATCTATACGTCAGGTCGGCTAATTTTGGGACAGCCCTCAAGTCTGATTTAATTTTATTCTTTTTGACACCTTTGCCTAACATATAAATATATTTCCACTGAATTCTCTCCACCAGATTTCATTAGGGCGTGAATGGGTTAAATCGTTCCGATCCGTTCTCAACTTTTATCTAAAAGTGCAAACAAAATTTCAAGGGCTGAACTGTACTTTATGGAGCGTTCTTTAACAAAAAAGTAGGAGGCCCCTCCAGAATTAAAAAAAAAAATAATTTTTCTACCTTCGGTTAAAGGGTACTCGTAGTAACATATAAGTGAAAGAAAATTTTCTCAGGAAAAAGTATATTATTTTTAGAATCCATGATACGTGGCGCCCTCTACACCCGTTAAAGCCCCTCCTCCCCCTAGTTCATCAAATAACTACCCAGCAAAACATTTTTTCTCTTCTAAAATGAAAATCGATAAATTAAACATTGGCTTATCATTAGAAGTAATAATTCTAAATATGATTCTTTGGAAGTATTCTGCCCACAACTTCTAAGTTATTTAAGAATGATTCCTTCCTATGGCAAGCCAATGTTAAATACATTGATGAAAATGCTCAATTAGAATCATTCTTTGGCAGAATAGTTTTGATGTGCATTAAGTGTGAGTACGATTATTCGATATTTTTCGAAAACCAGTTTACGGTTTTTTCAGAATAGTTGAAATTTGGCTTTTTTTCCAAAACCTATATAGAGAAAATTAGTTTTTTTAATTCCAGATTTTTTTAGAAACTCCCCATAAAGCGCAGTTTTGTTATTTCAAGTTTAGAACCCTCCGCAATTTTACCATCCGCATATTCAGTGTCGAAATATAAGTCGATGGAACAATTTCAGTTTTATGCAAAACTTACCTCCCATAACGGGAAATTTCAGATTTTCTAGAATCGCCCAATATTTGTTAATATTAGACATTATATTCAATTATTATCGGCTTCAGTTCTTACAAAATATTTCACGATAAACTTTGTTTTTAAATTGTTTAGAGTTGTGTAGTTCGTGAATGACCTAGTTCAATTGAACTAGTCTTTACTTTAAACTATTGAGCTAGTTCGTAATCTTCAACTCTTTTAGTTCTTTTTTGATATTTGAGTATTCTTTTCTTTATCTTACTTTTGAGTTCAATTTAGCTTTTTTCAGTGCTACCAGGTCAATTTTTTATTGTAAAACGATGTGTCTAATATAATATGAATAATTCGCTTAAAAACTATCAAACAAACGATCTAACAACGAATTTACACTTCTACTAAATCTGGTTTAAAATCGAGCTAAGTTCAGTTACAAATCACCTTCGTTTACGTTATAAAATTTGGCAGGTAAACTGGATTTTGGCTTGACAACAACGTTTTGTAAAACAAAAAATTTTTCTAAAAAGTTGTTAATTTACTGTCGGAAGACAAAATTTGCATCGATTATGAAAGAAACAATGTTAATGCTGCTGAAAAAAGTGTTTTTATTGGAGGTGACTTTTTGGAAGCACGATATTTCTTTTTGTTTTTCTGGTCACCATATCAATGTTGTTTACATACAGAAAGGAATTAACTGGATGATGAATTAAATTTTTTTTTAAAAGATAATGTCATTTTATTTTGTTTAACAGCAAATAAAAACAGCGGTCACTCAAACGAACTAGATTGCCCAAGTATAAATTTTTTATCTCGTCTGCTTTGCAGAGGTCCAAGCCGACTCGAAATAATCGGCGGCTTGGGAAAAAAGGTCGGCGGCGTCTCTAAGCCGGCTGAAAACGATGTTTTTCATAATTTTTTTTAATAATTCTTGCCAGATTATGTGCAAAACCTGCTTAAAATAACAAGATTATGTTTTAAGATAAAACAAATAAAAATTTTAAAAAATGCTAACACCTTTTTGTTATATATATTCGGTTACAATTCAGTATTCGGTATATTCGGAATGTTTTTACTATTCCGAATTTATAGCAATATCAATTTTTTTCTTCAAAATTATTCAGTTAAAATAAAATAGCTTCAAAAACTGTATTTTTATACAAAACAAAATGCAGAAAATTAAGTTTTTTACATAAGTATACTTCTTTAAACCGTTAATCGCGTCTGTTTGTACTGGTTTTAGATGATTTTTCAACCAAAAAAAGTTTTATTATACTGCTTAATTTTATTTATATCTAAAGTACAGTGTACTTTTATATGAACATGTAAGACCTATTCGGAAAGAATCCGGTGAATACACGAAGACAAGAAAAAAAAATTGGAAATAAACTTGGATTTAAAAAGTGTTTGCATATATTAATGTGGTGTTTGCTTTGACACATTCCTTGCTGCTAAAATTATGCCTTAAGGCTTTCAAGTGTTTTTGTTCTTCAAAAAAATTTTGTTTTGAGTAACATTATATCTGGCGTTTTATAAGGAATTATAGTTGTATTAAGCTAAAAATTGTACAAAGCAATGCCTATTTAATTAAATCGGGGTGCGTCTGAGCTTTTTCCGATATTCAGAGCCGTTTGCTTTTTATGCGAATTTTCCCAAAGAGCCGTTTCCCCTATATTTCAAATAATACAAAAATATGGCAGCTCAGGCTCAACTAATTGTCATCAACTTTTGCTAAAAAAAAATCGTCAAAATGAAGACAAATCGTCAAAATTGGCAGCACTCCACTCTGTGTTTTTGTTATCAAACGTCATTCTTTTTTATACGAACCAAAAATTTAGATGGCCTTTTTTTTGGGATCTAACAAATAAAACGCAAATTATAAAATTATTTAAAGAATATATCTAAGAATTTTGTAAATTTTTTTACACAAATGAAGTAAATTATATGTAAATTAATAATAATTCACCGATTTATGACAATGGACTCGTTTAAGGTATGTTGTATGAAATTATAATTATTCCATATTCCACACCAGAGACCTTTGTTCTTTTATACCAGGGGGGCTTTGGTGTGTGTGCTGGGGTCATTTGTTTTTGTGCTTTAAACATTATTAATAGTATTTCTTTTTTTTTTTAAATATTTCAGAAAATTTCTTTAGGCTTTTTCTATGGTTTATGGGATAGTATAAAGGGCATGACTTTAGTTTTTTATATTGATGCGGAAATTCATAGACAAAATGCCGAAAAAGAAGCTGATAGGCAACAGCGAATAATGGAGTGCCAACGTATAATGCGGCGTAGCCCTTCGCCAATACCTTCTTCTGCTTCAGCCATGTTTGAGGAAGAACTTCAGCGTGAAAGAGCCACAATGCAAAGAAGAAATCCAGATGAACGTAGTTTGGAAAGTATCAAAAAGAAAGATAAGCCAACAGAGCTTTCAATACCATTTAAGTAAGTTATCGTTTTTATTTATTTTTTGCCCCAATCACCTCCTAAAAGATAAAAATAATTTGTTTATAAAGCAAGTAGATGTAGATATTAAGAAATCCACTAGTTTGGCAAAAATTGAAGGCATTTTTTTTTTTTAATATTTTAAAGCAGTGAAAGGCACCCTCTCAATTTCCAACCCCCGCGGAGTTAGACTAGAAAATGCTCCTTCGCGACGTGGGCACACGTACACTAGCATTTTTTGAAAATTTTAATCATATTCGAGTCTTTTATGATACTTCTGCGCGACTAAAAAGCTGGAATATGCTCTCATTTGCTGATCATAAATGATACATTTGTCGGTAGAAAATGGTACCCTAGCCGCGACTCTTCTTGATGACCCATTTATGATACAGTTTTTTTGTTAGTTTTGGGTCATTTTATAGTCTTTTTCGAATCGTTTTATGGTCATTTATGAGTCTTCTTCGAATAAGCTAAGAGTCTTTTTTGAGTCACTTATCATTATGTTAAGGAGTCTTTTTAGAGCCACTTATCAGTCTGTTTCGGAGTCTTTTTCTAGTCATTTGAAAATATACAGTGACACACAGCTTATTTCGTGTGTTAAACTTTAGAGAACATATTTGTTTATATTTTTAACATTAACTTAAATATTTATTCAAAATGGGCATTTTTTTAAAGATTTGATTTTTTTTTAAGTTTTTTCTTGTAAATATAATAAAAAATAATATATCTTTAAAAAAATACCCATTTGGACTTAATATTTAAGTTAATGTTAAAAATATTAACACACGAAATAAGCTGTGAGTCACTTTTTATTTTCTTAAAAGAAATAAAAGAATAATATTCAATTTAAATTAAGATTTATTTTTAATAAAAAACTAATACATAAAGTAAGTATTTTTTTAAATTAACACAAATATAAGACTACACCTAACATAACACAAAAACTATTGTCATTTCGACAGGAAACAAAAACTTAAAAATAAAATTTGTACATTTTCATTCATTCATTACATCATTGCTTACACTTCAATGAAACTTTTATAACTAGACAAATATCCAACTTGTTGACATTAGGTCCATTCGTTTACACCAAAATTTGCACAAATTTGGAAAAATTTGTACTGGATTTTACTGAAATGCGTTCGCGTACACATAAATTTGCAAAAGAGAGCATCTACTAAGAGAGTAAAGTGACAGTTGTCAGCAAAAAACCTGCAAATTTTTACTGAACAAATTTTTGTCAGTAAAATCCAGTAGAAAACAAAAACATATGATTACATTAAGTAAAGAAACAAAAATAAGCATACATTTAGTAACAAAAATATTTAAAAGATTAAAAGTTAAAGTAGTCAATTTACAATTATTATAGTAACAATTTATCAGTTTTCTAATATCTCTGTTAATTGTTTTTATTTACATTAATATATTAGAGATGTAAAGCTAATGAATATATGAATACTTCTTACTGCATATTATTCAGGGTACCGAATATCAAAAATCAAGTATTCATGTATTTTCGTATGTTATTTAACTAGAAACAAAATTAAAAGTCATGTACAAACTAAACAAGTCTAAAAGCATCCACAAAAGTTTATTTAATAAATACAATTGCTACGAATTTATGATTATTAAAATGCAATGCATCAAGTACCAAAAACAATATATACTGGGTAGTCTAAATAACACATGTTTTACAACACTAAGCTTTTTAGCGCTCATATGTTTGAATTAACCTGCAAGTTTTTGCAATTTTTCCGTTCGTTTACTTTTTTGTGCAAGAGCCAGTTCTGAGAGTAATATTTTCATTTTGCCCAAAATTTACTCATCTACTGGATTTTACTGGAAAAGTAAACGAATGGACCTATTTACTCAAGAATACGCAAAAATTATCCCGTTATTCTTAAGAAAAAAAAAAACAACAAACAAGCAGTGTTTAATCATCTCTCTGCTCCAAATTCGATAGCAAAACAAACAAAACTAACCACATTTAAAACACCTGCATTATCTATTTGCGATCAAGCAGTTTTCAATCTTCTAGATGAGCAAATTGTGATCTTATATAACGAAAAAAACAATTACATTTTAAACACCTAGAAGATTGATTTGCGAGTGCTATATAATTTGTTGTTGCGTTTCAAAACAAGCACTTTTTACTCATAAGCGCGAAACATTTTCGAGTCCCTTTTTAACCGTGTAAGTGATTAATCAGTTATTGATCACCAAAAGTACTCGAAAAAGACTCGTTTTGGTGATTTATCAAAAAACAATCTTCCAATAGATTTTAGACCACAGCGAGCAGATACAAATGCAATGCAGAAATCTTTATTTTACAAAGGATTGACACTTTATAATATGATGCCTAGTGACGTCAAGAATGAAACAAATATAAATCTTTTTAGAAGAAAAACTGTAAACTTTATAAAAAATGTTAATTCTAATCAGAGTATATAATATTTTGTTAAATTAATATAAAATGTCAATTTAAAGTATTTTAAATACTACTAATAAAACTAAACTAAACTAAAAAAAAAAAAAAAAAAAAACTAAACTAAACTAAACTAAACTAAACTAAACTAAACTAATTGCTAGGCGGGCTATAGCATCTTCGTGTGGCTAACATAACAAATTTAACTTCGTTTTTGCCGTTACACACACACACACAAACGTAAATGTAATAGTATGTTTTATGCCCTTCACTATTCCAAAGGCACGATCAATACTATTTATCCATCTAAATCAACCAATCATAATATTTCATTTTTAAATACTTTGTTCTGATTGGTTGAATATAAAAAAATGTATCAATAATATTGATTGTTTGTACTCCACTTTTAAGTTTAGACCAAATTTAAATAAGTTTTTTCAAAATCGATAATTTTGATTTTTTTTTATCGTATTTAGATAAATAATTTAACAATAATTTTTTGTTCTTTATGATGGGTACCCGAATATTCGGTTAACAAATATTCAAGATACCGATTTTGATAAAATTTTTATTATATTTATTTTAAGCTAGTTCCAAGACAAACAAATTTACGACTATGAAATTAATAATAAGTTAACAATATTTTTAAGTACCACGTGTTGTTCAAAAACGTAAACAAAAGCACGTGGTCATAAAAATGTAAACAAATGCACTTGGTGATTGAAAATGTATGCAAATAAATGCATATGTAAAATATCGAGAAAAAAAAAACTTGAATGTATAATTTTAGGGTTTTCAAAAAGTAAAGTAGAATATGTTGAGGTCAGAAATTTTCAGATCTATTTTCTAGTACGATTTCCTAAATTTTGTCATATAACACATGCCCCAAATAATCGTCTGGGGGTACTATAACCCAACAATATTTGTTTTATTGGGTTAGCCAGCGACCAAAAAAAAATAAATAATTTCAATTTTAAATAATAAACGTGTAACCGCGGTTACTAGAATCTTAAGTTCCCAGTTAAATATATATTGAATTTTAAATGCTCCAAAACCTTTTCAATTTAAACTATTAATAATTTTCGTTGCAAAAATTTATAATGCCGATTTTGTAAAAATAATTTTTTTATTTGTGTTTTACTTTTAAATTTAAAAAAAATTAGTTTTTCGATCTTTTATCATAAATTCAAGATTATTCGTTTTTTATTAAACAAAAAACCGTGCAAAAATGTCTTCATCCGCTAATTTAATGCAGACTTTATATACTGACAGGTCCATAAATGTTTCATTTCGAGCCGCCGAAAATCTTCAGAGAACCAATGTAGAAGGGGTAAAAGATTTACCCAAATTTTAATTTTGAAAAAAAACAACGCTTTACCCGTATTGTTTTACTTACTTGATGAACCTCAAGTAACCAGCTAAATATTGATGCAAATTATCAAACATTCATATAAACTAGTTTTCTCACTAAATAAGAATTAATATATGAGCTCGAAGTTAAAGATTCTCACCATTGATCAAAAATAAATTGAAAACTTGTTTGTTATGTGCAAGGTCTACCTTTGGTAGATATTCAATACAGGTTTTTTGTTTTTTCTCCTTTTTTGTACATTTGTTTTGTTTAAAAACAAAAACTAAATGTAAAGGGGGAGTAAACAAGACCGTACTTTGTCTTTTAGTTTGATATAATTTTTATTAAAAATAAAAATTATGTTTTTTTGAGCTTTAATTGTGCAATGAGCTCATATATTAGTTCTCATTTAGTGAGAAAACTAGTTTATATGAATGTTTGATGTTTTGCATGGGTTGTCACTTCTTTCAAAACGTGTTCTGATGATGGGAACCTAGAAAATTCCCGAAATAGATTTATCAACACATTCCTGAAAGTGGTCAATTAATAATATTTAAAAACAAAAACTCTATAGATTATTTGTTTGGTAATATCATAATAAAGAAATATAGAGTATGTAATCGAACTTGAATAATTTTCATTTTCATTATACATTTTTAATTTCTTAAATTTTTCTATTCGACCAGTAATAGAAGTCGTAGGTCATCAAATTATTTACAAAATTAAATAAATTATTTTAAAAGCAAATGTTAATTAGTTTAGAAGCAGAAGTAAAAAAGTAACGTATGAATAATAATAATAAGAGTTAAATGTGAAGTATAGAAGTAGAATATTTCTATTTCCTACAGAATTTTTTTCGGTTTTACTTGGCAATAGTTTCAATGATAAGAAAAAAAAAATAAAAAATATTTCTGTACTTTTTTAACACATTTAATTAACTACAGATACGTTTTTTTACTTTAGGAATAGACTTAAAAAGCCTTTAATGCTTTAATTCAATTTTCTAAAATTAATGAAATTTTACCCAAATTTCATTCCCAAAAAGCATGCAAATGAAATGAATTCTTAGCTTAATTCTCAAAAGCTTTATATAATATGAATGAATTTGAATGATTAAGCATGTTCTTAATTCATTTAATAAAAGCGTGAATGATGAAAGATATGTTTTCATTCATTTTGTCAAAAGCTTTATGTTTAATTTTTGTGTTTATGTCAAACTTCTCTGTATTAAATGAATACAAAAATTTCTTTATTCATTTGTAAAATTTTGAATGAACATAATATTGAATTCATTCAAGTTAGGTATTCATTCAATACGAATTAAAGCTTTTGAATGAAGCAAATGAATAAATTCTTAGGAATGGATTAACGGAATGATAAACGAATTTTTTTTAATTCTAAATTAAATTTTTTTGTGAATTAAGTCCAATTAATTCTTTCGAATCTCTGTTCAAAAGTTTCTTCCTTTTAAAACATTTGATTCCTATAATCTATAATTTTATCGCATAAAAAACATTTTTTAATCAATTTTAATTTATTTTATATTTTCAGAGAAAAGAAAATTGCTAAACAGGTTTTAAAATGCTGCGCCTTAAATGGTGGCTTCACATGGATGAGCATTATATTGTTTGAACAGATATTACTGCCAACTTTAAAATTTTTCCTTACTTTGTGTTATGGCGACAAATCCCAAGATCTGCATATGATATGGGGTTGGTTACAATCGATACTCTCTATAATCTTTGGCATGATGTGGATTTTACCCATATTCCTGTTAAGCAAAATAGTCAGTTCCTTGTGGTTTGCTGATATTGCCAATGAGGCCTATAAAGTCCGTAAAGGAAAACCAAATTTAATACCAAATATAAGTAAATTGGTTGCTGATTTTCTCTTCAATTTGGTGGTGCAAACCTTATTTTTAGTGCAGAGTATGCTGGTTAATCTTTTGCCCTTTCCATATGTGGGCCAGTTTTTATGTTTTATACATTTGTGTTTATTGTATTCATTGTATTCGTTTGAATATAAATGGTTTAATATGGG
Source organism: Delia radicum (assembly GCA_021234595.1). Classification (NCBI taxonomy): domain Eukaryota; kingdom Metazoa; phylum Arthropoda; class Insecta; order Diptera; family Anthomyiidae; genus Delia; species Delia radicum. The sequence goes on along the minus strand of CM037854.1, from coordinate 29,973,029 downwards.
CTGGGAGTTGCATCGTCGTCTTAACTACATAGAAATGAATTGGCCCTATTTTATGGGGTTCGGTGTACCACTGACGATATTGACCAATATGTCAAGTTCAATTATTGTAAGCAGCTGTATATTTTCAATATTTTTTCCTTTATTTATATTGAGTGGTAATGAGGCGAAACCAATTATTGGAACGACGTAAGTTGAACATTTATTTATTATAATATTTTTTAGATTTAGTTAAGGTAGTCTTAAGATTTTTTTATGGAAAGGAATTTTATGAATATTATATTTCTGTAAGAAAACTTTCTTGGATTTTAAGAAAAAGTTGATTGATTTAAAAATACAGCAAAACTGATGATTAATAGGTTTTTTGTTAAAGCTCTGCCTATTATGGAGGCTCTAGCTTTTCTAAAACTTCATGTTCTGATGAGATCTTTAGCCAGATCGAAATACTAGTATCAACCTAGCTAATATGTTTGATTTGCTTTATTTTTGTTAATATACGGAGGTTGAAAGCTCGATATAAATTGAAAATAACAAAAATAATCTCGAAAAAAATGTATTTTATACTCAAGAAATAGATCGTTTTAGCAAAAATAATGGGTCCGCCATCTAACGTTTTTTTTCAACTAGTGCTTATTTCGTGAATGGTAACACTTAGCTCATGTCTGATTTGACAGATAATTAGTTTTATCCTTCCGCTGAACGAATATGGTTGTGTATACGCTTGAACAACGCTGGGAAGTATTGCGACATTACTTTGAAAATCATGCCATTTTTCTTTGAAAATGAGCAAGGAGTGGCCGTTACAGTCAATGGCGATCGTTATCGGGCCATGTTGAACGAATTTTTGTTCACAAAAATTGAAGAGGAGGATATTGGCAACATTTGGTTTCAACAGGACGGCGCTACGTGCCACACAGCCGACGCTACACTCGATGTTTTGCGCCCTGTTTTTGAAGATCGCATTATCAGCCGCAGAGCTGATGTCGTTTGGCCACCTCGGTGCTGCGATTTGACACCGTTGGACTATTATTTGTGGGGTGCCGTGTTACGCCAACAAGCCAGAGACAATTGACGCTTTTAAGGACAATATTCGTGAAGCCATTGATGAAATACAGCTGCACACAATCGATAATGTGCTTAAAAACTGGACCGATCGTGTAGGCTACTGCATGGCCAGCCGAGGCAGCCATTTGAATGAAATTATTTTCCATTATTAACCGGAAGGATTGTACTTTCAAATAAAAAAAGAAATTTGAGAAAATATTCAGTAGTTTTTTTTTTATAGCATTTTCAAAAAAAAAAAGTTATTTGGCGGACCCTTTACTTTTAAAAATATTATGCAAAATTTACTTAGGTAACTGATTACTAGGGCAAGGAATTTTATGCACTTAAAAAACGAGTGCGAATAAAAATGCAAAATATGCAATAAAAACATTGAAAATATGCACTTCAAACAGTTTTTTTTTTTGTTTTGCAAAAATCACACACTTTAAAATATGCAAAATAAAAATTAATGTAAGGTCGTTATTTTTCTAACAGGAACTAAATCTGACGCCTTTTTTTTGGATCAGAAAGATTTTTCAAATGTAAAAATGAGTTTGCTCAAATCGAAATATAAAAGTGTATTCATATTTTATATTTTGTTAACAAATAAACACAAAATATGCACAAATTGCATTAAAAAGATCAAAATATTCATTCAAAAATCACAAAATATGCATTAAAAGTAAAAATATGCAAACACATGCATTTTTGTCAAAATATGCAACTGCAAATCGATGTCAGTTTTTTCTAAATTTGATAATTCGGATAAAGATTTTTCAAATGTAAAAATGAGTTTGCTCAAATCGAAATATAAAAGTGTATTCATATTTTATATTTTGTTAACAAATAAACACAAAATATGCACAAATGTGCATTAAAAAGATCAAAATATGCATTCAAAAATCACAAAATATGCATTAAAAGTAAAAATATGCAAACACATGCATTTTTGTCAAAATATGCAAAAATATGCAACTGCAAATCGATGTCAGTTTTTTCTAAATTTAATAATTCGGATAAATATTTAGTTTATATCAGTTTTAGGCTATCGAGAAAAAACATGCATTTGCATCATAGCAGATATTCAAAAAACAACTGAAGAAAATTACTGTATTTTTTACCAGTTGTTTGAAAAAGTTTTTTTGGTATTTTAAGAGACAACTACAAAAACAGTAATTTTGCAATAAACAGTTATTTTTGTTTGTTATTTAAAAAAAAATTCTCGTTTAGTTTATATTTGTTATTATTGTAAAATGTATTGTATTATTATTATTAAATGTATTATTGTAAAAATTACTGATAAGAAGTGACAATTTATGATTATGACTATCTTTACGAACAGTATCTCAAATTCTATGACTCTTTAAAAAACTGTTTTTTTTAAATTATCTTTTTAGTGAAACCCCCTTACGCCTCTTTTCACCAGTTATATTTGTATCGAATCTTATGTTTGGAGGTCGTAATGCTAATATAACTGCCAATAAAAACGCACAACTTAAATCACAGCAGCAACATCATCAACAACAACATTACAATCAACATCAACAACTTTTACTCAAACAACAGCAGGAACAAATGCGTCGACGTCGCAGTTCAGCCATGGACAATTCACCATCTCCTAACACACAAACACAATTTCGTTATCCTCAACCACCACAAAGAATAAGTCCAGCTCGTTTAACGCCGGAACGACAGCGTCCGGAATTTATTCGCACACAAATACGTTATAGCGAAGGTCGAATTTTAATACCAACACCAGTGCCGGGTTCGCCGGGTGTTCCTCCAACAACGTCAACGCATACAAAAAACATACATCAACGAAGGTAGTTTAGTGATAATGGTGAAATGGCGGTATAACTTCTTAATAGAGAAAGTTCCCAAAATGAAACTGAATTTTATAGGCAGACAGATAAAACTAAAAATGCTGTGTTATAGTCGCTTTAATTTTATGTGTTTAATTTTTAAGTATGTATGTCATTTATAAAAAACTTTTTTTTTTGTAATTTTACTTTAAGAGCTTTGTCACTATGATAAGAATACATATATTTTTTTTATTTGCATAAACGAGACTTTTATTAAGTGGTTAACGTGTATTTACAATCACAATTTTAAACTGCCTAAATTTATAACCGAAAACTAATTTTTCAAAATAAAAAAAGTGTTATTTTGTAATACGATTCAAACAATTTTGTTGGAATTCGGAAATTTTAAAACTCTTGTTTGATGATATCCGTACTTTTTTTTTCTTTTCGCATTTACTAGACCACTCAGATTAAAAATATCTGTTTTCGGAAAAAATAATTATAATTTAACATTTTTTTTACCTAAAAGTGGGCCAGGATATTGATTTTTTTTTTTGACAAAAGTTTAAGTGTAGTGTTTGCTACCGGCACAACATAAAAAAAATTTAAATGAAAATGAAAATTATTCAAGTTCGAGGCCATACTCTATATTTCTTTATTAGGATATTGTCCTAACAAATAATCTATAGCTTTTGTTATCAAATTTATTAATTGACCACCTTCAGGAATGTGTTGATAGATCTATTTCGGAATTTTCTAGGTTCCCATCATTAGAACACGTTTTGAAAGAAGTGACAATCCCATGCAAAACATCAAACATTCATATAACCTAGTTTTCCCACAACTTGAATCATTTTCATTGCACAATTAAAGGTCGAAAAAACATAATTTTTATTTTTAATAAAAATTATATCAAAATATTAAATATTTATAACAAAAGTTACAAAATTATTATTTTTACTTTAAAAAAATTAAATTAAAAATAACCTCAAAGTGTTTCTAGTGATATTTAAATAATGTTGATGCCAATGTACTCCAAAAGATGTCATCTACCTAGATTTTTGTGAGTTTTTATAAACTTTCGGTCTCCAGATCTGATTTCTACACCAGTGCATCGTTTCTGTAACTACACCATTTTCAACTGAAATTGAGAAAATTCCAAGTTAAATTGAGAAAGTTCAAAATAAAATTGTGATTTTTCATTTGAAATTAAGAAAATTCCAAATGAAATTGTAAGTTTCTATTTTAAATTGAGAAAATTCCAAATAAAATTAAGACTTTTCATTTAAAATTAGGAAAATTGCAAGTAAAATTGTGATTTTCTATTTGATTTCATTTTAATTTAAATTCGGATTTTTCGTTTGAAAATTTCAAATTAAATTAAGAAAAGTATAAATGAAATTTATTTGATAATTTGAAATGAATTTCAGAATTTCCAATTGAAAATGAGATTTTCTATTTGAAATTAAGAATTTCCGTTTGTAAGAGTATTAGCACAATGGAAATGAAATCAAACACCGGAGCACAGAAGTAAACGTAAAATTCTATAGAAAAAACTTGGGACCTTTGTTATATGTTTTTGGAGAGTCCTAAAAAAAGTTGTTTTACCATCGTCTTCTTGCGATTACGACATAAGCAATTCTGGTCCGAAAAGTGGTTTTCTTAATTTCAAATGGAAAATCTCAATTTCAAATGAAAATTCTTTAATTCCTCTTTATTTAATTTTATCTTAACTTCATTTGTTATGATCTCAATTTCAAATATAATCCCAATTGCATTTGTAATTTTCTTAATTTAATTTCTAATTTTCTGGATTTCAATTAAAAAAATTTATTTTCCCAATTTGAAAAGAAAAATGTCAATTTTATTTAAAAACTGCGCAATTTCAAATTAAAAATCCCAATATCAAATGGAATTTTCTAAAAATCAACTGAAAAATCTCAATTTTAATTAGAATTTTCTTAATTAGAAATAGAAAATCTCAATTTTATTTAGAATTTTCTCAATTTTAAATGGAAAATCTTAATTTTATTAATATTAATATTATTTTTTTATTTAATATTATTTTCATTTCTTTGGGAAATTTCTCAATTTAAAATAAAAAAAATTAAATTTTTTTTGAAATTTTTGCCATTTTAAATGAAAAAATCTTAATTTCATTTAGAATTTTCCCAATTTCATTCGGAAAGCTCTCAATTACAGTTGAAAATGATGTAATGCGAGAAGTTTTCGCATGGAGAAATACATGGTCACCTTGCTTTTCACAGCGTGAGTTAAGAGATGGTAAAATTGACTACATTTTTAGAGCTAAATTTTTCAGATCTTGTAACTTTTTAGTAAAATACGTTATTAGAAAAAAAAAATAACTTTTATGATGCATTTGATTTGCTTTTTTTATTGACTTTATATTTAATTGTCTGTGATTCACCCTATGTAAAGCAGAGCAAGTTTGCATTTTACATGTTTTTTGCGAAACTTTGTCCAATGCGAAAGTTGCAGAAACAAACGGCTTAGATGTCCAATGTCCCAATTTACAGTTAAAAACCGTGGTATAGATACAAAAGTGGATACTTTAGATAGTTTGGAGATTTCTGAACTCAAATATGAAACCAGAACACAAAAAATCAAAATTGCGAATCCAATAGGGCGTCCATAATTTTGATATCTGGGAAATATTTGTTTTCTAATGTTTACATGTTTCAATCGTGTACTGATTTTTAAAAAATTTTCAATTGAAAAATCTGTTTTAACTGTTTAAATCTATATATTAGGGTCTGCAGAGCAAAAATTAAGTTAAATTTGGATTACCTAAATTTTCTATATTAATTAGTAATTTAAAACATGTGACGATTTTTACAAATAATGTAATATGAATCTTATACTCAAGATGAGGATAAAATAGAGATCAAATTTTGAATCACCTAAATTTTCCATCAGAACTTGATTTTTGCAAGTTTAGCATTTTAATTGTTTTTTAGTAAACTATAGTCAGTAGAAGAAAAAGGAATTCAATTTGGGATCACCTAAAATTTTGAAAAATATTTTTAAAATTTATATAAAATTTTTAGTAGCTTTAATTAGCCAAATAAAAAAATCTAAAACTCACTTTGAATGGCTAAGTAAGAAATAAATGAACCAAACTTGGAATAACCAATTATTTAGACAAAAAATTATTTTTTTATTAAAAAAACTTGAAAAATGTGTTTTTCATGAAAATTCAAAAATTTCTTGGAAATTCGTTTGCTTAAACGTATCCTGGCCTTTAATTTAAAGTTTACTTATCATCATAACACTCCTTGCAACTAATTTATTAAATTATTTTTTTGTTCGTTTAATTCCGTTCTAAAAGAAAAATTAAATTTTTGCGACACTTTATTAGGCTGGAGTTTTCCAACGCTTATATTTATATTAATGAAAATTGATGAAGTATTTATGTAGAATCTTACTATTAATTTAATTCAAACAACTCATCTGGTGGCTCATCTTTAATTTCTGGCATTGTATGATAAGCACTCATGGTAATTAAAGACTGCAATGATTCATAAGACATAGTAGGATCCTTGTCTTCGGGTACACCATAATCCGAAACATCTGTTTTGTTGAGAAAATCTTTAAAATTAGAACATTGCTTGAAACTACCATCCAATTTAAGCAGTGACTGTACAGTAATATTGGCTAAACCAAAGAATTTTTCACCTTGAACATTCATGGACAATTTTGTACCATCAGATAATGCTCGCTTTAAAGTCTCCAGTAGTGATTGATGACATATATTGGCCGTTTCTCCAAAGAATACACTATCTAAATCATTATCGGGTATAATTTGAAATTGTGGCATACCAGCATTATTCAATATTTTACAGGTATAAACACATTTACGTTGTGGATCTTTAGGATGAGCGTAGATGCGAGTGGCCACATAACCTACCGGATATATCCAATTGGCATTGTGAAAATTAGGATTAGCTGGTATTATTTCACCCAATGAATGTATTAAAATATTATATAGATTTATAGGTAATTTAGGTTTGCCTTGTGCATCAACATCAAATTTATCATCGCACATTTGTCGGAGCTTTTCGACTTCTTCAATGTTAGAATTACCGGGTAAAACTTTCTTTTTGGGGCCACGTTTTTTAGCTACAAGGTTATTAGGCTTTTGTGTAGTTCCCGTTATGTTGTTTCCCATATCGGGTGTACTTTCGTATCCTTCATGGCGCATTAAACGCTTGATTAAGTAACGCCTTTCGTCACGAGCCGAACTTAAGTCAGATTGTATTTGTGCCACTTCATCACATAAGGCTGCATTTTCCTTGGGGTATAAATAGAAAATACAATGAATTTCATAAATTTAGCAATAAATTCGTTCAAGAACTTACAAATACCAATAGTTTAATTTGTCTCTTCAATTTTTTATATTTCGCTTTATATTTTAAACTCATTACACGTGAATGTTGACTGTTTTGGTATTGATAGTGCAACGATGACATTAGTTTTAATTTTTATATTAATTTAATTAATAAAACACGAATTTTTAATAAAATGTTGAAAATTCTCATGTGAATTAAAAAAATAAACAAATGTTTACAATATTACAGAGTTGCCAAGCTATTGACAGATGTAGTGAATGGATGTGGTAATTTTAGGGCCTTATGGTACTTTTTATTTGCGATCAATAATTTGTTTTTATTTCTCATTTTATGCACAGAGAACGAAACCGATCGGCTCATAGCCGCGGCTTAGCCGCCGCCGACTATTTTTCAGGCACTTAAACCGCCGCCGACTTGTGCGGCTAATTTTGGCTAGAAATGTTAGCCGACTGAAGCAGCTAAGTTGGTTGATTGCTTCTACAAAACGGCGTTTATAATTTTTTATAAACGAAAGGTGAATTTCATGAGAATCCTCTATATTTTAAACACCGCCAACCACCTGGTAACATTAAGTTTTCAATATGTGGCAACACAAAAATATTCCACAGCGTCTGTAAAAAAAAGTCCCGTTATATTTTTCGCGTTGCAAGAAAAAGCGAATATTAAAAATTTTAAAATGTCGCAAAAAAATATAAGAAACTATTTCTCTACTACACAAACTAATCCAAAATTCCTACTGATTCTGACTCAGTGGGTCGCTGGAAACTGCGTTAATTCTGAAAAGTTGTCTTAATCCTGCTACTGAGAAAAAACAGTTGTTCGTTCATGACAACAGGGCAATAGTAGCACCATTTTTATCTAATTAAAACATATATATAACTATACTTAAACGCTATAAGCAAAAGCTAGTTCCTGTTATTTTCTTAATATACTCGCATATTTTTTTAAAAATAAGAATTAAATTACAAGAATGTGTATTTTTGTCAAAGAATCGTCGACTTTAGTCGACTTTTAGTCGCCGCCGATTTTTTTTAGTTCAGTCGCCGCCGCCGAAAAATGTTCGGCTCTAGCCGACTGTTATCTTGTTTAGCCGCCGCCAGCCGAAATACAACATCGGTTTCGATCTCTGTTTATGCATCGAAAACAATTCCTGAGATCGTCAGTTCATTATTGTCTTGAAATATATGCCAAAAGTCGTAATGAAAAAAAACGACAAAGAAGGTTTGCACTAATTAGGTAAAAATTTAACTTTAGTGGGCAAATTAACTTCTGTGTGACAAAAAAAAAAGACCGAATTTTAAAATTAGTGGCGCCCGGGTCCAAAAAACGAACAAGCGTATTTACATATGTATGCAAGTACTCAAAGAAAGGAAATTTAATCACGATTTCAGATCTACTAAACGCGGCCAAAGCTATAGCCATTTTATTAAATTTTAGACCCCTAATGGGGGGTGCAATAATTGTGCTTAAAATGGCTCTAGCTCGGGCCACGTTTAATCGATCTCAAAAAAATGCTCCAATTCGGAAATCGTAAGGAAATTTTCTTTTATTTGAATACCCACAGTTGTATGTAAATACGTGTTCCCGTTTTTGGACCCAGGCACAGTGGAGAAAATTCCATTCTTTTTTTTTGCAAATTTGCCTACAGCCCAAAGTTTTAAAGGAATTTAAAAAATTTAAAACTTTAAAAATAACTGACTACATTACAGATCGATTACTCATGATCGACTTTTAAAAGTAATTTATTTTATATAATTAATAAATCTTCAATTTCAACAGATTTTTTTTTGATATTTCCGTTATAAAAAATTTTAAAGTTGTGGGTTCAAACGAAATTTATTTCAAATTAAAGATAATTGCATTCTCTATTGATACATTTTTTTAAATCCGCGATCGCAGTTTTATAAATTATAGTTTCTTGATAATTATCAAATAAAATTTTAAATATTCACTATTTGCATTCACAACGGTATCTTTACTATCATACCAAAATCATTGAGCAAATATTCTCCTCCACAAACGCCAATAAAAAATGTTAAATTTTTGTATTTTTAATAAGAATATGACATATTTATTTTTTTAAATATTTTGTTCAATTTTAGTTTAGATCACAAATATTTTTGGTTTACGAAAATAAATAAACAGCTGTTTACAAGATAACCAAAACCGCATCAAACAAATGTGTACAGTTTTGAGATAATTGCAAATCTCTTACAAATGTTGATTGTGAATGGGGTATTAAATAACTTATGGGGGGTTTTTTTTTTTTTTTGTTGATTTTACACCTTTTATTTTTGCGTGTATGCAGTATGACTATGCAGCAAAACCATGGTGAAGAATTTTTTTTAATTTTTGTATACAAAATTTACTCCATATGCAAACAGTGGTCTATGCATCAGACCAATGTTTATTGAACGTTACACGGTATCCACATTAGATATTAAGATGGATATAATATGTGCGAGAACGCCAACAGAATAACGGAATTAAATTATCTATGTTGAAATTCATGTTTGCGGTGAAGAATACGTATTCATATTTATATCATGACTTCTCATAATTTTCTGTCTCCCGTTGAGTAAAGACGTCCGATTTTTATTTTCATTTTTAATACACTTATTCTTCTTGTTTTTTATTTTAAGGCGTTTAACTTTTATTTATATTTTTGTTAACAATCTTTTATGTATGTGTGTATTTTGACAGCTCATATCATGATATTTTTGTTTAGAGATTTATCATAACAACTCTCTTCTAACAGTAACAGTAATGTGTGATTAACACGTAATATAATTCTCTCTGCGATTGAATTTGAAGTTTGAAGACAGAAAATTTGATGAAATTTGCAAAATCGATTCTGAATATCTCAGATATAATACAATATATTGAGAAATTGATTTCGGAATTATAATGAATATATTTGCAATATAATTAATCCATTATTAACACAATTTTTACATAAATGGTCAGTGGGTCAAACTAATAGTAAGCTGACGACATGTGTGATAGTCTTAACGGGGCTTTAGTTAGCATTTTAATGCCCAGTTTTTAACTTCGTATTTAGTTAATTGCCATTTAAATTTAAGTTGTATTTAAATACAGTTTAATTTTTTCAGTCTTAAATGATAATTGTTATTTATTTGCGACAAAAGTATGGTAGCATCATGAAATGTCAAAAAATTAATGATCATTATTCATAAAACAGCTGTTTAAAGAATAGAAAACACCAGAAAACAACAGAAAATATAGAAATAAAATATAATTAAATTATAATTTAATTAATAAAATAAAAATTAAGAGAAGTGAAAATTCCAGTGCAACCGAAGTTGAATTTTTATTGGCTGGTGGTTTGGTTTTTTATGTAAGGTCCAATAAGCTCCAGAATACAGTGCGTAGATTTCTTCGACATCCGAAATCTTTGGTAAAACTCCATATCCCCAAAAATATTAAAATGATTGGGTCGTGTTCTTATTGTACGTGGTTTCCGTACAACTGCTGCGTTATTTAATATTCCACAGATTTCAGCGGCATTCATATCTTCTTCATCGGAACTCATTTTAATTTATTTTTTATTGTTTGTTTTACCACGCGAAAAAAACAAATTGTCTAAATCATATTTTGTATTTGTACAATTTAAATAGACTTTAAATGTCAAAGATTGATCACTTAAATGTGATTTAAATTTGAAGTTAAAAACTGACGTTTGTATTTAAATAGAACTTCAAGTCCAAATGGCATTTAAATACGAAGTGAAAAACTGGTCCTAAAAGTTTCTTGGCAATTTTTTTCTCTGTGTGTATGAGCAATTAAAAAGCGTTATATTTTATCGTGAAACGTGTAAAATTGGCATCATTGTGTGTAAGACAAATTTCAAAAAAGAAATAAAACAAAAATAAGAAGCAGAAAAAATAACATTATCAGTTTCATAATTAACAATTCCTGCAAAAAAATATAAATTAATTAAAACAAAATTCACCGATTAAAACAAAATAAATAAAAAACAAACACTTGTATTTAAAGACAATACAAACGAATTGAAAGAAAATATTTACACTAACTACTTGTATTAACACAGGTGTGCCTGCCCTTTTCTCTAAACCAAGAGAAAGGTGACGGTGGTGGTAGTATAGAGGAACCCTAGATAATTTTCACAAACCAATTCCTTTAAAAAAAAAAACTATAAGACTGAGAAGGTAGGAACGGGTCTTTTAAGCACTTTTTACTTAAAAAAATCTTGAAAATTTCTGTAGCAGGTAAGCAACGAATAAAAAAAAAGATTGTTTGATTTTGTTGTTGCCAAATTGACCTTCACCCTGTTTTCGGTTTCTTTTTTTATGATTTCTGTTTTTTTCATTGTGCGGGTTATTTTTAGGAATTCTTTTGATTATTCGATTTTTTTTATAAATATAGTTTCTTCTTTTACATCTCAAAAAAGCGAAAATGCGCTGGACAGTACATTTAGATGGTGGCCCACGTAGAGTAAATCATGCTGCTGTTTGTGTGGGTGATTTCATTTATTCCTTTGGCGGATATTGTACGGGAGATGATTATCGTTTTAATGAATCAATAGATGTTCATGTATTGAATACACAAACCTTGCGATGGACTTTGCTGCCTCAGAGAAGATGTGAAAATGGAACTATATTAAAGTATCCAGAAGTACCATTCCAAAGGTAAGAAATTTTCTTCGGTATGGTTAGTTTGACAAGAGGTATACTTTGGATTTTAAATAGGAACTTTTGAAAAGTTCGATCGCTATTTAAGTTTAGATATAACTTACGATAGGGTTAACTTTGAGTTATAATTAGGATCAAATTTTGTACTGAAAAATTAATCAGAATTCGTACAAGATTTTATTAACATTATGACTCAACATTTAGATCTTCAAAATTCCTTTCATTTTGTTCACACACAAAAATGTTTGTCAATAAATTTGTAAATAAGCCTCTAAACTTGATAAATTCTTCCATTATGCGTCTATAGTTAAAGAAATATGGGACTATTTTTTATATTTTAACCCTCAAAATAAGATTAGGCCACTAAAAAAGGGCGCATGTTTATTAGTTTTGTTTTCTCTATCACATATTAAAATTCAATTCAAATCTGAGAGCCCTTTGAGTAGTATGTTCTTTTGGCTCTTTTTTTCTATAGAAATAAGTAATTTTTCCTTAAGAGCCCTTTGAGTAGTATGGTCTTTTGGCTCTTTTTTCTATAGAAATAAGTAATTTTCTCTTAAGAAGACCACCCGAATTCGTTGTATTTTGAATACAGAAACATTCATATATTCTGATAAACAACATCTGTTAAATTTTATATGCCAACTGGTTTTAAGAGAAACAGGTTTTTACAGGGTTTTTAATGCATATTTTTTTTTTTTTTTTTTTTGAATATATAAATAAAATTTTGTGTTAATTATACAAAACTTTTGCAGAGAATACACATTTTATATGCCAACTGGTTTTAAGAGAAACAGGTTTTTACAGGTTTTTTAATGCATATATTTTTTTTTTTAATATATAAACAAAATTTTGTGTTAATTATACAAAACTTTTGCAGAGAATACACATTAAACAACACAAATTAACTTTAAAATTTAAATTGTTTAAAAGCATGAACATTTATTAATAAAAAGTACCACTGTTAATACATTTTTTCGAAACTCTTAAAACCAGTTTAGGTTTTTAGAAAAGAGCGTTGGACACGGGTTGATAAAACGACAGATTTGAAAAAGAGGTTTGCTTAAGAAAAATTAAATGGTAACGGAGGAGATTAGAAAAATAAACAAAAATCTAAAAATAGAATATATGTGTTTGTTAGTGTTGTCACTTCTGAGTATAATACACAATAACAGAATAGTTAATAGGAAAGAAAACTGCAATTTAGCTGCATTACATTCGGGGCCATACTTGGTTGTGATCGCTAAACGGTCATGATTTGGTATTGTTACGTTTGTAATGTAAGAGAGCGCAGGTTTGATTCTTACAGCCGCAGGTTTTTGAAAAATTTATCATTTAGAGACAATCTGACAATTATAAGACACAAATAATAATACAATTTAAATGGAAAATCACTGATGACGCCTGTCCATAAAAAGGCAGAAACTAGTCTTGTGTAATTTAAAAATGAATAGTGTTTATAATTTTTAGAGAAAAACGTTTATTCTTCTTCTTAACCTCAAAATTTCTTAAAATGCTTTTAGTTTTTTAAAAATTTTTATATGAAAACCCTCATACACTAAAAATTGTATATCACCACCTAAAATGCAAAAGGACGTAACTAACACGTTTACTTTTTACAGGAGAAAAACGTTCACAGATATTTTAACAATATCGTTAATAAAACTGATAGTTTTAATCACAGAATCAAACAATTTTGTAGAGAAATGTAGCTCGATGCAGTGCTTCATAATCACTCAACGCTACCTCATTATTTTATAGGGCAAACAAAAAAATTAGCGAAAACAAAAATCTATGTATAAGATTCAAACTTTATATATAAAACCGCTATTGCAGAAATACAAAATTTTGTGTAGTCATGTAGTTTAGGCAAATGAATCATAATTATCAACAAAACCGGCTTTGGAAACTTTGTCAATTAAGCCCATTTGTATTTTAGGTGACGATATATAGACAAATGATTTTAATGATTTTTTTTTTTATAAAAAAACTATTATTTCTCAATATGGACTAGACTTTTCTGTAGAAAACCCATAGATTACATAGATCTCAAACTCTTTGACATTAGCTGTCAGTGCAAGTAAATCATGAGAATGTGTTGGACATACGTAGTATACCTATACAAAAAATATTTGAATGTGTATGACAAAAATAGTTTGTTGTTAAAATAAGAAGAGTTTAAGTTCTATGTAATCTATGAGAAAAACTCCCAGACTCAATAGAAGTGTTCTTTGGTGTTAAAATTTAAAATTTTAGTTGTAAATTGCCGTTAACTAAATCGATTTTCATCGGAAATAACATTTATTTGAAAATTCTATTATGTGAAGAAACCGATCGTTTTCAAATCGATTGTTTTTGAAATTTCTATTCTGAATGTTGTTTTTAACTAAAAATAAAAAAATTAAAAATTGTGAATCCATACTTCTAACTAAACTAAAGTGTTTAAAAATAATTTCTATCGCTTTTTCCTTTTTATTCACTTTTTAAAATTTTTATTTTTTACCAAATCTTTTGAAATCAAAATCGATCGCTTAACAATACATTTAGGGATTGCAAAATCCAACATTTTTTGATTCCCTGGGAAAGCACGAAATTTTATTACAATTTCCGGGACCCCTCTCGAAATGTAAATAGTTAAATTTGTAGTATTTATTCTTTACTATTACTTTATTATATATATATTACTATATTATATATATTAATATTACTTAAACAGTTATCTTTTAAAAATCTTAACGGTTACCGAAATAAAGAAAAAAAATTACACCGGTACGAAATCAGTAACTGACATTTTGTTAGATTGCACTCTTGGGATAAAATGGTAACCGCTAATGAGAAAACCGCAACCGAATTACCGTTACATTTATGTACATTATACCGGTAGACAAATCGTAACCGAATGTTGTTTCGGTCGCCTTAATTAATAAGTTTTCTTTATTATTTTTTAAACTAATACCTTTTTGTCCACTTTATTTACAGATATGGCCACACTGCTGTTACATACAAGGATAAAATATATATGTGGGGTGGTCGTAATGATGAAAGCCTGTGCAATGTTTTATATTGTTTTGATCCAAAGACTCTTAACTGGTCCAGACCATGGGTATTTGGTGCTATACCAGGTTCAAGAGATGGACATTCCGCCTGTGTCATTGACGATTGTATGTATATATTTGGTGGCTTTGTCGAAGAAATAAATGAGTTTTCATGTGATGTACATGCCTTAAATTTGGATACAATGGAATGGCGTTATATACAAACATTTGGGGTGCCTCCATCATTTCGTGACTTTCATACTGCTGAAAATATACATGGCAGAATGTATATATTTGGTGGTAGAGGAGATAAACATAGTCCCTATCACAGTCAAGAAGAGATGTATTGTCCAGAAATTGTTTATTTAGATTTAAAGACTAAAGTGTGGCATCGACCCTCAACAACAGGAAAAGTACCAGTGGGTCGAAGGAGTCATTCAATGTGTTAGTATTTCTTGTGTTATAATGATGTTAAATATTAAATATTAAAAATTAAATAATTAATAATTTTCTTTGGTTAATTTTTTTCATTTGCAGTTATATATAATAATCTTATATATGTTTTTGGCGGCTACAATGGTTTATTAGATCAGCATTTTAATGATTTGTACACATTTGATCCCAAGGCCAATTGTTGGAATCTTGTTAAGCCGCATGGTAAACCACCAACACCAAGGCGTCGTCAAGTTGGCATTGTTAAAGGTTCACGTTTATTTTTATTTGGTGGTACTAGGTAAGTGTTATTATTTCTGATTTTGTTTTGACAATGAAATACGCGCAAAAAGAGATACTTACAATTTTATCGTTCAATGACTTTTTTTTCTTTAAATAAAATAAAATACTACACGCAAGTTCAAGGTTATTATTGTATACAATTTCTAAACATACGACTCTTTGTGGTATTGCAAAAAACTCAAGTTATCTTTAACAATTACGCAATATTTATAAATGCAAATCAGATCTGGGACTGAGTAATTTATGTAAATTTGTTATGGAACATCAGGCTTGTCGGATTTATTTTGCCGTTTATCGCCAAACAGAGTAATGCAAATCGCCAAAATTCATTTCTGCATTAAAGAGTCGCAAAAAACACTTTGATTAGCTGTTGGTCGACGTATAACACTTGAAAAATTAGTTTCGACGAGTTAATAATGAAATAAAAAATTTTCGATTTTAAAGAGTAGTTTTTTTTTTAGCAATCTTGGTATAATTTGTTAAAAAATAGATTTTTTTGCATGTTTTTGTCTAAGAAATTTTTGTTGTACCACAAAACCTCCACCTTTAGGGGAGGTTTTTTATTTTATTTCTGGTTTTGTTCAAATTTTGGTAGCCGTTTTTTTGGCCCAATCTCGAAATGGTGATGTTTCAAAAAGTAGGAGGAATCTTTCCAAGATTATGGTAGCTATCTCTTCTTAGGAAGACGCGCTAGCAGATTAATGCATAAATCATATTTCTAGCTGCCAGTTAAGGGGTTGACATTGAAGTTGAAAGAGGGCCTTTTTAACCCTTTTTTTAGTGCAAAATGGCCCAATCTAGGAATTGAGAGGAGGAGGACTCTTTCCAAGATTAAGGTCTCTATCTCTTCTCCGGAAGACGCTCTAGCAGATTAATGCATCAATTATACTTATAGTTGCCGTTTAAGGGGTTAATTTTAAAGTTGATTTTGCCGACTTTTTTCGAATGGACGATTATCGCAATTGCGATATTTCAAAAAGTAGGAGGAGTCTTTCCAAGATTAAGGTCTCTATCTCTTCTCCGGAAGACGCTCTAGCAGATTAATGCATCAATTATATTTATAGTTGCCGTTTAAGGGGTTAATTTTGAAGTTGATTTTTTTCGAATGGACGATTGTCGCAATTGCGATATTTCAAAAAGTAGAAGGAATCTCTTACCACTCATCGATTCCTTGGAAATTTTTTGCAGAAATTTGGTAAAAAGATGTAATGGTGCCTCAATAAGCTTTTTCTGAAGTTTTTGTACACTTATTGCTACCTCTAGCAGTGGTATTCCCAATTTAAATTCAAACTTTGACTTCACAATTTAATGTCAAACTTTGGTGGCTCATTAAGCTTTTTCTAGCGTTGGTATTCACAATTTAAATTCAAACTTTGACTCTTTGTGTGTACTTAACGGGTTAAGATTTTTTTTTTTAAATTATAATTTTTATTTATTGTTAAAGCTAATATCTATCAAACCGTAATAAACAATTTGATCTATCGAATTTTCATGCTATTTGAGAATTTATTAAAAATATCGGTGTTTTTAGATAATTTTTCAAAATTGTAATATGGCAACACTGGCGAACAATTTTTTATTTTTTTTTTTGTTTATTGAAAGAAAATAACTAATTTTTCACATTACAATGGAAAATGAAGTTATTTTATGAATATTAAAGTTTTTACTTTAATTTTATATAAAAAGTACGCATTGCACAATAAATTTTTCCCATTAAAAAAATTTTCCCATACGTCCTTAACCAAATCAGTATATAACTTTTATAACACCGGTCTTCTTTCTATAATTAATAGTTTTCACAAAAAAGCGCCATCAAAAATGCAAAGAATTGTATTTTTTAATTGAAAAAAAAAAAAAAAAAATTATATTGAAATCCTCGAACAGTAGTTTTAAATATGTTTTTAATTACTTGTTTACTATACAAGTAATTAAAAACATATTTAATTTAATTTATTTAAAAAAAACAAAAGGAGCCTTCGGGCCAAAATTTTTGCACATCAAATATCATTTACAGAAGCATATTCTACAAGTTTACACTTGAATGTTTTTAAAGATAGATCAAAAGATCTAAGTGGTAAGGGTAAATGGTTCCAACACTTAGCTACACGAACATGAAATGATCGTTCATGAATAATATGATTTCTAATGGGATAGAAAAGTTGAGGGTTTCTTTCAGTGTTCAAGAGTATAATATTTATTAAAATAATATTTTTGAATTTTTTTAATTATTTGAGCTAAGGTTTGTTTTTTTATATAACAGTTTTTTATTTTCGATATTTCGCTACTCCTTTGTGTAGCATCTTCAGGAAAATTAATAATTTTCCTGAAGATGCTACACAAAGGAGTAGCGAAATATCGAAAATAAAAAACTGTTATATAAAAAAACAAACCTTAGCTCAAATAATTAAAAAAATTCAAAAATAAGAAATAAGGTTAAATAAACGAAAATAATTAAAATAATATTTATTAAAATTTTTATCTTAAATTTTTATCCTATTTTTATCTATTATATTAATATACACTACATATTGACTTTTCAAGTGTCTAAATGTTTTTAAATGTCGTTACTATTATTATAATTATGACTTTCTATTATGTTATACCAATTGAACTATAAAAGAATTTTATTCTTAATGTTCTAATAATGAAACTAAATAAATCTAAATCTAAAATGTCTATGTACATATTCAGGGCAATTAGAGAGCATGACTTTATGATAGAATAATAGCAATCGAATTCGAACAAAATTATTAAAATTGCATCCCAAAAAATCAGAAATATGCCTCGAAACATGATCATATGGCTTCAATTTGTAAACAAAACGTATTATTTTATTAAACAGTAAATTACATTTATTGAAGTCATCGACACTACACCCAGAAAAAACTTCAATGCAGTATAATAAGTTGGACATTAATAATGAATGTGCTATGCGTTTTCTAATAGAAAGTGGCAAAGATTTAGGGAATATAATCTACGCAGGGTAAAATTTACTTTGGAACTTAACCAGGTTATATGTCGACCGAATTCTAGATTGTTATCTATTAAAACACCTAGACATCTCATAACTTCAACGAATTCATTAAGCTCGCCATTAATCGTAATAGATACATCCACTTCAGAGTTATGTGGTTTAAAAAGCATAGCTTTTGTCTTGGTAGAGTTTATATTCAAATTACAATTTATCATCCAGGCAGAAATATTAGATAAAAGCAAATTCATGTCATATTCGAAAACATCAATAAGCTGAAGATGGCCCGAAGAAAGAAGTTGTATATCGTCCGCAAAGACAAAAGCATCACACTCAAAACTATGAAGTATGTTAAAAAAGTCGTTCATATATAACATAAATAGTAAAGGCCCTATAACTGAGCCCTGTGGTACTCCACTGGTTACATCTAAACACTCCGAATTCGAGTCATTACAATGAACAAAATGACGTCGTCCAGACAAATAAGAAAAAATTAATTTGCAAGAAGAATAAGAGAAATCGAAATAATTGCATAGCTTATGTACATGTATTTTACTGCGTTATTATATCAATCTCCTATCCACAATTAAAACGAACCTTAGAAGTGGGCGTTGCTAAAGCAACGTCAGTGTAAAATGGGTTAAAAGGCACTTAATGTGCATTTTAATTTGGTATTCTGCATCTATAATTCCAGTCCACAATAGTCTTTGAAATTTATAAAAATTTTCATGATTAATTAATACATTATTTTATAACGTAAAAATTCTACACCCAAAAAATTTCATAAAGCAGAATAACAAAATTAAGTCAATTTAAAAAAATCGCCAAATTACTTTCATATCAGCATGTTAGCAAAAAATTGGTCAAACTTCATTGTATCTGGTAAAAATGTATCTCGTTTGAATAATTTTTGAATAATAATTGAATAATTTATGCGAAAAATCATATTCTGTTGGTAAAATTAATCGTTGAAATAAAATGAAAATGCTGTATGATTTCATATGTTGATAAATCTATTTAAAGTTAAATCTTTCCATTTCTTTTTCAGTCCTTATCCTCATGCAACCGCTCAAGAGCAAGCATTTTTAATTGATAATAATGATACAAATATACTTGATTTTGAACCAAATTTAAAAACATTAGCCATACTGGCAGTAGTAGAAAATCGTATTGATACCACATGGTTACCCAGAGAATTAAGGTAAGTTTTATTTCATTAACTCCATTAAACTTGACATTAATTCTAATTATCTCTCATTCTTACAGACTAGAAATAAAAGCCATGACACAACCAAATTCCATAAGTCGGCCCATTAATCATGCCGGTTAATGTTGATTGCAGTAATTCACAAAAATAAAAACCTTTTAATAAAAAGTGTTTTTTTCCAATTAAGTCAGTGTTAAAAACAAAAATGTTTACATATAGCGCAATTAAATAATTTTAAAAATCACACAGTACCCCCCCTTAGGCCGCCCATTTCAATTCCCTCATCTGTAAGATAAAGTTGATTTAAGTAACAAAGATTTTTCTTTCATGTTAAATTTTAAACTGCCAAGAAATGTACTTGTTCTCGAAAAAGTTTGTTTTGTAATCTTTAAGGTTCTGTGTGTGTGTGTAATTTTTTTTATTTTACTTTATTGTTTTAAATTTGTAAAGAAAAAGAATAGTATTTTAAAATATTGTGTTATTAATATCAGTTTTTTTTATATATATATACAACAATTATTATTATACACAGTTCTTGAGATAAGATAATAAAGCTTCAGAAAATGTTAAAAGTTTTTCAAATTTTATTTACTATTTTCGAAATTCTCTATGTTTGAAAAATATATAATTGTATTTTAGGCGATTTTTACTCTTTATACTAAATGGTATTGTGAGCCCTGCAAAAACCCAGCAGGTCTAACAAATTTTGCAAAAATTGGTCAAAATATGAAATATTTCCTTGATTTGCAGTAGTTTACATTATTATTAACTACAAAGAGTAAAAACAGTTTACGCTTTTCAATCAATCAAAATGAAGCAGTTCTAGTTGTTTTTAATTATACCCTCTACATACTGTGCTGAGTAGTGTACCCATGAAATATATGAATATTCCAAGGTTGTTTTTTTTTTCTCGCTCCCCGCACTTTTTATGATAGATTAGCTATAAAAAATAAGATCTGCCATAAAACTAGACTAAACAGTGTTCTAACTTTTTAAATAATATGTTTTATTAAAAAAGTGTTATTATGCATAATAAAACAGAAATTATTTTTCTCATATACAGTAGTGCTCAAAACATTTGGAACTGAGATCGATCGCATTTGTTGTTTTCATTGATTTATTTTCTTCAAATCACACTTTGTTACTAAAATTTATTTTTTACATATTCTTCATACATTGTTTTATGTTAAACAAATAAAAAAAAATTAATTCCGTTAAATTAAAACAACAAAAAAATTAATAATAATAGATGTAGTCAAAATGCAGGTGTTCAAAACATTTGCAACTCTCATTATTCTTACTCTTAACGCAACAATTTATGCCCGTAATTTCAAGCAATAGATACCTACCGGTGCTTAGATACCTACCCGATTTTGTTCGTGTACACGGTAGGTATCTAAGCACCAGTAGGTATATATTGCTTGAAATTACGGCCATAATACTAACAAATGCTAGGATATAACGGTAATCGCATTCCTTTTTAATATGAGATTCAGGCCGTTACATTTTTTAAACAAATTTATTATAATTATTGTTCTTTAATAGTTGTAATAAGATGTTGGAGGCATAAACATCATAAGAATATTTTTTGTAAAAAATGGCAAGAAATAAATACAATTCTAATTTTAAATCAAAAGTTTTAAATGATTTTCAAAATGGACTTTCCCAAAAAGAAATTTCTATAAAGTTCTCCGTTCCAAAATCAACGATTTGCCGCATTGTTAATAGTGGTAACATCCACACAACTCATAAAGGTGAAAGACCCCGTATTACAACTGTAAGAGAAGATCGGAAAATCAAGAATTTTTTTACGAATTATCTCAAAGCAGTTCCCAGAGAAGCTAAAACTGAACTTTTAATAGATGCCAGTCTTTTAACCATTAAAAGAAGAGCCCGAGAATATGGTCTTAGAAGTTATAGATGTACAAAAAAACCGTTTGTGTCGGAAAAAAAACCGAAAAGCTCGGCTTGACTTTGCACGCACCCATTTAAACTGGACTCAACAGCAATGGAAAAATGTATTGTGAGTCTAAATTCAACCTCCGGGGATCAGATAGAAGAGCCAATGTTCGAAGACCACGAGGCGAAAAGTTTAATCCCAGATACAAAACCGCCACAGTGAAGCACAGAGGAGGAAACGTTGTGGTGTGAGGGTGTTTTTCAGGAAATGGGATTGGCCCAATTCACCGCATTACTGGCACAATGACGGCCACAATCTTTAGAGATCTTTGGAGTTCAGTTATGCTTCCGTATGCTGAATGGGAAATGCCACTCTCATGGACCTTCCAGCACTACAACGACCCAAAACACACGGCGGGGGTTGTAAAAGTTTGGCTGCCGGAAAATGAAATTAATATCATGTCGTGGCCGGCTCAATCTCCCGATCTCAACCCGATTGAGAACATGTGGATGAGTGTAAAACGGAATATCGGCAATAAAGTATTCCGAAATGGTGATGAACTTTTCGTCGAGTTGGAGAAGCAGTGGAATGAAATATCTGACGATTATATTAAAAAGCTCATTGCCTCAATGCCTAAGAGGTGTTTAGAAGTTATAAAAAATAATTGCTACGCTACCAAATTCTGAGCGTTAAAACCATTGTTTGTATTTCCTATTAATTATTTTAAGAGTTGCAAATGTTTTGAACACTGCACTATCGACTTATTTTGTTAAAATTACTTTTTTTTTTATTTTTGAGAAGTTATGAATAATTTTTTTGTTTTTGTAAAATAATATGCTATAACTGAATTTAATAATACCACAAATCTTTTTGATCAAAAAAATTATAATTACCTAAACCATGATTTCAGTTGCAAATGTTTTGAACACCACTGTATACTACTGACCTACATGTATTTATATAAAAAATTGTGATGTTTTTCGCGATCAAAACCAAATTTGAAAAAAAAAATTTGAACGGCTCTTATTAATTTTTGTGAGGCGATAAATTTACAATTAGCTAATAGAGTATTATCTGCAGTTTTAGCGAAAGTTTGGGGTTTTAAAAATATATCGTCTATTAAACGACGAAATGACAAAAAAATATATATAAATATTAATATATAGGTATTCTTTTTTACAACTTTTAAAAGTCGCGATTTTATTCCCAATTATATTTGTTTTAAACCAAACTTTGAAACAGAGAAGAAAGCCGTGGCAAAATCAGCCGCCAAAATATGGTCAGCTGCTGCTTGGAGCAGCAGCTGACCGGCGGCTGATAATCGGCTGAAGGTTAAATTTCATAAGAATTTTGTATGTTAGAAAATCAAAATTTTTAGAAGAAGACAAAACACATGCAAAGAAAAAAGCAAGCCAAATTTATTTTTGGGTTGTTTGTATTTAATGTGTAAATAATTAAACAGAAATTTTTTTGTAAAACGTACTCATATATTTTATTTTTATCGGCTGAAAAGTCTGAAAAGTTAGTTTTGCACGAGAAGTTCTCAAAGTTTACATGCGATATCTCGGAAACAGTATGAGATAGAACTTTGAGTCTGTTTTTATTATAATATCAATAGCATTTTTTTAATATTTACCAATTTATTGTAAGCAGCGTTGAAGTACTTGAAAAAACAACAATTTTGATACCCATATTGCTTATATCGTGAACCCAGAGTGGCTTACTACATATTTGAACGGAACTTTAAGTCTTCATTTACATTCTTAGTATATTTTTGCTTATAACTTTTGAGTCGGTTGGGCAATCAGTACCAATTTTTGACAGTATCTAAGTCAGAGAATTGTGCAAAACTGGTAAAAATATAGTAAAAGCTGAGAAAAAATGCGAATTTACCTGTTAATGCAGCACATTTATTAACAAACTTTGATACCCGAATGTTAACGAAGGTCTTTTATGTATTTACCATAAAGAACTAAAATAAAATATTTGATTTTTTAAATTTGGTGTATAAAAAACTGCAAAACTTTAATGCAAACTTGCGAAAAATCTGGCACATAAGTGAAAACAACTGGGCAAGCCATTAAAATCAGCGTGGCTAAAATACTTAGGATCAATAGTCGGTACTCTTACTTTATTGTTCGAGTTGCGCAGTGTTATTAAAGAAAAAAAATTATACTACCTACTAATAACGGCATTCACTGCAAATCCTTAAAATCGCCATTTATAAATTCCGCACAATTTGGGTAATCCATTAAAATTTGGGTAATCCATTAAAATCAGCCGAAATATTTAGGATCACTAGTCGGTACTCTTGTTTTCGATCTTCGAGGTAAATTTTGTAGCGCAGTGTAATTAAAAAATACATCATGTTTGAAAAGGTTTATTTACAATCTTAACAGATCAGAATGGAATATTGATATATATATTTAAGGTCGTAAACCAAATTAGAAAACTAAATGGCGGGTAATGTTTGGCTACTGAAATTGTTATCTGATTCTTGATTCTGCAGTCCTTGTAATTCCTGAATACAAATTTTTCGACTATATTATGAAGTTTTTAAAAAATGTCATGTGCATACTTACTAGATAAGGCGAATTTAATGGTAGCGAAATGTTAATATTGAAATTTTACTCCGTCGTTTTAAGAATCTTTGAACCCAAATCTGTGATGAAATTCTTAAATTTTAAGTGTTGTATACTTTTGCCGAAATATTTAACACTTTTAGCAATTTTGGGTGAGGTATCTGGTCCGCTATTTTGAATTTTAAAATTCAAAATACAGAATTGAATATAATATTCTTATATGTTCCTGTCAACTAATTTTGCGCCAAATCTATGCACTTTTGAAAAATTTTGCCGCCCATTGGAAACGCCATTTTGAATTTTGTCTTCATTTTTTAAATCACCCACCCCAAAACCTATTGGTGCACTACTTAAGCTAACTAATCCAAAGGGAAATCTTTTGAACAAAAACGCAAGTTTTGACTAATTTCGGCAGTTTTATTTCGTCCGCCGTATTGAATTTCTAAAATCTAATTTCCGAATCAGTTACCGTAAAGTAAAGTCAGGAAAGCGTTTCTGTTTGATCGGTTAAAAATATAATTTTTTAGCCGCCATATTGGATCCGCCATTTTAAATTTTTTATTTTTGGGTAAATTTTTAAAATTAACAAACTCCAAATATTTTGGTGCAAAATTTCAGCCAGCTGTGACTAAGGAGGAAAAGGCTTTTGGACAAAAAGTGCATGTTGTGAATATTTTCGGCGGCTTTGTTTCGTCTAAATTTATAATCTAATTGCAAAATCAGAATCAGATACCCTAAAACCAAGTCAAAAGAAAGTTTCTGTTTCATCGGATGAAATTTTACTTTTTTGCCAGCCATATTGGATTCGCCATTTTGAATTTTTGAGTTGATTTTACTTCTTTTTTTTGCCGCCATATTGGATCCGCTATTTTGAATTCGTTTAAAAAAAAATTAAAAATGATTTAGAATCAGTAAGTAGAAATCTACACTAACTTACAAAACGTATTCAAAAAAATCTTTTTTTGCCTAGATGGCTTTTTGTATTACAATATGGAGAAAAATAAATAAATAATTTTTTTTTACATTCTTGAATTTATGAAATTAAATAAAATGCAAGTGGGATAGCCCATAGAATATTCAATAAAACAGAATCATTTGCAATCAAAAACTCAGTTCCTTTAACACATTGAGTGCCAAGCGGTTTTGACGAAAACCTTCCCAGGAGGCCAAACATTTTTTTTTGTGAAATGAGTGTATTAGTGATAAAAAACGATTTCTGAGATATCCCTAGTCCATTCTACCCCTTACTTTTTATTTTATATAGTCTTTTTTGTGTCGTACATTTCTGTACGACGTGGCACTAAATGACGGGTATGCATTTGTAAAAGTCGCTGTCGTATAAAAACGTAGGACGCTTTTTTCTTGTTTTTTATTTTTGTTTGATTCCTTTTTTTTGTTTTTAGTTAAAATAAAAATATAATAAAATAAAAAGCAAGTACCTTAAATGTCGAAACGATCGTTAAGAGAAAAGGAAGTATTGGAAGTCTTGACGATGAGTGATGATGATTTTTCTAATAATGATGATTTTGATTGGATACCGGAGGTTTCGGATTCTGACTCTGAGCATGACATAGATCCTATGGGAATCGATGATATGTTGTTTGAAGATGGTATCAATACGGAAGACGAAGCTGAAGAAGACAGTTTAACAGCAGGCGCGGAAATGTTGAATACCGAAGTCAATTGGACTGAATTTTCATCACGTCAAAAGACCTTTACATTTACTGGTAAATCTGGTATCCAGCAAAATATTTCATCAGACATTTCCTGTTTGGATACATATTTCCTATTTCTTGACAATGATATCATTGATTTAATTGTCAAAGAAACCAACCAATACGCACAACAGATTTTGGACAAAACCGCCGTAACTAGATCTTCGAGAAAAAACAATGGGTACCGACAACAAACCTTGAAATTAAAAAGTTTCTGGGACTTCTTTTATGGATGGATTTGGTGAGAGTTGGGTCTCTTTCAGTTTATTGGTCAAAAGATCATCTATTTCACTTTACCATTCTTGGAAAAACAATGTCCCGAAATCGTTTTCATTTCACACATTTTTCACTTTATAAAACCTCAAAAAATCATCCAAGACCCATGAATGCTTTTGCAAAAATGTTCAGTAAAGGATTCTTTATTTAAAAATCGCAACAAATTCCACTCAATGTCGTATATAAAAGAACTACAGGCTCTAAGTAAAAACAATCACTGTCGTACGGAAACGTACGACATGGCACTCAATGTGTTAAAACCGTAAATAGACCCTATAGAATAAGAAAAATTATGTTTTCATGTTAATATTTTTGTAAATTTATAATTTATTTTATTAGACATATAAACTGGATTACAATCTTATGGTTAACTATTAAAGAAACAAACTTGCAATTCAAATGTTCGTTTAAAGGGTTTATTTTTTTATTACAATTTAGCATTTACTAAGAACTAAGAAAAATTTGCATTTAACAATCATACACAATCTTTAGGGAAAGTTTAAGCTTTTAAAAGTATTTAAGTAAAGGTTAGATGTAATGTTTTTGTTTTACTTTTTAAATTTTATTTCAGTAATTCAAGTCTTTTCTTTAAACTGCTGGAAATTAGAGTTAATAAAGGTTATTAGAAATGACCATTTAAAACCCACAAATTTATAGATATTTTTAAATTTTGATAAGAATTTCAAAATTTTATTGCTTATACCAATATCCGGAAAAATCTCTAAAACTAATACGGCCAATAAAATCGTTATTAAATATAATGACCAATGATATTTGAACTATAAAGAGGCATTATCGATATATCGTATTTTCCATTCATTTCTTATATCTTGCCAGTTGACTGAAGCGGCATTCTTAATTAAATGCCAGTTGGGAGAAGGAACATCAGGTGATAACCAATCAAAGTCGGCTACATCCGAATAATTATTTTGTTCTTTATTGAGACCAGCCAATTTAAAATCTTCTTCAATTTGAGGATAATCATAATTATACGAGGCTACTTCAATTTCTTTACAATCCTCTATTATAGCACGACATGTCACATGCAGGTAAATACGACATTGTTTAGACGAATGAAATCTTAATTGTTGACAGGCTACATTAAGAGTGCAGTTATTACAATATTCGGCAAAAAGAGATCTAGCAATCGGTCCACATAAAAATGTACAATCTTTGCAACGTGATATTTGTACAGATCCTGCATAACCTTGTAATTCTACAAAACAATTTTGCAAATTGGATATAGTTATATCTTTACCATTGACTTGTTCTTCTTTTAGGCAGATGTAATCATTTTTTAAATTATTTAAAGTCCAATTTATAACATTTTGTGCTGTAGCGGCTGTATGATCTAATTTCTCCATAGTATCCACTTTATCTTGTATGGTTATTTTAGGATTTAAAGCCGGTTTGGGTGTTACCTTGCGGCCACTAAAACCAAATTTCTTTTTTGGCAATAATCTTACTCTAGTTTCTTCACTGGTAGCCAATAGATCGTGTACTATTTCCTGACAAGATTTTATTTTATATTCTGTTAAGAACATGGTAGAGTTGGTTAAATATCTTTGTAATTCCTGAATTTCTATGGTAATATCAGCAAAATGTCGGGCTAAATCAATAGTGGGGCCATCACCCGATGATTTTTTAGCGGTAGCTTCGGTAACATTTTTTAATCTTAATTCAATTTCTCGTACTTTTTCGGCAAAAGTTTGATTAAAATAATCGACTCCTTCTAATTCGGCAACCTCTTTGTGACGTTGTTCTTGTTTGACATCTAAATAATTTTGCCTTTCTTTGTTACGTTTGTTAATACGCTCTAAAATATTATCTTTTTTAGCGGCTGCAGATGGATCAGCTTCTAAATTCTCAAAAGTGGTAGTCTCTAATTCGTGATTCATAATGGAGCAGGGTCTCAGGTTCAAAAGATCAATTAAATTATTCTATTGAAGTTGTTCTGACTTTTTTAAGTATAAATATTTTCGAGCAGATTTAAATGTTCTGAATAAAATAGTAGTTTGAAAAACTAAACACTTGATGATAACGAAATTTTATTTTTGTATAATTTTTCGGCTTCAATACTTCAATTCAATAGAATTAGCTTTTTTAAAACTTTTCTTTACATGAAATGTAGATATTCTCAGCAAGGTTAAAAGCTTTTTAGTTTCTTATATTATTAATTAAATC
The DNA here is from genome assembly GCA_021234595.1 of Delia radicum. Classification (NCBI taxonomy): domain Eukaryota; kingdom Metazoa; phylum Arthropoda; class Insecta; order Diptera; family Anthomyiidae; genus Delia; species Delia radicum. The sequence goes on along the minus strand of CM037854.1, from coordinate 29,944,538 downwards.
CTCGCACGAATATGATTTTTTTTTATTATAATTAACACTATACGGTTCGAAGGACCACAAAGTGTAATAATGTATGGTATCAAAAACTAGACTTTTTTCTTTGAATTGTTTTTCAAAATCCTGTTTTTAGTTATCGCCTTTCTTCTTTAAATAAACAGGAGTATCTGAAGCAGCTTCTTGTAATTTTTTCAAAAATAGTAATTTCTTTTTCTCGTCTTCCGTTAGGTATATACCGGCCGTTGTAGCTCGTATTTTTTTTAATTTTTCTTCTGAGGGTTCAGTTAAACGCATAAGACCATAGCCAATGCCGCCTAATGAAGACAACCAAATTAACGATTTAACATAAAGATTTGAAGCCATTTACGTTAATATTGTTAATAAATAATGAAATTAAATAGAAAGATGAAGGGTAGAATAGTAATAAAAGTTAACTATGAACTTAAAATTGGTCTAAATAAAATTGGTTAACGAATTTCGATTTAAAATTTCAATCTACAATTTGAGTATTATAAAAAAAATATTTAAAAAATTACTTTAAATTTGATTTGGGGCGTTTGCTTGTCTTGTTTTCTTGTTTATAGTAAATTGTAGTTTAGTCCTTTTTTTGTTCTTTACGCCAAACAGTAGCATCGATTTCTCTTAACTTACTATTTCCAACTATTTCTCCTACTTTGTAGTAATAGTCCAAAACAAAGGGATAATTATCGTTCATATATTGACGAAATTCTGTAAAAATATAGAAATAGAAAAAATGTATTAGTATTATTATAAAAGTTGTTTGTAATTAAATTTACTTGTAATTCTTTATCAATTAAATATGACGTCAAATAAATGGCTTGTGCCAATCATTTGTCATCCTTTTTTATTTGCTTATACAGCATGATATTTAAATCAAATCTGTGTCACAGATGGGTTACTAACAGTGTTTGAAATTCGGTTCATCGATGAACCGATTCTTCGATTAATCGACTCTATTTCGGTTAATGTTTAAACAAATAATTTAAAACTCAAATAATCGGTTAATCGGCCCACTTTTTACCGAATGATCGGTTAAAAGTAGGCCAAGGTTAAACGTATAATATGTTTTTTTTATTTAACACAAAAAATTCCCAAGATGTTCATAAGTTTGGCTAACAAAATGGCAAGTAAAGCTTAGCTAAGCAAAAAATAATCAAAATACTATCAAATTCTTTCCTAATTTTTTCAAATCTGGTGTAATTTTTGACATTATTGGTTCTACAGGATTTCTTCCTTTTGTCACATCTTCATCAATAAAAAAAGAACAATTATATAACTTTATCACGTTGTTACCAAAATTCTCTTGCTGCGTTTCTGGATATAGAAGGGCCCTTTAACAACATTAGGATCGAAGCTATTAGGGATTCGCTGGTGGGGCTAGGAGTTCGGGGCTTTCTGGTTGAGTGGATAGTCCGTATGCTTAGAAGCAGGATCATCAACTCGAGCCTGGGGGGATCATAACGTAAGGAGAAGGGTTACCAGAGGGACGCCTCAGGGGGGAGTTTTATCTCCTCTTCTGTGGCTGCTAGCGATCAACGAAATTTTCAGGACATTTGATTCCAGGGGTGGGAAAGTCGTTGCCTACGCGGATGACATAGTGCTGCTGGTCAGGAGGAAATTTTTGCCCACGATCAGCGAGATTATGCAGGTGAGGATGGGCGAGCTCTCGGCATGGGCGAATGATAGGGGACTGGTTGTAAACCATAACAAGACTGAACTGGTGCTTTTTACCAGGAAGTATAAAATAGAGGAGTTTAGGAGGCCAGTGTTAGATGGCGTCGGGTTGACTCTATCGGACGGTGCTAAGTATTTGGGTTGCTTCCTAGACAGCAAATTGTCTTGGAAGAGAAATACTCAGGAAAGGATGAAAAGGAGACTCATGCAGAAACTCCATCGGTAAGAATTGGGGACTAAGACCGGATATGGTAAACTAGATTTACACGTCGGTAGTTAGACCTATTCTCACTTATGGATGTACTGTCTGGTGGGATGCATTGAGAGTGGATAGTTGTAGGAAGATGCTCAACAATGCCCAAAGGAGTGCATCTCTTGGTATTATATGTGCGAGGAGAAGCACTCCACAGGCAGCGTTAGATATCATACTGCATCTGTCCCCAATTGAACATTATGTGAGGAGTGTGGCTGCTAGGAACTTATTTAGGCTCTACGAGTCTGCGTTGGTAAGACCTAGGAGGGATGATCACACAAAAATATTGTACTAAGTACGACTGCTTGATCAGGGTAGTATTATCGGGAATATCGGATCATATGATCTTGAGCTTAGACTTCTGTGGAACACCTCCGGTAGACTTATACGAGTCTGCGTTGGTAAGATCTAGGAGGGATGATCACACAAAAATATTGTACTAAGTAGGACTGCTTGATCAGGGTAGTATTATCGAGGGAATATCGGATCATATGATCTTGACCTTAGACTTCGGTGGAACACCACCCGTATACTTCCCGAACAGGGAAGCCTGGCGTGGATCCAAGGTGCTGTTCGAGGGGTGGGCAGTATTCACGGACGGGTCCAAAATGGACACGGGCACGGGTGAAGGTGTTTATATTGCTGACACTGACCGGTCATTGTTCTGTCAGGGCTTTCACAAGCAGATGGGACAGGGACATACCGGACTCTTGCAGGTTGTGCGAGGACGTTGAGGAACTGGAGACAGTTGAGCATATAATGTGCCACTGTCCTAGGTTGCAGGGTCTCAGACAGAAACGGCCAGGAGATAGATTTCACGACGAACTTGGGTGTGTCGCTGGATGCAATCCAGTAGATTTGCTGAGATTTGTCATAGAAATAGGACGGCTGTTTCTAGCAAGGGGACGATAGGAGCTGGTTCTGGGGAGTATATATCCTTTCTATCTTTCTTTATATCTATCTTTCAATCTATCTTGCTGTCTATTTCTATTCTTTCTTACTTTTTTCACTGAAGGGATTCACAATGGACCGTATTGGTCTCCGAGTAGAGATGTGCCCTTGGGCACATAACCCTTCCTAACCTAACCTAACCAAAATTCTTAGATTCTGTATCTGCTTTCACAGAGAACTATTTTTCAATCCGCCAAGTTTATAGCTCAAATATGTTTTGAAAGTCTTTGGAAAAAAACAATTTTCATGTTTTTCGATATGATCGAGTATCAATTTAAAACTCTTAAGAACTTTTAACAGAACTTTCGGTACTTTTCACTGAACAAATGTTAATAGTCAGATACAAAAATACTTTTAAATATTGCCGTGCCATGATTTTTAAAAATTTCGTTAGTCTTTTACCATACTCTTGTAAAACAAATAGTTTTAAGACTCTTTTTTTAATTAATTTAACAAATATTTTGTTGGTTACCTAATGAGAATTAGATCTTTTTTTGCTGACAAGTGTGCCATAGTTTTGCCAGCCCTTCATCAGATAAGCCAATCCAAAGCAGCCAGCTTAACTTAATATTTAATGCAGCTTTTTGGGGTTCTTATTGTAAACGAATCCAAACAAAAAGCATTTTACATAACATTAAACTATCAATCGATTAATTGTCAATTTTGTCGAATAACCGGTTAACCAATTTTAGCGATTTTTTGAATAATGCCTTAACCGGTTAACCGCCTTGGTCGAATAATTGAAAACACTAGTTACTAGTCATAAGCGGTTAGTTGTCGTATTATTATTATTATAAACATTGTACATCTGATTCAAAGCTATTAATGCAATGTATATCTACGTCACTTAAGTCGACTTAAGATAAGTTTCGAGATAATTGTTTATGATGAAGAAACATGGATACATCCAATTTATATTCCAAAAATTCTTTTAGTTGGAAATTAATAATATTTGTATTAAACGGCGATTTTTGACAATAGCCAATATTACTAGAAATGTCAACCAAAGTAAGAAATAGTTTTTAATATTACAGTAAAACTCGGTTAAGAATGACTTCGAGGGACAAGAAAAATAAGTTCTTTGTAAGCGAGTTTCGTTAACACGGTTTAAATATTTTTTACAATTTCTGTACTGTTCGCATAATTTTAAAAATTTTAATAAACTTTTTTATAAATTATGAAATTCCTTCATTTGATTTCTAAAATAGACAGTTTTCGATACATTTGCCAGAAAAATTTCTGTGTAAAATTTGAACAATTTCAAAGAAATTTTAGGAATATTTGAAAATATTTTGCAAGATCGTATTTAAAATTATATGCAAATTTGTTTGTGGTACTGTCAAAAACAGTTTATCTTATCTGAGGGTTTATACCAGAGATAGGCAGAGAGATTTTGTCGTTGTGTAAGTGAGCTGTAGCTCTCTATTACTCAATGCACTTAGAGAAACTTATAGTTAAAATAAGAAAACGTACATAAATAAAAAAAAGAGGAAAACCACACTTTACAGATTTTTTAGATTTAAAAAAGTTGTATGTGGTTAAAAATTATTAATCGATCAATGAAAAAATAAAAAATTACTTCAATTTATTATACAAATATATAATATTATGATTAGTGTTGCCGCCGAAATCATATAATAATTTTCAATTTCAATCATTTTAGTATTATTTTAACATTTGTTTTTTATTTAAAGGAAATTAAATTTATAAACCATTTAAATGTTAAAATTTTATTCATTTTTTAATATTGGGATACTTCCCATTAAAATTCTTAAATTTGCAAACATACATATGTATTTACAATTGTAACTATTTTTTGTATTATATACATAATTCTCTTTTTGGAAATATGTATAAAAAGAACTTGATTTTTTTTAACATAACGGTCCTTGTTTATATATCACGTAGACAATTTTAGCTAGCAACTAACAATTAGAAAATTAAAAATTTAGTCAGTAAAAAGGCACGTAAGCTACAAATTGTTTTAAAGCGCTACTTTTGCTATTAAAATTAAATAAATTAATAATACTAAAGCACAAGGAGTGCTGTTAAAATTTTGTATTTTATTAAAAAGCTGGCTCACTTATAAAGTGCCGCAACAATTAGCATTATATTACTAAAGACGCAGGAAAATCAGCAGCTTTTGAATTTAAAAAAAACATCCTAATTCATTAGAAGGCATTCTTTACAGAAAAAGCTTTAAAAATCTTTGTGGTGGTATTGTTTTTTATAGCAAACTCCTTCAAATGAAACAACCCAATTTAACAAATTTTTTATTCCATATTACCTTTTTGACAATTATAGCGAGTTTTTTTTACAAGTTATAAAGTAAAAACAAAACCATATTTGAACCAGTTGTTAAAACTCAAAATTTTTTAAGAAAAATTGTAATATTAGTAATGCATTTCAATGAAAAAAATTAGAAAAACTACGAAGCTAATAACAGTATCATATACATAATTACCCCTTTCTTTTATAGCAGCGTGACAACCAACGTACGTTGACATACTAGGCATTCTGGATTACCGAAAAAATTTTCGCTAAACAAGAATTCACATTCAAAATGTTCATTCATTCTCACAGTGCATATCAAACGAAAAGCGTAGAATCAACCTGTTCGTTCGAATGCTCATGCGAGACTGATTGTTTTTTTAAATTTTTTTAATGTGTGAGGGCATGTAGGTGTCAGAGCAAAAACGCCTCGTAGTGGTTTTGCCTACCTCTGATTTATACCCTCCACACACTGTGATGATGTTATACATCAGTCTGTCATCCCGTTTGTAACGCTTCGAAATATAGGTCTAAGACGCCATAAGGTATAAATGGGTATAATTTTGAAATAAACCCTGTGATATCAGAAGACAATTGCCACTATTAGAATCGTAGTTTTAAAACTTTCATATCGGCATTGATGTGGGCGTGGTAAGCAATAGTGTCCGACCGAACAGTTCGGCCAGAAAATGCATTTGGCCTGTATTCTTTATTTTAAAACATTATGGACAAATTTGGCGAATGGAAAAATGTTTATTGGGCTGATTAGAGACGATTTTGAGTGACAAATTTAAAGAAAAATTCGTAGTTAAGCAATAAATTCACTGTCCGGCCTCCAAAAGTTCGGCCAAATCGAAAATAGTTCGACGCCGAACTTTTAACTTTATAGCTAAACTTTGTCTTTTTCCTTAAATTTTTTTTTTTTTTTTTTTTTTTTTTTATTTATTTATTTGCAATGCAATAAGCCACTTAGGCCAAAGTGCATTGTTAATACATTGTACAAATTCATATAAATATTTACAAAATTTCTTATGTTATATGTAAATAGCCGTATATACATAAAAAAAAATATATCCCTAAAACAGGATTATATAAAAAAAGAAAAAGTGTCTAATGTTTCAAATCGTATGCTTTAAATTTAATTTTTTTGGATATGGCAGAGGCACAAACAACGTCATTATACACAAAATCGAATTAAATTGGCTCAACAAACAGGTTTCCAATACAAAAATTTATAATCATTGCCTCTAGATACCCAAAAACCGACCAAATATAGTTTTTTGTCCGAACTGTTCGGTCGGACACTAGTAAGCAACAACGGTTATAATGAAAAGGTAGTGTTTGTCAACCACGGGGTAAACTAATAATTTTTGTTCGATTGAAGATCATTTTATAATTTGTAATTATATGATTATTAACTAATAAAATAAATAAATATTTAAACATTGGATAAAAATGTTCCATTTTGTTAAAAAAAATCTTCAAAATGGAGACCAATCGTCAAAAGTTGGAAACGCTAAGCAGACATGGGTCATTGTTACAGAGCGTTTCAAATAACCTGCATTCGCTTTTTTATAATCTGAAAAAAAATTTTTAATTTAATATTTTTAATGAACAAAAGTACGAAAAGAAGTACAGATGCAAGAAAAGAGTACGTTTGCGTACTTATTTAGGTGTTATGTAGAAAGAAGTACGTCCGGCAAGCCTATTTGCACACGATGCAAATATGCACAGTTTGCATCAGTACTGCTCAAGGCTGAGATAATGCAAATAACAGTCTGTGTATATTTGCATCGTTTGCAAATGATCATCGTGAATACGCTCAGTATTTTTAACCTAATAGGGTTTATAATAAACTGATATGCAAATTATTTAAACTACACTTTGCACCCTTCAACTTGCTTTCCATAAATCTTAAAAACTAAATCAATTATTTATAAATTATTATGACGCAATAATAAATCAAGTCATTTGCAACTACTGATGAAAATACCAAAGACCGCTGACTCATCTTAAACAATTTGTAAGTTTGTGTGTCTTACACTATGACGTTGCTTCACTAGAAAAACTTCCACAAATGTCTGACAAATTTTATGGGCTGACTCAAGCGAAAACTAGTTGAAGTTTAATTGTCCTTTTACTACAAATTTCGCACAAAATGAATTTCACCATTTCTTTTTTCTATATAATAGACATTTTTTTAATTACATAAATGCACTTGTACATACCACGATTTGTATTCATGCGATAATAAACTCCATATGATGCTGCAAAACAGACGGCATCAATAACAAATAATGTCTTGGCGCTGCTTCTGACAAATTTCCAGAATCCACTTTTTGGTGATTTAGACAACATTACACGTTTTAATCAACAATTTTAATATTTGTTTTGGTTTGCAAATGGAAATTTGTATGAATTTTGTAAAAACAAAACACAGAAGGGCGATTAAATATTACACGAGTTAACCTTTTTTTTTCAAAGAAAACTATAAAAAATGTACTACAGAACAGCTGTTTGGCGTATAACTGTCAAATTTGTAGAGTTGAGATTAATCGTTCATTTTGGTGACTCGGTCATTATCGTTTAATTCGAATCAGTGAACTAGTTCGTACAAATCGTCTAATTGTTCTTTTTTGATTTGACTTGTGACCAGAGTTCGAAAATTTATGTACCACTAAAATAACGTTGCTATCAAAAAAACCAATACAACGATCTCTATTGTTTCGTTCGTATTTATAAACACAACACAAGTGCTCAAATCGTTGTTTGTAATATAACAAACGGAACAAAACGAAAATGTTTCTTTCGTCAAACATTATTATTTCGTAGTGGTTATTTTTTAGTGTTCATTCAACTTAAACATTAAAACGCGTTTTTAACGTTGTGGTTGCCAAAATAAAGAAATGATTTTTCTGCATGTTATCAATGTTTTTTTGCATTAGTTTTATGAAATTTCACTGGAACTCCTCCGTTAAATCTTTTTATTAAACTAATGCAATTATTCATAAAATTCAATGAAATTTTTTTCACTTGTAATATGACATAAACACTAAGAACGGTTTACGAATAGTTTTGTTCCATTCCATAAACACAACAAAATCAAACTGTTTGAAATATTGGCCAAACAGAACAAAATCGTTTAGTTCGGTCTCTCATCGAAAATTAGTTTGTGAAAGTGTTTGTGTTCTGTTTACAAATCAAAATGAAAATAAAGAAATTTAGTGTTTATGTTTACTATGCACAACAAAATGATTGTGTTGAGTTTCAGCAAAAAGCAAAACAGAACGATAGAAAAACGTTTGATTGTGTTTAAATTCGAACTCTGCTTGTGACTGATCTGCGTGTTGTGATCTGTGTCGTTCGTTTGACAATTATTACTCACTATTCATGTTTTACGGGTTTTTTCACAAATTTTACTGTACATAGACAAAAAGTGTTATAAAATTGCAATTTATTTATTTTGTGTAAAAAACATTTTATTTGTATGACTATAATTGCTTTTCCTAAGTTGAAACAATATTACAACGTACTATTTTCTAAAAAAAAAATAATTGCTCTTACAAGCAGTTTTAATTGAATAGAGATGCAATTGTTCTATAAATAAAAAGAACGATTGAACGAAATGAACGATTGAACAAGATCGAATATTGGTGAACGAATCTAAACGTTCAATAGAGTGTGTCGTTCAATTGAACTAGTTCGTTCATGAACGACACAACTCTACAAATTTGTTTCCGTGCAAAGAGCAGTGTTGTATTTTGTGGATGAAGTAAATTTTTAACCCATTGAGAAGCTGACGTAAACATTTTTTGTGGTGAAAATATGGAACAATTCTAGCTTACGGGCTTAACTACAAAAAAAAACTTAAATTAGGGTTGAAACATGTGATTTTAGGAATAAACAATTTTTGTGTTGGCGGTATCATAGTATCCAATAGTTTACAATTTAAAATTTGTTTTTTTCGATAATTTAAACTTAAGTAATTTTTTCAATGTTGCTAATTTGCATTACTTTAAAAAAATAGCTTCTTCAAAGTGAATTCGTGTAGAAGTCATCCGTAAATATTTTTTTAACGGCTAATGCTAATGCTGCGTGATTTATTGATACTTTAAGGCTAATGCTACGTGATTTATTGATACTTTATTTTACAGCTGGCTCCTGTTATCATGCTTTAAATAAGAAAAATGCCTCTGTTCAAAACATAGACTTTAGATGCCTCTTATTTTTCAAAGTTTTTGGAATTATTGAGAGGGACGATGCACACGGTGGGAAATAATTTGTCCATTTCTTACTAGTGGTCCGATTGCAATGAAATTTTGAACAGGTATAAGTAACGTAATATCGAGCTTAAGTTTTAATTTTGAACCTTCCAAACACCCCAGGGGCGTCAACATGACCACCCAAACTAGTGAACTTTTTGCATATACAATTTCGATTGCTCGCCTTTTTTAGTTTACTTAAAAGATATGACGTGCAAAGTTTCACGTTGCAACGTCTTCACTAAAATAATATATGGCCATTTAAAAGTGGAAAAATAAAAAATGGCTTGAAAGCAGGATTGGTAACCGTTTCATTCGGTTATTGGTACTGGATAACGGTATTTTGTGTATATTTCCTTAGGGTATTTTAAGGTTAAAGATATTTTAGGTTATATCGTTATGTTATTGTAAGGTTAACGTTAATTTAAGTTATTTCGCTAGGTTAACGTTATTTTACGTAATTTTTTAGTATACAAATTTTACAGGCAACAGCAATATCTAGCACACCAAAATTAAAAAAATATGGTTGCAATATGATTGCGGCCACAAAACTGTGTTTCCTACAGCCATAAATGGTTGTTTCAAATAAATTATTATTCTCTCAATCATATGTCACCAATAATATGGTTGCTTCCATCATGTTCTTTTAAAAATCTCTTTTTTTCAGTTACCATATTATTGTCTTGTCTACAATCATAATATATTATTTATTATCATATTCCTCTCTCTCTCTAACTACAGCCATTTTATAGTTGCGCCAACTATAAGATGATCAGTCTGTTTTTTTATGAGCGTCTTCGCGCTTTTAGTGTCATTCTTAAGTTTTTGTGAAGAGAAGTTGTGAGAAACAGTCAGCCCCAACAACTAAACTAATATTAAACAAAAATACATTAAAAATAGACAATCAAAGTAGTGGTGTTAACTAATTGCAATTGTCATTTCTTTTGTGGAAGAAGGAATAAGTTTGCAGTCTCAACCCGGTCTACTCTGGAAGTCCAAGCAAAAGTTAAATTGTCACCGCCTCCCTATTATTGTTTATCACATGGACTTAAAAGTGCTACAAATTATGTATAAAGTAATAAAAAAGTGATTTATTTGTTAATTGTTTGCAATTACGCAAAAAGTATTGTTAAAAAAAAAAAAAAAAGAATCATAAATAAATCAAAGAAAAATATCTAAAGAACTACGAAAGAAAAATTTAAACAAACTACACGTGATTTTAAGTCTGTAGTAATCATAATATATTTGCAATAATCATAATATGTTAATAAATAATGACGAAATTCTTTTCCATGATCATAATATGATAATTAGGACAATAATTATAATATTATGATTGCTGCAAACATGGTTTGATCATTATAAATGTATTGTGAAATGGTGTTCTTATCAATATTTTTATGCGTGCTTTATTCTGTAATCACATGAAAAGCTTGTATAGCTGACAGAATATTTCACAGAGCTTATTCTTCAGCGCAAAGACAATTTGATAACTTAAATTATTCTAAACCTAAGTTAATTTAAATGTGTGAATTATTAAATAAATATACTATTTAAAAAAAAAAAAACATGCATAACTTTTTAATGCAGTTTCAACAGAATTCTTCCATACTGTAGTATTATTTCATACTGTACAGCTTATATTATGATAATTCATAAAAATTTACAGAACCATAATATGGGTTATATTTGGAACCTTAATATGGTAATATAATTATCATATTATGATACAGAACAAGATAAGTGTATGGTTGTCACAACCATAGTAACATGGTTGTCGCAATCATAAATCCAAAAATGTATGATGCTCTTCGAATATGGTTCCCTCAACCATGGTGTTACTTTGCGTGTATGTTTCCAAAAATACAGCAAATCAAACATATTAGATAGGTTGCTAATAAAAACTAGTACCCGAAGTTTTAGAAAAGCTACAGCCTCCAGAATAGGCAGAGCTTTAACAAAAACTTATTAATCATAAATTTAGCTAAAGTCATGTCTTCTAAATAATCAAACACGTAGGTGGGATTTTTTCCTAACAAGCAAAATGTTCTATTTATACAACCAAAATTTAGTTTTTTAATAGTCAAATGAGAAAAATGGCCAAAAGTATTTTTTCTAACTTTGTCTTAAAAATTGGGAAAGTTTCAGAGTGTTTTACAACGATTATTTTATGGTTAATAAAAATCGAGTTTGTTATCATTACCAATAAAACAAATTCTACGTCAAGATGGCAATTAATTGACCGACAATCTAAGAAATAATTTTTTTTCGCGAATTAGAAGTTTTTATACAAAAAATCGATTAATAGACTGTTACTTGGAAAAAAGTCGAAAAGTCAAAAAATCGACTTTTGAGAAAATAACAAAGTCAAAGAAAAGTCTATTTTTTGTTGCAACTACACAGAAAAAAATATTTCTCTACTTATATTAATTAAATCGGTTTGTTGAAAATTTTAAAAGCTGTCGATTAAAAATTAATTGAATCAATTAAATAATTGCTCAAATTCGGAACTTGCTGCACATTTTTTATATTATTGCTCAAAAGCAAACATCAACATATTGTTGATTTGTTGATTTTGTAATGTGTATGTAGTTGTTTTTTATAAATCTTTATGTTTATTGGTATTAGTAATAAATATTTTAAATTCATTTAAATTAGATAATAATTCTTATTACCCAGCCAGAAATTGCCAATGGTCTGAAAAATCAAGCACTGGCAGAGCACTGTTTGCCAATGGTCCAAAAAATTTAGTCCTGGCAAAGCACTGATTTACAACGCTCTGCCAATGCTAGTCAAAAGTGCTCTGCCAGTACTTAATTAACAAAATTAACAACAGTAAAAATAACAGTAAAATAAGTACTGGCACAACCCAAGCTTAGAACGCTCTACCAACGTTTGTTCAAAGTGCTGTGCCAGTACTTGACTTACAAAATTTACAACCGTAAAAATAAAAAAGCACTACCACAGCACTGGCTTAGAAAGCTTTCCAAACATTGTCAAAAAGTGCATTGAAAGTACTTATTTACAAAATTAACAACCGTTAACATAATAAAAACAGTGGCACAGCGCTTGATCACAACGCTGGTCAAAAGTACTTTGCCAGTGCTCGATTTACTAAATTTACAACCGTTTATAAAGACGAAATTTAATGAATGTACTTGTTTTTAAATAAGTTAGCAGGGTTTAATAAAAATAAAAAATGAATAGTATTTTTTAAATTAATTTTACATACTTTAAAACTTATTTTTTTTTTCGTTTTATTCAAATCTTAAAAGAATTTAAAATCAACTAACCATAAGCATATGTATTCAAATCAAATTCATACACTAAAAAAAAGTCAGTAAAGTCAGCACCATTTTTGCTCAAAGATCCTTGTAGAAAAATTGCTAATTTAGCGTATTCAAAAACTTTTTTAATCTATACCTTTATAAAATTTAAAATTACAAGATTGGAAAAATTCAAAACTAAATTGCAATTTATTTGAAGTTAAGAAAATTAAGGTCTCCTGTTATAGTCAGCACAAAGTATAGTTTTTGTACTAAAATTTTACTTAAGACATTTATTTTTAAATTTCTTTCTTTTGTAAAATTGTAGTAAAAAGTCGTACTTGGAGCTAACTTATCACAAAAATAATTTGATAAAAAAAAATATTCAGTTATTTTGTAATTATGTAACTTAGCTGAAACCTATTGTTATTTTTGTTTAAATTACCAAAATCATTCAATAAGAAATAATACAAGTAGGACTATACAGTTCAAAAATAAATCTCGTTTTCATATATAATATTCTTAATTTAATTAAAAATTTCAATCTCAAACGGATAATCAATTTGAGTTATAAATTTTCTAATTTCAAATATATAAAACCAATTTTTTTGGTAATTTCACAATTTTTAAGTTAAAAATTTGAATTTACCCAATTTTTAAAGAAAATCTTTTTTTATAAATTTAAATTTTCTCTATTAAAAATTAAAAGTTCACAGTGAGAATACAAATGATTTTTGAAATTGAATTTTATTTTAATTTAGATTGCAGAAATTTTGTTTTTATGTTTATTTTTTTACATAATTTTATTATTTTAAATAATAAAACCAAAATTTTATAAAAAAAAATTATAATAAGTACACTGTTTTTTTATTAATTTATTATTATTTACTTTATTAGTTGTTTTACCAATGCTTTGCCAACGTTTTAAAATTATGATTTTGGTACTGGCGAAGCACTCATTGCCAGAGCTTTGCCAACGTTTTAAAATTATGATTTTGGTACTGGCGAAGCACTCATTGCCAGCGTTTTAAAATTATGATTTTGGTACTGGCGAAGCACTCATTGCCAGCGCTTTGCCAGCCAAGCCCTGCTCGGTGTTATCATTTTGGTGTTGGCAAAGCACTTAAATCTTCAGAAATCCAACGCCCTGCCAACGCTTATACGACCGTTGCAAGCACTGAGCCAATGCTTTGCCATTCGTATTTTTCTGGCTGGGTAGGTTTATTACTTTATTAAGTTAAATAATTTAGTTTCAGTTGTTTAAATCTGAATATTTATTTATTCTCAAAAACATCATAAAATTGTTAATTTAATTTTTTAATGCCATTTTCGTTTAAAAAAATTTAAAATTTTTTATACATGCAAAAAATAAATTAAAAATTATTTCAAACAAAAAAATACTCTGATTTCAACAAAAGGTCTAATATCTGCAAAGACAAATCAAAAAATTATGCCATAGTCCACACGCTTCAATAAAAAGAAAAAACTAATTTCTGTGTGAATTTGTTCACATAAGTATAAATAAATCTGTTAACTAAATGAGAATTTAATGCCGGTTTAAATTCAAAGTTATAAAATCCAAGCTATAAAAAAAAATTTGGTCAGTAAAACAGGAATACTATTTTTCAGCAAAGTTTTTGCTAAAATTATGTTTTAAACAAAAATTTTAGTTATACTTAGTCAGCACTTAACTGTTTTGAACTAATGTTTTATTAATATTTTACTAATGTTTTACTAATTTATTTTGCTTAAAAAAATTGTGCTGAACGACAACCAGAATTAGATGTAAAGATGTAGTAGTGACGAGGAAAATTATACAAAGAAGTACAACTCTAGTAAGACACCTAAAAAAATCAACCATGAAAGATTTTGTAAATTAAATTTTGCGTTTTCACCGACTTGTAAAAGTAATTGTCTATTAATTAAATAAAAGACAAAATAAAATATATAAATTTAAAAAACATTAAACGTGTATTTTAGTCAAATTGAGTGGTCAATTTGATAACAAATATACAGCAGGTAGACAGACTAAAGCGAAAGACATACATCTTAGGTAAATTTTTATGTTTCCTTTTTCTTATTGCGAAAAGTGGTTGTATATGTTACATTTTGTTATTTTTTCGTTTCGTTTCTATAATTCTCTGCTGCATTAGCGTTCCTTTAAAAGATAGCATCATTTAGACAACCAATGATGTAAGTAGTTGAAAGATAAATTATTTTAAAAGGAATCACAAAAATATGTTTTATGATTTTCAGCAAAATAAAATAAAAATTTTCTACAAATTTGTTGAGTTTTTGTCCGTCTACAAATATTCAGCAAAAATTTTATTAATGTTTAGCAAGGGTTTATTAATTTCTAATCCACTAAGTTTTAGCAAAACTTTTGCTGAAACTACTAATTTTGTTGCCAAAAATTAGCTCGCTGATTTTCAGCAAAAGATTTTGCTGACATTAGCAATTTTTTTGCAAGCATCCTCCTGACTAAAATTTTGATGGCCCAGCAAAATTTTTTGCTGCCTTAACTAACTTTTTTATTTCAGTGTATGGCAACAAATATTTTTTTAAATTTTTGAAATATAATTCAATTAAAGGGCTATTAACATTTAATTGAATTAGCATTTTTCGTTGTTGGCGGAATTTCAGCAATTAAAGTTGTTGCATCGGTGTTATCGTGATTGCAATGCGGTTTTATATTTTTGTGTGTATATAACCCTACCCGGAAATTAAAAAAACAAAATTCATTACCACTTCGAAATAATAAAAAACGATATTCAAAATTAGTTGCGTCGGAGCCCAATAAGCCGCCTGGGTCCAAAAAACGGAAACGCACAGTTACATACAAATGTGGGTACTCAAACGAAAGGAAATTTCCTCATGGCTTAAAAATTAATTTTTTATTCAGATCCAATAAAAGTGTGAAATGCTATAATTCTGTATACAAACTACAGTTACTATGAATAAGAGCCATATATACTTTTACAAATATTCATTGATGATTTGTATACTACACTCATCCACTCATCCACTCATAGTAAATATAAATTTTTATGAATGAATTTTAGACGTAATGTATCTTATTCAAACAATATCTGCTTATAGTAAAAAAAACGATAAGAGACCTTTATCTTTTGTATAGAGATACTTTTAATTAACTTTAACAAACATCAGGGCAAAAATGAATCATTTTGAAAATCAACCAACAACAATATCGTCATAAGTTGAGGAATCAAGCGTGGCAAATATTTCTTTAGGCGCCATAATAATTGCGGCAGTGGGACATCAAACATCAATTAGATTAGAATACAACTACTAACCACAAATACGTGGAAATTCTAGAGAAATTCCCATTAAAAGACATACTAAAAAATTTATTTTAAAATTGAACACTGTAACCCAGCAAAATTTTGTGTCAGTAGTTTAAATTTCATCTATTACAAACGGCAATTCACACGACGACTACCCATTTTTACAATATAGGTGAATAAATTGACAAAATTTTATCAATTTTGTTTTGAAAAAAACTTCTAACCAAGTACACTCAAAAAAAAAAGTTAGTAAAGTCAGCAACATTTTAGACAGAGTGCTTGCAAAAAAATTGCTAATGTCAGCAAAATCTTTTGCTGAAAATCAGCGAGCAAAAGTTTTGCTAACACTTAATTGATTAAAAATGAAAAAATTCATCCTAAAAGAAAAAAATTGTTGAAAAAGTATACTTTAGTTAATTTATTTGCTGAAAATCATAACATATTAATGTGATTCTTTTAAAATAATTTACAATACGTTACAAAATATAAACATTTTCATACTCCCACATTGACTTGAACTAATGTAAAAAATCTAAAAAAAAAACAATAGAAATAATTATAGTGAATTTTCATTGTTGATCTATAAATTGGGTGTGAGATGTTGGTTAGTTCGGTTAAAGATCATGAATATTTTTTCCATATTAACAGAAAAATTATAATTTTTTATTTATTTTATAATTATAATTATCTTTCAACTACTTACACCAATATTTGTCTAAATGATGATACCTTTTAAAGGAAGGCAAATGCCGCAGATAATTTTGGAAACGATACGAAAAAGTAACAAAATATGACATATAGTACAACCCTTTTTTGCAATAAGAAAAAGGAGACAAAAAGCTAAATATGTGTGTAATTGTCTTTCGCTTTATGCTGTCTACCTGAACTTATGTACAGTGGTGTTCAAAACATTTGCAACTGAATTCATGGTTTAGGTAATTATAATTTTTTTTTGATCAAAAAGATTTGTGGTATAAGTTTTTGTTTTTTTTATTAAATTCAGTTATAGCATATTATTTTACAAATACAAAAAAATTATTCATAACTTCTCGAAAATAAAAAATAAGTAATTTTAACAAAATAAGTCGATTGTGCAGTGTTCAAAACATTTGCAACTCTTAAAGTAATTAACAGGAAATACAAACAATGGTTTTAACGCTCAGTATTTTGTAGCGTAGCCATTATTTTTTATAACTTCTGAACACCTCTTAGGCATTGAGGCAATGAGCTTTTTAATATAATCGTCAGAAATTTCATTCCACTGCTTCTCCAACTCGACGAAAAGTTCATCACCATTTCGGAATACTTTATTGCCGATATTCCGTTTTACAATCATCCACATGTTCTCAATCGGGTTGAGATCGGGAGATTGAGCCGGCCACGACATGATATTAATTTCATTTTCCTGCATCCAAACTTTTACAACCCCCGCCGTGTGTTTTGGGTCGTTGTCGTGCTGGAAGGTCCATGAGAGTGGCATTTCCCATTCAGCATACGGAAGCATAACTGAACTCAAAAGATCTAAATAGATTGTGGCCGTCATTGTGCTAGTAATGCGGGCCAATCCCATTTCCTGAAAAACACCCCCAAACCATAATGTTTCCACCTCCGTGCTTTACTGTGGCGGTTGTGTATCTGGGATTAAACTTCTCGCCTCGTGGTCTTCGAACATTGGCTCTTCCATCTGATCCCCGGAGGTTGAATTTATACTCATCTGAACACATTACATTTTTCCACTGATGTTGAGTTCAGTTCAAATGGGTGCGTGCAAAGTCAAGCCGAGCTATTCGGTTTTTTTCCGACACAAACGGCTTTTTTGGACATCTATAACTTCTAAGACCATATTCTCGGGCTCTTCTTTTAATAGTGGGAAGACTGGCATCTATTAAAAGTTCAGTTTTAGCTTCTCTGGGAACTGCTTTTGGATATTTCGTAAAAAAATTCTTGATTTTCCGATCTTCTCTTACATTTGTAATACAGGGTCTTCCAACTTTATGAGTTGTGTGGATGTTACTACTATCAACAATGCGGCAAATCGTTGATTTTGGAACGGAGTACTTTATAGAAATTTCTTTTTGGGAAAGTCAATTTTGAAAATCATTTAAAACTTTTTATTTAAAATCAGAATTGTACTTATTTCCTGCCATTTTTTACAAAAATTATTCTTACGATGTTTATGCCTCCAACATCTTATTACAACTATTAAAGAACAATAATTATAATAAATTTGTTTAAAAAATGTAACGGCCTGAATCTCATATTAAAAAGGAATGCGATTACCGTTATATCCTAGCATTTGTTAGTATAAATTGTTGCGTTAAGAGTAAGAATAATTAGAGTAGCAAATGTTTTGAACACCTGCATTTTGAATACATCTATTATTATTAATTTTTTTGTTGTTTTAATTTAACGGAATTAATTTTTTTTATTTGTTTAACAAAAAACAATGTATGAAGAATATGTAAAAAATAAATTTTAGTAACAAAGTGGGATTTGAAGAAAATAAATCAATGAAAACAACAAAAGCGATCTCAGTTCCATATGTGTTGACCACTACTGTATATTTGTTTGCAATTTGACCCACTACATTATTAATCTCTATAAACATTTAGTTTACAAATACACATTTAATCTTTATTAAATTTAAATATTTTATTTTGTCTTTTATTTAATTAATCCACAATTTTGTTTTTTGTCTGAAAAACAGATACAGAAATCTTCCATGGTTGAGTTTTTTATATGTCTAACAAGAGTAGTACTTTTTATTATCATGAAATATTAGTAAAACAGTTAAGTGCTAAATAAGTATAACTAAAATTTTAGTTGAAAACATACTTTTAGCGAATAATTTGCTAAAAAACAGTGTTACTGATTTACAAGACGTTTAACTAATTTTTCTACTAACTTATTTTTTTGAGTGTAGTCATTTTTAACTATTCATAAAACAACTACTATGGTAGTAAAAACGACTATCAAAGCGGTCATTAAACTAACCTTAAATGAATACATAAACTATAAAAACGAGAAACAAAACAATACAAAACAATGAAGGTAAAACGACTACATAAGTTGTAAAAACTATTGTTTTTAACAGTTATTTTTCCGGTATTTTAAAAATATATTTTCTTTTTAATTACAATACAAATTTGTATTTTCTACATCCTATTTAAAATGCAAAGTCAAAATTCCTAACGGTATTCCAGTTATAACGTTTTTACTCATTGGAGATATAATAAAATAACGGTATTCCAGTTATGACGTTTTTATGCATTGGAGATATAATAAAATAACGGCATTCCATTTATGACGTTTTTATGCATTGGAGATATAACTAAAATTTCTTATTATTATTTTGCAAACTCTGAAAATATCAATAAAAACAAATATAAACTAAATAAGTGTTTTTCAAAATTCGATAAAATCTTCTATTAAAAAAAAACTAACAAAAATGAACTGATTACTGCAAAATAATTGTTTGGTCGTTGTTTACAAAAATACTAAAACAACTGATTCAAGCAATTGTTACTGAAGTAATGTATTTTTGGTTAGTTATGTTTTGAAATGGCTGTATTAATTAGTCATTTTTAATTTCCTCATAGAAAAATTATTACAATATCAGTAAAATAACTACTTCTGTTCACTACCCGAATGACCTACATGTAGTTACCGTAAGAATATTTTGAGTGCAGTAATCAGTAGCAGTTGCTTTTAACTGCAATTACAATTGTTTTTATATGAAATACATAATACAAAACAACAATTATGACAGTTATTTTAAAGAAGAACTTAAGAAAATTACTTTATTTTTTAACAGTTGTTTAAAGCAGTTATTTTGGTATTTTTATAAACAACTACCAAAACAGTAATTTTGCAGTAAACAGTTAATTTTTGTTAGTTATTTAAAAACAAAAAAGTTTACATATGTCGAGTTCTAAAAATCTCTAGTTTAGTTTATAATTGTTATTATTAATATGTTCATAGTTTTCAAATAATAATTAGAAAATTTCGTTTTATCCCCAATGCATAAAAACGTTATAAATGAAGTACCGTTAGGAATTTTGACTTTGCATTTTAATTAGGATGTAGTAAATACAAATTTTTATTGTAATTGAAAAAAAAATATATATATTTTTAAAATACCGAAAAAATAACTGTTAAAAACAGTCGTTTTTGCAAATTTTAACAGTTGTCTTTGTAGTAAAAATGTTTCAGTTGTTTTTACGATATTGTTAGTAGTTTTTAAAACATTTTTTCGGCTTGAACATGACTTTTCCCGAAGAGCTTTTTGTAATCCGTATATTAAATATTTCAAATAAGTGGCAACCCTGGGACCACAGCATATACAATATGGCTATCAAAATGTTTGCTTTATCGAGTACTTTAATATTGCGTACTCCAAATCAGAATTTCTTAAATTTTAAAGATGATAAAAAAATATTCTTAGCGGCTACAGTTATTTTTAAACACATTTCGCTTTGTGACAACTAAAACGCTGTATTAATTCCAGCAAAACGTACTTTAAATACAGGATTCAAATAAAATCGAAAATGCATCAAACAATTTTAAGGAATTTGTATTGAATGGAACAAACACAATTTTCATAACCTCAAAAAGCATCCTTAAACTTCCTTATTATGATTTCCTGCAATTAAATAACCAACCCTAAATCCAATTAATGATCAGAAAACCGGCAAAAATGCGTTTTCCCCAAAATAATTGCAGTTTTCTTTTTAAGTTTTAACAAATTGTTTGAGTGTATTTTTATATTTTTTGGTATATTTTAAAATGTGATAAATACATTAAGATCTGTAAATTGATGTAACTTTAATTAAATCCAAGCAAGAACTGAAATTTTAATATTTTTAATTTGCTTTAACTTGAAACCGACATAATTTTTGCGCCAGTAAAGTTAAATGATTAACGCGATTGGATTTAACATGTCATACAAAAAAATTTGAAAATTGTTTGCCTCAAAGTGTCTAACATTTTTAAAATTCCTGACCATTATGAATAGATACTGCTCATTTTTCATTTATTGAACATCCTTCTGAGAAGTTTGCTCCAGTGCTTCAAAAGTTATGAGTGAAAATGTGGAGGTACTATGGCGGTCCAAAAATTAGCCTACCTGAAGTTTGAAAAAAATTACTTTGGTAAAAAGTGGCAACCTTATATATAAGACATATGTTTTAAGTTTCAAGGCACCACGTTGTTTAGGAGCCAATAAAAATAAACGATCTCCGTGAATTTGTAAACATTGAAATAAGATTATACTCTGGGAGAGTCTGCTCCTTAGTTTACGACAGTGATGCAAAACGTGGCACAATAGGGCCATTTGTGGCACTTTTGACTGCTTGATGGCCCTGTGGTACTTTCTTATCTATTTTGGCCCTTTCAGCTCAAAATTGAACTAACTACTTTAAACCGTTTAGTTCAGACTTATGTGTATGAAATTTGCCTGATTTTTTTTTATTCGATGAGAGCATATGCTAGAGAATGAAAAACGGAGAGTTGTTTAATTTTTTATAAAAATCGCATTCAAAATCATATATTTTCGTACCAGGAGGTCAGGTTTTAAAATTTTTGAATGCAGGACGATAACATTTTTAAATATTTTTATATTTTTCCAAATTTTTAAAAGAAGTGCCGCAATTCATTTTTTATTAAAAAAATGTGTTTTTGGAGGCTTTTTAAAAATGTTATGTTATCGCAAGAGCGGAAATAATTTATGAGAATTCATAAAATATGTTAAACTTTATTGTCAGAGCGGTTTGTCTTGCAATAATATGACGAACTCTAATTAACAAATTAATATTATTTTTATTTTAGTAAAAATCTAATAATCGAATTTTTTAAAAAATATGGCCCTACAGGGATGATAAATGGGATTTTCAAATAGTACCAACCAGCATAAAAATAGTACTTTTTCGACCCTCATAGTACTAAATACAAGTTTTTATTATAAATTAACGTTTTTAAAATTTATTTGTATATGAAAACAAAATTTAGTTGATTTTAGTTATAGAATTTATAAAAATTATCAGACTATTTCTTAAATTCACCTTTTTTTGCAAGGAAATCTATTTCATTACTCATTCGATTTTAGAATCACAATGCAAATTTGAAAATGTTGGCAATGGCCTTTTTCCAATTGTACTCTTATAAGATATTTATTTTTCACTATTCGAACACTTTTTTTTTTACTCGAACTCAAATAAAATCGTCTTTAATTAATTCCATTTACAACGATTGGATCCAAATAAATACATTTGATAAATGTTAATTTATGAATGGGCAATTGAATTAAATGTTGAATCTTGAAGTTTCTAAAAATAGAACTGTTGTGTTGTTGGAGTTGTACTTCTGAGATTATGTATGCAAGGACAAAAACACCGTGTATTGAATAAAACTAGTTTTAATCACAACAAAACTCTCCCTGACGATAGATCAGTGCGCTAAAGCCTCTGTCTAACGTGTGGTGCGAGTGCATGTGGCATTAGAAATCAGTTTATCTATACCACGGTTAGTGATTGCACAGAAAATTTCATATAGACGCAATCGAACAAATAAAAACATAACAAATATTACATTATTCAAAAAACAGGGTCACTGACGAAGGTTCAATACCAGAAACTTCGCAGACTGATTCAGGAAAATTGAAAAATTTACAATGTAGTTATGATTTTTAGAAAATACACTCATTCTTCTCTACCACGTCTTTCACAATTAAAATTAAATTAAATTGCATATTAATTGTAGTATTAATTGTAATTGTGTGAAAAAGACGTTAAAATTCAAACTCAATCTTTAATTTTTATTTATATGTAAATAGTACTAAAAGAGTCAAAGATGGAGGTACTTTTCCGGATCAAATAGTACCAAAAAAAGTATTATAGTACTAACTTTATCATTTCTGTGGCCCTATCGATGGTATTTTGGCCCTTTTAAATTGTCAATTTGGCCCAAAACAAAAAAACTCAAAATGCATCACTGGTTTACGACTATAAAATATTGTGTGGCAGAGTTTAAGCGAGGCCGAAACGGTTAAGAAAATCCACAAAATGGTATTGGATTATCGTTAGCTTAAAGTTCGTAGCTGTCTGAAATGATAGGTATTTCAAAAAGTGCATCTCATTTGGAGATGAGAAAGCTGTGCGCAAAATGGGTGCCGCGCCGCGTTTGCTCACAATAGAACAAACACAGCGTCGTGAAGATGTTTCAATAGTATTTGGTGATGTTTCACAGCAATAAAGCCGAGTTTCTGCGTCGTTTCGAAACCATGGATGAGACTTGGGTACACCACTTCATATCTGAGACAAAGGGAGAGTCAAATCAGTGGACTTGAACGGGAGAATCGTGTCCAAAGAAGGTGAATACAGTTTTATCTGCTGGCAAGGCCATGGCGTCTGTTTTTTGGGATAATTTTTATTGCACAGAGAGAAAAATTTAGCTTTTTGCCAACTGAAATTCGGTTATTACGAATTTCAGACTGCTGGCACAACTTAGCATTAGTTTTCACAACAAAGTTCGGTTAATTCCACTGAATTTTAGTTGCAACACCTAAAATATTCAGAAATATAATGTAAATATCGTTGCACTAACTGAGTTTCTAGGTTGCTACCATTAAAACACACTATTTAATTCGGTTGGCACGTTATTTCTCTGTGTGTGATTATCTTCAAAATTATATTTTTCCAGCTGACGCTTAGAGGTTAAAAGTATTTAAAATTCATTTCATCTCAAACATAGTATTTCACCACACATTTTTTTTTACCACAAACATATATTTTTTACCACCAAAAAAGTTTTCCACCTAAAATTCTAAAAATACATTTGAAAAATTTTGTTGGGAAAATAAATCTATTAAAAATATCAAAACTAAAATAACACGATCAAAAATAATATTAAAATGCAAAAAAAAAAAAAACTCAAAAATAGTACAATACACCACACAATAACAACACGATCTCATGCCTAAAAATGTCAAAATACACTCATACAAATTTTCTACGAATGATGACGACGCAAAAAAAAATTGTTTGTTATGAATTTTTCAATATATTGACGCTGTTTCTGTAGTCCGCATTTGGTACGACGAAAAATAGTGTAGTACTATAGAATGTGCAAACGTTTTGGGAATCTCCACATGCTCCACTAGCTAACAACCAGCAATTTACTTCGTTGGTATTTAGTTAAGGTTAGTGAGTCATCATTCAACAACAAGAAATCGTCATAAGTCACTTTACTATATCTAATAAATGCACGCTATAGTATGGTTAGATTTCTCCACCACACTCTCTTGATGACGCGTCATTGATGATAAAATGTGATTACGCTAAAATACTTATTCATTCATAAAAATATTGAAATTCAAATAAAAAAAATCTCAGAGAATAAATATTGTTGGTATTAGTTGGGAAGAGGTTCATTATCAAAGTTTATATCAATACGAATACAGATTGTTTATACACTCATAGAAAAATGTTGATATATAATCCTTTTTATGAAAGATACACACAGAGAAATAAAGTTCCAACCGAATTAAAAAGTGTATTTTGGTGGTAACAACTAAAAAATTCAGTTAGTGTAACCATTTTGAAATTATATTTCTGAATATTTTAGGTGTCTCAACTAAAATTCAGTTGTATTAACCAAACTTTCAGAAATACCAACCGATTTCAGTCAAAGTAACCGAATTTCAGTTGGCAAATGGCAAATTTTTTTCTGTGTGTATGAATTTTATAAATTATTGATTTATTGGTAATATCGGAAATTCCGTCTTTTAACTTTTAAATTTTCATTCCCCACTTGGTAGGAATGTTTTACGATTGGGAAGTTTTTTGTAGAACTGTGAAAAGTCCCTAGATATGAAACGATATCTGTAAGTATTATTTATTTAAACATAACATGAAAATTTTTACACTTTAGGACATATATCTTGTTTGCTCTTTCATATCACACACAAATATTGGGTCTTCTAACTTTTTCCATCAAGAAAAGAATGGCGCAAGCCTCCCTATTGAGGCAGCTGACCTTAACGTCAATCCTCCACACTATCTTCTCTATGAACAGATAAGGACAATTTGGTTATCTAGATGGGCAACTTCGGATAGGAGCATGCAGTTAAAACTATTGTGTTACTACAAATTGGTAAAGTATAGTAAGATTCTTCTGGACATGGATAGAAGATAACTCCGAATGGTAATAAACCTTATTACACAACACAACACCTTAATAAGTATATGGTTAAGATTGGTAAACAAACGACGTTACATGCAGATGGTGCAAGGAGGCTGTTAAAGACAGCTATCACTTCTAGTGTGAATGCCCTGCACTTTCGTTTAAACGATTTAATATTTTTGGTCTTTGCACAAGGATTTGCATTTGTTTCCATTTAAGATTCAGTTGACACAAGAGCTTCTTCCACAAGACCATTTACGCCGCCGTACATATGCCAATAAGATGTTACAGCTCGCCCATGACAACCCCGATTTTCATGATAAAATCATAATGAGTGACGAGGCACATTTTCATTTGAATGGATGTGTGAATATACAGAATAGTCGGTTCTGGGCAATGGAAAACCCTCAAATTATTCATCACTCACGTTTGCATCCATTAAAAGTGACAGTCTGCTGTGCAATTTGGTCAGGAGGAATCATTGGGCCTTACTTCTTTGAAAATGAAAACGGCGTAACGGTAACAGTGAATGGGGAGCGATATCGTGATATGATTGAAAACTTTTTAGCGCCACAACTGCATGCTTTGGGCTTGATTAACATGTGGTATCAACAAGACGGTGCTACATCGCATACAGCCAGGATTACAATGGAATTACTGCGAGACCTCTTCCCACAACAAGTTATTTCAAGAAATGGTGATGATGATTGGCCTCCACGGTCACCTGATTTGACTGCTCCGGACTTATTTTTGTGGTGATATCTGAAAAGCAAGGTTTATGAAAACAAACCAGAAACGCTTGAGCAACTCAAACAAAATATTCGTGATAAAATTAATGAAATACCGCGTGAAATGTGAGAGAATGTAATGAAAAATGTGCTCAAAAGGGTTAGCATTTGTGAGGCTAGTAGAGGCGGACATTTATCTGATATTGTATTCCATACATAATTGCCGACATTAAATAAAACAATTATCAATAAAAGATCCATTCTCTTTCATTTAATGAAAAATTATAAACAAACAAAGTAGTATTCCTTCCCGGCGGACACCCTGTAGTTGTATTAAATTATTTATAGCTCTTTTTACTCGGGTAACTATTTTTTTTTTGTGTTTTAATGTATTTTAAAAACTGTTCGCAAAAATTTCGTAAACTGTGCTCTATTAATTTATTTTACTAACAACAAATTTTCGAGTGCATTTATCATTCATAAAGAGATTGCGGATTTTAGCTGCTCTCTTCTTCATTCAAGTATCTGTGTGTATGGGTTTTATTAAAAGATTGTGTGCGAAATTCATTGATCATTTCGCTGTATTTGTTTTTTTTTGTTTTTATTTGTTTCTGATTGCTTGCATGTTGTTGACAAGGTGGTACAACAACGTTTGTTGGAGTTTGAAATCACTTGCAAAACGGTCGCGTTACCGATCACAAGGACGCTGCTTGTGTGCGATGTAAATCATAAAAACGGAAAAATTTGCAAACAATAAATATTAAAATGTGAATAAATAATTATTAAAAAAATTACATGTGTAATTAATGAAAAGAAAATTGTGATTAAAAATTAATTTACAAAAAAAGATAAAAAATTAGATAAGCTTAAAATAAAATAAAATAAAATAAAATAAAATAAAATAAAATAAAATAAAATAAAATAAAAAGAAATTTCTAAAAAGAGAGTGAATTTTAAAATTTTGATAAGAAATTTTTATAAAGTGAAAAAAAAGCTAAATAACAAGTTGTTGTTTTCTAACTGAAAAATCGTCGCTGATGTCCCTACTTCTCAAGTGAATCATTCGGTATAGCGAGCAGACAATCTTTTTTACGTTAACATTTCGTGGAATCCCTAGTTCAAAGTGAATCATAATTTCAAGTTCTGCATTTAACGAATACGATCTTTATTTTTTTTTAAATTCAAATTGTGTCTACTCGTAATTCAATCGGTAGGCAGAAATAAAATATTGAATGAATGTATTGGTCTTTTAAACAACCGGACTTTTTGAATTTCGTTTTAACATTAAAAGTGTTTGTGTGAAAAATAAATTTATTACTATACTGATAATATGTTGGCGCTTCAAATAGTTAAAACACGAAATTTCTTGCGGTTTTTCCTAGAACGGTTAAGAACTTAAGCTTTGGCGGAGAATACAACGTGTCGTTGACGTCGCTAAGCACTAAAAAAAAATACTTTTTTACTTTTTTTTTATAAATGGCTGTTATTTCAAATTATTGCTTTACATACGAAAGTGCGGTACAAACGAATTTATACTCAGAATTGATGCGTATACCATCGACGGATTTATTGGATCTACAAATGCATGAAAATGAATTTAATGAGGAAATCAGCGAAACAGCGAAAACAATACAAACCGGCGTGGAAGAAACGAAGACGACTAGAAGAACACTAAGAAGTCGTGCTAGAAAACGGTCTAGTTCCTCTAGTAGTAATGATAGTAGTGATAGTAGTTATAGTTCCAGTTCAAAAAGTACTTATACAGATCATTCATCGATTCACTCATCAACGACCACAGACAGTGATAGTAAATCTCATACAGCAAAAGTTAAGAAAAAAATACCGCCCGCCTTATCACCTGTAGTAGAAACAAATCCCCCCTCAAAGCCTTCTTCTGAAAAATCCGATGTTGCCAGAGCAATTACACCACCTCCACCATCCCCAGTTGAAGTTCCCATGGATCCAAGGGTATGGACATCTGATCATATAGCCGGCTGGGTTAAGTGGATGACTAAACAATTTAAAATCGAGCCGGAACCGGATGTTACTCGATTTCCCACAACCGGTGCTGAACTTTGTACGTTAAGTCGTGCTGAATTTTGGGTTTGTGCTGGTTCACGTCAGGGTGGCATATTGTTTGCTAAGCATTTTGCTTTAACTCTTCACAGTGCGACGGGTAGAGAATCGAGTCCTATGCTAAACGAAAATGAACCAAGTAAGTACTATAACAATATAAGATAATCAAATTTTGAGACATCATGGTATTTTTTAAAAAATGTTTCAGAATTTAAAAATATCTCAGAAAAAAAAATGTATATAAAAACAAAAAACTAATAAAACTGTAAAAAATAATACTTGAGCCAGAGTAAAAACTAAATTTTTTTAAATAAATATAACATTTTTGGTCTTCAAAGTTTAGTAACGTCCTGATGCTTGTTAGGAAAAGCCCCTAACCACGTGCTTGATTACTAAGAAGACAAGAATGGATCAAAATTGATGATTATGGAGGCTCTATTATGGAGGCTCTAACTTTTCTAAAACTTCAGGTTCTGATGAGATCTTTAGCCAGATCGAAATACTAGTATCAGCCTAGCTAATATGTTCGATAAGCTTTATTTTTGTTAATATACGGAGCTTGAAAGCTCGTTATAAATTGAAAATAACATAAAAATAATCTCGATGTTTATATACAAAAACAAAAAACTTATAAAAACTGCAAAAAATTTTTAAGTTGGAAAAATTACTCCGAATTTTTAGTAATCTTATAACATATTTGAGAGTTTGTGCTTTAAAATCTGAACATTTTTTTATTGAAAAACATATTTGAAAATATCTCATAATTAAGGGTCGGTATTAAAGTTAAGACTTATGTAAATCTATTGATGCATCACACGAGAGAGAAAAACTTCTAGAAAATGAACAATGGTACCTACTCATAAATAAGTAATTAAATTAAATAATTAACAATAGCAACAATTCAGAACAGTGATGGAATTAAAAAAATATATAGACTTGGTGAATCTAGTTCGATTAAGTAAGAGCTCTTTCTAGATCATTTGAACTGTAGGAACTAGGAAGCTCTTCGAGTTTAATCTATCTCTGACAATTTCGTTCAATCGTTCGTTAGATCGCTTGCTTGACACCTCTTTTTCACTGCTCTTAATTAATAACGATAAAAATTTTAATAATATAAATATAAAAATATATAATATAAAAATATTTTAATGAAAATATAGATTTATGAGTTTCCCGGCTAAAAATTTTCATATTCCACAGAAAAAATTATCAACCTAAAATATCTAATTAAAGATTTGATTTGAATTTAATTTGTTTCTAAACAAATATTTAATTGAATCAATTAATATTTTAATTGACTTTTAAATATATAAATACATATTTTATTTTAGACGCATTTCATACACTGTTTGCATAAATAGAAAATTTTAAGCATAAAATACCAAATACATTTGAAGTTAACAAACAAAACACACGCAACATGAGTAAAAAGAACGAAATGAACGATTGAACTAAAGGAACGAATAATGGTGAACTAGGTCACATCGTACAATTGAGTGAGTGGTTCAATTGAACTAGCTTGTTCACGAACTATACAAGTATAAAAAATAGTTTTGTGCCGCGTCTATGATCCAAATAACTTTTTTGGAGAAAACGAATTTTTTAATGAAATTTTAATATAAACAGTTTCGAATTAAAACCTATTTTTAATGTACTAAAAATACTCAGAAGTGGAAAATTAAAGAATTTTAAAAATTGTTAATTTTGTTAGGAATTTATAGTTGACATTTATTGTTGTTGTGAGATGTTTTATTAATAAATCCGTTTAAAAAAAATTTTTTTTTAAATGTTTCTCAAAAAATAACGATTGTATCACAAATCCCTTCACTTATTCAGAAGTGTTTTTTTTTTGCTCTATCTCTGTCGCTACACACAGAAAAAAAGCATTAGAAAACCAAGTAGAAACAACATTAAATTAAATAGAAACATCTTTGTAATCAAAAAAAGTTTGTTTTCTATTAACCCTTTATAGCCTCATGTAACATTACTGTAACAAACCCCAAAATCCAGAAATAATACATACTGAATTTATTTAGCTCGCTCAAATTTGTGATACCCTACTGTGACATACTACTAATCAAATGAGTACCAAAAAAATATCATAGATGGCGTATTTTTTTTGACTTCCGTCAGTTTGTCCCTATTCGTATTTGCATAATACAAATAGGGACAAGTTTGAAAATTTAAAATTTTATAAAAAAATACAAAAAGTGCAAAAAATTGGATTGTTTTTATGAAAACCTGTTGGTAAGTGATTAATATATTTTACTTATTGTATACAATGCATATTTTTACATTTCCACATGAAAAAATTATATTTTTATGTTATGTAACAGTAATGTTACAATCCCTAAAATGTCAAATAAATAAAGGATATTTTTTAATTTCTAATTAATATGTTTTTTTTTATTTACCTTAACCTTTCCCGTACCAAAAACATTTTTAATTTTTAAGTTCATGGGCTACAAAGGGTTAAGTTTAACTCATTTTTTCCATGGGAATTTTTTGACAAAACTTGGTAGTAAGATACGTTAGTGTCCCAGTAAGCATTTTCAGCAAATTTCATAGCCAAATTGCGCCCTATAGTGGTGGTATAAATAATTAAAATTGAAAATTTGATGCTTTACATGCACTTTAAGAGTTAATATTTAAAAATTATTTTTTTTTGTATTAAGCTAGTCAAATATCTTAAAAAAAATTGGAAACAATTTTGATTGTTGATTTTGCACTATTTTTAAGAATTTTTTTTAAAAGTATTGTAATTTTTGGGCAGTTTTTGAAAATTGTTATATGTGCTTTCAAAAAAAGCAAAAAAATTGTTTTTTTTTAAATCAGTGTGGCAACCATGGAACTACAAATTTAAAAATTTTAGCCAAGACTTCAGATTTAATATGCTTTTTACTACTTTGTTATGTCACCTTTCTATCAAAAGTTATAGGTTCCTAAAAATGTATGTGCTTTTAAAGACACGTTGATAAAAAATGGGTTAAATATGTTCTACATATTTTAAAAAAGCGGAAATGACATACTATAGATGTTGTTGTTGAAATATTATTTTAAATATGAAAAGGTTTATTTTAAATATAATCATATTTACATTAATAAGACTCTTACTTAATTTAAAAATTTTCTTAAAAAATAAGATATTTATTTAAATATGAAATTATAATTGATTTAACTATGCATTTTTTCTTTGTGTATTTTGTATCCAAATTTTGTGGAAATCAAGATTTAAGATATTTTGAATTTATAATGAGCTTTCGACCTCCGTATATTTCCAAAAATAAAGATTTTTTTTTTTTTTTTTTTTTTTTTTATTAATTAATAATCATATAATTACAAATTATATACTATTACCCTAACCGAGCACTAGCTACTATGGCCTTCGGCGCCATGTAGCGAAAACAGACCAGTGCCTCTGGTGGGAATCGAACCCACGACCCCCGCACTGATAAGCCAGCACGCTACCAACTAGCCTACCGGGGCGCACAAAAATAAAGATAATTAAACATACATTAGCTAGGTTGATACTACTATTTCGATCTGGCTAAAGATCTCATCGGAACCCGAAGTTTTAGCAAAGCTAGAGCCTCCAGAATAGGAAGAACATTAACAAAAAACCTATTAATTATCAATTTTGCTTCATTCTCCTCTTCTTAGTAATCAAACACGTGGCTAGGGTCTTTTCCTAACAATCACCATGACGTTTCTAAACTTTGAAGACCAAAAATGTTATATTTATTTAAAAAAATTTTGGTTTTTACTTTGGCTCAAGCATTACATCGAGATTATTTTTATATTATTTTAAATTTATAACGAGCTTTCAACCACCTTAGATTTCCAAAAATAAGATCAAAAAAATCAATTTTTTTTTTTTTTTTGGTTTTATATTTGTTTAGTTAAGTCGTTTAATTCTGGTTATTTTTTACATAAGTTGCCCGTCATAAATGAAAAATTTTTCTGAAATTTTAAACTATTGAAGACTTAGGGTCAGACTTAATTTTTATAAGATCACTTAAATGAATTTTTTTTTAAAACTTCGGTGTACTATTAGCAATTTTTTGATCAAATTTTTTAACTTCAAAATATTGTTTTACTTACATATGTCCAGAATATTTGGCAATTATTCGTTACTCTGCATTATCGGCATACTTCTTCTATTTATCAAGCTTCTATACAGAGAAGATTTAAGTGAACGAAAAATAATGAAACTTTTCAGTAAACTTATGTAACTTTTCTTTCTTTTCTAAAATTAATGAAAGGCTACCTTTTTTATGAAACTATTTCTTTTAAGAAACTTCTTCATTGAGTGGATAAACCTTTAATAATTAAAATTATATTTTTCATAAAATGTTATGGAAATTTGCATTAGTTTAATGAAAAGTTTCAATGAACTAGTATAATAGCAACTTCATTTTTCAATGTAGAAATTCATTAATATCATGCAGAAAATCTCAGTGTATACACTGAAATAAAACTAAAAACGGGTTTTAATTAAAAAATTTATTGAATCAATTAATATTTTAATTTATGTTACAACTGTCACGGCAATGATAATATTCATTAAAACTTTTATTGGAAATTAAAAAGAAAAAAAAGCTATAAATAACGATCTACACAAAAAATTATGATACTCAACAAAAAAGTGTGTGAACGACACGTTTGTATTTATATGTGTTTTTAGTAATGCTGTGCTTGTTTTGTTTTGTAAACTATAAATGCATTTGGTACTTTATACTGAAACTTTTCTATTTAATATACAGTACATAAAAATAATT
The DNA here is from genome assembly GCA_021234595.1 of Delia radicum. Classification (NCBI taxonomy): domain Eukaryota; kingdom Metazoa; phylum Arthropoda; class Insecta; order Diptera; family Anthomyiidae; genus Delia; species Delia radicum. The sequence goes on along the minus strand of CM037854.1, from coordinate 29,911,779 downwards.
TGAGAATTACGTCTAAAATAGAATGTTTATTTATATATTTAAAAGTCAATTCAAATATTAATTGATTCAATTAAATATTTGTTTAGAAACAAATTTAATTCAAATCAAATCTTTCATTAGATATTTTATTTTGATAATTTTGTCTGTGTAGTATTGAAATTGTCAAAATAATTTTCCCAAGTTAAATTTTGTAAGTGTTAATATTTTTCTAAAATTTCTAAAAAAAATCTGTTTTTTGGCAACTAAAAAGTAAATATTGCAAGTTGTAGTAAATATTCTAAATTATAGGAAAAAATTTTATTTTAAAGTTACAAATATATCATGAGCTAAAAATATACATTTAAAAATGCAATTGCATTAAAAATGCATTTATACATAAAATATATAAAAAGTAGACACTAGTACCAACAAAATGAGTCCTGAATTGTTTAGATGCGATAAGAAATTACTGACATATAGCTGATCAAAAATTTGACTAGTATTGGATTTGGCTCAATTGTCTTCGGAAATTAATACAAAAAATTTCTGAAGTATAAACAAAAATTACGTTTTAGGGGTTATACGACAAATATAATGGAAAATGATTTAGCACTTAAAGAGTTTGTGGTAAATAGTGTAATTCTAAAACGGAAATCTGAAGAAATTGGATTTGGCTCTTTTGGCATCTGAGAAGCTCATATATCAATAATATTTAGTACAAAATTTGGTCGTGGGCGTTGTGGTGTAATGGTTAGCGCGTTGGACTGTTACACAGATGGTCCCGGGTTCGATTCCTGGTGACGACAACATCAATTTAGAAAAATAATATGTATGAGTTTTCTATCACTTATATGTATCGCTGCGCCCACCTTCGGTGTTCCCATAGCACTTAACCCCACCGAAGTAAAATAATGAATCAGGGCTATGAAACAAAAAGCTTCAATAAATTCGCCAACTCTACATCAGGTGGCGACCAACAACTGTTCTAAGACTTATCATCTCGCGCAATTACAGTGTTGCCATGTTTGAAGCCCTTCATCTTTCACCACTTTTCATCTTTCCACTATCCCCTTTCCAAAGAAAGCAACACATTAATTAATAGGAAGAATTTCGGAAGTGTTGCTCATCTTTAAAAAAAAAAAAAAATTAATGAAAATTTTAATTAAAATTAAGTTTTTTCTTTAATTGTACATACAATTTTTAAGATTTCACCATTTATGAATTTCTCTACCCTCTGTTGCATATGTATTTAAGCCAACAAGGGGAAATAAGCGACGAATGAATATTTTCCTGTCGAACTTCCGCTGTTTCCGTTTTCATTTATTGTTATTTTTTAACATTCCTTATTCACCTTAATTCTTACATAGTGGGTGGTCCTCCCCCACTATACAATTGCTACTACACATAAAATACTTCCTTCTCCACCCTCAAAACTTAAATCTATCAGATAAATGCGCAAAGAGTCATGACATGCCTTTATATGACCCCATGCTGTTTGTTAGTGATTTCTATGTTTGCGAACGGAATTCAATGATTTTGCTACTGCCGGAGGAATATGAATGAAAACGTTTGAAGCAGCTAGGATTATTGTGATTTTTATTAGATGCCACATCCTGTGAGAAATTATCATATTTACATCGTTTATTACAGTTCATCACTTGAGCCACCAAAAAATGACACGACACACAATAATACATGAATGAGTCTACACATAGGGAAGTATTTCAATTTTGAGGTGAGTTAATAAAAAAAACAATATTGTTTATTGTCTTCAAGTCATTTAGAAGTCATTTAGAAGTCATTTTAACTGTTATTAACCTGAGAACTTTTAAAATTATTATACAAGGATAATCCGTTCATGGGTTCCCGTCGATTGGGATGAAATTTGTATATGTTATAAATAGGGCTGAGATTTTCATGCACTAAAAAATCGAAAATATGCGCTTAAAATATGCACTAACAAATCCAAAATATGCACTAAAAAAATAAAAAATATGCACTAAAAAATTAAAAAAATTTTAATAAAAAATCGCTTTTTTTTAATTGTGTTAAAAAGAAAAAAATAAAAAATTCAGTCTACTGTTATTCAAAGGTACAATATTTTTTAAAAACTTTGTCTGTTCGGACCCCAAAAACGTTTGTACATGAAAAATTATCTCTCAACGTCAACCGAAGTTATAGGAGCATACTTGAAGGATGCCAATTCATTAGGACAATATTCATTTTCAAATTCAGATCCCACATTTGATTCCAAATCAAAAATATTTGAAATATGTTTTATTTTTGAAAATCCTTAATTTTTTTGCAAAACGTTTTGGATTTTTTTTCTTATTTTTTCCCCATCTTGTTAATACTGGCTGCTGTGGAAGGGGAACCAACGGATACATTTAATTAAATCCTCGTAAAGGAGCCTTTAAAAATATTTTTTCCGTAAATCAATATTATCGAATATTATCAATATTATCGAATTGGCTTCTAATTTCCTCTGCAAGGCGGTGTAACCCATGTGCCAAGCAAGTAACATGTAACTGTTTTGGATAACATATGTTAAGCCCATTGGTAGCTTTAACCATGTACGGAGCTGCATCGGTTAAAAATAGAAGGATCTGCTTTTTGTCGAAATCTTGACCCAACAAATTTATTGAGTCATGGAAAGCACGAGCTATGGTAGCATGGTTGGCATTTTTAAATTCCATAGCGTTAAGCAAGAATTTATTTTTGCAAACTTCTTCATCTTTATCGAAAACTCCAACAATAACATTTGCAACGTAACGCCCTTCTATATCCGTTGTTTCATCCATCGACACCCATAAATATTTTCTTTTCGAAAAAGAACAGATTTTTTCTAGTTGGGAGTTATATATTTTGTCCACATAATTTTTTCTAAGGTTAGACTGGCAAGGGATACTCTCGATCATATATGTTTTAAAGAAATTTCTTAAATTTTCGTTACTTAATTTGTTTAAGGGTATGTCAGCGGAAATAAATGCTTCACATAAGTCCACACAAAACTTATTTGTAGTCTCTGTATTTTTAAGCAACGATTGGGAATACTTTTGTAACACGCTCGAGCAGCTCCTTGTGTTTTTGACTTTTAAAGTGTTGCTCAACCAAAAACTTTCTTTCGTGCCTCACGGATTTATTGCAAACTTTGCAATAAAGTATTCGACCATCAGATTTAAAGGCATTGCTAAATTCGCATATATATTTTTATTTGAAAATTTAATGTCATTTAATGAGTTAGCATGCGATATTAAGTTATTTAGTATATGCGTCTCTTTCTAATATAAAATTGTATTTTAAGAAGAGCTCCAAAAGAATTTATTTATTGATTTTAAAATTTGTTTTTGAAGAATTTTTTTTGTGTATTTGGAAATTTTTCTGAAGAACTTTTTTTTTTGTTAATATGTACATTTTTTAAAAAACCTTTTAAAATGCCAAAATATGCAAAAATATGCATTTATAAATTGAAAATATGCAAAAAATATGCATTTAAAACCAAAATATGCAAAAATATGCATTTTCACCGAAATATTCGGAAAGATAATTGATCGATATCGTTCCTAGATTATCGACAAAAAACATGCATTTGCATGGAAATCGCAGCCCTAGTTATAAAGAATCAAAAATTAAGAGGTCAAAAATTTCCGCATTTTCTCTTTTTTCCGTTTTTTTAATTTTTCTTTCAAAGATTGCTAAATGATTACATGTGTATAGTATTATATACCGTAGGAAAACTTTTTGATATTCACTTAATAAAATCGGATTAAATATATATAGTTACATATAAAAAAACAAAAAAATCTGTAAAATCACACTATTTTCACAAAATTTTTCTCAAAACTGAGATATTTGAAATTATATTTACATGGCAGTAATGCCTTTTCAAAAATATGAAGTTGGATACCCATGTTTTTTTTTTTTTTTTGTAAAAGAGAAGCAACACTCAGGAGTTCTTCTTTTTTTGGAAAGGCGATAGGAGAGAGATCAAAGGTGGGGAAAGATGAAGGTTTTCAAACGCTGCAACACTGTAATTGCGCGAGATGATAAGTCTTAGAACAGTTGTTGCTCGTCACCTGATGGAGAGTTGGCGAACTTATTGAAGCTTTTTGGTTCATAGCCCAGATTCTTTATTTTACTTCGGTGGGGTTAAGTGCTATGGGAACACAGAAGGCCTTAGCGCTTCAGGAAACTAAAATCGAAACAAGCAAGAATACTGAAAAAAGAAAAAATATCTGTCCACTAAAACTTAATACAGAATAGTATATGTGAATTTGGACCTGATCAAAATATACCTCCGAAATGTATGGGTTTTTTTCGAATACCACGAAAAGTTGAGCCTGCTCGTACATGTTTCTTTATACTGGTGATGCGCATTTTAAATACTTTTCATTAGATAACAAAGTCTGATTCAGAAAAAATTGAAAATTTGCAATGTAGTTATGATTTTTAGAAAATACACTTATTCTTCTCTACCACGCCTTTCACAAATTTATATATTGCTTATTTGGAAGAAATACGAAAAAGAAAACGCAATAAAGAGAAAAGTGGTTAATTTTAACCCACTTTTTAACCGCTAAATGTGTGGATTGGGCAGTTAATAAAAATATGGGTAGCTGAATTTTTGATTCTTTATAACATATCCAAGTTTCATTCCAATCGACGGTAACCCATGAACGGACTCTCCTTGTAAGTTAGGAATATTTTTTGGTAATATAACAAGGTATTACAAGGGATCATAGTTTAATTGTATATTCTTAAGAAGTTGATTAAAAATCTTGAAGTTTTAATAAATTGTTTTGTAAAATTGCTTTTCTCAATCCTGTATGAGAGTGTACATTAGGGTTATAACTTTTTTATGCAAAATGTTAACACTTAAAAAAAAGTCAGTAAAGTCAGCAACATTTTTGCTGGAATGATACTTGCAGAAAAAATTGCTAATATCAGCAAATAAATTAGTAAATTCAGCAAAATTTTTGCTAAATTTAGCAAATTTTTTTTTGCTGATGTTAGCAATTTTTCTGCAAGGATCCACCCAGCAAATATGTTGCCGACTCACCTGACTTTTTTTTGAGTGTACCTGTCACCAAGTGAAGGCAATACTATATTTATAATAAAAATAGTTTTTTCGGCTCATTTTGAAGAAAAACCCTCCCGCATAACGTACAAATTCTAAATATGCACGTTTCTATCATAAGAGTTGCATTTTAGGTATTGTGCTTCATAATTTAACGCCCATTACAGCGAAAAACCGATATAATAATATTTTATCAAAACTCGCAAATATCGTTAAATTTAAAAGCTACTTGAGTACTTTTAGATCAGTATGTTAAGATCAATACGTAAGAGTATAATTACTTTACAATTTTGTTAAAATATTAATTTTAAGTTTAATTAAACAAAAACAAATAAAAATTGGTCCGAACTTCAAAAAGGTTTATGCGAGAACTTTATTAAGAACAGCGAAAAAGTAATATTAGGATAGGATAGGCATAATTTGATAATTGCAAAAAAAAAAGTCAAAAGTTATAACCCTAGCGTACATGCTTGAATTATAAGAAAACTTATTCCACACACATGCTTTCCCATCACTTCTTATCATTTAATGAGTTAAACATTTTAGTTCAAATGATGAAAAGGGTGTAAAAAAAACAATGACCTGTAATATATTTAACGCTTATCATAATTTAGAGATCTACCTAAATTGCCAGGCCATTATTGAGTCATCTTCTCGTTAGACGTTAAAGTGTACTGCATGAAGCAATTGACTCTTGACCACAGAGTCCTTGCGTTAAAAGGATTTCATTGTTTGTTTTCAATTCCCCAAACGGCTATTTATTGTTACGAGGGGTATTTAAAGATTTGAATCAAATCAAATGAAATAAATAAAATAAAGTAGCCAATTTAGAATTTCAATTTTGTATGGTTAGTATGTTTGTCTAGTATGTGGGAGAATAAAATGTATGTTAAGGAAAGGGGTATTTTGATTTCTTGAAATAAACTAACCGAATGGATTTTTTGAGTTATTTAGAGAAATAATTGCAAGTATTGACTGTACCAAGAAAATGGACTCGATCGTGGCTACCGTATTTGTTGGCAACACTGTGATAGTTTTTGACACGAAAAAAAAATTAACTTCGATGAATCCTTTTCGAACTATTAGGGGGGAGAAATCGGTATATATCCATTTTTCATGGATATAGCTAAGTCTGCGCTATTTAAAAAACTTTTATTTGACTGTATTAGTTTGTTTTGCCTTCTTAACTTTCCTTTACGGAATGTTTTGTTTTTTTTTTCAAAATTTCACGTAATTTAAACCATTAATGTCAATCAAAAGCAACGATTTTTGACCATTTTTAGCCATTTTTTTCAGGTTTTTAGGTCGTCTTCAGCGCTGCCAACTTTGACGATTTGTCTCCATTTTGACGATTTTTGAAGTGAAATATGATAAAATGACGATTGACGATTTCACAAAATTTATTGTATGGAAAATGACGATTAATAAAAATTTGCAATTTTTATAGAATTTTTAAATTTTTTAATTTATTTCTCTAAAATTTACTAAACAAATTTGATCAAGTTTCTTTTTGTTTAAAACATCTAAGGAAAATGTGATAAAATGATCTCAAATCGAATAAAAATTCTTCATTTACCCATATAATAATCAACTAAATATAAACTCCTTCATTTTGAAAGGTTTATTTTAATTTTAATTAAAAAATAACGAAATTCGAATGGATTTTTTTTTTTATTTTACGAAGGCAAATCAAAAATCTTTATTTTTAATAATTTAAGTCATTTAGCTTCAAAATCACTGATAAAAGAGAGATTTTCTACATTTTTGATTCTAGGTAAATCAATATTTTTCTTTAATTCCCTTTTTATTGTATGTATGCCCAAATTTTGTGAAACCAAACATCGGAAAAAAATTTAAAAACTAAAGGAATTTTGCAGATTTTAAAATAGGTCAGGGATTTTAAAATTCTATTTTCCAACATAAGTATTAGAAGTTGTGTTTTTAAGACTCAGAGTCATTTGTAAAGAACTAATACAAAAACAACTTTAAAATTGTAAAATAATTACAATTAAAGTGATTAAAACGTAAAATTTAAATTTTTTTATTGAAATGTAAATAGTTTTCGGAATGACGATTCTTTGACGATTTCTCATTCTCAAAAGGACGATTTTGAAGATTTTTTTAACTAAATTTGACGATTTTTGAACTAATTGGGTTGGCAGCACTGGTCGTCTTACCAAAATGTTCCTAGCATAGGCCTCAAGTTAAGCTTCAAAATCAAAATATTGGACTTTTATTTATTTGTTTCGTTTTTTTCTTAAGTTAATTAATTATAATTAAAAAAACTTTAATAAAATATCTTTGTAGCTTTCCCAGCAAAAAAAAATGGAAGTGATTCTTAAGGAATCAATTCTTCATTGATTCTTTGGTATAATATAGTTCTGTTTTTTCACTTCAAAATAAGTTCTTTTTCACTACTTCCAAAAATGTGATTTAGTAGTAGTGAAAGTTTATTAATTTGTGTAAAATTGCTCATACATGCACACACTTCTGGTTTCAACGTTTTTAATAGACCTATGTTCTAACTGACAAGATTCTTAATACAATACTATTTTTACTACAACTGAAAATTTTCAATAAAAACAAAAATACAAATTCAACTAAGTTTTAATCTGTTTTTATTAAACACCTAATTTTAGTTGCCAATTTAAATAATTTAAGTAATAATACATCAAAATATTAGAAGTTCTTCAAAACAATTGGTATTTACTTGTCAAATTCAATACAAATTGTAATCATTTTCAAAAACTAAAAGTTTTTGGTTGTAGTCCAAACAAAAATAATGAGATTATACGATAAATGTTAAGTTATTATATAACCTCTTATCTGTTAATGAAAGTTTTGGAACAAGTCTAGTTTAGCAGCATACCTCCGATTTTTTTTTTTTACCCCAAATAGAGTTTTTAAAGCTGATTCCGAGAAACCAAAATTTTTTTGTCGGCGGCGCCCCCTTGCGGCTAGACAGGGCATTAAAGTTGAAATAGTTTTTTATCGATTATCTCGAAAACTGCAAGTCCTATCACAACAATATGCATATCATAGGAAAGCTCTTTAAAATACCTTTCGAACGATGTGCAATATGTCTTTACAAATTAACCCATTACAGCCCAAATATTGATTTTATAATTTTTTATTCTGGTTTTTTTGACAAAAAGCTATCTTATTGAAAAAAACGTGTATATAAGTACATAAAAAGTTTACATAACTTGATAGCCAATTTCACAAGCTTTCATTTAAGGTATAATATTTGTAGCTATATCCATGAAAAATTGATATATACCGATTTCTCAAAAACTGGAGCCAATCTGACACTTCCAAATGTACTTTCGCACTCAGGGGGCTCCCTAACTTTCGCACTCAGGACCCCCTAATAGTTCGAAAAGGATTCATCGAAGTTCATTTTTTTGACTATCATAGTGCAATCAAATGATGCTATCGAATTTTTCGGTTGTGATAACAATCGTTAGATTGAAACAACAAATTGTTAGAAAAAAATTTCGATTGCGTTAACAAAAATTTGATGAGAACTACCAAAAAATTCGATAGCTACCACCGGATCAGTGGTACAACTAAAAAAGTATGTCAGTAGAATTTGCTGTTAAAAATGCAAGAAAGCTAATTGCGGTTAAAATAACTAAAAATTTAATTATTTTTAAATGTTGAAAAATAACTAACAATGTCGTAAAAATAACAAAGAATTTTCTACTACAAACTTTTTAAAACAATTGAAGAAATTGGTAAAAAAAACTACACTCGGGCAACTTATATGTTAAAAATATACAGTTGTTTGGATTTTAATAAAGTTTCTTTATTTTTAACGTAAATGTTAAAGCTTATTTACTTAAAAAAATATTACTTAAGCCAGAGTAAAAACTAAAAATATTTTATATAAATAGAACATTTTTGGTCTTCAAAGTTTAGTAACGTCATGATGCTTTTTAGGAAAAGACCCTAACCACGTGTTTGATTACTAAGAAGACAAGAATGGAGCAAAATTAATGATTAATAGGATTCCTGATGAGATCTTTAGCCAGATCGAAATACTAGTATCAACCTAGCTAATATGTTTGATTTCCTTTATTTTTGTAAATATACAGAGGTTGAAAGCTCGTTATAAATCAAGAATAACATAAAAATAAGATGTATATAAAAACAAAAAAACTAATAAAACGGTAAAAAAAAAGTAAATGTCAGTCATTTGTATAAGATTTAATTTTTTACTAACCTTACAGTTCATATAAAAAAACAAACCACATCCAATGGCTGTGTTATGATTTTACATTAATTTTTTACAGTCGTTTATAAAGTAAATGTTTGTTTAGTTTTTACTAACATATGTGGTTCAGTTTGACTCCAATGTGTTAGTAATTTTTTGAACAGTAAAAACAAATGACAAATGTTAGTTGAATTAAATGAAATGTTAGTTGTCATTTCTTCAATTAAAATTTCATTTGTTTTACAAATGAATATCCTTAGTGTACTGTTAAGTTCAACAACTGTTCAAACAACTGTTACGAAAATACATTTTTTTTCTAAATTACCGATAACGATTCAATACCGTTTCAACGAACAATTTTTAACCTTGAAATGACACTAACGACATAATTTAACACATTGATAGAATTTAACCCTAAAATATTTTAAGTTATAAAATAACGTTAACGTTAAAATACCTTAACGAAATACAGGGTGTTTTTTTTATAGACGTATAGAACTTTGAAATAGAATAAAACAAAGATGAATTTTTTAAATTGACATGAAATTTACTTTATTCAAAAGATAATTTTCTGGCATTATAATTTAAATATGACTTCTGGGATATGACCGCCACAGCTGGCTCGGACATAGTCTAATTTGGAAGTTCAATTTTCGATGACTGGCATTAAAGCGTTCCAGTTTACACGAGTTTTTTCGAGTAGTCGTTCGCCAACTCCTTTGAGTTTTTGAAAATAAAATCTTTTATTGCAGGTGACTCCAAAAAAAAAAGTCTGTAACGAGTTTTTAAAAAAAAACTAAAACAAAAATTGCTCTAACTACGTAAGCGCCATCTATCGAATATACGAAGAATATATCATAGATGTGGCATCACTTACAACATATGGGAAAACAGTGGACATTAGAGTGAGGTAAGTTTCTAAAAATAGAACTGTTGTGTTGTTGGAGTTGTACTTCTGAGATCGTTGAGTTTTTTCAATTTTGATCAAAACACTTTAAAATTTAAATTGTGCTTTCTATTATTATAGTCAATTTATAAAAGTGCAAAAATGGAAAAAAAAAAATGTTAATTTTTTAGTGATCTGATCGAATTTTTTTCGAGTAGTTGGCCTAAAACACAAGATTCATACGATTGAGGAGGTGAGATTTATAAAATATTCTTTGGAAATATGTATACCTTTCCAAAAAGTATACATTTGTTATATTTATCTGTAATATTTATCTTTTTACATGAGTTCAAACTAACAAAAAGTAATCTTTCACTACTTGAGGTACCCGACGAGTAGTTCGAACTTGCAAACTACTCCAGCATTAAGTTTTATGGTGTACTCGAGATACTGGAGCTACCAAGGTTTGATCGTAGGCATTTGTTCAAACCATGCTCGGTACACGAAAAATATTTCACAAAAAATGTAGTAATTTTTTTTTTTTGTTTTCTATACACTCATAGAAATAAACCTGTAAAAATAGCAGAAAAAGATACTAAAAATTAATGCTTTAAAATACCAAATACCGGACGAACTGTTCGGTCGGACAATAATTAATATTAATTTTAAAATATAATGTTTTGTCTAAATTTCTGAGGATTACCAAACTTATTTTAAATTCAGGGAAAACTAAATTTATAAAGTTTAAGCCACATATTTCAAGAAACGATGAAGTTATGAGCGTACATATTGGTGATAATTTGATAAATGAGTCAGAGAGTGTTAAATATTTAGGAATTAATCTATGTCACAATCTTACATGGGAAAACCACATTAATCAACTGAAATCTAAAATATCATCTGGAATTGGTATTTTGCATAAATTTAGAAACAAATTGAATCCAGAAACGAAAATTTTACTCTACAATTCTTTAATTCACTCACACTTAACATATCTCCCAATGATCTATGCCTCTAAATCAAGATCAGTAATAAAGTCGCTGCAATCAAAACAGAATAAAGCTTTGAAGATCGTGTTTAATCTGCCGTTAAGATTTAGTACAGTTGATTTATACAAAATTTTTGCAAAACTATACTTCCAATACGAGGGTTATATAAACAACAAATTTTGATTTATGTTTTTAAATATATTAAAGGATATGGATCACACATTATACAGTTTCATCAAAATCTGATACACACTCATAGAATAACAAACCATGCGACGGATCTGAATGTATGTCGCCTCGAGTTGACTAAACAACGAGTTACTTTCGCTGGTGCTAACGAGTATAACCAATTACCTGACAGTCTTAAAAATATTTCTATATTGTCAGCTTTTAAAGGAAGTATAAAACAATACTTTTAAAGGAAGTATATAACAATACTACAATAATAACGTCGAAATACTTCTTATGACTTAACATTATTAAAAATGTAAATATGTATATTTTTAATTCTTTTTTTTATTTTTACATATTATATATTGTTAAATTTTTAATTTAAATTATAAATTAAAACTGTAATATATTTATTGTTGCCAATTTTTTTTTTAGCCCCTATAAAGCCATAATTGGCGCTGAGGCAAAAATTTAAAATTTGTTAAATGAAATATTGAAATAAAACATTAAAATTACAAAAAAAAAAAAAATATGCTTTTTATTAACCTGAAGTCGGAATATATAACAAATTTAAAACGCTAGGTAAAACAAGAAAAAAAACCACATTTACCGTGGAAGAAAATCAAATTCTTTGTTCGCAAAATTCAAAAGTAGAAGACTTACAGATTTTTCCAAGAGCAGAAATAAATAGCAAACTTTACACGTCCTTGTTATACAAAATAAATAAAAATAGCAACTACACTCTAATTAATTTGTGTTTAAATTTAGTTGTGTAAATTTACTACAAGTGTGTAAACAAAATTATTACACATTTTATGCGTAATTTGATTACAAACAAAATTAGTATATTTACACTGAAATTGTATACAAAATTTTTAGAAATAACGTGTAATTTTACTATGTCATAAAATTCAATATACAGCCCAAAAGTAATAGAATAAAATTATTTTTAAAATAATTTATTAATAACATAATAATATAGTAACATTTAATAATATGTATTCCTCAGACTCAGACATTTTTTATAAATTTTAACTATTGAAAAATTTTTAGATTTTGCTAAAAATCCAAGGACTGCTCTCTGATTTTAGGTTTGTATCTTAAGGAAACGTTTTTAGATTTTGATTTTTTTTTCTACAGAAATGCCAACTTTTATGGTGTTGGTTATTATGACTTCTTCATCAGCTTTTACGAAATATTCCCTAAATCTATTTTCAACCTTAAAAACAGAAATGATCGAGTGAAATTTTGTTTGATGAAATTTGTTTTTTTTAAATTCACATACCATTCATACATACTATACCAATAATACAATCTGCTGGAACATATTGCGATGGACTTATAGTTGCTTATGCATTGACTGGTCACAATATCCACATGGTGTAATACCCAATTGATATCTTGGTCGATTTTAAACAATAATATAACCCAACAAACCAAGAAATGATACTGTATCATTTATGATATCGTTTTTAAAAAAATATGTGAAAGTTTTTTCGATATTCCAAAAAAAATTTAGTTTTTGGAAAAAAACTTCAAAGTTTTTTCAAAATAATTAAATCAAACTTCAAAAATTTTCATTAATTCTGAAAAATATTTAACTAAATTGTTAAATAAGAGAAATACAATATCCTTGGGAACAATTTTGGTAAGTAAAGGTCCAAGATACAGCTAACAGTAAATATTTCTTTTCAGGTAAAGAATATCGGTTGTTTCCATCTGTTTCCGCTGACTGCTCCTATCAAGTCGTTTATGCCAAAGGATCATCGTGTAGCTATCTACGAATACATCTTTAAAGGAAGCCAAAAAATATACCCTGAGCTTAAGAACATCCTCATTGCAGTCCCATTTCTCCCGGGCTTGGTTAAGGAACAATAAGCCTGGACACATTACTGCTGGTACTTGACCAATGAAGGTATTGAATTCTTGCGCAGTTATTTGCATTTTCACCCAGCTCTTGTTTTCTAAAACAGCTTGACCCCCAGATGCTGCTGCTCCCCGCTCAGGCGATGCCAGCGAGACTGGTGAAGATCGTTACAGATGTGCCACTGCTGGTAATGATAAGAAAGGGTTTGACTATTGTTCCGTGCTTAAAATACTCATTTATCCGTTTTTATTACTTAATTTAATTGTATTTTTATAACATAGTTTTAGTTATTTCATAGTTTTGAAAAAAATAAAATGCATAATAAAATATTTAATAAACAAAGGTTATTATTATAAGAAATATCATAATTTATATTATTTAAAATATCATTAAAGATATTATTTTTAAAATCGTTAAAGATATCGTATATGATAAATTTAACGATAAAATAACGACAAATGTTCTGGAATATATCGAAATTTTTATCGCGCTGCCTTAAATTTTTGATATCATAACGATATCGTTATTTCATGGAATAACGATATCTTTATCGAATGTGTATTTTTCTCCACAGTACCTATTGCTTATGAATCTATAATGATAGCATTCTCGGGCAAACTTATCATCGAAATGATATCGTTATTATATCGAAATGATATCGTTTGGTTTGTTGTTACTATTTTTTACATTTCATACTTTTTTTTTTTTTCTAATTGTAATTATGTGTTAATTTATTATTTTATTTTTTCAAAATAATCAAATGCCAGATAATTTATTACATCATATTGTGGTAAATTTACATACGTTATGCTTAATATTTGTTTTTGAGTTAGTTTCACTAACAAAATGTGTAATTGTAAATAAAAAGTGTTGCATAAATACTTCTTTTGCGTATTTTTGTTACCAAAATGTGTTTAAGAATTTGGCGCATTATGTGTCTAAATTAAGGCATTTTTCATGAAATTACACAAACTTTTAAATACTTTATATTACTGAATTTACAAACAATTTTTTGAGTGTATACGGTCGGTATTATGGCTTAATACGATATTTTTTTATGAAGGGTAAATCTTCCTATTTAGTACTTCAGCAATTTCATATTGTTCAAAACAACTATTTTGTTAACTGCAAAACAGGATCAGTGGTAGAAACTATATTGCCAATAGTTAAACGAAGCAACTATTCAATTTTTAAAATTAAAATTTTTGAATCCATTACGCATGTTATAAGGATTAATTTTAATTGTACCATATACACTTACATATGATCAAATATGGTAATAGAATATGTGGTAATATATAGAGCTATATATAATTGATATGATCAGTTATACAAGATATGCTAATATATAACATACGATATAATGATATATTACGCCATATCCAAAAAATTTGAATAAACTAAGTATAAGATAAGAAGATATATCGTAATATATTGCCACACATATAAGCATATGTAATGATATCAAGTTGTATATGAGTCATCATCTGGTACACATTTGGCGCATTTGTAATGAATTGTGTGAGCCCCGCCTATAGGTGGACTTTGCCAGTTAAAGGGTTAACTGCGAGCAACAAAGCACAACTATTATCACTATAATAAACCTGTATCCGGTATTTTTAAATTAATTAATTAGATTTTTTTTTTTTGCTAGTAAATTAAAATCCAATCTTGATATACATACATACATATAAAAAGTGTAAACAATTTAACAGATTCACTATCCTGTATAGTTATTGCCATTTAATGGGGGAGGTGGATTTTTATTAAGCCAACAAAAGCTGACAAAGGTTGGCACATATTGAATTTTTCCGGCTAAAAGAAAAAACAACAATACTCGTAGCAGCAGCATCAATATCTAAGGAGAATATTGTAATCGTTTACCACCCATTGGTTAGTGATGATATCCTGTGAGTTATGCTATGATATCCTAGAAATATTTTTACACAATTCAGTTATGTTTAGAAGCTCATACGTAACGGTTGCAAATAACGGAATTTGAAATTCAAAAAAGTTTTAAAATGATTTTTAAAGTCAAAATATGTGCTATTTCCTGAAGAAATTCCTCAATACTTATAATTAAGCAAAAATATAAATAAATTATAAAAATAAACCAAAAATATTTATAAAAAAAATAAAAATAAATTTCTCGGAAATTAATTGTGAATAATTTTGTGAAAAGAATCAAAAAATAAAAACAAGTTGTATTGAAATATTAATTTGCATTTGTTTAAATAATATTTAACAATGAGTGTCAGTGTTGATGTGGGCGTTATGTGGCGCCTATCCGAAGATTTTAATCGTCGTTTTGGTGTACGTATGCAACCACCACCACCACATCATACACATTACCCCGGACATCCGGCTCATCATCATTCCTCAGCGGCAACTGCAAGATCTATGATATTTAATGGTTCGTTATTATTTTATTTAATGCATTAAATGTATTAATTAATATTATCTTTTGGGACAAATACTTTAATTTCAAGTGCCAAAGATTTTGATTAAAATTTACCAAAATCTGAAAAGCAAGCACCGGAAACATTTTGTTTTTTTTTTTTGTTTTTATCAAATATAATTATCGTAAACGGAAAAAATATTTATAAAGGGTCCGCCAAATAACTTTTTTTTTTTGAAAATGCTATAAAAAAAAACTACTGAATATTTTCTCAAATTTCTTTTTTTATTTGAAAGTACAATCCTTCCGGTTAATAATGGAAAATAATTTCATTCAAATATCTGCCTCGGCTGGCCATGCAGTAGCCTACATGATCGGACGATGATTTTTTTGGCAAAATCGGCATCTTCTGTAAGTCGATCGCAGGCCCACTTAGCGAAGCGAAAACGCATTGGATGGTCAGTTGGCTTCAACTCCTGAACCAATTGGACTTTGTATGGCGTCATACCAAGGTCTTTATGGAAATTTCGTCTCAATGATGTCTCCGAAATGTTCAGTTGTTGAGAACGACGGTGAATTGATGTTGATGGCTCTTCACGCACACTTTCTGCCACAGCAGCAATATTCTCGGGTGTACGCACTGTTTTTGGCTTTTCACGCTTTGGTTTATCTATGAGGATGCCAGTTACTTTCACTTTTTTCACAAGATAACGAACATACGGAGCTGACGGTGCTTCTCTTCTTCCAAAATCCGTACGCAATTTTCGCACACATTCTGCAACATTACCATGATTTTCAAAGTAATATCGCAATATTTCCCCGCGTTGTTCAAGCGTATACACAAGTATATTCGTTCAGCGGAAGGATAAAACTAATTATCTGTCAAATCAGACATGAGCTAAGTGTTACCATTCACGAAATAAGCAATAGTTGAAAAAAAACGTTAGATGGCGGACCCTTTACAAAGAAAATAACGCAGGTAAAAATTTCCATATATGAATCCATAATGGTTCAGTGTATGTTTGAATGTTCCGACATGGATACATTAATCTCCATACATGATTCCATATACCTTCATACATGTGCATTAACGAAATTTGAGGTAATATCTACATACATTACAGGATGTCCCTTCATATTAGGATGTCCCTTAAAAATCGATTTGTGATTACACCCCCCAGTTTTATTACAAATATTTCCAATGTTTTTGGAAAATGTTAAATGTTAAAGACGGCCAAAAATTGCCCATTTTGGAAAAATGTGTATTATTATTAAATACAGTGAAACCTCTACTAACGAACACCTCCCGCAGGCGGTCAACTCTGCTAAACGGACATTTGTCTTGGCCCCTTTGAAATATGACTGGGCGAAATTCTCTTATACTTAAAGAAAAACTTAATATAATAAATGTGTATGAACAAGAAAACCTTTAAGCGCGTGAAATTGCAAAAAGGTAAAGAAACAAACCAATTTGGAAAAAAAAGTTAGTAATTATATAAGTTTTTTAAAATTTAAAGAAGATCTTAAAGCTAGATGGCAATCTGGAATTTATATTAATTATAAAAAGAACTGCCTTTCTACAAAAAGAAGCAGGAATTTGCCTATCTCAGGACCAATTATAAAGGCAAAGGCCAAAGAAATAGCTGAGAAAATAGGTTATCGAGATTTGTCTGCATCAAATGGTTGGCTACAAAAATAGCGCAAGCGACACAATGTTGCTTTTAAGTGCATATCAGCAGAGGCAGCGGATGTTCCTCCTGAAGATGTTCCGCAGTTTAATTACCGAATTACCAGTTGATTGGAAATCCAATAAAAAGGCATGGATGACAAGAGAGATAATGAGCGAGTGGTTGCATCAATTGGATAAAAAAAATGAGATCTTGCAATAGAGAAATTATTTTATTTTTAGACAGTGCTGCATCTCATCCTAAGGACCTGTCACTAGCCAATATTAAAGTAACTTTTTTGCCAGCAAATACAACTTCGGTTTGTCAACCTCGGTTTAGTTAACTACGGAAGCTTAATTTTGTATAACGTAGTCTCAAATCAGTATCAGATCTGTCAAAGAATATCAGCGTGTTGGACGCATATTATTTTATAAAAACAGCTTGGAATAAAGTTGAACCTACTACAATAAAGACCTGTTTTCGCAAAGCCGGATTCATGTATCAGAACCAAACTGTCGACGAATTTGATCCAGAAGATGATGTGCCATTAGCAACTCTTTAGAATTTTCAAAGAATTTCAGAAACTTTTGAAGAATTTTTAAATATTGATAACATTGCATACACTGAAGATGACGATATTGAAATAAACTTCGATAATACAAATCCTCCAGAAATCATATCATAGCATAATAATATGATTCAGAAGAGGATATTGTAGAGGAAGAAATCGATAAAATAAAATCGTTCGATGAAGCCCTAACACAGATAGCACGTTTGAAAAAATTCGCTTTAAATGATTTTGTGGCATACGAAAAATTATATAATTTGGAAAACAATTTTGGGAAATGTACAAAAATGGAGACAAACGAACTATAAGCAGACTACAATTCGCCAGTTCTTTTTTAAAAATACATACAGTGATAATAGGGTAATTAATAGTAGATAAATCCTGACCATTTTAACTCAACTATCCCGTGGGCGGACACCTCCCGTTAACGGACAAAACTACTGTGACGGTCGGTGTCGGGAAACACTTTCTTTTTATTTAATTTGTTTATTTGATATATTCAAAGTTATTCAGATATGGAATTCTGACTTTATCGAATATTATTAACCCACTTAAGCCAGCAATCCAAAATGACCCACGAATTTAATAAAAATGCAAAAACGTTTTTGTTTTTTAATTAATTTTACAGATTTTTTTAAAAGCCTCATTTGTAGATGTCGATTGCTATTTTCATAATATAATAGTTGTTATTTAATAAAACAAATAAATTGGAAAAATTATAATTCGAGTTTATATTTGGAGCGACTCCTTTGCAAGACATTTTATGAAAATAACTTATTTTCATTTGGAATCGTCAGGTTTGAGACCATAATTAAAATGTTACTATTACAAATAGAAAAACACTAATTGTTAATAAATGTAAGAGAAAATGAACACAATCTTGTGGGGATCAGCGCTAAAGGGAGTGCTGCACTTTCGACGTAAGCGACTAAGTCATCTTCAGCTTCATTCTAATCCACCATCCACATGAAACTCAAGTTTTGCTATATCAACCAGCTACAGAAAATCGGTGATGTTAATTGATTACCTGAACAACATGAGTTATTTTCGTCTTTTCTTACAAGTTAAGCCAGCAGCTTTAAGGGGTTTACTAGCTTTAGAAACCAATAGTTAAATTTATGATCTCAAACCTGACAATTCAAAATGAAATGCAATTTTAAAAGATCAACAATACATACAAAATAGCTTATTTTGTCAAAAATTGAACAAAATTTTAACGTTTTCATCAAAGTTTGCATAGTTTTCTTAAAAATATCACTTAAATTTATTCAGACTAGAAGTGTATTTACTCTTATTTAAAAAATATTTAACCCTTAGTGGCCTGGGGACAAAAAAGAACCATGAAACTTCATTTTAATTATGACTACGAACTAAGGGTGTTCTTATTTTGAAATTTTTGAAATTTATCAACCGCCGGCCCGATTCTTGTTCCCTTCTGTTAAAAATGTAATCCTGTAAAATTTGGAGTCAATCCGATAATTTTTAGTGGACCCGGAAACGATTTGAAAATTTTCATGGGGTCTATATGGGCAAAATATCCATTTTTAACGAAAGTAGTTACATTTTAATTTTGAACTTTATTTTATCCATCACAAAAGGAAATGAAACAATAACTGTTTTTGGTTTTCTTCTCTTAAAATTATAAAAAATAAATATCAAATGCATGATATTGACTGTTTAGTTCTCTAAAGTCGCAATAACAGTTACCTACTTAAAAAAACATAAATTTATTTTCGCACGCTTAACTTTTGGCGCAGAACATATTCCAAGAAATTGTGTACTCTTGAGCTACTAAAAATTGCATATACTGCTGATAACGGGACATTTTCGAGAACATTTTCTCTTGTGTTTTTAATTTTCGCTTTATTTTTGGCTTTGGAAGCAAACAGTTCATAGTTCTACTTAAAATCGTAATTTGTGATCGCAGTGGAGTGAGTTCTTATCAGTGAAATCGAAAAGAATTAATAATTTAATAATAATAGATTTTTCTAGATTAATTTGTTATTTAATTATTGTTATATAATAAAAGAAATTAATAATGTCGAGTGCTTCAGTTATTGGAACGCGTAAAGCCATTGAAAATTTGAAGAAAATCGATCTAATTGGAAATGTTTCTCATCAAATTACTGGTGCAAAACTACCGTCTAATCGTCAGGTCTTGCAAGTTTTATTTCACAACATGCGGTTTGTAAAAATGACTGCGATGCTTGGTGCGAAGCTAGCAATTAGTGCAGTGGAAATATTTTGGCAGCAAGCACGTATACCTATTCGAGAAGAGCACAAATGCGTTGAAAAGCTTGTAAAATTATACGACAAATGGAAAATCATTCAGAAAACAGTTCCTGGTAAAAGGTCGAGTTCCCAAAAAGAAGCTGCTGAGTCATTTTTGAATAGTCTAGACGACTTATTTGATATTGCTACTGCTGGCACTAGAAAAAATTCGGATTGCAGAAGATAGAGAGTTTCTTGAAATGCAAAGAAAAAAAGGACGTCCCGGTTGTATGGCTGGTGTTCACAAGGTTTTGTGGGATCGGGAAAATAGAGCACAAGTACGAAAAGATAAGGAAGCTGCAAGGAAAAGAAAGCATGAGTAGGAAATGAGCCGCACAGGTAAGGGTGACGAACTTCAATATTGTAATGTTTTATTTTTCATATTTTATAGATGTTTCTCAATTAATGGAGTGTAATGATGAAGGTGATATTAGTGACATATCAAGCAACGAGATGCATAATGATGAAACACATGTAACCTCAAAAAGTAATCATGGTCAAAAACGAGGGCGGGCGCAAAAATTTTTTAACAGCAAGGTTGCTACCAGCTCTTGACAATGCCAAAGTATCTGATGGAATGGCAGTTCATATTCTCATAGCAGCAGGTGAAGCATTTGGACTACGTGTAGAAGAACTTGCAATCAATCGTTCAACTATTCATCGTTTACGCCAAGAGAACCGTTTAAGGGAATCTGAAGAAATTTCAGCTAATTTCACTGATAATGTAAATTGTGATTTTCAGCAAGAGTTGGTTTTTGATATTGTAACAATCTTTTCATCATTTATAGGTGAGTAAAACTGGATCGCTGGTAGCTCATTTTGATGGAAAATTCATGAAAGACTTGATCGGCCCCACGAAAGTTGAGCGAATCGCAATTTCTGTTAGTTTCAACGGCACATAAAAATTTCTCGGCGCACCAAAAGTAGCATCTTCGAGTGGTGAAAATATTGCTGATATAGTGTATGAAAGATTACGTGAATGCAAAATTGTTGATCAAGTCAAAGGCTTGTCATATGATACAACGTCAACAAATACTGGCATAAAAACAGGTGCTGCAGTTCTTTTAGAAAAAAAAATTGGCCGTAGTCTTATCAATCTACCTTGCCGCCACCATATTTATGAGGTCGTTTTGCGAAGTGTTTTCGAAACAAAACTTTCTTCAACCTCTGCACCAGAAGTTCCCATCTTTGAAAGATTTGGAAAATTTTGGCCAAATATAAATAAACAAGCTTTCAAAAGTGGCATTGAAGATTCGACCATTTGTGAAAAAATAAGTGCAGCTGAACTAGAACACTGTAAAACTTTTTGCTATGCTCAACTGGCTAAATCTCAAAATCGAGAAGACTATAAAAAATTACTACAGTTGGCTTTGATGTTTGTCGGTGCAGAGCAGTATAATTTCAGAACGCCTGGACCAACTAGCCATGCACGCTGGATGGCAAAGGCTATATATTCCTTGAAAATATTTATGTTCCGTGATCAATTCAAACTAACGAAGAAGGAATTGAATGGTTTACGCGATATTTGCGTTTTTATAGTGACTCTTTATATCAAAGTTTGGTTCAAATGCACTAATGCTATAGACGCACCGCTTCAAGATTTAACTTTTATTCAAGATGCCATAAAGTATACTGAAATAGACACGGACATATCAGCAATAATTCTAAAAAAATGAGCAACCATTTATGGTACATTTCAGAGCAAGTAGTAGCTCTGGCTTTTTATGATTCGAAAATACCCATAGAAGAGAAACAGAAAATGCTTAAAAACCTCAAATTAAAGGAACCAGTAGTAAAATTAGAAAATGGTCGAAGATGTTCGAATTTATTGGATTTTAAAAATATTTCGTTGTGTGATTTCGTGTCAGAGAAAACAAAATGTTTCTTTAGTAAATTTGGTTTGCCAATGGAGTTTTTACTGTTAGAGCCTTCAAGTTGGGAAACATCATACGCATTTGAAGAAGGTTGGACCGCATGTAAGGACTTATTTGTCGTCAATGATATTGCAGAGAGAGGCGTTAAGTTTATTCAAGACTATAATAGAATCTTGACAAATGATGAAGACGAAAAACAATTGTTGCTTCAGGTTGTTGAGGCTTATCGAATGAAATATCCATCATATAACAAAGCTACTTTAATAACATGATAAATAAAATAGTAATGATTAATAAATTTATTATATATAAAATACAATTATTTTTTAATATGAAATTTCATTTGATGTAACTACCCAGGTAGAAAAATACAATCTTTAAAACGTTTTAAAAGCATTTTTCATGATGGTACAAGCGTTTTCAGTACATACCAAATTACAAATTTAAAGCGTTTTGAGAATGTGCAAAATGATAACCCAAATTTACGGTCTGAGGATGGTATTTTATAACGTTCTCAAAACATTGCAAAACAAAATTTTTGAAATGCTTTTTCAATCGTTAAATAAGTATTTGCAGAACATTTTGGCTTACAGTTATTAAGCGTTATGAAAACGACCCAAATGATAACCGCTTTGAGGGTTGTAATTTTGAACATTGTCAAAACGCTCGAAAGAAAAATTTGATTGAAAATAGATTGTTTTAAGCAGTTTCTGTACTTAGCAGTCGCCAACCAGCGGCTTGTCTGTGTCAAAATTTTGGATGGTGTTTCAGTTTCAAACTGATGTAATAAAAAATCTGTAGAAAATAAATGTTGTAAAAAAATACTTTTTTCACAAGTTAATTCTTCATATACTTGGGTTGAACTGAAATTTTCTTTGCCTACACCCTTATTTGGCTTTCCGCATCCACTAAACTGTTGTTGCAACTCGTTTGACATTATAACAGAGAGAACAGCTGCAATCGCAAAAAAAAAAAAGTATTTCTAAAGTACTATTGGCAAATGTTAGAAAAACGCTTTAACTCAATGGTTTTACATTGGTTTTATTTTATAAACCGTTGTAAATTTTGTACGATAAGAACTTCTTAAGTACTTTTTACAAAAGTTGGAAAAACGCTTTGAACCAATGTTTTTACAGTGTTTTTATTTCACAAATATTTGTAAGTTTTGTATAAAAAGTATTCCTAAAATACTTTGTCCGAACGTTCGAATAGCAATCCAAAATAATGTTTTTTAAATGCTTTTTTTCGTATTATTTGCAATTATCGCTTTGGAAACGCTTTTATTTTAGTACCATCAAAAACAAACGTTTTGAAAACTCTTCGTTTTTTGTACCATCCCAAATTTCTACCTGGGTACTTTAGTTAAAAATGGATATTTTGCCCATATAGACCCCATGAAAATTTTCAAATCGTTTCCGGGTCCACTAAAAATTATCGGATTGACTCCAAATTTTACAGGATTACTTTTTTAACAGAAGGGAACAAGAATCGTGCCGGCGAACTAGAAAAAACACTTTTTAAAATTTTCCCATACAAATAAGAACACCCCTACTACGAACTTGTAAAGCTTTTAAATGGATAAAAAATATCAACTTGAAAAAAATAATTATTTTATATAACTTGATCCATAAAGGGGTTAATTTTTTACACTTTTGGCCAAAAAAGACCCACTAGGAAATTTACAGAATAACATCTTTCAAAATTTTCAGAAAAAAATCACATACATTTGACTATGATTATATAATCGTTAACCCTTAGTGGCCGCAGTACAAAAAGGACACATTAAACTTAATTTAAGTTATGGGCGGCATTTTTTTGTATGAGGAAAATTTTTTTTTTGGAAAATAAAAATTTATTGTTCTGATTATTGTAGTAGTAGGTCGAAAAGTTATTTGGTGCAACATTGAGAAAAATTTGATAGCACCGCTAACGAATTTTTCGATTTTTGAAATTTTTCTCAAATTTTCAGAATAAAAATATGTCTTGCGACTCATTAGTTTTTATTAATTTTGAAATGCTATACACCAATAACACTGTGATAGTCGAAAAAATGAACTTCGAAATTTTTTTTCGACTGTATTAGTTTGTTTTGCCTTCTTAACTTTCTTATACGGAATGTTTTGACTTTAAACCATTAATGTCGACCAAAAGTAACGATTTTTGACAATTTTTAGTCATTTTTTCAGGTTTTTAGGTCGTCTTACCATTTTTTCATTTCTTTGACGACCTAAAAACCTGAAAAAATGGCTAACATTAATGGTTTAAATTACAAAACATTCCGTAAAAGAAAGCTAAGAAGGCAAAAAAAACTAATACAGTCGAATAAAAATTTTTTATATAGCGCAGACTTAGCTATATCCATGAAAAATGGATATATACCGATTTCTCCAAAACTGGAGCCAATCTGACACTTCTAAATGTATTTTAGCACTCAGGGGACTCCCCGCTAATAGTTCGAAAAGGATTCATCGAAGTTAATTTTTTTCGGGTCAAAAACTATCACAGTGTAATTTTACATTTTTGAAATCTGACTAACGGTTTTCGAGATATTGCGATTTCATTTTCACTAAAAATGCCATATTTTACCTTTATTCTTGAAATTTTTTAAAAATGATCTTAGAATTTTTGGTTTTTGCACTCAAATACTACACAAAACATGCTTTCATTTTACCATAATTTTGTCTGAAATTAGAAATGATGTATGACAAAATATATTTTTTATATTGATTTAAATTTTTTTGTCCATACATCAAGAGGATTTTTCCGCAGGTCGCAAGGGTTAAGTAATCCGATTTTTTTAGATTTCGCACCACAAAACTATTGGACCTAGTCATACAACAAGCAAAGCATTAATTAATAAAAAGCAAAAGTTAAAGTAAATATTCCTTCAATAATCATGTGTATAAAATTGAAAAGCATAACAATTTTACTATGTAAATTTTCTGTTTTTTCGATCAATTTTTAAGTTATCCTTTAACCAATATTGACGTAATTATGCTCAAATGAAAAGTAGTTTTGTCTACTTTGCTAGTGCAAAAATGGGGGAAAAAACTCCACTTTTAGTAAAAATTCAGTAGCAAAATCTCCAAAAACCGTTAGTCCGATTTCAAAAATCGTTACCGAAAAAATTGAAATAACGCTATCCGTAAAATACCATTAAATAAAATAAAATAACGTTACCGAAATAACTAAAATACCGTTATCTCTAAAATATCGTTACCGAAATAATTAAAATAGCGTTATCCTTAAAATACCGTTACCGAAATTCGTAAAATACCGTTATCGATATAACTAAAATACCAATATTGTTAAAATACCGTTACCAAAATAATCTGACAGTCAGAAAAAGTAATCGCTGTAAATAGATATACATTTTAGCTAAGCTTGATCATAAACTAGCTTGCAGTGTTTCCAACTTTTTGGGAGTAAAAAACGCAACAAAAATTGTAAAAAGTGTAAAAAGCGTTATTTTTAGCTTAAAAAGGCGTAAACCAGAATTTTTCTTTATAATTTGTTTACAAATTATAAAATTTGTAATTTAAAGAAATGAACTCAAGTTGACCATAAAAAAGTTTTATAATTGGGGTTCGTGCTTAAATAAAATAACCGCATTTCTTCATTTTAAAGATTAAGTTTACTACACTTAGGAAATTATGTTGGTAAAGACGACAGCAATTGCAGTCAAAAACAAATGAAATTTCATTTAAAAAAAGGACGACTTACATTTCATTAAATTCAACTAACATTGTCATTTGTTTTTTAATGTTCAAAAAAATGACTAACATTGTAGTAAAAATGAACCACATGGTAGTAAAAAATAAACCAAAAAATTTTTTTTTTTTATTTTTTTAAATAACAAAAAACAACTGTAAAAAATTAATGTAAAATCATAAAACAGTCATTTGATGTGAGTTGTTTTTTAAATGAACTACAATGTTAGTTAAAAATTTTATTTGTTCTACAAATAGCTTACATTTACATTAAAAATAATGAAACTGTATTACAACCCAAACAACTACATATTTTTAAAGCAGAAGTTCCCTGAGTGTACCTTTTTGAGATTTGTATACATAACTTTGATTCCCGTAAGAGCTTCACAAAATAATTTGGCAACGGCATAGTGAAATAAATTAATAACATACATTTTTTTGAAAATTTAAAAAACTATTTTTTCAAATATAGCGTTATAAACCGCGGATTTTGAAAAAAAATGCATTTTAACTTCAAAAAAATAATGTTTTCGCTTAATTTATTTAAAGCATGACAACAGTGGCTTTAAAATGAAGCATCAATGAATCATTTAACCGTTAAAAGATATGAACGATTAAGTACGAATACTTTGGTGAAATTCTAGACGTTGTTTTCATTTTTTAAAACGCGATATTTCCACAACCGTTATCGCTAACAACCCAAAACTTGTACGATGATATACTTATTTGAGACTTACCTTCTGTATCAAGTTTGGTTGAAATTGAAGGGGGTAAAGGCTGAGCGGTTTGCTACGTGGAGGGTTTTAAAGGGAAAAGCTTTCCCCTTGGCGGTGTGGTCACTCCACTAAAGCGAGGAACTTAAAATTTTGTATGTGGGTACCTTATTACGAGTAAATATCTACATTGACGGGATTTTTGTAAATTCCGACGGACAGGGACAAAAAGCGGTCTGCAAAACCGTTGAGGCTAGGAACTTGAAATTTGGTGCGTGAGTTTCTAATCAGATGAAGACATCTGTATAAAGCGGATTTAGGAAATTCCTTCGGGGAGTGGCATAAAGGGTAAAAGTCTCCCCCTTTGGCGGCCTGCACAAATGTCTTTGGTCAGAAATTTGAATATTAATATATATGTTGGATTTCTCGTCAGGAACGTGGTAAAAAATAAGGGTTAACGTAGGAAAAACCCTCCCCATGGCGTCCAGATCAAACCACCAAAGCGAAGAACTTAGAATTTGTTATGTGGACTCCTTATCACGCGCAGTAAGGCTAAAAGGTTAAAAAAATCTCCCCCTTGATGGCTTTGCAAACCGTCGAAGGTAGGAACATAAAATTTTGTATGAGGGTTTCCTTATCAGGAGTAGACATCTGTATCTGGAATTCTACTTTGGCGGGATTTTTGGAAATTCCCACGAGGATGGGCAAAAAGGGGAAAGTCTCACATTTTGCTTAATAAAATTTGGATATGTGATAAAGAAAAGAAGAGATACGTATTTTTTTAGCGGCCCGATCTCACTTTTTTGGGTTAAAAGGTAGGGCCAAAGTTAATACATTTTTGTATGGAAAATTTGTGAAACTAATGAAATTCAGTACTTGAGATAACAAAAATTTTGATATCCATATTTCATTAAGATCGGAGAGAATCCATCGGAAGACTCTCCTTGCCAGTAAACCCAACTACCTACAGAGGTGTTTGCATTAAGAAAGGTCAATCTGTATTTCATTAAAATGTCAAAATTATATTAATATATTATCCCATTCACTTCTTGCTAATTGTATCAATGATTTAATAATTAAATTAATTTAACCTTGTGAATTTAAATACAACAAAATAAACCGAAGACAATATTGTTAAGGCCATTAAATAAAATTCCAAGAAATTTGTTTGCATACATTATTTATTTTGTAATTAAGTATCTTTAATCAACTCCACCATGATTTTATTTTGTATTAACGTGTTTTGTTTTGTTTTCTTTCTTTTTAGACCCATATCAATTGTTAAATGCCGCTTCACATCGATTGGTTGTTCAGGGTTCAGGGCAGATACAATTGTGGCAATTTTTGCTTGAGCTGCTTGGTGATTCGTCGAAAAGTAATTGTATATCATGGGAAGGCACCAATGGAGAATTTAAATTAATCGACCCTGATGTGGTGGCAAAATTATGGGGAGAGCGTAAAGCAAAACCAAATATGAACTACGATAAACTTAGTAGAGCTTTACGGTAAGTAAAGAGATATGAGAATGATGGAAATAACAAATATGGCAAAAGCAGTGTTGCCAGTTTATGGGATTTGTTTCCAATTTATTTTAAATGAAGATTAGTTTGGATATAAATTAATTAAAAAGAGATTTTTCAAATGTGATTTATTATTGCTAAGGTGAGGGGCCAAGGTAACCGTGGCCATTATCCCCCTACGGAGATTACCCAAAAAACTCGGGTTTGGGGATTAGTCCGAAATTGTTCAGTCACAACTCCCTTAATTGAAGTGGGGATTATGGCTGAATACTAGGACGTTTCACCATTTCCATTTGTTTTGATTTTTGCAACTCTTAAAACGAAATATATATGGTTATGGCCCGAAAGATTTTTGAGAATTTTTTTCACATTTTTTGAAGGAGGGTGTTTGCGCTTTGTTCGGCTTTTATGCGACTTTTTCGAAAGAGATTTTTAAACTAAATACATTTTAAATATTTAAAAACAATTAAGACCGTTATACACCACATAGGCAATATCGGTAAAAATTGCATTACAAATAAATCTGAATTTCATTAGTTACAGAAATGTTTTCATACAAAAATGTATTAATTTTGGCCCATTAAAAGGGAAATTGGGCCAATAAAAAAATACGTGTTCCTAATTTTTTTCTTTATCACGTATCCAAGAAACCATCGGGAGACTCTTATTGTAAGGCCAGTAATTTCATGCAACAGCATGTTTTTTTCTAGATAATATAAAACTGATATGGACTAAATATTTATTCGAATTATCAAATTTAGAACAAAATGACATCGATTTGTAGTTACATATATATCATATTTTGGTAAAACTGCATGTTTGGCATGTTTTCACTTGTTATGCATATTTTGTTTATTTCAATGCATATTTGGTCCTTTTTAGTGCATATTTGTGCGTATTTTCTTTTTATTTTAAAGTTTTGTTGAATCAAAGAAAAGCTCTGATTTTTGCAAAAAGGGTTCTTTAAATGGATTTTATTCAAAAAATGTGGTTATGAATCATTAAATATTTTTCTTTCTTTTGTGCTTTGTTTTCACAAATCAAGAGTCCAAGCCTACTAAAAAATCTATTCGGGATAAATATTATTACACTAAAAAAAGTCAGTAAAGTCAACAACATTTTTGCTGGGAGAATCCTTGCATCAGAGATGGAATAAGATATTGGAATGGTTAAACCTTAATTTTAAAGGCAACATATATGACTTTCAGGAGTTTAATGAATAAGGCTTAGTTCTAAATGTTATAAAGTCTCGAATATAGTACAACCGGGTTTTTAAAAACTTTAGGTTAAGATATCTCAAAAATCTGTATTCTATAGTAACAGGGTCTTAACTTTTTTTAGATTTTGTATGTCTTAGCATTCAAAGAATTATGATATCATGATATCAATGAATTTGTTCATTATTTCAATGAGGTATCCCTGGAATTACTCCATTGAAACTTTTTATTAAATTAATGCAATTTTTGAGATTTTATTTGTGCGGTTTGAGATCATGACAAATTTTTCTCTAAATTAACAGAAAAATTATAATTTTTATATGATAATTTACTTTGACTATTAGAAAAAACACAGAAAAAGTTATTAGACACTAGCATGAATGGAATGCATTTTCTGACCCACTACGGTCTTCATCAACATTCTTCGTGCCATTTAGTGTTAATCGTCAGAAAATGCATTCCATTTATGCTAGTGTCTAATAACTTTTTCTGTGTTTTTTCTAATAGTCAAAGTAAATTATCATATAAAAATTATAATTTTTCTGTTAATTTAGAGATAAATTTGTCATGATCTCAAACCGCACAAATAAAATCTCACACAGAAACTTATAGATCAACGAGAAAATTCACTATTAATGCAATTTTTAATAAAATTTTATTTAATTTATAAAAAAAAGGTACCCATACACTACGCAATATTCTTGTGCAACTTTTGCTATTGTGCAAAATATAATCAGTGTGGAAGGTTGTACAATATATTGGAAAAAAATTAAAAAGGTTATGATTCTTATTGCGCAACCAAGAAATGTGAAAAATATTTAAGTTTTCCAGAACTTCACACCTAAAAATGCACATATATATATATATTTGGGGGTTTCTGTAAATGCGATTGGTAATGTAATACATAAAAAGCTGGCAACGCTGTGGGAAAAAATATACTATGCTCCAAAATTTAAAGAGAGGAGCATTGTACATTAAGATATTTTATGTATGCGTGGGTACAATTTGGTGGATGAATTGGTATGTGGAATGTGTGCTGTACGCATACATACTCATTCTATAAAAGGTGAATGAATTTCGTGGTGAGGACTCAAAAACGAATATTAAAAGAAATATTAACTGTGTTTATTGGAGTCGGTGAAAATGTGGCGAGTTAATAACTTTAAATGTTTTTAAACTTTTGCTTTTAAGATTAATTGCATAAATGATGATGCATTTCTTAAAAATTATAGTCGCTGGTTACAGCAGCAGAAAAAAGACTTTCCATTGTCATTTCGGTAGTGGCGAAACTAATTATGACAAACGAACCGGCCTGTTTGAGCCAACATTTAATTAGTCAAAGAGTTTTTGTATTTTGAAAATCTGAAGATTTTGATTACACATTCGTTTATTCAAAAACGTAACATATTTTTCAAAACTCAAAAAATGTTTTTTCTATGTCCGAAAAATATTTAAAATTACTACAGAAAGAAAATAAATTGAAAGGTTGTAGTTACCAGGCACGTAGCTAGGAATTTGTTTCGGGGGGGGGCTTTTCGATTTTTTATTGCGCACTAGAGTGACAGCTTTTTTTTTTTTTTTTTTTGTTTGCTAAATTTTTACCTACACGTAATGGGCAATCATGTATTAATAATAGAAATCGCTTTCTCAGGTCATTTTGAAACAAAAACCTCCCGCATAAAGTGCATTTCCTTAAAATGCATTTTTTCAATTTTTACTTATTGTGTTCATTATTTTGCGAATTTTGATGTCTATATCGCGAAACAACGCTTTAATCTGTTTGATCACAATCCGCGAAACACGTCAAATTTGAAAACGTTTGTGTACTTTAAGTTGGATATGCATCGTTATTGTCTAATTACGTTAAATTTTTAGCTAAATATTAATTTTTAGTTTAATTAAATAAAAAAAGGATTATGCGGAAAACTTTTTGAAAACCGCGAAAAATAAAATTGCGTAACTTTATATTTTTATGTGCTAATATACGTCTAGGGTAGCTAAAACTTGATAAATGTAAAAAAAAGTAAAAAAGTTTCTACTTCTAATAACCCGATTAAAATTAATATGATGCTTTATATAATCATAAGAAATTAAATATGAGTCTTAATACAGTTTTATCCGAGAAATGGGCATAATAATTAAATAACATCCGAATAATGACGCGATACAATTTAATACGATTTTATATAGCGGTATAAATTTATATCTGAACTGATACTGATATATACAAAATAAGCTATAGTTGTATCCTGTTTTTGCTTTTAAAATGTCATGAAAATCCGAAATATCTATTAATCCTTTTAGACTTTAGCCACTTGCAAAAGGTTTACAACTTTATAATTTGTAACAAATTCCATAGCATTTTGAAATTTTATTATATTCAAAAATAAAAAATAATATAACGAAAATGAAAATTTTGTGGAATTTATTAACTTACACCATTGAATAACAAACACGGAAAAAACGTTGAAACTAAATTTAGAGTTTTAGATTGAAAAAAATCTTAGACTCAATTAAGAACTCATACTGTTACAAATGAAACAAATTCTTTTTTTAGGGTTAAGAACCAGAAAGAAATCAATTCAAAAGACAAAAATTGCGGTAAATTTTATGTATAAAATTATACACAAAATGATGCAATTAATTGTACTATTGTATTGATGTAATACTTATTTACATCCAAAATATAATTGACAAATTTTCTAGTGTGACTCTGCATGGGGTAATATACAATTTTATCTAAAATAAAATTGTGTTTTTAAAATATGATATAATATCAAAATATATATTATTTTGCAATGATTAGGTATATAAATATAACGTAATTATTAATTGGATTAGTTTTAGCGTATTCTAAATGCAATATACGATTATACGAAACTATATATGACATCATATTAAATTTTTTATACGAAATTAATTTTATATATGAATTTATATAATTATGTCCGGTTAAATGCAATGGCAGATAAAATAATAAAATAATGTATTATTTTATGCAAACGTTTTAACTCGGGGAAAAAAAATTGAGAAAATTAAATCACATTGGACCACGTTAACACATTATGCATATCGATCAAAGTTTGAGGCTTAAATTTGTTTCAAAAAATTAAAAAAATATATGAGATATCGCAATATCGTAAAAAAAATACTGAAAACTATGTTACCAGATGCGTGCTTAGCAAACCAAACTTAAATAAAAAAATTGCACTGTAAGTAAAGTAACGACTTTTACGGCACAAGTAAACTTAATTTTGAGTCTTAGTGGTATCTCCATTTTAAAAGATTGTGTCAAAATACACAGAAAAAATCATTCTCAAAAAAATTTCAATTAAACTTTTGTTCGATTTCAAACTTACTTTCAATTAACTGTTTAATTGAATATGAATTTGGTATAAAACAAAAATTTCAGTTTTTATAACGTATAATAACAACATTGAAACAAATGCAAAAATTTTAACAAGTCGCCAAAATTAAAAAAATCAGTAGAAAATTCGCGTTTCTTTAATTTTTGTGATTTTTTTTTAAATTTTTTTTCGAATTTTGGCGTTTATTTTGAGAGTTTTTTTAAATTTCTGCAATTTTGAGGATTGTTTTTTAAATTTTGCCAATTTTTTTCAAATTTTGCGATTTTTTTCAAATGGTCTCGATTTTTTTAAATTTTGGCGATTTTTTTTACAATTTTGGGGATTTTTTTAAAATTTTGTAATTTTTTCCAATAGTAAACAATATTCAATTAAATTCTTAATAGATGTGAATAAAACTATATGTAATTAAAAATAATATTAATTAAATAGATACAAATTATTCTACAATTGCATCAACACGACCGAATTCAGTTAAATATTTGCTGAGTCAACAAATATTTTAATTAAAACTCAATTTTAGTTTTTTCTGTGTAGACATATTTAATTTTTAGTTTGCATTGTCTCAAACAATTTTTTGATTATATTTTAAGTCAAAGACTTCGAAATCTCTTATGAAATGATTTTATTTATTGCTTTTTGTCATAAATCAACTCTAACAATGATAGCCGCCCATTTGCAGGCGATGTTTTCTAACGAAATTTTAAGATTCGAACCATATAAAACTATTTCCTATTTGATCCAAGTCAAAAATAAATATTTTCATATTAAATTTATAAATAACATTGTTACTTTCTAACGAATTGTATTAAGTTTTTAAATTTGTCAAATCATTTCGGGGGGGGCTCTAGCCCCCAAGCCCCCCCCCCCCCCTAGCTACGTGCCTGGTAGTTACCAAATTTTTTTGATGAGAAATTTTAACGATTTCCAATTGAAATTCGCTTACTACGCCCAGAGAAAACCAGCATTAAGTTTCATCAATTTTCGTCCAATGTAACAATTTCATCAATATTTATAAAACATTTCATAAACAACAAGAATTATAATGACCATATTATTGTCTCTATGAATTTTTTTATACACAAAAATAATGAAATCCTTACTAATACAAAATATCCTTCATATAAAGGGTCCGTCATCTAACGTTTTTTTCAACTAGTGCTTATTTCGTGAATGGTAAAACTTAGCTCATGTCTGATTTGACAGATAATTAGTTTTATCCTTCCGCTGAACGAATATGGTTGTGTATACGCTTGAACAACGCTGGAAAATATTGCGACATTACTTTGAAAATCATGGTAATGTTGCAGAATGTGTGCGAAAATTGCGTACGGATTTTGGAAGAAGAGAAGCGGGTATGTATGTAAACAAGCAAAATTGTCGCATTTGGGGCACAGAAAACCCGCACGCATACATTGAAAAGCCGATACACCCAAAACGAGTCACTGTTTGGTGCGGATTTTGGTCCAGAGGCATAATTGGGCCATTTTTCTTCGAAAATGAGCAAGGAGTGGCCGTTACAGTCAATGGCGATCGTTATCGGGCCATGTTGAACGAATTTTTGTTCACAAAAATTGAAGAGGAGGAAATACAGCTGCACAAAATCGATAATGTGCTTAAAAATTGGACCGATCGTGTAGGCTACTGCATGGCCAGCCGAGGCAGCCATTTGAATGAAATTATTTTCCATTATTAACCGGAAGAATTGTACTTTCAAATAAAAAAAGAAATTTGAGAAAATATTCAGTAGTTTTTTTTTATAGCATTTTCAAAAAAAAAAAGTTATTTGGCGGACCCTTTATATAGTAAAACATTTCATAAATAAGATGAATTTTATTTAATTTTTTATGAAATGTTTCATAAATACTAAGAAATGTTACATTGAACTAAGATCTATGAAACATGTCATAGATATGATGAAGCTTTTTCTTTGAGTGCACGATTAAAATTCCATTACTAAAACTAAATTTTAGTTGCCAAATACATTTTTTAATTAGTTTGGCATTTTTTCTGTGTAAGTTGAAACTGTGCTAGTTGAAACCTCAAAAACGGCGGGTAACCCTAAAT
This sequence comes from Delia radicum, assembly GCA_021234595.1. Classification (NCBI taxonomy): domain Eukaryota; kingdom Metazoa; phylum Arthropoda; class Insecta; order Diptera; family Anthomyiidae; genus Delia; species Delia radicum. The sequence goes on along the minus strand of CM037854.1, from coordinate 29,877,224 downwards.
CGGCGGCGCTGAGTCCGCTTGTGATTGCCGTTTTCCTGGAGTAGCTTGATAAATGCGATTTTAAATTTTTTTTTAAGCTAAATTACACAGGCCAACAAAATTTTAAAAAAAGATAGGACAATTGAGACTAAAGTATACTTTTCTAAGGGCTTGAGGTGCGCTGAATCTCAGATTTTCTTCATCACAAAAGGTTTTCGAGATATCTTAACAAAAAGTTTAAAAACCCCGTTATAACATCGCGAATAAAGCTTTATTCACAAAATTTGTTCTGTAATCTGAAAGTGCTACTTGTTGCCTTTAAAATATCAGGTTTAACCTTTTCAATATCTTATTCCTTCACGCTGAGAAAAAATATGATTGAACATGATTGCCGACAAAAAATTATCGTATTATGATCCTAACAATCAAAAACACAATTATGGCTGATTATATTATGATCACTGGGAACGATTTTAACATCATCTGGAATCATAATGATTATGGGAATCATATTATGATTGTTACGTGCTTTAATCATTACATGATGCTCTTAAACTATCATAACATGATGCTCTTTTTTCTCCATGTTCTCGGAGAAATCGTTGTCAAAATTCATTGATATGGTTTTTTTCGCTATAAATACAAAAAACGTGAGTAAAGCACCATTTTAATAAATTTCAACGGACGATATCTCAAAAGGATATCTGAAAAAATGAAAACGAATTCTTATAAATTCGCTGTAAAATAATGGCAACCTGAGCGACATAACTAAACAACATTTAAATAAATTTTAACGAATGATATCTTAGAGAATAAATAAGATACCTAAAAATTCGGAATCTAATAATGAATTCACCGTAAAATAAATGTAAAAAGTAACGAAAAATCGCATTTTTTGCATTAATAGCGTAAATACCGTACAAATGACGATTTTGCAGAAAAATTTTAACATTTTAGGAAGGTTGAATTTTGAAGGCAATAGGTAAAACTTTCAGATGACATACAACAGTTTGTGAATAAATCCTAATACGCATTATAAACGTCCAGTATATAGCTATAAACCCGATTTTTTCAAAAAAAGATCCAGGGAAACGTACCCGAATTTAGTTTAACCACCGTTGCTCTGCTTGATAAAAAAAAAATAGTCTTAAATTCGAGCACAGTGTAATTTTAGGTAACAGTAATTCGATTCTTATATCAGAATTTCATTAATCTGAACGCACATTTAATATAATCCTCTTCGTATTTATTCAAAGTTGTTCGCCCAATGTAACACTTCATAAATATGATGAAGGTATTTCTTAAAATTTGGGTGGAACATATTCGGCTTCTTCGGAACTAATTTGACATAGGTGACATAAGACGTCCTAGAGTAGGTACAACCTCTCAAAATCACTTAAATGGGGGCTTTGACAACTACACAGAGAGAATTTTCATGGACGTAAAATTATGAACATTTTAAGTAAATAAATAAAAGTTTTCTCTAAAAATTGAACAAAAAATTTTTTAAAATTAAGGAAAAGCTTTATACTTTTTATTAAACAAATTTTTTAGTGAGTCTTCTTCATTTAGTGAATACAATTTTAAATAAATTAAATTAAACTTTTTTATAAATTTTTATGAAAACTAGTGTAACTTCATTGGTTTTATGTAAATAATCATTTTAATCATGCAGAAAATACTCTCAGTGTAGTATTTCAATTAACGAGACGCATTGGCATTCAAAATTAGACATTAGCAAAGACGAGATCGTTCGAGAACGACCTTTTAGTAAAAATAATTAATTGAAAATTAAGAGTTTTTTAATTGAAATTGAAAAATTCCAAATGAAATTGAGATGTTTTATTTAAAATTAGGAAAACTCCAAATGAAATTGAGATTTTAGATTTGAAATTAAGAAAATTTCATATGTAATGGATAATTTCTATTTGAAATTGAGAAAATTCGAAATGAAACTGATATTTTTTATTTGAAATTGAGAAATTTTAAAATGAAAATAATGTTTTATTTTTTTATTTTTATGTTGTTTATGTTTTACAGTAGAATTTACTGAAAATAACAGTTAAAACAACTGCAAATTCCAACTTAAAATGTTGTTCTTTTTAACTGTTGAATACAACTAACAAATTTAGTAAAAACAACTAACCATGTCGTAAAAACAACTGACAATTTAAATAAAATTGAGATTTTCCTTTTGCAATTAAAAAAAAAATTACAATTGAATTTAAGACTTGACATTTAAAGTTGAGAATTACCATTTAAAATTGAGAGTTTCCATTTGAAATTGATAAAACTAAAATTGAATTCAAGATTTCTAACTTTTTTGAAAAAAAAAACTTTTTTTGAGAATCTTAAGTCAAGGCCATCGCTATTCAAGGATGAATATTTACAACGTGATTAACCACATGTAAGAGAACAATGTTTAGCTTATTTGGAGTAAGTAGTCGATGGCACTCGAAAACTTTACACTAAAATGCTCTTCGTTTCTTTTAGCGTTTTAAGTTTTAGATTTCAAGAAGTAGGTTTTTTGTAAAATGGTCTACTACTTTCCGAGATATAACGTTTTATTTTAAAAGTAAATTATTATTGAGCAATGAAAATTAAAATTATTCAAGTTCTAGGCCATACTCTTATATTTCTTTATTCGGATATTGTCCTAATAAATAATCTATAGAGTTTTAGTTTTTAAATTTATTAATTGACCACTTTCAGGAATGTGTTAATAGATCTATTTCGGGAGTTTTCTAGGTTCCCATCATCAGAAAGAAGTTTTTTGATAGAAGTGACAATCCCATGCAAAACAGCAAACATTCATATAACCTTGTTTTCCCACTAAATGAGAACTAATATATGAGCTCGAACAATTAAAGGTCGAAAAAAACATAATTTTTATTTTTAATAAAAATCATATCATGCTTGTAAATTATTATTAATATAATTTTTTCTTAACTTCATTTGGAATTTTTCGATTTTTATATAGAATATTCCCAATTTCAAATGAAATTTTCTCAAATTCAAATAGAAAATCTCAATTGAAAATAAAATTTCTTATTTTCAATTGTACGGTATCAATTTGAATTGTTAATTTAAAATAGAACATTTCAATTTCATTCACTTTTAAGTAGAAATTCTCAAATTCATATTAAATTTTCTCAATTTCAGATGGAAAATCTCAATTTCATATAAAAATGATAATTTTTAATTTTAGAGTCTTAATTTCAATCAAAATTTTCTCAATTTCAATTATGCTGTAGTAGTTATGAGAAAAAAATAAAATATTTGAAAATAAATGAGAACATTATAAAATACTCGTAAATAAAATTCGAAATAAAATATACATCACTCAGGGAAAAAAGTTTCATCATATTGATGATATTATTTCATAAATCGTTTCTCATCAATTATTCACAATATTTATAAAACGTTTCTTAATATTTATGAAATATTTCAAACAAATTTATGAAATTGCATCATCCTATTTATGACAGGCTTCATAACACTTATAAAGCACTTTATAGAAAGTTATGTAACTTCTTCATCATATTTATGAAACATTTCATAAATATGAAGAAGCCTGCCATCAATTTGCACTTTTATGAAACAACATATTTATTAAGTGTTACATTGGACGAAAAGTAATGAAGTTTTTCATCATATTCATGAAGTTTTTCACAAATATGATGAAGCTTTTCCCCTAAGTTTAGCTGAACGTGTAAACGTTATTGAACTTTTTTCAGCTATATATGCTTCAGAAAGTTATTAAAAATATCGCTGATTATATTTAAAATAAAGTAAAATTTAAAGCTTAAAAATATGATAAGATTATAATGAATTGTTTTCCAATATTGGAAATATAAAATCAATGTTAAAAACTTTTTAAGAGAAGATTCTATCAAATTAAAATATAAAAAAAAAATCGTTGAAAAATCCTTATAAAATTATTTTTTTTATTATTTTTAATTTCAGATATTATTACGACAAAAATATCATGACCAAAGTCCATGGTAAACGTTATGCCTATAAATTTGATTTTCATGGCTTAATGGCAGCATGCCAAGCACAAGCTCAAGGATGTGATCCTACAACAAGCATGGGAATGTTAAATCCGTACAAAGTTCCTCATCATCACCATCACCACCATCCTCAGCATCATCATCATCATTATGCCCCGCAACATCATAGTATACATCATCCTACTAGCATACATACAGAACATGTATCGCCCTCATCATCGGCATCCAGTTTAAGTTTCCTATCACCGTCAACTGCATCGATGCCATCACCAATAGCCGAACCCATATCATCGAGTAGTATGATGAATACTTCTCACTTAATAACAGGATCTCCACAAACAAACATAATGACGACTACAACACTGACACCAACAACCTCTACAGGAATAATAGCATCTACACTACCATCTTCCACTACCACAGCTTCACCAAGAAATTCATATTGGCCCTATGGAAGTGGTTCCAGTTTTGAATCGAGACCTCCCTCTGATGCATTTAATTAAAAAAATTAAAATCAAATTTGTAAAGCCGCTTTCTTCTTAGCCATTTTAGAGATACGAGTACTACGTACAAATCATTAGAATTTTGAGTAATGGCCAGGGCAACCACAAATATGCTCTATCATGTTTTTCCTGTGCGTCGCTTTAAAACATTCGATGAGATGTTTATCCATTTCAGAACAAATGAAAATTCTGGCAAAGGGTAATTTTTAAAGAGCTTTCGGATTTGATAAAAAAAAATACATAAAATTTAGAGAAATGTATGAAATCTTTCTTTGAGTCTATAGAACAATCTATATAATTCAATGTTTAAAGATGATTTCATGTAAATGTTGACCGCGGCTACGCCTCAAATGGTTCATAGGCTGGGTCCAATTTTGACATACTCTCTCCAACATATCGGACCGTATCTCACGAATAAATTCTTCAATATTGGCTTCCAGTGCGTCAACCGTTACGGGCTTGTCCCTATAGACATGAGCCTCAACATAGCCTTACAAAAAAAAGTCTAAAGGCGGTAAATCGCACGATCTAGGCGGCCAATTGACCGGCCCCAAAAGTGAAATAAACTGTTCACCGAACTCGCCTCTCAATTGGGCCATTGTTTCGCTTGCTGTGTGGCATGTGGCACCGTCTTGTTGAAACCACATGTCACCCAAGTCCAGCTCTTCCATTTTGGGCAAAAAAAAAAAAATTGTAATCATCGCACGGTAGCACTCGAAAAATGCACTGTTTGGTGTGGATTATGGGCCGGTGGCATCATTGAACCGTACTTTTTCAAAGACGACGAAGGAAGGAACGATACTACGGTTCAATGATGCCACCGGCCCATAATACACACCAAACAGTGCATTTTTTGGGATGCATTGCCAGTTCTTGCAATACTTCTGGCTGCTCTTCACACTAAATAAGCCAATATTGCTTGTTCAAGTATCCATTCAACCAGAAATGAGCTTCGTCGCTGAACACAATTGGCACTTTCTTAACCGAGCATGAATTTTGATAATAAAATTTAATAATCTACTTTGTTCGTTTGTAAGTCGATTCATGGATAAATTATAGACCAAACTGAACATGTTAACAGTAACATGTTACACGAAAACAGCTGAGCCGCCAAAAACAGTGTTGCCAAAAAGAAAGTTGCTAAAAAATCACCCTTTAGTTATAAAGTAGTTTGACAAGTCGTCCTTTTTTCAAGTGAAATTTCATTTGTTTTTAACTACATTTGCAGTGGTCTTTACCTACAGAGTATTCTAAGTATACAATACAAACAATATACATACATAACAGTTCTATTTTTAGAAAATAAGTGTTGTATTCATTATTTTTTTTTTTGTAAGCAGTTGAAACAATTTTTATAAATTTATTGTACTGAACAAAAAATGTTTTAACATAAAATATGAATTAGAAAACCATGTGTTGTTAAGAGCATACTTTAAAGTTTTAAGAGCATATTTTCCGTTGTTTAAAACACTTTTTATTGACATAAAATTTAACTTTAGAGCATATTTCTGGTTGCCCTGCTAATGACACATAAACTGTAATAATTACATGTCCGGTGAATGATATTTGTATACCACCCATAGTTTACACAATGTTTATGGTCTTTTATATGTGTGATAAAAATTAATTTGTGTAATTACAAGAGCATTAGACCCTTGTAATTGCTGTATAAAAATGGCATAGCATCCTTTTTGTAAATTGCTGTATAAAAATGGCATAGCATCCTTTTTTTAAATTAGGAGAGCTTTTTGTTCAAAAAAAAATAATTATGAGATTTAAAATAGTTTGATTGTACATATGTATGAATGTGTAATATTATAAATTTAATTTTAAATTTGCTTGTATTTTGCATGGCATAACTATAACGGTAGACTTATTAGGGAGAGTTGTTATAATTTAAATTTTTTTACACACCCTTGAATTTCAATGAAAAAAAAAAAACATCAAAGTATTTGATAAAAAAAAATATATTTCAAATTAAATAAAAAAAAAACATATTTAAAAAAAATATCAAACGATGAAAAAAAACTCGAAAAATGAACTATTTTTGCAACAAACAATTACACGGTGCTACAGTGAAAAAAAACTTGGAAAATAACCTAGCGTGGGTTATAGGTATTGTTGTGTACATTACAAATTCTGTCAAAAAAATTCAGAAACACCCTCAAATTCAGAAGTTATTCTAAAAAAAACCGTTTTCAGTGATGTTCGTCAACTTATCGGCCTGTAACTCAGTCAGTTTTTGTCCGATTTAAATTTTTTGTAACGGGTTTGGAAAGAAAACTGATTACGCTTTAAAATGACGTGCATTTTTTGATACATTTGCAAGTTATAAGTATTGTTTTTGTTAAGAATATCTACAAAAAAAAAAAAACGAAAATTTTAAAATTTTTTTTGATTTTAGTAGCTTTTCATTGCTTATTTTAATATGAAAGCTTATAAAAATTTATACCAACGTATAAAGAAAATTTAGTTCTTAACAAAACATGGTTTTCATTTTTCAAATCGGATGAAAATTGTAAAAGTTATTCAACTTTTCATTAACACCTGTTTTTTAACTATACATGTTAACTTAGGTTAAGCTATTTGTACAGTTTTTAATTTACGTTTGTAAGTCAAGTGGTTTACCAAAAAGAAAAGTCTGCAATCCCAAAATTTTTACTTTAGAAAAAGTTTAGTAACTTTTGCAAATATAAACCGATTTTAACAAATAATATCTCGTTTTTTTTATATAAAATTGTAGGTTTTCATAAAATGAAAATGTAGGTTTTCATAAAATGAAAATAACTCTTATTGAATTTGAAAAATTTGGAAAAAAAAATAAAAAAAAATGAGAAACTTTTGATAAACACTTACCTAATTTCTTGGAATATACATTTTATGAATAAATTTCACGAAAGCTTAATTCTTTGCCTTTCCAAAATTGTTTAAAATTTTGAAATCGTTCAAAAAAATGTGTGAGTTAGAGGTACTAAAGTGCTACGACCTACCCTAAAACAGTTTTTTTGAAAATAACTCAAAATTTTGAGGGTGTTTTAAAATTTTTGAAAACGGTTTTTGTATGTACTCACTTAGGCCTACAAGCCCCACTAGGTCGGGTTTCAAGTTTCGACGAAAAGTGTTTTTTTGTAGCAGCGTGTTATTAAACTCATTCAAGGATTTATAAAAACATCAGAATTTAATGAAGGTAAATTACAAAAATATCGCAAATATTAAACAAATTGATTAGATATCCGAATAAATTTAAATTTGTTTTGTGTTGTTTGACATTTTGTGGTATGTTGTTTATGTTTGCATTTTTTCAATGAAGAGAGCGTGTTTTCTTATAAGTCTACCTGTAAATGATATTGCTATGGTATTTTGTTAAAAATGTTTAAATTAAGATCATAGAATTAACGTGTAATTTTATTAATTTATTTAAATTAATTGTATTTTATATTTTAAGATAGTTTTATTTTGAATATTTATTTAGTGCACTTTTAATTAATAAATAAAAATTATAATAACTATTTCATTTATAGAAAAACTATTTTTTATTTGCTTAAAACTTCACCTTACACAGTGCAACACGAAAAAAAATAACCATATACGGACACCACTACGTGATAAAAGACTAAAAAAAAAGACCCGTGTCTCCCAATTTTTCCCAAAGTCATCTCCTTTTTTGTTTATGGGCCGCCAAAGATTTGGGGCCTCGGTATCATTTTCGCAAAAAAGTGATCATTTTCTCAGGCTCATATCTTGCAAACCGAACTTCGATTTACTCTCTATGGCAAAGTTGTAGCTCTTTTTAAGAACATAAATTTACACAAAATTATCTCTCATTAGAGTATAATCATGTCGGCATTTGCATCAGGATATGTTACCGCTATTGCAAGGAAGTTGAAAATAGGCAAGTTTAGTTGTAACCTTATAAAATTAATGTATGTAAAAAAAATTTTAAATTGTATCACTATGCGTACTAGGGTGGTCTTTCGTTGTATGGGCGAAAAAAAATGAGATTATGACTGTACCCCCCCCCCCCCCCCCTTTAAAATATTTGTTAGGGTGTCAAAATACTCCACGCAAAAAATTAGAGTTCTAGCATAACGGGAAGATGTCCCTCATCGCCCTTCAAAATCGGGCCCCTTGGAAAAATGGTCATAATTACAAAAAATATACAAATTTTTTTTTTCAAAATTAAAAAAATATAAAATAATTTTGTGTTGGGTTTAATCGTAACTACTCAGATAAAAAAATATTACTTCCCAGAAAATCGCTAACTTACCCTAACTTTGTGTCAAAAAAATTAATAAATATTTTGGGGGTACCTCAAAGCGACTTTTTTTGCATTTTTGAAAATTTTATTCAACAAAAATCAAAAACCTGGTGTTTGCTGTCAAGTATTTCATTAAGCACATCTCAAATATTAAATAAGCCAAGTATTACGGATATCCGTTGGGAAATTTGCTGTATAAAAATGGCATTTTGATTCTCGGGGATTTCAATGCTTTTTTTATTTTTATACATTTTTACTTTAAAACATGGTTTTAATAATATTTCATCAATATTATTGTATATGCTCTTTTATATGATTGTAATAACTTTATTATAAAATAATATTTTTTCTGTTGATAGTTAACCAATGTTAACCAGGGGTCAAATATGACCCACGTAAGAAACATGCAGCTTTATGGCAAAATTTATAAATAAAATAAAAAAAGGAATTCAATTTATAGTGATTCTAAAAAATTTTCGTTAACCGTTTATAGTCTTCGAGTAGGTCAATTTAGTAAAAATTAGAACTTAAAACTTTTCCATAATAAAAATTTTGAGGGAAAAACAATTTGCACTATTAAATTAAAAATACGTTTTTCGAAAATACTCCTGAATATGTACAAAAAAATTAATTTTAATATGAATACAAATATCAATATCAAAATCTTTTTTTAAAAAAAAGTCTATACAAATTAAAAAAAAAAAACGTTGAAATCCGATAGAATCAAAATGATCTAACAAAAATTTTTGCCAACGGATATCCGTAATACTTATGTTATTTAATATTTGGGTTGTGTTTAATAAAACATTTGACAGCAAGAACTAGTTTTTTGGTTTTTGTTGAATAAAATTTTCAAAAATGTAAAAAAGTAACTTTAGGTACACCCCAAATATATGTGCTTTTTTTCACTCCAAGTTAGAATAAGTTAGCGATTTTCTGGAAAGGTAATATTTTTTATCTGAGTAGTTGTTATTGAACACAACGCAAACATTTAGACAAAAAAAATTTTTTTTTTTTTTTTATATTTGGTAAATTTTTCCAAAGAGGTCTGATATTCAAGGGCGATGCGGGACACATTCCCGTTATACTACCACTCAAATTTTTTGCATGGTATGTTAAGAGGGGGCAGCCCCAAAAATCGCAAGTTGAAAAAAGGACCACCCTACCTACGTACGCATTGCGTACTGATATGATGATGAAATATGATTTATGAATTAAGCTGCTAGCGCGTCTGCCGGAGAAGAGGTAGATACCTTAATCTTGGAAAGACTGCTCCTCACTGAAGACATTTTTGTATTAAAATTGCAAATTCATTGGAAATATTTTGAAATATTTAGAAAAGAAGAACATTTTTGTTATAAAAGAAATGGAGTTTGTAACCCTAATATAGAAACTGCGATATTTCCAAAACTACAAAAAAGAAAAAAATTATTATAAATTAGACTCAGCGTAATTAAACCTATTAGAAAATATGTATACTCAGGGAACTTCTGCAATAAAACATTTGTAGTTGTTTGGGTTGTTATACAGTTTCTTTATTTTTAATGTAAATGCCAGTCATTTGTAGAACAAATTTAATTTTCTACTAACCTTGTTATTCATTTAAAAAACAACAAACCACATCAAATGACTGTTTTTTTTTGTTTTTTGTTATTTAAAAAAATAAAAAAAAAATAAATGTTTGTTTATTTTTTACTAACATATGTGGTTCATTTTTATTACAATTGTTGGTAATTTGTTGAACAGTAAAAACAAATGACAACTGTTAGTTAAATTTCATGAAATGTTAGTCGTCCTTTCTTCAAGTGAAATTTAATTTACTTTTGACTACAATTGCCTACATAATATGCTTAGTGTATTACAAAGACAGGTTATGCAGAAAGTTTAAAATTCGTCAGTAGTAATTTTAATAATACAAGTTTAATATAATTTTTATTAAAAATAAAAATTATGTTTTTTCGACCTTTAATTTTGCAATGAAAATGAAAATTATTCAAGTTCGAGGCCATACTCTATATTTCTTTATTAGGACAGATTATTTGTTAGGACAATATCCTAATAAAGAAATATAGAGTATGGCCTCGAACTTGAATAATTTTCATTTTCATTGCAAAATTAAAGGTCGAAAAAAACATAATTTTATTTTTAATAAAAATTATATTAAACTTGTATAAAAGACATTGTTGTTAAATAAGCACCAATGGTACCTGTTAATTTTTTCATAGAAAGAGTTTAAAAACAAATATTGTTGACCAATTTTCATTCGATTAGCACGAATCTGTTCACTTTCAGTGAAAAGATTATGAAAATTATAAGCTTTATAAAATTTATTCAAACATTTTAAATTAATTGAAATTTTTAATTAAATATTTAATTGATAACTATTTAGTATATTTTTTTTTTTAAATTTTTATTACAAAAATAATTGAATCAATTAAACTTTCAATTAAAATCAAATTTTATTTTGTTAAACATTTTTGGGACCGAATTCTGGGACGGATTTCTGGGCCACTTTAATCGAATTTTTTCAGATTTTAGAGACTTTCTAGATAAAAATTGTCGATTTTCGGAATGCTTGTTTAAATTCCATAAATTCTGAGGTATAAGATTTAAATAGAAGCTTTTTTACAAAAAAAAAAATCACTCAAAACTTAGGTTTTAACGTGGTTCTCCCGTTTAAAAAAACATCAGATCTTTTAGTTCAAACCCCCATAGAATTCTTCCAAATTTTACAAATACTATTGAGAGAGATTCGCTATCCTTTCTTGAAATTCGCTAAATTTTTATTTAAAAAAATTGTGTTAAATTAAATTAATCAAACAAAATGGAAAATTTTAATACATTAATTCTTTAAATTTGTAGAAGCGATATTATCTTAAATTTAGTCAACCTAAACAACACTTTCTTTTTTAACATTTTAAAACACTTTTTATTTTATTATTTACTTTTAAAGTATTAATTCTAAACAATACTAAATTATACAATATTTTTTAATTTATATAAGAGCAAATTGTGAAGGCTAAAATTATTGCAAACATTTATTAAAGCTACACTCAAAGGAAAAGTTTCTACATAATTATGAAAACTTTAATAAATATGATGAAAACTTCATAGTTTTTGGTCCAATGAAATGTTTTATAAATTCCATGCAAAATAACAAAAACTAAAAAACCATAAAAAAATCGAGTTTAAGACCTCGACACCCCATTTAATTTTAACCAAAGTTTGTATGGATGGTATATGTTTAAGGTTAGTAACTCTTACGGTTGTACAAATATCGCGTTTTAAAATTTGAAATAAAATTCAAAATTTAACAAAACCCAGCAAAAAATAAACTGGATTTGGTAAGCTGTATCTACATCTGTATGCTTCCAAAATAAAGCTTCACCGCCTTGCATACAATCAAGCAATTAGGGAAGGCATTCTGTTGTGCTTACCAAAATGCCTTCTTTAAAGCAGTGAATAATGCTTACATTGAAGCAATAAAGAATGCATACCATAAAGCATTAATGTTGTCAACATAAAAAAAGCACTTCTTATTGCCTAAGAAGGCATGAATTTATTGCTTCTAAGAGCAAATTAAAGAATCGCTTTTCACCTGCTTAAAAGAGACATACCAAGTAGGACATTGCAAACAAAAATCATGCCTTCTGGAGTTGCTTTGGAAGCGTTTCGTATTTAAATAATGCCTCCCGGCAACGCTTCTGGGGAAGCACTATTTTTTGCTGGGAAGTAGTCGTACATAATCGTCCATACATTTTTAACGGTTAATGCTACGTTATTCATTGATACCTAACGTGACGAATAAGCGGGATTTTGGTGCCAAAAGCGGGATATTTAAATATTTTTACCTAAAAATACGAATTATATCAAATTTTCTATTTTTGAGCTAAAATCACTTGAAAAATTTGTGTTATTAAAAAATATAATAGTTTTCCAATTATTTAAAGGGATTTGTAAAGTTCTTCCAATAACCCAGTTGTGTATAAAAATCTAGAAAATACAAAAATTTACTCATTGCTTTATTTGTATTTTTTTTTTTTAATTTTATTATAAAACAACTTTCAATGAATCTAGAGGGTGTTTCCTTTAGATTTTTATAAAACTGGGATATAAGATAAAGGAGACAAAAGAAATAAAAAATTGGTAAAATTGAGTTTTAAAGTCGTTCGAAATAACTTTTTATTTTCCAAATACCTTTTATTTGAAACCATCAGTGGTGCTCCTTTGTCAGAATTTATATATTATTAAATTGATGTTTTGTTTACATGGTTAAAAATCGGGGTTGACACAAAGAATGCCCCTAAGGCACATTTTATAAAAAATTCTGAATCCTTTCGCTGGTTATTAACTTTATTTCAATAAAATAAACTCTTTAATTTATAAAATAGTAACAAATTGATCAATAATATATAAAGCGGGATTTTGGTTTAAAATGCGGGAAAAGCGAGATTAGCCTTTGAAAGGCGGGATGGTTGGTCAGGGGTTATTGATACCACATGGTTAAAACCGCTGTATTTAAAAAAAACTGGGTTTTTACAATTCTTAAAAAAAAAATTTAATTATAAATTATTCCCCTATGCCGTTGACAAATGCCTTTATGGAGCTCTTACGGACTCCAAAGTTATGAATACAAATCTGAAAAAGATCATTTATGTAGTAGGAAAACAGATTAACATAAAATAATATTATATTGAAAAAGAATTAAAAAAAAAAAATTAAAAACAAAAAATTTACAAAAGAAATAGCACATAATTGCCCATATTTTAAGCTACGAAAGGCATTGACACCTCAGCCACTTAAATCGTGGTTTTACTGTTATTAATCGCTTTTTGACGTGGTCCACAACGCTGTATTTCTTAAATTTAAAAAAAAAAATAGACCGGAATTATAGTCAAAAATAAAGTATACTTTAGTAGTTCTAAAATATACTTTACTAAGGGCCGTTATTACAACTTGCCTTTAAAGTAAATGTTAGTAAAAAGTAACTTTAGCTAAAGTGAGGAATAAAGTGAGCTATAATGTTTTTCGTTATTACAACTTCCTAATAAAATAAAATTAAAATTTTTGATAATGTGGCAGCACCAAACTAAAAACCGATTATTGGTTTATGAATTGGTTTATAAAAATACGTAGTGGCAACGTACTTTTATTTATTTGTTTACAAACAAACAATAATTTGTGAAATTCGGTTGTAAAATTCGGTATTTTCTGTTTCTTCTTTATAGAGCAGAAAATGTGGCAACTTTAAATACATAAACCTTACGTTTAAAGTTAAAGGCAACAATATCTTCCCTTTAGCTTATCGGTCACTTTTAGCTTAAAGTATACTTATAATAACGAAAAACCGAACTTTAGCTATTGGCAAGTTGTAATAATGACCCTAAAAAGTATACTTTATGTCTACTATAGACAAGTAAAAATATACGTATGTATATTGTTAAAGTCTGTTTTAAATTTAAAACTAGATAAATTTGGTTTTAACCTATTTAAAAACACAATCAGCTGTTTTCGGCAAGGAACTTTTTGAGAAAAAAAAGAAAAATGTTTCAAATACAAAATATTGAAATGTATTATGTAAATTTTGGAGTATTTAAATGAAAAAAAAAACAAAATGTACAAAGATATGTATTTCCAGAGGAATTCATTATACCAATGCCTTGGCTTCTTCAGCTCAATGTTGCCACATGTTGAAAACATTTTGTACATTTTATGTTACACACATTTAAAGCCTGGCTTAATTTTTGACTATAATAGCAAACTAGTTAAAAACAGGTTTTTAAGTTAAAGTCGCTTTTATAAAAAGTCGTCTTTAGTGCGGGACCATGATTATGGGCCAATATATGTTAATTAAAAATTATTCTTCTATACCTTTGCAAAAACCATATATGGTACTCCTGCGGGTTCGTGAGTTATCGGTCTTGTAATTATAGTTTTTACATTTTTATTCATAACTATGAATTCTGTAAGAGCACCATATAGGGATTTGGCAACAGCATAGGGGAGTAATTTATATGTTACATATTTTTTTTAAGAACTTACAGTTTTTAAGTACAGCGTTTTGAACCGCAGATTTTGAAAAAAATAATTTTATCTTTAAACAATTGTTTTGTTTAATTTTATTAAAACCATGATAGTAGCTTTAAATGTATTAACGGATCACATAGCTTTCATCTTTAAAAAGATATGTACGTTTATGTATGACTACTTTTGTGAAATTTTCCACTATTTTCCATATATTTTGAAACGCGATATTTCAAGATCCGTTGGAAATTGGGCGGTGTTATAGTTATACGTTTTAGATTTTCTATACCAAGTTTGGTTAAAATCGGAAAGGGTCTAGAAAATCGAGTGGTTGATTTTACGTGTTTTCAGTCGAAAGTATTCGTTGTTTTGACATTACATAGTTTTGTATTTTTATGCATGGATTATTATGAGTGCAAAACATTCTTGCGGACCTTTTTCAATTTATAATCGAAGTATGTTAGCACTAGACTAAATAATTTGTACAGTTTTCGATATTTGGACCATTTTAATTAAAGCAAATATTGATAAAAAAAAAATTAGGAAGCGTGTTTCATAAATATTTATGAAAAGTTTCATTATATTTATAAAAACTTCATAAAAATTATAATTTTTCATTGATTTTCGTCCAATTAAACTATTTCATCCCTGAGTGTAGTTTTAGTTCAGCCATCTCTCAACCAGTGCAAGAATAATAAAGAATATTTATTGTTAAACTGAATAAACTATGGCCAATACTATAAACAAGAAACAATAGATTAAAAACCATATACGATCAAAAGCGGTGGCTAATAAAACCCAATCAAATTGTATGGAACGACTTGAGGACGATTCACTGGGGTTGATGTGTGTAGGATCGGAAATAGTTTCGCTTTCATCCGGATTATCATAGACATGTTCACCCAATTCTTTGGTACCATTGTTTAACAAAGATTGTGGCTCAGCTTCTAAAGTGAATTGACTTAACAGTAGAATATTACCCAAATCACCGTTAAGCAATTTTTTAATAAACTCTGGAACACGTCGCTTATGTCTGGCGGTGGAAAGGTATAAAACTATAACGGATATTATAGTTGATAAACTGAGTAAAAGTAAACTGGCACTATAGAAGAGCACTAGGAAGAGATATAGTATAATGAGTAAGTACGGATTATAATGCCTACACATTATTTTCAATCAAATTTCAATTAAACTTTTGTTTGAACTTACTTTCAATTAAAAGTTTTATAATATCTATTAAATATTTAATTGAAAATGAGTTTGGTGCACACGAAATTTCCAGTTTTTGTAGAGTTAAAGTGTGTATTGTTTTTGAAAACACTATATTTCCGATTTCAAAAAACCCAATTTTAAAATAATCTGTAGACTAATTCAAAAGTTAAGACTACACAGTAAAGCATCCATTCGGTCTCAACAACCGAAGCATTCAATTGGCTACAAATACGGTTGGTACTACCGAGTGTGTTTTCTGGGTGTTTTTAGACAACTACGGTTTTTATTAAAATGTTTTGAATGCCAACCCTGATTTCAATTGACGATTTTTCCGTTATGGAATAAGATATTAGGAAGGTTAAACCTTAGTTTTGAAAACAATAGGGATAAACTTCAGATGCCATAACAAATTTTGCGAAAAAGTAATAACCCGCGATAATATAACGTCCCGAATAAAGCAAAAACAATTTTTTCAAATTGTATGTTAAGATATCTCAAAAACCTGAGAAGATATTGAATAGGTTTAACATCAGTTTTGAAAACAATAGAAATTAATTTCAGATGACATAACAAATTTTGTGTAAAAACCGTGGTTTCTAAGCTTTATGTTAAGATATCTGATGTCATATTTGGATTAAGCGGACCTCAAACCTTTCAAAAAGTATATTTGAGTCTCTTTGACCCCTCTATTTTTTTTTAACTAGCTTTTTCTGAAATTGGAAATATAGTGTTTTCAAATCATACACTCACTTATTGTGGATTATTTCTTTTGTTAATATCTAATTCTAGACCACATGTGCCATAATGACAGCAATATAAAAAACGGGCAAAAATTAAAAAAAAAACCGCCCAAATTAAAAAAAAAAAAACTCAAAAAATTAAAAAAAAACGCCAAAATTTAAAACAACCACTGAAATTGAAAAATCAATAATAAAGGGTCCGCCATTTAACGTTTTTTTTTTTCAACTAGTGCTTATTTCGTGAATGGTAACACTTAGCTCATGTCTGATTTGACAGATAATTAGTTTTATCCTTCCGCTGAACGAATATGGTCCGTATGTTCGTTATATTGTGAAAAAAGTGAAAGAAACTGGCATTCTCATCGATAAACCAAAGCGTGAAAAGCCAAAAACAGTGCGTACACCCGAGAATATTGCTGCTGTGGCAGAAAGTGTGCGTGAAGCGCCATCAACATCAATTCACCGTCGTTCTCCACAATTGAACATTTCGGAGACATCATTGAGACGAATTTTGCATAAAGACCTTGGTATGACGCCATACAAAGTCCAATTGGTTCAGGAGTTCAAAAAAAAAGTTATTTGGCGGACCCTTTATATATAACAAAATGAAAAATCAAACAAAATTAAAAAATCGGCAAAACTGGAAACAAAAAAAAAAATAAAAAACTCGCCGAATTAAAAAAAAAAAACTTGGAAAAATTAAAAATATTGCCGAGATATGAACGTTTTAAATTATATTTAGGTAATTTTTTAAATTTTAGCGATTTTTTTCAGTTTTTTTTTTCAATATTGTCTTTTTTATTGAATTTTTTCGATTTTTTAAATTTTAGTGATTTTTTAAATATAAGCAATTTTTTTCATTTTGACAAATTTTCAAGATTTTAAATTTTAACGATTTTTTTTTCTCCAATTTTTGTAGATTTTTTAAATTTTTAAAATAATAATAAAAAAGTTTTTTTTTTAATTTCATAATTTTTAAATTTTTTTTTAATTCTTGCTATTTTTTTTTTAATAAAGGTGATTTTATTTACTTAAAAATCCTTTGAAAGTAAAAAAAAATATTCAATTAAATTTTTAATAGAAAAAATAAATTAAATACCCTGTTAAAAATCTACATATATGGATCCCTACATGACCACACATGCTCCAAACATGCTCACATTCATCAATACATGATTCATATGTGTTATTAAATGATTCATATATGCTCATATGAAGGAGCATATATGTTCATCTTTGTGCATAAACGAAAATTGTGGTATTAGTTACATATATAATGATATATGTCCATACATTTCCATACATGCTCATATGTTTAAATTTAGGAAAATAGAGGTAATATTTACATGTATGATCACTAGGGCGGGTCGAAATCGCTCAACGTTCAAGGAAAATCGTATTCTAGGGATCAAAATAAGAAACTTTGCCGAAGGAACCATACCTCTAAAACGAATTCTGATGTCCCGACTTTTGACCCGTAGGGTCAAATTTTGAAAAATCCCACTTTAACCCATTTAGTGTGTCCCAATCGAATCCAACCCAATCGATTATATTTATACTCTATTTCTTCCGGAGAAGAAATAGAGACCCTAATCTTGGAAAGACTCCTCCTACTTTCTGAAATATCTCTATCCCGGATTTGTACATTTTGCTAAAAAAACACGGCTAAAAAGGCCCTCTTTTAACTTAAATTTTAACCCCTAGAATGATGATTTATGCATTAATCTGCTAGCGCGTCTCCCGGAGAAGAAGTATCTCCCATAATCTTGGAGAGATTCCTCCTACTTTCTGAAATATCAAAGTAGGCTTTTTCAAAATTTGACCCTACGGGTCAAAAGTCGGGACATCAGAATTCGTTTTCGAGTTATGGTTCCTTCGGCAAAGTTTCTTATTTTGATCCCTAGAATACGATTTGCCTTGAACGTTGAGCGATTTTTTTTGCCTCCATACAAATCGACCCGGTCTAATGATCACATATGCGCATATATGAATCCTATATGGTGGTATATGATCATGAATGAGTTCATACATGTTCAGAAATGGATGCATGTTGATATGTTGATTTTTAGCCGGATAGTTACAAATTATTTTAATTGATACAACAATCTCCTTAATAGGACCGAATTTAATTAAACTTTTAATTGAATTAATAAATATTTTAATTGAAACTCGATTTTAGTTTTTTCTGTGTAAATGCATTTTTTTAACTTACCCACTAATGGAGTATTTTCTGCTAATATAGGCAACATTTGTGCAAAATACATGAGAAATACCGCTATAACCACAATTACAATGCCATTAAGTAATATTTTTTCACCCATCTGAGGAGGTAACCAAAATGTCGAAAGACATAGTAAAATAATACAAGATGCTGGTGTAAAAATAACTGCCGAATACATCGTTGAACGTCTTTCCAATTTGAACGTATATTCCACATAATTATAAAAGTCTTTACTATTAAACTCTGCCTTAGCATCAATTATTTCCCATTCTGTGGACTTAATTAAATCTACATAATTTAAAACTTCTTTAAAATCCAAAAATTTCGGATCAATATTAGTCAAAGTCCAGGTGCCAACTTTCAATTTACACGTTTGCGTATCGTAGGGCCATAATTTTAAATTTAAATTACAATAGGCCGTATAGACCACTGGAGGTACCCACATAAAACTGCCATCAAATGTAAGAATAGTCTGAGTATCACCCACATAATCTCCCTCATTGCCAGCACTATTGAAAAGTGTAATATCCGGTTTCCATACCTCTCGTGAGCGTAAATGTAAAGTTGTTATATTTTCAAAATATTCCGGTGTCCAAGTACGTCCTCCGTCTCTCCAACGCTATAATTTACAATTTTAGATTACTTCCTTTTGTTTTTTATTTATTAAAAATAATTTCCTAATTGCACTTACAAGATTAACCCAACCATGTAAAGTCATTTTGCCATTGAGCTCATCGATATCGATGTAGCTTATCGACATACCTAATGTAATATTTGTCCTTTGTGTGGGTGTTACCATGGGATGTGATGTCTTATCGTAATTTGTAAATAGTTGCACCCGCAAACGATCCATAGTGGTGATATTCCATGATGATTCGGTACCACCATCTTCGGCTAAATGAATAAATACGATAAATTACAATTATTAATAGCCCGTGCAAAATTTTACACAGCATTAAAATCCAGCACATGTTTCGTGAAATAGAAAACTCATTTATGACAATTCAAGTTCAAACTAATCAAGAACTAATTTTAGATTGGGTTTATAGGAATCACTTAAAGTTAACTCCAAACTATTTTTAAACTCTCATCTGAGTGATATTGTCCTTGGGGACTTTCTTGATTTTGTTTGAAATAGTGTCCGAATAATATTCCAATTTAGAATTGCGGTTTATGGTTTATTCAAAAAATCTGATTTTGTACCTTTTTGAGTAAAAATTTTGATGTACTAGGTACTCCATATACAAAATATTATTCATCATTATTAGGGAATGATGAAGTTCATGCAAATGCATGTTTTTTTCCTTCAGTCGGAAAACAAGGTAAACAAAATAGCTTTGCTAATAAAATAATTTGCCTTAAATGCCATCGATTTGTTAGTGCATATTTTACTTTAAATGCATATTTTTGCATATTTTTCAATATAAATAATTAAAATTTTGTATTAATTGTGCAAAACGTATGCCGATAATATTTTAAACAATACAAATTTACTTTGAAATTAAATAAAAATAATTTAAAAAGATACAAAGTAATTAATTTAAAGTGACTCTCTTTTTACATTTTTGTTATTTTTCAAAATTCTTAAAATCCCAGTTCACTTTTTAGAAGCCAGACGTGGAAACCGCTTAGTTTTAAGAATTACCATCTGATGAATTTCATATCAAAACCTATTAAAAAGGCACATTTTGAACCCGACCCTCTCAGAATTTGATGAAATTTTGCATACCTATACAAACACAACCTCATATTTAGAAATTGTATTTTTGACAGTGTGTGGGCGGGGCAAGGTATCGAAGTTTATGAAAAATGACGATAATATGCACTTTCAAGCTGTGATTACTACGGAATGGCTGAACCGATTTCAAAGATATTGGTACCATTAGAAAGGTATTTAAATCAGCTTTCGAAAACATACACTGCAAAAATTATATTGCACTGAAAATTTTTGTTGGCAAAAATAAAACTTTAAACTAGGAAAATACTTCAATGGCCAAGGGTTTTTTTTCCAAAAAAATTTTTTTTAGAAAGGTCTCTTTAATATATATAACATATCTAAAAACTAAAATGGCGTTTTTTTTTCTGCATCTCTTGTTAACTTCCTTATGTTTTGATATCACTGTGTGACAAAATAGAAAAAAGTAGCTATACTTTGAAAGTTATACAGATTATTTTGTAATTCTAATAGATTAGAACAAGAATCGTATTATCAAATTTTTCAGACACCCCCAAAATATGGACTTACCCTTGGTAATTTTTTTTTTTATTTTTATTTTTTAGATTTTTTTGCGCATCTCATACTGTTGACTTTCGGAATATTTGCTAACTTTTAGTGAAGTTTCATCAAAAGGTATAAAAGAATGGAAGCTTTGAGTTCCTGTTATAGTTTTAGCATTTTTATACATTGAAAATAGCTCTTTTTTTGTTTTGTTATAGTCGTCAGCGTCTGCATAAGCAACTTCTATGGAGGTCTTATAAGTTTGTGAAGCCCAATGATAAAGGTCTTTTGCCGTTTGAATTTGGTTTTTATTTGTATATTTTTATGTTGAACTTCAGTTTCCATCGATTTCAAACCGGATTTTTCAAACATCAGTTTGATGAAACTTCACTAAAAGTTAGCAGGAGACCTTTCTAAAAAAATTTTTTTTGGAAAAAAACCCTTGGCCTTTAAAGTGTTTTCCTAGTTTAAAGTTTTATTTTTGCCAAAAAAATTTTTCAGTGCAATATAAAATGTTTGCAGTGTATGTTTTCGAAAGCTGATTTAAATACCTTTCCGGTTCAGCCATTCCGTAGTAATCACAGCGTGAAAGTACATATTATAGTCATTTTTCATAAACTTCGATACCTTGCCACGCCCACTTACTTTCAAAAATGCAATTTCTAAATATGAGGTTTTGTTTGTATAGGTAAAATGTAGCTGTATGCAAAATTTCATCAAATTCTGAGAGGGTCGGGTTCAACGAATATCGGTTTTGATATGAAATTCATCATCTTTGAAACATGCATCCATCACAAACGTCGACGTTGAACGGTCATTTTCTTTGTTAAAAAACTTTTTGAGAAATATAAAAAACGTATATATTGATATTTACAAAAATTTTAAATTCATTTATTTTAAGAAAACAATAAATTAAAATTTTATATTTTTTGTTATGTTTTTGTTTTTAATAAAATTAAAAAACAATTTGAAGTGCATATTTTTTTTTAGTTTTGAGTGCATATTTTAAGGATATTTATGCACATTTTAAGTGCATGAAGTTTTTGTCCCTGATAATTATCATAAATTTTGGAATGATAATCTTCAGTTTTTATAATAAATTTTGAAATTTTTTTTGTTAATTTTAACTGAATTATTTTAAAATAAAATATATTTCGTATCTCTGCTAGATCGCGCAGTTCGTATATCTGAAATTTGGGAAATGGTGATGCACGGTGTGATTACGGTTGTCGAAGTTCATTTGAAAAATTATAAAGAAATTAAATACGGAAAATATTTATTTTTTTCAATTTTGTTGCTACAATCAGAAAAGTTCTGCAGTTACTACATGATAGTAATTTGCGTAGTAATGCGGTTGTAGTTATTTTAACTACAATTGTTTAACTCAAGACTATAATTTTCAACGTTTTTGACGGTTGCATTTTTCAATAATGCCTATTTAATTTAACCGATGGGGTATCTGAGCTTTTTCCAATGTTTGACACCGTTCGGTTTTTATGCGATTTTTCCAAAGAGCAATTTTCCCAATAATATGGGTATCAACATTTTTGTTTTCTTGAGTACTTTAACCCTGCGTACAAACAAATTAAGCTTACGTAAATTAAAGACAAGTTTTCATACAAAACCAAATTAATTTTTAACCCCACTTTTTAACCCTTAAACGTGAGATTGGGCAGCTAAAAACAATACGTGTTTCTTTTTTGTTTCTATAAATCATATCCAAAGTTCAGTAAAATCTGCGAGTTCAGTTTGGGTTAAATTCCTTGTCAGCGTCTATTAAACATATCGCTCATTTACTAAAAGACTGTCATAAGTCAAAAACGCGATTTTTGAGTTAATGGTGTGTAGATTTATTAGTTATATCATGGTTCATATTGTGAAAAAATTTCATGTTAATATCATGTGTACTTCTCGAGTTAAAGGAGAAAATATTTTATTTTTTCTGGAAAGTGGGTGCAAGGAGTATATACTTTATAGAGAAACTGTGATACTCACAGGTCGCTGGAGAAAAATGTTCTCACTAGAGAAAAGCTCCCACTAAGAAAAAAAAAATGCATTAAAAAAATATCTTATAAAAAACGTGACCAAATAAATAGAGATAGGGTCGACCGAGGCAGATATAGACAGCAAACTTTAAACCGTGTTTTTTGAGTTATGTCAGTTGTTTAGGTAAAAAGTAAAAAAAATTTGAGTAGTGTTATTTAGGATTTAACACAATTCTAAGTTAAAGTTAAAAACTTATTTAACATTGTGAAAATTGAACCCTGAGATTTAAAACTAAAACAGTGATGCAATGTTTGCTAATGTGGTTTTACATCTGGTTTTTTAACGATGTTAAAAAAAATAGGTGGAATATTCCAAATGCAAATACGCCATCTTATAGGCCAACTCTTGGCATTTTTTGGCTAAAAGATTATTTTTTTTTTTTGTGGCAACTAATATAAAAATAGTATATAACAATTTTCGAAACTGCTCAAAAACTCCAAATTAGCGAACATGTTTGCTAAAGTCGGCCTAAATTAAAACAAATTTTAATTTAACTAGAAATTGTTGACGATTTCATATAATTTTCTACACTGATAGAAATTTGTGCGTAGTATTAATGAATTCATTCATTAATCCAATGATTTTTTTCGTAAAAAAGTCCCCAAAGAAACGTTTCATTGAGTCAATGAAAGGTGTTTAATTAAGTCAATATTTATGAACGGTTTCATTGACCCAATGAAAATTTCATAAAGAAAGTTTCATGTGTTTAATGAATAAAATTCATAGTTTGTATGAAACATTTTCGTTGATATTTAATAATTTGTACTTTTTATGATTATTTTAGCATAGCATTAATTTGGTGGTTATTGAGAAATTATCATTCGTTGTTATTATTTATAAGGTCTGGTCTTTATTGGATCTATAAAATATGTTTATAAAAAAAGTTCGAAAAGTTCGAAAGTTAACATCACAAGCTGTTCTGCAAAAGCGATGGCAGATTTTTATTAAACTCAGCCTGATTCAGCAAATTTTCGTTACTTGGAATATTATGACATGTAAGATAATTTGTGTTAAAAAATTACATATTTTACATAAATACATAAATTACAAAATATGTAATTTTGTATCGATCTGGCTTGGAATTATGTAGAGCGATCGCCGATTATAGTCCACTTTTTGTAGTTAAATTACGACCATATTAGATAAAAATGTTAAATATTGTTAACAATGTTGTTAAAAAAACGTTTTTGTGAAAAAATTTGAAAATTTTTCATTGATTTAATGAATTTTTTTTTATGAAATTATGAAAAAATCATAAAAAATGTTAATGAAAACAATACCAATATAAATGAATTTTCATTCAGTTAATGAAATGTTTTATTAAACCAATGAATCAATTTTAATGAAATCGTTTCATTCATACTATGAAGGAAAATTCTATCAGTGTACAAAAGGATATTTTTTGTTGGGAAAAAATGTTTAAAAATTTAGCAAAATAGTCAAGAATAGTCAAAGTAATGCGTAAAATATTTAAAAACGATCCATAAATAAAATATTTAAGGAATATGATGCATGAATTTCGATCTGGCTAAAAATTTCATTAGAAGCCAAAACTTGAGAAAAGCTAGAGCCTCCAGAATAGGCAGAACAACATTAGCAAACTTTGTCGATATTTTTTTTCTGTTTTTTTTTCATATTTATGATTTCTTTTATGGAAACAATTAGTTTTATTAAAACTGTGAATAAAATTTTTACCGTTTGCAAAAAATCTGACTTAAAAAATTCTTTAAAACAATTTTGTTATTAAGTTTTATGTTAAGTTTTTATGTTTGCCAATAAATCTTGTCACTGTTGCTTTCGTCTTGACCTTAACAAATTTATTACAATTTCGATTATCCTTTGCAATCACAGAGCTAAATTAAAACTCGGTTTTTGTTTTGCTTATTTCACATTAACCCATTAACGCCCACTGTCCTCAACGTATTTTTTCGATCATTTTACATGTGATTAATTTTTGTTGTGGGGTACTGTTGGATTGATTCGTACCAATTTTTCCCCCGCTCTCTTTATTCAGCGACATATCTTGCGAAAAGTTTTTTTTACAGACTACAGCACTCCAATTTTTAAAAAATGCCAATGAACCTTAATTATGAGCCAAATAAAATTGACATTTTCTGCCAAACGTTAACCTCAATAGAAGAATTTGTCGATAGTTAACCCTAGATGGAGCCATAGAAAACACCTGATGAATAGATTGGTATCTAGGAAAATGCATTAACGCCAACCATTGATTATAAGTGGGTTTTTACAAAGTTTTTTCTCTATACGTTGTAAAAAAGTAATTATTATTTTCTATTTGGTATTCGATAGTACGATCTTAAACCGAGCAAAAATATAAAACTGTATAAAATATTACTTGAGCCAGAGTAAAAACTAAATTTGTTTTATATAAATAGAACATTTTTGGTCTTCAAAGTTTTATAACGTCGTGATGCTTGTTAGAAAAATATCCTAACCACGTGTTTGATTACTAAGAAGACAAGAATGGAGCAAAATTGATGATAAATAGGCTTTTTTGTTAAAGCTCTGCCTATTATGGAGGCTCTAGCTTTTCTAAAACTTCGGGTTGATAAAGTGAACTCAAGTGGATCAAAAAGTATTATTCATCAGTTTGAAAGACTTATTTTAATTTTATTTAAAAAGACCCGATAAACGAAGGCATTTTTTTACTTACTTTTACTTTTACATTTTAGACCGGCAAACTTATCTTAAAATAACCAGAGTTTAGGGCTTAACCATAGTTCTGAATGTTAAATATGGAAATATTTGCGGTTAAAGTTAAACCCTGGTTATTTTTAGAAAAGTTATTCGACTTTAGGAAGTTAAATTCAAAAATATAAATTTTTTAAATGATTTAAATTATTTAGCTTTAAAACCACCCATAAAAGAGTGATTTTTCACGGTTTTGATTCTAGCTTAACCAATATTTATCTACAATGACATTTTTTTTGTATTCCCAAATTTTTGTAAAACTACCCAGGCAGAAAAATGCAATCGGCACTGTGATGGCAACACGTCGGCGACGATCGGTTATGCGTTGGCAGAACGTGGGATTTAACAATATTGACCCGATCGATAACTGTTGGTTTGAGTGAAATTGCCAACGTTGGAATAACGTTGGTAATCCAAAAAAGTTGGTGCTTTTAAAATGGCTTAAATTAAGGGTGGACATGACATTCGCTGCAGAGAAAACAGATCTTTTTATAAAAATTCATAACTCAGTCAAAAACCAACATTTTTCCAAAATTTAAAATTCATAAAATATATTTTTCACTCCAACATGGTTTTATAGAGCTCCAAACTGGCGGCAGAGAAAAAAAAAACGGGGCCTCGTGGTTGCAATGCTGGGAGTAAATCTTAACAAAATTGGTTATCGTATGACACGAGCTTTTTTTAATTTTTTTTTCGATTTTTTATGAATTTTTAAAGTCAATATTTTTTTCGAATAAAACACACTTAAATTTGAAACATCACCAAAAATTAAAAAAAAATTTAAAAAAAAACTCGTGTCATACGATAACCAATTTTGTTAAGATTTAAAAAAGTCATTTTTTTTCAGATCGGACAATTTTTGCGACTCTCAGGGCTGCGACTCTGCCGCCAGTTTGGAGCACTATTAAACCATGTTGGAGTGAAAAATATATTTTTTTGAATTTTTTTTCTTATAATTTGATCAATTCTCTACAATAATAAAAAATTTTGGAAAAATGTTTGTTTTTGACTGAGTTTTAATTTTTTTAAAAAGGTCTGTTTTTCTCTGCCGCGAATGTCATGTCCCCCCTTAAAATTTTTTTTAGAAATATGTATAATAAAACACATTTAAAAAGCTGCAGTACAGTTCGATCTTAGTCTTATACATCATATTTAAATGTGTGAAATAAAATAAAATTAACAAAATGCTTCCAATTGTAATATTGGTAAAAACAATGTTGGCAAAGAATTTTGCAGGTGGTACAAGCAAAACACATGCTTTGTAAACAAAATAGTGTTTTTCTAGTACAATATTAGTTGTACCTTTAGTAAAAATAGCAGTGTTTTGCCAGTCTGGTACTGTTGGCAATTTCTACCTGGTTTAATATCGAAACAAAATTTAAAAATAGCATGTTGTTTAAGAGTTGTGTTCTAAAGACTCGGAGGCATTTGTAAAGGAGCTAGTAATAAAGGACATCGAAATGGTGAAATAATTACAAATAAAATGATTAAAACGAAGTTTTGTCATATTTTCATTGAATTCTCTCCATAATATTTTATTTTGGCGTTAATGGGTTAAGCATTGTTGACCATTTATCGTTATTAGCCATAACTTCTCTTAACAAGTAACTTCAATAAGCACACAGAAAAAATTATTGTCAATAAAATTTCCATTAAAATTTTGTTTGATTTCAAACACATTTTCCGGTTTTTATAATCTATAATGAAAGCAAATTGAAAAAAAGCCAAGAATTTAAAAAAAAAATCACCTAAATTCAAAACAAATCGACAAAATTGAAAAAAGACCGATTAAATTTGTGCACACAGAGAAATAATGTACCAACCGAATTGAAAAGTGTATTGTAATATTAACAACTTATAAATTCAGTTAGTACAACGATATTTACATTCGATTTCTGAAAATGTTTGGTGTTGCAACTAAAATTCTGTTGAATTAATCGACGTTTGTTGTGAACAATAATATAAAGTTGTGTCAACTATCTAAAACTCGTAAAATCCGAATTTGAGTCGTAGTAACAGAATTTCAGTTGGCAAATAGCTAAATTTTTTTCTGTGTGATTTTTTTTAAACATAGTAGCGATTTTTCATTTTCGACGACTTTTTTTCCAATTTTTGGCAGTTTTTTTTCAATTTTGTCGATTTTTTAAAGTTTGTGCAATTTATTTAAAATTTTGCATGTTTTTAAAATTTTTTGAATTTCGCAGATTTTTTAGTTTTAATTAAAGTTTTTAATAGTATCTACAATTTTTTTTTTGAATTGAAAACAATAGCCCTGTTTTTTAATCACCGGGTTTATTTTTCGATTTATTTTATTACGTTCAAAATTCCATAACTTGACTTTTAATTTTAAAAAATACATATTTTTATCTAAATCTAACACTTATTCGCTAATATAATGCGAATGAATATTTAAAATAATGTGAGACTGCAAATGCAGGAATATGATTAATCTAAATCCAAAATGGATTTATAATTTTTTTGAATACATTTTGAATTTAGCATAATTTAATTCCAGTATTTGCATTTTTGTTAAATTTAAAATTCTTCTTTCACTTTATAATAGCAAACAACATTTAGATCAAATTAATGTCCGAAAACAAATCCGGTGAGCTAATATTCAATTAAATTTTTAATATATATGATTACAATCTTGAATGATACTAAAATCAATTAAATAGTAGTACATAATTTTAACTGATTTCGTTAATTCAATTTAACTTTTAATTTAATTAACAAATATTTGAATTGAAACTCGATTTTAGTTTTCCAGTTGAGTTCAGAATGGACATTTTTCATAAAAACAAGATTTCTTCTGAAGTATTTTTCAAGGCCAAGCTATTTTCAAAAGATTTAGCGAATTAATTACTTCATATTTTTTTTTTATCACCACTTGTTCCTCATGTATTCATACAAAAAATTAAATTTTATTAACACTATTATGGCAAATTTAATGCTATTACCCATATTTTTTATCGCTTTAAACTAATCATTGTACAATTTATAATATTTTTATAAGTTTAATTAACAATAACAATCACTTTGTTTGAAACTTACAAATCACACCCTGTGCCAAAAGTAAAAATATTCCAATTAAGACTAACGTGGCACCATGGCAGGAAGTAAACATTTTTTATCACAATTTCAATTTTTTAAGAAACCCTCAGTATTTATTCAATTAAATTATTTTGCAGATTTAAGTCTTTTTCTCGAGCCGTGATTTTTATTTTTTATTTTTTTTAAAACGATGATTACAGTATGAGATCGAGTGCAGAACTGATCTTAGTAAATTTAGTTAAACGATAATTTAGTAACGGTTTCTGGAATGTCTTGACACGATATAGTACGATCAGTGCTGCCAACCCGATTTGTTAAAAAATCGTCAAAATTTTGAGAATAAGAAATCGTAAAAAAAATCGTCGTTCCGAAAACTTCTTATATTTTAATAATATTGTGCTTCCAACTTCGTTTTAATCATTTTTTTATAATTGTTTCACCATTTTGACGTTCTTTATTATTAGTTCCTTTACAAACTACTCAGAGTCTTAAAAACACAACTCAAGATACTCATTTCGAGGAATAGAATTTTAAAATCACCGAATTATTTTAACATCTACAAAATTCCTTGACGAAATTTTAATTATTTTCCGATATTTGGTTTCACAACAATTGGGCATGCAAAAAAAGGAATTAAAGAAAAATATTGATTAATAAACAGGAAGCAAATATGTAGAAAATTAATTTTCTATCAGTGATTTTGAAGCTAAATGATTTACTTTTAATTTTTGAAAATTAATTTACAAAATCGGTAAAAACAAGCGATTGTTTTCGTTAATTTCAATACCTAATCTAATATAACAACTTTTTGTTTTAAACAGAAAATTTTAACTGAATATTTAACCTAATCCCGTTTTTTGTTTATTGAATAACAAACAGAAAAGTTAAAATAATATATTTCTTAGGTAATGCAAAAACATATTCAATTGAAACAACTTTATGGATTAACTTTACGCAATAACTGTTGAACTTTTATGGAAAAATTCTTGTGCGTGTATAAAAAGTCCATTTGGTTTTCGTTACTTTTTTAATACAATTAAAATAAATCTATCAAAATGCTGCAGTTTATATTTTATTTATAAAATTTATTCATTTACCTATTTAATGATCAACTACAAATGAATAAATTTTTTTCGATTTGAGATCATTTTATTACATTTTCCTTATATTTTTAGAATAAAAACAAACTATAAAATTTTGTCAGTAAATTTTAAAGGAAAAGAACTGAAAAATTCGATAAAAATTAAATTTTTTTTTTTAAATTCTATAAAAATAAGAAATTTTTTGAAAACCGTCAATTTCCATACAATTAATTTTGTGGAATCATCAATCATCATTTTATCATATTTCAGTTCAAAAATCGTCAAAAATGTAGATAAATCGTTATAGTTGGTAGCGCTGAGTACCATGATAAACAGAGAGAGTGGGAGAACGATTTTAAATTGTTTTTTTAATAGGGGCTTAACCCTCTAAAAGTCTTACGATATATTGTAATGAAATTCATACCATGTGCTCGTCTCGAAAAATAAATAATAAGTTCTTTCCGAAATTGTTCATCGTTGCTTACTTTAGACATGGGCCAAAATAGGTTTAGGGAGCTACTCGAAAAATAACGCATAAAAAAGAGAAGATTTGGACAAAAGTTATTCCTCTTACCAATATATAACTACAATCCAAAAAGTATTTTTTGTGTGTCTATTTAAGAAGGTATGACGATTTTCGTTTTTATGGAAAAAGTGAAAAAAGCGAAAACGCACCTAAACTTCAACATATATTGTTCAAACTTTAACGCTTTGCTACTAATACTAAATGTTTTCTTTCTGACAAATTTCATAAAAATCCATCTAATACCTAATAAGTTAAGACGATGTTCTATAAAGTTGTCCTGTTATAATCATGTGTGTCCTTAGACCAAAGTATTTACTCATTATTAAAGTTAAAGCTTCAAACTTATTTAAAGTTCATTATAAATTTATTTTTAAGATTTTTAAAAACTTTTTTTATTTAAAAATTATTATTTTTTTAACTTTTACGAAATTTGATTTTGAAGTTAGCTTTTTAATTTATTAAAAATTTTTAAAACGATTTTCTTAAACGGTTTCATGGAGGCTGCATTTAGGGAATGGCGTGACAATAAGTGCGCTTTAACTGAGCTTGAACGAAAAATGGCTAGGTCTAGGTGTGCAAAAGTGCTTGGACGTGGACATTTTCTTCACGAGCAACGTCTTCGCGCTAAAGTTCTTGCTGCTCCCAAGGCTTGTAAAAGCTTTTCGTTCTTCGAAAACTCCGTCTCTTCTAAAGAATTACGAATTATTCACCGATAAGGTCGATAAAGCCAACCTTAAATCTGAGATATTTGCGCAAAATTTGTCTCTTCCGGTAAGCAATCAAAGGGTGCCCATGCACTATGCCAAAATTATTTTTAGAACCCGTGTGGTTTAAAAATGTTTTTGCGGACTTAATGTTAATAAATCCCTCGGGTGGATGATATTTCTTGTTTTAAAGAATTGTTTTTCTACGTCAGCTAGACCATTGTGTGGAAGGTTGCCAATGTTCAATAAATACCCAAAATGGCTCGGCTATAATATAATCTCTTTGCTATGGCTTTCGGGGAACCTGATGATGCTCTTTTCTGAACAGTAGAGTTGTTCTATTCATCGCTGTGGTGAGACTAAGGTTATAGCTTTGGAAATTTCCAAGGCGTTTGACAGAGTATGGCAACGAAGCTTTTTTGTTAAAAGGAATTGCATTTGGTGTTGGTGACGACTTTGCTCGATTCGTTTCGAGCATTTTCAATAAGGGTCCTATTCGTGTTGTTATAGATTTATTTTTCTCCAGAGATTTTGTAATAAATGCAGGAATTTCTCAGGGTTCCGTTCTTTCTCCCATATTACTTATTTTCATATTACTTATTTTTATCAATAATCTACAGAATCCCAGCAAAAAATTTCCAAAAAGGTAAGCGGGTTTGTAATCAAGCATTTTGGGCAGAACGCATTCCTTACTAGATTACCTACTCGATTCTTTTAACAGGGCGTGAGACTAAAATAATTGATTCTTTAGAATTGATTATTTTTTTTACCGAAGAACCATTTACTTTATATTTTTAAGAACTACATACATTTTTTAATAAAGAAATAGTTCCATTGTAAAACTACGAAGTACTTACACAAAATAAATAAATAAATAGTTCCCTAGAAAAAATAAGAAGTACTTACATTTAAAAAAAAAAGAAGTAGTTCCATAAGTAAATTCAACTTTTACTCACACGTGGTTCTCCTTGGTTACTCAAATATAACGATCTAAACTCATACGGAATTAAAATCCTAAAAAGTGAAACATCGAATTGTTATAACATGGGTTTGTCATAATTTTGACTATAAACCACGAAAATATAAATTTTTCAAAAAAAAAAGAACAATTCAAAATTGAAAAACAAACATATGACTCACGCACAATCACCCTCGAAAATATTTTTTACACTCACTCACGATAACGTCAGTAATTTCAACTTCCACTCACAATTTTCTGCTCACGTGCGCTTCCCTAATTTATACCTAACCACAGTTTAACAAAATTTAGGCAACATACAATTTCTATTGTTAGTATTATTTTCCTGCAAGTAAACATATTTTTGAAAAAATATATGAGATAAATTCTTTAAAATTGTATAACTTCTTTTTTCAAAATTAGGAACTACTTCCAATAGCGTCCTTTTATTAAGAAAAAGTATATGATTACTTCTTGAGTACAAAAAGTTATACATATAAGTTAATAACATTGTTATTTTCTTTTAAGTAAATAGTTACTTTGTTATTGAGTTCATGCTTTCTGGTTTAAATTTAAAGAATTGATTACAATATGTAAGCAAGTGTGGGCATCACCTTCTTTTTGTAATGTGTAATTTTTTCCTGGGATCTTACCCGAACGTTTCCGAAATTGGTTTTTTGAGACAGAATATGAATGATACATTAAACCGTGACCTGTTTTTGATAATTGAATAATGCCAAGTTTAATACCAGTAAGATCCAATGTTGCATGCTGAAACATAAACAATCAGAGAATGCACCAACACCATGTTTAGTCTTGGGCGGTGTAAATA
Organism: Delia radicum; assembly: GCA_021234595.1. Lineage (NCBI taxonomy): Eukaryota > Metazoa > Arthropoda > Insecta > Diptera > Anthomyiidae > Delia > Delia radicum. The sequence continues at coordinate 29,844,142 of CM037854.1, read as the reverse complement.
TCAAACAATCGGACTCTCTTGGTCTTCTGGGCATGAAAAAACAGTGCAATATCCAATGGAAAGCGCATGTATTCGAAGTGTCTAAAGAAGCATTCAACTGCTTATGCCCGTAATTTCAAGCAATAGATACCTACCGGTGCTTAGATACCTACCCGATTTTGTTCGTGTACACGGTTGGTATCTAAGCACCAGTAGGTATATATTGCTTGAAATTACGGCCATTAGGGTTCTTAAGGCGGTGTAACAAATACTTTTCACCATTCGCCCTTCTCTACATATATATTCGACTAAAAATGGAATACAATACTCATGTTTGGGCAAGTGTTACGATCGCGTTCAAAGAAGGCAAAGACGAAGATAGGTAACGACAACATTTCTCTCTGCCTTGCTTCTCTTGGACATCGCCGCAATATTGGCTGTGCTATTGTTTTATCGTTATTTTAATAAAAGGTACTCTGCTGACATCAGTGACCTCATTCCTGAGGTACGTCTTTATTGTCGCAATAACCGCATGTCTAGTGTTTCACATCGGTTTGTTCTAAACTGGACAAATGACCGCACGGCACACTACAGAGAAATTCGTTTTTTGGTAGGATAATACTTTTGAGGAATATGGAGGAACCATATGTTTTTTTTTTTTTGATACGACATCTAATTCAAATGAAACGTCCACAAACACTTCTCTCGCCTTCGTCCTTCTCTTACCGTTATTTCTTAATGTCAACAAAATGCATTGCACATATAGCGGCATCCCCTGAGTGTTTATCTAATAAAAAATAATTACAACGGAATATAGGTTTCATCAACAATAATTCGGTAGTCAGAACTAAAAAATTAGTTTCCGATTCGATTGGCAATAAATTTGGTTAAAAGCACGATTTTGTTTTCTTGAATTGCTTAAAGCACTCAAATTGTGATTGGATTAAATCATTTAACTCGTATTTTAATTTCGGGTGCTGTACATAGACATTATTCTTAGTTTCGACTTTTTGTCATTCTTCACCGGGTATATTTGCTTCTTTTGAGTTCCATACCATGGTCTGTTGTTTGGTTTCCGAAGAATACTTGTACTAGCCCAAATCCTGGGTCAATCTTTAATCTTTTTCAAGTTTTAGACTTTCTTAGAGCGGCACTAGGAATATTTTGGGCTTGAAGTGCTACTAATCAGAAAATTTCCGTTTCGAAATCTCCGAAGTCATCTCAAAAATGTATAAAGGATGCAGAAACCTTTAGAGAGTAACAAATAGAAATTTTTTCTGTGTTAGAAATTTAATGCAAAGTGGGTTATCCCTTTAATTTCGTATTCCTTTCTTGGTTTATTTTTTCTTCGTTAAAAACATGTTTAGTAATTGTGTTATTTTTTTCGTTAACTATTAATATTCATCGTTAACTATTAATATTCATCGAATCTATTAATATTCACAGTCAGATAAAGAAGTGGTTGTAGGCCCCATGGCAATTGCAAGCAAATATTCAAGAATACTATAAGAGCTTATAAAATCATCACTCAAGCTTCTTTTTAACTGGAGTTAGGGAAATAGACTCAAGATACATCTGCACAAAAAAAAGCTCACCTTTTTCAAATAATAAATGTATATCTACAATAGGAAAGGATGGAATTTATAATGTCCAATAACGCAAAATATACATAAATTATACTGGATAGAAAGTTGTACATCTAAGTAAGTTAGATTAAATAGAAGCCCCCAAAAGGCGAGTTTGCTTAGAGGCAGTAAGGCACATTACGTTTTCCACAGTTTCCCACAAATCCACTTAAATTAAGCACGGCGAGTAAAAACCCACATCAGGAACATCGAAAACCTCCTTTCCCCTACAGTAATCCGCACCGTCCACAGAAATTCTGCCTATGGCGAAGTGCCTGAAGTATGCGAAGTCTTTTTTTTTTATTAAAATGGAAGATCTTCTAAAAATCAAGAACCTCTTCTATTTTGATGAAAAAGTTATAAATTTAGTATTGTTGAGGAAGGCATTATTTTATCGCATAAAAATAACTTATTTTTTAGTTAATTAGAATTATAAAAAAAAAAACTGAAGTGATTAAAAGGAAGTTCGTTAATAAGTATTAACATTTTTCTTGCTGGGAAGTTAAATTTGTAAACTCGCTTACATATATCTTATTGCTTAGATAATCCTTATTGAGACTTATATGGAACTAAAAAAAAATAATTTTTTAAATTTTATTACGTTTTACTTATTTTACTCGTTGAATTTTTCTAAACGCTCTGTATTTCAACACAACATTAAAGTTTAATTCTGTCTAGATTTAAAAACATGTGCCAAAGCTAAGTTTAAACTACTAAATACATATAGAGCCCTATTATCCAAAAATACGTAAGCGGTAAATTTATTCATCGGTTTATCCGACTGCGTTGAAATGTGAATATGGTGTAAAAAAAAACACTAAAATATAAATCAAACAAAAAAAACATTTTTGTTCCCAAAGTTTAGTAACGCCATGATGCTGGTAAAGAAAATACTCGAGCAAAGTGTTTGATTGCTTCGAAGACAAGACTGGCGCATAATTGATGATTTAATAGGATGATTGGCTTTTCTAAAACTTCGGGTTCTGATGAGATCTTTAGCCAAATCAAAATACATGTATCAGCCTAGCTAAAATAAATAATTTGGTTTATCTAATCTGACCCAATTTTTTGTTATTTCTTGTATGGTCGAAATAAAATAAATATTTATTGGAATGTCATTTGAATTGCGAATCCAACGGTGCATAACACATGTTTAAGCATATCCAAGATTTTGAGTATTAAAAAGAAAAAACGACTTTAGCGACACTTTGCTTTCACGAAAAAATCTAAGCAAACTGAGTTTGTCGTATATGAATTGGAGTTAACTTAAGGTCTTTATTGTTTTAGTTGAAATTGCTAAAGGTACTTCCTAAAGTTATGATATTTTGGGGAATGATGCAAATGATCACGAAATATAGATTTTCATAAAAAACATTTGCTATTTTGGCGCTTATGTAATTTTAGCAAATAGGGCACAATATAATTTATGTCACCCGCATTATATCTAAATTTAGTTCATAAAGAGACAAAATGTTTGCAACAATCACTTTAATTTAATTGAGATACAAATAAAGATGAATAAAGTTTACAAAAGAAAATCGCCAGCCATCGTAATCATAGATGAGTATCAAGACAACTCAGTTGTGATGCGATTGCAAAACGAGAACGTTCTAAAACGGAATAATATAAAAGATGTGGTGGTTAACAGTGATATTGACTGTAATAAACTGTGTATTAGGATTAAATGCAGCTGACAAAAGTGAGTGTTTAGAGTTTGAAATTAAAAGGTTCAAATTTAATTGAATACTTTCTTTTAAGCTTATACGATAGATGAATCTCGAGATTCATTAATGAAAGATATACTAAATAATTATCATCCATCGGCTAGACCTGGTCCAGTAAATGATACAGTCATGCTATTTGTAAATATTGAATTGCAACATTTTGATTTTCGTGAAAGAGATGGAGTCTTTCATTTAGTGGGACTACTACATGTGGTAACTAACTGTCTTCTCAATTTTGTAGAGAATTTCAATAGTTAAATTTTAATCTTAATTTTTAACCCCATCAGAGATGGCGTGATCCAAAACTTGTTTGGAATCCTCATAAGTATGCAAACATGAGTCATATTATAATAAGTCAAAAATATGTATGGGTTCCCGATTTAGAGATCTATAATAATGCTCCCGATAAATTTATTCGTATGCATCGTAATGGTTTTGTGACGGTAAAAAATGATGGTGTTGTATTTTGGAGTGATTCCATAGATGTCAATATGTTTTGTACTACCTATATGAAGAATTGGCCTCATGATAAGCATGAGTGTCTTATGAATTTGGGATCTTGGACATTTGATGGGTTTGAGGTGGATATCATGAATTTAGAACCAAATTCAAGTATGACTTTTAGTCAGATAGATATGAAAAATATGGAATATAAAATAACAAAATTTAATGCTTCACATGTGGCGAAATATTATCCTTGTTGTCAATATCCATACATTTCCTTGGATTTTGAACTAACATTTGAAAGAGAATCATCCTTTGCAGTAATCTTTCGTATACCAGCGATGGTTATTATTATCTTTACATTGATGACCTTAAGAATGGAACCAGTTAGGACGGAGAAACTATGGCTAAATGGTATTAGCTTTGTGTTAATTTCATTGCAGCTAATTTACTTTGCCCGCCAAATAGGACATTTTACAAGAGATACACCATATGTAGGTGAGATATTAGCTATTACACTTTTAAAAAATGAAACACATATCTAATCATGGATAATTACCGATTCAATGCAGCTATCGGTAAGGGTAACGCTATTTTCTATTATTTCGGTAACGGTATTTTAGCGCTAACGATATTGCAGTTATTTCGGTAAGGGGATTTAAGCGATAACGATGTTTTAGTTATTTCTATAATGGAGTTTTAGCGTTAACGGCGTTTTAGTTATTTCGGTAACGAAATTAAAGGATAACAGGTTTTTAGTTATTACGGTAACGGTATTTTAAGGGAAACGTTATTTAAGTTTATCGGTTTATCGGTATCGGTTGTATTAATGCACGGTAGTATAAATGAACAACGATATTTTAACCCGATCATGTCCTAATTCCAATTACTGGCAAGTTTATGATCAAACTTTGGAAAACAATCTAAAAAAACTACACTATTTTTAGATTATTTCAGAAACTGTATTTTAAGGGTAACGCTATTTAATTTATTTCGGTAACTGTATTTAAACGGTAATGGTATTTTAGTTATTTCGGTAATGGTATAAGAGTTATATTGGTAACTATATTTTAAGGATAACGGTTTTTTAATTACTTCCGTAATGATATTTAAGAGATAACGACAGTCAGTTGAAAGGGTTTTGAATCGATAACGATATTTTAGTGATATTGAATGCCAAACCTGTATCTAATTGAATTATTTGTTCAGTCATCTTTTTTAGCACCAGCTTCGTAATGGTTACTTTAGCTCAGCTATTGGCTGTATTTTCACTATTTGCCACACGTTCACGTTTTAAAGGTTATTTACCATATTTTATTGAACGCTTTTTAAACAGCAATTGGACTTTACGTTTGGTACCCATTGAAGTGAAAAAAGATCCGCATGAAGATGGTAACGGACAATTCGAAGAAGTGAAATTAGATGATACATCCAATTTGATTGATCGTAATTTATCATCAAATGATTGGTTACGATTTGTTAAGATATTGAATTGTTTAGCGTTTATAGCATACGCTTTGATATTTTTAATTTTAACTACAGTTTGTTTTGTTTAATTTAAATCGTCAAATAAATAAAAAAAAATGTTTTATTAAGGCCTGCTAACTTATCTCATAATAACCAAAGTTTAGGGCTTAACCATAGCTATGAATGTCAAATTTATATGAAAATATCTGTGGTTAAAGTTAAATTCGGTTTTTTTTAGAAAAGTTACTCACCCTAAATGAGTTGTTGTAAAAAATGTTATAGTGGACACATGTAGGGTTTTGGGAGTTCCCGAAATTCCTAGGAAATTTATAATTTTTAATAAAAACTTCCTTTTACCAAAAAAAAAATTATTCTTTTGGATCAAATTACCCTGCAGGAAATGTCAATAGTGAAAAAGTATTGATTCACTATTGACTGTGTCACCAGTACTACTAACCAAATATTCCCCAGGCAATGCAATTTGCTATAGACATTTAACATGTACGTGTCATTGAAAATCACTAGTGACATTTGAACTATTGACTAGGTAATGAATAGTTAGTTCTTATGGGACCATATGTAGACATTGGAACCAAAGATTCACTAGTGACTAGGTAGTTCTTATGGCACCATATGTAGACATTAGAAACATAGATTCACTAGTGACTAGGTAGTTCTTATGGGACCATATGCAAACATTGGACCAAAGATTCACTAGTGACTCGTTAGTTCTTATGGGACCACATGTAGACATAAGAACCATAGATTCACTAGTGACTAATTAGTTCTAATGGGACCATATGTAGACATTGGAACCAAAAATGTTCTAGTAAGTTAATAAAGTAAAAAGTGTAGACGCTTAGTTGACAATTTCAACAAAATAGTAAACAAAAGTGGAGACTTGGAGACACTTGACTCCAAGCTTCCTGCGGGGTACTGCTTTAAAAATAATAAATTAATAATAAATAAATATAATAAAGCACTTAGGTATTCAATTTGTGCATTGAAAACTAAAACAAAAACATATTAATTAAATGATAGGAGATAATTTTAAAATAAAAATAAATATCATATTCAGTAAAACTCGCTTAAGACGAACTCGGTTAAGACGAACCCTCGTTTAATACGAACTAATTTAAAAGTCCCGACGTTTTGGCAACAATTTTCATATAAAATACATCTTTTAATACGAACTCGGTAAATTCGAACCCCCGGTTATTACGAACTGTTTTAAGCAGTCCCAAAAACTCGTTTTCATACAAATTACCATGTTTAGTACGAACTCCCAAATTACATTTTCCCAGTTTTTTCATATTTGGGCAACTTTGCTAATCAGCTGTTACGTAAAAAAAAATAGAAATTTAAGAAAAAGTCAGTTGAGTGAATTTTTTTTTTCAAAATGTCTAACAATAAAAAAAAAATCATTTACTATTCATGAAAAAAAATAAAATATTAAAGGAAATTGATGACAACATAAAATCAAAAGTCGATATTTGTAAAGAATACAAGATAGCTAAATCAACATTATCCACAATAATAAAAGACAGATATAAAATTGAAAATTTTTATAAAAAAAGTCAGAAATCAACAATTAAAAGAATTCGTGGCTCAAAAAATGATGTGTTGGAAAGAGCTTTACTGTTGTGGTTTCGCCAAGTGAGATGGGAAAACACACCAGTTTCGGGGCCTTTAATGATGGAAAAGGCAGATAAATTAGCTGCGGATCTCAACATAGAGTTTAAAGCTACAAACGGCTGGGTAGATCGTTTTAAAGTTAGACACGATATTGTTTTCAAAAAAATTAGTGGAGAGGCAAGCAGTGTGTTACCTGAAATGACCACCACTTGGGCAACCGTAACATTGCCTTCAATTTTGAACAAATATTCCATTAGTGACATTTATAACTGTGACGAGTTTGGTTTGTTTTATCGCTGCCTACCTGACAAAACGATGGCATTTAAAGGGGATAAATGTTTTGGAGGAAAAAAACTCAAAGGAAAGATTAACTGTTTTAGTTGGATGTAATGTTGATGGTTCTGATAAACTTCCACTTTTTGTCATTCAAGAAACCTCGATGTTTTAAAAATGTTAATAAACTTCCTTTGCGATATGAAGCTAACAGAAAGGCATGTTTGTGTGAAAAACAGTCAGGATTCCGTTCAGATCACAGCTGTATAACTGATCTTGTCGAAGTAAGCGAGAATATTAGACGTGAACTAGATAATAACAAACTAAACTTCCTAGTACTCCTTGACCACTCTAAGGCTTTCGACACAGTCAACCATGAAACTCTTTGTATGAAACTCAGACGGCACTTTAAATTCGCATCAAGCTCAACTGAACTCATGTTAACTTACCTTGTAAACCGTACACAATCCGTATGTGTGAATAATTTATCATCTGAACCATTGGCTCTTACTCGAGGCGTACCTCAGGGTTCTATCTTGGGACCGCTACTTTTCTCATTATATGCAAACGATCTCCTTCAACAACTATCGTACAGCAAAGTACATATGTATGCAGACGACGTACAGCTATACCTAAGTAGCCCCGAAGAATCAATTAAGGAGAACATCGATAAACTGAATTATGATCTGGATAAAATTCATCATTGGGCCATCGCAAATGGTCTTTGTTTAAACCCTAATAAGTCCAAATGTCTCGTTATACATAAGAGGTCCATGCAACCAGAAATTGATGAAGAAATCCTTATTAACAACCAGAAAATTTCAATTGTCCCATCGGCTAAAAACTTAGGCATCGTATTCAATAGCACATTATCATGGACTAACCATATTAACTCGTTAGTTGGTCAAACATATGCCAAGCACTATGGTCAACACAATCATTCACTCCATTAAATGTAAGATTGCTTCTAGCTAAGACCTACGTTATTCCTGGTCTTTTATACGGCTGCGAACTCTTCGCAAATTGTGACGCCACAAGCAAACGTCGACTTAATATTGTATTTAATAATATTGTACGATATGTCTACAATCTAAGGAGATTTAGTAGTGTATCATTAATTTCCAGGAACATATACGGTGTTTCTTTGGATAATTTTCTAAAAATAAGAGTTCTATTGTTTCTTCATAAAATTATATACACACAAAAGCCAAAATATATCTTTGATCAAATTCGATTTGCAAGATCCAATAGGGGAAAAAAGTTAATACTTCCTAGACATCACTCTCTTGTTTCTGAATATCAATTTCATGTACATTCTGCTCGTCTTTGGAATTTATTACCACAAAACATACAACAAGCCAGCAACGCACTTCAAAAATTTACTTTTTAATTTTTTTGAATAACTTTAATTTTTCAATGTTTTTCTTTCTTTAATAATTCTTACTAATTTTGTTTTCAATACTTTTATCTTTTTCTCTATTTTGGTTTTATTATATTATATTTTTTTATATATTTTATATTCATTTTTTAAATTTTTTAAATTTTTTAAATTTTTTAAATTTTCTATATCTTGTTTTTATTTTTTATATTATATTGATCATTGTGAATCAATTGGGATATTTTATTCATGTACTATAATTATAAGATTCAATCTTGTTGTACTGAAAAAAACAAATAAATAAATAAATAAATAAATGACATCAGAACTATTTCATATGTGGCTAAAAAGTATGGACCAGTATTTTGAACAAACAGAATAAAAAAGTTGCTTTAATTTTGGATAATTGTACTGCGCATCCCTCTGTCGAACTGGAATCAATAAAACTGTTTTTTACCACCGAATACAACAAGCGTTTTGCAACCTTGCGATCAAGGGATAATAAAAAATCTCAAACATCAATACAGAACCAATATTTTAAGAAAATATATAGCTGCTATCGAACTTAAACAAAAATTGGATGTTCACTAGGCCGGGTCGATTTGTGGGGAGGCAAAAAAATCGCCCAAAGCTCAGTGAAAATCGTATTCTAGGGATCAAAATAAGAAACTTTGCGGAATTAACCATACCTCTAAAACGAATTCTACTACCCCGAAACTGTTGACTTTTGTCCCGTAGGGTCAAGTTTTGAAAAATCCCACTTTGACCCATGTAGAGTGCCCCAATCGAGTCCAAATGTATGACCGACCCCCACTAACTTTGAAGGGCCGATCCACCCATGCTCGTGGCACACCCCCCTGGAACTCCCCTGGGGGGTTCCCCATACAAACATTTCAAAAAATCTCCATTTTTGGCACTTTATTTTATTATTTTTATTTATTTTATTTATTTTTAATATTTTATTTATTTTTTCTCTTTAGAAATTTATTTAGTCAGAACATATGTAAATGAAAAAATTAATTTAACTTAGTAATAGAAAAGAAAAGATAAAAATTACTGTTTGAAGTCTTTTTTGCTTTCAAGTCTGGGCAATTTCGCACGGCTCTCTAACGTCGTCGCCATAACAGCCTCTACATTTTCCGGTATAACTCGTTTGGAAACGCTAGCTAGCAATTGAACGTGTCGTTCTGTTCCTTGTATGTGTGATGGAATTTTTGGATCATTAAACGGTGGATCATCTTGATTTAAATATTCTTTCAAAGTATCGTATGGAATGCTTCGAGTGAATGGTGGTTCAAATACGTCATTTATGTCATTCATATTGATCATTTCCGTGTAACTTGTGCAATAAAAGTTTATATCTGGTTTTTTATAAGCTCTAAGTCCCGTTGGGTCGTCAACATCGGTTCGATAGCGTAGAATTATCTTGATAGCACAGTCGCGCTTTTCTTTGCTATCATCAAACAACATTGATAACAAGATATTTTCCGAATGCGCATAATATGAATTATCTGTAATTACTTTATTGACAATTTTGCGTAAACGAGGTTCTAGAAATCTTGACCAACTAATGAATTTGAAAAATAATCTACTACCGTACACGACAGAGCTGTAATACTTAATATTGAAGTACATTGGCACATAACATGTAATTATAAATTCAACCAGTATTCTTAAATTTGCATCTGGATTTTCCGTTGTCACATATAATCGTAATAGTCTAGCGGCCTTGGTGAGCCACCGAGAATGTACAATTTTCCCTGGTTTGATGTTAGCCAGATCCACTGAAACCACGCCGCTAGAAATTGCATGGGCCATGTCGTATAAGTACTTGGAATCGGTGGAAAATTCAATTTTTTCTGGAGCAGGGGGCATATTTTTCAACTCAATTTTCTGAAAGCCGTCCACCACCTGAAAATATATAAAAATAAAGCAATTAAAAACGGTTGACAATTATAATAAATGAGTGATAGCAATAACTTACCGGAAGAGTTTCACAAGTTTCGATTTGACGGCTCAATTTTCCGGTTGCCGATCTTGGTCCAGTGCTGGTTGATTTATCCAAAGCTTCAAACAAATGCCGAAACGGAAGTTCGTTGAAGTGTAGAAGGCAAACGAACCAATGCAATGGTCTTTTTAACAGCAATTCGAATCGTCGTATAATTCCACCGTGTGGGCCAGTGTTTGTTGGCTCACCGTCAACGCATATGCCAATTAATTCATTCAGTGATATATTTTTATCGTTAAAAAAATCATTTAATTTGGTTGTTTTGTATTCAGCGGTTTCATGTTCCAGTCTTACGTAACCAATCAATTCAGAATTCGGTTCTCTCAAAATAACAAGATGAGGTTCTTTTACCATCCTAGTATGATACTTCTCATCAATTGCATCTCTCGTTAAAGTATCATCTTTTCTGCCATCGAATGAAAATGCTAACAAATTGGTATCATCTAACCGTTTGCGAAGCACTTCTTGTCTGCATTTCTCTTTTTCTCGGCGAACTTTCGATTTATCCATGATGAGAGGTTTGCCATGGGTATCTTTCATTTTAAAATCTTGGAAAAGAGCGGTTCCCATTGCTGATGCTACTCTATCAGGCACACCAAATCTGTCACATACCAAGGCAAAGTTAAAACAATCGTATCTCTGTGTGTATTGTGAACTTGTGCTTATATCCAAATCTTCTTGAACCGGTGGCGGTGCGTATGTTGAATCATCGGGATCTTGGTATGTTGGCATTGATGACATAGACGTTGCTCCTTGCTCTTCAATTTCCATCGCAAATCCATCCATTGTTAGTCTTCTCTGATTATGTTGATCGTGCATAAACTCTTTGAGGCGTTCGGGAACCAAACCGCATGCACATGGAGCTGCCTTCAAATCGCATTTACATGTTCCAATGAAAAAAATTGTTTCCAGAGATTTTACATACTCTGTAAATTCTTGGTGTTTGTTTCTATTCTTGATTTGCTCTTGATATTTGACAAGCAATCTATTCAATTTATTATATACACTTTTTTTCAGCATTATTTCCATACCAAGTTTTTTCCAAATTCCAATCAACTTATCTTGTACTTGAATAGTGAATGATTTATAGAGCAATTTTTTTTGTTCGCTCAAGTAAAAATAATATCTCAAAATATCCAGATGGGTTGGTAAATTAAGATCAGTCAAATCAGTAGACACACCAAAAACAGTAACATCATGCCTGGGTATATGACTCATTGGGTTTTCGATAGTTGTTGATGTTGTTATTGCTTCATCTTGCGGTGTAAAGGATGGTGGATTCATTGTAAACTTTTTGATTTGGAATGATTTTTTTTTTTAAATATTTTTTTATCTGAAATTAGAACTTCACACTTTGAGTTCTTCACAACGACTTAATGCATTCACAAAAACTGTTGCGTTATATATGGTCTACGAGGTAATAAAAATGAAATGGTAATTTTAATTCTACCTGTAACCGATTTTGTTGTTAAAACTGCCCATTAAATACTTACATGTAAATTAAAAGTTAATCTGACCACAAAATCTGTTAAGCAAGTGCGCCTTTTATTACTTCTGGAAAATCCTTTATGATAATTTTATGCTCAATTCTACCTGTAACCGATTTTGCTTAAGTAAGTTTACGACATGCAGCTGTGTCTTGTGGTGGCTTAAAAAACCCACACAACCTATTTTACGACCTGCAACAGAACGACACGTTCAATTGCTAGCTAGCGTTTCCAAACGAGTTATACCGGAAAATGTAGAGGCTGTTATGGCGACGACATAAGAGAGCCGTGCGAAATTGCCCAGACTTGAAAGCAAAAAAGACTTCAAACAGTAATTTTTTTTATTTCTTTTCTATTACTAAGTTAAATTATTTTTTTCATTTACATATGTTCTGACTAAATAAATTTCTAAAGAGAAAAAATAAATAAAATATTAAAAATAAATAAAATAAATAAAAAATAATAAAATAAAGTGCCAAAAATGGAGATTTTTTGAAATGTTTGTATGGGGAACCCCCCAGGGGAGTTCCAGGGGGGTGTGCCACGAGCATGGGTGGATCGGCCCTTCAAAGTTAGTGGGGGTCGGTCATACATTTGGACTCGATTGGGGCACTCTACATGGGTCAAAGTGGGATTTTTCAAAACTTGACCCTACGGGACAAAAGTCAACAGTTTCGGGGTAGTAGAATTCGTTTTAGAGGTATGGTTAATTCCGCAAAGTTTCTTATTTTGATCCCTAGAATACGATTTTCACTGAGCTTTGGGCGATTATTAAATCGACCCGCCCTAATGTTCACATATTGGAGGTGTTATACACTTTGAAAAACGCTTGGAGTAATGTCACACAAAGTACAATTGGAAATTGTTTTCGTCATTGTGGATTTGAACAAGAATTTTTAATATTAGAAGAAGAAAGTGTGGAAGAACACTCTTTATCCGTTTTATGGTATAGAACTAATATAATTTCCATATCCGTGGATGACTTTCTAGATATAGATGCTAACGTTTTGACGTCACATACATTATCAGATGAAGAAATATTGGAAACTGTGAATAATCCTGATGTTGAAAATTCGTCAAGTGATGAAGAAGTCGAAATAGAGGAGGAAGTACCTAATATGCAAACGGTACACAATAGCTTAATAAACATAAAAAAATATATTCAAACAAAATCGTGTGCCGAAGAAGCTGACAATCATATTTTGGTAATAGAAAAACTTATAACGAATGAAATTGTTAATTCAGTCATTCAGAAAAAAATAACAGATTTAAAAAAAAAAAATGAAGAATTTTAATTGAATTTTTAATTGTGAATGCATGAAATGCTAATTTTATCTTTTATTTATGTAAAAATCTGAATAATCTTGTTTTTGTTTTAATAATTTTTATCGTTAAAAAAAGCCCCGCTTAATACGAACCTCGCTTAACCGGGTTTTACTGTAATATTAAATAAGTCTACTAAAATATTTAGTAATTCGCTTGATATCTCATTTCGATTTTATTTGGCAAGTTTCCCAGCAATGGAGAAAACCCGTTCACTACACCAAAAAAAAAAGATTGGTTGGAATTCGGTCAAACCCATTAAAATAAAATTCAGTTAGTAATTGTATACGCACACTCAGCCAGAAGCAAAGTTCAGTTTGAAAAAAATTACGACAACATGTGACTACGCCATCTTTTTGTGAGCGATCTGCAATTCCAGAAACCGTATTCCGTGAAATCCTAGCTGATCCTGTTTCATCTCTTTTGGAATGGCATAGTTCCAATTGTAGGACGGGAAAAAACTCTATTATTGCCAAAGAAGTTGAAGCAAATTCCGAAAAACTATTACGGCGATATTTTTGAAGGGAACGCTTGCAGAAAACTTCTAAGACAAGCGGATAAATTGTAGGATCCAGAAATCTATGATGAAGTTGGAATATATAAAAGTCAGCCTTTCATTGCATCATTTAAAGCTATGAATACTATTGTTGACAATTACCTGACAACGAACATAGTCAATATTACTAACATAAATAAGCACTTAACTGAACTCCGTAGATCTTTTCAAAGTACGAATGTTTCCCAAACTCTTAAAATTCATGTAATTCTTGATCATTATACATTTGAATTATGATGGTTTGGGGTTATGGTCCGAACAAGCTGGCGAATCTATTCATAGAGAATTTCTCAAATTTTGGCAAATATTCAAGATAAATATTATCGATGATCCAACTTTTTCGGCTCGATTAAAAAACGCGGGTAGTTACTTTTTCTTCTCAGCATTTATAAAAAACATTGTTTATTAGTGGATTAGGTCTATTGGAGATACCACTTAAAAAAAAAAGCGCCGAGGTTTCTATACCAAGGATTTTGTGAAAATGATATCAACTCTGTTAATTAAATTTGCAGTTAAATATTTTTTCACCTTGGACAAAAATTATGAATTTTTTTGGGAAGTTACCCATGCAATATTATATAGCATAAGAAAGCTTGAAGAATTTTCTATCAACACAGAATCAAATTATTTTAAGTCGTTTAAAAATTATGCACTTTTTAGTAAGACTCAAATTTGAACACTCGAAGATTCTGGATCTTGAAATTGAAATGTTGATATTTTTTAAACAGGATCAGCTAGGATTTCACGGAATACGGTTTCTGGAATTGCAGATCGCTCACAAAAAGATGGCGTAGTAACTTTTTGTCGTCATTTTTTTCAAGCTGAACTTTGCTTCTGGCCGGGTGTGTACGGTATAAGCAACCATTTATTTAGTGAAAATGCAAATAAATTGGTACCAGCTATCAAATTTTATTTATAAATTGTCGATAATCAATAGTGGTAACAGCAAATACGGGTTTCCAAATCAAATAAACAATTAAATTAGAGTTTTGGTAGAATCAACCGAATTGTGGACTGCATTGATTATAGACGCAACTAATGATTGGTATTGGCAAACGAATTTAAGACAATGTTTGTTTTCCTAACAAAATATTGAAATTCAAATTTAGCACTATAAGTGTTTGTGGCGTAATGGGTAGTGCGGCAGCCAATTACTTCCGAGTTTCCAAGTTCAAGTCCCGGAAAAGCAAACGCAAAAAGTTTTTTTTGAAATTAAAATAAAATACTAAAATAAAATAAAATACTAATATAACTGTAAAAAATATAACTTGAGCCAGAGTACACACTAAAATTTTTTTATAAATAGAACATTTTTGGTCATCAAAGTTTAGTAATGTCATGATATTTGTTAGGAAAAGACCTAACCACGTGCTTGATTACTAAGAAGACAAGAATGGAGCAAAATAGGTTTTTAGTTAAAGTTCTGCCTATTATGGAGGCTCTAGCTTTTCTAAAACTTCGGGTTCTGATGAGATCTTTAGCCAGATCGAAATACTAGTATCAACCTAGCTAATATGTTTGATTTGCTTTATTTATACATAAATAAATATACGGAGGTTAAACGCTCGTTATAAATTGAAAATATCTAAAATGTTTAAACAGACAATTATTTAAAGAAAATAAAAACCAATTGTGATGCAATGAGTAGGACAGTGGACTATTAATCTGAAAGCCACGTTTCAACATTTGAAAAACCAAAAAAAGTTTTTTAATTTCAATAACATTTTGTGCAACCTAATAATATTTAAGTGGAATATAATATTTGGCCTTATTACGGTTGTCGTAGTCGTAGTCGAATTCGATTTTTTTTTTAAAAAAAAGAGAGGCAACACTCAGGAAATACTTCATATATTTAGTGTGTTGCTTTCTTTGGAAAGGGATAGTATAGAGATGAAAGGTGGGAAAAGATGAATGGCTTCAGACATGGCAACACTGTAATTGCGCGAGATGATAAGTCTTAGAACAGTTGTTGCTCGCCACCTGATGGAGAGTTGGCGAACTTATTGAAGCTTTTTGGTTCATAGCCCTGATTCATTATTTTACTTCGGTGGGGTTAATTGCTATGGGAACACCGAAGGTGGACATTGCGATACGTATGAGGGATAGAAAAAACTCATACATATTATTTTGATGTTGCCGGCACCGGGGATCGAACCCGGGACCTTCTGTGTAAAAGTCCAACGCGCTAACCATTACACCACAACGAATTGGTCGAATTGGCTGATAATTCATTAAAAACAAAACTTTTGAACAATCTTACAACTGAATTTATCATAAATAACACTCCCATTGCAGAAAATATTTAATCTGGGTTTAATTTCTTTATAATTTTCAATTTAAGCAAAACCATTTTGTATGGAGTCGAAAAATTCGACTACAAATTCGACAACCGTAATCAGGCTGATTGAATGAGATAACTAAATATTAGCTTCCACGACTAAAAATTTAATGTAACCATCTAACAGCAAACGATGTTTTGCAACGAAATTCATACCATGTGCTCCATTTGAAAAACAAATAATAAGTTCTTAAACAAAATTGTTTATCGTTGCTTAATTTAGGCGAAATGAGCCAAAATATTTTAGGGTGCATTTTGGAAACTAATGCATATAAAAGAGAAGTTTTGGACAAAAAATATTTCTCTTACCAATATATAACCATGCTCGAAAAACAATTTTTTTTCTGCTCCTATTTAAGAAGATATCGCGTTTTCGCTTTTTGGAAAAAGCGAAATTTGGCGAAAAAGTATCTAAACTTCAATTTATATTGTTCAAACTTCAACGCTTTTCTATTAATACTTAATGTCTTCTTTCTGCAAAATTTCATAAAAATCCTTCTATTAGTTTATAAGTTAAGGAATCCTGATAAAATCCTTTGAGTCCTTGGACTAAAGTAAGGACTTATTATTAAAGATAAAGCTTCAATCTTACTTATATTTTTTAGTCAACTTAAATTGGTTTTTTAGATTTTTGAAAACTATTTTTTTTTTAAAATAATTAGTTTTTGAAAATTTACGAAATTTTGATTTTGAAGCTTTCTTGCTTCCAAACCGTGGACGGCACACGAAAATTCAGTTTTCTATCGGAATATATTAATTTCCAAGTAGAAAACGCTCATTTGACGCATTTGTGGTAAATTTTATGAAGACTGCCCTGAGGCAGCCTTACCTGTAAGAGGGATAATATGAATATAGTTGTCGTAACCGCCAGAATTCGATTGGCAACAATTACGGTGACCACAACTGATACTGTTTTCTGAGTATATCTACCGATGTTGGGCTTATTGTTAACAGAGCATTATATAAATCATCTAAATTTTGAATCCGCATAATGCTTACTTCATATAAAGCAATTTCTCTCTTTAACAAATTCGCTAGATTTGATTTTTGCTGTTTTGGTTTGGCTGCTGCATTGTCATTTTGAAAGATTTATCGACTTGGGTTTCAGATATGTCATTGTCATTTGCTGGACACTTCAGAAATGGATTGAACAAACTAGAGTTTATAAATTGGTTCAGCATAGAATTGTAAAGAGCTTTTGTAAGTTTTAGTATTGTCATTAAAATTATCGGGAGTTTTTTAAAAAATTTATTAATGTCAACATTTTGTTAAGTTTGCTTTAATTGACTCAGCCATTTTTTTTTTTTTTAGAAAATTGTGTTTTTGTTAACAAAAGCTGATCAAAAAGTATATTTAAAACAGCATTAGCTACTAAAAAATTATAATCTCGTCGACTTAGTGCTTCAATTGCGTCTTCAAAAAGTTTAACAAACATCTCCAGGACAGTGACATGTTAACCCTTTAACCGGCCTAAGCTTTTTTCAAAGAAATTTGTACCACGTATTCTGCACAAAAAATAAACATATGTTCTTCTAGCAATTTTTTTCGTTGGGTACTTTATGCGATATAGGCCAAAATAAGTTTAGAGTGAATCTCAAAAAATAATTCATAAAAATAAATAAAGGGTCCGCCAAATAACTTTTTTTTTTGAAAATGCTATAAAAAAAAAACTGCTGAATATTTTCTCAAATTTCTTTTTTTATTTGAAAGTACAATCATTCCGATTAATAATGGAAAATAATTATATTCAAATGGCTGCCTCGGCTGGCCATGCAGTAGCCTACACGATCGGTCCAATTTTTAAGCACATTATCGATTGTGTGCAGCTGTATTTTACCAATGGCTTCACGAATATTGTCCTTTAAAGCGTCAATTGTCTCTGGCTTGTTGGCGTAACACTTATCTTTGACGGCACCCCACAAATAATAGTCCAACGGTGTCAAATCGCAGCTCCGAGGTGGCCAAACGACATCAGCTCTGCGGCTGATAATGCGATCTTCAAAAACAGGGCGCAAAACATCGAGTGTAGCTTCGGCTGTAACGGCCACTCTTTGCTTATTTTCGAAGAAAAATGGCATGATTTTCAAAGTAATATCGCAATATTTCCCAGCGTTGTTCAAGCGTATACACAACCATATTCGTTCAGCGGAAGGATAAAACTAATTATCTGTCAAATCAGACATGAGCTAAGTGTTACCACTCACGAAATAAGCACTAGTTGAAAAAAAAAACGTTAGATGGCGGAATCTTTATGTTTAGGCATAAATTATTCTTTGCCAAGAATTACTCTAACCAAGATGTAACTACAATCCAAAAGTTACACCTTTTGTATTTTTACTTAAGATGTGGCTATTTTAGTTTTTCGGAAAATGCGAAATTGGGCGAAAAGGCACCTTAACTTAAATATATATTTAGAAATGTTGAGGTTAAGAAGAAAAATAAACGTTTTTCTCTAAAAAAAATTATAAATACTATTAATTGTTACATCAGACAAGACTAGTTTCTGCCTTTTTATGGACAGGCGTCAACAGCGATTTTCCATTTTTAAATTGAATTATTATTTGTGTATTTATAATATATTGTTCGAACTTAAAGGCTTTGGTACAAGTACCAACTATAATGTTTCTGCAAAATTTTATGAAAAGCCGTCCATACGTTTTCAAGTTAAGGCGATGTTCTTTAGAGGAATCCGGTTGTAATCCTGTATGTCCTTACAACAAAATAAGAGCTTTTTTTTTTAAATGCTTAAGCTTCAATCTCACTTTGCTTTTAATACCAAAGGTTTCTGTTCAAAATAAATATGTTTTTACGATTTTTGATAATTATGTTCATTTCAAAATGTTTATTTTCTGAAATTTTACTAAATTTGAACTTCAACACTTTCTCGCTTCAAAACTGTGCATTGCACACATAAAACTACATCACATTATATTTTATAAACATGCTTTTCTATCAAAATAGCTTGATTTCTTATTATAAAACACTCAATTGGCGCATTGATGGCCAATTAAAAATACCACTCCTGGAGGCGGGCTTGCCGGTTATAGGGTTAAATTTGCTAAGTCAGATAATCAGCATTTCTTGCCTTTAAAAATTAATTATTCATAGCCAAATTAAAATAAAAAGGCTGAGAAACAAAATAGTTCTGCATTAATTGATTATTAAAATTTTTCCCATTTTCCCGGAAATTTTTAAAAATTTTCCCGGGAATTTCCGACGCAATTTTTCTGAGAATTCCCTGAAAATTTCTCCCGGGAATTTCTATCCAAACCCTAGACACATGCCATAACAATACAACGTAAAGGCATAAGGAAGAAATTGGGCTTTTTATTTGACTTTCTATGGTTTTCTGTTTACATTTTAAATGAATTTTTGTCATTTTGTTTTTGAAAACGAGAGAACATTTTCTAATAAGAGTACCTGGCATTATTATGCCATTACATACATTCATAAACTGATTCATTGTTTAAAAATGTAAACTCAAGCTGTATTTATTCTGGAAAATTTAAAGTTATTATAATTTAATAATCGCGAAACATGAAACTAATTATGTAGAAATTATGTAAAAATATGTTTCTAACCTTCTGATACTAAGAATTTACTGAAAATGTGAGTTAAAACGATGGTAAAAATACCCTTAAAAAGGCCACAAAGGCAATTACTAGGGCTCGGAAGTTAATGCATTTATAATATCGTTTTATGTACATAAAATATGCATTAAAAATCATAAAATATGCACGTGACATTTTAAAAATATGCATTTATTATTGATTTTTTCAACGTTTTCAACATTATTAACAAATTTAAATACTTTTTTTCTTGTGATTAACTATTTTAAAATTAGCTTTAATCACTCTATGGCAGTTAGTAAGTCCTGGTTCACACACGGCAATTTTACTTGCGCAATTCTTGAGTTTATAGAAGAGGGAGGAAAAGAGAATGGAAGGGGGTACAGACTTGCCCGTACTCCAATTCCGTTTTGTTTTGTCATCCGCAATTTTCAACACTGCAGGTTGATATATGAAAATTGCTGAAACACACTTTTCCTGTGTGAACACAAAAGCAATTTCAAAGGAGAATTGAAGAAAAATTGCGCAAGTAAATTTGCCGTGTGTGAACCAGGACTAATTATAGTTTTCTTTCATTTTTGTCTTTATCATAAAAAAATGTGTAGAAATACAATGTAGTTTATATTCATAGCAATCGTTTATATAATTGTTTTGTATGTTAAAATTGTATATCAAATTTTTTCATTCGAATTCAAACTGTTCAACAATAAAATATGTATCTGAATTTGCTTTTTTAAATAAATACCGCAAGTCAAAAAAATATTTATATTTATGTATCAAAAAAATATTTATAAATTTTCAATTTAAGTAAAATACCATAATAAAAAAAAAATCTTAAAAACATGCATTTTAATGCAAAATGTGCATTTATAGCAAAATATGTAACAAAAAATGCCAAAATATGCATTTTTATCAAAAAAAAAGAAGAAATTAAAACATGTATGTGGGCGTTGTGGTGTAATGGTTAGCGCGTTGGACTTTTACACAGAAGATCCCGGGTTCGATCCCCGGTGCCGGCAACATCAAAATAATATGTATGAGTTTTTTCTATCCCTCATACGTATCGCAATGTCCACCTTCGGTGTTCCCATAGCAATAAACCCCACCGGAGTAAAATAATGAATCAGGGCTATGAACCAAAAAGCTTCAATAAGTTCGCCAACTCTCCATCAGGTGGCGAGCAACAACTGTTCTAAGACTTATCATCTCGCGCAATTACAGTGTTGCCATGTCTGAAGCCCTTCATCTTTCCCCACCTTTCATCTCTATACTATCCCTTTCCAAAGAAAGCAACACACTAAATATAGGAAGTATTTCCTGAGTGTTGCCTCTCTTTTTAAATAAAAAAAAAAAAATGTATGAGTTTTCTATCACTTTTATGTATCGCTGCGCCCACCTTCGGTGTTCCCATAGCACTTAACCCCACCGAAGTAAAATAATGAATCAGGGCTATGAAACAAAAAGCTTCAATAAATTCGCCAACTTTACATCAGGTGGCGAGCAACAACTGTTCTAAGACTTATCATCTCGCGCAATTAAAGCCCTTTATCTTTCACCTCTCCACTATACCCTTTCCAAAGAAAGCAACACATTAATTAATAGGAAGAATTTCCTGAATGTTGCTTCTCTTTATAAAAAAAAAAAAACTATTACCTTCGTCCTACAGTTAACGACAACAAACATGCATTTACATGAACTTCCGAGCCCTAGTAATTACCGTCAAAATAACTGTAAATATAGTTATTTATAATTGTTGCAAAACAAATAAAAAAAGCAGTAAAAATATCTAACAATGTCGTAAAAATAACTGAAAGTTTCGTAGTCAAAAATTTAGAAACAACTGAAAAAATTATTAAAAATTACTGTATTTAACAGTTGTTTCTTCTGTATTTTAAGAATATATTCTAATAAAAAAAAAAGTTTTCGATTGCAACACAAATTAGGGACCAAAATTAACAGCTTTTTTAAAATTTGAAAGAAAAAAAACATATATACTAAGAGAATTATCTTCACTTCATTAATGAATTTTTTCATACATTTAATGAAAATTTTCACTGGAACTCGTCTGTTGAAACTTTTCATTGAATCTATTAAAGTCAATGTTTATGAAATGCTTGTAGAATTAATAAACATGTTCATAAAACTAATGAATCAATCCGACAATGAAGCGTTTATAGAGTTTATGAAACAGTTTCATTAAAATGTTTAATATTAAAAAAAATTCTTCATGAGTGCCTTGAAAAATACATTCGAACTAAGCCAATGAACCGCTTTGTATGATTTTTTTAAATAATAAATAAACCACTTTATAAAATACAGTGAGACCTCGATTATCCGTGATTCGATTAACCGGCAACATCAATTATCCGGGAAAGAAAAAAAAAATCATTTTTTTGCGTCGATTTAAAATTTTTTTTTTGCATCAATTAACCGTGATTACCTCTATTATCCGGGATTACAAGCATACTTTTTTTCGGCTACTATTGAACAATCAAACATAATGTGAATAAAATGAAAAAAGAAAAAAATGGAAATTCCATAGTTTGCATACGATGAGTCAGAGGCATATACAATAGAGCGACTCAAGTTGTATGATGTACTTGGCAAATTTTTTCTTTTGCCAAGTACATTATCTTTGTATGTAAATAATTTAGATTTTTGCAAATTAGATGCATTTTACACGGTGCTCTGGAATATATATAAATGCATTTTTGTGGTAACTCTAATATGATAGCAGATTTAGTTTCTAGATCATGTATGGATGAAAATAGGACTAATGTTCGACGTTAGTTTTATAATTTCAAATATAACGGTTATAGTTGGCAACTAATTACATTAAAAGCTTAAAATAATAGTTGGTAACGTTTTCAATTGTCAGCTTTGTTGGCAACTCTGTTCTAATAAGAATTTTATACATAATAACAATCAGCTGTTTAACATAAAAAAAAATAGCAAAACCATTTATCCAAAAGCAGTCTAAAATTATTTTTCGAAATTATGATGAATGTTGAAACTGAAACTCCGGTAAATACATTTAATCCTAAAAATCCACATGGCAAAGGTATGTATTTAACATTTTAAACCACTTCCTTATCAAAGACCATAAATAATAATCGCTAACAATTTTCCAGGAGATCCAAATGACCGGTCATTACGCAAAGTAGAAGTAGAGGTACTGATACCTAAAATTATGCGTGAAAAAGCTAAGGAATTGCATTGTACTAAAGAAGTACAGGATTTCGAGTCTTGCTGTAAAGAAAATGGTTTATTGATGGTGGTTACATGTCGCAAAGAGAATTCGGCCCTTAGGGATTGTTTGTCCAATTGGTATTGCAATGAAACATTTAAAGAAGAATGCAAACAAATCTATTTACAAGAACGTTCTGACTATAGGCGCACTGGAATACCCAAGAAACATAGAGTGGAGAAGATTTAATGGAAAAACAAACTTATTTCATATAAATTTGTAAGCATTTGTTGGATTATTAAAAAATAAAGTTTATTTTGTTGTTTTTTGAACAAAAGATGTACAATTAAATCTTCTTATAATCGTTTCTGATATTTGTAGATGCGATATATCTTTCAGTGTGACCATTTTGAAGTTCTCAGGTTTGGTTACCTCTAAAAGTAAAACATCTTTATCGGATGTTTCTGCTATACGTTGAAAACCTTTAAGATTTTTAGATATTAAATGTTCTCTATCGTTGGAAGTGATTAATTTAACAACAAAACTGGCATGATGAAAACGAGGACCTTTACGATAAATTACTGAAATTAAAAAAAAAAGTTCTTTCAAATCTTTTATGAGATTTTTCTAACAACTTACAAAAATTTCCACCAAATTTTAAGCCGCTTTTTACTACCCATCCTTTTGACTTTAAATATAAATAAGAAGCCAAAGATTCTACAAATGTATCATTAACTTTTAAAGCTTCTTTAAAGAAATTTGACCATTCCATCAGCTGGTTCTCTATATCATTAATCTTAAGTACTTTAAGATAATAACTTAAAAAGAAGGCTTCTTCTAAGCTAATACATAAAGTCTCCTGTATTTCATCAGATTCGTGATTTAGATTAATGGTGCTTTCTGTATTTGCTGTAGCAACTGCACTTTGCATTAAAACTTGTGGTTGTACTACGAGATTGACTACCTTTACCATAAAAACCATTATCGTACAGTTGGATAATATCATCCTTGGAGTATACTTCAACTGATATTCCAGTAAAAATACCTTCATATTGTTTATCGTCTTTACGATTTGGAAAAGGTTGCACTTGCCATTTGTTATTAACACCTTTTTTGCGTTTAATATGAGGTGTAAAAAACATTTTGTTTACATGTGAAACTGACAGATTATTGAACAAGTGTTGCCAATTAAAATTTTATATGCTTTTAAACAGTAGGTCCATTCGTTTACTTTTCCAGTAGATGAGTAAATTTTGGGCAAAATGAAAATTTTACTCTCAGAACTGGCTCTTGCACAAAAAAGTAAACGAACGGAAAAATTGCAAAAACTTGCAGGTTAATTCAAACATATGAGCGCTAAAAAGCTTAGTGTTGTAAAATAAGTGTTATTTAGACTACCCAGTATATATTGTTTTTGGTACTTGATACATTGCATTTTAATAATTATAAATTCGTAGCAATTGTATTTATTAAATAAACTTTTGTGGAAGCTTTTGTACCTGTTTAGTTTGTACATGACTTTTAATTTTGTTTCTAGTTAAAAACATACGAAAATACATGAATACTTTATTTTTAATATTCGGTACCCTAAATAATATGCAGTAAGAAGTATTCATATATTAATTAGCTTTACATCTCTAATATATTAATGTAAATAAAAACAATTAACAGAGATATTAGAAAACTGATAAATTGTTACTATAATAATTGTAACTGACTACTTTAATTTGTTTCAGATTGAAAATAATTATTTTTAGTTTTTGCCGCCCTTTTAATTCAGCTTTTAATCTTTTAAATGTTTTTATTACTAAATGTATGCTTATTTTTGTTTGTTTACTTAATGTAATCATATGTTTTTGTTTTCTACTGGATTTTACCGGATTTTACTGGCAAAAATTTGTCCAGTAAAAATTTGCAGGTTTTTTGCTGACAACTGTCACTTTACTCTCTTAGTAGACGCTCTCTTTTGCAAATTTATGTGTACGCGAACGCATTTCAGTAAAATCCAGTACAAATTTGTACAAATTTGTGCAAATTTTGGTTGTAAACGAATGGACCTAGTGTCGGATTCAGCCCAAGCTTTTGGGGGGTATCTAAGCATGTTTGCTGGTTTTACCGAAACCTTTTTTTGTATTTTTAAAACTTAACGCGGATTATGAATGCTTATAGCTTAAAATATTTTAAAAAATTCTTTCTGATTTTTTAAAGGGGTACGGAAATGCACAGTGGGATATATTTGTAAGTTCCTGATCATAAATGGTTTCTGAAAATTTTTGATTTATAGTCTAAAAAGTATGTTTCCGTAATGTGGAGATGTTATACTATAAGAATTTAAAAATATATTTTTGATAGTTTCCCTTTAAGACCCTCTAAATTATCTCCCATTAATAAAAGTTTTGGTCTTAACCATACACTCAAAAACTAAACTAGTGTAAGAATATCGAAGTCAACTATGTAATTTTTTTATATAAAGTTGATAGAAGTGCAAGTATAAATTACATGTGTCATTTTTTGCAATTTAAAATATTTCACATTGTTTGTTTTGTATCTTACCTAAGTTTTTTTATAACTTTCAAAAGTAAAATTTGAAAGTTGTCAAAGTAGTAGTAGTCAAGATGGCAAATGAATTTTTCACTAAGTTGTACAAGAAAAAATAAAACTTGACTGTGTAATGTATATACACATCCCTATGTTAATATGGCAAGGAAAATATGTGCTGTTTTTTTTTCATATGTACAAAAGTCTATATTTTTTTTAATAAAAAACCCAAAATTAAAAAATTGTAATAAAATGTCCGAGAATAATTTGAAATTGTTATGTATTTGTGCTGAAATAAATTTTAATGAATTTTTATTTTATTGGATTTCTCTTTTTTAGCTTTTTCTTGCATGAAACTGTGTGTCGCTGGAATGGTTGGTTCTGATAGCATTTCTGGTTGATTTTTGTGAAATGTGTGGGATATAAGTTAAGCATTATATTATATTTATTTAATTTTTTACACAAAAAGTACAAATAAATATATATTATTAAAAATATTAAATCCAAGGATTTTTCATTAAAAAATATTACATATAAAAATATATAAAATGAACAAAATTAAGTTGTTAATTTGTATCAAGTAGAACAATGGAATTTTGTATAAAACCAATACATGCAAAGTTTACAAAGTTTTGAATGGATATTTGTGCATAGTTTTTTTTAAGAACTTTTTACCGAAATTGTTTACATAACTTGTCGAAAAACTTTTGAAGTTGTATTTTATACAATAAACTTTAGGTGATTTTACACTTTGCGTTTTTTGCGTAAAGTTATGAATGTCAAATTTATATGGAAATATCTGTGGTTAAAGTTAAACTCTGCTTACAAATAGAAAAGTTAAAGGCTTAACCATAGGTATTACAAACAAAAAATAAAAAGTGTAAAAACCACTATTTTGCTTTCCGTTTTTCCTTTTTGTTTGTGGTAAGCAGTTCACAGTCAAGTTTTATAGTTTTCTTTTGTATTTCAGTCAACTAACCCATTTGGTATCTTGTTTAACTGATGCTTTGGTAGTTTTGATATATTAGTTTTGCAAGTTACAAAAAAAAAAAACTTAAGTAAGCTACAAAATTGTATAAATTGGCGAACGAACAAAGTGAAATATTTTAAAGTACAATAGTACTTAGCATCAACAAATTGGCGGTTAATAGATTAATCGTTTAACGCTTTAACGTTAACGTTAACTTTATCAATAAAAACACTAAAAAGTTGTTGTTTTTTAAGTAAAGTCAACTGTCTTGGTATATAAATGGTTTGTTTGGGATGATTTAAAGCATCCTGAGATTTTTAAAGGAGCATACCTTAGAAACTTAAAGACTTATTAAGGAGAAATTAAAGTCACTAAATCCTTAGAGTTACTGAGTTTTTCTACTAAACAGCTCTAAGAGTCTACCAGCGTTATCATTATTAAAATATGAGAAAACGGAGACGTTTATTAATATATTTTGCTAAATATTAATAAAATAAGAACAACAAATATAAATCTGTTAACTTTACAAAATTTTAGTTATATTCGATCTGAATTTTAGCATTTTATACTGTAAAATTAGCAAAAAACTGTTACTAAATATTTGTAGACTCCAAATAGTAAACAGAAACTAACTTAACAAAATGTTTGCTATATTTACCTCAAATTTAGTAGAATGCAAGTAACAGTTTATTTTGCTAAAATCAACAGAAAATTTTGCTAAAAAATTGTATATTGCTGATTTCATGTAAGGGCAGATTTTTTTTTTTTGCTGATTTTTCCAGATTATTTATGATGTGAGAAAGATTATTCAAGTCCAAGATCATTTGTTTTTTGTTAAAAAAAACCATGCAATGTTTATTTATTAATTAAAAAATGCCTTCGTTTATTAAAAGTACATCCTATAAGTAATAGTACATCTTTCTACCAAATTTCTTAAAAAAAAAATACCACGGGAAAGGAAAAGTAATTCGACATAATAATTTGAATTATTCAAAACATTTAATTTTTGCAACAAAAATAAAACTTTATATAATATATACACAGGTAGTTAAATATTAAGCAAAAAATTCTAATTATATTACAAAATAAATATTTTGACTTACCTTACCAAAGAGTTGATATAAATTTAAATGTTGAGATGATTAGCTCTTGTTTTACCAATTTTAACAATTTGTACACAGAAAAACTAATTTTTTTTCATTCATTTTACTTCAAATTTGTGTAAATTTTTTTTCTTAACAATTATATTTTAAATTGCAATAATTACAAAAACACAATGCAGCAAATTTAATTTTTTTTTTCATAAGAAAATTTTTATTTTTTTTTTTACTTTTTATGATAAATTTAACATGCATTTTATTATATACTACATATATTTGTATTTCATTTTTCCCTTTTGAATTATGAATTTCCATTTTTTATTTTTATTTTTTCTTTATAATCAATTTAACATGCACTTTATTATATATTTTTTTAAATTTATTTTTTATTTTATTGCATTATTTATTTTTACATAAATATTTATTTGCTATTTGTGGTGATAGCATTTGCTTGCACATTATTATGATTTATATTTATATTATTTTTTACATTTCTTTTTTTACGTTTAAATACAAACAGTAAAAATACATAATTAATGCATAACGGTAAAAATATAACGGAAAAATATATAACGGAAAAATGTAAGCGAAAGTAAGCGAAAATGAAATCAGCGAATTGGTAAAAAAAACACATTTCTATGCAACTCTGCTAATGAAGTAGAAATGTCAAGCGAATTTGAGTAAGAACATATTTGAATTCGCCGACTTAAAAAATTTCCAATTTTGCAAAATAGAATTTAATTGATATAAATACCCTTATTTAAATTAAATTTTCCGTTTTCTGTTTACACTAAGTATTTCTCTTTAAATTAACAATTGATATTAATCACTGAAACTGCTACAACCAAAGTTGTGTTCAGGTTCTTTTCAATACTAATTATTTTTAACTAACACTTTCCGCTATATATTCGTACTGTATATAAAAAAATGCACTCTTTTTATGTATAATAACTATTTAGACACCCGATTTATTAACTTAATTAATTGTGAATTGATTAACAAACTTTTTTTACAAGCCTTTATTTCGATGTTTTTTTCATTTTGCTGTAACGTCAATTTGTTTTTGTAGTTGTTTTTACTTTCCAAACACTTCCTAAAGCGAATTAAATTTGAGCAACTCTGTACAATTTTCTTATTACGGCGAAAAAGTCACAAGACCTGTCAGCTGAATTTTGGTTAGTCGTATTAGCAAAAAACGAAAATTTTTTCCAAGTAGAATCTCTACACTTTTTTTGGTAAAAATTGAAAAATTCCTAGAGAAACTTATAAAAAAAATTTTCTAATTTGCTTTTAATCACCAACAAATTGCAGTAATTATGTCTGACGTAAAGGATTTAATGAATTTACCCGAGGAAATTGGTGGTGGTATGTATTCCAAAAAAGAAAATTCAAAGTGAGAAAAATCGAAAAGTCTCGACACTTTCATTGTTATGAATGATAGTGTCAAAGAACATGGTCATATGATTTATTTAATGTTGATGTATTTCCAGATATGATTGCTGCCACTTCGGTGCTGCAACAACAAGCTGCTGATATTCGTTCCAAAACTATCAATTGGGCTTCTTACATGCAATCCCAAATGATATCCCAAGAAGATTACCAGACCATTACTGCTTTGGACAAATCAAAGGGTGCCTATTTGCAATCTAACCCAGCACAAGTTGTCAAGACTTTGTTGAATCTACTGTCTCATGTGTCTAAAGATTCAACCATTCAATATGTTTTGGTTATGATTGATGATTTGTTACATGAAGATCGTTCCCGTGTCGATTTCTTCCATGAATACTGTTCGAAACGTAAGGAATGCGTTTGGGGACCCTTCCTAAACTTGTTAAATCGTCAAGATGGTTTTATTGTCAATATGTCTTCTCGCATTTTGGCTAAAATGGCCTGTTGGGGTCATGAAATGATGCCCAAATCAGATTTGAACTTCTATTTGCAATTCTTAAAAGATCAATTGACTGCTCAAGTAAGTGAACATTTTTTATAATTTACTTTTGGTTTGAAGATTGGGATTTTATTTTTAATGTGAAATATTTATTTTTTTATTTTGGTGTTGGGGACTTTTTATTATTATATTTTTAAATTACTCTACAACATAGAAAAAAATAATTGAGAAAAATTTAAATTACACCATTTCCATTTAAAATCGGGAGCTATTTTTTTAATATAAATTATGAAATTCCAATTAAAAACAAGAATTTTTAAATGAATTTTAAGGTTTTCTATTTAAAATTAAGAAAATTTCATATGAAGAACTATTTGAAATTGGGAAAATTTTAAATGAAATTAAAATTTTCTCTTTGAAATTGGAAAATTTTGAAATGAAATGAGATTTTTTATTGGTAATTGAGAAAATTACAACTAAAATCACAACTTTATAAGTGAAATTAAAACATTCTATTTAAAATAGATATTTTTTATTTGAAATTGAGAAAGTTTTTTTATAAAACTAAAAAAATACCGCTTGAGAATTGGAAAATTCAAAATGAAATTGAGAGAAAAAATTATATTAATAGTATAATGGCTTTAAAAATAAAATATTACACTATTTTCAATTAAAATCGAAAACTTTTTAATTGAAATTGAGAAATTTAACCCTCTAATGCCCGAATTTTGTTTTGCAATGAAATTCATACCATGTATTCGTCTCGCAAAAAAAAATAATAATTTCTCTTAAAAAAATGTTTTTCGCTGACTACTTTCGGCGATATGAGCAAAAATAATTTAAAATTTATCTCGAAAACTAATGCAAGTAATACCAAGACATAACCACAATCCAAAAATATACTTTTTTGTGCTTCTTTTTAAGAAGATATGGCGATTTTCGCTTTTTGCAAAATGCGAAATAGGGCGAAAAAGTATCTTAACTTTAATATTTTTTGTTCAAACTTTAGACTTTTAGTACTATTACTGATTGTCTTCTCTATACCAAATTTCAAAACGATCCGTCCATTACTTTATAAGTTAAGACAATGTCCTTTAGAGATATCCTGATAAAATCCTGTTCGTCCTTGAAGAAAAATAAGGACTGATTATTAAAGGTAATACTTCAAGCTTACTTATACTTTATTTTCAAGAGTTTTAAATCAACTTAAATAAGTGTTTTAGTTGTTGGAAATCTCAGTTAATTAAAAATAGTTATTTTTTGAATTTTTACAAAATTTGAACTTTAAAGCTTTCTCGCGTTTTAACAGTGCACTGAATACGAACAGTTTCTTCGCAAAACTTTTAGCTAATTCACTTTTATATCGAACTATATCAATTTCTAAGTATAAAACACTCATTCGAAGCATTTGGGTTCAATTTTTTAAAGGCGTTAGAGGGTTAACGGATTTTCTATTTGAAATTGGGAATTTTTCAAATAAATTCGAGATACAAGTTTGATATAATTTTTATTAAAAATAAAAATTTATGTTTTTTTCGATCATTAATTGTGCAATGAAAATGAAAAATTATTCAAGTTCGAAGTCATACTATATATTTCTTTATTAGAATATTGTCCTAACAAATAATCTATATAGTTTTTTTTCAAATTTATTAATTTACCACTTTCAGGAATGTGTTGATAGATCTATTTAGGGAATTTTCAAGGTTCCCGTCATCAGAACACGTTTTGAAAAAGTGACAATCACATGTAAAACATCAAACATTCATATAACCTAGTTATCCCACTTAATGAGAACTAATATATGAGCTCGAAGTTAAAAGAAGTCAAAACGTGTTCTGATAATGGGAACCTAGAAAATTCCCGAAATAGATCTATCAACACATTCCTGAAAGTAATCAATTAATAAATTTGAAAACCAAAACTATATAGATTATTTGTTAGGACAATATTCTAATAAAGAAATATAAAATCAAGATGTTTTAAATCAAATTGAGAAAATTCTAAACGAAATTGAGATTTTTCATTTTCATAATCGGTTACAAATTTCTTAATTTAATTTTAATTTCTTCATATTTTTCGTTATTAATTTTTTCTATTTGATAAACATTTTTGAAAATAAAAGTAGAAGCCTCAATTTTATTTAACATTTTCTCATTTTCATTTAGAACTTTCTCGATTTTAACATAAAAATTTCAATTTTATTAAGAATTTCCCAATTTCAAATGGAAAGTCTCAATTTCAAATATAAAGTCTCAATTTCAAATATAATTTTCTCAATGTCAGTTAAAAATTTTGAATTTCATTTAATTTTCTCACTTTCAAATACAAAATTTCATTTTAATTTGTAATTTTCTACATTAAAAAGAAACCAATATGGAATTTTGTCAATTCCAAATAGAAATTCTAGATTGCATATGGAATTTTCTTAATTTGAAATAGAAAATCTCTAGTTCATTTGGATTTTTCCCAATATTAAATAAATAATGTAAATTTTTTTGGAATTTCTCAATTTCAATTTAAAAGTTTTAAATTGAAAATGTTGTAAATTTTCGTTGTTTATATCAGAGATTTAATTTTTTGTATTACGGTAAATTTTCAATGTCAAAAGTTTTTTGGGAACTGAGTGACTGATTAAAAAAAATGGAGATGTTTTAAATCTAAAATAAAAACTGAAAATATTGTTTATACTATCTGGATTTTCTGTTATAAGCATATATTAGATCTCAAGCTCTATGACATTAGTTGTACTTAACTCATGACAAACTGTTGCACTCACATACAGTGGGGAGCACTTGTGAATACATGTTAGTACTTTTTACACCTAAAGATTCAGGTCGAAAAATGTTTGACACTAGAACTAAATTATACTTTTCTAAAGGTACAAGGTACGCTGAATCCAAATCTGTATTTTTTTTTATCAAAATGCTCCGATTTTTCACGTTCCTGGAAATGTATTTTTCATAATACTTGTTACGGCAACTCAACACTCTACTCTTACCAATTTTTTCAGTTTTTCAATTTTTAAGATAACTTATTTCCTTACGACATTATCGTCAGTTGAACTTGATAATAAATTTGAATTTTTTAAAATTTTGCATTGCGCGACTTTAAAATTGCTGTTACAACCTCAATTTCAATTTACAATAATGTCGTAAGGAAATAAGTTATCTTAAAAATTGAAAAACTGAAAAAAATGGTAAGAGTTGCCGTTGCAAGTATTGTGAAAAATACATTTCCAGGAACATGAAAAATCTGAGCATTTTGGTCAAAAATACACTTTTCTCGTTAATATAGCTCTTACGCCTGATGTCGGAGAATGAATCTAAGGTCAGATTTGGGTTCAGCGTACGTTGTACCTTTAGAAAAGTATAATTTAGTTCTAGTGTCAACCATTTTTCGACCTGAATCTTTAGGTGTAAAAAGTAATTACATGTACTCACAAGTGCTCCCCACTGTACGTGGTATACCTATACAAAAATATTTTAATGTGTGAAAAAATGTGTTTTTTGTTAAAAGAAGAAAAAGAGTTTGAGTTTGTAATCTATGGTTAAAAGTTTGTAATAGAAAACCGTTGCAATTTGCAGCAACATTTTGTTAAAAAAATTTAAACCCATAAAACAAAAACCTGTTTTTAAAAGATTCAGATTGAAAAAAAAGTATTTTGAAACATAATTTTCCTTTTCAATTAATTTCTTAGTGACGATTCTTTTTTTTTATATGTTGTTAGAGTATTTGTAATATATTTTTGTACAAAATGTATATATTTTTTCATTATCCATATTACATTAAACGAGTAAATGTTTGTATATCTTATTACATGTTCATGTATTTATTTATTTATTTGTTTGATTAAACTGTTAGTATAATTATCGCTTTCTATTTTAAATTATTTAATTTATAAATCAAACATCAGAAAACAAACATCATCAACATTTTATGGCATTGATCTATTTAACATATTTTTACTGGAGATGTCACGAATAGTGTATTCGGCACTTTACCGAATACCGAATATTTATCCAATAGTTCTTAAATTCATTTTCATAAAAAAAGACAAAATTAAATAGAACCTAAAACTTTTTTAGGTTGGAAAATTATCTCAAACCAATTCCAAACCGCAGTGTTAAACATTTTAAAGAAAACTATTTTGTAAAAAACTTGATTTTCTCAATTTTTGTAGGAAAAAATACAGGTTTTTAAGCAATTTTCTTTTAACCGAATAATTCTGCCGAATAGTGCTACTATTTGATATTGGGACGAATAGCAAAAACATGCTAAATACCGAATAGTAAACGAATATTCGTGACATCTCTAATTTTTACTAAAATATTTAATTAATTAATTTATCTCTTACACTGTACAACACATTTTTTGGGGGTGAATAATTCATATGCCAGATGAATGTATTAGGTTAGTATATTAAAACCCCAAAATGGTTTGTTCCTATGTGCGTACAGCCAAATTGTATGGCCGTTTTAATTTTTTTCGCCAACACTGTATTGAATAAGACTCAAAAGGTAGTGTAAGAGTTCTCTTGATATAAATTCTGAGTTCGTATGGCCCCAACAGAAGAGACATTTTTAGTAGAATATTTTAACCTTATAACTGCAATTTCCCTGGGTCATTTTAGTCCTTTTTCAAGAAATACCCAAAAATGGGTTAAGATGTTCTCTTAATATGTTCTGCAGCAAATTTTACTAGAAGGTGTCGAAGACAAAAACGTCTTCCGGTCATGTTAAATCACAGAGAACTTGAATCGTTATTGAGAACAATCGTAATTTGTTTCCAAAACTAAAGAAAAATAAGTCTGTAAATTAAAAACTTTAAAAGCGGAACATTATAATCATTGTAATTCCTTAGATTCAACTTTTACCAAATTAAAAAAAAAAAAAAATACCAGGAAAAATACGAGATAAGGGGCTAAAATATAAAATAAAAAAATCAATTAAAATATTAGCGGTTTTCATTCTTGGTGTTCTATTTACTTCGTGTTACTACGATTTACTACGATTTCTTCACAACAAAGCGTGAGTATATTTTTTTAATGTATGGTAAATTTATAAATCAGCTGATTTTTCGTTCGCCACATATGTATCAAACATTATTTTAATTTAAGAAAAATGCCAAAATTTACAAAAAAAAAAAAGAAAAAATAAATTTTTTACTTCAAAATAATTTCGTTGTAAACTGGGTTTTTCGATATTTTTATTAATTTTATAGTTTTTCCAATAGTTAACACAAAATAAATTTTTTGACTGCAGAACAGTCAGCTGTTTTTTGCTGATAAATTTATTACGCGTGTTTACTACAGTTTTTTGTGTGATATTTCACCACAGCGTAGTAAATTTTAGTGCAATACATTTTGTAGTTGGTTCTGGTAAATTCTGATAAATTTATCAAACGTACACCATTAACCAGATCTACAAGGGTTATTTACTTTACTACCAAGAATGAATACCGATATTATGTTTAAAAACAAAAGCAGAAGAAATCGTAGTAGGTTAGGTTAGGAAGGGTTATATGCCCAGGGGCACAACTCCACTCGGAGACCAATACGGTCCATTGTGAATCCCTTCAGAGAAAAACGGTAAGAAAGAATAGAAATAGACAAGGAGATAGATTGAAAAATAGATATAAAGAAAGATAGAAAGAATATATACTCCCCAGAAACCAGCTCCTATCGTGCCCTTGCTAGAAACAGCCGTCCTATCTCCCTGACAAATCTCACCAATCTACTGGATTGTATCCAGCGACACACCCAAGTTCGTCGTGAAATCTATATCCTAGCCATTTTTGTCTGAGACCCTGCAACCTATGATTATATGCTCAACTGTCTCCAGTTCCTCAACGTCCTCGCACAACCTGCAAAAATCCGGTATGTCCCTGTCCCATCTGCTTGTGAAAGCCCTGACAAAACAATGACCGGTCAGGAACCCCGTAAGGGTCCTGGGACCTTCCCTGTCCAGTCCAAAAAGAACCTTGGTTGCCCCTGCGTTTAATGCGGGCCATAACGCCCTAGACACCCTGCAATCCATTCTGTCCCTCCATGATTGGTTATCGGTTTCGCGGAATCCCTTACGTATAACCTCAAAGTAGTAACATTATGGGGGCTTTACCACCCCCCCCGTCCCCCGTCCCTTACTGCCAAGTCCATATTCGAACCCTCCCTCGCAAGTTCGTCCGCCAACTCATTGCCATCCACCTTGCAGTGTCCGGGTACCCAACACTGCCTCACTGTGAATGCCTCCATGAGCTTCCTCAGACCACACCTACATCGTGCGACCAGGCGCGAGCGCACCGTGTAGTTTGTCAGTGCTTTCAGCGCTGCCTGGCTGTCGACATAGATTGTCACCCTAGATCCCCCAACAATGTGGCCCAGTATCACTTCCGTCGCCCTCCAGATCGTTAGGATCTCAGCTTGGAAGACACTGCACTCATCTGGGAGTCTGTATGATCTTTTCACGTCAGTGTCAGCAATATAAACACTGGCAAACGTGCCCGTGTCCATTTTGGACCCGTCCTTGAATACTGCCCTCCCCTCGAACAGCACATTGGATCCACGCCAGACTTCCCTGATCAAGCAGTCCTACTTCGTACAGTATTTTTGTGTGATCATCCCTCCTAGGTCTTACCAGCGCAGACTCTTAGAGCCTAAATAAGTTCCTAGCAGCCACACTCCTCACATAATGTTCAATTGTGGATAGATGCAGTATAATATCCAACGCTGCCTGTGGAGTGCTTCTCCTCGCACCTGTAATACCAAGAGATGCACTCCTTTGGGCCTTGTTGAGCATCTTCCTACAGCTATTCACTCTCAAAGCATCCCACCGGACAGTACATCCATAAGTGAGAATAGGTCTAACTACCGACGTGTAAATCGAGCTTACCATATCCGGTCTTAGTCCCCAATTCTTACCGATAAAGTTTCTGCATGTGTAGTAGGCATTGAGTCCCCTTTTCATCCTTTCCTGAGTATTTCTCTTCCAATACAATTTGCTGTCTAGGAAGCAACCCAAATACTTAGCACCGTCCGATAGAGTCAACCCGACGCCATCTAACACTGGCCTCCTAAACTCCTTTTATTTTATACTTCCTGGTAAAAAGCACCAGTTCAGTCTTGTTGGGGTTTACACCCAGTCCCCTATCTTTCGCCCATGCCGAGAGCTCGCCCAGCCTCACCTGCATAATCTCGCTGATCGTGGGCAAAAATTTCCCCCTGACCAGCAGTACTATGTCATCCGCGTAGGCAACGACTTTCCCACCCCTGGAATCAAATGTCCTGAGAATTCCGTTAACCGCTAGCAGCCACAGAAGAGGAGATAAAACTCCCCCTGAGGCGTCCCTCTGGTAACCCTTCCCTTTACGTTATGATCCCCCAGGCACGAGTTGATGATCCTGCTGCTAAGCATACGGACTATCCACTCAACCAGAAAGCCCCTAACTCCCAGCCTCACCAGCGAATCCCTAATAGCCTCGATCCTAATGTTGTTAAAGGCCCCTTCTATATCCAGAAACGCAGCAAGAGTATACTCCTTATACCTCAGGCCGTGCTCAATGTAGCCCACCACCTCGTGAAGCGCACTCTCAACTGATTTACCTTTCAGGTAAGCTTGTTGAGCGTTGCTGATGAGATGGGTATCAATTTTACTTCTAAGATACAGATCTATCAGTCTCTCAAGTGTCTTCAGCAAAAATGAAGATAGACTGATAGGTCTGTAATCTCCTGGTTTCGAGTGGCCCGCCCTACCAGCCTTGGGTATAAAAATTACCCTGACCTCTCTCCACCCCCTAGGCAGTTGCCCTCCACTAAGACATTTCCTATATATGTTCACCAGCAGAAATAGTGCATCGTCCGGGATGTTGCAGAGCATGGCCGGAAAAATACCGTCCGGACCCGGTGATTTATATGGGTCGAAAGTATTGACCGCCCATCCTAGCTTCTCCCTTGTGACTATTTTCTCGATGAGGGCGGACGTATTGTCCAATGTCACAGACATTCCGTCCCCTTGACAATCGTCCATACCTCCAATTTCCGAACACCCGGGGAAGTGCGCTTCCATAAGCAAATATAACACGAAGTAAATATAACACCAAGAATGAAAACCGCTATATATTTACAAAAGTTAACCTAACATTGTTAATGGACGCGGCTGCACGTGATAAATTAAAATTCACCTTTCTAGTGATTTAACATGACCTAATGACTTTTTCGTCTTCGACTTTTTCGTCTTCCTAGTAAAATTTGCTGCATAACATATTCAAAGAACATGTTAACCCCTTAAACGCACGTTTTAGGATACTTTTTTTTTGGCATTTATTGGAAAAGGAACTTAAATGGCCCATGCAAATTGCAGATATACGTTTAAAATGTTTTATGAAAAAATTCCACTTAAAGTTCTGTTGGGGATATGTGAACTCAGAATTTAGTTCAAAGGAACTAACTATTACGGTACCTTTTGAGACTTATTTAATACAATTAATACAATTTGACTGTACCCACACATGACCAAACGCTTTCGGGTTTTACATACTAATCTAATAAAATCGTTCGATATACGAATCATTCAACCTCATGATCATGCCCCTCATTTTGTTCCATAGTGATATCAATTAATATTTTTTTTAGTTTTAAGTTTTTTGTTTGTTGATTTGTTGTGCTTTAAGTTTCTGCATGATTTTGTTTTTGCATAAGGTTTTTATTTTTAAACGGTTTTTTTTATCGTTTGGGATTTTAAAATATTTTTGTTGATTGGCTGATTTGGTATGCACGCAGACAAGGAAATAATACTGGCCGAGTTGTTGATACTTACGCTAAATTCAGTTGATTTGTTGATCACACACATTAAACAATTTTTTTTCACACATAATATATTTGCACCTTTAAAAAAAATCGTTAATGTCCAGATAAATTTAAATTTTAAATCCAGTACAATGTTCCTGAATCGTTGATTTCAACTCTTCCATAACAATAATCTTACATTTTAAGAATCCACTTCTATAGAAAAATTTAAAAAAAAAAATATTTATCTATGGAAACTAGATTTATTAGACGCTTCATCGCGGACTATTTTTATTTTCTATCAAAACGCTGTTTTCCTATTAAAAATTTGAAGGTATACGATATTGATCACTTAAATCAAATGAGTTATTATTTAATTGAAAAATAATTCAATAAAGAGCTATCAATTTCTAATTGAATTAGCAATTTTCGTTGTTGGTGTAATTTCAGCAATTAAAGTTATTGAATCGGTGGTTTTCGTAATTGAA
Organism: Delia radicum; assembly: GCA_021234595.1. Lineage (NCBI taxonomy): Eukaryota > Metazoa > Arthropoda > Insecta > Diptera > Anthomyiidae > Delia > Delia radicum. The sequence continues at coordinate 29,805,383 of CM037854.1, read as the reverse complement.
ATGGGTTTTTATTTTTTTGTGTGTAAGGATAAAACTACACAGGTAGAAATTGCCAACAGTACCAAAATAAATATTACTGGCAAACCACTGCTTTGTTTGTACAGCCCATCGTATTAAAATTTACTAATATTGTACTAGGAAAACACTATTTTGTTTGCAATGCATGTGTTTATTAGAGCGACTCAAGTTGTATGGAAGCGAAATTCGTGCAAGGTGTACCCCCCTCAAAATGAACATTGGTATTTTTTATGATGTCATCTAAAATATTTCGGCTCTAGCTTTGACCTCTCGTGAGCTGGACCATTTTGAAAAAGGGTTCATTTTTGCATGTTTTGTTAATTTAAGAATGTGTTTCCTTACCAACATATACAATATGGGTATCATAAGAAAGTTTTTTTTAAGGCGCGTCCAACTGTATATACAATTTGTCCAAGGACGATCATCCATGTCCTTTTTTAAAGAAATTCTGTAAAAAAAAAACGGTTTTTGAATTTTTTTGTTCGGGCTTGTTTGTAATAAAAATGAAAAATTAACATAATTTAATCTTTAGTCGATTTAATTAAATACGGGTCTCAGTTTATTTTGAAATTCGTCCTAGTTCGCGTTTTGACAAAAATGCAATGGGGGTGGTAACTCTTCGTTTTAAATAGGGCAATATGGGTATCAAATTTTTTTTCTTTTGCCAAGTACATCATCTTTGTATGTAAATAATTTAAATTTTTGCAAATTAGATGCATTTTACATGGTGCTCTGGAATATATATAAATGCAATTTTGTAGTAACTCTAATATGATAGCGGATTTAGTTTCTAGATCATGTATGGATAAAAATAGGACTAAAGAAAGAAAAAAAATGATCCACGACTTTTTGGCGGTATATTATTTTTTCAATTTGCGAAAAAAATATGCCGCCAAAAAGTCGTGGATCATTTTTTTTTTTTTTTTCTTTAGTTATATTTTCATCCATACATGATCTAGAAACTAAAGCCGATATCATAAAGAGTTACCAGTTTGTACATCGAGCAATTTTTTGGTGAGTCGCTCTAGTGTTTATATCAATATTGTTTATACCAATATTACAAACAATTAGATGCATTTTTTTTGTTAATATTTTATTAAATTTCACACATTTAAATATGTATATATTATTTGTTTATTATGTGTTTATTATACACATTTCTCAAAATTAATTTAATTTAAGCTATATTTTATTTTTATTTTATTAATTAATAATCATATAATTACAAATTATATACTATTACCCTAACCGAGCACTAGCTACTATGGCCTTCGGCGCGTTGTAGCGAAAACAGACCAGTGCCTCTGGTGGGAATCGAACCCACGACCCCGCACTGATAAACCAGCACGCTACCAACTAGCCTATCGTGGCGCACGCTATATTTTAAAAGCACATAATTGTTTGAATTACCAACGTTATGCCCACGTTGGCAAGTTCGGTCAAAGCAACGGTTGGCCACTGTTATCAATCGGGTAACAAGAAAATTCTGTCAAGATTGTTAATCGCACGTTCTGCCAACGTATAACCGACGCTTTGTCAGTACTGTGCGGATGTTATTTTTTGCCTGGGTAAACATGTAAAATTTTCAACTTTCTTGCAATACCAGTGCGATATCCTGATACAAAAACATCGACATGATTATACTAAAACTTAAGATAATTTTGTGTAGATATAAAAAAAAATCATGAGTTTGATAATGATAAAATTTCGAAAAATTAAGCAAAACATATAAAAAATTTTGGAAAATGAAAAACGGGAGTAACAACAAATACAAATTTTGTTTGCCTGATTTGAATTCAGCGTACAGCGTTCTATTACAAAATATATGTTTCAAAGCTGGTTTTTTACCGCAGTTATTTTGTTTCCAATCAATGTTAAAACGAACAATTGTCTTGCGTAGCTTGAATAAATCATGTATTGAAGTTAATTGGATATACATTAGGCCGGGTCGATTTGTATGGAGGCAAAAAAATCGCTCAACGTTCAAGGAAAATCGTATTCTAGGGATCAAAATAAGAAACTTTGCCGAAGGAACCATACCTCTAAAACGAATTCTGATGTCCCGACCTTTGATCCGTAGGGTCATATTTTGAAAAATCCATTTAGAGTGCCCCAATCGAGTCCAACCCAATCGAATATAAAGTATGCATTCATCTGCTAGAGCGTCTTCCGGAGAAGAAATAGAGACCCTAATCTTGGAAAGACTCCTCCTACTTTCTGAAATATCTCAATCCCGAGATTTGTCCATTTTGCTATAAAAACACGGCTAAAAAGGCTAAAAGGCAACTTCAATTTTAACACCTTAACGGGCACCTAGAATGATGATGTATGCATTAATCTGCTAGCGCGTCTCCCGGAGAAGAAGTAGCTCCCATAATCTTGGAGAGATTCCTCCTACTTTCTAAAATATCAAAGTGAGCTTTTTCAAAATTTTACCCTACGGGTCAAAAGTCGGGACATCAGAATTCGTTTTAGAGGTATGGTTCCTTCGGCAAAGTTTCTTATTTTGATCCCTAGAATACGATTTTCCTTGAACGTTGAGCGATTTTTAAATCGACCCGCCCTAATATACATACATAAGGGAAAATATTGATTTACATTTTTGCATAAAACATAATTTTTTCCTAATTTGTACAAATAACTAAAAAGTCTTTAGTCCAAAACTAGGATAACGATATTTCAATTATTTTGGTAACGGTATTTTAGCGATAACGCTATTTAAGTTATTTCGGTAACGGTATTTTAAGAATATCGGTATTTCACTTATATCGGTATAGGTTTTATACGGATAACTGTATTTCAATTATTTCGGTAACGGTATTATAGGGATAACGATAGTCAGTTGAAAGGTTATTTTATAGATATTGGATGCCATAGATGGTAACGATGCAATTTTTTTCAGATTTTGAAAAAATTTCTTTATGTGTATAAATTTTTAAAAGAAAAATCTTTTAGAAATTTTTAAATGTCGATTTTTGTATCATTCACAAATTGGCGTGCAACATGGCGTCATAATGTTTAAAACTGGATCTGAAATTAAAGATTCTTTTTCTTATATTAAAAATCTTATCAGAATTAATTTGAATTTAATCCTAAGGACATTAATGATTTAAATTTATTTGGAATTAGTTACATTAAAATCGAACATTATCTCTAACAACTAACCCCTCAAGTCGTACATCAAGGAGTCATTCGAGTAAAAAAAAAGAATTAGCGTTTTTGAAACGTAATTCTCATCATCTAAAGATGACATTCTTGTTAATAACATCTCAACAAAATTCGCACCTGAATGGAATAATGTGTGTGTTCTGTTTTGGTTACCAAAAAAAACATAATCTATAAAAGATAAAAAAATTAAATTATAAAACTTTTTTCTTTCCCTTCTCCTACAACTTCAACACTTATACAAAAAAAACACAATTTTCCAACAACAATGCCTCTATCGACCAACCCACCTTCAACACCTATCAACAAACAACTTTAAACAACATCTTAAATGCACATTTGTATATTTTTTTTTATCAAAAATACACTTAAACAAATATTCTTAATTATGTGTAAAACACTCCAAAACAAACACTTCAACAGTGCAAGGCATACATAAATGACATGGCCAGTTTAGCAAAACGTGTCCAAACTATAGTGGTCCATTCTAATGCTCATGCCAAAGATCACCATGGTCATGGCAAAGAACATCATGGTAATCAATATAGTCCCTATGGAGCTCATCATGATCAACCCCTCAACGAGTCGTATCGTGAATTATCATCTCAACAACAACAAGCTGTAGCTGAGGGCAAAACTATATTACCGGTAGTGTTTTTAGTAGAGTATAAAAAATAAGTCCAAACATATACGGGAATTATATATTTTTAGGTGTAAAACTTTCTTTTGTGTGTTAATTTGTTTGACAATTACAGCAAAAGTTAATTTTTTTTTTGTTGAAGGAAACCACACCTTGTCAGTTGTATGTGCAATTAAAAATATTGAAGATTTTTTTAAGGATAGGTTTTATAGTCAAGCCCTGTACTCCATAATTTCCCTATGTTTCTAACTAACTTTACTAATAGTCTGTCTAATTTTAATGTATTAAAAGTATTCTTTTTATGTGATAACTAAAAAGCAATCAATGTTTTCGAACTACTTTTATAATACACAGCGGAAGAGTTGAGATTTTTTTTGGAAATGCATTTATTTTGTAAATATATTTAAAATTTCAGAAATTTATTTTTATATTGATGTCCGAACTGTCCACCGAAGGAAATATATTTATTATTAAACTTTTAATAGTTCTAAAGACTTTTAAAGTGTGATTTTATACATACTTGTCCAAAAAAAAAAGAAATTGTAGATGTTGTAGTGTTTCCTAAAATCTATCAAGTGGATTTTCTTGTGGACCAATGAATATTCAGTCCTACAGCTATAAAGAGGCACATGAACTTTGCTAATCTTTTACTCAAAGACCGACTTCGCAGAGGTTACGGGCAGAATGTTACCTAAAGTTATATATCAATAAGAATTCATAATAACGAACCAATTATTAATAGGATCACAAAACAACTTCCTTACTTTAGTTCACAGATGTATCGAAACAAATATTTTTTGTAACTTACGTAAAAGTACCCAAGAAAAGTAAAATATTGCTAAATATTACCTGTAGCGGGAGCGGAGGTATATAACTTTGAAATGGAATAAAACAATGATGAATTTTTTAAATTGACATGAAATTTACTGGCATATGACCGCCACGGCTGGCTCAAACGTAGTCTAATCTGAAGGTCAAATTTTCGATGACTTTTTTCAACATTGTCAATAACTCGGCGAAGGTTGTCCTCCAATTGGTCAATCGTTTTGGGCTTATCGGCGTAGACTAGCAACTTCACATACCCCCACAGAAAATAGTCCAGCGGCGTAAAATCGCACGATCTTGGAGGCCAATTCACGGGTCCAAAACGTGAAACTATGCGGTTACCAATCGTTTCCTTCAATAAATCAATTGTGGCACGAGATGTGTGACATGCTGCGCCGTCTTGTTTAAACCACAGCTCCTGCACATCATGGTTGTTCAATTGATGAACGAAAAAGTCAGTAATCATGGCTCTATAGCTGTAACGTTCTGACCAGCATCGATTTTAAAGAAGTACGGACCAATGATTCCACAAGCCCATAAATCACAAGTCAGTTTTTCTGGATGTAACAGTGTCTCAATATATACTTGAGTATTATCATCACTTCAAATACAGTTTTGTTTATTGACTTATCCATTTAGCCAAAAAAAAAAAAAAATCGGGATCAACGGCAATCTTGTTTTGGGCCCATTCGCCGAATCTACGCCTTACTAGCTGATCGTGTGGCTTCAATTATTGCACGAGTTAGATTTTGTAAGCACGCAAACCAAGATCTTTCCGCAAAATCTTCAATAGAGTGGATGGACACATATCCAATTCCTGTGCACGATGGCGGATAGACTGATTGGGGTCTTCCTCTACGCTACGCTCTACAGCAGCAATGACTTCTTCTGTACGACTTCCCTGTGGATGCATATTATCATTTAGAGTAAACGTGGTGCGAAAACGTTCCATAGTTAATCGAATTAATTGCTCTGATTGACGATTATGTTGACCGTAAAATGGACGTAGTGGACGATACGTATCTCGAACAGAATCATAATTTTCAAAATAAATTTGCACAATTTGGAAGCGTTTTTCAGGCGTCAGTCAATTCATGTTTAAATGCCAAACCAAACTAACTTGACAGCTGACAAAATGGCCGCTAGTTCAAAAAGTGTTGCCAACTTAAAGTTATATACCTGTATAAAAAACACAAAGTCAGCTTTTGGAATTTTTCACTAGAAGAAAGTCGACTTCTCAACTTTTTCATGAGAAGAAAGTCGAAGTCGATTGGTCGCAAGTCGATTTATAGAACCCTAATCCAAATAAATACAATATATAAAAAAGGTGTCAATATAGTCAAGAACTGTTAAAATTGTGCGTCAGCCATTTAAAAATACTAAATCTTTTAAAGACACAATAAAACCAAGAACAACGTGTGTTAGCAAGTCCTACCTTTTTTAAAATAATAAGGGTGGAAATTAAACTAGATAACAGTGGACAGTTTTGACATATTCATGCTACAACACGAAAAAAGAAAAGAAAAGTTTGATATAATTTGTATTAAAAATAAAAATTATGTTTTTTCAGCCATTAATTGTGCAATGAAAATAAAAAATTATTCAAGTTCGAGGCCATACTCTATATTTCTTTATTAGGATATTGTCCTAACAAATAATCTATAGAGTTGTTGTTTTCAAATTTATTAATTGACCACTTTCAGGAATTTGTTGATAGATCTATTTCGGGAATTTTCTAGGTTCCCATCATCAGAAGACGTTTTGAAAGAAGTGACAATCCCATGCAAAACATCAAACATTCACATAAACTAGTTTTCTCACTAAATGAGAACTAATATTTGAGCTCGAAGTTAAAGATTATCACCATTGATCAAAAATAAATTGAAAACTTGTTTGTTATGTGCAAGGTCTACATTTGGTAGAACTTGAATAATTTTCATTTTTATTGCACAATTAAAGGTCGAAAAAACATAATTTTTATTTTTAATAAAAATTATATCTAACTTGTATAAAAGACAATGTACGGTCTTGTTTACTCCCCCTGTATATTTTGTTTTTAAACAAAACATGTGTGCAAATAAAAAGGATAAAACAAAAAACGTGTATTGAAAACTAGTTTTTATGAATGTTTGATGTTTTGCATGGGATTGTCACTTCTTTCAAAACGTATTCTGATGATGTGAACCTAGAAATTTCCCGAAATAGATATATCAACACATTCCGGAAAGTGGTCAATTAATAAATTTTGAAAACAAAAACTCTATAGATCAATATCCTAATAAAGAAATATAGAGTATGGCCTCGAACTGGAATAAACATAAGAAATTTAATTTAATATTGGCAACAATTAATTCAGTGGGTTTTAAGAAAAAACTTACGAAATTGGAAATTAATGTCATTCTAATTTTTACAAACTAAATTCTAAAAATCTGCTCTTCCCATCTGTGTATATCTCAAAACAAACTTAAAAATCGCGTTTTAAACGTTTTATTTTCAATTTAATTTATATTTTTTGGTGTCGGTTTTCTGTTCTTTTGCTTTTTGTATAATCAATTATTATAATTTGTAGTTAACACTTGGTGTTGTCGTTAAATTTATAAAACAAAAAAAATATATAAATATCTTTAAAAGTCGTTATTTTTTAAATTAATATCAACTAATATAAACAATATTATTTAATATTGTGTGAAACAAAGTAAATAATTAAAAAATAAAATATTTTCAAACAATTATCATTAAAAACAAATTTAGGCTAATGAGTACATACAATCTGTGGCTCGTTGTTTGCAAATGATGTTGCGAATCGATGAATATCGTTTCGCTTTCGTTAGCGTTGATGGCATTAGCACTTTGATACGTATTTTATCATCACGTGTAAACTTCCAGGTGAGTTTTTTCTGATAACTATTGAATAACACATCACATGATTATGAATGCGTGTCTTATATTATTGACAGGTGCAATACCAATTAGTATTTTGTTTGTGGGTATTGACATTCAATCCTTTATTGGCTACCAAAATGAACAAATTCAGTGTTATTCCTATTTTGGCTGATATTCTTAATGATTGTGCCAAGGAAAAGGTAAATACAAAATTTGATTTAATGGTTTTTTAAAACGTATTTATATGTTTGCTTTTTCATTTTAGGTTACTCGCATTATTTTGGCTGTCTTCCGCAATTTGATCGAGAAACCTACCGATCCTCAAGTAGCCAAAGAACATTGTATTGCCATGGTTCAATGCAAAGTCTTGAAACAATTGTCCATTTTGGAACAACGTCGTTTCGATGATGAAGACATTACCGCTGATGTTGAATATCTAACTGAAAAACTACAAAGCTCTGTTCAGGATCTTAGCTCTTTCGACGAATATGCCACTGAATTGCGTAGTGCCCGTTTGGAATGGTCTCCTGTGCATAAATCCGCTAAGTTCTGGCGTGAAAATGCTCAACGTTTGAACGAAAAGAACTATGAATTGTTGCGCATATTGGTACATCTTTTGGAAACCTCAAAGGATGCTATAATATTGTCGGTAGCTTGCTTTGATATTGGCGAGTATGTTCGTCATTATCCCAGAGGAAAACAGTAAGTTAACTTTTTTAATAATAGAAATATTATAATTTGCCCATTATTATTTGTTTGCCCCTTGATACGCTAGTCAATAAATTAAATTTCGAAACTCGATTTTCGGCTCTTTTCCGGAAAGTGAAAATCGATGTGGGCGTAAAACGAATTCGAAATTTTTTTTAAATTTACAAAATACGTCATTTCTCGCAACTTGGAAACGAGATTTGTGATACTACTGTCAGAGGTGCTCAAAAAATGTTGAGTGACGGAGTCGTCTTAAAATTTATTGTGTTATTGGGGTCGCTGAATACGTATCTGCTATTTGATTTTAGAAATTTAAAATAGCGAAACCGATATGGCGTTTAGTTTTCATGAAACATTATCGTTTTTGTTGTATATTTTTAAAAGGAAAGATGTAGGGGTAGCTGAATAACAATCAAAAATCTATAAGATTAAATGTTTCAACAATTTTTGAAAAAGGTCCCATCAAAAAATGCAAAAAAAATTTATGTTTTCAAATAATTATTTGGCAACTCTGAACAACATTTTTTAACAAGTTTTTTATTTACGTTTATTAAAAATACTGTGTAGGAAACGGAATGAGTTAAAGTATTTGTATGTTTTTCATATTTCCAACTAGTCCCGAAATATTGAAAATCCCTGGAGCATGAATTTTTGCAGTTTTCAAAATTCCGAATCCCGGAAATTGTAAAAATCAGTACCGTTCGGCACCCCTAGTTCAGATACATATCATGAAAATCAAGTGGTTTGGAAGTTTTTGTTAAATAAACAATTTTGCATAAAAGAATTTTATTTCAGAGAACAAATTTCAAAACCTCTAGAGAATTTACTCTTGAATCTGTTAATTTTTTAAAGTTACTGTAATCATACTAGTTAGTACAACAGGTGCGGATCCAGGCGGGAAAGAGGATATTTCGCCCCAAACACAAAAAAGGGGAAAGAAAAAAGAGTAAAGGGAAGGAAAAAAGAAAAGCAAAAAAGAAGATAAAAAAAAGAAAAGGAAAAGAAAAAGAAAAATATTTCAAAATTTAAAAGTTTTTGCTACGTTAATAACCTGATATATCCAAAATTGTTTATAATTTCAAGAAATGTATAGAATGGAGGTCAACATGTCAGTGCATCTTAGGAAAAAAGTAGACACAACTTTATTAATAATTTTTATATCGAATCCAAAGGAATTTAGGAAAATTAAATCACAATTGGTGAGTAGGTTTCATACAAAAAGTACCTCATCACTTCTGTTTTTACTTATAAAAAAAGTCTTTTATTTTTTTAAAGGAAAAAATGGACTTTCAATATGAAAATTTTTATAATTATGAATTTTATTTATCAAGCTATCCTATCTTCGAAATCGTAAAAGTTGTTTAAATCTAAATCTTATTTATTGGAAAATGTGAAACATACACAGAAAAAATTTACAAAATTCAAATTGTAGTTCTTTTTCTTTTAAATGAGCTTAAGATCCTTTATTTATAAATTATAATTGTAGATTTAAATGGCTCCGTTGATTTCACTCGTATTTTAAACAAAGGGTTTTATCACAGAAATTTATCTTATATTTTTTGAGTGTAAAATATTTCACGCACGAATTTATGGAAGAATTAGCATTTGCTTTGAAACTAATATTATCAAATATTAAAAAATTCATCTCAAATAGAATAATTTTATCCCTACGGGCAATGAGCAGTCAATTGCCCGTAAAGGACATATCCCGGGACTGGTTGAAGTAGGACTTATTATGGAACTAGTCTAATTTGACATTGATGTGGGTTAAATGATGTCAATTATACAGGGTGTCCGACGGGAAGGTATACTTTGTTTGTTTATAATTTTTGATTAATTGAAAGAGAATGGATCTTATATTGATAAATGTTTTATTTAAAGTTGGCAATTATGTATGGAATACAATATCAGATAAATGTCCGCCTCTGTTAGCCTCACAAATACGAGCCCTTTTGAGCACATTTTTCATTACATTCTCACACATTTCACGCGGTATTTTATTAATTTCATCACGAATATTTTGTTTGAGTTGCTCAAGCGTTTCTGGTTTGTTTGCATAAACCTTGCTTTTTAGATATCACCACAAAAAGAAGTTCGGAGCAGTCAAATCAGGCGACCGTGGAGGCCAATCAACATCACCATTTCTTGAAATAACTTGTTGTGGGAAGAGGTCTCGCAGTAATTCCATTGTAATCCTGGCTGTATGCGATGTGGCACCGTCTTGTGATACCACATGTTAAACAAGCCCAAAGCATGCAGTTGTGGCGTTAAAAAGTTTTCAATCATATCACGATATCGCCATTCACAGTTACCGTTACGCCGTTTTCATTTCCAAAGAAGTAAGCTCCAATAATTCCTCCTGACCAAATTGCACACCAGACTGTCACTTTTAATGGATGCAAACGTGAGTGATGAATAATTTGAGGGTTTTCTATTGCCCAGAACCGACTATTCTGTTTATTCACATATCCATTCAAATGAAAATGTGGCTCTTCACTCATTATGATTTTTTCATGAAAATCGGGGTTGTCATGGTCGAGCTGTAACATCTTATTGGCATATGTACGGCGGCGTAAATGGTCTTGTAGAAGAAGCTCTTGTGTCAACTGAATCTTAAACGGAAACAAATGCAAATCCTTGTGCAAAATTTTGGCCAAAATTGTTCTTTGAAGACCAAGCTAATGAGCACGGCGTCGAATTGAGGTTGATGGATTGTTTTGACAACTTTCTTGAGCAGCAGTAATGTTTTCAGCTGATCTTGCAGAACGTTGTGGTCCATGCTTGGGCCTATCACCTACAGACCCTCTTTCTTCGAAATCATTTACTACACGATAAATAGTGGATTTGGTTTGCACGTTGTTCCTCCCAAAAATTTCACGTAACTTTCTCATCGTCACAGTAATCGATGATTGATTTTGATTAAATGCTTTAACAATTAAAACACGTTGGTTTATCGAATAATTTTCCATAATAAATTTGCCACGTGTCTACTTCACGACTGCCAAATATGAACTGTCAAGACTAATGTTTACCAAAATGGCGGCAAAACAAAGTAGTATACCTTCCCGGCGGACACCCTGTATTTAATAAACTGGTCCCTGACCGATGAAAATGAGATATACCTTTTAACAAGCACTGTCAGCCTTAGTTAATATTCGCATTGTTTTAAAAACGGTTTAATTTAATTTTTATACCACATTTATAATACAGCTAGAACTAGTATTTGAAAAGTATTTGTATTTACTTTTCAAATTCCAAACAATTTTTTAATAAAAAGATAACTAGTTTTAGTTATAGTACGTGTGTTATATATATACCGAGTATATTCCGGAATATGTTCTTAAAGGAAAATATTTTGTCTGTCAAAACCTCTAGATTTTTCGCACATACAAAATTTATTTCGACAATTTAAAAATAAATGTGACTTTTAAGAAAATTATTGAATATTTTTTTAAAGCTAAATTTAAAGCAAAATAATTGCAACTAATATAAAGAAAAATTAACTAAAACCAAATAAAAGTTGAGATTAATAAGGGGTTGCCTTGGGCTGTTTTTGGTCAATAAGTTTTTTTATATAGATTTAAATAAAACACATTATTTTTATCTATTTTTCAACTCGACGTTTCGTTGGTTTTATTCCAACTTCTTCAGGAGTCATTTATTTATTTTCGTAAAATTCTGGCAACAAAATACAAAAAAGTTTAATTATTATAAATTTTTTAATTAATTATTAATCAATTTGTAATCATTAATAAATTTAGCCCTAATATTAATATCACAGTTTAAACTTACAGTTATTTTACATTGTCAAGATTATTGAAGATTAAAATTAAAAAACTGGACTGTCACGACACAAATTTAATAATTAAAATAAAAAATAATCACGGCACAAACAAAAATATCACAGTTTAAACTTTAATGTTGCAATCACAGAACTAAACTAAAATTTAAATTATTGCAATTGAGTATTGTAACTTGGTGTTGTCTTTATCCTCTTTTGTGTTAATCGTTTTACTAATTCGTTGTTGTATACGAAGGCTTTCTAGTGTGTAGCGTTTATTCTCTTTTTTTTCCTTGTCTAGAATTTTAACTTCTGTAAAATTTGCTACATGCCCACTCTCCTTTATATGCTGCGCTAAAGCTGTGCTTTCCTTTCCTTTGTTTATGTCGGCTATATGTTCTGCTACGCGTGTGCCTAACATTCGTTTTGTTGTTCCTACGTATACTTTTTCACACCTCTCCCTCTCATTGCCATCACATTTAATTTCATATACTACATTATCGATTTTCATCTTGTCTATCTTAGTTTTATTGCACGTAAATAAAGTCCTTAATGTAACATTTGATTTGTGTGTTATTTTTATTTTTTCATCGTTGATCAAGCTCTCTAATGTTTTGCTTTCAGTAAGTTTTGGTATGTATGGTACACTGTAAAAAATCATATCGTTGTTTTTCTTTATATTATCTTTGTTCGTATTTTTATTTTTGCTAATTTTATTAAGTGATTTGTTTATTAATTTATTAGTTAGGAAGGATGGATAACTATTTTGTTCAAAACTTTTTCTTAATATTCCGATATTGTTTGTGCGAAATCGTTCATCGCTTATTTTTATAACTTTTTCAATTAAGTTTGTTGCCGTATTCAATTTCATTTGTATTGGTTGCGTCGAGTGGTAATTTATGATCCTTCCTGATGCTGTCGTCTTTGTGTACCAATTTGTTGTGAGTTTTCCGTCATCCTTGATTATTTTCATGTCTAAATATGGTATTTGCATGTTATTTTCCTCTTCTACAGTGAATTGTAGTTTATTGTGGTATTTATTTAATGCTTCTAGTATAACTTTCTTGTCATCCTTATGTATAACTGCGAACAGATCGTATACGTATTTCGATATAAATTTTAACTTTATATTCTTCGTTTTTAATTCTTCAATTACGTCGTCCAAGAGTGTATCTAATACAATGTCGGCAATTGTTGGTGAAAGGGGGTTGCCCATAGGCATACCATACGTTTGATGGTAATATTTATTGTCAAACGTGAAGTAGTTATTTTCGTTGAGACAAAATTGTAATATTTTCAAAAATTGTGGTTTAGATATTCTTGTATGTTCCTTTATATTTTCCCATTTGTCAAGTATGTTTCTTATTGCTAAATGAATCGGTATATTCGTAAACAGTGACACCACGTCAAACGATACTAAAACATCATTTTCATTTATTATTACCCCGTCAAGTTTTTCTTTTAACTGCAATGAGTTTTTTATATTGTAAATTGGAGATATTAAATTTCTCAATATGTGGCCTACGTATTTTGCTAAGAAAAGTTAATTTTTTAGAAATCAGAAAGGTAATTATTTTAAAAAAGGGCATTTTAAATAACTGTCGGATGCTCTATTTTATTGTTGAAAAATTTCAATATTTGCTTGAAATTAATAAAAAAGTATTCCAAATTGTGTAAATCGAGTGTTTTGTTCTTCAAACAAAAAATTTCACACTAATTACAGTCACCCCCTAACACTTTGGCGAATTCAATTCTCTTAAAAAACAGTAAATGTGAATTCAAGAACGCCAAGATATTTGAATTAGTTTTATTTTTTGCGTAATGGGATTCTAGTACATAGACGAATATATAATTAAATCGAAAGTTTGCATCATATTTTATTAATGCATATATCGGCGATCGTCTGTTTAATGTGATATTTTATATCAAAGTTCAAAATACGAAAAATCGAAAAAAAGGATAACAATCGAAACAAAAATCGTTTGCGTTTTTCGTAGTGGTATAAGTTTGTATTTTATTTCGGTTACGGACAAGGGTTTTGATAAAACATAGTAATACAGTGCACTCGCGATAATATGAACATTACGTGAGCACCGCTTAATGTGAACACATTTTATTTTACATTGACTACTCTAAAAGGTGAACAAAGTACGAAAGCCCTATAATGTGAACAGAAAAAAAGTCAATGTGTTAGTTAGAAATGCGTAAATACGTTAAGAATTAAATTTTTGCTAAGTTTTGGGATTCCCCTATTTTAACTGTTTCACTGCATTAAGGACAGAAGATACATAGAAACTATTTTAGTTGCTATTTTTATTTATTTTTATTTTATTCATATATACATATGTAGTATTTTTACATAAATCTTCATACAAATGTATGTAAATAATTTTCTTAATAAATCATTTACTTCTTTTATTCTAATCAAATGTCAATTATTATTTTAATACGTATAATTAGTCTAAACTTATGGCATTATTGATACATTTTGCTTTAAATTTTTGGCATTCGGAAAGGTGAACAGCTCACAAACGTGAACACTCCTGGTTTTAATTAGTTCACGTTATCGCGAGTGCACTGTATATTCTAAAAATAGAAATAACAGTGCATGAAGTTGCCCTGAGTTTTTAATAAATTTTTATTCTTAATTAAATTCATGTTCTTTTTAGCGTTTTGGAACAATTGGGTGGCAAACAAATTGTTATGCAATTGTTGGGTCATGAAGATCCCAATGTACGTTATGAAGCTCTTTTGGCTGTGCAAAAATTAATGGTGCACAATTGGTGAGTAAATGTTATTTATTATCATATGATAATCGCTAATCTCATTTAAATATTTCCAGAGTGAAATTCAAGATTATCTCAAAATACATCAAGAAATTTTTTACAATTTTATAATTAAAACAAATTTTAATATTAAATTTATTTGTACCTTTTTTCTTGTTATCTCTTTTTATTTTTTAGGGAATATTTGGGTAAACAGTTGGAAAAAGAAATGAGAATCAAAAACAGGGTTCCGGCGCTATTAGTGGCAAGGCCTAAGTTATTTCTATAACTTGCCCTCAGACTTAATCATATAGTACTGTTTAAGCAAAATAATAAAAACAATAATAATGTTATTAAATCATAAGTAAAAAAAAAAAAAAACTATTAACAAATTATTTAAAATAAGTTTATGTTGTGTTTTATCTGGAACTGCTAACAGATCCGAGTGCAATCTTTTCAAATTTTAATTTAAAAATACTACATACAATAACCAACTAATTAAAATTCCTTTTAACGGGATTTTTAAATTGCTTTTTCAAAATCATTCCAAATTTGTTATTTTGTATATTTTATTCAAAAATCTGTGCAAAAATGTCGTTTTCTTCTGTTATTTTTTATTTGTAAATATTCTCAATCTTAAAACTCCTGCTTGACATATTCTTGTCGTCAAAAGTATTGTAATGTAGTTAAAAAAAATAAAATTTACAAAAAAATATATATTCAATTTATTTATCATAAACAAATTACGTGAATCAATTGAGTGCTTGACCTCGTTTTTGTGTTTTATTTATTGTTTGTTTTATTAATTAAATCTACAAATAAATTTTGTTTTCGAAAAAAAAAAAAAAATGTTGTCTTCGTTCATATTTTATCTAAACATTTATCAATCAATTTGTTTTGCTATTATCAATAAATAAATACAATGTATTAAATAAAATATATAATATAATACCAAACAGAATTTTGCTTAATGCTGCGTTTAGACTAAAAAATTAATCTAGTTAAATGAGGATTAACTGCTTTATTTTAGTGCCAACTCAGTTACCAGCCAAGTCATGTTGTTACTACAATAGAACGGGCACTAGAGGCAAAGAATATTGCCCTTTGTGCCTTTATTGATATACAGGGCGCCTTTGACAACACGTCCTACGAGGCAATTAGGGTGTCCATGGTTAGAAAGGACATCTCTCCAATTATCATCAATTGGACTTTGGAGATGCTACGCTCTAGAATAATCACGTTCGGCATAGGGACTACTAGTAGGACCGTAAATGCGACTAGGGGCTGTCCACAGGGGGGTGTTTTGTCGCCGTTACTCTGGACGCTGGTCATTGATGAACTACTCGAAGGTTTGAACGACCTGGGTTTCAGGACTTATGGATACGCGGATGATCTTGTCATTTCTGTAGTGGGATTTGATGATAGGACCATATCCGAACGTATGCAGCAGGCTCTGAACTATACTCTTTCTTGGTGCCGGGAAAAGGGCTTGTATGTCAACCCGTCGAAGACAATCCTGGTACCATTTACGAATAGGAGGAAACTTAACCTGACAATGCCTGTCCTTGATGGGGCCACGGTGGGCTTTTCCAGTAGTGTTAAGTACCTCGGCGTGACTCTTGACAGATCCCTTACCTGGAATGAACATCTTGACTATGTCTCCAAGAAGGCCACAAGGGCATATTATGCATGCCAAAGGCTTTTTGGTAAGACATGGGGTCTAAGGCCGCAGATGGTCTACTGGTCGTTTAACACCATTGTTAAACCTATGATCACCTATGCTGCCCTGGCATGGTGGCCAAAGGTTGAACAGGTAGGGGCAAGGGATGCTCTCAAGAGGATCTACCGTCTTATGTGTATTGTCATAACGGGGGCAGGCGGAACCTGCCCGACGGATGCCATGGGGGTTATGCTGGGGATACCACCATTGCATATTTCTGTAATGGAGGCTGCCTGCATAGGATCCTCCAGACTTAGAGAATTCGGTGACATGAGGGGAGGTGATCTAAGGGGTCACATGAGGATCGCTAGAATCCTAATTGATGACCCGGTTACAAAGGTTACGGATAGGAGGTCACCGGGGTACATCTTTGATAGGAACTTTAAAGTGATGCTGTTCGACAGGGCCATGTGGACCAACAGATCCTGGGAGCCAGAGCGGGGTTCTCAGATATGGTTCACAGATGGCTCAAAGCATGCGAATGGTGACACTGGTGCGGGTGTCTATGGACCAGGTTTCCAACGGGCCTTACCCATGGGTAGATACCCCTCCATTTTTTTAGGCAGAGATTTTTGCTATCTGTGTCTGCGCGGAGGAATGTCTACGAAGGGGCACTATTAGATCTCGCATCTACATTCTTTCCGACAGTCAGGCGGCATTAAGGACTTTAATGGCCTATGAGGTGTCATCTGGTCTGGTCATGGAATGCATTCTGGCTCTTAACCGACTTGGCAGGCGCAACTCGCTTACCTTAGGGTGGGTTCCTGGTCACGAGGGGCATGAGGGCAACGAGAGGGCAGATTGTCTTGCTAATTGCGGGGCCCGAAGGCCCTTTATTGGCCCTGAACCATTCTGTGGTATACCTTTGGGGTATGTTAAGGAGAAGCTCGGGTCGTGAAGGGAGTCAGAATTCTCTCTCTATTGGGAAAACTCTCTTGGCCAACGACAGGCTAAGAAATTAATTTCTTTTTCCAGTGCAGGATCGAGGAGACTCTTGTCCCTCGGGAGGGGTGACTTGAGAACACTGGTGTCTTACCTGACTGGACACTGCAATCTCAGATACCACCTGCGCAAAAGGGGTCTTTCGGACATGGATGAGTGTAGGTTTTGCGAACTGGTAGCTGAGACATCAGAGCATGTTCTTTGCGAATGTCCGAGGCTATGTGAAAGGCGTGCCAAGTTTCTTGGCAATCGCTTTGTCTCCCCTTCGGACATTATGAAGATTTTGCCTAATAGGATTATTGGCTTTATAGGTAGCTTGAATCTTTAGGGTAACTTTAGGCAGCACAAAAGACCTAAGTTGGTCGCGGTGCATAGTGCCATATAATCTAATAATACCAGCCAAGTAGAAATTGTCAACCGTACCAAAAAAAGAGTACTGGCAAACCACTGATATTTTTGTAAAACCCACCGTGTTTAAAATTACAAAAGGTACAAATAATATTGTACTAGAAAACACAATTTTGTTTGCAAAGCATGTGTTTTGCCAGTAACACTCGCAAAATTCTTTGAATATATTGTTTTAACCAATATTACAACCAATTAGAAGCATTTTTTGAATATTTTATTACATTTCACACATTTAAATATGATGCAAAATGCTAAAGGTTTGTTCACATTAATCAAATATTTGAACAAAATATTTGTTTACATATTTGCCTCCAATTGTGTCAAATAAAAAATTATTTTATTTTATGTTTAAACTATGATCAAATATTTGATGGTTTTTGTTTGTTCAAACAGTTCTCAAATAGTGTCAAATAAAATAAACGAAAAAATTATTTGTCGAGCGTTCAGATTGAAACAAATATTTGTATTAAATATTTATTTAATCAAAGTGTAAAAAAACATAGATTTATTTAATCGTAAAACTAACTGTTTTTTAAAAAATTGATCACTCGGGATCTCTCGGACCTAGCCTATTTATTATAAGGGAATATTAATTCTAATGTGGATCAAAAATTTTGTCCGTTTTGGTCTATCTCGCTTAGTTTTGGAGATACTGGACATTTTAAAATATCGCCATTTTGTAAAATGGCTTGTATCTCGAAAACTAAGCATGATATCGCAAAATGGCCAAAATTTTTGCAAACCTTAACAATCCGCACCAAACCGACTACACAAATGTGTACAGTGTTCCGATTCCAATCATTACCCGTTTCATTCCATTTTGGACCAATGTTCCATTCTGTTATTGGAATGATTAAATTTTTATTTTCACGTACGACAACACAATTGTGTACAGTGCTCCGATTCCAATCGTTCCCCGTTTCATTCCATATCGTTCCATTTTGGACCAATGTTCCAATCCATTATCTGAGTGATTAAATTTTTTTAATATCTATTTTACATTCAGTTTTTTTATAAAGCCTTTTATTAATAAATTTATTAAAAAAATGTATTTATAGTAATTAAATGTGCTAAAGTCCCAAAACTTATTTAACAAATTGTGAAAAACAGTCTGATGTAGGCGTGTCCCTATCCGGATTTCATTCCTGCCCAAGGAAATCTTCAGGGGACTTTGTTATTAGAATTTCTAGAGATATTTGTTATGTTAAATCACAAACTCAATGAGAATTTCTTGTCCTCGTCTAGGAGCGAGATTCAAAATTTAAAATATCAAAGAAAAAAACAAAAACAACAACAAAATATTGTCACAATTGGCTTTGTCATCTTCCAAATACTACTCTGTTTTTTTGACAGACCTAGCAATGTAGTGACGTTTATTCAAGTAAATCAACAATAGAAAATCATATGTTTTCTATTAGTGTCAGTTACATTTAAATTTGCACAAGCACCTGCATATTTGTTATTTAAATTTATTTTCATCGGGATAAACATTAATTGCATTTATAGTAATTAAATGTGCTAAAGTCCCAAAACTTATTTAACAAATTGTGTTTTTATAATTGACGATTTTACCACCTTTTATTTGCCATTGTTTGTTCTTACATTTTTTTTGTAAGATCAAATAAATATTTGCTCAAATCAGAAGAAAATATTTGATAGCTAGTGTTCATACTATGGTTAAGTTTGTCAAATATTTATTTGAATGCAAATAATTTTGTTATTATTATTATAATTCTCGAAATCAATGGCAAGGTGCGTAACCAAAGAGCCAGGGTAATCCACACAGTATAGTTATACTAAATACGTAATAGAACTGCAGATCTATTAGCTGCAGATAAATCAGCTGCACCAATAAAGTTTTTCATTGAACGATGAAATATTCTATGTGCACAATTTGCAATATGATGGGCATTAAAAAATGCCTACTTCTCTCATAAATCACTAAAATAAAGCGCGTTGTAGTATCATTAAAATAAATCTGAAATGTTGGCCTCCTCAATAAATTTTGCCAACTTGATAAAATTGTTCATATCAAGTGAATGTAATAAATCAAAGAGATTTGAAAAATCTTCAAAAAACTTGTGTCTTTGACGGATCACGTCATACTTAGAACAGTGAAAAATAACATGTTCAGAGTTGTCCACCAGACCACAAAAAGGACAATCAAAAGAAGTCCTTTTCCCAATTCTGTGAAGATATACACCATCATAGGTATGCCCAGATAAAAGTCGATTAACAATCTTAATATCCCTTGGAACCATATCAGACCGCACAAACCATGGTGCATTCGGTATATCAGGAAATAATGAGAAAAAGAAAGCTCCCGTGAGTCGGGACTGATCAATGTAGTGTAACGCGTACACATGCTTTATATTAATATGTATCTCGTGTACATACTTTTAATGATATAATGCTGATATGTATCTCGTGTACATACTTTAAGTAGCATATTCATAGCCAGCCGAGTTTACTGTTCCCACAGTAAACTGATCTACATTTTCAAGGCCAGACTAATGCTGACCCATATAATTCACACGGCTAGTAATGCATGTGTACTTGCTACGCTCTCTTGTTATAGTGGTAGGTAGTTTAAGTGAATGATAAAATAAATAAAGACAGTTGTCAATAAGAAACCACCAAACAAAGTCATATTTTTTATTTCTATTAGGCACACACATCATGGCGACCGTGAAAAAAAAACCAAAACAAAAGCATTTATTTAAAAAAAAAAAAAGAAAACTATAAAAATTGCCATTAATTTAATTTTTAATTTGTTTAAAAACAAACAAAAAACACACAATACTTGTCCATTTAAAAAAAAATTTAAAAAATATTCAATTAACGAAAAAAAAAAACTTATTAATTACAACAAAAACTTATTTCTAAAGCTCAACTTAAAAACAACAGTTTACTTTCAATTAATCATGAAATTTGTTGCAACAACCAAATCCAACGTTAATAATAATCTAAAAAAAAAAAAGTGAAATAACTTTATTGCCTTTGCAAAATAAATCAATATGAATATAAACACGGCCACTAAAGAGCCCAATAACAATTTGTGATTCTCGAGAAAAACAACAAATCGTAGAAAAAATATACAAATTATGTACAAAATATACAACAACATCAAACATTAAAAACATTATATACAAAAACAACAGAAGAACTACATCTACAAGACTAGCAACACATCAACTTCAACAACAACAATGATGCTGACATCAACAAAAAAAAAACTATTGGTAATAATAATTTTCAGCTATATGTATTTCTTAATTATTTAATAATTTTTAATGTAAATTAAAGAAAAAGTACAATTAAAAAAAAAAAAAAAAATTTAATGTTCTGCATTGACTCTTCCATTTATAATCAATCAACAACCGAATAAGAAGCGTTTTTTTTTTTAATTTTTATAAATATACTGATAATAGTTTTTAAAATAGTTGAAAAATAATTTTTTTCTATTTTATTTCTATTATAAATTGAAATAGCTTAAAAATTACTAAAAAATAAATAAATAAATTAATTATATCAATAATGGGTAACAAAAACCACTGTGACCTCCTTTATAACTACCTTTGTGCGCGTTGGCATGTTGGGGTGTTGGCACGTCGCGCACCGGTCTGTGCATCCTAGTTCTTCATAGTCCTTGGTCAGTAGAACAAAATCGATTTTGACTAAATACTTTTCAGAATCAAGGAACTTGCAACAAAATGGCATCGATTTGTTTTAAAAATCCCGCGAGTTCCCAATTTTGACTACGCGATCAGAGCAAACTATGCACTCAAACAAGTTTTACAGTTATTACATGGCA
Source organism: Delia radicum (assembly GCA_021234595.1). Classification (NCBI taxonomy): domain Eukaryota; kingdom Metazoa; phylum Arthropoda; class Insecta; order Diptera; family Anthomyiidae; genus Delia; species Delia radicum. The sequence continues at coordinate 29,783,714 of CM037854.1, read as the reverse complement.
GTTGTTTGTGTAGTAATCATTAGTTGTTGTTTTTAACTGCAATTAAAGTTGTTTTTCTCTGAAATATAAAGCAACTATTATGACAAAATCATCACATATCACATTCATTTACTGAAAATTTCTTTCTTTTTCGTCCAACAAAATTCTCTCCGTGTAGTTCTTTTTTGCAATATTATTTTTTACTTTAGATACAGTAGTTCCCACTTAAATGCGTCCGCTTTAGTGCGTTCTCTGTTTAAATGCAGAAAATAATACGAGAATTTCTTGCTTAAACCTAAATATTTTTTATTATTTTTCGTCTAACAAAATTCTCTCTGTGTAGTTCTTTTTCTTTTTTACAATATTTGTTGGCTTTAAGTACATTGACATTTAAAATAGAAATCCAGTTTAAACTAGATTTCGATCATATTGTATACACTAAGAAAAAAATCTGTAATGGCTACTGAAAATGTTGCTCTGAAATTTAACTATTTTGGGGCTTGCGTTATTTTTTGCTAAATTTATCATCACATGGATAAAATGGAGTAAAATGAAATCAGTAGAAAACAAAACGCTACTAAATTTTAGTAAAATTTCTATAAATTGCAATTTAAAATTAATATGCTAAAATCAGCAAAAAGCTTGATAAATTTTGGTACATCCAATAGAACTCTACAGAAAAAACAATTAAAAAAATACTTTGTTTTTCAATTCTTTACACTTTTTTCGTAATGGATGAACATTAATCTGGTATGTGATGAATTTCAATCGAAATTCAATCGATTATAATTTGTTTCAGAAAACACATTATCTGAAAAACCTTTATCTGTCGATTTAGTTAAATCAAATATTTCTATTTATTAAATTTAATTTTGTATAAAATTGAAATGTTGCTAAATATTGACATACAAAATTTTTTGATTTCGATCGAAAGTGAAATTCAGTAGAATTATAATTCTTTTAGCTCTGTAATAAAAAAAAATTATTTGTTTATTATATACATTATAATATATTTTTCTGTGATTAGCAAGATTTTTGCTAAATTTAGCAACTGGTTTTCACATTTGCAAAATGAGAATAGCAAAAAATTTTACTAAAATAAAAAACTGTACTAAAACTTAGTACAACAAAAGTGAAGTAAATAGTGTAGTGTATAAGTGTTTACAATTATTCCATCAAGGCGGTTAACTGGTTAAGGCATTTTTGCTTACATTGAATAACTGTTTATTCGGGTCGGTTAATCCACAAAATTGGTTAATCAATAAAAACACTATTTTTAAGTAAAATCGTTTGGTTTGTTTGGGATGATTAAAAGCATCCTGCGATTTTTCAAAGGCGCATACCTTAGAAACTTTAAGATTTATTATTAATCGACGATAACTCAAATACCAATATCCCTAAAATACCGTTACCAAAATTACTAAAATACCGTCATCGCTAAAATGCCGTTATTGAAATAATCTGACAAGATAAGAAATAGACGTGTTTTCCAAAGTTTGATTATAAACTAGCTAGTCAGTGGAATTTGATCATAATGGTGCTAAAAATATCGGTGTGCATTAGAGTTGTCAGTCGATTAAGAATAATTCGATTAATCGATCAAACAAAACCAAACTCCTGTTCGAATAATTTAAAAATGACGATTTTCGAACAACGAATAAATCGATTAATTAACGTCAATTAATCGAACATTTTTTTTTTTCATTACAAAATAAATTAAATGAGAGCATTTAATTTGATTTATTCTCATAAATTTTTAAAGAAGGATGACGAAAGCGATGATGATGATGAACTTAGTAATGAATATGACGTTGATAATGGATTTCAATAAAAAATTAATATACAAAATGTTATAAGTAAACTACGGAAATACGTCAAAATTTTTAACAAATCCACCGAAAAACAACAAAAACTGCAGACATATGTTTGTCAACAAGAAGGAAATGAAGTTCGCCTTATTCATGACGTGAAACACAGATGGTCATCATTATCAAAGATGCTGGAAAACTTCATTAGAATTCATAAATGTGTTAATCATGCACTAATTGATTATGGTTTAACACCATTTACGGCCTTTGAAGTAACTGTTTTATCAAACCTTTATAAAATTTTACAACCACTTGATGTTGCTATAAAAGAGCTAGGAAAAGATAGCACATCCATAATAGAATTAGTGGGAGTAATCAAGTTTTTAATAAATAGTTTAGAAAAAATTAATAATTCTTTTGCAACAGACTTAGTAACACGTATTAAAATAAGAATAAATGAGAGACGTTTTAAAGTTTTAAATACGTTAATAATATTTCTGAATTCTGAAAATTTTCCGAGCAATTAAAGTTTCCTAAAATATTCCCAAAAAAAGTGAAACTAAAGAATATGCTAATGAATTGTACTCAAGATTATTTTATGTTGAAAGTAATCACAATAATTCAGATAAAAGTATTGAAATAGAAGAAGTTATTAGTAATGAAAATAATAATCTTTTATGCGAATTAAATAATTCAATTCAGAGTATTAAAAATACAGAAAATAAAAAAGACTTCAGCGATATATCAGACGATATAGTATATTTGGGAAAATCTAAAAAAAGAACAGAAAAATTAGATAAACTATTCAATGCTCTTCTTACTATATCACCTACCTCAACAATTAGCGATTTTATTTTTAAGTTTCTTTGTATGAATTGTTTATTTTTTTGTTAATAAAAATATTATTTAAAAATAATTTTTTTATTCGTTATTCTCATCGATTAATCGAATAATTTTTGAAATTTAATCGTTTGATCGAACGAGCGAAAACAATTATTTGAATTATTCGAACAAAGCTGAAAGGCGAATAATTGACAACTCTAGTGTGCATGCATAATAGGGACGTAATTCCTACGTCCTCTAGACGTAGGAATTTTCCCCGATTCAAGGCCCAATCAATGTGACTACATATTAAAGTATAAATAGCCAAAAATCGTTAAACTAAAGTTTTCATATTAAGGTCGCCTAATAGCGGTAAAGTTTCGACTATAGAGCAATTCCATATGAAAGCGATCACCTTTTGGACGACCCCTCTCCGATTTTAAAATAAATAGTCTCAATCGATTGCCCAGCAAAAAATAATGTACCTACATATTTTTTTTTTTTTTATAGTGACTGGTTTAGTGGTGGTGTGCACCACTGTCATGTGACAAAATTGAAGAATTCTTCATAAGGGACCTCATTGAAAGTTGTTTAAAAAAAACTACTAAAGCGATCGCAACGAGTGATAGCTCGTTGGAAAGGTATTGAATCAGGCTTTAATTGAAAAATAAAATTTTCCTAATTTTTCTCAGAAATTTACCTTTTTTCCCATGAAAATTAAATTTTCCCATGAAAATTAAATTTTCCATTTTTCCACAGAAGCTCCTAAATTTTCCGGCTAATTTTATTTTTTTTGGATTCCTCATAATTTTTGCTTTAAGAATCAGCAATAAAAAATGGGCCCCGACTCCTTGTTTGGACAGGAGAAGAGCATTTAAGAGACCACCTTGTTCTGATTGTTTTTATATTTTTTATAATTGAATTATTTTTAATTATTTAACAAGAAAAATTAGGAAAATTTTATTTTTCAATTAAAGCCTGATTCAATACCTTTCGAATTTTGTCACATGTCATATGGAATTGCTCTATAGTGACTGGTTTAGTGGTGGTGTGCACCACTGTCATGTGACAAAATTGAAGAATTCTTCATAAGGGACCTCATTGAAAGTTGTTTTAAAAAAAACTACTAAAGCGATCGCAACGAGTGATAGCTCGTTGGAAAGGTATTGAATCAGGCTTTAATTGAAAAATAAAATTTTCCTAATTTTTCTTGTTAAATAATTAAAAATAATTCAATTATAAAAAATATAAAAACAATGAGAACAAGGTGGTCTCTTAAATGCTCTTCTCCTGTCCAAACAAGGAGTCGGAGAAGACTCCTTTCAATGAGGTCCCTTATGAAGAATTCTTCAATTTTGTCACATGACAGTGTTGCACACCACCACTAAACCAGTCACTATAAAAAAAAAAAAAATATGTAGGTACATTATTTTTTGCTGGGCAGTTGATTGAGACTATTTTAAAATCGGAGAGGGGTCGTCCAAAAATTTGCCAATTTTGATCGTTTTCATATGGAATTGCTCTATAGGTTAATCAAAATTTAGCATTTTAAAAAGTGATTATTATTAAATTTAATACCGATACAATACCTCAAATCTATAAAATATTTTGGCGATAATTACAATTATGAGTCCAATTTTTAAATAAAATAGAAGGTTTTGCGATGATACGGATTTATTTTTTTAATTTTTGTTGTTGAAAATTTTTGTAGCATTTCTAAAAAGTTATTAAGAAAAAGGTAAAATAACTCATATTTTATGAAAAATTCCCAGGATAACGTTATCCTTCCTGAAATGTTTTTACAATTAATTTTTATATTAAGAATTAGGGAAGAGAACTGAATTAATATATTGAACATACTATTTTTTAGCGCACACTGGCTCTAATTTTATTTTTTTTTTCTAAATTACAAATAACCTGAGTACCGTAAAAACCGTTACAAATTTATTAAAGGTTTATTCTACAATTTTAAAGGAAATAACATTTTGATTCAGAATTCATTTAGAAGTTCTGAAGGATGTAATTATAAATGATTACAAAGTTAATTTAAATTTATTTTTTTAATTTGTATGTAAATTTTCGTACAAAATATTCAATAAAATTACAATTTTAAGCGACCTTAAAACGTCATTCTATTTCGCTCAAATTTGGAACATACCCAAGAAACAACTTTACGGACTGTCCGTTACAAACGGATTCATGAATCCGGCATTGACGGTACGAAAACGGACCGGAATTGACGTATCCGTCGAAGCTTGTACGAAAACGGACCATTAACGTACAGTAAAATTGGATTACTCAAATTTTCGAAAATTAGCCGTTTTAACTCCGTTTTGCTGTATCCGTTTCAGTGCCGTTTTACCGGACTACACCGATTTTCATCAGTTAAAACTCCGTTACAGCAGTTATCGTTTTTCTTCCGGTATTACCGGAGTGTGCTTTGTTTAAAAAAAATCAAACAGTTTTATTTTTTAATAAAATTAAATAATAATAAAATCTATATATATAAAAAGAAGTGTACGTTTTGATTGTCACTCCATAACTCGAGAACGGCTGCAGAAAATAAAAAATGGCTGAATACGTTTTGTAGAACATGCAATGAGGATGGTTTTTAAAAGAAAAATTGTTTTAAAATATTTTCGTTTGGTCCAGATGTGGTGATTTTTCTGAACATTAGTCATTTTCATCTATATATATAAAAAGAAGTGTACATTTTGATTGCCACTCCATAACTCGAGAACGGCTGCATAAAATAAAAAATGGCTGAATACGTATTTAAGATTTTTAGTGGTAATTTTTTTGGTTATTTTTAAATGTACCACTTTTTTAACATATACATACTTGTATTTCAGATGTTTTTGCAATTAAATATAGAGACGCAGATCTCATGAAAATTTGAATGATGAAGATGTTAAACAACACCAGAGATAAAATGAAAAAAAAAAATCAAAATGTTAAAACCACATCCTTCCCAAGAAACATTTTTACGGACTCTCCGGCATGTACGGATTCTTGAATCCGGTGTTTACGGTACGTTTTCGGACCGTTTAATCGGATTTTCAAAAACACGTTTTTAGTCCGTTTGGGGATATCAGTTTTCGTGCCGTTTAATACGGACTTCACCGATTTTCATCCGTTTCAAGTCAGTCACAATCGGTAACAATTTTTTTCAATTTGTTTTATTAAAATAAAATTAAGTAGATAATATAAAAGATCGGGGCGCCAAATAAATTCAGATAGCATGCATAATATGCATTGCATACGTTATATGGTAAGTATTTATATAATTTAAAACGCTCAAATGAGATTGCAAACAAAAATATATTTGTTCATAGAATTCATCGTTTTTAAACCCCACTTAATATTTTTTACATGTAGATATCTTATTCAATAATGGGCCACAAACTAACAATGATGCTCTTGGTGGAAACAAAAAACTGCATCGAAAAAGTAAGTATCAATTTTTTTTTTTAAATAAAAAAAATATATTCCAAGAAAGCTCTTACTATCTCTTGAAACTAAAATAATAAATTCTTTTTTCCTTTTAGATTTTGAATATTATCGACCACAAATGTTCCGTGATGCTGCTAAGCTGGATACAAAAAGTAGCTGTGGTGAATTTCGTATTTAATTAGAGTTAAATGAAGTATATTTTAATATTTTTTCAAATAAATTAATAAATGTATAAAAACAAATAAAATCCATTGAGTTTTTTGTAAAAAAAATGGTTGGAATACGGACCAAATATGTATTTTCAACGATCCGTTTATTGTCCGTTTTATATCCGTAAAAAACGGAATCATCCGTTTTCACGGATTTGAGTCAGTTTTTAACACGACCCAACGGTCCGTAAACGGTCCGTCATTGACGGACTTGCAACGGATTCGAATCCGTATTCGATGTTCCTTTTAATCCGTTTTCTGGTCCGTATACTGATCCGGAAAACGGTACGGAAACGGACTCCGGATCCGACTATGCTGTACCGAAAACGGCACATAAACGGACCGGATTGTTTGCTGGGTTTTATTGATTTTTATTGAATTTTTATGTGGTTTCATATTGTTTTTTAATAATGTAATTTATATCTTTATAAATGAAAAAATTTAAAAATAAAACCAAACTTTTGTTTAAAATTAAAAAAAGGAGAAATCATTTATATAGAATAAATAAAAAAAAAAAAAATGGACCATTTAAAAAAGAAACGGTACGAATACGGACCATATTCGGACCGTATACGGTATATTAAAAATGGAGTCCACTCCGTTTTTTAAATAAATGACGGACAGTTTACGGTACGTTTTGAACGTACACTCAATTCGTACACTCCGTTTTATATATAGCATGACGGTACGAAAACGGTTCGTTTTAGTGTGCTTTATACTGTTTCGAATCCGTATTCGATGTTCCTTTTATTCCGTTTTCCGGTCCGTATACTAATCCGGAAAACGGTACGGAAACGGACTTCGGATCCGTATATGCTGTACCGAAAACGGCACAAAAACGGAACGGATTGTTTGCTGGGTATGCTGTGGTCCATAATCAACGATCCAGCCATGGTGAGCTTAAATTGGACTACGTCAAGTTTCATCATACTATTTTGAAGACCTGATTGCAAAACAGTTAACGCTAAACAACCGTTATACAAATAACTGAAATATCGATACCCCTAAAATACAGGTCTCAAAATAACGCACCGAATAGGTTACTTTCAATGGGTTTTTACGAAAAGGTAAACACAAACCAGGTTCATACATAGATTTGAAACTCTTTGACATTAGCTGTCAGTGCACGTAACCCATGAGAATGTGTTGGGCATACGTCGTATACCTAACGTGCGTGCCATTAGCCTAGCGAATTTATCCCAGGTTCTCAAAAAACCAGGTGACAACGCTGGACAGAGCAAATTTTATGACAGTGAATGGAATTAATAATAAGAAGAATGTATTGTATTTAAAATATATTTATTCAGAAACACATATTCTGGAGCAGATTCTGCCGCGTAACAAAAGAGTCTTTATGTCCAATGAATGTTTAGGACACAATGTATCTAAAAAACTTTGTTCCAAGTTTTGAACAAGGACTACTTTTTAAATAAAACTGTCATTTAAAAAAAAAAATTTTGTTTTGAAACCCAAATACTCCGGAGCAGATTCTGGCTCCGGGGGAGGCTCCAATGAATGTTTAGGACACAATGTATCCAAAAAACTGTATTACAAGTTTTGAACAAGGGCTACTTTGTAAATAAAACTCCCCTTTAAAAATTTTTTTTTGTTTTGAGCCCGAAATACTCTGGAGCATATTCTGGCTCGGGGGGAAGCGTCTTTATGTCCAATGAATGTTTATGGCACAATGTATCTAATACTTTATTGCAAGTTTTGAACAAGGACTACTTTTTAAATAAAACTACCATTTAAAATTTTTATTTTGAAAACCAAATACTCCGGAGCAGATTCGGCCTCTGGCACCAAAAATATAGAGTTGTGTCGTTCATGAACGAACTAGTTCAATTGAACGACTCACTCAGTTGAACGATATGACTCGTTCACCAATATTCGATCTTGTCGTTCAATCGTTCATTTCGTTCAATTGTTCATTTCGTTCTTTTTATACACAGAGCAATTGCATCTCTATACAATTGAACCTGTCATTTCGAAAAGGGCACGAGTCACACTTTTTTCAAATATCACCTTTTGACGCCATTTAATTCATTTAAGGGTTTAACGTATTCTCTGTGAATATGGTAGATCTTCAAGTGCAACAAACCACCTTATATGGCCCTCGAAATCTAAAGTCTGTATGAAAAGGGCACGAGTCCGGGACTTATGCCCTTTTCAAGGGAAACAAAATGCTGATGTATATAGACTAATTTTTAAATCGAATCAAATGCTCAAGCCAAACGAATTAATTTTAGGTGTGATAAAAAACGAATCGGTTTCATATTACGGTTTCGGTTTCATAAATCAACTATGTGGAATTTAATTAAAAAAAAATCAGTTAAGATTTTGCATCAGCTTGAAGTTATTCTTTATTTGAAAAGAATTATCAATATATATATAATTTCGTTCGAAAACGTTTTCCGTCACATCTGTGGACTTTAACGAAAATGGAAAATCGCGAGCTTGCCGAAAATGCTTACAAATCTAGAAAAAGAGTGTGTGGTGTAAAGAACATTGAAAACTATAAACATAATAAAATAAAAAAATCCAAAATTGTTGGGGAATCTCATAAGAACCATAAAGGGAAAGATGTGGCACCAAGACAAACAGGAGCTGACTGCAGGTTAGTTGTTTGATTCCTCATGATGTTTTACCGCATATGTTACGAGCACATGATATTGTTGATTGTTGGATTTATTTACAGATGTAATTTAAAATGTATGCAAGATATATCTGAAGATGTTAGGCAAAGTATCATCCATTTTGTTAACAATTTTGATAGTAAAAATGCCCAAGATACATACTTGCAGACATTGATTGAAAAAAGAGAATTACAGAGAAAACGGCCCAGATCTGAAGGACCTAAGAAAAGAGAATTTACCTACATATATCACATTAAGATTAAAGGTGTAAAAACAAAGTGTGCAAAAAAGCATTTTGCGGCATACATGGAATTTCCGAGAAACAAGTTAGACGTTTATGTGATTTATTAAAAACAAATAAGCAACCCATTGATCACAGAGGTAAGTCAGAGGGCTCACGGACCAATGCAGTAGCTGGTGATACATTAACTAAAATAAGGGAGCATATTGAGTCATTACCTGTTAAATGTGTACACTACTATAACAAAGATACATCATCCTATTATTTAGATGAAAAACTCAACTTGAAAATTATGCCCACAATATACCAACAAAAATATCCAGATTATCCAGTAAAATATAAGTTTTACTTAAAATATTTTCAAGAAAACTTCAGCTTATCATTTGGTAGAAAGCAAATTGATGTCTGTGCACTGTGTGAAGAGTTAAAGCTTAAACTAAAAAACCCTCATCTTAATGACGATGCAAAAAGAGTGTATAAAGCAGATCTCGAGATGCACAAAAGTCATGCAAATAAATTTTACAAAAAATTACAGGAAGTGGAAAGTATTGGGATTGCATTTGATTATATGCAAAATTTGCCACTTCCACACATTCCAGTGCAAGATGTTTTTTATCTACGTCAACTGTGGCTATATGAGTTTTGCATTTATGATCTTAAAACTAGTAAGTCAGTTTTTTATTCCTATTGTGAAGGAGTCGCTAACAAAGGTCCCAACGAAGTGGGTACCTTTGTCCTGGATTATATTAAAAAAAATATTGGTTGTGCCGGCCAAAATCGGAATCATGCCATGGTCCGTCTTCCTTTATCTTTGGTAGGGGAACAAAATAGCAATATAACTGAGATACAATATTACATACCCAAACGAGGCCATTCATTCCTGCCAAACGATAGAATGTTTGGGACAGCAAAGAGACATATTCGAAAAAATGACAGGATATACACACCAGCCGAGTATGAAAATCTTATAGTTGAGGCTAATGAAAATTTTGAAATTAGAAGGCCTAAAACTGAAGAAATTTTTGACATAAAAAAATGGTGGCCGAACCATTACAAGAAACTGGTGCTTTCTGTGGATTCCTATGGCAAAAGAGTACCCAAGGACAAAAAAAAACTTTTGCTATTTCCCAAGTGTCACATTTCACATTTTCCAAGTCTACACCAGGCCTTGTTACAACACGTGAATCTATAGATTGTTTAACCAGTTATGAATTCTAGCTCTTACAGAGAATGGGCACCATTCCGCCTTTACCATCAAATGATACTCCTGCGTATGCTGGCAAAGTGCCAATCAATGAAAAGAAAATACCAGATTTGAAAAAACTAGAAAAATACATTCCAGAAAAGTACCAAAATTTCTATGCAGAGATTTTTGCATGGCCTACAACTTCAGCTAATAAACAATATGAAGAAAATAATGATGATTAAATGTCACTTCTTCCGAAAATCTTTGGATTTGCGATTATTTCTAAGAAGTCATTTCGAAAAGGGCATAAGTCCAAAAATTTCAACCACCAAAATCTGTATGATACATGCTTTTTTTTAAAAATAAATAAATGGCACAAAAATTATATATGTATGCTTTTATTTATCAACTTCTATATTCAGTTTCTTAACCAACATAGACTTTTTCCGAACAAGTACGTTTTTTGTTAATCCTGAAAAGCTTTAATGTATAGATTCATGCCCTTTTCGAAATGACGGGTTCAATTAAAACTGCTTGTAAGAGCAATTATTTTTTTTTATAAAATAGTAGTAATATTGTTTCAAATTAGAAAAAGCAATTGTAGTCATACAAATAAAATTTTTTTTACACAAAATAAATAAATTTTTGTTAGAAAAGTTGCAATTTTATAACACTTTTTGGTATGTACAGTAAAATTTGTGAAAAAAAACTCGTTAAACATGAATAGTGCGTAATAATTGTCAAACGAACGACACAGTTCACAACACGCAGATCAGTCGCAAGTCAAAGGAAAAAAGAACGATTGAACGAACTAGTTCACTGATTCGAATTGAACGATACTGGCAGAGTCACTAAAATGAAGGATTAATCCCAACTCTACAAAAATGACTATGTCCAATGAATGTTTAGGACACAAACCAGTTTCATACATAGATTACATAGAATAGAAACTTTTTTTACATTAGCTGTCAGTGCACGTAACTCATGGGAATGTGTTGGGAATACGACGTATACCTATACAAAAAATCTGAATGGGTATGATCAAGATATATTTATATAGGTAGTTTTAGTAGCTTAGTAGTTTATCTTCCTCTTAACTGATTTTGACATTTCTTACATGGTTTTGACATCTTACTGTACTGTACCCAACAACAAAATGCCTGTCAAGATATATTTATATAGGTAGTTTTAGTAGCTTAGTAGTTTATCTTCCTCTTACCTGATTTTGACATTTCTTACATGGTTTTGACATCTTACTGTACTGTACCCAACAACAAAATGCCTGTTGTTTTTGTATTGTTTGTAGTTGTTTGTTGTAGTTGTTGTTCTAGTAAGATTACCTATATAAATATATCTTGATGCCTGTTGTTTTTGTATTGTTTGTAGTTGTTTGTTGTAGTTGTTGTTCTAGTAAGATTACCTATATAAATATATCTTGAGTATGATAAAATGTGTTTAGTATTAACAAAAGAAGAAGAGCTTCTTTGTAATCTTTGTAATCATAACCGAAAAAACTCGTTCAGTGTAGACTTGGACAATCTAGCTCGTTTCAGTGAACGCTCTTTTTCATTCGATTGAACCGAATGAACGAGGTCAGTCTTCTAGTTAAAACGATCTATGACAATTTCGCTCAATCGTTCGTTAGCTCGCTTCTTTGATAATTTTTAAGCAAATTATTCATATTAGAAACCACTTTTTAACATTAAAAAATTAAGCTGGCAACATTGTTGTCGTGGAGATGGCAACCCCGTCTTGAGTTTTATTCTGTACTAAATTGTCTCTCATTAATTTTGTATTTTTTGTATTGGTCGTGTACTGTTACATTTTTTATATGCATTTATATGCTCTTTTGTATGTATGTAGGTATGTATGTAGTTCTTGTTAGTTGCCTTGGTACATGAACAAAACTTCTTTAAATTTGCAAACACGTTATTCTGTGCCAAGACGTCAAGCAAAAACTATGTAAGTAATTGTAATATACATTTTATTAATTTATAATCTAACCTCTAATTTTTATACTTTAAAATTTAGAGAATAAACTCAACGCTAACAACTTTAAATCACCTAATAAAATTCACATTTTATATTACAATAATTTGTTGCCTTTATTTGTGGTTTATGTTTATTCTGGCTTACGGCACAGAATCCGGTATTGTGGGAGTTTTCCACAAATTTTATTCTATAATTTGTGTGGCCAGCCATTTTGCGAAATTTTATTCTAGTTTGTGTGGCCAGCCATTTTGCGAAATCTTGTTCTGTACTTTGTGTGGACGGCCATTTTGAGAAATTCTTACAGGCAAGTAAATGACTGATAGCACGACGCCTAGGAGAACTAGTGAACGAAAAAATAAAGGAGTTCCACCAGCAAAGTTCGATTCATTCGAGTTAGACATGGGAGGAACTGACCGTACGCCACCGCCGCAACAACAACCGCCAAAGAAAGTTACAGCCCCAGTAAATGTGTTGCCGGGAACTTCTACACAGCCACAGTTGCCCAGAACTCTTTCACAGCCACAGTTCCCCGGAACTGTAACACAGACACAGTTGCCCAGAACTCCTTCACAGCCACAGTTGCCCCCAAGTAGTGAGGTAAATTTGTCTCAAGAGTTTGAAAAAAAGATGGACGAGATGCGCAGTGAGTTCAGCCGCCAAATGCAAGCCATGCAAGCCCTGATGATGTCAAACAACGAACAGGTAAAAAATAATATGAAGGAGTTAAGAGACGAGTTAAGAAGCCAGTCAACTCAACCGCCATCAACTTTGCCGCCGTCAGCTCTGCCGCCATCAGCACTGCCGCCATCATCTCTGCCGCCATCATCCCTACCGCCACCAGCATCTCTGCCGCCATCATCATTGCCGCCATCAGCTCTGCCGCCATCAGCATTACCGCCACCATCTCAGCCGCCATCAGCTCTGCCGCCATCATCACTGCCGCCACCAGCATTACCGCCATCAACATTGCCGCCAGCAGCTCTGCTGCCATCAGCATCTCTGCCGCCATCATCATTGCCGCCATCAGCTCTGCCGCCATCAGCACTGCCGCCACCAGCATTACCGCCATCAACTTTGCCGCCGTCAGCTTTGCCGCCGTCAGTTTTGCCGCCGACGCCATTGTTCTCTGCCGATAATAATACTTCTGCCGCCATACAAAATTCTGCCGCCACGCAATATTCTGCTGACACGCATAGTTCAACGTCACAAGATTCCGCCGCATCCCAATATTTTGTCGCCTCACAAATTCCCGCCGTTATGCAATATGCTGCCGCCGCTCAAATGCCCAACAACAACTTCGCGTTGCCCACTGTTAATGCCAACTATGAACACACAGGTTTGCAAAATAAGAAAATTTATCCTCTTCCCCCCTTTTCAGGTCAGCCCGCGGAATGGCAAACATTTATTGAAGCCTACAAAAGTACCACCAGAGAGTTCCAATACTCTAATTTACACAACATTATGCGGATCCGAGAAGCTTTAAGTGGTCGTGCCAAAGACACCGTAGAGGCTCTGTTAACAAATTCTGCCAACGTCGCTGCCATTTTAGAAACATTAGAGGAGAATTATGGGAGACCGGAGCAGCTGATAAAAAGCCAAATAGAAAAAGTTCGTACAATTTCGCCTGTTGCTGAAGGAGATTTAGAAGGGTTAATCGCGTTTGCCAATAAAATTACAAATATGTCTACGTTCCTTGAAAATGCTCAAGGTGTACATCATTTGTCAAACCCAATGCTGCTAAACGAGCTGGTTTCTAAATTACCAATTTGTCGTCAAATGCAATGGGCCGAAACGTGTCTCACTCTAGGTGGTACCCCTACAATCGTAAAATTTAGCCAATGGTTAAACGCCCTAAGGAAAATCGCCAGTACTGTTACTGACTCAATGGCCAGTGGAAGCTCAGGTGCTGTTAAAAAACAACAGCCGCAACCAATGACATCAACATCTGGGGTACGTAGACGTGTAAATGTAAGTGTTGCTTCAAAAGTATGTAGTGTGTGTGAAAACCAATGTGCCTCATTAGATCAGTGTAAATCATTTTTGAAATTGAAGTGTGATGAGCGTTGGAACAAAGTTAAGCAAAGTAAAATTTGTTTTTCATGTTTAAGAAAGGGCCATAGAGCAGCAACATGTTTTCATAAAAAGAAGTGTGGTGTAAATGGTTGCAGCAAAGTTCACAATCGTCTTTTACATGACACACGCAGTGAAAATATAGCCCAAAATACAGCCTCAAATAATTTGGTGTCAACAAATGCCAGTATAAATGAAACAAATACAGCCGGTAGAAATTGCCATATAAAAAAGGGTTGCCAGATGGATGAAGATGTTTTGTTTCAAATTATACCCATAAAATTGTACGGTAAATCCAAAGAGATTACAACCTATGCCTTTATTGATGATGGTTCCAACACAACTATGATTGACATCAACCTTGCCCATGAACTTGGAATTTCCGGAAGGAGGGACCACCTGGAAGTACAATGGTTTATGCACCACTTTATATCCGAGACGACTGAAATTATAGAAGTGACTATTAGTGGAGTACATGAAGGCGCTGAAAGGTTTCATATATCAAAGGTATTTACGTCAAAAAATATAGCCCTGCCACACCAAAGTTTCTGCCGTGGTGAGTACGAAAATACACATATTGATAATTTGCCCATTATGGAATATAAAAATATTCAGCCTAAAATGATTTTAAGTTTGATGCATGCCTTTCTTACCGTGCCCATAGAGGTGCCACAAACATCCATTAATACCGCCCCTATAGCAGTAAAAACACGGTTGGGTTGGATGGTATATGGCCCCAATGAAAATAACTGCAGCAGCCAGCTGCGTCACGCCTTTCATATAAACAGAACCAAAGAAAACGATGATATGGAAAAATTGCTGACGTCATATTTTGGTATGGAGACATTCGGAGTCAAGCAGCCTGCTAAAACTGCAATCTCCAAAGAAGATGCCAAAGCCCTAAATATTTTGAATGCGTCAACAATTAAGGGTAGTGACCGTTTTGTTGCTCCACTATTGTGGAAAGAAAATTTTACCGGTTTTCCCGAAAGTTTTGATATGGCATATAAACGCCTTCAGAGCGTAGAAAGAAAAATGCAACGTGACCCTGAATATGCCCTACAATATAAAGAGAAAATTAATGATTATATTTCTAAAGGATATGCCCGTCGTTTGAGTCCAAGTGAAAAAGATTGCCCGTCATTAAAATCATTTTATTTGCCCCATTTTGCCGTACATAACCCTAATAAAACCGGGTTACGCCTTGTTTTTGACGCCGCAGCGGAGGTAAAAAATATGTCGCTTAATAAAGCTTTAATTGCAGGCCCAGATCTGAATCAGCCGCTTATTTCAATTCTGTTTAAATTCCGGCAAGCGCCATTTGCCGTGTGTGGTGACATCGCCGAGATGTTTCACCAAATTGGTGTCACCAAAGAGGACCAAGCCAGCCTAAAATTTCTTTGGAGGAACGGCGATACAAGCAAGCCCGTTGAAGTGTTTGTGATGCAAAGGCTAATATTTGGAGCCACCTGCTCGCCCACAATAGCCCAATTCGTTAAAAATACAAATGCCATACAATTTGAGGAACAGTATCCCAGAGCAGTTAAAGGTATTATAGAACGCCATTACGTCGACGACTACGTCGACTGCTTCAACACTGAAGAGGAAGCCGGTCAAGTCGTCAAAGAAATTATTGAAATACACAAAAAAGCGGGATTTAATTTGAGGAATATTTTATCCAACTCGGATTATGTTAAAGAACAATGTGGCAGCTCTGTCAGCCGTGCAAAAGCAGTAACATTAGAAGGCGATATTGATCGAGTGCTTGGTATGAATTGGGTGACAAAACAAGATATTTTTACCTTCAATTTAAAATTGCATCGTGTCCCACAACAAATATTAAATTTAGAAAAAGTTCCTACAAAGCGGGAACTATTAAGCCTTACTATGTCGGTGTTTGACCCATTTGGACTTTTGGGTAATGTTATGATATCAGTGAAGTTATTAATGCAGTCAACCTGGAAGTTAGGCCTACATTGGGATCAAGAGCTCCCAGATAAATTGTCCCGGCTATGGGGTATGTGGCTGCAGAAACTACCCAAAGTGAAACAATTTGAAGTGCCCCGTTGTTACATGAATATGTTTGAGACAGCAAAATTACAATTGCATTTGTTTGCCGATGCAAGTGAAGAAGCCTTAGCAGTAGTAGCTTATTGGAGAGCAGAAATTGACGGTAAGGTACATTTGTCTTTTGTATGCGCAAAAACTCATTGCGCACCCACACGTTACCATACAATTCCGAAACTCGAACTACAGGCGGCCACAATGGCCGTACGGCTAAAAGATAACATCGTCAAGTGTCACACTGTCAACGTAAATGAAATTCTCTTTTGGAGCGACTCTACAACAACAATAAGGTGGATTCGAGGGGATCATATGAAATATAAACAATATGTGGCCAATCGCGTAGCTGAAATTGTTGAAGGCAGCGAGGTTTCGCAGTGGCGTTGGTGTCCAGGGGAGCTTAACCCTGCTGATGACGGTACGAGAGCAAAGTTTCCCCCGCAGTATGATCCTAAGGGCAGATGGATAAGTGGCCCTTCATTTTTATTAAAATCTCAATCTGAGTGGCCAGATGAAGCCAAAATTAGTAAAATTGCCGACAGTTGTTCCGATGAGTTGAGAGCCAAGCGTACACTTTTGCTGATCTCACATGTGAGTAGTTTTGAAAATATTATTAATCGTTTTTCCAATTACAGTAGGCTCAAACGTACCATAAGTTGGGTCCTACGCTACATGGCAAATCTTTTGCGCAAAGTCCGTCATGAAGAGTTGCTTAAAGGAGAACTTTCTGCCGATGAAGAGAAAAATGCTGAATTGTTTATTGCCCGTTACGCCCAAAAGGCAGCATTTTCTGATGATTACGCCGTTCTTCAGCAACAAGGTACAATTTCAAAATCTAGTGAGCTGTCATCACTCAACCCTTATATGGATGCAGATGGCATAATACGTGCCAGTGGTCGAATACAAAACGCTGTATTCAAATCAGTTGAATCCTGTCGCCCTATTATTTTGCCAAAACAACATAAAATTACCTATCTAATTGCCAGCTGGTATCACCACCGATTTTGCCACATAAATAGAGCTGTGGTAATAAATGAAATACGTCGTCATTTTTGGATACCGTCAATAAGAGAGCTTCTAAAAAGTGTGGAGTCAAAATGTCAACTCTGTAAAATTCGAAAAGCCAAGCCTTTCCAGCCTCAAATGGGTGTGCTACCTGTCGACCGAGTGACTCCATTTGTTCGGCCCTTCACATACACAGGCGTCGATTTTTTCGGCCCTTTGACAGTTACCATTCGTAGAAGACAAGAAAAACGTTGGGTAGCACTGTTTACGTGCCTTTCTGTCCGTGCCGTGCATCTGGAGCTCGCAACTGATATGTCAAGCGATGCCTTTATTTTGTGTCTACGAAATTTTATGAACAGACGTGGGGTCCCTATACAGATTCGCAGCGACAACGGCACCAATTTTGTCGGTGTAGCCAAAGAGTTGGCCGAAACCAAAGATTTTTTGGACCACGATCGTATTACTGCACATTTGTCACCACTTGGGGTGAAATGGATCTTTAACACGCCTGCCAACCCTAGTGAGGGTGGCGCCTGGGAACGCCTTGTTCAATCTGTGAAGAAAGCCCTATATGCCATGTTAAAAGAAAGTGCTCCCCGCGTGGACACTTTATGCTGTTTGCTGCTTGAAGCCGAAAATATTGTTAATTCCCGCCCACTCACGCACCTGCCAGTATCACCCGATGATCCGGAGCCTCTCACGCCAAACCATTTCCTGCTTGGTTGCACGAACTCAACACAAACGCCAGCGCCATATGAACCTAAGCTCAACTGTTTGCGGAAACAATGGCGCGTAGTACAAAATTTGAAAAACGGATGGTGGCGACAGTGGCTTCGAGAATACTTGCCAGAGCTTACTCGACGTACGAAGTGGTGCTTGCCCACGAAACCTATATGTATAGGTAGCCTCGTTTTAATTTGTGACCCCAATTCACCAAGGTCTCAATGGCGTCGTGGTAGAGTTCTTGAGCTATTTACGGGAAAAGATGGTGTTTCACGATCAGCCAACGTAAGCACCAATACCGGAGTTTTAAAGAGGCCAGTTTCTAAGCTGGCTGTTTTAGATGTTGAGGTACCAACTGGTGGTGAGTCCTCCCCTACCGTATCGGCTCACGGGGGTGGGGATGTCGTGGAGATGGCAACCCCGTCTTGAGTTTTATTCTGTACTAAATTGTCTCTCATTAATTTTGTATTTTTTGTATTGGTCGTGTACTGTTACATTTTTTATATGCATTTATATGCTCTTTTGTATGTATGTAGGTATGTATGTAGTTCTTGTTAGTTGCCTTGGTACATGAACAAAACTTCTTTAAATTTGCAAACACGTTATTCTGTGCCAAGACGTCAAGCAAAAACTATGTAAGTAATTGTAATATACATTTTATTAATTTATAATCTAACCTCTAATTTTTATACTTTAAAATTTAGAGAATAAACTCAACGCTAACAACTTTAAATCACCTAATAAAATTCACATTTTATATTACAATAATTTGTTGCCTTTATTTGTGGTTTATGTTTATTCTGTCTTACGGCACAGAATCCGGTATTGTGGGAGTTTTCCACAATTGTAAAAAAAACAAAATTAAACTCAAAAGTAGCAAAAGAACGAAAAGAGCAAAATACCTAAAAAGAGCTTAAGATTGCGAACTAGCTAACTGGTTCAAAGTAAAGACTAGTTAAATTGAACTAGGTCGTTCACGAACTACATAATTCTAGTTCAGTGGAAACAACACTATTTTTTAAAACATACGCCCATGTCCCTACTTTAGCACGTTTTGCAATTAGAACGAATTTGTGAAATCACACGAAATTGAAATTTGGTGTTCTCAAATCCTAAAATTTTTTCGAAATTATTATCGAAGTGCCAAAAACATGTGGTTTTATGGAAAATAAAAAACATATGGAAAGCAAAATGCTTTTAAGATATGCTTCTAACATTGTTGTCAATTTTTTGAGTGTTTTCTAGAAAATCAAAACAAAAAAATGTTTTTTAAAATAGTTTTTTTAGAGTATAAACAATACAGCCAAAAAATACAATAAAATCTGAAATAAGTAAAAAAAAAAGTTCTAAATTTTTAATATTAAGCACCATTTTTGACTCTTACAGGCATACCTAAACAAGAGCGGAAAGCGGAACGTTTTTTAACGCCTAGCGTTAACGCTGAAATGTCATCCCTAAACCAGAGCGGCAACGCTACGTCAAATCCATAAAAACAGGGCTATCAAAATAAAAAATATAACAACCCTGATTATTTTAACAACAAAGCACATTACAATATTGGTGTTTCTGATATATGTTTTGTGTTTTGTATAATAACAAATAAAGGGTGTCCCAAGAAGAGCGCAATTTTTAAATTTTAAATAAAACACAGATATTTAAAAAAAATCGTGAAACTTTATTATATCGTAAAGTAGACAGAATGAGGTTATGTATGGAACAATATATCGTGCAGATGGCCGCCGCGGCTTTGCTGGCATGCACGCGATCTTTTAATGAAATTTTCAATGACCGTTTTGCATGAATGCTGCGGTATTTCATTAATGCAGCGTCCAATTTCCTCTTTTAAGGCTTGAGTCGTCGTCGGCTTATTCGCGTAAACCATCGACTTCAAAAAACCCCAAAGAAAGAAATCTAATGGTGTTAAATCGCACGATCTAGGCGGCCAATTCTGATCTCCAAAACGCGAAATAACACGACCGGGAAATGACTGAAGCAGCAATTGAATTGTTTCTCTGGCTGTATGACATGTGGCGCCGTCTTGTTGGAACCACATGCCCTCCACATTCATTTCATCAATTCTAGGCAAGAAAAAACTGGTTATCATTTCACGATACCGAACACCATTGACTGTTTGCGCTTGACCTGCCTCATTTTCATAAAAAAAAGGTCCAATGATTCCTCCAGCCCAAAAACCACACCACACAGTGACACGTTGAGGATGCATTTGCTTCTCGTGAATCACTCGAGAATTTTCCTCACCCCAAATGCGACAATTCTGCCTATTGACGAAGCCATCAAGATGAAAATGGGCCTCGTCACTGTAGATGATTTTATCGGCAAAATCAGCATTTTCATGTTGTCTCTCCATCGCGTGCATGCCAGCAAAGCCGCGGCGGCCATCTGCACGATATATTGTTCCATACATAACCTCATTCTGTCTACTTTACGATATAATAAAGTTTCACGATTTTTTTTTTAAATATCTGTGTTTTATTTAAAATTTAAAAATTGCGCTCTTCTTGGGACACCCTTTATATATAAATAATAATATAATATATATACATAAATAACAAATATATTTTTTTCTCTTATTTTTTGTTTACATCAGGTATGAGAAATGAGAATTTCGTTTCGGTACCAATAAAATTTTGAAATAGTACTTTTTCGACTCTCAGAGTACTAAAATTATTTTTTATTTTATTTTTCTTAAAATTCATACAAAATGCATTAAAATAACATTAAATGTTAATGAACATAAATTTATGTTTATATGTATTTATGAAAAAATAAAGTTTTACTTTAAAAAAGTATATTTTTTAAATTAATGTACAGGAACAAAGAACTCAAAATGAGATCCAAATTAAATTAATCAATACAGCTAAAAAAGAATTTTATAAATTCGTTGATAATAACTTGTTAGAGATTTTAAAATTATAACACAAGAATTTGTTGTATTAGATTTGATACTGTTGGAACATGAAGTCTGTTTCTGTCTTTGATTTTAATCAGATTTGGTATGAAAAAATTCTCTCAACGTTTGCAGAAGAATGTGGTATGTGGTATACCTGCAGCAATTCTTTAAATATCGGGAAACATATATTTGTTTAACTCATTTTTAATTTTAGATACTTTTGACCAGAAACTACATATATTTTCCTTTTTACAAAGTTTTAGTTCTTGCCAATCTGCCAACGCTCTGTATTGGGTATTAATGGCGTCAAAATTATTTTCTTCGTTTGGAAATTTTTTTTTTCAAAAATGGCACGATACTATTGGTTCTTCCGCAAACAACGTTTTCAGGTGAAAACTTACTGAACCAAATTTAAAATTTCATTATCAAAATTTACTCTGATTTTCAAATCCTCACAAAATTTAATATAACATTTTTTGGAATTTTCTTTTATCTGATTTACAGTTCCGGATTCAATCTGATTTGTATATATATACAAATCCACTTCCGTACCACAAAAAACGTCGTTTAGCGGAATATGGTTATCGTGGATATTTAATTGTAACGGTGTGCAATTATCTAACACATCTTTATTTATGAAGTTGTGAGCAATATATTAATAAAATTTAAATATTTAAAAAAATTAAAAAACTTTAAATCGTCCAATAGTATCAAATGAGTCACGGGAGTACTTTGGAACATCGAGTAGTATCAAAAAACGTACTATAGTATCAACGTTGCCATCCCTGGTTTACATTTGTTATCTTTTGCAACTAATTCCACTATGAAACGCTCTGTCAAAATCGCGTTGCCGCCGCGTTATTTCGGGATGCTACATACAAATTGTAGGGACATGAGAATTTTTGACAGCTAGAAAACGCTTGCCGCTCTTGTTTAGGTATGGTAGTTAATTGTAAAATATTAGAAAAAAAGGGCATTCGTTTTACTTTCGACCAGGCTTTTTTACACGAATTAAAACGAATAAAAAATAGGAAAAAACGTTCTGATTTAATCGCAAGAACACCGAAAAATTCTAAAATTTTCACTTTCGCTCCGGCTTAAAAGCCGTAACAGGGGGTGATTACAAGTAGAGTTGGGATTATAGTTTATTTTGGTGACTCGTTCAATTGGAATCAGTGAACTAGTTCGTTCAATCGTTCTTTTTTGCTTTGTCTTGTGACTGATCTGCGTGTTGCGAACTGTTTCTTTCGTTTGCCAATTATTACGCACTATTCATGTTGTATGCAATAAACACATAGACCACAGCAGACTGCAGAGCTACACGACTACAAATGCCGTTCACTGCAATCGTCGCCGTGTGGTCAGCTACTTATTATTTTGGAAACGACAGCAACATAATAAAAAGCTGTTTTTATACAAATGAATTTTTATTTCAGTAGTGCCAATTACATTTTTTTTGCTTTATTAAAATAAAACAGCATGCATGGCTGTAGACACGTATATAAAGTTCACTTAAAATACAATTACTTATTTATAATACATTATTATAACGTGCAAATAAATTTATCTAACCCCTCTTGAATGTTAATGCAATTATACCATTTAATGTTGCGACGTTTTTTGTGTTTAACAAAATAAAATATTTTTAAGCACTAATTTGTTACATATTTTGTTTTATTGTCAACACTATTTTTGTTTTGCAGCCAACAAAAATAGAAATTATCCTAAGTTGACTACAGCGGCAAAAGTAGTCGGGTAGCCGTGTAGTTGTGTTGGTGCCAAAATAATCGTTTTCATATAAACGTATGTATTTTATTTTTGACAGGCTGTAGTCGTGTAGCTGCAGTCGTCTATGTGTTTATAGCATTACGATTTTTTTTTCACAAATTTTACTGTACATCGACATAAAGTTTTATAAAATTGCAAATTTTCTAACAAAAATTTATTTATTTTGTGTAAAAAACATTTTATTGTTTTTCCTAATTTGAAACAATATTATTACTATTTTCTAAAAAAAAAATAATTGCTCTTGCAAACAATTTAATTGAACAGAGATTCAATTGTTCTATGAATAAAAAGAACATAATGAACGATTGAACGACAAGATGAATCAAATCGTTCAATTGAACTAGTTCGTTCATGAACGACACAACTCTACTAACAAGAAATTAAATCATTTTAAAACACAACTACTGATTAATCGCAGGGTTAATATGTCTTTAATTCAAACTATACCGGATATTAATACACCAACTGCAAGCTGGTGTCGCACCGAAAACAAAGTGATAAAACATAAGTTTGTATGGACCATACAAAATTTTAGTTGTCGTCTTGAAGAATTGGGTGAAGCCATAACATCTTCAACATTCTCCATTGTCAATAATGACAAATGGTGTGTTAAAGTTTATCCAAATGGTTACAGTGTAGCATACCAACAATTTGTCAGTGTCAGCTTAGTTGTAGAATTAATGAAAGCCGATAATGTAAGAGGCAAAACTAGCATTTCTATATTAAATAATCGAGGTGAAAAAGCTGCTCTCAGGACACAAAACGCGGTAACAGGTGTTTTTAATATAATTAAACAAGATGTTCTCTTGAAAGATAACAGCTTATTGCCAGAAGATAACTTTACATTAGTATGCGAAATTTGTATTGTATCCGATAGTGTTAATGTTTCTGGCGAAGGTAGTATTGCAAAAATTAAAGTTCCCAAGACTAAATTAAGTCTAGGCCATGTCTTAAATGGTGGAAAATTCACTGATGTTACGATTGTCGTAGATGGTTGTGAAATACCAGCTCATAAAGCTATATTGGCAGGTCGTAGCGATTACTTTGCTGCCATGTTTGAAAGTGAAATGGAGGAGTCCATACAAAATCGTGTACAAATAATTGATTTTGAACATGAAGTAGTCAAAGAACTGTTATATTTCATTTATACTGATACGGCACCTAATCTAGATAAAATGGCCGATGAGCTTTTAGCAGCAGCTGATAAATACTCATTGGAAAAGCTTAAAGCAATGTGTGAAAAAGCGCTATGCTCAAAAATCTCTGTAGAAAAGGCAGCCAAGATATTAGTACTATCTGATCTCCATAGAGCGGAGCAACTGAAAGTCCAAACGATGAATTTTGTAATTGCGCATCTTGATGATGTTTTGCAAAGTCAAGGCTTTCAAGATATGTGCCAAACACATCTGGATATAATTAAACAGTTATTTGGAGCACATTTGGATATAATTAAACAGTTATTTGGAGCGATTTCGGAAAAAAAAAAATGAACCAGATCGAATGAACCAGATTCTAAACGTTTAAAATTAAATTGAAATTTTGATATGTTAACATTAATATAGTGTTTTTTTTTATGTATCGCCCATTTCACCGAAGACCGTCCAAAAAAGGACGTTTTTTCAATCTTGGGTCTTCTGTTTTTAATAAAATTTTTCCATGGAGGTGCTTAAAAATTGGCGTTTTTAATTTTCAAATTTCGAAAAATACTTGCTTGTATGATCGATTTGGTTTTTCTTGAAAATTGTGAAATTTGCCAAAAGTGAGTTAGTTTGAATATTCGTATTTTCTTTAATATTCATCGGATCATTACCATTTAGTTGCATTGGAATGGTACACTCCCCAGCTGGTTTAATAGCGTAATACATTTTTTTGAGCGTCAAAAAAATGCATTTCATATGAAGTTTGCTTTTCACAAAAATTGGTCACTTTCTATTTGAAAAAAATTTGCATTTTAATATATAGGATTTTTACTAAAAAACAATGCTTTCGCTTTTTTGGATTTTGTGGTTTATATATTATTATTAACGTGACCAACTCTCAAAATGAGGAACTCGGCAGGCGAAAAGCGGAATTTTAGGGCAAAAGTCAGGATGTTTAAAACTGTGTACAGATTTTGTCAAAATTCCAATTTTTTAGTTAAAATCGCTAAAATATTTCTTCGAAAATTGTATGGAGTTAAAGTTATTTTAAAATTGTCTCTTTAGATTAGATTATAATGGCACTATGCACCGCGACCAGAAATTGGTATTTTGTGCTGCCAGCGAATACACCCTATAGGTTCAGGCTCCCTACGAAGCCTACCAGGTGAACAGTTCCAAACGTCCGATGGCGTCACTATTCGATCACCAAAATAACGCACCCTCCTGTCGGAGAGCCTCGGACATTTGCAGAGAACATGCTCAGAGGTCTCGGGTTCCAATTCACAAAACCTGCACGTATCCGTAGAGGATCGTCCCATCTTGTACAATTGATACCTAAGGCCACAGTGTCCTCTTAATAAAAACGATTTTTTTTGTCAGAAATTTTTTTTCTATAAATTTAATGTTTTTAATTGAAATTACGTCTTTTAAGCATTTGCAAAAAGTTAAAAAAAAAGAAATTTAAAAAAAGTGGAGTGTAAAGTTTTTTCAGCATTTTTTATATTTTGCTTACTTACTTTTCGTAAAAAATTTTAAATTTTTAAATATTTTTTTATAAAAAAAAAAACATTCAAAAAACATCACTAGTAATCCTGGGGGTTATTACGTAATTCGATTCGAAACGAAATTCGATTCGAACAGAATTTTCACTTTGAAAATAAAGTAATTAATAGTACTTTTTAACGGGTAAAAATGTTGAAAACGTATAGACAATGATCTAGTAACTGTGAAAAGTAAAAAAAAAGTTGGACTTTTAAGCACTGATATCATTTTACAAGAGTTTTAAAATTTCCGAATTCGAGCAAAAATTTTCGAATCGAATTTAATAATAACCCCCCTGATCCTTTTTTATAAAAAAAAAATCAAAAAATCAAGTTTGTATCTTTTTTCCATAGAAAAAACAAGGTTTTAATTTTTTTTTTTTTCAAAATAAATGTATTTCTTATAAATGTATTTCTTATAAAAGCTGTACATTTAATTTTAAAGATATTTTTTGAACATGCATGATTATCAAATCTACTAAAGGGTCCGCCATCTAACGTTTTTTTTCCACTAGTGCTTATTTCGTGAATGGTAACACTAAGCTCATGTCTGATTTGACAGATAATTAGTTTTATCCTTCCGCTGAACGAATATGGTTGTGTATACGCTTGAACAACTCTGGGAAATATTGCGACATTACTTTGAAAATCATGGTAATGAGCAAGGAGTGGCCGTTACAGTCAATGGCGATCGTTATCGGGCCATGTTGAACGAATTTTTGTTCACAAAAATTGAAGAGGAGGATATTGGCAACATTTGGTTTCAACAGGATGGCGCTACGTGCCACACAGCCGAAGCTACACTCGATGTTTTGCGCCCTGTTTTTGAAGATCGCATTATCAGCCGCAGAGCTGATGTCATTTGGCCACCTCGGAGCTGCGATTTGACACCGTCGGACTATTATTTGTGGGGTGCCGTCAAAGATAAGTGTTACGCCAACAAGCCAGAGACAATTGACGCTTTAAAGGACAATATTCGTGAAGCCATGGTGAAATACAGCTGCACACAATCGATAATGTGCTTAAAAATTGGACCGATCGTGTAGGACTGCATGGCCAGCCGAGGCAGCCATTTGAATGAAATTATTTTCCATTATTAACCGGAAGGATTGTATTTTCAAATAAATAAAGAAATTTGAGAAAATATTCAGTAGTTTTTTTTTATAGCATTTTCAACAAAAAAAAAAGTTATTTGGCGGACCCTTTATAACGTGTATGTGCTAGAAAAGTAAACCGCATAATGTAAAACAAGTGTACAAGATTTGTTGTTCTAGATTCCAAAATCGCAATTTTTTTCTAGTACCTTGTCGAAAGTAAATAGAATGTTTTTAATACCTTTATTAAAAACATTCTATTCACATTATTTCGGTAACGGTATTTTAAAGATAACGCCATTTGAATTATTTTAGTTATATCGGTAATGGTATTTTAAGAATATTAATATTTTAGTATCGGTAACGGTATTTTACCGATAGCGATATTTCAATTATTGCGGTAACGGTATTTTAGAGATAACGATAGTCAGTTGAAAGGGTTTTGTATCGATAGTAGTATTTCAGCGGTATTGCCTGCCATCCCTGACTTTTCTTTTTTTTAAATAATTTTTTTTGATAAAATACAACAGCTGATTAAAATTATTTTTTTAAGCTTTTGACATTAAAGATTTTTTTCGAACTAAACTTCAAATATCCCAAAAGAACACCGATTTCTACATGATGCGTTTTCAAAACGTAATATATTTTCGAAAGCCAGCATGTAGACGAATATTCTGTTTAAACAGTTTAATGTTTAACCCTTTCAAGCCCACGTTTGCTCTTAAATATCAGATTTATTTTAGAAAAAAAAAATTGAGATAAAAAGGGTTAATTTGAACTTTTTTAAAATTAATTTATTAAAACTAAACTCATTCCTTTACGTACAGAAAAAAATCTTTAAAATTAAATGTATAGTTTTAAAAACAGCGAACGGTAGACTTATCAGGGAGAGTTGATACAATTTTAAATTCATTACACACACCTAAATTTTAAAGAAAAACAAAACATCAAAGTATTTATTAAAAACAAAATTGTTTACATTTCAAATAAAAAGAAAAAAACAATATTTAAAAAAAGTTTAAACAATAAAAAATAGAACGAAACCCAAAAATAAATTATTTTTGCAATAAGCAATGATTTAACGCATTCACGGATTAAACTATTTATAACAACATCAGAATTAAATAAAAGGTAAATTACAAAAATATGGCAAATATTAAACAAATTGATTAGATTTCAAATAAATTTATTTAAGTTTTGAGTTGTTGATATTTTAGGGTCAGAGAACGAAGCCGACATTAAATTGTCGCCGGCGGCGTCTAATCAAAAATATACTCGGCGGCGGCTGAAAGTCGACTAAAGCCAAACAATTTTCGGCGGCGGCGGCTAAAAAAAAAAAAAAACTCGGCGGCGACTAAAAATCGACTAAGCCGATGGTTAAAAAATGTATTATAATTTAATTCACTTATTTATTTGTAATCTAAGCAAATTTTACAAAATTTCATGTTTTCCAATATGTGTCTTTTCTTTTAAACAAGGATTCATAATATGCTATATCGGCAGATTTTGAAATAAATGTATTTACATCAGTAGAAGCGTCTGAGTTAGAATTAGATGAAATTGTGGGATTAGGCTTGTGTAGTATGAAAAAAGTTTTATATTTTTTTGAGCCATTGTAAGATTTGGAAAAATTACTTTTTCTTTTTCTAGTGAAGCGCAATATAACGGCACATTTTGCAAAAGCTAGATAATTCATAGTGAAAACCTATGGCTGCCAGATTGGTGGGTACTAAAAGCCGGATGAAGGCGGAGGATTCTTAAAATAATATGATTTTTTAGTTAAAATGAATTTAGATAAAAAATATCGGCTGAGCTGATATAGTCGGCTAATATATTGTAGCCGAAATTAGCCGCTCAGGTCGTCGGCGGCTCAAGTAAATGAAAAGTGACCGGCGGCGGCTTAGCCGCGGCTATTAGCCGATCGGCTTCGTTCTCTGTTTAGGGTATGTTTATAAGTCCATTGTTTACACCAAAATTTGCACAAATTTGTACTGGATTTTACTGAAATGCGTTCGCGTACACATAAATTTGCAAAAGCGAGCATCTACTAAGAGAGTAAAGTGACAGTTGTCAGCAAAAAACCTGCAAATTTTTACTGAACAAAGTTTTGCCAGTAAAATCCAGTAGAAAACAAAAACATATGATTAAATTAAGTAAACAAACAAAAATAAGCATACATTTAGTAATAAAAACATTTTAAAGATTAAAAGCTGGGGCCGAATTACGGCACTCGTGATCGAGTGAAAAAGTTCGAAAACAGTTTTTTCAATGAGTAATTACAAAAATACTAATAATGAAAACACAAAGTTTTACATTTATTTCTTATCAAGGGTCAAACTACAACATAACTGATCAAAAAAATTTCGTTAAAATGTTTAATTTTCGGAAATAGAAAATTAATTTCGATCGAAAAATTACGATCACGAATGCCGTAATTCGGCCCCTGAATTAAAAGTGCGGCAAAAACTAAAAATAATTATTTTCAACCTGAAACAAATTAAAGTAGTCAGTTACAATTATTATAGTAACAATTTATCAATTTTCTAATATCTGTGTTAATTGTTTTTATTTACATTAATATATTAGAGATGTAAAGCTAATGAATATATGAATACTTCTTACTGCATATTATTCATGGTACCGAATATCAAAAATCAAGTATTCATGTATTTTCGTATGTTATTTAACTAGAAACAAAATTAAAAGTCATGTACAAACTAAACAAGTCTAAAAGCTTCCACAAAAGTTTATTTAATAAATACAATTGCTACGAATTTATAATTATTAAAATGCAATACATCAAGTACCAAACACAATATATACTGGGTAGTCTAAATAACACATATTTTACAACATTAAGCTTTTTAGCGCTCATATGTTTGAATTAACCTGCAAGTTTTTGCAATTTTTCCGTTCGTTTACTTTTTTGTGCAAGAGCCAGTTTTGAGAGTAAAATTTTCATTTTGCCCAAAATTTACTCATCTACTGGATTTTACTGGAAAAGTAAACGAATGGACCTTATATTTAAATTTTTTTTAAATGAAGAGAACGTCTTTTCATATCGCACTTGATCAACAAGAGGGTATTAACTCAAAATTTTTAAAATATCACTTTTTTCAAGAAATCAACTAAAAACATCAATATATATCTATTGTAAAAATTTCAACGTATTCCGATTACTCTCTCATCTCGAAAACCACTTTTGAGACCATTTTCATGATAATGTAGTGATTACCTTTATTTCAACAAAAAGGTATTATTTCGAGTTAATACAAAAGTTCAAATAGAAATGAATCGTATATTTTCATAAAAAGGTATTATTTTGATTTGAGCCTTTATTTATGTTAAAAATAATCAAACTCTTTTTTTTTTTTGTATTTTGAGTTGATACTGTTTTGTTGACAAAATTTGTTTTATTCTATAAATTTAAATCGATAAAATTTCAAAAAAAATGGAATTAAATTAAAAAAATTGATTTTTTTTTGCAATGAGTGGTAAAATTTTAAACAAAAACAATGTATACATATATTCAAATGAAATTTGCTTATTATGATATGTTTGAATTTTTAAATTCTGTTAAAATGTGGCCATAAACAGTTTTTTTGACTCTACTGCAAATTTTGATATAATACCCTCTTGTTGATCAAGTGCGATATAAGTAGGGCAAGTTTTTTTTTGGCATTTGCCATACATTTTTGCTCCAGCAATATTTTTTACTTTTTTTCTATAAAAATGCTACCCCTTGTACCTTAAAATTGCCAGATTGTAGAGTAGCAAAATTTATACGTTTAAATTTTGAAGATGTCAATTCACTTATGGCATATTGTAGAGCAGTATTTTGTAAGGTAAGTTTATGATTTAAGTGTCTGTGTTATCTAGTTTATAATTTTGATATCTTTTTAGGCTCCATCTCGCCAAAATTGGTTACAAAGTATCTGAATTTAAGTACACCACCAGCATGCGTCGTTAAATAATAATAATAATTTAATCATTCTTGGGTGAACTTGGATTAAAGATGCAATATACTTAGATTTTAAAAAGAGGTTTCCTTACGGGCTATTTTGGTCAATAATCTGATTTATTTGTAAATAAAAATCAATTTATCATGTGTTTTTTTTTTAATTTTTTGACTTAAAGGGACATACATTTTTTTGCTGAAGACGTTTCAACGTGAAACTTTGCACGTCATAACTTTTAAGTATAGTCAACCTAACCCTGTCAAGCGTTCCTCTCAATTCATAAAACCTTGACAAATAAGAGGCAGTCTAAAGTCAGTTTCAACAGGGGTCGAAAATTTTTGTTTGATTGAAAAATGTCCAGCGGATCTATGGCGTGTTCTTAATGAGTCAATGGTTTGTTTTATTCAAATCTGTCTAGCAGTTTATTATTAAAACATCTTATCAATGTAATTTTTAACATAAAAAAACAATAGCTTATTTTTAGATGTTTTACTTTTTTAATTATTTTTCTTTTTATTTGTTAAATTAACTTATTTAATTTAAATAAAATTAAAATTGTCCTATAAAGAAGGTGTTTTGTTTAAGTTTTTTGTTTTTCATATTGTATCTTTCTTATCTTAATTTCAGTAATACACATTGAAATGCGAGATATTGCAAGAAATTTAGGATTAAAATATAATTTTAGCACTCATAAAACAAATTTCCTACAATAACGGCAACGTCCAAGTGCTCATACACAAGTTTTGTGGTTTGCCAACAAGCAACTCGTTTTTCCTTCTTTCAAACATCTAAAGATACAAAATGTTGTATTTGAGGCGAGCGGTATATTTTTTGAATTTTAATAAAACTTAAACTTAAAAAAAAAAAAGGATGATAGTGTTTGTATGGTTGGATTGATTGGTGGTGGTTTGTTTGTTGGTAGTGTAGTTGTTTCTACTAAATCTTAATTACTGCTTTGTTTTTGGAGTAGGATGAATTTACTTGGTGGCTGATTTCAAGTAGGCAATGAGATCACCACGTTCGTTGGGTTTCTTCAAACCGGCAAAGATCATTTTTGTGCCTGGGATATATTTTTTGGGATTTTCCAAATATTCGAAGAGGGTATCCTCATTCCAGGTAATGCCCTTAGCTTTGTTGGCATCTGTGTAAGCGAAACCGGGAGCTTGACCAGTCTTGCGTCCGATCAAACCGTGCAAGTTGGGGCCTACCTTGTGTTTGCCGCCAGCTTCAACAGTGTGGCATTGAGCACAACGTTGGACGAAGAGTTTCTTGCCCTTTTCAACATCACCAGCTGGTACACCCATATTTTATTTGAAATTTATATAGTGCGGGCTCTAAAAAGTAAAATAAAAAAAAAATTATTAATTAGCCATCACATGTGGTTTTATTAGTTATTTATCAAATGCCAACTTAAATAAAACTATTTGCATAATTATCAGAATTGAGTAATGTGATAAGAGTAAACGGAGGAAGAAGAGAGATAACTAGAGTTGGTAACAAAATTTGTTAGACTAGGTTCACACACGGCAATTATACTTCCACACTGCAGGTTGACATACGAAAATTGCTGAAACAAACTTTTCCTGTGTGAACACAAAAGCAATTTCAAAGGAGAATTGAAGAAGAATTGCGCAATTATAATTGCCGTGTGTGAACCAGGACTTAGCTTCAATAACAATTAACTACTTGTTAATGACGCCAAAGAGTATATACAAATAGAGAGACTACACTTTCTACGCCTCTCAGCAACAAAATACCGAACTCGGGCAAGCAAATAAAAACATTTTTTACACTAAAAAATGATTGCAACATGTTGATAAAAAAAAAATGTTGCTTAAAACACTCACTTTTATTTTGTTATTTTCTGTTAAAAATTAATATATTTTAATTTTATCTTGCTGATTTTATCATTAATATTTGAAATAATTAAAATAATTAAAAATTTTATTAAAAGATTATTTAAAAACATGATAACAATTAATTTAAACTTTTTAATTTCTACAACATGTTTTCATTTGCTCGGTGCGAGTTTACGAACAAATAAAAAGAGAGCAGGGGGGTTTTTACGTAATCGATTCGAACAGAATTTTCACATTGAAAATAAAGTAATTAACTTTTACTTTTTAATGGGTAAAAATGTTGAAACCGTTTAGACAATGATCTAGTAACTGTGAAAAGTAAAAAAATATTGGACTTTTAAGCACGGATATCATTTTACAAGAGTTTTTAAATTTCCGAATTCGAACAAAAATTTTTGAATCGAATTACATATTAACCCAAAGATTGATCAACACTGAGAGTAGGGAAACCCACTGAGAACACAGCGTCAATTACAAATTTACCTCTAAAATCGAAAATAGGAGTACCGAGCCAAGATCCTTAAAGGATCAGTTAGTCTTGCCGTTCCGTGCCGTAAGGAATCAGCTGTTTCGTTTTTGGTTTATGGATAGTGCGTTTTTCAAAAATGCACCTCACATAAACCATGAACGAAGCAGCTGATTCGTCACGGCACGGCAAGACTAATGTAGTCTTTAATATTTTGGCCACACTGATGTTATTGGAGTACCCAATTTGTCCACTTAAAGGCTAGATTTTTTGCAAAATTGCAGATTTTGCATGTTTAAATGCAGTTTTTTTAACAATTAAAAAAAAAAAGATATTTTCTCTTAATTTAATATGGCAGATACTGATAAGACCTTTAACAACTTTTGGATATCAAATTTGATTAATAAATATGTAGTATTAAAAAAAGTATTACAGCAGTTTTTCTGACTTTTGCACAATTTATCATACTATTTCGCAAAGCATCAAAGCGTTTTTGTGCATAAGCAAAACAACAAATCTGAACAGTTCGTTCGCGTAAAAAAATTAAAAACGCTAAATGTCCCTAACGTACGGTCTATACTAGCAATAAATATGCGGAAATATATTGCAGTATATGTCAAAATGATGTTATCTCTAGTGTGGACCACTCTATTGCTTACATATTTATTGCCGTACATATATGTTGCAATAAGTTTTTGGCAATATTCGGCAACACTTATTGCCAACATATTACGTCAAAATTAGTTGTCATTTTAGTTTGACGTTTATAGAAAAGGACGCCAAAAAACTAAGACGCTATCAAAAAGTAATTTGAAAAAAAAAACTATGTAAATAATTATTTAATTCTTTAAAAAAAACTTAATTTTTTTCTTATTATTTATGAATACACAAAATGGCCACGCTCTTAATGTTTTGTTTTTATAACCTTTCTCTTTGAAATTTTCTAAAATATGAGTTACCATAAATACGTGTTCACCACCCTAAACATAAGCTTAGCAATAATAATTTTTTTACTGTTATTCTGCCGACGTATTTCGAATATTGTCAACATATTTATTGCTAGTATAGACCGTACGTAAGACTTATATGAAAAAATACCGAAAAAGAATGACATATGAGATCATCTGTTAGTATCATTGTAAATAGCTTAAAAAATTACGTGTACGAAAATTTATAAAAAAAAAAGTTAAGATTTGCGAAAGTTAGTTTAAAAAATGTTCATTACATTGAATGTCCACAAAATATTTTCAAATTTTATTTTAAACATTTTTAAAATAAGATTTGAAAATATTTTGTAGACATTCACTGTAGTAAAAGTTTTTGTTAAACTAACTTTCTCAAATATTAACTGTTTTGGACGAAAAACCCGAAATTGAGCGAACGAAAACGCACCTTTACTTCAAGATATACCCAGCAAAATCACAGTAATGGGCTCCCATTAAAAGAATCTGAATAATAAGCTGTAGAATTAGTGTCAACTGCATAAAATTCGGCGTCAACACACATTATTATTTGTATTCGACGAGGTAGTTTTTGTAAGTACCCAGCCAGCAATTGACGATGATCTGAAAAATCAAGCACTGACAGACAAAGCACTATTTCCCAATGGTCTAATAAATAAAGTGCTGACAAAAAAAAAACACTGATTTACAACGCTCTGCCAATGTTAGTAAAAAGTACTTTGCCAGTACTTTTTTTCAAAATTTACAATCGTAAAAATAATAAAAGCACTGGCACGGCCCTGGTTTAGAACGCTCCGCCAACGTTAGTACTCGATTGAAACATCTAGCTCGGATTTAATATTGTTTAGAATGAGACCTTTCAAATGAAAGTATTTATTGAATTAATTTTTTCCATGTTTCAAAAAATGGCTTCAAAAAAATACTAAACAACGAGGCGCTTTGAAACTTAAAACATATGTTTTATAAGGTTGTCACTTTTCATGAAAGTATTTTTTTTTTAATTACTGCAGCCATATATACATACACCAATTATAATTTCAAATTGTATTTGTTATTCAAAGAATACTATATGTTATTCAAAAAAATCACATTTGATTTTCAAAAAATCGCATTTGTTAAAAAAAAAAAATAGCAAATGTGAATGAAAAAAATCCCATTTTAAATTCAAAAAATAAAATTTCAAATTCAAAAACATTCTAAATTTAATTTAAAACATCGTTTTGCAAAAGCACCAGCTATGCTATTACGGAAAAGACTAACCACTCAAAACAGTCATCCGGATCGGCACGTTACTAATAAAAAGTTTTTACAAAAAAGAGCTTTACTAACTCCCTCACTTTAATGAAAAAATATAATGGTGGTGTCGGATTAGTTTCGAAACAAAAGCAAACAAATAATAAAGGGTCCGCCAAATAACTTTTTTTTTTTAAAATGCTATAAAAAAACTACTGAATATTTTCTCAAATTTCTTTTTTATTTGAAAGTACAATCCTTCCGGTTAATAATGGAAAATAATTTCATTCAAATTGCTGCCTCGGCTGGCCATGCAGTAGCCTACACGATCGGTCCAATTTTTAAGCACATTATCGATTGTGTGCAGCTGTAATTCACCAATGGCTTCACGAATATTGTCCTTTAAAGAATCAATTGTTTCTGGCGCATTGGATGGTCAGTTGGCTTCAACTCCTGAACCAATTGGACTTTGTATGGCGTCATACCAAGGTCTTTATGCAAATTCGTCTCATTGATGTCTCCGAAATGTTCAATTGTTGAGAACGACGGTGAATTGATGTTGATGGCGCTTCACGCACACGTTCTGCCACAGCAGCAATATTCTCGGGTGTACGCACTGTTTT
Source organism: Delia radicum (assembly GCA_021234595.1). NCBI lineage: Eukaryota > Metazoa > Arthropoda > Insecta > Diptera > Anthomyiidae > Delia > Delia radicum. The sequence continues at coordinate 29,747,951 of CM037854.1, read as the reverse complement.
TGGCTTATCACGCTTTGGTTTATCGATGAGGATGCCAGTTTCTTTCACTTTTTTCACAAGATAACGAACATACGGACCATATTCGTTCAGCGGAAGGATTAAACTAATTATCTGTCAAATCAGACATGAGCTAAGTGTTACCATTCACGAAATAAGCACTAGTTGAAAAAAAAACGTTAGATGGCGGACCCTTTATAAGCTTAATTTACCATTAAAATAACAATAAAATTTTAATAACTGATTTATGTACTCATTTTATATTATCTTTTCCGATTAAAGGGATACTAGCACAATACTATCTACTGACATCAGCTGACTGCTAGACTTATTAAACATTAAACTGTTTACATAACACAACAAAAAAGAACTATACACTATGGAAAATAAACAAGCACAAATATGTATGACGTAAAAAGACTAAACAAAAATTCTACATGAAAAAATTTACAGTAAAAGCTTTACACTACTGTAAAATTACGCAGTTTACATAGTGTATGAAAGTGTGTTATTAACAGGGACAGGAACTTCATGCACTAAAAAAGTTTTAGGCGCCTATAATATGCAAGAAAAACCTTAAAATATGCACTAAAAACTAAAAAATAAACTATGCACTTTAAGTTTTTTCTAAATTAATTATTTTCATGTTTTTAATCTATTTTAATTTAATTTTAAAGGTAATTTGTATTGTTTAATATATTTTCTTCACACGTTTTGCACAATTCATACAAACTTTTAAATATTTGTATTGAAACATATGCATTTAAAAAAAGCACTTAATCCCGTATCACTTAATCCCAGTTTGCAAATAAAATTTAAGAAAAGCTTTGACCTCTCTGCTGCGTAAGATGTATATTTACGTTTTATCAAAACTATGCTGTTGCGTAAGACGTATATATACGCCCACTCTGCATGTGTTTTTAAATTTCGACTCCACAGGCGAAGGTTTTTTTATTTTCACTACGCAGTTAACGAGTTAAAGGGGATTGAGTAGCTTGGGTCCTCTTCAGACTTGTTGGCCAAACATAAAATAATATTAAAAGTGATTTTTTTATCGAAAAACTAAGAAAAATTCAATAAAAATATGCAATTAAAATATGCATTTAAAGCAAAATAAGTAAAAATATGCATTTAAGCAAAATAAGTAAAAATATGCAATAAGAACATGAATTTAAATATGCAAAAATATGCCAACAAATCGATGCCATTTTAACGCAAACTCTGATTCGCAAATATATTTTGTTTACCCTGTTTTCAGACTTAAGAAAAAAACATGCATTTGCATGAACTTCCAGTCCCTGGTTATTAGTTTATTTAGTCGTCTTTTAATAACCTTTGTTTTTATTTGTAGAATTTTAATTGTTTTTGTAGTAAATACAAGTTTTTTTGTTCTTCCGCTATATATAATACACGAGAATTGTTCGTGTGTATTAAAAAATGTCATAATGTCTGAATATTGTGAAATTATACACAGAGCGTGTATGTATTTTGAACTTGAATTGTAAATGTCAAGTCTGAGTAAAATACCAATTTTTTGACGAAATTAACTTGAATAGATTATAATTTAATAATTTGCTTTAAGATGTCACGTGTGTGGATTTTTTTAAATTAGCAACTGTTCGCTTTGATTAAGTCATATTTTGTATAGGGGTAGTGATAAGAAACAAGATTAAAATTATATATTGATTTCGCACCTTATGTTCTCCATCTCTTCTTCTTCAGAGTTCTCTAACAAAAAAAAAAAAGGAAAACACCCCCCTATTTCTATAATAAATCACTTTTTTTGTCAGTGTTGTTAACTTATAAGAATGATAAAAATTAGTTTTTTACCATTAGTCTTGGCGACTTTAACCCTTTCACGAACGAACTTAAGCTGCTGGAAACTTTGAATTGTATTTATGCGCAAACATTATGTATATTACACGGTGTCCACACTAGCTATTAACTTCGATATTTTTCTGTCAGAAAACTTCAAATTCAATCTCAGAAAGAATTATATTACGTGTGGACCACACATTACTGTTACTATTAGTATTATATCTGATATCAAAAGAGAGTTGTTACGATAAATATCATATATATCAATATCATGATATGAGCTGTCAAAATACACACACACATGTATAAAATATTGTAAACAAAAAAATTAATAAAATTTAAACGACAAAAAAATAAAAAAAATACTAGAAAAAGTGTATTAAAAACTGTTTAATTGTTATAAATAAAGTTATTTTTGGGTAACATAGTTGCAAATTGAAAGAATAAACGGACGTCTTTACTCAACGGGAGACAGAAAATTATCAGAAGACATGATATAAATAAGTATTCTCCACCCTAAATTTTAATATGAACTTTAAATTCCTTTATTCTGTTGGCGTTCTCGAACACATTATATCTAAGTTAATATCTAATGTGGACACCGTGTTATCGCATCAGAAATATATGCCTGTAATACGACACTTTAAACAACTTAACATAGTGTACACATTAGATATTAACCTTAATATAATATGTGCGAGAACGCCACCAGAATAACGAATTAAATTATCTATGTTCACATTAATGTTTAGGGTGGAGAACACGCATTTATATTTATATCATGGCTTCTCATAATTTTCTGTCTGCCGTTGAGTAAAGACGTCCGTTTATTCATTAAATTTTCAACTATGCGATTAAAAAATAACTTTAAATTGATTTATAACAGTTAAACAATTTTTAATACACTTTTTCTTCTTGTATTTTTTTAGTTTTAGGCATTTAACTTTTATTTTTTTTTACAATCTTTTATGTCTGTGTGTGCGTATTTTGACAGCTCATATCATAATATTGTTGTGTAGAGATTTATGATAACAACTCTATTTAGATATCAGATATAATACTAACATTAACAGTAATGTGTGGTCCACACGTAATATAATTCTCTCTGCGATTGAATTTGCAGTTTGCTGACAGAAAAATATTAAAGTTAATATCTAGTGTGGACACTATGTTAAAATGAAGTATAATAGGTACGACCACATTAAATAAAAACAATGTGAACAATAGTAATATTATAAGCCTTTTGAACAAGACACATTTAATTATTTTCTCTTACAATTAAAAAATCTTTGAATTTTCTTTTTAATAGTAAGATTTAGTTATGATCATGAGCATTTAAAATTTTAAATGAAAATGTGAACTTACAGTTCAACAATTCATACTAATCGAAGCTTATTATTGGTTTGAAACCAAAAAGTCGAATTCGAGAAAAACAAAGGTTTGCACAAATTTTTCTTAAAATCTACATGATAAATATTTGTTTTCCCCATTAATTGCGGCATATATTTGAAACAAAACCAACAGTTTTTTAACCTTTATAAGCCAAAAGTTATTAAGTTTTTATGAAAAATAAATATTCCTGTTTTGTGCTCCACATCACTTATATTTTAATATGCTACACGTCTATACACTTTGACGTCTAGGAGCAGTTCTTTTTTTTTTTTGTTTTGATTTAATGTTCGTTGTTTTGGCCATGCAGCCAAACAATAATGAAATACATAATAAATTTTTTAACTTTTGTATTGCAGCAAAACAATGAAGTTTTTTTTTTAAATTTTGTATACACAATTTTCTCCATATGCTAAACAATGATCTATGCACCAGACCAATGTTTATTAAACGTTAAAATTGCGTAGCTAATTCAAAATCGTTTCTAAATATCTCAGATATAATACAAGAAATCGAGAAAATGGTTTCCGAATCAGAAAGAAGATATTTTCAATATATATAATCCATTTCACTCATTTTTTCAAAAAATGGTCAGTGGGTCAAACCAATAGTAAGCTGATTGGTAACCTGTCTGTGTGGTTTTGATGTTCCTTAAAACCCGTTTTCTGGTCCGGATCCAGAAAACGGTACATAAACGTAATGTTATACCGCAAACGGTAAATAAACGGTACTTATTGTTTGCTGGGTATTATACACAATTAGTTGGTATCAGTTTATCTTGGGTACCTTTTATTACCGTTATAAACTATTATTAAAAACATATCGTTCATAACCTTTTCAATGGGATTTTTCAACGAGATGTAAATGTCTTTGATCATCTTAACAAATTGACGAACCAATCTTTAAACATATAATAATTGTTGTATACTGATTTAAGTAAAGTGGCAACCAAACAATAAAATTTAAATTTTTATGACAAAAAAAAACGCTAGAATAAAGACAAAAAAAAACGCTAACATGACATTGCCAATTTTTAACAAGTGTCAAAAAACACAGAGCAAATAAACCTTGGCGAGTTAAACATAATTTAAAAAAATTAGCTTTCTTTCTATTTTTTACAATAAACAATTATTAATAAAATAACATTGAAAAATTGGATAAAAGCCAATGAATACAATTTTTTTTTTCTAAAGCTCAGTTATTTATTACAAAACTAAAAGTTTTGCAAAAAAAATTCTAAAGAGAATCAAGAAGAGAGTAAAGGGTGGGAGGAAAATGAGAATTTGTGATGGTTATGAAGAAAATCAAGTCATAAATTATATAAGTAATGCTTGATATTAGTTTTATAACTATTTTAATCATCAGTTACTTGTTTTTTTTTTTTTTTAAGAAAATATGCCACATCAAAAGTGGTTTTACAACCACGTGTTTAGACTTTGATCGTAATTTGCAAAAAAAAAAAATGAGACAAGTGCGTCATCATTATTAGAGAGACACACACAGAGCATTATTAAAAATGACATTAGCCATGAATTTTTTTTTTTTTTGTTAAATAATTAAAATTTATAGTTTTCTACAAAAAAATCAAGTGACATTGATCTTTGTTTTGTAATCATTAAATCATCTTTGTGTTTTTTAATCTCTTTTAATACGTTTTCGCTCTTTTTAATTGTAGTTTTCATTGATAATTTCATACAACCAATAAAAGTGAAAATTTCATAATGAAATTTCTCAAGAATTTCACCTACATACATTTTTTTAATCTTATGTAACAAACACAGTATATAAAACATTGACACTAATTTTCAATTTTCTTTTTAAGTTTTTCTTTCTTATTTTTCTTTTATATTTTTCCCCTTTAATTATCATTGAAGTTTTTTGTATCAACCTTTTAACGCACGCAAAATAATTAACCCAGACATTGAAATTATGTAATGATTTGAGTCACAATTTTTTAACATTTTATTAAAATTTTATGCAATACACTTTTTCATTTAACACATTCTTGATATTTTTAACACCTTTTTTTGTAATTAGTTTTGTTTCACTTAATAATTTTTTTCGGTAATTTTTCAATAAAAAAAAAATATTCTAGAATCTCTTCTTCTCCACATTAGTGGCACAAAATTTCACTTATTTATTCATAATTCTTCGATATTTCGCTGTACTTACATTGAACACAAAAGATACAAAACGACTGTCGATGTTAATACGACGTGTTAACGTTAAATGTACTAGGAAATAAATTTTGTAAATTTTTCTAGTAAATTTTTTTTGCGAAAGAGTAAAAAGAGCACAAAGAGATCAGCGCGCGCAAGATATATTTATAAGGTAGTTTTAGTAGCCTAACTGCTTATCTTCCTCTTACCTGGTTTTGACATTTCTTACATGGTTTTGACAGAACAAAGACTGTATCTTGAGTATTTTAAAATGTCAAAACCCTGTTGTTTTTGTATTGTTTGTAGTTGTTTGTTGTAGTTGTTGTTCTAGTGAAACTACCTATATCAATATATCTTGAGCGCGCGCACATTTTGCCAGCGATGCCAGTTTAGCGCTTTTTGCGCTATATTTAGCGCTTTTTTACTATCCGCAACTCGCATTATGTTCTTTCAGGGCATATTCCGAAAAACGTTTAATTTTAACACAATATTACCAAAATACATTTTTTTTCATAATTTTTTATTACAATTTAGCATAAATAATTAAAAATTGTTCTTAAAAGCGCTTTTTTGTATAAATTTGCACAAAAATTATTTATTTTTAAATCTTAAAAAATAATGTAAAATTGACCCACAGTCTAGACTAGAGATAAATATGTAGAAATAAATTACTGCATATGTCAAAATTATGTTGTCTCTAGTGTTGAACACTCAATTGCGTACATTTTTAATGCCGTCAATATATGTTGCAATAAGCATTTAGCAATATTCGTTAACACTTATTACTAAGTTGTTACGTGAAATGCAGTTATAATTTTCGTTTGACGTTTGTAAAATGAACACCACAAACAAAATTAAAAATAAGGCAAAAAACAAACAAAAATCATTAAATATTTTAGAATTTTATAAAATTTAATGAATAAATTAAAAAGAACACAATGAATCTTTAAACGGGTATTTTAAAGTGTATCGTAAAACAATCTTCCTCCTTGATTTTTTTTTAATATGAGTTAACTAACATAAATGCGTGTTCCCATATCCTTAACATAAACTCGCCAATAAGCAATATTATACAGTTATTCTGAGGACGTATTTCACCTGTTGCTAAGATATGTTAGTTCTAGTCTATGGGTAAGCTATTATTCCTAAAATAGTGGTTTTTAGCACTGTTTAGCGGATTTGCAGCAGAAATTAGTTCAAAAATTAGACATTTTGAAAAAATTTACCATCTAGCGCTTTTCAAAGCACGCGTTTTGCTTAAAAAAAGTTGGCATCACTGCATTTTGCACATTTTCCTAGTGTTGCCAAATTATATTTTTATATAGTTCCCCAGATCGTGGTATATCCCCTATATTTACTGCAACTAAAAAGGGCAGTTTGAGGCCAAAATACAAATATGTCGAAATGGATTTGTTTCTTAAATATTTAACAAGTACAATAATGTGGTCAGAAAAAGGAATTTAAAATCACGAGCTCCACAACACTTAGAATATGGGCATTTCCACAGAAAGGTCCGCCGGAACCGAAAATTAATATATCAATAAACAAATGATATTCTCTAACTTTATTTAAGAAAGTCTAAATTTTTATAATAAAATGAATTTGCTCATTCACACTTTTTTACCAATACACTCACACTTTCTAAAATTGAAACGAACTTGCTTCAGATTTCTCTTTCAAGTGGAGTGTATCAATTTACGTTCAAGAAAACAGCTGATTACAATTGTTTTGAAGTTGTTATTGTTTTTCCTTTCACAAATATTTTGCCGGCAAAAGCTGCAGTTCTTTTTTTTTTTACAAATTTTTGCGCAATTTTAAAATTTTAAATAAATCGTAAAAAAGTAGTGAAATAGCTAATATTTTATCTTTAGTATCAATTATAATAAATAATTATTTATGTATTTATATTATGATTGAAAAAATTGTATGGAATCTTTCTATAAAGAACAAATTAATACAAAAAAAATTAAAAGGGACCAAACAAAGTTCGATTTGTATTATTTTGTTCATGTACTAATATCACATTAGGGTACTTAAAGCATCGTTTTTAATCAGTACTCGGCGAACGGGCTGAATTTCAGTTTATGGGGACATCCCTAGAGAAAAAATCTGAATATGCCATCCCCTTCAGAATGTTCCCAGGAGTACGAAAATCATAATGAATAAGGGGGCTCACGCCCCCTATGGGCGTGGCAGTCGAAAAACGACCCGGCCCACCTACGTAGACAATATGGGTATCAAATGAAAGCTAATGTCTTCACGATTCCAAAAATAGCCATAGTTGCCAGATCAGGCGGTTTTTGCAGCCGATACGCCCATTTTTGTTAAATAGGGGCGGGGGTGAAAAACGACCCATGCCACCTACTTAGGCAATATTGGTATCAAATGAAAGGAAATATCTTCACGATTCCAAAAATACCCGCAGTTGCCAGATCGTCCAGAATTTGAGGAAGATATGTTAATTTTTATAAAATGGGGGAAGGACTTTTTTTTGTTTATTTCTTTTTAGCTCGGCCAGAGGCCGAGCACTCGAGATCCCCGCCGTCTAGAATTAAGACATACTGGAGTTAAAAACCCCTAAGCCCGGCCGTAGGCCGGTCACGCAGAAAAACTTTACTAAGCGAAGCCAGTATAACAAATTTTCATTAACCAATCAGAAGCTTTCAAGAGTTTTCCTCGTTTCTTAATTTTGTACTTATCCTCATTTATGATTTGACTCTTGACACGAGAACATCACTAAATATGGATTGCGTTACTGCCTTTGACATTCACGACTGGGGTCGTGAATTGGACGATAAGCCGCCGAGCGTGGAAACTCACAACTTTACGTGAGTTCTCATGCTTCTCCAAGGGGATTGATTTACTATGACCTCCACGCGGTAATCCCTGGGTAACGCTAACAATAGTAATCTTTTCGCACAAAATGCTCATTTTTGTTTGATTTTAACAAAATATAAGCAAAAAAAAAAGGAAAAAAAAATTTCCCCCACCCCAAATTTTGCCAAAATGGCCATATCGGCTACAAAAATCGCCCGATCTGGCAACTACGGCTATTTTTGGAATCGTGAAGACATTAGCTTTCATTTGATACCCATATTGTCTACGTAGGTGGGCCGGGTCGTTTTTCGACTGCCACGCCCATAAGGGGCGTGAGCCCCCTTATTCATTATGATTTTCGCACTCCTGGGGTCATTTAAGGGGGCGTGGCATTTTTTTTTTCCAGGGGTGTCCCCCATAAACTGAAATTTTGCCGGCGAACGTTTCATTCCAAATTAAAATTTAAACCAAAATTAAGTAAATTTAACAAAACAAAATGTTACTGCATAAAATAATCCCACTAAATATTTAATTTTGATTTTTTAAGTGCTACGCGTTAGGAATCATAAATGTAGCTTTTGCCAACTTTCGATTTTCATTGTAGCACCCTAGCAACCCTTAGATTAAAAAAAAAAAAAAATGTTGAATTGCTTTATAAAAAATATATTTTGCGACACATCATTTCTAATTAATTTTGACTAAAAATGGGGTTACCTCCTTCAATAAAGAAATTTTTTAAAAATATTACCAATATATGTATAAGTATATTTAATATAAATATATAAAATATAATAATAAATATGGAATTTTTTTGTAAGTAATTAATTCAATTTTGAGTGAAACTTACTTTAACTTATCCTTGGCCGAAATATATGTCGCATTAGCAATAATATAATATTTACACGGCTATATCTTTTAACTGGAAAAAGATAATTAATTGATTTAAACACTTTAAAATTACTTAACATCTTGACTAAAATCGTGAATAAAAAAATTGTGAAAATTTGTTATCCAGAATAGCAAAATAATTATTTGAAAAAAATAAATTTTTGACCTTTTGTGATGTAACTTTTTTCAAAAACTATTTAAAAATATAAAAAAGCTTAATATTTTATATTTTTATGTTGATAACAAAATATGAAAATGTATTTCTTTGCTGGAAATTAGTACATCGATTGTATATAATTTTTAAAAAATCTGACTGGTCAAATAAAAAACTTATCAAATACACAAAGCCTAAATTATTCAAAAATTTATTCCGTTTTCACTAAAAACATAAATAATGCATGTTTTTATTAAAATACAGTGTAGTACGGTTGTAACAAACTCGCGGGGACCGGAAAAAACTAAAACTTAAGATTTCCAGTAGAATTTTCATTTTAGAATCTGGCCTGTTTCATGTGTGCGTTATAACCGCATTATTTTGTATGAAATATCTTAGTAAATGGATCGAAAAAAATCGTTAGTTATAAAAAAGCAGTATTGTGAATCTACTTTTAAAATGCATGCATTAAATGCATTTTTCTTGTCGATGCGATTGATAAATTTATGAATATTTAACGCATAATTGTTTCAAACTTATTTAATTTTAAAATTTCAATAAAAATATATTTCTAAAATAAATAAAAAACGGATTTCATATAACAGCTACTTTTACGCTACCCCCACGAAATTAATCAAATTAACCTTGATTTAGGAAATTACAACAATATGGCAACACTGGAAGAGAGTACGATAAAAAATAGTGTAGCAAAATGACATTTGTAACAGTACAGTAAACAAAAAGCTTTTTTAAACCAGTGTTGTATAACGTTTTTTTTATTAGACAGGCCTTTAAAGCATTCTATCATCAATAATAATTAAGATTCTTAATTCGAAATATTTTTTTTATTGTTTCATTTTAAATAGCAAATAAATTTAAGTCTTTCATACACCCAAGTATAAAAGCTACCCAGCAAAACCACACATTACCAAATCATGGTAAAGTAATGTATCGACAAAGGGCTGCATGCATTACATTACACCTTACTTCACTGATGAATTTTACAGGCGATGAGCCTAAAAGTAATGGGTGGACTCATTACCTTGTTGGGGGTAAAGTAACTGGTTACTTATATTGTTACATGGTGGGAAAAAGTAATGTGTCTATAAATAGATTTTCATAAAAAAATGTATAAAAATTTATTTTACAGATATTTTTTTTTAATTAAATAAATAACTTTTTTTTTATTAAATAAATAACGTAGTCATGCTGGAATTCGAACCTGGGGGTCTCTGGTATTTAACAATTATGTAGGCGAGAACTCTACCAACTGAGCTATCGATACATATAATATTTTATTGCTCAAAATGTAAATGAGTTGTTGTTCTTCGTGTTTTCGCTCGTGCTATCAAAAATATACACCTTACCCTCATGCTTACAAAAAATCACAAAGTAATGTGTCTATAAATAGATTTTCAAAAATATATATTAATAATTACTTTACGTTTATAATTCATGAATTATGTAATTGATGATCGGAGGGTCATTATTTTATGTTTTGAAGTATTGTAAAATGTAATGAGGTATCATTACAAGGTAATCCACGAGTGTTCAATTTTTGATAACTCATTACTTCCTGTTGGAAAATAATGTTACAGGTAAGGAGTACACATTACAAGGTAATTCATTACTTTATCGCACCCATCACCAAAGTTTTGCTAGGTAGTTGAGAAATAAGTAAGATTAAGGCTGATATCTCCTATCACTTGATTTTTTTTATAAGTTATGAGTTAGCAAATTTTACAAAGTTTTTGTATAAACAAATAAAAAAGTTATATAATCATACAAACTTAAATTTATACAAAAAAAAACTTGAACCGTTTTTTGATAAATCTTGTGTAAAATCTCAATAAAAGTTTATTATCTCCGTAAAAAACAAAATTTAAATTTTAAAATGATTAAATTTAAATCTATTTAGGATTTTTCAAATAAGCTATAACATCAGAGCGTTCTTGAGCCTTTTTCATGCCAGCAAATACCATTTTTGTACCCGATATATATTTCTTAGGATTTTCCAAATATTCAAATAAAACATCTTCTGTCCAGGTAACACCCTTATTCTTATTGGCATCTGAATACACATAACCAGACGATTGACCACTTTTACGACCAACTATACCATGAAGATTGGGACCGACTTTATGTTTACCCCCAGCGTCCGAGGTATGACATTGGGCACATTTTTGCATAAAGATTTTTTTGCCATTGTCAGCATTACCGGCTGGTATAACCATTGTTAACTAAAAATAGACGGGAAAATACAAATAGAAAATAAATTTTAAAATATTTAATCCAAAATAAACGATAAATGAATTTGAAAAATTGATGGGATCATGTGGCAGTTACATATTTTATTTTCCGTCCTCATACACGACTGAATACATCCTCGGTAGTGTTGAACATAAATATAAATGCCTGTAAAAAATCTTTAAAACCAATTTATTATTTGATGGGAATCATTAGCAATACAGAACATATATCGACCATTCCACCGAAGACCGGCCAAAAAAGGGCATTTTGTGAACTTAAGTCTTCCGATTTTAATTAAATTTTGCTATCAAAAACTCTATGAAGTAACTTAAAGATTGGCGATTTTAGTTTTTCAAATTTCAAAAACCCCTACCCCGGAATAAACATTTTTTTTTGAAAAAGAAATGCATTTTTTATGCATCTTGTTTTCTAAATGCATTTTTCACAAATTTGGCCAATCTCAATTTAAAACAAAATATGGGATTTTTACTAAAAATCAACACTTTCGGTTTTTTGGATCCCGTGATTTATATATTATTGAATTTTTGAAAAAAAACTTGTATAATTTTTCCATAAAAAAGCAGCAATTTCTTATTTTTTTTTTCATTTTTCCTAAGATTAAAGATTAAATTTAAAAATGTAGTCTTAAGGCGCCGTTTAAATGTCTCTTTTAAAAATTATGCATTTATTTTTTTAACATTTTTTCTTATCTCGGAAGATCAACTAAAATATTATATGTTAAAAATATAATTTTTAACTCTTTCAGATCACGTTTCTTTCTAGAAAAATTATAAAGGGTTAAAAATTAAATTTTTAAAACAGAATATTTTAGAGCATTCTTTTATCTTTCACATTCAGAAAAAATCGTAAAAATTAAATGTATAGTTTTTAAAACAGAGACATTTAAAGGGCCTCTTAACACTAGATTTTTAATTTTAATCTTAATAAATCTGAAAAATAAATAGAAAATAAGGTTCAATACCAGAAACTGTGCAGTCTGATTCAGAAAAAATTTAAAATTTGCATTGTAGTTATGATTTTTAGAAAATACACTCATTCTTCTCTACCACGCCTTTCACAATTAAATTAAATAAAATTGCATATTAATTATAGTATTAATTGCAATTGTCTGAAAAAGACGTTAAAATTCAAACTTAAACCAAAATCAAACTTTGCTCTCTGGCAATTCTTCCCTAACTACGTAAGCGCCATCTATCGAATATACAATGAATATATCAAAGATATGGCATCACTTACAACATATGGGAAAACAGTGGACATTACAGTGAGGTAAGTTTCTAAAAATAGAACTGTTGTGTTGTTGGAGTTGTACTTCTGTGATTATGTATGCAAGAACAAAAACAACAAAACTCGACCTGACGATAGCTCAGAGGGCTAAAGCGCTCTGTCTAATGTATGTGGCATTAGAAATCAGTTTATCTATACCACGGTCAGTGATTGCATAGAAAAATTTCATATAGACGCAATCGAACAAATAAAAACATAACAAATATTACATTATTCAAAAAAATCAGAAAAACAGGGTCACAGACAAAGGTTCAATACCAGAAACTGCGCAGTCTCATTCAGAAAAAATTGAAAATTTGACGCCTTTCACACGAAAATAACAAATTGTTGTTTTTTCTATGTAAAAATGATACAAGATACAGTAGAAACTCGATTCTTGCACGTAATGAAAACCGGGCTCGGTGCAAGTTTCGAGGTTGTCGCAAGTACCGAGTATTAATTTCCCATACAAAATAAAAGGCACATACATCTGTTTAGAATCTAAGTTTAATATTTCAATTCAAAACACTTAAGTTCAACGCATTCGTATAACAGTAGATTCATATTTTATGTGGAATTAAAGAAATTTAAAGTTTTTGTTTGTTTTGTACAAAGTCGCTTGTTCAGTACTACATTGCTTCTTAGTCTCTGAAGCATCATAATATCGTCTAATGAAGCATTGTTTTGCTCCGCCCATTCTATGCAAATATTGAACGCTGATATACAAAAATGTTGCAAGTATCGAGTTAAAAATTTTCGGATGTCGCAAGTACTGAGTGCGTAATGAAAAATATTCCTATGTTGCAAGAATCGAGGTGTGCAAGTATCAAGTATGTGCAAGAATCGACTTACTACTGTATAAAAAAAAAATCATTAAAAATAGTTAAACCCCGCTTACCAAAACAGTGAATGTGTAATTTTATTGCAAAAATTACACATTTCCCAAATATAGATTCCTTTTTTAAATCGAGAGCGGCCAAATTAAAATAACTGAATTTTAAAACAAATTGCATAAAAATGCATTTCTATTTGATGCTGGAAAAAATGTTTGTTCCACAATATATAAGAAGAGTAATTCACCATTCTAATGCATTTCAAATGATAATGATCCGACATATATTATAAAGAAACTATGAATGTTAAAATTTACACTTTTTGCATATTAAAAAAAAAAAAAATCGCGAATAAAGGCATTTTTTCGAATTTCGAAATAGTTAAAACGCCAATTTTTAAGTGGCTCAGTAGAATTTTTACGTGCAAAATGAAATTCAAATCAGAAAACCCACGTTCAGATTTTGAACGATCTATCGTGCAGTGATCGATATAATTTTCTTTTTGTTCTTTGTATATCAATCCCATTATATTGGAAATGGCCCATGATATTTAGTGCTGTTTTGTGGGGCGTAATTTGTGTGCTGGGTTAAAAATAGAGACATTCATCCTACATTAGTTTCATTAGTTTTCGAATGCATTTAATGTAATCGTACGGATCATTTACTCATTGACTTGAATTTTGTTCTGCCATTGACATCGTAAATCAATTAGCTAGCAGTTTAATAAGAAGTTTTAAGATTTTTTTTTTCCAAATAGATTACCAGTGATTTGGAAAAATTGAAATCAGAGGATTTTTTTTTTCAGAAAAAATTTTAGCGATTTTCCATAAATTTTCTTTTTCCCAGAAATTAGGCAAACTAAAAAAAAGTCAGTAAATTCTTATGGTCTTTCTAAGGAAAAAGTCCTCTAAAAGGGGTTTCTTTAGCAAAATATGTTTTTAGTTATCGGTGAACTTTTTATTAGAAATTCCATCAAACTCCTTTAAAAATTGACATAATCTAAGGGGTTTTCTATAGGAAAAAGTCCTTTAGTTTTTTATTAAAATATGTCTTCAATATCAAAAGAGTTAACGTCTCTTCAATCCAAGTCCTTAGAATTAACCACACTCAAAAAAAAGTTAGTTTAAAATTTTGATCAGCGTGTATTTAAAATATTTAACTAACTTTCAGCAATTTTTTTGCTGACATGGCGTTTTTAGTTAAACGCTTTTACCAACCAATTTTTGAACTAATGTTTAACAAATTTACTTTGCTACCAAAATTGTGCTGATAAACATATTAATAGCACGGAGAACAAGTAAAAACATTAGATTACATGTAGATTAGGGTGTCCCTTAAAACTAGATTTGTCATTACACCCCCAGTTTTATTATAAATGGTTCAAAATGGAAGAAATACATTTTTTGCTTGTTTGGAAAACGTAACCAATGCCGCAATACGGCCGAAAATATCACATTTTGGAAAAAAAACGTGTATTATTATTATTAAAAATTCCCAAAATTTTAAATATCGATAAAATTCACTTTTTATTTCATTTATCAGATATAATCAGATATGGAATACTGACTTCATCGAATATCACTAACCCAGTTTAGCCTGAAATCCAAAATGACCCACGAATTTAAAAAAAATGAAAAAAACGTCTTTTTTTTTAAATTAATTTTAAAGATTTTTTAAAATGGCTAATTTGAAAATGCCTAATGACCCGTGAAACTTAATTTAAGTTATGACTACAAGAAAAGAATATGAAGACTTTGAATGGATCTAAAAAAGGGCTAAAAATATGTGATCAAAAATAACATTAAAAACAAGATTGGGCCTACAAAGAATCTTGTTTGTTCGTTAGTTTTGTACCCTCTATCCGAATTTAATAAAACTCTGAAAGATGTTAGTCTGTAAATTTTGTAGTGGGGGTTTTTTTTTATGGTGAAAAGTTAAAACATTAACTCTATATGGATCAAGTTACAGAAAATAATAATTTTTATAAAGTGGACATTTTTTTAACCATTAAATAGCTTTATAATCGTGAAGTCATAATTTAAATTAAGTTTCATGAGTCTTTTTTATACCCCGGCCACTGAGGGTTAAATATTTTTTGAATTAAAGTAAATATAATTATAGTCTTATTAAATTTTAGTTACATTTTTCCAAAAATTGTAAAATGTGTTATTCTGCAAATTTCCTGGTGGGTCTTTTTTTTGGCCAAAAGTGTAAAAATTATTTGGATCGTGTTACATAACATAATTATTTTCCACATATTCAATCATTCTTGGTTTGATATTACGCTGTGAGTTTCTAAAATTGGCTTAATGCGTTTTTGAAGCAGCTTCTCAAAAAGTTTGGAGATCACTGGTAGCAGTTTTTACCTGGTTTCAATACCATTGTAACTGTTGCCACTTTCCAATAACTCGATACATGTTGTAAATTAAATGATGCTTGTAATATTTTTGTTAGTATAACAAGAGCCTTATATTGAATTTTTGTTTAAGACCTCAGCGGTTATTAAATCATATCCTGGAGTTTTCTTATTTTAAAGTCTTGAAATTTCACGTTTAATTTAGCTCGTTGTTATCGGATTTTAATTTGTTGCAAAGGTGATTAACGTTAAAATAACTATAAATGTAGTTGTTCTTAACTGATAAAAAAAAAAACAACTAACAAATGTAATAAAAACAACTAACAATGTCGCAAAAACAACTGACAATTGGTAAAAACTACTGTATTTAATAGTTATTTTTACGGTATTTTAAAAATATATTTTATTAAAAAAAATCTTTAATAAATTAAGTCTCAATAAAATTTTATTAATTTGAAATAAAAAACCTTAATTTAATTTAGGATTTCCTCAATTTTAAATGGAAAATCTTAATTTTTTTCTTTTTAAAATGGAAAATCGTCATTTTATGTGGATTTTCTTAATTTTAAAAGTTAAATTATTTGCAATTTTCGCAATTTAATATAAAAAAATCTTAATTTATCTTAGAAAAATTCGTTAATTCTAAGAGTTATTAAAATTAGATTAATTATCAATTGACATAATTTTAAAATCTCTCATGCCAGTATAAATAAAATAAGTCAAGCTACTCTTAAAAGTAATGTGATTTTTTCAATTTCAAAGGAGAATTGAAGAAAAATTGCGCAAGTAAAATTGCCGTGTGTGAACCAGGACTAACTGGAGAAAAAGTAACATAACATCAAAGTGTACTGAAGCAACTAGGTTCGTTGCAGTTGAAGTTGCTAGTGGTCAATGAACTGGTTCAAAACCGTTAGCAGTGGATAAAAACATGGCAATAAGTGCCAAAGGATACCCTTGACTGCTACAAAGCGGACATAACACTGAAGAAATTTTATCTGTACCGACTATGTGACAGTAGAAATGAAGACGTAACACTCCACTGGTTTAAAAGAACTGAATACGAAACTGTTTAGACAGTGACCAAATTAGTCGGATATGGCGATTTCTCGCCAAACGTAGCGATCTTAAAACTCGTTTGGCAAGTTAATTTACAAAATGCCGACTGGCATTTTTCGAGTGAATGGCGATTTTGCACAACTTATTCAAAAACTTGAAATACTTAAAAAATTGGTGCAAATTGGTTCCGAAATATCTTGTTAAGATATTTTACAAGATTTTGGGTAACGATTTTTTGTGTATAAGTAATTGGCGGTTTGTAAGAATTTTTTTGGGTAAAAAATTGAATTTCTTTGGGTACAAATTTATAAGTTATACATTAAAGTTCTGCTGAATTGTTGCAGCTCCTTCTTTTTATAAAGATTGTTTGATAATGTTAGCAAATAAAGAAAAAACTTGCAAAAATTATTATTTTGAACATCCGGACATTTTGTCTAGTTTATGTACTTTTTCAAATTTAAATTGTTATAATGAATTAGTTGTTATAGTTTTTTTGTTGGGTATACTACCCTAACCACAAAAGGTTCGTACCCCACTATTAAATTTTAGTATTTAATTTTTGAGAATCTATATTTTCCACAAACGTTAAGGAATTTTAATAAAAAGACACTTGTTTTAGAGATAATTTTATTATCGTTTAAAAAAATAAACATAAGGCACTTTTATTCAAAGATTTTAAAATAAAATAACAAAAATTTCATATACCTAAAATTAATTATTGTTTAATTTTGACCATTAAAGGTTCGTACTGTATATATTCATTAAAAATGAATACTGAGTTACGTCACCCTTAGCTTCAATCACGGCATGGATTCCCAAATTTCGCGAATTTTGGATTTCAAACTGGCGATCGTTGTTTGCGGTTCGTTTCTTAACCGTCTTTTCCTTATCGCCCATACAGATTCTATTGGATTTAGATCTGCACTGGATGATGGCCAGTCCAGGACACTTATATTATTTTCTTCGAACCATCTTTTTGTTACTTTCGACGTATGTAGCAGACTTTAACTGTGTTTTCTATAAAACACATCTGTCCAACCCCTTTGGCAGACATGCATCCCCAAATCATCACACTCGCTGGGAATTTTAGAGTGCGTCCTAGGCAATCTCTATGAAATGCCTCTTGTCTCGTTCGAATGACTTTTGTAGAAGTGTGACCCTAACACAGCTCAAACCGAGATTCATCACTAAAAATTATTGCGTCCCAATTTCTTTGAGTCCATTTTTGTAGCTCTTTTGCCCACAGTAAGCGTCTTCGTTTTTTTGTACTTTGGTTAGAAAAGGTTTTGCTTTTGTCTTAAATTACGTGTTGTTATCTTAGACACTCTTCCACATTTTTTTAAATTAGGGCTAACAGATTTATTTTTTTTGTAAAACTTTAGAATGTAATGAACAGTGGACTTTGCCAAATGCAGTTCCGAAGAAATATCTGAATAACTTTTCCCTTCTTTGGATTTTTGGGTTATGAGTTCCCCAATTTCTTTTGAAATAGCTTTACCACGCGCCTTTTCGTTTTTTTGTTTTTAGTTTATTTGGTGTTACTTATATTTTTTTTTTTCTGATCAAACACGTCAATTGGCTAAGAAAGATTTTACAGAAAAGCACTTTTTTAATCAAAAATAACGGAACTTTCTTAATAGTACGACCCTTTTAAGGTCAATTTTAAAACTTCCGATTTTAAGGGATATTTAAAAAATCATTGCTGTATAATGGGAAATAATCACAAATGTAAATTCAAGTATTGCATTTTTTGGTAATAGTAGTAGATTATATTTAAAAAAGCAAATTATAAAAAAACGTTAATATTTGAATTTTCGCAGAATATTGAAAATTTGATATTAAAACTTTTAAAGGGGGTACGAGCCTTATGTGGTTAGGGTAGTATACAAAATAACCAAATTTTAAAATTGATTTTTGTTGTGCCTTGTTGAAGGTCTATTGAATAGGCTGTGTTGGATAAGTGCAGTGACTGGTTCCGGATGGGCTATTAAGCAACCCGTACATAATATGACACACGCTGAATAAAAAGTGACTTGCATGCCCGGCGACATGGACCCCTTGTACCAGTGCAGTGGTACGTCGCAATCTACCCCTATCACAGAACACATTGCGCTTAATATGTGACGAGTTTTCCTTCAAAAAGTTTTCTCCAGTTCTACGATACGTACACCTACACCAGTCACGTGATACATTTTTCCCACTAGTTCTGTTGCATATCACATTAATCCTAAAATGGTCCTATTTTAACACTACCTACTTCTAACTTGTCCCGTAGCATATTCATTTCAGTCGGTACGGTGATAAGTTACCTGGGTAAGTTATTCGCCAAGTCACCTCCTATGACAAGCCCATGTTAAAAGTACCGGTCACTTTCATATAACAGAACCGGAACTAGGACAGGTTCATACACACAAAGTTCTTGTCACGTGACCATACCAGTGTCTGGTCCATTTCCCGCATTGTTATTCAACAAAAAAAAAAAATAAACAAAAAAACGGACTTTCCGTAATAGTTAAAATATTCAGTTAAAATTTTCTTTTTAAAACAAAAAGTTGTTATATTATATTGAGTACTGAAATAAACGAAAACAATCTATTGTTTTTTATGGATTTTGTCAATTAATATTCAACAGTTGAAAATAAACTAAAAAAATACAATTTTTTTTTAACGAAAAGCAAGTAGTCCTGTTTTTAACTGATTTTCAGTTAATTTAATGTGTATATTCAGTCTTTACGGAAAAAATATTGTGAGTGTAGTAAAACTCATGTCCTTGTTAACTTTTAAGGCTAATTTTAGAAGAAAAGCTTTAAAATATTGTTTGAATGAGTTTAGAGTATAAAATAGTTTAATTGATAAAATTCAGTTAAATTTTCTTTGTAGAAGAAAGTTATATGCTATGGACTTTGAAATGACTTTGACTGTTTAAGCTTTTTATAAAAAGCTTTATTAAGCTCTTCAGAAAATTTCTAGGATATATTATTATGAAAAAATAAAATATTTGTTTTTATAATCCAAAAAACCAACAAAAAAAAATCATAGTCATGTCCTTTAAAGCTTTCAAGGATGAATATGTAATCAACATTCATTTAATGCATTACAAACCCTAGAAGAACATATAACAAGGATATTTACCTTTGAGTAGTGAGTGACACAGTTTGTAGCATTTACTCTAGTCATTATGTGGGGCAAGAATATACTACAAAATACCTCCTTCATTGGTAAGGAAGGGTAAATATGTGAATATATAAATACACTGCGTTGCAAAACTATAATTAATATCACTAAATTCTGTAAGTTAAAAAAAGTACAAGAGAGAGAAAACCAATTCATTTACTTTTTATTTTACTATTTAAAAAACAATAACAAAATCCATTAGTGTTTCATTAATACACTCAAAAAAAGTATGAACTTAAATTAAGTTTACACCATACTAAAATTTAGTTTATAAAATTTAAGCAAATTTATTAGATTTTAGCTAATTTTTCATGAACTCAACAATAATAAGACATTTTCTTTAATTTTCCTTTTTTGAATTAGGTTAATATTCTTAAAAAGTGTTAGAAAATGTATGTCTTTACAGTAAAAAGTCTTAAATTTTAAGAGTTTATTGAACTAAAAGTTAAAAATTTAAAATTGTATAAACAAACAAAAACCAATTACTCATCATAGTTTAGTTCATCAATTTTAACTTCTTAAACTTAAGTTTATAACTTCTTAAATATTTTCTTTAAAAATATTAATATATTTAAACCTTTGAAATTATTATTTGGTTTATAGTTCATATTATATCAGTGTTTTAGTTTTGTCAAGTAAAACTTAAGTAATAAATTTCTTATTCAAAACATTTGTATTAACGAAAATAATCTTATAATTATTTTAGTTAATATTAACTTAATAGATAAATGAAATTGATAACTTATCTAATAATAGGTAGCAAACATAAACTCTTATATTTTTGAAAGTATATACCATTTGAGAATTACCAATTAATGAATAATATCAAAAAAATTAAACAGACAAGCAAAATTGTTTGTTTGTTTATTTTTAATATAACTACTTAATATGAGTATAACTTATGAACTAAAAATAAGATAATTTTGTATTAGCACAAGTTCAAGCGACTTAAAATTTAAGAAAAGTTAACATGATTTTCATATATTTTTACTAGATTTAAGGAAAATTTATACTTAAATGAAGTCAAAAATATACTAAATTTTGGTAAAGTTTCATAAAATTTAAGACAAAATTTACTAAATTTTAATACAAATTTACTTCATTGAAGTAAATGGTTTTTTACATGTTTTTAAGCAAATTGAATACTTGATTTGAGTTAAATTTTGTTAAGAGCCAAACCATTCCGTAATTTCTTAAAATTAAGTTCATATTACTTATTATTTGGTAAACTTTTTGTTGATACACTTAACTTAATATATCAAAATTTACAAAAATTTAAGAAAACTATTTTAAAGCAGCCGTTTTAAGAATGCATGAGGCCTCCTTTTATTGAATCAACTCAACTGGCACAGTTGATTATTTTACGCCAAACCTGGTACCACAACAGGTTTGGCAAAAAAGCAATTAAGTGTGTCGAGCCGTGTTCTTATCCCAAAAACTAAGTACGTCATCGGAATGCGCGGCTTCCGATGTCTGTAATATAACCAAATCAAGCCGCTTATTCATCACTGACCCATTATCAAAGAAGTCATTCCTTATAGATATACAGAGAAAATTCGTTTTTTAGTCGAACGATTCGTATGTGGAACAAACTTCCCGCAGAAGTCTTCCCTGTTACTTACAATTTAGAAAAATTTAAATCAAATATCCACAAACACTACTCCCTATTTCCTCCTTCCCATACCTTATTTTCCTGATCAATACAATGCACTGCATGAGTAGGGGGCATCCCCTGAGTATTAGTTAAATTATAAAAAAAAAAAAAAAAAAAACAAAAACGTTTGGCACAGTGGTGCTACAGTTATCTCTTGGTCTAAGAAGAACTTTTACTTGGTTATTCATCATTGCTGATGTCACCAAATTCATAATTGGTTCGGACTTTCTTGCACATTTTAATTTACTTCCTGATTTAAAGAATAAAAGATTAGTTGACGGCACAACACTTTTATTTTCCAACGCACATTTGACAAATGAACCTTCTTTGGGTATTTCTACCATCTGTAAAAATCAATCTCAATATCAAAAACTTTTACAAGAATTTCCAGAAATCCACAATGTTTCAATGTCGTTTGGAGGCTGGAAACATGGAGTTTATCACCATATTGATACAGTTGGTTCTCCTGTTTGTTCAAATGCTAGACCATTAGATAAACAACGTCTTAATATCGCTAAAAAAGAATTTCAATTCATGCTTGACAACAACATTATCCGACCTTCAAAATTAAATGGTCGAACCCTTTACACATGGTTTCAAAGAAAAACGGTGACTGGAGACTCTGTGGGGATTATAGATTTTTGAACAAAATTACAATTCCTGACAGATATCCCATTCCCTTTATTACAAATTATGCAGCTGCACTCCATGGTTGCAAAACTTTGTGACAACCACATGTGAACGGTTTATTTTTCTGGCAATTTCCCGAAAACTTAAGCCATTTTTTAAATAGGCTGAAACCATTTTCAAAATCACAGATACACACAAAAAAGTCTTTGCCAATTAATTAGGAGCAGTTCAATAATAATAAAGTTAATTTACAAAAGCTAGGCATAAACTACACTCAGGGAGCTTCAGCTGTAAACATTTGTAGTCGATTGAGTTGTAATACAGTATCTTTATTTTTAAGTTCAAAAACAAACCACATAAAATTACTATATTATAATTTTACATTCATTTTAAAAAGTAGTTTTTTTTTTATTTAAAAACTAAAACAAATAAATGTTTGTTTTTTTTACTGTATATGTCGTTAATTTTTACTAAAATTGTGGTTCATTTTTTGAACATTAAAACACAAATGACAATGTTAGTTGAATTTACTGAAATGTAAGTCGTCCTTTCTTCAAGTGAAATTTCATTTGTTTTTAATTACATATGCCGTGGTCTTTACCTACATAGTATTCTAAGTGTAGTCAAATTTAACCAATTTTTTATTTGTTTCTACTTAATTATTGAATAATTTATGCGAAAACACTTTATTAGTTGAAATGTTCCGAGTTACTTGGCAACGATTTTTTTGTGTGTATGAACCATGAGGCAAAAACAAAAATAATTCTTTAATTATTTCTTTATTTGCAATTCTTCTTTGTTTAACGTTATATGTAACTTTAGCTATGAAACACTAACAAAATATTATTACAAAATTTTTTTCTTAAATCAATTAAGTAATCTCTTTAATTTGACACAAAAAAAGGAGAACAGTTATATCTTAAAAACAGTTATAAGTTTTAAAAATATGTTCATAAAATTAGAAAAAATATCAAAAATCATTTGTAATTATAGTTTTGCAACGCAGTGTATAAGTAGGAGTAGGAGGCCAAAAGCCACGCTGTCTACCAAAAACATACTGCCTAATGGCAAATGTCACGCAAAGTGTTAACGGAAATGAAAACTGACTCTAATTGATGAAAATTCTTAGAAAATAAAATTTTAAACAAATTTCACATTTTCATGCTAAACTTCTCTTGCCATTTGAAATTATATAAAAAGTTTTTAAAGAGTAAAAGGTAACCAGCAAAAAATTATTGTTTCATGCATTCCACTTCCAACTCATTACATACTATAGTGCTTTTTGTCATGCAAGACCATCAACTACACTCAAAATAGAAAAGCCAGTAAAGTCAGCAACATTTTTGCTGGGAGGATCCTTGCAGAGACATTGATAATATTCAGTAAACATTTTGGTGAATTTAGCAAATTTTTGCAGTTATTAGCAATTATTCATCAAGGATCCTCCCAGCAAAAATGTGGCTGACTTTACCGATTTTTTTTAGTGTAATTTTAAATTTATATTGTTTAGGAGAGATGGCACTTGTGTGAACTTTGACTTACACTCACTACACATACGAATTAAAAATTCACCCGCAACAATTGAAATTCACGGGAATTTCCGAGACGGGAAACGCCTCGAAACATTTTAAATGTTTTAAAATAGCATATATATATATTTATTTTATGAATATTTTATAATAATTAAAAGAAATATAAAAACTTGAGTTTTAAGCGAAATTACTATTGCGGCCAAACAGTTCGATAAGAAAATGTATAAAAAATAAGTTTTGCAAATGGAAAAATGTTTGGCCGATCGGATTCGAACTCGAAATTCAAATTTAAGTAAAAGTCCAAAGTTGAGCAACGAATTCAACTTTTTTTGCCCAACTTTTAACAAAATAGAAAAAAGTTAGGAATACAGTTTTTTTCTAAAATTTGACATTCATAATCTCTCCGACAATATTTTTTTTGACGAAAAATAAAAACATTTTTCAGTAAATCTATTAAACATTTCTTGACAAAAACAACGAAAAATTTTCTAAAATTTATGAAAAGCTACATATTTTTTATGAAAACAGTTTTTTAATCAAACTTTTTAATAAAGTGAAAGAAAACTATCATAAATAAAATTATAATTCTTCGTAAAATTTTAGAAAATTTACATTAACTAAATAAAAAGTTTAAATAGACGAAATATGAAAATTAAAGCATACCGACATTTAAAGCAGGTCACAATTATAGAACTTTTAGTGTATAAATACGCCGTTATATCTGGAGTCCCAATTACACCAAAAATGCAAGCATTTAATGTATTCAAATTGCAACTCACGAATAATTGCTACACTGAGAGAATGAAAGGATGCATGATTTTAAAAAATGTTCATAAAATTGTATGAAAATATCATATTATTAATAAAAAATTTCATACACTCAATGAAGAAGTTTCATCAAAAAACTGCTTTCATAAAAATAATGAAAATTTTCATTAATTTTAATAAAGTTTTCGTTTATTTTGTGAAGAAAAGTTTAAAAAAAAATTAATTATTTTTCTTTAGGAAAGTTGAGGTTAAGAAGAGGAATAACGGGTTTTCTCTAAAAATTATAAACACTATTAATTTAAATCAGACTAGAATAGTTTCTGCCTTTTTATGGACAGGCGTCATCAGTGATTTTCCATTTAAATTATATTATTATTTGTGTCTTATAATTGCCTGATTGTCTCTATATGATAAATTTTTCAACAACCTGAGGCTGTAAGAATAAAACCTGCGCTCTTCTTACATTACAAACGTAACAATACCAAGTCATGACCGTTTGGCGATCACAACCAAGTATGGCCTCGAATGTAATGCAGCTAAATTGCAGTTTTCTTTCCTATTAGCTTTTATGTTATTATATATTATACTCAGAAGTGAACAACACTAACAAACACAAATATTCTATTTTTAGATTATTTGTTTATTTTTCTAATCAGATTGACGTATGGTTTTTACGTTCAGTGTTGACAAATTTGCGTTTAAGTTGAGACATCGCCACAGTGCAAATTTAAGCATCGCCACAGTGCAAATTTAAGCATCGCCACAGTGCAAATTTAAGCAAATGTATAAGTACAATGTTATTTTAACGTCATATAGACAGTTGCAAATTATTTTGAATTGCGACTACTTTCAAGTCATAGCTTATTTTCCATTGATGTTTAATGTAGTCTACTTCTTGGAGAATCGTTTAAGTAATTCATGCACTCAGGAAACTTTTTAAATGAGATGTTAGCACTCGTTATATCTCTTGTATTATATAGTATTATTAATTATATTATATTATATAACTATAATAAAATAAAAATAAAAAATATTTTCAAGTGAAAACACAGTCATTTGTAGAAGAAATTTAATTTTTGGATACATATGTAGTTCATTATAAAAAAATAAAAAACAAACTGCATCAAATTACTGTATTATGATTTAACATTCATTTCATACAGTAGTTTTTTTATTTAAAAAATAAAACAAGTAAATGTTCGCTTATTTTTTACTACAAATGTGGTTAATTTTTACTACAATTATGGTTAATTTTTTGAACAGTAAAAAACAAATGACAATGTTAGTTGAATTTACTGAAATGTAAGTCGTCATTTTTTCATGTGAAATTTTATTTGTTTTCAACTACATTTGCAGTGGCCTTTACCTATATAACGAATGTCTTTTGCAGAGATGCTTGGCGATGTCTATATGCAGAAATTTTCGCCCCAGGAGCCATTCTAGACAATTTTTCGGATTTGTGTTGTGAAAGTCTCTCTCGTTATAAGACAATATTAGTTAAGTGATTTTTTGAAACTAAAACCAACCTTTAACAGTTAAAGGTCTCTGATGGAAACGCACATTAAATGTGTAAAAAAAAAAACGCTAAAAGTGAAACTAACCACAACAAGTATTAAACCTAATAAATTTAAATATTATAGGCCTAAAATATTGAATTCCAATTGTTAAATTTATATATATTATTGACTTATCCCATTAGATTGCATATAAAAAATAACCGAAAAATTTGCCTCAAAATAGCCCAACTTTAAAATTAAAATACAAGCTTATTTATTGAAAAAATGCGACCCTATTTATTGAAACCCCTTTGAGGGTTTTGGTCTACTAATAGTCTATTTTCATTTACCGTTAGTCTTATTCGGGAAGATTTGATAACCCAAAATTTGTCGCACAGTGTAATTGATATGCTTATAGTTTGAAAATAATAATTTCATTATAACTGGGTTACCGTTTGTAATTTTGACTTTGCATTTTAAGTGGGATGTAGAATAAAAAAAAATAAATATTTTTATATACCGAAAAAATAACTGTTAAAAACAATAGTTTTTTTTACCAATCTTTACAGTATTTTCCTAATTTGTGTAGTTAAAAAATTGGTCAGTTGTTTCTACGACATTGTTAGTTGTTTTTACTACATTTGCTAGCTAATTTTCAACAGTTAAAACAACTACATTTTTAGTTATTTTAACGCTAATAACCTTTGTCGCCTTCTTAACTGAAATTACAATTGATTTAACTGCAATTTTCAGTATATTCTACTGTAAAACTTTTTTGAGTGTATAGTTTACCTAGCCCTGTCCATCGTTTCTCTCAATTAAAAAAACCTTGAGATATAAAAGGCTTCTAATGTCAGTTTCAACAGGAGTCGAACATTTTTGAAATTGCTCATAAAATGTTAATAAAATTTAGATAAATTTTGAATGTTTAACTCTAAATTGCTCTGAATAAGAAATTTTACATATAATTTGTATTTTAAAAATCCAAAAATATAAAATCGGCTAAAAATACTAAGGAAATATTTATTAGAACAAAAAAAAAAAAAAAAAAAAATTCTAAAATTCTACTCACCCATTCTCACCCATTCTCCTACTCACACTCACTTATGTTCACATGAGCGAAATTAGGGCATACTCAAGCGTGATTTATGTGAATCACAAAAACTTCAGCTCACGTGCCCATCTCTAGTGTGTAGTATTAAATTACCAAGTTGCAAGTTGTTGTTTGCTTCTTTTTGGTATGTCGTACTTAAACTTCAACTAATTAATATGTGAGAAGTGTTATTTATTGTCCTAAAGAATTTCTGTATGTGCGTATTTCAAGAAACTTCAATGTTAATGATAATGATGGTGATGATGTAAACTAGGTTTGTGGGTGAAATAATTGTAAAAATACGTGTTGCACATTTAATATAATCATACATTATACACTTAAAGAAAAGTCTATAAAAAGTTTTGAAATTGGAGAAAATTTTTAAAAATAAAACTTTTTTTCAATTTATTTATTTATTTCAGAGATGGCAGGAAATACAGTTATCCATTCAAACCCCTTTCATAACTTAAACACCAATATCCTTAAAATACCGTTACCGAAATAACTGAAATACCGTTACCGAAATAATGTGATAAAGTCAGAAAAAATAATCGCTGTTAATAGATATATAGAGCAATTCCATATGAAAACGATCAAAATTGGCAAATTTTTGGACGACCCCTCTCCGATTTTAAAATAAATAATCTCAATCGATTGCCAAGCAAAAAATAATGTACCTACATATTTTTTTTTTTTTATAGTGACTGGTTTAGTGGTGGTGTGCACCACTGTCATGTGACAAAATTGAAGAATTCTTCATAAGGGACCTCATTGAAAGTTGTTTTAAAAAAAACTACTAAAGCGATCGTAACAAGTGATAGCTCGTTGGAAAGGTATTGAATCAGGCTTTAATTGAAAAATAAAATTTTCCTAAGTTTTCTCAGAAATTTACCTTTTTTCCCATGAAAATTAAATTTTCCCATGAAAATTAAATTTTCCGATTTTCCACAGAAGCTCCTAAATTTTCCGGCTAATTTTATTTTTTTTGGATTCCTCATAATTTTTGCTTTAAGAATCAGCAATAAAAAAATGGGCCCCGACTCCTTCTTTGGACAGGAGAAGAGCATTTAAGAGACCACCCTGTTCTCATTGTTTTTATATTTTTTATAATTGAATTATTTTTAATTATTTAACAAGAAAAATTAGGAAAATTTTATTTTTCAATTAAAGCCTGATTCAATACCTTTCCAACGAGCTAAACAAACTTTCAATGAGGTCCCTTATGAAGAATTCTTCAATTTTGTAACATGACAGTGGTGCACACCACCACTAAACCAGTCACTATAAAAAAAAAAAAAATATGTGGGTACATTATTTTTTGCTGGGCAATCGATTGAGACTATTTATTTTAAAATCGGAGAGGGGTCGTCCAAAAGGTGATCGCTTTCATATGGAATTGCTCTATATTTACCCAAAGTTTGATCAAAAACTACCTAGTCATTAGAATTAAGGCATAATGGGTCTAAAATTATCGATGTCCATTGACATTTCCTGAATAACTTAAATAACGCTATCCTTAAAATACCGTTACCGAAATAACAGAAAACCATTACCCCTTAAATAACATTACCGAAATACTCGTAAACGAGAATAGCGTTACTGCTAAAATACCAATACCGAAAGAAATAAAATACCGTTAACGCTAAAAACCCGTTACCGAAATAACTAAAATATCGTTACCCTTAAAATACCGTTACCTAAATAAACGAAAAAAGCATTACCCTTACCGATACCCGCATCGAATCGGTTGCCATCCATGGTTTATTTAATTAGAACGAGCTTTCAACCTTCGTATATTTACAAAAATAAAGCAAAGTATATATGTATGTATATTAGCTAGGTTGATACATGTATTTCGATCTGGCTAAAGATCTCATCAGAACCTAAAGTTTTAATAAAGCTAAAGCCTAAAGAATAGGCTAATATTTAACAAAAAACCTATGTATCATAAATTTTGCTCCATTCATGTCTTCTTAGGAATCACACACGTGGCTAGGGTATTTTCCTAACAAGCATCATGACGTTACTATACTTTGAAGACCAAAAATGTTCTATTTATATAAACATTTTTTTTTTAAAGAAAATGAAAATTATTGAAGTTCGAGGCCATACTCTATATTTCTTCATTAGGATATTGTCCTACAATTAAAGGTTAATAAAAACTATATCAAACTTAAACTTATTTTATTTATTCAACTATAGGCCTTATTAGCTTATTGACAAAAAAAAAAAACTACATCGTTTTTGCAATTAAAATTCCCCTTAAAACTGTTTTGAAATATTGTTGGTTGTTGTATAGGCATTTGCTAAAAGTTTATCATTTCATCTTGTTGGGAACGTATACTTAATATTTTAATATATATTGCTCATACGCCACCAGTGAACTTTTGAGCACTAACATAATTTTCAATCACATTTAAAACATCAATTCTGCAATTTCAATAATTTTTTCAAAATTTGAATGTTTTTTTAATTTATTTAAATTTATTTTATAACATTTTAATTTTTTTTTTTCATCTAAAAGCTCCTGTTTGTTATTGACCTATGACATCTGAAATTATATTTTTCATATGATGTACTTACTACCTACATTTTTATATAAAACACATGTGTGTATTTCTTCTATTGTTGTAATAGGAATTTGCTTTTAAAGTATATGCAATAAAATCTCTTAACATTTTTCTTTTTATCTCTTCTACCATTAGTAAATATGTAGTACTACTTTCATCCCCATTGAAGTAAAAAACACTTTATGTATTATTTTTATAGCCAACATGAAGTAGTAGAATAAGTTCTCTAATAAAAATGTATTAACCCATTATAGACAAGAAATACAGCACAAGATTTTCGGAGAATTGTATGAAACTTTTTCGTAAAGAAGAAAAATATCAGCCCCAACTCATTAACGGATTGCAATTCGAATGCGTTAATTGTTTTACATAAAGGAAAACAAAATATTTTGCTGTAACAAAAAAAAATCGAGTTTTTTAATGAAAAATCGTTAATTACAATCGAAAATTCTGATACTCTAGCCAAGACTTTTCGAAGTTGAGGAATTTTTTTTCTATCCAAAAACTTGAAAACTTTAAGAAACCTCTACATAATTGTTTTATTAATGGGTTAATAAAAACTACTTAACTTTATGGTAGCTTTTTTAAAGTCCTATGTAGTTAAAAATGTATCAGAGTAGAGAGCATTTAAATAGTATTAGAAAAAAGCTTTTCAAAGCTCTGACAAATACCTTGTGCAACTAACTAAAGCGATTCATTTTTAAATTTAGAGCTTAATTTTTGCAAGAAAAAATAAAAATTCGCAGTATGAAAATTTTGAAGTATACATTTACACATTAACGGTTTTCCAAACTCAGGGAATTCTCTGCATAATATTAATGAATTTTTGCATAGAAGCAATGAAGTTGCACTGGAGCTGGTCTATTGAAATTTTTCATTAAACTTATGCAAATTTTCATAAAATTTAATAAAAAACATAATATTATTTATTAAAAGTTACATTCACTCAATGAAAAAGTTTTATAAAAAGCTAGTGTCAAAAAAGAATGAAGCTTTTCATTCATTTTAAGAAATTTTTCGTTAATTTTTTAAAGAAAAGTTCCATTAGCTTACTGAAAATTTTACGTCCCCTAAAACTCTTTCTGTGTAGACCATTTTCAACTGAAATTAAAAAAAATTACAAGTTTAATTAAAATTTAACTTTTTAAATTGAGAAAAATTCCAAATAGAAATAAGATTTTCCATCAAAAGTTGAGGAAGTTTTAAATGAAATTGAGATTTTCTAATTAAAAACAAAAAATTTTTAAATGAAATTGAGATTTTTTACTTGTTATTGAGAATATTTCATTTAAAATTTGGATTTTTTATTTTAAATTTAGAAAAGCCCAATTTTTTAGGAACAATTTATTTGAAATTGTGTTTTCGTTTGAAAATGGGAATATTTCGCATAGGAAATAAAGTGAAAAGTGTATTTTTGTGGCTACAACCAATACATTCGGTTAGTGCAATCATACTCTAGTGTGTTTTCTGAATATTATATGTGTTGCAATAAAGTTCAGTTGTATTAACCGAATTTCGTTGAGACTAATACTAATATTCGTTTGTACTAACCGACTTCAGTAGTAGTAACGGAATTTCAGCTAGAAAAGGCAAAATTGTTCTGTGTGTGTTCAAACTGAATCAAGTAAAGTATAAGTTATATTATGAAAAATATAATTGAGAAAAAAATCTCTATTTAATTTTCTCGACTTCATTTGTAATGACCCAATTTCAAATATTAAAAATCCAATGTCATTTGTAATTTTCTCAATTTTATTTCGAATTTTCTGAATTTCAAGTAAAAAATCGCAATTTCAGAATAAATTTTTAATCACAACTTTATTAGAGTTTTCCTAATTTCAAATGAATAATGTTAATCTTAACTAAAAATATCGTTATGTAAAATCAAAAATTCTGGTTTTTAATTGAAATTTCCTCAAACTGGAATAAAAAATTCGAATTTTAGTTAGAATTTTTTACATTTCAAATGAAAAATCATAATTTGATTTGAAAATTTCTAAATTTAAAATGGAATTTTCTAGACTTCAAATGGAAAATTCCAATTTCTTTTGCATTTGTCTCAATTTAAAATAAAAAATTCTTTTAAAATGTATAAAAATTTAAAATTACACATAGACTACATAAGTCCTGGTTCACACACGGCAATTATAATTGCGCAATTATTCTTCAATTCTCCTTTGAAATTGCTTTTATGTTCACACAGGAAAAGTTTGTTTCAGCAATTTTCGTATATCAACCTGCAGTGTTGAAAATTGCGGATGACAAAACAAAACGGAATTGGAGTACGGGCAAGTCTGTACCCCCTTCCATTCTCTTTTCATCCCTCTTCTATAAACTCAAGAATTGCGTAAGTATAATTGCCGTGTGTGAACCTAGTCTTAGCAATTCAAAATTACATGTTTAATTAAAATATGCAACTTTTAAGAGCCAATAAAAAAAGTATTCGATTGTCCTTTTTCACACCAATGTGCACTAATAAAAGAAATAGTAAAAACTTTAGCTAAAAAAATTAGTTCAAAACTACGTTGCAGGTAAAATTGCTTAATATTAGTACACTCAAAAAAATATGTTTGTAGAAAAGTTAGTAAAACATCTTTGGAAAAAAACTATTTCTATGTTTTTCGATATGATCGAGTATCAATTTCAAACTCCTAAGAACTGTTAATAGTCAGATACAAAAGTACTTTTAAATATTGCCGTGCCATGATTTTTAAAAATTTCTGTAGTCTTTTACCATACTCTTGTAAACCAAATAGTTTTAAGACTCTTTTTTTTAATTAATTTAACAAATATTTTGCTGGTTACCTAATGAGAATTAGATCTTTTTTTGCTGACAAGTGTGCCATACACTCAAAAAAATAAGTTAGTAGAAAAGTTAGTAAAACATCTTGTAAATCAGGTGTACTATTTTTCAGCAAATTTTTTACTAAAATTATGTTTTGAACTAAAATTTTAGTTATATTTATTCAGCACTTAACTGTTTTGAACAAATCTTTTACTATTATTTTACTAATTTATTTTGCTAAAAAAATTGTGGTGATTAACACATCAATAGTGCGAACGACAACCAGACTGAAAGATTTAATCAGAATGAATTAGATATCGTGGCATGTCACGATGTAGTAGTGACGAGGAAAATTATACTAAAAAGTACAACTCTAGTAAGACATAATATAAAAAAAATCAAACATGGAAAATTTTTGTATCTGTTTTTCATACATAAAACAAAATTGTGGATTAAAACAACCTAAATTTTGCGTCATCACCGGCTTGTGAAAGTAATTGTCTATTAACTAAATAAAAGACAAAATAAAATATCTAAATTTAATAAAGATTAAATGTGTATTTGTAAACTAAATGTTTATTTATATTAATAATCTTATGTGGTAAAATTGCAAACAAATATGCAATAAGTAGACACTCTAAAGAGAAAAACAAAGGCATGCATTTTAGGTAGATTTTTCTGTTTAATTTTTCTTATTGCAAAAAAGGATTGTATATGTTATATTTTGTTAGTTTTTCGTTTCGTTTCTATAATTCTCTGCGGCATTTGCGTTCCTTTAAAAGATAGCATCATTTAGACAATAATTGATGTAAGTAGTTCAAAGATAATTTCGTTTATGTTATATATAATTATTTCTATTGTTTTTAGATATTACATTAATTCATATCATCAACTTGGGAGTATGAACATTTTTTTATTTTGAAACGTATTGTAAATTATTTTAAACAGAATCACAAGAATATGTTTTATGATTTTCAGCAAATAAATTAACTAAAGTATAATTTTTCTACAAATTTTTTGAGTTTTTTTCAGTCTACTAATATTCAGCAGAAATTTTATTAGTTTTTAGCAAGGATTTTTTAATTTCTAATCTACTAAGTGTTAGCAAAACTTTTGCTAAATCTACTAATTTTGTTGCTAAAAATCAGCTCGCTGATTTTTAGCAAAAGATTTTGCTGACATTAGCAATTTTTTTGCAAGCACCCTCCTGACTAAAATGTTGCTGACTCAGCAACATTTTTTGCTGACTTTACTAACTTTTTTATTTGAGTGCAGAATAAGAATAGTAAAAATAAGTCTGTTTAATCTAAAACAATATAGTTATGTTTGAGCAAAGTTTTAGTTACTTAAAAGTGACAAATTTATCTGCTAAAAACAGCAAATAATTTGCTAAATATTAGTAGACAAAAAATAAAAATTTGCCCTGCTGCAATAAGCTGGTAACAATTTTTTTGAAAACATTTCTGTTGATTTTAGCAAAATATACTGTAATTTGCATCCAACTTAAATTAAGAAAAAGGCGTTTATTATTCTTCTTAACCTCAACCTTTGTAGAAAAAATTAAGGTAAATATAGCAAAAATTGTGTTAATATTATAGGTTTTATGAAGTGAGCAAGATTATTCAAGTTCAAGATCATTAGTTATTTTTTAAAAAATATATTAACAAAAACAGTTTAATGTTATTTGTTAATAAAAATTTTCTTCATCTTTTAATCTAATGCATAGAAGGCCAGAAAAGCCATTTTTTGGAATTGGTGAAAATCAATAATGAATTTAATAGTTATTAAAGCCGTTCCAGTAAAAAATTTTACAATTGACTACTGTTGAATTGACGAATTCCCAAAATCAAATAATGGATTAGGATATTATGTCCTTATTTGAAATTTTTTTTAACCAATTTTTCAAATATTAAAATTTTCTTTATGTCAAGTTCAATATTGTACTGGGGCAGTTGTAATTACCAAAACCTGGATATTTCCGTAAAAATTTATGACATTGTAGTAGAAAAAAAACGATTTTTTGCTATTTACCTATTTCCAGAGAGTTTCACCACGTTGCACCGCACGATATAAACAATATATAGATAAAAATATATACATTAGGAACTCATATTTTAAAAAAACTTGTCCAATTTGTGCGGGATTTATAAATTCGATTTTATGGATATTTATAGCGAAGATCATTATAATATATATATATATATTTTTTATTTATAAAATTTTTTCAAAAGGCTATTTCTAATCCTAATGGTTCACATTTGTAATTGTATAATGATCTATATTTTAGGTCGTGAAGCAAATTATAAAACTAAATTGTAAAACTAAAAAATGGCGACAAACAAATTTTTCGACTATATTATGAAATTTATGAAAAATATCATAGGATTACTCACTAGATAAAATGTCGGAATTGAATGCCAGCGAAATGCTAATATTGAAATTAGACTCAATTGTTTTAATAGTCTTTTAATCCAGATCTGTGGTAAAATTCTTAAATTTAACGTTTTGTATACTTTTTGCTAAATATTTTAAACTTTACGCAACTTTGGGTAAGGTATCTGGTCCACCATTTTGAATTTTAAATTCTAAATACAGAATCGAGTTTAACATTTATAATTTTTAGTTTCTGTCCTAATTTTTTAAATCACCCTGGTTTAGCTAACTAACCCAAAGGGACAGACTTTTGAACCAAAATGCTAGCTGTGACTACCTATTTCGTACGCCATGTTGAATTTCTAAAAGCTAATTTCTAAAAGCTAATTGCAAAATAAAAATCAACACGAAGATTCGGTTTGATCGTATAAACATTTTTTTTAGCTACCAATAAAGTTGATTGAATGATTGATTGAATAACCCTTTTGAAGTTTTTGTTTTTGGGTCAGTTTACAGGCTTTGTTTGCTGTTTTTAGTTTACAAATATTTAGCAAATGTTTTGCTGATTTTAGCATAAATTAACTAAAATTCAACTTGAATATTACTAAAATTGTGTAAATTTAACAGTTTTTTTTACTAACCTTATTTAACTATTACGTATTTAGTAAAAAAATCTGCTAATATTGACAGTTTTTTCTGAAACAGACTTTTTTTAACAAATTTTTAGTAGTTTTTTTTTTGTATTTTTTAAAGGTTTGTTTTTATGAGTTTTATTCTATCGATGATTCAGTTTAGTACGAAACGTTTTAGTGTTTTTTTCGTAATTATAACTTAACACTATTTATTTTGGAAGCTCCAAGTACACTCAAGAAAAAACAAGTTAGTAGAAAAGTTAGTAAAACGTCTTGTAAAGCAAGTATACTATTTTTCAGCAAATTTTTTTGCTAAAATTATGTTTTTAGCTAAAATCTTAGTTTTACTTATTTAGCACTTAACTGCTTTGAACTAATGTTTTACTAATATTTTACCAATATTTTACTAATTTATTTTGCTAAAAAAAAAATTGAGCTGATAAGCACATTAATAGTGTGGACGACAACCAAATTGAAAAATTATACTATAAAGTACAACTCTTATAAGACATACATATAAAGAATCAACCATGAAGCTTTTTGCATCTGTTTTTCATACATAAAACAGAATTGTGTATTAACACAACTTACATTTTGTTCTGCCATCGATTTGTGAAAGTAATTGTCTATTAATTAAATTAAAGACAAAATAAAGAATTTCAAATTAATAAAAATTAAATGTGTATTTGTTAACTAAATGTTTAATATGATTATTAATGTAGTGTGGTCAAACTGAAAATTTTAAATAGCAAACAAATATACGTTCAAGTAGACAAACTGCAGTAAAAGACATTCTTATTGCAAAAAAGGGTTGTATGTCATATTGTGTTAGTTTTTCGTTTTGTTTCTAGAATTATCTAATTCATTTGTCTAACTTTAAAAGATGCCATCATTTAGATAACCATTGATGTATGTAGTTGAAAGATAATTGTGTTTAAGTTATATATAATTATTTCTAAAAATATTTTTACGAAGAACGTGTTGCAAATTTTAATAACTTCAGCATTTTACTTTAAACTTCACTAAACTAATTAAAAACTGTATGAAACGTAATTTAATGTAAGAATTGTTCCAATATTGCAAACAAAACTTCAAAAAATAGGACAATTTAGGACAGAATCCTGTAATTTTATATATATTTTTAAAATGTTTACAACGCTTACAGCGAACTGTTTAGGATTTTCAGCAAATAAATTAACTATAAATTTTTTACGTTTTTTTTCAGTCTACTAATATTCAGCAAAAAGATTGTTTACTTTCAGCAAGGATGTTTTAAATTTTAATCAACGAAGAGGTAGCAAAACTTTTGTTAAATCTACTAATTTTGCTGACATTAGCTATTTTTTTGCAAGCACCTTCCTGACTAAAATTTTGTTAATTCAGCAAATGTTTTTGCTGACTTTACTAACTTTTTTTGAGTGTAGTTTTTAGTATTGAGATAACGAATATAATTTATCATAAAAGCTTTCACCTACTGATAAAAATTTTGCATAAATTTATTACCTTACTAATACCCACTGGTGACATTGTACTATCTATCTCTAACAATAATAAACAAAATAATGAGTAAAAGCTTTTCGATTTCAAAAAAGCTGCAACATTATTAAAAAACATTACCTGCAATCAAACTACTCTATAAGCCACTTGAAGAGCACACCAAATGCGATGAAAAAGCGTCTCCAAATATTAAAATGGGGGGCTGGTGGGAATGATAACAACGTTTGTTCTCCACTTCTTCGTTGCTGTTTTTTTTTGCTGCTGCTGCTGCTATTTTTTTTAGTATTGTTTTGTTTGATGCTTGTTTCGTGACGTTATTTTTTGTTAAACAAAAACTTGAAATTCATTCAATCAGCTGACGCGTTCTTGAGCGGTTGTGTTGCTTAATAAATTCTCCTTCACTGTGGTCGTAATTTTAGAAAAATTATACGTGGAACTCTTTACGCTGCACAAATTATATTCAAAAATTTAAAATTTTTTTGTAAAAAAAAAAACGTAAACGTATCAAAATTTAAATAGAAAACAATTCCAAAAATAACCAAACAAAAAATTGTCATTTCAAAAGACGTTTTTCAAAATTTATTTAAAAATTTGTGAAATTTATTAAAAAAAAACAAGTGTTTATTTAGTGTTTAACAAAAACAAATAATTTAAACACAAATTGCATTCTATCAGCAATTTAAAACTGCCAAAACCCAGCAAACAACTAAAGGTAAGCAAACTTAAATAATACTTTATTGAAATTCATTCAAAAAATCTTTCTCTAGGTTATTCCTTACACAAAAAGTGTCTTTTGTTAGAACTTTTGTAAAAATGTCCTTGAAAAAAATTCATATTTTGTGTTTGTTACGTTTAATTTATGAATGTATGTGACTGAGTGCTTGAATTGAATTTTTTGTTTTAGAAAGGAAACGGATGGATGAGGATATGAGACGCATTTTAATTTAAAAATGAGAGAGTTTGAGTATGCGTGTGCAATTTTTTTCGTTATATTTTTCTAAAAAAAAAATATTTACGTAATCATTTATATTTACCAAAAGATTAAGCAAGTTTTTCTATTAAATCCTTATAAATACAAATATTAAATTTACATATTTAAATACGCCATTACTATTCTTTTACCATTCGGTATCTTTACATTCTCTAGTTTTTAATATCCTGTTTTTAAATTTTATTGCTTTTTATTTAATTCCTTATTAAAACGCATTTGTCCTCATCAATCTTTGGCTATTATCACCACCACCACCAACATCAATATCATTATCCTCTTATCAATTGACTTTGGTTTGAAGGAGTGATTCCAAAAACACACACAAAATAAAAACACTTCAAGACTGACTGTTTGATTTCCTTGTAAATAACCCAGCAAAACTTTGGTAATGGGTGCGATAAAGTAATGCATTACCTTGTAATGTGTACTCCTTACCTGTATCATTATTTTCCAACAAGAAGTAATGAGTTACCGATAATTGGATACTCATGGATTACCTTGTAATGAGACCTCATTACATTTTACATTACTTCAAAACAAAAAATAATTACTTACCGATCATCAGTTACATAATGCATGAATTATAAACGTAAAGTAATTATTAATATATATTTTTGAAAATCTATTTATAGACACATTACTTTGTAATTTTTTGTAAGCATAATGGAATATATTTAATATCACGAACGAAAACACGAAGCACAACAACACATCTACATTTTAAGCAATAAAATATTGTACGTATCGATAGCTCAGTTGGTAGAGTTCTCGCCTAACTAATTGTTAAATGCCAGAGACCACAGGTTCGAATCCCAGCATGACCATGTATTTATTTAATAAAAAAAAAAGTTATTTATTTAATTAAAAAAAAATATCTGTAAAAAAAAATTTTATGCATTTTTTTATGAAAATCTATTTATAGACACATTACTTTTTCCCACCATGTAACCATATAAGTAACCAGTTACTTTACCCATTACAAGGTAATGAGTTACCTTGAGGCTCATCGCCTGTAAAATTCATCAGTGAAGTAACGTGTAAAGTAATGCATGAAGCCCTATGGCGATACATTACTTTACCCATGATTTGGTAATGTGTGGTTTTGCTGGGAATGGATATTTATACCCTACACTGTTTTAAGATTTAACTGGATATTGTGGGTTTCTTAAGACTTTTGTAACATCCATTAAGTGTAACATGAAAATCACTACAGACAATATTTTAAATATGTATACTAGGGTTATAACTTTTGCCTTTTTTTTGCAATTATCAAATTTTAAATATCCATAAAAAATATAAAGGAACGCATTTTAATTTCTTAGCGGTTTTCAATAAAGTTCGCGCATAAACGTTTTTGAAGTTCGACACAATTTTTTGTTTAATTAAACTAATAATTTCTATTTCGCTAACATTTTAAAGTAGTTAGACTATTACGATGCCTGTCGATCCTAAAGGACACAAACGTTTTCAAATTTCACGTTTTCGCAGATTTTGATAAAACGAGATTAAAGCGTTGTTTCGCGATATGGGTATTAAAATCCGCAAAACAGCGAGCACATTACGTGAAAAGAAATTTTAAATATGTTGTGCATTAATTTAAGTCCACTATTACAACGTTAATGGTAAAAACTAGGGTATTCAATCGGTTAACCGTTACTCGATTAATCGATGAAATGATGTCGAACAATTGTTCGAGTAATTCGAAGTGGCCAATTTCGAGTAAAGAATAACTCGAACAATTTTGATCGATTAATCGAGTAACTCGAGTAATTTAAAAATATGAACTATTTTATATTTTTTTAATATTTTGTATAAAATAATGTGACTGTTATAGTGAATATTTAAATGTTAAGTGTATTTTTATATTAAGTGAGCACTGTTAAAGAAATTATATTACGAAAAACGAAGAACTTAATGCGAAAAACTCCGATATCGAAGAAACTTGGATATTTTTTAAAGAAACAAGTTCTAAGACTGGGGTGTTTAAGATTATTGGTGCGGATTTGAGGGTTAAAAATGGGATCAAACATTATTTTTGTTTTTTAATTTAGTTGCCATTTGATCTAAAGAAACTACATATAAATACTATATTTTCAAAAAGGAATTTTTAAATGTCATTTACTAAAAACTTTTTGTTGGTCCCTTTTATGTCGTTGTAACAAGCCAATTTTAGAAGCCCTATATGGAAATTCATAGCGGTACTACGCAAAATTTCCACATATTAAAATTTACATATAGAAGTAATGAAGTTTTCATTAATATGATGAAAATCTTCTTAAATATTCATGAAAGTTGTTTCAAAACTTCTTTATAATTTTTTTTAGAAAAATTACATATCACAAAATCCCAAAATGATAGGACAAAATGGACTATTTTTTCGTTTAGTACTAACACACTAATATAACAAAACTGTGTCAAGTCTGAGTGAAATTACAAAACGGACCACCTTACAAATATTTTTATAAAACAATTTAATACATATTTATGAACCAGTTATATTGAAAGAAAATCAATGAAGATTTCAACATATTTATAAAGAATTTCATTGATATAATAACGCTTTTGCTTTGAGTGTACTGAGACAAAACTGTCGCAATAATAAATGATCTTAGCAAATGATTTTCTCTTTAAGATATACTTTTTACTAAAATTTTTAATTAATTTGTTAATTTTTATATATATGTTATATTAGTACTAATAAAATATAAAAACTTACAAAAATGTGAGTTTTTGGAAAATAAAATTAAAGTATTAAAATTGTTCGAGTTACTCGAGTTATTCGAGCAATTTTAAAATCTTACTCGCCTACTCGAGTAAATTAAAAACCTCAAAATCGAGTTACTCGATTACTCGAACAAAAGCAAACCCGAGTAAATTGAATACCCTAGTAAAAACGTTTTTAGCAAATGTACTTTATGCGGGAGGTTTTTGATTAAAAATTACCCGAAAAAGTGATAGGTATAAATTTTGCAGAATGAAAGTTAAAAAACGATTTGTCGATTTTCGTTCATTACAGTGTTATTGCAAATGGTTGCAAATGGATGATTTTTATTTTTTTGGAAACGTTAACCCGTGTCGAATGACGCCTTGTGGGTGTTGTGGTGTAATGGTTAGCGCGTTTGACTGTTACACCGATTGTCCCGGGTTCGAGCGATTTCTTTTTAGGACATATTATGAAAAATTATTATTTTGTCAAAAGTTTAATGTTTTCATCAAAGTTTGCACAATTTTCATAAAAATATGGCCTGGGACAAAAAACGTAATTTTAATTAATACACTCAGGGAACTTCTGCTTTAAAAATATGTAGTTATTACAGTTTCTTTATTTTTAATGTAAATGTCAGTCATTTGTAGAAAATATTAAATTTTTTACTAACCTTGTGGTTTATTTAAAAAAACAAACCACATCAAATGGCTGTGTTATTTAATTTACATTAATTTTCTACAGTAGCCTGTTTTGTTATTTAAAAAGATAAAATAAAGAAATGTTTGTTTATTTTTTTGTAACATGTAGTTCATTTTTACTACAATTATGGTTAATTTTTTGAACAGTAAAAAACAAATGACAATGTTAGTTGAATTTACTGAAATGTAATTTGTCATTTCTTTAAGTGAAATTTTATTTCATTTGTTTTTAACTGCATTTGCAGTGGTCTTTATCTACATAGTATTCTAAGGGCCATTATTACAACTTGCCAATAGCTAAAGTTCTGATGTTATCTGACAGATTATTAGTTCTTCGTTATTATAAGTATACTTTAAGCTAAAAGTGACCAATAAGCTAAAGGGAAGATATTGTTGCCTTTAACTTTAAACGTAAGGTTTATGTGTTTAAAGTTACCACATTTTCTGCTCTATAAAGAAAAAGAAGAAAATACCGAATTTCACAAATTATTGTTTGTTTGTAAACAAATAAATAAAAGTACGTTGCCACTACGTATTTTTATAAAGCAATTCATAAACCAATAATCGGTTTTTAGTTTGGTGCTGCCACATTATAAAAAATATTAATTTTATTTTATTGGGATGTTGTAATAACGAAAAACATTATAGCTCACTTTGTTCCTCACTTTATCTAAAGTTACTTTTTACTAACATTTACTTTAAAGGCAAGTTGTAATAACGGCCCTAAGTGTACTATAAGATTGGAAAGCTTTTAAATTTATCAAAAAAAAAAAAAAAATAGCACTTGATAAAAATAATTATTTTATGTAATTTGGTCCACACAGTGTTAATGTTTTCCCATTTTGACCAAAAAAGGCCCACTAGGAGATTAACAGAATAATTTCTTTTCAGATGACGATACAATTTGTATATGTGACCAGTGTATTTCCATACACTTATAGAAATAAACCTGCAAAAATGTCAGAAAAATCTACTACAAATTTGTCAAAAATGACGTTGATGAAAAAACTGCTAAAACAAGCAGAATTTTTTTGCTAAATATTAATAAAATAAGAACAGCAAAAATTTAACAATTTAGAAAATTTTTAGTTATATTCGAGTTTCATTTTAGTTTATCGAAAATAGCAATTTCATCTTCTATAATGAACAAAAACTTTTGCTAAATATTAGTGGACTATAAGCAGCACACAAAAACTGTAATATCAACAAAATGTTTGCTATATTTACCTTAAATTTAGTAGAATGTAAATAACAGTATTATTTGCTAAATTCAACAGAAATTTTTGCTAAAAAATTGTAAATTGCTGACTTCAGAAGGTCATATTTTTATACGCATTAAAAACAAATCTAAAAAAAAAACTGTGAAAATATAAAATTTAGCAGATTAGATTGCTACTTTCAGTTAACCAAAATTTAGCTCAAAAAGAACTTAATATTTGTAGATTAAACAGATTTATTTTTGCTATTTTTAACTTACAAATATTTAGTAAAAAATACGTTAATTTTAGCAGTGTTTTCTGAAACGTAATTTGGAACTAAAATTTAGTCATTAAATTGTCATTAAAATTTTCATTGCGTTTATATGGGGAGGTCGTGCAAAATAATGACATGTCATTACTAAACACCTTACGAAAAATATGTGGCTAAATACAGTGGTGGCAAAAATAATAAGAACTATTGTTTATATATTAATACTTTGATAAAATCTATGTTATAAAATAAATGTTTGATTTAAAAAAAACTGCTAGACTGTGCCTAATTTAGTGATTTTTCATTAAACATATATTTTTTCGTTGTATATTTCACTGAATTAACAAAAAATTACAAAATAGTAAAAGAAGATCAACATTTGCTTGTAAAAAATAATAAGAACGATAGTAAAAATGTTATTTTAAAAATAAATTAGCATTTGGTAAATAACAAATTTTTAGTACAAAGTGTATAAACTGGTAAAAACTAAAAGAAAAAAATAATTTAATAATGATTTATTGCTCTTTCGGTCTTTATTGGGTTTTAATTAGTTTTGTAATTTGAGTGACGAAGTTCGTTATATCTTGAATATTTAAGTGAGAAAGAATTAAATAAAAATTGTCCAGGAACTTATTTTTAAGCTGTGGTCTTAACAATATTTGATTTTTATGTAATTTGGCTAAAAATATAGACATTCTTTGTAATTTTTTGTAAGTTGCTTCATAAATAATCGAGAGCTTAAAAATTACAAGTTTGATATCAATTTTTATTAAAAATAAAAATTTTTCCGACCTTTAATTGTGCCATG
Source organism: Delia radicum (assembly GCA_021234595.1). Lineage (NCBI taxonomy): Eukaryota > Metazoa > Arthropoda > Insecta > Diptera > Anthomyiidae > Delia > Delia radicum. The sequence goes on along the minus strand of CM037854.1, from coordinate 29,704,069 downwards.
AAAATGAAAATTTTCAAGTTCGAGGCCATACATACTCTATATTTCTTTATTAGGATATTCTCCTAACAAATACCCTATAGAGTGTTTGTTTTCAAATTTATTAATTGACCACTTTCAGGAATATGTAAATAGATCTATTTCGGGAATTTTCTAGGTTCCCATCATAATTTTCATTTCATTGCTTAAAAATTACTTTATCTGTTCTAATTTTAGTTCTTGAATTATAAACTGATTCTGCAAGGTTAATTTCATGTCCTAAATCCTATGAAAACTAAAATTCTTGAATGGTTTAAATATTAATTTTGGACAGCATTTGCACCGCAAAACCGAGATCATGCAAATTACAAAAAAAATGTTAGAAATATGTTAACTTTAAGCAAGGATTTTTTAATTTTTAATCAACTAAGGCCGAGTTTTTGGGATGTCAGTTAAACTTGGAGTAACGAATTTTGTCTGCCATTTCCAAGTTTATTAACAAAAATTCGTCGGAACCACTTCATCTTGTTCATAATTTTGCTCTTTAGCAAAATAACACAAAATTAACCACACACAGACAAATAAAGTGCCAACCGAATTGAAAAGTGTACACTCAAAAATATAAGTTAGTAGAAAAGTTAGTAAAACGTCTTGTAAATCAGTGTATATTATTTTTTTTAGCAAATTTTTTGCTAAAATCGTGTTTTCAGCTAAAATTTTTGTTATACTTATTCAGCACTTAACTGTTTTATACTAATGTTTTACTAATATTATACTAATGTTTAACTAGTTAATTTTGCTAAAAAAAAATTCTGCTGATAAGCACATTAATAGTGTGGACGACAACCAGATTGAAAGATATGCGCAGAATGAAGCAGATGTCGCGGCATGTCAAGATGTAGTAAAGAAGAGGAAAATGATACTAAAAAGTACAACTCTAATAAGACATATAAAAAATCAACCATGGAAAATTTTTGTATTTGTTTTTCATACATAAACAAAATTGAGGATTAAAACAACTTAAATTATGCGTTGTCACCGGCTTGTAAAAAGAATTGTCTATTAATAAAATAAAAGACAAAATAATATATTTAAATTTATTATCTATTTCTAAACTAAATGTTTATAGATTAATAATCTTAGGTATATTTTTATGGTTCCTTTTTCTTATTGCAAAAAAGGGTTGTTTTTTTAGTTTCGTTTGTTTTTGTTTATTTTTTCGTTTCGTTTCTATAATTATCTTCGGCAGTTGCGCCCTTCAAAAGAAAGCATCATTTAGACAACCATTTATGTAAGTAGTTGAAAGAAAATTTTTGTTATGTTATATATATTTATTTCTATATATTTTCAGATATTAAATTAATACATGTCGTCAATGTGGGAAAATGAAAATCTTTATATTTCGTAATTATTGTAAATTATTTTTAAAAGAATCACAAAAATATGTTTTATGATTTTCATCAAATAAATTAACTAAATTACAATTTTTCTACAAATTTTTTGCGTTTTTTTTTCAGTCTACTAAAATTCAGCAAAAAATTTATTAATTTTTAGCAATGCTTTTTTATTGCTAATCCACCTTCTGACTAAAATTTTGCTGACTCCTCAAAATTTTTTGCTGATTTTACAAACTTTTTTTTTTGAGTGGTAGTTTTATGGTAATAACTTATAAAATCAGTTAGTACAACGATATTTACATTACATTCCTGAATATCTTATGTTTGCAACTAAAATTCAGTTGAATTGACCGAACTTTGTTGTGAAAACTTATGTTTGGTTATACCAACATACTGAAATCCGTAATAACCGAATTTCAGATGGCAAAGAACTAAATGTTTCTCTGTGTGCACATTTCAGAAGCAGTATTCCATTTAAAAACATCGTTAATCTAAGTTTAAAGATAATCTACATCCTATAAACTCGGCATAAGTGTTAACAAAACTTTTGCTGAATCTACTAATTTTGTTGCTAAAAATAAGCTTGCTGATTTTCAATACTAAAATTTGGCTGACTCAGCTAAATTTTTTACTGACTTTATTAACTTTTTTTTGAATGTATATTTTTAGTAGTTTTAAAATACATTTTCTTTTTTTTAACGACAACATATTGTGAGTGAAGTAGTAAATTAATTTTACTCTATCTTGCTTAGTTTCCGAGATATAGCCTATTTTATGATTATAAAATAAAAAAATATGAGAAAATAACGTCATCTACACTTGAGACTGATAAACTAAAAAATAATGGTTTGAAAACAGTTGTGGTTTACATTTACAGGCAAAATTTGTAAATTTGAGAATCACGAATTACTATATTTTAGGCCGAAAATTTGGTTTAAATACGGATAAAATTTGTTCTTGAGTTAAAATGGGATAACTAATAACTTTAGCTAAATAACTGATTTAAACGATAACAGATAAAAATAGCTACACTGAATTGGAACCCTTATTTTCAATTTATAACGAGCTTTCAAGCTCCGTATATTTACAAAAATAAAGCAAATCAAGCATATTAGCTAGGTTGATACTAGTATTTCGATCTGGCTAAAGATCTCATCAGAACCCGAAGTTTTAGAAAATCTAGAGCCTCCATAATAGGCAGAACTTTAACAAAAAACCTATTAATTATCAATTTTGCTCCATTCTTGTATTCCTAGTAATCAAGCACGTGGTTAGAGTCTTTTCCTAACTATCACCCATTTAGCAGACTTTGGAACTAGCTTTTTACGTACGTTGGGTTTCCTTCACGCGTTTCTCAATAATTTTTCCTTCATGTTCAATATGTATTTATTTCAATGTTTATTTGTGTAGGAATGTGTGTTGATTTTACTTTAATAAATATTTTCCATTTCCTCTTGTTATTAAAGTTTTCTTTATTTTGTTATAACCAATATCCTGTATTTATCCTTTTTTAACAATTTTGTTTCCAATAATTTAGGGGACCTTTTGTTTATTTTCTTTTTTATTTCTGAACATTAAAGCCTCATTTTGTTTCAAGTGGGTTTTTGGGTCAGTTTGATATACATACTACACTAACATGTCTTTATATTAGTCAGTCCCTTTGTATGACGGTATTTGTGCTTTTGAGTTTTTCATTTTATTTATCTGTCTTCCTTTTATACTGCTGCCAAATGTTAAATAATACAAAATCCAATAATATTAAGATTAATATATTCCTTTTCTAATATTGTTATTCAAACATTAACGTTCTGTGTGGTCGGTCGTTGGTCTATTGTTATTTTGGATTATTTTGTGGCCCAATATGAAATTATGTATGAGGCTTTTTAAGCCAACTGCTCCGTACCAGAAAAAAGTATACCGCATCAAAGTCAAAGTCAAACTTACAGTATTTGAAACAACTTTTACTATTACTTCAAAAAATTCGCATAACTGTTCAGAAATTTTAATTTAATATAAAACAAAATTTATATAACAATCGTCCAAATATTCTTTTTTATGAAAAAAGTGGGTTTTCTATCGATTCAGAAAGTTTCATCGCGTATTTCGCTGTAGTTTTGAAGAAAATATTAGTTTAACATTGTCCATCTTTAATATTCCTACGTTTCTATGTTAAAAATACATGTCGTATGATGAATTTTATTTCATATAATATGTGATTCATCATACGCCTTGCAGTTTTAACATACAAACGTAAACATATTTAATATGTACAACATACAACGAATATTTGCTCCAAAACTAATCCGAGTTACACTATGTTACATTCTGAATAGAATGAAAACTTTTGAACTTTTTTAAGAAAAAAAAAAATGTTTACCGATTTTTAAATCAATTAAGTTTTCTATTGCACTAAAAGTTTAGAACTATAGTTCTGAATTTTGCTAAACAATTTATAATTTCGAGTAAAAAATCTACTGATACAGTAAATTTTGTAAAATTAAATTAAATTTTTATAAAAAATTTACTTAAAATTAGCGCAAAATTTGTCAATATTTAACCACGCCACTTTGTCCATTTTTGGTAAAAATCGTAAAAGCTGTTCCGCTTTGTATTCATATCCACTAGTTGAATAAATACTGTAAGTTTGTCATTGATACGACATACTATTTTTTCTTTAGCTGGACAGTTGGAATGGAAAGCCACATATGTACCATAGAGTAGAAGAGGTTTTAATGGCCATTTATGTAAATGAACAATAATTATGTCATAATAACTTACTGCAGTACAGGGAATTATATAAATTATATTATAAATTTTTCTTTTAAAAGTGGGAAAGTTTTAAATGAAATTTAGAAAATTTCAAATAAAATTGAGAAAACTCCACATGAAATTCAGAAAATTTCAAATAAACTTGAGGTTTCTACTTTTAAACATATGTATGCCCAGCAAACAATCCGGTCCGTTTATGTGGCGTTTTCGGTACAGCATATACGGATCCGAAGTCCGTTTCCGTACCGTTTTCCGGATCAGTATACGGACCGGAAAACGGAATAAAAGGAACATCGAATACGGATTCGAAACAGTATAAAGCACGCTAAAACGGACCGTTTTCGTACCGTCATGCTGTATATAAAACGGAGTGTACGAATTGAGTGTACGTTCAAAACGTACCGTAAACTGTCCGTCATTTATTTAAAAAACGTAGTGGACTCCGTTTTTAATATGCCGTATACGGTCCGAATATGGTCCGTATTCGTACCGTTTTTTTTTAATGGTCCATTTTTATTTTTTTTTTATTTATTTTTATTTTAAAATTTTTCATTTATAAAGATATGAATTACATTATTAAAAAACAATATGAAACCACATAAAAATTCAATAAAAATCAATAAAAGGATGTGGTTTCAACATTTTGATTTTTTTTTTCATTTTATCTCTGGTGTTGTTTAACATCTTCATCATTAAAATTTTCATGAGATCTGCGTCTCTATATTTAATTGCAAAAACATCTGAAATACATATATGTTAAAAAAGTGGTACATTTAAAAATAACCAAAAAAATTACCACTAAAAATCTTAAATACGTATTCAGCCATTTTTTATTTTATGCAGCCGTTCTCGAGTTATGGAGTGACAATCAAAATGTAAACTTCTTCTTATATATATAGATGAAAATGACTAATGTACAGAAAAATCACCACAATTGGACCAAACAAAATATTTTTAAAGAATTTTTTTTTAAAACCATCCTCATTGCATGTTCTACAAAACGTATTCAGCCATTTTTTATTTTCAGCAGCCGTTCTCGAGTTATGGAGTGACAATTAAAATGTACACTTCTTTTTATATATATAGATTTTATTAATATTTAATTTTATTAATACATAAAACTGTTTGATTTTTTTTAAACAAAACACACTCCGGTAATACCGGAAGAAAAACGATAACGGTTGTAACGGAGTTTTAACTGATGAAAATCGGTGTAGTCCGGTTAAACGGCACTGAAACGGATACAGCAAAACGGAGTCAAAACGGATAATTTTCGAAAATTTGAGTAATCCAATTTTACTGTACGTTAATGGTCCGTTTTCGTACAAGCTTCGACGGATACGTCGTACCGTCAATGCCGGTTTCATGAATCCGTTTGTAACGGACAGTCTGTAAAGTTGTTTCTTGGGTGTATATGGAGGATTCAAATAAAAAATAATATGAAATTATAAACAAATATTTAGCAAATAATAATTAAGTAGTTTTAATGACGAAAAAACATATTTTAAAATATTTTTCTTGAAACATTTTGAAGTTGATCGTTTGCAATAAATTGTAAGAGCGGTTGAGGTTTGAATACCGTGTAGGCACATTTTATTAAAAAAAAATGTTGAATCCATTTTTTTTTTTAAATTCATTTTTGACTTATTACTTTTGTTCATACTGGTAAGCATATAAAGGGTGGTTAAATTTCAAGGGCCGATGTTGATTTTGAATAAAACACAAACTATTTAGGAAATTATTGTAATTTTATTATATTATGATATATTGATATTACTCAATTATGTATGGAACAAAATATCGGCCAAATGGGCGCCGCGACCACGGCGGCACACCTCCATCCGATGGTCCAAATTTTCGATGACGCTGAGGCATAATGGAGGTTCTATGCCGTTAATGTGCCGAATTATCTCATCCTTTAGCTCTTGAATTGTTGCTGGCTTATCGACGTACACCTTTTCTTTCAAATAACCCCAAAGAAAAAAGTCCAACGGTGTCAAATCACATGATCTTGGCGGCCAATTGACATCGCCATTACGTGAGATAACACGGCCATTGAATTTGTTGCGCAAAAGAGCTATTGTTTCGTTAGCTGTGTGGCAAGTGGCACCGTCCTGCTGAAACCACATATCGTCCACATCCATATCTTCCAATTCGGGCCATAAAAAGTTCGTTATCATCTCACGATAGCGAACACCATTCACAGTAACTGCAGGGTGCATTGGTTTTTCGACAATCACTCTTGGATTCTCATTCGCCCAAATGCGGCAATTCTGTTTATTGACGAATCCACTGAGGTGAAAATGTGCCTCATCACTGAAGATGATTTTCTTCGAAAATTGATCATCCACTGTTGCCATTTCTTGCCACCATTCTGCCCATTCACGACGTTTGGAATGGTCAAGAGGCTTTAGTTCTTGAGCCAATTGCACCTTGTAAGCGTGTAAATGCAAGTCTTTATGCATAATGTTCATCAACGACGGGCGTGAGAGGTGCAATTGTTGGGCACGACGATGAGTTGAGGTGGACGGCTCTTCAGCCACACTATCGCGAACAGCAGCAATATTTTCTGCAGTACGAGCTGTACGAGCATGCACTGGTGTTCTCACATCTTCTACATACCCGGTTTGCTCGAATTTTTCCACGATTTTTGCGATTGTACGCACATTTGGACGATCAAATTGACCAAAAAAATCACGAAGTGCACGATATGCATTTTGATTTGAACGCCCATTTTCATAATAAGTCTGGATAACTTTAACACGTTGTTGGATTGTGTATCTCTCCATGGTTCAAATTGAGTAAGTCTGAAATAGAGAAATGTCAAATAAAATTCGGAAAAAAACTTGGCGTTTAGGTGTGGTTCACATTCAACATCGGCCCTTACAATTTAACCACCCTTTAGATGACCATATATTTTTATGTTTTTCGCAAGGTGTTTAATAATGATATGCCATTATTTTATGTGACATCTACATATAAAAGTATTGAGATTTGTAATGACAATTGTAAGTATTTGCCATTACCACATATGTACATATAAAACCACTTATATGGTAAGGCTTTTCTACACTGGGACGTTTATTTTGAAGTATTTTGGATAAGACCTTTAAACAATTCGAAAACGATTTGAAAAAGTTTAAAAAAACTGCTAGCAAATATTTTTCATTGAAAATATAAAAATACTCAAAATGAACTCAGAAATTTGTTTTCAAAAAATATTTTCTGAAGAAAAAAGATTTTTTTTTTTTTGAGAAGAGACAATTTTAAAATAAAATTAACTCCACAGGGTTTTTAAAATAATATTTTAGCGATTCTGTTCAAAAAAATTGTAAATATGCTGGCGCGGATTCAGGGGGAGAGAAAATGGGAAGTTTTCTCAACCAAAATAAAATTGTTCAATACAAAAATGCTAAAAATATAAGAAATGATAATCAAAAATACTCTTACTTCCCTCTACAAAAGTTTTTTATGGATCCGCGATTGCAAATATATTTCTATAGAAAATTTTTAAATATCGTGGTTTTTCTATCAACAATACGCTTTTTGCCTACCGAGTCCCATTAAAAGAAGAAAGAAGAGTTTTATATATATGTAATCTATGATAAAGGGTCCGCCATCTAACGTTTTTTTTCAACTAGTGCTTATTTCGTGAATGGTAACACTTAGCTCATGTCTGATTTGACAGATAATTAGTTGTATCCTTCCGCTGAACGAATATGGTTGTGTATACGCTTGAACAACGCTGGGAAATATTGCGACATTACTTTGAAAATCATGGTAATGTTGCAGAATGTGTGCCAATACACCCAAAACGAGTCACTCTTTGGTGCGGATTTTGGTCCAGAGGCATAATTGGTCCATTTTTCTTCACAAATGAGCAAGGAGTGGCCGTTACAGTCAATGGCGGTCGTTATCGGGCCATGTTGAACGAATTTTTGTTCACAAAAATTGAAGAGGAGGATATTGGCAACATTTGGTTTCAACAGGACGGCGCTACGTGCCACACAGCCGACGCTACACTCGATAATGTGCACACAATCGATAATGTGCTTAAACATTGGACCGATCGTGTAGGCTACTGCATGGCCAGCCGAGGCAGCCATTTGAATGAAATTATTTTCCATTATTAACCGGAAGGATTGTACTTTCAAATAAAAAAAGAAATTTGAGAAAATATTCAGTAGTTTTTTTTTTATAGCATTTTCAAAAAAAAAAGTTATTTGGCGGACCCTTTATAAGATAATCCTTGGCCTTTTATCAACACGATTTGTAGTAGAATCAAAATTGAAAAATTCTATTTTTACTTGTATGTTTTATTAAAAACTTCAAAAATTTTTGAATATTTTTTGAATGTGTTGTACCAATTACTCTTCTAGCATAACAAATTCTTTCGGCAAGACTAATTGATATTATAATTGGTAATTTTTTTGTAACATTGAAAATGTCAAAATATAAAATATACTGTGAGCGTCAAAAGAAACTGTACACCTTTTATTAGTATACTTAGAATTATATTTCAGTCGTTTTCAATTAAATTCATTCAACATTTTCTGTTTTTTTTTAATAATATCATTACTCCTTTATTTCGGTTAGGGTATTTTAAGGATATTGGTATTTTAGTTATATCGGTAACAGTATTTCAATTATTTCGGTAACGGTATTTTAGGCATAACGATAGTCAGTTGAAAGGGTTTTAAATCGATAACAGCATTTTAGCGGTATTGCCAGCCATCCTTGCTCCAAATTGAAGAAATATTTTTTTTGGAAAACGTTAACGGCCAAAAATGGCAAATTTTGGAAAAAAGAGTTATAAAAAATTTCCAAAATTCGAAAATTCATTTGTTCATTTATTATACTCAAAATAAAAAATAAGCCAGGGTACTAAAATGACCCACGAATTTAATAAAAATGCAAGAACGTATTTTTTGCAGATTGTCGACTGCTATTTTTATAATATAAAAGCTGTTATTAAAGAAAAAAATATATATTGGAAAAATTATAATTCGAGTTTGTATTTGAAGCGACTCCTTTCCAGGATATTTTATGAAAATAGCTTATTTTGTCAAAAATTTTAATGTTTTCATAAAAGTTTGCATAATTTTCGGAAATATATCACTTAAATTTATTAAGAATATAATTATCTTTACTTTTAATTAAAAAAAATTTAACCCTTAGTGGGCCGGGCACAAACTTAATTTTAATTATGACTACGAGATTGTAAAGCTTTTAAATTGAAAAAAATCTCAACTTGATATAGATATATATTTTATGTAACTTGATCCATATAGGGTTAATTTTTAGACTTTTGGCCAAAAAACTGCCCACTAGGAAATTTACAGAATAACACCTTTCATAATTTTCGGAAAATTGTCACTTAAATTGCATAAGGCTATAATTATATTTACTTTTATTCAAAAATATTTAACCCTTAGTGACCGGGGTTCAAAAACTACACATGACACTTAATTTAAATTATGACTTAAAAATAAAAAATTTTCATTTGATAAAAATTATTATTTCGTGTAACTTGATCCATATAGGGTTAATGTTATGACTTTTTACAAAAACTAGATCCACCCGGAAATTTACAGAATAATATCTTTCAGATTTTTATTAAATTCGAATGTGCGCTATAGGGATAATGTTATGACTTTTCACAAAAACTAGACCCACCCGGAAATTTACAGAATAATATCTTTCAGATTTTTATTAAATTCGGATATTCGATATAGGGAGGGTACACAACTAACGAATAAGCTCAATTCTTTATAGTCGTGTTTGACCCCGCCCACTATGCCCAAAATGGAAAATGTTGTTCTACGACTTGTTTGTGTCTGATCTGACAACATTTATATTAAGTTTTGCTGAATTTCTCTTGGAAGTGGAACAAATAAATTTGTTTTGCGCTATCTACGATTTTTTCCTCTGAACTCATTTATGTAGTCCACTACCAGTAGGAATAATCGCCGAACTATTGTGACTCTAGCGATGGACCTTGAGGCATCTGAAATATTTTTTTTAATTTTTAAAGATATTTTCAATTGGATTTTTTTCATATTTCGCAGAATGAGTCGTATTTGGGCCTCATTTAATATCTTTTACCTACAAGATTAAGAACGTTTTTTTTTTAATTTTTTTAATTTGGTTTTAGTTATAAATTACTTTTCTGTTACTGCTTATGTAAACACTTTTACCGATTTCGAACAAATTTGCACCTTTTTATAATATTTAAGCACAAGTTCTCGAACATTCTCGAAGTTTTTTGACCCAGATTGTATATAAAATCGGTTATACCGATTTATACCATAAATAATTAATTAATATTCTCCAGAATGCGTTACATAAGATGCTGATGCTTATCAACGACAGTAGGGTTTCGAACTAACTATATTGACTCGTTGGAGCATCGTCGGAATGAGGGTTGTGTGACTTTGTTCTATAGATAATATCATGGGAAGTGTTCTGCTGAGATAAGCCGACTCATCCCGAGGGACCGGGTCTCTGTTCGTACTACCCGCTTGTTAAGTAGATCTCATCCGTTTGTTGTCTATAGCCCGGCAAATCGCACAACGCATTACAGAGAAAATTCGTTTTTCAGTCGCACTAGACGTATGTGGAATTGTCTCCCTGCGGAAGTCTTCCCTGCAAATTACAATTTAGAAAAATTCAAGTCAAATGTCCACAAACACTACTCCCTCTTTCCTCCTCCCCATAACCTATTTTCCAGATATCAACACAATGCAAAGCATTAGTAGGGGCATCCCCTGAGTGTTGGTTCAACATAAAAAAAAAATTACCAACAAATAATGGTATTTTAAACTATACAAACGCTTCATTATATGTAATGGCTGAGTAGTAAAGTTTCTTTTCACGCTTAAAATATGCAGTATTTTTAGTTTTTGTTGTATAATTTTAGTTGTTGTAAGATAATTGTTGTTAATTTTTTTTTTTTAAATTAATAAAGAAGTAATGATATTATTAGGTGAGGTTAGGTTAAGAAGGGTTATGTTTCCAAGGGCACATCGCCACTCGGAGACCAATACGGTCCATTGTGAGTCCCTTTAGTGAAAAGGTAAGCAAACATAGGAATAGACAGATAGATAGGTTGACAGATAGATAGAAAGAAAGATCTAGAAAAAACGGATAGATACTCCCCAGAACAAGCTCCTATCGTCCCCTTACTAGAAACAGCCGTCCTATTTCCCTGACAAATCTCAGCAAATCTACAGGATTGCATCCAGCGACACACACAAGTTCGTCGTGAAATCTATCTCCTAGCCGTTTCTGTCTGAGACCCTGCAACCTCGGACAGTGGCACATTATATGCTCAACTGTCTCCAGTTCCTCAACGTCCTCGCACAACCTGCAAAAGTCCGGTATGTCCCTGTCCCATCTGCTTGTGAAAGCCCTGACAGAACAATGACCGGTCACGAACCCCGTAAGGATCCTGAGACCATCCCTGTCCAGTCCCAAAAGAACCTTGCCCCTGCGTCCAATGCGGGCCATAACGACCTAGACACCCTGCAATCCATTCTGTCCCTCCATGACTGGTTAACGGTTTCGCGGAATCCCTTCCGTATCACCTCAAAGTAGTTACTTAGGGGGGCTTTAGCCCCCGTCCCTTACCACCAAGGCCAGATTCGAACTCTCCCTAGCAAGTTCGTCCGCCATCTCATTGCCATCACCCTTGCAGTGTCCGGGTACCCAACACAGCCTCACAGTGAATGCCTCCATGAGCTCCCTCAGAGAACACCTACATCGTGCGACCAGGCGCGAACGCACCGTGTAATTTGTCAGTGCTCTGAGCGCTGCCTGACTATCGACATAAATTGTCACCCTAGAAGCCCCAACGATGTGACCCAGTATCACTTCCGTCGCCCTCCTGATCGCTAGGATCTCAGCTTGGAAGACACTGCACTCAATGATATTATTAACAAAAGATAAAATGTTGAATGAAATATAATGGCAAACGACTGAAATATAATTCTAAACATACTAGTCTACGGTGTACAGTTTCTTTTGACACTCACAGTATTATTTTTGTCTGCTGTACAAGAGCGAGAAATTTATAACAACCAGCATTATAATTAATTATGCCAAACATGAATAAGAAATTCAACAATTTTATTAGTTTTATGACTATACACTATATGGTTCATAGATACACAATTTAATTTATGTAGGGGCCTACCAAATAGTAACGATTTTTGTGTATTTCAAATAGTTTCGAATATATTCTTAAGAAATATTTACTATTGAAACAAAGACACGTTTGTTTAACAAGTTAATTAGTGTCTATTCTTTTTTTCGAAAAAGTTTAGTTAGTTTGGGGTTCTAATGTGTAAAGTATTTATCTTGAGCAACCCCATACATGATAATCAAACTTACAAAGTGATGACATAAAGTTTGAGATTGTGGTTGGGTAAAATGTTATAACGTTTTTACAACTAAACGAAATCAGTACGAAACATTTTTCGGATCTTAAACAGCTAAAAAACGAGATTTTTTTTTTTAATTCTGCGTCATTAAATATGGCGTTCACATCTAGATCTTAAACACGCGTTTAGGAAAAAAGCATGTTTAGCTTATTATTCAATTACAAAAGTTCTTTATTCTTTTACATTCGTTATAACATTTGTTTTGTATTTAGGTGTGAACGACATATAATCAGTCTAATACATTAGACTTGTTCAAAATAATATTTTTTCTTTAAGTGTACTATTTAAATTATGTTAATGACTCTGAAGTTTTTCTAAACTACACACAAATTTAAATATTTTCCATGTAAACTACAGTTAAAGCTTATAAAACCTGCTCTTTCAAGCGTCATCAGATTAATAAGATGTAAATTTACACCTTTTAAATCACAAAAGTAACCTTTAGGGCTTTTCATTAATTATAAAGCAAATATTCGTTAATGGTTAAACTTGGTATAACTACACACAGAGAAATAATGTGCCAACCGAATTGAAAAGTGTATATAAATGGCAACAACTTATAAATTCAGTTAATAAAGGGTCCGCCAAATAACTTTTTTTTTTGAACTCCTGAACCAATTGGACTTTGTATGGCGTCATACCAAGGTCTTTATGAAAATTCGTCTCAATGATGTCTCCGAAATGTTCAATTGTTGAGAACGACGGTGTATTGATGTTGATGGCGCTTCACGCACACTTTCTGCCACAGCAGCAATATTCTCGGGTGTACGCACTGTTTTTGGCTTTTCACGCTTTGGTTTATCGATGAGGATGCCAGTTTCTTTCACTTTTTTCACAAGATAACGAACATACGGACCATATTCGTTCAGCGGAAGGATAACACTAATTATCTGTCAAATCAGACATGACCTAAGTGTTACCATTCACGAAATAAGCACTAGTTGAAAAAAAAAACGTTAGATGGCGGACCCTTTACAACGATTTTTACATGACATTTCTGAATATTTTGGGTGTTGCAACTAAAATTCAGTTGAATTAATCGAACTTTGTTGTGAAAACTAATAATAAGTTGTGCTTACCGACTGAAATTCGTATTAACCGAATTTGAGTCATAGTAACCGTATTTCAGTTGGCAAATATCTATATTTTTCTCTGTGTGTAAATAAAGTTTTTTGTAATTAACGCATGTGCTTATTAAAACTTAGAGTAAAATGGATGGTTGGAAACACTAACCCTAAAATACCGATAACGATTCAATACCGTTTTAAGAAACTCTTTTTAACCTTAAAGTAACGTTAACGAAATAACTTAAATATGCAAATTTTTTTCTCTCAAAAACATCATTAATTTAAAATTATCAAAAACAAAAAAAAAAGTTAATAAGTTAAGTCAATTTTGTTATACATTCAAACATATATGTCGTCATGTCATCCAACGTTCTTCATATTGTAAACAGGAGGAATCTATGGATTAGTGTAGACATTCCCGTTTATAAAATTTTGCAAACTTTAAATTTTATTTACGTTTTTAATATGACTGAAAACATATAAAACCAACCACTCGATTTTCTTTACTCTTTTGATTTCAACCAAACTTGGAATGGAAGGACAGCTAATCCCAGCGGATTATATTCGAAAATTTAAAAAAAGTAGTGGTACATGATATTCCATATATTTTTAAGGGCTTAAGTTATCTCATTTGAAAGCTACTTAAATTGTGATTTAACTAGTGCACACAAATTATTCAATTTTCCACAAAAAATGCATTGTTTTCAAAAGCCGCAGTTCACAAAGCTGTATTTCAAAAAACTGGCTTATTAAAATTTTTTAAAAAAATGTATGTAAATTTATAAATTCCTTCCCTATGCCGTGTCCAAATAACTACGTGGAGCCATTAAGGTATACTGAGTTATTATTAAAAATGTGAAAAAGTTTAACTAAAAAGCCGATAGCTCAAGAACTTGTAATTATTAACACTTAGGAATTTGAGGTGTAAAAAAATAATTTATAATTAATATATATTTTTTTTTTAAATTTTATGAACCCGTTTTTTAAAATACAGCGGTTTGAAACACGGATTTTGAAAAAAAATACATTTTAACGTTAAGAAGTGAATTATTTTAGTGAACCGAGACCTTTAAAATGAGGTAGCTTAAACCGTTAAGAAGATCTGGACAATTATGTGCAGCTACTTCTGCAAAACTTTTATTTTATATTTTTTCAATAAATTATTTTTTATGTAAATCTTTGTTTCTCCTATCTTAAGAATCTTTTTCTTAGATTTTTATCCATAGTTTTGAATCCAGTAGGATCTCCACATATTAATTTGGCAACGGCATAGAGGAATAAATTATAATTAACATATATTTTATTGAAAAGTTTGGTCCATTGAAATTTGTTATTCAAATAATGCAGTTTTTCATAATATCTAATGAACACTTCAATTTTATTTATTAAAAATTTTATACGACTAATAAAAAAGTTTCATTAGAAACAGTTTTGTTGAAACTATGAAGCTTTTTCATAAATATTAAGAAATTTTTCATTCGTGTAGTGAAGAAAACTTCATCAGATTATTGAAAAAATTGCATTAAAACTTGTACCATACACGAGTTTTTATGAAAATATTATATGTTTTTAAAGTCGCGCAAAAATATTCATTTTTTCTGTATTCAGCGGTACCGTGAAATAACTCCCAAATGAAATAACTCCCAAACCAAAAATGAAATAAATCCCAAAAATTTTCCATATAAATTGGGATTTATTTTACTATGAAATAACTCCCAATGCGATAGAACTTATTTCACAATCTTCTGTTAAAAATTATTTCGTTATGAAATAACTCTCAAATGAAATAATTCCCAACCAGGTTTTGTTGGGAGTTATTTCACTCCTTTTTGGCATTGGGAGTTATTTCACTTTTGTTGGGACGTGTTTCATTTTTATTTTTAAATGTGATTTTATCGTTGGGAGTTATTTCACTTTTGTTGGGAGTTATTTCATTTCTATTAAAATTACATTTTGGTAAATTTTACACATTTGTAACGGTTCTTAAAATTGTCGTAAAGTAAATAATAGCAATACAATGAGTTATTTTACCAAAAGGAACGCAGCTCTTCCTAGAATTTTGGTAAGTAAAGATCGTTATTAAAGTGATTACAAATAATGGCAAATCTTCAATTTAAAATAATGAGTGGCAAAAGAAGAAATAGTAAAGTGTTATACGTAAAAGTCAAAAATCAAATTTATTTAAAAAATTCGGAAGCTAGAGGAAGAAAATATTATACGTGTTACGAAGAAAACTGCAACTCGCGAGTGGTTCTGGAAAACGGGCAGTATCGTAAAGCCACTGATTTTATTAAGCATAATCACAGCGACCAACGGAAGCTGTATGATGAACTTAAAGCCCTCAACCAAATAAAAGATCAGTGTTTGGATTTTGCAAGTACTTTGGGCGCTGCTAACGCTGTTAGCGGAATCCGGGAGTATTTCCGGAACGTGTGCGTAAGGAAAGTTAGAAATCTATCAGGTTTTTCTTGCATTGCATTGTTAACAATGTTTTTCTTGTTTGAAATAAAGCAATCAAGAGTCAACTAAAAACATTGATTTCAACAAAGTCAAACGCGGTCTGCAATATTTGACAGCACAAGTTTTTGCGGCATATCCAAAGACCGATGTTGTCAATATGTTTAAAAAAGAAAATATTTTTAAAAAGTTTGGATATACGTTGCATGAGGGTCGTGACAAAACACCGTTTTTTAAAGTTTGCCACGACTCTTAAGACTTTGCGTACTGCGTCTTTGGATCAGATAAGATGGCCGCTCGGATGTTTTAAGCAATTGGTTTTGGTGCATATTGAATATTATGAAAAGTTAAGACATCTGAGAAGGAGGAGTGGTCTGGAAAGGGCGGCATGAAATAACGTCCAATGACATGATGTCCATGGACGTTATGTCACTCGAAAAGTGTCATAATTTCCATGAACTTTATGACACTCTGCAATGTGACATTATGTCCACAAATGGAATGACATAAAGTCCATGGACATTATGCCACTTTTTGGGTGACATAAGGTCCATGGACATTATACTCCAGTGTGAAAAGAGATCAGTAATTTTAAAGTTTCTTTTGTGTTGCACGCAGAAAAAATTTTATTTCGCGAAGCCGCCTGCCGCGTTCTACGGAGGAACAAACCCCTATGAGCGGCCGAAGGCCGCCACCTAGAAAAACTTTTTTTCAAATCAGATGTCGAATCCGTTGAAATCTTATATTTTTAAGACATCAAGTAATTTGTAAAAACAAGTTTTACTGTGTGGCGGCCTTCGGTCGCTCTTAGGGGTTTTTTTCCTCCGTAGAACGCGGCAGGCGGCTTCGCGAAATAAAGTTTTTTCTGAGTGCGATTATACGATTTAAAAATTTAGTTTTATTTTGTGATATACTACTAAAGAATATTTAAAACAATTGTATTGATATACTAAATATTATTAAACTTTTTATTTTAAAAAGCCTGGACGCCACTTTTGAAAATGACATAATATCCAAAATAGTAATGTCGTAATGTCCATGGATATTGGACATTTGTATATTTATGTATACATTAAATTCTATCTTTATAATATGTTTAATATTATGTACATTTTTACATGTATTTATGAAATAAATAGAATTCGATATTTTTGAATTGGTAATTATTTAATTTTTTTTGGGACTTTTTTTCATTGGGAGTTGTTTCATTCTTTGTTGGGAGTTATTTTATTACTATGAAATAACTCCCACATGTTGGGGCTTATTTCATTTTTTCTTTGGAGGTTATTTCATTTATTAAAATTGGGACTCATTTCATTTTTTTTGGGACTTATTTCATTGGCAGTTATTTAATTGGGACTTATTTTATTTGGGAGTTATTTCACCGTATTCAGCCACAAGTTATATATTTTTCTCTGTATGCAATCTCCTTATTTTCTAAACTCTATGATTTAATTATATAATTAATTATGGGTCATATTAAATTAAATAAAATTATATAAACCTCCATATTAGTTTTTTTTCAATCGGTTAGTGAACTTTGATGACCTACAGTTACTAAACTTGTCTACTTTTTACGATCTATTATCCGAAAGTAACCGATTTTTTCTAAAAATACATTTTTAGTGTTGTTGCAGTTTTGGTATGCATTTTGCACTTTTTAATTCAGTTGTGCTCGATACTTTAGATATCTGTAAAATATGTGTACTAAAAAACTGCGTAAAATAACGTTAACCCTAAAATAACCTAACGAATTAACATAAGACGTTAACCATAAATAACATAACAATATAACATAAAATATCGTTAACCTTAAAATACTCTAACGAAATATTCACAAAATACCGTTATCCAACATCAATAACCGAATGAAACTGTTGCCAACCCTGGTAAAATGTAACTTATCTTTAATTTTGTGTACACATTTTTACTAAATATTGATTTTTAGGGTAAAGATATTTCATTAATGCTATTAACTTTAATCGAATCTTGATAACAGCTAGTACATTCAGTGATAATAAAACTTTTTTATTAAAGTTTATGATAGCAAGCTGTTATATTGAAAGTTGTAAATGTCAATAGTTTCATTTAGGATTTATGAGAAAATATGGCACTAACACGGAAATGCCCTCAATACTAACACGTCCATTTTATTGTACTTTAAAAGTAGCAAAAATGCACTAGTAAATGGAATATTCCATTCCATCACTTTAAGGCACAGAAAAAATGTTTGTTGACAAAAACAATTCAAATACATTTTTGTTTGATTTCAAACTCACTTTCAATTAAAAGTTTAATAATATCTATTAAATGAATGCCTCGCTCAAATTAGGGCAGGCGCGGATCCACTAACAATTTTTGGGGATGGAGATTAGATTAGTTTTTATAAAATTATTTAATTTCTTTAATACTTTATTGAAATTTTTAATTTTAGGGGAGGAAATGTGCCTCCCCTTGGATCCGAGCCTGAATTAGGGTATATAATCCATCTTCATAACATTACAGGCGAAGAAAAACACGTGGGAAACTCTTTTAAAGTTACATTTTATTTATTGTTGTTGATTAGAGTTCGATAATACAAATTGTATTATAAAAGTCTAATTGTAGCCTTTAGAAATTTTAGTTCACATATATTTATAAATGGTTGAATTCTGCATTTAAATGTGTAAAACTGGCCAAATTTTTCAAAAATTTTTTTTTTTGTATTGATTTTTAGGTAATTGATGAATTAATTATTTGCTATTTCAAAGGGTACCAGTTAAATTTTTTTAATTGCTCATGTGCAATTAATAAAAAAACATTTTAATGATTAGTAAGTTTTGCGAACCGCAGAATTGCATTTTTCAAAAAACCAGCGGTCAAAAATGCATGAAATTTTTTAGCAATATTTACAGGATGATATTTTTATGGCTAAAATGGAGTATTAGTTGGAAAAAACCGCGTTTTGAAAAATTTGTCGCTTATACCCTTGTTCGAAAGAGGCATTTAAATGTTTAATTGAAAATGAATTAGTGCATACAAAATTTTCAGTTCCATAATGGCAACAAACTGAAAAGCATTCAAAAATTCATCAAAATTACAAAAAAAAAAAAAAAAATTGGCAAAATTTAAAACATCTCCGAAATTAAAAAAATTGTCAAAATTGAAAAAATGTTAGTAATTTTAGCATTTTTTTTAAATTTTCACAATTTTTTTTACAATTAATTTAATTTTGCCGATTTTTAAAATTTTGTAAGATGTCAAATTTCGGTCTGCTAAAGATTATATATATTTTTTTCTTAAATAATAGATTTTAAATTTATTTTCATCGGGATAAACATTAATTGCATTTATAGTAATTAATTGTGCTAAAGTCGCAAAACTTATTTACAAATTGTGAAAAACAATCTGATGTAGGCGTGTCCCTATCCGGATTTCATTCCTGCCTAAGGAAATCTTCAGGGGACTTTGTTATTAGAATTTCTAGAGATATTTGTTATGTTAAATCACAAACTCAATGAGGAGCGAGATTCAAAATTTAAAATATCAAAGAAAAAACAAAAACAACAACAAAAAATTGTCACAATTGGCTTTGTCATCTTCCAAATACTACTCTGTTTTTTTGACAGACCTAGCAATGTAGTGACGTTTATTCAAGTAAATCAACAATAGAAAATTATATGTTTTCTATTAGTGTCAGTTACATTTAAATTTGCACAAGCACCTGCATATTTGTTATTTAAATTTATTTTCATCGGGATAAACATTAATTGCATTTATAGTAATTAAATGTGCTAAAGTCCCAAAACTTATTTAACAAATTGTATTTTTTTTTTAATTTTGGCGATTTGTTTCCCCATTTTAGCAAATTTTTTTTAAATTGGAGGTATTTTTTTGATTTTGCCATTTTATTCTACAATTTTGAAGTTTTTTTTTTTTAATTTTGGCAATACATTGACGATTTTTTTTTTATTTTAATGATTTAAATTTTTTTTTTAATATTTTGGAGATTTTTTTCTTATTTTTTCCCCTATTTGCGGAGATTTTTTTTTACAAATTCATTCATTTTTTTGTTTTTACCGTTTTAATAGTATCTACTAAAAATAAATTTCAAATTGAAAACAATATTTGATTAAATTTTTAATGGATATGATCAAAATCTTAATTAAAAATAAAATCAATCAAATAGTTACAAACATGGATGGTAACCGATTCGATGCGGTTATCGGTTAGGGTAACGCTTTCTTCGTTTTTTCGGTAATGTTATTTTAGTGTTAACGACATTTCAGTTATTTCGGTAACGGCTTTTTAGCGCTAAAGGTATTTTACTTATTTCGTTAACAGTATCTTAGAGAAAATGATATTTTCATTATTTCGGTAACGTTATTTTAGGGATAACGGATTTTCAGTCATTTCGGTAACGGTATCCTAAGGATAACGTTAGTTTAGTTAATCAGATAATGTCAATGCTCATCGATAATGTTAGCCCCATTATGCCAGAATTCCAATGACTGGAGAGTGCATGATCAAGCTTAGGGAAAATAAATCTATTTACAGCCATTAATTTTCCAGATTTTGTCAGATTATTTCGGTAACGGTATTTTAATTACTTCGGTAATGATAATGATAACGATAACGGTAGTTTTATTATTTCGGTAACGGTATTTTAAGCATATTGGTATTTAAGTTATATCGTTAATGGTATGTTACGAATAACGATATTTGAATTATTTCGATAAGGGTACTTTAGAGATAACGGTAGTCAGTTGAAAGGGTTTAGAATCGAAAACGGTATACCGCTGCCTGCCATTCCTAGTTGCAATTCATTTTAATTGATACTACAATTTCCTTCAATTAACCTTTTAATTGAATTAACATATATTTTATTTGATACTCGATTTAAGTTTTTTTCTGTGCAGATGACTAAAATTTATTAAAATGAAAAATTTCAAATGTAATTAATAGGGCAACCAAAAATTAGCTTGAGCTTGTTTTTCATTTGAAACGATAGAACTATTTAGACAAAAAAAAATATCTGATGGTGAAATTGTGAAAATTTTAAGCTATATTTTTTAGCGCTTTTTTATCTTATGTTTTGATGCGCTTATTTTAGCTTTTTTTGTAAATATAAGCTACTTTTTCACTTTTGTCCTTTAAAAGAGAGATTTTTTGCTATTTTTTAGCAATCGGTATTTTGAGGTATTTTTTAGTTGAAAATTTAATGTTTGCATGTTGTTGGTTTAAAAAAAAATTTGATAAACCAATTTGAACTGTGAAGCTCGGGAAAAGCCATTTCTCTATTGCACCTTTGTTTGACTGGCGAATTCCCAAGGAAATAATTTTAAAACTGTTTTTTTTTTTGGAATAACAGTTTTAGAAAAAATTATGAAATGAGTGGTTCATTTTTTAAATTTAACGGCTTATTTTACTGTTTTCGATTTTTTTAAAGCGCTTAACACATTGATTTTAGAGCTGTTTTTTGTTTGCCCTAATTATTAAAAACTAATTTTCATTGAAATTTTACTAGATTTTGAATTAAATGTTCGCGTCTCTGCTATAAACAGTTTAATTGTGCCGCCAGAATTTACGAAATTTTAAACATGTCACTATTTTGGCTTCTTCTTTTTTTGTAAAATCAACACACAGAAAAATAAAAAAGTAAACGAATTGCGAAGTCTGTTTTGGTGGCTACACAACTATTAACAAACCATTAATAATAGTACTACATACATTTATAATAAAACCAAAAACTAGTAGTTTTTGAAAACTTCTTGTATTTACTTATTAAGTTCCATACAAATTTTTTATCAAAAACTAAAAGTTATCAAAAACTACTAGTTTTTGGTTGTAGAGTAAATGATTGAAAATATAAAAAAATGTCAAAATAACATAAGCTTAACGAAAATTTATTAATTTTTTTTTAGCAATTAAATGCAAATTGAAAACTGCCTCTTTGTATAAGAAAATTTGGACTACTCCTATAACAAATAACAACTGAACGAGAATGTCATTGCTTTCCAAAATGCGATCTTGTGGATCCAAAAGTGTACCTTCTTAAGGCATAAACATTTACGCACATGAATATGAAATCTGCAAAGTAGCGTAACTTTGCAACAATACCGGGTCTTCCCTAAGGCACTCTAATCCAGCGTTTCGGTTGAAAAGCTAATCTAGTAAAAAATGGATTAACTGCTTAATTTCAGTGCAAACATGTGCAGTTAATCCACTTTTTACTAAATGACCTTTTCAAACTTAACGAAGCATAATGTCCAATTCATTGATGATTCATTAATGAGACAAATTTGAACTACTACAAGCTGAGAAAATTTACTTGTTCATTGATTTTAAGTATTCTAAATTTTTGCTGGGTTATATTATTTTCAAACCATGTGTTTTTGTAAACAGTTTGTCAATTATTGACACAACATTCGGTTATAATAGTTTAAAAATTAATTTGTTTCAATTAAACAGTAGATTTCAATGTCGAACAATAACCTTCAATTCAGGGAGATCAAAATGTTTTTCTAGCGTTAAAAGTTTATACACTCAAAAAAAGTTTCACAGTAGAATCTTCTGAAAATCACAGTTATAACCACTGAAACTTCAGTTAAAAAGGCGACAAAGGTAATTACCGTTAAAAGAACTTAAAATTTAATTATTTTTAACGGTTGAAAAACAACTAACAAATGTAGTAAAAAAAACTAACAATGTCGTAAAAATAATAACTTTTTACTGAGAAAATTTTGAAACAAATGAAAAAATTAGTGAAAACTACTGTGTTTTTAACAGTTATTTTTTTCATTGTTTTAAAAATATATATTAATAAAAAAAGTTTTTTTCTTTCGATTTCAACGTAACAGTTTATTTATGCATTGGATATACAATGAAATGTTATTATTGTTATTTGCAAACTACACTGCATTGCATAACTATAATTACAAATGATTTTTGCTATTTTTTTCTAATAAAGGGTCCGCCATCTAACGTTTTTTCAACTAGTGCTTATTTCGTGAATGGTAACACTTAGCTCATGTCTGATTTGACAGATAATTAGTTTTATCCTTCCGCTGAACGAATATGGTTGTGTATACGCTTGAACAACGCTGGGAAATATTGCGACATTACTTATCAAATCATGCCATTTTTCTTCGAAAATGAGCAAGGAGTGGCCGTTACAGTCAATGGCGATCATTATCGGGCCATGTTGAACGAATTTTTGTTCACAAAAATTGAAGAGGAGGATATTGGCAACATTTGATTTCAAAACGACGGCGCTACGTACCACACAGCTCGATGTTTTGCGCCCTGTTTTTGAAGATCGCATTATCAGCCGCAGAGCTGATGTCGTTTGGCCACCTCGAAGCTGCGATTTGACACCGTTGGACTATTATTTGTGGCGTGCCGTCAAAGATAAGTGTTACGCCAACAAGCCAGAGACAATTGACGCTTTAAAGGACAATATTCGTGAAGCCATGGTGAAATACAGCTGCACACAATCGATAATGTGCTTAAAAATTGGACCGATAGTGTAGGCTACTGCATGGCCAGCCGAGGCAGCCATTTGAATGAAATTATTTTCCATTATTAACCGGAAGGATTGTACTTTCAAATAAAAAAAGAAATTTGAGAAAATATTCAGTAGTTTTTTTTATAGCATTTTTGGGCGACCCTTTATTAGAAACATTTTTTTAAAAACTCATAACTGTTTTTAAGAGTGCAAAATTTAATCGATCTATATCAAATAAGATCTGATTTTGCATTTGAGACATTACTTTTTTTTGATCTTTTTGCATTTATAGAACATTTTTCTATAACTTAATTGTTTTAAATGCAATTTGTAATTTTAATCTTTTGATTGCAGTCATTTCAATTTAGCTCCCCTTTTTGTACATTATGTTTGGTCTAATAAATTTTCCTAAAATATTTAGAGTAGAAAAACCTAACAAGTAAATGTGATTGTGCTACAGGCATTCATTCCTCTGCTACACTACACCTTTTAGCAATTTGGGTGTCGTTTTACATTTTTGAGGTTCACTGCTATTCTGGGTTAATAAAACAGAGTTTGTTGTTTTAATACCTTACTTTGTATTCAAATAGACAGGCACTATGAAAAATTAATATATACTTTATTGTTGAAAAAGTCATCTGAGATTCTAACGCGAGAGAAAACTTGAGGCTTTACCTAAATGCAGCTCTGTAATAAATAGCTTTAAATATGCGAAAAATTCTCTAAAGCCAGAGATGTGAAATAAAACTCTCAAAACTATACGAAAATGCAGCTCTGTATAGTAATACAAAATTTAGTCTCTAGATTATTGACAGATATCTATCATATTAAATTTCATCAATTAGTAAAAATTTAAAAAATTTACAAACATTTTTTATGTTGAAAAACAAATTATTATTTAAAATAAAAAAACATTGAAAAAAAATAAATGTCTTGGCAGATAGAGTTTTCTCTACACAGAAAAAATTATTAACCAAAAATATCTAATTAAAGATTTGATTTGAATTTAATTTGTTTCTAAACAAATATTTAATTGAATCAATTAATATTTTAATTGACTTTTAAATACATATTTTATTTTAGACGCAATTATCATATTATTTTTTCATACAGTGTATGCATAAATAGAAAATTTTTAGTATAAAATACCAAATACATTTGAAGTTAACAAATAAAACAAGCCCACACACAAACAGACTCAGCATTGCAAAAAACACACATTCCAACGTATAGATCACATTTTTTTTGTATCATATTTTTTCTTATAGAAGTTATTCATAACTTTTTTTTCCTTCTTAATTTTAATAAAAGGTTTAATTGATAGTATCATTGCCGTGATAGGTGCAAAATCAATTAAAATATTAATTGATTCAATAAATTTTTTAATTGAAACCCGTTTTTAGTTTTTTCTGTGTATTGCTATATAAATTTGTGTCGAGAATATTAAAGATGACAAAATAATCGCAAACTCTACGATATTTCTATTACGTGTATATATGGGTGGCTTAATAAGATGAAAATTGTGGGACAATTTCGGAATTTTCTACATATTAATCCACAAAAACTATCTCAGAAATATATAATATATATGTATATAGCTTTTTTCTGATTTTCAGTTATCTGATAATAATTTTTGTTTATTAATATTAATATATATTAATATATGTATGCACACCGCATAGTCCAGAGACATTTATTCGTTCCCCCGCATAGTTTAGGGACATTTCCTTACTTTGGGGACTGTCCCCAAAATTTTCGCGCCTTTTCATACATCTAGCGTTTAAGATGAGGACAATTTTTTCTATACACCGCATATTCCGGCGACAATTTTGGCCATGTCCCTAAAGTATGCGCTACGCATACATATATATATAAATATATATATAATTTCAGCGTAGACAAAAAATGCCGAAATCCGAGGTGTTTATGCCAAAAAGATATTAAAAAAAGGCAAAAAGGTACAAAATGAAGAATTTTTGAAAGAAAAATATATAAATCTAAAAGGCAATTTTAAAGCTCACAAATCTTTAGAAAATGCTGGTTTTAAGCCAAAAAATTAAAAGATAGCAAAATAAGCAAATATGATTAAAAATGGCAAAATAAAGCAAAAAAATGCAAACTTGTCTTCTCTGATAATTATATATATTCTGAGAAACTGTAAAACATGTTCATTAAGGCTTATATTTAATTTCTAATCTTCACAATTTTTAAAGCGTATTCTCAATTGTGGGAGTAACTGCATTTTATCATCACATCATACATTTGAATATTCAACGTATTTTATTTACTTTGGAAGTTTTATTTTGTGTCTGTATGTTCAAAGACAAATGGGGAAACATGTCTCCCGATTCGAAAGGTAAATAATACGAATAACCAACCAACAATACAGGCACTGACTGTGGCAGTAAAAATGAATGAACAAACGAAATAAATGTTGGCGGTGATGCACAGTGGGATATATCATAAAATTTTGCGGAAATAATTCGACCAATACTTAGTAGTCCGATTTCAATGACATTTGGAACAGGCATAAGTGGTGTAATATTGAGCTTAAGTTTTGTGTTTGAAACTTCCACACCCCCCGGGCCGGCAATATGACCACACAAAATAGGGACTTTTCGTATATAAAAATTTTAGTCCTCGTAATTTTTTTGTTTTTAATCCGATTTTCAAAAACTTAATATATGTATATGTAATCTGCTAGTAGCGACTAGCAAAAAATATGCTTATCTCTAATAGTTCCAGAGATATTGCCATATGTGAAATTCCAAAATTTTAAAATTCCAAATTCAGGTCCAATTTTTGCGAATAGCGGGACCAAATCGGTGCCAATTTCTTTTTTAAATATTGGTTTAAATTAAAAAAGATTATTGCAATTTCTTGTTCCACTCAAAAACTACATTCACTTAACCCTCCGATGAGTGAGAAGGTCCCTAGGGACCTTTTTGCCTTTTCAAACTGAAATTACTCCTACTTCGGCCACTACAACACCACCCCCTCCCCCCCCCCCCCCCAAAGTATTCCAAGATTATTTTGTTGCGCATCTTTTGGAAAAAAAATCAAGCCGATCGGATCATTACTTTAGAAGTTATTGAGGTTTTAGTGAGAATAGTACGCGGACGTGTGAATAGGTCCGTATGGACCTTCTACTGAATTTCACTAATAAATGCATGTTTTTAGGCATCATTATAATTTTTTTATTGTTTCAACACATAATTTACTTGTTCTGAATACAAAGACCTAAACTCAAAGACATTATGGATGATGATAAAAACAAAAAATTGAAAAAATTATTTTTGTATGTAGAATTTAGTTATAAACAATAAAAACAAAAAAAAAAAATCAAAAAAAATTTTTTTATATGAAAAAAACATGATTGACAAAAAAGGTCCGTAGGGACCTTTTCACACGGCCGTGAAGTTCAGAACTGTCACTCATCGGAGGGTTAAAGTAGAAATTTAAAAAATCTAATTTAATAAAATTGTTTATTTCTATATACTTTTCCCACCAACCGCTTCTAAAGTTTAAGGTAAATATCAACATTTGTAAGGCAAATATCTATTTTAACCCGCAGTTAAAAATTGTGAACGCCTTCAATTAGGTATCGGAAGCGGGTTTAGATACTTCAACATATACTTAATTTATTGGGTAAGTCTCTTCCAATCCCCGCTTTAAATGTAGACATGACAGCAAAAAAATCCCATTTTTTGAATTTTATATTTTATTTTTGGAAATTGTGGGATTGCTTACAGCAAATTAAAAATTCGGACATAAATTGTTGACTTAGAGTCTATTTAAGTGCCAAAAATGGTTGTATTAAATATTTGATTTAATAGTGAAAATTTACATTTTAATAAAACCTTAAATTCTTACCTTCATATTAGGATTACCCAAGTTTTTGTTCTACGAAGAGTGCTAAATGGGATTCGTAGCCTACGTTATCTCAATTTCCTTTTGAACAATACCAAACACTTATACGATATGTTTATAACTTCTTAACAGGATATCTTCAAAAGTTACCCCCTATGAAAATATTTCTTATTATGAGTGTTTGTATTCATTTTTAAACTGCCCAGTCAGAAAAAGACAAGTAGTACAAGTGCTGGCAACAAATGCTTTCTTAATCCCAAAATGATAGCATCATTAGACAAAAGGTCCGTCTGTTCATAAAGTGACGGCCAAGCACTGCGGTAAACAAAATTTCCAACGTTGGCAATATGTCGGTTAAACCAAGAAATGGATGGTCTAAAAATAAACTTTCCAAAATAAAATTTAAAAAAAGTTCACTTACAATTTTCTTAGTCCCGACGAGATTCGAACCCGGCCGACAGACTGGCACTGATGGGTAACAGTTGGCTGATCGAATATGTAAGATTACAAATGCATTAAGTTTTTGAAAATAAGATTAGAAAAAAAAAATGCCGAGCACTCAAAATTTTATATGCAAAAAGTTCCTTATTTGTATGGTCTTATTGCTGCCTCCGGGGGTAATGGAAGGTTCAAAATCAAAACTTAAGCTCGATATCACTTTGTTTATGCCTGTTCCAATTTCATTGCAATCGGACAACTAAGTAAGAAATAGCCGAATTATTTCTTAAAATTTTGTGATATATCCCACTGTGTGATAATGGTAATGAATGAAACAAACAAAAAACTGCAGCTCAAATAAAAAAAAAATTTTCAAAGTAAAATAAAGATTTCAAATGTTTACAGTTAGGCTCCAACGAACTAAAAATTAGCATATTTGTTAAACAAATAGTTTTGTCTCAAACAAACACCAAGCAACCAACAAAGAATTATATTCTTTATCGTAAAGAATTGTTTATGGAGACAAACAGACAATATTTTACCGATCACACAAAAACAAAAATTTCAACGAATATATTGGACATAATTTCGATAAATTTCCAGTTAAAATTCTACAGAAATATGGAAAAATTATCTGAAATTTAGAAGGGTTTTGGAAAAAAAAAATCATTTAATGAAATTACATTTTAATGAAATTCCAAAATCCCGCTTCTAATGTGAAATTTAATTTGAAAGCCTTTATCCTTAAAACTGCTGGTTTTCAGTACTAATCAGTTACATTGTATCTATTATTTCTTGTATTATCTATATTGAATGTCGTCCAAGGCATGATTGAAGGTATCAAATATAAAATACGCCAAATAGAAGATCGCGGCCATTGGCTCTCTACAAAAAGTGAATTAATAATTTATAGTCTATACTGTGTTATAAATAAAAATATAGCGTTTTAAAATTGACCATTTACAAAATTGGCATTCGTTATTAATTCATTGAATAATTTCATTTAAGCTCTAACTTGTATGATTAAAATTTGTTTATCTTTATGATTTCTATTAGTATTTTTGTATATTTTTATCTTTATTAGCAATTCTTCAATAAATTCAAAAAATTGCTGTATATATATTCAATTAAATTTGATTTTTAATTTTTTTTATTTGTAACGATCAGTATTTCACAATTTGTCTTTTAAACACACACAATTTTAATGATGTCATCTTGAAAATAAGCATTTTTATCGAACATTTATGTGAATTTGCTTGAAAGTGATATCAGTGTAATGATCTAAATGTTGAGTTTCAAAAAAATTCAGTATTATAAACAATTTAATGCTAAAACATGTTTTATTTTATTTTAAAATCTTACCCTAGACCACAAAAATAAAATATTCAAGTTCAACATGTTTTTCCGTTTCGTTTGAGCGGTGTAATTGAATTTGAAATTTTGTTAAAATGTAAATAAAATACAAAATATGAAAACTTTAGTTAGTAATAAGGGATTTTGTGATACACTACAAATGCTTGAATCCATTTTTTTTGTATATACTATCCTCATTGAACGTTGGGCAAATAAAAATCGTTTTTCAACTTGGCGCCCAACGAGGAGCACAAATCAATAATACAACGTGCGCTTTTCGGTGTTTAATTAAGTTTTTTTTATAAAAATGTTAGAGAGATTTTTTATAAAAATATTAGAGTGTAAACAATGCTAGATTTGTTTACTAAAACATTTTAAACATGGGATATTTTCATTATTAAAATAATTTAAAAAAAATGCTTCACTGTTTGGCACTTTTTGTTTCAAAATGACCCAATTTCAAAAAACAACGTTCAAATTAGATACTTTAAACTATTCATATAGAGTAAATGTCCGTTTTATATTATAAACTGGGTCAAACATATTCTAATTATGCAAAAAAAAAAAATTAATATTAAATTTATTTTCCAAGCTACAATTTGTCGCTGCACCTGTTGTGCTTGGGTCATTTTGACCCAATATTATATTTTCATATTTTTACAGCTAAGGTTGCTTCGATTTGAAATTTTTTGACCGGGATAGATAAATTGTCATATTTCCTTTTAAATGTATGTCATAGTCAGTGTTGCCAGGTTTGTTAAGCAAAAAATCGTCAAATTTTACAGACAAAATCGTCAAAATCATCATAATTTTTTAAAAAATCATTAAAAAAATCGTCAAAAAAAAAAAATATTTGTTATAAGTGCGATAAAGCTTTATTTAAAATATAAAAGACAACAATGTAATTCACATTTAAAGTGCCAACGAGCTCTCGCTTTAATATAATACATTTTTAACATTTTTCTATGGTTTAAAAGCCGAAAATCATGATATTTTATAACTTTACAGCTTAGGGCGAGTAACTTTTCTAAATAATAACCAGAGTTTAACTTTAACTACAGATATTTTTATATGAATTTGACATTCATAGCTATGGTTGAGCCTTAAACTTTGGTTATGTTGATATAAGTAAGCAGGCCTTAAACTGTTAAGTACTGTGAACAACATTTTAGTAGCACAATTGTTTAAATCTTAAATTCTTCTACAAAATTTGAAAATTCTATACCTTGCCATTACATGCCATTTATTAGAGAATATTTGGAAATTTTGAGTGGTGCATCATATGACCATGGTTGGGAGGGCAAAAGGGGGACTTAAGTCCGTCTCCAAATCTACATGTGGTTTGTTTAGTGATGATTTGTAGTTTGTTTTTTGAATTTTTTTTAGTTGTAGTTTATTTTTTGTGAATTCGCCCCAGTGAGAGGGTTGGGACCTGCTGAGTCGTCTCGTGTTCGTTATCAGGAAACCTCACTGGACAACCCGTTCGCAACATAAAGGGCAATCATTTATAGAAGTTGTTTTCTTAAAAATTTCATTTATTGACAGTTTTTTTCCTATGATGAGTTTTTTTAGAATCTATCAATAATTTTATTTACAAAATTTTTTTTTAATTTTTAACAAAAAAAAAAATATATATATATATATATATATCAAAAAATAGATCCAGTGATTTTATAAAAATGACATATATATATTTTTTTGATGACATATAAAACTATTGGCCAAAAAAACGTCATTTTGGAAGCAAACATTGTCCAATGGTCATTTATATATTTTGGGTACAAAAATCGTCAAAATGACGAAAAATCGTTAAACCTGGCAGCACTGGTCATAGTACGCATTTGAAAATGTTTTATCTGTAGAAAAATAACGCTTTGAGCTAGCTACGGTTCACTCCCATATAGCGTTTATAAATTTGATGATTATAAAACACATTTTTTTAAGTTTTGAGTAAAAAAATTCAAAATTGTAAAAGACAGTTTTTTCGTTATTTCATAAGCGGCTAATTTTGCTGAAGATTTCACAATTAATTTTAAAAATTTATGTGGAAAACAGCTCTAAAAACAACGTTTTAACAGCTTAAAAAAAATTCATAAAAATTCCATTAGTGTTTTAAAAGTTATTAAGTTTTCTTTAGTAAAAAACCGACAACGATTTTGTGGCAAGTTTTGAAAATCCAGAGAATTGATATTGAAATTTGGGTCATTTTGACCCAACAAACACAACAGATGGGGTATAATTTTAAACAGGACCAAAGTGTTAACATTTGCGAAAATCTTTTAAAAAAATGTTTATTCTTTGATTAGACGTAGGGTATTTAAAGGTTAAACCCAGTTTAACCATTATTTGGCCTTCCAATAAATGTTTATTTTCACAAATTTGTCAGTATTTCCGCTTTACCATTACGATAACAATATTTTATAAAATGTTTTGTTTTTGCATTCATTTAGTTTTTGAGGTTTTTGGTCTCAAACATCAAACAAAAGTTGTTTTCTGGTTCAATGCTAAAATAAAATGGAGCGATAATAATATTACTAGTCAAAGGCTTGGTAGGTGGTTGGAAGAATTGTTGGTGGGCTAAATAGATGGCATGTGTTTTGTTCTGTTTAGGCATCATTTAAACAACAATAAATAATTGTACAATAATTTAGAGTTCATTTAATAA
Source organism: Delia radicum (assembly GCA_021234595.1). Lineage (NCBI taxonomy): Eukaryota > Metazoa > Arthropoda > Insecta > Diptera > Anthomyiidae > Delia > Delia radicum. The sequence continues at coordinate 29,672,150 of CM037854.1, read as the reverse complement.
AATACAAAAAAAAAAGTTATATAAACATTTATAGAGTACATCATACAATAGCTATTCTTTAACAAAGCTACATACATAAATAGAATGGCGCACAACAAATGTGACACAATTTAGCACAAACAAACAGCTTGATATTAAAAAGTGCCACATTTTTCTTTTCTGTATGATGGAGCTAACAACAATAATACGAGGGCGGCCCTAAAATTAGCCGACTTAACAAAGAGAACAAAACAAATGGGGGGAGCATTTTCTTTGTTTCTCAACATAATCTCCTTTAAGCTCGATACATTTTTCCCAGCGATATTCATTCGTTACCATGTTCATAGTAAGATCTGTCTAGCTCCTTAAAATCGTCATTCACCGCAGACTCCCCCTCTTTATGGCTGCCAAATCTTTTACCACGTAGTCATTTTTTTCAAGTTTGGAAATAAATAATAATCTGAGGGAGCTAAATCTGGCGAATTAGGTGCGTGATGAAACAATTAGAACTTGAATTCATTGATTTTGGCCATCTCTATTGAAACATCTTTACGGGCGCTGTTTTAGTTCTATAGTGAGCAAACGAGGCAACTATCTTGCACGCAGCTTTCTCATCTTCAAATTTTTGGTCAATATGGGTTGAACCATCTCAATTCAACTTAAAATATTGCTGTTTTTGACATCACTGTTTTCAAAATTGCTGAATTTTGGTTGGTATAAACTACATATATCAGAGAACTAAGATAAGTACAAAGTTTGAGCGTACTGCTGCGTCTGGATGCTGAAATATGAGGTCTTGAAAATCGGAAAAACTTTAAAAATGTACAAAGTTGTGTTACAGGTACGCAACTCATCATGATCGCATTTGAAAGACTATTAAATTACCTTTTATTGGGAAGCTTACTTTTCTTGACCTATAAGTCGGGTGACTATATCTTCTTAAACGACCTTTTTAACAATTTGAAAAAATATATGTTAAAGATGGTTTCCTTCTCTACAGTTGTGACAAATCTCAAAGCGTAGGTATTTTTGGATCCAGAAATATAAAACATATTGTAAAGTTAGATATTTTACATTTAAACTGATACGATGTAACAAGAAGAGTCTGTTCTTCATGGGATCCCGCCGATTGCGTTGAAGTTTGTACATATTATACAGTATCAAAAATTAAGAGACCATGTGACCACAGTTTCTCCATTTAACTTTTTTTTCATATTACTTCCAAAGAAACTATACATAAATTTGCTATATACTGAAAAGTATTTGAAATGCACATCACCAGTATTAGGTTGCATGTCCGCGCATGCTCAACTTTTCGTAGTATTCGAGAAAAAAAATTAAATTTTGAGGGCTTTATATTAGGAGGCATAGTCCGCTCAGGTCCAAACTCACATATATTATTGTCTATTAAGTCTTAGTGGACAGAATGGGTTTCTAATAAAAAAAAAACAGTTTCGCAGTTATGGGTATTCAATAAAACAATTTAGGTTTTTTTATATTAAATATTTTGATGTCTTTTCGACCTTTATATTTTAATTTCAAAAATTTATGAATAATTAAGTTCGCGGTCTTTTGTTTAATAAATTTATATTTATTTTCTTTCAATATTTCGCCAACCTTTGACATTTTTAATGTACAAACCAAAAACATTTCTTAGGCTTTCTTAAATTTTATAGTACCCCTTTATTAGACAAGTAAAAGAATTAATTTGATTTTTTATATTGTTTTTTTCACTGTTATTTTCATTCACAATATGATTTATACACACAAAGAAATCTATGGGTAATATTGCCTATAATTATGTGCTAATATAACCTTTTTTTCAAAGTTAACATAGAGTTTGCTATGTTTTACGACAATATTACCATAAAAATTTGTTTGTAAAGTTTATGTTCGAAAAATTAGGTATTATTTTCGTTAAATTAACTTAAACGCATTGGTGTATTTGCAATTTTCAAAATAGGCAAAATACACACGCCTTTTGGCAATATATCATTTTTTTTAGTTAGTTTTATTTTAATGAAAACGAAAATTATTCAAGTTCGAGGCCATACTCTATATTTCTTTATTAGGATATTGTCCTAACAAAAAATCTATAGAGTTTTTTGTTTTCAAATTTATTATTTGACCCTTTCAGGAATGTGTTGATAGATCTATTTCGGGAATTTTCTAGGTTCCCATCACCAGAACACGTTTTGAAAGCGGTAGCAATCCCATGCCAAACATCGAACATTCATATAAACTAGTTTACTCACTACATGAGAACTAACATGCTTGAAGTTAAAGATTATAACCATTGATCAAAAAATAAATTGAAAACTTGTTTGTTATGTGCAAGGTCCACCTCTGGTGGATATTCAATACACGTTTTTGTTTTTCTCTCCTTTTTATATTTTGTTTAGTTTATAAACAACACAGGGGGAGTAAACTAGACTGAACTTTGTCTTTTATACAAGTTTGATATAATTTTTATTATAATTACCTTAATTTATTAAAAAATAAAGTTGCTTACACAAAAAGTGGTGTTTTGAGTGGTTAGTCTGTTTCGGAACGACATAGGAATTGTAATTATAGTTATTGTTTAACAAGTTGCAAATATAGTAGTAAATTCACTATCACTATCAAGTGTCACAAAACTTTTTTAATAAAGGGTCCGCAATCTAACGTTTTTTTTTCAACTAGTGCTTATTTCGTGAATGGTAACACTTAGCTCATGTCTGATTTGACAGATAATTAGTTTTATCTTTCCGCTGAACGAATATGGTTGTGTATACGCTTGAACAACGCTGGGAAATATTGCGACATTACTTTGAAACTCATGGAAATGTTGCAGAATGTGTGCGAAAATTGCCATTTTTCTTCGAAAATAAGCAAGGAGTGGCCGTTACAGTCAATGGCGATCGTTATCGGGCCATGTTGAACGAATTTTTGTTCACAAAAATTGAAGAGGAGGATATTGGCAACTTTTGGTTTCAACAGGACGGAACAGGAAGCCATTGGTGTAATACAGCTGCACACAATCGATAATGTGCTTAAAAATTGGACCGATCGTGTAGGCTACTGCATGGCCAGCCGAGGCAGCCATTTGAATGAAATTATTTTTCATTATTAACCGGAAGGATTGTACTTTCAAATAAAAAAGAAATTTGAGAAAATATTCAGAAGTTTTTTTTATGGCATTTTCAAAAACAAATTTTTATTTGGCGGACCCTTTATTATTTTGTTCAATTTGCCTTATAAAATTCAAGTATTTTTGGTATAAAAAAATGTGCATTTTGTTAAAGAATTATAGTTGGATTACGTTAAAAAAATATGCATATTAATAGCTACTAAATTTAATCGTGGGGGAGCTTTTGTCAACATTTGTAACTATTCCGCTTTTGTACGACTTTTTCCGAAGCCTATATTTTAAATAAATGGCAACCCTATCACACTACATATACAATATTGGTATCAACATTTGTGTTTTCACGAGTACATTAAAACTGCGTTCAAAAAAAATCTGAATTTCATTAGTTTCAGATATATTTCCATAAAAAATGGATTAACTTTGGCCCCAACCCCTACGGACCGCTCTCGTATTATAACTAGCAAACAATTTTGGGACCGCCCTCGTATAATAACTGGCAAATAATCAACAGCTGTCAAGTCGTATTGAAGCCTTATTATAACAAAAATTTAAAAAATATATTAAAACATAACTAGGCACTTTGTACAATGCTATATTCACGCGTGCAATTCTTGTTTGTGGGCGAAAGGGGTATAGATGTGTCCGCATCTCTATCTCTAACTTCTTCTGTAAATATTTGTAGTTGTTTGAGTTGTAATATAGTATCTTTATTTTTAAGTGAAAAAAACAGTCATTTGTAGAAGAAATTTTGCTTTTGACTACAATTGTAGTTCGTTTAAAAAAACAAACCACATCAAATTACTGTATTATGATTTCGCATTCATTTTATACAGTATTTTTTTTTTTTATTCAAAAAAATAACACAAATAAATGTTTGCTTATTTTTTGGTAGTTAATTTTTTGAACAGTAGAAAGCAAATGACAATGTCAGTTGAATTTGAGTCATCATTTTTTCAAGTGAAATTTAATTTGTTTTCAACTACATTTGCAGTGGTCTTTACTTTAGTATTCTAAGTGTAGTATAAATTGCATAAAAGAGGTAAAGAATGCTAAAAGCAATGGAGTGTCTCCCTCTTTTATGTTCTCACCGATCATAACGAAATTCAGATATGTGATAGATAGATCAGAAAAAAATAATACGGGACATATGTTTTGTTTAGCGGCCAAATCTCTTTTTCAGGGTTAGAAAATGAGGTTAAAAACTATCCAATTTTTCGTGTTTTCGGTTTATTTCGTATGGCACCAAAGAAACTTTAGGCAAATTGAGTACCAAAAGAAAAAGTTTTTGAAGACGCATTAACAGGTATATGGAAAATGTCCGAAAACTTTCATGTATTTTTGTTATTGAAAAAAATGTGTTTTAAGTGATATTTAAAGTGACATTTTGTTATAGTTGGATAGGGCTAGAAAATATGTATATTAATGACTATTAAATATAATCGAGCGGGTGTCTGAGCTTTTTCCACCATTCGCAATTGTTCGGCTTTTATGTAACTTTTTACGAAGAGTATTTTTAACCTTTATTTTAAATATATGGCAACCTTAAAAGACTACATAGGCAATAATCGCATTAAAAGCATGCGATACCTTGAGGTCTTACCTATACAAATAATTTTAAAAATTTTAAAAACTGCCCCAGGGTTGTAATTTTAGACAAAAAATTTTAGAACTTGAATGCCAGTGTTACCGTATTACAATTTTGAAATATCGTCTAAAAACAACAATATTTTGTAAAAACTCTCAAAAATCGTAAAGCTTGATTCACACGCTATCCATCCCTGTCCTGTCATATCTACTATTTAACACACTCAGAAAAAAAATATGATTGAACATGATTGCGGACACGAAATTATCATATTATGATCCTTATTATCATACATATGGATCTAGCTGATCATACTATGATTACGGAAGACAAATTCGTCGTCATTTATAATCATTATATGGTTGCTATGATCATATGATTGTTAGACATTATAATCATGATATGACGCTCTTAAACTACCAAAGAAATAAGAAAATATACATATATAATTTTTAAAATTTTGTTCTTATTATTATTCTTTTTATGGAATCAATTAGTTTTATTAAAATTGTGAAAAATTTTTTTACAGATTGCAAAAATTCTTTAAAACTTATTTGTTATTCACTTTTTATGTTACTCAAAATTACACTTTATGCTGCGTTTTTTTTTGCAACGACACAATAATACCAAGAAAAACGTGTGCATTCACGGAGAAATAGTGATAGCGGAAATTAAACTTTATGACAGTTCTGGCATTTTTCAGCAACACAACGAAAAAAAAAAAAAACGAAATGTCCACTTTAGCGAACAGGCCATATTAGCGAACAGTCTCTCACTGAAAATTGCAGTTAAAAAGTCTAAAGTAAAACATTTTGCGATAGAGGTGAATAACAACTTAAAATTCACCTAAAAACTTTTTGATGTCTAAAATTAGTTTTTTTGTGATTATTTTGTTTGGCTTAAGGTCATGTATTTAAAAATAAATAAAAACTCCATAAAAATTCAATTTTTGGTTTGATTTTTAAATAATCTTTTTTATTCCATCCGATATTTCGAATCTGCTTCGCAGTTTATCTTCCGGTATATTTAAATAATGTTTTATAAATTGAAGTTGAAAACGTCTGTGCTTGTTGGTTATCTTCTTTTTTTTTTAGAAAAGTTTTGTTTCCTACAAAAAAAAAAAAAAAAAATTAAACCAAAATCTAGGAATCGGTGTAATATACAAATTTAAAAATACAAATTGTTCTATAACGTATTTATTGAAAATGACAGTTTGTCACTAAAGTGTGTTGTGTTCTCGAAAATGACGCGCAACAGAGAAGCAAATTGAGTGTCACATTTTCCATGATATGTAGAAAAACTGCAGTGTACTTTTTTTTACAATAAACTTATAAAGATTTGATACCCAGCAAAACGTTGGTAATGGGTGCGTTAAAGTAATGCATTACCTTGTAATGTATATTACCTGTGTCATTATTTTCCAATAAAAAGTAATGAGTTACCGATAATAGGTTACATAATGCATTACTTTGTAAGATACACTCCTTGCCATCAACATTATTTTTTTTATTTATTTAAGTCTATGGATGCAATATCCTTACAGACTAGCATATGTATAAAAATTAAGATATTTAAAACAAATTATTTAACAAAATTTTAAATTGGGAGTGAGAAACACTTATGTCTAAATTATTACAATACATATTAAATAATCTCATAGATCTATTTAGTGGTTCATTTAATTAAAAAATTTACTTATATTTCTAAAACTTCTTGGTGGAACATATATTGAAATTAACTCTAATAGCTCAGGAGAATCAATAACACCACAAATAATACCATGTAAAAAAGTTAAACTAGCAATACTACGACGAGTTTCCAGAGTTTTTAAAGAAATAAACTCAATCTCGTTAAAAAGGGATAGAAAAAGAAGGAATGTTTAAATGATTCAAATAGTTAAAATATGGTAGGACAAACTTGACAAACTTTCTTTGAATTCTCTCCATACGACCAATATGAAGAGCAGCATTAGGCCTCCAAATAAATGAAGAATATTCCAATCCAGATCCAACAAACGAAGTATAAACAACTTTTTTCGTTATGTCATCAAAACATTTATCCAAATTACGTCCAATAAATGCTAAAAGCGAATAAGCTTTTGAAAAATAAAGTAATGAGTTACAAATATTTACCCACTCATGTATTACCTTGCAATGATACATCATTACCTTTTACATTATTTGGAAATATAAAATAATGATTTATTGAACATCAATTACAAAATGCATTTTCTGTAAGCATGAGGGTAATGTTTATATTTTTAACATCACAAGCGAAAACTCAAAGCACAAGAATTCATTTGTATTTCAAGCAGTCAATTCATTTACATTTTATACGTGACGATAGCTCAGTGGATAGAGTTCTCGTCTAACAACCAAGAGACCCCAGGCTGGAATACCACCACGTTATTTATTTAATTAAAAAAAATATTTGTAATTATTACTTTAATAAATTTTAGTGTTCGACCGAACAGTTCGGCCGGAAAATGCATTTGGTCAGTATTCGAAAAATGTTTATTGGGCTGATTAGATGCGAGTTTGAGTGTCAAATTTAAATAAAAGTCCGTATTTAAGCAATGAATTCACTGTTCGGCCTCCAAAAGTTCGGCCAAATCTAAAATAGTTCGGCGGCCGAACTTTTAACTTTATAGCTAAACTTTGGCTTTTTCCTTAAATTTTATACACAAAATCGAATTAACTCGGCTCAACAAACATGTTCCCAATACCAAAATTTGTCCTCATTGCCTCTAAATACCAAAAAAACCGATTAATTATAGTTTTTTGGCCGAACTGTTCGGTCGGACACTAATAAATTAGTTTTTTATGAAAATCTATTTATAGACCCATTACTTTTTCCAACCCGGTAACTATATGAGTAAACAGTTAATTTACCCTCTACGAGGTAATTAGTCCTTACATTACGTTTAGGCTCATCGCCTGTAAAATTTATCAGTGAAGTAAGGTGTATTGCAAGGAGCCCTATGGCGATACATTACTTTACCTAGTACAGTTGTTTTTCGATTTAACGAACTATATAATGTCAGTCCTGTTCGTTAAATTGAAAAATTCGTTGAACCGAGTACTATTTATGACAAAGTTTGTTTAATCAAAAACTATGGAAATAACAACTCTAAAATTTTTTGGAGAATGCCTTTATTATTATTTTAATTATAAACAAAACCAAAACCTGTCATCTCCTCATTTTTTAACAGATTTTCCTTTGATTTTAAAATTGTGGATATAGTGGATTTGGCCAATCCATATTTAACACACAATGCACTCACGCATTCACCTTTTTTAAAGTCATCCACTATATTTAATTTTTCTTTTAATAACAATATTTTTCTGCTTCCCATGTTTTCTAATGTTTATACCACAAACGATCGTACAAGAATGCTAAAAACTCCAAAAGTAAACACAGAAAACGCAGCCAAAACATCGTTGGGGAATCCCCTTTCTCCATATGTCTATGCCTATTGCTTTTGCATATTGTTTGCGGAAATCTTTGTATTTGCATCTCATTCTATACTTAAGACTCTAATTTTTTATTTGTTCGTTATATCGAGTACAAAATTACGGTACAAAGTTACGGTGTTCGCAATATAAGGTACGAATTCGTTAAACCGATGGTTCGTTAAATCGGAAAACTACAGTATTTGGTAATGTGTGGTTTTGCTGGGTAATTAAGTATTGTGTAAAATAAGATTTGTTTTTAGTCATTTTGATATTTTGTTTCTATAAGAAATAAAATGTAGGCCAATGTCAGAGTATAGAAAAATTATACTCAAACTGTAAACGAAATGAAAAAATATATATAAAAAAGCAGCCACAGTCAATGTAAGATCTAAACTCATAAACATTTGTGTGTCAAATATTTAAAAAACTATAAATTCTTAAAAAAAAAAAAATGTTTAAAAAGTTCAAATTTCAAGTAAATGAAGTTTGGTCCTTCAAACCGATAGAGATTATTTCGCAAAAACTTGCTTCAAAGAGTTTTTATTAAGAGTTTCAGAATCTAAAATATTGATCCATCGAACCTGATATAAATATATTATTAAACATTTGTGCCTTTGTTTCTAATTTGTGTCTCTACTTTTAGCACTTCCAACCGGAATATTCGAAAATTGTTGTTATTTTTTTTAGCTGTCATGTTGTATTCATTACAGAGGCATGTAAATAAGTTTAAAAAGTTAAATAAATTTTACTAACAAATTTTCGTGATCCTACACTCATATAATTTTGAATAAGTATAGATTGTGTTTTTTAGTTCAAAGACAAATCACACTTTTTTAAACATATTGTAGCATATGACTTGATTAGTTGTTATATTGTGCTTTTCATTTGATTTTTTTTAGTCATGTGAGGAAAAAGGGAAAGTGGGCGTTTTACTATTGTATTAGATCAGTTTGTTTGAGTTAATCCATTAATTTAACAAAAAAAAAAATGTTTTTTTCGTAGACGATTGACAAAATTTAACGGACTTTAAGTAAAGTCAGCAAAGATCATAAAAACATTTCAGACACACACGTGCTGACACGACAACATTATCACAAACAAAAAAAAAAAAAAAACTGAAATATAATCGGATCTAAAGTTTAATAATGATGGCTGTTCAAATCTAAGGCACGCGGACACTAAGCAAACAACAAATGTAGCAAAAATCAATTAAGTTTTGTATACCCTGCACATACTCTGATGAGTATATATCAGTTTGTCATTCCATTTGTAAAGCATCTAAATGTCAATGTCAAAGATCCGATATTCAATTTTAAGACGATTTAGCGATGTCTGTCTATTGAAATGGCGATCACTGTGCGAAACCGCAATATAGACTGCTCATTAGATTAATGTCCATTTTCAAGTGGCAAGTCTACTTCTGGTAATTCGCGCTTGATCGAATCGACAATACATAATAAGCAACGACCAGGTCTAACGAACATCAACAGATTAGAAAATGATTACTCAGTGCGTTGCCGGCACAGACCGTTACGGCAACTAACGGAGTTCCGTAAATTCGTTTTTCTGTTTGCAATTGTGGTATTCCGTTCAGTTTAACATATTTTTCTCTTCAGGCAATTTGGGAATTCCATTTAAGATCTTTTGCGCTCTCGGCTTATTTTTTTTTTTCTTTTTTTTTCTTCTTATTAATTAATGTGTTGCTTTCTTTGGAAAGGGGATAGTGGAGAGATGAAATGTAGTGAAAGATGAAGGGCTTCAAACATGGCAACACTGTAATTGCGCGAGATGATAAGTCTTAGAACAGTTGTTGCTCGCCACCTGATGTAGAGTTGGTGAATTTATTGAAGCTTTTTGTTTTATAGCCCTGATTCATTATTTTACTTCGGTGGGGTTAAGTGCTATGGGAACACCGAAGGTGGGCGCAGCGGTACATATAAGTGATAGAAAACTCATACATATTATTTTTCTAAATTGATGTTGTCGTCACCGGGAATCGAACCCGGGACGATCTGTGTAACAGTCCAACGCGCTAACCATTACACCACCCACCACGACTTATTAAAATTCGACTTATTATAATTACTCTAGTTTGGTTACTCTGACAGACTTCAGAGATATTCGGCCCAGCGATCTTATTATACATATATACATAGATTTCAAACTCTTCCTTTTTAACAACAAACTCTATTTTTCAATACACATTTAAATATTTTTTGTATACGTGGTATACGTATGTCCAACACATTATCATAAGTAACGTGCACTGACAGCTTATGTCAAAGAGTTTGAGATGTATATAATCTATCGCTGAAACCGATTTTTCTAGGACTATTATTTTCTAAAATTATAATTAAGTATTGATAACAAATTAAAATATTGAATGAAAAAAAAAAAAATAAAAGCAATACTGAAATTAAAAATTAAATCAATTCATGTCTACACATTTTATTTTTACTAAAAGTCACTATAAAATAAAAAAACCATAAAAAACTCGTCGTTACAATGTTTGCCATCTCCGATTTCTAAATACTTGTGCAGTCTCAAACAAAAGATATAAAAACTGTAAATTAATTTACTAAATAAAATTGTCATTTTGAATAATTACACTCTAAAAAATGATTGTAAATTTACTACTATAAAACGAGTAAAGTTTCATGTATTATTACGCTAATTCGGTAAATTTATACATAAAAATGCTTAAAACTATTTTGCGCACACTTTTATATACAATAATACCCACTTACAGTATTTTTACCAATTATGTGTTTACAATTAAACACATTATGCCTAAAAGTAGTATTATTTTGTTAAATAAAATTTTTACGCTCAAAGTTTGTAAATATACTAACTTATAATAGTAATAAATATTTTGACATTTTTAAATTGAAAAAAATTAAACAAATTGAAAAAAGCCAAAAAAAAATCTAAAAAATCACCAAAAATGAAAAAAAATGAAAAAAAAACGTTAAAATTAATAAAAAAAAAAAATCGTTGAAATTAAAAAAAAATCTCCAAATTTGAAAAAAAACGCTAAAATTTAAAGATAATCGCCAAAAATTAAAAAAATCGCTAGAATTTAAAAAAATCGCAAAAAATTAGAAAATCCCTAAAATTAAAAGAAAATCGGCAAAAATTAAAAAAATCGCCAAAAATTAGAAAAATGGCTAAAAATGAAAAAAAAAATTGAAATTAAAAATAAAAATTTGCAAAAAAAATCGCCAAAAATGAAACAAATTTTCAAATTGGAAAGAAAGCTTTAATTGAAAAACGAAAAATATTGACGAGAAACTTAAAATAGCTGTAAATGTATCTTTATTAGTTTTCGAAAAACAGGCGATGTTCCAAATAAATTCTCTTTTTGCTTTGCGATGTTTTGTTTTTGAGAAAAACGCGATCTAGGAACCTAGCCAATCAGGCCGGTATTGGGGTTGAGTTTTGAACACCTGTGCAAACATTTTTCCAGTTGCTTTTTTATTTTTTGAGCTATGAACGTTTTTTATTTAGTCAATTTTTAAAAAGTACATATTACGAAAACTAATGGAGCTGGGGGGAAAATTGCTGCACCATTGTTCAAAACTCAACCCCATTACCCCTACAGCTATCCTTAATTTCGATTTGATTGGCTGGATTCGTAAATCGCGTTTTTCGCGAAAAGTAAGCATCGCAAATAAAATAAAGAGTATTTATTTGAAACATCGCCTATGTTTCAAAAACTAACAGAGATAAATTAAAGACACGGACAACTTTTTCCAATTTGAGAAATTTTTTGTCAATTATGGTGATTTTTTTTAAATTTTCGCGATTTTTTACTCTTGCCGGTTTTGAATTTTAAAGTTTTTTCATTTTGGCAATGTTTTTACTTTTAGAAATTTTTGGCGATATTTTTATTTTTTGCGATTTTTTTTTTAATTTTGGCGATTTTTTAGTTTTGACAAATTTTAGTAATTTATTTTTAATTTTGGCGATTTTTTTTTAAATTTTGTAGATTTTTTCAATTTAAGTAATTTTTACATTTTGGCGTTTTTTCAATTTTGAAGATTGTTTTAAATTTTTGGGATTTTTTTAATTTTAACTATATTTTTTCGATTTTAGCGATTTTTTTTCAATTCAGGCGGTATTTTTCAGTTTCGCCGATTTCGGCAAATTATAAATCGATTAAGTTAAAAATAGATTGAACTCCCAATTATTGAATTCGCAATGATTGAAAAAAAAAAAAAAATCATTCGATTTAAAACAAGTGGAAGCATTAAAGTCCGATGTGCCGAATTTGGTATTAAAAAAGATTAAATTCGGCTGTGACGAATTTTTAGATACCCTCCATCTCGGTGTTTTCATAAACCAGGGAAAGTGCAAACAATATTAATATCTATATTCTTTGTAAAAATAACAAAAATAATGTTGTTTTTATAAGTAAAACAAAATATGACTGATTGATTAATGTATTTGGGATGTTACAAAAGAAAAAATGTTTAATTAAAGTTTACTAAAATGAATCTGAAATTCTGCATGCTTATAACAGTGGGTATTCAAAGGTTATTCTGATTACCTAAAGAAGAACGTGTAGTGATATATATATATATTTGTATAGTTCCTTATGATGTTAAAAAAACTGTTGTAAAATTCGCCTGTTGTTTGTCTCTTTGCCTATATAATAATGAAAGAAAGTTACTAAAATATATTTTTGGATCGTTAGAAGAGATGCAATGAATACAAACGCATAAAAACAGTTTCGAATAATCAGAATTTTAGATAAATTTAAGGGAACAAAAATACACTTGCGGAGACATACATAATGAAATAATTATGAAATGCCAGTTTACATTACAACACATGTGTTTATACTATACATCACATAAGTAAAACGGAACGTGTGATGAAACTAAGTTTGTCAAAAATTATAAAAGAAAATCTTTCGACTGTTTAGGGTGTTTTCGAGATACAAAAAATTAAAGAAACTGGTATTTCAAATTATTGTTTTTTCAGCTCAGTTGCTTGTGCAATTCTCGTTTACTACTCCTAGAATAAGAACCCTAAGAAATTTTCCCAAAATTCGATTGGTTTTTACACATCAATACTTTAATTTAGATTATTTTTGTATGTATCAAATAAAAATTAGGGCTTTTAAGGAAAACAAATGCATATAATCAAAAGATTTTAAGATGAAGTATGCACCTTATATGTCTTAAATAAAAAAGTTCTGAAAGTGAATGTCCTTTAAATTGAATGGGGTTTTTAATAAATGTAATTAGAATGTAAGAGTTTCCTTGCAAATTTATTAAAGGTTGAGAATGAAAACAAGTAAAAATAGTGTACGAAAAAAAGTTATGAATTTACATTGTTGGATTCGGGGATTTTGTTCCTGGATATTTTTTTGATCTGATAACGATTAATGTGTCTGGCAACTCCGGTTAATGCAGTCAAATAAATAAAGAATTTTAACTCAACTATTTTGTTCTACCTTTTTTCTAATTGGTGATTTTTTGATTTGTTGGGGTTAACAAAAAAAGGTATATGGCAAGCCTGGTATATGGAAAACAAAAGCATACTTTATAAATTAGCTTAACAATTTTTAGAGGGCTTCTCGCATTTGCACTTATAACCAGTGTTGCCAGGTTTGCAAAGCATAAAAACGACAAACTTTCTAGAAAAAATCGTCAAAATCGTCATCATATTTTGAAAAAATCGTCAAAATAAAATATATTTGTTAGAAGAGGGATAAAGTTTTAATAAAAAATAAAATACAATAATGTTATTCACATTTCAAATGTTAACGTGTTATCGTTGTAATATAACACGATTTTTAACACTTCTCTTTGGTTTAAACTTCGAAAATCATTATATTTTACAACGATATTCATATTTATAAAATGTTGAAACAGTGTGCCCCAGTAGGCTAGTTGGTAGCGTGCTGGCTTATCAGTGCGGGGGTCGTGGGTTCGAATCCCACCAGAGGCACTGATCTGTTTTCGCTACAACGAAGGCCATAGTAGCTAGTGCTCGGTTAGGGTAATAGTATATAACTTGTAATTATATGATTATTAATTAATAAAATAACAAAAATATAATGTTGAAAGATCAAATAAATACAACTTTAAATCAAACTAATTTTACCACTTGAACTGTTAAACACTTATATCTGCATAATTCTGTGAACAACATTTCAGTGGCACAACTTTTTAAATATTAAATTCTTTTACAAAATTTGGAAATTCTTTAACAATAAGTCTGTTCGATTACTTTTCCTGTAAAGTTCAGTAAAAACTACTCAGTAACAAAATTACAAATAGTAAGACAAATTTACAAAAAAGTAAACGAACAGAAAATTTGTAGGAATTATTAAATTAGATAAAATAGCTTGTTTTAAATATTAAAAAAAAATCAACTGGTCATTATGGAAAAGGAAAAAGTTAATTGAAATTATCGACCAAAAATAATTTAAATGTTTTTTAACTTCTTCCATAGTTAATTATTTAATCATTTTCACTTTCAATCCATAAACAATTAAAATTTAATTTAATTTTTGTTTACTAAAAATACAAGCATATTTTTTTATTTTTTAGTCATATGTTTTTTTCATCTTACAAATTCTTTCTGGCAAAAATGTATCCAGTAAAAACTTGTAAGTTCTTTGGCATCAAACTGTCACTTTACTCTCTCTTTTTACCAGTTTTTACTGCGTATTTGTCTAAACGAACACCTTCCAGTAAAAACTTGTACAAATTTTTGTGTTATCGAACAAACTTAATGTTATATTTTTAATTATTAAATTTTGGCACTTTATTTATATTATTAGGCCTGTTTTTTAAGCACCGGATTTATTTTTGGATGTATTTTGTTTCATTTAAAGTTGTATATATATCATCTTTCAACATGAAATATATTCGGGCTAGAGATCTGTTTGTTTCGCAAAAAAAGTCCATGCCTTGTGTTTTAACATGAAAATTTTTTTATTTTTATTTAAATCTAACTCCAATTAAATTTTTTTATTTTTATTTAAATCTAACTCCAATTAAATTTTATAAAAATTTAAAGAAATGTTCTAAACATATAAACACAGAAACTAAATTAAGCTAAACCCGTAATGAATTTATAAAAAAATAAATGCGGTTTGGATTAAGTTTTATTCAATTCTAGGATTTGCATTTTTGCAAAATTGTATTTCACATCATATTAGCATATAAAAGCTAGCTATCGATCAAAAAACAATGTTTTTGCTTTCAATTTTTAACGAAATAATATAAATTTAATAATCGAGCCGGCGATTTTATGAGAATGATAAATAAGTAGATCTTGCTGACATATTAAATTATTGTCAAAAAATCATCATTTTGGAAGCAAAAGTCGTCAAATAGTCATTTAGTTATTTTGGGTATTAAATATCATCAAAATGACGACAAATCGTCAAACCTGGCAACTCTGCATGCGATTGCTACTAATTCACACGTACATACATACTGTATACAAAACAAAACAAAAAAACAACAACAATATTTTGTGTTTTTTTTTTAAGTGTTGATCATGACCATGGATGGTAACCGATTCTATGTGGTTATTGGTCGTAGTAACGCTATTTTCTTTTATTTCGGTAACGGTATTTTAGGGGAAACTATACTTCAGTTATTTCGGTAACGGGATTTTAGCGTTAACGGTATTTTAGCGTTAACGGTATTTTATTTATTTCGCTAACGGTATTTTAGCGGTAACGATATTTTAGATATTTCGGTAACTTTATTTTAGGGAAAAAGATTTTTCAATTATTTTGGTAACGGCATTTTAAGGATAAAGTTATTTTAGTTATACAGGTAATGTTAATGCACACCACAATTTTTAACCGCATTATGCCCGAGTTTAAATGACTGTCTAGTTTATGATCATACTTTGGGAAAATATATCTATTTACAGAAGCTTTTTGTTCAGATCTTGTTAGATTATTTCGGTAACGGTATTTTAAGGTAACGGTATTTTACGGATAACGGTATTTCAAGAATATCGGTAACGGTATTTAAGCGATAACGATAGTCAGTTGAAAGGTGTTAGAATCGGGGACGGTAATTCAGCGATATTGACAGCCATCCCTGCTTGCGTATATTCTTGTGTATAAGCATTGAATGTACGTATGTATGTATGTATGATGAAATAAAAAAAAAAAATTTTAGAGGTCTTCCCACATTTTCACTCATAACTTTTGAACGCGTTAACCGATTTTGATCATTTTCACTAGAAAACTGCTCATGATATCAACAAACAATTTGACTGAAAATTAGCAGTACCTCTTCTGTATTGGAGGAGTATTTTGTGTTTCCACAGACAGACGGACGGACAGACGGACAGACGGACAGACGGACATGGCTATATCGACTTCTCTATCCATGCTGATCAAGAATATATATAGTTTATGGGGTCCCAGAATTTTTTTAAAAGAATTACAAACATTTGACAAAGTGAATATACCCTCCTGCACTATGGGATGGAGGGTCTAAAAATCCGATTTAATTTTTTTAAAATAGAATTCAATCTTTGAAGCTCTGTATATGTACAACAACTTATATACAAATATTTATTATTAAATTTATTATTATACAACACATTAATAAAACTCTTTCTAAAAATTATTTTTTTGTTTTATTTGAAAAATTTTTTGGGCTGTTATTCTTTTTTACCGGAAGGTAAAGATACACACTTTTAGGGGGTTTTTACGCTTATAAATATGTATTTTTACGCATTTTATACGTATAATTGCACGTAAATCATGTTTTTTTACACGAAAATTTGGTAAAATTACTCATTTATTTATAAATTTTATCAAAATTTTACGCATTTCCATTGTAAATTTACCAACTTTGTGTTCACAAACTTACTCTCAATGTGCGTATTTTTTTCATTTACACACATAGAGTAAATTTACCCAACTTATAGTAGGAGTACAGTTTCCTACTATAAGTTGGGTAAATTTCAACAGAAATTAATTAGAGTGTAGTTATGTATAGTAGTATATATTTTTTTTAAATTTAGCGTTGGCGTTATATTTATGTTTTAAATTATAATTTTTATTATGACGTTTGACAAGAAACCTAATATTTGTATGTTTATGTGTGATCTTCAATGCATTGAATGCATTTAATTCCAAGCAGAATTGAGGCTACAAGACGAAAACACAATTAGAAACTGGTAATATACTTTTAAATACCATATAGAGTTGCCACAAGTGAATCTTAAAATTACACATGGGAATAGTCAACAAATATTCTTACAGTATCTACATGTAGGTCATTCGGGTAACAAGCAGTAGTAGTTATTTTGATCTCATTTTTCTATGAGAAACTGAAAAACCAATAATTTCAACAGTCATTTAAAAAAATAATTAACCAAAAATACTGTAGTTATTTTAGTATTTTAATAAACAACTATCAACATAGTAATTTTGCAGTAAACAGTTAATTTTTATTAGTTATTTAAAACTAGAAGATTATTATATAAAGGGAAATTTCATACGCATCAGTGTACAAAAAAACAACAAATACATGGCGTATGCAATTTCTCTGTACATTAATTGCTGGAGCGGCGTATGCATTTAAGGTTAGTTGTTGTTGACCGCTACGGTAGTCGTTTTTACTAGGATTGTAGTTCTTTTATCAATAGTTAAATATGACTAATGGGTTAGTAATTTTTTGTCTACATTTGTAGCCATTTCGACTGTAATTTTTAGTCCCTTCTACCTTCTCAGTTTCCTGAGTGTACAATAAATTTCCCATTTATTTATTTTTATTAGTCTTTTAAATTAGTCAACATTTTTAAAGACTCCGAAAATTGTGAAAATTTCTGCATCATGAAATTTATTTTAAAAAATTCTCTTTTTATACAATTTTTAATTTATAATTTTCCCTTGTATTTCTCTTTCCAGCTCCTTTTTGCCTTCAACTTTTTAAAAACCAAACCACCAAAATAACGCTTATAAATATAAAAATGGGTTCACCTGCCTGTAAACAAGCCAAACGTCAAAGTAAATCTTCTAATTCATCATCATCACGCATCAGTATGACGACTTCGAATGCTGATGAAAATATCGTTGAATCCAAACTATTTAGTTGGATGCGTCTTTTCCGTTTTGCTTCGTTATTATGTCGTGCCGAATAAAAGTTGGGAAGCGTAATTTAAGCCCAAAATATGTAACACCATTACTAAACGTTTCCTGTAAAAGGGATATAAAACCTAATGTAACAATAACATGCAATTATTACAAGAAAAAATTAAATTTAAAATATTTACTAGAATTAGTAAGAAAATTATGAAAATTAAAATATATGAAATAGTTTTGAAGTTTTAAAAATTAGCTAAAAGATGTGAAAATTTAAGATTATTTTGCGCTTCGGCTAAAAAACGAAACAAAAAACACTAATATTTGAAGGAAAGGATTTTTTGAACATTTAAATTAACAAAAGTAATATTAATTTTCAGTTTTTATAAAAAGAGACTTTAAAATTGGTATAATTTTGCTAGTTTGTAGCAAAATTATGTTAAACTTTTGTTGGTTTTTTTATACTATGTTTTCACTTGCGTGTTTTGAGCAAAACACATGTTTTGAGCAAAACATGTGTTTTGAGCAAAACTTGTGTTTTGAGCAAATCTTTTGTTTTGGTGAGAAAAAAGTGTATGGGAAAACATGTACGAAACACGTTTTATTTCAAAACACGTCCAAAATGCGTTCAGTGAAAATGTAGTATTAATGGCTTTTCAACTTTTTCAAATTGTTTTAAGTTTTCAAAATTTTGTAAATTTCAATAAAAATTGCCAGTTCAAATATCAGTGTTGTTTTTTTTTTTTTTTTGTTTCAAATTAACTATATTTTTTTCTTGTAGAAATTCTTTAAAAGAAACAAATTATGCTTTCAATTATCAAGAAAATTAAAAACAAAAAACAGATTTTAAACAAAAAATATTAATTCATTTAAAAAATGTTAACAAAACAAAAAAAAAAGTAGTTTTAGGCTCAGTTAGTTTATAGAACAAAACTATGAATACATAAAGCAAAGAAAAAACTTCATTATTAACAAAATATCATTTATTACAATATAATTTTACTCGAATTTCCTACCTTTTTTAAATATAATTTTATAAAACAAAACGCGCCCATTTTGTACCTTTATTTTTAATAAGCCCTAAGCGTAAATGCATTCATTTAAAAGAATGTACTCCTCAGAAAAGAAAATTTGTTTAAACACAAAATTTAAATTTGTCTCAAATATTCCTAATAATTTTTATAATATTTTTTTTTTTTAATATTAAGTTTAATAACCAAATAGCCAAAAAGCAATACAAATATCAGTTTGAAGATAATAAAACAATAGATTTAAAATTAAAAAATATAGCAATGTATGCATTTAATCCAAAGACAACAAGATCAACCATGTTTGCCAATTTAAATAGTTTAAAACAAACGAAAAAACTATTAACAATAACTACTGTTCAATGCAATATTTCATAAACAAATTATGAAACTATCAAATCAATAATAAAATAAATCCTGTGTGTATTATTCAAAAAAAAAAAAAAAAAAAATACTATTATCAAATATAAAAATGAATTAAATTTAAACAAAAGTGTTAAATGTTAAATAAATAAAACAAATTGAAATAAATAAATGTTGAATTATTTTCTTTCTTTAATCGAATATTGGAGGATCCATGATAGGTTAAAAAATCGACAGTTCAAATATCGACTATTAAGTTCGAAATCGAAAGCCAAGTTTAAGCTTAAAAATTGACTACCCAGGTGAAAAAGTTCATATATGATCATAAATTTTGATCGTTTTCATATGGAATTGCTCTATATAATTCCATATGAAAACGATCAAAATTGGCAAATTTTTGGACGACCCCTCTCCGATTTTAAAATAAATAGTCTCAATCGATTGCCCAGCAAAAAATAATGTACCTACATATTTTTTTTTTTTTTATAGTGACTGGTTTAGTGGTGGTGTGCACCACTGTCATGTGACAAAATTGAAGAATTCTTCATAAGGGACCTCATTGAAAGTTGTTTTAAAAAAAACTACTAAAGCGATCGCAACGAGTGATAGCTCGTTGGAAAGGTATTGAATCGGGCTTTAATTGAAAATTAAAATTTTCCTAATTAAATCAAAACTTAAGGTCGATATTACGTCCCATATAAATGTTCCAAATTTCATCGGACCACTAAATTTTGTGATACATCCCACTGTGTAACGATGCGCAGTGGGTTATTTTAAAACAAATAATGTTAATAAATACAGAACTTCTAAGCTACTGATCCGATTGGTAAGAATCAAATTGAAAATTTTAAAAGAGGTGTTAATCTTTTGTAAAATTCTGATTGGGTCACCCAGTGTTAGTACAGGGTATACTTACATGTTGTCAAAGTTGACTACCTCGTGTATAAAAAATCTTTTGGAGGGTGTAAATTTTGTAAATGTGGACCGATTTCAAATTTTTTTTTTGCATGTATAACATGATTATGGTTATAGGTTATCTCTTCTACTTTAAAAGTTATTTAAAAATAAAAATTTTATGTTTTGCCATGTGTTTTTTGGTTTATCTACCAAAAAAAACTTTATTATTTAATCGATTTAAAAGCAAGAAATTCTCTCTGTTAATAATACTTCACGATAAAAAAAAATAGCAAATTTGTTTTAATAGTTTATCCGATTTGTCTGAAATTTTTACCACATAAAGTCGAAAGTCGGAGTTATTAAAAAAAAAAATCTAAAGAAATGGAAATATTACTAGTGCACTCACAAGAACTTTTCCGTAAAAAATCAACAGTTATTTAAGAGATTATTCGGTAAAGTTGTTTCAATAGAATATACAGTTAAATTACCAAAGAAATATATTTTTTAACTTTCTGTCTGCTATTCAATAAACAAAATAAACAAAAAAACGGACTTTCCGTAGTAGTTAAAATATTCAGTTAAAATTTTCTATTTAAAACAAAATGTTCTTATATTATATTGAGTGTTGAAATAAACAAAAATCTATTGTTTTTATGGATTTTGTCAATTAATTTTTCAACAGTTGAAAATAAACTAAAAAATACAATTGTGTTAAACGAAAAGTAAGTAGTCCTGTTTTACCTGATTTGCAGTTAATTTAATGTATATATTCAGTAGTCTGAAATTAGTTAAAACTTATGTGTCACATAATATATATTTCTTGAGAGAATTTAAAAAAATTCACCAAGGTTTAAGCTTCCAATTTTTCTCAAATTCGTACCACATAATTTTTTTATCCAGTGGCACAATAATCCGCATAATATTTAATTAAATTCTTAATTTCAAATGAAATTTCCATACAAGAAGTAGTAAAATACTAATATTTTTATCCGAAGTGTAATTTTTGCGTTAATTTTTTTTTTACAATATAGATATATACCTATTATATACCGATAGATAAGATGATTATGCCATCATCAAATTAAAAAATAAATTTAATTTTAAAATACCTTGAACAATTTTGTAAAAATAAACCAATAAAAACAAAAATAAATTATATAATTTTTTTTGTTTGAGTTTCCTGTGCCGTGGGTTTGCATCATTTGCCGGGGGCAGGGTCCCTTGGATGGTGGTATGTGGAGTTGTTCTTATGTTTGTGTTTGGTCTCCCTGATGCGAAGTTGAGCGGCGTTGCTGGAGTGGGAGGTCGGCTACGACGGCAGCATGGGCCTATGAAATTTTCGTTGTGCTGGTTGGAGTTTCTCAATCCGGAGCACCGGAAATGTGAGCTGGTGTCGCAGATTGAGCATCTGATGGGTTTGGCTGCCCTTGTAACGATTTTTTCTAAAATTATAGTCCTAAATATGCATAATTAAACAAAATTAACATCAGCTAAAAAAAAAAACATTTAAAATGTGGTTTTTTTTTGGCATCACAAAATAGTAATTTCAAAATTTTGTAATTTTTTATTAAATTTTCCGTCCTGACTTTATTTATATTCTGAATTTATATAAAAATTTATAGCACTTTTTTATGATCCAAATTTAAAAAAAATTCTTAAATCAGCGCGCAATTTTTTTTAGCACACTCTAAAATTAAATTTTTTTGTCAAAAGTTTGTCATTTTCGACCAATGCTTGACCTAAGGTGCATGGGCAAAAGATAGTGAAATTACATTTAAGTTTTTTTTTCAAGACCCAATATTTCAGAAAATATAAAAATTTGTGTTGGTTTTCTAACAAAATTGCAAGCAAGTTTTAAAGAAATGTAAATACTTTGTTGGCCAAAAATGACAATTTAAACAACTTTCAATGAGGTCCCTTATGAAGAATTCTTCAATTTTGTCACATGACAGTGGTGCACACCACCACTAAACCAGTCACTATAAAAAAAAAAAAAAAATATGTAGGTACATTATTTTTTGCTGGGCAATCGATTGAGACTATTTATTTTAAAATCGGAGAGGGGTCGTCCAAAAGGTGATCGCTTTCATATGGAATTGCTCTATATGATTTCATGTATGAGCATATATGGTTTCATTTATGGACATATATGTAATGTATGAAATCGTATGGCTATGTATGCCACCATATATGATAATATATTGCATATATTGGTTCATATATTGCTTCATATATGCCATACATCTCTATATATGAATTCATATATTATTCCATATATGGCAATATGTTTTAATTTGTATCAGATATTTTTAATCCCTTCTCGCTGCTATACGAATTACTGAAAATAGATTTTAAAGTTTCCATAATTTATATTATACATTTTATAAAGATGATAGTAGAGAATGAGTTAATAAGATAAACGTTTTTTATGGTTTTTATTTTAATTATAATATTGAATCTATAATGTTAAATTGAGCTCTTTATGCAGTATTTTCTAATTTATGTTTTAGTATATCTAAAATTTTTAATACTGCTTCACTTATTTTACTATTTGCATACAAGGCATGAAAGGTGTTTTGGTTCATATGAGAGATCTCACTTGAATCTAAAGAAATATCAGTCACATTTGATGTGCTTAATTCTGATCGGTAGTACCTAACCTGACTAACAATCCCGCTTTTGGCGGGACTATCCCAATTTTCAATATATTTTTTTTCTCAATAGAATTTTTATAAAAAATAAAATGATTTAAAAACGTTCAACATTTTGAAGCTTTTTGATGGAAATAAAGTTTTAGAGCCAGTGATAGGATTTCGAAATTCGAATCGAAGCCTTAAATGTATTCATTTGATGTGCCAAAAGTAATTATTTTTATAATTAAAAGAAAATCTAAATTTTTAAAGCAATATTTGAGCGATTTGAACTAAATAATTGGGAATTTATTAAATTTTAAGACAATAAATTTTAAAAAATCCCACTTTTTTGCGCCAAAATTCCGATTTTTTTGCCTGCGAGTCCCGCTTTCTTGTCAAAAACAGTTAGTCACGTTAGTAGTACTTGACTCTTTTAGATGCTGACTTTGTCTCTCCATCATATTTATTACTATCATAATCTGAATATTCATATTCATCTAAACATTCATCTCTATTAGTATCCGAATCGCCATCACTATCAATCTCTTCATCACCATCGACCATGAATTGTCATCATCGGAATCAACAAGCTTTTCTATTGCGTTATTTGGTTGCGCTATTGTTTAGTTCCCATCTTTCCAATGCCTTTAGTGGACACTTTGTATCAAACACAATCACTTTAGTTAACGTTTTTTATAAAATTCATAAGTGTTCTTACCAAAGTACTTCTTTTGTCGGTTGGCTTGATTACTATTGTTATCGTCATCATCATTTTCTAAATCATCGAATTTTATTTTTTCTAAAACAAGTTGGTTTTCCATTTTCCATACTGTTATTCATTTTCATTACATTCTTTTCCAAATTGTATTTTCTTAAAAAATTTCGCGTTGAACTTTTTATATTTATTAATGCATTTTGAATTTAAAATGTATGAATTTATCAGTAACATGTTCTTAGAAGTATAATAGAAACATTTTCTTTTAATAAAGTCAATATTTTAGACAAAAACTTAAAAATTGGGCTTTTTTATACAAGCATGTAGGAAAAGTATTAATATATGACCATATATGAATATTCACATATGCCCATATATGACCATATATGTCCGTATACCCTCAAATTTCGGATCCGAACATAAATGCATTCATATATGAACTCATTTATGTGGCCATATATGACAATATATGAACATTTTCACCTGGGTACTTAATTTAAAAAAATAACTACTAAAATACCCACAATTATGAACACAACACGAATAAAAAAATATTCACGTTTAAGATAACAAATTGACTACCAAAATACCCAAAATTAAGATAAAACATCGACTATTAACAGACCCATGGTTAAGCTTAAAACCGACTAAAATCCTACACAATTAAGATCACAAATTCACTACCAAACCCACTAAAGTGAAAAAATACACCGATTAAATTTAAAAATCGACTACTAAAACCAATCCAATTAAGATCACAAATTTAAAACGAAATGACACAATTAATATTTAAGACCGACTATTAAAACATAATGACTAAGCATAAGAATCAACTATTAAAGAACAAACGATTAATTTTTAAAAATTTAAAAGTTAAAAACTTACTTTTAAACTCCCGCGACCAATTTCTAAAATATACTATGAAAGGACCCGCGATCAATTTCTAAAATATACTATAAAAGGACATAAGATTAATTTCTAAAATGTATTATTAAAAGACACACGGTTAATTTTGTTAAAATGTACTATTAAAGCACCCACGATTATGAAAAATTTACTGATAAAACCCACACGATGTAAATGAAATATTTGCTATTAATGAACCCGCGATTGTTTTATTTTTAAATTTTCTATTACAAGATCCATGATTAACCCTCCGATGAGTGACAGTTCTGAACTTCACGGCCTTGTGAAAAGGTCCCTACGGACCTTTTTTGTAAATCATGTTTTTTTCATATAAAATTTTTTTTTTTTGATTTTGTTTTTTTTTGTTTTTATTGTTTATAACTAAATTCTACATACAAAAATAATTTTTTAATTTTTTGTTTTTATCATCATCCCTAATGTCATTGAGTTTAGGGCTTTGTGTTCAGAACAAGTAAATTATGTGTTGAAACAATAAAAAAATTATAATGATGCCCAAAAACATGCATTTATTAGTGAAATTCAGTACAAGGTCCATACAGACCTATTCACACGTCCGCGTACTATTCTCACTAAAACCTCAATAACTCCTAAAGTAATGATCCGATCGGCTTGATTTTTTTTCCAAAAGATGCGCAAGGGGGGGGGAGGTTGTAGTGGCCGAATTAGGAGTAATTTCAGTTTGAAAAGGCAAAAAGGTCCCTAGGGACCTTCTCACTCATCGGAGGGTTAAAATGTAAAACATATTATTAGAGGAAACACGATTCAAATTTAGTATTAAAGCACTTTATTGTTTTATATTTATTTACTACTAAAAGACACACGAATAATATTCAAAGTTTACTATTTATTAAAGGAACCAAGATAAATTTTTGACATCACTATTTATATGAAACATTTAAATGAAAACTGACCCACGATTAAAATTAAGAATTTATTTTCTAATAAAACACCCACGATTAAAAAAATTTCCAGTGCGCAGGCGCGGATTAATTAACTTTTTAATTAACTTTTTTACCTCTTTTTACATTTTTGTATTGAACAATTTAATGGGGGAGGGAGAAATCGAGGACAATTTCTTTTTTAAAAAAGTGGTTATTAAAAATTAATGCAAAATCGGAGGAGAAACAAAAAAAAATGGCAAGCACTCAAAATTTTATATGCAAAAATTTCCCTATTTTGGGTGGTTATGGTGCCGCCCCCGAGGAGTTTGGAAGGTTTCAAATCAAAACTTAAGGTCGATATTACGTCCCATATAAATGTTCCAAATTTCATCGGACCACTAAAATTTTGTGATACATCCCACTGTGTAACGATGCGCAGTGGGTTATTTTAAAACAAATAATGTTAATAAATACAGAACTTCTAAGCTACTGATCCGATTGGTAAGAATCAAATTGAAAATTTTAAAAGAGGTGTTAATCTTTTGTAAAATTCTGATTGGGTCACCCAGTGTTAGTACAGGGTATACTTACATGTTGTCAAAGTTGACTACCTCGTGTATAAAAAATCTTTTGGAGGGTGTAAATTTTGTAAATGTGGACCGATTTCAAATTTTTTTTTTGCATGTATAACATGATTATGGTTATAGGTTATCTCTTCTACTTTAAAAGTTATTTAAAAATAAAAATTTTATGTTTTGCCATGTGTTTTTTGGTTTATCTACCAAAAAAAAACTTTATTATTTAATCGATTTAAAAGCAAGAAATTCTCTCTGTTAATAATACTTCACGATAAAAAAAAATAGCAAATTTGTTTTAATAGTTTATCCGATTTGTCTGAAATTTTTACCACATAAAGTCGAAAGTCGGAGTTATTAAAAAAAAAAAATCTAAAGAAATGGAAATATTACTAGTGCACTCACAAGAACTTTTCCGTAAAAAATCAACAGTTATTTAAGAGATTATTCGGTAAAGTTGTTTCAATAGAATATACAGTTAAATTACCAAAGAAATATATTTTTTAACTTTCTGTCTGCTATTCAATAAACAAAATAAACAAAAAAAACGGACTTTCCGTAGTAGTTAAAATATTCAGTTAAAATTTTCTATTTAAAACAAAATGTTCTTATATTATATTGAGTGTTGAAATAAACAAAAATCTATTGTTTTTATGGATTTTGTCAATTAATTTTTCAACAGTTGAAAATAAACTAAAAAATACAATTGTGTTAAACGAAAAGTAAGTAGTCCTGTTTTACCTGATTTGCAGTTAATTTAATGTATATATTCAGTAGTCTGAAATTAGTTAAAACTTATGTGTCACATAATATATATTTCTTGAGAGAATTTAAAAAAATTCACCAAGGTTTAAGCTTCCAATTTTTCTCAAATTCGTACCACATAATTTTTTTATCCAGTGGCACAATAATCCGCATAATATTTAATTAAATTCTTAATTTCAAATGAAATTTCCATACAAGAAGTAGTAAAATACTAATATTTTTATCCGAAGTGTAATTTTTGCGTTAATTTTTTTTTTACAATATAGATATATACCTATTATATACCGATAGATAAGATGATTATGCCATCATCAAATTAAAAAATAAATTTAATTTTAAAATACCTTGAACAATTTTGTAAAAATAAACCAATAAAAACAAAAATAAATTATATAATTTTTTTTTGTTTGAGTTTCCTGTGCCGTGGGTTTGCATCATTTGCCGGGGGCAGGGTCCCTTGGATGGTGGTATGTGGAGTTGTTCTTATGTTTGTGTTTGGTCTCCCTGATGCGAAGTTGAGCGGCGTTGCTGGAGTGGGAGGTCGGCTACGACGGCAGCATGGGCCTATGAAATTTTCGTTGTGCTGGTTGGAGTTTCTCAATCCGGAGCACCGGAAATGTGAGCTGGTGTCGCAGATTGAGCATCTGATGGGTTTGGCTGCCCTTGTAACGATTTTTTCTAAAATTATAGTCCTAAATATGCATAATTAAACAAAATTAACATCAGCTAAAAAAAAAAACATTTAAAATGTGGTTTTTTTTTGGCATCACAAAATAGTAATTTCAAAATTTTGTAATTTTTTATTAAATTTTCCGTCCTGACTTTATTTATATTCTGAATTTATATAAAAATTTATAGCACTTTTTTATGATCCAAATTTAAAAAAAATTCTTAAATCAGCGCGCAATTTTTTTTAGCACACTCTAAAATTAAATTTTTTTGTCAAAAGTTTGTCATTTTCGACCAATGCTTGACCTAAGGTGCATGGGCAAAAGATAGTGAAATTACATTTAAGTTTTTTTTTCAAGACCCAATATTTCAGAAAATATAAAAATTTGTGTTGGTTTTCTAACAAAATTGCAAGCAAGTTTTAAAGAAATGTAAATACTTTGTTGGCCAAAAATGACAATTTAAGGATTAAAATTAAAATTTAAGGATTTTTCACGACTAAACTATTAAAGCTAATTTAAAAAAGTTTGCTATTTCTATTATGGTGAAGTATTATTAACACGGAAATTTTTTTTTTTTTAAAGCAATTAAATAATAAATTTTTTTTTGGCAAATAAACCAATAAAACTCATGGCAAAAAAGCAGTCTTTATTAAAACTCTTCCAAGAAAATGATTCCTATGTAGGTTGTATCAAAAATATACTCGTTTGTTAATGATATATGTTCTGTATCAATGGAAATGCTAATGTTTGTAGATAATTTTGTGGTAGGAGGGGAAATATGGTCAGACCATATGCCAATTATTTTAAACATGAGTTTTGATAGTATACATAACACTACCAAAAAAGTTAATCTGCTGCCAAAACTAAAATGGAATAAAAAGAACAGAGTGAACTATTGTTTCAATCTGAATGAAAAGTTATACGAAACCAGGACGCGGAAACAAGACTTGAATTTATACGATTTAAATAATCTAATTATTGAGTCGTATGAAATGCCGAAATACAGAGGAAAGCAAGTAAAATTTAAAACTAAGTGGTTTGATGATCAGTGTAGAATTGCAAGAGACAAATCTTTTAGTGCTTTAAATGATTTCAGAAATTCGCAAAGTGCAGACGATAAACAAAAATACACTCAGAAAAATTCCATGTATCAAGCTATATGCAAACGAAAAAAGAGTGAATATTATAAACAATTAGAGGAAAAATTGAATCATATTAATGACAGCAAACAGTGGTGGCAAATGGCTAAAGAAATTCGTAATAAAGAAAATTTTATCGGAAATGAAATAAGCGCAAGCAGTTTTAAAGAGTACTTTCGAACTTTATTAAACCCCCAAATAAAAGTGGCAGATATAGAATATGCGGCAAATCTTAGTGTGGACACCGAATTAGATAAAGCATTTACGGTACAGGAAATAAAGCTTGTGTTATCAAAGGCTAAGGAAAACAAAGCGCCTGGAGAAGACAGAATACCATACGAATTCTTTGTTAATGCTAGCGATGAATACTTAAATGCCCTGGCTGACGTATATACGAATATTTTAAAACGCGAATGGCTCTGTTGAATTGTTTGAACGAAGTATAGTGTTTCCTATTTATAAAAAGGGTGATGTCAATCAACCGAACAATTATAGAGGGATTTCATTCACGAATTGCATTGGAAAAATTATGATGGGTGCAATACATGAAAGGCTGAATCAGTGGGTAAAAAATAATAATAAATTAAACGAATTTCAGGCAGGTTTTCGAAAGGGATACTCTACGATTGACAACATCTACAACCTAACAGCAATTGTCAACCTAAAATTGTTTGAAGGAAGAAAAGTTTATGCGTTTTTTGTCGATTTTAGGGCAGCATTTGACAGAGTTCCCCGGAAACTCCTTATTTATAAATTGCATCAAATGGGAATGTCATCAAAGGTGGTTAATTTTATTGAAAATGTCTACAAAAGAACTAAATCGGCAGTTTGGACCGGAGATGAACTATCCGGCTATTTCGACACAAATATAGGAGTTAAGCAAGGTTGTTTATTGTCTCCTTTGTTGTTCGCATTGTACCTAAATGATCTACATGATAATTTAAAAGGTGGAATATTGATCGATCAGTTGAATATAAGGTTGCTTATGTATGCGGATGATATCGTATTACTGGCTGATGATAAAAACGTTTTACAAAGAATGATTGATAATTTGGAAGTTTATTGTAACACATGGGGTATGGAGATCAATCTTACAAAATCCGAAATAGTTATTTTAGAAAAGGAGGACGTATTGGTTCTACAGAAAAGTGGAAATTTAAAGGAGAAAATATAAGGATCGTTAATGAATATAAATATCTACGCATTTTACTTACACCTACAATGTCTTATTCAAAACACGTATGTGCCAAAAACGATGCTGCAAAAGTTTGTATTAACATTACCTGGAAAAATTTTATTGGGAAAAGGGACCTGTCGCTTAAAGCTAAATGGAAGCTATTTCAAGCTGTTTGCAGGTCAATACAATCATACGGAGCACAGATTTGGGGCTTTTCCTGTTTTAATTTTGTAGATAAACTACAGAGGTTTTTTATAAAAAGAGTTCTAAGATTGCCAGATAATACACCAAATTATGTGATTGCTCTAGAAACGGGACAAGAAGAAGCCCATATATACACCTACAGCCTCCATCTGCAATATATATGGAAAACACTTTTTGAATATGACGACGAGAGATTACCAAACAAACTATCGAAATTAATAATTTCTAAAAATATATACTGGTACGACGATTTGATGAAACAGCTAAATAAATATTATATAAGCCTCAATGGCGACAATCGAAATAAAATAATTTGGAAAAACTCTTTCTGCCAGTTAATTGAATCAATAAAGCAAGAAAAATATCATGGTCATCAATTATCTGCTCTTCAAAGTGAGCAAAGAGTGTATAAAAATCTTGATCACTCCAAAGGCCTTACATACTGCAATGAAAAATATAACCAGCATGAAATATCCATTATAATGAAAGCCCGGGGTGACCTGCTGTGGTTAAATGGAAATCAATATCGAAATGAACAGTCTAAAATGTGCTCCCTTTGCAATTTAAACGAAGAAGAATCACTAATTCACTTTATAGGAAGGTGCCCGGTGCTAAAAGAAATTAGACGCAGGTTCCTACGATACTCAAGGGTTTCAGATAATGAAGTTTTAGAAATTTTAAATGGTGGTGTTGATGGTAATTGGCATCATTTATATAATTATTTGAAAGAAGCGTTGAAATATAGGAAATTTTTAGTAGAGGAGTATAATTTTTAGTTTAAGTTTTATTAATAAAACGGAAATTTTCAAATTAAAGAATTAATCAAATTATTATCATATTTCTGCTAATATTTTTTAAAAATGAAATAATAATTAAATATAATAATAATTAAATATAACTCAAATAAATAATCCAAACTTCCGGCTGGCGGTTTTGTAAAAACCATGCCGTAATCTCTTTATTTTAATTAAATGAGTTTTTAAGCAAACAATTGTAATATTGAAGAATGAAAAAATTAATGAATAAAGAAGAAGAAATACAAAAAAAAATACTCGTTTGTTTTCTATTTTGTAACACAGTGCAATTTGCTCTAATAATAAAAAAAAAAAAACTATATAAAATGTTTGAAAAATTCTTTAAATTGTTTTATCTCTTTAAATAATGTGATTAGTTCAAAAACAGCTTAAACTTGGAATCACAAATAACGTCTACGTTATTTATTCCATATCATTCTATATTTTTTAAACATAACGTCAACTTCAATATATATTACACGACTCACCCTGTTTTGTCAATCTTCATTTCCTCTGTCATTTGATTTTGTTTATTTAGTTTTCTTTGTTGACCGGCACGTGTAAGTTTGCAAAAAAGTGTCGTCTTCGTTAATTTATTAAAAAAATCAAATTTAAACGTCTACGAATTCAATAAAATAAGTGTAAATATAAAATTTAATAAATCTAAAAATGTTTTTTGTAAAAATATCCACAAATAAAAGTGTTTTTAAGAAAATATAAAGAAAAGTAAATTTTCGGGGCCGACGCAAGTGCCACGGAATTTGTGTTAAAATTTTAAGATATTGTCAATGTATCAAGTGTTAAATGTTTAAAATATTCTTTAAATAATAGTAATTTGTCAATTAATTGTTGTTAAATAGTAAATTTATGCAAAAAAAATTAATAATTTTTATCAAGAAAATTTATTAGCCACTAGCGCTTGCGGGTTGTTTTTTGTTTTGTTTATTTTTTCTTTGCTTATTCCTTTTCTATTGTTGTTTTTGTGTGAGTAAAAGTAAAGTATTGTTGCATTTTGCTTTAACCATAAAGCAGTGATGTGCTTCCTCTCAATTTCCAACCACACGGGGTTACAGAAGAAAATGCTGCTTACGCTGCGTCAACACACGTACACTATAAACATCTTCGTATGGCTTTCGATGTGCATATTCGGCTTTTGCTTTGTTCTCACTGAGTTAAAAGAAAACAAATCAATTGTAGTTGAACCATTGTTGAAGCAACACCACGCTGCGGAACACAAATAAAAATACACGTAGAAATATGTTTGATGATGAATGGGAAAATACTTTTTTTTTTTATAGAGAATATGGATGACGATGCACAATGCTTAATTTGTAATAAAATTATAAGTGAAAAATTTTTATTTATTTATTTTTTTATTTAAAAACCCTAAACAAACACCAGTGAAATATTCGTATTTTAAATAAAAATATTAATTGACCCAGCAATATCTTTACTTATAGAAATAAGTCTGTAGAAAAAGCATAAAAAGTAACTAAAAACTAGTTAAAAATGACCCCGCAGAAAAAAACCAGTTGAATTAACAGATTTTTAAACTAAATATTTGTAGACTTAAAATAGCAAAAATAAACCTGATGAATAGTAACAAAGTAACAAAAACACCTGCTAACATTAGCAAAACTAATTACTAAATATCTGTACCCAAATAAAATCATAAACATTTTGAAAATTTTAAGTTTTTTTTAATGCAATTAAAAATTTTCCGTTATTAAATCAGAAATTTACAATTATTTAGCAAAAATTTCAGTTGGTTTAACAATTTAACCTGTTATTTGCATTTTACAAAATTCGGGCTAAATTTAGCAAAAAAAAAAATGTTAACACAACAGTTTTTGTTTGATATTTTAAGTCTGCAAATATTTAGTTAAAAAATCTCTTAATTCAACTGGTTTTTTCTGCAGAGTCACTTTTATCTAATTTTTAGTACCTTTTTTTTGCTATTTCTACAGACTTATTTCTAGGAGTGTACCAAAATTATATTTGAAATTAATTCTTGTACAGTCATAGAAATGAAAGCTATACTCATAGAAATAAGTCTGTAGAAATAGCAAAAAAAAGTTACTAAAAATTAGTTAAAAATGCCCTGCTAATTTTAGCCCGAATTTTGTAAAATTTCTATGAGCGCATTTGTACAGCTTTATTTCTATGAGTGTAGCTTTCTTTCTATGCAAAAAATCTATTTTTTTAAATTATAACAAAATTTTTTTCACTTGAGTACACACACTAATATGATACAACGCTAAACTGTTTCTGAGCCATGGTGGTTCCCAGGAGCCCTTGTCCGCTTAAGCCGAAATAGAAAAAAATATATATTTTTTAGTTTCAAAGGGGTTCATATATTAAAAAATATATTTTTATGAAATTCACTTTTTTCAAAAAAAATCTTTTTTCTGCAATTGAAATTTATTATCAGTGTACCGTAGAATAAACTTCGTTTTTTCGCTGCTACACACCCAAGTATAAATGCAATAGTGTGCGTAAAGAACATCACTGCCATAAAGTATGCCATAATAAAGTGTAAAGTTAAACTAGTGGAAGGTGTTTGTAAAAAAATAACTTTGTCAGGGATGGATAATCAACATTTCAAGAAAGACACATACATTAAATGGATATAGCATTGCAGATTGGATAACGGTAAGTTTAATTTTTTTACATGAAAATAAATTGTATTTCTACTCTTGGACTCTATATGTTTTAGTTCAGGGCTGGCAAAACTATGACACGCGTGTCAGTATTGGCACGCTACCGACTTTTCAGTGGCACGCGACGGTTTCTTAAATATTTTCAAATATTGTAATTTTATTAGAATATTTATTATCGGTTAAAAAAATTAACAGAGGTTTAAATATCTATTTACGATATTAAAATATATGTTTTGACCCGAAAATGGTAACGTTTTCAATACAGGTGGAAAATCGACTTTAACCCTTTAGGACCACGCTCAAAATTGTAAACTTTGATTTTTTCTACTAAAACTGCAAATATTTTAAATTTATAATAACTGTAAAGGAAACAAATAAACTACAATATTCCGTTTTTTTGGTTAAATTTTTTTTTTAAACTTCAAATAAATGAACATAATAAATGTAATTTTATGAACAGTAAAAACAAATGACAAATGTTAGTAGTCCTTTCTTCAAGTGAAATTTCATTTGTTTTTGACTACATTTGCAGTCGACTTTACCTACATAATATCCTTAGTTCAGTAAACTACATTATATTCTGAATGTAGTAGTGTAATCTGTGTTTTTGTTTACATGTTATTTTTTACCATTTTTAACATTTTTACTAATTTTACTCAAAAATCCGTTCAAGTACAAAAAATCTAGTACACTGTTAGAAGAAAGTTAGTAGAACATTTGGTGCAGCCGTTAGTATTCCAAATTTTAAAGTTTTTAACTAATTTTTAGTTTAAATTAAAATTTTAGTTAAAAATTTTTGTCTTGATGAAATACCAAACTTTTAACTAATTTTTTTTTCTGAATTTACTAAAGTCCAAAAATATTGCTTTGATAATAAAACCAGCAGATGTCGTTGAAATACGAGGTATAAAATACACAAGTGGAGTGAACACGTCGTATTAGAAAAATATTTAGAAACATTTATGTTAATAAACTAATAAAAAATAAAACTAAATGTTTAAGTTTTTAATAAAAAAAAGTAAAAAAGGGAAATCTTTTTTTCTGAATTGAATGACTATAATAAGTGGTTTTTGCGTCTATCAAATTGTTTATAGTGTTTAAAAAAATAAAATAATTCAAAACATATTTTTATTTTAACAATGAAAGATTTTTAAAAATCAGTGCTTTTTTAGTTAAATTTTACCTTATTCTTCTATTATTTTCATTTTTGTAGGTTACGCTTCAGTCTTTGAGAAATAAAATAAATAATAAAGACAAATAAAATACACATAAACTCTTTTTTTATTTATATAATAAATACAAAGCTGTATTTTAGTTGTCTTTTTATTTATATTATCACCAACAGATGGCGCTTAGTTTTCATGCAAACAGTTAAAAATTTGACTAAAATTTAGTAGAGTTTAAAGTTTTTGTTTGCTGTTCTTATTTTACTAACTGCTAGTTTTACTGATTTTTTCTGCAAAGTAATTTTAACTAGTTTTTAGTAACTTATTCTGCTATCTTTACAGACTTATTTGTATGGGCGTAAAAAAGGTAGTAAATATATTAAGGGACAATATTTCTATGATAAAACTGAACATGAATCGTTATTCAAATAATTACTTTTAGTGATTTGCTTAAAATTTTAAACGCCGCTAATGATTTTTTCTCCTTTTTAGATTTTTATTTTTTATTTACTATATTTAAAATTTTTTTGTTCGTTTACTTTTGAATATATTCACAATTTCTTATTTTTTTCTGTTTTACTAGAAAATTGAGTTATCTAATTTCTATTCTGCAGACCCAAATATACAAACCAGATAATTTCTCAGCATTTATCTTTTCCAATTAAATATTTTTAAAACTTTTATTTTTTGGCCAAACTTTTACGTTCTTTTTCAATGAAAACATATCAATACAAATAAAATTGCGTATTTCTCATATAAAGGGTGTTTTTATACAGGTATAGAACTTTAAGTTGGCAACACTTTTTTTAACTGGTGGCCATTTTGTCAGCTGTCAAGTGATTTATGTTTAGTTTGGTTTGGAGTTTTAACATGAATAGACTGACACCTGAACAACGCTTCAAAATTGTGCAAATTGATTTTGAAAATCATGGTTCTGTACGAAGTACGCGCACCAATTTTGCGAATTTCGTTTAGCAATGAAGCTCACTTTTGGTTAAATGGATACGTCAATATACAAAACTGCCATATTTGGAGGGATGATAATCCTCAAGTGTATGTAGAGTCACCGTTACATCCAGAAAAACTGACTGTTTGGTGTGCTTTATGGGCTAGTGGAATCATTGGTCCTCACTTCTTTAAAAACGATGCTGGTCAGAACGTTGCAGTCAATGGTGACCGCTATAGAGCTATGATTACTGACTTTTTCGTTCATTAATTGGACAACCATGATGTGTAGAAGTTGTGGTCTCAACAAGACGGAGCAACATGTCACACAGCTTGTTCCACAATTGATTTATTGAAGGAAGCGTTTGGTAACCACATAGGGATATGTGAAGTCGCTTGTCTACGCCGCTTAGCCCGAAGCGATTGACCACTTGGAGGACAACATTCGCCTCGTTGTTGCCAATATACGGCCACAAATGTTGGAAAAAGTTATTGAAAATTGGACCTACAGAATATACTAAATCCGAGCCAGCCGTGGCGGTTATATGCCAGAAGTCATAATTAAATTTCATGTTAATTTAAAAAATTCATCTTTGTTTTATTCTATTTCAAAGTTCTATAGCTCTATAAAAAACACCATTTATTAGCAACAATATAAAGAAAACCTCGTGAAACATATTAAGCTTTTAAAAAGTTACACATTTTTGATCACTTACTGCACTATTGTATCAAACTTTGTGCTGTTACAAAAAAAATCTTAAAAACAATTAATTCGCTGTTCACTGTTGAAATGTGCAATGATTTTCGAATGCTAACTCTTTGTTGTCATTTTGCTATATGTGTGATGACTATCTCTCGCTCTCTATTCATTAGTTTATCATCGTTGTTAACACACCCTTACACGTTATGCAAAGCAAAAAGCAAACGGACATGACAACTGAATTATTAGGAATTATTCATTTACTTTTTGAAGAAAACTTCATTGTGAAAAATTTCATTAATTGTGTTTTCTTTTCTGGAAAAAAGTGTTGCCTTCTTAATGTGCAACATTTTTCAAATTTTGCCCTCGACCTATTAAAATTAAGTATTTTTACAATCATAATAGAACACAATTTCAACACATATTACATTTATTTAAACAAATCTGTTTTTTAGTGTTGTTAAGGTTCGGTTTCGAATCCCAGCAAACTTTAAAAAAAACCTTAATGTTTTTTTTAATAATTAATTTTTGTTTTTTTAATTATTTAAAAAATTTGGATTTAGCTCTATACATTTTTTTCAATTTATTTTTTTTTATAAGCGAATTTCAGATTAAAAAAATTATTAATTACTTACAAAAAGAAAAAATTAAAAAAAAAAAAAATAGCAAAAACAAATTTAAAAAAATCGTAAATTAAATTTAACAAAAAAAAAAAAAAATATATATATTAGAGTTAGTTTTGAAAAATAGATTTTTGGATATTATCACTTTTTAGAAGGTTTTTGTACAAGGTGGCGCAAAAGTATTCCTCCTATCAGAAAATGCTATAAATTTTGCTATTGGCCCCTAATGTCAGTTCTGTTTTGACATTTGTGTAGTAAACACATGCGAAATACACGTTAATAAACAATGTTACGCTACACTGCTCCAGACCGCGGAATATTGGTGACTATTTATTTGACCAATAATTGATAATAATAATTTGACCAAATAATCATGAGTGATGAGGCCCATTTCCATCTTAGCGGGTACGTAAATAAGCAAAATTTACGCTTCCGGGGCACTGAAAATCCGAGTGTAACCCACGAAGAGCCATTACACCCTCTCAAAGTCACTGTATGGTGTGCTGTTTTCGCTGGAGGAGTCATCGGACCTTTTTTCTTCGAAGACGTCGCGGGGCAAACGGTTACTGTGAATGGTAAGCGCTACAGAGCAATGATCAACGAGTTCTTTTTGCCGCAACTTGATGAATTGGGATTGGAAAACATGTGGTTCCAACAGGACGGTGCAACGGCACACACTGCACGTGCCACAACCGATATGCTGAAGGATGCATTTCCCGGGCGCCTAATCTCCCGTTTTGGCGATTTGCACTGGCCAGCAAGATCGCCTGATTTGACCGCTCCAGACTTCTTTTTGTGGGCCTTTTTGAAGTCGCGGGTTCATGTCAACAAGCCTCAGACTCTTGCAGCTCTTAAAGACAATATCCGTCAAGAATGTGAGGACCTATCGCCGGAAGTTTTGGCCAAAGTGATGGAAAATGCCATAAAAAGGGCTCAAATGACAATCAACTGTGGCGGCGGCCATTTACATGACATCATATTCTCGACTTGATGTAAAAAAAATTAAAATACCAAATAAAAATAATCAACAAGAAGAATCAAAGTTTTTCATTTTTTTTTTAAATTACAGCCAAAAAACATCGGAAGGTTATTTTTGCGCCACCTTGTATCAATAAAAATAATGGCGTATTTTTTTTTTTAATTTCAACTCCTTCCCGTGCCTATAGACGACTCAAATCGCGGATTTTGGGTAACTTTTCCCATACAACAAAAACGGCTAAATATATGTCAAATCTGACTTCACTATTCGATTCTACGGGAAAACTTAGGCCCATAAGTTTTTTTTTAGTTTTTGGAATGCACCAGAATGCATAATTAGAGTGGTCCAAAAAAATAATTTTGTAAATAAAAAATTAAAATATTTTTTTTGTTAATATACAATGAAAAAACACTTACATCTGACAAAAATGGTCCAAAAATTTTTATTTTATAGCAACCCGTTCAAAAGTTATATAATAAATATAATTATATATATAATAAATGCTATATAAAAAAGATTTTATAGAAGTAGAAGAGGGAGAAGAAGTGGTTAATAATGTTGTTGATGCAGCTAACAAGTTGGCATATTTTGATTCCGCTTTTAGTAAGTCACCGTTTGATTTTATTACTCTTCAAAGTTTAAAAACTCTGGTTAATTTTGGAATTAACATATCCTTTATGCTTTATAACGCTGTTGAGTGGCCAGCCCAGAAAGGTTTTCGTAATGCAATCGAACAAGCTAAAAATATACAATCAACAAGTATTTACACCGAACAACTTGTTGGTATAATTTCGCGCCTGAACAACTTGTGTTTAGTTAAAAATAAAGATAATTTAAATTGTTTAGCTTTATCTGCTGTGGAAAGGATAGAATTAATTAGAATTGTTGTTAAATAGAAATTACAAAACCAATAAATTATTTTGTATTCACTAAAAAATTAAATTTTTAAACTTTAATAACTTTTGAACGGGTAACTACAAAATTAAAATTTTTGGACCATTTTTGTCAGATGTAAGTGTTTTTTCATTGTATATTAACAAAAATAAATATTTTAATTTTTTTTAAAAAATTATTTTTTTGGACGACTCTAATTATGCATTCTGGTGCATTCCAAAAACTAAAAAAAAGCTTATGGGCCTAAGTTTTCCCGTAGAGTCGAATAGTGAAGTCAGATTTGGCATATATTAAGCCGTTTTTATTGTATGGGAAAAGGGACCCAAAATCCGCGATTTTAGTCGCCTATAGGCACGGGAAGGAGTTGGAATTAAAAAAAAAAAATACGCCATTATTTTTATTGATACACAAACCTTCTAAAAAGTGATAATATCCAGAAATCAAAATCAAAAAAAATTTGAAAACGAACTCTAATATATATATAAAAAAATGTGATACCAATATGGGTTCGAACTCGGGATCTTCTGTGTCAGAAGCCAGCACACTACCACTCTGCTACCAAGGTGAGAGTTTTCTCGTCAAAAACTTTGCAATATATACACATGAGATTGATAAACCAAAAAAAATAGGGCAACATCCAACCCTGTAAATTTTTTGAGGGCAGAAAATGTTGGATTTTTTGCCTTTTATAAGGCAACATTTTCAGAAAGAAGTGTTCTCGGAGTGTTTACCTTATTTTAGAAAAGAACACAAAAAGGTAATTTGAGGGCAAAGTGCAAAAAATGTGATATTTTTGCCAGAAAAGAAAACGCCATAAAACTCGTCCAATAAAATTATCATTGTGTAGGTTATTTCAAAAATATATTAGTTTTTTTCTTTTTTGTAACGCAGTGCAATTTGCTCTAATATTTAAAAAAAAATATATATATATAAAATGTTTGAAAAATTCTTCAAATTGTTTTATCTCTTTAAATAACGTGATTAGTTCAAAAACAGCTTAAAATTGGAATCACTAATAATGTCTACGTTATTTATTCTAAATTAATTAATTTCCATATCATTCTATATTTTTTAAACATAACGTCAACTTCAATATATATTACGCGACTCACCCTGTTTTGTCAATCTTTATTTCCTCTGTCATTTGTTTTTGTTTATTTAGTTTTCTTTGTTGACCGGCACGTGTAAGTTTGCAGAAAAGTGTCGTCTTCGTTAATTTATTAAAAAATCGAATTTAAACGTCTATAAATTAAATAAAATTAGTGTAAATATAAAATTTAATAAATCTAAAAGTGATTTAGGTAAAAATATCCACAAATAAAGTGTTTTTAAGAAAATATAAAGAAAAGAAAATTTTCGGGGCCGAAGCAAGTGCCACGGAATTTGTGTTAAAATTTTAAGATATTGCCAATGTATCAAGTGTTAAATGTTTAAAATATTCTTTAAATAATAGTAATTTGTCAATTAATTGTTGTTAAATAGTAAATTTATGCAAAAAAAATTAATAATTTTTATCAAGAAAATTTATTAGCCACTAGCGCTTGCGGGTTGTTTTTTGTTTTGTTTATTTTTTCTTTGCTTATTCCTTTTCTATTGTTGTTTTTGTGTGAGTAAAAGTAAAGTATTGTTGCATTTTGCTTTAACCATAGAGCAATCTTGGGCACAAAGAGAAATGAGTATGTATTAGTTATTTTACAAAAAAAATGAGATTGTATTGGTATAATTGCACTGAACAAAATCACTTGGTTTTGTTTGTTTACATTGCTGTATTGTTTTACTATTTATGTCCTTACGTGATAAATTTCAGCTATGAGGCGAATAAAAAAAGAAATATTCATAAGAGGAAATTAATAGGTAATAAAAAAATGTTTTTTTAAGAAAATAGTCACATGAGTTCTTTGCCAATAATGTACTGGGCAACAGAGAATCAAGCCGATCGGCGCAAAATCGGCTGCGCGCCGCGCCGCCGATTTTTTTCAATTTTCAGCCGCCGCCGTTTTAATCGGCTCGCATCGGCTTAAAATGTGAGCCGGCTAAAGTGGCAGCCGTTGAATTTTTATTTGCGCCGCCAATTTTTTGATTAGATCGTAATAGACCAATTTTGTTACCATTTTAATCAGTCGTGTTTGGTTGAAAAACGTTAAAAAAGTTCATAGAAAGAAGAAAATATTAAACATAAATTAAAAATGCAAAAAAATTTTGATTTTTACTTTAATAAAAGTATACAAAATATTGAATCACCAGAATCGGATTCTGAAGAAGTTTTCGAACCAAAGAACCAAAATTATTATCAGAAGATAATATTAAAGCAAAACTTAGTGTTAGCTATAGCAGTGGCTCAGAATGCTGGAACCATTTTGGGCATTTGGAAATTTTGAATAAAAAAGTGTTAGAAAAGCAAAAGTTATGCAAAACAATTTTAAAAGGGTAATATTTTTTTTTAATATAGTACAAATTAAAAAAAGAAATTTTTAAGAATTGGTATTGTTTTAAAAAAATGTAAGGGAAAGTACGGTTAAGTGAGCCATGTTATTTGATGTAAATGTCAAAGCCGTCGGCTTTCATCAATTGTAATTTCCTCTATCTTTATTGAAAAAATGTAATCAGTTTACACTGTTTTTTCAGGTATACTTTTTGCTTGTTTAAAAAACCTTATTTAAGGTGTAAATTTTCGTTAAATTCAGAACTAAATAAAAAAAATTGTTTGAATGTGGTTTTTAAATAGCAATTTGGTAATTGATGAGTAGTTTATTTAAAATTTAACTACAAATAACTTTACCTTTTACAAAACAAATACTCTCACAAAGTTTCATATTTCTGGCCCTTCTAGTTCCTAAAATATATCACAAAAATTAAAGAATTTCAAAATTTCGAATTTGTCCTTACATAATTGCTTATATATTTTAAAGTATTTGAGGTACATGTTTAACAAAATGCGTCATGTGAAAATTATTCAAAACCTTTGAAATAGATTTTCAAAGTGTCAAATATAATTTTTTAAAACTGAATGTTCGGAATGCTGTATTTTAAAATCCGATATATTTAAAGTTCTAAGAAAGTTATATGTTGTTGCCTAGTTATGTAGAAAAAGTTCGTAATAATTCCTAAATTGCTTTTAAAATGTACAGAAAACATATCATACAAACATTTTTTTACAATTTTAAAAATGTCGCATTTTAAAATATAGCTTTCCAAATTTTTAATCTTAAAAATTAACTTTAACCTTTTGAAAATAAAAATAACGTTGCATTGTATACCTTTCTTATGCTGCCTTAGTTATACGTATACCTCAAATACTTCTAAAAATGCATGCATAATGTAAGGAAAAATTCGCAGATTTTTCTGGAAATCTTTAAGATATTACATTTCGGGAACTAGAAGGAACAAAACTCTTAAGCCTTGTAAGAGTATTTGTTTTGTAAAAGGTAACGTTCATACCAATTGTCATTAAATTTGGGAAAAGTGCTGAAAACCCATTGGTTACTTTGACATGAATTAAATGTATTATATATTTAAAAAAAAATGTTATTATAATCTTTTTTTTTTCTTTCTTTAAATAAATTTAATTAGTTTTTATATATATGAACTTTTATTTGTTTTATTAAAAATTAGCCAACCCAATTTAATTAAATCCTTATAATTAATAACTTGTGCATATGCTTGGAAATGTTTTTTTTTTTGTTGATTACTAACAAGAAAATTAATCTGATGAAAAATATAGCGATATATTACTAGATTTTATCTAAAAATCGTCAAGATAACAACAGTTAAAAAAACAGCATTTTAAGCCGACAAATTAGCCGCCACCGGTTTTTAACCTAATCGCCGCCGCCGCCGTAGCGAAAGTGGTTGCGCCGCCGCCGCCGAAAATTTAGGGTCGGCTTGATTCTCTGCTGGGCAAACAAATATATATAATAAATATGGATTAATAAATTAAAAAAACAAAAAGGATAAAAAAAAATATTTTATATTAATTCTTATAAAATACAACAAAGTTCAAAATACTTGCGTTGTAATTGTTTTTAATATAAAAAATTATAGTTCAGGGATTTTTAAATTTTTTAACTTATATAT
Source organism: Delia radicum (assembly GCA_021234595.1). Lineage (NCBI taxonomy): Eukaryota > Metazoa > Arthropoda > Insecta > Diptera > Anthomyiidae > Delia > Delia radicum. Next base: position 29,629,113 of record CM037854.1, on the reverse strand, counting down.
TGTTTTAATATTTTAGGTTTTGTGTGTTAAAATTAAGTTATGAATGAATAAATAAATCAAGATATATTTATGTACGTATATGAATAATAATGATTTAATAAAGAAAAGTGAGTAAATAGAATTTATAGGTAATAAAAAACGTTCTTTAAGAAACAGGTAAATAAGTTATTTTCACACAATGTATTGCATTAAAATAAAATTATAACTAATGATATTTATAAATTCATATTAAATAAAAATTATAAAATTCAATTAATTTATAAATTTATTTGTTGTTATATTTTGTGTCGAAAATTTGTTCTATGAACCTGTTATAAAGTGCTCAAATTTGAATACGAAAAAGGTGTTAATAAATTCAAAAAATATTAAAATTAATCGAAAAAACATTATTAATTCTTATTAAACAGAAAAAAGTTGCAAAACTCCGCATTGTTTTATTTTTTTTGAAGTTAGATTATTTAAATACTTTTGGTTTTGTGCGTTAAATGTAAGTAATGAATAAATGTATAAAATTATTTATTAATGAATTATTGAATGTATGTATGTGTAAATGAATGAAATAAATAAATTACGATATTTAATGAATAAAGAAATATAAGTAAATATAATTAAAAAAGGTATTTAAGAAGTTTGATAACAAACAAGTTTTCAATTTATTTCAATTTTTGGTTACAAACAAGGCACTCTGCTTCATTAAAAATATTCAAGCTAAATAAAAATGCGTTTTCCCAACCAAAATTCCACATAATGAAGGAAAAAAAAATCATTTAAAAAAAATTATAGTACGCTTGGCTTTATTAATTAAAATATCATTGGTTGTTGTCAAATACTCTCTGTGTACTTATTTTATTAAACAAAGCGACACAAAGCGACATAAACCTACTCCATCCAATGCTGGCAAGCAACTAAACAATTTTTTTTGGTTTTTTTTTCGGTTTCTCTTTTTATTTTTATTTACGTTCGGGTTGTGTTTGTGTGAAAAACGATTAGTCTTCGTTGTTTCAACAAGTGTTTGCCCGACACTGCCATAGAGTATGCCATAATAAAGTGCAAAGTTAAACTAGTGGAAGGTGTTTGTAAAAAAATAACTTTGTCAGGGATGGATAATCAACATTTCTAAGAAACACACATACATTAAATGGATATAGAATTGCAGATTGGATATCGGTAAGTTTAATTTTTTTACATGGACAAAAATGTATTTCTGCCGTTGTTTTAGTTCAGGGCTGGTAAAACTTTGCCACGCGTGTCAGTATTCTCACGCTACCGACTTTTCAGTGGCACGCGGCGGTTTCTTAAATATTTTCAAATATCGTAATTTTATTAGGAAAATTCTTTTAAAATAATTATCAGAGATTTAAATATCTATTTTCGCTTTTAAAATATATACTTTGACCCAAAAATGCAAACGTTTTCAATACAGGTTGTAAATCGACTTTAGCCCTTTGAGACCCACGTTCAAAATTATGAGCTTTGATGTTTTCTCCTAAAACTGCGAATATTTTCAATAGTAATAGATTTATTGAGGTAAAAAAGTCCTATTATATTTGTAACTTCCCTTAAAAAGATTCATTTATGTATAAATATGTTCATATATGGACATATTTGTTTGCGTATATGGACAAATATGGACATATATGCTTCATTTGTTTGCATATATGGAAGTATATGCGAAAGGACTCATATATGATCTTATATGGAGCTATGCAATTTCATATTTGCAAAAGTGGCTCATATATGGACATATATGGATGTATATGTTATTTCATATTCGCAATAGTATACGGAAGTATATGGAATTGCATATTAATTCAATTTAATTTAAATTTAGGCATGTGCTACAACATAAAAATATTAATCAGAGTCCTTATGAATTAGATTAAGAATTGAAGTTGTTTAAATGGGTTTATAAAAACACCGTTTTTATGTGTTTCAAAAATTTTCCTGTCATTTTTGCATTTTTAAACAAATATACGAGTATCATATAAAACAATTATCTATAACTATATAAGAGTGGCGTGACTGAGTGACTGAGGGATGAGTGATTCAACATCGCCCAGCCAAGACCGCTGGACATAGGAACTTGAAATTTGGTACATATGTTCCTCCTCCGACTTAGACCTCCACTAAGAAGCGAAAAACTCCTCCTTTTTCGGAAAATAATGTCCATTTTTCCCAGGCAAGACCTCTGGACCTAGGAACTTGAAATTTGGTACATATGTTCCTCCTCCGACTTAGACCTCCACTAAGAATTTTTGGATATTCCAACCGAGAAGGCCAAAAAGTGGAAAACTCCTCCTTTTTCGGAAAATAGTGTCCATTTTTCCGAAAAAAGTACATTTTTCCAAAAAAAAGTACCGAAAACGAGGTCCCAAAAAAGTACCATCTTCAAAAAAAAGTACCAAAAAGCATTGGAAAAAAAGTACATTTTTGCAAGCAAAAAAGTACCAAAAAGCAAAAAAGTACCAAAAAAATTAAATTTTCAAAAAAAGTACCAATTTTAAAAATGTCCCTTTCCAAAAAAAAGTACCGAAATTTTCAATGAAAAAAATTACCGGAAAAAGTATCAAAAAATGTACCCTTTTCAGAAAAATGTACAAAAAAAAGTACATTTTCCAAGAGAAAAAGTACCGAAAATGTTCATTTTCAAAAAAAGTACCAAAAATTTTTTCTTTTTACCAAAAAAATAAGTACCAAAACCATTGGCAAAAAAGTACCAAAAAAAATTAAATTTTCTAAAACAGTACTAATTTCAAAAATTTCCCTTTCCAAAAAAAAAGTACCGAAATTTTCAAAAAAAAAAATAAATGCCGAAAAAGTCCCTTATCCAAAATAAAAGTACCAAAAAAATGAAATTTTCTAAAAATGTATCAATTTCAAAAATGTCCCTTTCCAGAAAAAGTACCGAAATTTTCAAAAAAATAATTACCGAAAAAAGCCTATTCCAAAAAAGTACCAAAAATTATTTCAAAATAGTACTTTTTCCCTAAATAAGTTTCTTTTTCCAAAAAAAAGTACATTTTCCACGAGAAAAAGTATGTTCTTTTGCAAAAAAAAGTACCGAAATTTTAAAATATAAAACAAAAATTCCCTCTACCAAAAAAAAGTACCAAAAAATGTACCCTTTTCAGAAAAGAGTACCAAAAACTGTTGTAAAAAAGTATCAAAAAATTTTTTTATCTAAAAACGTACCAATTTCACAATAGTAAAGGTATCTTTTCCAAAAAAAGTACCTTTTCAACAAAAAAAGAAACGAAAAAGTTCCATTTTCAAAAAAAAAAAAAAAATTATCTCTTCCAAAAAAAGTATTTTTTCCACAAAAGTACAAAAAAAAAATAAATTTTTCTAAAAAAGTACCAATTTCAAATATGTACTCTTTCCAAAAAAAAAATATCTTTTCCAAAAAAAAATTTTGCCAAACAAAAAAGTACCAAAAATATTAAATTTTTATGAAAATGTAGCAATTTTAAAAAGTACTTTCTGTATCTGCCAAAAAAGAGTACCAAAAAAGTACCTTTTCCAAAAAAATACCGAAAAAGTACCTTTTCCAAAAAAAAAAAAACTGCAAACAAAATTTAATTTTCAAAATAAGTACCAATTTCAAAAAAGTCCTTCTTCCCAAAAAACACATTTTCCAAGAAAAGATACAATTTCCAAGCAAAAAAGAAAATAAATAAATTTTTCTAAAAAAAAAAAAATACAAATTTCAAAAAGTACTTTTTCCATAAAAAAATACTAAAAACAGCAATTTTTCCGCAAAAAAATACCTTTTCCTAGAAAAAAAGTGTCTTCCAAAAAAACTATATAAAAAAAAAAAATTAAAAAAAAAAGTTAAAAAAAATAATACATTTTCAAAAAAACAATTCCATTTTTCTAAAAAAGTACCATCTTAAAAATAAAATACCGAAAAAATACATTTTTTCAAAAATTAAATTACAAAAAATTACTTTTTCCAAAAAAATTTATAATTTTAAAAGTCCTTTTTCCTAATTTTTTTTTTGTATTTAAAATTAAAAAAAAATTAAAAAACTACACTCAATGAAAAAAATTCCCGGTTCAACGAATGTCAAACTTTTCACACTGAAGTAACGCTTTAACGAACAAGTCGAACGAAAATAAAAAATATATAAATTTAAACAAGTGGAAGCATTAAAGTCCGATGTGCCGAATTTGGTATTAAAAAAGATTAAATTCGGCTGTGACGAATTTTTGGATACCCTCCATCTCGGTGTTTTCATAAACCAGGGAAAGTGCAAACAATATTAATATCTATATTCTTTGTAAAAATAACAAAAATAATGTTGTTTTTATAAGTAAAACAAAATATGACTGATTGATTAATGTATTTGGGATATTACAAAAGAAAAAAAGTTTACTAAAATGAATCTGAAATTCTGCATGCTTATAACAGTGGGTATTCAAAGGTTATTCTGATTACCTAAAGAAGAACGTGTAGTGAAAAATATATATATTTGTATAGTTCCTTATGATGTTAAAAAAACTGTTGTAAAATTCGCCTGTTGTTTGTCTCTTTGCCTATATAATAATGAAAGAAAGTTACTAAAATATATTTTTGGATCGTTAGAAGAGATGCAATGAATACAAACGCATAAAAACAGTTTCGAATAATCAGAATTTTAGATAAATTTAAGGGAACAAAAATACACTTGCGGAGACATACATAATGAAATAATTATGAAATGCCAGTTTACATTACAACACATGTGTTTATACTATACATCACATAAGTAAAACGGAAAGTGTGATGAAACTAAGTTTGTCAAAAATTATAAAAGAAAATCTTTCGAGTGTTTAGGGTTTTCGAGATACAAAAAATTAAAGAAACTGGTATTTCAAATTATTGTTTTTCAGCTCAGTTGCTTGTGCAATTCTCGTTTACGACTCCTAGAATAAGAACCCTAAGAAATTTTCCCAAAATTCGATTGGTTTTTACACATCAATACTTTTATTTAGATTATTTTTGTATGTATCAAATAAAAATTAGGGCTTTTAAGGAAAACAAATGCATATAAACAAAAGATGTTAAGATGAAGTATGCACCTTATATGTCTTAAATAAAAAAGTTCTGAAAGTGAATGTCCTTTAAATTGAATGGGGTTTTTAATAAATGTAATTAGAATGTAAGAGTTTCCTTGCAAATTTATTAAAGGTTGAGAATGAAAATAAGTAAAAATAGTGTACGAAAAAAAGTTATGAATTTACATTGTTGGATTCGGGGATTTTGTTGCTGGATATTTTTTTGATCTGATAACGATTAATGTGTCTGGCAACTCCGGTTAATGCAGTCAAATAAATAAAGAATTTTAACTAAACTATTTTGTTCTACCTTTTTTCTAATTGGTGATTTTTTGATTTGTTGGGGTTAACAAAAAAAGGTATATGGCAAGCCTGGTATATGGAAAACAAAAGCATACTTTATAAATTAGCTTAACAATTTTTCGAGGGCTTCTCGCATTTGCACTTATAACCAGTGTTGCCAGGTTTGCAAAGCATAAAAACGACAAACTTTCTAGAAAAAATCGTCAAAATCGTCATCATATTTTGAAAAATCGTCAAAATAAAATATATTTGTTAGAAGAGGGATAAAGTTTTAATAAAAAATAAATTCAATAATGTTATTCACATTTCAAATGTTAACGTGTTATCGTTGTAATATAACACGATTTTTGACACTTCTCTTTGGTTTAAACTTCGAAAATCATTATATTTTACAACGATATTCATATTTATAAAATGTTGAAACAGTGTACCCCAGTAGGCTAGTTGGTAGCGTGCTGGCTTATCAGTGCGGGGGTCGTGGGTTCGATTCCCACCAGAGGCACTGATCTGTTTTCGCTACAACGCGCCGAAGGCCATAGTAGCTAGTGCTCGGTTAGGGTAATAGTATATAACTTGTAATTATATGATTATTAATTAATAAAATAACAAAAATATAATGTTGAAAGATCAAATAAATACAACTTTAAATCAAACTAATTTTACCACTTGAACTGTTAAACACTTATATCTGCATAATTCTGTGAACAACATTTCAGTGGCACAACTTTTTAAATATTAAATTCTTTTACAAAATTTGGAAATTCTTTAACAATAAGTCTGTTCGATTACTTTTCCTGTAAAGTTCAGTAAAAACTACTCAGTAACAAAATTACAAATAGTAAGACAAATTTACAAAAAAGTAAACGAACAGAAAATTTGTAGGAATTATTAAATTAGATAAAAGCTTGTTTTAAATATTAAAAAAAAAAATCAACTGGTCATTATGGAAAAGGAAAAAGTTAATTGAAATTATCGACCAAAAATAATTTAAATGTTTTTTAACTTCTTCCATAGTTAATTATTTAATCATTTTCACTTTCAATCCATAAACAATTAAAATTTAATTTAATTTTTGTTTACTAAAAATACAAGCATATTTTTTTATTTTTTAGTCATATGTTTTTTTCATCTTACAAATTCTTTCTGGCAAAAATGTATAGAGTAAAAACTTGTAAGTTCTTTGGCATCAAACTGTCACTTTACTCTCTCTTTTTACCAGTTTTTACTGCGTATTTGTCTAAACGAACACCTTCCAGTAAAAACTTGTACAAATTTTTGTGTTATCGAACAAACTTAATGTTATATTTTTAATTATTAAATTTTGGCACTTTATTTATATTATTAGGCCTGTTTTTTAAGCACCGGATTTATTTTTGGATGTATTTTGTTTCATTTAAAGTTGTATATATATCATCTTTCAACATGAAATATATTCGGGCTAGAGATCTGTTTGTTTCGCAAAAAAAGTCCATGCCTTGTGTTTTAACATGAAAATTTTTTTATTTTTATTTAAATCTAACTCCAATAAGTTTTATAAAAATTTAAAAAAATGTTCTAAACATATAAACACAGAAACTAAATTAAGCTAAACCCGTAATGAATTTATAAAAAAATAAATGCGGTTTGGATTAAGTTTTCAATTCAATTCTAGGATTTGCATTTTTGCAAAATTGTATTTCACATCATATTAGCATATAAAAGCTAGCTATCGATCAAAAAACAATGTTTTTGCTTTCAATTTTTAACGAAATAATATAAATTTAATGATCGAGCCGGCGATTTTATGAGAATGATAAATAAGTAGATCTTGCTGACATATTAAATTATTGTCAAAAAATCGTCATTTTGGAAGCAAAAGTCGTCAAATAGTCATTTAGTTATTTTGGGTATTAAATATCATCAAAATGACTACAAATCGTCAAACCTGGCAACTCTGCATGCGATTGCTACTAATTCATACGTACATACATATATATATATTCCCGTCGTTCCTATAAGGAGCATAGGGCCGTACATACATACTGTATTACAAAACAAAACAAAAAAACAACAACAATATTTTGTGGGTTTTTTTTTGTTTTTAAGTGTTGATCATGACCATGGATGGTAACCGATTCTATGTGGTTATTGGTCGTAGTAACGCTATTTTCTTTTATTTCGGTAACGGTATTTTAGGGAAAACTATACTTCAGTTATTTCGGTAACGGTATTTTAGCGTTAACGGTATTTTATTTATTTCGATAACGGTATTTTAGCGGTAACAATATTTTAGATATTTCGGTAACTTTATTTTAGGGAAAAAGATTTTTCAATTATTTTGCTAACGGCATTTTAAGGATAACGTTATTTTAATTATTCAGGTAATGTTAATGCACACCACAATTTTTAACCGCATTATGCCCGAGTTTAAATGACTGTCTAGTTTATGATCACACTTTGGGAAAATATATCTATTTACAGAAGTTTTTTTGTTCAGATCTTGTTAGATTATTTCGGTAACGGTATTTTAAGGTAACGGTATTTTACGGATAACGGTATTTCAAGAATATCGGTAACGGTATTTAAGCGATAACGATAGTCAGTTGAAAGGTGTTAGAATCGTGGACGGTAATTCAGCGATATTGACAGCCATCCCTGCTTGCGTATATTCTTGTGTATAAGCATTGAATGTACGTATGTATGTATGTATGATGAAATAAAAAAAAAAAAAATTTTAGAGGTCTTCCCACATTTTCACTCATAACTTTTGAACGCGTTAACCGATTTTGATCATTTTCACTAGAAAACTGCTCATGATATCAACAAACAATTTGACTGAAAATTAGCAGTACCTCTTCTGTATTGGAGGAGTATTTTGTGTTTCCACAGACAGACGGACGGACAGACGGACAGACGGACAGACGGACATGGCTATATCGAATTCTCTATCCATGCTGATCAAGAATATATATAGTTTATGGGGTCCCAGAATTTTTTTAAAAGAATTACAAACATTTGACAAAGTGAATATACCCTCCTGCACTATGGGATGGAGGGTATAAAAATATAAATAATAATTGCATAGTTTTGTTTTTTATTAGTTTTGCTGTTTAACGAATATCTCGATGTAACGAACAACCTTGACGTCCTGTGATTCGTTTAACCAGAATTCTATAAAATTTTCTACAAATATAATTTTTTTATAATTACGTTCTAATTCTCTACACTTTTTCCCGTTAAAACTTTATTTTAGTGTTTTTTTTACACTTAACGTGTAAACAAATAGATGTTAAAATATTTCGTGTATATTTTTTTTTCATATTAATGTATATAAATAATCTTTATATATAAAGAAGTGGTGTGAGTGACTGACTCAACATCGCCCAGCCTAGCTAGACCCCTGGACCTAGGAACTTGAAATTTACAAGGGATTTTCCAATATTCCAATGAAGAATGCCAAAAAGTGGAAAAAATCTTCCGGACCCCTGGACCTAGGAACTTGAAATTTACAAGGGATTTTCCAATATTCCAATGAAGAATGCCAAAAAGTGGAAAAAATCTTCCGGTTTTGCAAAAAAAGTAACGGCATTTTTAAAAAAGTAACCGTTATTATTTAACAAATAAAAGTAACGTTTTTTTTTTAAAGTAACAGTTTAATCAAAAACTAACGGTTTTTGTTTTTTAAGTACCGACATTTTTCAAAAAAATAACGGGTTTAATAAAGTAACTGTTGTTTAAAAAAATAGCGTTTTTTAAAAAAATATTATGGCTTTTTTTTAACGTAACTGTTGTTTTTGAAAAAACAACATACTTTTCTAAAAAGTAATTTTATTTTTTTTGATAACAAATTTTCAAAAAAATCTAAAAAACTGTAAGAGGCCATTTAAACGAAGCAATTTGTTGCCTGCAATTATTGTTTGTAGGCAAACGGGGTAGAGAAGCAAGCGGGGTAGCAAAAAATGCACGATTTTCGTTTTCAAGATATTTTTTGACATTTCTTTTTGCTATCGTTCGTATTCTTGTTAATTTGCTTTATTCGTATTCGGCTTCTCAAGTGTTGTGTATCGAAAATATTTCGTAAAATAATAAATAAATAGTGTGGAATAAAGAACTATTTATATATTATTTTAAATTATATTATTTTATATTTTATATATTATTAAATTATATTATTTTAAATTATTACGAATAAAATAAATTTCAACGAATTTACAATTAAAGAAGATTGGAAAAATAAACGTCAAAAAAATTGCATGCAAAAACTCCTCGTTTAAATGTTCATGATTTTTAGAATCAATTTTAAAAGAGAATTCAAAAATTGCCTGCAATTAATTTCTTCGTTTAAAAGGCCTCTAAGTTTGGTATATTAATTTTCATGATCATGGCACGATGGGTTATTTCGAAAAAGTTCTTCAAACAAAAAAGTACTTACTAATTAAACATGGCCCAAATGAAGAAGTCCACTAAAAGGGGATTTTTAATATATTACAGGAAGACGTAGAAATGAGTAAAGAGTCCCATTTTACGACCATTGGCTAAAAAGTAGACATATAGGTTTTCTGTAATGTGGGCTAATACACTTAGGCCCAGTTTTTGGGATGCAGATTATCTTTAAACTAAGATTAACGATGTTTGTAAATGAAATACTGCTTCTGAAATGTGGTTCATTTAATTTTGTTATAATAATGGCCAAAATTCTAAATAAAATTAGGTGGTTCTGACAATTTTTTGTTAATAAACTTGGAAATGACAAAGTTCGTTGTCGGTTTAATTAAACCGAGCTTAACTGACATCCCAAAAACTCGGCCTTATTGAATTTTCAACTGAAAACGTGGTATTACCGGGATTTAAAATGTTTAAGAAGTGTCATCTTAATCAAAATGTTAAGCAAAATCTGAAACTTAAAACGTAAGTTGTTTCCAAAATGGTCAGATCAGTAAAAATTTTGTTTTAGAAAAATTGTATAAGATCGGGGAAACAAAGGGGTATCAAATGCACCCTACAGCCTGATCGATTACTTGATCGTCGAAATATTAAATTTTATATGTAGTTATAGAAACATGCGCACTGAGAAGGGCTAATTAGGAATTCGGAGATGAAGAGGATAGAATGTTAAAAACAACCCATAAAATAATTATATGTTAATGGTCCCCACCAAGGTCGAAGGCGTATGGTGAAGCTAGGAGTAATACAAATTTTCGTCCATTTTGCTTTAACTTTTTCAGTTTTCAAGCTATGGGTCATATTCTAAAATCAGAAAAGGAAAAAATAGCGCCGTCTTGAAAACTTCAGATAAGCTGATGGCGCTATTTTTCAGGTAATATCATATTTTAACAATAAAATTTAACAAATAAATTCTAGAAAATAGTTTTGAAAAATAACACTCAAAAATTTTTAAACCACTGGAAATTTTTACTATTTTGTTAAATAAGGGTAACTTAAATCTATGCTTAAGTCAGTTTTTAAATAAAAAATTAGTTCAAATATAGTCAACTCGATTTAAAACACATTTAATAGATTTTTTATGTTTATTGTTTTGGAATTACATGGAATTTCGTTCTGAAATTTTAGTATAACAGTTTTTGTGGAAAAGTTTCTACTATCGATTTATGCAAAAAAAAAATTCGAAATCTAGAAGGCTTATGGCTCGATTATGGATAGCAACCCGAACTTCAGTTGCGTTGTCAACTGGCAACGCAACTGAAATGAAAATTGGTAGTATTTACGGCAACCTTCGCCAGTTGCCAAAAAGTTATCGATAATCTTATTTTGACAGTTCAGCAACTGAAAAAATGTAAACAAATAAAAAAAAGGTTGACTAATGTGAATTTGTATAAAAAATATATTAATAAAAGTGTTGTGTAAAAAAATTATTTAATTAAAAATGTTGTATGTAAATGAGTATTTTTCGAGTTGTTGGACCAACAGCTCAAATTGTTTTCGGGTTGTGATTTTTACCATTTTAAAATCTACAGGTACAAATAAAATTTTTTCAAATATTTGTTATATGAAATATGTGATGTAAAATATGTATAAAATATTATTTATATCTATATTACAAATAATTTACCAATAAAATATACTTAATTTTTAATGTTGCCGCCTTTTTGTGGCTAAAAATTCTACAGCAACCAGAACTTTTCGGTTGCCAATATAATCACTATTTGGCAACTGAAGTTGCCAGCTTCAGTTGCCAGTTGCCATACGCAATATGTATTTGGCAACTGAAGTTCGGTTGCTATCCATAATCGACCCATTAAAATGAAGATGTCCTCTTAAAACTGAAAAGTGAAAAATTGAATAAATAATTAATATTAATTAGGATCGGGAGATAAAAATCGTCTAGGACCAAATTTTGTTTACAGGTTCCAAAATTTCGTGCTTTTGTGTTCATTGGTTGCCCAGGACCAAATATTTTTACATGTTCCCAATTTCATGCTTTTGTGTTCATTTGTTTAAAAGAGTAAATAATTTTGCTGCAGTTGAAACCTACAAGTTTTAAGTGAATATGTAAATTTCTTTCAGAGTTGTAAAAATACCATTTACCACCTTTCGCTCTTTTTTATACCCATAACTTCTGAATATTCAAAATTTTCTATATCTTAAAAATCCTAGACGCCGTTAACGGTAGTTTTTAATATCGGAATATATTAAGATTTCATCTTTTAATAATTAAACATTAAAATTGTTTGCTTTATTTCAAGTTCCTTGCTCCGGTGGTTTAAACTTTGTGATTAATGGGCTTTATCCCTTTTGAGCTCTATATTACCATGATTTTATGATAAATTCAAAAAATTCAGTGAATTACCTGAAGTGTTTTGGACAAAAGGAGACTTTTCTCCGTAAACATTTCCAAAAATTCTATCTAAGTGGATGTTTATGGGAGGCGATAAACCTACATGCCAAAGTTCAAGTTCCTAGCTGCAGCGGCTTGGTCATGGTGATTAAGGGGACATTTTTTTCTTTGTACCACATTTTCATTGAGTTTTTATTGGGAATTCTAAAAAGTATATTTTAAGTGTATATTTAAGCCATTACTCTATTTTAAATTACAGATTTCTAGCAGAAGAGGTTTAAGCAGATAGATGCGATGGATTTTTTTTATCGTAACAATTTCCAAAAATCTTTTACGAAGCAGGAGGAACCTACATGTCAAATTTTATGTTACTAGCTTCAGCCGCTTCGACTGGGTGATTAAGGGGTCACTTTTTTCTTTGGACCACATTTTTATTAAGTTTTTGTTTAAAATTCCAAAAAGTTCATTACCCCATACCCTACACTCAGAGAACATACTCGGTCGTGGCTACCGTTGTAGTTGGTGCAATCCGTTGCTTCATTCGAATAATTTTTAACACAATCAAAAGATTCGATTGCGACAACTGAATCATTAGATTGTGATGAAAATCTTTCTGTTGAAGTTACAGTCATTCTGACACGACAATAAAATTTCGATTGCTTCAACAGAAATTTGGTGATAACTACCAAAACATTCGATAGCTATTACCCAAATACGGTTACTACGACGGAATGTATTCTCTTCATGTATTTGAAATTTCACGTTTCCTAGAATTGTGTCTACGCCGGAGACGGAACCTTCATACCACATTTTAAGTTCCAAGCCCATGCGGTTAAAGCTGGGAGATTAGGCGGCACTTATTAACATTTGAACCCCATTTTAACTATGTTTTTATTTCAAAAAGTAGTTAATTAGTCTGTACATCAAGGAACACATATTTTATACTAGCGGACAATGCCCACAAGGTTGTTAGCGTAGATAAGACGTTTTTTTTTTGCGTTAAAGTTTAAAATGTAATTTTTATTAAGTTTTACCTAATTTATTTTATAGATTTGTAGAAATTTTTACTCAGCGAAGCTTGCTTCGGACATACCACAGAGTAAAAAACCCCTAAAAAACGCAGAAAAACTTTAATATTCACACAATGTTCTTTTGAAAAATTTGTCTATGAAGAATATGTCTATTTTTTACTGGGGATTATTCGCATAATCATGTTAGGCATAGTTCCCATGTTGGTTTGGTGGTTATGATAGATAAATTTTAATCCATAATCCCCAAATCGGAAATTGGGATAATGTCATGTCATTCCTGCCTAAAAATGTAGATCCCCAAAAGATTAACTTCTTATAAAAATAGTCCACGACCAAATATTTGTTTTTACCAATTTTGTGCTTTTGTGTTCATATGTCAAAAAAAGTATATCATTTTGCAGCACTTGAAATCTAAAAATTTCAAGAGAATAGGAAAATGTATTTAAACGTTATGAATTAGTACCAACTTTTACCCCTTTTATACAGTTAACTTCTAAATATCCAAAATATTTTATAATTTTATTTTTATTATTACTCGACTAGCTTAAATATCCAATATATCGTTACCAATACTTTTTAATGTCGGAATACATTAAAAAGAAAATGATTTCCTGTCTTAATTATTTATTTAACCATTTCGAGAAGATGTTTTAAATTTAAAGCATAAAGCAATTGTACATGTCATTAAGAGACCCTTTTTCCCTTTAAATCTCTATTTATGACAAGTTTTGATCAGAAAAACAAAAAAAATATCTTAAGTGAACTAATGGTTTTGGTTCTGAGATTGACCGTTTTTGCTCCTCTATTGGTTAATGTCTACGCTTAAGGAAGTACCTACATGTCAAATCTCAAGTTCCTAGCTCCTACGATTTGAGACGGGCTATTAACTTACACTTTTCCTTTTTTAACCCCATTTTTAAAAGTTTTAATTAGAAGTTGAAAGAAACACATATTTTCAGGTCAGATTTGTAGCCAAATGTTAGTTGGCAGAATATTAAAAGGGAGATTTTGCCCCTCACCTTAAGGAATTTCACCATATAAATTTCTTCTTAGATAATATCTGTGCCGGACGAGGAACCTTCAAGCCAAATTTTAAGTTAATTACTCCAGCGGTTTAAGCTTTGTGAGTAATCCCAATTTTTCTTACTTAAACCCAGTGTTTTTGGTGAGTTCCAAAAAATTTTTGGAACAGAAGGAGACTTCTTCCTTTTTGTCCGTCCCCTAAAAAGTTTACAAAAACCCCTCCTTAGTGGATGTCTAATTTATTCCAATTTTCAAGTTCAATATTTTTTACAATTTTTACCACGCCGTTATTGGAAATTCTCTCCCGTAAGCTAGCCTATACCTCAGGGAATACATATTATAAAATTTAGATTTCTAGACAAAAGGGTTTTGGGCAGTAAATCAAGAATAAACCTTTTTACTGTTCGCTCCATTACGTAAACATTTCCAATAATCCCATATTTGTGGATGTCTACGCCAGGGGAGGAACATACATGCCGAGTTTCAAAATCAAGCGGTTTGGGCTGAGTGATTAAGCGTACATTTGTTTTTGTGCCACATTTTTGTCAAGTTTAATTTGAAATTCCTAAAAGTATATTTTAAGTGCTTTAGCCCATGATTATTGGCTAATACACTTGAAATTTCAGATTTTTTGCCGAAGGGGTTTAAGCAGGACAATAAGGGGAAGACTTTTGATCTTTTTGTGCCACATACTAACAATTTCCTAAAATCGTGATTAGATGTATACGATGGAGAAGGAACCTCAATGAAAAATTTCAAATTCCAAGCTCCAGCGGTTTAGGTAGCGCAAATAGGCGGTACTAATTCCCTTTTGAATACCATTTTTACTATGTTTTTATTGCATATTTTAGAAATTATCTTTTATACCAATATATCTATAAGTTATGGTAACGGGCAAGCCCACTAGGTTGTTATCATAGATAACACCTTGTTTTGCGTTAAAGTTTAAAATGTAATTTTTATTGGACAACGGAATAAAGTATTCATTTTTTATTTTTCAGCCTTCCATAAATGTTTTACTCAGCGAAGCCGGCTTTATATATACCACAGAATAGAAAAATAATAAACATTGCCGAAGTCTGTCTATTCACACAATATTCTTTTGAAAAACGATCTTATAACCATTTTGATTTAAGGGTTAAGACAGAAATATTTTCATTCGTAGTCCCCAAATTTGAAATGGGGATAATGCCATTCCATACCTACCTAAATGTTTGGATACCAATACTAATACATTGTGTTTTATTTTCATTAAAAGACTAAATTCTTATCCAAAATCAATTACATTTTAAACTTGAAGGCAAAACAATGTCGTCCCCACGCTAACAATGCAGCGGGCATACTCCATATTAGTACTAAAAATACATCTTAATCCGCTATGGTTCGGACCATAGTGTGTACGTATCACTACGTCATGGGGATGAGCCCTCTCGGACGGTTAGGGTGGGTAACCGTTCGTAAAAAAATGTTTAAAAATTTTTTAATTAGTAATAAAAATACATCTTAAGCCTCTATGATTCGGACCATAGTGTGTACGTATTATGGGGTATTTTGCAAATGGGATACTACCTCATTATACGAAGGAATGTACTCCAGCCTATCTACACATCTTTATTGGGCAACGATAGAATGTGGATTTATCACAATTTCATTAATTATCAAATTTTACTAATCATAAATATAAATGTTTTTATACAAACAAAAACTAATTAAAATTATTAATTAAAGACTCAGCAAAAAATTTTGCTGAGTCAGCAAAATTTTCGTCAGGAGGGTGATTGCAAAAAAATTGCTAATGTCAGCAAAATCGAGCTGATTTTTAGTAACAAAATTAGTAGATTCAGCAAAAGTTTTGCTAACACTTAGTAGATTAGAAATACAAAAGCCTTGCTAAAAATTAATAAATTTTTTGCTGAATTTTAGTACACTGAAAAAAACTCAAAAAAATTTGTAGAAAAACTGTAATTTAGTTAATTTATTTGCTGAAAATCATAAAACATATTTTTGTAATTCTTTTAAAAATAACTTACAATAATTACGAAAAAAAAATTTTCATTTTCCCACTTTGACGACATGAATTAATTTAATATCTAAAAATATATAGAAATAAATATATATAACATAACAAAAATTTTCTTTCGACTACTTACATCAATGGTTGTCTAAATGATGCTATCTTTTAAAGGACGCAACTGCCGAAGATAATTATAGAAACGAAACGAAAAAATAAACAAAACGAAAACACAACACTTTTTTTGCAACAAGAAAAAGGAACCATAAAAATCTACCTAAGATGTGTGTCTTTGTCTTTCGCTTCACTCTGTCTACATGTCTGTATATGTTTGTTTGTTTGCAATTTGACCACACTAGATTATTAATCTATAAACATTTAGTTTAGAAATACATATTAAATTTAAATATTTTATTTTTTCTTTTATTTAATTACACCGGTGACAACGCAAAATTTAAGTTGTTTTAATCCTCAATTTTGTTTTAAGTACGAAAAGCAGATACAAAAGTCTTCCATGGTTGATTTTTTTTATATGTCTTATTAGAGTTGTACTTTTTAGTATCATTTTCTTCTTCTCTACTACATCTTGACATGCCGCGACATCTGCTTCATTCTGCGTATATCTTTCAATCTGGTTGTCGTCCACACTCTTATCAGCACAATTTTGTTTAGCAAAATTAATTAGTAAAACTGTATAATATTAGTAAAGCATTAGTATAAAACAGTTAAGTGCTGAATAAGTATAACAAAAATTTTAGCTGAAAACACGATTTTAGCAAAAAATTTTGCTAAAAAATGGTATACCTGATTTACAAGACGTTTTACTAACTTTTTTACTAACTTATTTTTTTGAGTGTAGGTAAATGAAATCCAAACACAAACTACATTGTTATGAAGCTTCAAACTCCTTCGGCTAGAGTTTACAGGCAAGGATCTGGATCTGTGATCAACATCACATGACTTCTGTATACTATTCCACATCTTGGTCATTATATAAAAAAAACTCCTTAAATATTTATAAAACTTACAATGAATAAACATTTTTAATCAGAACTATACGCAGAAAATAGAGCATCGTTTTATAATAATTTAAGAGAATCATGTTATGACTACAATTCGCAGCAATCATATTATGATCCCAAATGACGATAAAATCGACTTCGGTAATCGTAATATGATCATCCAGAGTCATGTATATGATAATTAGAATCAAAATATGATAATTTTGTGTCCATAATCATCTTTAATCATACCTTTGGTCTGCGTGTAGGGGCACTCCGGGCAAGCCCGGCTTTAGCCGGCTTGTATGTACATAATTTTAATATATTTTTCCTATTTAAATTTAATAAAAAAAAATGGGTCAATATATTCGTCCACATACAGAGAAATAAAGTTCCAACCGAATTGAAAAGTGTATATTAAGGGTAATAACTTAGAAACAATACTTACATTATATTTCTGAATACTTTGTTGTGAAAACGAATGTTAAGTAAAATTTTAGTCTTAGTAACGGAATTTCAGTTGGCAAATAGCTAAATTTTTCTCTGTTTGCATATATAAGTCTTTAGGTATATGGAGTCACATATACTTCCTTATATGATCCTTTTTTCTAATATTGTGCATATATGGCAATATATGACCTGCTTTTGCGAATATGAAATAACATATATTTCCAATATGTCCATATATGAGCAGCTTTTGAAAATAGGAAATCACATATACCTCCATATATATTGTCATATATGAGTCCTTTTTAAATATATATACTCGCATATACTTTCGGGATAATAATATTGTTCACAATGTTTTAATTTAATGTAGTCGTATTATACTTTATTTTAAAGTTCAATGTCGCTTTGTCGGCAAATATTTCGCAATAATAAAAGAAAGTAATGCAATAATTAACAGAAAGTTTGCGCTAACATAATTTCATAATATACATGGTTTGCCAAAAAATACTATACATATTAACATACAAGACCATATTTGTCCATATATTGAAATGTAGGTTCATTTTTCTAGTATGTACGAATATAGATATGAATATATATATGATCGATCATATAAAAAATATAATTAATGATTAAAAAAAAAACTGAGTATAATTTTATATAATTTAGTGAAATCATGGTTTAGGTAATTATAATTTTTTGATCAAAAATATTTATGGTATGTTTTTGTTTTTTTTTTATTAAATTCAGTTATAGCATATTATTTTGGCCCTTTGTTCCTCTTAAGGAACCATAGGGCATTATAAATATATAGCATATTATTTTACAAATGCAACAAAATTATTGATAACTTCTCAAAATCTTAAATTAATTAACAGGAAATACAAACAATGGTTTTTTTTTTTTTTGATGGTAAAGCGGATTGAAAACTAGCAACACCGCTTCTATATTGGCGGAGTACTTGCCGTTTCAACAGACGGACATGGCTATATCGACTTCGCTATTCATGCTGATCGAGAATATATAGTTTATGGGGTCCCAGAATTTTTTTGAAAGAATTAAAAACATTGGACAAAGTAATATATACCCTCCTGCACAATGGGATGGATCATTTGATAAAGTTTACTTTTACACATAACAAAAGTTATGAGTTATAATCTGTGTCTGGATAATTGTATTTTTTTTTATTCCCATTAATATTAAATTAATATTAAATTAATATTAAATTAATATGAAATTAAGCAAATAATATTGATTGCAAAATAATTTATGTCATATTCATTTTTTTTCACTTTTGCTACTCTGTATTTTGTATTAGTTCTGTTAAAGCGTTTGTTTAAGATGAGTATTTTAAATTTTTCCATATATTCAATATTAATCATTTTGAATTGTTTTTGTAGTAACAATTCTTTGAAATTAAATTTACAAATGTGGAATGTGAAAATTTGGATAAAAATCTTTTGATATAAAACAATGTCGTTTAAATGTTGTGGGTCGTAATAAAATTGCAGTCAATATTTATGTGAAATTACTTCAAACTTCTCTCGATAAATTAAAGGTAAACTCTCAATCAAAAATGTTCATATATGGATCCATAAAAGTTCAATGAAAGCTTGTACATATATATAAACATGTATGCATATCCATACATTGATGAAAAAATCTCCATACGTGCTTCCATATGTTCCAAATATATGCATTAACGAATTTCTAGATAATATCTACAAACATGATTAAATACATGTTCCTGTGTGAATCACACAAGCGCATAGAAATTACCTCAAAGTTCGTTAATGCACATGTATGGAGGGATATACATGCGTGTTAATTAGCATGTGCAAACATAAAACATACATTTATTTCAAAATTTATCAGCGAAAAAGAAAACTGTCATCACTGCAAGGCATTGTCATAGATGGGGTTA